>OX463814.1:5000000-7500000 GCA_949825045.1 Argyresthia goedartella
CGGCCAAGCACACGTTTACGTGTTAGTCTCATTGCAACAACACGCTATTTACAAGGTATTATAGTTAATATTACCAGCAATTTGTACCAATATGTCCACCCACGTTGCACAAGTCTACAAGACAATACGCTGAAAAACCGAATTCCGACAACTACAATAATGCGCTCTAAATAGTATAAATGAAACCTTTAACCACTGATCTTCAATACACTTCTAGCGATTCTACTGAATGTAAGCAAAGGCCTTTCATTTTATACCCAACTCGGCAATGGTCAAAAAGTATTTTTTTAATCTATTACATTATGCCCTCTAAAAGGCACCATATTTAGTTTAGTGTGACTTCACAAATTCCATTACTAGTGGAAGTTCAAGATGCTTCTAACGATACCTCATTTGTCAAAATTCGATAAGGAAATTAGATGTTATAGGGGAACTGATGAACATACACACATATAAGACTTACTTTTGTATAACCCGTTCATTTCGAGTTTGCCGTCGCTGACCGTTACAAATCTACGTCCCATGGATAGCTTTTCGTGCCGTTCACAAACACAATGGTACAAGAGGTGGTGCTCTTAATTTAATTTCTTAATCAAAATCATCATTCTGTTAACAACCAATGTAAATGGTGTTTAGGTATTATGTTTGTACTTAAGTTGTAAGTCTGTTCCAGGCGAGTTAGCACCCAAGTCGGCGATTTTTTTCCCTCTCCTCTTAAAAAATTTACATCAATTTGAGTCATAAATTGCATTTAGCGCTCTGCAAAACTATCTTTTTTACTGATAGTGGAATATGACTTGTACAATCAACTACGACAGCTACTGCATAGGAAAACTCAGTAAATAACAGTACTATAAACAAAACTATAATCGCGAGCGATACGAGCGACCTACGTTCTACGTAGGTTGCAAGCGATGCTATGAGTAAAGCAAAGCGGTGCGGTGCGGGAAGAGGGAAGGGAGGAAACGACACATTCGAAATTTGTAACGGTCAGCGACGGAAAACTCGACATGAACGGTTAGTATGTGTTCATACCCGGTGGGTTATGATTTCGGCCAGTATGTATGTATGTGTATAGAGACTGGTCTAAGTCATAACCCTCTTTTTGGCTATCGGATAAAAAGGGGTGGCGACACGGTAGCGTCAACTGTCGTGTAACGGAGATAGGCAATATATTTAAAGGGTAAGAATGAGCAGGGTAGCAGTCAAAGTATACTATACCAGTCAGTTGACTAACTTTGAAGGGAAGTCAGTGAAGTGGGCAGAGGGTTTAGTGGTTTCAAAGTGTATGCTTCCGATTAGATTTAAACGAACACCAAATCCATTGTTGACGCTTTCAAGTTAGTTTAGTTAGTTAGCGCCACAATGTGCAAACTAGAAATAAACATAAACTTTCTTTTCCAATGTTCAGACTCACAAAAGTTAGTAGTTCTTTAACGGGACATTGTATACGTTTCTACAATAAAATTCCGCAGGATATACAAAACTTAATTGAAGCTCGATTAAAAAAATGTATAAAGCACACTTTGTGCACGAAGTTAATGATTTTTTACAAGACACCGAACATCTGGAATCAACCCAGTTCATTGCACCCTATACATTGTGTAATAATTAGGCACCTACTTAATCTTTTATCATGCTTGCTTGATTACGTTATGACGTTCATTAAGTCTCATTTTTTGTGCTATTATGTATAAAAATCTTCTTTATGGTACAATATTTTATGAACTGTTTGAGTTCTAAGTTATTCCAAATCATTGTACATATTTATTTTATCACGAAATTCTTTCGCGAGACAAGCAATCGCTTTTTATCAAATTTTCCGCGAGTTGCAAGCTAAGAACGTACCTACGTACAGAGTTCGGCAAATACTACTAGACAAGTCCCGAAAACAAATACCAAATCCTTTTCCGACGCCCACTTACCTATTGAGGGCAGAAGAAAAGATTTGAATATGAATACTGATCTTCGATTTTGAGTCTGGCGGCGAGGTGGCCCGCAACGCATACATTTGCAGGATTTGGTCGGGGCGTGCTCACGCATGCTAGTGATAACTTTGCGGCTACACTCAAAACTGTTATCGTGGCTTTGCTTGTATGAATGTCAGATCAATTTAGAATATTCAAAAGTTTGCGGGAGTATTGAATATAAATTATACTTATATAAAGTTCCCGCCCGTCTTCCAGATCCGTGCGTAAAAATAATAAACCGCTCTCAGCTCTGAGACTTGTCTCAGCTGTGTCACAACTTTGGTATCGCCTTATATGAAATCTTTCATTTTTACGCGCTTTCTCAGAGCTGAGAACGGTTTATTATTGCGGGACCAAGTTTAGGCAAAAATTGTTCCTGCTGCGATTATATCGGCTAAGGGTCTGGTCACACGATGCGGTGCGGTGCCGCTGCGATTTGGGAATTGTATGGGCGGTACCCCCCTCTCCTCTTCCCGCGACACCCGCACCGCATCATGTGCCTCGGCCCTTAGCTTCCTATTTCACATCAAATGGACTTGTGCTAGCATTTTAACAGTACGTATACAATCTCAAGATTGTAGCTGTTGTAGTCAGTTGTCTGTCAGCTATAGATTGGGCAGCGCCACTTTACGTCTGTGTCTGTCAGCTATAGATTGGGCAGCGCCACTTTACGTCTGTGTCTGTCAGCTATAGATTGGGCAGCGCCACTTTACGTCTGTGTCTGTCAGCTATAGATTGGGCAGCGCCACTTTACGTCTGTGTCTGTCAGCTATAGATTGGGCAGCGCCACTTTACGTCTGTGTCTGTCAGCTATAGATTGGGCAGCGCCACTTTGCGTCTGTGTCTGTCAGCTATAGATTGGGCAGCGCCACTTTGCGTCTGTGTCTGTCAGCTATAGATTGGTAAATCTATAAAGCTATAAAATAGTAAATCTTTTACCGAATTTCGTTCATAATAACTAGGTACTTTCTGTTGTACAATGCAAAATAACCTGCTCATACCTTCGAGGGTTTGAAAATAAAATATAGTTAGTACTGTCGATAATAGTAGTTCATGTGACTGATGATATATAATCGAGGGAATTAATAATAATATCACTCGAGAGTTTTAATGCCTAATTATGTACAGTTACATACACTAGTTTATCTTCACACATATCATAAGCTTTCTTTGATGTGTTCAGGAACCGCATTTTTGACCACCATTGTGACATTTGGTTGTTTAGCTTGTTCTGTAGTACCAACTTCACAGACAAAGTAGGGGCGGCACGCAGGCGGGCGTCGGCGGTCGAAATTTGAATTTGAATGTCATGTAGAAAATTTACACATTATGGTCATAATCCGTTTTCAATATTCAGATAAGAAATGAATTTTTTAAAGTAGTTTAACATTATGCTGGTCGTAACGTGCTGTTTTCTACGCAGTAAAGAGGGTTTATGATACGTGTGATAGATAAAATTGCATTAAAGTATTCTTTTATAATTGAATGTCTTTATATCTTTAATAATCTATTCAATAGATTATTGTAACAGATTATTATAACAAAAATAGACTCTCCTGCTGTTGGTTATTTCCTTGATTATAAGATATAATGTAAATGTATGAGCATACTACAAATTGTTTATTGACTATTAATGTATGTTAAGACTTCCTTATTTTCTATAATATTTTAATTAGAAGACATCGTTTGAGTCACAAGATGTATTTCACTAGTCTGGATTAATACTAATAGGCATGTTAACCTGACTGCCCTTATAACTCATTAAAATAGCGTATAACAATACTTCATGAAGCCGGTGCATTGTTCCCGACCCGTCACATTTCCCAAACATATTTCACACGCCGATTAGACTGACAGACTGACTTGAACCCGCGGTTCAAAAAAGTACAGTTGCGACCAAAAACACGGACCTAGGCCGGACCGTAATCCTAGCTAAGCCGCAGAAGCTCCATTTTATTGTACGTTCCCCTGCAAAGTGCTCAGGAAGCTTGAAAGCCGAGCGAACGTTCATTTGCATAAAATGTTACGTAATACTGGCTTTCAACTTCGAAACAGAAGAAATAATACCGTATTTTGTTCGCGGCTGTATTTTCGCGTTTGAGCCTTCGATATGTCTGAAGATTGATGGAAGAGAATCCGGATCGTGTGAAGTAGGGAAAGTTTCGCGATAAGTTTCAAGTAAAAGCTCTTTACTTTTACTCTGTAACTTGATTATTGTACAAGTTGAGTAATCTTATAGTTTGGTGTATTTATTGGCGGAGTATTTTTGCAAATTATCATTATTTTGTCATAAACTGAAATAAAATAAACGGTCAAGTGTGAGTCGGACTCGTGCAAGAAGGGTTCCATACTACCGCGCAATGTTTCTTGCGTGGTTATTTTTTATGCAGCCACTTTTGTGTCCTGCTGCTGGGCAAAGCCGGCAAAGCCTGCTTTCTCAGACCAGTTAACCCTGTCCTGTGCTGCCCCTGCTTAGTCTGGTAGGAACTTGTCTAGGTAATCCCACCATCGATGTCTCGGCCTCCCCTACTAATAGTTTTTAAATGAGGTCTGAAAAAAGTATTTTTAATTTAAGGTTTTTTTTTTATCTACTTCATATGACTCTAAAAACATGTCAAAAGACAGATATGCTTAGAAAGTGTACTTTTAGATTGGCTTAACGTTATTACAATGAAATAAATTAAATAAACAAAAATTACCATTAATTTTTTCATAAATTTGCAGTAATCTGTCAAAATTTGGGTAAAAAAAAATTGTCAGACTTTGTCTGAGACAACTATGGTTTAATTTGATCATAATTGTCTATACTACCATCGCCTTAAAGCATTGCACCCATCTACCAGTCACCCTGTATAAGTTTATATATTCTTTTTAATCGGTCGTTTTATATTACTTTTACATACCTAGGAGAGTCACGAGTAGGCTCAATGGCTCCAGTTTTCCTTTTCAAGGTACGGAACCCTAAAATTAAGACAGAATCAAATACCTGTAGCTTTATTCTGTGTTTCTGATATCAATCGTAAAACTTTACAATTTCAATTGCGAAATCGACCAATTACATCGCTAGAAAAGGCAGCTCGTGCAAAATAATCGTATTCTGTTTGGTCGATTTCTCAATTCCACTGGCTATCTTTATTTTAAGTAATAAAAAAAAACTTATTTTTAATGTTTCTACAACGTTTAAAAAATTCAACCATATTTATTTTATGATGCATTTATATTTTCATAACAAGAAAAGTCTATCGAGTCTACACTACAAGATTCAAATTCCATACAGCACCGTTTATAAAGAAAAATTCAACAAAACAGTCTCATGACTGAAATAATGGGAGCCAACTTCGAAAGATGTCACCGACAAAAGAAATGAGATTGAAAAGGGTGCCAAGTTCTGAAGATAATCCTGATATTCAACTGGGTGAAACAAACATATGGCTTGGCCTTTATATCGAACTTGCTATATCTACGCGCAACGGCCATGAGAGTGTTGTTGAGATATCATTACGTTTTGTTAAGAAATATAATAAAAAAATATATTTTTCAATAACAATTTATGTGCAAGGCTTATCTAAAGAGAGATTTATTCCTGCAAACCTAGACAGGACAGAAAAATTTATAAATGCATCAGGAAGTATTTCCATTAGCTGCCACAACATTACAACAAATAAATACAGACCATTACTGCACCCACCGAGGGGCACAAGACTTTGCATGAATAGAAGTTAAAAAGTTAAACAGTAAGGGCCTTACCACAAAAAAATTAACTACGGTTCAACAGTTGTTTAAAAACAAAAACGTATGGGATTTGACGTTTGTTTTAAGGTTAAACGCTGATCGCCATACAATAAACGGAGCAGCGGGCAGAAAGACACTAGTGAACAATAAAGATAAATCGATAGATCAACAGAGATGATAGTTGTTGCTATTTCATTTTTGAAGTCGTAAAAAATCATTATTGGAAAAATAGTTGAAACGACAATAATTCACTGTTTTCAGATTTCCTTCGTATACACTCACGAACCGCTTTATCCAGGGCACTAAAACAGACAAATTAACACCTAGATACAAGAACAGCTTATATGTACGTTTAGCATGACTTTGTATACAATGTGTAAATAGAATGATATTGTGCTTTTGATGTATCAGTATTGCGTAGCTAGTCTACCTGGAAGCTGTTGTAGATGTAAAGGAGAAGAGAAAAATCGTAATAATTTGAATAACTACCATAGCTCAGTTAAGTTAGTATGTAGACAGACCCGAGTATATGGGTTCGAGTCTTACCTAGTGGCACTATAGCTATTTTTTGAAATATAATTTATAATTTATCTTTAGTAACGTATAGGATGTTCAGTGTTTCGGATGACACGTTGAACTGTTGGTCCCGGCTCCTATCGCTACGTGATAGTGGTCGTTAAATCCTCCATCAATCTGCATTGAGCTGGCGCTGTAGAGTATGGCTTAATCATACTCGTATCCGGATTACGGCCTGTGCCTCTTGGTGGGGACATTAATGGGCTACATTTATTATTATTTATAATTGGTATTTTTTGTCATTACAATTTTCACAGTTTTTTTTTTCAACCATTATCATAATTTATTATTTAAATGACCATGTACTAGCTATTACCAATAAAATAAGTAATTTATCCTCAGTTCATTATACGGAGGTTCTAACGGTGAGTAAACATCGTGATCAATCAGTGTAACCTCGTGTGCAGTAGACCGAGTGTTCAGAAATGGGTCTTCGATATGAGCACTAACAATATTTGTATGACCAACGCATCGGTTTAGGCAGAAGGTATTCACATGATGGACATGAGGCGGTTAAGGTTCAAACTCAAGCATCAGCAGTCCATTGTTAAGGTTTGCTAGCGAGCAAGTGAGCGCAGTATTTAGGTGATAAACGCACAGACTGCATAATAAACACTTTACTGCACTCCAAAACTGGCATAGTTCAAGTAGCAAACTGAAATGGAATGGGCTGGATAAGTTTTTCGAATGCATTCGGACAAGTGTGCAGAATCAGCCACTGAAGATGGATACCGGCGGCGTAGGATAACGCCCAGTAGGAGATGGAGAGACGACCTGGATAAATTCCTGCCGGGGTAGATCGTAAAGCTTCGGAAAGAGATGTTTGGTCTTGAACCGGTAAGGCTTATGCCCAGCAGTGCAACATCGCATAAGGTAACAAAAAATTGTAATGCTTTAATATATAAGATTTTTTTTATATATGGTAAATATTTATATTTTTTGAGTTATCAAGGGGTCAAAAGTAGCTCGAAACCGTTTGTGTAATATAAATAACACACGGTTGGTGCATCGCCATTAACTACGCTCGAACTTGGCTTGACACACTGCTACGTGTCTTGAAAGCCCTCTCCTTTCGATCTATTTTTCGTTACTTCTAACACACACTTTAGCTCTTGATTAAACAGATTGTTCTACTGATTTACTCAAGATATAGCAAGAAGGTGGGTTATCTCAGAACCTACGTGGTCTTCGCTAAATTACAATTGTAAATATAAACACGGGGCCGGTTTCTGTGTAAACTTGGTAACTTTGAATTAGGAGCCTACACAAACATTGGGAGGGCTACTCTACTTGAGGAAATTGTATTGCGTAAAAATAGCGTTCCAAAGTGTGAGATTACTATCCGTTTACTTTAATTTTAATTGTAGGGAGCTGGCTTGTGATGGAATAATAAATATATGACTAAAGCTAGCCTACCCGTGTTATAAAGTTCACTGACCCATTAAGAACTTGTAGAGGTTTTGACGTTTGCCGCGCATGCCGCCGCGCCACCGCCGGCGCCGCCGTAAACTTTTTATGCACGTTTAAATATCAATATTGATCATCCAAAAGTTAAGCGAGCGACTGATTTAATAACTGAGCGAAATCCTTTTTTCGACTAGTGACTAGTGACGTCCGTATTTTATTGTCGCCCGATTAGTATTTTATTTATAATATTACTTAAATATCTGCAATCCTTGCAGAGCATTAATCATTGGAATTGAGAATAAGGGGCAGTTTTTTGCAATTTCTAATCCATCTTCGTCGTATTTTGAGTGGTATTTACTAGATATCCTATCACTGTTCCCGTTCTTGAAAAATATCTTCAGTTATATTTGAATAGAAACTGCACAAGTAGAATTCAGGGCCCAGACACTGTTCTCGAGCGGGTATTGTGTGGCGTTCATAAATATTATTTCTGCCTTCCGTTCCAACTTCTACGATGTGACCCAAACCATAACTAAGGAGACAGGATAGCAAATATATTAACGAGGCAGATTTTAACGTAACAATACTTCTTTAAAGGCACATTTTAGTTTTAATTAATCAAATAATAGGTCACTTTTCAGTAACTATTAAAGGATTGACAGGTTTGTTAAAATAGTAACAGTAGATTACTAATATTAATACGTTTCTAACTCTGATTCATCAAGTGAAACTCTTCTCACACACTTTTTTAGGGTTCCGTACCCGAAGGGTTCCAAACGGGACCCTATTACTAAGACTTCGCTGTCCGTCCTTCCGTCTGTCACCAGGCTGTATCTCAAGAACCTAGCTAGCTAGAGAGTTGAAATTTTCACAGATTATGTATTTCTGTTGCCGCTATAACAACAAATACTAAAAAACAGGATAAAATAAATATTTAAGGGGGCTCCCATACAACAATACCACATACAAACTTATGGATGCACCTGGTTACGTACATGGAGTGTGAAAGTAACCGCACCAATAACTTTGTAAACAATATTTTGCTGTGTAAAATCCAAACTATTCACTCCACACCATCGCTTCCATTGAACGGTGGTACGGAACCCTTCGTGCGCGATTTAGACTCGCACTTGACCGGTTTTTCTGACTTAATATTTACTTCCATATTGCTAACAGAATTATGATGACTGGTATCAAATAAAGAAACAATGCGAGTAAGTGTATTTAATAGACTTCTGTCTTTGATATCTACCTAAAATATTTAATAGCGTTGGCTTTCTGAACTCTGAGGCAAATGTGAGGCTTGAAGTCTACTTGCTGGAAGCTACATGTGCCGGCAAAAGAGGCATGGCACAACAAAATGTCATTTAAATAATGCTGTTGTTATTTATTTTTAAGAATTTAGCTTATTCTATGTAACTTTGTTTTTAACTTAAGAGGTGTATGATGTTTTTGCATGCCATACACCTCATGAAACAACAGACGTTAAAATGTTAAGTGCATTACTGATATCAAGTTAGTAAAAATACTAATTGATATATTCCCATCCAAACTTTCTTAGTATTTCATAGTTTCATTTCAGTATTCAGTGTGAAACTGGCATATTATGTCTCGACGCTATACCCGGGCGGGCCAAAACTTAATTAAACTTTTAATGAGCCCCACGATATATTTGGAAAGCTTTCGCAACATACAGGAAGTTCACATGAAGAAACTTTGATTACACATCATAATAATTATTATTTAGTGTAATGAGTGGGCTCTGGGTGTAAAAGGGTGTCGTAAAGTTGAATATTTGATTAAGATACTGTTTGGAGAGTCCAATTAGGGAAAGGATTCGCAATTTTGGGCGACGATCAAACGCACGATTAAACTCACTTTTTGGCCACAACAGCTTCCGCTCACTACAATTTTTCATCCAATTAATTTAATATAATATACCGGGCTACTAATGTAATGACAGCATAACTGTACTTTCATAATTTTCAAATAGTAGTTTATGTGACTGATACATAATGGAGTGCATTTGGATTGGATGGAGGGATTTAATGCCTAATTATGTACAGTTACATACTCTAGTTTATCTACACACACATCATTAGCTCTCTTTGATGTGTTCAGGAACCGCATGTTTGACTGGCATTGTGGCATTGAGTTGTTTAGCTTGTTCTGTAGTATCAACTTCACAGACAAAGTAGGGGCGGCACGCAGGCGGGCGTCGGCGTTCGAAATTTGAATGTCATAATATGTAGAAAATTTACACATTATGGTCATATAGTTCAATATTCAGATAAGAAATGAGTTTTACAAAGTAGTTTAACATTATGCTGATCGTAACGTGCGGTTTTTGGACGCAGTAAAGAGGGTTTATGATACGTGTGTAGATAAAAATACAAAAACTTTTATGACCACTAAATTGGTACAGGTGGATGAGTACCTACATAATAGGTATTTATTTGTGATTTTAATAAACACAGCTACTAAACGAAATCCACTCAAATCACCGCATAATCCGCCGTCAGCATCTCTTACAATTCTACATGCGGCTAACATAATGATTGTTTATCCACCAGGTTGAGTCGAAGTGCTGAGGTGGTGAGCGGCTTGGACCTGGGCCAAGGGTTTCAGCCTCAGAAATGCTGCCAGCTTTTGAAGTGTGCTAATTACACCCATATTTTTTGTAGAGATTGATGTTTTGGAAGTGATTCGAAGTAAATTTTGATGTCATACTTATTTAAAAAACTGGCTTTATATTTCATTTGGCTGGTATTCAATGTATATATGTCACCGTAAGATTGTTAAAAGCGTTAGTTGATAAACTAACGTTTTTTTTTCGTAAGTTGGTCAACTATCGACGATAGTAAACTGGAGCGTACTGCTTACTATATGACGCGTTAGTTGATAAACTTGAATTGCAAACGAAATTCACGGGCAAATACTGCGGTAGCTTAGGTAAAGACTAGAGGGGGCGAGCGCAGCCAAGCCCCCGAATAGTCTTCGTGTAAAGTTGACATGTAAGAACAAAAGAAACGTAAATTCTAAACCCTGTCGGTCTGGTTTACTTTCTTTCGATAGTTAATCAACTAACGCGTTTTGACTATCTTGCGATGACATAAATTTCATATATAAATATTTATAAGGCGATCAGCTTTAAGGTGTTATGATTTTTACCTATTCTTCTTAATTTCTCACGATATACCTAATAAAACGCTACAACACTCTTCTAAACTATTTGCACGTCCGATGACAACTAAGTTTTAAAGTATGGAAGATACACAAAGTAAAAACTTACCGTTTTAATATTATATTAGTGACAACTGTGGGCACTATCAAATAGAAGCACAGCCTGCCACTTTACTTTGCTAAATCTGAATATACAAAACAGTTTATTCCTGTGCCCTTCATCTGGCAATGTGCCAGGGTGCCTCGGAATCTCGCCATTTCAGTCAGGTCTCGTGGCACCTGAAGCGGTAATTGCATCACATATTTTGGCCCACATCCTAAAAGTGGGGATATATTCAATATCTTTTTTCATAAGCGTCTTGAAGACATTTTGTTGGAGAGCGCTTGGAAGGTGCCAGGGGAAATGTTTTGGGGTGCAAATGTGAGGATTTCGCAATAGATGCCAAGCTTGGCTCTGTTGAAATGTTATACGAGTATAATGCAAGTAATGTGCTGATAAACTGTATTGATTGATACTGACGACCCGAATGGCCGATTTAGCAGTGACCCTACCTACGAAACCAAGGGTCCCGGGTTCGAGTCCCGGTGGGGGCAGTATTTGTTTGATGAGAACGGATGTTTGTAGCCTAGTCATGGTTGTTTATCTATTTAAGTATAATATTATCTATATAAATATGTGTATCGTTGTCTAGTACCCAAGATACAGGGAATCCTAGTTTGAGGCTAGATCAATGTGTGTAAATAGTGTCCAAGGTATTATTTATTATATTACACTCTTTGGCAAAGATTTCCTACAGTGGCATTAGGTAAAGTATGTTATTATAAGTCACAGAATCAAAAAGACATTGTAAAGAAATGAGGCCATTCCCAACGTTTTGGAATAGGCGTAATTCTACAGTTATTTGACAACCTCTGTGGCGCAGCGGTTGTGGCTCTGCCTACCATGCGAGAGGTCCCGGGTTCGATCCTTGGCTGGGGATATAGAAAAAAAATCCCCACGTCTTGGATGTTGATATGTGTATATCGTAGCTGTTTCTGGTTCCCACAATACAGGGTCTCCTAATAAATAAATAAATATTAGAGGACACTCTTACACAAATTCAACTAGGCCCATAGTAAGCTCTTGGCTTGTGTTTTAGGTACCAGACGACGACATATTTAATAGACTAAGAAAAAATATTCATGCTCTTCACAGAAATATTTACCTTACCTTTAATATTTAATAAACAATATTTACCATTACCCTTACCGGGATTCGAACCCAGGACCGTCAGCTTCGTAGGCAAGGTCTCTATCCGCTAGGCTAAACCAGTAGTCGTAGTGTGGGACCAGAAGCAATGTATGTGCCTGTTTGTAAATTTTTATGTTATGTTTAACTTCAGCCAGAGTTCATTAATGAGTGTAATTAAGGCTCTTTTTTGAAATAAACTTTTTTATGTATTTTTTTAAAATTTGCTATACTTTAGAAACTTTATTTCATGGAGTAAGTAAAATAGGTAGCTATTGCAATATGAATATTTCATCTTCGAATCAATACAAAAATATATTTAACGAATAACATGATGACCCACTTCCTGGAACTATAAATAAAAGTCAAACTTACTACGTAATTACTTGGCACAGACTGAACAATACTTTCCTAGCCAAAACTGCAAGAAACTATCATTCATTTGTGTTAACCCTGTAAAATAAATAAAAAAACTTCGCTTAAATGTCGCCAAAACTGCAACTTATCAGTAGATATCTATCGGAGCTGAAGGGTCATTCTGAGAACATGTATGTAGAGCGTCAACCAAAAATATAGCTATCATACGCAAGAGCATTTGAAAAAATATTGTAACTAAACCTTAAAGTTTCTTAGAATCAAGAATCTGCCTAAACTGATTCATAAACGATGATAAATTTCATTAAAGACGCTGTCTTTTGGGTCAACCGAATGACTAGTTAATTCTCCTTTGGTTTATTTTACTATAGGTATAAATAATACCTTCTGGATTCAAACTATATAAATGGTTGTATAGAAAAGCCTACGTAGCTTCCTATAATTTATGACCCAAATAAGCCAGCTTTAATAAAGTTTTTTTATGTAGCTTGGGTTGTGCCCTACTGCTGAGCAAAGGCCTTCCCTATGTCAGACCACTCGTCCCTTTTATCTTCTGTCCTGTGTCGCTCCAGTTCAGTCCGACAAAAAACGGTCTTATGGGTGACGACTCGTCCTGCCGCTACGCTCTGTCCACCAGTAGGCACCAGTTCGGTTGCAAGTCTAGTCCAGTTAGTTGATTGATTTGTAATACCTATTTATGTATGTAAGTTCCAGGAAAATTATAATTAGGTTTTGTTGCACTTATAGGTCTACCCGTGCTCAGCGATCAACCTTTCTCATCCTGACTTGGATTGAGAGATCTCTTACTAGAGATAAGCTGGCCTTTGTACTCTATTTTAATGTATATCCTGTTGAATGATTAGTGTGCAAAAAATAAATTATGAATTATGTCTGGCCCACATGTGGGGGCCCAGTCCCACTTAAGTCCAGCCAAAGTCAGAAATGCTGGTGATGAAGCGCAGTGTCGTGTTTCTAATACGGTCAGTCAGTCTAACATCGTTTGTACTTTGCTTCATCGTTCTTTGACAAACCTTGAGTTTGGGCTTTTGGTTCTCCAAGTTTGAGCACCTTAGGTTAAGATGGGCAGGATACACATTTCGACGAGTTTCATTAATCAAAAATCCTTATGAAAATTTGCGTTTAGGCTTAGTTTTGCCCGGATGGGCCGACCCAAACCCAAATTTGTTGAGAAGGGAAATGTCTTTTTTGTGTTTATCGGAAGAGAGGACACAATCAATTTTGTTTTTTTTGTGTTATTATTTGAACAAGTTCAGTTTTTTTTTAAGAATAATCAAATTGTGCGGCGTTGCCCGAAAACGAACTGAGGCAACCGAGAACTATGCATGATTTTGCAGCTTCCCAGCCCGTGTGGTCCCATCACATCTCGTTTGTCCAGTTCCTGCATTGAAATCACCGAGGACTAAGGTCCAAGAGCCCTCGTGTTCGTTGCTGGCCTTGTTTATTATTAGGTCATAAAGATCTTCATCGTCATTGTCAATGTGCCTGGAGATGGTTGCGTTTATTTGAATAAGTGTTAGAGTTTGCTTTTCTGTTATTTTTCATTTTTTGGCTGCGACTCTGTCTAAATATGCTATGAATTCAATGTTATTGTTTCTCCACTTCTTTACCACCAGGAAACCTACTTCATACATTCCACTAGTGATTCAAAGGTGGAAAAATATGTCCCTTTCTCTTGCCTGTTCGCCCAAACGTCGAAATGGACATAACTCTCTCGAATTCTATCAGACGCTCTTCTAACGAAAGTGTTAAGTTATCGGTGTCCATATTTCAGGCTGAAGTTGTTTGACGGGGAACTGATCTAACCTGGAGATTGTTCGCTCCCCAAGCTCCAGGGCTAGACTGGCTACCGTCGTCGCCGGGAGTCGCCACTAGAGGCGCCGGATACCTAGGCCTTGGTTTAGGTCTGCTTGGTCCACAGTGGGTTGGACCGATAGCCCACCACACTGATCCAATGCGGTTTGGTGGGTTAAAGGGGATTAAGGAAGGATAAAAGAGGGGAATTATGAAGGATGGTAATATGGGTATAGATTGGAATATTAGGGTATGAATTGGTGATAACTTGGGAAGCCGGGATCGCCTACAGGTATATCATAAACGATTCACCGGAAAAGCAAATCAGTATGTATATCCCTGACACATTTTACTAAAGTTAATAATGCAAAATCACTGAGCCAATAGAATCACCCATCTAGCCTGCATTGCGCTGGACTATAACGAACGACATCTTTTTTTTTTTGGTCTTTTTGCCTATTGAATGTTCCGCTGGCAATATTTTCTCTGTTATAGCCAATTAGTCTGTGTACAACGGTCGCGCTAACACAACACGGATTCTGAAGGCTTATTTGGCGCTTTAGTAAGTAATTAATACGTTTTAACAAGCCAAGAGCTGGCTATTAGTCTTTACTTATTTGGTAGTAAAAGTAGTACGAGCAAGGAATATGAGGATTTAGCTGGCTGATGGGAATCGAATGCTTGAGTATTTACTTGGGCAGAGTTAAGAGTGAAGTTTACCATAACTAGCTAGTTCTCATTTTAAGTCCTCATTGAATTGTTTGTGCTACGTGTGCATCGAATCTCACTTGTTTAGTTTCATCAATTTGTATTTAATTTCAATTAAGTATTTGTTCAGTTCGAATCATTTGCAATATTATAACAAATATAGAGTCACACTTATTCCCATACGGGGTGGCAGAGGCAAAATTGTGCCCAGGTTCAGCCAGTTGTACAATAATCCATCTTTTTATATAGCAACAAAATAAATAAATATCATAAGTAACATTCAAAATCCAAAAAAGGTGAACTCGCCCTTATCCGAGCCGAACACTTATCAGATCGTAAATATGGGGTTGTGATGCTTTTTTTTTAATTACCGCGCTTTCCTGTCTTGACTTTCGTTAGCCAGACTTTTTAATTAAAATAAACAAAATTTCGTTCGCATCTTTACGTTTTATCTGCAAATTTCAATCATTATGCCTAGTCACGTACTTTTGCACTTCGATGAAAGGGTGTTGATTATAGCCGATGATTTCGACTTTATTATGCACATATTAATTGAAATTATTCAATATTGATATACCAAAATCAAAAAGCCAAAAAATATTAACTCTATGTAAATATCCTACCTAATAAAACAACTTTTCATAATATTTTACTTTTCAAAATAATGATGATTGATTAACATAACATAACATAGCGTCACGCCTTTTCCCATACGCGGTGACAGAGGCACAATTGTGCCCACTTTGAGCCAGTTATTCAATCCTCCATTTTGCATGACATGGGGCTAGCCCATCGCTGCAGCTATGGAGTAATGAATGTTTCCTCACGATGTTTTTCCATCACCGTTAGAGCGTCCGTATTATGTACTTAAGATAAATGAGTTATCTCATTGGCACATGGTGAGGAATCGAACGTACTCCTCCTGTGTGAGAAGCAAGCGTGAAACCCATTAGACCACGGAGCGCTGCGCCATTTATATTGATTTGTTTTAAAAAATCAAAATACGGTTGTTACCTAATCAGCCACACTCTAATAAATCTGAAATAGTGGAATAAATCTCAACTGAATGTATTTTAAGCACCGGATAATCCTTTTATATTTACGCCCTTACAAATCATCAACTTATAAGGGTTCCTTACTTAACTTAATCCGGGCCTAGCACATAACTATAACTAGATATGCTGTATAATAATGTACGCCAAGTAATCGTAAGTAAGCCATCATTGTCACTTTGTTCAAAGCCCAAGTACAGTGCGTAAGGCATGAATTATGAAGACATTGTTAACCCTTAGAATATTAAAGACTGTTTCCTTTGTTCATCAGAAGTCTATCAACATGTTCCCTGTTATAGCCTCAGTCAAATTCTACGGTCAGACACTAATTTGGTTTTCCTACTTCACCTGGAACTCGAAACTAGGTTGGAACTAAGGCTTACGCTCAGCGCATGCATAACCTACTCTCAACTTTCTGACTACTTGCTGTTACGTTGTTCATTCAACGACTCCGCCACTATCTACAGAGTTGTTCCTTCTCTAAGCCAAAAATGGGATTGGATACAAATAACTCGGCTTCAACTTCGACCAACATTACCGAAGCAAATCATCGAGATTGTATTTTAGAACGATACTATTATTAATACTACTTTTTGAAATACATTTATTTATTTATTTATTCTTGTTTCACAGCAATTAAAACACAATATAAATTAATTAGAAAAATAAAATTTTAAATGCCAATTACGAAACAATACAAAGATAATGGTAGTTTATGTGACTGCTTCATAATGGAGGGCATTAATACTAATAATATCACTCGAGAGTTTTAATGCCTAATTATGTACAGTTACATACACTAGTTTATCTACACACATATCATAAGCTCTCTTTGATGTGTTCAGGAACCGCATGTTTGACCGGCATTGTTGCTCTGCAGTTGTTTAGCTTGTTCTGTAGTACCAACTTAACGCAGGCGGGCATCGGCGTTCGAAATTTGAATGTTAGTACCAACTTCACAGACAAACTAAAAACAAACTAAAACCGGGGCGGCAAGCAGGCGGGCGTCGGCGTTCGAAATTTGAATGTCATATTATGTAGAAAAATTACACATTATGGTCATAATGTGTAATTTTTCAGATAAGAAATGAGTTTTTACCAAGTAGTTTAACATTATGCTGATCGTAACGTGCGGTTTTTGTACGCAGTAAAGGTGGTTTATGATAAGTGTGTAGATAAAATATATAAGATAAGAACCTATCTATAGGAATAATAAAGTAAAGATCCATTGGGTCCGATTGCGTTTCTTTCCAAATATAAATCTAAATGGGTTCTTCACCAACTCGACACAAAAGGCTGGACACGCATGTGTCCAGTTGGGGAAACTCAAAATTTGTATCATTTATTATGTCGTCATCTGGACAGGCCAAGATTTTTACGCGTGTCCACATAGTGAAACTTAAATTAAATCACGTTTATGTTTTCGCCAACTGAACACATTCAGCTTTTTTGCAAAAAGATATAGTCAGGTTAATTATAATACAACAATATACAAAATTACCCTTTCCCAGCAGTGGGACGTTCAGTGGCCAATGATGATTGTGACATAAAACATTAATCTGCGTGACTGTACTTTGTCATCAATTCGGGTAAAATGCCAACCTGTGTCCAGTTGGCGAAAACATAAAAGTGCTTTTATTTCAGTTTCACACGCGTAAAAATCTTGGCGTATCCAGATGATGACATAATAAGTGTTACTAATTTTGAGTTTCACCAACTGTGGGTCAAGCAGGAATAAATAACCTACTTAAATAATAATAATTATTATTTAAGTAGGTTATTATTATTTGGAAGTATATAATTTTTAAGTTGTTACCCGGTTACTTAGAACTTGAATGTAATGTGACATATGTAAAGTAATAAATTTAGCCAATAAAAAGTTTAAATGATCTTCAATAACAGAGTGAAAAAGTGTTCGAGTTCAGATAAAATGAACCTTATGTCATTGTACATAAAAGTCACTGACAGTTCGATTCGCATACTTTTTCGACGCGTAATTATTCCTGCTTCCTCTGCTGGACACATGTGTGTCCAGTCTCTTGTGTCGAGTTGGTGAAGAACCCATCGAAGGTTTATGGCGGGCGGGCTAAAATTTTACTATTTATGTCCATGTACGTATATTTTGACAAAAACACAATAGCTATTAAAGCTATTGTGTTTTTGTCAAAATAGGTGCTGATTGAATGGAGTATGAGGGTATGTGAGTGTGGGATAAAGATATATTTCTATGGGAATGTATCTATAACGAACAAAATAACATATGTTACTGTAACTAATATATACCCGTGTGAATGTCCACGTAGTAAGAGTGAGTTTGGTGTCGACAGGAAGTGGATAATCCCGTTGATTCACACGCAGTCCCCGGCGCGGTAATAAGGTTTCTGTTGACAACTGTCCTCTAAATCGCCCTACACAGAGGCCGTATATAAATAATATGTAGAATGCCGAAGAGGATTATTAACTAACTGTTGACTCTGTTACCTAAAAAATGGTCTTTCGTGAGGTGGGCTAAAAGTATACGTTAGTACTACTTTTTACATTATATTGTGAAATTTTAGGCTATTTTAAGAAACTAATTTGAATATTTCGGGTAATGGATGTCGTGTTTTTTTTAATAATTTGTATAATAATACCCTCGTGATGTCACTGGCTCACAGTTTTGTAACGGTTGTTCTTGAGGCCACTCGTTTCCAATTATAAAACTAAAAAACCGGCCAAGTGCGTGTCGGACTCGCACACGAAGGGTTCCGTACCATTATGTATAAAAACGACAAAAATCACGTTGGTTGTATGGGAGCCCCCCTCAAATATTTATTTTATTTTAATTGAGTTATTTATTTTTTAAGTAAATATATAACTAAATATTGTGTGAATATTTCAAGGTTTTACCTGTTGTAGTTATCAATATCAAGCAAAAACGAGGAAAAAAATTACGTTTGTGAGCCACCTAAATATTAATTTTATTATATTTTTTAATAAAGCGGCAACATACATACACCACCTTTGAAAATTTCAACTGTCTAACTGTCACGGTTTATGAGATACAGCCTGGAGACAGACGGGCAGACAGACAGACGGACAGCGGAGGCTTAGTAATAGGGTCCCATTTGGCACCCTTCGGGTACGGAACCCCAAAAACTAGAATATCAATATTTGTTTAAGTTCCGACTGACATCTACGTTATCGACTGACAGGAAAATTGTTGATACTTTACAAATCCTGTAATATTTTTTTCACACCTTTCATTCGGAAAAGTAAGTTTTGCTCTTAGCAAAATGCTACTTTTCTGTTCAAGCTACTTTTTTAATTTATTCATTGGCATGTAGCATTTACGCAATGTGCCAATTGAACACAGATTTTAATGAAATAATCGATTGTAATTTCATCGCAATCGATTAAAAACGAACTTGTTTTAAGTTTTAACTTTAACAACGTCAAATGAAAATTTATAAATATCATATTTAAAAGAAAATGTCACAATAAATTATATGTTTTACTGAAATCAAAACTATCAATGACTTTTATTGTGATGTAATGAATATTGATATCCAATACCATTTTAATATTCGATTCAATTATTCCTACACTTTGGTAAAAGTAGCACAGGAATATTTTATCTGTTGTGGTGACCTTTCCCTAATCATTCACAATCCGCCATCATAAGAAAAAAGTTTTGTTTTCGTTGTTCGATTGTTGTACAATTGGTGAAAGTAAATTCAAAGTATATTTATTTCATTATTTTTGAAGCATTTTATTTCAATTTTGCTCATGGAAAGATTAAACTGCACTCAATAATACTGATTTGCACAGCAAATATACTATTTTCACAGCAAATATATTTTCTGTGAAAATAAGTATTTTCACAGAAAATATCAGGGCAAAATACTGCGGTAGCTTAGATGAAGGTTAAAGGGGATGAGCGAAGCGAAGCCCTCTTTATCCTTCGTATTAGGTTGAACATGTAAGAACAACAAAAATACTTAAAACATAAAAAGTGTTTTTGCTGTTCCTTTTTTGCTGTGAACTTCAGTATTTTTGATTTGCGATTAAATGCTAGCCTTTTCCTCATAGTCGGTGTGAAAAGTTGTATGTGTTACTCAGGAGCAAAATTATTTTCGTCATGGGCGTTAACGCTTGAATCCCTCGTTACGCTCAGGATTCTAACTTAGAATCCCTCGCTACGCTCAGGATTCTATTGTAGTATCCTTCGCTTCACTCTGGATTCAATGTACCGCCCTCGCCGTAAATACATCATTTTGCTCCCTTGTGACACAAATAACTATTTCCGACTTCTGAGCTAAAAAAAGAACCATCGCCGCTTTATTTTGGGTTCTCAGGCGGAAAAAATATATTCCTAACTCATTCGAAAATTTTTATGAACCTTGCTACGACCCTCGCCTTCGGCTCATACCGTAAACTTCTCGGTTCCTAAATATATTTTCGAACTCGTGGGAAATTACTATAATCGGAATAACGGAATTTCATTAGAAACACAATTATCTCGAAATGGTTTTCTCAGTTTGGTTCCTTTGGATAGTTTTTACAAGGCCCAATACAGGGTGTAACAGTAAGGTGCAGTCATATTATAAAGGGTTATTAGGAATATCATTCCGAACAACTTTTACCATGAAACTGATTTGATCAGAGCAACTTTAGTTTGCAATTCTTGATACAAATCAGCTGACGGCTCGCCCCAAAATGTATGAAGAAGTGAAAGTCAGAGTGTTCTGATCAAATCGGTTTCACATAGGAGGTTTCTTCAAATGATGTTCCTAACAACCACTTACAATATGACTACATAACAACTTTCTGTGGGAAAGGTGTCTGTGTTAAACATGGGGAAGCCACATGGTTCAGGCGTTCACATTAATTATGTGGGTGACGATATGTAACAACTCATCAATAACATAAACATTTACATACAGGCACCAACATTGCTCCTGACCCCACACTAGGATATCCTGTGTCATGGGAACCAGAAACAGCGACATCAAACACATCTTAACGTCCAAGACTTGAGGTTTTTTTCTTTATCCCCAGCCGGGGATCGAACCCGGTACCTCTCGCATGGTAAGCAGAGCCGCAGTGCCAATCTAATTATTATTAGTCGGTTATTTGATTGAGCGAACATGCAATGCTGTAGTTGTTATAAAAGTGGCTTGCTTTTAAGCGATGATTATGAATGATGGTACGAATTGACTGACTGTGTGACATTTATCCGAAATATGGAGCAAAGAAGTATCGAATAATCCAAAAATGAAGTTATTTGTTTACTTTGAGCCAAACGTGTCATATTGATCGGTGATCAATCACTTTGGCTATTTGTGTTTGGCTGGCTATCATTTGATCGATGGTTGTATTCCTAAAATTACTATACGAAAACAAAAAGTTTTGGATAAGCCAATGATAGAGTAATTAATGACATTTCATTATAAAATTATATGTTTGTCAAGACATAACAAAAATCATGCCATGCCTCCCTTTTTCGGTACTACCTAATAAACATGTTTTCTTCTAATTTTAAGCTTATATTTTAATGCTGTTTTGATCCATTTACGCCGCTAAAGCGTTTGTGTTTCAGTCTGACGGAGGCAACCAACTAAATGTTTACCTCTAAATAACGGATAAACTTTACTACTATTGTAAGAGGATTATTTTAAGCCTTACCGGCTTTTCCTGACGTGAACAACAATGGCTTTTATTATTTTGAGAACTGAAAGTAATCTATCAAAGTCATCGGACCGAATTTCAGGTAAGCAATGTAATCCGAGATACCTACCGTAATAGTTATTTTAAGACCCTGACACTGTACGATTTGTGATTTCATGTTTTTAAAATCGAGTTTTTTTAGGTTTTTTATTATAATTTTGTAGCCTGGACTGTGTCCCACTGCTGGGCAAAGCCTCCCCTATCTTAGACCACTCCTCCCTATCCTGTGCTGCCCCAGCTCAGCCCGGCAAAAACCAATCGAGGTCGTACCGCCATCGGCCTGCCTCTACGGCGGTGTCCATAGTTAGGCTCGCATTCGGTTGTAAGTCTGGCCCACTTGTGGGGGTGGGGGTGCATGCGGCAAATGTGACCGGCCCAGTCCCACTTCAGCCTAGCGGTCTTTGCGCCAACGTCAGCAATCCTGGTGATTGCTGACGTTGGCGCGCAGTGTCGTGTTCCTAACACGGTCGGTCAGTCTAATACCGGTTAAATTGCGCTCTATCGCTCTTTAGCAAACCTTGAGGTTGGACTTCTGGTTTCCCGTCAGCGACCAAATTTGAGCACCGTAGGTTAGGATAGGCAGGATGCACATGTCGACGAGTTTTCGCTTCAGTGACAACGAAAGGTCGCCCTTCATCAGCTCTTTCATGGACCAGTTAAGTAGCTCTTCCAGTCATTCGATATGAAATATGAAAAATATTTTGAAAATTGCTTGCCAAATAAATATTTTAATCTCTGAAATAGATATTGACAAAATGTTCTTTTCCGACTTCTGAGCTAAAAATATCACCTTTGCCGCTTGATTTTGGAGTCTCAGGCGGAAAAAATATATTCGTATCTCGTTCGAAAAGCTTTTTACGAACCTCGCTACGACGCACGCCTTCAGCTCATGCCGTAAACTTCTCGGATTGTAAATATTAGCCTTTGCAAACTAGTGGGAAATGTACTACTTCATTCCAACTATTCAAAAAGAGACGAAGGGTTCCTCGATAAGTGCGAGCAAAATGGGTCATTTCCGCGCACTTAATAACAGTGAAGAAATTACTTTTGAATTTGGAACACTACTTAATTTGAAATTTTGAACGTAATCCGTTACGATAAACTCTTGGCCGTTAATAAAAAAGCGTGCATGCCCATTCGGCATTGGTTAACCAAATAAATAAAGATTACACGAAAATAACTTCTTATTCGTTTTTTTTTAACTTTTTGTCAAAATATTACCATTTGATTCACACACATTTAATAAAAGATGACTCTTAGCAAGGAGTTTTACAGCTGTGAAAGTGAAATATTAACACCAGAAAGTATACAATTTAACGCAAAAACAGTCATAAACAATTTTCTACCAAAACTAATCGAGAGAAAATTTGGTTAAAGAAAAGGTTATATAAATATAAATACTCGTCACTACAAAAAGCATCCCTTATTTATTTTTCTCATAGAGGGGGATGAAAAGTAGAATGTGCCACATAGTAGCAAAATTATTTAACCTCGAGCGAAAAGCTTTGAATTCCTCGCTACCTATAGGATTTTACTGTAGAATCCTTCACTACGCTCTGGATTCAAACAATCGCTCTCGCCTAAATACATCATTTTGATCCCTTGTGACACAATCTACTATTGTTGAACCACAGGTATAATTCGCACGCCCGCTATTTTAACTACCAAAGTCAAAGTCAAAGTCAAAGTACTTTATTACTCTAGATATTTAAATATACTTAGCAAACGTCATAACGTCATACCACTGACACATACTCCCGTCTCAAGCCAGTTTTTTTTTTTTAATTCAAAGTCAAGATTTTGGAAATATATAAGTCTCGCATTTAAGTCAGTTTTCTTCTGATCCAGCCCTAAATGAGTCGCTTATCAAGTCGAAAGGTAAGATCCTCGTGCCTTTGACATAACTTTAGACGCAGATGTGTTTCTTTTGGTGCTTTACTAATGGCTCAGTTAGTATTTTAGTGGATCAATTGGTACTTTTATTAAATATTTATAATTACGCATTTATTTTTAGAAAATAGGTCATATACAGGGTTTTAGACAAATGTGTAAACATATTTTAGGGGGTGTTTAGGGACATCATAGCATATTGATGATCTCTGTGACACTGGGGTTGTCGCTCTGCCTACTATGCAAGAGTCCCAGGTTCGATCCCCGACTGTGTATATTTGTGTGATATCGCTGTTTCTGGTTCCAGGGTATCCTGCTGTTAGGTCAGAAGTAATGTATGTTACTGTAAATAATTATTTATGCTTTATTATTCTGAACAACTTTCACTATGAAGCGATTTGATCATAGCAAATTTAGTTTTGACTTCTCATGATAGTTTGGGCTGAACGATCAGCTGTTTTGTGTGGATAAGTGATAAATAAAGTTGCTGTGATGAAATTTGTTCAGAATGATGCCCATATCAACCCCTTAAATATGTCTTTGTTACACCCTGTACATGTACCAATGAGATATCGCACCCTCCAGGGAAAAAAACAAAAACATGATTTAATGTTTTTTTATGATATAAAGCTCAATAATTTTAAGGCCCAAGATCACCCAAAACCACTGAAGTGCGCTAAAGCAAAAAATTAAATTAAATAATTTCCAAAAACATCGATCTCAAAAACATGTTATTCACAATGAGATCATCTAGTTTAAATACTTTGTCGTTACACGATTGGGTTAGTTTACCTCGATCGTAAAAAAATCTGAACATAGTATATTAAAAAGGAAACAAAATAATTTTAATGTAAAATGACTGATTTTTCTTATAATTCTTATACCTGAATTTTTCTCTTTTAGTGTCCACTTGTCAATCTTTAAATGTTACAAATTATCTCATTTCCCTTTTCAGTAAATTCGAAAAAAACAGATTATTTTTAACGTCGCCAGGCAGCTCGATATATCAAGCCGCCGGCTACCCCGCCAGTTCCACTACCCCGCCTGAAGACAACGGGCGAATGCGGCGCCTCTCACCTCAACAGCCAGAACTGAGCCTTAACGGGAAAAAAACATCAATAATCCGTTACAAATACATTTTTGTATGCAGAAACTACACGCGCTATTATGGCTTTACTCTCGAGAAATAATGGTATCGGTTTTACGGTATTACCACAACGTTTTGTTGTCATATTGTTTTTTAGGGTTCCGTACCCAACGGGTAAGAACGGAACCCTATTACTAAGACTTCGCTGTCCGTCCATCCGTCCGTCCGTCCGTCCGTCCGTCCGTCCGTCCGTCTGTCACCAGGCTGTATCTCAAGAACCTAGCTAGCTAGAGAGTTGAAATTTTCACAGATTATGTATTTCTGTAGCCGCTATAACAACAAATACTAAAAAACAGGATAAAAGAAATATTTAAGGGGCTCCCATACAACAATTAAGTATTTCAATACCACATACAAACTTATGGATGCACCTGGTTACGTACATGGAGTGTGAAAGTAACCGCACCAATAACTTTGTAAACAATATTTTGCTGTGTAAAATCCAAACTATTCACTCCACGCCATCGCTTCCATTGAACGGTGGTACGGAACCCTTCATGCGCGATTTAGACTCGCACTTGACCGGTTTTTTAGTAATAGTCTACTATCAACATACACAATATTTAAATGAGGCGTTAATTTCTCTTGCAAGCTTTTTAAATACCTAAACGACTTTTATATCACAGTTGAGTTATGAAATGACGAAACATCAGTTTATTTTTCTTGTAAAATTATGTTTCTAAGATTATGGCGTTATTCCCCGAAAGAGTAAGTAATTCATCTTAAGTACACTATATGGACGTTCTAAAGGTGATTGGAAACATCGTGAATAAACCTTAAATCTCCTGCGGTGACGGGCTTGCCTCTTGACATGCAAATTAGAGCATCGAATAATCGAATCGAATAAGTGCCTCTGCCGTGCCGAATGGTCAGGAAGGCATGGCGCTATGTACAAAATGTAAGACTTATAAATAGGCTAACATCTTCGATTCGCCATATCAACGGCACTACCCACTCATTTCACCCGTCAAGTATTTCTTAGCCGCTCGTGTGTGCTCGCGTGACCAGCGAAGTGGGGGGTAATTTACTGCCCCACTTAGGCAGTTATCGGCCCAAAGGGGTTGACGTACTGTGATGGTTTAATTCAACACGTCACCAATTACTGCGTGGCAACATTTAAACGAATGGTACGTTTGTGGAAAGGTAACCTCTGATTGCTTCGCGTTTGAACTTTTGAATTGTTTGTTAGGGTATGACTAATGATGTTCCTGTGAACGCCGATAAATACCCTAACATTAGCTTTTGGTGCGTAGGTTGCATATCAAAGTGCGGTACGTGCCTAGACTGAGTTGTTAGTTCATTTATCTACACACGTATCATAAACCCTCTTTACTGCGTACAAAAACCGCACGTAACGAACAGGATAATGTTAAACTACTTGGTAAAACCTCATTTCTTATATGAAAAAATTACACATTATGACCATAATGTGTAATTTTTCTACATATTATGACATTCAAATTTCGAACGCCGACGCCCGCCTGCGTACCACCCCTAGTTTGTCTGTAAAGTTGGTACTGACATTCACATTTTGAACGCCGACGCCCGCCCGCGTGCCGCCCATAGTTTGTCTGTGAAGTTGGTACTACTAACAAGCTAAACAACTGCAGAGCCACAATTCCGGTCAAACATGCGGTTCCTGAACACATCAAAGAGAGCTTATGATATGTGTAGATAAACTAGTGTATGTAACTGTACATAATTAGGCATTAAAACTCTCGAGTGATATTATTATGAAACTCGCCGTCGGCTCGTTTCATTAACCCACTATCGAGTATTAATGCCCTCCATTATGTAGCAGTCACATAAACTACTATTGTGTATTAAAAGCTTGACTAATTGGATCGGAGCCGGAATAACGAACAATTACGCATCGAGAAAGTATACGAATTGAATTTTTAGTGAGTTAACTCGAATTCCTAAAGTATGCTACACACACAGATGTGTGGACTTGCATTTTTATACAAATTGGAATACGATTCTGGAATCTGCAGTACTAAACTGAGTTGACCCATATTATTATTATTATTTATATATGAAGCTAAGGTTCCAATATATATAACGTATCTCGACGCGGCCGTATGTCCATCGAGCGACTGGTGGTGCAGGGCAGAGTAGAGGGCACCCGAATGCGTGGCAGATCACCAATGAGATGGACAGACCAAATCAAGGCAGCACTGGATGACCCCCTGTACCAATGCACCAAAAAAGCAGCCCTCAGAGACGAATGGCGACGAATTGTGAGGAGGGGTACTCGACCGAAATGACGACCACGACCGCTCTGTCGAGAGTGCTACGACTGAGAAGAAGAGAAGGTTCCAATAGCGATGGACAGTAAACTCCTTCCGAAAACTGTGGGGTTCCAATAGCGATGGACAGTAAACTCCTTCCGAAAACTGTGGGGTTCCAATAGCGATGGACAGTAAACTCCTTCCGAAAACTGTGGGGTTCCAATAGCGATGGACAGTAAACTCCTTCCGAAAACTGTGGGGTTCCAATAGCGATGGACAGTAAACTCCTTCCGAAAACTGTGGGGTTCCAATAGCGATGGACAGTAAACTCCTTGCGAAGACTGTGGGCATTTTTCAGCATCTTAGGGTGGGGGCTCACTTAGATCGGGACATTGGCGGATATAAGTAATAATATAACATCTTTTAGGGTTCCGTACCCAAAGGGTAAAACGGGACCCTATTAATAAGACTGTCCGTCCGTCTGTATGCCCGTCTGTCACCAGGCTGTATCTCATAAATCGTGATAGTTAGACTGTTGAAATTTTCACTGATGATGTTTTTCTGTTGCCGCTGTAACAACAATTTAAAACTCTAAAACAGAATAAAATTAATATTTAAGGGGGCTCCCATACAACAGACGTGATTTTTTTGCTCGTTTTTGCTCGATATTGATAACGGCAACAGCTTGAAATATTCACAGAATATTGAGTTATATTATTCGCTTTGAAAATAAATAATTAAGCTAAAATAAAATTAATATTTAAGGGGGGCTCCCATACAATAAACGTGTTTTTTGCCATTTTTATAAATAATGGTACTGGACGCTTCGTACACGATTCCGACTTGCACTTGGCCGGTTTTTGTTTATTAGAGATAAGATTTAAGGGGGCTCCCAATCAACAA
The DNA here is from genome assembly GCA_949825045.1 of Argyresthia goedartella. Classification (NCBI taxonomy): domain Eukaryota; kingdom Metazoa; phylum Arthropoda; class Insecta; order Lepidoptera; family Argyresthiidae; genus Argyresthia; species Argyresthia goedartella. The sequence goes on from OX463814.1 coordinate 5,027,924, forward strand.
ACGTGATTTTTTTTTGCTCGATATTGATACCTAACGGCAACAGGCACCCGCCTAAAATTTTCACTGAATATTGAGTTATGTTATTCACTTTAAAAAAAAAATAATTGAAATAATATCAATATTTAAGGGGGTCTCTCATATATTAAACATGATTTTTTGCTGTTTTATAGATAATGGTACTGAATCACTTCGTGCGGGAGTCCGACTCGCATTTGGCTGTTTTTTTATTTATAAGAGATAAGCTTGCCTTCGTACAAAGCCTAAACTAACCGGCAATGAAACCTACAGATGTATAAGTTAAGCAGTAGGTACGCTGATGACTAGGCACGTACCTACCTCTACGACGTCATCAACAAACTCCCTGATTCCAACTTTCCTTACTTACAAACCTAGTATGATGAAATGCTGCAACCACCAGCAGTACCTCTAAATAGGTAACACGCCTGCAGTTTAAAGAACTAAAAATAATCAATAGAACTCGTGTTACAACTGTTTATAAAGCTATATTTGTTTTATTAGCCAGTCGCGTGTAAAGGCCACTGGTAAAGAGGTGGTAAAGCGTGACTCTAGTTCATAAAAACAGGGATGTCGATTACCATGTTAGAATTGGTAATGTAACATTGTATACATGTAAGTAATTCTGCGAAAAATTCTTCTAATGTCAGTAGACACTCGGATTCGTAAATAAGTTTTATTTTATGTTAGGTCTTGACAATACTATACAATCTAACAGCTGCATGTAATATAGATACAATTTCCGCAATAATATTTTCCTTGTATTTTTTTCCATCATTGTTTGAACGACCACATATGTAGTGTACTATCGGACTAACATTATAAAATAGCATGCGATTTATTAAATAAATTAAGTTGATTTGTAAAGTTCAATACCTATGAAAAAAATTGTCCGGCTCCCGGTCGCTTGCGCAATCAAAAGGTTTACTGTGAAATAACTTATTTTTATGGAATCTCTAGACCCTACACTAGGATTTCCTGTGTCGTTGTGACTAGTCCCTTTTGCTTATGTAGGTACTTTAAAGTTATACTTATATATATATATATATATATATTCATTAAAATGAAGTTATAGTAGTTTATAGAACTTTTACACAATAAAGCGCATAAAATTCGAGTGTGGGTTTATGACACTTGGGATAACTTCGATTCTAACGATCCGTAAATATAGGTACTAGGTACGTCTAAATCGATTTTGTAGTTTAGTAAAAATCTCACTCAGATACATATATATGTACATCCTTAAACGTCATATTGGTACTCGTAAATGAACACTGAAAACATTATGTAAAACCGTCAAGTGCAAGTCAGACTCGCACATGAAGGGTTCCGTACCACCGTATTATGGCAGGGAGATGTGGAGTGAATAGTTCTATAGGTTGTTTTTAAAGTTATTGGTATGGCTACGTTCATACTCCTTGTGGTTTACACTTATATATTCTTTTTTTATTCATAATTTAGACTCTGTAGTTTCGGAGATAAGTGGAAGGGGGTGGGGAATAGTAATTTTTGGCATTTTTTTATCATAACTTCTGAAGTTATCAAAACTTATGAATGAGAATGAGCCTTAAAGATATGCCACCGGGCACCGAGTAGAAGGACTAGGACCCTGTAAGCCGCAGCCAACGCAGCGGCCGCCGGATCAGCCGCCGTAGAAAGCAATGGTCACCCGACCTGTGGCCGCAGAACCCAACGGCGGTCGATGTGACGTCGAATCGGCCGCCGCTGCGATGGCAAGAGTAGTGTACAGACCCGTCGGGTGGCTGATCCGGCGGCCGTTGCTAGGTAGAACCGCTGTGTGAATGGGCCTAGCTACATGCGGTCGCCTCACTCCACTTTTCTCGCGCTCGCTTTTCTGCCGCTCCAGGCTAAACTATATAGTTGTGACCTAACAAACACTCACTGCAGATAGTATTCGGACAGAAAATGTCTTATAGCAACTAGTTCTTTGAAATTACATAGGGGCACTAATTTTGATGAATATTTAACATATTTAGAAGTCAAAACTTATATCATGTGGCAACAAATCAATTTGTTGCCACAATCGTACGTACATCGCTGCGCAATGGAGATATGAAGGTTTAGTATATAAAGGGAAATATTAAACTGTTCATCAAAAATACTGATTTGGACAGCAAATATCAGGGAAAAATGCTGCGGTAGCTTAGGTGAAGGGTAAAGGGGGTGAGCGATGCAAAGCCCCCTTTATCCTTCGTGTTAGGTAAAAACATAAACTTAAGTACATAGTCAGGTCATGAGTTCTGTCACATGTGCAATATGAAATAATTTAGACATTTTTATTATTTATGTAAACATTTATATAGTTAGTTATCAAAATGAACTTAATAAAACATAGATTCTTATGGTAATAAAGTTTATTCAAAATGACCCCCGCGAATTTGAATACAGGCCTTTATTCTGCGCGGCCAGTCGTCTATCGCAGCACGAACGAGGTCCATGTCAATATCGGCGGCTGCCTTAATCAAGGATGCCTTGAGTGACTCCAAATCAGGATGAGGCTTTGAGCAGGCCTTTTCCTCCAAGTGTTGCAATATCTTGTAATCTAACGGACTCAAATCTGGACTGGAGCAGGGCCAGTCTTCGTGCCGGATGAAGTCGATTTCACGCGCCGCCAGCCAGTCTTGTGTGCTTTTCGCTCTATGAGCTGGCGCAGAATCTTCTTGGAATACCCAGTGCCTGTTATTAAACATGGTATGAGAAACAGGTTCCACAAGGTTCTTGAGGACTGTATTTTGATACACAACTGCATTCGTTTTTACGCCTTTCTCACAAAATGTACCTCAGTTAAGCCCCAATAAGAGACTCCCAACCAAACCATGAGCGAGGATGGAAAATGACCTCGTTGGACACGCGGAATACGGTTGCTCGCTTCTTCACTGCTGTGTGCGTACACCTTATCATTTTGTTTGTTGTAGCTCTCTTCCACGGTGAAAATTTTTTCATCCGAAAAAAGAATTTCGCGATGCTTTTTTCCCGCGTAACGCTTCAACAAAGCGCGGCATCTCTTCAGTCTCAGGTCCATTAAACGAGCGTCCAAACGATGTCCTGTTTTTCTTCGATATGCCCTAAGTCCTTAGTCTTAATTTAACACCCTTTTCACCGTGGTCCTGCTTAACCCCATCTGAAGGGCCAACAGTTTCTGCTTACGTATGTGATTTCTTTGAATTCACGCCTTCACAGCTTTTATCACTGCTGGAATCCTAACAGAGCGAGGGCGACCACTTCTTGACCTGTCATCTACACTAGAGTCTTCATTATATCGTTTTATGGTACGATAAACGAATCTTTTGGCTATATTAAAAATTTTCAGTAAGTCGAAAATCTGAATTGGCGCGTAACCGCAACGATGCAACGCAATAACTGCGACACGGTCTTCTTTAAGTGTCCACACCATATTTAAAAATGAGGAAAATTCTAAAAAGTACACATTTTTATTTTCATGAAAAATTCGAATTCAATAAACTTTTTTGTGGCCAGCGTTCTAAATTCAAAAGTTTTTATTGTGTGACAGAACTTATGACCTGACTGTGTACATATAAACTTACTAAACCTAAACTTAAAAAGTGTTTTTGTTGATCCTTTTTTGCTGTGAAAATCAGTATTTTTGATGTGCGATTAAATACTAGCCTATATCAAACAACCAGTTTCATTCTTACTTGGTTTGCTGGAAGATATCTTTTGTTAGAGATAAGCTTCCCCTTGTTAATTATTAATATCTTATTAGCTTTTCTGTATGTTGTTTGTCTGTAATAAATGAATTATGAAATGACGAGGGCTTGCTCACAATGTTTTCCATCACTTTCTGTGAATAATGTTCTGAAATAGTATGAAGACATTTTTCTAAACTAATTAATTTATTTATATTTTAATCACTTATCGACATACGAGAGCGAGAAGTATAGCGACAACCTCACTTTCCTTTTAGGATATGATATTGCTATAGCTGCCCTCTGGTGAACTGCCAATAAAACTTTGCTAAATACTATCTAACGAATACCCCCCTCCTTTAACTTTTCAAGTTTATTTCTAAGCTGAAAGTCCAGAGGGAAATACATGACAATTCAGGCACTTGAATGTGATATAAAACCTCGATGTTTTTTAAATAGGAAATCTCTCACTTTTTCATTCAACCTAGTTACGGTTCCGTACCTTAAAAATAAATAAATGGTCAAGTGCGAGTTGGACTCGCCTACCAAGGATTCCGTACACATTTGTAGTCATATCTATGTATATTATACAAACAAATTTAAAAAGATCGTCCATCACGCAGCTTTACCGAAGCTTACGCTGGTACGTTACAGTATATATTTACATACTGTATAAGCGCAAGCTTCGGTATACCTTTGTACCCAGTCTTTTACCATTTTTGAAGTAAAACTTCTTTACGCACGCTTGACTTGGGGAGTAAGCTGGCGAATGCGTGACGAGAGCGTTTCGAGAAGTGTGATCGGGCGAGGCGAACGAGAGGTGTGCGCGCACATTTTCTTTCTCCCTTCCTCTCATAGCCAGACACAGTGCAGGAGATGTATTTTTGAAGCATTAGAGCTAAAGAAGTTTTACTTCAGTTGTGTGGTCTAAAGCACACTCTTTTTTTTAAGTGGAAATACTTAGGTGGCGTTGTGATTTGTGAATTTGTGTTGGGGGGTACAATTTATTTTTCGGCCTCTAACCTCAAATAGCACTTCCGCCGCTTGATTTTGGGCTCTCAAGCGGAAAAAATCTATACGTAACTCGTTCGAAAAGGCTTCTTTACGACCTCGCTAGGAACCGCGCCTTCGGCTCGTACCGTAAACTTCTCGGCTCGTAAATATAAGCCTTTGCTAACTCGTACAAAATATACTATACAAAATATAACCTATAATCAGTGGGCAATTTATAACATTTATTTTAATTGTTATTGTGTTCTGTTTCGCTATTCCCACAGATGAGACGGACGAACAGGAGAAGGCTTTTTTAGAAGCGCATTGATTTTAAATCATTTATCAGCAGGGCAGATTCATAATAATTTACGTTAATTAGAGAGAGAGAAAAACTTAATAAATCAACAATATAATAATATATCACTTAAATCAAGCAGTATTTTTGTTAGAAATACTCCAAACGAAACAAGCGCCATTTTTTCATTTTAAATTTCGATATTATTAGTAAATAACAAAAACACCTACAAACTAAAAACCTTTTAAGGATTATCTGTTTTTTAAGGATTATCTGTTTTGTAACGCTGTTGATAACCTGAATAAATAAATAAATAAATAAACTGTAAAGTAATTTACAGTAACAAAATTAAATACAGAAATAGTATTGGCTGTTACAGAACCAGTAAGAATCAGAGATCTTAAGTAGACCCTCCAACGAAGACAACTAGGAGCAAGCATCACAGCCATCAACCATGCCCTTACCTGCTTACTAACCGGATATGACAAAACTGTTACTGTCAGAAACCTCAGCGACATCATATCAATAAGAAGGAAAATGATAACATGAAGACTAGAAAAATCATTCAACAGCATCATCAGTGATACAACAAGAGATAGCACGCTGTTTGGATCAACATTAGCAAAACAGATCAAAACTTCAAAGGCTATAGAAAAACAAGGTCTACTGCTAAAGAAGACGGTCATTCCTACTAAAATCATGAACCTTCCGCAGACTCCACATCACTACTAGATAAATTGGACAGCCCCTCCACGGTAGCCGTACTAACAACAACATGAACCCTACCAGGACATATCCCACCTCCACCCAACCTCATTCCGACTTCATGTCATAATGAGGCAAACGCGGGGGAGCAAGCCAACGAGTTAGATTTGCATGGAGCTCTTGTAACCCGCAGCTATTTCTGTGCGTCCCCCACATGGCTGGACCGGCCTTCTGTGCCCTCCGCCTGTCCTCTTCCCGCCTCTCCCCATTCAGGGGCGCGGGGGAAAAGATAGCAGCGTCGCACCCTTCTGGTGATGTGACACACACAAACGGTTTGAGCTCGGTGCCGATTCCGCACGTCATTTAAAGTTTCAACCAAATTCCCAGCCACATCTCTTTTTATGCCACGCGTGCGCAAACTGGTGTAGCCGTTGGAAGTTCGCCTTTGACGAGACGAGGTCCTCGTAGTAGACTGGTCCTTCATCCGCTCGAGTGATTCCGTCTAACATTTTCTTCCGTTCTTCGTCGTATGAACCCTACCAGTTCAACAGGGGGAGGGGGGCAGAGGACAGGGTGCTCAGAGGAGGATGGCACCATCGGGACCGAGGAAGATCCCTGCACAAGTACCCCAGCGCTCAGCAACTCATGGCGGACCACTGTCGCGCCCTGCTCACTAATAGTTGAGGTACATTCTTGTCGTAGACAATTCTTTCATAATTGTTGGCTCAATATCATTAAAAAAAACACTGTTCTTAACTGGATCTCTAATGGATTTCCTATTCCTTTTTTTAAACCAGTTACCCGATATTCAATACCTACAATGAAATGAACTCCATCTGAAAAAGTAGAAATGCTTAAAGCCATCATTAACCCTAGCCAGCTTAGGAGCTATTTCTAGATGTGTACAGTCAGACCAACAATTTATTTCAAAAATATTTTTGACACATAAACCTAATGGACGCAGTAGATTCATATTGAATTTAAACCCCTAAGTACATTTGTTAAAACGTCTCATTTTAAAATGGAAGACCACAGAAAAAAAATCGTAATATTCTAGCTTTATTGTGTCCCAATGTTTTGATGAAACCATATAGAGATCATTTTCCGAACATTAATAATCATTGAGAATTTGTAAAAATCCTCTGTATAGATTGTAACCTTATCGCAGAATTGACCATATCATGAATGGCCTACCATGGTTGAATTAGAACATACATTGAAAGAAGAAATCTTTTAGGGAAAAACACTGCGGTAATTAAGGTGACGTCGACATGTTTACCACAAAAAACATTAGGGAGTACCATGTAGTCCTGAATAAAAATGATTTTAAAAAGACATAATTAATCAAATGTTTTCTGACCATTTCATGAAATAGTCGGCAGATCATGAAATGGTTGGACATTACCCTTATATCTATATTTATTCTGCATGGGAAGCCGCACAGGATGCTATCGGTGTTTTTTGTTGAAGGCATTTGATTGTGTTGATCATGATATGCTACTAATGAAATGAAATCATTACAGAGTTAGAAATAAAGCGTTGGATCTACTAAGATCATACCTAAGCAATATAATTCAATAGGCAGAAGTCCACGGTGTTAAATCTTATGGATCGGGTGTAAAAATTGGCGTTCTACTAGTCTTCAAAATTGAAAGACAAAAAGAAGACTTTGATGATGTTAACGAAGTATTATCTTTAACCTTGAATTAGTTCACAATTAATAATTTATTGTTAAATGCTGGGAAACCCAAATATATCAAATTCTCACTCCCAAATGTCAGGCAAGTTGGGACCAATTTATTGTTGGACAGCAGCACGTTAGAATTAGTAAATGACACGAAGTTTCTTGGAATAATAACCATTGATAGCAAATTCCAGTCAAAGTCAAAGTAAAAGTCAAAGTACTTTATTACTGTAGATTTTTACATAAACTTAGCAAACGTCAATTTTGCCTCTTCTCTACATTGTACCACTGTGGGAGAAGAAGGGCGTAGAAACTCCCACAGATTGATTTTTAGATCTCTTTTAAAAATAGATTGTGCTTAACTATAACAAATATGAAAAATTTAATTATTATGATTAATGAGCAGGAATAAATAATTACAAAATTATTAACAGCAAGGCCTGTGTTGAGCTAGATTAACCCCATACAGTCCTGTCATTTAAGTAATCTTGAACATTGTAATATCCCTTTTTTGACAAAGTCGCTTTAACATGCTTTTTAAATTGCCCGGTGGGGACCCCACATAGATAAATTAGCTGGTTAATTAAGTTTTGCGGCATACGCTGTTAGGAACATCAGACAAAACACGGATGTGGCTACATATAGGTTAGTATATTTTATTTACTTTCATAGTGTCATATCCTATGTTATCTTGTTGTGGATGAAAGCAGCGAATATTCAAACTATTTTTTTTTACAGAAAAAATCTATTCTAGCAATTTATAATTTAAAACACACAGACTCCTTAAGAGAGCTTTTTAAATAAACTGACGTACTAACTGTAGCTGGTTAATATATTTTCAAAAAAATAATGTATGAATGAATGAAAAAATGAATGAAAAATTTATTTATTTTCTCCCAAGAACACAATACATATTTAATATAAGTAATCATGCAGTCTAAGATGCAGTGGGAGACAGGAGTCCAAAATAGGTAAAACCCCGTGCCATGGATCCCCTGGCCTCCACCTCTCAAGATACAGTTTTTTTTTTTTTAAACAATGGGTACATATTTGCAACTACGTTTTGGTGAACGTGAATATACAAAGTGTGGGAAGGTACATATATTTAGAAGATATTAAATATACATTTTTACATTTACGTTTTGATATTTGCGGATATGAGTGCGCGTGAGAAATTGTGCGTGTAGTGATAACATGTGTGTGTGTGTGTGTGTGTGTGTGTGTGTGTGTGTGTGTGTGTGTGTGTGTGTGTGTGTGTGTGTGTGTGTGTGTGTGTGTGTGTGTGTGTGTGTGTGGTGTGTGTGGTGTGTGTGTGTGTGTATGTGTGTGTGGGTGTATGCATGTCTGTTTTTGTGTTAGTGGGTATATATTTATGTATGAGTATCTATAATACACTGCTATATTGTGGTGAACAGTAGAAAATAGAAATAAAATAGGTGACGGACGATATAAACATTTCATTATTATAACATAAGCTTCTCCGTTTCCTCATAATTGAGGGATAGCAGCCAACCTGTAAGTACCTTTTTACATTCAAATTTGGCGTTGTTATATATATTGAGCAGCTTGTTTGCTTTATTGTACAGTCTGGTTGATACGCAGGGAGAGAATCTCTGTGCTAGAGCTGTTCTTGTGGAGATTGGTTGACACACCATGAAATCTCTTCGGGTGTTAGCCCTGATATGTTCCTTTTGGTAAACAAGGGTTGTATGTTGTCGTAGTAGTGACTTTATTACAAACAGTTGTCGAACTGTTAAGATTTTAGTATCTTTATAAAGTGTTTCTGTAGGAAACAGTCGTGGCTTTTCGAAAATTATTTTTAAAATTAATCTCTGTGCAATCTCTAGCTGAATCATGTGTGTCTTACTTGCTCCCCCCCACGATGATATACAGTAAGAGAGCACAGACTCACATAGGGAAGTATATATATTTTTAAGAAGCTTTTTATCAGCAATGTGGCGTAGATGCTTAAAAACATATGTCAATTTTCTGACCTTGATTGTTAAGTACTTTATATGTTCAACGAAATTTAGGTTTCTGTCAATTATGACATCTAAATATTTAATACTATTTGTTTGAGCTATAACAGGGCATGTACAATCTTTAGAGAAACATGAGTGAGCATATATCTTGTATTCCTTATACATGTCCTTATAGGTGCTATTTTTCAACGAAAATTGTATATATTTAGTTTTATCTGCATTTAAGGTTAATGAATTTGCAGCCAACTAGTGGCACACTTTATCAAAACCTTTTTGTGCTAATATGTGGACTTCCTCCCAAGTATCTGCTACAAATGTTAGGGTTGTATCATCGGCATAGCATTGAATTTTACAGTTTTCCTGTTTCATATTACATAAATCATTTATGTAACAGAGGAATAGGGATGGGCCAAGAACACTGCCCTGTGGTACTCCGTAAGTTATTGGACATTCGGCACTAACAAAGTCATTTATCTTTACACACTGAGTAGGACCAGACATGTATTTTTTATAAGGTTTAGTTGATCACCTCTTATACCCATTTTTTCGAGCTTATCATAAAGCTTTGAAAAACAGACTGTATCAAAAGCCTTTGCTAAGTCGAGAAATATAGTGATACATTTCTTTTTACTATCCAACATTTTAGTCAAATAGGTTGTATAGTCAAAGATCGCATCATCTGTCGACCTTCCATTTCTAAAACCATATTGGTTTTCAGATAAAAGATTTTTTGTTTCAAGATATCTAAGTAATCTTTGTTTAAATATTTTTTTAATTATTTAAGAAAGGGTTGGAAGAATAGAGATAGGTCTATAATTATTTATACAATCTCTCTTTCCGCCTTGGTGTATAGGAAGTACAATAGCTTTTTTAAAAGTTTTAGGAAAATCTCCACTTTCCATACATCGATTGAATATATGAGTCAAAGTAGGTACTATGTAGTCCTTCATAGTCTTCAGGACTTGGGATGAGATACCATCATGTCCTGCAGAAGAACATGATTTAAGGCTCATTATTTTTTTTTCTAATTCTTTGCTATCAGTCTGTATTAAAGCCAGTGAGTCACTCGCTGTGGATTTTTTTTCGGTTTGTAATGCTGGAACATTTGGGTGAATTTGGTTTGCTAGTTTTATGCCAACACCAGCGAAGAAATTGTTAACAGCATCGACAGATTTTTCTCCTGTGTCATGTATTCCTAACAGCTCCTGAGGGTTTTTATTTTTATTTAGATTTGTAATAGTTTTGATTGTGTTCCATAACATTTTATTATTTCCTTTTGCATTAGTTAATTCTTTTTGTTCATAGGCAAGTTTTGCTTTTCTAGTAATCTCTTTTAAATAGTTTTGGTACTGCTTGTATGTAGTAATAAGTATACAGTTGTTAGCGTCTTTTTTAAGCTTAGTGTGCATTCTGTCTCGGTTTTTGATACACCTTAGCAAACCAACAGTAATCCACGGTTTAAATGTTATTCTGTTTCTAGGTAACATAATGGTGATAGTATTTTTTTAAATAATAGTGTTCAGAAACTCTAAAAACATATTTGTGGCATAGTTTATGTCGCTTATCGCTAGTAGTTTATTAAAATCCATTTGTTTGTAGTCATTCACAAGGTTTTCAAAGTTTAGTTTAGTGAATGTTTTGGTTTTATTAAAGAAGTTGTAGCCCCTAGTATGTAGACAAAGTAGAACGGATTCATGATCTGTTATAGCTGTTTGCAACTTAAATGTTATTGTTGTTTGTTTTGTTTTAATGATTGCGTGGTCTAGGCAGCTTTTTCCACGCGTTGGCGTATAGTATGTTGGTGTTAGACCCATGTAGATTAGCATATCCAAGTATTCAGTTGCATCACTGTGTAATTCTGCAATATTTATATTTATATCTCCCATCAAGACGATACTCTTGAAGAACACCAGATTCTTCAATAGTATCTGTAGAGAGCTTAGGAATTTATCTATATTTTCAAATGAGGGGGGTGTATAAATAGCGATTATTACAAAATCCAATTTAGAGTTAACCAGTAGACAGTTTGCTTCTTCTAAATTATATTCCTCTACACAAAAATTCAAAGCACTATTTAAGTAGACAACGACGCCATCATTTTGGTTAAAGTTATGTGAAGTTCTGTAATTTAAATATCCATCTAAAGTAGGTAGATTATTTACACACGATAACCAACATTCGCTTAGTACAATTATATCGCATTTTATTTTTATATTCGATAAAAGTATGCAAAGGCTATCAAAATTATGATTTATGCTTCGAATATTCTGCTGTAGTATTTTAAGGTGGGAATGTGGATTTTTTAAAAGTGAAATACATTCCTCGGGATACCAAGATATTGGCTCACAAATGTTTAACTCGTCGACATTGCTTATAGGGTCATTTAGATCAGGGAATTTTGTTATGTGAAAAACTGTAACAAGTTAAATAGTGAACAGATATAGATATATACATATCTAACAAAGGCATGTTAAATATAGTTTGTAAATAGATGTGTAATGTAAGTGTATATAGTATGGGTTTTGTGTCAATATTATTGTATAGGTATTTTGTGTATTGTTGTGATTTTGAGTGATTTTTGTGACGCACTAAATCAAATTGAGTTATGATATAATTTTTGCACGAATATAATAAGCTACAGAATATCATTTCGTTGCAGAAATGTTTCTTAGGTCCTCTTCGTTTTTTATACGGATAGCCGAGTCTCCTTCGTTTTTTCTCAAATAAATAGCTCCTGAGGTCGCCCAGCAAAAGCGATATCCGTTTGCGGATGCGTAGTCTCGTGCCATATAGTTAAGCTTTTTCATTTTAGGTGTAAGATAATCAAATAGGTACACCTTCATCGGGGGGCCAGCAATTTTTAGTTGTGATAGGTTCAGGTTTTCTTGTTTGTGGTCTTTGTTATAGGATTTGTAGGATGTGAGTATCTTTTCCTTCATGATAGACGAGACGAAGTCAATAACAATAGGCTTCTTATATTCTTGTTTTGAGTAGCCTCGGTGAATGTTCTTGATGTCCGAGGGGGTAATTGGAGTTTTTAGGGTATCTCCAATTGTTTTCGCGATATAGCATAGGTCTTCAATTTTCTCATTTTCTTTGACGGGAATATTTCTAATCTCGAGAGAGGCCATTCTAGTATTTCTTTCGAGTTGTTCGATTTTTAGCTCGAGGATTTTGATATTAGATTTATCGGCTTTTCTGTCACTCTGTTTCTGTATGTACGCAAGAACCTTACAAAATTTTTCAAACATAGCGATAGCTGTAATGTTAACTTAAGAAATAATCACAGATTACTTGCGCCCCGGTTCAGATTCAAGAAGGTTAGAAATTCTTTCAATAATAATAATAATAATAATAATAATAATAATAATAATATCTAATAATAATAATAACTTGGACACTATTTACACACATTGATCTAGCCCCAAACTAGGATTCCCCGTTTCTTGGATACTAGACAACGATACACATACATATATAGATAAATATTATACTTAGCTAGATAAACAACCATGACTAGGGTACAAACATCCGTTCTCATCAAACAAGTATTTGCCCTCACCGGGACTCGAACCCGGAACCCCTGCCTTTGTAGGCAAGATCACTGCCAACGCGGCCATCCGGGTCGTCATTCGTCGTCCTCGTCAAGGGTCAATGTATTCCCTACTACAACAAGATACCTCTGGAGATCTTGAAATTGACCATGTTAAGCGACTTTGTCGAAAAAGTGATATTATAATTTTCAAGATTACTTAAATGACGGGACTGTAGGGGTTAATTTAGCTCAACACAGACCTTGCTGTTAATAATTTTGTAGATATTTATTCCTGCTTATTAATTATAAAAATGTTACAAATATATATTTTGTATTAGTTAAGCACAAGAATTTTTTAAAAGAGATCTAAAAATTAATCTGTGGTAGTTTCTACGCCCTGCTTCTCCCACAGTGGTCCAATGTAGAGAAGTGGCAAAAAATGACGATTACTAAGTATATGTAAATATCTACAGTAATAAAGACATTAGGAATTTGGAATTTACTGAAATGATCGATTCTGTGATATGTCTACGGCACGTACATCTGGGTATCACAGAGCTTCATAATAAGTGAAGGTAACATAAATAAATTACAATGTGTCGTTATAACCGATAGTATCGATACTGGGATATTATGGGCAACTGTCATATATTATGGGGCCTTAAATCATGAGAATCACCCATAATGGCATCCCACGTATGCATAAAGTAGTGTATGCAACTGCATACACTACTTTATCTACACTCACATCAGTAAAACCAACAACAAATGACAACTGTCATGGCGGTACCACCAAAGTCGGTAAAGCGGTTTGAATGTTTCGTATCGGTGAAGCAGTGTCACCAACAAAACTGTTCAGTTGAAAGCGTCGCTAGCGTCTATGTCATACTAATGTCATTTCATACTGGGAGGGCATTGGTTTCGTGTTTTAGCCACCTGAACAGTTATACCCAATAAATGGGGAAATCAAATATTAATAACTATAAAATACAAATCTAAAACACCCCCGAAACATTAATGGAACCTGACGGCTCAAATTTGGTTCACTTGTTTCCTATTTAGGATGATTACTTTTGAACCTCTTAACTGATTTTAATAAAATATATCGAAAAACCATCGCAGTGAAGTTTACTTCCCACTATAAAAATTGCATTAAAATCAGTCCACGTTAGACCTCCATTCCGTATTAAGCTAAGCACTTTCTAACTACTGAACCCTGTCTTGGATGTTTACATGATTGTGACGTCGCTGTTTCTAAATGTTACGACATAGGGTAATCTAGTGTGGGGCCAGAAGAAATGTATGTGCCTATACGAGGAACCTGAAATTTAAACAGACCATATTTATGGGAATGTTAGTACCCATATTTATGAACAACATTTCCCAAGAAACTATGGACGCCTATGGAAAAAAAAACTCAGTACATTGACTCGATCAACCTGCCACCACCAATTCGAGTTCACAAGTCTGTTGCCCATTTCAAACATGAATGCAAAAAATACCTTCTGCTTTTGCAGAAGTCAGATGCCTGATTATGCCCTGAAGAGTTCCCGTGGTAGCCATAGCCAACCAAAGCTTAGTTTTTGAAGGGCGTTTTTAAATCGGTTAAGTATTTCAACAATATCATGCTAGCGTTCATTATTCAATATCCCTTCTATTCGCTGCCATTTTTGTATTAATTCTTTATTAATGCATATGACTTCCTATTTACTAAACACTCCTCCTAGTTTATATATTTTCATATCGATTATGTATTCGGATTTAATAAAAAGAAGTTTATTAACACTCACCCTTATATTATCATCCCCTCTTTGACAAGGTGCCGATAGATTACCAGCGTTGCAGGACCTGTAGGCCATGTGACACCTGCTGAGTTGGAACCTATTCGCTGCTTCGACACAAACTGCACGACGTCATAGTTGCCGCTAAATTTAAATTTGCATATTAAATGTAAATTTTAAACATTATATCTTATACGATTGTTGTGCGTGATTTTATTCTCTTCTGTTTTATATCTTGTTGTTATTATTGCCTTTATTTGTATGTTTAACCTGTTTATGTTCTTTTTCTTCTTTCTGTATGTATTGTTGTGTGTGTTTTGTAGTCCGAATAAATTTATTTCTATTCTATTCTATTCTATCAGCTGATTCCAAGGCCATATGTTCCTTACGGCAAGTTTTTTTATAATTATGGGTACTGCCATTCCCCAAAATATGGTCGGCAAATTAATTTTCTTCAGCCGAAATCATACGAGTTATAACTACAGTCCTTCTCTTCTACTTTTACCATCTAGTTTTAAAAAGTTAATGAAAGTTAAAAATCAGTCATTGATTTATGATCATTTTCTGATTGTTGTGTTTTCTTAGGTTTTTATGACATAAATATTTTTTTAATTAAGAGTTCACCTACTCCCATTTAATTGCTGAAATACGCTATTTGACCGCATGTTAGACTAGTTACAAATTTGCGTTGAACTGCGCTTGCAACTAGCAAATATTCATGCCAATTCCATTTCCAAAACTCGAGCTTAATCCGAAAATGTCTTGCAAACACTAACCCTTGATTGCGGCTAGCGCAACCAAGTTCCCCACTATTATTCGCCCAAAAGTTAGAGATACAAACCGTGGAATTCCTGCTATAGACAAACTTCCCAATAGTAGCGATCACAGACGAGTTTTACCGAACTTCGAAATAGTTCAAAGCAGTTGTAACTAGATTCATACTGTGGTATTTGAAAACCGCGTAAATGTAAAGTTCTATAGGAATGCTACTGGGCTGGTTAAACTGTTTTTAATATATTGTAGCTTAGTGTTTCAAACTGTTTTAATTGTCCGTGGAATGAATAAAACAGTATATTAAAGTTGAATTTTCATACTATGAATAACACAATATGGTCTTATTGGATTTCGATATTTCGATACCAAAAGAATCTCTGCTTTGTCCGTTTCTCCAAAATAAAGGAGTTGAAGTTAATCTTTTCTCTAATCTGTCAAGAATATTTTGCGTTCCAGCAATCCAAAATAAATTTGAATATACTTATTGTGGTATGAATATTTCCCTGTGATGCTAACCCTCACCATTCAAACATTTACTTATCTCATTGGTGAGTACCGGGATTCGCATGACCTGCATAACAGGCGAGCGTGTAGCCACTAAACCTTGAGCTCTAAGTTTGAATCGCGAACGTGAATGTCACGCGTGCGCTCTTTTCTACTTACTGATTTTCCTTTGACATACGAAATTTCAGGACCAGTCGGAGGACCAGGGGGGTTACCACAATCTTTTTCCGATTCAAATTTGGTTCAAATCAAGAACATCACCATGTAACGGCATTAAAGGCTAAGTTCGAGCCACCGCTATCAGTAGCTATGATCGTCTATTCTATCTACCCCAAAAGAGATGTCCCGATTCAGCTATAAAAATTGTAAGTAAGAATGATGAGTCTGAATTTTCCGTTCGTTGAGAAGTTCGTTAGGCGTACAATAGTCGAACGAAGTTTGGTTCAGGAAGTTAGTGTTTCAAGTTAGACAGAGAAAGCATATATGCCCGCAAGCCGGTATTTCGCATCAGTTAGCGGTGTATTGCGCCAGATCGATCGTTGTTGTATTTTGTGTGATGGTACCATTTATTTTTTGTATATATGGGCGCTTGGAACTTCTTTTAGTGGTCGACCACAATTTATAATATTTGTTTGGGATATCGTATAGATATCCGTCGTAGTTTTACGACGTGAGTACTCAATGATATTTCATGTGCTCGCTAGTAGCGGCTAGTGGTGGTTCCAATTATATATTTAGTTCACGGCAATAACGATCCGAATAGACCGGTTTACACAATTGCGATTTGATTTCCGAAATGGGTTTGAACTAGCGGTTACCTCAAAAAGTCCGTAACGTTTTGAAACCTTCAACTCTGCGCAATTTGAGCTGGATGTTATCGAAACGTTGTCATTAGCGCTTTAGGAGATCTAACCCTCACCATAGCAAAGTGCATACTTCGATAAATACCGAACTATGAATTCCACTGACCTCAGCACGTCCTCGACCGAGCCCAATCATATATATTTGACTCAGCCTACACATTAGACCTCCAGCGAAATTAACATTTAATTTAAAGATGCAACTTGAATCCAAACTGATCCAAGGCGAAGCAATACAATCTACCCGGTCCTAAACAATGAACTTTAGACTGTAATTTGATCTCTTCGCGCGTCCCCGACAACACTCAAATGTCAAAATATCAACAGGATAGGTTATCTGTGTTGACACTGGTTTAACTTTGTTCTGAATTTGTTATTTCCATCCGCGGAACCTCATCGATCAAACAGTCTCCCTATGCCCTGCCAACTTAGGTTTAGCCGCAACTAAACTCCTGTCTAGCCTAGTCTAAAATCCTAGTGTTATACCACGTCCATTATCGACACCACTCGAAAATGGTTGAGTTTGATTTGAATGTGCTTGTATGTTTAATGACTGTGTGTGTGTGGGAATTTCAAAACTCGCTACTCGAAAGGAATGAGGAGAGGATTAGCCCGCGAATATCCTAAGAGCCAATCCAGGAACCCTATGGTGAAGGAAAAAGGAATTTAGGGTCGCTCCAAGCCCAGACTCAGACTCAGATCAATTACCTACAAGTTCTTATGTAACGACCCAAGGATAGTTTTGGAATTTGGGGTAGGTTGATTTAAAGGATAGGAACCGAGGTATATCTCGGCGCTTCAGACACTCACGAAAATCCACTGAAACTCGCAATCACAATTCGTCCAGTTCCGACGCGTAAAACGGCAGACCAAAACTGTTTAGAATTGCTGAAAGACGACTGTCACAGTAGCTTGACGCTGAGACTGAATATCCCCCCTCCGCTAGCGTCTCGTATTTATAGACCCCACATGTCTGGAAAAAAATGGCGTCCTTTGCGAACACGCGCTGCCCAAGCGAAAGCTTCTTATCACTAACTACACAGGGTCTAATTTCAACCATGCCATGCATATCCGCCGTTCTACAAATTGTGTGTACGCATAGTTTCTAATCAACCATTGGCTATCACTCAAATCATTTGGTATCGCCGATACACAGAATTGGTCGATAGCTGGCTATAAAAGCGGTTTTGATTAATTAAGCCTTCCCGACCGCTAGCGCGCTAGACAAAGACCACTAGAATGATATTCAAACCCGTGGTGTCAAACTCGCCATATCATACCAAACAAACGCAATTGTATATTTGCAGTCAACATAATAGCTTTCTCCGTATCGTTCCATTATAACCTTCCATTATTTAGTTATTCATAATTTATTCAGCGCGCAGCCAAATCGGCTCTGATCCCTACAATATCCGCAGGAATGCGACAAAAAAAACCTGACCTGTATCCTTCCTCGAACCATCCCACGCGCTCGGCTCATTGTTTTTTGCTAACTTACCCTGAGCTACTCAAAACCCCAAACGTTAAATGAACCGATTCTTGTATTCAACGTGTGAAACTATACAGCGCGGCGATGGGCTAGCCCTCTGTCACGCAAAATGAAGTATCAAATGTACTGACTCTTATGTACCATTACAACCATGGCAACCATTTCCATTCCAATTCGCTATAATGGCCTTTATTTACCTAATACCAAGACTTGTTTTAAGATGGTCACGATAATTTTGCGGATCGAATTAGGTTCCTAATCTGAATCGGCTAAGACTTTGTGGTAACCCCCCATTAATGTCAACAGTGCTAACACAATTTTAAACGTCAGACTATTTGCGATTCATTTCATATAACATCTTGCATGATTGTTTTGTAGATTTTCTTTGACAAGTCCAAGTCAAAGTCAAAGTCAATGTCAAATTCAAATTCCTTTATTACTGTAGATGTTTACATAATAATAATACCTTTTATAATACGTTGGACACTATTTACACACATTGATCTAGCCCCAAACTAGGATTTCCTGTATTTTGGGTACTTGAAAACGATACGCATACTTATGTAGGTAAATATAAACAACCATGACTAGGGTACAAACATCCGTTCTCATCAAACAAATATTTGCCCCCACCGGGACTCGAACCAGGGACCCTTGACTTTGTTGGCAGGGCCACTGCCGACTCGGCCATTCGGTTCGGTACTTAGCATACGTAATTTTTTGCCTCTTCTCTACATTAAACCACAAGTTTGACATGACTACTAGTACTAGTACCTACCTAAAATAAGCAAAAGACACTGTCATATGGCATACGGAAGGAGAATGAGAGCATTTAACATCCAGTTGCCAATGAGGTATTTACTGTTTTTGCCGGTATTTACTTTTTCTGCGTGCAACGGATAAAAAATCCACATTACGAAATTTAGTGACAACACCGATGACGAAGGATTCAAAAATGCTCAAAATCGACGTCAATTGTTGGTCGAATGATTCAAAAATAGAGTTCCACGTGTGTCTACGCTTTGTTTTCCGAGATAACCAACTCGCAACTTTATTCCCACCAAGTCCCTCGGTCGGCTGGCATAGCGGCATGAATATAAACAGTGGAATTAAGAGTCATGTGAAATATCCCTCGTACCCCGCTTTACTTGAGCTGATTAAATTTAATTGCTCACGTAATTTTTACCCTCGACTACGGTCAGATACACTTACATAATCAGTTGAAGGGCCACTACGAATGGCGAGGCAAAATATGATGAGCCACAGCTACAAAAAGGACATGTTTTCGCTCATCCCCATCCCATAAGCCCGAGGCTACTTGATTTGATTGAATTAAATGTAGAATCAAATCAATCAAATCATTTATTTCCAGACATATAAAAGTATTAATCTTAACTTAGGTCTTAAGTTAGTACAAAATATCTTAATATTGTATATTTATCTGAACTAGGCTACGTTACAGCCTGTATTTCAGACTGTTCAATATCTATTCTACTATTTGATGTCATTTAAAACAAAGATACAATAAAACTACTCTTATAACGCTATGTTAGACATACCTACTTGCTAGTTCTAATAAATAATCATGTTGTTAAAGCAGTAAAGTAAAGCATATCTAAATGAATATCACGTAAATAGTTACGTTATTATAGTTAATAATTCCTCCGTGTCAGCATATGTCATGGTTTGAAGGAGATCGCTAAGTTTTGCTTTGCATTGCTGATAGCTCGCAGGAAATGAGTAAATTTTTGCGTTTAATCTATTATCTCTCTATATATTATATAAGAGGGGCCTTCTTTAGAAATGGGAATAATTTCTGTGCGAATTTGTGTTTAGTATGGATATAGTCCGTACATAATGGATGTGTAGTCTATACTATACAATATCCCATAACTTCATAGGCATCATTAGATACTGGATATTCTTCATTCATTGGTACTGAATGTCCCACATTCATATTTACATTTTTGAACGGGACGTGAGAATCAATACTGCAATTTACTTTTCAAATAAAATTCAATTCAGCGACAAAGAAGATAGATTAACGCGGGGAACGTCTGAAGTAATTGTGAAAAATGCGACTCTCTCTCGATCTAAAATAAAGATTTTCTCAAAAGCAATTTGAACTTTAAATTGAAGCAGAGAAGCATTTTTTCGCTCTGCAATAGTATCCGTTTCAAGAGTGATACTAAGATTTGTATTGAGTTCTGTGTTAATGGGTAAAAATAGATGTTCTGTCTGTAAAAAGAAATAAAACTGTTAAGTAATGGGATGAGACCACTTGTAGTTTCAATAAGTTCAAGTGTTTGGAAAATAATTCGCGATGATCAGGCATAGAAACGGCCACCCTTTAGAATATTTAAAATTAGAACCAAGCATCTTTATTTGGTAGTAATTTATTTATTGCAAATAATTTCAATACACAAAGAGAAAAGTCGGCCATAAAAAAATCCTAAGATGAACACAATCGAATTGTGTGCTAAATTGCACTTCATATCGAAAGAAACTCATTACAATAATTGTTTTAGACGCCAGTTTGTTTTTTTTTTATCAAATATAATGTAATTTTTATAAAATAATAGCAAGGTTAAGAATTATTATCTCAAACACAATACTGACAGCCTGTGGTGTTATATATTCCTTTAATAAATAATGTACTTCATCATTTTGCATTGACAATAGGTTACGTCCCATCCATTTTGTATCGAGATATTTATTAATGCAGTGTATGTTCCCATTAATTTTTATTACAAGGGATCACAAAAATCAAAGACACGAAAACCAGCTGACAAGGAGGGCTTATAAGATCAAATACATTATCCCAAAACATATAAACTTTATGGGTCTTGAACATCCTGAAGAATGTTGCCTAAGGTACTAAATAGTATGCCAGTAGACGAGTCCCAAATGGAAACAATGTTTAAAAGAAAGTTCAAAGCTATTTAAAAAAAAAGTACTGTCAAATTTTAGAGCCAAAACCAACCTGCCGACAAACTGCAGTTTGACAGATATAAAATTGTATATTTAAGGTCTTGAAAGAATAAATGTTGAGAAGATAATTTAAAGCAAAAGTAAAGCGCTTGAGAGCTACTATATATCTCTATTAATATTGTAAAGTATTTATAGATATAGGTTTTTCTTAACCTGAAACATTATAATGCGCGACAGGTCGATCGCACTTTTTGCCAACTTCCAGTGATTTTTTTCCGACTTGCGTGAGCCGATCGCACTTGCTGCCAACTTCAGATGATTTTGTTCTGAATTGCGTCAGTGATTGTGTTCCAAAATACACCCCTTACGAATTAAATACTAGTTATCTGATAAATAAATATCCCTGGTTCTATAAACTTGAGAATATTTTAGTTATTCATATTAAGTTCTGACAAGTAGATTATGTCCAGTTCATGGGCATTAATAACAGCAACATATAAAAATAAAAGTAAACCACAAAGGCGAGTAATATTCGTGCATCGTGAATTATGTTAACTGGTAAAGAACTTTTATTTAACAACCGCAAATAAACATGTATCGATAAAACAGTTCAGCCATTACCGTTTTTATAGTACACAAAAAAGTAAAATTCAGTCACGCGACATTTGAAAAATTAAAACGTACTACGACTACATCGGGCTTTATTTTCATATTTCCCATAAAACTGTTTAATGGGTTATTTTGAGCGATCGTTAGTTTAGTTATTATGGTAGGTTTATTCTTTTAATAGAAAATAAATAATCGGTTCAAATAGATTTTGCTTTGAACATTAACAACTTGAGTGCACTTCTCTTATATAGCAATTCTATAGTCTTATACATAAAAGCGCACCATTTTACGGCCGAAGGGTACTCTTTTTAAAACTGTTTAAAGTTTGTTTTTCTATTTTCATAATTTCCTTATTGCACACAAGTCATATAAAAACAAGAGTTACATGAAAATAGTGTATAAAAACGAGCTTAGCTCATCTTTACAAATAAGAGATATCGTCCAGAAATACAGGCTAAGATGGGAAAAGTGGATTGCTAAGCAGGGACACCTTTGTGTACAACAATATAACGGAATAAACCAGTACTTACATACATATTAATAAATAAAAAGATTATATTTGATCCATGACTTTCCTTAAAACTTCGCAGTGGCCCATAATAGACTTTTGTAAATCTTAGTTGACCCAAAATAGAAGTGTTAAAATACTTATATATTTATACTAGCTTGTTATTCATGCATTAGTGTCAGCAGGGATCGTGAACGCCAATTGATTATTTGTGATCGATGTGAAAGTCTACCGAAAATATCATATAATATTATTTTAACATTTTTTTTTTACAATTTCGAGTCGGATTTGAATTTATGTAGGTACTTGTTATTCATATAATCGTTACAAAAGCTTTGCATCCGCGGCACCCGCCATAGGTGGAATCGCACAGGCCTATATGAGGATGGAGCGGCAGTCCCACACGTCTTGAACTAGAATGAATATCTTATTTATATTCTCTGTACTTATTTTCATGAATCTTTTGCTTAATAAATTTATTATCTTACAAAAGCTTTATAAGTTATATTGCTCTGTTGGTGTTTTATAGTTCGATTAAGAGCGTTTTTGAATACTTTGTTATAAAGATTAAACAAATGAAAAAAATATATAGTGAAAAACAGATTTTGTGACAGCTTTGGGAGACTTTTCTATCGAGCAAAAACTATCAAATAACGTTTACACGTGCACGAATCCCTGCTGACACTGATGATCAATAAGCAAGATTCAAAAGTAAGGACTGCTCTGCTTCCTATTTTGCATATCTTGAGATTTACAAAAGGATGTTTCGGCCTACTGCGTCCCCTGAAAAGGAGACTCACAATATGTAAAAGTTTTGAATATTTACCAGTTGTACGAGCAGTTTCATTCTTCTATCTCCATAGCTGCGGTATGGATCACGCCCCTATCACGCTAAGGCGAGAAAGATAGAAGGCGAGTTAGCACTATTACTTATAAAAATGATTCTCTTTACTCTTACTTAATCTCTAAAATGGCCCGATCTGTTTTTATAATTCCTATTTGTTTTTATTCTTCTCAGTCCTGAGGTGGTTTTGATTAAATATAATTAAAAAAAACGCAAAGAAACAGCAACAAAGTCGTTTTTAATGGAATATTCAGTCTCTTTAGCTTGATGGCGTAGGTAGCCCTAGAACTGGCATCACTCAAACTCAATTAATTATTTTACAACATTCAACGTCTTTGTTGGTAGCAGAAGATGCATAAAGTTTCTAAGCAAAGAGTTTCGTTAATCTGAGTTCTGTTACGTATTATTCTCAACAACAGGCCAAACATGTCGATATGGATTTCAGAAACCTATGAAGGTGCCTCTAATAGTAGTTTATGTGACTGTTATAAAATGGAGGGCATTAAAACTCGGCTCGTTTCATAATAATAAACCTATCGAGAGTTTTAATGCCTAATTAAGTACAGTTACATACGCTAAGTTATCTACATATATATATATCATAAACTCTATTTGATGTGTTCAGGAACTGCATGTATAGTATCTCTCCGGGCAAGGAAAATTATTCTGTGTGGTTTTCCCTATTCGGCTCTAACAGAGGCACAAAATGACCGGATTTCTAGTCTCAACCGGCTTATGTATAACTGGACCTTTGGTCATCGGGACCGAGTATTATATTTTGATACGAATAAGTTTATTCGAAATTTTATACTGACTAGGGATACAATGTATGTACCTGCGTCATCTAAGCGACAGATTGCCAAATTATTGGCATGCAATATTTATGACCCTGTTATTGTTGAGAAAATATCTAGGGTGCCAGAAAATAACGAATGTAGAAATAATTATACTAAACCTTTATACGCTGAGGTTTTAAAACAGCCTAGACAAATGTAATTAAATTAACTTTGACTCCCCATTTAAACTGTCAGTGCAGACAACAGAAAAGTCCACTATAAAGGTTTTAGTCAATCAAAACTTACAAGGTAGCTTTTCTGGCAAATTACAAGAGCTTGAACTATTCTTGGAGCAATACAGAGTAGACATACTATGCCTAGTAGAACACTGGCTACTTGAGTCTCAAATGAATTTCTCTGTACCCAACTATCAAGTAGCCAGCTGCTTCAATAGAAAGTCACGGAGGATCATTAATTAGTACTGGTTAAAAATGGTCTAAAATTTAAAGAGCGTAAGGATAAATATCCGTCTAATATATATAAAATTGTCTGCAAATGCAGACTTTCTGTTGAGAAAGTAATACAACTATCGTGTGTTGAACTTGGTAGACATATTGTAATAAGCGTAAACAGACCCCCTACCAGTAATTATGGTATATTTGAATCAGTATTGGAGGATGTCTTGAGAGTAGCTTCTAGTAATAACAAAGAAGTAGTCATTTGCAGTGACTTCAATATAGACTTGCTGCTGGACTCCCCGTTGCATATTAAATTAATAATATTTTTTAAATCATTCAATTTAGTCAACATCTTCACAGAGACCTCACGAATAACTTAAACTACTGCAACCTGCCTTGATAACGTCTTCTGCGGCTGCGAAATTTTGAAGAAATGTAAAGTAAATTGTTTAAAGTCTGAACACAGTGGGAAAATTGTCAACTAAGAAGTAGATTCGAAATCACTGGAAGTAGTTTTGTGTAGGCCAATCACAACAAAAAAAAAAGAATCATTTAAACAAGATTTAAAAAATAGCTTACCTACTCAAAATATTTAAAAATTAGCTTACCTACTCAAAATAATACTCAAAAAGCGAATGACACTATACGGACTTATTGAACAAACTTTCAAATAGTTTTGAAAATAATTTTAAATTACATAAACTTACAAATAGCGATAGTAAAGTAGGGTTAAGTGAATGAGCAACAAAAGGAATTCGTAAAAGAAGGGATACACTTTATGGCAAAAAAACATCTACACATGACCCAATTTTTATTCAACATGTAAAATTATATTCAAAAATATTTAGGGCCGTCTGCCATAATGCTAAGTGCGAACACATAAAACAAAGATTCTTACATCGTCCAATAAAAGTAAAACAATTTGGAATATAGAATCAGGTTAAACAAAATCAGGAGACCGTAGGCTATTTACTTAAGATTAAAGATAAACTAATAACTTCGAACGATGACATCGCAGCCGCATTTGAATAGTTCTTTACAAATGTTCCAATTGTTACTACGGCTTATTTAGACTCGTCGCCGGATCTTTCTGCATCATTTTTAAAAGTTAATGTTCAAAAGTGCAGGACATATCCCACCTCCACCCAACCTCATTCCGACTTCATGTCATAATGAGGCAAACGCGGGGGAGCAAGCCAACAGGTTTGATTTGCATGGAGCTCTTGTAACCCTCAGCTATTTTTGTGCGTCCTCCTCATGGCTGGACCGGCCTTCTTTGCCTTCCGCCTGTCCTTTTCCCGCCTCTCCCCATTCAGGGGCGCGGGGGAAAATATAGCAGCGTTGCACCCTTCTGGTGACGTGACACACACAAACGATGTGAGCTCGGTGCCAATTCCGCATGTAATTTAACATTTTAGCCAGATTCCCAGCTACATCTTTTTTATGCCACGCGTGCGCAAACTGCGCGAAGTTCGCCTTTGACGAGACGAGGTCCTCGTAGTAGACTGGTCCTTTATCCGCTCGCGTGATTCTGTCTAACATTTTCTTCCGTTCGTCGTCGTATAGCGGACATTCCCAAAGAGCATGATGCATATCTTCATCTTCTGTGCCGCACTCACATACACTCATCGGACATAACGTCATATCATGCAGTATCTTCCTGAAGCACTCGTGTCCCGACAATATCTGCAAAATTTGGAAGTCCGGCTCAACCCAAGAGGCCTTGAGGCGAGCCGCCACGTCCGGAAAGAAACGGTATAGCTCTCGACCTTTCGTCTCATTGATCCAGCGTCCCTGCCATTGTGCAACGACCTCCCCAGAGTTTGGTGTTTTATCGCTCTGATAACCCGTCTCAGTCCGACCTGTTTTTTTAAAAAAACGATGTTTTTTACCTGTCCAAGGCATTTGACTGTGTAGACCACGAAACATTGCTCTTAAAACTAAAACACTACGGCATAAAAGGCAATAGCTCTAAGCTTATGAGATCGTATTTAGAAGGGAGGGTTCAAAAAGCTGACATTAATAGGACAAAATCGTCGGGTTCTCAGGTGAAGATGTGAGTCCCACAGGGATCTATCTTGGATTCGTTCCTTTTCCTCGTATATGTAAATGATTTGCCATTCATATAACAAAACATGTCAGAGAGAGAATTATTTGCAGGTGACACGTCACAATTTTTTAAAATTCGGAGGCATGAAAATGACTTACAGAAAACAAATAATGCTTTCTTGCGAGTACTAGACTGGTTTACTGCCAATAACTTGCTTCTAAATTCAAAAGACCAAGTGCATAAATTTCACTTTACCTAATGTAAGGCAAGTTGAGAGTAACATTGTATTGGGGAAAGACAAACTAAAACTAGTAGATGAAACTGTATTTCTCGGCATCACTATTGATGCCAAACTACAGTGGGGTCCCTATATTGTAAAATTAGCACATAGACTTAGCTCCGCAGCGCATGCGGTTAAAAGAATCAAGAAATTGACTGACGTTGCAACTTGCTTGTAACTTGTATATTTATCCTAGTTTGGGGCTAGATCAATGTGTGTAAATGGTGTCCAAGGTATTATTATTATTATTATTATTATTTCCATAGCATTATGTCCTACGGCATACTACTTTGGGGACAGGCTGCTGACATTGAGACCATCTTCATTTTGCAGAAGAGAGCGATCCGATTTATATATAAGCTATGTAATAGAGAATCTCTGAGAGATTTCTTCAAAGAAACCAATATCCTAACAGTTGCAAGTCAATATATCTATGAAAACATAATGTATGTGAGTAAAAATATCAGTAGCTTTAAAACCATTGATAGCCGCCACAATGTGCAAACTAGAAATAAACATAAACTTTCTTTTCCAATGTTCAGACTCACAAAAGTTTGCAGTTCTTTTATGGGACGCTCCTACAATAAAATTCCGCAAGAAATACAAAACTTAACTGATGCTCGATTCAAGAAATGTATAAATCACACTTTGTGCACAAAGGCCTACCACAAAATTTAATGACTTTTTACAAGACACCGATATCTGGCATTAAACCAGTTCATTGCACCCCATATATTATGTACTATGTAAAAATTCGGCACCTACTTAATGTTATATTATGCTTGCTTGATTGTGTTATGAAGTTCATTAAGTCTCCATTTTTGTGCTATTATGAATAAAAATCTTTGAACTGAACTGAACTGAACTACATGTTCGACCGGCATTGTGGCATTGATCATTGCACTTGTTTCGCTTGTTCAGTAGTACCAAGTTTACAGACAAACTAGAGGCGGAACGCAGGCGGGCGTCGGCTTTCGAAATTTGAATGTCATAATATGTTTTGAATGTCATGAATATTGATACATTATGGTCATGATATATCAGATAAGAAATGAGTTTTTACCAAGTAGTATATCATTATGCTGGTCGTAACTTGCGGTTTTTGGAGCCAGTAAAGAGGGTTTATGATACGTGTGTATTTTTTATGTGTACGTTTTATGACTACTATGAGAACTATGAGAATACGAAAAACGCGTTGAGAAGCTGCGCCCCGGGCAGCCAGTAACAAATTAATTGTATGGCGCTAAATCGCATTATGTTTGTCGGGCCTAAATGTTTTTTTTTTTACTATACTATGAATACTTGGCATAGCGTGGGCTTAACATTAATTCTGATAACCCGAATGAGGAAAAATGTGACGCTATGAGGCAACAGTCTCAATGTCAGCTGTCTATAGGAATATATTACCGAGTGGGTACTAAAAGACGACCCAGTTTAGTGAACAAGTGCTGCAGACGGCAGAAGGCAGTTCAAATTTAAGACACACATTTGGCAGAAACCCAGTAGAGGTATGATATGGCGAGCAATTTGATAAAAGCTCATAAACTTTCAATTTTCAACCATAACTTTGGAGACGAAAGTCTATAATCGAGTGGAAACTGAAAGCAATGAATGCTTTTGTCTTTAGTCGACTGTAATAATGACTATCTACACAATATAGTACAGAGATACATGAACTTGCTGCGATGTCAAGTTGCTACCTTGACTACTGTAGATACTATTTTGTTCGTCACAAGGACTAAAACCGCATGTTGTGGGGTAATTTAACCTGAACTTTACGTAGATATTGGGACGCTCGAAAGATTACTGTTTGGCTTGATCTTCACAGGTGTCTATTGGCAGACACATTTTCCGGATATAGCGAGGAAATGAAATGAAATGAAATGGATTGGTTTATTTTGATAGCTCAGAGTAATTGCAGTTCACTAGTCATACGTATAATAGGTATACGTACTAACAGTGTGTGAGTCACAATAGCTCCCTAAGTTAGGGTTTACCCTGTATCTTAGGATGAGTTAATAGCTACTCTCATAAAATGTTTAAAACTATATGTTTGACTGATTAAATATTAAATTTAAAGTTTAGACTTTAAATTATATATTGTATATTTTTTTATTTTTTTTTGTTTAGCCATTAAGGTGTCCCACTGTTGGGAAAAGGCCTGCCCCTCTTTCGTCCACACTTCCCTGGTCTGTACCACCTCCGGCCACCCCGGCAAAAACTTGTCGAGGTCGTCCCGCCATCTCCGTTTAGGCCTGCCTCTACGCCGGTATCCGTCCTGTGGCACCCAGTTATCTATCTGGGTGCATGCGACTTACCTGGCCGGCCCAGTTCCACTTTAGCTTAGCGGTCTGTGCACCCACATCAGCGATGCCAGTTAAGGAGCGCAGTGTGGTGTTCCTTATGCGGTCCGTCCTACGGACACTTAGGATGCTGCTCTCCATTGCTCGCTGTCAAACCTTGAGTTTGGACTTCTGAAGTTCGGTCAAAGACCATGACTGAGCGCCGTAGATTAGGATAGGCAGGATACACATGTCGATGAGCTAGCGCTTGAGGGTCAGCGGAAGGTTACCCTTCATAAGCTCCTTCATGGACCAGTAGCTCTTCCAGGCGTTAGAAATGCGTCTATCGATTTCTTTATTCTGCCTGTTTTCGAAGGAGGCTATCTGGCCCTAGTAAATGTACTCATCGACAAATGGCCAACAAAAATGGTTTGCCCTCAATTTTGCCCTAAATAGAGGGGAAGGGGGAGGGGGGGGGGGGTTAAGACGACAACTTGCTGAATATACCTGAAATGCATACGAGCTTGCCCCGCCAGTCGTTCGACATATCGCATCAACGCAAAATAAAACGGTCGCATATGTTACTCACTTGCTATTTATATTTTTCAAAAGTATAACTTGTGTAATTAAAAAGTTATTGCAATTTTAAAGTGTGATACTTAGTTTTATAGGCCAATGTATTTAAAAGTCGCGTGAAGAAGCTTTACCTTTATCTTTCAATTATAGGTAGTACGTATATATTTGTTAGTATTTGCATATATATAGATATATACTATACTATACTAACTACAAAGGTTCCAATAAATTGTTATAAACGTTTACATCACTTTCTTATAGGTCATATTTGCACTTTCTGCTTATAGAGCAAAACAAAGTTCTTGAACGCTTTTATAAAACACAAGGTCACCGCCATCACTGTTATGAAACGTTTACACAGCGTTGTAGCACTATAAGGTTAAGTTATAGGACTGCTTTGCGGGGTGGGATGTTACCTTTGCCAGAACATAAAAAAATGTCATTGTCAAGGCTTTGTCTTTGCCTGTCCCAGAAAGTAAAAAAAAAAAAGGCTGCGTTCGGTTTGGACGTCTCAGTTGAAGCCCGCCATGAGCCCACCTTACATGCTTTCTCTTTTGCAGGCGTAGAACTTGTATTGTGCTATTCTTCTGTTAGTTTTATGCGGATGTTTCTTTCTGAAAACACAAACAAATCGAACCGAAACGAGTGTCAGCTAGTATTTTTTTATTGCTAGGCAAAGGTATTTGTAGTTTTTCTGCTTACATCCTCGATATCTGAATTATTTTCAAAGTATCTTTAAAACGAATGAATGGAAAATATATTTAAATGTGTTTCGTATTAAGCATTCAAATATATCTCAATGGACATAAATCGTTTTACCTTAATAAAAATTAAATGTTGTCAATTCACTTTAATAAAATTACGTCATTTTTCTTTGTCGCTTTGCGCTGATATGAAAAGTAAAGTTTCCCGTATCTCTTTTAACAACTACTTCATTGTCAAATCATTACTAAGCAAACGAGGTTGTTGTATATTTACGTCATTATCACCCCATTCCACTGCTGTAAAGTTCTACAGTTCAATACTTGTTAGATCTTGATAGGCTAGCTAACTGAAAACTTTTCAAGTATTCATCAGGTGCCTTGTTACGTAAGTTTCAATAATCATAGGTATTTCAATAGGCGGGCCTACGAGTGTGCCCCAAGTTTCTCAAAGAGGGAAATTTCACGATAATGGCCTCTTATCGGGGCCAATCTCAGAATTCTGTGGAAATTTCTTTCGTTGGCACACAATTAGTCGTGATAGCCTTTTGTACCACGTCATGCTTGCGCGGCACATTATGTGGATGCTCGCATTGTGGACTGCTAGTTTGAACCAGAGAGTAAAGGATGAATCTTAGTTATGGGTGGCGACTAATCTGGAAGACACTTTCGTGTACTTAAAATATGATACTGAAAGACAATTATTTTTTTGCAAATACTCAAGAAACCTTTAACATTGTATTTCTGGTCGATAATTAAGTACTTCTCCACTAGTAAACGGGAAATATTAAACTGCACATCATAAAAAACTGATTTGCACAGCAAATATCAGGGCAAAATGCTACGGTAGCTTAGGTGAAGGGTAAAGGGGGTGAGCGAAGCGAAGCCTTCTTTATCCTTCGTGTTAGGTTGAACATGAAAATATCTTAAAACCTAAACCTAAGTACACATAAAATATTTAAAATATAAAAAGTGTTTTTGTTTATCCTTTTTTGCTGTGCAACATTGTATTTCGGGTCGATGATTAAGTACTTCTCCACTAGTAAACGGGAAATATTAAACTGCACATTATAAAATACTGATTTGCAGAGCAAATATCAGGGCAAAATGCTCCGGTAGCATAGGTGAAGGGTTTATCTACTCTTTATACTTCGTGTTTGGTTGAACATGTAAGAACCACAAAAAAATCTTAAAACCTAAACTTAAGTACACATAAAATATTTAAAATATAAAAAGTGTTTTTATTTATCCTTTTTTGATGTGCAAATAACAATTTTTATGTGCGATTACTAGCCGTAGTAAACCTACCACAACTAATATACTAGACTACTGTGACTAACTCGCTAAGATGTTAAGGGCCTTACCACAAAAAATAAACTACTGATCAACACTTGTTTAAAATAAAGTTTGATTTGAGGTTAAATGCTTTTTAATATTTTTTTGTGATTATACGGTGAGTCTCGTGTAAATTACGTTCGGATTTTAAAATGACCAAAAATATCTTAACACAACATCATAAACTAAAGTATCAATGTCGAAAGGGAGCCTTCTAATTGGTTCAAGAGCTCTTAGACTAAGTTTTGCCAGTAGAGAAAGCCACCAAGTGAAAAGTTAATTAATCATTGTTCATAATTATTATTTTAAAATTATTTTGAGACATGCCATCCTGAAAAGAAAACAGTAGCTCTATTATCTCTGACATCTAGGAATTTATATAGCAATCCATTTTAAATTTGTGTTTCGAACGATGTTTGTAAACTTCAGATTATCATTTGACCAATTGAAATATTATTTCACACGAACTGTCATTTAAAGCAGCTATAATTTGAACGGTATGTCAAAAGATACATAAAAAATACAGCCATGCAGTGATGTGCAATAGCCTAATCATGAAATTCAGAAATCTAGGAATTTAAATCGCTATTAAATCGTTTAAGAATTTTTTACCAATCACCACATACATCATTTCACAAGTCTGGCCGCTGAGAGAATGCGATCCTGACAGCTCAAAAGCCATAATTTTTTGACATCTGCAATGAACATTTTTGCATATTATGTACGCATTAAGGAAATATCGACTTGGCTTGTTTAGGTGATGTTTTATTTTTAATGTGATTGAAATTCCTAGATGTCTGAATTACGTATACTTCAATGAATACCAAAGTTTCAGCTAATAAACATAAAGTTAAGTCGATAAAAAGTTTTGTCTCTAACGAATAGGCATCACATGTAGTGAAGTTAAATCCTTTAACACACAGACGGCAGTATTAATATATCCAATCTGTCTTACTGTCTGTCAGCGTACTGAATCTCATGAACAGTAAAAGGTAGAGAATTGGAATTTTCAAAAAATGTGTATTTCTGTTCCCACAAATAATTTTGTTGCCGCTACAGCAACAAACCCGCATTTTAAAATTAATGATAAAAAAGTAAAACATGAGAAAAAAATGACTTCAATTATACCCTTATTTGTTAGAAAACATACCCTTACATGCTTTCATTAATTCAAGAGTTCCCTTTATATCTCCATCATTCCATCATCAGACCCTGACCGATGTTGTTGAGAAGCGCTCTTGGTAGGTCATCATCTATTCATTTCTATTTACCGTTATTTATGTAACATCTCGAGCATAGATTACTGACCAACCTTAACAAAGTTATCATATCGTAACAGGATAACTAGTATTGACCAAATCCGGTGGCCATCTGTGGTCCTCATCATCAGTTCCACGATACAAAATTATGCTTCACGAGTGTAAATGCACGAGTTTCTATGAAAAATACAAAACTTGATATAGGTCTGCCTATAACATTTGATATTAAAAAACCCAACCTGTGGAGACATGCAATGGTACCCCATAGAGAAATACTCGACGAGTACATAGGTAAGGAGCCGCTGCTAAAAGCGGCCACTGACAGCATACCCAAGCAAGATGTCTTCGACACAAGGTATGAAATACAACTGCGTGAAGAAGGGAAGGCCTCAATCAAAGAGAACTAAGAAACTTCACAGACGGTTTTAAAACAGGCTCAGCTACATTCTCGGAAGATCTAAACATGAGGAGATCAACATCATTAGGTGCCCAAAACACCGACTTCCAAGCCGAGTGTATCGGCATTATAGTGGCTACTACAGCCATTGCAGAAAGAGGGGTCAAAGACCCCGACAGCAAGGCAGTTCTGCTAGCCCTGCAAAGCAACACCATCAGTTCTGGGCTTATATTCGACTGTCACCAAGCCCTGCCAGAGATATATAACCACAATATTGATACCCTGAAGTGAATAAAGGGCACAGTGGCTCGTGCAGCAACGACGCAGCCAGCTTTGCTGTCGGATGTAACGAATGCACCATGGAAAGTCAATGACAGTGAGATTAAAATGGAAGTGATCAAAGTGGACGAGTCGGGATGAGTGAACAAGGCCAAACTCCGCCATCTTCCGCTGTCAGCAGACGTCAAGCACGATTTTGCTGACGCGACGGCGTGATGCACGCTTTACATAAACATAAACATTTACTTACAGGCACATACATTGCTTCTGGCCCCACACTAGGATACCCTGTGTTGATAAACCAGAAACAGTGACTTCACACACATATAAACATCCAAGATGTGGGGTGTTTTTAGGGTTCTGTACCCAAAGGGTAAAATGGGACGCTATTACTAAGACTTTGCAGTCCGTCCGTCTGTCACCAGGCTATCTCATGAACCGTGATAATTAGACAGTTGAAATTTACACAGATGATGTATTTTTGTTGTCGCTATGGCAAAAAATACTAAAAAACAGAATAAAATAAATATTTAAGGGGCTCCCATACAACAAACGTGATTTTTTTGATCGTTTTTGCTCGATGTTGATGACAGCAACAGGTAGACGCCTGAAATATTCGCAGAATATTGAGCTATATTACTCACTTTAAAAATAAATACTTAAGAAAATTAATATTTAATGGGAGCTACCACAGAAAAAACTTGATATTTGCCGTTTTTATAGAAAATGGCACGGAACCCTTCGTGCGCGAGTCTTACTCGCACTTGGCCGGGTTTTTTTTTCTTCACCCCCAGCCGCGGATCGAACCAGGGACCTCTCGCATGGTAGGCAGAGCCACAACCGCTGTGCCACAGAGCTCGTCATGTGTACTATGAATCGCCATCAGTGTTGGCGTCCGACAAGCCAACAATGTTCTTCTGGAGTGTGATTCTCGCAGAAATCCGAATATTAAACGCGCAAGAGACACCTCCCTGGGCCCTGATTCTCGCGCATTCGATATACGGATAGCGTCACTCTTCATTTGTATGAGAATCACTCGATATCCGCCATTTTATCGAGTGGTGATATTGCGAGAGAATCATCCCCGTGGCCTGTTTATACAAGCCAGAAATGTTTTATTAAGTACTTCTCCACTAGTAAACGGGAAATATTAAACTGCACATCATAAAAAACTGATTTGCACAGCAAATATCAGGGCAAAATGCTACGGTAGCTTAGGTGAAGGGTAAAGGGGGTGAGCGAAGCGAAGCCTTCTTTATCCTTCGTGTTAGGTTGAACATGAAAATATCTTAAAACCTAAACTTAAGTACACATAAAATATTTAAAATATAAAAAGTGTTTTTGTTTATCCTTTTTTGCTGTGCAACATTGTATTTCGGGTCGATGATTAAGTACTTCTCCACTAGTAAACGGGAAATATTAAACTGCACATTATAAAATACTGATTTGCAGATCAAATATCAGGGCCCTTCATTTGTATGAGAATCACTCGATATCCGCCATTTTATCGAGTGGTGATATTGCGAGAGAATCATCCCCGTGGCCTGTTTATACAAGCCAGAAGTGTTTTATTGTCCTGGTTAGATGGCTAACAGAAAGTCTTTGTTTTGCGGTTACCCTAATACAGACCATGTTTCGCCATATTTCCGCGTAGTGGAGTGAAAATGTTTTTGTTTTTCGTTTTTGCCAAGCGGGACCCTATTACTAAGCCTCCGCTGTCCGTCTGTCTGTCCGTCCGTCACCAGGCTCTATCGGATCAACCGAAATGGGTAAAGAGCTGAATTTTTCACAGAACGTGCATTTTTGTTGCTGCAACAACAAAAAATAATGAACACGCAACTTTGAATATTAAAGGAGGTACCCATACATTCTATAGTTTTTTTTTTAAATCCCTGCCCCTGCGAAATACCTCATAATTTTATTTTTGTTTTGGTTTCATTATTTAGGATATAGTGTTTTTTCCTTGTACAATGGTTCGGAACCCTTCGTGTGCGAGTCAGAACCGCGCT
This sequence comes from Argyresthia goedartella, assembly GCA_949825045.1. Taxonomy (NCBI): domain Eukaryota; kingdom Metazoa; phylum Arthropoda; class Insecta; order Lepidoptera; family Argyresthiidae; genus Argyresthia; species Argyresthia goedartella. The sequence goes on from OX463814.1 coordinate 5,063,503, forward strand.
TGACCGATTTCTTTTTCTTTTAAGAAGTGTACAACTGTAAAAACTCGCACTTGACCGATTTTTTCAGTTCATTCAGATCCACGCCGGCTACAAAACAAAACAAAAATGTAACAACACAGTTCCGAGCCGCCATCGAGCTGCTGTGTACACATAGTAATTGTTTACGGAGAGAAATTTCTGTGGAAGTTTCGAGAGAGAGCAATAAAACCGGCGACGTGACCGCGGCGCGGGAGACGAATGGCGAGACCGGGGTTCACTCCCATCTGAGCCGAGAAGACCTAGCTTGCTAGACTCTATTGCAAATTGGGAAACAGTGAATGGTACCTTTTTCCGCTTGAAAATTATAAAAAACTAGCTGCCCGCAACTTCATCTGCGTGTTCCTAGGAATTATCATTTACCGAGATAACATTACCCTCCCTCTGGTGCAGTTGGACAAAAAGTATCCTATTTGTTAATCTAGCTCATAAACTATCTCTGTGGACAACTTCGTTCAAATCCGTTTAGCCGTTTAAGCGTGATTGAGGCACAAACACACAAACATCCAAACATCTTAACATCGCTACTTTCACATTTATAATAATAGTTGTTTTGTCTACCGTCGGATACGTTATTAATTTTTACTAAAGCTATGCTATAGATAGTACCAAATAAGGGCTTTAAATGTAATTCCCAATAAGATATCCATAAATTGAAATACTCAGAACAATAAAATACATTTTTCTTAGTTACCACAGCCTTTTTAACTTAAATTTCCCGAACTTAATGTTGCAATGTTTATTGAATTCAGGAGGGTCAGGTCAGAATAAACCAGCTCAAAGGCAACGGGAACCTCGTTTCGCTAACTTCGTGCACTTTGTCTTCCAATTTTACAGGAATTAAATAAAATTTGTCTCGGCTCTTTGATTTGTTGCCTTCAATTATTATGAAAGATTCGTTTTCCTGTTTTTGGATTTCGTAGGTTTGTTATTTGATCCAAGAAATTGAGACATCCGATTTTTGTCGATAACGCATTTTTCTTATTCGCATTGGTTCAGAATTTTAGGTTTTGCCTGCACAGACATTCTAGATTCGGTCGTGGACTTTTTAGTACCCAAGTTAATATGAATTTTGTACCATCCTGTAAAAGCATTCAAGATAATAATAATAATACCTTGGACACTATTTACACACATTGATCTAGCCAGAAACTAGGATTCCCTGTATCTTGGGTACTAGAAAACAATACACATACTTATATAGATAAATATTATACTTAAATAGATAAATAACCATGACTAGGGTACAAATATCTGTTCTCATCAAACAAATATTTGCCCCCATCGGAACTCGAACCCAGGATCCTTGGCTTTGTAGGCAGGGTCACTGCCGACTCGGCCATTCGGGTTGTCAAATCAAAGTATTTCTGCTTGTTGCTAAGAAAATACATTTCCGTTTCCCATCTAAAATAAACATTTCATATGGTGTGGGGGCTAGCAAAAAATGTATAATTTTACTATAAATAAAACAATGATAATATACAGCACAGAGAATGGCGCAGGCGTGGCACACTCTATCCTTTTATTTATTACAGGGTAAAATATGAATGGAGATTGTAATAGAATGTTTCCCAAAGGTGGGGGAGAAAAGAATAGCAAATATAAGGGATGGTTCATGTGAGGTGTGATTGGGTTGTTGTAGGAGTTCTTGTGAAAGCTGTTGCTAACCTTATAATGTTTTAACCTTGTTTTCTGTTAAAGTATATTTACGAGGTTGATTACAAACATAATGAAAATGTGCTTTCAAATAATGTCTTTATTTGTTCGACACATAATTTATTTTTTTGATAAATCTGAATTTCAATTACTTTTTAGCTAGGGACGACGAAAGTATGCGGTATATACCAAAGTTAATCTTCGTGAAAAGTTACTCTTTGATAATGACATCACATTTTTTTGTCATGGTAATAATTAAATGCTTATTTCAGATAATATGAAACCCATAAAAAGTAAAACAAAGCACTTCTGGCCTACTGATTGATTAAGTCTCTCTTGTTGAATAATAAGAGTTTTTAGCTTTCTCCCAGAATGAGGCTATCCGGGTGGCATCCCCGGGTGGACCCTGGCATCGGCAAACATGCCCGACGCACTACTGTAACGAGGCAGACGCACTACTGTAACGAGGCAGACGCACTATAGTAGCGAGGTAGACGGACTACAGTAGTGAGGCGGACGGAGTGGTACGGCGTTACTATATTTTAGCTAGTCCAGAGTCGACAAGTATAAAAGCATAGGCAATAAGCCTTAACTAACAAAATTTTATCTTCCTCAAAGCACTTTACCATTCGGCGCGCGAGCATGTTCGCCCGTTCAGCCAATGGCCCTGAGCTCTTTTTCAATGTCGGCGTCATTATACAGGCTCTCGTCTAGAATATGACCAAGATAATTGAATTACAAACCGAACTGGTCAGCTTTGAAATAGGCTCCGTCTCCTGGTGCCTATATTATATTTTGTATACGGCTCATACAACATGTACTGTAGCCACGATCTACAGAACCTTCCTTGCTCTGATAACATTTCTGTTTTTAGTACATTATATAACATGCCGATTAGTCCAGAGAAATCTTCACAGATACTCAGTAGTTTCCATAATCACTTGTTCGAGGGGCAAAAGACCACTACGTCGTCAGCATAGCTTAAGTTATTGGAAATGTATATTATTGAACGAACGTCCGACTAAGCATAGTGAACACAAGTTTTACTTAGTGTGGGACAGAGCTTCCTTGAGGTACACAAAACGAACAAAATTGTGTTAGTTCAGTCTTATACTAACTAATAGCTAGTATAAGATTTGATTTACGTAGCCTATGTGATATTTGAGCATAAATTAATACTTTCAATTTGAATCTTAATAATAATCAGCATTTAACATTGGTGAAAATAGCAATACTTTCAAAAAAATATGGTAAAAGGTTCTGTCCAGTGTTACCGATCATAATCTTGATAATTTATTACGACTTTTACAAGTTAACGACACAACAGCCCACTGTTTAGGATTGGCGTGGGCCAAATGTGTTTGCCAGTTATCGCACCTGATTTATGTTTATTATGTTATTTGACTGGGAGAGGGACATTTTTATGTCCTTCACCTATTTATGACAATTGCGGTCAAGCCACTGAGGTATCTAAAATATTTCATAACAGCCCCCTTCCTCACTTACTCATATTCACAGCAAAAACGACGCACCTTATAAATGTCATATTGATACTATTCCACTATTTTCGACACAAACTTGCTGCGCATCGGCTGTTCGAAGCTCAAAATTTCATTAATTTCTGTGTATATGTTTAGAAAAGGTAATTTTTTGCCTCTTTTCTACATCAGACCATTATAAGAAAGAAGTGCGAAGAAGCAAAGGCTGTGTTATTAAAAATGGATAACCAGAGTTTTAAAAAATGAGCTTGTGAAAGAAAGAAGACATCACTTTTGGTTGAAAAGGTTGTATATCTTCGCCTGATCGAATCGCATCTATTTTAAGTAGCTTCAAAAGCAGAAATAAGAGCTATCAGATTTAGCACTTCTCTAATGGCTAGTATTTAATCGCATTCAAAAATACTGATTCTCGCAGCAAAAAACGATCAGCAAAAACACTGTTTTAAGTATTTCTGTTGTTCTTACATGTTCAACCTTATACGAAGGATAAAGGGGGTTTCGCTTCGCTCACCCTCTTTACCCTTCACCTAAGCTTCCGCAGTATTTTGCCCTGATATTTGCCGTGAAAATCAATATATTTGCTGTGCAAATCAGTATTTTTGATGTGCAGTTTAAAATATCCCTTCTCTAATTAGGCCTATGCTAAGTAGAATAAAAGGGCATTAACAAATGGAGTGCTTTATGGGAGCCCTAACACCCAACAGAAAGCTGCAGCCAATATAATTATGAATGATCAACATTCAATGAACCTAAGGTCTCTAATTTAAATAGGAAGCAGTGGCCACTATAGCTCGCGTTGCGTGAGAAAGCCACGTTAGGGGACCCCCAACCAACGTTCAGTCGTCCACATGCTCCGCTACTCGGCACAAAATTACCTTTTCACACGGATACTCCATTCTGCGATGCGATGTTTTTGGCGGTTTAATTTGGAAATACAAAACTACCTATCCAGTGTCAAAAGGAATCTGTCTGAATGTCATTGTGCTAGCTTCATCAATTATTAGAGGTATATAGAATAGCTTCATCTATAGGTTGCCTAAAGAAAAAAAAACGGTCAGGACGAAGGGTTCGGTACAGATGTTCTATTTCACGATGATGATTTGACTTTGGTTGTTGTTAGCCGTGCAAATGCACATTGGTCAGTGCGCGTAGTCTCTGGAGCACTCAGCCAGATTGCTATGGTTCTTAGCTATGATTTATCCAAATCGGTTCAGTAGTTCAAACTTATTAGCTTAACAAGGACACAAGTCAACCAAATTATAGACTTTTTAACCCCAGACGACGAAAAATATTAGTGTTGTTATAGGTCTGAGGCGTCTATCTGTCTGTGTGTGTTTGTGTGTGTGTGTGTGTGTGTGCGCGTGTGTGTGTGTGTGTGTGTGTGTGTGTATGTGTGTGTGTGTGTGTGTGTGTGTGTGTGTGTGTGTGTGTGAGGATGTGTCTCTGTGTGTGTCTGTCTGTGACACCCTAGTGCTCAAATGGGTGGACGGATATTGGTGAAGCGGTACAAGTCAGAGACGACGAAAACGAGGGGTCTTTGGCAGAGGCGCTCAAACGGGTGGACGGATTTTGATGATGCTGTATAAAAGTCAGAAAGAATGTATCACTGAGACACAGATTGACTTTTTAACTCATAAAGACTAGGTGACTTCTTTTTTCGGCTGGCAACCCCAGACCGAATAGCTGACGTTGTAAACAGCTCTGTAGTTTTTATTTCAATTAAATTAGTCAAAATTGCTTTTCTGCACGAGTAAACTTAATTTAAGTAGTAATTAGTGATTAAATAATGTGTAGATAAGAAACAGCTGTGCAAACATACAAGCTTTGGAAAAAACAAGACCGATTGTACCGGCCGATTGAACTGTCAAAATCAGTTCAAATAGCAACGACGTAAACGGGGGAAGTATCGTTTTATTTCTGTATTTATATCAATAATCTCACCTTTCACACCCGTAACAAACTAAACAAACCTTCATATAAGTGAAACACTTGCCGTACACTCACTCAGATACCGTTTTGTCTCTCTTTACTTGGCAAAAGCGGAAGCAAATTTGAAGACGCAACATTCTGCCACATTCAACAAAAACACACACTTAACACCTTCATTGTGCAATAAACTCCCTAGTGTTCGCTAGTATTCCACCCGGTCATACACTGACACCTATTCGCGGTTTTTTTTCAGGCGAAAAAGGGTGCAATGCTGACACGAAGCAAGATGAGCACACGCGATGTGGAGTTGAAGCTGAAAGCGACCTTGCTGGAGCTCAAGAAGAGCCAAGAGCTTTGTGAAATACTTCTACGAGAGCGAGATGAGTGTGAAGAGGAGATAGATAAGCAAATTAAGAAAAATTCGGCGCTAAAAGAAGAGCTCAGTGAGTTGGACATCCAATGCCAGGATCTCAGTGCCCAGAGAGATGAACTACAACACCAAGTCGACTCATTTTACAAGTGTCATGATGTCCACCACGTAGCATTGCAACACATAAAATCACTTGAACAACAGCTTGCAGAGGCACACCACGAGCTTCAAGTTTTCAGCGAGCGGGAGGAACAGCGAGACAGTGCTACAACCAGGGCCTTATATAATGAGGTCATGAGCCAAACTGGCATACCAACTATTGACCTAACAGCTTGTGATCTCACGTGTGATAGTCCTAATAGATCGCAATCAGTAACCACTATGAGCTGTAGTAAAAAAATTAAAGAAATATGTTAAATTGAATAATTATATAAAAAAACACAAAAACTAGCTAATAGAAATAAAATATTTTGTAAAAATGTAAATTGTAGCAAGGAACGTGTCGAATTAATTAACGAAATCGATGATTGTAGATTATGTTTGGAAAAACTACAGAAAAGTACGAATGTGACACACGGCGACTCCAGTCAGATATGCATATTTTAAACTCATCATTACAAAGTATTACACGTAAATATGAGTCAGCACAATACGAAATTAAGGAACATGTGTCGGCTATGAATAGTTTGTTGGAGACGTGTAAGTAAAATTATGACACTTTCATATCTTTGACCGACATCACATCTGTGATTGTAAACAAGCTCCAGCGGACTGTTCCGTGCCGACCGTGTGTCCCGCCGAGCAGCCGGCCGAACAGCTGATACTGACCCAGGCGCCGCCGTCAGTCGACTTGAGTACTAATCGTGTTATCAATAACGCCTCCTTCTCTCGGACAAAGGATAGGTATATAATGTACAGCGATGAACTTGGAAAAAATATGGGTTTACAACTTAGTCAGCGCGTGGGCCAGGCAATATTAAATAACTGTATGCCTGGCGCCACATATTCACAAATATTAAACAAAGTGTTGTCATCGCAGTTTTTAGAACCAACCACCCTAATTATTTTAATTGGTAGAAGGGAAAATGTATCTAAAAAACGAATTACTAAATACTTTTCCAAATTAAATTCTTTACAAAATGTAGATAGAATAATCTTGTTTGCGTTTCCCTTCAGCCAATCTTTACCACAACATGAAAATCATATAAGACATGATTATAATACATGTATACACACATTGACATGTCGTCATACTGAAAAATTTCATTTCATAGACACCAATATTTGTATCGGAAAATATTTTTATTTGACTAAGGATAGGTATTACCTATCTAGGTTTTATACAAAACAGATAGCACAGTCACTATCTTATTTTATTTTGAACTCAGTCAAGTTTTTGACTAATGAAACGCCTGCTTCTATTGAGCAGTGTATTAATAATGACATGTACTCCTTGGAATCTGTTCCAAGCTCTTTAAATTAACCCATAGGACAACAGAGAGTAACTCTGGCAGTAATATTAATATTTGTATAAATATACCTTCATCTTGCCCATTAAATCAAGTTACTAGTAATGAAAAATGTAAAAGTAAGAATATTTTAAACGTGGTTCATCAAAATATACAGGGCATGTTAAGTAAAGAACTGGAAATTGAGTTATTCATGAACTGTAATAATATTGATATTTTATGTATAACAGAGCACTTTTTAAAGAGTTATCAGTTCATGTTCAACTTTAATAACCAACACGTTGCTAGTTCGTTCAACAGAAAAACAGCTGATCGCGGTGGCTTCTTAATACTTGTAAATAATAGTTTTAAATATAAGGAACGAGTTGACATAGTGAGCCTGTCTGTTGAGCGTACCATGGAAATAGCCTGTATTGAACTTGAACAACTTATTGTAATGAGCGTATACAGACCACCAGATTCATCCTTTGATTTATTCGAAAAGAAAATGGATGAAGTGTTGATTAAAATCAGCGATAAAAACAATTTTTTTATAATTTGTGGTGATTTTAATGTTAATCTGTTAGAGGATAATAATATTTGTACTAGATTAAAATCTTTATTTTTATGTCACAAAATGAACTATCTGTTTTTGGAGCCTACTAGATTACTGCAACATCTGCTACCTGCATTGACAATATATTTACTAACATTACGCCCATTTTCAAATCGGTCATCAATAAATTAACCTCTGATCACTCTGGTCAGATAGGTATATTCAATATTAAAATAAAAAAGGACCAAAAAGAGGATATTACATGTGTGCCCGTTAGTGACACTCGGCTTGAACACTACAGGAATAATATTTTAGATAAACTATGGGAAATACCATACAGTGACGATCCAAATTTGTTGTACAACTCAGTATTTAACCTTGTCAAAATGAATATGATACGGTATTTAAATCAAAAACTATAAAAGTTAATAACAAAGCTTTGTTTAGTGATTGGGCGACAGTTGGAATTCATAGGAGCAGACGAAGATTATATGAACTCTATGAAGAGAAATCATATAACAAAAATACGGCCTTTCTAGATTATGTTCGTAGTTATTCAAAAATGTTTAAACGCGTTTGTGCCGTAGCTAAATCTAATTTCATTAAAAACAAAATTGAATCTAGTAGCAATGTAATGAAAACGACTTGGCAAATTATAAACAGAGAGACTGGAAAGGCCAAAGCTACACATAATAACTTCAAGCTTAAGATAGATAATCAATTGCTAAGTACAGACCTAGAAGTAGCAAAAGCTTTCGAAAATTTCTTTACGGACATTCCAGTTTCAACAACCAAGTCTTTAAATTCATCTCCCGCTGCTGCTGAATCTATACTTAAACAAAACTTTGAGGAATGTAAAACAGATTTTAAATTTAGGCACGTAAATAATGAAGACATTGTAAAAGCGTTTAAATCCCTGGAAATGAAAAAGACAGCTGACGCCCATGTTCTATCAGTAAAAATTATTAGTTCCATTGTAGATTGTATTGCACCTCACCTTTGTTGTATATTTAATCAATGTATAGATAATGGTGTGTTTCCTGACTTGATGAAACTAAGTAAAGTTATACCTTTATTCAAAGCTAGTAGTACATCAGACCCCACCAATTTTAGACCCATATCGATACTACCAACGCTTAGCAAAATATTTGAAAAACTCATACTTAATCAATTGCAAAGTCATTTTTATCTCAATAATTTAATTCATATTGCTCAGTTTGGTTTCACAAAGGGTCGTTCAACAGCCGATGCTGGTGTTGAACTAATCGACAATATTTTTGATACCTGGGAAGACGCAATGGATGCAATAGGTGTCTTCTGCGATCTATCCAAGGCTTTTAATTGCGTCCATCATGACACTCTTGTCAGGAAGTTACGCCATTATGGTGTAAAAGATCAGGCACTTGGCCTTCTGGAGTCATATCTAACAGATAGGGTTCAGATGGTCGATGTTAATGCGAAAAGATCGCCTGGGTCTTCAATAAGTATGGGCGTACCGCAAGGTTCAATTCTTGGTCCTTTCTTGTTTTTAGTATATATTAATGATTTACCTTACCTTGTTAAAGCAAAACATGGGTTAGTATTGTTTGCCGATGATACTTCTTTGATATTTAAAGTTAAAAGACAGCAATCAAATTATGACGAGGTAAACAATGCTATCTCTAGTATAGTGAACTGGTTTACTGTTAACAATTTATTACTTAATGAAAAGAAAACTAAATGTATTAAATTCGTGTTACCCAATGTGAACCCGGTAACTACAGACATATTTATAAAAGGACAGAGATTGGACCTTGTGCAGTCGACTGTCTTTTTGGGCATTACTTTAGACGCCAAACTACAATGGGATCCTCATATAAATAAATTGTCGAACAGACTGAGTTTGGCAGCGTTCGCAGTTAAAAAAATTAGAGCTCTTACCGACGTAGACACCGCTAGACTAGTCTACTTTAGTTACTTTCATAGTCTAATGACCTATGGTATTTTATTGTGGGGTCACGCTGCGAATGCTAATAGTATATTTATTCTGCAGAAACGGGCTGTTTGTGCAATTTATAGATTAGGGCCTAGAGTGTCACTGAGGGAAAAGTTTAAAGAAATCAATATTCTGACATTGGTGTCTCAATATATCTATGACAATCTTGTGTATGTAAAAAGAAATATAACTAATTTTCAGAAGTACAGTGATATACACAATTTTAACACTAGAAATAAAGACAAGTTGGTTGCTTATGTAAGCCGACTACATAAAATTAGTAATTCTTTTAAAGGCAATTATATACGCTATTACAATAAGGTCCCTACTGATATTAAAAACTTACCTTTAGACAAGTTTAAAATAATAATAAAACAGAAATTGTATAAAAAAGGTTACTATAGGATATCTGATTACTTAGAGGACAGATGTCCATGGGAATAGATTGTTTGAGTAACAGGCTGTTTCGATATATAATTAGCATTCATTTAGTAATTTGACAATATTTTATTTAAAAAAGGATTCGCAAAAGATGCGACGACTATGGAGTTTCTTCGGTGAGCTCTTCTCCACAGATTCCGCCATTGTGTTAGTGAACTCACCCAAAAAAATGTAATGACGGATCTAAGTGATGTAACAACGTCCTATGGAAATAAATGATTTTTGATTTGATTTGATTTGAGGTGTTATTAAAGTTTGAAGCCTCTGTAGGTCGTTGTGACTGTATATCTGTCCGTGGAACCTTAGCAGTCAAACAAGTGGTAGTATTTTGATGCCGTTTTCAGTAAACGATATAAGTAGACTTCCCTTTGAAAAATCTTAGAAATGTTTTATCAAAAGCGGTTCAGTAGTTTAAAAGTTCTCAGCTTAATACGGAATAGCGATCTAACGTGGACTGATTTTAATGCAATTTTTATAGTTGGCAGTAGACTTCACTGCGATGGTTACATATTTTATTAAAATCAGTTCAGAGGTTCAAAAGTTATCAACCTAAATAGGAAACAAGTGAACCAAATTTTAGCTGTAAAGTTCCATTAATGTTTCGGGGGTGTTTTTTATTTTTATTTATAGTTATAAATCAGTCAGTTGTTAAAAAACACGACAACGTCCGTGGAAAGGCTAAATCGTTTTCCTAAACATTTTTCATTAAATATTAAATTTGAACGAAGTGCTCCTGCTCTTTCTAAAACATTAAGGTACTTTCCCTCCATGTGGCAAAGCCGTGGACGTGGGACAGGATATCTTGTATAAGGACAAACTTGCATGACTCTATGTCATTCCACCGGCTTAGGCCGTGCGGTTTCTGTCAATAGCTAGACTAGCAGAATAGCATTTTAGTTTTGTATTATATTTATCTTAGATTCGTCTCAATGGATAGAAATATTGCAAAGTAAGTATTTGGAATTTTTGTATTCATTAAGACTGTGATGGTCGGCATGGCATTCGATATTTGAATTTGGTTTTCCTCTGATGATTTATCGACGCGGCCAGTTCTGCCAACGGCTGAGAAAAGGATAGGAGTGCTCGGCTCTAATTCGAAATTTAAATTTTGTTTTCTGTCTGAGAGGCAATAAAAAACAATACCAAACAACATTTGATTTTATTTTATCGTATTGAGGGAAGCTTACAGCTACACAGACAAATATAATGTATCATGTGTATGACTTTTATAGTTACATCGATCCCTGAAAATGGAACACTAATAGTAGTTTATGTGACTGCAACATAATGGAGGGTATTAACACTCGAGAGTTTTTATTCCTAATTGTGTACAGTCTCTCGAGTGTTAATACCCTCCATGATATGATATGATATGATATGATATTTCTTTATTAACACAATTAAACAACAGTCATTACAAATAAATCAGATAGGTCAATACAGACAGTGTCAATAAGAACCGGCTCACCAATGCTGAACTGAGACATGTCTCAGCTTCAGCGCTGGTTTTCAGCCGGTTCTCCAGAACACCAGAAGGTACAATTTACTCAAGGGTCGATATTAGGTAGGTACTTGTAAAAATTGAAACAAATATTTATACAAAAATGGAAAACCTACAAATATTTTCTTTACAAAAAGAAAATACCCAAAACACAATTAAAAATAATAATAATGATAATAGTAATAATTAACAAAGCACCATTTAGCTATGGAGCAGCAGCACACAAAATCCAGTTTCATCAGTTGACTATGCAGGCCATAACGGTTAGGTCAAAGATAATAAAAATACTTGGCTAGGTTAGGTTAAAGTCAAACTGCAGTTATTTGCTCACTTAAAAGATATTTCTTCATAGATAATTTGAATGTATCTTTATACATAGGCAGTCTTAAGGGCGGTGGTATATCATTCCAAATTTTAGCTGCATCTGTCTCTCATATTTGTCTCGTTAAGAGCAATAATGTCAGGCTCTCTTGTCATTAGTAGAGCGCAGAGTTCATCGTGGCCCGTGTAGAAGCAGCGAATGTTCAGCAAAGCTAACCTCAAACAAGTTTTTCGAATTTTAACAATTGGTGATATAAGTAGAGTTACATATTAACACCAAGTTGCTGGATTTGTGTGCTGAGCTGTATATGACTTTACAAATATTAGCTTGCGGGGTTTTTAGATACAAATAATTACTTAGACTAGTTCTAAGGACAAAGAGACTTAAACAGTTGGTGCGAACTATGACTACACTAAAATTTATGGTTTTCAACGTCTTTAAAATCAAAAACATGTGCGATGTCCGACTCTACCCGCAAGCGATGGCAGGCTTTGCCTACAGCCTGGCGGGCAAACACTTTGCCATCGCGGGTCCATACGAACTTCCACTGTAATTTCTTCATGTCAATCTCGCGAGCTCGGCCAAAGAGCTGCCTGTTTATTTTGGTCAGCCGCTCGTTTACGCTGAACTTGTGCGGCGGGCCGGGAAGCGGCAGGTCCATGCCCTCAGTCGTGGCTCCACGGCGGACGCGCGCGGCGCTCAGCAGCTGGTTGCGGGTGACACGGCGCGCGAGTCTTGCAACGAGGGGCCGAGGCCTCGCAGGCTTACCCTCCACGGCGCCCACACGATGTCCCGCTCCTGCAGCTCCACTCCCAGTTTGCTCGCAGCCACGGTGACCACGTGTGAAGGGTTTTCTCCGCTAGTCTCCGGGATCCCGGTGAACTCTACATCGTTTAGAAGAAGCTCCTGGTCGCGCTCATCGTTGCTTGCCCTCAACTCTTTGTCGCTGGCCAGTAACTTCATTACTGTGGCTTCAAGGTGCCGGATGTCTGGCGACTCCCCTACTTGCTTCTCTACGGCTTCCAAGCGGGTTTCGATGCTCTCCACCTTCTTTTTACAATCCGCTAGAGATAGGTAGAGTATACTCATCTCCCCGCGGAAGCCGACCATCTCTTCGCGCATGCACCTCATCTCTTCTCGGCATAGATGCAGTTCTGAGGCGAGGTCAAGCTCCATGGTGTTGTTCAGTGCAGTGTCATTGAGATTGACAGTTTCATTTAGATGTGAGTGGGCTCCATTGGCATGTAGTCGTACCGGCGTCATATTGCCGTTGTCTCTAGGTACTTTTGCCTTACATACAGGACATAACCAGTTTGGTGGCACATCAATATCAGTTGGCAGGCAAACACAGGCTTTGTGAAACTTCTCCTCACAACGGCTAGATGCAGCGCTATCTGCCAGCGACATGAACTTGCCACATCCTGCACATTTATTTGCCATGACTGACATGACCATGACGCCCTCTATCTCTGACAGCGATATTATTGTAACAGGGATCTCGATAATCAAATTGCTCTGCTATGCTGCACTGCCCTCTATCGGTGAGAAAGTGTCGTCAGAGAAAGGAAAAAGGAAAAGGAAAAGACAAAAAACAATGTGATGGTTTCACTGGTTTCGAACCCGGGCGATTGAGCGTACAGTATACGTATTGCGGTTTTTTGATGTTATCGATGACTTAAACGGCTTATAAGTAATTAAATATGATAAACTGTATGAACCTTGTCTACTCAGCCCAAAGGACGCAAGGTCACCCCTATTATGTTGCAGTCGCATAAACTACTATTAGTGTTCCATTTTCATGGAACGATGTAACTTTAAAAGTCATACACATGACACATTCAAACATGCACGTCATACTTTATACGTTTATTTTACGATCCCTCATGCAAAGTATTATGCCCCAGGTATGTCCGAGTTGAGTCAATACTTATTATGTGTTTTTCGTAATTAGTTGCACCTTCTTCTTCTTCTTTGGGTGCCATCTCCTATTAGAGGTTTGCTACCTTATAGATACTTTACTCTTGTAATAAGTCCTCAAGTAAAACTCGATTCTCTAACCAAAAGTTAACAGTTAGTTTGTCTTGAGTTACTCCAGTGAACCGACTTATAAAGAGTAGCTCAGAGCTTGAAATAAGTTTTCTTTTTAAATTAGATGTGAAACCAGTAGCTGGCGGGAACTATAACATGGTTTTTTAACTCGTAATAGTCTGTCGTGACCTCAGGGAAATACGGGTAACGTTTGTTTATACAAAATTTATGGAAGAAAGAAAAGAAAACTTTGCATGTTGCCAAGATTTTAAAAAACAGATGTATTATGGTAATTTACAGTATTTCCAGTGGTAGTAGAGATAGTGATGATCCAACATCTTATCTTGATGGGTTTGTAAACTACATAAAACAAGCACTTTTCGTACCATTGTACATACACCAAGTTACCTAATTTAACGGAATACCTCACCAACTACTTACTTATTCCACGAAATAATAAAATACATTAAACATATTCGAGTCTATGCCATTACACCAAATAAATCAACAAAGAAAAACTGCCCTAACTGCCTGTGCCTTATAATAATAATAATACCTTGGACAGTGTTGCCACACATTGATCTAGCCCCAAACTAGGATTCCCTGTATCTTGGGTACTAGACAACGATACACATACTTATATAGATAAATATTATACTTAGATAGATAAACAACCATGACTAGGGTACAAGCTCCGTTCTCATCAAACAAATACTTGCCCCCACCGGGACTCGAATCCGGGACCCTTGGCTTTGTAGGCAGGGTCACTGCCGACTCGGCCATTCGGGTCGTCGAGTTCATATATAATCATAATCTAGTTCTGTGAATGGCTGAAGATCTGACAAAGCACTTAAAACTATGTTATCAACTCGTCAACATTCGACTCATCATCATAACTGAACATATTTGTGAATTAATATCTGGCCAGGACGTGAAAATGTTTCACTTACCACGTTAAGTGCAAAGTTAAATTAAGCTTGGTTTGTTTGGGCAAATATTTAATTAAACCTGTCTTGGCCAATCACTGAATAGTATTAACAACTTTGCCCCTTGCCGTGTATACATGCCTCTGTGTTTGCGTTATTATGATCTATAATTAAACATGTATCATTCAAATTTTATGAAAGCCTAGTTCACGAACAGATAGTAATTTAAGCATGGTTTTAAAGATATTTGAAGTACCTAAATTTGGTCTATAGAGTTAATAACTGCATGCACAGAAAATATATGCCTCTGCCGATGTTAATGGAAAAAGATGTGACGCCATTTAATGAAGATTTAATAGGTTTTTGAAAAAACGCGAATCATAATGGATTCCCTCTTACAAGTGATGTTCCATTTAAACTTTTATGGCCCCAGTCTGCAATGAGATTTTTTATACAAACATTTCCTTACACACATACGCGGAATTCTTCGTCGAAACCATGGCCAAAATCTCGCTCTAACATCACTATGATAAAATAGTTTAATTAAACTTACATACAGCAAATGCTCTTGAGACAAATGAATGAAGTCGTAAGATGAAATTAAGAACTGAAATTCTCTTAGAATGCAAACGTCTCCTGCTAGTCCCATTAGATGCCGTGGGTTAAAGCAGAAAGTTATGGTCTCTGGAATTTGATGACAAAACGACTCTATAATTCCGATTTAATGGGTATTTTAAGATATGTGTAAGTGACACTTAAATGTTTAACGGGGGGTGGTTTAGCTCTGACTGTTGGCGTATGCTTTGGTACAGAAAGCATGGTAGAAGAAATAGAGAAATAATTAAATATAAGTTACATAAATACGTCGATTAATTTGATGAATGTATACCATATAATAAACCAACATAGTCGCGCGCGCTCGCTCATTGGAGTTGGTCGATATCCCGTGATTTATTGTTGTTAATTGTTAACCTCAGGGGCGATGGCCTCTTACGTGTTAAAATGCAAGACTTGCAACATTGTAATAAACGAGTTACTTGCGTTTGTGCAAAATAAAATGGATGTTATGGTCGACGAAAGTTTAGTGCAGATTTGTGCAACGGCTTTTTCCGATGACGAAATAGAGAATGCCAAAAGCCTTCTGTTTGAGTCGGTCTCAAAGCAGAAAACTACTCGAAGACGTGATGGGAAGACTCAACGCAACCTGGACGACATAATCTGCCTCTTTAGAGAAACGGATCCCGAAGAAATGCCGATCTTCGTGGCAAGGGACCTTGCAAAACTACCCCCGGTCACTTTTGACCATGTAGACGTCACTAGACTTCTAAAAGACATTGTCTTGATACAAAGGGAGCTTGGTGACATGCAGCAAAAATACGCAGTGGCGGCGGAGACAGAGTATGTTACTATTCACCAATTTGAACAACTGAAATCTGAACTCAACGAGATGAAACGACAGTGCGTTGTTACTAATGTCAATACGAAAAGAGGCGCATTCTGCTTGGAAGACAGTTACCAAAACAATAGTGGCCCTATGGGATTCCTTGCCGTGTCTGAAACTCATGAGAATCATGCATCATCAATATCCTCATCATCATCTCCGGAGGGTAGGCCAACGGAAACATTACCTTCGCGTATGACTGAGGCGCGCGGTCCGCTGTCTCTGTCTTTCGCGAGCGTGGTGACTGGAAAGGCTGCGGTGCCCGTGAAACCGGCCGACTCGGCGGCGGCGGTGGAGGGGAATGGTGCATGCGTGGAGGCCGGCAAAAGTACCGCGGTTTCGAACACTGTGGAACGAGTAGGCGCCGGTGGGGCCCTACGGCGCTCTCCGACATTAACCGTATCTGCTGTTAGAAATAATAATCTAGAATCTCAACCCGAGCAAGATGGCTGGATAACGGTGGAGAAACGAAAATCAAAATCTCGTTTTGTGGGGAAAAAGGGAAGAGCCCCTGTTGACCCTGAATGCAAATTTAAAGCCGCGGCCCCTAAAATACCCCTTTTCATCTACAATGTCTCTCTGGAAGCCTTAGAAATTGATGTCGCTGAGTACATAAAGGAGAAAACTCAGATTGTTGTGTCTCCTGTGCGAGTAGGTATGAAAGAGGAAAAGGAGTACAACTCTTATAAGATCTACATACCCAAGGACAAACTTCCAGTGTTCTACAACGACAACCTATGGCCAGACGGGATCTTTTTCCGTAGGTATTTTATATTTAGCCGGACGGCTAGTAAAGACGCTGACAAACTTTCGGCTTCAAAGAGAAACTGAGCCGCAGAACTTGTAAGCTCGCAAGCTTCAATTGTAAGTCCGTGATGAGAGTCTCGGGCCATGTCAGAGAGCTATGCTTATCGATGGACGTAATTGCGCTGCAGGAGACTTGGTTGCTGCCCCACGACATACCTTACCTGAGTGGCATCCATCCTGACTTCGCTGCGACTGGAGTGTCGGCCGTGGATACTTCGGCGGGAGTAGTGCGAGGAAGGCCTTACGGCGGCGTAGCTATTTTGTGGCGTAAAAGTGCGTTTGATAAAGTCACTATTATCAATTGTAAAAGTGTGAGATTGGTGGCTATAAAGTGTGAAGTGGCTAGTCGGTCTGCTATATTTTTCTCCGTCTACATGCCTACGGACTCGAAAGAGAACTTACCAGTCTTCACTGAATGCCTAGCAGAGGTGAGTGCTATCGTCGAGGACAGCACCGTGGATAATGTGTACGTACTCGGGGACTTTAACGCTCACCCAGGTGAGTTATTTTGTAATGAACTACTCCAATTCTGTGCGGAACAAAAGTGGATTTGTGCGGACATTGAATCACTAGGTATTGACTCAGGCACATATACGTACATAAGTGACGCTCATGGCTGTTGTCGTTGGCTTGATCATTGTATAACTAGTTGTGTAGCATATCAAACCGTCACAAGATTTGAGGTGAATTATGATGTGACATGGTCTGATCACCTTCCCCTGCTGATTGATTGTGACTTCAAAATACTTGTGCCCAAAATAAATATATATAATCAGTTTGCATCTAAAGTTATATGGGGTACTAGAGATGAGGCACAAATAAATATGTACAGGGAGTCATGTCATAGCCGGTTACGTGACATTGACTTTCCTTTCGAGCTCAGACACTGTAGTGAGAAAATATGTACCAATGTGGAACACAAGGTAGTTATAGACAATTTGTATAACAGTATTGTCAACATATTGAGTGAGGCTGCTACCTGTAGTTATCAAGGCAAAAGTTGTGATAAGAAAAGGTATGTTATAGGTTGGAATAAGTATGTGGCGGAGGCCCATAGGGAGGCTCGACTTAAATTTCAAACTTGGGTACTGTTTGGCAAACCCACAATTGGATTAATCTATGATAAAATGAAACAATCAAAGAAATTATTTAAAAACAAGTTAAAATGGTGTCAAGATAACAATGAACGCATCAAAATGGACATAATTGCTACAAGTCATGAGGCTAAGGATTTTAAAAAATTTTGGAAGCAAACAAACAAGCTCAGTCCTAGGTCGAGCCTGCCTGTGGTTGTGGACGGTTTGACCAATAACGGGGACATAGCAAATATGTTCAGAGAACATTTTGCTGTGGTGCCTGAATCAGCGTCAGCTGCAGCCTCGGTAGTGTCCGGCGCACACCCCCGACGGTCGGTAGAGAGTGAATGCACTCGTTTTACCATTATAGAAGTAGAGAGGGCCATCCGTTCTATGAAGCGAGGAAAGTCGCCGGGACATGATGGTCTGAGCGTCGAGCACTTGAGGTATGCTGGTGCACATCTGCCAAGAGTTCTGAAGATGTTTATTAACGCCAGTATTGGACACTCCTACCTGCCTGAAATGCTCATAAAAACTATTGTTGTACCTGTTATCAAAAATAAAACAGGTGATGCTAGTGATAAAGGTAATTATAGACCTATATCACTAGCCACGATCATCGCGAAGGTATTGGACAGTTTGCTTGATAAGCAACTTGATAAATATCTTAACTTGCACGATGCCCAGTTTGGTTTCAGAACTGGGCTGTCCACTGAAAGTGCCATCATGTGCCTCAAGCAAACTGTCCGTTACTACACGGATAGAAAGACGCCTGTATATGCCTGCTTTTTGGACTTATCTAAGGCTTTTGACCTCATAAACTATACCATTCTGTGGGATAAGCTGGCGAAGGAGACTGACCTACCTGATGAGCTCATATGTATGTTTAATACTGGTATGGAAATCAAAGTAACGCGGTCAGATGGGCCGGTTCTTTGAGTGATGAATACGGGCTGAGCTGTGGAGTGAGGCAGGGGGGCCTGACGTCTCCCAAGCTGTTCAATCTGTACATGAACAAACTGATCGAGGGGCTGTGCGACACCAAGGTTGGATGTTCAGTCCATGGCATCATGGTCAACAACATAAGCTATGCTGACGACATGGTGGTGCTTAGCCCCTCAATCAGAGCCCTCAGGCGGTTACTAGGGATCTGTGAGTCGTACGCCGGGTCGCATGGCCTTAGGTACAATGCAAAAAAGAGTGAAATGCTCATTTTCAAGGCGGGCACCAAATCACCATCGTTTGTACCACCAGTCCGGCTGTGTGGAATACCCGTGTCCAGAGTTTCGGAATTTAAGTACCTAGGGCATGTGGTCACGGAGACACTCACAGATGATCTGGACATGGAGAGAGAGCGCAGGGCGTTGTCAGTCCGCTGTAACATGCTGGCCCGCAGGTTTGCAAGGTGCACTAAAGAAGTGAAACTTACACTGTTTAGAGCCTACTGTCAAACCTTCTACACCTGCAGTCTGTGGATTCGCTATACGCAGAGGGCCTACAGCTCCCTGCGTGTCCAATACAATAACGCGCTGAGGATTGTGTTGGGGCTGCCGCGATACTGTAGCGCGTCGACGATGTTTGCGGAAGCAAGAATAAACGATTTTTTCGCCATACTGCGTAACAGAGTAGCGTCCATGTGGAGTCGGACTCGCGGCGGCTCGAACTTGATCCTCAGAACGCTGGCTGATAGGGTCGACAGCCCTATGATGAAGCACTGGGTGGATGTGCACTTAAACAGGAATAAGAAGTAAGTGAATGTGTTGTGTGATGAATGTGTAATAGACATAATTATGACAGAATGACGAATGAGTGTGTGGACTTAACTTACATACTTAGATCTTGTTTTCTGTATTACCAATTAATTTAGTTTTTGTTTTGTGTCATTATTTCAATTTATTTTTCATTTTACCGTGTTTAATTATGGATGTATATCTGAAATAAATAAATATTATTATTATATTATTATAGTTTTACGCCTGTTTTACATGTGGCAGATAAATAGTCGGTAGATAGCCTCTAACGTTCACCGATTCTACTGCAGTGACCACTCACTCTAATTTACATTGAATGAACGAATAATGGATGAATGAGCGGTTTAAGGATACGGAATCATTTATTACAAGGCTTTTTGGTAAGTCGTTCCGGGTCTATCTCAACTGACTACTGCGCTATCAAAATCCGATTGAAAGTGCGCTTTTCTTTTAGTTAAATTTCCAGTAAACGGAAATTCTGTCAAAGTGTTTTCATCAGCGTTTTCAATTCCCTTTTTCTTGGTGCCTCTCCACTATGAAGATACCCTACGTAATCACGTTCAAAATGGGTTATTAAGTAAATCATACAGAACAAGAATTATTATAAATCTTATTTCATCAGAGCAAATTTATTCTTTACTTCTCCTTGCCAAGACGTTTGGTCCTAAATGTTTTCCACGTTACCTTGGTAAGGTAGCTTTTTATAAGGCCCAAAAGGACATGGCGTGAGAATGTTGCCTTTTATCATATATTCAAAAATATCTTCACTGCAACCTAACTGCAAGGTTGTTTTTATTAACTGTAGCAATTGTTAACTCGTCACTTGGAAACACCCAATGCTCAGTTCCTAATGCGGTTCTGTGGTCGAATGGGGTTATGGTCATTAATCTTGTGCACGAAATAATGGCGAGTGAATGACTGATTCTGTGTGTTTTGTTTCAGCCATAATTGCTCCTTGGTGCAATTCGTTAAGCTAGTCAAACGTAGTGGTCTGGTGAGTTTGGTGGAAGAAATCAATTTACGAGAGAGAGAGAAAGAGAGAGAGAAAGAGAGGGAGCGTTTTTTTATTTTATTTTTCTGGATGACGCTGTTGTATTGTTTATCTGCATTATTATGTAGATATAACATGCTGTACCTATAAATTGTATAAAGTACAGTGATCTAAAAGTAAGATGTTCAAGATCGATGTAAGCAACAAAATACCTTGATAAATATAGCCCATTAATGTCCCCACCGAGAGGCACAGGCCTTTACACGGATACGAGTAAGATCACACCGTACTCCACCACGGTTTTACGACCACTATCACATAGCGATAGCAGCCGGGTGCTACTGCTTTACGTGACATCCAAACACTGCACATCCGATAATGTACATAAGATAAATCAATTATCTCATTGGTACACGGACAAGTGTCAAACCTGCATCTCCAGTATGAGAAGCAAGCGTGAAACCCATTAGGCCACGGAGTTCTTTCGAAAAATTCCTTAGTTTTAGCTGTCTATGGTTTTAGTAAATCTCTCGAATAGATCCTTGTGAAGAAAAAGATACCCTATTACGATAGTTAATGACAGACAATTAGATTCTTAGAGACAGTATGGTACAGGTTTATCGTGTATGAGATAAAAAGGCTTTAGACTCAGTTTCTGAACAGGGATAATTATTTCGTTATTATTCGCTAGGTATGTTTTTAAAAGCTTCTATTTAGTTTCACCTGTTCCAGGCTGACCCTCTGTCTGGCTGTAATCAAATCTTGCAAGTAAAATTTTACCTACTTCCCGGTTTCCAATTGAGCTGAAATTTTGCCTGCATATGTAAATCAGACGACAATGCATTTTTTTCCTGGCATAGAGCTGATCTGATAGTGGAGCAGGAAGGTGGCCATGGGACCTCTGTCCATTTTTACAACGAATATTATAAAAGTCATATTTTATTTTTATTATGGTTCTTGTTTTCTTATTAAATTTATATTACACAACGTAACATTGCGTCACCCTTTATTAGATACGGGATGGCAGAGATTTAATCGAAATCACACAAATTATGGTATCGATTAAATCTTCTTAGCCCAGACAAAAAAAGTTACTTACATCTCTGTTTGGACATAAACTTATAAGTTTATGTCCAAACAGAGCAGCAGCAGCATTATAATGCTGCTGCTGCTCTGTCTGCTCTGTCTGCTCTGTCCCAGCCATCTTCAAATAATAAGAATTAGATTTCTATTCTTTTTTTATATGTTAGTTTGATAAATCATGTAATGGAATCATAAACACATTAAACTAAGTTTTACTATGTACACATAGTTTGGGCTACAGTCCAACACAAAGACCTGTATTGATGTATTATTGTCTCAAATGGCTGAATTTTGTTTTGTGTACTTATTAAATAAATAAATAAATAAATAAATAGATACTGATAACAACAAAGGACGGAATAAAAATGACAACGGGCAAAGTAAAAGAGCACAACATACATAGGTCGGAGCAAAGAAAGGAATTTATTAAATTCAGTCAAAGAATGTACGTGACCTTATCCGGGTCGTGGGATTGCAACCCCATTAACCTTGGGCTGCCATGATAAAGGGGCTGGAGCACTAGCGCAAATTCCCTTCGCTTTCGTCCTTTACATTTTTCTCCGTTTTAGCAAAAAAACTTTTGGTAGGACGACTGTTATCAGTCATAAACAAACAAACGAACCCAAGTAGGTGTGTTGAAATAAACTCAACTTTCCAAGCAAAGCAATTGACGTTTTTGTTACATTTTTTTATGAATACAAAGTTTGTGACTTAACTACATTTTAATATACATCCATATAGCAAACACATAGGATTCCTAGATTCATAGGATTCCTAGATCTTATAACAAACGTTTCCCGGACCTTGACACATTTAGCAACTCAAAAGGTGCATTTAAACGAACGACCCTTGAGTTGCTGGATGAAATTTAATCTGTCTCATTCTTACTTTATCATTAGAAATAGCCCCATGTAAGCCCTCCCCCCATACTTCATTCTGATAACGTAGGTAAATTACAAATCTTCTTTGCGCCAGCCGTATGCGAATGCCTAACTGTGAACTCCCAATTAAGGGCTGAACAAAGGCCAATGGCATTGAGAATTAGACTAAGAAAACAAATACCCGTCGCATCGCGTCGAAGCAGACTGACGCATGCTCCCACGCAGAGCCCCGCGGAGCAGCCCGAGCTCCGAGACCAAGAAAATTATAGAAAAGATTACTAAATAACATTAAAAATATAATAAAACAACCAAAAAATTTCATTTTTTTTGCCTATTTTTGCGTGTTAGTTTCATATAGGAAACTGATTTCGTCTCCGAGCGCTTGTTCATTTAGTTGAATAATAATGCTGTTCGATTCCAAATCGATATT
Organism: Argyresthia goedartella; assembly: GCA_949825045.1. NCBI lineage: Eukaryota > Metazoa > Arthropoda > Insecta > Lepidoptera > Argyresthiidae > Argyresthia > Argyresthia goedartella. The sequence continues at coordinate 5,086,650 of OX463814.1, forward strand.
CGATCGATGGTTTCTGAACGGCCATTTTGAATTTGACGTTGCTGCCAACCTAGCAGTTTTTTGACAACTGACAGACGAAAGCCCTCGCAATGTAAACGCGCTTTGGTTAGGGTATTGAAATTAAATCGCAAGCCATCTGGAATGTATTCGGGTTTCCCTCAGGATTGTCTATATAGCTGAGTGTGTTGTGGTTCCCCGAACCAGATAAAGTTCGCATTTACGTGGCCGATTGGTTTTTCCCACGTAACATAACCTGTGTTGGAACACTGTGCTCATCGAAGCTGGCCTGCCAGTCATACCTGGTTGGCTGAAGAACCTGTCTACCAAGAAGAGCCTAGGGTGCACCCGGGCCTTGCAGAGAGACAGGAGGTTGACGGGACCGAAGCACAGACCAGGTTAGATCGACCCCAATAATTAATAGCTCGGTGAAGCGCCGACGTTCAGACTTCTTGGCAACTGATCGCTACGCTACCTCGTAGCTGATGGGCCCCTACGAGGTCATTAGGTGCTGAGAAGCCTGAACAATTTTGGTAGCTAGAGCGTGGTTTCCTGAGATTTGCAGCCGTCAAGGGCTCCAGGAACGCACGATTTGGGACTATCAATCTGTAGGTATAGGCGGTTATTAGGTAACTGTTGTTCCTATATCCACATAGATTGGTAGTATTGTAAGCTATAGGTCTATTGCTGGTAGTAGATAGACAGATATTGAATTGAAAATTGCATTGAATTACCAGTTAGTCAATCTATTAGTGGTCTAGTAATGCTATTGAAGAATGTTTTGGTTAACATAGGCAGTTACATCTATTGATAGCAGGCTATTGCATTGTTTTCAGTTTATAGCAATTTATAACTTGAACTAATATTGACTATCTGTGTGTGTTATAATGATAAAGGGAAACTTAATTGTATTTACAGAATTTATATAGATATAAAACTCGGTTCCTATTGTTTAAGGAAAACAGCATTGTTTAAGTTGTGGTTTAGGGTTCCCTCGTTTGGGTTGTAGACTGGAGGGTTCAATAAAATTTAGTTACTGCAAATTGTGAGTAAGTATCGTTCCGATCATGTCGTTATCTGAAATCCAGAAGGGTGTTTCTAAGGAACTCAGATGGTTTTCCTCCGCACACGGTCTGATAGACCGTTTAGATAGGCATGATGTGGTATTGGAGCGGTCTATGGACGTTAAGGAACGTTACAATAGGGTGCTCGAATTGTCCGCGCAGGCGGAATCAGTTGATGGTTGCGCACCTGACAGGCTGTCACGGTTGCTAGGGGATGTCGACCAATGTATGGAGATGGCAGCTGCTATCACGCAGAAGGCTGCGGACATACGTAGACAGCGCGAGTCCAGCCATGGTGGTGACATTGAAGCACCTCTGCCGCTTCAGGGTTCGGGGTCCAGGTTACCTGCCATAACTATGCCTACCTTTGACGGAGTGTCCGGTGAATGGATGAGCTTTATCAATCTGTTCGACAGTTTGGTGCACATGCGATCGGACATTACCAAGTCTGTCAAGATGGCTCAGCTGGTGGCAGCATTGAGGGGTGAGCCTAGGGAGCTGGTCGCTCATTTGACAGTTACGGAGGGTAACTATGAAACGGCCAGGCAATTGTTGGTCAGACGTTACCATAACAAACGGAGGTTGGCCGATGCCCAACTGAACCGTTTGTTTAGTATCCCGGTTGTGAACAAGGTCGGGGCCATACAGACGGAGGTTTTGAACCCCTTGTTGTCCGTCACCAAGGCTCTAGAGAATCTTGGACTTCCGGTTGGTGAATGGTCGTACCTACTGTTGTACATTGTACTTTCCCGCCTACCCGCTGACGTGCAGACTCGTTTCGAACAGTCTCACGGGAGGTCGGCCGAGGACCTGCCCGCCTTCTCCGACTTGGTCGGATTCTTGGAAGAGGAGGCTCGACGGGCAGAGAATTTGGGGTTGACGGTCACCCATCCTTCGGAGCCACAGAGAGCTGCCGGGAGCGCTGTGAGTAGGGGCCCTCCGACGAGGAAGGACCGCACCAACCGGCAGTCATATGGGACTGTGAGTGCATTGACCCCACATAGTGAGACCTGCCCATGTTGTAGGCAGATTGGCCATGCTGTGGCCAATTGCAATAAGTTCGGGGAACTTAGGGTTCAGGGACGGCGCCGGATGGCCAAGCAGCGGAGCTGGTGTTTCCTGTGACTCGGGCCACACATGGCTAGGAACAGCACGCGCACAAAAATGTGCGGATATTGTGGTGGGGCCCACAACAATCTGTTGTGCATGAACCGGTCCGGCCAACAGCCACCACAGGGCCGTACCCAGGGTGACACGGCATGGGGCCCTGAGAATTCGTTTGCGACTCGGAGCGCAACTCAGGGGCCAATGTCCCCACGTGCACAGGGCGGTACTAGGGTGCAGGGCCGCACTCAGGGTCATCACATGGGGGGCCCTGAGTTTTCGGTTGCGACTCAGCATCCGACTCAGCGGGCAATGGGGCCACAAGCACGCAGCCACCCAGGGGTGCAGGGCCGCACTCAGGGTCATCACATGGGGGGCCCTGAGTTTTCGGTTGCGACTCAGCATCCGACTCAGCGGGACATTGGGTGTGTTCAGCGGGCCGTAACGGGCGGGTGGCATGGGTCACCTTCGAGCTATGCGGATGCGGTTCGGACGCCGCCTCAGTTGTCGCCCCGCTCGTCGCCTCGTCCTCGTCGGTCGCATGTGATGTCCCCCCCGCTCATGGAGCGGCCACGGTTGAATTCACGCCCACCCCCCTTCGGGGGGCGTCGTAGGGTGGCAATGGAACCGGCGCGTGGGCCATTTGTACAATGGGACCCTCTGGCGTATAGCTGCCTACCTGATCGGTTACAGGCACAGTGGGGCCCCGGGGGTCCTCGCTAGGAATTTGCGGCCCAACCATTGGTTGCCCCCCAACCGGAGACGGTGGTGTTACCGATCGCCTCTGTGCTTGTTTGGGATTTGGCGGGCAACCCAACATACGTTCGCGCCCTATTAGATTCTGGAGCTCAGGGCTGCATTGTATCGAACGATTTAGCAAAATGGTTGGGCCTCAAGGTAAATAGGTATAATAAATCAATACGGGGCGTGGGGAATGTTACGGTTACGAATGTAGTTGGTCAATCGGTGATCACGTTCTATCCACGTTATGACATTTTGACAAAAACATCCGTGCAAGCTTTAGTAATGACGCATGTCATGGGCAGACACCCCTTGGTGAAGTTGAATCCGGCCGTTCGATTCCTGACATCAGGACTCAAGTTGGCGGATCCCGATTTTGACACTCCAGCCCCGGTCGACCTGCTACTGGGAGCAGACGTTCTGGGTAGGTTTCTGTTGTCGGATCGGCGAGTTCTTCAGCCGGACGGGTTGATTGCTGTGGATACTAAGTTTGGTCACGTGATCATGGGTCCGGCATTGCCAATGGTTAGGCCTGCCGAGTCAGATGGCATACTTATTGGCTCAGCGTTGTCAGACGCTATCCAACGTTTCTGGGAGATAGAGGAACCTCCCACCGTTCGTCGAGTCGACGCAGACGAAGAAGAGTGCGAGTTGTTTTACCAGAATAGTACTGGTCGCCTTCGTTCTGGTCGTTTTGTAACCCGACTGCCTTTCAGGGCCGATCGACCGCCACTAGGAGAATCTAGGAAGATGGCTGAGACGAGATTGATGTCGATGGAGCGTAGGATGACAAGGGACGCCGTATTTAAACAAAAATATGTTGATTTCATGAGGGAGTATGAGTCGTTAGGACACATGTCGGTATCGGGTGTGGACTGGAGATCTGAGGATCATTGTTTCCTTCCACACCATGCCGTCCTACGAACCCCTACCGGCAAGATTCGAGTTGTTTTTGATGGGTCAGCACCTACCTCGAACGGGATGTCCCTGAATCAGTGTCTACATTCGGGACCCAAGTTGAGTCGTGATATTTCGGATATTCTCACGAGCTTTCGGAGGCACCAGATTGTATTTGTCGCAGACATTCGGATGATGTTTAGGCAAACGGTAATTCATCCGGCTGACAGAAGGTATCAGTTGATACTGTGGCGTGAGTCCACGGCCGAGCCAGTCAAGGTCTATGAGTTAAACACGAACACGTATGGGTTACGGTCTAGCCCGTATTTGGCGATGCGTACCCTGCGGGAGTTGGCGTCGCGTGACCGTGTGAGCTATCCTAGAGCCGCCGCTATCCTGGAGCAAGATTTGTACGTCGATGACGTCTGCACAGGGGCAGCCAGTGTAGAGGAAGCTCTGGACCGACGTGACGAGCTCATTCAATTGCTGGAACGAGGCGGTTATGAACTACGCAAGTGGATGTCCAACTCCCCTGAGTTGATGGCTGGTCTCCCAGATGAGTTTCAACAAGACCCGCACGTTTTTGAGAATCCTGACAACCCTAACATGTTGTCAGTGCTTGGAATTCAGTACCGGCCCGTCCATGATGAGTTTACCTATCGGGTGGTTTTAGAAACACCGAAGGCCTGGACGAAGCGGTCAGTACTGTCAACGATTGCGAGAACGTTCGACCCGAATGGATGGATTTCTCCAGTCACCTTTGCTCTCAAATGTTTTATGCAAAGGCTATGGGCGGCTCAGTTGACCTGGGACACCCACCTCTCAGGTGATTTGTTGATTGATTGGACGCGAATGTTCACCTCGCTATCGGACATAAATAATGTATCGCTGCCGAGGAAATTGGTCCCTGCTGGGGATTACAGGGCAACCCTTCACGGGTTTTGTGATGCCTCTGAACGAGGGTTTGCGGCAGCAGTTTATTTGCGAACCGTCACCTCCACCGAGGAGGTCGACGTGCGTTTGGTTTTGGCAAAAAGCAAGGTAGCGCCTATTCGGACAAGGATGACGATTCCAAAACTGGAACTGTCCGGGGCTGCTCTTTTGACCAAACTTTTGAATCACACTCTAACAGTGTTGCGTGGGTCAGTGGTTTTGGAGGATACGGTGTACGCGTGGACGGACAGCCAGATTGTTTTGTGCTGGCTGAAGGCTTCGGTCCATAACTTAGAGGTTTTTGTTGCGAACCGTGTCTCCCAGATTGTGTCGTCTGAGGTCCCACTGACCTGGAGACATGTACCAGGAGAATTGAACCCGTCTGATTGTGCATCCAGGGGATGTCGGGGTCCTGAACTCGTTAGACACCATTTGTGGTGGGGACCACCCTGGCTTGCCAAGAGAGAATCGGACTGGCCCCACAGCCATGCAGTAGTATCTTCGGATCATGGCCCCAGAGCGGCCGTGCATGTTACCCAGAAGGCTGAGGACCCTGACGCCGGGTTTCTGCTGGACCGGTATAGCTCACTTGACAAGTTGATAAACGTGTCCACTTGGATTAGGAGATTCGCTCGAAATTGTCGTACTCCTCGCGATCAGCGAACGTTGAACCCTATTCTGACTCCGGCAGAGCGAAACGAGTCGCTATTGAATTTGGTCCGGTTGGTACAGTCCTCGAAGTTTGGGGCAGAATTGGAGATTATACGAAGTGGACGTTCAAAATTGAAGGGAGCCGTCGCGCGTCTCAACCCCTTTGTTGATTCGACCGGGTTACTTCGGGTAGGAGGAAGATTGCGCAATGCGAATCTGTCGTATTCGGCTCGTCACCCACTTCTGCTCCCCAAGGGGGGACAGTTAGTTGAATTGCTGGTGACTGATCGTCATATTAAAAACGCGCATGCCGGCTGTAACGCGTTGTTGGCCACGCTCCAGCGGGAGTTTTGGATCTTATCTGCCCGCCGTGTCATACGGAACATCATGTTTCGGTGCATGCCTTGTTATCGACTTAAGGCTGCCACGATGCAACCTCTCATGGGGGACTTGCCCCCTGATCGTGTGAATGAGGTCAGACCGTTTTCAGGTGTTGGTACGGATTTTGCAGGACCGTTTATGGTGAAGAGTTCACGATTGCGTACCGCTAGGCAATACAAGGCGTACCTATGTGTGTTTGTTTGTTTATCCACCAAGGCGGTACATCTCGAGCTCGTTGCTGATCTCTCGACAGAGGCTTTCATTGCTTGTTTGGATAGGTTTGTTTCTCGAAGGGGACTTCCAACTTTGATCCGCTCTGATAACGGCACTAACTACATCGGTGCGGAACGATACTTACGAGAGATAGTCAACTTTTTGAATGTAAATAAAGTGGATATTGGAACGGCCCTCTCCCGTCGGGTTTTACAGTGGACCTTCAGCCCACCGATTTGCCCCCACTGGGGTGGGATTTTTGAGGCCGTAGTTAAGTCAGCTAAGACGCACTTGGGGCGTATAGTAGGTCAGACCGCGCTGACTTTTGAGGAGCTCGCGACATTGTTTTGTAAGATCGAGGCCGTTCTCAATTCGCGACCGTTGTGTCCGCTCAGCTCGGATCCAAATGACCTGGAGGCTCTGACCCCAGGCCATTTCTTGAAAGGACAGCCACTTAACGCGTTGCCCGAGCACCCCTTCGAGGGAGTGAAATTGTATCGGTTGTCAAGGTATCAGATGTTGCAGCAGTTTACTCAGAATTTCTGGAAGCGTTGGTCGCTCGAGTATCTGCATATCTTACAACAGCGCCTTAAGTGGACTGACAAAACCAGCCCCCCTAGTGTTGGTGACCTCGTTCTGGTTAAGGATGCTAACCTACCGCCACTACGTTGGCGCAGGGGGCGCATTGTTAATTTGTTCCCTGGCAAGGACGGGACCCCCCGGTCTGCAGAGGTTCTAGTAGGAGGCTCGGTTCTAAAACGAGCGGTAGCAACGTTGTCTCGGCTGCCCGTAGATTAAGGGACAGGTGGGTGCCTGTCCGGGCGGGTGATTGTTCGATTCCAAATCGATATTCGATCGATGGTTTCTGAACGGCCATTTTGAATTTGACGTTGCTGCCAACCTAGCAGTTTTTTGACAACTGACAGACGAAAGCCCTCGCAATGTAAACGCGCTTTGGTTAGGGTATTGAAATTAAATCGCAAGCCATCTGGAATGTATTCGGGTTTCCCTCAGGATTGTCTATATAGCTGAGTGTGTTGTGGTTCCCCGAACCAGATAAAGTTCGCATTTACGTGGCCGATTGGTTTTTCCCACGTAACATAACCTGTGTTGGAACACTGTGCTCATCGAAGCTGGCCTGCCAGTCATACCTGGTTGGCTGAAGAACCTGTCTACCAAGAAGAGCCTAGGGTGCACCCGGGCCTTGCAGAGAGACAGGAGGTTGACGGGACCGAAGCACAGACCAGGTTAGATCGACCCCAATAATTAATAGCTCGGTGAATCGCCGACGTTCACACTTCTTGGCAACTGATCGCTACGCTACCTCGTAGCTGATGGGCCCCTACGAGGTCATTAGGTGCTGAGAAGCCTGAACAAATGCATTGCGAAAAATATTTTTAAGTAATAAATATAACAGATAACCGGTAATTTTAAAAGTCCATTCTTATCTCTAATAGACCTTTTATAACATATATTTATCCTAAATTTTTATGTTGTCTAGTTTAGCCTATAATTGAAGCTAAAGATGCATTTCTGGCCATATTTAATCCCTTAATAAACTTTCATGCTTATCTTTCTCTACTGGATCCCCCACGAAACACACATGCACACACACAAACACTTACACCCAGACTTTCACTAATTTGTTGTGTAGTACCTACTGTACCTACTGTATTTCAAAAATTAATGTCTTATATCTTTTAGTTCTACATAGTAAAATCCTTAATTGGCTCAATTCTAATTTTACTTATAAGTTTATTGTATTTGAACGGCTGTGAATTTTTGTTAAACTAATAAAATAAAAAAAAATAAAAAACATCCTGTTTGAAATATCAATCAAACTACGAAACTGATGTAACTCATGTATGGTATGGAACAAATAAGATATAGTTCATCAACGAAGAACATAGTCGAACAGCGATCCACGAAGTGATACTTAGTATTTCTACTAACACGTCATATCCGTAAAGTTATACACATCCAACAAAGAACCGTTTATTTTCCATTAAAATAAACCGCACATTTCAAATGTTGAAAAAGAAGAAAAAGGCAAATGAAACGGATGTTTTTTGACAACCGTAAAGAGCATAACGACTGAGTTATTGAAATATTTATACCTACTGTTGAGATAAAAAAGTTATTTGCCAAGGGAGGAAAAAAAGAGAGAGCAAGGCGTGGTTCTGAAAGATTGCACATAAGTATGGTTTTCTACTAGTAAAGCTATAAAATAATACGGTTTTGGATAAACGTCGTTGTTGTAAGTAAGTATGAAACCTAAAAAGCATAACTTTAGCTTCCTTACTCTTTTGTTCCTTTCTATCGTGCACGCAAAAGCAAGCATTATCGTAAACTCTCGTTAGGAGGATCTTTAGGACATTAACTGCAAATGTTTTTTTTTCATCTGACAATCCCAAATCCCAATGGCCAACTGGACGTAAGAAACCCAAAAAATATGCCTCGTCGGGGGAATAATTCGTGGTAAGTTGCCCCATTAACTTTTATCTTTGGACGGTCTGGGCGGGGTCTTCCGACCGGAAGTACATTTTGTAGGGGAACTTCGGGAAATCCGTCGGATAATGTGGGCTTAGGCACAGTCGCTATTAGAGGCCTGTTGCAGAAACAATTTTGCAAACAAGCTTCTAGAAGCGAGAGTTTGATGTGTGGAAAAAAATAATTGCGTACCTCGTGTGGGTCGCCTAGAATTTTCACTTTACAAAACCTCATTTCCAAACAAGCGTTTAAAACTGCGTAAATAATGCAGCCCGAAATTCACAGAGGTTGCAGAATAGTACATTGTTGCCCAGGTATAGAAAGTAAGCAATAGATGGACGAGTTAGTTCGCGGGCCGAGCCGCAGGTGAGGCCCGCGAAGATGCGAGTCGAGAGAAGTGCTTTTCACGCCTAATGTAAGGAAATAAAACAGGGTTGTTGAGTTACGGGACACTGTACAGCTAGATTTCATGAAAAAAGGACACGTCAAAGTGACTTCGCCTTACGCCTAATTCATAACAAGTAAAATACCAATTATGATACAGGTATATCAATAAAATTACGTAATTAATATTTGTTTGGGTGACTCTGCACGAAATAAATAATACAAATGACACCAATACATACAAAGGTGCCCATCTCACTGGCTGCGTCACCAATCGACCAATAGCAGAGTAGAAAGTAAAAAACCGGTCAAGTGCGAGTCTAAATCGCGCACGAAGGGTTCCGTACCACCGTTTAATGGAAGCGATGGTGTGGAGTGAATAGTTTGGATTTTACTCAGCAAAATATTATTTACAAAGTTATTGGTGCGGTTACTTTCACACTCCATGTACGTAACCAGGTGCATCCATAAGTTTCTATGTGGTATTGTTGTATGGGAGCCCCCTTCAATATTTATTTTATCCTATTTTTTAGTATTTGTTGTTATAGCGGCAACAGAAATACATAATCTGTGAAAATTTCAACTCTCTAGCTAGCTAGGTTCTTGAGATACAGCCTGGTGACAGACGGACGGACGGACGGACGGACGGACGGACGGACAGCGAAGTCTTAGTAATAGGGTTCCGTTCTTACCCGTTGGGTACGGAACCCTAAAAAGGCCGCTAAACACTACGTTTTACTTTGCAAATCTACATTATTTGACTGTTTTTGAATTGTACTACTCAGAACTACTTTCTACTCTCATTTCAATCCATCTTTGGCCATATTTCCGAGCAGTGGCGTGAAAAACATTATATTATTATTCTTACGAAGTTTATCAGAAACAGGTATTCTACTACCATTGAGTCGTGATGTCATTTTCTTCGCTAGTGTCATAAAAAAAGATTACCAACATAGCATAGAACATTGAGTGAATAATTAATCAAAACATGTCAGAGACACAACGTCTGATGAAGGGTGTTGATATTTCAATAATGCTTGAAATTATTGAAGCTTTTCAAGGGTTTTAGAAAATCCAGCTAATTACAAAATATTGTAGTTTATTTTTAAAAAAATAATAGAAAAAAAACATTTAAAGAAATCTTTCATTTAAATTGAAACAACCCGATCGATTTCTTAATAACACAATTTATATGATATAAAAGTTTGATGCAAGATTTACTTGTGTAGATGTATTTACCTATTTTACACACACACGTAAATCTTGCAACAAGCTTATATATCATGTAAAGAGAAACCGAACAAAATTTCAAGAACATGATATCTAACCTAGTTAAATATATTTAGAATTATATTATTATTATATCCTTTATTGCATAGAACAACAGTAAAACAATTAACACAGTGGGAAATAAGATGTACAAAGGCGGGCTTATTCCTAAAATAAATCTCTTCGAGCCAACCCAGTAATTATGTGCAGTGAAACAATGCGGGTTCAGCTAATAATAAAATATTTATGCAAAATAGTAGTTTATGTGACTGCTACATAATGGAGGGAATTAATACTCGAGAGTGGGTTTATGAAACGAGCCGAAGGCGAGTTTCATAATAATATCACTCGAGAGTTTTAATGCCTAATTATGTACAGTAACATAAACTAGTTTATCTACACACATATCATAAGCTCTCTTTGATGTGTTCAGGAACCGCATGTTTGACCGGCATTGTGGTTCGCAGTTGTTTAGCTTGTTCTGTAGCACCAACTTCGGGTGTTTGAAATTTGAATGTCAGTACCAACTTCACAGACAAATTAGGGGCGGCATGCAGGCGGGCGTCGGCGTTCGAAATTTGAATGTCTTAATGTGTAGAAAAATTACACATTATGGTCATAATGTGTAATTTTTCAGATAAGAAATGAGTTTTTACCAAGTAGTTTAACATTATGCTGATCGTAACGTAAGGTTTTTGTACGCAGTAAAGAGGGTTTATGATACGTGTGTAGATAAAAGAACTAAATTTAAAAATAGAATACATTAGGTACAAAATTAACACAAATATTACAAAAATACTTTATAACATATATATTATTATGAAGATAATTATACTACATAAACACTTAATACTTAAATAAATAAAACCTACAATAATTGAGATAGGTAGTATTCTTTCAGTCTTGATCCGAATCTCGTTTTAGAGCATTTCAATAAAATATATTCAAATTATTTTTACTATTAATTTATTTTTTACGTTATAGTATTTTTGATGCCAAAACTGAAAGTCTCATCAAGGACTAGAGTACTTCTCAAGACTAATCAAACGAGCCCAAACTCGATAGGGTGCGACGTTTTATTACACAGTTCCCAAGGCTACCATCAACAGATCAGATCTCCATAAAAATATCGTAATATCATCCCGTTTGCATATGCATGCAATATTTCAGCTCAATCGGAAATCGGGGAGAGGGTCAAATTTGACCCGAATATACATTGCAAGTTAAATAGAAGTTTTTACTTAAAAATACACGTTAAGTTACGGCTTTTCCTACATGGAGTGACCGAGGCACAGTTGTGTCCACGTTTAGCCAGTTAATCAGTAATCCATATTTTTTTTGATCCTGACAAAAACCCATGATCCGCTCAGGCGAACAAGTCCACGAAAGTTGCTCATACGTCAATCTCCGCTATAAAGAAAGCCACAAGAGTGGACCGTCCAAAGACGTTTCTTCGGTAGGCTATTATTAGCTTTTTAACTATGGCAGTTGTCAATTCTATGTACACCGTTGGAGAGCTAGTGAAATAGAGCGTTGGAATAAGAAAACTTATGTATTCTATCTTTACTGCGATATTTTTATAAGTGTGTTAACTGCGCAAGCTACTGATACAAAATAATAAGTAAGTATGTAATTTTTCTGGCTTTGCGTGATAATGGTTAGCTTTTTTAATGCTACAATTGATGCTAAATAGATTTGAAGCAGTTTCTTTGCAATAGACGAGTTATTCATGAAATATGTTTGATTGATTCAAAACGTTGGTTGGTTTGGTTGATAAAGTTATAGAAACGGATTAAAATTTATATCTGTTCAATTTATACTGTTGTATTAATATTTGGTCGCGTGACCTTTGGCAGAAATAATAGCACGACATCTCTTGGGTATGGAAGCGATCAATTTTCTACAGGGATTTGCTCCCATATTTCTGTAAATGCAGTGTAAAGTTGATCGACGTTTGATGTCCGCTTTGTCGCCACTGTCTTCTTCACCTGGTACCACAAATTTCCTATTGGATTTAAGGACTGTAAGGGGGGCAATCCAAAACTGTGACAGACTGGTCCCTTAAGAAGTCTTTTACTACTTTTGCTGTGTGTGTTCGGATCATTATCCTGTAGGAGTGTCCAAAAGACCGGTAAATTTTGCTCGGCATAGGGCAGCATGGCTTGTTATAATATATTCTTGTAATGGAATTTATCCACGTTGCCTTCTGATTTCCTGACAGGTCCAGCCCCACACTTTGATATTTCCGCCCCCATGTTTGACTTATTTTTTGGTATATTTTGTACCCATTTCTTTGTTCTCGTCTAACATATTATTTTCCGTCAGAATTAATCATAGAAATTTTTGTCTCATCAGAAAAAAGCACAAGTTTCCACTCTAGTTCAGTGCAGTGTTCATATTTGTTAGCAAACACTAATCTTGCCTTAACATTTTGCTTTTTCAAAAGTGGCACCTTCCGATACACTTTCCGTAAGAGTTTGCCTCACATATTCTGCATCTAATTATTCTTGCAGACACAACCTTTGACTCTCTTGCACCAAACGACTCCGAACTTATCAGTTCTGATCACTTGATCTTTATTTGCTAACTATACCATCTCAGTGTTTTCCCGCAGAGGAGTTTACCTTGGTCCCGGTTTTCTAGGTACGTTTTTTGGCGTGTTGAATTTCTCGAAATGTTTTATAACATTCATAACAGTGCCCTTAGAGCAGTTCAAGTGGTTTGCTATTTTTCTGTATGACCAACTTATCTTATGAAAGTTTAAAATAATCTACCTAGTGGATGAATCGCAACTATTGTTTTTTCCCATTTTGATTGTTTTAAAACGTATCCATTTGAAAAATAAATAGGTTTTATAGGCAACATTGAAGTTTCATGAAAATACGCGGCAAAACAAAAAAAAAACAGTTTTTTTTTTCTGAATCCTTAATTGGGCCTGAGCATGCAGAATTTTTCATTGGTTTTCGCATTTATTACCAAGCCATTAGGTTGAAAATCTGGTGGGATGTATAATCCTTCAGTCCAGTTAAGGGTTAAAAAAATATAGAACACAGCTTTTAATGTCTTTTATTAGCTGGCCAGCTACAAGTACGTTTAAAAAGTTTGTGTTACGTTTCCACAGTGAGCAGTGTCTTAACTACTAACAAAAAACTATTTTTTGTCCCACATTTTAAGAATACAACGTCGTATATGGTTTTATAACAATAACACTACATTAAATACCTATTGCTAATGGTATCATGATTAAGTTTTTTGCTGTCAACAAGAGTGTCTTTAATTATCTGACCACCACTGTATATATATATATATATATATATACTGACGAGCAATGAAAAAGTTCCCGTGAGATATCACCAAATTACTCCTAAACGGGAAAGGTTAGCTTAGGGGCTGAACATAGGCCAATGGCATTGAGAATTAGACAAAGAAAACAAAAACCCGTCGCATCGCGTCGAAGCAGACTGACGCATGCTCTCGCGCAGAGCCCCGCGGGGCAGCCCGAGCTCCGAGACCCAGAAAATTATAGAAAATATTACTAAACTCCTGTAATAATAACATTGAAAATAAAATAAAACAACCAAAAATTTTCCCTTTTTTTTTCCTATTTTTGCGTGTAAGTTTCGATTTCGTCTCCGAGCGCTTGTTCATTTAGTTGAACAATAATGCATTGCGAAAAATATTTTTAAATATTAAATAAAGCTAAAGATGCATTTCTGGCCATATTTAATCCCTTAATGACGCTGTCTGCAATATTGAAGTACATTTAACAGCGCATCAGAATATTACCAAGTGAAAACGTCAATATTGTGATCAAATTTTAAATTAAATGTTTTAAAAAATTGGATGGGTGTTTGTCGCCATTTTGTGGGTGGAACTTTTTCATTGCTCGTCAGTGTGTATATATATATATATATATATATATATATATATATATATATATATTGTATTAAGGAATGGAAACTAAACGTGGAGGTCGGGGTCACGGTTGTGTACGTTTTATATTGAAACGCCTATTTACCTATTTATTTCATACTAAATAAAATTGCCACTTTTGCTCATTTTGACGAAATAAACTGTCTCTCGCGAGCCTAACACGGTCAGTTATCCTCGCCGCTTGAACGGCAACATTTTCCACGCCGCGCGTTAGTTACATTTGACTTGATTGTAATAGTTATTTGTGTCACAAGGGAGCAAAATGATGTATTTACGGTAAGGGCGGTACATTGAATCCTGAGCGTAACGAAGGAGTCAAGCGTTAACGCCCATGACGAAAATAATTTTGCTCCTGAGTGACACATACAAACTATGAGGAATATTTAAATAAAATGCTCTAAATAAATATACTTTGAATTATAGTTTCACCACTTTTACAGTAATCGAACAACGTAAACATTTTTTTTATAATGGTGGATTGTGAAGGTTTAGGGAAAGGTCACCACAGATAAAATATTCCTGTGTACTTTTACTAATGTGTAAAAATAATTGAATCGAATATTACAATGGTTTCGGATATCAATATTCATTATATCATAATAACAGTCATCGATAGTTTTGATTTCAGTAAAACGAATAATTTATTGTGACATTTTTTTAAACATTACGAAAAGTTCATAAATTTTCATATAACGTTGTTAAAGTTAAAACTTGAAACATGTTCGTTTTTAATCGACTACACCATTGTAGTCGATTGTATTGTAATTTCAAAATTACATTCTATTATTTTAATCTGTGTTCAATTGGCATATTGCGTAAATGCTACATGCCAATGAATAAATTAAAAAAGTTGCTTGAACAGAAAAGTAGCATTTTGCTCCCTCTCGTCGTGGAGAAAAACTTACTTTTCCGAATGAAAGGTGTGAAAAATATTTTTCATTAGCGTCTTTCGATATTTTGATGCCCTTAAAAGAACAATTAAATAGGCAGCGCAATGAACAAAAAAAAACTAGGTTGTCGCTTTAGATTTTATTTCAATTCAACTTTTGTTTTTCAAGCTGCCACAGAATCTAAACAAAGGTAGCTAACAAAACACATTTTTAGAGACTATTGTAACTCTATCTTTCCAATAACATAAACTATAACTACTTTTATAGTAGATGCGTGCTCCGACCACTTGGCCAGGGGGCATTCGAGCGTCCTATTTTTGAAACGTGTGCACTTGAGCGGGAGCACAACGTAACAAAACGTTATACACCGAACTAACTAGTCCCTAGGTTCCCACCTATAAATCTCTTGTATAAGGTTCAGCTTCAATTCAAGCCAATTTCATTGACACCGGTCTATTTACACAGGAAGCACTCCAGTTTTACAGATGGATAGATGCTATGAACAGTGTTTTAGCAATTAAGAAACAATTAGTGCATCGCGTGCTCAGAAATTGCAAGCTAGTAAACAAGTGATTGTGATGTTCGTGTCTTGGATGAGTTTGGAAGAAGACAGTTTAGCCATGAACAATATATGTATAGTTAACAGAAGCTTTTTTATTAACTCGTATACTTATTCGGATGCATTGTCATTAAAATTTTGATTAAATCGAGTCGAGCGGGCAAATATCATCGCCATAGCTGGTAGGCAGTAGATGTGGGAGGCTCAGGACCGGAGTAGATGGCATATTAAAGAAGAGGCATATACTTAACACCGGTGAAAGGGCATGAGAATTTTGCAGCTAACAACTTATAATGTGACTTAAATTGTTACCGTTTTGAAAACATTATGATAACTTGAATTAAATTAATACTTAAATTGACGATCCTAACGGCCGAGTCGGCAGCGACCCTGCCTACTAAGCCAAGGGTCCCGGGTTCGAGTCCCGGTGGGAGCAAATATTTGTTTGATGAGAACGGAGTTTGTACCCTAGTCATGGTTGTTTATCTATCTAAGTATAATATTTATCTATATAAGTATGTGTATCATTGTCTAGTACAGATACAGGGATACTAGGGCTAGATCAATGTGTGTAAATAGTGTCTAAGGTGTCCAAGGTTTTACTTGATTCTGTATCTAATTGGCGCCTTGACGAGTCTTTCGACAAACGCAAACGTTTAAGGTTCTACAACTTCTCATAATGTATGTTCTCAGTTCATCGTAGCGCACTATTTTACAAGCGAAAAGGTTTCACATTAACTACTCAGAAGGGTGAATCTACAGCAGGTTAAATAAGCGTGTTAAATTTACTGCCACAATGACATCCTTATAGGCATGTATTTTACTATGTATTTCGAAGTCACTTTCGACGAAATTCGTACATTTATTCATCTAGCTAGAAAATAAATACTTACCTTAATACTTAAATTTTGTAAATCGATAGTAGCTCAGCAGATTTAACATTAAAATCACAAAGCAAAATATGACTTTTTAGTATGTTGTGTGGACCGGTTAGAGTAGTGTTAATACAAATACAACTTCGAAAAAATTAGGGTCACTGCGCATTAGGCGAAAAACGACCAGTTTTTTTTTTCACTTATAGCTCTAAGTAATATGTACGGACGAGACTGTTGTTCTCTGCCCGTGCATGTCTTGTTGTTACTGTTGATGTTGTTGTTGGCAGAAATGAGGAGATCCGTAGAAGAACCAAAGTTGCTGACATAGCCCGTAGGATAAGCAACCTGAAGTGGCAATGGGCAGGCCACATAGCGCGAAGATCGGATGGCCGATGGGGCAAAAAGGTCCTTGAATGGAGACCACGTACTGGCAAGCGCAGTGTGGGTCGGCCACCTACGAGATGGACCGACGACCTGGTGAGGATCGCTGGATCTCGTTGGATGCAAGTGGCTACGGACCGGTCACGCTGGAGTGCGATTGGAGAGGCCTATGTTCAGCAGTGGACATTAACAGGCTGAAATGATGATGATGATGATGTGGTTGGTTGAGTAGCCAGAAGATAAACCGCTAATTTCACTTTAAACGATTTATTAATTCTCAATTTTATGTAAATGCATGTCACAGCCCGTGGCTAATAGCTAACTCGCGACTGAAGCGCCGATATGCTTACAATGCATTTTAGTTGCGACTAGGTACTAATGTACGTAACCGTACATTATAAACTGTGCCTTTGTCAACAACCAAGCAAGTTAAGTAAATTTTCAACAATTGAAGCCCAACTGCACATCTATTAAAGATGATACAGTTATAGTTTTATATAATAAACTTTAGAAACAACTAATTTTAAATATAATTAAAAGTTTTTTATTTTTGCAAAGTGTCAATTGAATCAATTGAAAAAGTTTCTTTACTGATGTCCCCAGAGTTGATTGAACTGTCCTCACAGAATGTTTAGTTTGCCCACGACGACCCACGACGGACTGAACAGAATAGAATGCCTTTGGGGTTAGAGGTCGTTGGTGTATGTGTGTCTGTACCGATTTTCCAGAAAAACTTCTAGACTTATTTTAATGTATTTTTTTTTATTGGTAGACGTTACTGCAATGGTTCTTAGCTTTTATTGTATTAAAATCAATTCAGTGGTTCGAAGGTTATCAGCCTTATAGGGAAACAAGTGAACCAAATTAAAGACTGGTTTCATTAATACACAGAAGGCGCGCATACAACAATTATAACATTCACCGTAAATATACTTATGCTTTATTCTTCGTTGGTTGGGGTATTTTGAATGACAACAAATATAATAACCACCAAAATATTTTTTCCCACCCAAAGTGGGTAAATGCTACCTAAAATGGGTAAATGCTACCCAAAATAGGTAAATGATCACCAAAAGTTGCAGAAAACATCAGGACAAAACACTGCGGTAGCGTGTAAGGTTGAACATGTAAGAACAACAAAAAATACTTAAAACATATACGTTCACAAAACAAAAAAATTTGTTTGGTGATCATTTATCTCAATACAATTTGGTGGTCGTTTACTAATTCTGGCGGTCGTTTCGTCATTTATGGGTGGTAAAATAGGTGCGTTTTTGGTGATCGTTTAAACATAAGCCATTTTTAATATTAAATATATTTCTAAATTAATGATTGAGAAGTGTTTGCATTACAGAATCTTCCTTTGGAATATAACGAAGGAACACAGACATCACAGTGGGAAAATAATAGTTCCAACCGTAAAAATAGTGCCGGTTCTTCTTTCCCGGGAATTTCGTAAAGGTCGTATTTCCAGTGGATTGCTTCCGCTTCCGAAACATTGAATAGACTTACACAAATTTAATTTATGATCATTAGCTATTATAGCCTTGCTGTTGCACACAACAGAATATATTCTGTTACCAGAAGGTACATTATATTAAGTCGAAATAAACAATGAGAATTAGGCCATTTAAATGACCACGAAATATTTTTTTCTTACCAAAATGGGTAAATGATCACCTAAAGTTGCAGAAAATATCAGGGCAAAATACTGCGGCATCATAGGTGAAAGGTAAAGGGTTGAGCGAAGCGAAGCCCCTCTTTATCCTTTGTGTTAGGTTGAACATTTAAGAACAACAAAAAATACTTAAAACATAAACTTAAGTACATAAAACATAAAAAGAAGTTTGGTGATCATTTATTCAAACATAATTCGGTGATCATTTTCCCACTCTGGAGGTCATTTCGAATTTATTGGTAGTAAAATAGGTGCGTTTTTGATAATCGTTTAAACACAAGCCATAAAAAAATAAGTAAGAAAACTCCACACGACATAGCTACTTCAAATATTTGTACCAACACTTAGATTGGAATTTTACTCCTATTACCTATATACGTACATTTTCTTCCAAAGACTAGAGGTCTGCTCGGACCGAAACCGAGTAAAATATTTGGGAACCGGTCGGTGTGAATGGAACAGCCACTCGTAAAATGTTCCGAACGATTAAGCGCCTTTGACCCGCTGCGGTAACCTTACTTTATATAAACTCGTAAAATGCTGTAACACTGAATGCATGTTGGGAACGGAACAAAGAGGTGCAAGTTAAATTTCCTTTCTGAAAGAAGTGCCCTAATACTTTAGGCCTAGTAACAAAAACAATACCGTATTTGACAAAGTAGTCCAATAAATCTAGAAACGTGTCTCAAGCTGAACCTGTTTCAACAAAAATGTTTCAATGTCAAAATCAATGTTATAAACTAATTTTGTGTTAAAAAGACAGCACTTTGACTATGACGTCACATGCTAGTATTTCATAGAACTCATGATAAAAATTACCGAATTGACAGTTCCTAAAAAGTATCTTTATTAGCTAGCAGTCAAATATCGTCTAGTAGCGTCACCCCTTTTCCCATATGGGTTGGCAAAACGCATTCAATAATCCTATACTCGGCGCGGCAGCATTTGAGTATTGGGGCCATAAATAATGTATCTGTATATCCCGCTCGAACTTACGAGCCTTACGAAGATGCGGCTAATACGGTATTTGACTGCTGGTCAAAATAGATACTTTTTAGGAACGAGAACAATTTAAATGACCACCAAACTATTTTTTTCGTACCCAAAATGGGTAAATGATCACCAAAAGTTGCAGAAAATATGTGAGCAAAATACTGCGGTAGCTTAGGTGAAAGGTAAAGAGGGTGTGCGAAGCGAAGCCCCCTTTATCCTTCGTGTTAGGTTGTATTCTGGCGGTCGTTTCGTATTTATTGGTAGTAGAATTGGTGCGTTTTTGGTGATCGTTTAAACATTAGCCTTTAGGAACTATCAAAACTGTATTTTTTTTCACAAGTTCCATGAAATACTAGCATGTGACGTCATGAACAAAAGCTGTCTTTTTAACACAAAATTGAGTTTTAAAAATACAACTCTGGAAATACACAATTCTGATATTGTCAAACATTTTTTTAATATAGATGCAGCGAGCTGAAGACACGTATTGGACTACCTTTTCAAATACCGTATTGCTAAGTTGACAACCTCTGTGGCGCTGCAGTTGTGGCTCTGCCTACCATGCAAGAGGTCCTGGGTTCGAGCCGAGCTGTGGATACAAATAAAAAAAAAACACTGGTCATTGACTTCGCGTGGTTTCCACGACACAGGGTATAAGTGGTCCGCCCGATTTCCTTGTATCCTAGTGTGGGCCCAGGAGCAATGTATGTGCCTGTAAATGCTTATGTTTTTTAAATGTTAAGTTACAATTTAAGTTTTAGACCCGATTTTTGTCATAAAGTGTATATAAGGGGAATAAACTCGTTATTAACCTATATTTAGCTAGTGATATGGTTGTGTTTATCCAAGGGCATTGCCTGAATGTTTGTGGAAAAACTACTATTTTACTGCGAAGTATATTTGATACGACAGGGTTATAAAATCGGGAAGGGTTTGTTTTACTGTCCCTATTTTATTGTTCATAAAAACGGAAATATGCTATCAGTGTAATAATATTGAGAATGCGTTTTGAATACCGACGATGTTTTTACTGCTATTAGGTTGAGGTCACAAGAAATGTTTAACGTAAACAAATTCCACGTGCAGTAATAAAATAATGCAAAAGAAATATAGGCAATCATAGTATCTTTGCCGGCCCCCCTGCCACAGACAATGATAGTACATTGTTGCCCAGGTATAGAAAGTAAGCAATAGATGGACGAGTTAGTTCGCGGGCCGAGCCGCAGGTGAGGCCCGCGAAGATGCTAGTCCATCTATTGCACTTTCTACCGAGGCATTTACTATGTGCTTTTCACGCCTAATGTAAGGAAATAAAACAGGGAAACGTTTCCAAACACTCAAAGAACAAAACGCTGAAAACGGCACATCCACACAGCTAATGTCGTGGTTAATAATCATTTTGCATCACTCCGTTTCTGAACGAGTTACTAATGTCAAAAATAATCGACCAATAGCAGAGTAGAAAGTAAAAAAGGCCGCTAAACACTACATTTTACTTTGCAAATCTACATTGTTTGACTGTTTTTGAATTGTACTACTAAGAACTACTTTCTTCTCTCATTTCAATCCATCTTCGGCCATATTTCCGAGCAGTGTGGCGTGAAAATGATCTTTTCACACCTTTCATTCGGAAAAGTAAGTTTTGCTCCATGACGAGAGGGAGCAAAATGCTACTTTTCTGTTACAGCTACTTTTTTAATTTATTCATTGGCATGCATCATTTACGCAATGTGCCAATTGAACACAGATTATAATAATAGAATGTAATTATGAAATTACATTACAATCGACAACGATGACGTAGTCGATTAAAAACGAACATGGTTCAAGTTTTAACTTTAACAACGTTATATCAAAATTTATGAGTTTTTCGTAATATTTAAAAAAATGTCATAATAAATTATATGTTTCACTGAAATCAAAACTATGGATGACTGTTATTGTGATATAATGAATATTGATATCCGAAACCATTGTAATATTAGATTCTATTATATTTACACCTGACCTTTCCCTAATCCTTCACAATCCGTCATTATTTAAAAAAAATGTTTACGTTGTTCGATTACTGTAAAAGTGGTAAAAGTATATTTTTTTAGAGCAATTTAAATTTTCCTCATAGTCGGTGTGAAAAGTTGTATGTGTCACTCAGGAGCAAAATATTTTCGTCATGGGCGTTAACGCTTGAATCCTTCGTTACGCTCAGGATTCTAACTTAGAATCCCTCGCTACGCTCAGGATTATATCGTAGAATCCTTCCCTTCACTCTGGATTCAATGTACCGCCCTCGCCGTAAATACATCATTTTGCTCCCTTGTGACACAAATAACTATTTGAACTTTGGAGCAAAATACAGCAACACCTTGAATAAAATTCTTTTCTTCCGGGTGGCATGCGAGTCTCACAACAACGTCGAATTCTTAGCAAAGTTGGCTCAGACTGCGTAAGTTTGTGACTTTATATCATTTTGTGGAAGTTAGTTACGGTAAAATTTTTTTTTTTACGTTAATTAAGTTAATCACGTGCTATTTACTAACTTTAACGTAGAAGAAAGAAATATTGGAAGCCAATCACTAAACCAAGGTTTTTTATGGAAGTCGAATTGACTGGCTTGGGGGGGGCAATCATTAAATACGGTTTCACAGTAAGCTAACAGTATTTTCACATTATTTGCGTAAAGTTATTGATGTTATTCATCATGATATTCATCATGCATTTGCATGGAAGATATTACTGCTTGAGTGAGAGTAAATGTACTACTATTTGTTTTAATTTTTATACCTACCGTACTGACTAATTGTCCACCACACGTTAATTTAAGTTTTTTTATTATTATTTGTTTTCATTTACTTTATTTTACGCAAGTAATTTGTTAATATTATTATTTATGGTTGAGCCTAGTACCCACGACACAGGGAGACCTAGTGTGGGACTAGTACAACATATGTCTACCATAACCTTTGTGTAAAATAAAGATTTCCATTTTCATTTTCATATTTCATTATTTAGTTCAAAAACCCTGCCAATCCTTGTCTATAGAAGGCCAATCTATAGACAAGGATTGGCAGGGTCCATCACTGAGTTTTGGTGGTATTGGCAGAGCTAATCATTCTCTTTTATGACGGCCAATCATAATAATTTTTTATTCAAACCTAGGTGTCGTCATTTCAAATCACTATTGCTCATTCTGCTACATTCATTGGCATACCACGAACGACGGTTGGCCGGGGTAATTCATTGTCGAAAAACTAGCACAATCATTTTGTTCAAGGCGGCCAATTATAGTGATAATGACTTTGGGTTATTTTTGCTAAAATGAGAAAAATATTTCTCATTACATTTTTTTATTTCGTATTTTTTACTAATTCTTAAGACCCCTAATAATAGTCCTACATAATTCACTAATCAGTTGCAAACCCATGCTCAGAGAAACATACGTCCAAAGTGAGAAGTTTTCTGAGAGGGCCAATCATTCCACGTTTTCCCTATTATTTTTTTATTATGTAGATTCATAATTTTAACGTCTACCTTACTTATAAAAATAATATTGATCTAAAATATGCTAAAGCAACACTGACTAAAATTTATAACGTTGCAAACATGCAGCGCAGCTAAAATAATAATTTTATGTAAAAATTGTATAAATTGAATATATATGATAGAGTTATACTATATATGCTATATGTAGAGTTATGTTATAAATATCCTCTATAACATAACTCTATAGTTGCTGAGAATTATTCCAAAACTTTTCGCTGTTCAACTAACACAATTCCAGGTTAGTTTATAAAAAAAAAAACTAAGTACACTAACAAAATATTATTCCAGGTAATCACAACAAGCTTTAATCATCCTGACTGTCTTTGTTTCTGTAAATGCCTTTCCGCCACGCTAAAATACAATACAACAATTTATTACCAGCAAACCAATTAACAATTAATCCTATTAGAATTAAGCAATCTACTCTCCACAGAAATCATCCTAATTGCCTTATTTCGCTAAAGTACCTCCCTACTCAGATAATTAAATTTTTGACCGCAAAATTATGTTTCTGGTTTCATTACGTGGCAATGTGGTTAGAGTTGTACCTCTTTCATTCAAAAATAGGTTTATCGTATCGTTATTTTTTTCGCACTTTACCATAAATGCAATAACAAAAGAGTTTAAAATCAATATTCACCATGTTGTATTGAGACGAGATGGTGACAGGTAGTTTGAACATGTGCATAAATGTGTATTTTTTACTAACCGACTGTTATGTCTTCTAGGAAACTATTTCTTTTAAATATCGTAAATAACTATGACCAACTGTTGCAAGTGTACCATTGTTAGTAATGCTCTGACACCCCATTTGGAATAGGCTTGTCAAATTTCAGAACTGTTCTTCAGAAATTAATTTGTTTTTTTGTGTTCACTACATAACCAACATTTTCATATTGTAAACGCACTGCTATGAAAGCTTTGGTGTGTTAAAATTATTAAGTCGGAACAAATTAATATCTGTGTTCCTTCAAAATTTGATAATTACGTCAAATCCTTAGCGAAGGACAACAAAAGACGTTAATGGGGTTGTTAAACAAACACAAATCTCCAAGATTGTACTTACAGTGGAAATTGAGTAGGTATGCTTTTATCGAGATCTACCAAAAATGATATTTATTTTCTTTTATAATTATCGTGATTTATATTGTATGTGTACAGACTATTCTAAATGACTTTTACAGGGCCTTAGTCTTTTTGGGCAACCCCACCCGGCATCAATCAGGCGAATATTTAACATAGTGAGGGTAGTTTCTAATTTTAGTTTAGTTTAAGTAGATTCGATAAATGTATTTTGAATAATATAATGGAAATCAACTAAAAAGATCTTTCCCTCTTAAACACAAAAAAAGGCTAGTACTTGGATGAAACATGATTCAACTCACGGTTTTCACGATCCAAAAACGATCGTCATTGCTCATAGTCTCTTTAGATGACGCATCGAAATAGTAGTAAAACGTTTTAGCGAAATAAAAGAGGAATAAAGTGACCGCAAAATCAGACCATGGACAAACAAAATGAAATGAAAGACTATGGTTAATATACAGAGAGTCTGTGGACCTAGTAAACTAGAGTTTCCTTCAAGACAAACTGAAAGTTTGAGCATCTGTGGCTTATCGCGGAAACTCCAGGCCTACCCTTACGACCCAAATGGATGAATCGGAAGTGATCCTGCCTACGAAGCCAAGGGTCCCGGGTTCGAGACCCGGTGGGGGCAAATATTTGTTTGACGAGAACTGATGTTTGTACCCTAGTCATGGATGTTTATCTATCTAAGTATAATATTTATCTTTAAAAGTATGTGTATCGTTGTCTAGTACCCAAGATACAGGGAATCCTAGTTTGGGGCTAGATCAATGTGTGTAAATAGTGTCCAAGGTATTATTATTATTATTATTATTACCTTTAAATTAATAACAATCGATAAAGCTCTATGCCTAGTTTGTACCTATAATGTTCTAACCATAGAGAGTTATAAGTACAATGATAATCGAAATGTTATCTACCTACTTCCATGGAAACTTCAAACGTTTAGAGCAGTAACCCGATAAAATCTAACCAGGGCGCAAAATTAAGGAACTTTGATAAGTAATCCGGGGAAAACCCGGTCATTTTGTATATAGGGCCAATTTGAATTTCATGAATAATAAACACCCTCCACTCGTGTCGAATTCAAAGTTTGATCTTTTATATTAATTGTTTAGTAAGTAAGTGCGTGCACTATCTATCGTATCATAAAACTATGTAATATGGACCGTGGTTTGTACTTTATTGGCCCCTTATTTGAACAGTCTAATTTCAATTAACTTATTACTGATTTGATGATTACTGTCTCCAATTTTCTTCTTCTTTTGATCGTAATAGTCGCAAGATCATAAACTAGTGGCCCTGTGGGCAGTAGATCTCGCTAACAGGGGGGGATGTGAACCAATTTATAGGTAAGTATTTTAGATTCAATCAAGATCAAGTAGTAAAGTAGAAAATAATATAGTCTATTTCACTCACTCTCATGGTCTATATAGATCCTCTTTACTAATCTACTTCGAGGAGTCCAAACTTGGTATGTTTTGAAAATATTTCTTGGATTTTTAGAAAACAGGCGGCCGAAAAGTGATGTTGTAGTATATTTTTAGAACCGGCTCATGAAGCCCTTTAATTTGATTTTAATTTGATACGCCACACTATAGGCTTCAGAAAAAAAAATACGTCATAACTCACAACTCCCCCCCCCCCCCTCCCCTTGCGGAAAATCGAGAACGCTCTCGACAAAAAATATTTTAATTCAAGGAACACGTGTGCCAAGTTTTCTTAGGTTCGGTTGAATACTGTGGCCCCTAGACCTGAACTGACAGACTCGAGATATAAAGACAGACGAAAGCAAAATCGGCCTCCCATCTTGTCGAAATGGAGCCATTCGCTCGCTCGGTCAATTATGCGAATTTATAGAAAATAGGATGGATACTAGCGAGAAAATTTAAATAAATATTAATAGCTAACGAACGAAGTAATCAGAAGGACATAATTCATAGACATATAGCCTTATAACGCAACCATTATTCTCTGAATATAACAAATGCAAACATTTTCACTCTCATCTCAAAATTATGGTACGATAAATCATAAAAACGTTACCATGTTTCCTTTATGAAAATCATTTTGTAGCGGTCAGAGGGAGAAAATAGAAGACAACAGAGTAAATGACCCAAAAAATTATTCAGTTTGTCAAAAGAGAGTAGTCAAAGTATGGTGAATAACTTTCTGTATTATGTGAATTTAATTTCCAGTCAACGTAACAAAGAAAGATTTTACTATAGGTTAAATTATAGGTTTGTCTTTAGAACTTTGTAGCGATCCTATCAGGGTCTTGATTTATAATAATACTTATAGAATGGTTTAATATTTACCTAATCATAATGCAGTATTATTCAATTTGTAACCAAAACGAGTATGAAAGATAATTAAATAATAATAGTGAACATAGGATATAATTTATTTTCCACCATGAATATTTGTACTTTTTTGGTTTTATGTATTGCGGTAGCGTATTTATATTCCGTTGTAGTAAATCACGTTGTTACCAAAATTATTACAAGATTTGGTGTGTGTTTTTATTCCCCTTATAAATTATATGGTTTGATTTTATTCTTGTTTTGCATTTCGCCATTCCAATGTTTAATGTTTGGTAAAGTTAGTTCTTCATAAATCACTTAGAACAAAGAAAGCGGGAAACAGTGGAAAAAATGCAAAATGCAAAAAAGGAAACATTGGAGTTACCATTCATGACCATTTTGTTAGTTTATTAAAAAATATTTTAAATTCTTATACAAAAACAGAAATTAGTTTGACCATTATTCATATTATATATATATATATTATATTTAGGGACTTCAAAGTTTCACAAAAAATTTCAGTTCATGTTAGATACGATAAGATAACCGTTTATTCAAGCGTCATAATACAGAAAGTACAATTAGTTAGCATATAATTGGCGAATAGGCAATAACAAAGATGGAAATAAATGATATAAAACTAACTTAACTTAAATAGGCGATTAAAAAGATAAGGAACTACATGTGTACTATATGTAAATTCCAAATTCCAAATGTCTTTATTACTGTAGATATTTACATATACTTAGCAATCTTCGTTTTTTGCCACTTCTCTTCATTGGACCACTCTGGGAGAAGAAGGGCGTAGAAACTAACAGAGATTGATTTTTAAATCTCTTTTAAAAATTGCTTGTGCTTAACTAATACAAATTTTATAACATCATTATATCATAATTAATAAGCAGGACTAAATTATTACAAAATTATTAAAAGCAAGGTCTGTGTTGAGCCAGATTAACCCCATACAGTCCCGTCATTTAAGTAATCTTGAACATTGCAATATCCACCATTGCAAGCCACAACACAAAAAAGATAGAAAAACTGACATCAATAATTACCGACCCATAGCTCTTACTAGTATATTTTCAAAAGTTTTGGAAAAAGTTATGCAGAAGCGATTGACTTCCTTTTTGGATAAACATTCTATATTAAAAACGGAGCAAAATTAATTTCAAAAGAAAAAGTCGACCAGCTTAGCTGGATTTCAACTACATTGATGAAAAGTGTCTACCTTGCACTTTGTCAATCTATTTTGGCTTACTGCATCACGTCGTGAGGCGGAGCTCTCAATACCACGCTTTTATATTTGGAGAGAGCACAAAGGGTCATCTTAAAGGTCTGCACTTTCCGTCCATTCTTTTACCCTACTGAACTTCTTTTTAGGTCATGTAATGTTCTTACAGTTAAACAACTCTTTGTTTACTTTACCATTTTGAAACAGCACTCACTTATGACATTTTGTAATGGTACACAAGAGTCAGTACATTTGATACTTCATTTTGCATGACAGAGGGCTAGCCCATCGCCGCGCTGTATTGTTACACACATTGAATACAAGAGTCGGTTCATTTAACGTTTGGGTTTTTGAGTAGCTCAGGGTAAGTTGGCAAAAAACAATGAGCCGAGAGCGTAGGTTGGTTCGAGGAATAGAGGTCAGGTCAGTTTTTTTTGGCGCATTCCTGCGAAATGTGTAGGGATCAGAGCCGATTTGGCTGCGCGCTGAATAAATTATGAATAACTAAATAATGGAAGGTTCTTATGATACTATACGGTGAAAGCTAATGTGTTGACTGCAAATATACAATTGCGTTTGATTGGTACTTTGTGGCGAGTTTGACACCACGGGTTTGCGTAACATTCCAGTGGTCTTTGTCCTAGACGCTAGCGGTCGGGAAGGCTTAAATTAATCAAAACCGCTTTTTATAGCCAGCGATCGACAAATTCTGTGTATCGGCAATACCAAATGATTTGAGTAATGGCCAATGGTTGATTAGAAACTATGCATACACACAATTTGTAGAACAGCGGAAGTGCATGACATGGTTGAAATTAGACCCTGTGTAGTTAGAGATAAGAAGCTTCGCTTGGGCAGCGCGTGTTCCGCAAAGGACGCCATTTTTTTTTCGGACATGTGGGGTCTATAAATACGAGAGCGTGGGAGGGGGAGGCATTCAGTCTCTGCGTCAAGCTACTGTGACACTCGTCTTTCAGTAATTCTAAACAGTTCGGTTCGCCGTTTTACGCGTCTAGAACTGGACGAGTTGTGATTGCGTGTTACAGTGGATTTTCGTGAGTGTCTGAAGCGCCGAGATATACCTCGGTTCCTATCCTTTAAATCAACCCACCCCAAATTCCAAAACTATCCTTGGGTCGTTAGATAAGAACTTGTAGGTAATTGATCTGAGTCTGAGTCTGGGCTTGGAGCGACCCTAATTTCCTTTTTACTTCACCATAGGGTTCCTGGATTGGCTCTTAGGATATTCGCGGGCTAATCCTCTCCTCATTCCTTTCGAGTAGCGAGTTTTGAAATTCCCACACACACAGTCATTAAACATACAAACACATTCAAATCAAACTCAACCATTTTCGAGTGGTGTCGATTATGGACGTGGTATAACACTAGGATTTTAGACTAGGCTAGACATGAGTTTAGTTGCGGCTAAACCTAGGTTGGTAGGGCGTTGGAAGACTGTTTGATCGATGAGGTTCCGCGGATGGAAATAACAAATTCAGAACAAAGTATAAACGTTGTCAACACAGATAACCTATCCATTTTACTACTTTTCATAACTCTCCTCTCATAGATAGTTGCCAATAGAATGGTTGTTACATTTACTTTATCAAGCACCCCACGCTGTTTACTCTGAATTGAATTCTTTTGTTAATTACTTAAACTTTATTATAATTTTATTTTGAGGTGATAAATTCTGATTGATTGTTCGATCTTCTACTACTGTATTATAAACTCTCTGAAATTAAAATTATTTTCTAATTTTTAGTTCGGTTAGCTATAAAAGCGTGTTTTTTTAGTTTTTTTAAACTATTATTTATTGTGTTGTAGTTTCAAGTGCCATTTTTGTTCCCACGAGTAACGGACAATTAAACAGTCAACCCTCCCAGAGGTCCGTTGTAGAAGGGTAAGGCTTACATTCGACAGGGTTCAGCCTGGTGCCCTGAATTTGACGCTAGCGACATGACATTTTTAAACACCCTCTGCCATTCATCCCTCGGCACGTTTCTCACCTTATATTGGATTGGGTGATATTGAGTGAAAATTTAGCGCTCGACATATGTTAAAATTGGGCTGTACATTTTATAGTTGTGGATACGGGAATCACATGTTGCTTAATGTCTGTTGTTAATAGTATTTGTTCAATATTTAAATTAAAATTTATAACTGAAGTAAGTAAAATAGAAAATTAATATTACTGCTGAGATTTTAAATATATTTGAAAAAAAGGCTAATTTTAAACGAATTTCTTCTTAGATAAATCTAATTTTTAGATTGTACGAAGATTATCCAGCGAAACGTCGAAATATACATTCCAGGTTCGCTTTTAAGTGATTAATTTCGTTTAATAGCTTGTTGATTGCATTTTACAGAATTTTCGGGATGGTAATGATTCCGGATCGCTAATTGATAGCTTGTTCGCAACGATATTTCAGCGGTTTACGAAATTTTCCAAATTTGCTTTCCGGATCGCTCAAGTAATTGATTTCGTTTGATAGCTTGTTCACAACAATAATTTAGAATTTTCCCCATATGATGGATATTTTTTATTAAAATTGCAGAATTTTATAATATTTTTAAATTTTTAGATTGTGCGAAGATTATCCAGCGAAACGTCGAAATATACATCCCAGGTTCGCTTCAAAAGATTAATTTCGTTTAATAGCTTGTTGATTGCATTTTACAGAATTTTCGGGATGGTAATAATTCCGGATCGCTAATTGATAGGTTGTTCGCAACGATATTTCAGCAGTTTACGAAATTTTCCAAATTTGCTTTCCGGATCGCTCAAGTAATTGATTTCTTTTGATAGCTTGTTCACAACGATATTTTAGAATTTTCCCCATATGATGTATATTTTTCATTAAAATTGCAGGATTTCATAATATTTTTAAATAATTCAGCAATCTGGAAATCTCTGAATTTTGTATCATCAGAAAATAATGGGTCCATGTAACACAGTTGATATTTGCACGGTTCTTTAATAAATGATCGCTTGTTCTTCTTTTATCACGACCAGATACGTAGGTCAGCACAGCTATAACCTGTACGGTGCAACTTTAACCCATGCCGATTATGTCGCTCTAAATATTTCACCCTTCCATATATATCCCGCCAACGCGAAAAGTAAGTAAAAATAATGTGTTAGATTTCATAGGCTCAGGCGGCGGCGGCGGCGGATAGTTCGTAAGCGCAAACGCATAAGTTGCAAGAATGAACTTGTACGGACAGGCTCAAGCTCCCCGGCGCAGGCTTCTGCGCAGGCCATTCCGCAAGCGGAAATTATTTACTTTTGACTTTAACATAATTTCAGTTAATGTAGAATTTCTAAATTTAACTATGTTGAGTTACTGATTTCGTATGAGTTATAATTATATGCAATCATTTATATTAAAAATTATAATATAGAAATATATTCTAATTTTAACTCATAAGAAATGAGTATGAGTTAAAATTATATGTCATTATATGTATCAGTATGAGTTAAAATTAGAATATAGAATAATATTCTTATTTTAATTGGAAAGCTTCATTTTTTTTTCTAAATTATTCAAATTTGTTTTTTTTTTTTCAAAGTTTTGTAATTTATTAAATAAACTCATAGTTACAAAATTTTTTTTGCAACATTCTTTATCGGTCAGAATTGATGATTAGGGATTTTTAAATTCCTTCCTTATCGACTGTAAGTCCAAAGCTATGCAGAACTCGTCCTTGATACAGAAGTAATCGGGAGTAAGAAACTTATTTATCGGGGAGGGAACCTGAAAAATGGCTACCACATCCAAGGAAGGCAGCAGGTGCGCAAATTACCCACTCCCGGAACGAAGAGTTAACTACAGAATATTCCAAAACGATTAAGACTCAATTGAGCTTTTCTCCATATGCTACTCATATTTCATCATTAATTGAACTTTCGGCCTTGTTTTTCTGAATTAGTATTTGTTATTTATCTTTGAGTCGGTGAGAATTAATGATATGTTTTAAATATAATTAATTCCTTCCTTATCGACTGTAAAACCAAAGCTATACAGATAATGTACGTTATACATAAGTAACCCGGAGTAGAACTCATTTCCCGGAGAGGGAACCTGAAAAACGGCTACCACATCCAAGGAAGGCAGCAGGCGCGCAAATTACCCACTCCCGGAACGAAGAGGTAACTACAGAATATTCTAAAACGATTAATACTCGATCGAGCTTTTCTCCATATGAGTGGTTAATTAAACTTTCGGCCTTGTTTTTCTGAATAAGAATTTGTTATTTATCTTTTAGTCGGTGAGAATTTATGATATGTTTTAAATATAATTAATTCCTTTCTTATCGACTGTAATACCAAAGCTATGCAGAAATCGTACGCGATACAGAATTAATCGGGATAGATACTCTTGTCACGGAGAAAGATGTCCGTGGAATATACTGACACAATTAAGACGCAATCAGCGATTTTTCGATACGTCTAGTTAATTAAAGTTCCGGTCTTGTTTTTTTTTGAATTCATATGCGTTATTTGTACTCCAATCAATAAGACTTTATAATTACAAATTTTTTGATCGTATTAAATTCCTTCCTTACCGGCTGTAATTTCAAAGCATTGGAGCTTACCAAATTTTTTCCCGTAAAATAAATTGATTAAAACTTATGGTCTGATTATTTTGTTGTGATTAAAAAGCCTTTTGTGAGTCACGGTTATCATATTATTTATTTTATGAATATTATAATACAGTAATTTGCGTATATTAGTCTCATTAATACCTACGCATGCATAGAGAATGAACAAGGTGAGAACGCAATTATCCTGAAAACGTTTTTGCCTCCGTTGTACTATACCAAAAATGGCGTGTACAGAGTCTCTACACTCCATAGTACCAAGTGCCCGAGCGAAAGAATAAGTCCGAAAGTGCAGGCATGCGCAGATCGCGCCCTCGCTCTGTCCCTTTTACTCTACTACAGAGGATCTATAAAAGAATTTATTAATCCTGGCCGTCCTTATAAGGATAATAGGAAACTGTTATCAAATTATTGCATTGTCATCGGTCCTTGATACGTATGCAAAGTTTCAAATTAATCAGACTTCTGGAAACTGGTGAAAATTAAGTTCAAAGATTCCGTAACATACATATATACATACATACATACAACCCAAGCTAATAAAAGCGTGTTAATTAAATATATTAAAGAGTATGATACCAAAAAGCATATCAAGTGCCTGTAAACTCCTCACCACACACCCTCTCACACACACTCATTCACACTCACGATATTCAAAGAGAGGTCTCTCTTATACTCACCAATGCCTTAAGCCTATGTAAATTTTGCTCCCTTTTGTAGTTAATTTTACCTGATACAGCTGTACTTGGTCTAATGAATAACAGGTACTAATTTTTCGTAATGTTAGCATTTATACTGTAATTATTAGGAAGAGCGCTGAATCCTGAAATACAGGTTAACCACCTAGCTCAGGTTCAGATGTTTTCTGTTTTTACTAGAGTTCAAATAATGCTTTACATGTGTTAATTAAGCTCAAACATATTGTAATACCTCGTTATGAAAAATAAATAAAAAATATTATTATTATTATAACTAGTAACGGAGATAGTAGAAAGTTTGGACAAACGGAAACCAGTGGCAGTTATGTTCTTTGATATGTCCGAGGCCTTTGATTATGTCGCTCATAATATTCTCCTAGAGAAATGCGAAAAATACGGAATAAGAGGTGTTGCTCTAGAATGGTTAAACAGCTATCTATCGAACCGCCACCAATTTGTTGAGATTTCAACCATGTCTAAAAACAAGGAAATAGTAACATATCAGTCCTCTCCAGATCTAAACACATATGGCGTTCCCCAGGGAAGCATACTGTGACCGCTCCTTTTTTTATTGTACATAAATGACTTGCCAGAAATCACCAAAAAAAATGTGTCTTATTTGCTGATGACATCTCCGTATTAATAAAATATGACGACGATATTGACAATTTTGAAAATGATGTAAATAGGACAATGGACAACGTAACAAATTTGTTTGCCGCAAATAATCTAAAAGTCAACATATATAAAACAAATTCCATTCAATTTAGAAATAATAAAATGACATACAAACACATAAACGTACGCTGTAATGACATAGAAATACAACACACACCATCCACTACTTTCATAGGTATTGTCTTGGACGAACATTGCACGTGGCGTTGTAGAGATGGTTTGCCACAAACTGAACAAGTTTGTTTATGCCCTGTATAGATAAAAAAAAACCGCTGACACACAAACAGCATTAATGGCATATCATTGGTATGTGGCATGCGTTTTAAGGTATGGTCTTATACTGTGGGGAAATGCTAGGGAAATAAATAGAGCATTCATAGTTCAAAAACGGTGCATTAGAGCTATTTGCAATGCAAAGCCCCGAGATTCTAGCAAATTTCTCTTTATAAAATTGAAATTATTGACCCTGCCAAGGCTCTATATTTTGGAAATGGCCTGTTTTGCGCATAGTCATCAGAACCAATTTACAAAATACTACCAACTTGAAAACTCAAACTCAAACTCAAAAGTACTTTATTACTGTAGATATTTACATATACTTAGCAAACGTCACTTTTTGCCTCTTCTCTACATTGGACCACTGTGGGAGAAGAAGGGCGTAGAAACTCCCACAGATTGATTTTTAGATCTCTTTTAAAAATAGGTTGTGCTTAACTAATACAATTATGATTTATTTTTATTTAATAAGCTGGAATAAATAATTACAAAATTATTAACAGCAAGGTCTGTGATGAACCAGATTAACCCCATACAGTCCTGTCATTTAAGTAATCTTGAACATTGTCATATCCTTTTTTCACTTTAACATGCTTTTTAAATTGCTCCAAAATCTCCAGAGGTATCTTATTGTAGTAGAGAATGCACTGACCCTTGAAAGAATTGCTAACCTTCGCGAGTCTAAAACGGGGCGCACATAGTCTGTGATTATTTCTTAGGTAAACATTACAGCTATCGCTAAGTTTGGAAAATGTTGTAAGGTTCTTGCGTACATACATTATATTTTCGAAAATAAATTGACTAGCTACTGTTAGTATGTCAATTTCTTTAAAAAGCTCTCTTAAGGAGTCTGTTCGTTTTAAATTATAAATTGCTCGAATAGCTCTTTTCTGTAAAATAAAAATAGTTTGAATATCCGCTGCTTTCCCCCACAACAAGATACCATAGGACATCACACTATGAAAGTAACTAAAATATACTAGCCTAGATGTAGCCACATCCGTGCTTTGTCTGATGTTCCTAACAGCGTAAGCCGCAGAACTTAACTTACCAGTCAATTTATCTATGTGGGGTTTGCACCCCACTGCAATTTGCTATCAATGGTTATTCCAAGAAACTTCGTATCATTTACTTATTCTAACGTGCTGTTGTCTAACACTAAACTGGTCTCAACTTGCCTGACATTTGGAAGTGAGAAGAAAGGTCGTGGCATACGAGATACCCAAACAAAATTGTATACCCACCATGCAGAACAGTCTTCTGCCAAAGGAGTTGCTATCGGTTGTTGATAAATATATATAACAATCTGCCACAGGCATTCATAAATTTACCACTGCCTCTTTTTAAAAACCACCTACACAAATGGTTAGTCGATAAATAATTCTACAACATAGAAGAATTTTTTGACTGATAAATGTAAAGATTAATATTATTTAAGTTAAGTTATTAGACATGAGTAAGAATTATTTTCACATTTTACATAGGTACTTAGAATACATGTTTTTTTAGAATTGAATTATTATCTTAGTGTTTAAATATAATATCGTATAAATATAATACATTTAATATAATATTTGCATGCCTAATAAGGTAAAATATGCGAAAAATATAATTTTAGTTACATATGACATGTACCATATTTTAAGCAAATAAATGTCTACGTCTATGTCTATCCCTTTTTCGACAAAGTCGCTTTAACATGGTTTTTAAATTACTCAAATGGCAATTTTAAGATGTCCAGAGGTATCTTGTTGTAGTAGAGAATGCATTGACCCTTGAAAGAATTGCTAACCTTCACGAGTCTAAACCGGGGCGCAAGTAGTCTGTGATTATTTCTTAGGTTAATATTACAGCTATCGCTAAGTTTGGAAAAAGTTGTAAGGGTCTTGCGTACATACATTATGTTTTCGAAAATAAATTGTCTAGCTGCAGTTAGTATGTCAATTTCATTAAAAAGCACTCTTAAGGAGTCTGTGCGTTTTAAATTATAAATTGCTCGAATAGCTCTTTTCTGTAAAATAAAAATAGTTTGAATATCCGCTGCTTTCCACCACAACAATAACAACCATAGGACACGACACTATGAAAGTAACTAAAATATACTAGTCTAGATGTAGCCACATCCGTGTTTTGTCTGATGTTCCTAATAGCGTAAGCCGCAGAACTTAATTTACCAGCTAATTTATCTATGTGGTGTCCCCACTGTAATTTGCTATCAATGGTTATTCCAATAAACTTCGTGTCATTTACTAATTCTAACGTGCTGCTGTATAACACCAAACTGGTCTCAACTTACCTGACATTTGGAAGTGAGAATTTGATATATTTGGTTTTACCAGCTTTAAACAATAAATTATTAACTGTGAAACAATTCAAGGTTACAGACAATACTCCATTAACATCATGAAAATATTTTTTTTGTCTTTCGATTTTGAAGACCATTGAAGTGTCATCAGCAAAAAACACTATCAGTCAATTTCTCCACCATGAAAGGCAGTACGTTAATATATACCAGGATTAAGAAAGGGCCTAATATGGAACCTTGTGGAAAGCCAATTTTTACTCCCAATCCGTCGGATTTAACACCGTTGACTTCTGCCTGTTGGATTCTATTGCTTAGGTATGATCTTAGTAGATCCAACGCTTTATTTCTAACTCCGTAATGATTTAATTTAATTAGTAGCGTATTATTGTATTCAGTGGTGTTTAATATCATTTTCACAAGATAAATTTTGTCTATATTATATTCCCTATATTCTTTTCTGTCATGTAAAACGTGTGGACTTGAATGTTCGGCAGAAAGTTTTCGTAGCCTTGTTTTCATGTATAAATACGACATTCCGCATCCCAACCGGCGGGGAAGAAATAGGGCTTGAACTCGAAGTCGGTTTTTAAAGATTTTAACTTGGTGATTATCAGAGTCCAGAGTTCTACCACTGACGCCATGCCCAATCTCAATCTGTCAAATCCGTGGCTGCCAGCTTGTCCTGAGTGGCAAGTGTCCACCACAGACAAGCCCTCTATCCACACACGTATATTACCGTTAAGGTTCGACGTCCAAAAACGCGCCAATCGCACAGCCAATCCCAAGCCTGGTGGCAAATTCCCATCTGACTATAGTTAGTACATAATTCTATCGAAAAAGAACTTCAATCTACATCGTTCAATGTTTACAAACGGCGACGTATGAAACGCACCAATATTTCAGCGCCATCCCTAAGTTATGATCTCAAGGTTTTCAGCCAGCTCGGATCAAACTAGTTTCCTCCCAACTTGAAGCATATACCTGTCTTTAATCTCAGCTGAATGCTAATTGAATTCTCTAATACCCTTTACCAAAGAGGACGAAATAAGCTCACGAAACGAATGTACTGATCACTGTTATCCGTCTTGCATCTACTAAGTGGGAGCCGGGAGTAATCTGGGCCATGAACCGACCAAAGCTGCCTGGAGATTTATACCGTTTGGACCGGGAAAAATGGACCTCGCTATCTATTTACGGATATTACCAGGGCCTGGATTCCACTATTAATGTTGCGTCTCAGTGACAACCAGGCAAAAAAGATGACGATCAAATTAGGTAGCTTTTCAATATTTGGCATTTTGAGAATCCTTTTCAGGCAATGGGATACTTTAAGAGCAGGCTTTTTTCAAAATGAACAGATTGTGTTGAAGAGTTAAAGACGGCCTTTATCATTTTATACTTTAGCGCATGATAAATGTGGTAAATATGGGTAGAGGAAACTTGAACAAAAAAAAAATTTAGTCATTTATAAATGGCTTTATGTTAGCGAGGTCAATGGAAGAAAAAATAAATATTTGTGAACCTAGATTATTTAATTATTATTATCTCACAAACGTGATACTTTAGGGTACTATATTACCAAAATATTTTTTTTTGGTATCCTCTATTCATATTTACTTTATTTATCACGTGCAAAAGGAACAATGGTAGAGACTACAACGCCATCTGTTAGATTTTATAAAGCCTGGTCTGAAGTTTACCATTGATGGTAAATTAAAGTACATTTCCTACGAGTTCGCAACGGCTTATATTTAAATACTCGCCTTTGGCTCGTGCGGTAAATTTCTCGGTTCGTAAAAAACCTCTTACAATGAGTTAGGAATGTAATTTTTCCGCCTGGGAACCCAAAATCAACCGGCGAAGGTGTTACTTTTAGGTCAGCAGTCGGAAAAAGTATTTAATCATATAAATAGTAATTCACTATTGGGAAAGGTATAACAAAAACTTCAGATAATGGATACCTATAGTTGACCGTCGTCATTTATTTATTTATTTATTTATTTATTTACTGATTACAGAGTTTACAGCACATACGATACAAATAAGACAAAAAGGTAAACTTATCTTTGGCCAATTACAAACTCTCATTATTTAAGACTAAGCAGGTATGATAGAAAGCATACAGTTTACATTAAAAAGAAAAATTAAATTAAATCAAAAATTAAATTAACTTACATCAAAATTACATTATTGTGGTTATGTGAGTGAGTTTGTGTATATGGGACTATGTGTATGTGAGTGTGTGTATGGTAGAGAGAGACATCGACAAAGCTTTCATTTCGCTAGAGGAATTGGGCACCATCACTTATTTGAAGGAGCTCTGAAGATATTCGCGATGCCGTCTTGTATCTTATTATGTGAAATGCAGTTTCCGTTTGAATATAGTGCCATTTGGTGACGCCAATGAGTTCCTAGAATGTTAGAATGGCAAAGCAGTATATGCCCCTTCTTCCGCCGTTGTTTTTTTTTTGAAATTCTGAAATGCTTTTTAAAAAACATTGAGATGAAAAATAACCAATAGGCAAAATAATAAGAATTGTATGTTCTTCATTCGGAACAATTATAGCGCAAATCAGAAAATAAAATAAATACTTTTTCAAAGTGTATCACAAGGACATGTCAAATCAACCGACTTATTAATCAAATCAAATCTGTTTATTTGCATAAAATTTGGTACTTGGTACGATAAAGATCGTGGACGGTAATAGTGTCAACATATTTCGTCACATAGTGGCATGCAAATTTTTAATTTTCTAAGATAGTGAATACATTAACTCCATACATTTAACTATTATATTAGTTAAATTCATACATAAGTATTTAATTTATAAAATGTCTGATCAATAGTAACATTATTATTTTATATATCTCTGTTTAGAACTGAGCCTTATAATTTAGAAATTTTTTGATATTGTAGAAACACTGTGTTATTAGAAAATTTCTCAGCTTATGTTTAAATATGTCGGATGTTTTGTAACTCTGTTGGAATATTATAAAACATTTTGATCCAGTAGCAGTTTCGCTTCAGCAGTTCTGTGTGCAGCTTTGGTAGGCTCAGCTTATTGGGAAACCTTGTATTGAAGTTACATGTTGTTGATTTTTTTATGAATAGGTCCATATTTTGCTTAACAAATACTCAGTTTTCTAATATGTAGATCCCTGTTGTTATAGTAAGGAGATTGAGTTTTTTAAGAAGTGGTTTACAAGATTTAACAGGGCTTATTTCGGATATTGCGCGTACACATTTCTTTTTATAAGAAATACACTTCCGACTTCCACTGCGTTGCCCCACACAACTATGCCGTATCGTAAGGAAGACGCGACATAGCCATGATAAGCTACCATTACTGTTGCTGTTTCATGTCTTGCAACTTTAACCAGCCTGTAGAGTACACACACAAGCCTATTGATCTTTTTAATTAAATTTTTAACTTGTGCCCCCCATGATAGTTGTGAGTCAATCGTAATACCTAAGAATTTCATTTCGTAGGAATTCATTTATTTCTGAATTATAATATTGGACTGTCACACTTATGTCTGGTTTAATTCTATTATAACATGTCATAAAGGATGTCTTATCAATATTTACACAAATATTTCTGGCTAGTGAACTATTCTTTTTATTATATTATTTATGTCAGTTTCAAATTTAATAGCATTATTGTATTTAATTATTATGGATATGTCGTCGGAAAACAGAGCCCATTAATGGACTGTTGCGTCTGGAGAATCATTTATATAGAATAGAAATACAAATGGCCCCAGAACGCTTCCTTGCTTTACTCCAAATCTATTCTGTCTCAGTTTTGAGTGTGAGACTTGTTTATTCTTTGAATTGTTAATTCTTGATTTAATTTACTAATTTCAACTATTTATCTGCATCCTTTTAAGTATCATTCAATCCAGCGATATAGGACCGCGGATTCCGTATTTTTGACTTTTTGTTAACATATCGTGATGGACAAAATCAAATGTCTTAGTCATATCAAAAAAGACTGTTACGGTAGGGTTCTTTGAGTCAATACTTTCTGGCGGTATTTTTACCATATTGAAACAGGCTAGTGTTGTAGTTTTGCTTTTTTGAAAGCCATTTTATTCCTTTTTAATAATTCCGTGTTTCGTTTTGAAGCCGATCAGTCTATTATAGAATATCTTTTCGTTTTTTTTGATAAGATTGGTACTTGTTTTACTGGTCGGTAATTGAACATGTTTTACTTGTCGTTTTTTAAATAGTTTAGTTCAGCAGGGATTTTTCCAGTGATTGAATCGTGAAATGTGTTAGAATCGGGGCTAGTTCTGTTGCGGAACTTTAACAAATTTGGTGTCGATTTTGTAATATCCAGTTGCAGTCGTTTTGTTCAAAGACTGTATGGTCCTAAGTGTTTCCTTTTCATAGCATGGGGTTATAAATATGGTAGAATTTTGATTAGCTATATTAGATATTGATGCTGAGTTATTTCGTTGACTTAGGGGTTGATCTGTGTTTGATAATATGTCTATGAAGTAATTATTAAAAGCTTCAACTATGTAATTGGGAATGTTAATAATATTGTCATAAATTTTTATTTGTTGAATATCTTCCGTTTGAAGTTCGTTACTCTCTTCGTTTTTAATTAACATCTTTGAGACTTTACATATATTTTTTGAGTTTCTAACGAAGTTATTGTTGTGATTTTTCGTGACCGTTGTTCGCATTCAAGAAGTGTTTTACTTTACCTTATGAATTTTGATTTGCTTGTAACAGTCTTGTTTCGGTAGTATTAAAATTGTAGATTTCTTTTTGCTACGCATGATCTTTTTAGTCCTTTATTAAGCCACTTAAGTTTATTGTTCGAGATACCTCTACTAAATCTTGTGTCTTGGGAAGCAGAGTATATAGAACATTGTTATGTTGTCATGGAAAATTGCGAAACTTTCTTTAAAGTCTTGTACATTATAAACTTCGGTCCATGTGAGACTTTCCCTGGAGGCACTCCCTGAATTTTGCAATGTTCTCTTAACTATAGTATCTTTAAAATATAAACCACTGCTTGCCAGGTAGCTTCTTTTTTGTTATTGGAAGAGTGAGAACTTATGCTGTATCGTGATCTGAAATTCCTAAACTGTGTGTTTTTCTTGGGCCTTTTAATATTGCTGCAAAATAGCTGTCTATGCAGGTATTTATTCTGGTAGGAGTATTAATGTGTAATGTGTACGCGAAGTTCCAAATTACTACGTTGTTGTCTT
Source organism: Argyresthia goedartella (assembly GCA_949825045.1). Lineage (NCBI taxonomy): Eukaryota > Metazoa > Arthropoda > Insecta > Lepidoptera > Argyresthiidae > Argyresthia > Argyresthia goedartella. Next base: position 5,128,034 of record OX463814.1, read on the forward strand.
GCCCTAGGGTTGTCAATCATAGTGTCTATGTTGTAGTCACCTGCTATAATTACTTTTCTATTGTTAATTTTGTGACGCAGCTTATATGTAGATCTAGTCTATCCAGAAACGCTGTCTTTTCTGCTTTTGGAGTTTTGTATAAGCATATTATTATGCAGTCGTATTCAAAAGTTTAAACCCCGCAGTATTTGAAGAGGAATGGGGTTGATAAATCTGCTACAATTTTTAGCTCCTTTGTTTCGATATACTTTTTACTTAACATACAGATACCTTCACGGTTTTTATTGGTCCGGCAGTATGACGCATCTAATTTAAACCCTTCAATCTGAATATTCTTTTCTTTTCTATTGATTCCACGATATTTTCGTATGGAGCAAATGTTTTGATGAACTTATGAATGTTGAGGAAGCGAGAGATGTATGCCAGGATCGTAGCAGGTGGAGGTCTTTGGTATCTGCCTACCCCTCTTCCGGGAAATAGGGGTGATCATATGTATGTATGTATGTATGTATTCTTTTCATACCCTCTCTTTATAAATGTTTTAGATAGGCAGATTATGTCAATATTCTTCAAGTCATGTTGGCCAAGAGAGAGCACCTCTATATCTTCTTCCGTCATTATCTTACTAGCAATTGATTTCACGATATTTTCGTATGGAGCATATGTTTTGATAAAGGACTTAATCTGGTACTCCTCTAAAACATCTTTACTTTTCACTAGTTCTGTGGCAAGTCCTACACATTGCTTTCCTCCATATATGTAAAGATTCTTGCGTTTTTTATTTTCTTTATGTCTTTCAATCTTAGTTGCGTTGTTGTCTTTGGGGTATTCGTCTCGTCTTGAGTCGTGAGTTTTTCATCTATGGTAATTTTTGGTCCCTTCCGCTGTTGTTTTCCATACTCTGGTCACTTTTTACACCCTTTGGTATAGTGGGGTCACTATAGTGACATTATCTTTCGGTTGAGTATAGTCAAGGTCAGCAGTGTGCGTTAGGGATTTGTTTCCATCCTCAGACGTTTCTAAGCGTTTAGCACGAATGCGCCGTTTTCGAGAAGAGGAACAGGAAGACGCTGTCAATAACTTCTTGATAGATGAAGATGTTGGTCCTCTTGTTCTTGCATTTCTTTCTAGCTTAATGGTTTTTTTCTAATAGCAGTTCGATTTCTATGTGTGCGCTTTTTATTTTTTGCTAAAGATTATCTATAGTGCTTTTGAGTTCTTCTACTTCTTTGTTGTGTGCACAGGTGAAGAGAGCTGGTAAACTCGATTCCTATATTGAAATTGGCGTCGATTCCGGTGAGTTAAATTTATCTTCTTCTAGGGAGTTATTTTTTGGTATTTTCTTATTCTTGTGTTATCCATTTTTCTCTGTTAAGGACGAGCAGAACTGCATTACGTCCCCACTGTTGACGAGGCCAATATGGTAATGGCGATTATTATGCATGACAATATTTACACGATAATCGTAATGATTTCGTCAACACGAGGAGACGAAATTGCTCACGAGGCATTAATGAACTTCTATAACCGTATTGGTTTGGTCATGCCGAGGGGACGAATTCAATACGGATGACGAAATATGCCTCCCGGAGCCATCAACCCGGAAATAATGCGTGTGATTCACCAGGAGCCACATGGAAACTATGCTGCTGGTTCAGATACAACTCCAGCAGTTGTTGGCTGGAGTTGTATCTGAACCAGCAGGCATAAAGGCATTCCCGTCGCGTTGCAACATGGTACTGTGAGATTTTAATTGCAAGGATTATTTAAGGAAGCCTCCGTGGCCTAGTGGTAATCGCATATCAGAAACGATCGTGTGGGTAGCAACATCTGGCCGAGATGGGTACTGGATGGGTGTCCATTTCTATGTGACATTTGTTTCGTGCTTTCCTTGTTTCGAAAGACACGTTAAGCTGTTGGTCCCGGCTACTATCGCTACTTGGTGGTAGTAGTCGCAAATCTGTGTCAGAGGCCCTAATAGGGCAGCTGGATTACTTCTGAAGGTTGTGTTGACCACATGCCCAAAACCCCTCTATCAACCCGAACTGAGCCAGCGTGATAGGATATGGCTAAATCTTACTCGTATCCCAGGAAAGGTCCGTGCCCTCGGTGGGGACTTATTTATTTTATTTATTATTTAACCTCTTGAATACCACCGGCGCCTAACGCCACTTTATGTTCTAAATTTTAGGTTTTAGGTTATTTATTTTCCGTTTTAGGTTTTAAATTTTATTATAATGGCAAAAAGTTCAAAATCGCGACTCGCCCCAACTATCCTCGGTTTTTGAGAGGTTAAGGACGGAAAAATTAAAATAATAGAAAACCAGATGAAAGTTCGATATCAGACATAGGAAAAGAATCTAAATCTCGGAACTTCAAAATGAGAGCAGTAAAGGGGTAGCCTTTATAGTTTAACCGAAATTTAATAAGTTCATCGTGGATCAGATCAGAAAATTAAAAATAAAAGTTTGCAAACTCAATCATGTGAAAAGTCAAATGAAAGGGCTTGTTGCGAAGACCCCCACTCCCCTTTCATCTCCGAAACTACTGATTCTGAACGCGAAATATTAAACTGCACATCAAAAATACGTGTTAAATTATTTGTATTTTTTTTTGTGATCCAATGTCTCATTCAAAGGTTTATAAAAGATGTATTTAGTTTATATAGTAACTACAGATATTGTAACTACTTTATGTTAGTTCATAAGTCTTTTACATTTATTGTATTTCAATAAAGAATTTCAAAAACGACAACAAATTCAAAACAAAACTGATTCTGAAATTCTGAAAAATACTTCTTCAATTATTTATTACCAATAAAGCCATAGATAAAATATTTTCATTAATCAACACGTCGGTATATGATACAAGTCCAACGTGTAACTAAATTCTCTCATATAGGCTTCGTATTACGCCTGGTGTCGATGAATATTGAGATTTTAGATTTCTCTCCCCTTTTACGCTCGATTTCATGAAGCTACCAAGACCATAGAACAAGAATGATGCCCTGAGGTTCAAAAAAACTGACTCACGAGTCTGATACCACAAATCGTAATAAACCTTGAGGCGGCGCATTCGAAACAGCCTTTACTATCTCAAGTATATCTCTATCTCTTTATATCTCAAGTTACGCAGAATAATGATAGCAGTATATGTCTCTCCATATAAAATAATCACGGAATTGACATACCGTAATAAGGTATGCCCATATGTTGATGCTGTTCTTCAGGATGATCTTTAACTATTTTGAGAGGGGGTCAAAGTAGTTCTACAAAAAATTTCAAAATGGCGGCCATTTTAACAAATATAAGTTATTTTGACCTGGTTTCCTACAAGTGTGTACGGAAGAATTGGTGCGGAAGTCCAACTCGCACTTGACCGTTTATTTTAATTTTTGTCATTTTTAGGGTTCCGTACCCGAAGGGTGCCAAACGGGACCCTATTACTAAGCCTCCGCCGACCGTCCGTCTGTCCGTCCGTCCTTCCGTCTGTCACCAGGCTGTATCTAATGAACCGTGATAGTAAGACAGTTGAAATTTTCACAGATAATGTTTTTTGTTGCCGCTATAATAACAAACATTAAAAAAACAGAATAAAAAAATATTTAATGGGGCTCTCATGCAACAAACTTTTTTTTCCTCGTATTTGCTCGATATTGATAACGGCAACAGATAGACGCTTCAAATATTCACAGAATATTAAGGTATATATTAGCTTTAAAAATAAATAAATAAATTAAAATAAAATAAATATTTAACGTGTTTTTTTTGCCGTTGTAATATATAGTGTTACGGAACCCTTCATGCACGAGTCCGACTCGCACTTGGCCGGTTTTATTTTATATGACTTGTGTGCAATAAAAAAACTATGAAATTATGAATCGGCTTGAAACCGGGACCCCAGAGTTTCAAGAAAGCAAGCTCAGCTTGGTTGTATCCTTGGTATCTTGAGCAACTTGGGGACGAATATGCTTACAAAATCGGTTGACATTGCAAATCACCTAAGACTCCTGAGTGATGCAAGGAAGCTAATACCAGATTCTGCCGTGCGGGCACCGCTGGTATCATTGGGGGAGCGCGACAAAATGGCTCACGTTAAATCGATTATCGATAACTGTACACAAACACTAGGGTTATTTTTTAGTCCCTATACTACACGTATATGTATGTATACTACACGTGGGGCGGACTCTAGTCAACTGAGCGACAGTGTGAGTAAATTTGGATTGGGTGAACTAAATGCAAGAGGTGAACGTCTAATACAGTTTGCAGCCGATAATAATCTAGTGATATCAAACAGCTTTTTCCAACACCACCCACGGAGACTTTATTATAATAATAAAACGTTTATTTCGGATAACAAAAAAGATCCATATAGTTAGTATCACACAATTTACTTAATGCTATGTTAGTTACTTAATACTTAATACTATACACATTTATATACAACTTGAAACCCTAATTCATGTAAATGGGCCTATCTGTTGTTCGACTCATTTTCCCACATACTGTCAGAGTCCCTGTCACGACACTCACCCAGTGTTTAAGTATTGGGCCATCGTGCCGCCCTGCGATGACCTGCAGGATGCTATTGGTGCTGTCACGCGTTCTGCTAAGTAAGGCGGCCGTTCTCTTACGTATGATGGAATGAAATCCATCAGTACGTGCTTCAACAAACATGCACGATGCACTGCAGTAGCGTGGCAGCCCCAGCAGCATCCTGAAAGCATTGTTATACTGGACGCGCAGGGCATTGAGAGTCTTTTGGGTATAGTTGATCCATAGGCTGCACGTGTAAAATGATTGACAATAAGCCTTAAAAAGTGTAATTTTGACTTGCCTTGTACAACGTGCGAACCTACGAGCCAACATATTCGCCCGAACTGCCAATGCCCTGCGCTCCCGCTCAATATCAAGATCATCCTTCAGGTCCTCCGTCACTATATGACCAAGGTATTTAAAACTTTTTACTCTATTGAGATCTTTGCCATATAATCTTAATGGCGGCAATACACTCGGAAGTTTACTACCCGCCCCAAAGACCATAACTTCACTCTTCTTAACATTATATTTGAGGCCATGACTCTCCGCATACCGCTCACATGCGCTGAGTAGCCTTCTCAAGCCCCTCGGCGATGGGCTCAGCAGCACCATGTCTTCAGCATAGCTTAGATTGTTGCAGATTTTTCCATCGACATAGCAACCTGCATGCATGCTGCTAAGCTCACCGACTAGGTCGTTCACATAAAGGTTGAACAGCTTTGGGGACGTTAGCCCCCCCTGCCTAACTCCACATTCCATACGGTACGCGTCTGAAAAGTCGTTTCCCCATTTTACTACATTAGTTTGGTGCTCATACCAGTATTTAAAGATATTGATGACCTGGCCTGGTAGGTTAGTTTCCCGACACTTATCCCACAGGATATCGTAGGATACCAGGTCAAATGCTTTGGATAGATCCAGGAAACATGCGTAGACATTCGTCTTGCGGTCTGTATAGTACCTAACAGTATGCTTCAAGCCCCGGATTGCACTTTCTGTCGATAGGCCAGGTCTAAAACCAAACTGGGCATCATTGAGTTATATATGGGTACTCAACTGTGTATCGAGCAAACCATCGAATACTTTCGCGACTATAATAGTTGCTAAAGAAATCGGCCTATAATTATTTCTGTCGGAAATATCCCCTGTTCTATTTTTTACAATGGGCACCACAACTGTCTCCATCATATCCCCCGGAAGATATCCATGACCAACACATAAACTATAAAACATTGCTAAGACTCTAGGCATATGTATGCCTGCGTTTTTTAGGTATTCAACGCTGAGCCCGTCGTGGCCCGGTGACTTCCCTCCAGTCATGTTTTTAATGACTGTTGCCACATCTTTAGGGGTGAATCGAGTCCTCAGGTCAGGGGGGCGTTGCTCAGCACTGGTCACCTGATTTGAACGAGCTATTAGTGATTTTACCCCGAAATGCTCACGAAATATGTTAGCTATTTCCTTCTGCTCCGTGGCCCCATCAACAGATACTGGAAGGCCAGGTTTAGTATTCAGCTTATTGGTTGACTTCCAAAATTGGTTAAAATTTTTAGCCTTATGGTGTGCAGCTAATATGTCCATGGCTATTTGGTCCTGGTTGTTTTGACACCACTTAAGCTTTGCCTTAAAACATTTCCTACTTAGACACATTTCTAGATAGAGTGGACCTGAGCTAGGTTTTCCATAAGTAAGCCATAACTGGAACCTCAGTCGAGCCTCTGTATGTGCCACCCTTACATGCTTGTTCCAGCCAGTTATGTAACGTTTTTTACTAGGACTGTTCTGGTTACTACTATTCACAGCCGCTTCACTTAATACTGTTACAATTTTATTGTACATATTATCCAAAACAGATCTATGGACTACGTTATCACAGATATTTTCGGAACAAGCACTAAGTTCATCAGGAAAATCAATATATCTTAGCTTACTAAGACACACTTCAGTATACAACTTTACCTCTTCCGGTTGTCTGTTACCCCATCGAACTTTACAACACTCTATTTGGTTATTTACATTTATATTTCTACGTCTTATATGCCTAAAGTTACAATAAATAATAATTGAATAATGGTCTGACCATACAACATCATAAAGCATTTTAACGATTGTTACAGTACTATAGGCGGATTGCGTAACTAAGCAATGGTCTAACCATCGTCTTGACCCATGAGCTTCACTCACAAATGTATATGTGTCTGAATCTATGCCTAACTTTTCTATATCCGCACATATCCATTTCTGGTCATCGCAGAAGCTCAGCATCTTGTCACAAAATGGCGTATATGGGTGTGCATTTAGGTCACCCAACACATACACAGATTCAACATTGTTTTGTTGCACAATCGCATTTATCTCTCCTAGGCACTCCGTAAATTCCGGCAAGTTAACGCTATCATCTGTAGGCGTGTACACACTAAATACAAGGATTTATGCCTTTATGCCAGGAGATCACCGGATGGCAAATATCGCAACCAAATTGACTATATTTTGATTAGGTCGCGGTGGAAGACATCGATTCGAAATAGTTACACGTTACCTGGGGCTGATTGCGGATCGGATCACCAACTTCTGATCTCTAAGGTTCAGCTCAAGCTGAGAGCAGCTAGAAAACTTGAAAAGCTAAGAAGGATTGAGGTGAAGGATAGCTCAAAGTTTTTGAAGGCAATTGAACAGAATTGGACCCAATGGACAAATGCGGACCCTAATTCCAAGACCCCGGATCAGCTGTGGAACCGAGCAAAAATCCTGATAGAGAACGCCGTCAAGGAGTTTGTACCACCTGAACTGATACGAAAACGACAACACTGGATGGGCGACGTTACTATGGAACTTGTTGAAGAAAGGAGAAGAATGAAAACCACAGGAGCTGATGTTAGATCTCTGAACGCCATGTCTGCGCAGATTAAAAAAGCATGCAGGCAAGACCGGAACGCTCAGCTTCAGAATATATGCGCAGAAGTCGAAACACACGCAGACAAACATGAATCCAGAGATCTCTATCAGAAGATACGCTTTATCACTAAGTCTCTTACTTCTAAGACATGGGCCATCGAAAACGCTCATGGTGAGACGATCACTGAAATAAAAGAGATATCCGAAACTTGGAAATAATATTGCCAGTCACTATTACAGGATCCAAACTCACAATGTTTCGCATCAACCGAACCTAGGGCTGAAGAGATAGAGCCAGACATTCTCGAAAGCGAAGTGAGAGCTGCGATTAAACACCTGAAGAACAGGAAAGCCACCGGCAGAGATGCTATCCCGATAGAAACCATCAAAGCGTCAGGTGAACATGGTGTTCAGATTTTCAAAACCCTCTGCAACAAGATATGGCAGACAAGCACATGGCCGCAGGAATGGGTTCACACTGTATGTATCCCTCTACACAAAAAATGTTCGACGAAAACGTGTAGTAACTACCGCCTCATTGCCCTAATATCACACGCGAGCAAGCACATTCTCAACGAACGCCTTAAGACCTTCTTATCCAAAGAGATTGCACCCGAACAAGCCGGCTTTGTGAAAGGTAAAGTAACCCGGGAGCAAATCCTGACAGTGCGCCAGATCATCGTAAAAGCCAGAGAATTTAACAAACCCACTTATATTTGCTTTGTTGATTTTTCAAAGGCGTTTGACTCTGTGAAATGGCTGAAACTTTGGAAAACTCTACTGGAGATGGGTACTCCAACACACCTTGTGCACCTCTTAAGGCGCCTCTACGAGGATGGGACTGCGTCAGTGAGAACAGACGAGACACTTTCAAGCCACTTCCACCCTAGCGCGGGAGTCCGTCAGGGATGCATTATTTCTCCGCTTCTATTCAACACCTACACAGAGCTCATAATGAGAATTGCCCTTGAAGACTGGACGGACGGTGTCGGCCTGAGGATCTCGAACCTACGCTACGCCGATGATACCACCCTATTCGCAAGCAGTAAGCGAGATATGGAAGACCCGCTGCATAAAATGGAAAGCGTCAGCTTGGAGTTTGGCCTTAAGATCAATCGCAGTAAGACGAAGATGATGATTGTGGATCTTGCCAACAACAACTTGCCCGAAGTCGCGAAAATAGCGAATTGTGATGTGGTCCAATCATACGTCTATCTGGGAGCGCTGATATCCAACAATGGCGGATGCGTGGACGAAATAAAGCGATTGCGAGGTCTTCAATGGACAGGCTCAAGAAAATTTGGAAGAACTGCAACATCACCAAAGCCACAAAGACCCGGCTGGTAAGAGCGCTTGTGTTCCCCATATTCCTTTACGCTGCAGAGACATGGACGCTTCGGGAAAACGAGAAAAAGAGGACAGATGCTCTTGAGATGTGGTGCTGGAAAAAAATGCTTAGGATATCGTCGACAGAGTTCCGTACCAACGACTCCATCCTCCAAGAACTAGGCATCAAGCAGCCCCTATCTTCATTAGTCCAGGCTCGTATCCTCAACTTCTTTGGACACGTATCTCGACGCGGCCATATGTCCATCGAGCGACTGGTGGTGCAGGGCAGAGTAGAGGGCACCCGAATGCGTGGCAGATCACCAATGAGATGGACAGACTAAATCAAGGCAGCACTGGATGACCCCCTGTACCAATGCACCAAAAAAGCAGCCCTCAGAGACGAATGGCGACGAATTGTGAGGCGGGTTAGAAGAAGAAGATACTACACGAGCTGATGCCCGCTCAACGTGTAGGGACCCGGACATAGCAGGGAGGTTTGACTCCCGGGCATGGTTAATACCATTTTTTTCCAATCAGACACAAAAAAAACGGCGCCGCCGCCAGTACCTTCCGCCACCGAGATCCCGGCCGCCACCGTCGGATCTGGTATAAGCTGGTTGTCTAAAATATTATTTACAATAATGGCATGTCATTACTAGTAATAGGAGCATTTTGAATTTTGTCAAAGGATACAAAATCCCATTAATTGATATTCCCAATCAATATCCTAATTTCAAATCGAAACAATCTTTTGTTGAAAGTGATATGCGGTATTTGGATTCTGAGATATGACAGATAATTCAATCAATCAATTGATCAATTTGTGTCTTGAGTTTTCCTAATAGCTAAAAGTGACGGAGGTAAACGGTTTATCCTGAAACACATATTTGTTAAGGTGATACGAAAAAAATATATATAAAAGGAATACGAATGTAAACGAAAGTGACAGCGTTAATAAATTCCACATAAAAAAGAAAAGAGAGCGCCAATCATACGTGTAAAACTTAAACTAAAATAACAAATCGCCAAACCACATAAAAATTGTTTAAAAATAAACAACACATTCGACCCGAATGGCCGAGTCGCCAGTGACACTGCCTACGAAGCCAAGAGTCCCGGGTACGAGTCTTGGTGGGAACAAATATTTGTTTGATGAGATAGGATATATGTATCCCTAGTCATGGTTGTTTATCTATCTAAGTATAATATTTATCTATATAAGTATGTGTATCGTTGTCTAGTACCCAAGATACAGAAAATTCTAGTTAGGGGCTAGATCAATGTGTGTAAATAGTGTCCAAGTATTATTATTATTATAAAACTAAGCTATTTTATAAAACAGATTTTCAAGGAGAGTTTACTAATACATAATATCTATATTTCGAATGCAATTCTACAATGAAATAAGTTAGGACTTCAGAATTACAGGAAAAAATAATAAAATAGAGGTCTGTTCATAAATAAATTCTATCAAGAAAATTTCATCCAAATACGTTTTCTTTCAGTGAGAATCTTATTTAAATTTGCAATAAACTTTAATCTAAAAATCAAATCTGTAGATAGTGGAGTAAATTAATTCGAAAAAATCCTCATTTTTTTCGTATCAATTTAAGTGTTACCATTTTAAAATGGAAGATTGACGGACGGCGAATACAATTGTGACAGGAAATTACTATATGTTAAATTAATATGTGAAAAGGGCTATTTTTTATACCAATTCACGAGGATCATATATTTTTTTGAGATATTATTATACAGATATATTGTTTGAATTTTTGCCTTACCATTCGGCTGGAGTTCGGCGCCTTATTTCTCAATATCACACCACAGAGGAATATATAGGAACAGAGAGAAAGGTTCTAAGGAACCTGCAAAATTCATACCTATATTAGTAGGGTTGGCAAAAGAGAAAAAAATAAAATAACAAACTGTTACGAGCTTTTATTGACCGAGCGATTTTATTATCTTATTCTTAGGGCGATATGCCATTGAAATAATTAGGTATATAATACAGTTCGTCACATGAGGTCACCCACTTATAAACTCAACTACCTACTCATCATGGACACATAAATATTTGTAGGGTAATAATACTAATAACAATTACCTAACTAAATAACACGGTTTTTGCTACCTACTTTAACATTTTAAATAGGTATACCTAGTCTGGTATTCATTTACTTACCTAGTAGACTCCTTGGGATAGTTAAAATATGAAATGTCTTTTCTGTTTCTATTATTATTCATGCAAACAGTACATTACACCATTTTGAAAGTCCAAAACGTACACTCAAACACTTTAATAACTATTTACAGTTTATTCTACATCAAACAATTAGATAAGATAGGTGACCACAAATAAGACGTGGTTTATGCAGGCCCTCCGTTTGGGCACTGGCCGAACGAGCGCAAACCGGTTTTATCCAGTGGCGGCGCGTACGCGACACAGCGGCCAGTGCTCACTCACACATGCACAGTATGCTTGTAGTAGGTTACCTATGACAGCGTGGTTCTATGAACCTTTGTCTCTGGTCCTTCCTTTGTCTCTGGTCCTTTCTTCCGCTGTTTTCTTACACTGAGCGTTAATAACACAATGCTGATGTTGCGGTAGTTATTTCAAATGTTGTCTGTAATTAATGAACCATGTCTTAGGTAAGCGTATGCGCAAAGGGATTTTATTAGCTAAAAGAAATGTGTAAAAAGGACACAATATAACAGGTAGCATGTAGCATCGTGGGCGCAAAGGACAGCATACAGTGCGCTAGTGTGTAGCGTGAGCATAAAAGGTTCTTATTGGCCAAAAGAAAGTTATACAAAGGATAACATGTGTGCGTTTGCGTTGTTTGGTGCCAATCTACGAGACATATACCACGTCTTGGACGTATAAAAAAAGTCGGACGTAGTGAATTTAGGGTTGCCAAGTTAGCCAAATTTGTACCCTACATAGTCAAAAAATAAAAATACTTTAATGAGAGAGGGAAGAAAAAAAACACTGCTCCACAAAGTCCAACAGATGGTGCTGTGAATCGCTCTTGGGTTCTTGCGCTTCTTTTCTCAAACGGGTCTATAAATCGAAAAATGGTCATAGTGATATTATTTTTAAAACATCTATCCAATGACATCTTACACTATGGGATAGAGTATAATATGAAATAGAGGTGTCATTCGAGAGATCTTTAGGAAATAATATCAATATAATTGGACCATTTTTCGATTTATGGACCCGTTTGAGTAATAAAAGCGCAACAAACAAATTGCGATTCACAGCACCATCTGTTGGATTTTCTGCAAAGTTGTATAAAAATACCTAATTGAGATGATAAATGAATGATAGACAAAAATACTAATTCTGTTTAAATTTATAGCCCTAACAAGAAAAATGACCGTCAATATCACAGTCATAATAATATTTCGTTGGTCGGCATCTCACACCAAATTTCAAGCGAAGGTGTCAGAAATGCGATACTACGAGATATGACGTAGTATCGCAGTTGTATCGTGGCAAGCGGTGTCGGCACAGAGGAAGAAAGAACTATTTATTCCTCTGTGGTATCGTTAAGCTCAGGTCGGCATTAATTGGGAGTAAAACAGTGGTGTAAACGTCGTATTGATAGATAGATAAGGAGATGATCCATTTTTAGATAGATAGATTCGAAATAATTATTCGAATATTCGTTTCGAAAACGGCTCATCGTATGGAACTCTAAATAATCTTAGATCGGTTTTATCCTAAATTTCTAGAAATAAGGTCCAAGACAAACTTGTAAACATATTTAATAAAGATGTTTTCAGATAAAAATCCAGTTTTCCACTATATTATAGTAGTTTATGTGACTGCTACATAATGGAGGGCATTAATACTCGAGAGTGGGTTTATGAAACGAGCCGAAGGCGAGTTTCATAATAATATCACTCGAGAGTTTTAATGCCTAATTATGTACAGTTACATACACTAGTTTATCTACACACATATCATAAGCTCTCTTTGATGTGTTCAGGAACCGCATGTTTGACCGGCATTGTGGCTCTGCAGTTGTTTAGCTTGTTCTGTAGTACCAACTTCACGCAGGCGGGCATCGGCCTTCGAAATTTGAATGTCAGTACCAACTTCACAGACAAACTAGGAGCGGCACGCAGGCAGGCGTCGGCGTTTGAAATTTGAATGACATAATATGTAGAAAAACTACACATTATGGTCATAATGTGTAATTTTTCAGATAAGAAATGAGTATTACCAAGTAGTTTAACATTATGCTGATCGTAACGTGCGGTTTTTGTACGCAGTAAAGAGGGTTTATGATACGTGTGTAGATAAAATTTAAAAGGTAGTTATAACAACATAACATTTTTTTTGTCAGGTTCTATATACTCAACAAACTATTTGGGAATTTCACAATTTAATAAATCTCGTGTCATTAATTTGTTGCTGTGGCAGCATTATAAATATACATTTAGTGAACATTTCAACTTTCTACCTATTAAGGATCATGATCATGAGATAAAGCCGAAAGACAGACAGACAGACAGACAGTGTCCATAGGGTTCGGAATCCTTAAAATTAGTACGAAATTCCAATAATCACAATTGTCAAATTACAATAACAGGATTAAGATTAAGTAACAATCTAAGTTCCTAATTACCATATTTATTTTTAATCTTATTATTTTTGTTTAATTTTGAACACATCTTAAACATATAATATTTCATAGGTTTCTAAGCACGAAGACCTCTTCTGATCCATCTGAAGTGTTGATATAGATTTAAAAGCTTTTAACAAGAAACTAAGTAGGTTCCTATTATATATTTTTTTTCTAATGAACTAATAGTTCATCAAAATGCTATTATAAGTTAAGTTGCAGTATTTATACTTAACATTTTGTTACTGCAATTTTTTTATAGCTCCTAACGTTTTTGAGTTAAGATTAAATTTGAGAAATTATTATGATATTATTTTTTTTGGAATATTTTCGGCCACGTCCTTTTTTATTAAGGGGCTACTTCTCAATGTCTATGATGACTTGTCACTCACATTTACGTATTCGTATATACTGTGAGTAATACAAGCAGATGTATATTTACGCTAGCTTGTTGATTATCATATGTGACATCGTGCATCCACTGACGTATAAACGTTATTTGATTATTTTTGCTCGAGAGAAAAGTCTCCAGAAATTATTACAAAATCTGTTTATCACTTTTTTTACCATTTTACGCCGGATTTAAATTTATGTACCTACTTATTATTTATTTCATGGTTGTAAAAATATTAAGTTGTGTTGCTCTGTGAGACCTCCATCGACTATCTTTTTTATCACGCTTTTATTAGCTTCACCTGTATGTTTGTTTGTTTGTAACCGACTCCTTTGGACTCGATTTTGACCCACTTTAAACGAACAGATTCAATTGAAACTTTGTACACTTATCAAGAATCAGCGACAATGTAATAATTTCATAATTTGATCTCATTATCCTGATTAGGATCGCTAGGATTAATTAATTTCTCACACAACCTCTGTGTGAGATCAAGTGAGACCTACGCTGTCTGCGTATGCGTACCGTCACCTACTTTTCAGCTCGCGTATTCGGCTAACTCGAACTAAAAATTAAAAAAATATATAGTTTAAAAAAACTAAAAAACTTGCTTTTAAAGCACTTCGAACTAAAAGTTAAAAATAATTTTTAATGTAACCTTAAAACAATAATTTATAAAAAATACTATTATTATTGTGAAACAAAAAGCGTCGGGTGCTCGATGTACAAAAGATATGGAACAAAGCGCCGGACGCTTTTTTTTTCACAATAATAATAGTATTTTTTATTCATTATTGTTTAAGGTTATATTAAATATTATTTTTAACTTTTTAGTTCGAAGTGCTTTAAAAGCGTGTTTTTTAGCTTTTTTAAACTATATTTATTTTTAAACAATTTTTATGTAGTTTAGCGCTACGTTATGACATTTTTTCCCGATTCCGTCCCTCTCACACTGCGGGTCTTTCTACCTGGAGTAACCTTTGCACGGACGAGGTATCGCCTTAACAATGAAATACTATAATCAATCCACCGCAGGATATAACATTTCAAAACAGATACATTTATCATCAACAATGAAACTTACTGCTTATTATGTACGCAACAAGAAAATGCCAAAAAAATAAAGGATTGGACAAAGTATAGGTTAGATATAAAAGATACCAAAATTATAATTTCAATTAATTTTATGAAAGTTTAAAATTAAGATAGAGTATATGTTTTAATTTTTAACGTTTGCACGTTCTTATACTTGCGGGCTAGACTTTTTTCTACATAGGCTTTTAACGTAGGTATTGAGTGCCGGACCCCGTTTGACGATCTCTGTGGCGCTGTGGTTGTGGTTCTGCCTACCATGCGAGAGGTCCCGGGTTTGATTCTTTCAAGGGTCAATGCATTCTCTACTACAACAAGATACCTCTGGAGATCTTGAAATTGCCATTTGAGCAATTTAAAAACCATGTTAAAGCGACTTTGTCGAAAAAGGGATATTACAATGTTCAAGATTACTTAAATGATGGGACTGTATGGGGTTAATCTGGCTCAACACATACCTTGCTGGTAATAAAGAATTTCTTCGTATTTAACCATTTAACTGTTTACTATCAAAACGTTGGCGGAATGAAGGGCAAATTACACGATCTACGATTGAGTTTGATGAACAACAGCTGCGATGTGGTGGTTATTACAGAAACCTGTCTGAATGAACGAGTCTACGATGGCGAACTTTTAACCAGCGGTTATCAACTATTTCGACGTGATAGAGACTTCACCAAGACTACTAAGTTGGATGGCGGAGGAGTCATGGTGGCAGTGAGGAACTCGGTGCAGGTTTACCGCAGACAGGACTGGGAATCCCCGAGCGTGGATGAGATCTATCTGGTATTCCCCGATAAACAACACTCTGGCCTAATTATGTGTGCTGCTTATATCCCCGATTCTTCTCCCTATAAAGTTTATGAATCACACTTAGTAAAGGCTCAGGACGTCTTCATTGAGATGCCTGGCTATAATTTTTGTTTATTGGGCGACTACAACATCCCAGGTATCGATTGGCAATTCCAGGTCGGTATAAAAGGCTGTAACTTACCGGACCAGTACTTAATAACCGAGGTTAACAAACTTTTATCCAACACCATGTCACTTCTTAATATGCTACAATTCAATAGCATCAGAAACATAAACAACCGGACTCTTGATTTAATCCTAAGCAATATAATTGACATTGATGTCGTTACCTCCACGCAACCTGTGTTGAACGTTGATAGACATCATCACCATTGGAAATATCATTATCTACCAATATGTCCGAAAAAATATTATTAAACGCAAACATCACTAAGCTTAACTTTTATAAAACAGACTACGTCACTGCTATCGAGAAACTGCAGAGCATTGATTGGGTTACAGAATTGACACACTTGAACGCAGAAGAATCTTTAGATTTATTCTATAAACATATATATTATATTATTGATATAACTGTCCCCCGTGTTAAAACTAAATCACGTAAATATCCCATTTGGTTCTCTAAGCATCTGATAAAATTATTTAATCTGAAAGACAAAGCGTGGCAGAAGTGGAAAGTTTATGGAGCGTTGGCGGACTACAATCGGTTTTCTAAGTTACGCGCCAAATGTAAACATGAGATGGACATTTGCAACAATAAATATGTAAGTAATGTTGAGGAGTCTGTTAAGGTGGACATTAAAAACTTCTGGAAGTACACTACCGCTCTTAAAAAAACCAATACCGGCTACTCTTCAGTGATGAAGTCAGGAGACACTACTTCACACAAAATTGATGAAATAGTCGAACTTTTCTCTGAATATTTCTTGTCCGTGTTTGAGCCAAACTCAGGGGTGTCACCTAACTTGCTCGAACTTAATCTTATTGATAATCCCAATAGTCCCCTTCACCTGTCCAGCTTGACCCTATCTGAACCTGAAGTAACTTCAGTTCTTCGACAGTTGGACATCACCAAGGGTGCGGGTCCAGATAAAATTCCACCTATATTCCTGAAAAATTTGCATGAATATATCTCTCCAGCACTTACTATTATATTTAACAAATCATTACAAGAGGGCGTTGTACCATCAGTCTGGAAGCTTGCCTATGTCACGCCTATCCATAAGTCAGGACCAAAAAATGAGGTTTCCAACTATCGTCCCATTTCCCTTTTATCCACCCTAGCTAAAACATTCGAAAAATTGGTACATAACAGAGTATATCCCCTTTTGGAACCATTCCTTGATCCAAAACAGCATGGCTTCCTAAAGGTCTATAGGGAAATCCATTCCGACATGGACACCGTGTTGCTCCAACAGGACCTGGACAGACTTGACGCTTACTGTACCGTTAATAGTATATCCCTAGCATACAATAAGTGTCAATATATAAGATTCACAAAACAGGTGATAGAGCGTAATACGCGTGAATATCATATAGGCGGACATGCATTGCAAAGGGTCACATGTATTCGGGACCTTGGCGTCTACTTTGATGCAAAGTTGACCTTCGATGCACACATCGCACACATAACTAAGAAAGCTTATCAGATGCTTGGATTCCTCATGCGTACAACTAAGAGCTTTAAGAAACCCAAGTCCTTCCTCACGATTTACGGCTCTCTCGTTCGTTCCCATCTTGAATACGCATCCCCTATCTGGAATCCTTTCTATGCAACGTATGATGCACAAATTGAAATGGTTCAGAAGAAGTTCCTCCATAGTCTCAATTACCGTGTCAGGGCTCCGAAGAGGTCATATGATATCCTGCTTACAAACTACAGACAGACGTCCCTCCACGATCGTCGCACCCTCGCGGACGCCGTTGTTCTCAAGCGGATCTGCACCAGTTACTACAACTGCCCAGAGCTTGTCTCCCTTATAAGGTACCATGTCCCGCTCAGAGCTCCGCGGCACAAGCGGCTCTTCCACGTGAAAGCCGCTCGCACCAATGCTGGTAAAAGGGCGCCAATAGGTCGACTCTGTGCATACCACGACAAAAACTTTGCAGAGGTCGACTTGTTTGATTCATCTGTCAATCGGTTTAAGCACTCCATACGCAAGCTGTTGTTCAAAAAACTCGAGGATAATCATCCTTGACTGTGGTGTAGTAATTTCATGCACGTTTGTGCAATAGATGTACCCTGATTGTAAACAATGCACATTTTTCTCTCATATTTTGGTTTTTAATTTTAGTAAGAATGTATATTCTTAGCACCTAAGTACTTTAGTTGTTGCTCATTCGGAGCTAATTCTTCCCAAATCGTTTAAGCCATAAGTGGGATACCCTAAGGGATAAGTTAGATTTTAATTAACTGTATATTTATCCTTTGTTTGTTTTTGTAATGTAACTTGTCCTGTTTGTAACCCCTGAATAAATAAATAAAAAAAAAAAAAAAAATTGTAATTATTTATTCCTGCTTAACCTCTCCTTTTCCGCCGTCAGCATAAGCAGCGCGGCCCCGGTCACTCCCTGTACCGCTGTCAGCATAAGCAGCGGGATGACTAATATTTTTGAAACCGGTATTTTTTATCCAACGGTTGGACCAATTTTTACGGTTCGATCATGTGTGGACACCCAATTAGACAAACTTTATGGTCTGTGTGCTAGTTTATGCTTTTCCGTAGAAAAAAATAATTCAACCGCGTTTTGAAAATCACTTTCTTCCGGACGCTCCCAACGTATTTGGTGGTGAAATTTTATTGGGAGAAAAGTGTAGTTTTTTTGGTGAATTGAGGTAAGTATTTGTTTTATTCATATTTACAACTCTATTTGCGATAAACAAACCACAAATCATAGTAAAATTCATCAAGATGTCCAGAAAATCGGCAAATTTACATGATACGTCATGCAACCAGACGGATTCCCCCCAATGCTATTTGTAATTCCAATGAGAAATACAGTTAGATTTCAATAAAAAATACACATATCTTATTGGAAATCTTATAAAGAATCCATTTTTATAGGTTTCTTTATCAAAATAATGTACCAATTTGCTGATTTTCCGTCAGAAACGTGATCAGGCATCCAATTCACATGCTTCACCCGCACACATAAGCATTCCGCGACGCCATTTTACTCACACACAGACAGAATCTCACTACAGGGTGCGGGTGTTTTCAGTCATATTCGGTGAAACTCCATATCATAGGTTTCGGGGTGATGTGATGATTGGGGTTTCCATATCAAAGGTTCCGCGGCTTTATGATTGGAGTTCAGTGTCGATAAGGGGGCGGAAGCCCCTTTTTTTTATCAATGGAAAAATCCAGCATCCAGCGACTTAGAAAAATTGTGTTAAAAAATATTTTTTTTGACTGTTATTTTTTGCTTCGGAATCGTGTAGTGCTGCTTTTTGCTATCACTTTTGATTATAAACATTTTCCTCGTGCACCTCACCGATTTCGAGATATACGTCATATTATGTTTGTAATATCGATATCTCTATAAATATTGGTCCTAGGGAAAACATGCATATGACATAAAATTATGCTCGTAAGACACCCTACACGATGCCCAAGTGGAAATATCAAAATAAAAAAAATAAAAATAAAAATAAAATAAAAAAATAACAAATTTGTGTCATATTGTGTTAACTTGTCTTTTTAGGCGGATTCGTTTGCCTGCAAGTTCAGATATGTACTTTTGACAATTTAGTGTAAAATGACAAAAAAATGCAAAATTACACAAATTTGTAAAAGTGCACAGAGTGTACGTTTTGATCCTAATGCCTTAGCTACTTTTTTCAGAATGGATCATGACTACCATGCCCAGCTTGATGAGAAGCTGGTGTATGTGCGCTCCCGCTCCGGTCGGATGAAGGTAAATAATTGAAATTTCACTCGCATCGTTTTTGCTTCGTTTCCTTTTATATTTATATATATACATATCCATTAATTTGTTCCATTCAGCAGCCTAAACGGTCTGAATATAGTTTTACCAAGTATAATTAAATATTTACCTGGGAAATGTGAAGTTTTATTCTAAAAGGACACAAATAATTATACTGCAAATGTCACTGACTGCCAGTCTGGTATTTTGTTTATATTTAATTTGCCTATTTTATTTATGTTATAGATGGTGAAGCAACCAGCTTCTCTGGGCCGGAGCGGGAGCGAGGGCGACTCCTCCCCGCAGCCGTCGACATCAAGGCGCTGCCGGCGCTCGCTGGCTGAAGAAATGGTGGTAGGTATTCTGATTAGCAAGCAGATAGATCACCGGTGGTATCATACCATTCTTCTCCTCCCACAGGGTGTGGCCTGCCTGCAGCTGGCCCATTTGAGCGGGGCCTTTGTGCATTTCTCCTGCACCTACTCTTCTATTCCAGCTATCCTTCCATGCTTTCTAGTACCATACCATATACAATAATGTATTTTTCTATTTTCACAGTCATCAGCAGCTGGCAGCAGCTGGCAGCGGCCGCCGACGTCGGGAAGCGGGGAGGAGCCGGCAGCCAGCAACCTCCAGCAACGCAGTGGGAGTGAGCTGGTACGTATTTTGATCCAGTACTTTTAATTAAAAAAACTTTACAATCCCCCTCTGTTGTTTCATTTGTTGCTAAAATCGTGTGTTTTTTTTTTCATAACAGTTGGGCACGGCTGCCACAGCCACGGCGGCCTCCGTGTCCACCGCAACAACAACCACTGCATTAAATATTGTTAGAGAAACATCCGGAGCGCGTAAACGCGCTGCAGCTCCAATGCCTGGGTCGTCATCGTCATCGTCGAGAATGCCAGTTCACTCCCGGGTTCTCAATGAAAGTGAGATAGAAAATATTGTAAATGAACATTTCATTGAGGACTCCGGAAGTGAACTGGATATCTCTGATAGTGACGTTGACGATTTCGACGCGGTCATTGCAACTTCGTCTGATACGGGCAAATTAGAGCGGAGTTTCGCTGTAGCGGAGGCGGAGGAAATAGAATGCATGCGACCAGAAAGTTTGTTTGATTTGAATGTTAGCCCGCTGCCTGTTCTAGGAGAGTATGCCGAGATGCAGAATGTTCAAGCAGAAGAATTAATCGGATTTTTGAGAGGACAATTGCAAGGAGAGCATGAGGTGGCTGTCGATATGGAAGGTGATGAAGTATCTCTGCCGGATGTTGGGGCGGAAACTGTGGTCAGTGCGCCTGACAGCCCGGCCGCTGTGCGCCCGCGTGCTGTCAGCCCGCCTGCTAGCCCGGACGCGAATGTTTTTTCTTGGTCGAGTGATTTTTCGAATTTCATTGGCCAAGCAGAAACATATCTGCGTTCACCGGGCCCGCAGTCTATATCCCAGGATCCTACGGATATCTTTTTGAGAATGTGGCCTCGGTCAATCATTGAGATGATTGTCACCGAGACAAATAGATACGCATGGCAAATAATAAGTAAATTATCCGAGACAGGTCATATTCCCGCCAGTCTGGACGACTGGCGAGAGACCACAGTCGACGAAATTTATGTATTATTTGCCGTGCTGATCTATATGTCGCTGTGCTTGAGGACGAATGTCCATGAATACTGGAAGTCTGGTATGTTGGAAATGGCAAACTTCAGGAAGTTGATAAGTCGCAATCGCTTCTTCATGCTCACGCGTTTTCTCCATTTTGTGAACAACGAAGAACAACCTACTGGTGTGTCTTCGTATCACAAAAAAATCTTCAAAATTACCCCCATTTTGACACATTGCAACGATATATTTCCGAGTTTGTATACGCCACGAAGAGAACTCAGTTTGGACGAGTCGTTGCTTCTATGGAAGGGACGCCTTTCTTGGGTCCAATCCATACGCACCAAAGCGGCCAGGTTCGGGATCAAGTCCTACGACCTGTGCGAAGCAACGACTGGTTACTTGCTGAAGACTCTCTTGTACGCGGGTAAAGATTCTTCGATGCACCAGACGTCCATTCATGGGTTCAGCAACGTTACCGCGAAGGTCGTTCTTGAAGTCATGGATGGGTATCTCGATTTGGGGCATTGCCTTTTCATGGACAATTGGTATAACCAACTGCCCTTGACGAGGTACCTCAAATCCCGTGCAACTGATGTCATTGGGACGATGAATCGCAATAGGGCACACGTCCCTGCTGAGATTAAATCGCTCAATGACCGCGTGTTGCCGCGGGGACAGCAGGTGGCGAGACATTGTGGTGACATCACTTTGATTTCCTGGATGGATGTCAAACTTGTCACCACAATTTCTACATTCCACACCGATGAACAAGTTCCTGGCCGCCGAGCTGGGGTGGATGTCGTGAAGCCACTTCTTGTAAACTACTACAATCAGTACATGGGCGGTGTGGATCGTAAGGACCAAATGCTGTCCATGTACTTGATTGAGAGGAAGCGTAAGAAGAAGTGGTATGTCAAAGTATTCCACAGGCTGCTTAACAGCAGCCTGTTGAATACATACATCATTCTCTCGCGTAACCCAACATTCCGGAACCTTACGCACCGGGAAACAAGGGTTAGCGTGGCTCAGGGGCTTGTTGATCGGTTCTTCTGTCCGGGACCGATGCAACGAGAGAATCCTCCAAGCAACACCGCTTTCCACCGTCTGGACAACCACCCGCAACATTTCCCGATTCCTGCTCCGACTTATAGCAATTCCAAGAAGAAGAAGCAGGGGAGATGTTGCAGGTGCTCGGCCCTTGGAAAGCGCACGTCCGTGAACAGTTTCTGCCGTAGGTGCAACGTCAGACTCTGCCTCGGACAGTGTTGGTTGGAGTATCACACTTTGGCCAATTTGGGGCCATAGCACTTTTAATGTTATGGGTACCCATTCTCGTTTCTACAGTTTATCTGTTCCTCTTCGTCTTCCATTGAAAGTGTTATGTAACTTTAAATTGTGCAAGAAGCTCGAAACGGTATTGTTGTAATGTTAGCTTTCCTCTTATTCTAGCATGCCTACTGACTGATATCTGACTGTGTACTGATGGCTGGTTAATATGTCTCTGTAATAGGGGTTTTAAAACTACACACACCTCGCTTTGGACCGGTTTCGGTCGGGTGTATCGCTTGCTTGAGTGGGTAACTAAAACTACTAAAATATGCCATATCATATAACTTCCACGTTGCAGCATCAAACTGGTGGAAGACTGGTGTGTTGGGAATGCCTGCCTTCAGGAAGTTGATGAGTCGCAATCGCTTTCATGGACAATTGATATAACCAAATGCCCTTGACGAGGTACCTCAAATCCCGTGCTACTGATGTCATTGGGACGATGAATCGCAAAAGGGCACACGTCCCTGCTGAGATAAAATCGCTCAATGACTCCTGAGGGCATTTATGTCTTGCTAGACACATCTAAATCAGCCATCAGTGTGTGATTGTAATTCTCCTCCTTCATAGCGTTAGCGATCCGGATGTTTCTATCTTTTTGTGTGTAATTTTTATGTGTGTATGTGTCTAATGTTTATGTGTTTGTGTAAATAACAATTTCTATTTGTGGCCAACTACCTAACTATCTTATAACTTGTATAGAAATTGTTTACTTTAACAGTTGCAATGTTTCTATCTTTTTGTGTGGAATTTTTATGTGTCTAATATTTATGCGTTTGTGTAAATAACAATTTCTATTTGTGGCCAACTACCTAACTATCTTATAACTTGTATAGAAATTGTTTACTTTAACAGTTGCAACAAAATTCTTTTTCATTTTTCCGTAATTGTGTACTTTATTCCATTTTTTATACGGTAAAAGTTACAAATATCAGTCAAACAACTATCTAAGAACTTGTATAGAATTGTTTACCTACTTACTTACTGTTTACTACTTTTCCATAATTGTGTACTCGTGTGTGTGTAAATATAATGTATACAGTTTCATTGTGCATTAGTACTGTCCTGTTTTTTAAACAATTATGTCTCGCCCAGGTTTGCTGGAAGAAATATCTTTTTAGAGATAAGCTCGCCTGTTGTTATAAAATTTCTTTTAAGTACATTTTTATGCACAGGGCAATAAAGAATATGAATATATAACTATATAAATTTTGCTGGAAGAAATATCTTTTTAGAGATAAGCTCGCCTGTTGTTATAAAATTTCTTTTAAGTACATTTTTATGCACAGGGCAATAAAGAATGTGAATATATAACTATATAAATTTTTGTTCTTTTTTATTTTTCCAAAACCTAATTACACAATTACACATTAGGTAGGTGGTAGCTAATTACTAATTACACATTTCAAATAATTGTTTATTTTTTACAAATTTGTGTAATCTTACACTAAATTGTCAAAAGTACATATCTGATCTCGCATAACACTAGTTAACACAATATTACACAATATTACACTTTGTAAGAACAGTAGGTATCTGTACTTGCGCGTGAACGGAGCCGCGTGGAAACACTTCATATACACATAACAACTAAATACTAGTTAACTCAAACTTACACCATACCTACACGAACGAAACACCAGTTTAGCTATTTTACCTAGAATCAAATCACGGCGAAACATTTTCTTCGTTCCATCTTTGCACACTCTGTATAAACGCATATCGTACACCTGCCGAGACCTTGAGAAAGCCCAGAAACAACACACCGTGACACGAAATAACATGCATGATTTTGAATTATTTTTGTATGAAAAGGTACATAGTACGATACACTGTTAGAAAGCCTAGTTTGTCTTCTACTTAGAACCACTAATTCTAGAATGATAAGTATCACCTATTGCCTATAAATTCAATAATAGTACAAAGTGTTGATTTCTACCTATTTTATACTTTCCTTGCGAGATATGGCGTCCTCACACTTATCATTTATGATTTAGTGGCAAATACCACTTGTTTTCCTCTTATTGAATAAATTACCTATCCTAGGAACTAAGAAATATAACGCTAGGTAGTCTAGTCTCTTCACAAATAATTTCACAAGATTTGCATAATTCGCGCGATGCGTCAGTTTACTTTCCGTATTTTATGAAAATTTGAAACGCTGAAATATTCGAAAGTTTCTATAAGAACACCCTAATGTTTTTATTGTTTTGAAAAGGTTATTTTGTGTAGATTACGTAGGTATCAAACAACATGTACATGTTGTTGATAATTTTCTGATGTCGGCTAGATTTGTGTCGAGAGGGAGCATTTTCATAGAAGTCTGTGTTTCTCATGCCAGTACAAAAACAAACTAAGGTCACAGTGACATTTTCTACACATTGTGTAAAAGAGGGTTTCATTAGCTACTCAGATATACAACTCCCATAATTCTAAGTGTTACCATTCCAACAGAATCACTTGATATATTAGTCAAGTGCCGCGCAGCCCGCACGCTCAAAAACACTCCGGTATTTGTCGTTTTTGACGTCTCGAACTCCCGGGAAAGGAGAGGTAATTATGATAATGACTAAATATTATATTTTGTATTAGTTAAGCATAAGAATTTTTTAAAAGAGATCTAAAAATCAATCTGTGGGAGTTTCTACGCCCTTCTTCTCCCACAGTGGTCCAATGTAGAGAAGTGGCAAAAAATGACGATTGCTAAGTATATGTAAATATCTACAGTAATAAAGACATTTGGAATTTTGGAATTTTGGAATCCCCGGGTGGGTTGCAAAAAAAAACCCAGGTCTTAGATGTTTATATGTGAGTGACGTCACTGTTTCTGGCTCCCACGACACAAGGTGTCCTAGTGTGTGGCCAGAAGTAACTTGCGAGCCAATAAGTAAATGTTTTTTTTTGTTACAAACGACGTACCCTTTCTTTACCTTAAATACGTACAATATTTTTCGTAATTTAAACAAAATCGAGTTGTAATAACAGCTTCTTCCACATCTCTGCCCGTCGGCTCAGTGACAGATATTCGTTTCATTTCACCCCCATTCCATACGTGAAATAGACGGTTTATCTTCCGAGTTTTATGTGCTGTTCGGATTCGAAGCTGCGGCGTGTGGTGTGATTTGTGATAAATTATATTTTGATATACCGAACGGTTACTGTTTAGATTTTTATCTACAGACGTATCATAAACCCTCTTTACAGCGTCCAAAAACCGCAAGTTACGATCAGCATAATGTTAAACTACTTTGTAAAAACTCATTTATTATGTGAACATTGAACATTATGACCATAATGTGTAAATTTTCTACATATTATGAAATTCAAATTTCGAACGCAGACGCCCGCCTGCGTGCCGCCCCTACTTTGTCTGTGAAGTTAGTACTACAGAACAAGCTAAACAACTCAATGCCACAATGCCGGTCAAACATGCGGTTCCTGAACACATCAAAGAGAGCTTATGATATGTGTGTAGATAAACTAGTGTATGTAACTGTATATAACTGTACATAATTAGGCATTATGTATCAGTCACATAAACTACTATTTAGTTTTATTTTGTACGTTAAATGTTCCCTTCGATTCTTTACTTAGATAAAATAACAGCTTTTTCTTTTTAAAACTACAATGATTTTATAGATACTTACCGAACATCTGGTCTGCTTTGTCACAGATCCTTGACATCGATTTTGAACCGTATGGCTTTGTGATAGAGTCCAAATTCAATTATTGTTTTCTTTTCGGTTTGACAGAAGTAACAAAGTTTGGTCTTAGATTTAAAAAACTTGGCGTTCCGTCTTTTCCCATGGAAGGTAGCAAAGACACAATATATGTCCATGTTCGATAAGTAATTAAATTCCCTTGAACTGATTGAAAATATCTCACCCGCAAGCAGCTTTTTTTACCTTTATTTTCTACATAATATTGGATGATTGATTGGATTTCGGTTAAAAGTGTTTCTACGTACGAATAGAACTTTGTGTGATGTGTTTTTTTCATGTATTTTTTCCCTCTGCTACAGCGAAGTAATCTACTAATAGATTTACCTCGGATTTCAATAACAAAATGCACGCTTCATCCTTTTCTAAATGATGATGTTTTAGGAAATTGGATTAGTTAATAAAATGCTCCGTGTGTATTGCGATTCAGCTCAATGTGAGTAGGATGAACTACAATTTCGATTTGCTTTACACGTCTCATTAATTTTTGTAGCAATTGTCAATGTCTCGCAGTCAATTTTTCACCAAGAGCAGTGAAAAACACCACGCTCTTTTCTAGAGCAAATTTTAAAATAAATCAACTTCAAGTCGTAACATCAACGTTGAAAAATGGCAACAAACTTCCATTATGGTAAAAGCAATGCCGTTAGAAATAGTGACTCCTCGCGTGGCAGTTTTGCTTCATTTTTCATGAGGCGTTGATGCCATAGACTTCGTACACTGCAACCTACGGAGCACAACCGGCACAACAAACATAGACATAAATATTTATATACAGGCACATATATATATATATATATATATATATATATTTATATAAGGTATCTAAGTGGCTCTACACTGGGATACCTTGCATCATGGGAACCAGAAAACAGCAACGTCACATACATCCTGCTTCCAATGCCTGGGATTTTACTTTTTTCATTCTTTCCAGCCGGGATTTGAACCCGGGACCTTTGCTTGGGAAACACAGTCTCGACCACAACACCACAGAGGTCCTCTGTAATCTACAACCAAAAAAACAGATGGGGGCAAATATTTGTTTAACGAGAACGGATGTTTGTACCCTTGTCATGGTTGTTTATCTATCTAAAGTATAATATTTATCTATATAAGTATGTGTATCGTTGTCTAGTTCCAAAGATAGAGGGAATCCTAGTTTTTGGACTAGATCAATGTGTATTATTATTTATTATAGACTAATTTATGCCTTCGGAATTTTATAAGTTATTCAAAATAGCTACCATATCTTATGTTCCACTTTGATTTGTTTTGAAATACTAGACTAGAATAAATCGTTTGTGCTACAAAAATATATCTTTTAAACAAAAAATACTGCAACTAACGTTTGTTGGCTTTTACTGTGTTTATTTACTTTATAAGGTAATACCAGACTCTTAATACAAATATATTATTTATATTTGGCTAGTATTTAATCGCACATCAAAAATATCAGCAAAAAAGGATCAATAAAAACACTTTTTATGTTTTAAATATATGTATATAATATATGTCATGTGTACTTAATTAAGTTTATGTTTTTAGTATTTTTTGTTGTTGTTACTTGTTCAACCTAACACGAAGGATAAAGGGGGCTTCGCTTCGCTCATCCCCTTTACCCTTCACCTAAGCTACCGCAGCATTTTGCCCACATATTTCCAGTGTAAATCAGTATTTTTGATGTGCAATTTAATGTTTCCCTTTATATTTATATTATTATAATAATACCTTGGACACCATTTACACAATTGATCTAGCCCCAAACTAGGATTTCCTGTATCTTGGGTACTAGACAACGATACACATACTTATATAGATAAATATTATACTTAGATAGATAAAAAAGCATGACTAGGGTACAAACATCCGTTCTCATCAAACAAATATTTGCCCCCACCGGGATTCGAACCCGGGACCCTTGGTTTCGTAGGCAGCGTCAATGCCGACTCCGCCATTCGGGTCGTCTAATATATTTACTAGTAATACTGAATATATTTGGTCCCTCTTGCAACGGTGGCACTCAGCGTGTATTCAGTACAAGTCTTCGTTATTGTCCTGATTTGTCACTAGTTACTTAATGCAGCTGCACTCTATTTTAAAAAGCTCTTGGCTGCGAAGGTAGGCATTTTACTCCTATTTGTCAGCACGGTGATTATGTACAAAATAGGTCAGTACGCGAATGTACCTATTGAATTAATCTAAATATAAAAATACAGTCGAATAAAACAACGTTGTTTACGATTTGGCCTAATATTTATCTGTTTGCCAAATTCAGTGTAAAGTTACTTAAAAAAAAAACATTCCAAATTAACTAAAAGTTCACCAAAATTTTACATCCTATTTTATTCTTAGCTACATGGGGTCAACTCGCTCCGCTCCGCTTCGCTTCGGCTTCAGGTTGTATTCTAAAGTTGTGACCTCACAAAGTTAACCATTTTAGTATTCGGACAGAAAGTGACCTACATTAGCAACCAATACGTTTCTGTGAAACTACACGCGGTCACAAAGTTTTGTGAAAATTTAACATTTAACCTATACAATTAGGGTGTCAAAACTTATATTGGTAAAGAATATATTTATTGCCTTTTAATTTTAGATAAGATGTAGAGATACATGCTAAGAGAAAAAGGCAAGCTGTTACAGTCTCTTGTTTTTTTTTTTTTGAACGATAAGAAATTTATTAAGTTTTACAGTCTCTTGTTCGGGAAATAACAGTGCCACCATGACATTTAAGTGATTCTTTAGTTCGGCAGCACTCAATTAGGTCATTGGCCCACTGGAATTTCAAGAAACATGCCAAAGATAAGTAAATACGGACAGAACCGTCGCAGGACGATAGAGTCACGCTTTCCTCAAGTTATCAGCTTCATGATTGATCCAGAATAAACGAAAGCAGTTTCAATTTCATTCCTAGATTTATTTGACGTCGCTCGAGGGGAAATGATTCTGTTTGCTTGATAAAGTTCAAGATTTGAAGTCACTTTCTCATGTTTGACTTTAATTTAGTTGCAACGTTGCTGTTGTACTTTTTCTAGATTATTGATCTTATTGTATTAAAGCTTTTGAGTAAAATTGGTTTTGCAGATTGTCAATCTCCGAAGCTAACGCTAGAATTTGATCAGCAGCAATCTATTCTGAGTGAGTTTTTTTCGGAGATACTTTGATGTCTTGTACTATCTTTTGTCCATGATTTCGTCTTTAAAACATGGATAATAAGTATTATATAAAGGAATCAATATCCCAATTTGTTCAGCCGTTTTTGCGCTATTGAGTAACAAACATACACAAATATAGGAAGGTTCCTATGGTTCCTAGGTCACATTTATAATTTTGAGTTTAATTAAGGATAGTGAGACAGAAATTTAATAATCTAATGGCGCGTTCGTAATTATATATGTTCGTAATTATATAATCTTCGGTATATAAAAATGTGTGTATACCTAAATATTGCCCTCTAACATGCTTTTACTCAGTCACATCACACCAGATCATGAGACACCTCATAAAAACGAGAATCATCTGAGCTCAAAGCCGCATCATTTTTCACCTCAAACAATAGTGTGTTGCACAAAGTGAAAACAACCTTTGATGTTCAAAAAAGCCACTTGAATGTTGCCAGCACGCCTACTAGACGAGCCAGAGTGTTATATCTAACTACGTACGTCGTTCTGGTATAGTTCAATGAAACTTCGCATAACCGTCGTCGACCCAAGAGCTAGATTCCTATGATGTTGTGGGGAGAGACTGCATATTCTAATCATTAGCACGATTTTCTTCTTTACTCTAACGCGCGAAAGTCGAGACGATAAATAGTTTTTTTTTTCATAAAAGGAAATGAAAACACGTATCTTTTCCATACAATATGAAGCTATAGATAGGTGAAATTCCAATGACATCAGACATTTTCTTTTTACTTTAACTCAGGTTAGGAAGTTGGTGACATTTTTACAAATCATAAACTTCGAAATTTATATATAAGACACTTGCAATTACTGAGGGAGTATTTCCTGAAATAAAAAACCCCCGTTACTTTGAAAGTAAAAGGTGTCCAAATTGAATTTTAGCATTAACATTTCTCCCATTTTTTCAGAGGGAAAGACAAGGAGAAAATAAGTAACTTCCTTTGATTTCTTTTACGTATAAAATGTGAAACAAACAGCTACCGTAGATGGCGGTAACAAGCACCCTTCATAAAATGGCTTTTGAGACTTCAAAGTTTTCCAGAGGCGTCTTGGAGCACACTCTAATAGATTAGAAGGTAATTCAATTTTCATGATTTTATGCACTGAGTCACAGGCTCAGGACGGTTTCACACACCCTGGCCAAGTCATCGAAGTTGACTCACGTCCTGGGTCCGACAGTATACAACCGCATACCAGAACATATTAAATCTGCGCCTAATTCCGCATGCTTCAAAAAGCGACTGAAACACTGGCTTGTCGAGCAAACCTTCTACTCATTCGCTGAGTTCGAAGCGACCAATATAAAATGTGATACCAATTTAATGAAATGAAAAACTAATTTAATTTAATACAATTAAAATTTAATTTAATACTTTATGGCAATTTTAATTTTAAATAATGGTATCTTAATTTATGGAGTGCATTTTTATGTGTCTGACATTTTTTATACAGATGTATATTAATCAATTTTTTATTTATAATCTGACATGTAATTGACACTTACCAATAAATATGTTTCAATGTTTCAATGTTTCAATGTTTCAGTTTGTTTAAGGCTCAGTTGTAGGGATTTCTTTACGTTAACCGCCGGACAAATTCAACAAATGAAATTCAAACAAGTTTTGAAAATTCAAGTGACATTCTTTTCAAGTTTTAAGTCCTCCAAAACCGAGGTTAGTTGGGACGGATCGCAATTTTGAATCCTATGCCATGCTAATAAAATTTAAAACCTATAACGGAAAAGTGGCGCCGGTGGTAACTAAGGGGTTAAAGGGTCTGAAATAGCAATCGAGTAATATCGTCTGATAGATAGTCCAGCCTTGCCAAAGACTTATGTATTAGAATCGATTCCCAATTTTGTTCATAGGAATAACTACTTCATTGTTTGTTTACATTTTTTGACAGCATACTATACCTCTTGAGAGAGAAAGAGAAAGAGAGAGCACTTCTTCAAGGGAGGTTTTTCAAGGTTTTCCAAGCCAGCAGGGCTTGGGTATCTGGCGTCTTAGTTGTTCTCTCTTCAGAGAGCTGCAGAAAGACCCTTGTTTTAGTTTTTCATTTCTCATTTTTCATTTGAAACAAAACCATAATTTAGGACTTTTTGGAGTTTATAAAAACATAGATCAGATAGCATGGTGTCAAAAAATGTAAAAAATCAATTTAGTAGTTATTCCTTTAAACTAAATTGGAAATCATGTCCAATACATAAGTTGTTTAAAAGGCTGGACTATCTATCAGACGATATTACTCGAGTAAATTTTCAGGGGTCCCGTACGTAATTTCGAACGACGCTGTAGCGACAAACGTTGTGGCGAAAAACTTTCAGTGTGGTACGCTGGAGCGAAATATTATTGCAGCAAAATCCACGAGGTCAAATGGCGAATTTTTCGCCCCAGGGTATTACGCGCTGAAAGTTTTTTGCCCCAACGTTTTCGCTGCGGTGTGTTTCGACCTCGTGGATTTTGCTGCAATAATATTTCGCTCCAGCATACCACCCTGAAATTTTTTCGCCACAACGTTTGTCGCTCGCTACAACGTCCTTCGAAACTACGTACGGGACCCCATTTTCAGGCCCTTTAAAACGTTAGAAGGATGTCACTTGAATTTTCAAACCTTGTCTGAATTGTCATTAAGGGTAAGGCGGTTATTGAAGGAAAACCCTACACAGTTTCGGACAAAACCGCTGAAAAACGCTTTGCGAAAATAGTTTTTCAGTTTATTCCCACTAAATTCACTGGTCCCAAAAATATATGGTGTTATTAACAATGAGTTATCTAGCATATAACTTTTAAAACGTAACATGATTGGATTCATTTGAATATAAAATTACTGTTCTTTTTCGAAAATTTTATACCTAAATTATCCTCTATTAGAGCTCCATAACTTTTATTTTATTTTAACAATTAACTTATTTCCGTTTTTAGTAAATAAAAAAAACTAATTTTAACGTCGCCGGGCCGGACGTTAACGAAGTCCGATGCTATTCCGCGCCGCCCGCCCGCTACTCCTCCATTTGCGCTTGAATGCTCACCGATGTTGGATCTGTGTCAATAATTTTTTCACAAGCAGCAGTCAGCTTGAAACTTCAAAAATGCAACTAAGTTTCGACGCCAGCATCGCTGGGTTTGCGAATCGATTCCGTCTCGCTCGTACCCATAGCGCTACGCCACCGCCCCGTGGCCGCGCCGTTCCTTGTTGCACAAATTTCCCTCTCCTGCCTTTATAGATTGGCTCTGTGTAGAAATAAGCTTGACTTTCCTCATAACATATTTTGTAACGTTACCATTACGACTTCTGTGCAATAAAGAATATGAATAGTACCTATTTTGATACCGTTATGGGAAATCTTATTACCTGATATTTGCGCAGATTTTTCCGATAAAATCTCAAGCTTTTTTGGCAGCTCTTTTTTTGACAGGTTTCACTATTTTCGACAGCAGCTTGACAATTTTAAATAGTACCTATTTTGATACCGTTATGGGAAATCTTATTACCTGATATTTGCGCAGATTTTTCCGATAAAATCTCAAGCTTTTTTGACAGCTCTTTTTTGACTGGTTTCATTATTTTTGACAGCTGCTTGACAATTTTAGCAGGTGTCACTATTTTCGACAAAAGCTTGACAATTTTAAATAGTACCTATTTTGATACCGGTTTTTTGATGCCATTTCTGTAAGTGAAGACATTTCGTCATAAATATATTTTTTTTACAGGGAATAAACTATTAAAATGATTTAAAAGCAATGAACTTGTGCAAAAGTATTATTTGCAAGTAACTTTTTTGATTTTTCTGCTTTAGAAATACAAAAAAGGTTGCTTGCAATTATTCAAGGTCTTAAATTCGTTCATTATGTGCCTCACTCATGGTGTACATTATTTACAAAAAAATATGAAAGGAGATTCCAAAATTGTATCATAAGTTTATTTGTCAAGATTTTCTGTATTTGTTTAATATTGCTGCCACTTGAATAGAAAACAGTTAGATAACAACATAACAAAGAGCCATGCCTTTTCCCACATGGGCAGAAAGAAAAACATGGAAATGGCTTTTTTGTAGAAATGGCATTTCAAAAAATAATCAAAAGTTGCGAATTTTCTAAAAATATTCTAAAAATATTTTTCAATGGTCAACATTTTTATCAAGAGATTTCATGATAATGCCTATCTATTGCTATGGGGTTATCCATTTTTTTAGGGACACTTTTTATAGGATTTCTCAAAATTTCGAGAAACCGCTATCTGATGGTATTAACTGCTCCATATCGTGCCTTTAACATATACAGGATATTTTTGAATAGTGGAGAAGTGAGAAAAAGGAGATCCAGACTTCTCAAAGAAGCAACATTTTTCTTAAGGTCTAAAAACAAGACCTTGAATATTTTTTAGATTTGAGAGTACGGAAAAAAAAACGATATTTCGTTGGGCAAATTTGTTTCTTTTGATATGTCTTCCAAATATCAACTATGTATATACCTATATTTTGTAGATTACTTGGTTGATGAACAACCATAAAATAAATAATTAGAATTTGTGACTTCTAAAAAAACATCTTATACCCATTATAAGAAAACCTGATTTGAAACCTATTTCTATCAAGCGCGAATTTTACTAAGAGCGGCTAGTCAATCATTGACGGCGGCGGCGGGCAAATGCGGCGCCTCCCACCTCACCAGCAAGAAGAAGGTAGTGCGCCAGAAACGTCCGATGTCTTGTCACACACCAAGAACATCACTGTATTTAAAAAACTGTTCAGCAATGTGTGTAACTGTATATAACAAAATACCGGATGACATAAAAACATTGCCGTTCAATACTTTTGAACGTAAATTATTCCATTGGCTTCTGCAAAACTCTATTACTATTACTCTGTTGACGAATTTCTTAACTTTAAAAGTAGATGAAACCTTGGCTTTTGTTGTTCTTTATGTTCTAGTGACGACAAACCTCAAAAATTTGCATGCTGCAATTTAATAGCTGACTAAATCGTTCTATTTGTACAATGATATAAGAACCTTTATTACCCTTGTCTTTGAAAATAAATTTCTTATTTCTTATTTGTCAACTGTGTACTTTTCTGACCTGAGTAATATTGATGAATGGAATATGAAAATTTCTAAATAATACCTATGGGAAAAGGGCAAAATCTATGTTTGCATGTCGTTATTCTAGAATATCAATAATAATAATAATAGTCCGTATGCATGCAGCCCCACTGAATATAACAATTTAGTCGCAACTTACACTAAACCCCGCTTTCTTGACTAACGTCTATCCAGACAATGAGATACGACTTACTAAGCTTTATTCCTCTAGATACTTAGACGTTTTAATTAACTGCAGCTTACGTGATACTAAAACGTGATGGGGTTGAGCGCAACTATCAGCTTTTTGTGCTGAAAGCGATTAACACAATGATTTAACTTTATAAGTAGGGAAGATTTTGAAATGTTTAACTTCAACTTTTTGATACAATATATTATTATTATTTTATATTTATTAAAAACAAAAAAATGGTTCTAAGTGACATTATAGGGCCCCTGCAAACCCGGTAAGTTTGTATGGGGTGCCAAGCTTACGCTATCTTATTAATTAGTAGAAGGAAAAACACGTTTTCAGTTAGAACGTGTTTTCACTAGTTAAAACTAGTTTTTACTAAGTTATTTAGATAAAACTAGAATTTACTCTTATACAAGAATTTAAAATTAGTTTTAACGTAACTGTGCTTTAGTGAATACCTGTTATTAGTTAGAACGCGTTTTCATAAGTCAAAACTAGTTATAACTATACGTAGTACCTAATTTAAAACTAGCATTTCCTAGTAATAACTAGAATTTGAAGCTGAATCAGTTGCTATAGGTTACTTTCTGTCCAAAAACCAAATTAAGGTTTATGTATAATCAACTTTATGTATAACCTGGAGCCTGAATAAATTGTTTTACTATTTTCGGATTATGTCCTTTATGTGGGCTATTATACTAAGTTTCTTGCTAAATTTAATGATTCTAGATCAACGGAATTAAGTTAGTTAGTTCATAATTCATAATTCATAATTCTTAATTGCACACAAATATTTTACAAGTTACATTAAAATAAAATGTAAGTAAAAAAGCCGAGCTTTTCTCTAAAAAGAGATTTCTTCCAGCAAACCAAGACGTTAAAGGGATTATATTAACTAAAGGAAGGACATTTGTTTTGATTCCCTTGCCAGTATCAAGCGAATTTAGCAAAATTGTGACATAAACAGCGGTATCTTTTTAGGGTTCCGTACCCAACGGGTAAGAACGGAACCCTATTACTAAGACTTCGCTGTCCGTCCGTCTGTCACCAGGCTGTATCTCAAGAACCTAGCTAGCTAGAGAGTTGAAATTTTCACAGATTATGTATTTCTGTTGCCGCTATAACAACAAATACTAAAAAACAGGATAAAAGAAATATTTAAGGGGGCTCCCATACAACAATTCTTTCAATACCACATACAAACTTATGGATGCACCTGGTTACGTACATGGAGTGTGAAAGTAACCGCACCAATAACTTTGTAAACAATATTTTGCTGTGTAAAATCCAAACTATTCACTCCACACCATCGCTTCCATTGAACGGTGGTACGGAACCCTTCGTGCGCGATTTAGACTCGCATTTGACCGGTTTTTATTGCTTTGGCACATTTTTTCACAATTTTAAGATACCATAATTCAGAGTAGCTAACAATAATTTTAAATTAATACCTCTACGTGTTCCTGATAAAAAACGTATTTACAGATGGACAGACCAACAGACAAAAAAAATTGTTTTCGTATTTTTTCCCGGTATAAGACCTTGCTTCTAGCCAAGTTTCATGAATGTAGGGCAAAGGGAAGTCATTAAAAGTTTTTATTTCCTTGTGAATATCAAGCAATTTTAGCAAAATGGCGACATGAATGGGCGGTATCTTTTAATTGTGTTAACCTATGAGTGTTCTTTTGGCACAATTTTAACCTCTTTAATACCGGCGTTAGATAACGTCACTTTACCTTATAGGTTTTAAATATTATTAGCATGCCATAAGGTTCAAAATCGCGACCCGACCCAACAACCCTCGGTTTTTGAGAGGTTAAGAGGCTACAGACCTGAGTAATCGATATGTGTTTCAAATTGATACCTTTACGAGTTGCTGAGAAAATGGTCTCGACAGACCTTCAAGGGTCAATGCATTCTCTACTACAACAAGATACCTCTGGAGATCTTGAAATTACCATTTGAGCAATTTAAAATCCATGTTAAAGCGACTTTGTCGAAAAAGGGATATTACAATGTTCAAGATTACTTAAATGATGGGTCTGTATGGGGTTAATCTGGCTCAACACAGACCTTGCTTTTAATAATTTTGTAATTATTTATTCCTGCTTATTAATTATGATAATGACTAAATATTATATTTTGTATTAGTTAAGCATAAGCAATTTTTAAAAAGAGATCTAAAAATCAATCTGTGGGAGTTTCTACGCCCTTCTTCTCCCACAGTGGTCCAATGTAGAGAAGTGGCAAAAAATGACGATTGCTAAGTATTTGTAAATATCTACAGTAATAAAGACATTTGGAATTTGAATTTGAAGACGGACGGACAACGAAGTGATCCTATAAAGGTTCCTATTTACTTTTTAAGGCACGGAACCCCAAAAACCCAGGTCACGTATGTTTACTGTAATTATGTATGTGTCGTGGTGCTGTTTCTGATTTTTTTGTATTATAGTGTGTCACGTGAAGGAATGTATGTGCATATCCTCATATTTGCCTCTTCAATAATTTATGTTAACCTCGCTATCCTGGCTTCTTACGGGATCGATTCGATTTTATGTCTTCGGATAGGCCACGGAGATCTCACACTCGGTTACTACCTGTAACTCCGAAACATACCATAGCCGCTTATGAAAATGGATTCAGACTACGAGCTATCAGTCTCTGGAACCAACTCCCAAGCGCCATCAGAGACTGCCCGTCAATAAACATTTTTAATAGTCGTTTGAATAAACACTACTATCTTTATCTTCCATGTTAAGTATAAATATTGATTGTTTATCTATTTATGTATGTTTTACATATTTATGTATTATTGTTTTTAGTATTATGTAGATATTGGTAAGTAACTAGTTTTTTATTATTAGTAACATGTTTAATGTTCTGCAGGTCTACCTGTCCCTGTTCGATACCCAGCTGGAAATAAAGAAAAAACAAACTCCAGATATTGGATGTTTATATATGTGTGATGACGCTGTTTCTTGTTCCCAATAGACAGGGTATCCTAGTTTAGGGTCAGAAGCAATGTATGTAACTGTAAGTAAATATTTTTAAATGTTTGTGTGATAATAATAATCAATAAATGGAGCCCATTAATGTCCTCACCCAGGGGCATAGGCCTTCACCCGAATACGAGTAAGATTAAGCCATAATCCACCACGCTGGCTCAGTGCGGGTTGGTGGAGCGGTTTTATTACCACTACCACGTAGCGATAGAATCCGAGACCTACAGTTTAACGTGTTATCCGAAATACTGAACGTATGATAACGTACTTAAGATAAATTCATTATCTCATTGGCACTTGGTCAGGATTCGAACCTGCATCAAAAGTAGGAAAAGCAAGCTTGAAACCAATTAGACCACGGAGCTCTCACGTTATGTAATTTTGTTTTTTCCTCTCCGTTGTGGGTTTGCTGGAAGAAATATCTTAGTGATAAGGTCACCTTTGTACATGTTTTTTCCCTTTATCTTTATTTGTATTAACTGTTATTATAGAGTATATTGAAAAACCTAGTTGTTGTTTAGATAAAGCAATTCAGTGGTGAATAATATGGTATCTTGTTTGTCATTAGTGTTCACAGACAACTGGTGTCTGATACAGTGTGAGCGTTGCCTTACACTAATGATGGAAGTTGCAAACTTACGATCCATTTTGCACTTACAGAGTAATAAGTTTGTTGTTACAACGCTTAATTGGATTTTATTTGAGCATTAGCAAAGTGTATGCTGCATCATCACCATTTAGAAAATTATTTCATAAATATGCACACACTGTAAGTGCATGTTCACTTACTTCTTACAACATATTATGATTTTATATGCGATCTCGTTATTTTATATTATTTTATCTACACTCGTATCATAAACCCTCTTTACCCCATCCAAAAACTGCACGTTACGATCAGCATAATGTTAAACTACTTTGTAAAAACTCATTTCTTATCTGAATTTTGAACATTATGATTGAATATATGAATGTGTAAATTTTCTACATATTATGACATTCAAATTTCGAACGCCGACGCCCGCCGGTGAGCCGTCCCTACTTTGTCTGTGAAGTTGGTACTACAGAACAAGCTAAACAATTCAATGCCACCGTTGCATCTCAGCCGGAACATAAAATAATCTCCAAGATGCAAAAGCAACTCAAGTCCCCATAATCGTGGGTATCCAAGCGCTCTTAAACTGAAGCGGAAAGTGCTTAGACTGTAATCTAGGCTAGGCTGAGGCGTGAAAGCAAATCAGAACGTTTGAAGTCTGACGTCTGCGTCAGTCTGAAGGGGGTCTTTTGAGCCATCCAGACGCACCTTGTTAAGTAGCTCTCAAAAACATCAAAGGGAACTGTGATTTCATCTGCTCCTATATACACTGTATGTACATACGTCAGGGTAAAACACAATGCAAAGAACCGTAGAGTGAGAAGGCAGTTTTTTGGCAGTATTTCTGTATATGCAATCCCATAACGCTTTTCCTGGCCATTCATGTTAGAGTCAGAGTCATTTTTTTATTGAATATAAATAATTAAATTATCTTATTCAACGTCAAAATTATACTTACTTATAACTACAAGTCATTTTTTTATATAAAAAAAAAGACTACACCGTTTCGGAAGGTGGGCCTCGGGGTTAAGAAGAAACGGCAAGAAACTCCCCCATACCTTTTTTTTTAAAAGTGACTTTACAACAGGTACTGGTTTCGGTCTAAGGAAATTCGCCGGCGAGTGATAGACTTGATCCATCGCCCCTCGTCGAATTTCTGTGCGCTGAGATGGTATGGACCATGCAGTTTTGTCATCTAAGTATTCCTTAATACTATAATAGGACTTTCTTATCAGCTAATTTTTAACTAATTTTTGTTATATACTTCTAAACTAATGTATCGTGAATGCTGCACGAAATCAAATTATCCATTCGCTTGGCCTTTGTTTGACCTTTGAGCATGACCTTAACAACCTATGCTTTTAAAAGTCCTGGCTGACTCACTCACTGACAGATATGTCAACGCACAGCCTAAGCTGCGGGTTTTGGGAGAAATGTAACTTTCTGTAGTGGTTCCTTCTAAGAATAGCGTAGGGTAGGACTAAACGAAATGAAATGAAATGAAAAATCAATATGAAAATGAAATGAAAATAAAAAATATTTATTTTGCACAAGATTAACTTAATAAAACTAAATAATCATAGTAGAAGGTATGCTTAGTTAGTAATCATTACATTTGGTTTGTATAAAAAAACAAAGCTAAACATAAACATAAACATTTACATACAGGCACATACATTGCTTCTGGCCCCACACTAGGATACCCTGTGTCGTGGGAACCAGAAACAGCGACTTCACACAACATATAAACATCCAAGACCTGGGGATTTTTTTCTTCACCCCCAGCTGGGGATCGAACCCGGGACGTCTCGCATGGTAGGCAGAGCCACAACCGCTACGCCATAGAGGTCGCCAATACTAGTACTTAGTTTATACTAGCTCCCCGTACTAGTATAAACTAAGAAAGGATTTGGCGAAATAATTGCCCTATGGGGGGAAATGGGGAATTGAAGCTTGTATATATACCAAAACTACAGAAGCTGAAATTTTCAGATAGGTATAAGACGTCAACTTAACAAGTGTTTTTTTTCCGCGATGGGGGGGACACGTGGTAAACTTGGTATGGACATTAAAAACTACGGGGAAAAGAGGTGTTAGAGTTATACTTTTTATGGTACTTTACAAAAGTTTGCGCGAGCGAAGCTGCAGACAACTGCTAGTATACATATATACGAAAGTGGTCCCAGAAGTAAGCGGCCTAACAAAGATAGCACAAAATAATTCGAACAAAACTTATTTATTTCTCAATAATAATAATAATAATAATACCTTGGATACTGATCTACTGGGGCTAGATCAATGTGTGTAAATACACACATTGATCTAGCCCCGAACTAGGATTCCCTGTATCTTGGGTACTAGACAACGATACACATACTTATATAGATAAATATTATACTAAGATAGATAAACAGCCATGACTAGGGTACAAACATCCGTTCTCATCAAACAAATATTTGCCCCCACCGGGACTCGAACCCGGGACCCTTGGCTTTGTAGGCAGGGTCACTGCCGCCTCGGCCAGTCGGGTCGTCGCAGACTCTCACAGAGTAGAATCCAGATCAACTTTATTATAGGTTGAACTTAAACCTTTCAAATTAAAGTATTGCATGACATATCGATAACCAATTTTGTCCATGTTTGCAAAATCAATCAGATCAATCTCGATTAAAGGCTATGAAACAAAAACAAAAGAACATAGATTTTTCTTTTTAAAATTTACACACCAAAAGATTCGAAATTTCAAATAAAGATAATAATAATTGCCAGTTTTGGTCTCTATATGCCAGGTCGGCTACTTTTGGGAGCGCCTACGTAAGTTTTGGAAGTGTTAGGACAAATGGGTATTTTTTTCTGTGGAGTGAATATTCTTGGTGGGAACTTACTCTACAGAAGCATGGGGCGACGAAGTTGCAGCCATAGATTTTCGATAAAGAAATGCCCTAGCTTAGGTATGTATATGGCGCCATAATTGCACCACAGGAGAAGTTGCCAATCAATTTGTTAGCAATTACCAAACCTATTAGTGTGTGATGGCATTTCATGGCACCCCTTTCATTACTCCGCCCAATGAGTGGTTCTATTCAACCGGTAATACCTCTCTATCAGTGTAAGTCTATTTCCATAGTTACTATTTAATAAACGCGAGATAGCATGCATGATAGAAATCTACTGGCTTATGAACTTAGGTAGGTAGTTATTTTTGTCTTCATATTAGGAAAGCCAGTGTGGTGACTATGAGATGGTCACTACTGAAAACAGAGGT
Source organism: Argyresthia goedartella (assembly GCA_949825045.1). NCBI lineage: Eukaryota > Metazoa > Arthropoda > Insecta > Lepidoptera > Argyresthiidae > Argyresthia > Argyresthia goedartella. The sequence continues at coordinate 5,169,637 of OX463814.1, forward strand.
CACGAAATGACCCGTGTTTTATTTCAACTTCCCTTGGGGTTATTTTTGACAACCCGTTGTCTTGGTCTCCACATGTCAGCGAGGTCAGCAGACGGGTCTTTGCGTCTTTTCACTCCCTCAGGCGTCTGCAGTACTTCTTGCCGCGGCAGACCAAAATCACCCTTGCTCAGTCCCTTCTCCTGCCGCTAATCGACTACGCCGATGTCTGTTGGGCGAGCGCGAACGAAGATCTTCTGAACAAACTCGAACGACTTAAGAATCTCGGGTCTCACACGCTCTCACTCTTAGCGACTCCAAGGCATACCACTTCCGCATATGAGCACTCCTTCAGGTTGCAGGCGGTCCGACTATGGAACGCACTTCCTTGTGCGATAAGAGACAGCCCGACTCTTTTCGCTTTCAAAAACCGGGTAAAAGAGCACTTCCTCTCTCTTTTGTGATAGTTGTAGTATGTATATTATTATTATATGTAAATTTTATGTACAGGTTTATGTATGTATTGATACGTATTTAGTAGTTTGTTAGATACGAGTATGTATTTTATTTACCGTATTTTATAGATATGTAATTTACTTATATGTATTTTATTATTGTTTAGATATTGTGCACTGCCTACCCTTTATTGATAAAATTTCCTGTCATGCCATGGTTTGCTGGAAGAAATCTCTTTTTAGAGATAAGCTCGCCTTTGTACATATGTTTTCTGTTAATGTATCTTTTTTAAATAACTGTGTTCAATAAAGAATTATGAATGAACTTCATCAGGGATTCGAACTTGAATTTCATGCTTGTGTTACGATTGTGTATGAGCGAAATAACATGATATGTTGATTTACTGTAGTAAATTGCAGTTTCACAAACAACAAAGAAAAGTAACGTATCTGACGCAGTAAATCAGGTTTCTATCCGCGATAATAGAATATTAGAACCCCTTTGATTCACGTTGTATTTCCTTGGAATTTTCATTTACCTTCCAACCATATGGGGTAGTTAATTTGCGTAATTCAAAGGAAAGGTGTTGAAAATATTATGTTTTGAAGTAGACTAAAATCTTCTAAGAAGCAGTATGTGATGTAACGACATGACTTCAGATACTTCCTGATTTTATTCTGCATTAATTATCTCTTTTGATATTTATGGTTGAGATTATATGGTTTGGACATATAATTCAAAATGAAATTATTGTAAAGTCACAAAACTGAAACAAAACTTTATGCTGTGACGACATGAAGCATAAATGTGATTCTAATGTAACATTGGCTAATATTCTGGGGTAGATCATTTAAATTATATAAAATATACTTATCAATCTAAACCACTTTTTCTATACGGAACTGCTTTAAACCTGTTTTTAAACACAACTAGTGATACTATTACTTGAGTCTCGTAAGTTAAACAACTCGAAGGAGTCTCAACTTCCCTGCTTCGAGAAACTTCGACGGTTTATGCCTCTTTCAAAGTTATACAATACCTTAACTGTTAAAAAGTATTTACAGTACATAGACATTTTACTTTATCAGAAATAAAATAGGTAAGTAAGCAAGTAAATAATTTACAAATTTTTCGACTCAAATATTACTAGTGGCTCTGTGAGCTGTAGACCTCGCGAGCATGTCGGTGGAAAGCTGAACTGCTAACATACAAACTTATGAATGCACTTGGTTACCTATGTACATAGAGTGAAGCCGCACCAAAACCATTGTAAACTAAGAACATACATGTTAAGATCACAACTTAACTTTTCAATTAAATGATGTAATAGCCTATCTCACTCTCACGGTCTCCACAAATCCAACAACATCTCGTTTGTTAAAATCCGTATTTTTTATTTTTTCATCATCCATATCTCCGCAATTTTGAAAACAAGTCAAGGTCAAGAGGTTCTGGTTACGTACATGGAGTATGAAAATAGCCGCACCAATAACTTTGTAAAGTTACATTTTGTTATCTAAAATACAATCTATTATTTTTTTACTAAAATTATATAGTCTGTGTCACTTTCACGGTCTCCACGAATCTAACGTCACCTCATTTGTTAATATCCGTTGAGCCGTTTGGGTTGTAGCGAGTTTTGAAATTTGAAAAGGCCATATCTACGCCATTTAAAAAAAAAAACATTTAATTATCCAACCTGCTCACAAAATTTCACGCGAATCGGTTCAAAAATGCGACCTGTAGGGGAGAACAGACAGACAAACATACAAACAAACATACGAAAGCATTTTTGCCCAATCCTGAACGGAGACGCTTCGTCGCTTCGCTCGCTCGGTCAATAACTGCTCACAAAATTTCACGAAAATCGGTAGAGAAAGGTAAGAATTTATAGAGTACAGCCGTACTGAAATCCAGACATACGAAATTATTTTGTCCCGAGCTGAACGGAGACGCTTCGCTCTCTTGGCCAAAAGTATGCGTATAGCACCGTACATATTTCTTTAAAATTGAACACTACAGAATTAAATTGTAAAAGGTTTGAATTGGCTGTATGGTCGAAACACTTTGGTCTGTTATTGTTCAATTATCAAAACTGCTCATCATTGTGTAATCGTAACCCCTCACGAAGGGTTCCTTAACACAATGATGAGCAGTTTTGATAATTATATAGATTTTTTGTTGATTAAGTTTTTTTTTTTTTTTCAAAATGGTAGAAATTTTGTATTAGACATGAATAATAAAAACCACTACACCCCAAAAGGCTTGATAAATTTTGAAAAATGAGGTGTCGTTAGATTTGTAGGGACCGTGACTGTGATATAAGGTATGTATATGGTGACATTGGAATTCTCATTCGATGTACCTATATCGAGGATGTGCAGTCTTTAAAATAATTTAACCAAAGAAGTGAGTGATGAAATTGACATTTATAATAATTATCGTTGCAAATTGTATGAATCCATCGATAAATTATTGCCTGTCTTGTGTTATTACCACACTGAATTTTACGTGATAATTTATTTTAATTTTAACTGTAAAAATATAATGTAATGTTACAATTGTAATTGCAACTAAGTAGTATCAAATTGTTGTAGAATAAATATGCCAATTTTAAAATTTTAAGTCATCATTTTATTATGAAATATACATATTGTTTTGTGTTCCGCCTACCATATGTTGTGCATATCTTAATAATGTTATTTTATGATTGTTATGCAGTTTGCAAACCTAAATTAATTATTTTTTCTAAAAAGTCAATAGGTTGGATTTTAGATCACAAATGTACATAGTTCACAAAGTTATTGGTGCTACTTTATTACTCTATGCACGTAACTAGGTGCACTCATAAGTTTGTATTGGTATTGAAAGAAAATGTAGCCGGGTTATTTGTTTTTTCATTGATTTCATAATGATTCCACTTTTTCATCCAAACAAAACAAATCAAACAAAAAAAATTAAAACAAATCCAAATTTCCTGTGTCGCTTGCAGTTCTAAGTTATAAAGCTTATTTCTAAGCCCCATGACAGCTATATCGTTGGACAGACATACTTTATTATATGAGGTGAAGTCACAACAGCAAAACGGAATACGCGTAAAGAACAAAAATCCAATCGGACCTACATGCAAAACAGCGCCAAAGTCTATTTGACTCGAAGCCAACTTTGATAACAAAGATTATCTCTAAATCCAGCGCTACAATAAACCGACACTTCAAATAAGAAAAACGCCATCAAATAAACTACTGGCATAAGACGGCGCGCTTTATCCAGTTGTCCAATTATTACGCCTAGCAAAGATTAAGGAAAGGAAAGGTAAGGATATATCATACTAACTTGGCAATAAAAAATGCTTGCAAACAAAAATGGATTATGGTGGCAAATCAAGACAAGATAGTTTTAAAGTGTTGATAGTTTTTATATGAGAGTGGAACACAATACCAAGATTTTATGTCATTTATCTATGTATCTGATAAACATAGCATCTCCAACAACGTCGAAAAAAATACGTTTCTTGCTACCACACTTTTTATTTCAAGTTTGTTTGTATCCCTTAACCTTGATAAGGCCCTGCCGCTAAATACGTTCCATAGTCGTTTACACGTATCCTATAACTACCGCTATACTAACAACCTGCCTTTCAGCTTCATTGGTCAAGAAGATTTCAATGTTCATACAATCTTTCTTCCCTCCCCCGCCTTTTTATTACAAGCTTTTATGGTATGATTAAGAACATTAAGCACCTTCTTTTCCTCTCGCTATCACAATGTAACACGCTTTTATTTATAAAATTGGGACTGTGTTAAGAAACGGGAAGATTTAACAATTAACAATAATAAAATATATAATTATGTACGGTATGTAATTATTTTGCTAAATTGCTAAATTCTATCTGATATTGATCTAATTTTATTTTATTGACATTATTCTAATTTTATTTTATAGACATTGTGCAAATTGTATTTTTATCATGTTTTTTTTTAGATTTTATATGTGCTGTGTATAACGCCTTGGATTTTTATCTGTAAAGTTGTATACTAAGATGGAATAAATAAATAATAATAAAAAAAAAAAATGTCTGCGTTGTCCAAACGCAAATTACAAAGATGGTCATTTCTTTGTAATTTGCGTGACTGACAGACAACCTAGACTAGTCAACGAACGATTCCAGATGGAAAAGTCGAAAGCAGAAAGTTTGACATCGGAACTTTGTTTGGACTAGTTAGGAGACAAACATAGTTAAAGTCTGACCCCTCTCAGGTGAAGCCCCTAGCCGGCGATCACCTAACGGAACATCCTAAGTGAGAAAATCTCCGATGACCTGTCCATAGGAGTGGACAGAGGCGCTTCCTCAAGAAGAGATCCGATGATCTGAACCTGACTTCCCATGCCCCAGAATGGGTGCTTGAGAAGATAGCTTGATTGATTGCTGCTGTGTAACTGCATAAAAGGTCACACTTGGTACAATTTTGGCCTCTATTAATGCTGATATACGAGAATACTCTATCAGTGAGTTATGACGTAAAAGTTCACGTTTAAGCAGCATAGAGCATTATATCTTTGTTAATAGACTTCACATCATGTCTGTTTGCGTAATAAAGGTTCGTATGTTCTCTCTTAAAATGCTAGGGTTTTAAAGGTACACCGGTGAACCACTGTTCAGAAAACTGCACTATTTGTGTCCACAAAATGCGCTTTTGCAGCTGATAGGGTACAACGCTACTAAACGCTGAATAACAGTGAATCTGTAGCGTCTGTGTAGCGCTTCATAGAATCGCAGTACAGAATATTGCATTATATTGGGTCTCGTTGTTTTCTAAGTAGCTATTACAGTCCGAGTGAACACTAATAACTCGTAAAAACTGCTTAAACAACCAATGTGGACCTTGAGTGGAATTATATAATGCAGCTTTGTGCTACTTGAATAGTGTCATTAGATGCTGTGCAGGCAAGTGTCAACCATCCTGCACCCACTAATGGCAACAAAAGTAGCACGAGAATCAGATGGATATCTGAAATGAATAAAACCATTTGGCGTGCTTATCTCACCGCTACATCATTAGAAACATCAACAAAAAGTCATATTTACAACATGTTCACGAAGATTTCTCATCCAATTTCCCTAATATAGTAGTGTCCATACAGAGAATAGGTGATCAACGTAGAACAATTATCAGTAATAAACTTTTTTCCCAAAAAACTCTCGATCCAATCCGAATAGAAGCAGCAACCACCCTAGCAACACAACACACACGGAACCAAAGCCAACAAGTCATTTCACTAACACAATCAAACTCTGAGAACAGGCCTAGGATCCGCTCACAAACACCTACACTAACAAGTCATACCACAAGAATGCGATGGCCTACTGAACTGAATGAAAATGTCATGAAAATTTTCTACACAGTCACACAACAAGAAACAAACAAAACACCATACCATAAAAATGCACGCCATGCAGAATCCAAACTTCTCAAACATAACAGAACAACGACTAGCAGATCAAAGAAATGTAATAATAAAGAATAAACTTATCACACAGGAAATACTACAGGAAATAAAACTGGCCACAGCAACGGAAAACATCGGTAACACAAATGAAATAATGGAGGACATTGAAGAAGAAGAACAAAACAATTATAGAAATGATAGACAAAATACAAAGAAAACAAACAGAAAATAATTCGGAAATTAACACAGCAGACATAAATATAAATAGCCACGGACATTTAAAAATACACAAACTATTTCAGGATTCTCTCGAAATCTTCTCTAATACAGACTCAACCAAAAGACCATATATATACCCAAACTAAAACCCACAAAAAAATAACACTTGTAGTAGAGTATATCGACAAACATATATTGCCACAACACCTTCACACAAACCTAGACTTTCAAACCATACACACAATCATCTTCTGCGCTGCGTACACTGCAGTCATAAAAGTATGCCGAAGTGTTGTTACAACAAATTACTATTATGTAAAGTTTTGGCAAATTCATTATACAAAAAACAATTAGGAATCACAAAATTATGCAAAGCAAAGTGATGCCTATTTTTATGACCTAGGATCTAGAAATTGCTAAAAACCCACGACTAGATAGTGGGGCTAGTTAGCTGAACATAGCGTCTTAACCACCTCGAGAGACAAAGAGTATACGCTTATGGGAGTTTATTTATCATACAAAAAAATGCCCATAATCGTATCGATTTCGTCAACGAGAGGAGACGAAATTGATATGCTTAAGGGGCATAAATTAATTTCCGTAACCGTATTGATTTGGTCACGACGAGGGGACGAATTCCATACGGATAAGGAAATATGCGTACCGTATACACACCACCACTACCTACGGTATACCTATGTATACCATAACATACGGTACATATATACGTAGTAGTTTATATACGTTCTATGTATATGTATTTTTATAAACGGTATTCATGTACCATTTGTAGTATATTTAGTAGTTAAGTAAAAACACTTATATTGTTTACTTGTATTTCCACACATTCGCCTATTTGTCGCTGCTATCTTGGGTTTGCTTTAGAAAATCTCTTGTTATAAGCTTGCTTCGTAAATGTCTTATCTATAAGTTTGTCATGTGAATTTTCATGTGCAATAAATATATTTATCTACACACGTATCATAAACCCTCTTTACTGCGTTCAAAAACCGCACGTTACGATCAGTATTATGTTAAACTACTTGGTAAAATCTCATTTCGTATCTGGAAAACTACACATAATGGTCATTTTGTGTAGTTTTTCTACATATAATGACATTCAAATTTCGAACGCCGACGCCCACCCGCGTGCCGTCCCTAGTTTGTCTGTGAAGTTGGTACTGACATTCAAATTTCGAACGCCGACGCCCGTCTGCGTGAAGTTGGTACTAAAGAACAAGCTTAACAATTGCAGAACCACAATGCCGGTCAAACATGCGGTTCCTGAACACATCAAAGAGAGCTTATGATATATGATATATGATAAAATAAAAATAGGTAAACGTAACGATTGTAAATGGGCAAATAGTCGTTTAATTTATATGTGCAAAAAAAAGGAAGAGCTTTTTGAAATTTGGAAACAAGATGAAAGCAACAAAGTAAAATTATTATTGTATAATAGGTATAGAAAAATTGCAAATAAATATATAAATAAGACTAGAAACAAGCATATTAAACAGACTATATCTGATAACTTTCAAAATTCAAAAAAAGTATGGCAAATTATTAACTGTGTCTGTGGTAAAATTTATAAGTCCTTAGATGACGTTATATTAAAACATTTTAAGGATGATTTAAAAACAATTTGTAATAAATTTGCATACGGTTTCTCAGATAACATTAAAAATTTAAGCACGAGTTGTAATGTTAAGTTATTATTAGATAATTCGTATCAAAAGGAATCAAATATGTCAATCAGATTTAAGTGTGCAACAAATAAAGTAATACATAAAATAATTAAAAGCATGAATAAAAATAAAAGTCCAGGTATTGATAGAATAAGAGTAAAAGACTTATTAAGTATAAGCGAAGAGATAACTCCAGTAATTAGTCACCTAATTAATGCGTGTATTTCCACGTCACTCTATCCTGACCAGCTTAAAATAGGCATAATCAGACCTATGCATAAAAAGGGTTGCTATAGCAATGTAGACAACTATAGGCCTATTACAATATTATCTTGCGTCGATAAAGTAGTTGAGAGATACCTCGGTAACGAAATAACAGATTTCTTAACAAACAACAAATTAATTAATGACAAACAGTTGTAACATCCCCCCTTTCCTTTTAAACGCAGTCTCTTATTATTTGTGATGGCCTAAAAATAGATCGTCTAGTAAATTAGAACTCCTACTACTTGTGAAACCAGTAACCCTAATTCTAGAGGTATAATAAAATGTCATAGTATATTTTGAGTATTGATAAAAATGAAATAAAAAAATGATAAATATTAAAATAATAAAAGGAAAATTTGATATTCATAAAATTTTGGGGAAGAAACCCCTACCACTTGATTCGGTCTTCTACCCAGATAATTCTACGAAACCAATTAATTTGTAGTTCTGATACTCGTTTATAAAAATAGTAGAGTATAAGTATTCTGAATTGGATTTAGTCATAGATTCACCGGATTGGGATGGGGTATGACCGATCAGGATGGGATTATAGTTTGTGAACGACATTCAACTGTCTCATCAGACAATATCTGATATTTATGTAGTAAGATTATATTCATATTCATATTCATATTCTTTATTGCACAGAAATCTTATAGAAATAGTAAGGTAACAAAACATTTTATGAGCAAAGGCGAGCTTATCTCTAAAGAGAGATTTCTACCAGCAAACCTAGGTAGGACAGGAAAAATTGTGCAACAGGAGAGTCCTAGTGCGCAATAAAACTGTACATCTAAATGTTTACAACTAAAACATAATAATTTAATACATGATATATACTAAATAAAATACAAAAGCAAAAATTTTTATATATATCAAACATATACTACTTATATATACATATATAAAAGTACCTATCACGAAAGAGAAAGGAAATGCTCTTTCAATCTTGTCTTAAAAGTGAAAATTGAGGGACTATCTCTAATAGCGCAGGGAAGTGCGTTCCACAGTCGGATCGCCGTTAACCTAAACGAGTGTTTGTAAGCGGCAGTGTTATGCCGAGGAGTAGAGAGAAGAGACATCGTGTGGGATCTCCGGTTGCTATGCCTGGAGGAAATAAACTCGAAACGTTCTCGAAGATATGAGGGGTAGCGGGGGTTTCGCAAAATGTTGAACAGATAGGAGAGAACGTGCATATCACGACGAAGGCGGATCGGAAGCCACCCCAACTCCTTGCGATACTGTGAGACATGGTCATACTTGCGCAGCCCGAAGACAAACCGAATCCCGAGGTTTTGAAGTCGTTCGAGTTTGTTCAGTTGTTCTTCGTTCGCACCGATCCAGCAAACATCTGCATAGTCGATTAAAGGTAGTAGGAGGGACTGGGCAAGGGTGATTTTAGTCTGCTGTGGCAGGAAGTGCTGCAATCTCCGTAGGGAGTGAAATGACGCAAAGACTCGTCTGCTGACCTCACAAACATGGGGCGACCAGGACAACAATTTATCAAATACAACCCCAAGATTCTTGGCCTTCTCGCTGTATGAGATTATGTTACCATCATACACTATAGGGTCGACGGGCATTTTCTGAACTAGGTTATGAGAGTGACGAGTACCCAAAATCATGGCCTGCGATTTGCCCGGGTTGACAAGCAGACCATAAGAGGTAGCCCATTCCCTGATGTTATCGAGATCAGCATTCAACGCCTCTACTGTCAGATTCACATCACACGGAGAGAAGTGCCGATATATTTGAAGGTCATCTGCGTACAGATGATAAGAAGAGGTAAGAACGTCAGAGATGGAGTTAATGAATACCGAGAAGAGGAGAGGAGAAAGGATGCCTCCCTGCGGAACACCTGCGGAGAGATCACACCAGTCCGTTGAGATCTCCTCAGACTTAATGCGTTGCTGGCGGTCTCTCAGGTAGGAGTCAAACCAGCGAGCAGAGTGCGAGGAGACATTAAGTGACTTTAAAATTTCGACTAGTATATCGAAATCGACGCAGTTAAAGGCGCTACTGAAATCAAGCAGTGTAAGGACCGTAAGCTGCTTTTGATCCATAGCTAATTGAATGTCGTCAGTGACTTTGAGCAGTGCTGTGGTAGTGCTGTGACCCGGCCTGAAACCTGATTGGTGGGGATTCAGTAACATTTTTGAGGAAAGGTAGGAGGAGAGTTGGGAGTGGACAATTGATTCCAGGACTTTGGAGAGGATAGGCAGAATAGAAATGGGACGGAAATCTTTAAAGAAGGCGGGATTAGACGTTTTGGGGAGGGGAATCACAAGTGCCAATTTCCACTGGCTGGGGTAGCAACATTGGTCAAGCGACACATTAATTATGTGGGTGATGAGAGGTAACAGTACATCAATGATAGTTGTTATCATCTGCGAACATATCTTGTCCTCACCTATGGCCTTCGACGAGATTGCCAGTATTGCCCTCCTTACTGCGCCGATTCCGACAGGGATGAAATTAAATGCTGAGGTGAGGGATGATGCCTTGGACCGTAGGTTACGAAGGGTTGCATCCTTGACGAGGGAGTCTATCGCGACAGGGGGAGTTGCAAAGAAACTATTGAGACCCCGGAGATCGACATTTCCGGCTGCCAATTCCTGTGACTTACCAACACCAAGGGTCTTCAGGAACTTCCAGACCTGTGCTGGAGTATAGCTCTCGATACATTCGTAGATATGACGGCGTTTAGAATCACGACACAGGCGAGTGCAACGATTACGGAGGCGTTTGAAAATTAAAAGATTCTCGTCGGTCGGATCCCTCTTATATCTAGACTTGGCACGGTTTCTCTTAGCCATCAGACCCTTAATGGTGTCAGTAAGCCACGGTGCAGGAAGATGCTTCACTTTAACCCTCTTGACCGGAGCATGCTTATCAAACAAGCTCAGGACAATAGAGTTGAAGTTCCGTACTTTGTCATCAATGGTCTCACTACCGTAGACAGGCGACCAGTCGACAGAGGAGGCGTCTGAATTAAGGGAGGTTATATCCATGCCCTTGAAGCTACGAATGTCAAGGAATTTAGCTGCACGCTTGGGAGGCTTTATCTTATAAGAGAGGTAAATAAGATTGTGATAGGAGAAAGGGGCGTTAAGTTGGCCATGCGCAGCAACCTTAGACATGTCAGAAGTTATCATTAGATCTAGAAGAGAGGGGGTGCAGTGTGGTTGAAAGTGAGTGGCCTCTAGAGGAAGGATATGCATGTTAAATGAACTTACAAGAGAATTCAGCTTCGCTGAGCGACCGTTATTCTTGAGAAGGCAAGTTTTGAAGTCGCCGAGAATTAGGGTGTCGCTATAAAGAGGAGTCAAGTCACTGAGAAGGGTTTCAAAAGAGTTAAAATAGTCGATTCGAAGAGAGGGGCTATAATGTGTCTATTATGACTTCCATCCTATCCAGGAGGACTTTGTTGTGACGCAAGAATATCTCCAGGAACAGGTGTTCAGCAGAACCAGAGTACAGGCTTGGCGACTGGCTGATGACTTTGCATGGGATGTCAGAACGTAGGTAGATAGCAACACCGCCATCGGCCTTGCCTATCCTGTCGTTCCGGTAGAGACTGAACCCTGGCAGAGCATACATGGCAGAAGAAAGAGATGGCTTGAGAAAAGATTCCGAAACAAGAATGCCATGTATGTTCAGATCACTAGAAACTACAAGAAGGTCAGCATAGCTGGTATGAATGCTTTGAGCATTAATATGAACAACGTTGAAGTTTGCACCAAGGTTTGAAAACACCCGTTTCAAGTTATATGACAGCGAATCATCCGCTGTTGACCCAACACTTCCCGCGCTAACAGAGATATCGTTATCACAAGATGAGAAGAAACTATTACTAAAGTTGTAGGTATCCATAGTCTAAAATAAATATACTAATAAAATGAATACAAATATATATATATATATAATAAATAAACCCAATAATCGATATTACTATAAAAAAAAATAAAAAAAAATCAAATTAATATAAATAAATAGCCTGAACCCAGTCGTACATACACTGGGCTTTTCGGGGGAAAATTCAGAAAAATAATTCATCCTAAACATTGAGGAAGAATAATACACATAAATGGACTAATTTCACGAAAACGGGACACATTGTGGAACAATCACTAATACACAGAGCAATTAGGTAATATGGAACACTAACATTATTTTTGTATAGAATTAACATTAATTTATATGGAACACGCCCTGCGTTCCGTCCGACAATACAGCAACAACAGCTCAACGTTGGATGAACGTTGGGGCAGTGTTGGAATAAAAGGATGACATAATTGACACAATGACAAACATGAATTGAATGAATGTTGACTTCAGACAGGAGCATGAAACAGAAACCGAAAAATAATTACATACATTATTGAAGGTGAACAAAAATAAATGAATAAAATAACTACCTTGTTGGGAAAATGAGTATTACCCGTCCAAATTGTGATAGCGAGTACGGAAAAGATGTTTATTTCTTGGCTTTAGTCGGACCAGCGCGCCTGATTTGACGCTTGGCAGTGCCGGGCGCCGAAGAGGCAGCCACTGCACTTGAAGCAACCCCAGCCGCCTTTGGAGCAGATATCTTAGCAGGATCCGACTGCCCAACAGAAGGAGGGAACTTGCTGGTGTGAACCAGAAGCTCCGACATACGCTCCACCTTCTGTCTGGATTTGTCAGGAAGCAGCAAGATGATCCTGCCATCTGTAGTCCAGCAATTCTGCACACCAAAGTGCTTCCTGGCAGCCATAAACACCTCATGCCTTGTCTTTGTTAAAAACTCGGTTATTGTGACTCTGGATCCCTTCAATGCAGTCTTGCCTTTCCAGGCCTCTGAGCGAGCACTAAAGATCGAGAACACCAACAACGGACGGGGATGCGACGGCTTCTTCATGGATCCTAGTCTATGCACAACACTGATGTTGGACACACACTCCGGGGACAACTTCATTTGGTCGGACAATACTGCACGCCCAATGTCAACGGAGTCCTCATTCTCCACTTCAGGAACACCATGGAGAAGAAGCACCTTCCGTCTGGACGCCATCTCGAGACGGTCCTGGCCAGCAAGTAGCAACTCCATCTGTGCGCGCAGCAAGTCAAGGCAGTTCCAAGTGAATGCCTTAAATTCCACAAACTCGCTGGCGATGGTGTTGAGATCGGGTGGGCTGCTGGACGAGGACATGGTGGCGGCCTCCCGAAGGTCCTTCTCATACTGTGACATCCTGGAGTTGAAAGTGGTCACTATCTTCTCCATATTGTTGTTCAATTTATTGTAGAGCTCCATTGTTATATGATTTCCAGGTATGTATATTGAAAATGTGATTTGCCCAGTGATGTTAGGGGTCTAGGCCTAGATTTATAATAAAATTATTGACATTAAACTTTTATTTTAATTGAAATTAGTTTAAAATAGATAGACAGACTTTTTAACTGTTGCTTGCTAGGCTACCCTCCAAAAAAAAAAAAGATTATATTAAATATTCTTCCACATATAGAAAACTATAAACATACACAATGAAGTTTCACTAGTTGTTTATGTTACACATTATGTGTTTCAATAAAGACTTATTTGTCTTTTAGTAATGCACAAAAGCATAGCATGAAGTATAAAATATTTCTGCACATCCATAGAAGTGCGTAAGTAGCATGATTCATTTTAAGGTTAATGAATTGACCTTCAATCTACCATCAGCAGATCCAAACATGATATTGTTACTTCGTAAAGTGCGAAGATATAAGTATATGTATCCGTATAGTAATATAAATATGCACATCTGAATAGAGCATAACTGTGAATTTCCGTACTTCTATTGCTTCATTCTGGCGTTATGTGAACATTGGCGGTGGCTTTGCGACGGCTTATTCCATAATTTGATCAAAGGTTATTAATTAATAACTATTGTATTAATAAAATTAACCATGACCGCCTTCCATGATTGCAATACAAGGTCTAGGGAAATTGAACGTTTATCAAAATTAAGTTAAGACGAGAATTGCAGGTTTTTTTTTTTAAACTCTGAATTCTCGACATCGAGTCGAACATATCAAATTGAAAACGTTGTTGCAGAAATTAGTCAACTCAGTAACTACTTTCAATAAGTTTATAGTCTCATTGACTCCAAATACTAAAATGTAGTGCTTTATTAATATTTCAAACTTCATTCCACGTCGCTGGAATAACCACAAATTGAATATTAATTCAAACTCTCAATTTCATTCAACATAAATATGAATAATGTGACAGTTAACTGACTTTATCTAGAATTCAGGTAAAAATAGAGTATATAAGGACAGATATTACTTTATACGAGAAGTAAATAAATTCCTTTAAATAACAGACATTAACAGGGAGAGGGATAGGAGTAAATAAATAAGGAATAAAATGTTAGTAAAACATAAATATACCCTGTTGAGAACCCCATAATATTCTATTATTTTATTACCTAGTTATTTATATATAAATATATATAAAATTTTGGGGAAGAAACCCCTACCACTTGATTCGGTCTTCTACCCAGATAATTCTACGAAACCAATTAATTTGTAGTTCTGATACTCGTTTATAAAAAGAGTAGCGTATAAGTATGCTGAATTGGATTTAGTCATAGATTCACCGGATTGGGATGGGGTATGACCGATCAGGATGGGATTATAGTTTGTGAATGACATTCAACTGTCTCATCAGTCAATATCTGATCTTTATGTAGTAAGATTATATTAAATATTCTTCCACATATAGAAAACTATAAACATACACAATGAAGTTTCACTAGTTGTTTATGTTACACATTATGTGTTTCAATAAAGACTTATTTGTCTTTTAGTAATGCACAAAAGCATTGCATGAAGTATAAAATATTTCTGCACATCCATAGAAGTGCGTAAGTAGCATGATTCATTTTAAGGTTAATGAATTGACCTTCAATCTACCATCAGCAGATCCAAACATGATATTGTTACTTCGTAAAGTGCGAAGATATAAGTATATGTATCCGTATAGTAATATACATATGCACATCTGAATAGAGCATAACTGTGAATTTCCGTACTTCTATTGCTTCATTCTGGCGTTATGAGAACATTGGCGGTGGCTTTGCGACGGCTTATTCCATAATTTGATCAAAGGTAATTAATTAATAACTATTGTATTAATAAAATTAACCATGACCGCCTTCCATGATTGCAATACAAGGTCTAGGGAAATTGAACCTTTATCATCAATCAGTTAAGACGAGAATTGCAGGTTTGTTTAGTTAAACTCTGAATTCTCGACATCGAGTCGAACATATCAAATTTAAACCGCTGCTGTTGCAGAAATTAGTCAACTCAGTAACTACTTTCAATAAGTTTATAGTCTCATTGACTCCAAATACTACAAAGTAGTGCTATAATAATATTTCAAACTTCATTCCACGTCGCTGGAATAACCACAAATTGAATATTAATTCAAACTCTCAATATCATTCAACATAAATATGAATAATGTGACAGTTGACTGACTTTATCTAGGATTCGGGTAAAAATAGAGTATATAAGGACAGATATTACTTAATACGAGAAGTAAATAAATTCCTTTAAATAATAGACATTAACAGGGAGAGGTATAGGAGTAAATAAATAAGGAATAAAATGTTAGTAAAACATAAGTATACCCTATTGAGAACCCCATAATATTCTATATATATATATAAATAACTAGGTAATAAAATAATAGAATATTATGGGGTTCTCAATAGGGTATATTAAAAAAAAAAAACGGTTTAAATATAAAGTTCTTATTTGAGTTAAACCATCTGGAATTTAAAGGCGATCGACCGCCATCTGTACCTCCATCATTGAACTAACTACGCATCTGTTTGACCCACCAAACTATATCGTAACTAAACACCCTTACGTATGAGTTTCGATTGAATGAGCCATGGCAAATGCGACACTTCAAAACAACATCACAAATGTGTAAAATGGTCATATTTCGACATCCACTGAAAGCAACGGTGAAGTTAAACCATATTCATTTTAAATTTATGATTCACAACTTATTTCACAGCTCTTAAAGTTTATCCACATTTTGGAGACTTTTTAAAAAAATATATATTTCTACCTACTGAGAAATAAACCAAATGCTTGTTTCGTCACACCATCCATTCAAAGATGTCGCCCTTTCATTTCATAATTCATCCGGCGCATTCCACGCATAGATGTCTAGACCAGATAAATAATGACGATTATAGAATTAATAAGCAATTACTGTGACGACATATTCAGTAGTTAAAACAAGGTAGAAAACATTTACAAAGATGCATGATAAGCAATTAACTTCTAGGACTTAAATTTTATTAGCACAACCCGACACTCCCGAATAGCTATTCAGAAAGGACCCACAATTAATAACCCAAAACCAAAGGTAAAATAGAAAAAGAAAAGTTGACAACGGAGAATCGAACCACGAACCTTAATATTTCAAGTCTGGTAACAACGCGATGAGCCACTTGAGCTTATATGAGGGCTTGTGAAAGTTGCGATGCCTTCGATAACCACTAATCTCCATAGTTATGTTTATACCAAATTTATCTTGCCGCTTAATTGAGCATTGGTCAACACCAATCTTACATCATCGTTATTTGGTTGGTTTAAGAATATTTGGCTTCTCTTTTTGCAGTTCATAGTTGAATCATTAAATCACGTTGCCCGAACCTGCCAACGCCTGCCAACTTTTTATAGCAAATAAAAAATGTGTCTCAGATCTTTACATTTCTGTTACACAGTACGGGTTTCAAAGAGGGCGTAGTACCTCGCAGCTGCTTTCTCGATTTGTCGATGAGGTCAACCATCACCTGGATAATCGAAATCAGGTGCTGGTTGTCTTCATTGACTTCCGTAGGGCATTTGATGTCTTAAATTATAATATGGTTTTTTCTAAGTTTCAGCAGATTGGTGTGCGGGGCCCAATGTTGGAATGGTTTCGAGATTATCATAAAAATAGACATACATTAGTCAGTGTAAATGTGCAGTCTCTTCCAAAACGGCTCCGTGTATCAATTTGCTGATGACACATGTTTGGTTGCGCACAGTAGGGACATTTTTGAGGCGCAGAGAATTATGCAAAACAATTATGACTTACTATGCAAATGGGCACACGATATGGGTCTTGTTATTAATGCCAATAAAACAAAACTTTTGCATATAAGATCACCCTACATAAAATGTCTTACTGATCCAACTGTAGTATCACATAGCCACCAATGTTTGCATGACCAGCCTGTCTCATGTAGCTGTGAAAAACTTGAACTAGTGAGTCAGCATACTTATCTGGGCCTCATCATTGATAAACATCTTAATTGGAAACCTCAGGTAGAATACATATGTAACAAATTAAGATCACTTCGTGCTAAATTTTCTATCCTTAAATTTAAATTACCTTATAATATACTAATAATGTTGTACTTAACAATAGGTGAATCAATAATAGGTTATGGACTCAGTAGTTATGGTCGAACATATAAAACTAACATTGACTTAATATACAAACTTCAACTAAGCATACTTAAAACAATTATCCCAAAATATTTAATAAACAAATATAAAGAAGATGAAATAGGGTTGTTGAAGCACTGCAGAATTATGTCAGCTTACAATAAAATTAATTACCAAATAGTACTTGAGGAATACCATCACATTGAGTCCCTAACTGCTAGAGTTAGGCATAGTAAACTGCGCAAACTAAACAGTACACCAATGTTTGTTCTACCTAAATATAATAATGAATATGGTAAAAGGACGTGGAAATATACGCTACCCAACATATTAAACAGGCTTCCGCATACATTGCAAAACAGTATCTTAAAGAACTACAAGACCTGTAAACATTTATTAAAAAAATACTTTATATTGGGATCAAGTGAATGACTTTATAATGCTGTAATGCGACTCATTCGTGCAAGCATAACCCTCAAATAGGTTTAAAGCACGTCTAGTTTATTTATTTTTTTAACTATTGTATTGTTATGTGATGAACAAATAAAATGTGTGTAGATAAACTAGTGTATGTAACTGTACATAATTAGGCATTAAAACTCTCGAGTGATATTATTATGAAACTCGCCTTCGGCTCGTTTCATAACCCCACTCTCGAGTTTTGATGCCCTCCATTATGCAGCAGTCACATAAACTACTATTAAAATCTTGAAAACGACGCGTCATAGGAAGTTTTGTTAATATAATGGAAGCTAAAAAAATTCTCTAAATAAATTCTATTTCTCTAATTTTAATTTTATTTCTTTACCTATTCCCAAATGTTGTCTCCGATGTAAACTCCAAAAAAAAAACTGTTTATTTTTCTCATCTGAGGAAAGAGTGCCCCAAATAAAGGTGTAATGCTAAAATTATCTTCAATATACAATTAAATTTACCAGCTTACAATATGTAGTACGATAAAATATCTATGAAAGTCGTTTTTGGATGTAAGCAAAAAAACATAAAATACTTCTGCGTTCTGCTTTGTGAAGATTATATCAACAAACCCTATCTATTTAATATCTATTTAAATTTTTCTTTTGGTAATTCTATAATAAACCACTTTTACTTTCTCTTGCTGGTATCTTCTACAATATTCTTCAAGGGCCAAGTATTCGTTGCTTAACTGCTCTACAGATATAGAAAAATCTTTCCTCAAAAAGGCACATTGTAGCGGGCCTCACCACGGGGCAAGTGGCTAGTAATAAATAATTTTCAGAAATCGCAACTCAGATTTATGTCTGGTCATAAACACCGCGCCCGCTGCGTTGCGCCTACTGATATGGGATTATGTAGATGAATTTACTTGATGTATTTATTAAATTAGGTACATACGCTACTTAATGAATCCATATCGCTAACCGACTGACAGACAACGCAGCCTTTATACCTCGTGCCACGAGTTATGAGCTGTGGCCTTGAATGCGCAGTAGTCACTTTTCAATACCTGTACATATGCGAAGTAATTCCCGCCGACGTCGCCCAGCGCTCTTAATTCGTGGCGCGAGGTATGGATTTAGACTGGAAGCGTCAAAGGCGGGAAAGGGAGGCTTTAAACTTCATAATTAGTCATCAGTGGTGTTGCAGTGAACAAAATAAATATGATTCGAGCGTAATGACTAGAGTAAACAGATGCATATTTACCTAATGTTGAGGAGTTGGCTATTATGGAATGCACTTTTGTATCGAAAAAATCCCGCGATTCCGGGATCGACATATTCTGATTATAGAATCGAATGTATATTTACAGACGTTCAGGTTTTGGTAAATATGGACTGCACTTGTGTATCGTTTGTAAAAATCCTGCGATTTCGGGGTTGATTTCAGTGTTTTTCTGAGTATTAAATCGGATGTATATTTGCCTATCTTATATTGTAAAGTAGTTAGTTACCAAACTGACATAACAACCAACCTCAGGATAACAGTTAACAGAACATATTTTTAATCATCCATATACTTAGTAAATTTTTATTATGATTATGATGATGATATAGTTTATTTTCTTTATTGCATATATCTGGCTTCCATATTTTTAGCCAAAAATTCGTTTAAGGTAAATATGCATCCTGATATCCGACCTCCAATAATGACGTTAAGATCTCTTGTTAGAAGAAAAAAAAGCCACTGGACTAGATAGAGATTTAATAATTTAAATCAACTCTTAGACCACAACTATTTAACTTAGGTACAAACAAAAAAATGAGAGGGTTGATTAATGACATTATGTATTTATGCGTCACTGACAAATAATTTTTTGTCTGAAAACTATATCTTTGTGCTAACCCCATTTGCTAATGAACACCACAGCGAAAAAACATTTTCTTGAATTATTTACTAAAAAACAGTTGCAAAATGTTTGTAGTTTTCTCATTTGACATTTGAAGGGCTTCCCTAGATTCGTCTACTGTATTCACATATCGGAGGCAGCCAGACGCGATGCCGGGCCGCGGTAACTCGGTGTTTATATTAATTATGCCATTAACCGTTCTGTTGCTTTCCTATGCTCGCAAAATGGCCTGTTTAACATTTTATTCCTGCCTCATTCGAAAGTTAGTCGGGATTATTGCTTATTTTATGTTGTTCTTCTCTATACAGTGTCATCGGGTTATGGTGATATAAATGGATTCTATTTTAAAAGCTTTTATATAAAATTGATATCAATTTTACTGGAGGATTGTCAAGTATATGTTTAATGTGTGTATCTGTGTATCTGCCTGTGCTAGAACCCAACGGATGGTTAAATGTTTCGTTAGCTTTTTCGACTGAAATTTTATTTCGTCAAAACGAATCTCCCGAGTGGTTTTGACTCTTGAAAATCCATTCACCCGTTTAAAGGTCCTCGGCACTATTTTAGTCATTAAAGGTACTGAAATTCTGAACAGATATTATGCATTCCTAAGGTTTTTCAAAACTTCAAATGTATTGACGACCCGAATGGCCGAGTCGGCAGTAACCCTGCCTACGAAGCCAAGGGTCCCGGGTTCGAGTCCCGGTGGGGGCAAATATTCGTTTGATGAGAACTGATGTTTGTACCGTAGTCATGGTTGTTTATCTATCTAAGTACAATATTTATCTATATAAGTATGTGTATCGTTGTCTAGTACCCAAGATACAGGGAATCCTAGTTTGGGGCTAGATGAATGTGTGTAAATTGTGTCCAAGGTATTATTATTATTATTATTTACAACCTTAGATTTCATCCTCCTTCGTCGATGGTTCCAACATGTTTCAAAGAAAAATGTATCGCTTCCACGAAATATTGATTTACATTGAGGAATTCTAATTAAATTCATGTTACTCAAGAACGGTTTTCATTAAATGGAAAGGGTTCCGAAGCTGAGAGCCCTTCGGGGCTTAAAGTTCAATAAAAAGTAATTTGGACTGATCGGCTAGTCTCTGATAATAAATATCGACAAATGATTCTTCAATTCAATCCTTCATAACTCATAAGAGCCGTTTCCTAATTTCTGACAATCGAGACTGTTATGCTTGTTTTACATGCCTGCTGTGTTTTGCCAAACTTTCGCAAGCCACAAGCCACGGCACATGTCTATTGTATGGCGAAACTCACGCAAGACAACACAAATATTATTTACGAGTCTTTGCCTGCGGGGTTTTGGCAAAACTTAGCAAGCATGGGGCTTGACCAGGGAGTACAACTAAACGTAGGTATAAGGTTAACAAGCTTGAATGCGGTCTTCTCTTTATTCTAATGGATGAAACGTGAAAAGTTGAGGATTTATGGATGGAGGTTTGTAGCGCTCCCACGAGTAAATTACTCGTAACTTATTATTAAGAGCTTTTTATTAGAGCTGGAACTAATAGTGACCTAGCCGAATACCGAATACCAAATATTCGGCTATCACATGAACCGATTTGCTGAATATTCGGCAGCCGAATATCCTGCAGGACTTCGTACAATTTTATCATATTTTCAAGACGCATTTTTTTTGCGGGGTAATCGGAGAGTAGGGGTAAGAGTGGGTAGTAGACTGTTAGGCACCTGTTATTTTTTTTTTATTATGTTAGAACAATTTGTTGGTGACGTAACGTGCATGTAACATTATTTATTTATATTATTTTAAGTGAGTCCCTTCGTTCGTCCTGTTTGTGTGTCTGTGCGTGGCACTCTACTGCTGAAACACTAGCAATCAAACTGTTATACGGATTTTGATACGTTATTCTGTAAATATTAGAAAGCTTCTCTGCAATGTTTCTTAGATAAATTTTGTTGAAAAATGTTCAGTTGTGAGAATGTTATCTCCTTAACAAGGAATAGCAGTCAAACGGGTGGACGGTATGGTTAATAATATTGTTTCGCATGTGTTTTTATTTTTATTAATGGTTATTTTGTGATGATAATTAAAAAAATACGTACAACTAATTTAATTATTTTATTTCTTCCGACGCATGATTCAAATAGCTTCAATTAAACAAAAATTTCATCTTTCTGCATTTTTCAGTATTCAGCCGAATAGTGCCCTTGAATTCGGAATTCGACCGAATAGTAAATTAAGGGCGAATAGGCCGAATACCGAATAGTAACCGGATATTCGTTTCAGCTCTACTTTTTATCCCTTTTCCGTAAGGCCCACAAGAAGGACACCGAGCCAACAATAAGTTGGTCTAGTATTGGCGGCTTTAGCCTCCCCGGATTTTCACTTAGCTAGCAATGACCACTGTGGCACTGCGGTTGTGGTTCTGCCTACCATGCGAGAGGTCCCGGGTTCGATCCCCGGCTGGGTACAGCACAAAAAACCCCAGGCCTTGGATGTTTAAATGTGTGTGACCCCGCTGTTTCTGTTGCCCACGACACAGGGTATCCTAGTGTGGGGCCACCAAAAAATTATGTGCCTGTATGTAAATATTCATGTTTATGTTAAAGTCGTGTAAAAATCAGGCCTCCTATGAGAGGCGGCGCGAGCCACTCCGGAAAATTCACATGGCTGGTATATCGGCTAATGATGCTCTATAAGACCTGCTATGAAGGGCGACTAAAGTCCCCCTTAATTTCAAAGGCTATTAAATTAAGTTAAATAGCTAAAAAAAAACAAAAAGACTGCTATGCAAGGGGGGTTCATGAATGAAATATAGCTCGCTAGCAGAAATATGGGCGGCTTGAGCTCTTGGGGAAAACATCCCTAAAAATTAATATTTTGCTGTGATTATAAAAATATTTCATTAATATCATCTCATCTCATCCACACTATCCTAACATCCTGCGTGATCGCTTTGAATTTCCTTCTTCATGCAGAAACTGCCTCGCCGCGGAGAACTCACATGGCGTCTATGCTCAAAGTCCCACAACGTTGCAGGGCCTGCAGCCTACGAGCACGAGTTCAGAATCCGGGCCATGCGGTTCTGGAATGAAGTTCTCTGCACCACCAGAGTCAGTCTATCTTTATCTTTAAGGTTAGATTGGTACATTCATATTGATGTTTTTGTATGAAAATGCTCAATTTAAGTATACTAGTTTATGTAGCCTACTATATTATTGTATAGTAACAAAGTCTATGTTTATATATTTTTTATATTCAGTAGTTAGGGATAAGGATATATTATATTCACACACTTGTTCTACTTCTCCTGTATAACTATGATTGGTTAGAAGAAATCTTTTGCTAGATATAAGCGCGCCTTTGTACATTTATATCATATAAGTTTTCTGAATAATTTAATTGCTTTACAATAAAGAAATTATGAAGTTATGAAATCTCAAATATAAATATCGGTTGTAATTATTTTTTTCAACAAAACAAGTCCTTTCTTTTCGCTTTATTTTTTTTTTGTGTAGGACAAAAGAAACACTTGCCTTTTTTACCTACAGTCCCCCGAGTATGCTGTCGCGACCCCCCTGAGTTCGGGCCCCCTACAAGTGAAAAAATAATGTTCTAGACCATTCTAATTTTCTTGGAATTATCTGCTTGTTTAAGGGTCACACCTGTCACACCTATAGCTTCCAGAGCCTCTTTGCAAAATAAGCCTGAGACTTCGTTCTTATTACAACTGACAGTCAGCACTGACAGTTTTGCTTCCATATAAAGGACACAGAAAAATCGATGTATAGATGACTGCCCCAGTGATGTACAGGCATTGCAGAGATGTACAGCCATTCAAAATTGTGTAACGCAAGGTGCACCTTCCGTTATACAATTCTGAATGGCTGAATATCATGAAGAGACGCAGTAGTTTATGCATTAATATTTAATTGCAAATGGTTTCAGTGTAGACGGATTAGCATTGCGATTAATATCATTGACCCGACTGCTACTGCGAACTGATTCATATATTGGTCATGATCGGGTAACGATACCATGAAAAGCTAAACGACAGTAATTTCGAACGTTGCACTTAATACGTAAGTATCGCTAACCTAATCACAAATATACGGTGGTAGACAGGAGTCAATGCCCACTATTGCCATGCTAATCTAAAAAGACTATAGTAAGAAGTCTTTCTATATTGCTGAGGTAGCCGTTTAGCCATCTCCTTTGACACATCGCTAGTTTTCAGCGCCACGATTATATGGAAACATGAAGCTGGCTCATGAATTCAGGAAGCTGGTGCAACGTGACGTCCTTTAACTGAAGACCATGAAAAAATATTCGTATTTTGAGAAGATCATAATCATCAGCATCATGCCTCCTGCTATCAGATGGGCAGGGAACCCACTGCTGAGTATCTGCCTCCTCATGTATACGCCATTTAACTTGGTCCTGTGCAACCCGGCTGCATTGTCTTCTCTATTAGTACGAATATGATGATGATTCTTTTTATGCTACATATACGTTGACAGACAGTTAAGCAGCTGCTTATATGCAAAATATTTTTAATAGATTAAAGTCGGGATCGAAACAAAATCTATAAATAATAATTCTTCATCTCGTCGTCTTAGCTCCAGGTAATTTCGCCGGGAGCCATATTGGATCGACATTGTAATGGAATTTTAATGAGAAAATTCACTGTGGCCTGTAATATTCTTCCTCTTTTTTTCTTTTTAGGGATCAGTAGTATTTGGCAAAGGCTGTGTTATGTTCAGATGAAGGGAAGATAAATAATAAATAACTTTTTATGGTATTTGTCATATATGTTTGATTTGTTTCATAGATACAATAGAATACGACAACGGCCTCTTTGTACAAAAATGTTCTTTTAAGATACTACTTCAATTTTAATAACTCTTTGAGTTTTGTTTGATATAGTTGATACTCTTAAGTAGGTATATAATTTGTTAAAAATATATTCTTTCAAAAAATGTGTGTTACTACGCAATGGTCGCTCATAAAATGTATTACTACGAAATTAAATTAACAAGAAGTGAAAGAAAAATGTATTCAATATTTTTTTGTGAAATCATACGGAACATGTTACAACTGCGCATCGCACTTGCTGGGCTTTTTTTCTCCATTTTTTCAACAAAAGCCTCGGCTTCCGCATGGAACGGGACCGATTGCTTCCAGAGATAATATCAGGAATCGTGATCCCATTTTTATTGATTGCCTTTCATTTTCTGTGTCAAATGCTAATGGAGTTTTATGATTTGCTGTTATAAAGTTACTGCGGTTTTTTTTAGATCAAAAGAGACATGACATGGTTAAATGGAGTTTGTTAATTATGTTATTTTTGTTTTTGTTCTTAATTACTTACTTTGGTTTTAATGGTGGAAGTTACTCAATGCTGTGCATGTCACGATTAAATCTCATATTCAGTCACCACGCGTACTTCCCGGTATAATCCAAACCCCTCGTTTATTCGTGGTGTATCCGTCTTTGTTGGAACGAATTCTGATCAAAATCAGTGGAAAGTGGCGGGTCAGGGTAGCCCATACATAAACTATGGCCTGATCCAAACTCATAGGAAGAAGTGCAATTAAAAGGTATTACTCATTTCACTTTCACGAGTAAGGGGTTCCGATTGATATATAAAATAATAGTTCAATTGTATACTCGTTTATGTGTACAGTACACTGTCTTTTTTTTAACGTAAAAATTCATCGTTACCCAGAAGTCCTTTAAAAACGGGGATGAAAACTTTTCAGAAAATGAAATGGCGTTCCCAGGCTCCCCGGCCAAATTTCGGGATCCCCTCCCGGAGGACTGAAGCACGTGATAAGTAAAGAAATACTTACGGTATAATGTGTTCGATGGATTTTTCATCTAATTTTCGACAGCTTAGGTAAAATTCCGACAAACTCCTGTTCGGGGGCCGGTTTTATCGCGTGTTTGTTGTTACCAAGAGGAGAGATGGAACATTTTTGGTGGTCTACATTGTTATGTTAGAAAAAGGCTTTATTACCAAGACTTTCCGAAATACCTAGACTAAAGGATTCTGATTGTAGCATCTCAATAATTTTCTATTTGTGTCAAATCTACGCTCAAAATGTCAACTTGAATTAGGATTTACTTCCAGGAATGAGTATCTCTGTTCTATAAATGTTCGTAATGTGATGTACTACTTAGTGTTTGATTTGTGAAAACCGATGTTTTGCTTAAACTTAAAAAGGGACAGATTCAGAAAGCCGCTCGAGTAAATGTAAACGCATTAAAACTTTCTGATCCGCGAAAAATACTTACAAAAGAACAACAAACAAATTGCAAGTGTAACGCCCAAGGCTATCTGTTTCCCACAGTCGTGCCGCGGTAAGGGTTTGAAAGTATTGTGAAAAGTGTCCTCTAAATCTGTCGTGGTAAACTACCCACCATTATAAAACTGGGAAACAGAGCTTTGCTGCAGAGAATTGACTCTATCAGACATGCAGGATATAGAAGGAGGAGAAAGTGTAGGTACCACCGTACCATATGTTGTTTTGTACGAGGCTGTGCTTCCCAGCGAGACAGCGAGTAGTCCCGGGTTGGAGTCCCTGCGGTGTGAAATTAACATAACATAACCTAACATTTACATAATGGCATATACAAGAAAACCCTGTGTCGTTGGAACCAGAAACAGCGACGTCACGTCACATACATATAAACACGACCTGGGGTTTTTTTTCTTTACCACCAGCCGGGGATCGAACTCAGAACCTCTCGCATGGTAGGCAGAGTCACAACCACTGCGCCACAGAGGTCGTCATAAAATAAAAGAAAGAAAGACATGTTTATATGAATGTGATGTCATTGTTTTAGGTTCCCGCGTTACAGGGTATCCTAGTGTGGGGCCAGATACAATGTATGTGCCTGTATGAAAATTTTATGAGAAGTGTATGATGATGAAGTTTATTTGGATTTTGTGATTTAGTTTTTTTAAGTATGGATTTCTCACAGTATGGAGCAATTTGAACGTATCAAATCGCGGTTAGTATTTAACCATTATAGTAGTTTACGTGACTGATACATAATGGAATAGTTATGTACAGTTAAATACACTAGTTTATATACACATATATCATAAGCTCTCTTTGATGTGTTTAAGAACCGCATCTACGACCGGCATGTTGGCAATGATAATTGCTCTGCAAGAGGGTTTATGACACGTTTGTAGATAAAAAAATGTATGAAAAATATTGGCTTTAAGATTGTTAAAACGATATAGAGACCCCTCAAAAATACGTTTTTGCGGATTTACGACCAAATTTATTTCTGGTTTCAGTTCCTCTCTACGAGTTTCCGAAACCTTCAACTGAGCAAGGTTGCTGGCTGCTTCTCAAAGATAAGGTCTTTTCAGGACCATAAGCTTACTACAGAGCTTTATCGGTGTGTTTTTAGCAACGAGACAATTTCTTGACGACATTTTACCTTTCTGTTTATAATATTCTTTCCTTTTATTAGGTTCCTACCTACAATGATTTGCTAGAGTTGTGTTGTTATTAAGTAAATAAAAGCTTTTCTTTACAGTAAAATTGCTTAATAGCTACTCCTTTTTTTTTGTCCATATCTATAAACAATGATACTGTTAGATGTCATCCAGATTCTAGTAAATATTACAAGTAAAACAGCTCAGACCGTGAAATTGGAACATATCTAGTATATCTATGTATTTAACTGGGCACGATATATCATAAATATACTTGGTCACTATATTAAATTTCAGGAATAACACTACGCCGACTTTTCCTCGTAACAGGGAACAATAAACGACAGCCACAATACATACAGCCGTTCACCGTTATCCGTGGCATTATTAGCACTTTTTCTTGCAGTGCATGAAACGAGTTCTTTCAAAACTGGCCATGATCTCGTGAATTCTATGAAGAAAGCTGTGACAGAGTTAGTTCACTCATTCCAATATTGTGTTGTCAAGAGCAATCGATTTAATGTATTCAAATAAAACACTGATGGGTTTTGTGGGCTAAGAGCTGTGGATAAAAGGTTAGTATATTGTATATCAACAATCACCAATTTATAGCCTTTGATGAAACTGAGTTTTACTACTTTCAGCACCGGGGAGTAAAATCTAAAGAAGATAATAATGTTACCCATACAAGTGTATCTCCATAACTAAGTTAACCGAATAGTATGCTAATGCCTTGCTCGTGATAAAATCTAAAAAAAATTGTAACAAAATAAAATAAAAACAGAGGTTAAGAAATAAATTGATACCACTGTTGCACAAGTTAATCAATAGGATTGTTTAATTTCCATGTTAGTTAAAATTTAAGTAAGGCATTTACAGTTTGAGCAATATTTTTGTTTAGTCATCTTATTTTGATAATAACATGTACTAATTAATAATCAAAGTCAATTAAAGTAATATTTTTTCTGCATAAAAACTCTTTGCTTCGTCACTTGTCCATAGTTGATATATAAAAACTCTTTCCTGTCATTACTTGTCCATTGTAGATGTACGAGCTAACACGTACAATAGTAAAATCAGCATTGTATTATCGTTAAATATTGCACTTTTAGCAATGACCTACTTTTTGGGTCAGTTCGTGTACAGCCATCAAGCGAGCGTCGCGTTCTCATTATAATTTGCTCAGTACTTCATCCATAGAGTTGTACCAGTATTTTAATACAGTTTTATTATCAGTTTAATCAGTCTTTCAGTCAAATCAGTCTCATAGCTCCGGACACCCCGGAACATTGGTCCTTCGAACCTACGGAAAGATTGGATTTGAACACGTGTCCGTGTCGCGTAGACGTGACTCGTGTCACCATTTCCGCTTACCGTGAAAAAGACTCAGTGCCTCTACGGTCTACAAAAGAACTTCAGCTGTGCTATCAAGTGTTGCAGTGACTATAAAGGAGGAACTGTGCTATCAAGTGTTGCAGTGACTATCAAAGAGGAACTGTGCTATCAAGTGTTGCAGTGATTATCAGTTACAATCAGGACTATCAGTTATCATCAGAACTATCAGAACTATCAAGGATTCGAGTGAGATTGAACATCATCGGTTCATTCTCTACCCAGCAGCAGTATCATCAGCGTTGGCCTAGGCGACGTGCACTAGCAGTACGTAACTAGCAGTTCAGCAGTTATCAAGTAGTACGAGTAGATCAAGTAAGATCTTGCCTTTTTACATATCTACATTATGGCTTCTTTCAACGAAATCAGCGCTGGTCAGCAGCAACTGGCTTAAGCAATCGAGTCCGTTCTTACCAATTTCAAAAAGGATGGCGCGGAGAGAAAAACTTCGAGTTATTTTGAGAAAAAAATAAATGTGTTGGATAGCCATTGGTATGAATATGAACGCAATTTTAATAAAATGTCTGCCATGGACACGGAACCAGGTGTAAAGCAGTATATCATTAATGATAGGGAGACAGTGCGTGAAAGATATACGAGCATCAGGGAGTACATTCAGTCTCAAGCTTCAGAAAAAAGATCGGAACCGCCCGTTATCAAGCCAGCTACTTTTGTAGTCCAGCCTCCGGCGTTTGGAGTCTCGGCGGCAGCGTCGAGTGGTTCTGCCAGCCCGCAGGCATCCAGCGCAACGACAAGCAAGACCGAGGAGATGCTGAGGAGACAACAGAGCAACTTCAGGGCCTTCCATCGCACCCTATCAACTATTAATATTGATGCAGTATCAGAAAAGTGGGAGTTAGAGGATCTTCTTAACACCGTACAGTCCTGCTGGACTACCATCGACAAGTTTCACTGGGAGCTAGACAGCGAGTTGAACGGCTCTAACAAAGATTATGAAGATGCCTACACTACCTATGAAAGAAAATACGAGGCTATCAAGAAAGCCATAAACAAGAAAATGTGGTCGGTTTCGCACATCGGGAAAACTACCCCTTAAATCGATTTACATATTTTCTCCGGGAATTATGACAGTTGGATTTCATTTAAGGACCTGTTCAGTGAAACCATCCATAAAAACTCTTCTATGTCAAATGCTCAGAAAATGCAATATCTAAAATCAAAGGTGAAGGGTGAAGCAGAAAAATTAATACAGCACTTGCACATCAGTTCTGAGAATTATGACACTTGTTGGGATATACTAAATCAACGCTACAACAATGAAAAATTAATTTTTAATTTGCTTATGCATACTATCATGAATCTCCCGGCTATGCAACAGAAATCAGTCGCTCAAATAAAACGCCTACATGACACAGCTCTCGAATGTCTCAACGCAATGAAAAATATGGGAATCGATATCAGTTCAAGGGACCCTATGATAGTCTATCTCCTGTCACAGAAATTGGATACAGAGACGTATACTGACTACGTAGAGTCCGTTAACAACCCGAGGGAGCTGCCAGTTTTGAAAGAGTTCCTGGAATTTTTAGAGTTAAAATTTACGACTCTAGAAACATCGCGCAGAAAGCAAGATAATTCTACGCAAAAGAATCAAGTCACAGCAAAATATCAGTCATCAAATTATAATAATAACTACAAAAATTCATTTACTACAAACAGCAATTCAATTTCGCAATCAAACGTCAACGGCGCAAAAAACATGTCAGCAAAATATCATTCCGCATTGTGCAATAGCGACGAGCATGGAATCTATTTTTGTAAATGGTTTCTAGATTTGCCGCCTTTCAACAGACTAAAGACAGTGAAGAGATTGAACCTCTGCCCCAATTGTCTTTTTAAGCATGACAATCAATGCCTTTCAGAAAAACTTTGTCGAGAATGTATTCAAACCCATAATAGTTTGTTACACGAGGCGTTTGCGCATTCCCCCCACCCGCCGACGGACGGCTCGGGTACAAGCGGGTCGCGCTGGGCGGGGGCGGCGAAGAGCGCCTCCAACGGAAATGCAAGCGCAGGAAAAAATAACAGAAGCAGTTCACACGTGTCGCTGCAGAATGACCTTTACGAAGTACTTTTGCCTACCGCTCTCATCAATGTTCAAGCAGTAAATGGATCGTATATCAAGATGCGCGCCCTTTTAGATCATGGTTCCCAGGTCTCACTAATCACAGAAAATGCCGCTCAGCTCCTGAAGATACCTAGGAAGAGATGCAATGGTGGGCTTTCGGGAATCGGAGCACGGGAAAGCAACTGTAAAGGCATGATTACCATCATCTGCTCTTCAACTGCTAGCGACTTCTCTTTCGAAACAGATGTGTTGATTATGAAGCAGCTAATAAAAGATTTACCAAGTCAGACTATTTCCAAACCAGACTGGTCATACCTGGAGCACATCCAATTGGCCGATTCAGAATTTAATAAAAGTCGCCCTGTGGACATTTTGCTAGGTGCCGACGTTTATTCAAATATATTAATGAGTGGGATATGCCATGTTAACCCATCTTTACCGACCGCTCAACAAACTCGGCTCGGGTGGATTTTGAGTGGCAATGCAAAAACATATCAGTGCAATGTAGTACTCAATGATATCGACAGTATTCGGAAATTTTGGGAGATAGAAGAAATATACGAGGAGTCAAATTTATCTTCTGAAGATCAGCAGTGCATTGAGTATTATCAGCAATCAACATCAAGACGGGATGACGGTCACTACGAAGTGAGGTTGCCGTTAAAATCAGACTATCAAGAAAAATTGGGCCAGTCAAAATCAAAAGCGATCGCACAATATTACAAGTTAGAGCAGAAACTTTCAAGACAGCCGAGTATTGCGCAAAATTATAAATTATTCATTGACGAGTATGCATCGCTTGGTCATATGAAACCCGCTGACACAGTACCTACCAGCAAAAACGGTGGCTTACTAAAATGTTATTTACCTCACCATTGCGTCACACGTGAAGACTCCACGACTACCAAGTTGCGCGAGGTTTTCAACGCATCAGACAAAACTTCATCAGGGGAGAGTTTGAATGACGTAATGTATAGGGGCCCTAATTTGCAACAGGATTTACAGAGCCTCATCATCAAGTGGAGGCAACATAAGTACGTATTTACGGCCGACATAGAGAAAATGTTTAGGCAGATATGGGTTCATCCTGAAGATCAAAGGTTGCAGATGATCATATGGAGAGACAATCAGTACGAGAGTCTGCGAGAGTATCAGTTAGCCACGGTGACCTACGGCACAAAAGCCGCCCCATTCCTCGCCATGATGACGCTAAAATAGTTAGCTCAGGATGAACGAAAGAATTATCAAAGCATCCAGCACCGAGTGTCTTAGAACAATCATTCTACATGGATGACTTGATCCATGGTACACACTCTATAGAAACAGCTAAGCAGTTACAAGCAGATATGATTAACCTATTAAAATCAGGAGGTTTTAATCTAAGAAAGTGGAAATCAAATGCACCGGAGTTGCTAGAAAGTGTAGAAACAGATCAGAAGCAGCCAAAAAGTTTTGACTTCAAGCAAGCGGAGTCAACCAAAGCCTTAGGCCTCGGGTGGAATCCACAAAATGATGTATTTACGTTTCAATCAGGAATACTATCATCATCGTCAAGACCAACCAAGCGGTCTCTTTTATCAGACATTTCGAAGCTTTTTGATCCCCTAGGGTGGATCGCCCCAGTCACTACCAAGCTGAAAATACTATTTCAAGATGTATGGAAAGCAAACGTACAATGGGACGAGTCCGTACCGCAAAATATCTGCGACGAATGGATCAAAATTAGAAATGAAATACAGTTAATTCAGTAATATGAAGTCCCAAGGTGGCTGCAGACACATGAGAGAGATCAAGTGGAACTCCATGGGTACTGTGACGCTAGTACTAAGGCGTACGCTGCCGTCGTCTACTGCAAATTATACAAGAAAAATGGGACGAAAGTCAGTTTAGTAGCAGCCAAGACAAAGGTCGTTCCACTCAACAAGAACACCTCATTACCGCGACTAGAACTTTGTGGAACAGTTTTATTGTCAAAATTAATGATAAAAATCAAGGCATGCTTAAGCAACCATGTCATAACAGTCTATGGTTGGACCGATTCGATGGCGGTACTTGGTTGGCTGAATGGTGGAGCAGATAAATGGAAGCCGTTTGTTGCCAATCGCGTCAAAGAAGTTACGAATGCCATGCCAGCAAGCTGTTGGAGATACGTCAAGTCAAAGGAAAATCCAGCAGATTGCGCCAGCCGAGGCCTCACTGCTTCAAAGCTAAAGAAACACTCGTTGTGGTGGCAAGGTCCGGCTTGGCTACCTACTTTCAGTCCAGAAAACGATATCAAACAGAAATACACAACCAATGAAGAGTCCAAGCAAATTATGCAAGAAACTGTAACGCAAATATCAAGTGATTGCGATACGATAAAGCAGTTATTGGAAAATCAGTCTTCATTAAATAAAGCAGTAAGGATATTAGCTTGGGCCCTAAGATTTACAAGCAAGAAAAAAGAACAAGATTATTTGACAGTACAAGAGTTGAGAAGAGCAAACTTGTTAATAATTCAAGGCATCCAACGGGAAATATTTCTTGATGAAATAAGCAACTTATCAGAAAACAAAGCAGTCAGCAGTAAAAGCAAAATAGTCAGTTTAAGTCCTATATTAGATGAAAAGGGCATTCTGCGAGTCGGGGGTAGGTTCAGACACGCGAACCTTAACCCTGAGATGAAACATCCAGCCATCATCCCAAGCAACACAAGACTAGCAGATCTGATCATCGACCAGTTTTTAAAATATCGGACGGACATTTAGATTCTTAGTTTTATAAACATATGGTTTCGATAACATTATATGTAGAAAAGTGCAGTATCAGTGAGAATATTTTAATCTTAAGCTACTAACAAAATGAAATATTTTAGTTATTTAAGCTTAAATCATCATGTATCATATCAGCATCTTATCATTTATACTAAACCCATTTCTCTCGCCCGGGAATATGTACGAGCTAACACGTACAATAGTAAAATCAGCATTGTATTATCGTTCAATATTGCACTTTTGGCAATTACCTACTTTTTGGGTCAGTTCGTGTACAGCCATCAAGCAAGCGTCGCGTTCTCATTATAATTTGCTCAGTACTTCATCCATAGAGTTTTACCAGTATTTCAATACAGTTTTATTATCAGTTTAATCAGTCTTTCAGTCAAATCAGTCTCATAGCTCCGGACACCCCGGAACAGTAGATAAACTTGAAAACTATATCCATTACGACACTCTCATTTTCTCATTTTACTACCAATAAATTCGAAACGACCGCCAGAATAAGTAAACGATCACCTGATTGTGTTTGGATAAATGATCACCAAACTTCTTTTTATGTTTTGTGTACTTAACTTTATGTTTTAAGTATTTTTTGTTGTTCTCACATGTTCAACCTAACACGAAGGATATAGGGGGCTTCGCTTCGCTCACCCCTTTACCCTCCACCTAAGCTACCGCAGTATTTAGCCCTGATATTTTCTGCAACTTTTGGTGATCATTTACCCATTTTTGGGTAGGAAAAAAAAATTGGTGGTCATTTAAATTGTTCTCTTAAATAATCCCTGTCTATAAAAATAAAAAACATATGCAGGTATTTCTGTTTTACGAGATCAAGCTGTCACCAATGTATTCCTGCTCCTTCTTCGCATTGAAAGGCCCTGGTATGTTTTCGCGTGCCTCTTTCTTTCATGGAAAATGCTCTTATGACTGAGATTTGTATTTTCACCTTCAGCCAGTACACTATTAAAGAATAAGCTTTTCTCCATTTCTCGTTATGCTTTGATGCGGTTTTGTAAAAAACTGTTGTATTCAGTTCCTAGGAATACCTCCATCGCATGAAATAACTAGTGGGGTGAATGAGGCTCTTAGGTTTTCAGCTGCTCGATCGTATTTGCTGTTTTTTGCCAGGTGAGGTTGCTGTAAGAGGACTATGCGTACCTCGAAGAACGCTTTCCTAATTTGTTCCCACACACTGTTTAGTAACAGATTTCCTATTAAGTGCATGTCTTTGCAGCTTTAAATTAGGGGTAGAATTCCGACTGCATACATCAGCATTGCTAATGTATCACCCTGTTTTTGTTCATTCCTTGCTTAAGATGAAATCATTTGAGCCTGATAGACAAATGACTGCGTAACCTCTATATGTGTTGAAAAGAAATATTGCACAGAGTGGCCAGTAGATTCTAGCATTAAAGAGAGCGATTGGGCGACTCAGCGCGTTGAAGGCTTTTGCGGCATCTATTAGGAGGAGGCATTCATCATCTTCACCTTCATTAAAACATTTGGCCATAGCATGAATCCCTCCTTAAATACCCGATTTTACACCTGCACATAGCTGATTGAACATCTAGCCCTGTTTCGGTCGCCATGGCTTTTGCAATGATGCGTTGTAGTATTTCTCCTATGCCGATAGGGCGGACGCCTGGGCATTTATTGAGTGTTATACCTCTTCTTGCTATTAGAGCTCTTATGCAGTCCCAATCGACAATTTCACTGCTGAGTTTTCCAGTTATTGTTGCGATTGATTCCCTCAGTTCTGAACTGTGGTTCCCAAACCGAAGTATACGTGATTTCCATTGTTCTAAGTCGATACCGCTTGGTCCAGCTGCACCAGGTAGTTGTCTAGCAATTTTTTCTACGTGGTTTGAGGTGATATCATGGGGAGGTCAGGTTGGTCTGATATACACATCTGATAGTTGTGGGGTTACTTGGTTAATATGTTTGTCTTTGAATATTTGATAACGTTTGATTTTATTTGATCTACTGTTTTATTTCCTAGTTTTTCATATAGGCCCAAGATTCCACCCCCTGATCTTTCTGTTATCCATCTAATTGCTTGTCTAATTTTTCCTTGTAACAAAAGGCGGCCAAATATTCGGGCAGTATGATGAGCGTCTTGTTTCTGTTTGTTTTTTGATGCTAGTTTTGAGTTGCACATTAGAGTCTCTGTAATCATAAACATAAACATAAACATAAACATTTATATACAGGCACATACATTGCTTCTGGCCCCACACCAGGATACCCTATGTCGTGGTAACCAGAAACAGCGACGTCACACATATATAAACATCCAAGACCTGGGGATTGTTTTTTTTTTTTTTTTCATTACCCCCAGCCGGGGATCGAACCCGGGACCTCTCGCATGGTAGGCAGAGCCACAACCGCTGCGCCACAGAGGCCGTCATATCATCAATTCATCATGATGACCTAATTTATACATCTCCAATCTTCTTTTAAGTGTTCGCCTAATATCCTGGCCTGATTTAACCAAACTGTCTCTATGTAGTATTGTACTACATAAGATGCATATTTTTTCAGAGTTTCCTTCTAATGGTAGGTTGTTTGTGAGTCTTTGATCTCTGTGGCAAGGAGTGTGGTTGGTTGTCTGCCTAGGTTTCCTTGTGGGATACTATATTGCTAACTATGAAAATTTAAAAGATTTTTCCAGCGTGCTCTCCAGATTGAGTCTGGGCCACTTTCGCTATTAAGTAATCCTGAATTGAATCCTTTTAAAAAAAAGGTTTGGATGGTTTCTGGTATTTGTGATTGGTAAACGGGATCAGGAATTGTTTTGTCTTGTATTTGCGCTTGGTTGAGGAGTTCATTTTTTTTTCAGTAGTTTGGCTCATATTTTGAGCAGGAGTGGTGGGTGGGTGGAAGTAATCTGGGTGCGGCGATTTCTCTTTTTTCTTTAGACCTCGTGCATGATTCTTTTATTGGTGTTGATGTTTGTCGGCGTCGAGGTGCTCCATTATAGTTTCCGGGTATGTAATACAAAATAAAACTACAAAATAAAATAGATGAATATTTTTTTTTATTTTTTTTGACGTGACTTATTGTCAGTTGAAACCATTATAATTTCATAATTTCTTTATTGCACACAAATAATTATATTGACAAGATATATATTAAAATAGTGTACAAAGGCGAGCTTATTTCTAACAAGAGATCTCTTCCAGCAAACCATCTCAGGATGAGATAGGTTAATCACAGAGCACGGGTAGACCGATGTGTACAACATACCTTAAATTACAACTCAATAAACTACATACATAAAATATACATCCTAAATATAAATAAATATTAAATATATATACATATATAAATTATAAATACATAAATACTACCTATATTTCTAAAGAGATAGGAAGTGCTTCTTCACACGACTTTTAAAGATATTGAGAGTAGGACTATCCCTGATGGTGCAGGGGAGTGCATTCCATAACCGAATGGCCCGGAGTCTAAACCCGTGCTCGTAAGTTGCGGTGTTATGTTGTGGGGTCGTGAGTTTAGAAACTGTGTGGGTCCTCCGAGGCCTGCTAGAAGAAACAAATTGAAAAAGGTCTCGTAGGAAGGTTGGATAGCGTGGATTCCGCAAAATGTTGTAGAGGAGATGGAGGATGTGAGAATACCGACGAAGACGGATCGGAAGCCACTTCAACTCTTTGCGATGCTGTGATACATGGTCGTATTTGCGCAGCCCGAAGATAAACCGAATCCCGAGATTTTGAAGTCGTTCGAGTTTGTTCAGTAATTCTTCGTTAGCACTGACCCATCAGACATCAGCATAATCGATGAGGGGTAGAAGAAGAGACTGAGCGAGAGTGATTTTGGTCTGTCGACACAAAAAGTATTGAAGTCTCCTGAGAGAGTGAAAAGTAGCAAATACTGGACGACTGACCTCGTTGACATGAAATGACCAGGACAGCTGGTTATCGAAGATGAGACCCAGGTTTTTAGCTTTATCGCTATACATGATGGTGGTACCATTGAAAGTGACAACTGGAATAGGCTGTTGCTGTAACAGTTTTAGAGAATATCTTGTACCTATAATCATAACCTGGGACTTACTCGAGTTAACCAGGAGTCCAAAGGATGAAGCCCAGCTTTTTACACCCTCAAGATCTGCGTTTAGTTATTATTACTTAAATACTTAAATATACTTAAATATATTTCTATGTAGTTGCAATCTCTTTGTAGTTTCAGGATCTTTAGGGAAAGAGTTGTGTGTCTATCCTAAAGTAAAGATAAAACCCTACCTCACTCAGTCTATTATTATTTGTGATTGTATCTCATATGACACTGCACTGAAATTTGAAACATCTGAAACTTAGGGCGACTTGCACCAAAGTTTTGACAGCCTTAACAGTACCTTACCTTACAGTTTAAACAGTACTTATATACAGCTCGGTCAAGTTACGTAGTCAAGCACTGCAAGGTTATTGCCTCTCAGCCGCGTGTTTCCGTAATATACAAGGCCATTACGCAGGGGCCTGTAAATTAACTTGTATACTTTGGAACCCAAAACTAACATCAGCATTACGCCGCAATCGTGTACACTTTGGAATGGTCTTTGCCAATTTTATGGCTCCGTTATATACTGCGCTATTACCCAATGTGAATACTCGTGTTTTATAAGTATTTATGTGTTCAAGCTTTAATGTATTCTTTAATGTTTTAAGTAATTTTTGTTGTTCTTACATGTTCACCTAAGCTACCGCAGTGTTCATCAGGGAAAATACTGCGGTGGCTTAGGTGAAGGGTAAAGGGTTTTAGCGAAGCGAAGCCCCTTTTATCCTTCGTGTTAGGTTGAACATGTAAGAACAAAAAAAAACTTAAAACATAAACTTAAGTATACATTAAATATTTTAAGTGTTTTTGTTGTATCTTTTTTGCTGCGCAAATCAGTATTTTGATGTGCGATTAAATTATAACCTTTGATAGCTTGCGTAAATGACGCTATATACATAGTTTGGAACTAACATTCCATAAAACTCGTGTATATTTCGTAGTTGCAGATGTGAGTATGAGCATTCCGTAATCTAAGTGAAGAGTTCACTAGGGGACCGTAATGGCCTTGTATATTACGGAAACACGCCTCTCAGCCAGGACTTAACATAGTCGTGTTTTATTACTGTTGTGCTTAAACTGTATTTAGCCGCTGTCAAAATCTGGTGCAAGTCAGCCGTATAAATAAAAAAAAAGTTTTCACCAATCCACACATTTTCTCAGCCATATCCTTGAAAGGCGAGACTTACAAGGAACATCTTACGTGTTACTTAGCTGTTGCATTGGGGCATCGTATTGAATAATGGAAGAAATATGTTGTCTGAAAATGGGCGAGACCACAACGCTATTGTATTCTTGCAGCATCCCGGATCATGGAGATACGAAATGAATCTACTAGCCGTTCGCTTTCGCTTCGATTTTCCCGTTGCCCTCACCTTCCGCCTCTCTCAACCGAATGCCGCACGCACATCGGTGCGCTTTTAGTGTCGCGCGAATTTGTCTTGCGGGACGCTGGTCACTATACTGACAGCACCCGCATGCGGGGTCGATCCCATAGTAAATCCCACGTGTGTGGTAAAAAACGCAGGTCTCTGAAAGAGGCCTAGACTTGGGGGGAGCGGGTGAGAGCGGCAAGAGGTAACCACAAACTCGATGCGAACGGCTAGTAGGATATAATTTTAGTTTGTCTATACTTGTAGTTATAATACGACCTTTGTGGCGCAGCGGTTGTGGCTCTGCCTTACATGCGAGAGGTCCCGGGTTCGATCCCCGTCTGGGGGTTAAGGAAACAACTAGGTCTTGGATGTTTATATGCGTGGGACGCTGTTTCTGGTTGCCACGACATAGGGTATCCTAGTGTAGGGCCAGTAGCACTGTATGTGCCTGTTTGTAAATGTTTATGTTTATGTTCAACTCCGCTGTAATCACTACCAGACGTAAAGAAAAATGGTACCGTAGAATGTCACTTGGTTTTTGGTGTGTTTGGTGTCACTTGACATAACTATAAATAAAAATAAATAAACACGCCCGAACACACGGCTAAAATTTGTTTTACTAGTTTTCTATTGGCCTTATTCCGTTAGGCTGATTAGGCTCTCTTTTTCTTCGGGTTTAATAACGCTGTCTTAGTTAGATAATCTACTTATTTATTTATTTTTGAACTATTTCAAATTACAGCTAAATCGGTCAGTAGTATTGGCATGACGAGCAATAAACCTTATGCATAATTCTAAAAATTTTTTTGCATAATAAATTATTATGACTAGGATGGTTAATCGTTGGCAAAAACGTGCCTCTGAAGCCGCGTATGGGAATGGCGTGACGCTATTATTTTTGTAGGAGATGAGTTTATAACATAAGTTAAAATGTTATCTTCACACATCCATGTTTGAACCCGATATCTACTCACACATGCCTATTGACTGTTGCTGCTCTACTAATAATAGCCTTGTGGTAACACGATATTGTTATTTCTTACGAATACTTGACTTACACATGAGAATAATAAATAATTTAATTTTATTATGGACTGACATTTTAATCATATTTTATTAACCTACATTGGACTTGTAATTAATTTGTGTACTAAAATGTAATTTGCATACCTATGGTTATATCATGTGAAACTATCATTAGATATTTAAGACACCTTATACACACCTTATGTACACCATGATAAGCAAATAAAGTTTATATTCTATTCTATTCTATTCTATTCTATTCTATTCTATTCTATTCTATTCTATTCTATTCTATTCTATTCTATTCTATTCTATTCTTTTATATTCTATTCTATTCTATTCTTTTCTATTCTATTCTATTCTATTCTAATCTATTCTATTCTATTCTATTCTATTCGTTTCTATTCTATTCTATTCTATTCTATTCTTTTTATCCCTTTTGGACAGAGGATGAAAACATATTTTTCACACCTTTCATTCGGAATAGTAAATTTTGCTCCACGACAAGAGGGAGCAAAATGCTACTTTTCTGTTTAAGCTACTTTTTTAATTTATTTATTGGCATGTAGGTAGTTTACGCAATGTGCCAATAGAACACATATCTTAATAAAATAATGGATTGTAATTTCATCGTTATCGATTAAAAATGAACATGTTTCAAGTTTCAAATTTAACAACGATACCAGAAAATTTATGAATTTTTCGTGACATTTAAAAACAATGTCACATTAAATTATGTGTTTTGCTGAAATCAAAACTATCGATGACTGTTATTGTGATATAATGAATATAGATATCCGATACTATTGTAATAATCGATACGATTATTTTTACACATTGGTAAAAGATGCATAGGAATATTTAATCTGTGGTAACCTTTCCCCAATCCTTTACAATCCACCATTATAAAAAAAAAAAACTTTGTTTGATTACTATAAAAGTGTTGAGAGTATAATTCAAAGTATAGTTATTTCATTATTTTTAGAGCATTTAATTTCAATTTTCCTCATAGTCAGTGTGAAAAGTTGTATGTGTCACTCAGGAGCAAAATTATTTTCGTCATGGGCGTTAACGCTTGAATCCTTCGTTACGCTCAGGATTCTATAATAGAATCCTTAGCTTCACTCTGGATTCAATGTACCGCCCTCGCCGTAAATACATCATTTTGCTCCCTTGTCACATAAATAACTATTGCACCTCGCCACCGAAGCACTATCTATAGATAGAGATATTTCTAATATGGCTTTAATTTCAAAATCCTCCAGGTGTTGGGCTTTCTCTTACTACGGCTGTTAATGAGCCGACTGTTTTGTTTCCATTATGAATTTGATACGCCGCTAACTAGCGATGTTTAGAGGTAAACTACGATATCATGGCACGCGACTGCAATAGGAAAAGAACCTTGTGTCATTATTCATAACAGTAATTTGTCATCGTGATCTATAACATTTATATGGAAACAAAACAGTTGGCCTCTTACGGCGGCCGTAATTAGAACAAAGCCTTACTCGTGTGTTCGAGTTTATACTTTTGAAAATACTTTTATGACTAGAAAGCGCTTAATGAAAATAATTTAAGAACGGTTGCTGTGTTTTATTTCAAAGAATCTAGTTTAGATTCTTAGTAGGTATTTACAAAATATAACAATGTTTTGTTATGCTTAACAAAGCAACAACATACATTTTGACTCTACCTAGAATCGATGGACTGTCACATGATTACAAAACACCATTGTTCTCATAGAAGACTTTGAAGAAAGCCTTTTCAGCACAACACTTTCACGTTATACTTGCCGTGAAACAGACGAAGTGAGACAAATATGTTGTCGAAATATATCTTAGTCATTGGAGTAATCGGAGTTTTGAAATGTGTTGATCCGAATCCTGTGGAGAATTTACGGGGCGATGTTGAGCCACTGCCGAGTCGGTTGTCTAATTCTGCAATGGACGTCATGTTTGGAAATAAAACTGTAGTAGAAGTGGTATCTAAACAACTAACAGACGTTGTTAGTCGCTGGGTTAACCTTCGCGGTGAGTACAAAATCTACAACTGGTGGTGACCACAGCCTTATAAGCTGTTCAGTTAAGAAAGTTTTGATGGACAAGTCACTTAATTAAGTTCTTATTTTTCAGTACGCAGAAACGATCTTCCAACTACTTAAGAAATTCTAGCAATGGACGCTTAAGCTCTCACTGCTAAATATTTTCTAATATAAAACTATCAAACTAAGAAAACTGGGTTATAATAAAAATATGACGGATCTAATGCGGCATAACCAAGGTAAAGAAAATCAATAAATATATTATTTACTAATACAAGTTCTGAATATCAAACAAGTTAAATGTAAGTTAAGTCCTTCCAAGTAGTTTCACAGAATATTAATATTAGGTTTATTAGGTCACAATTTTATAAAGCAACCGGGATCTGAGGTGACCCCATGTAATTTAGAAAAAAATAGGGTGTAAATTTTTGGTAAACTTATAGAAAATTTGGTAAACATTTAGTAAATTTGGGATGAAAATGTTTTTTGGACTTTTTACTCAATTTCGTAAACATGAACAACAAGCCGTAAATAAATACGTACATGATATTCATCTTAAGTAAATATCAGTATCAAACCCACATCGACCCACTGAAGGATATAGGCTTCTTCTCTGTAGCGCTGTTCCTCACGGTAGCCTGCCAATCACATTCAGGGAATTCCGTGGAACTTAGATATCGTTGGACCATCGAGCAGGTGGCGTTTAGTGCCGGTATGACTAAAGCGATTCTCAGTGACTATAGGGTTAACATTCCCTTTTTGTACATTTGTATTAGTATGTTTTAATTGGGTAATAAAACAGATTTATTATTGATTGCATTATTCGCCTCTAAAAAACTACATTGCCTTCTTAATTACTTTGTCAGCCACAATTAACGAGCGTCTAAGTGATACTTTCTTAGCCACTAGTTATCTTCTATGTAAGCCACTCTAAATACAACTCAGTATGGTGGTTATGTTTAGCATCTTTATTTGTAACATTCATTCAAGCAGTAAACTTCTAAAATATTAATATATGACATCAAATAAGATATTTTATTAGTTTCTAATTTTTTAACTCAGTAAATTTAAAATGTAACTAATCCCACATTCATTAATGGTAAAAATTTTGCTCAAATTGCCATCAAATAGTAAGTTGTGGCCAATAATATTACCCAAAAAAAAAAACCATTCATATCATTAAATGTTGTTTTAACTTGCACTACGTTACGCTCCGGTTTTGCTTCTTCTAAATTCTAACATAACCTATAACCCAATTTAAATTTAGCCACTTTGCCAGAGGCAATTATAAGGAGAGCGACATCTTCGGGAGTAAAGTAAAA
Source organism: Argyresthia goedartella (assembly GCA_949825045.1). Taxonomy (NCBI): domain Eukaryota; kingdom Metazoa; phylum Arthropoda; class Insecta; order Lepidoptera; family Argyresthiidae; genus Argyresthia; species Argyresthia goedartella. The sequence goes on from OX463814.1 coordinate 5,213,021, forward strand.
GGCTTGAGATGCGCGCAAAAACTAGACTAGACTAATTTATTATAGGGAATCCTAGCTTATATACTAGGTTGGTACATGTTATTAATGACGTGCATAAGACGTAGTGCGTGATGAATATAAATATACCTTATCTGTGATGGTCGTCAACTTATCTTAACATTAGGTGGAAATATGACTAACATAGTCGACCGGCACAGATACTCCCCCCTTTAGGGAAAAAAATAAATGAATGTACTTATAACAATGGAAAAAAATCTAAATTAGATACCATAACAAACTTATTCGGCCACCTACGAGATGGACCGACGACCTGGTGAGGATCGCTGGATCTCGTTGGATGCAGGTGGCTACGGACCGGTCACGCTGGAGTGCGATTGGAGAGGCCTATGTTCAGCAGTGGACGTTAACAGGCTGAAATGATGATGATAATGAACAAACTTATATCAACTGCAATAATAACTAGTAGTATTTTAATAAACATAAATCAGATAGTAATTGTCCATACTTCAACTTAATCTAAAGGTAAATCTTACACGAATTAGAAAAATAAAGGAACTACGGTTATGTGAATTCTACATAAGTTTAAAGAATTACTTAATATTTACTTACAGGCGAGTCATGTATCTGGCCGCAAACTACATAAAATAAACTAAAAACTGGAAAACAGAAAAACACTAGGAAAATGAGGCTTCGCGGTTAGTAAACTAACCTAACCTATAACTGGAAAAGATCCGCAGGAGAGTCGTCTGATGCTGCAGCCGCCCATGTTTTTCAGGAATCGATGAGTCAATTTAGTCGTTGAACTTGTAATCACTGTTTGTTTATAATTGCGACCGTACCTATACAAGGATGATTGTGCTGACTCAGCGTCAGCATTAAATATGTAACCTTGGCTGTAGGCAGTCAATGATCTCGTACGTCATATGTACGTGCGTGCTCTTCACTCTTGAGTGAATATTAAGTTGTCGATTGATGAAATTTGTGTGCCTAAAAACCTTGGGATTTGGCAACATAGGGCACATCTTGTACACCAATCGTTTATATATATATCTCTCTTCAGTGATTTGATTATTCTTCGTGCGATGTTCTTCCTGGATGATTTCAATATTCGTTGAATTAAGTATATAGATGATGTTTCAATACTCTTTTGGGGGCTGGAAAGGCTTCCTATGTCTTGAACTTGAAAAAGCTCCTTACTGTGAATGAATTTGCCGACGCGTTCGTTTCTGCTGGTGCGAGCTCAATTTTGATAAATCAGCAGTCGGCTGACTATCGGTCCATTATTCTTGCGGTATCTTGAGTTCGATGCGGGAAATCTTCAGTTGAAATCTTTTGGCTTTCTGTCCGTCATAGCTTGCTTGATGTCGTCTTGGTTTGGGTGGGGTCTTGATTATGGATTTCTGCAGCGTGGTTTGAAATATGTATGCAGAAGTCGGGGCTCGGCGATCTTGGACGAAGTGCTTCTTGCTTGCACTTCTAAGGTGGCAGCACACGGAGTTTTCTTCGCGGCTGGGTCCATGCTGCTATTACCAAAGGTTGCTGATGTTCAAAAGTCGGGTCACCACTTTGGATGTTCAGAAGTCGGCTCACCACTTTGCCAGAGGCAATTATAAGGAGAGCGACATCTTCGGGAGTAAAGTAAAAGGCTTGAGATGCGCACAAAAACTAGACTAGACTAATTTATTATAGCGAATCCTAGCTTATATACTAGGTTGGTACATGTTATTAATAACGTGCATAAGACATAGTGCGTGATGATTATAAATATACCTTATCTGTGACGGTCGTCAACTTATCTTAACATTACGTGGAAATATGACTAACATAGTCGACCGGCACAGCCACAATAACCTACTCTAGCCAAAGAGCATGTAAACTTATTGGCATACTTTATTTTACTTACAGATGAAATAATTGCAATAAGAACGCACTAACGACAATAAACAAATACAAGTGACTAACTCGTCGGTACATGAATCGAATCGCGCTTTCTGGTTGGTGCAAATGGCCGGTCGCTGTCGTCTTGCGCTCTCGCGCCAAATCTTGCTGTGGCTTTTTTCATGGTAAAAGAATATGATGTGTTATTTTACATGCTAAGTTATAATTAATGATACAAGGACCTTGTGTTGAAGCTGTAAAACGTGAAATGGTGATAAGATGTAAAATTCGTGGCCGAGTTAGTAGATTAGGTGGTTATATATGAATAGGAAGGGAATGTAAAAATAGTTGTTGATATTTACTTGACGCTTTCTATAGAATATTTAGTTGGCGTTGTAAAAACAACGAGTATGTTTATTAGCGGCTATCTCATGTTCCCGTTACTTCGTTATAAATGATAAGTTAGATCACGTGGCCAATAAAGAAATCTGTGGCTTAACTTATAATTTCCCGTTTTAATTATTACAGAAGAACCTATCCTGTCTATAAAAGTAAAAGGGTTTTCTTTTATAGACAGGATAGCTAACTCTAACAAGACAAATCCGGAAAATGAGATGGAAAACTTTTGTGGATATTATGTTGGTAATCAGCGTCTTCACGCAACCTTCTAATATATTTTACTAATTTAATGGTTTTGATTTTCGGTTCGTAGTAAAATACATAATTGTAATCTTTTTTATCTACCCACGTTTCATAAACCTTCTTTACTGCGTCCAAAAACCACACGTTACGATCAGCATAATTTTAAACTTCTTTGTAAATACTCATTTCTTATCTGAATATTGAACGTTATGACCATAATGTGTAAATTTTCTACATATTATGACATTCAATACTACATAACAAGCTAAACAACTCAATGCCACAATGCCGGTCAAACATGCGGTTCATGAACACATCAAAGAGAGCTTATGACATGTGTGTAGATAAACTAGTGTATGTAATTAGGCATTAAAACTCTCGAGTGATATTATTATGAAAATCGCCCTCCATTATGTATTAGTCACATAAACTACTATTAACGTTCATAAAATTACTCTCTATTGATTTTCATTAAGTAATCTTCCTACCTTCTTCTCTACTTACATTGTAATATGAAAGAAGGCAGCGCGAGTATTATGCGCCCTTTTAGTTGCTAATAAATAATTTTCTTATCCCCATCTCTTTTGGGAGGCTGGCAGAGTGTATCCTTTGATGTTTTAAGAGCTCTTCATAAGTGTTCACCCTCGCCGCGTGATTAGTAGGTTGTTACTAGGAGCGGCTTAGTGTTAGCAGTAGCACAAAAATGTACCATCAGCTGCAGATATGATGTTAGAAATTGGACTCTACTGTTGTCAGTTTCTTATTAATTTAATTTAATTTGTTTTGTTGCTGTTTCACACCATACAGAAAAAACTTAATAGAATATAAGATTATTTTACAACACGTTAAAAATCTTTGAAGAAACAGGGCGATCAATAACAAAAACTGGCCAAGTGCGAGTCGGACTCGCGCACGAAAGGCTCCGGACCATTTTCTATTAAAACGACAAAAACACGTTTGTTGTATGGGAGTCCCCCTTAAATATTTGTTTTATTTTAATTAATTTATAAATTATTCCAGTAAATATATAACTAAATATTCTGTGAATGTTTGAAACGTCTACCTGTTGCTGTTATCAATATCGAGCAAATACGAGAGAAAAAAAAGTTTGTTGTATGGGAGCGCCTTTAAATATTTATTTAATTCAATTTTTTTGCTTTTGTTGTTATAGCGGCAACAGAAATACATCATCTGTGAAAATTTAAACTGTCTAACTATCACGGTTCATGAGATACAACCTGGTGACAGACGAACGGACGGACGGAAGGACGGACGGACGAACAGCGGATGCTTAGTAATAGGGTTCTGTTTGGCACCCTTCAGATACAGAAGCCTAAAAAACAGAGCAACGTTAAAAACACAAAATAAATTACAAAGATGGTGCATCAGTATGGGAGTATGTACGTGAACTGAGTGAGTGAATTAAATATGAACTACAACAGCTGTGGATGGCACATCCCATGCTGGTAGGAGTTTTGTTGGGTGAAATTAGGATTTCGTTTCGGCTAAAAGGGTCCGTCCGTGGTGTGCTTGAAGTAGTGTTCGGTGTGTTGATTGGTGTGGTGGTTTATCTCAGGTCGCGATATTTTAAGACAGAATTGTACCTACAGATCCAAAAAGCAAAATAATAATGTGTTAAAATGTTATTCATGTCAAATCTAAGTACTTTCCATAAAAAATAATACTACACCAGCAAATCCAATACAACGAGTAATTCTCTACTATTATACGTATGTAATACACGGAAATCAGTACATACACGTGCTGTTTAGTAGAGACTTACATTTAATATTAGACGTATTTCTGGAATTGAAGGTAAAAAGCATAGAGTTAAGCGAGCAAATGGGGAGTTTCGATATCCTTGTAATTTTTTACAGTACAGACAGGCCGACAAACTAAGCAACTTTATTTGTGAAGTTAATTTGCCGAACCTCAAAAAACACCTCCTAATTAGTATCACTACGCACCTGCTACGCCGATTCAGCAGCTTGTTTTGAACTCATCAGAGTGACTTCCTGGCTCTTTAGAATACCGGATTTTTCATGCGAACTTCACAAAGAGAATCTCTAGATGAAAATCTTTAATGAGCGCACTTGACACGAGTTTGGCGAGGTACTTTGGGAGCGTTTTGGCTTATACCTAGCCTGTTGAACTGCCTTTGATGTTTGAAGTACTTTCGGGTACGTGGCACGCTGTTGGGAACGTCCATAAATTCCCCTCAATGTTTTATTTTCCAAAGAGCGTTTTGAGGTTTTTTGTTTAAAACCATCTCGTTATGTGACTATAGCGGACCGGAAATTTCATAGAGCGTGGTCCGTTTTATGTACAATATTTAATTGACAATTAGGCCCTGCGAGTACTCGTTGTTTTAAAATAACTTACATAGATTAAAAGTTGCCATTTCCTCGTACTCTACTTTTATGTTATTTCTCTGTATGTTTATTGTTTGCATAACATTCTGTAAATATACGAATTACAGATAAGCAAATTAATATTATTTTAGTATTCATCTAAGCACAAGTGAATAAAATCGTTATTTTTGTATAGTATGCAGAAATTGGCAATATGGCCTACAAAACATTTCAGACGCTATCGTAAGTAATACTATAACCTTATAAATTAACTAAAGTTGTGAATTCAACGAAGATTTTGCCATTACTCATACAAGATCATGATCAGGATCATAGATGAAGGATCAGAGCTTTTTTGAACATAAACATTTACATTTACATTTACATACAGGCACATACATTGCTTCTGGCCCCACACTAGGATACCCTGTGTCGTGGTAACCGGAAACAGCGACGTCACACACATATAAACATCCAAGAACTGGGGATGTTTTTTTTTTTCTTTACCCCCAGTCGGGGATCGAACCCGGGACCTCTCGCATGGTAGGCAGAGCCACAACCGCTGCGCCACAGAGGCCGTCAAATAAATATTGTTGTTTTTTTCTACTTTGGGCGAAGAGCTCCCCATGTTACAAACTTAATTATTTATACTGGGCTACGAGTACGTCCACCCTTGCAGATACTTATCAAAGTCATCCCACCATTTCTTGGATACAATTCATAAATCAGAATATTTTATCTACCCAGATTATTATTTTTGCTATGTTATTCAAATGCACAGTAGATCAAAGTCGGGTGGATTATCCTTTCCTTGTTTGCATCTATTGGTTGGGTAAGTAGTGTATGCTCCGAAATTCGCTAACCGTGTCCACTTCAAATTGTAGAGGGGGTAGGTTGCTACATTCGGTGGTCATAAGTGTCGAGTTTAGGGGTCCGTGTAATCAGGAAATATTAGGGTGCCAACAGCCATTAGGATCCCCCGAAACACATTCAGGTCCAAACTATGCCAATATGTTTATCTGAAGGGTAACATAACTTCTAAATAATCGTATCTAGCAACGTTATTCCCCAAGCGTCGTAAAAGGTCATTCTTTTGAAACATAAAATAAAGTTGTAAAGCCGTTTTGCAATGTACATTCATTTAGTTTTATTTTACTTGCCGACTATTATAACCTAGAAATTTTTATATAGTTAACCCTGCAAGCAAATGCTTGCAGGGTTAACTATGTTTTGCCTCACTTTATGTAGGTACGAGTATAGTGCTCTCCCGACGGCATAACGATATTAATTTTGATGCAGCGCCGGCGTGGCGTTCATTTTTTCTTGATTGTACCCGGTGCAAGATAAGTTCTGGAGATTTTTCCAAACCAGGTAGGTATTAACAAATATTTCATTGCAACAAGATCGTAATGATATTATGGAAACCATTAACGTAAAGGTACTATCATGAATGGTTTTCGTATGTTAGTGGTTTATATTTAATGAAACTATCTAGCCTTTCAAACATATGTAAAGCAAACTTTTTGTTTCATTTCCAGCAAGCTTACTAACTAAATACTAGAAAAAGAAAACATTTCCGCCCTTAAAAGAAAGCAACCAAACCAAATAATTTAAATCAAAATAACACATGACCTCTACATAGTTCCACCAAGGCGGTTGCGAAAAACGGTATTCTGCTGATAAATTATTCACATACACAAAGTGGAAACTTTGTTCGGCCGAATTCCGGAGGGGGGCCGAGTGTGTCACAATTTATTGGACACCTTCCGTTTCAATTTGCGCGTGTCGAGACGATGCCACGGCTCCGGTGGGAAGTCCCTAGGAGGGGTTGGAGTTGGAGTTCACAAAGAATTCCTTATGTCGAATTCTGACTTTGGCCACAAATTGCGACGGTAATGCGGCTGAGATGGGCTTGTCTTTTTGTTTGAAAAAGTTTGGGGAGTCTGAAGAAAGGAGGCTGAAACTAGAGACTATCACCTATCGATCGGGTTGCGATTCTTTCAAAATATTATCAATAGATAATTGATAAATGTAGCGCAGAACTACGCAAGGGGCTATTTAAAACCACACTGGAAGCAAATTTTACTTCACTAAGCTGGCTCATTATGGAATGATACTAAACATATTGTAACATCCCCCCTTTCTATTTAGTCCACCCTTCTTTCAAACGCAATCTCTTATTAATTGTGATAGCCAAATTAAAATAGATCGTCTAGTAAATTAGAACTCCTACTACTTGTGAAACCAGTAACCCTAATTCTAGAGGTATGAGTAAGAAGTGCTGTCAACTTTGACAATAGATTTTAAACAAGGAATGTTTTAAATTGAATATTTAGTAATTTTAAATTTCAATAAAAGATATATACTTAAATATGTCCCCACTAACAAGAATGATACAGATTAATATCCATTAAATGATTAATAACCTTATAAAGCAGATTCATATAATAAAATGTCTTAGTATATTTTGAGTATTGACTAAAATGAAATAAAAATTATAAATATTAAAATAATAAAAGGAAAATTTGATATTCATAAAATTTTGGGGAAGAAACCCCTACCACTTGATTCGGTCTTCTACCCAGATAATTCTATGAAACCAATTAATTTGTAGTTCTGATACTCGTTTATAAAAAGAGTAGCGTATAAGTATTCTGAATTGAATTTAGTCATAGATTCACCGGATTGGGATGGGGTATGACCGATCAGGATGGGATTATAGTTTGTGAATGACATTCAACTATCTCATCAGTCAATATCTGATATTTATGTAGTAAGATTATATTAAATATTCTTCCACATATAGAAAACTATAAACATACACAATGAAGTTTCACTGGTTGTTTATGTTACACGTTATGTGTTTCAATAAAGACTTATTTGTCTTTTAGTAATGCACAATAGCATAGCATGAAGTATAAAATATTTCTGCACATCCATTGAAGTGCGTGAGTAGCATGATTCATTTTAAGGTTAATGAATTGACCTTCAATCTACCATCAGCAGATCCAAACATGATATTGTTACTTCGTAAAGTGCGAAGATATAAGTATATGTATCCGTATAGTAATATAAATATGCACATCTGAATAGAGCATAACTGTGAATTTCCGTACTTCTATTGCTTCATTCTGGCGTTATGTGAACATTGGCGGTGGCTTTGCGACGGCTTATTCCATAATTTGATCAAAGGTAATTAATTAATAACTATTGTATTAATAAAATTAACCATGACCGCCTTCCATGACTGCAATACAAGGTCTAGGGAAATTGAACGTTTATCATCATTCAGTTAAGACGAGAATTGCAGGTTTGTTTAATTAAACTCTGAATTCTCGACATCGAGTCGAACATATCAAATTGAAAACGTTGTTGCAGAAATTAGTCAACTCAGTAACTACTTTCAATAAGTTTATAGTCTCATTGACTCCAAATACTACAATGTAGACTTTATTAATATTTCAAACTTCATTCCACGTCGCTGGAATAACCACAAATTGAATATTAATTCTAACTCTCAATTTCATTCAACATAAATATGAATAATGTGACAGTTGACTGACTTTATCTAGGATTCAGGTAAAAATAGAGTATATAAGGACAGATATTACTCAAAACGAGAAGTAAATAAATTCCTTTAAATAACAGAAATTAACAGGGAGAGGGATAGGAGTAAATAAATAAGGAATAAAATGTTAGTAAAACATAAGTATACCCTATTGAGAACCCCATAATATTCTATTATTTTATTACCTAGTTATTTATATATATATATATATATATATATATATATATATATTTAAATCGAATATCCCACGTTATATTATAGGTAGGTACTCCCGGAAACATGGTTTAAAAACAATAAAAATATATGTTCCTTTCCACACATAAGTAAGTAAGGGTACTTATTCTACATAGGTAATTAACTTAGAAACCTCAATCTAACGTTCTATCTAACCATGTACCTATAGATAGGTACCTATATCCATTGAGCTAGTAGTTCAATGCCTATAACTGCTCAATCAATAACCCGTGATATCTATCGAGGCATTGTTAATTCCATAATCGTATTTAATACCTACATTCATTTCGTCATACCCCTATGACGTCAGATGCCAATGTCAATTCGTGTCCTACCAAACATATATTTAGGTACCTACTTGCTAACGAAAGTATTTCACAAAGATAGGTATTTAATTAAACGAATTTCCTATTAAACTTCCTAATTAAACATCGCATTACTTCCCCTCATAAAGAATACACAAACTATACATACATTGCGTTTATACATAGGCACATACTCTGATCCTATTGTCCTCGGCCGGGAATCGAACTCGTGATCACTTGTATTGTAGGCAGAATCACAACCACAACACCTTATTCTTTTAACTAAGGTAGATATCTAAGTATCTTATAAGAATTCTTCGAATCTTTTCTCTTCCATTCTTTTAACTAAGGTAGGTACTTAAGTATCTTATAAGAATTCTTCGAATCATTATCTATCTTTTGGTTTCCCAGATACATAATAATACTTTGGACACTATCCACACCCATTGCTCCAGCCCCAAACCAGGACCCCAAGCATCCTGAGCACCAGACAACACGTAAATATATAGACAAATATTAAACCCAGATAGACAAAGAACCATGATCAGAGTACAAACATCCGCAATCACCGAACAAACACTTGTCCCCACCGGGACTCGAACCCTGGCTTCGTAGGTAGGGTTTCTGCCGACCCATAGGTATATATCCGTAGCGCCACACGTTGTGAGCGGTCACTTTGAATGCGCAGTAGTCACCTTTCAATATCTGTACATACGCGCAGTAATTCACGCCAAAACGTCGCCCAACGTACTCTATTCGTGGCGCGGCTTGTATATAATTAACATTATAAAATATGTAAGTACCTAGCTAGGTACTGCTATTGAAATAACCTGTTGATCCTCTGACTTTCCGTTTGCGATAATTATAGGTAACTAGTGGATTCAACAGTTTTGAAATAATATGAATAAACCCTACGAGTTAACCGAACGATTCTATGAATAGTAAATTTAACGATATAACCAGCTAACCATTAATTTAATGTCAGACGGAATTTAACCCTCACGCATTTTTATTGGAATATTTCTCCAATTGGAAAGATTCTAATACCAACGATTGCGAGTATCCCACTTAGATGATTTGGCCAAAGTAGTGGATGATCGTATATGGGTAGGATTGCAGACGTTGTGATAGTAATAACCCAAAGTTCTTTTTAGAGTGGTTTCGGTTAAACAGTATCGTCATGAGGTTCCCCAGCCAGTGATGAATATAAGTGACATAAACATATTGATAATTATCGAGTCCGTACTTATTAGAATAAATTCCAAGTAAATAAGCATTTTTAAAAGGCATTTCGATTACATGTGTTTATAAAGGAGGGCCCGTGCTAGAGCTCACGACCAGAAGGGATTTGATATTGTGATATCTCTCATCCATCAGTCCAACACGCTGGCCGATCGGTTACGGGATATTTTTATTTGCACCTACCCGTCTCTTAAGTTTTATTCCGTAACCATATTGATGTTCATCCAGATATTTTATATATAAATTAGTTTCTTTGAATTTAGAATATGTTTGTCATTTAATGTAAAGTTAGGTAGGCCAACCAACATGATATACGGTCAAGAAAAGAAAGATCAAAACAGCCACAATCAAAAAAATATTTAGTTTGTTAGATAGTTTTATAAGTATTTAGGTATTTCAAGAGTGAGAAGGAAATAACGCAACTATTTGTAATCATACGAATTTCGGATACCTGCCTGCCACATAAACCTAAATAATCGTGTCTGTCCCCCTAACTACATAACCTCGACAACCTAGGTTTAGCCGCAACTAAACTCCTGTCTAGCCTAGTCTGAAATCCTAGTGTTATACCAAGTCCATCATCGACACCACTCGAAAATGGTTGAGTTTGATTTGAATGTGTTTGTATGTTTAATGACTGTGTGTGTGGGAATTTTAAAACTCGCTACACGAAAGGAATGAGGAGAGGATTAGCCCGCGAATATCCTAAGAGCCAATCCAGGAACCCTATGGTGAAGGAAAAAGTAAATTAGGGTCGCTCCAAGCCCAGACTCAGACTCAGATAAAATACCTACAAGTTCTTATCTAACGACCCAAGGATAGTTTTGGAATTTGGGGTAGGTTGATTTAAAGAATAGGAACCGAGGTATATCTCGGCGCTTCAGACACTCACGAAAATCCACTGCAACACGCAATCACAACTATCCCAGTTCAAGACGCGTAAAACGGCGAATCGAACTGTATAGAATTCCAGAAAGACGTGTTTCACAGTAGTTTGACGCGGAGACTGAATGGCTCCCCCTCTGAGTCTTAACTCACACTTCACTCGACGACCAGCAACAAAAAGCCCCCTCTCATCAAGACCCATCCCTTTTATATTTTCTCTTCCCACCAAAACGACCTTCCCCAGACATGCTCGCCAAAACACCATCTCAAACTCCGCGAGTCATTCTCATTGGTTCGTTTCGTTTCCTTTCGAAACTCAGTGCTCTGATTGGTTACTGGTCTATACCGTATACACACTTTATATTTTAGATCACACAGTTCAACTAGAAATAGACTCTATAACATCATAAAATAATCTAAATAAAATAATACTCTTTTTTTTCTATATAAAACATCTTATTGCAGTTATAGTGAATAAAGTTCTTATTTGAGGTAAACCATCTGGAATTTAAAGGCGATCGACCGCCATCTGTACCTCCATCATTGAACTAACTACGCATCTGTTTGACCCACCAAACTATATCGTAACTAAACACCCTTACGTATGAGTTTCGATTGAATGAGCCATGGCAAATGCGACACTTCAAAACAACATCACAAATGTGTAAAATGGTCATAATTCGACATCCACTGAAAGCAACGGTGAAGTTAAACCATATTCATTTTAAATTTATGATTCTCAACTTATTTCATAGCTCTTAAAGTTTATCCACATTTTGGAGACTTTTAAAAAAAATATATATTTCTACCTACTGAGAAACAAACCAAATGCTTGTTTCGTCACACCATCCATTCAAAGATGTCGCTCTTTCATTTCATAATTAATCCGGCGCATTCCACGCATAGATTTCTAGACCAGATAAATAATGACGATTATAGAATTAATAAACAATTACTGTGACGACATATTCAGTAGTTCAAACAAGGTAGAAAACATTTACAAAGATGCATGATAAGCAATTAACTTCTAGGACTTAAATTTAATTAGCACAACCCGACACTCTCGAATAGCTATTCAGAAAGGACCCACAATTAATAACCCAAAACCGAAGGTAAAATAGAAAAAGAAAAGTTGACAACGGAGAATCGAACCTCGAACCTTAATATTTCAAGTCTGGTAACAACGCGATGAGCCACTTGAGCTTATATGAGGCCTTGTGAAATTTGCGATGCCTTCGATAACCACTAATCTCCATAGTTATGTTTATACCAAATTTATCTTGCCGCTTAATTGAGCATTGGTCAACACCAATCTTACATCACCGTTATTTGTTTGGTTTAAGAATATTTGGCTTCTCCTTTTGCAGTTCATAGTTGAATCATTAAATCACGTTGCCCAAACCTGCCAACGCCTGCCAACTTTTTATAGCAAATAAAAAATGTGTCTCAGATCTTTACATTTCCGTTACAATATGTGGGATGGTCGATAGTTTCTGACTTTTAGCGCACTTGCTGAGAAATCAAATCGTGGTTCTTTTCAGTAGTGCGTTACGATTTTGAAACGCCCGTTTTTTTATAGTCACCCCGGTGCCTTAGTTGGTGCTAGAACCATGCAGTACATTTGTTGTTTTAAATGAAGGTTATGGAGAGAAGGCCCACATAATGCAAAAAGATACAAGAAAATTCTCTAAAACTCGTCCCTCGCATGGTTTGCGTGACGCGTACGCAGGCTACACGTGGCATTGCCGCCACAGCGATATATCTCAAGATTAGTAAAATCTTAGTGTTATTATTTAGGAAAAAGTAGTATAACATATATGTTTAATAATATGTTAATGTTGAATGGTTTAGATAAAAAAAATGCAATAGTTTATGTTTAATTTCCCACGCCTACCGAACGGCGTGGAAACCCGAGGGGGATGTGCCTTTGCCACGTGAGAGAAAAGAATGATGAAATTTTGTTTATTACTTTGTCACCGTAGACAGGAGATTGAAGGCTCGATTCGAGACAGGAATTCGGGAAAGGGGGCACAGTTGGTATAGGATATGGATTGAATCCTTGCCGTCGCTGTCCGACGCCGTCGCCGGCGCGCTGCTGGCGGCACGTGGAGTCGCCGCCGATACGACTATGTGCTTCACAACACAAATCACTTGACCGCTGACGCGAATCTAATTACGATCAATAGCCCGACGCTATGAGGTAGATTTACACTCCGACCAGGCCCGATGCCTGTATGATAATTGGTACACCGAAATATCATCGATGCCACGGGGCCCGAGCCGCCATGTTATTCTCCCGATGAGACCAGACCAAGAGAAAGAATAACCTCCAATTTTACATCTCGTTCCGGTACGAGTGACAGCTGCGGTTCTGTTTCCGTTCCGAGTCGCGCAACAAGAGGAGGTGCGTTCCGAAGCACAGCTGTAAACAAAATTTCATCATTCTTTTCTCTCACGTGGCAAAGGCACATCCCCCTCGGGTTTCCACGGCGTTCGGTAGGCGTGGGAAATTAAACATTTTGGGCCCGAGCCGCCAGGTTATTCTTTCTCTTGGTCTGGTCTCATCGGGAGAATAACATGGCGGCTCGGGCCCAAAATGTTTAATTTCCTACGCCTACCGAACGGCGTGGAAACCCGAGGGGGATGTGCCTTTGCCACGTGAGAGAAAAGAATGATGAAATTTTGTTTATTACCTTGTCACCGTAGACAGGAGATTGAAGGCTCGATTCGAGACAGGAATTCGGGAAAGGGGGCACAGTTGGGATAGGATATGGATTGAATCCTTGCCGTCGCTGTCCGACGCCGTCGCCGGCGCGCTGCTGGCGGCACGTGGAGTCGCCGCCGATACGACTATGTGCTTCACAACACAAATCACTTCGCCCATCTGGGGCTGCATCGTAGCCGCCTTGGCCCGATTACAAGGCAGGCACCGAAATACGACGCTACGCACTAAGCGTCTTCCCAATAGAATCCAGAACTCGCGCTGGAGAAACGCCATCAAGGCGTGGCATCCGACATGCCCATTCCGAATGTGTCGATCCTGTATCAACAGTTCGACCAACTTCCCTTTCCTAGGGAGTAACAACGGGTGGCGAGCCGCATAAGGCAGGTTGGCATTCCGCAGCCGACCTCCTACCCTCAGCAATCCTTGAGGGTCAATAAACGGGCTGAGCCGAGCCACAGCTCCCTTCAGTTGGACGCGTCCGCGTCTCAGAATGTCCAATTCGGACTTAAAGTGCACCGTCTGCACGTTCCGTACCAATGCGAACAACGCATGGTTCCGTTCCCGTGGTGTCAGGACCGGTGTCCGCACTCGTTGCGCCTCAGAATTCCGACAATTCCCCGCAAATCGGCAGATCCAGGCGGTCACATTGACCAGCTTGTCGAGCGATCTGTACCGTTCCAGCAGGCTGAACTCCTCTTCCGGCTCTGGCTGCGTCGTACAGACACCGACTGTCAAGGCGCCGTTCGCCGTGGTAACGCGTGGACTCATTGGCCAATCCGATTCGGCTTGAGTCAACCATTTTGGACCCCACCACAAGGGATGTCCAACCAACTTCGGAGCATGACACCCACGAGACGCAGAGTCTGCTGGGTTCATTTCCCCTGGAACATGTCTCCCGATTAAGGGAACCTCCGAAGTCAAAATCTGCGAAACCCGATTCGCCACAAAAATCTCCAGCTTGTGAACTGAAGCCTTCAGCCAGCATAACACGATCTGGCTGTCCATCCAAGCGTAGACCGTATCTTCCAACGCTATTGACCCACGAAGAACCGTCATCGTGTGGTTGAGCAGACGAGTCAGGAGAGCCGCTCCCGAAAGCTCTAACTTGGGAATGGTCAGGCGAGTGCGCAACGGCGCAACCTTGCTCTTGGCCATAAACAACCGCACATCAACCTCCCCCGAGGAGTCGACCGTACGCAGATACACCGCAGCTCCGTAGCCCTTCACCGAGGCATCGCAAAACCCATGCAGGGTGGCGGTGTATCGTTTGGTGGGGACCAACCTCCGTGGCAGTGAAATCCGATTAATGCCAGGGAGGGTCGAAAAGAACGAGTCCCACTCCGAGCTCAATGACCCGCCGATCGGGTCGTCCCATTTCAGCTCAGCAGACCACAATTGCTGCATAAAACACTTGAGCTGAAATGTTACCGGGGTGATCCACCCGTTTGGATCAAATGTCCTAGCCACCGTTGAGAGGACGTTCCGTTTCGTCCAGACCTTCGGGGAGTCCAACTCGACCCGATACGAGAACATGTCTGACACCGGCTGGTACTGGACGCCTAATACCGACAACATATTTGGATTTTCCAAATTTTCAAAAATGTGGGGATCCTGCTGGTAGTCATCCGGAAGACCAGTCAGTAACTCTGGAGAGTTCGACATCCATTTCCGGAGCTCGTAACCTCCACCCCGTAAGAGCTCAACTAGCTCGTCCCGTCGAGCGAGCGCCTCCTCCACGGAATCTGCACCGGTACAGATATCGTCCACGTAGAGGTCCTGCTCCAGGATCGCTGCTCCTCTAGGGAAATTTAACCGTTCTCGATCCGCTAACTCCCGAAGAGTGCGAATCGCCAAATAAGGACTAGACCGTAGCCCGTGTTGGTGTTCAACTCGTACACCCTGATGGGCTGATCTGGGCTCTCTCGCCACAGTATCAGCTGATACCGTCTATCGTCAGGGTGAATGACCGTCTGTCTAAACATCATCCGGATGTCAGCTACAAACACAACATTGTGTCGACGGAACCGTGTGATAACATCCGTGATGTCATGATTCAACTTCGGCCCTGAATGCAAACACTGGTTCAGGTTCATGCCGTTAGATGTTGATGCCGATCCATCGAACACTACCCGTATTTTGCCTTCCCGGGTCCTCAAGACCGCGTGATGAGGCAGGAAGCAGTGGTCTTCACGCTTCCAGTCGATACCCGAAACCGACATGTGGCCGAGCGACTTGTATTCATCACATAAAATCAGCTTAATACCCCTTAAATAGCCCGACCCCTCTGTGTAAACCGAAATAACACTGTAGGACTATAGAACCCGACGTTCTATCGCAAGTAATACAATCTAGTTACTTCGCAGAATGACTGTTCAATCTTTTATGCTCAACAACAGTAGTTTCCGACTACAATTTATAACAACTGTTAACTAAATTGGCACTTATACTTTCACTTACCGAAAATGAACTTTAATCGTGGTATACCGACCACAGACTCATTGCCGACTTGAGCCAATCTGGGATATTCTTTTCTCCCAACTACAATGTGACAAAGGCAACCCTACCGTGAATCGATGATTTCCTACTAGAAAACCGCGCTTCTGCTACCAAAATGTTATATTTCCCACGCCTACCGAACGGCGTGAGAATCCTGAGGGGGATGTGCCTTTGCCCACACGTGAGAGAAAAGAAATCATGAATTTGGTTTACCTTGTCACTGCAGACAGGATAGATTGAAGGCTCGATTCGAGACAGGGGAATGCGGGAGAGGAGACGGTTTTGGAATGGGGGATGGGATCGAATCCTTGCCGTCGCTGTCCGACGCCGTCGCCGGCGCGCTGCTGGCGGCACGTGGAGTCGCCGCCGATACGACTATGTGCTTCACAACACAAATCACTTGACCGCTGACGCGAATCTAATTACGATCAATAGCCCGACGCTATGAGGTAGATTTACACTCCGACCAGGCCCGATGCCTGTATGATAATTGGTACACCGAAATATCATCGATGCCACGGGGCCCGAGCCGCCATGTTATTCTCCCGATGAGACCAGACCAAGAGAAAGAATAACCTCCAATTTTACATCTCGTTCCGGTACGAGTGACAGCTGCGGTTCTGTTTCCGTTCCGAGTCGCGCAACAAGAGGAGGTGCGTTCCGAAGCACAAATATTAAACAGTTTATAAGATTCACTTGGATTTCATTTTAGTAAAAAACAAACGCAGTCGATCGGTGACATGAGCTGGGAGCAAGAGTCCGAGAATACAAAAAGAGTGAACGTAGAACGTTGAACGAACAGCTTGAAGTTGACACCGTCTGAAGTGTTTTCGGAGATAATAGGGTATGGTTATTACATTAAGTTTACAAAGCTATCTTACATTCATACTTTCTCGAAAATGTAAGGTAATAATTTTTAATAAATAAATAATAGATTTTGACCTATCTATATAAAGAACCGACAAAAAAGAACCTAACGTTCTAAAAAGGGGTGTCCGGTAGAACGATGCAAAAACTTAAACCGAAGTTATTGCAGACCATTTAGAACCATTTGAGCCAAACATACATATAGCGAAGTCTTACCGTAAAATTTTTATTGATGATTTAGTGTCTTTGAAGGAAATTTCCAGATTTTCACAGTTAAGTCAGTATCATTGCAAAACTAAACAATAATTTGATTATTTTACAATTGATACTGAAAATTCGCCAATTTCATGCCTAATATTAACATATCAAAGGGTTCATAAAGGCTGTATATTATAAAATAGATAATTTGTTGTAGATGCTGGCAGCTGCAACTACAGTGCAAGCAGATGCATAGCAGACACTTTTCTGATTATGGCTAGTAAAAATCATAACTAAATCTGTAAACATCCTATCTTTTATTACACAAGTAGGTGCAAAGTGATGGGTTTCCAGCTTGCTTCACACACAGGAGATGCAGGTTTGAATCCTAACCAATGAGATAATTAATTTATCTTAAGTACATTATCAGACGTTAAGTGTAACGGATGGATCTTTAAGGTTAAGCTGTAGGTCCCGGCTACTGTTGCTACATGGTAGTGGTCGTAAAACCCCTCCATCATACCATACTGAGCCAGCGTTGTAGAGTATGGCTTAATCTTACTCCTACCTGGATAAAGGCCTGCGCCTCTCAGTGGGAAAAATAATGAGCTAAATTTATTTGGCTAGGATTTCATCGCACATCAAAAGCACTGATTTGCATAGCAAAAAAGGATCAGCAAAAACACTTTTTATGTTTTAAATATTTTATGTGTAATCATGTTTATGTTTTAAGTATTTTTTGTTGTTCTTGCATGTTCAACCTAACACGAAGGATAAAGGGGGCTTCGCTTCGCTCACCCACTTTACCCTTCACCTAAGCTACCGCTGCATTTTGCCCTGATGTTTGCTGTGCAAATCAGTATTTTGATGTGCAGTTTAATATTTTCCCATTTATTTTATTTTATAATACAACGTAATTTAGGAAAAATATTTCTCATTATTCTACTCCTTTTGCAATCTAATGTGATTGGTAAGTCAACAGCAAGTATGGTACTGACATACATAAATACACATTTATTCTTTATTGCGCAGATGATATAAAGGTACAGACAGTTACAATAAATATATGTATTATAAGCAAAGCCAAGCTTATCTCTAAAGGGAGATTTTTTCCGGCAAACCTGGGCAAGTCAAGAGAGTTTATGAAATAAGAGAGTTCTGTAAGGGCTCGCCCAGTTAGTCCTGTAATAAAAAAGAGTGTGCTTTAGACCACACAACTGAAGTAAAACTTCTTTAGCTTTAATGCTTCAAAAATACATCTCCTGCACTGTGTCTGGCTATGAGAGGAAGAGAGAAATAAAATGTGCGCGCACCTATCGTTCGCCTCGCCTGATCACACTTTTCGTAACGCTCTCGTCACGCATTCGCCAGCTTACTCCCCAAATCAAGCGTGCGTAAAGAAGTTTTACTTCTAAAACATATCTATATTGAGTTCTTGAAAGTTTGCATATTCTGTTGATGGAATATTATTTATAAGTTCCCAATAAACCTGCATCTAAATCTCTATCACCAACATCAACATTATCGTTTTCTTCTCTACGTTCCTCTGGTGAGTGGGGCTCATTGAGCCTATATTTGATACGCATATTGTGCCTTGCGCTCACAATTCAGCCTGCATTGGAAGTCTTGTACAACAACTTTACTGTCGTTGTCGGGACAAAGATCTGAATATTCTTTTTAGTAAGCCGAAAATTCTGGCTGAATAGTGTGCATCGGTGTATCTGCATTTTGCTGTCCCAGGGAGTTGATTTAATTATAGTAACTATGAATACATAAATAAACACTTGCTTGCTGTGCAAAGTATATTTTCCAACTGATAGTAAAACACTGTCAAAAATATATTCAAAATAAATAAGACAGTGACAGTATTGACACAATTTTCCAAGTAGTTGTAACACCCCCCCGCAATGTGTACAGCCTGTACAATAAGAATATCAAAATGACCCTGTATAAAACACCTCACATGACAAAATAAAACTAATAAACTATATACACCAAAAACATATTAAACAGACAAAATACATAATATACATACTAACCTAACCTAACCTAACCCTAAGCTAATTTATACACTTGTAGTGCTTTAGTTTTGGCAAAGGTTTGGTGAGGATGTCGGCAGTAATTTCTGTGGTATGAATGTATTTGAGTATAAATCTATGTTCGGATAATGATTGGCGTATGAAGTGATGTTTAATGTAGATGTGTTTGGTGCGGGCGTGATATGTGTTGTTTGTGGGCAGTTTGATGGAAGACTGATTATCCGTGTGTATGATGAGGGTGTTCGTGAGATAGAATACTTCAGTGATAAGTTTATGAAGATATATGGCGTCCTTGCAAGCCTCGCCCAGTGCCATGTACTCCGCTTCCGTAGTGGAGAGGGCTACTGTGCGCTGCTTGCGGGATTCCCATGAAACTGAAGCTCCACTCATCATGAACACGAAGCCGTTATATGATCGACGGTCCACAAGATTATTGCCGTAGTCGGCATCCACATACCCCAATGGGTAAAGTTCAGATTTACGCGAGAAGTTAAGAGCCATATCTTTGGTCCCCTTGAGGTAATGAAGGACCCGCTTAGCGGCCTTCCAGTGTACACCCCCCCCCCCCCCCCCCCGTAATGTGCATTAAATTGCGACAGGTAGGAGACCGTGTGAGCGATGTCAGGTCTAGTGCATATTGCAAGATACATTAGCGACCCGATAAGCTCTTGGTATGGTACGTCTACTTCTTCTTCCTTGTTAGGAAGAGTTAGCTTTAGACCTGATTCCATGGGTGTCGTGACTAAAATTGCGTCTTTCATACTGAACATTTCTATCAGTTTCTTTATATATTTGGTTTGATCATGTTTTATTCCATCTTCGGTCTGAGATACTTTCATTTCGAGGGAGTCCTTGAGTTCCCCAAGATCCTTTATAGTGAACTTTTTCTCAAGGTTCCTCTTGAAGTATGCCTTTATTTTATCGTTCATGCTTAGCACGAAAAAGTCATTTACAAACACTGCAACAATCAGTAGGTCGTTGCCGCATCTTCTGTAGTATATACGGTATTCTGATTGAGCTTGATTCAGTGATATCTCTGCCATTGCCTGACTTACTTTCATTTTCTTTCTTTTCTTACAGCAACTTTCATTTTCTCGTCTAGTTTGTAGGTAAACTAGACGAGAAAATGAAAGTTGCTGCACTTTTTCTAGACGCTCGGCGTTTGATTTTGTTGACCATGACATTTTAATAGATAAGCTGGAACATTATGGTGTAAGAGGGAAATGCCTGAATTTAATGAAATCTTACCTTCAAAATAGGAAGCAGTTTGTTGAACTGTGCTCGACTGATAGTGGATGTCAAATGATAAACAGGTCCAGACTAGTTCAGTTAACTAGAGGAGTGCCGCAGGGTTCTATTTTGGGTCCAATCTTCTTTATTGTTTTCACTAACGACCTGTTTGAGTATATTGGTAGGGAAATACCTGATAGTCAACTTGTAGTTTATGCGGATGACACCAATGCTGTCGTTTCAGACAGGGATATAACATCACTCGAATCTAAAGTTAATGTTATTCTAAAACTGTTTGATTCCTGGTTTACCAACAATAACCTGAAAATCAACACCACTAAAACTAATCTACTCTTATTCAAGACCACCGCACGAAATAATGATAAAATAAAGGCTACCCTAAACGGGGACGCAGTGGCGACAGTCAATGTAGTTAGGTTTTTGGGTGTTAATTTTGATGCCTCTCTCAAGTGGAAGCCCGAACTTACTGCCCTGGAAGGTAGTATTGGCTCAGCGTGCTATGCCCTGAGAAGTCTTAGGGACTTAGTAACTGAAGGACACCTGAAAATGGTTTATTGTGCTCTGGTTGAGTCCAAGTTGCGCTATAGCATCAAGTTGTGGGGAAATTAGCTATGAATATAATATTTTAAAAGCATTCGTGTTACAAAAAAGAGCAATCCGCACGATAGCTCGTATCCAACAGACGGAATCGTGCAGGCCGCACTTCATCAGGTTGGGTATACTGACAGTTCCGGCGCTTTACTTGCTTGTGCTGATGGATGTTCTAGTTAAAAATATTCACAAAATAGAAAACCAGGAACAGAGACATACACGAGAGAATTCGCGTAGAAAGGACTTCCCGATAGTATCTGCACCTAGGTTAGAAGTAGCAAGACATTCAGCGGGTTATCAGTCACTCAGGTTATTTAACCAGCTCCCGACAGAGCTTAAGCTCATGGTTAGGCTCAGCAGTTTTAAGTACAAGCTAACAACATTCTTATTGGAAATGAGTCCATACAGTATTGACAAAAACAAAAAAAAACAAACAAAAAGTTGTTTAATTTCATAGAAACTGTTAACATAGCATATAACAAGACTTCCCAGTAAGTAATAATAATACTTGTGTTGGGAATGACTCGCAACTTCTCCTAAGATTCTAGCTATACGCTAGAATCTTAGGAGAAGTTTAAAGGTAAGCATTTTTACTTTTCTTAAATATTAACAGATAAGGGTATATGTGTTTTGTGTATGTGTGTGTGTTGTGTGTGTGTGTTGTGTTTGTGTGTGTGTGTGTGTGTGTGTGTGTGCTTGAGTGAGGGTGTATATGTGTGTGTGTTTTGTGTACCTATGCGTGATAGTAACTGTTCCTATGCCCTACGGTTGCATTATAATGAACCTTGGGATCGGGTTTGTAAGCATCCACATATGGTAACAGTTAAACCTACCAACAAACAGATTGTACAAACCTTGGGGTCTATTATTATACTGGTAGGTAGTGCCTGTGAGAATGCAGTATGTAAAGGGGTTTGGTGAGTACTTATATTAGTTATTCATCGTTTAAGAAGGTCTTTGAAGAAGGTTTTCAACTTCCTCATAGTTAAGCGTATTTAGCCATTTAGTTACAGTCTCTTTACAAGTATGTAGCTGAAGGTGGTATATGCATAAAATTCTGTTTACTTTGTTATATATAAAGGCTGATTGACAGGCATATTGTCGTTCAGCGAAGACTGTGCGAATTGTCTGCGGTGGGGCAACTTTGTCGTTTCGTCTTTTGGTATTTATGGATTGGTCATACACCAGAGATTTGTGGCAAGACAGGATTAAGTTAAGAATGTTTAGTTTTCTAACTGATAGGAGGTGACTAGTCTCATATAGGGATTGTGTAGTAAACCTGCGAGGTAGACTGTACATAACCTTTACGATAGACCTCTGGGCTCTTTCCACATCCATAAATTTGGTTTTTGCTGTCCCCCCCAGACTGGTATGCAGTAGGTAATCACTGATTGAATCAATGCTATGTATGTTTTATTTAAGAGTTCCTTATTCATAACGAATCTGAGTGATTTAAAGATCCATGTCAGCTTACGTACTCTGTTCATAATCAGCTCAATATGGCCATACCAGCTTAACCGTTGGTCTACTATGACTCCCAGGTACCTGATATTCTCAACCTTCTGTATATGTGGGCAGTCATAACCTAGGTTTCCAGGATCCGCGCAGCTATGTATCTTTAAAAAGAAATTGTCGTTAGGCTGGGAATTTATGTAGGGCCCAAAAAATGTACTTTGTTTTTTGAACATTTAATGACAAAAGATTTTCATTTAACCAGTTGGCAACCCTAACCAGTCCTAGTTCAGCAACTTTATGTACCGTATCCCATGATTCCCCCGAGAAAACTATTGCAGTATCATCTGCATAGGAGAAGATCCTCCCACCGACGCCCCCAAGGTTACATAGATCGTTTATGTATATTAGGAAGAGCGTCGGGCCAAGGACACTCCCCTGCGGGACACCAAAGGTGACAGATTCTTCCTCACTAATAAGTTTTTCAATTTTTACCTTTTGTGTTCGGTCGTGTAGGTAGCTTTCAAATAAAGACAGAGCAGTACCACGAATACCAATATTATCTAGTTTGTTAATGAGAATGGGGACAGACACGGTATCAAAGGCCTTCTTAAGGTCTAAAAAGACTGTCAGACACTTCTGGCTCCTGTCTACCTCTCTTGCTATGGTATTTACTTGTATTGTGATAGCGTCTTGCGTTGAGGATCCCTTTCTGAAGACGTATTGGGAATTTGAGATAATATTATATTTATTGAGGTAGCTGACCAGCCTCTTGTTGGTCAGTTTCTCGATAATTTTAGATATCGAGGTTAAAACAGAGATTGGTCTTTAATTATTGACATCTGAGCGGTTACCACTTTTAGTGCTATCGGGAAGACTCCCGCGTTGAAACAGAGGTTGGTCAGGTTACTGATCAATGGAGCTAGAAAGTCCATCGAGAGCTTTACAAATTTTGTGGGAATACCGTCCCAACCCTCGGCGCTGTCCGAGTCAAGGCTCATTATAAAATTGCTCACCTCTTGTGGGTCAGTATCCAACAGAACAAAAGAGGATAAGTTTGTATTACGGGAAAAGGTACTAGTTATTACTTTGCTAGATGTATTGATGATGGACTTTGCGAGGTCCTGCCCAATATTAACAAAAAAAATGGTTAATACTGTTCACAGAGGCCAAGGGTGTTGGTGCAATGTTTAATAGGTCACCGTTGGTTGATTTTGGGGGTTTGAATTGGGCTATTTCATTTATGGCTGTCCAGAGTTTTCTTGGTTGTTTTATTGAGTCATTTATTTTATTTCTATTGTATTGTCTTTTTACTTTTATGAATTTGATTGATACAGAAGTTGCGGAAGCGCTTAAAAGTTATTTTTAGAGTTATATTCGATGTATCATTTCTAATTTTCAGTTGCATTAGGTTTCTGAGTCTAATACATCTCAAAATACCTGTTGTTATCCAGGGCTTTAAGATTCTATGTTTACAGGGATTTACAGTAGTTTTAGAGTTATTGAGAATAGCCGTTTTTATCATACCTACAAGAGCGTTAGCATAGGTATTAGGATCATAGTAGATGTTAAGAAAAGAGACATCGGTGGTTATCAGGGCCATGCATGCTTTTTCATAGTTAATAGTTGTTCTGTATTTTTGAGGGATTACTAGTTTGTAGGTGCGTGTGACATTCAGAGTAACCATGTAGTGATCCGTAACTGTGGTGTTTAGGACAGCGACAAAAGGCAAGTTATGTCTTGTATCTAGTTTGAGATTAACATGATCAAGGCAGCTATCCTCTCTTGTAGACAGAGTGTGGCCAGAGAATTGACGAGGAGGAGGACTGCAATCAATCAAAATAACATTATACAATTTTTATTTATGACATGATATTTTATTCCTTGTGTTTATGAATTTATTTATTTATTATGACATGCGCATGATTAATTTTAGTTTTGACGTTTAATTAGACGTACTTCACTTATGATTACTAATAACTGCTATGCCAGGTATGTGATGTGTATTTGTATTGAATAATTTATTTTGACATGTCAAAGTGTTTTGTTATTTTGTTTGTCTACCTATCATTTAATTTAATTTCAATTAAGTTACATTTTATTATATTTCTGGCTTATAATGATTTCACTTGTATAGAATTGTTATACCATTTAAATAATATTTTAGTTTTAATCGATGTATTTCAGTCACAATTGTACTATTGTTTATGAATAAATACTATTGAACTATTGAACTACTTTTAAGTTCCACTGACGTGGAGCCTGCTTCAAGCCGTACAAGGCTTTTTTCAGTAGGCATACTTTTTCTTTTGCGTTTATTGAGAATCCCTCTGGTTCCTCCATGTAAATCTCCTCATCTAGGTCTCCGTTCAAAAAGGCGATTTCCACATCTAGGTGGTCCATTTGTAGTCCATGGTGGGTGTGACGAAACAAACATTTGGTTTATTTCTCAGTAGGTAGAAATATATTTGTTTAAACATTCTCCAAAATGTGGATAAACTTTAAGAGCTATGAAAAAAATTATGAATCATAAATTCAAAATGAACAAGGTTTAACTTCACCGTTGCTTTCAGTGGATATCGAATTATCACCATTTTACACATTTGTGATGTTGTTTTGAAATGTCGCATTTACCATGGCTCATTCAATCGAAACTCATACGTAAGGGTGTTTAGTTACAATATAGTTTGGTAGGTCAAACAGATGCGTAGTTAGTTCAATGATGGAAATACAGATGGCGGTCGATCGCCTTTAGATTCCAGATGGTTTAACTCAAAGTAGAACTTTATTCACTATAATTGCAATAAGTTATTTTATATAGAAAACAAATGAGTATTATTTTATTTTAAAGTCTATTTCTAGTTGAACTGTGTGATCGAAAATATAAAGTGTGTATACGGTGTAGACCAGTAACCAATCAGAGCACTGAGTTTCGAAAGGAAATAAAACGAACCAATCAGAATGACTCGCGGAGTTTTACATTGTGGAGTAGGACATTTTGGTGGGAATAGAAAATATAAAAGTGATAGGTCGAGATGAAAGGTTTTGGTTACTGGTCGTCGAGTGGAATGTAAGTTGGAACTCAAATTATATTTTCAGAAGTGTGTTAGTTATTCTTTTGTGTTAAATGTTTTCTGATAGTGGCTTGCCTGAGTTGGATAGTGTCGATATTACCCCTGTTGTAAGCGGGGAAATGGGGACTGAAATGTGGCGATACTACGTGTTATTTCCTGCTATAACCTCCGATATCCCAGAAATAGATTCAGATGGACCTGGGCGTCCTAGGTCCTGGACTTCCGGGTGCCGAGGCGATCGTGCGCGGGTCATCGGCGGGAGGGATTGTTTATGGTTCTAAGGCTTGTAATTTTAGGTTTTGTTTTGCGTTCATGCCGTGGGTTTTATTTTGCGGTATTCGGATTCGTCAATTTGATGATTTTTCAATTAATTCTTCCTCATGATTTACTTTAAATGCATTTTGCGCAGACTTTTAAATTACCAGGCTTTCTTTTTCTGATCTTATTCTTGTTTGTCTTTTAGCTGAATGATTGAATTACGTAATTGGGGTTGTGTAGGTAGGGAGACTAAACACAATTATTTAGGTTTATGTAACAAAACAAGTATCTGAAATTCGTATGACTACAAATAATTACGTTATTTCCTTCTCACTCTTGAAATACCTAAATACTTATGAAATGATCTAACAAACTAAATATCTTTTGATTGTGGCTGTTTTGATCTTTCTTTTCTTGACCGTCTATCATGTTGGTTGGCCTACCTAACTTTACATTAAATGAGAAACATATTCTAATTCCATATAGCATGTAGATTGACGTGGTTACTTGGTCATTCACAAAACACACACATACAAATTTACTCTTCAAAAAGCTGACATTACTATAAGAACACTCTACTAGATTCTACACGGCCTAAGGTTTATGTGCAGTCATTTTCCCCTTCTGAAACGCCTCCGATTCAGAAGGTCATTCTTACTGCATTGGAATTCGAACGAACTTGTGCTTTCCATTTTCCAAAGGCTGTCACTGCTTTGAGTACTATCTGGTTCATACCTCTGTCGTAAGCACATAGTGCCTAGATTTCTTCTTACTCATGGACAAGAGAACTATTCGCATACCCCGATTAAAAGATGGATTTGTACAATTCGGATTGATTTGACATTGTAGTACAGACCCTGGTCGCATCATTCAGGGACGCTCATCGCCCCTGTTTAGAGTGAAGTTTACTTCGCTGTAGAATGCCTGTGGATGGCCTGAAATCCGTTAGAATCAAACCTACACACACGCTACATTATCAATCTAGTGACTTAAGTAGTAACGCTGAATTTACATGTCTTAAAACTAATTTATATATAAAATATCTGCATGAACATCCACATGGTTACGGAATAAAACTTAAGAGACGTGTCTCTCAAGATAACCTCAATACCGAGTATGTGCAAACAAAAATATCCCGTAACCGATCAATAAACATGATGGATGAGAGAAATCACAATATCAAATAATATAAAAATATATAATTAATAGTCTTTATGTAGTTGATTGGCAGGGAAACTAACTCGAGAGGGATTTGAGTAGATTCAGACAGTCTCTAGGTGCTGATGTATTCAGTTGGCTAATTCAAGGTCTTCAGCAGTCTAAAATATTGCAGTCACGTAGATTGTATATGGAAATGTATGGGAGGAGGATGGCCCCAAAACAGGTGAAAGATAACGCCAAAAGCGTACTAATGAACACATAGTCAACCCTATGTTTTCTTATATTATAAACCGAGGGAGCCCCATCACAGTCCGGAACGCGTTATTATAGAGGACGCGAAGGTCGCTGTAGCTTTTCTGTGTGTAGTGAGCCCACAGGCTGCAGGTATACAGCGAGGTACAGTATGCTCGAAAGAGCGTAACTTTAACCCCAGCTGAACACACACCTGCTAGCAAACCTGCGAGCCAGCATGTTAGCTCTTATAGAAAGTGACCTCTGCTCCCTCTCGATGTCCACATGATCCCTAAGATCTGGCAAAAGAATATGCCCCAAATACTTAAATTTGTACACTCTTTCTAGGGAAATTCCAGCTAACTTTAGTGGCGGGACAAACTGGGGGCACATTGAGCCAGCCTGAAAGATCATATACTGACTTTTTGCCACATTATATCGCAATCCGTGATCACAGGCGTATTCCTGACATACGTGCAGCAATTTCCTCAAACCACATATCGATGCGCTCATCAGAACCATGTCATCGTCGTAACTGAGATTATTGACACACACGCCATCTATGTGACAGCTGACATGGATGCTGCTGAGCGCAACAATCAGGTTATTCATGTAGAGGTTAAAAAGCGTGGGAGAGGTGAGGCCACCCTGTCTGACACCACACTCCAATCGATATTGCTCTGACATCACCCCTGCCCATCTTACATAATTTCGCTGATTCCCGTACCAAAACTGAAAAATGCGGGTGAGTTCCTTCGGGAGCTTTACATCTTCCAGCTTTTCCCACAGGATATCATATTGGACTAAATCAAAGGCTTTGGAGAGATCAAGGAAGCAGGCGTACACAGGCGTATTTCTCTTTGTGTAGTAGTTGATGGTGTGCTTGAGGCACAGAATTGCGGTCTCCGTGAAAAGCTTCGGACGAATAATCACCACCATTATTGAAAATAAAGTGGCTTTGCTTTCTGTTAAATATCGAACAAAGATGCATTTTTTTGTCTTTGAGTCGAGTTTCGACCGTTTTTCCTTCGGGACTAGCGCATGAGCTTCGCATCTGAAGACTTTCATATGTGAAAGATTTACCTTCTTGACAGTCCATAATTCTTCAGGAATTTTGTTTCCTAGAGCCATTGTTGGCACTCGATTCTTGATATAGTTTGCCGTATTTACTGCTTCTCCCCAGTATGAAGTCGGTAATTTGGAATCCTGAAAGATACATCTAGCTTTTTCAATGATCGTACGGTTTGCACGTTCGGACACACAATTTTGTTGCGGGGTATACCGTATACGTTTTCCGTCCGCAATACTTTGATCCTTTCGCCAGTTTGGTTCTCAACCAAGTATTAAAATTCAACAAACTTTGAAAAACTTCGCACTTGGATTTTTTGCGCAAAGTTTTGCGACTAAAATCGTCAGTATAAGTTAGCAAATAAAGAGAACCGCCCCATGAATGCGTACTCGTAGGTCCACATTAGCAAGTTTACCTTGTAAACAGGGAATACATTTGATGTCCATATTTCCGCTAAAACGTACGCCAGTCTGTTCACTTTTTAAAATTGACAAACTTCTTGGTTTTAAATGACCTAGGCGTCTGTGCCATAGCAATGCTTCCTCCTTCGTTGTTTGTGTGACATAGGCCTAAGAAGTATTTTTATTTAGTTTGTACATACCTCTATGGCTTGATCCAGCCGCTATGACGGGGCCTGTTACCTGACAGCTGCCACTCTGACATATTTTGACATCTTTCGATGTAAACAAAACATCAAAGCCCTTTTCAGTAATTTTGCTAACAGAAAGTAGATTTGCAGCCAGGACAGGAATGAATAAGACTCGCTCGATTTTACTGACATGCTCTGAAATAGGAATCTGAACTGTACTTATACTAAGGCTCATTAACTTCTCTTTATTTGCGACATTAATGGGGGTTACGTAGGACAACATCGACAAATACCAGTTGTTTCTGTTGCTCATGTGAGAGGTAGCTCCTGAATCTATGATCCAGTCTTGGTAACCTGTAGATGTAGATGAAATGTTAGTGAAACAGGATGAAAGTGTAAACTTAGAAGTATAATTAGAGCCTGAATCACTTTGTACATTCTTCTTATTTAGGACTATTCTACACTCTGATACTGCGTGGCCATTTTTATTGCAGTAAACACAGAATTTCTTTACGAGCTTCTGGCTCTTCTTTGCTTGAAGTGCAGCAGCAGTATCTCGGTGAGCCTCTACGGTTCTGATAGGCGTAGCTTGTCGTTGATCTTCTTTGAGAAGGGAAGAAACGACATTCTCTTACGTAATCTTGGTATTGGAGTGTTCAAGAGCCATCACTATAGGCTGAAATTTTTCTGACAGCATCATTATTGCCAGGAACTCATCGTCAACTGCAACTACAATAGCTTGAAATTCCTGTTGCGTGGCGAGCATTTTATTTGTGTACTCCTGGATATTTCCAGTGTAGGAAGTGGACAGAAGTTTCTTCATTAGACCAAGTCGTCGTGTGAGGCCAGTGTCAGCGTATGCCTTTTTGAGGCAGTTAAATGTCTCAAATGCAGTTTTGGCTGACCTTAGTACAGGATAGATTCCTTCTTCACACGCAAGACAAATCTTCGCACGTGCCTTAGCGTACTTTCGCTTGGCAATGGGGTCTTCGAGTTTGGCTGGAGCAATGACGATGTCCCACAGATCATGGTCTGTTAACCAGCACTCTAGAGCAAACACCCACGTCGAAAAATTACGACCATTTAACTTCGTGATACTTATTGATGGCGGCGCCGGTAGATTAACCCGCGGAGAATGGGGATCTCCACTTTGAGTTGGATTATCCATACATTTATAATAGCTATGAATAAATAAACACTATATTATAATTAACAGAAACAGAAAACAGAATATTTTCCAACTGATAGTAAAACACTGTTAAAAATATATTCAAAATAAATATGACAGTAACAGGCTTGACACAATGTTCCAAGTAGTTGTAACAGATTTTTAATTCGGGTCAATAGCCATGGCTCCAGAGAGTATCCATCATCACCTTAAAACAGATTTTGGCTATTTCGCCTTTTCCTCGTGTTTTGCCTCACCATTTCGACAATTAAGTCCCACGCTAAATAAGCTTCCGCAATTACTCTAGAACAATATACAAATTCATGTACAAATCTTTGCTTTCAATGTAAATTTGCAGGTTATCAACCGTAATGATTCACTTATCGAGCTGACAGTTTTAGTCCCAAAAAATTAGTAGAAATCGTAAAGTTGACATTTGAATTCGGTACGTTTGCGATTTTAATCGATAGTTTCGTCAGACGAGACTGCCAAACATCGTTGAAATGATATCGTCATCAGTTAACGATCGAGATCGGTCGTACGGCGATTGTTATGTTTTTCGAGACTGCAGGCCCTGGTTGTCCGACTGTTATCCGGACAGCGCTCTTACGAAGAGGTGTCCCATCATCCGCTGTCCTAATAATGGTGGCTTCTCTTGCAGACAACACTGTTAAACAATACGACACTATTCTTAGAAAATAGATTACTCATTGACATGTTAGCCGAATCGACCCCTACATTGTCTCCATATCAGAAGTTCTCAATTTTTACACACATATTTAATACAGGTTCTCGCTATGGAAACTTCACAGTTATCGGTCTGCTTTGTCATTGTTATTGGGTCAAGAAAAAATTAATACTAGTTGTATTTCGAGATAATTTAAAGGTATTTTTCGCTTACGGCCTCCACTACCGAAGTATATAAACTATTGGCAGGTTGGTAAAGGATATGCTAAAAGTAACGACATAAACACGGAAGTATTCACTGATGATAGTACCAGACATGCAGCCACGTCCAAGGCATTCCAATCAGGAGTTTAGTCTGGATGTCATCAGGAAATCGGCAGGCTGGAGTGCTACCTCCGCTGTTTTTGCTCAACAATATAATAAGATTATTATAGACAACGACGAATTCGCCAGAAACATATTATAGTAGTTTATGTGACTGCTACATAATGGAGGGCATTAATACTCGAGAGTGGGTTTATGAAACGAGCCGATGGCGAGTTTCATAATAATATCACTCGAGAGTTTTAATGCCTAATTATGTACAGTTACATACACTAGTTTATCTACACACATATCATAAGCTCTCTTTGATGTGTTCAGGAACCGCATGTTTGACCGGCATTTTGGCTCTGCAGTTGTTTAGCTAGCACGAACTTCGGGCGTCGGCGTTCGAAATTTGAATGTCAGTAACAACTTTACAGACAAACTGGGGGCGGCACGAGGCGGGCGTCGGCGTTCGAAATTTGAATGTCAATGTGTAGAAAAAATAAACATTATGGTCATAATGTGTAATTTTTCAGACAAGAAATGAGTTTTTACCAAGTAGTTTAACATTATGCTGATCGTAACGTGTGGTTTTTGTACGCAGTAAAGAGGGTTTATGATACGTGTGTAGATAAAATACATAATGATATATTATTGATATAATTAGAACCATATATATATTTAAACATAAACATGCCATATTTAAATTAACAATTAAATTAATTATGTAGAACAATAAGTACTCGTAAACCGAATCGGTATTACATAAAATTGTATCGATAAATATTAATAAGCACTTGTTTTGTTATTTTTTGGGTAATTAATGTGTTGGTTAATTAATTCATCTATTATTTATACCAACAAACATTAATCACCTATTTAATCGGCTGATATTTCACTTCTATCTATCAACATCTACATTGTGTACCTAAGCTTTTATCTAGAACGAAGCTTGATGTGTAATAAATGATTAAACGAACTTACCTGAAGTGAAGTTCGATCCCAATTACACGAAGAGTTTCGTTCTAAGATATCAGCATCCCTCCTCGAATTGGGTACAGCTTACATCCTCGCTGTACGCTGTACCAAATCTTCGAAATAAATGAAAGTGTCTGGGCCTGAAGCCTCAACAAAGATAACGATCGCCGTACGACCGATGTCGCTCGTTAAGTGATAACGATATAATTTTAACGGTTTTGTCAGTCGTGACAGTCGAAGCTTTCGACTAAAATGGCAAATGTATCGAATTCAACTGTCAACTTTACGATTTCTGCGAATGTTTTAGCGACTATATTTGACAGCTTGATATGTGAGTCATTCTGGTCTGTAACCTATAGATTTTCATTAGAAAGATTTTTACGGAATCTAGAGTAATGGCAGAAGCTTATTTCGTCAGAATTGATTCTGCTCGAACATCGACACAAAATGGTGAGGCAACGGCAAAACACGAAGAAAAGGCGAAGTAACCAAAATCCGTTTTAAGGGGATGGTGGGCGGGCACCCTCTGCAGCCATGGCTATTGGGCAAAACCCATGGGGTGGCAAAATACAGATACACCGATGCATACTGTTCAGCCAGAAATATTGTGGAGAGATGTTTCGGCGTACTTAAGATGGCTGTCCAGACAACAAAAGTAAAGTTGATGGATAACTTGTGAATTCCACTGCTGGCGAAATTGTGATTGCAGGTTCAGTGCTGCACAATATGCGTATCAAATATAGACTCAATGAGCCCCAGTTAGCAGAGGAAATAAGAGAGAACAATGATAATGATGATGTTGTTGATCGAGATCTAGATGCAGGAATATTGTATATTTATAAGTAATATTAAAATAAAAGTCTAAGCAAGAACTCGACCAATAATATTTTTTTTACTACAAGACTAACTAGGCAAGCGGTTGCAGAGCGCATAAGAAGAGGATTCATAAGAAATATTTTTACTTAATTGCGTTGTGCGTGTGTTGTGTAATAAAAGACAGGAAATACAGATTTAGTTATTATTTTTATTGGCTATAATCAAAAAAGCATCTGCTATTTTGTTCGCCACCTGCGCCAATAGCAGAGATGCCTTAGCTTGCACTTTGGCTACGTCTATTTGCTGTTTGCCTGCATCTGATTGCACTGTACTTGCAGCTGCCAGCATCCTTTACGCAAAATTGATTGATTCTTGCCTTACCTTACCTTGCATAAGCTTATAATGGGTTTTTGGATACTATAGTACACAGTGTGCTCGAGGGGATATAAACCCTAAGAGATCCGTGGTCTAATGGGTTTCACACTTGCTTTTCACACAGGAGATGCAGGTTCGATACAACGACCATGTACTAATGGGATAATTAATTTATCTTAATCACATTACACGGACGGTCTAACGGTGATGGAAAACATCGTGAGGACACCTTCTTTACTCCATAGCTCCGGTGATGGGCTAGCCCTATGTCACGCAAAATGAAGTATTGAATAACTGGCTTAAAGTGGGCACAATTGTACCTCTGCCAGCCCGTATTAGAAGAGACGTGGCGCTATGTTGTGTTACGTTGTATTAACCCTTATAAATGCTGATATGAGGCTATGAAATGGCAATTTTTATGTACAAACATTTTGTACCAACTGAAAATTCTCCATATAAAACGACCTTATATTACCTCGACTACTAGAGAACCGAATAGCTCAACTATCCATACCATCATTGATTCTGCATTTTTTTCCGGGCTAACTGAAAATTGTCCTTTCCTTGAAGGCCGGTGAATTTCCTTGTAACAAAGAAAGGTCGCGCTTGCAGTAGGGCCAGGAATGCTTCCACTTGATTGCTATTGACTTTTGATGTACGTCTACGCCTAAAACATTGATTGAAATAAGTGAAGTGAACAACATAAATTATAATTCGACAAAAACAAAAGGTGGATGGTGGATGCTTGCTTACTTGGCTACACTGGTCGTGGCTGTTTGAGTGCCTCTCAAAGTCAACTGCATTTCGGGGTCACAACAATCCATATTTTTTTCTAGTATCTAAAAATATTTGGTAAGAACTGACAACAAACAATTAATGAATTTAAGCAAATCGTTTATCTGAGGCTTTTTCCTAATTTAGCGACATCTCTGTTTTCGATTTTTGCACGGTTTGCAGTAGTTGCATTCGCCATAAACATCGTAACGGCAAGCGAATGTTTTCGTTTTTCGTAAGTGGTTTACGGTTACGGTTTACGTTCATGACGCTATCTTTATCGAGACTGCAGGCCCAGGTGTGGGAGGGATGGCCGAGCTGTGAATTTTTTCATCGACCTTATTTTTCTCCAAATAAAGTGCGGTAAATAGCCTATGAGTGAAACTACTTAGTATACCTATACTATATGTTCGAAAGAAGCGCTTCGTGTAATTTCGTTCGAATTTCACTTCAGGTAAGTTCGTTTAATCATCAATTACAGTCGACATTCTACAACGCATCAGAGAATATTGTATAAATGGCCGCTCGGGGTTACAACAACGTGCAAAATTACCAAGACCGTCTTAAAACAAGTCTTGGTATTAGGTAAATAAAGCCAATTATGGCACATTGGATTGTAAATTGTTGCCATGGTGATATTTTTGTTTTAAACCTTATCTGAATCATTTTAAATGTTGTGGTAACCCCCCTGGATCCATACAACGTTGCTATGACGACATTGCAAGCAATATTTATGCGTGACTAGGCAACAGCTGATTAGTTTATGTCTGAGATTGACGAAACTCTTTTTTTACTGATATCTTATGGCAAAGAGGTAATATCACTATGAAAGGTATAGTGTACCTTTATACGTATACATAATTTGTAGGTTATCATCATTGAGTTAAGGGGATACTTCGCCCGTGCAAAGGTCCCCGTTACTCCAGGCGAAAAGACCCGAAATGTGAGAGGGACGGAATCGGGAAAAAATTACAAAACGTCGGTTTTAAATTAATACAAAATTAACTAAAATAGCTATGAAAATTCCCATAACAGGTATTCTAGGTATTGCCCATCGCATCCCAAACCCATCTGAATAAATATTATTAAAGTCAATGTGATTTTCGAATTTGCCAGAAAATCAATAAAAGTGTAAAATTAGATCTCATTTCCGTAAATATTTCTATCGTGCGAAATTCCGCCAATTGCGTTTCTGATAACACAAAATCTAGGAAAAGGTCCCGAAATTGTTATACTAATTAATTTCACTTGGGACTTTTTTTGAACAGTATAGAAATAAGTTCAAAAGATGTCGATGTCGATAGATCAACTTAAACAAAGTATTTTGTTAATCTGAGGTTATGACATAGGGGGGTTTTCTGACAGCTAATTTAAAAAAACATTCTGACAGATGACGTTGATTCCCTGTGGCTTTCGTTTATAGGTATGTGATAAATTAATGACCAAAGATTACCATACCACATTTACTTGTTATGGTCAATTCAGGCATTATTTGTCCTGCTTGAGTCCATAGTTATTTTTGTTGTTCATCACTAGGGACAACGTGAGTCACTTTTTCACAGACTTTATCGACGCAAGGATGACCTTTTTTTCATAGGATTTCTATAATTTCGTACGGGAATTTGGTTTTAAAACCAAAGTCAGTCGACGCAAAGAGTCACCACTATCTGAAATAATAACCAAGGTCGTCGTAAACAAATATTTTGTGGGTTTTGGTCGTAATAATCACAAAACAGAGGATAACGCAAAGAGAAAGTTGTCGATTTAAACCAAAACCACACAATTGTGTTTTGTTCGTTTTTGACAAGTTACAGTTCTTGGACTTCGGTATTGTCACAAACCAGCTTTGCCTTAACTCAATTACTTATCACTACTTCATATCTTATTACTACATATCTATTGAACTGGCAAATGGCATAAAA
Organism: Argyresthia goedartella; assembly: GCA_949825045.1. Taxonomy (NCBI): domain Eukaryota; kingdom Metazoa; phylum Arthropoda; class Insecta; order Lepidoptera; family Argyresthiidae; genus Argyresthia; species Argyresthia goedartella. The sequence continues at coordinate 5,249,153 of OX463814.1, forward strand.
AACTTGTCTGTCGACATCTAATGACAAATTGGAACTAATTTATTTTCGTTTTTATGATCTGTCAGAAAATTGGCCATTTATAATTGTAATTTATTGACAATTCAGTTACTTGACATTCGACAAGCTCCTTGAGTATTTTTATAACAACATCGAAATCGATATTCTTATTACATCAATACGAACATCTCTAAAAAAAAGCAATTAGGTTTGACCTCAAATCTAATATCAGTCGAAATAACGTTGTATTAATAATTGAATGGCAACGCCGCAGTGCCGGTCGTATCATGCAGTTCCTGAACACATCATAGAGAGCTTGAAATATGTGTATGCTTAAAGCAGTGTATGTAACTGCACAGAATTTGGCATTAAAACACTCATGTGATGTTATTATGAAACTCGCCCGTCCGCTCCTTTTCATAAACCCACACTGGTCTTTTAAGGCCCTTCATTATGTAATAGTCAAATAAACTACTATAAATTAAATACAGTGGCTCAAGCAGGAATAATTACCTGAATAAAATGAACCTCATGTCATTGTACTTATGAGTCACTGATAGCTCGATTCGCATACTTTTTCGATGCGTAATTATTCCTGCTTCCTACACAGATTACGTATCTTTAAAACAATTCTACGCACCCTATCAATGAAATGAACATTTTTGCGAGATAAATACCAACGTTGATTCCGACAACGAACGGTTCAATGCGCATCACGCGCAAGGCATTTTGCACAACTTGTTAATTTCCATGCCGAAATTGGCAATGGGGACTGTTGCTCACGCCAACAAACAACATTAAATTTATTTAGTACCCCTAGAACTGAACTAATTGGGTAGTTGATAGCGATCCATTAATTTTAAATAATTGGAAAGGGCCGATTTAACACTTTCATTCTGAACAAAAGGGGTGGAGTTCTTCGGCAGCAATTAAGTCTCGAGTTCCTCAGCTTTATAGACCATTAATTGACGATTTGCGGTTTTACTGTTATATAAAAGGGCATACTATATAATTTTTATTGCATACCTTTTGTATCAGCAGTTGAAATGACAATGGGCAAAAGTGGTCCAAATTTCCACCACTGTCGAGAGCTATGCAGGCTTAAAGTCCGTTAAATACCAAACAATTTTCACTACTAGGCGAATAAAATATATTCACTCAGTAAAAAGTTATGACTTTGTTAAAATACGTATTTTTTCATTTTTTTCTTAATTATTTATCCGTTTATTTTTTATTTTTTTTGCAGTTATCCGCTCTTTAAGCAGTAACAACATGTTTGCAACGATGATTCATTCTCCCTGTTACTCATAATGCGCTCAAACAGTCTACAAAAAAAAAACGTAAACGCGCTTAAAAAATGTAATACGAAATGGTTCGATATCGCGCTAAAACTATTTGTTAAATATTTTTTTTATTTCGGAATTTGAGGATTGCTAGCATCGTGCGATTAGGTGATAGCGCTAGTTTTGTCTCTTTCGCACTTAGGATACAATACGCTGCGCCAACGACGACGAAAACAGGTTTTGATCTAACTACCTGATCCAGTCAATGCATGTGTCCCGCGCAGTCGTTCGTTAGCTTGCTCTAAGTACGTACTGTGCGTTTTCTGGTTATATCTTTCTCTGCGATTTTTGTCGTGTACTGGATTCCTTCTGATTCTTTACTTTCGACCCCGGCTATATCACATCGGACGTTTTGTTATTGATTGATGTTTCTGTGACAATGGAAGTGGAAAGAAGACATTGCGTTTGTTGCAATTCTTCACTGTTTCGAAGAAGAAACTATCAGTTACTTCAACCGTTTCTGGATAACCACCCAGGAACCGCCGAGCATATTCAAGGACTTTTGGCACCTCGACAGGTTAGTACCTATATTCAATATTAGTACCTTTATCCAACGAGGACCGACATTAATTAAGGTGTTTTATTTGTTACAGTTAATACTGGATGGCGAGCAATATATCTGCCGCAATTGTTGGTTGCGGGTAAGGTATGCAGTTGACCGCGGTTAAAACTAAGCTGATCAGCCGCCTCCTCGAGTCGGGAGAACATCTGGAGGAAGTTTTGACACCGATGAATTTACAAGAGCACCAATACATCTAACGCATGTATATATTATGAATGTGGCAACGCAAGTAGATGCCGTGTTCCGGCGTCCATCAAGCTAGAACTGTTGGTACACTCGAATTTTTACATACCTCTAAACGCAAGAGTGTGTCAAGAGCATTTGGATGAAAATCAATGGGGTCAATTAATTGATGCTCCGAACTCATCCCACGACTTTACCGGAGAAATGTTTGTAGACATTACGAAAACCTTACAAACAGCCGTTCTTAATAGTTCCAACACAATGGATTTTGAAAATATACAATCTATGGATCCAAAAATACTGAATCATCGTGTGGGCTTGACTCATGACGCATTTGAGCAAGTGATACGAGAAACCCCTTCATTGCAACGAGAGGTAACCGATCCCAATACTGCGCTTGCAATTTTTTTAATGAAGCTCCGGACGGGGGAGAGTAACGAAAGACTCGAGTGTGCTTTTTAAAATGAGTCGTCGCACGCTCGAAAGGAAAATGAATACTGTGCGCCAATGTATGGTACAAGATTTAGTACCACGGCACTTAGGCTTTGACCACATTTCAAGAAATGAAGTAATAGTAAAAAATCTCACTGTGGCAAATGGCTTATTTGGAAACCCAGATGCACCCCTGCAAGAAAGAAAAGCTATTGTGGTGATAAATGGAACTTACGTCTATATACAAAAATCCAACTTCCTTTTTCAACGGCAAACATACAGTTTGCACAAATACACTAACATATTAAAACCATTTATAATCGTGTGTTGTGATGGCTACATTATTGATGTTACTGGGCCTCATGCAGCAACAACATCGGATGCCGTAATAATGAAAGGGCTAATCCAGGAAAGAGAGGACAACCCATTCCATTACTTTTTTGAGGCGAACGATGTTTTTATCTGCGATCGCGGATTAAGAGATGTCATAGAAGACATGGAATCATGTGGTTATGTAGCACGCATGCCAATAAGCAAACGGCGCGGCGAAGACCAGTTAACCACGTTAGAAGCCAATAAAAATCGGGAGGTGACGATTAACCGCTGGGTCGTTGAAGTCGTAAACGGACGTTTTAAACGCGATTTTCGCCTTTTCAGGCAAGATTTTTTTAATCGTGCTATGGGGCACATGATGGACGATTTCCGGGTGGCCGCTGCGCTTTTGAACGCATTTCATCGTTTGATCGAAGATAACGCGCATGCACAGGAGTACTTAAGAATCATTAGAGAGAGACTGCATTTACCAAATCGATTGGGTGCATATGTTACAGAAAGAAATATAAATAGACGGCGGGCAAGTTTTCGAAATATTGAAGCCGATGTCATATAACCAGATGAATTCCCTGTTCTTACTCAAGAAGATCTGACATTATTTGCACTTGGGTCATATCACATAAAACTTGCGCGTAGCTACTATAGCGAACACGTACGCAACGGCGTGTATCAGATTGAAGTATCAAGAGATGGAGCATTGAGTGATATGGTTGATTTTGGAATTGAACCTGAAAACGCTATGTTACTACGTGCAAGGATACAATCCCGACACGCACGTGCAAGACAATACTACACGTATGTAATGATCCATAACCGAGAAAGTATTTCCCACTATTACTGTTCTTGTCTTTCAGGAATGCGAACTGTGGGTTGCTGTGCCCACGTTATGGTAATTATTTGGTATTTTGGATGGACGAGACACCCACCCACAATTCTACTTCCGTCTGTAAATCTTGATAATATTATTGTTGATGAAGATATTTAATAAAAATATTGTAAAACATTTTTGTGTTATTTTAAAATAAAAACCCCACTGCAAAGTAACGAAAAAGCTAAAATCAAGTCTAGTGTTGGTAACCGGCGGGCCCTTATTTTCTGTGGGGTTGGTTGTGGGTAAGCATTGTATAGATAGGTAGAAAGGACTTATTAAGACCTTTCATTTGATACCCCACATTATAGGATTCGATTTTTTTGATATTTTGAGGCCGCCATTTTAGTGTCATATAGCTTATGTCACCCATGATAACGAATACATTACAATGATAACTGAAACATCTAAATCGGTCGATTAGTTTAGAAGGTAGAGTGGAATAATGAAACGTATATACAAGAAAAATTTAAAAAATCGTACCTTTTTCATTTGGTCATAACTTTTTACTGAGTGAATATTTTGGATGCGGTCCTCTTATAATGATTTAGTAAGCAGTGATCCTTTTTATGACATAGGTCTCATTGGTGGTGGAAATTTGGACCAAGCTCCATACATTTTTGCCCATTGTCCTTTTACGACTGCCGGTTAAGTACACCAGATCAAAACTACTCATAATATGGCCAGTGACTACACTCGAGGAATATTCTATAAGTAAAAAATTGTGGTTGTAAAAAATAAAGAAAGTACTTTTTATTTGAAGAAGAAAAACCATATATTGCTGAATAAGTGAAATTTGTTGTACATTTTTATGTTTTTTATGAATTGTTACTTTATATAGTTATTGTTTAGTTGAACTGATTTATTGTCTTTATAATATTTTTGCTTCCTAAATTTATGACTTAGATATTTCGGCGTAATTACGTATGCATAATGATTATTAAGGTTTACGAACTTACAGATTACATTTTATGGTACCCCTTTAGCAAGGGTCTAGGGCTCTCAGTACAGATATACGATTATATGTTATTATTTATAGTACTCGTAACCACAGAGCTAAATATATGTGTACGAGTTTGTATCGACGAGCATTTGAAACCAATCCAATTGTGTGCTTCGAGTATTTGGCAACGAAACTATGTGTACAGAACTCCACGCGTATACCTACCTTTTTCTATTTTGACTGTTACCATATAAATCTAAAGTTTCGTTCTTTTACAGACAATATATATGAGTTTGTGTGCTGCACATAACGATTTTCTTAAATTTTAATAATAACGCGACTTAGGGTATAGTGATTCCTACAAAATATTTTTTTTAGGATCGTTTCTGCGATCGAAACTTTCGTTATTTTTTCAGTTTTCAGCTCATAACTCAAAAACCATTAAAAATAATAATAGTGTTTCACCTACATTACTAAACGAAATTAAATTTAGTAAAAATGATGTCATATACATTTTTCTGTAGGATCAATACTTTAAGAGCACAATGGGTCAAATACAAGGATTTTAAATAGATCAATCGGTAAATGTTCCAGGTCCGGGAAGGCCACTACTGCTGTAATCTGGTAGAGACTACTGACTGCATGTTCCAGAACACTGTCCAGGTCCAAAAGTTTTTCGAGCGTTACCCGATTAAGGCTTTGAATACCAACTTCGTTGAGTTGATTTTCTACTTAGGACTATAAATGATGGAATGTTAGTTATATCTAGGCCCGGCAATTGAACAAGCAATAGGGACTATTCTACTAGATGACATAGAGGTGGCCTTGGCGGACATTGGTATAGTTCTAAGAAGAAAATCAAGTTGGTATTTAAAGCCCTGAACGGGTATGGCCCAAAGAATTTTTGGGCCTGGACGGTGTTCTGAAACATGCAGTTAATGTGGCGCGGTAAAAACAATTTATAAAATGGCATGAACACTTACTGATTTCCGTGTTTGACCCACGCTATTAAAGTCTTGATCCTACAGTAAGAATGTACATTACATAATTTGCCCACGATTTAATATGATTAATTAATGTAAAACTAACTCTGTGGTGCTTTTTGAATGATCAAACGTACTTACCTGAAGTGAAGTTCGATCTTGATGATCTTGGCTGCGTCGAATCGTCACTTGGACATAATCCTTGTTACTACAAAAAATGTCACACATAATTATGTAGTTTAACCTCAAAACAAACGTCAAATTTTATACATTTTTGTTCTTAAACAAGTGTCGACCAGGAGTTTATTTTTTTGTGGTAGGACCCAATGAGTTTTCATAACCTCTTGAATTTTGGCCATGCCGAGATACGCGAAAATTGAGTTTAATAATTCGGGCATTTTGACGTGGCACCACCAACACAACCTTCGAGAGCAACTCCGGAGAGTCGACACCACCCCTTAAAATCTTATATAGCAAGACTTGATTTATTATAGCTATTGCTCAGCCTTGGAGGGGGCTAGAAAAGATGCCCTAAAAATTTCTCGCCCCAGCCAATTGGGATGGTAGTAACCGCGACTGCATCCGCATCCTTAATTTCGTGGTTGACGCAATAAGAATATAAAAACTCCAAGAAAACTGGATATGACATATGGCGCATGGAATGTAAGAACACTCCTTATTTTCGCGGTATTTCGCTTTTATCAGTCCCTGGAAAAGTCTTCGCCAGAGTACTCCTAAACCACCTCATGAAACTATTAGAAAGGCTGCTACCTGAGACCCAGTACAGCTTCCGACCTGATCGAGGCACAGCTGAGGCTGTCTTCTCAGTGCGAAAACTGCAAGTGAAAAGCAGAGAGCAGGGCCATCCCATGTACCTGTGTTTTATTGACCTTGAGAAGGCTTTTGACAGCGTCCCACGAGAAGCCCTCTGGACGGTGCTCGGAAAAATAGGGTGCATAAAGAGATTTGTGAGACGTCTGAGACTCTTCCACGACGACATGCAGTGCTGCGTTGTTATCAAAGATGAAAAATTTGAGTTTTTCTCTAGATATCGACTGTCACGAGCCGCTGTACATCAAACTTGGCGAGGACGAGCTAAAGCAGGTCGATAAGTTCCGCTACTTGGGAAGCACTTTAACATCCAAGTGTGACCTTGATTTAGAGACCAACAGCAGGATCGGAGCTGCAGCTGCAGCACTCAGCAAGCTGGATAACAAGGTCTTCTGTTCACACGACATAAAGGTAGGTACGAAGATCTCAGTGTATAAAGCGATCGTCCTTCCTATTATATTGTATGCTGCAGAAACTTGGACCGTGTACCGCCGTCACATTCGCATGCTAGATCGTTTCGTCTTCGCAAGATATTGAATATCAGATAGTCTGATCGCGTGCCGAACACTGAAGTGCTGCGACTTGCCAATGTGGTTGGCATTGAGGCCTACCTCATGCGGCGACAGCTGGTGCGGACACGTGTCAAGGATGACAGAGCAGAGGGTCACAAATTACATCTTCTACTCAGAACTTGAGGAGGGCAAGCGCAAGTGTGGCGGACAACTCCTCAGGTACGAAGATGTGCTGAAGCGGCCCATGAAAAGCTGCGGCATAGAGCGTTCCCAGTGGAAGAAGCAAGCCGCCCTCAGACTCGAGTGGAGGGCTTTGGTTAAAAGCAAAGTTCGTGACTTTGAAATTCACCGGCGCGCCGAGCTCGACACCAAGCGCGATGAGGTAAAAGCACTAACTCATTATAATTATATTAATGGTGTGCTCATATGCCAGCAATGCGCGAGGATCTTCACAAGAAAGATTGGCTACACAAGCCACATGCGAGCACACGAGTGAGTTCAAAGCTCATGAAGCGGTCGCCGTGACCGGAATCCGTCGGACCACTTACCTTGAGCCTTGCACTGAGAGAGATTCGATCGGGGTGCGGGAACCGTTGTGAGTGCAAGAGAACTGTGGCTCAAGCAGGAATAATTACCAGAGTAAAAAAATGTTCGAGTTCAGATAAAATGTATCTTTTGTCATTGTACATAAGAGTCACTGACTGTTCGGTTCGCATACTTTTTGACGCGAAATTATTCCTGCTTCCTACACTGATCAGTCGCCCGTGCGTTCAAAACCTTGCTGGGAGGTACCGTGCTTTTAGAATTAAGTAGAATAGTGTATCACTTGCTGTCGGCAAGTTGACGCAGAGAACCTCCTTCAGCAAAGAATTGGAACTCACCGAAACGCACGCGTCCGCTATCTAGCTGGGAATGAGTCCGTCATCACAGTCGGACACACACCAGGTATCTTTAGTCAGTAAGATTTATTGCACAGTTTGGTCCCCCCTACGGCGGTGAGCCAGATTCCAGCTGTCTATGGGCCGCATCCCGGAACCTGCCTTGGCAGCATCTGACACGCCTCAACCCATCCTCACACAGCGTTTTGAGATGAATAATCAAAAACCATTCCCAACCATATCAAGTGATCGGCCGTGTGACCCCGACGCGGGGTGGTCTTCAGAGATAAGAGTAATATACAAAAATAAACCTAAAGAGAACTACAACATTGATTTTTGGAGGTTTAACTTTGAGTAGGGAGGGATACTAAATCTCTTCGACGATGCCAAGATAGTCAAGATCGAACTTCATTTCAGGTAAGTTCGTTTGACCATTCAATTATATTGGCTTCGTCTCCGAGATTTTTATTTCACGATGTAGATGTTTAAAAACGAGCATTGATGTAGCTAAAAATAAATAAGGAAGTCCTATGAGATTATTTTTTTATAATACGTGTTGTTTCACTAAGCAACAGTTTTATTATCTCAGTAATACAAATCACAGATTTTGCTTACTTTTAGCATAAATAATATTTCAACATATAATCTCAATTAAGTCGTTTCTCATAAACTGCGCTCGCAAAGCTTAAATCTATGACAGGCCAAAATTATCAGCTATATTAACAAATTTTTGCTAATACAGCTGATCTACTAGACCACCCAGCCACTTGTCTAATAATGTCGATACTTGCACCCCTACAACTAGCTGCAGATGTTGCTGCGTGGCGGGTGTTATGGGCTCTATAAACGTTAGTATTAACGCAAAAATGATCTAAAGTTTATTTTATCCAACGAACTATGGTTTGTAGTGTGGCTGAGGTTGTTTGAACGTCATAATTTGGTCTAGTGTCATTAACACGCATAAAATCGGTATAATCGAGAAGAGTTTATTGTTGATAGATAGATGAACCCTGGCGGAAGAAAGGAGGATCTAAAACAGGTTGTTTTTTATCAATAGTAGATGTTTTAATCAGCTCTGTTATGGAAATTATAATTTTGTCATATCGTTAATATTTGGTAACTTAATTAGACTTAACCTCTCAAAAACCGAGGGTAATTGGGACAGGTCGCGATTTTGAACCATATGCCATGGTAATAAAATTTAAAACCTATAACGGAAAAGTGGCGTAATCTAACGCCGGTGGTATTCAAGAGGTAAAGGTGTGTACCCGTTGTCCAGTTTCCAGAGCCAACAACATAACTAACTTTTTCGTCAGATCCTGCAAACTCTTTAAACGTTTCGGGAATTATTCGGCAAGTTTTTCTAGGACTAGGAGTTGCTAACTTTCTGGCCAGGAAAGGAAATCTCAACACCATTTCGAGAAATATGTCTTCTGTACAATTTCTATTTATCAGATTAATAAATAGGAATTTATATTTTAAGATATTTTAATACAACACAATGATATGCCTTCTATGACATATTCATAAGATGTATGAAAAATGCTTTTACCTGCCCGTCTTACCTACAAAAAAAAAACAATGTGAAACGTTAATCTATTCCCTGTATAGTTTGTGATCTTATGAGTGACCTCTCGTGAACAATCACGAGAGGTCACTCATAAGATCACAGAACCTACAAAGGTTATATTGTTATATTCAGCGTTTTGTTTTGATATTGTATTGCTATGTTTTTATTCGTTACGACAAGAACGGCAAATAATGAAAAAGCAGATTTGTAAAATTTACCTGAAGTTACCGAAATTATGATTATGTCGAAGTTCATATGGAATTCCAGCAATTCAGAGGAGCCAAAGCCCTCATGTAAGTGAGATACCTACTGATGCTGATATCCTGGGGTCAAACTGGTCTGATTGACCAGCTTCTGCAGGTGGGAATTTCTTATCTACTGAAAAATTGCATATGTATTGCCGTGACAAACGATTGAAGTTTTCTTGATAATATAAAACGCGTTTGATATTTAAACTACAATATGCTCTTCCTCTCAACGACCCAAGTCATCATATGATGCCATTTTCCCGTTTTGAATGTTAATACCATGGCATAAAGTTCAAAATTTCGATGCCTCAAAACAACCTGGGGGTTTGAGAATTAAGCATATTGTAGAACTTAACTTGTTTGTTGTGGTAATAGGTATGCAATTTTGTACAAATATTTTATTGCAACATTAATAATATAGGTGTGGCTGCAACCATTCCCTTTTGCTTTTATTTTAGTTTGACAAGCCGACCTGTGATCACATTTATTACGCTGTACCCGCAGTATATCGAACCGGTGTTGTGTAGACCAGATATCTATTGGGCTAGAACCCAGACTGCCTATTTCAGCAGCTCAATAAAAAGGAGATTTGGGGAGGGAAGTCGGCTGAATCAACAGTAACCGGTGCTCAAACACTTAGAATTGGGTGAAATAGTCTCAAAGAGGACCGATTATCAACCCGTGTTCAGCAGGCGTCCCACCTCATCATCTCAGCTATGGTCAGCAGCACAAATTTAATTTTGTGTATAATATTTCTGGTATATGTTTTGTATAAAAAAAATGCATATTCTTAGAAATTTAGTGTATTTTTATTAAATTATCCTGCGATTTTATCTGCCCACAAGCAATCATTACAATTTGATCCAAATAGCCCGAACAAAACTGCAAATAATTCTAGAAATACTCTACGTTCACTTGATGACCCATTCTTCTCGCAGACGTTCTAGAATTGGTACAAATCCGGTTAACCACTGCTGTTTGAACACGATGGGACGAAACACTATTTGCATTACATTATGAAAAACAATAGGATTTTTTCAATTATATCACAATATTAATCAATAATTTCATTTTAGTCAGGTTAGGACTGACGTGATGTTTGTTTGACAGTTGACTTCACTCATATACTTAGAACTCTTTGGTTGACTCGACAGCCACTTATTTTTTGTGGTAGGCAAAGACATTTATCCCATTACGCCTCTTTGTGACGACAGGTAAAATTTTAGCTTAGTTTTTAAAATCAACGCAATGAATAAAACACAAAATTCTTTTAATAAGTTTCTTAAAATGGTCTATACTTTCAAAATTAAATTTCAAAAAATATATATATCAGAAAAATGCATGGCCAATTGGTATGAAAAAAATAGACCCTTTGAAATCAGAATTCACCATAATAGTAGTTTATGTGGCTGCTATATAACGGAGGGCTTCAACACTCGAGAGTGGGTTTATGAAACGAGCCGAAGGCGAGTTTCATAATAATATCACTCGAGAGTTTTAATGCCTAATTATGTACAGTTACATACACTAGTTTATCTACACACATATCATAAGCTCTCTTTGATGTGTTCAGGAACCGCATGTTTGACCGGCATTGTGGCATTGATCATTGCTCTTGTTTAGCTTGTTCTATTTCATAGACAAACTAGGAGCGGCACGCAGGCGGGCGTCGGCGTTCGAAATTTGAATGTCATAATACACAGTCAGGTCATAAGTTCTGTCACACAATAAAAACTTTTGAATTTAGAACGCTGGCCACAAAAAAGTTTATTGAATTCGAATATCGAATTTTTCATGAAAATAAAAATGTGTTCTTTTTAGAATTTTCCTCATTTTTAAATATGGAGTGGACACTTAAAGAAGACCGTGTCGCAGTTATTGCGTTGCATCGTTGCGGTTACGCGCCAATTCAGATTTCCGACTTACTGAAAAATTTGAATATAACCAAAAGATTCGTTTATCGTACCATAAAACGATACAATGAAGACTCTAGTGTAGATGACAGGTCAAGAAGTGTTCGCCCTCGCTCTGTTAGGACTCCAGCAGTGATAAAAGCTGTGAAGGCGCGAATTCAAAGAAATCCCATACGTAAGCAGAAACTGTTGGCCCTTCAGATGGGGTTAAGCAGGACCAGGTGAAAAGGGTGTTAAATGAAGACTTAGGGCTAAGGGCATATCGAAGAAAAACAGGACATCGTTTAGACGCTCGTTTAATGGACCTGAGACTGAAGAGATTCCGCGCTTTGTTGAAGCGGTACGCGGGAAAAAAGCATCGGGAAATTTTTTTTCGGATGAAAAAATTTTCACCGTGGAAGAGAGCTACAACAAACAAAATGATAATGTGTACGCACACAGCAGTGAAGAAGCGAGCAACCGTATTCCGCGTGTCCAACGAGGTCATTTTCCATCCTCGCTCATGGTTTGGTTGGGAGTCTCTTATTGGGGCTTAACTGAGGTACATTTTTGTGAGAAAGGCGTAAAAACGAATGCAGTTGTGTATCAAAATACAGTCCTCAAGAACCTTGTGGAACCTGTTTCTCATACCATGTTTAATAACAGGCACTGGGTATTCCAACAAGATTCTGCGCCAGCTCATAGAGCGAAAAGCACACAGGACTGGCTGGCGGCGCGTGAAATCGACTTCATCCGGCACGAAGACTGGCCCTCCTCCAGTCCAGATTTGAATCCGTTAGATTACAAGATATGGCAAAACTTGCAGGAAAAGGCCTGCTCAAAGCCTCATCCTGATTTGGAGTCACTCAAGGCATCCTTGATTAAGGCAACCGCCGATATTGACATGGACCTCGTTCGTGCTGCGATAGACGACTGGCCGCGCAGAATAAAGGCCTGTATTCAAAATCGCGGGAGTCATTTTGAATAAACTTTATTACCATAAGAATCTATGTTTTATTAAGTTGATTTTGCTATATAAATGTTTACATAAATAATAAACATGTCTAAATTATTTCATATTGCACATGTGACAGAAGTTATGACCTGACTATGTATGTATAAAAATTACAGATTATGGTCATAATGTACAAATTTTCAGATAAGAATTGAGTTTTTACCAAATAGTTTTACATTATGCTGGTCATAACGTGCGGTTTTTAGACGCAGTAAAGAGGGTTTATGATACGTGTGTAGATAAAGCAATTTATTGTCATGAGTCTAGTCGCCGTTCTTATACCTTCCATTTTTTTAATGGTCACTCTTAACAAATTTGTAAAGTTTCTTTAGGTTTAGGATCAACCGTTTGCCTCCATCACTTTTAGGTATTCGGAAAATACTATATACAAATTGATCTAGTGGTTCACATCGACGAATAGCTTTTATTTGAAGAAGCCATTATATCTCAGAATCCAAGTGCCGCATAACAGTTTCGGCAAGTGATAGTTTTGCGGTTAGGATATTGATTAGGAATATCAACAAATGGGATTTTGTATCCTTTGGCAACATTCAAAATGCTGCTAGCACTAGTGATGGCTTGCTTCTTGCTTCTTGTAGATAATATTTAAAACAACCGGCTTGTACCTGATTATTAGTCCCAATTGACAACATTTCATTTTTGTTTAGGTAAAAAGATTTAATGTCCATTGAGATATATTTGAATGCTTAATACGAAACACATTTAAATATATTTTTCTATTCATTCGTTTTAAAGATACTTTGAAAATAATTCAGATATCGAGGATGTAGGCAGAAGAACTACAAATAACTTTGCCTAGCATTAAAAAAATACTAGCTGACGCTGGCTATCAATGTCACCTTATTATCTAACTTGTACAGATTGACTAACTTATGAAATTAGGTTATTATAAATTTCAGTCATTTTGGGAAAGAGACAATATGAGTTTCGGGTGTTACAGACAGAAGGTAATTTGACATTCAGCCCTGGTGGGCCGGACCGATCTGTAGAATGAAGGGATGACGGCACCATCGAAAAGGGTTGCCACATATTACATAAATTGCTGCAATCGGTGCAAATAGTGGATGTAACACACGATTATTTTTAGCGATTTATTAATTTAGGATTGATACATGAATATAGCCGTTTTGTTAGCCAATAAAAAATATACATGTACATAACATTTATTAATAACTAAAAGTTTAATAAAGTAAAAAAATTCGGTTAACCACTTTTTGAAGTTTGTGTTATTCATTTCGACGTGGTAGTCCCCACTTTTGGTATTTTATTTAAATACAAGGTCTGCGTTTTCGACAAACCCCGTTTCTCCTCCGGCATGAACAATAATAAAACGTTGCCCTTTAGATACAGGTTCTAGAACTCCATCTGTTTCTTGACTTTGCCAGCATTTTTTAGTGGTATATCAGGAATGTATATAAGTCTCGTCTAAGTATACAACTGGTCGACGATTAGCTGATAAAGCGCTTTTATTTAATTCTTGCAAATATTTAGCTCTCCACGCAGAAATATCATTGCGCTCGGTTAAAACCTTGCGTTTGCTTTGTGTTTTTTGGAAACGAAAGCCAATTGTTCGTAACAATTTACGAAGTGTTTCTCTGCTACCTTGGAAATTTATGTCGTCTTTTAAAACAGTTTATTAATCGTTGGTAATTCCCACTTAAAGCATGCACTTTTCGTTTGATCAAACCTAGATCGAAACTGTCAAATTCTATTTTTGCCACGTATCCTTTTTCTCGATTTATCTGGTGTGGTTATTTTCGTACGCATTTCTGCAGCGGTTTTACCTTCTGTAACAATTTTATAAATTGTTGATATACCAATACCTAAAAGAAAAAAAAACTCATCATTAGAGTAATAAAATTTGAGAAAATGTAAACGAATAAATATATAATCTAAATTAAATTAGAACTAATAAATACCTACAGCTGTTTTAGTTGATAACGTATTATCAAACGATGTCGAGAATGTCCGACGACCCGAGTAGCCTTGTCGGCAGTGACCCTGCCTATGAAGCCAAGGGTCCCGGGTTCGAGTCCCGGTGGGGGCAAATATTTGTTTGATGAGAACGGATGTTTGTACCCTAGTCATGGTTGTTTATCTATCTAAGTATAATATTTATGTATATAAGTATGTGTATCGTTGTCTAGTACCCAAGATACAGGGAATCCTAGTTTGGGACTAGATCAATGTGTATAAATAGTGTCCAAGGTATTATTATTATTATAATTTATTTAATAATAATCTGGTAACACTAGCCTGAAGCGGCTGCAATGCGTTTGTATTCTTTTTCAAACGGTACTATTGGAGTTTTTTGCAGCTTTTCTGAATCAAAGAATAATTTCATTTTGAGAATAATTTCTCGTACACCACCTTTGATTGCTTTCGGCATGATTATCAAACAAAATACTTGTAATAATGGAAAAACTAATGGACTCTCAACTGAACAACACAACACAGCAACAACTGACCGTCCGTTGTTTCCCCTTTCGCTGTTCTACAGATAAGTTTGTGGCTCTGTATTGTATCGTATTTAGCATAACCGTGCGTTCTATTAGTTTGAACGTCCACCCACACCCGCATAAAACCTACAGAATAATATCACTATACAAGTTCTACGCCTGCAAAAGAGATAGCATGTAACGTGGGCTCATGGCGGGCGTCAACTGAGACGTTCAAACCGAACGCAGCCTTTGTTTTTTTTTTAACTTTCTGGGACAGGCAAAGACAAAGCCTTGACAATGAATTTTTTTTATGTTCTGGCATAGGTAACATGGTAAATTATACCAACATCAACTTTTTCCAAAAACTCAAGGCTTAAAAAAATATTGAAATATGAAAAATCTAAATTTTGGAAAATGGTAAAACGAAAATCCGTTAAGCTCTCGACCACCTTTCAAATTAGCTAATTAGGTATTTAGATAAAGATATAAATTAGGGGGTTAATAATTTGAAATGTTGTGAATTGTATTCTCTGGCCCGGACCCCGGGAGTGCGGTAGCGCGTGCGAGACCGGCGGGGCGGTGGCGGCCGGGCTCTCGGCGGCGTCGGCGACGGCGGCGTGGGTGGTGGCGGAGTCGGGTACTGGCGGCGCCGGTGTGTCGCGCTCCCCGAGTACCGCAATCAGCGGAGCCCGCCACTGCTCGTGTGCGCTCGAAAAATTGCTGCGCCCGCGCTGCTGGTGCGCGGGACGATGTCGACTGCTGCCGCGTTACTCTCCAATTTAAATAACTTGGAGTGGATTTAATTATCTGGTTCGTTCTCTTTATTCTTTGTGACGATTTGATGAAGTCGCCTAATCAAAACCACCAAACCTAAACAAAAAACTTTCATGCTTCCTATCCTTAAATGGTTCCACGAAGGCCTTATCTAGCATTTCGGAAAAATGAGAATCTGCTATTAGCTTACTTACGTCACTCAGGAGTCGTAGGTGATTAGCAGTATCGGCCGATTGTGTTAGCATATTTGTCATAAATTAATCATTAATTTCGCCACTCTATTCAGGTGGATCCGCAATTAAATCGCCAAGAACCTCGAGAAGGTCATGGTCGACCGTCTCAGCGGGTTCTGCTGGTAAGATGTACTCACGGTGACAGGTGCTAGAGCACGGTCCCGGGTCCGGTGAGAGGCTCAAGGTTCACAACCTGCTCGAGCTTGGGTTCATACTCTTGGGTAACGGTGGCGAAGACGAATGAGCTTATAACATAGTCATCATCTGATGAATGAAGGAATATATTTATAGGTAGGTTAATATCTCGTATTTACTCGGTGCGCGTAATGCACGTATATCACTTACGCGAAAAAGGAATTTCGTCTTCATTTTTGTTTGATAATTAACTAAGACGACGAGTTTTTGCCAG
The DNA here is from genome assembly GCA_949825045.1 of Argyresthia goedartella. Classification (NCBI taxonomy): domain Eukaryota; kingdom Metazoa; phylum Arthropoda; class Insecta; order Lepidoptera; family Argyresthiidae; genus Argyresthia; species Argyresthia goedartella. The sequence continues at coordinate 5,265,621 of OX463814.1, forward strand.
TTTTCCTTTGTACTTTTTAATTTTTCGCACCCAACGATGTTTCTTTGAAACACTTGCCTTCCTTTTAGGCATTTGTAATAGAAAACCGAAGAAAATGTCGGAATTTTATAATTAATTATCACTACTTGCGTGTTACGCGAGCGCACGGACAAATAATGAAGACTACCCCTCTTTGGTGGGATTACGCGGCCAATCACGCCTATCGGTTTTTTATTTCCACTAAATTTTGACTGGGTTGGGTTGAGGCAATTGCAGGGTAAACTACATGGTGAAATATAAATCTCGGTGACGAAGCCAAGATAACTAATAGTTTTTGAGTTATGAGAGTAAAACTGGATAAGGTTCAAAACTTTGAGGAATTTCGGCTACCCAAAGTTGTACTTTCGAGGTCGCAAATTTATATTTCGCAGTTTTACACTTTTGTAGAAATTAATAAAAGCTGAATCCCTTCTAGATCCTCTATATATTGGGGTGTAATAACAAAACGAACAAATATAACAAACTAGCTTCCCGTAGCGCAGCTCCAAATACACATTTTAAGAGAATTCTCCGTTTTGAATTTTAGGGGAAAAAGCAATGATCGTTTAGCTTTCCCTGTGCGTTTTTTATTTTTTTCTCTCCATAGGAAGCTTGCTAAGACTTCAACGAATAGTTAAAAAAAAGTTCATCCTGATCGGTCCAGCCGTTTGCGAAATTCGCACATACCGACACTTTGTAGGATATTTTTTTTATTAATTAAGATAGATATAACACCTTTTCCCACAAGGACTAGCAGAGGCACCATTGTGCCCACGATAAGCTGGATATTCAAGAGTCGCAGCCATGATATCTTCAAAGCCCCCCTAGGATAAGGTCTTGAAGGTTTTCCCTCGATATAATAGTAACCTCTCTCCTGAAAGTAGAACTAATATGACCGATCAGACCTCAGACGAGTGGACCCACCAGATAGGACCGTGAGTAATGACCCTCGCCACGAAACGTTTCGATTCATATCCCACATTAATCACACCCTGACCTCTCCTCGCAGAGCGCGGGATAAGTCAAAATCTTTATTCGACATGGGGTTTTTACAAATGGGACATGTCTTTAGGGGTATTGGGTTCATAAATATGCTGATGATGAGAAGGGGTAAATGTATTGATGTGATTTAGTGACTCCTCTGAATCTTATAAATTAGCTTTTACGTATATTATAGTGGTGTTGTTAAGAAACACTGTAACTTTAGTAAGTTCAATAAATAGATAGACCAATATAAGTTTCGACACCCAAATATGTTAAATGTAATAAAAATAATAACTTGGACACTATTAACACACATTGATCTAGCCCCAAACTAGTATTCCCTGTATCTTGGGTACTAGACAACGATACACGTACTTACATAGATAAATATTATACTTAGATAGATAAACTACCATGACTAGGGTGCAAAACTGCAAACATCCGTTCTCATCAAACAAATATTTGCCCCCACCGGGACTCGAACCCAGGACCCTTGGATCCGTAAGCAGGGTCACTACTGACTCGGCCATTCGGGTCATTTTTGTTCACCACTGTTCAGGCTTCTCGGCACCTAATGACCTCGCAGGGGCCCATCAGCTTCGAGGTAGCGTAGCGATCAGTTGCCAAGAAGTGTGAACGTCGGCGATTCACCGAGCTATTGTAAATGGAGTCGATCTAACCTGGTCTGTGCTTCGGTCCCGTCAACCTCCTGTCTCTCTGCAAGGCCCGGGTGCACCCTAGGCTCTTCTTGGTAGACAGGTTCTTCAGCCAACCAGGTATGACTGGCAGGCCAGCTTCGATGAGCACAGTGTTCCAACACAGGTTATGTTACGTGGGAAAACCAATCGGCCACGTAAATGCGAACTTTATCTGGTTCGGGGAACCACAACACACTCAGCTATATAGACAATCCTGAGGGGAACCCGAATACATTCCAGATGGCTTGCGATTTAATTTCAATACCCTAATCAATACGCGTTACATTGCGAGGGCTTTGGTCTGTCAGTTGTCAAAAACTGCTAGGTTGGCAGCAACGTCAAATTCAAAATGGCCGTTCCGAAACCATCGATCGAATATCGATTTGGAATCGAACAATCACCCGCCCGGACAGGCACCCACCTGTCCCCTAATCTACGGGCAGCCGATACAACGTTGCTACCGCTCGTTTTAGAACCGAGCCTCCTACTAGAACCTCTGCAGACCGGGGGGTCCCGTCCTTGCCAGGGAACAAGTTAACAATGCGCCCCCTGCGCCAACGTAGTGGCGGTAGGTTAGCATCCTTAACCAGAACGAGGTCACCAACACTAGGGGGGCTGGTTTTGTCAGTCCACTTAAGGCGCTGTTGTAAGATATGCAGATACTCGAGCGACCAACGCTTCCAGAAATTCTGAGTAAACTGCTGCAACATCTGATACCTTGACAACCGATACAGTTTCACTCCCTCGAAGGGGTGCTCGGGCAACGCGTTAAGTGGCTGTCCTATCAAGAAATGGCCTAGGGTCAGAGCCTCCAGGTCATTTGGATCCGAGCTGAGCGGACACAACGGTCGCGAATTGAGAACGGCCTCGATCTTACAAAACAATGTCGCGAGCTCCTCAAAAGTCAGCGCGGTCTGACCTACTATACGCCCCAAGTGCGTCTTAGCTGACTTAACTACGGCCTCAAAAATCCCACCCCAGTGGGGGCAAATCGGTGGGCTGAAGGTCCACTGTATACCCCGACGGGAGAGGGCCGTTCCAATATCCACTTTATTTACATTCAAAAAGTTGACTATCTCTCGTAAGCATCGTTCCGCACCGATGTAGTTAGTGCCGTTATCAGAGCGGATCAAAGTTGGAAGTCCCCTTCGAGAAACAAACCTATCCAAACAAGCAATGAAAGCCTCTGTCGAGAGATTAGCAACGAGCTCGAGATGTACCGCCTTGGTGGATAAACAAACAAACACACATAGGTACGCCTTGTATTGCCCCTTCTGGGTAATATGCACGGCCGCTCTGGGGCCATGATCCGAAGATACTACTTCATGGCTGTGGGGCCAGTCCGATTCTCTCCTGGCAAGCCAGGGTGGTCCCCACCACAAATGGTGTCTAACGAGTTCAGGAGCCCGACATCCCCTGGATGCACAATCAGACGGGTTCAATTCTCCTGGTACATGTCTCCAGGTCAGTGGGACCTCAGACGACACAATCTGGGAGACACGGTTCGCAACAAAAACCTCTAAGTTATGGACCGAAGCCTTCAGCCAGCACAAAACAATCTGGCTGTCCGTCCACGCGTACACCGTATCCTCCAAAACCACTGACCCACGCAACACTGTTAGAGTGTGATTCAAAAGTTTGGTCAAAAGAGCAGCCCCGGACAGTTCCAGTTTTGGAATCGTCATCCTTGTCCGAATAGGCGCTACCTTGCTTTTTGCCAAAACCAAACGCACGTCGACCTCCCCGGTGGAGGTGACGGTTCGCAAATAAACCGCTGCCGCAAACCCTCGTTCAGAGGCATCACAAAACCCGTGAAGGGTTGCCCTGTAATCCCCAGCAGGGACCAATTTCCTCGGCAGCGATACATTATTTATATTGAGGCCCAACCATTTTGCTAAATCATTCGATACAATGCAGCCCTGAGCTCCAGAATCTAATAGGGCGCGAACGTATGTTGGGTTGCCCGCCAAATCCCAAACAAGCACAGAGGCGATCGGTAACACCACCGTCTCCGGTTGGGGGGCAACAAATTGTTGGGCCGCAAATTCCTAGCGAGGGCCCCCGGGGCCCCACTCTGCCTGTAACCGATCAGGTAGGCAGCTATACGCCAGAGGGTCCCATTGTACAAATGGCCCACGCGCCGGTTCCATTGCCACCCTACGACGCCCCCCGAAGGGGGATGGGCGTGAATTCAACCGTGGCCACTCCATGAGCGGGGGGGACATCACATGCGACCGACGAGGACGAGGCGACGAGCGGGGCGACAACTGAGGCGGCGTCCGAACCGCATCCGCATAGCTCGAAGTTGTCCCATGCCACCCGCCCGTTATGGCCCGCTGAACACACCCAATGTCCCGCTGAGTCGGATGCTGAGTCGCAACCGAAAACTCAGGGCCCCCCATGTGATGACCCTGAGTGCGGCCCTGCACCCCTGGGTGGCTGCGTGCTTGTGGCCCCATTGCCCGCTGAGTCGGATGCTGAGTCGCAACTGAAAACTCAGGGCCCCCCATGTGATGACCCTGAGTGCGGCCCTGCACCCTAGTACCGCCCTGTGCACGTGGGGACATTGGCCCCTGAGTTGCGCTCCGAGTCGCAAACGAATTCTCAGGGCCCCATGCCGTGTCACCCTGGGTACGGCCCTGTGGTGGCTGTTGGCCGGACCGGTTCATGCACAACAGATTGTTGTGGGCCCCACCACAATATCCGCACATTTTTGTGCGCGTGCAGTACCTAGCCATGTGTGGCCCGAGGCACAGGAAACACCAGCTCCGCTGCTTGGCCATCCGGCGCCGTCCCTGAACCCTAAGTTCCCCGAACTTATTGCAATTGGCCACAGCATGGCCAATCTGCCTACAACATGGGCAGGTCTCACTATGTGGGGTCAATGCACTCACAGTCCCATATGACTGCCGGTTGGTGCGGTCCTTCCTCGTCGGAGAGCCCCTACTCACAGCGCTCCCGGCAGCTCTCTGTGGCTCCGAAGGATGGGTGACCGTCAACCCCAAATTCTCTGCCCGTCGAGCCTCCTCTTCCAAGAATCCGACCAAGTCGGAGAAGGCGGGCAGGTCCTCGGCCGACCTCCCGTGAGACTGTTCGAAACGAGTCTGCACGTCAGCGGGTAGGCGGGAAAGTACAATGTACAGCAGTAGGTACGACCATTCACCAACCGGAAGTCCAAGATTCTCTAGAGCCTTGGTGACGGACAACAACGGGTTCAAAACCTCCGTCTGTATGGCCCCGACCTTGTTCACAACCGGGATACTAAACAAACGGTTCAGTTGGGCATCGGCCAACCTCCGTTTGTTATTGTAACGTCTGACCAACAATTTTCTGGCCGTTTCATAGTTACCCTCCGTAACTGTCAAATGAGCGACCAGCTCCCTAGGCTCACCCCTCAATGCTGCCACCAGCTGAGCCATCTTGACAGACTTGGTAATGTCCGATCGCATGTGCACCAAACTGTCGAACAGATTGATGAAGCTCATCCATTCACCGGACACTCCGTCAAAAGTAGGCATAGTTATGGCCGGTAACCTGGACCCTGAACCCTGAAGCGGCAGAGGTGCTTCAATGTCACCACCATGGCTGGACTCGCGCTGTCTACGTATGTCCGCAGCCTTCTGCGTGATAGCAGCTGCCATCTCCATACATTGGTCGACATCCCCTAGCAACCGTGACAGCCTGTCAGGTGCGCAACCATCAACTGATTCCGCCTGCGCGGACAATTCGAGCACCCTATTGTAACGTTCCTTAACATCCATAGACCGCTCCAATACCACATCATGCCTATCTAAACGGTCTATCAGACCGTGTGCGGAGGAAAACCATCTGAGTTCCTTAGAAACACCCTTCTGGATTTCAGATAACGACATGATCGGAACGATACTTACTCACAATTTGCAGTAACTCAATTATATTGGACCCTCCAGTCTACAACCCAAACGAGGGAACCCTAAACCACAACATAAACAATGCTGTTTTCCTAAACAATAGGAACCGAGTTTTATATCTATATAAATTCTGTAAATACAATTTAGTTTCCCTTTATCATTATAACATACACAGATAGTCAATATTAGTTCAAGTTATAAATTGCTATAAACTGAAAACAATGCAATAGCCTGCTATCAATAGATGTAACTACCTATGTTAACCAAAACATTCTTCAATAGCATTACTAGACCACTAGTAGATTGACTAACTGGTAATTCAATGCAATTTTCAATTCACCTACAATGTACCTAAGTTGAGTACCTACTATTCTGAGTCACATCTCAGTACAACTGGTCATTTAGGGAAAACTGTAATATCTGTCTGTCTACTACCAGCAATAGACTTATAGCTTACAATACTACCAATCTATGTGGATATAGGAACCAACCAAGTTACCTAGTAACCGCCTATACCTACAGATTGATAGTCCCAAATCGTGCGTTCCTGGAGCCCTTGACGGCTGCAAATCTCAGGAAACCACGCTCTGCTACCAAAATTGTTCAGGCTTCTCGGCACCTAATGACCTCGCAGGGGCCCATCAGCTACGAGGTAGCGTAGCGATCAGTTGCCAAGAAGTGTGAACGTCGGCGATTCACCGAGCTATTGTTAATGGAGTCGATCTAACCTGGTCTGTGCTTCGGTCCCGTCAACCTCCTGTCTCTCTGCAAGGCCCGGGTGCACCCTAGGCTCTTCTTGGTAGACAGGTTCTTCAGCCAACCAGGTATGACTGGCAGGCCAGCTTCGATGAGCACAGTGTTCCAACACAGGTTATGTTACGTGGGAAAACCAATCGGCCACGTAAATGCGAACTTTATCTGGTTCGGGGAACCACAACACACTCAGCTATATAGACAATCCTGAGGGGAACCCGAATACATTCCAGATGGCTTGCGATTTAATTTCAATACCCTAATCAATACGCGTTACATTGCGAGGGCTTTGTTCTGTCAGTTGTCAAAAACTGCTAGGTTGGCAGCAACGTCAAATTCAAAATGGCCGTTCCGAAACCATCGATCGAATATCGATTTGGAATCGAACAACCACATTTCAACTGTTCACCAAATTTAGTGCCCACATGGAGTTTCATAGAACCGTATTGGTTGGTATAGGCCACTTTCAACTTTTTAATACATCCTGAAGCCGAAGCGAAGCGGAGCGGAGTGATATAGTGATATAGTGATAATGATAAATATTCTAATTAAATTAATCATACTATAAACATGAAAACTGGTTAAGCACAGCGCATTATGGAACGACTCAAAATTGAATATTTACCACTGGTTTGTTTCAAAAGCCAGCTGACTGGGACTGAATATGATTTCTACTGAATTAAATTAAAATTTCTCTCACGAGAAATATAATTTTAGCTGCGAAATTTTGAATAATATGTTAAAATGAGCAAACCGCAGGGCGCCACGCCGCGTCCCGCAAATACGTGTAAAACAAAATTGTTTCGCATATTTACTGTCTGTGCGATCGTCGCAATAAAACTGTGTCGCAAAACACGGAGTAGAATGCGGATTTTGTGGAACAAACAAATGGCATGTCGGGCTGATGAAAAGCTTGCGAAATTGTAAGTGGTCAAAATGAACCTGAAGGACTTAGCTTTTGCGAAGTTTGCTGTAATGTCATCTTTAAATTATACATGTTAGGATAATTGTGCAGATGGAGTTTTAATTAGCTAATAAAATTCTGGAGAATTATTTTAAGCAGGTACCTACCATCATGAACGTCTTTCCCCAAATATTTTGGTCGCAAACGAAAAAATCAATGAAATATACGATTTTTTCAAAACAAATAAGGTCCGAGGGTAACTTATTAGGTATAGGTATACAAAATTCACGTTCAGGGTTGAAGCAGAGAAATACTTAAAAAAAAAAACCGGTCAAGTGCGAGTCTTAATCGCGCAAGAAGGGTTCCGTACCACCGTTCAATGGAAGCGATGGTGTGGAGTGAATAGTTTGGATTTTACACAGCAAAATATTGTTTACAAAGTTATTGGTGCGGTTACTTTCACACTCTATGTACGTAACCAGGTGCATCCATAAGTTTGTATGTGGTATTGTTGTATGGGAGCCCCCATAAATATTAATTTTATCCTGTTTTTTAGTATTTGTTGTTATAGCGGCAATAGAAATACATAATCTGTGAAAATTTCAACTCTCTAGCTAGCTAGGTTCTTGAGATACAGCCTGGTGACAGACGGACGGACGGACGGACGGACGGACGGACGGACGGACGGACGGACGGATGGACGGACGGACGGACAGCGAAGTCTTAGTAATAGGGTTCCGTTCTTACCCGTTGGGTACGGAACCCTAAAACGATAACATTCAACCATACCAAGCTGAGTTCGCGGTTGAATAAGTTAACAAAACAAAATATTCTATACTGACGAATTGTTATTTTTAGGGTTCCGTAGCCGAAGGGTGCCAAACGGGACCCTATAACCTCCGCAGTCCATTTTTTTGCCTGTCAGCGGGCTGTATCTCATTAAGCGTAGTAGACATAGAATAGAAATTTGCAACAGCAACAAATAATGAAATACACGATAATTAATCAATAAAAGGGAGTCCCTACAGACCCGAGCAACTGCGTGAAAGAGAAACTAGCTGAAGGATACAAGCTCAGCTGGCCGATCTGGAAATCTCTCAACCGTCTCAGAGCTGGAGTGGGGAGATCCAGAGCTAACCTGGCGAGGTGGGGCATCATCTCGGAACTAGACACGGCGTGCGTCTGTGGATACCCGAGACAGACGATTACGCACATGACTGGGTGCCCTGCGTGCCCGACAACCTGCACGGACGAGGAGCTGTATAAGGCTACCGAAGCGAGCTATTGCGGTTGCGGCCTTTTGGGCCGCCCGTATCTGAGATGACCGTCGACTCGAAAAGAAGATATTTCCAACCCGGCAAATACTAAATCATTATCATTCAAATATCATCGCAAAATCGCAGTTCCCATCATCGTAGAGGGACAGTATCGAAACCAAGTTCGTTTATTATTTTTAGTCCTTATTTTCTTTTATGATAGAACGGAACCCTTTGTGTGCGAGTTCGACCCGCACTTGACCGGTTTTATTTCTTATTTTATTTGTGTTCTCTACTCTGGTCTGCCAGTACAAAAATAACAGAGTTACAAAATTGAATGTTTTGGGTGTGATTCCATACATACATACATACTTACCTATATTTATGCAGCGTCGCCGCCCAGGTTTCTTTATTTTGAATGGTATTTACTTAAAGCCCAAATACAGAGGATCTAAAACCTTCTACAAAACATGAAAACATAGAAACATAGCAATTGTTACCTTTAGCTGAACACAGTGTCTGTTAATACCCTGGTTAATATCTACACTTAATTTTAACTTTAGTTAAGATTAAGTGTAGTTAAGTAACTTTAGTTAAGATTAAGTGTAGATATTAACAAGAAACATAATGGAGGGCATTAAAACTCGAGAGTGGGTTTATGAAAACAGCCGAAGGCGAGTTTCATAATAATATCACTCGAGAGTTTTAATGCCTAATTATGAACAGTTACATACACTAGTTTATCTACACACAAACCAAATGTACTTCGTTTTGTGGGATGTATGTTTAAGTTATTTGAAAGAATAAATATATCTATCTATCTATCTATCTAAAAGTAATTTTAGGTTAAAAATCTTTTTTTTCTAGTATCCTTTGCTATCATGTGGGTATTCCAAACATAAGTTTGCGACCTCGAAAGTGGGGGTTGGGGGGGTCAACTTTTGGTGGCCCTTTGAAATTTTCGGATTTATTCCAGTTTTTGGCAATTTTAAGCCAAAACGGTCTTCTAAGAAAATTTCCTATAATTCTTCTCTCAAAGCTAAAATCCCCTATACGTGTTGTTTTTTTTTTAAGTTAACCCGACTCAGCGGTGCTTGTGTCAATCACACAGAAGAAAGAAAATGTTTATTTCAGTGAAAAACCCAACCATCTTTAAATTAAGGCCTTACTCTCATCGCTTGCTACCGCACTTGCAATATCGTGCACTCGACTCGGGATATCGTTGTTTTAGGTACCTATGTTAAGTGTACCCGTAATTAACTTTGGATATCGGGTCGGAAGCCAACTTAATCCGCATGTTTTACTGAAACTGACTGAAATATCGTTTTTCGGCTGCCTCTTATTGGATGAATAAAATAAGTTTTATTTGAAGTAATTCTAAAAAGTTGATACACATTATATTGTAATCAGAGTCATCTTTTGTGCAATTTATGAATCGGTTTCATCCATGCTTTTCGATTATCGCCATCTAGTGACTTTTATTGAACCCAATTTAGGAGCATGTTTTCCTTTACCTCTCTGCAAATTAAAACTCCACCCAAGAGAGGTCGGTAGTGGTATGCCCTCTCAAGCACTGTCCGCTGTTGGGTAGAGTTTGAACTGTTTGTTGTACACATAGGCCATAGGCAAATGCGCTAGTTATACATCCACCCCCAAGATGGCGCTTGCAGCATGCCAAATAGAATTAAAGCAAGGATACAACACTAAGTATTTCTCGAAATTTTAAATAGATGTCGCTTTACCTCTGATATTTTAAAAGCAAAAAATAATGTTTACTTCGGTTGAAACAAAAGCCTTAAAAAACCGGCCAAGTCTGAGTCGGATTCGTTAACGAATGGTTCCGTACCACCGTACAATGGTAGGTATGGTGTTGAGTGAATAGTTTGGATTTTACATAGCAAAATGTTGTTACAAAATTATTGGTAAATACTTTCGCACTTCATGCAGGTAACCAGGTGCATTCATAAGTTTGTATGTGGTATTGAAATAATTGTTGTATGGGAGCCCCGTAAATGTTTATTTTATTCTGTTTTTTTATTTTTGTTGTAGCGGCAACAGAAATACATCATCTGTGAAAATTTCCACTGTCAAACTATCACGGTTCAAGAGATACACCCTGGTGACAGACAGACAGACTGCGAAGTCTTAGTAATAGGATCCCGTTTTTACCCTTTGGGTACGGAACCCTAAAAGCTAATTTATATTGTACGATTCTCAGAAATATAATTGAAAACAAAACCACCAACGAGTATTTAAGTATCACACAATTTATATTCATACATAAATCTAAATCATGAAAATAATAATTAAAGCTCTCTAAACTACGTATATATAACCCTTCAAGTACCTACATTGATTCCAAATCAGACAATTTATAAAATATTTTTTCAGATGTAAGTTTTCCACAGAGCAAAAGCCGGAGCGAAGTTTTTCTTCGCCAATCTCATCGTGCTGCAAAACGGAAGAAAATTATAGTTCTGTAACTACCTCTCCCTTTCTTCTTTTGTGTTTCAAATCTTTCCTTAGTAGTCTTTTCTTTAGTTTCCTGCGGAAATAATGTTGACAATTTGGGACTCTCCGATATATTAGTTTCCTGGATATTCAATGAATTATATATTTAACTGTAATGTAATGAATTATATATTTAAATAGTAGTTGAAACATAATGGAGGGCATTAAAACTCGAGAGTGGGTATATGAAAACAGCCGAAGGCGAGTTTCATAATAATATCACTCGAGAGTTTTAATGCCTAATTATGAACAGTTACATACACTAGTTTATCTACACACATATCATAAGCTCTCCTTGATGTGTCCAGGAACCGCATGTATGGCCGGCATTATGGCAATGAGTTGTTTAGCTTGTTCTGTAGTACCAACTTCACAGACAAAGTAGGGACGGCACGCAGGCGGGCTTCGGCGTTCGAAATTTGAATTTCATAATATGTGGAAAATTTACACATTATGGTCATAATGTTCAATATTCAGATAAGAAATGAGTTTTACAGAGTAGTTTAACATTATGCTGATCGTAATGTGCGGTTTTGGGACGCAGTAAAGAGGGTTTATGATACGTGTGTAGATAAAGTTGATAAAATTACGATTTGTGATACCTAAAAAAAATGAAAAAATGTTTGTACTGAAAATTTTGATAACTTCAATTTCTCCATACAAAACGCTGATTTCATAGGTATGCACCGATATAAAATGACGCGTCATTATCAAGGTATGATAATGTTGCCAGTTACATTAATATAGTGGTGGTCAATCGCAATACATTATACCTAGCAGCACTACACTAAATAATTCTTTGTCACTCCAACAAAACTATTTAATATAAATCATGGAAGACCGTTCCTTTTCCCATATTTTAATAAGTCGTGATAAATGAGCCTAATACGGAACGCTGTTTTACTGCAAGTGACTCTTATAAGACAAAATGAATGAATGAAGTTCAATATAAGAGCCAGTCCTGAAAAAGGTCAAAAGAGATTGCACCATAAATTCTGTTCACGAGTACATGGCAGATAAGAGGGTTTATTCCCGCAGATTTGGACTTATCCTATCCTATAGGGGGTTCTGTAGGTAAGTAAGTATGTAACCTTCGACTCGCGTCTTTGAACGGGTAGAGGAAGGATGTGTTGCCTTCATCGATAGAGCTGGGCCTTATCGATGAAGTCGATAAAAAGCATTATGATAAGCCAAAAAAAAGGATTATGTTTCTTTATTATTTATCTAGATTTGTGAAGTTGTAAAATATGTACGTCAGTAATTCGCGTTGCACCTCAACTTTTTTAAGCAAATATACAACCTAAGCAAATTAATTCAGTCGAATGCATTTTGAAGTTGATCACTTTACACAACAATGTACCGAAAATGGATGACGATAAGAGACTGAGAAACAGTAGACGGAGAATTTGGCAAACAGACATTTTATTCTTTCAAATGCATTTGGAATGTTTTGCTTTGAATTCCAAATAAAGCTTTTTTTAAATAATGCAAGTGCAGAAAAAAGACAAACATAAATATTTAATCTATGCAACTAATAAATAAAATTTAATTAGTATAGTGCAATTTATGATAAAATAATGAAATGCACCGATAATTTATGATAAAATAATGAAAACGTTGTATTTCAATTTAAAATAAAAAATATTAAAAACTAGAATAGCTCCCAAAAAAGCTTGTTCAGTGATGGAGTTTATGACATGCTTGTAGTTATCCAAAAAAGTGAGAGGTCTTTGTCCTCAAATAGGGCTTTGGATAAAGCATATAAAATACAAAGTGTCGCTAATTAAAGACATTAAATTTGTAAATAGGCGATAGTAATAATAAAAATGAAAGCGTACAATGTAATTATAGCAAATTATAGAATAAATTATAGCATCAAGAAATTAAAGCTAGAGATGTAATAAGCAATATCAACGGCTTCTCTTATATAACCTAAACCCCCAAAAAAAATCGAGTAGTCTTATCGATATTTTTACTAACTCTTTACACACACCCACCCCTAATCAAAGTGTCGAGATAAGTTCGACAAGTTGCCGTCGACCCATAAAATATGTAGCGACACGATATTGAAAAGTTAGTTGCTAGGTATCTACCAACTATGTCTTTAGCAGCCGTTCAGACTTTGACACCCATGTGTGTTTATTTTCCATTTAGCTGAAGTTCATTTCGTCGTTTGCAAGCCACAATTTCATCATTCCTTTATTGCTCACAAATAATACACAGACAACAAGACTTAATAAAAATAGTGCACAAAGGCGAACTTAGCTCTTATAAGAGATTTCTTCCAGCAAAGCAAATTCCAGCAAGCCCGGCATCTTAAAACGACTGTAAGTACAGTATGATTATTTTAACTTTACCGCTCAACACTACTTCGTTTTATTCACTGAAAGTGATCAAAATGTCCTGGAAACTTGAAGTTTGGCGCAGAAATGAAATGGCATAAAATTGATGATTCACCATTTTAAAATATCCAAAAGCCGAGAAGTGCCAGGCGGTAATGTTAAAATAATCGTACGGTAATTTAGTTTAGAAAGCAGTCTAACTTGTAACGTGTAACGTGTAACAGTATTTTGTAGGATAACTAGTAAGGAGCAGTTTCGGTGGCCCAATGTGGTCTTCATCATCAGTGTCATCATCACTACACAAAATGATGCTTTCTGAAAGTAAATGCTAGAGTCACTAAGAAAAATACAAAAATCACTAAAACGTAGGTCTGCCTATAGTATTTGAGGATTTCCCTTGATTTCTCCAGGTTCGCATGATTAGACCCTGACGTGGCGCCAGATCAATCGGTAACCTTCGGTTTACCTTTTGAAACAAAAAAAAACTATTTTGCAAATCGGTCTATCCGTCTTGGAAAAATCGATTAGCGTACATAAAAAAGTAGATCCGGACAAATTATAAGCCTTCTCCATTTGTAAACTCAGTTAAAAAGTATCCCAAGTTCCCCTTTTTGACTGTATGAGTATTTGAGTAGTCGATTTGGAAATCCAGGCCCTTTAGTATTTTATTGTGCGTCCCCAAAACATAATGTGTACGTCAATGACACCCAGTCGCAAAATAAGTTCTTGTGCTAAAGTAAATAGAGCGTGAAATATGGAGATGTAGGTATTTGCTCTCTTAAGTCTAAGCCAGATTTTTAACGAGCTCATGTTTGTAAGTCAGGTCTAGCAAGTCATCAAATCCACGAGAACTTAGTTCTAAAGTTAATTAAGCTTAATAAAAAAGAAGAAAACTTTCGCATCACTTTTAGTCACTCAAAGTAATTGGTGCTTAAAACTTTTTTTTACTTTTAAACATCAGTTTTGTTTGGTTAAAATACGAAATCCGAGTAATGAGAGAGCCACAATTATTCGATGAGATGATGTTAATGCTAAGTTGGGATTGTGGAACATAACTATTTGAGAATTAAATGCAAATATATTAGCATTGAAGAAACTATTTTCATATTCAAACTTCCATTCGCAGGAAAGTGGTGGTTCTGCACAATTTCTGCACTATGACAAAGCAAATTTGTTTCAAACCGTTTGCTGCTAGCTGCAAGGAGGAGGGAAAAAGCGAAAAAATTGCGGTCGGGACCGGCGCGAACCGGTTCTATGCAGATATTACAGGCGCCATCTTGTTTCGTTCAGACAAAACACATAAATCAACTCTATTCCAGTTTTATTAAAAAGACTGTATGACGAGTGCTCTTCATATGTGAGATTTATTCTCACTTGCTTCTTTTCTATGTACAAACTTTTGTTCATAAGCGGGGTGGGGTCTATTAGGTTTTGGAATTTAATAACCGTGCCGGTCTGTTGAACGTTGTTTTCTAAACAATAGAAGCCCGCTAAAGAGTACAGTATTTTCATCTTTTCATCACTCCTAATAATTTATGTTCAATTCTATTATTAGATTCGCTTGTTCCACATTAGACTTAAATACGTTTACCGTATATTAAGGGCTGTCAAAATGTGAGGTATTATATTGTTTTTTTTTTATGAAAGAACTACTTTTACTTACAAAAGCACAAAGATTTTACTTAAACGCGTCAGTATCCTCGTCAAAATGGCGGATGTCTGCCTTTAGATTTAAAAACTTAGACTCGACAGAGCAACAAAAGAGGTCACAGGCAATGACGATAAGGATCAGTCATTAACACTCCAGTCTTAGTCATTTCCTTTAGTCCTTTGACGATCCTCTAGATTCTTGACGGCGAAGAATTTTGATGAAAGGGGATATGTAGTTATTTTGGAAAAGGCCCGGCGTATTCTCAAAGGCCCTTCTCTAGGTATTCGAAGCCATTCGGTGTCAAATTTCGACAGTGTCTTTATGTCCTTATCACTACACGCTTTGACAAGATTTTCGTTAAAATAGTGTGGTTCATTCGCTACAAGGGATCAGATGACTACCAAGTAGGATTTCACGGGAAATTTTAAAAGCAAAAATTGTACATTGTCATTTCTGGCGTATGTAAATTCTCCCTTCACTACTTCCCATGCAACTCTCTAGTTCGCAGTGGCTGTTCTGTTTGATAAAGAAGAATTTAGCTTCTGAAAAGTTAGGAAATAGGTGACTCTTAATAAAAGCACTGCTATATAATCTAAAGTTATTTCTATTTGTCGAAAATAATTTTATTAAAAAGTGGAACTTGGTATTCAAAGCTATATCCGTGTTACCACAAAAAATATAAAACAGCGTTTAACCTCAAAACAAACGTCAAATCACATACCTTTTTGTTTTTAAACAAGTGTGAACAGTAGTTTGTTTTGCGGTAAGACCCTGTATATCTATTAAAACTGCAGGAGTAAGGCTGCAATAAATTACTGTACCTACTATTGTCCTGATACCTATACTTTATTTATCTACAATCATAAATCTATGTAACGGATACATGATTTTAGTCGATTAATCCACAATATTTTTGCTAATCCTGAACGTACAGACGAGTATTGTGACATTTTAAAACAAATTTGCGCATTCTGCTATGGATATTTATTTTCGTAAAACATGCATTTGTAATAACGGCTGGGAAATTTACTTTTCAGTAGGTTTCTTTGAAAGTGGTGGTGGAAGCGATTTTGTTTATGTTGATACAAAAATAACGCACTATTCTAAGAAGAAGAGAAACATGTAATTGACTGAGCGCACGCGTAGCGCAGGCGAAGAGTCAGTAAAGCTTAAGAGAGCTTTTTAAAGAAATTGACATACTAACAGTAGCTAGACAATTTATTTTCGAAAATATAATGTATGTACGCAAGAACCTTACAACATTTTCCAAACTTAGCGATAGCTGTAATGTAAACCTAAGAAATAATCACAGACTATGTGCGCCCCGATTTAGACTCGCGAAGGTTTAGCAATTCTTTCAAGGGTCAGTGCATTCTCTACTATAATAAGTTACCTCTGGAGATTTTGAAATTGCAATTTGAGCAATTTAAAAAACATGTTAAAGCGACTTTGTCGAAAAATGGATATTACAATGTTCAAGATTACTTAAATGACAGGACTGTATGGGGTTAATCTGGCTCAACACAGACCTTGCTGTTAATAGTTTTGTAATTATTTATTCCTGCTTATTAATCACAACAATTAATTTTTCCATATTTGTATTAGTTAAGCACAACCTATTTTTAAAAGAGATCCTAAAATCAATCTGTGGAAGTTTTTACGCCCTGCTCCTCCCACAGTGGTCCAATGTAGAGAAGTGGCAAAATATGACGATTGCTAAGTATATGTAAATATCTACAGTAATAAAGTACTTTGACTTTGACTTTGTCCCCGCCTTAGCTTGGGCAAAAATTTCTTCGTAAGTCCGGATTTCTGGCAATTTTCCTCTATAGGTTGATTCTACAAATGACGACCGACCTCTGTGGCTCTGCCTCCCATGCAAGGATCCCAGGCTAGGGGTAAAGAAAAAAAACCCGGGTCTTGTATGTTTATATGTGTGTGACGTCGCTGTTTCTGGTTCCCACGACACAGGGTATCCTAGTGTGGGGCCAGAAGCAATGTTTGTGCATGTGTGAAAATAATATGTTAATGTTATGTTAATTTTCTCAACCGATTCTCGTGAAACTATGTTAGCTGCTTCGATAAATATATGGACTTTTTTGTCGATGCAGTTTTCGGAAAATATTTAAAATGGTGGAGATTCATGTTCATATTCTTTATTGTATAGATAATATAAGGTTACAGACTATTAAAAGAAATGTAATAAGCAAAGGCGAGCTTATCTCTAAAAAGAGATTTCTTCCAGCAAACCTAGGGAAGACAGGAGAGTTAATTATACAGGAAAGTCATAGTTCGCAATAACACTCTAAACATACGTACGAAAATTACTTTCAAAATATATGTTTATACATATATTTTGAAAGTATACTAAACCAAATATAAAATAAAAATATATACTTCAACTACATAAAATACGATATATAGCAGGGACATATATAAACTAAAATAAATCATACATATAGGTATGTATGAAGGTATCTACATAGATATGGTACCTTTTACGGAAGATAAAGGAAATGCACTTTCAATCTTTTCTTAAAAGTGAAAATTGAGGTACTTTCCCTGATAGCGCAGGGAAGTGCGTTCCACAGTCGGATTGCCCTTAACCTCGTAAGGCTCATATCACAAACTAGTGGGTCTATAGAGTCGCTACACGTTTAATTCACACTGCTTTCGCTCAACGCTTCAACATCTTCACTTGCCCTTTTATCTACGACAAAATATGCAAACACATCCACGTAAGATCTGCTACTGCTCGGGAGGCTAAAACCGCATTCCAAAAGTGGCTTGCCATGCTAAATTATGACGTAACTTCATATTTCCTTGAGGTCATTGAATGACCTGCGCTAATAAAAGTGGGTGTGCATACAAATTTATTTATTTATTTACATGTTTTCATATTATTGTTTATAAGTCCATGTCCCTCCTTGATATAACTATACTATAGATATATATAACTTATTACTACTCATAGGTACTCTTTATTCAAAAAAAAAAATCAAAAAGAGTTTATTTCCATAAGAAACACGTAGGTAACATTTGGAGAATGTTAAATCTTAAACTAACACATGATTAAGGTACAGGGAAATATAGAACTCAATTTGAATTCCGTCACCTCAATGTTTTAGATGCTGGAGGCAAAGAGGCGACTAGAAACCTCCAGCTTTATACGTTATATTTTACAGAATTGGAGCAAACACCTTCCCAAGCTTTCTTGTTTTCTACATAATCTGATATTTTTAGTAACCTTTTTTATATAAGTGATTTTTAAAAACATTTTTAAATTTATTTACAGATAATTCTTGTAACTCAGTATTCGGTATTTTGTTGTAAAAGCGAATACATTGCCCTTTAAAAGATACATTAACCTTATGGAGCCTAGTAGTATTATTTGTTTCTATATTTTCACCACAATAATAAAATAAGAAGTAATGTTTATTACATACATACATTACATACAACAACGAACCTGTTAGTCAATGACTAAACTGGGTTCCAAGATACAGGATAGATTGTGGGAGCCATCAGTATTGTTAACTATGGATCCTGAATAACAATATAAGGAAACGACCGAATACAAAACTAACTGTGCGAATGACCACGATCAGCGGAATTTCCTGAAATGAGCGAAAAAATACTGAGTTGCGCGACAAAATTACTGAATGGTTTAGCCACCGCTTAGTGGCTAAATCAAGACTGTCTGGGATAAGTAGTGGGTCAGGGTAGGGGAATGAATTTTCCTTCGTATTAGGTTAAGAATCGAAGAACAAAAAACCCAACTCTCGTTTTGTATTTATAACCAACTTCATCTATTTTTTCTTCAGTGTTTTTTTACTGATTTTGATGATTCTTGTTTTGATTGGTAGGTCATAATTCAGAGGTTGTCCCATTAAAAAAGTATCAAAATTCTTTTAGCGCTTTTTTGAAAAAATCAACTAAAACAAAAAATATTAACATAGATGAATGACGTTTTGGTTTGTGGTTCCGTGCAGCACAAGTTTTAATGAGGACTTTCATGAAATTTTCAGACGACCACTGTGGCGCAGCGGTTGTGGCTCTGCCTACCATGCGAGAGGTCCTGGGTTCGATCCCCGGCTGGGGGTAAAGAAGAAAAAAAACAGGTCTTGGATGATTATATGTGTGTGACGTCGCTGTTTCTATTACCCATGAAACAGGGTATCCTAGTGTGGGGCCAGAAACAATATATGTGCCTTTGTGTAAACGATTATGTTTAAGTTAACATAGTCTTCATTCACATCCCGACCGGGGAGAAAAAAATATGGCTTGAACTTGAAGTCGTTTTTTAGGGTTCCGTATCCGAAGGGTGCCAAACGGGCCCCTTTTACTAAGCCTCTGCTATCCGTCCCTCCGTCTGTCTGTCACCAGACTGTATCTCATGAACCGTGATAGTAAGATAGATGATGTATTTATGTTGCCGCTATAACAAAAAACACTAAAAAACAGAATAAAATGAATATTTAATAATATATTTATTTTTTTAATATTTAATAATTATACAACAATTCTTTCAATACCACATACAAACTTATGAATGCACCTGGTTATGCACATAGGGTGAAAGTATACCAATAACTTTGTAAACAACATGTTGCTACGTAATCCAAAATATTCACTACAGCATCCCTACCATTGTACAGTGATATGGAACCTTTAGTGCTCGAGTCCGACTCGCACTTCACCATTTTTGTTAGTGAATTATATGTCACTCTTATTAAGCCTTTCAAGTATCTGTTTTAAATTTCTAGTCGCGCAAACAGTAATGTTGTCAGACAAAGCCAGTGTCTCTAGTCGCGCTTATTTTTTGTCAGATTCAGTCAGAACCAGTATTTGGCTAAGCAAACACTGAATTTACAGTCGTTCGTTGAAATGCTACCCAAACACATCCACCGGGGGAACATACCTCTTCTAATCGGCGACTTCCAGTTGGTTAGATTCGTCCAGACATTTCCAGACGGTTCAACTCAAAATTCTGGGACACAAGCCAGTTTTTTACTGATTTCCCGACCGCATTTCATTTTGAGAGAGAATTTCGAATCGGTTAGTTCAGTTATTCATTTAAACGGGTAAAGTTCTTGTACCCTTTGGTGAGGACATTAATGATCTACATATTATAATAGTCAATATACTTTATTGCACGGTAAATGCATAATATATTAACACTTATGCGAGGCGAGGCGAGCTTTTCTCTAAAAATAAATTTCGTCCAGCAGACGTGGGCAGGATAGGACAGTCTATTGCTGGTAAGAGCAGTCTGGTGCAGAATAAATTAAATAACTACCTTATAATATATAAATATAATGAGAGTAATATAAAACATAATATAATATTTACATTATCAACGTATAATACACTGACGAGCAATGAAAAAGTTCCACCCACAAAATGCCGACAAACACCTTAATATCTCCTAAGACATATAACCAATATTACGTTTACAATATTTACGTTTTTAATTGGTAATATTCTGATGCGCTGTTAAATGTACTTCAATATTGCAGACGGCGTCATTAAGCTAGCCTTTCCCGTTTAGGAGTAATTTGGTGCTATGTCACTGGAACTTTTTCATTGCTCGTCAGTGTATACAAATACTAACAAAATACTCACATACTTAAACTTAATACGGAAGAGAAAGGAGATGCAGTTTCAATCTTTTCTTGGTAATGAATATGGATTACCCTTAAGGCCCAGTTTTGGCTGTTGAGGTGAGGGGCGCCGCCTTCGCCCGTTGTCTTCTGGCGGGGTAGCGGAACTGGCGGGGTAGCGGGCGGCGCGGAATAGCATCGGGCCGCCCGGCGACGTTAAAATTTAGGTGTTTTTTCTAATTTACTGAAAAACGGAAATAAGCTAATTGATGAAATTTAAGGATTTAATAAGGAGCTCTAAAAAGGAAAATTTAGATATAAAAATTATGAGAATAATCAGTAATTTTTTGAGACCGTTGAATTTTGTGTTTTTTTTTTGCCGCTTTTCAGTTGTTTTGTTTGATCTTGGCCCGTAACCTGGGGCCCGATTCCTGTACACAATGACAGCTCCATGACAATTACATTACGATTACGGTCAACTTTAGATATCCAATATCTGACGATTTTGTAATCCCATTCCCTTTGTTGATTAACGTAATTATTGTGCTTACCAATTTACTTCATTCTTACCATAATTGCCTAAAAAAATAATTTCCTAACGCCAATTATTGGATATCTAAAGTTGACCGTAATCGTAATGTAATTGTCATGGAGCTGTTATTGGGTACCGGAATTGGCCCCCTCAACGAGTGTTCGTAAGCATCTGTGTACTGCTGAGGATTTGAGAATATTATACGTTCGAATACTTACTTGTTAGACAGAAATAAGTGTATTGTTTTTTTGTACAATAAAGTATAAAGTAAAGTACAGCGGACCACATTGTTAGTTCGTTAACAAATGATAAAATTTAAGCAAAATCGTTTCAGCCACACATTTTTGCTGTAGACAGACACACATTTTTGTTATATGTAAATCACCATTTTGTAACGTCCGCGTGAAGTTAAATAAAATCTTTTAATAAAATACACTGACATTGTGAGTAGAGATAAGAAGATATTACGTAATCGGTCTTAATCTGCCTTTATATCGGAAATCTATCTAAAACAAAATAATCATCAGTACAATCAGTACAGTTCTAGACAACGCTTTCACTCATTTTATATAATTTTGTCGTATATATAGGAATAGACACAGGGTAATTTATAATGTTACGAGTATTTTAGATATAACAAACCATGACACAACTAAATACTGTAGTGTACCACTAAATAGTAACGGTTACGAGACCATTCCTATTCCGCCTCTGCAAGATCAGATAGCCAAACGAGCCACGAGTTTCACGCATTAGTCATAACAGAAATACAATTTCGTGAGCAGCATGTAACGTTAAATCACACTCTCTAAAACACTATCGGTTTTACTACCCTCGAGTAACGGAGTTTGGTTGATATAAATTACTGAATTCGACAATACCGACAGAGGAACCCAGTCGTGGATTTCGGCTGTTGCTTTAAGTCATACCTTCGTCATGCCATTATTTGAGTCAAACACAGCCACTAATCCACAGACAACTATTTTGTGTTACAAATAACGGGCGATGATAACATTAAAATAATCTAGCTGCCCGTAGTGCGGCATTGCAACGCTTTTTGATCGGTTTTATTTATATTGACGTGGTTGTTGTTGTTTTTTTGTTTGGGTCTAATTAAGTTATCCTGTTCACCTGTCCAGTTTCACCGCGTTCCTAGTATTTTATTTACCTACTAGCCAGAGACAATAAACTATTCACCTTATCAAATAAGCAGCTCAAAACTCGTTCACCTTTTATGAGGTCCTGGTACGAAATAGTCGTTCAGTTTAAGTACTGTAACGGAACTGCCTGGATAAAGAGCAGTTTCTTATAAGGACATAGTAGGCCTCCTGGACTCTCATATTAGTTGTGAGGTGTAATCTCTTTACCTTTGCCCACATTGGAGAAGCCGAGATCAGACGAGATCAAGGCAGGCGTTGATCTCGTCTGCCGCAGTACCTCGCTCGATGACTAGCAGCGTCTGCCGGAAGTCACCTGCTAGCAAGACGACCACTTCACACATCAATATTTGGTTGCCACGGATGTCTTGCAAGCTGCGATGGAGCGCTTCAATCGCGCGCTTGTGTGACATCGTGCATTCGTACCACAACATCAATTTGCACTGTTGCATCAGAGCGCCACGGCCACTGCTCTTTCTTAATTTGCAAGTGGGCGTTTCCTCACCCGCAAGGTTCAGTGGAAGTTTGAACACCGAGTGGGCAGTTCTGCCTTCGCTGAGCAAAGTCGCGGCAATCCCAGAGGATGCTACAGCTAGCGAGACATTCCTATCTTTGCGCAACTGCGCCAGCAGAAATTCTACAGAAATGTCTTTCCTGTACCCCCTGGTGCGTCTAAGAAATAAAGACCCCTTCTCCGCTCTCCCGGCTCACAATCTTATTGAAATCACAGCCTTTGCACTGGTAATAACTGGGGCTCAGTTTGAGCAACTTCAGCCCCTAAGACTGCGGTGTCGTAACTATGCTCCCGGAGCAGATCATTAGACAACTCCCCTCGTTCGTTGTGGGATGGGCATGCCGAAATCAGACAGCCGTTTAGAAATTGAGAAAAAATTGTCCTCAATTAGTTTTAGAGCTTCGTTAAAATATATGTCGTCGTAGGCCTGTACTGTCCCTTGGTACTTGTGTGCGATATCTTCGGACAAAGCGGTTTTATATTTGTCCCAAAGTTGCAGGGGGTTCGAGAGTCCACAGGTGCTTAACATGATAGCGAAGAGCTCTCTCAACTTTGCGGCTGATCGGCACAATACGGCGTCCTCCATCGTAGAGTCCCTGTGGCCGTCATCTTCCAAAAGTCCCATGGCCTCACATGCTTCTCGGAACGTAGCTTTTTCCTGTCCCCGGGCCTGTCCGGGCCCCGGACGCGGGTCAGTAGCAATCGTACGCAGTAACACTCAAAGTGTGTTAAGTGTACGGTATAATTTCTCGGGGGAGCCTCACCCCTAGGGAAAGCGTCCCCAGGTGGCGGATAGGGGGTGCTCGGCAGGTTGTTCTAGGACACCTGCAGCGCTGGAGGGAAATAAAATACCTCCCGCGGACCTACAGGCCCCTTGCCTAGGGTTACAGGTGAAGACCTCAACGGCAGCAGCGGCGGAGAAGGCGGGCTTTGGTACGGCAATGCTGGCGGAAAAGGCAACGAAGGGGCGGATTCCTCCCGCGTAGCGCGTGAAGATTGGTTCGGCGGCGATGGCAGCCCGAATGCTGATAAGCGTCAGTGGTTTGGCGGAGACGGCGAGACAGCAAGGCAGCGTGTAATGCCCAGGGCGTCAGCAGAGGACAAGGCAACTGGCGGCCATACACTGCATCCAAACTCTTCTCTGGTCGTAGCGGTTCCCGTTCCATCGGATACAGGAGAGGGAGGACGAGAGAGTGCACCTGTGGTTGTGCGCCCACTTGGGCACTTAAATATGATCTGCGTATCGGACTGCTTTTGGACTTGGTACACGGAGAATAAAAAGCCCTGCGGCAACTAATGGAGGTAGAGAGGTTCGGTTGTGATGCACACCGGGCTTTGTCTGACATTTGCACGAAGGCGGCTCAGAGAGAGTGGTCGCTTTTGCGCTGAAAGGGTTAACAGCGTGAGCTCGGCAGCACTCTGGGTGACCAAGCAGCCCTATTTAGGGAAGCACTGCTCGCCCCGAATGGGGGCGGGACTAGAAAAGGTGTCCCAAAAATTGCTTATCCCAAAAACAACAAGGAGTCAGTAACCACGGCTGTCTACGCATCCTTACCCACGTGGTCGAAAAACAACGAGTAAAAATAATACGCCTAGAATATCTAAGATGACATTTGCCGCATGGAACGTTAGAACCCTATTGGATCGCGATACCAACTTGTGTCCTGAGAGGAAAACAGCAATCGTGGCTCAAGAACTTCGTCGCTACAACGTGGACATAGCCGCACTTAGCGAAACCCACCTGGCCGACGAAGGAGAATTAGTTGAAGACGGGGGCGGATACACCTTTTACTGGAAAGGGACTCCCACCTCTGAAACAAGGTGCTCCGGGGTAGGATTTGCGATCAAAACCTCCATCGCTAAGAACCTAAGCGAGTATCCTATATACACATCGGACCGTGTCATCACTTTGCGCCTTCACATGGACAATGAGAGGTTTTTAAATTTAATCAGTGTGTATGCACCAACGATGACGAATACCGATGATATCAAAGAAAAATTCTATGAAGAGCTATCAGATACCCTGGCGAAAATTGGTCCCACGGAAAAAATCTTGCTGTTGGGAGATTTCAACGCAAGGGTTGGACGTGACTTTGATGCTTGGCCTCGTGTTCTAGGATGGCATGGTATTGGTAACATGAACAGTAATGGCCAAATGTTACTAAGCCTCCGTGCGCAATTTGGCTTGGCTATAACCAATACCTACTTTCGACTCCCTTTAAAACATAAGGTTACATGGATGCATCCAAGGTCAAAACATTGGCACCTCATAGACTATGCCATTATCAGACAAGCCGACATCTCACAAGTACTTGTTACTAGAGTTATGCGTGGTGCCGAATGCTGGACGGACCACAAATTAGTTGTAACAAAGATGAAACTGAAACTTCGCCCTCCGATCCAAAGCAACAAAGCTAAAACCCTCCGCCTTGATACAAATAAGCTGTCCAGCTTAGAAATCCAAGAAAATTACTCTCAGGCTTTCAATAACGCAATCTCAACACTGGACACAAAAGGTGCACTTCAGGTGACATGGTAACTCCTGTGAACGCAAGTAATCGATGCGGCCACTCAAACGTTAGGGAAAACAACCCGGACTAACGAAGACTGGTTTGACGAGAACGATCAAATGATTAAAAAAAAAAAAAAAGTTGTTTAATTTCATAGAAACTGTTAACATAGCATATGACAAGACTTCCCAGTAAGTAATAATAATACTTGTGTTGGGAAACTGTAAAAATGATCACTAAAGCGATTGCAAAACACCGCACTCTGTTACATCGTCGGCGAGGCAGAAATTCACGGGAGACTTTGCAGGAGATAAAGAAAAGTAACGCGGCACTTCGAACCATTACACGCGAGGCGAAGGATCAGTGGTGGAAAAAGAAGGCTGACTACATCAACTGGCTTTCCCAGCACAATAGACTTGGTTTGTTTCATGCTGAAGTAAGGAAGCTAGTCGGAAGTGCGCCTCGTATAAATGTGCCATTGAAGTCTATGAACGGTACTCAGCGGTTTACTACGAAAAAAGACGTTCTTGATCGGTGGGCGCAGCACTTCAATCAATTGCTGAATGTAGACGGGGCAGCTGATCTGCAGCACATTAGAGGACTCCGAAAACTTCCCGAAGCAACTGAACTAAGTGAACCACCCACGCTTGATGAAGTAGTTGCAGCAATAAAAAATCAACCAAACAAGAAGGCGGTCGGAGTGGACGACATTCCTGGAGAACTTCTTAAGTACGGCGGAGAGAACCTATACAATACCCTCTGGAAATTATTTTCTCTGATGTGGAGTGAAGAACTTGTACCAAATAACTTCAAGATCTCGCGTATATGTACTCTGTACAAGAATAAAGGAGACCGCTCCGATTGTAACTCCTACCGTGGCATATCACTGCTCTGTATTCCTGGGAAAATTTTTGCTAAAGTCCTACTGAATAGGCTTATACCAATCTCCGAAAAAATACTACCAGAAAGCCAGTTTGGTTTCAGGCCAGAACGAGGGACAAGTGAAGCTATCTTTAGTCTGCGGCAGCTACAAGAGAAAAGCAAAGAGCAAAGACAACCCCTCCACCTCTGCTTCGTAGATCTGGAGAAAGAATTCGACAGCGTTCCTCGCGAAGCCCTATGGCTGGTTCTAGAGAAGTATGGGTGCCCGGAAAAGTTTATAAGGCTCATTTGTCTCCTCCACGATGACATGACCTGTTGCGTTTCAGCAAATGGCGAACAGACAGAGTTTTTCTCCGTTACCTGTGGAGTCAAACAAGGATGTGTTTTGGCACCCACTCTGTTTGCCTTGTATTTTGCCGTGGTGGTTAGAGAATCCCTGAAAGACACTTCAGAAGGCATTTATATCCGCTTCCGGATGGATGGAAAGCTGTTCAACCTATCTAGACTTAGGGCGCACACTAAAGTCTCTCATTGTATCATCACAGAGATAATGTACGCTGACGACCTGTGTTTTGTGGCGGTTACCCCAGAAGGTCTACAAGAGCTAATGACTAAACTCGGTGAAGCTTGCTGTAGGTACGGGCTAAAAATTAGTGTTAATAAAACGGAAGTTATGTCCCTGGAAACACTTCAAACGCCCAGTCCTGCACTAAAAATAAGCCTAGGAGGAGATACTCTGAAGCAAGTAGAAAAATTCAGATACCTGGGAAGCACGATAACATCTCGTGGAGACCTAGACGCTGAGATCAACAGCAGAATCGGCGCTGCTTCAGCGACTTTCGGGAAGCTAGAACAGAGGTTATTCCGTTCGCATGATATAAGTCGGACTACCAAGATCCCAGTGCTGCCAAATCTTCTGTACTCAGCGGAGACATGGTGTTTGTACCGGAGGCACATCCGGACGTTGGATAGGTTTCACCTCAAGTGTCTGTGTAATATCTTGCATATCAAATGGACTGATCGCATTCGCAACACAGAGGTGCTACGCAGAGCGAATGTTGGCGGTATTGAAGCCTATCTGATACGGCGACAACTGCGCTGGTGCGGACACATCTCCCGCATGCCCGACGAGAGGCTGGCTAAGCGCGTCTTTTATGCAGAGCTCCAAGAAGGCCAGCGCAAGCAAGGTGGCCAGTTTCTACGCTTTAAAGACGTGTTAAAGAGGCATATGATGCGCTGCAACATAGACCCGGACACCTGGGAAGATCGTGCAGCCCAGCGACCAGAATGGAGGCATCTCGTACAAAAGAAGATTTTTGAATTCGAAGCACGGCGTCGCGCTGACCTGGACAAGAAGGAAGATGAAGCCACGGCTCGAACACCTGCAGCCATTAACTATAATTATGAGAACGGCACACTTAAATGTGCTACCTGTGGAAAAACGTTTAAAGCCAAGATTGGCTACGTCAGCCACATTCGGGCACACCAGCGACGCCCACTTTAGGTCTTTGGCAGTCGCCGTAGCCGTATCGGCTTGGAGGACATCATAATTTCTGCTCAAGGCATCTGACGCTTTCTTCCCTGCTACATCACTACAACAGACTTTGAGCTACACCAGACCTCATGCTCCCACTCGGCAACAGTAACCGCGGTGAGCCACGCTGGTGGTTTTGTTTGTTTTGTTTTGAAAGTTCTATATTATCACAAGTACATATGTTTTTATGTAGCCTGTACGATAGTGTCCCACTGCTGGGGAAAGGCCTCCCTCCTTTGACTCCACACATCCCAGCTCAGTGCCACCTCCGGCCACCCCGGCAGAAACCAGTCGAGGTCGTACGTCTTACATTAGTTTAAACACCCAGTGTACATTACAGATCCTAGGCTTAACACATTATAAATAAAAATATTTTCAGGTACCTACTATCTAATAGGTTATCGGCATAACGGAAATTACGGAGAAATTATGGAGACAGTGAATAGAACTTACCTCCTACCTGAGTATAGAGACTTATCATTGTGCGGGCTATGTAGCAGCTCAGAATACTTAATAGTACTACGTAGTAGCAGTCCACATTCTTATTGCATCATTCATACTTACTAATAAATAGGTCGAATTACTAGGATACCTACTTACTTATGCAACTCGACGTTTATCGTCTAGTTGTCATACCAAAATGCAAGTTGGTTACAGTAAAACGTTATAACAAGTGACATCGTCGACCTTCATTATACAATTTAATGGTATTTGTCAATGAAGCTGCAGGATGTGAGCCGGTCGGGCAGTGCGAGCGCCAGGACCGGTTTGAGCGGCCGGCGCGACGGCTTACTCAGTGAACAATGAAAGTGATGTGGCAGCTTGGTAATAATCGATGTCGAAAGTTGCGCGGGAGACATTACCTATTGCTGAAATTATGTTATTGTTGTGATTTCTATTAGTAAAACGATAAAAGAATTGGTTAGTTTAATAATGAATCCAAAGAGCAAATGGAACTTTATATTTACGTGTAGTTATAACAGATTGGTTTTAAAAGGGTTATTATAAGCGAGTTGGAAGGTTTTGTTCTGCAATACTTGTAGCATATTATGATTGGTGTTGGAAGTATTACTCCACACAGGACAGCCGTAGGTAATGTATAGTCTGATTAGTGTTGAGTGAATTTCCAGCTTTGTGTGGCTTCTTAGCAATGAGCTCCTACAATAAGGTATTACTTATAACTATAGTAGGTAAGATACATATTGATAATAGTGCTACCAGCACCGATAACCACGTATTACTATTTAGTATGGTATAGCTTTACATGTTTGCACGCTACACTTTGTTGACGCAGCTGATGACGAGCTACTGTTCCTTTTAGTCGCAGATTAGCAATCTGGGAGATCCAGTTCAATTTTTGATCAACGTTCAGCCCTAGTATTTAACAGTGATAGCTCCACGGGATAGAGTATCCAGTAATCTGTTGCTTTCTATTTGGTGTTATTTTCATTCGGGTGAAGAGGATTGCTTCCGTTTTTGAGTTTCCAACTAACGAAGAACTGCGCGAGCTTGTCTATTGTGACTTGCGGCCTGTCAATTGTAAAATCATTTTATATCGTGAAGCAAGCTGTGTCGTCCACAAAGCACGCTGCTTCGTGGTATTTTCTTAATACGCAGAATGTTCGGGGCGTGGTTGGTCTAGAAATCGGTTGGGTTGCTCTGTAGGTCGGGGAACATTTACTAGGCTTGCTCAGGAACTGCCAATGGGGATAGGCACGTCTTGTTTTAATTTGGTCGGAGGCTTGGGGTTTCCGGGGAACTTCATATGAGCGTGATGTGATGCTGGTAGATTACAATCATTTTATAATTGTTGCTTAAAGGTGACAAATACGGCATTTATATCAAGATTAATTAAGGACGGTTTCTCGATACCTTTTTCTTAACCAGTCTACCAGTCTGCGACCCCTCGTTATAAGTTTTAATCAGTGTAAAACTATGATATGAGTAAAGCCATCGAAAATTTATTAGACTAAGGTGCTATTTAAAGATGTCAGCCCTGTCATGATTAATTTATTTCAAAAATATTCTTTGCACCCAAGTCAAACGGCGGCAAAAGGTTCATATTGAACCTGAAACCGTTAAATCGTTTTACACAAAATTTGCACTTCAAAATGGAGGACTACAGAACGGCCGCTAAATTAATACTAGAGCAAAGTTTCATGGCAACCATAGACCTTAAAGCGGCATATCGACTTTTTCCGATCTCGGAGCAATATAGAAAATACTAGAGATTCCTATAAAAATTCATACGGACTGGAGGATTTATATGACTTTACAGCAATGCTCTCCGGACTTTCTGCAGCCCCCCGAACATTAACAAAGTTGATGAGAGAAAATATGACTTTTCTGAGATTAAATGTATGTAGTACCTCGATGATATTCTGGGTATCGGAGTAAATTACAAAGACTGTTAACACAGTGTTACAGAAACAGTTAGCTTATTACAATGCCTAGGGTTTGTCATCAATTTTGAAAAAAGATCATTAGAGCCTACTCAGACATGTCGTTTTCTAGGATTTATGTATAACTCAACAAATATTACTATATCGTTACCTTACGAAAAACGCAACAATATCGCTCGTCTATTTCAAAAGTTTCAGTCGTTACCAGTAATATGTACTATCAAAGACTGCTAATTTAATAGGCACTCTAATAGCCGCTTGCCCAGACATTGCTGGGTATATACAAAACAGTTAAAATGAGAGAAGTTTATTATGCTGAAAAAATTTGGTTCTTACGATGCAACGCTTAACCAACGCAACCATCTTCCGAAATATTAGCCGACCTTTAATGGTGGTCCCGTAACATTCATTCGTGTATTAAACCCTTGAGACACCCTTGGTAGACTCAGTTTTGATCAAGTGATTTTTACTGCGGCTGAGGTGCTATTTGTAACAATGAACGTGCCTACGGTTTTTTGAAATAAGAGTGAACAAGCTTTTCACAATATAGTAATAAAATAAAACAAATCAGAGAGTGTTATACTGTTACACGTTGATAATACCACCGCAATTAGCTTTGTAAAGAAAATGGGCGGTATATGGGCTATATATCCATCTAAATAATCTGGCTAGACTGATGTAGCCATGGTGCGAGGAGCGCGAACTATGCTTGTTCGCAACAAAGAAGCGGATGTAGAGTCTCGCGGGATTAATCCTGATATTGAATTGCTACTGTCTGTGGAAGCCAATGGTAAAATAGCAAAAAACCTGGGTAGGTCTGGATCACTAAATAGTCATTGCTCAGCTCTCTCCCTCCTGCTTGTAGGTGAAGTAGGTGCTGAACATGGGAACCAAATATGGTATTGAATTTAGTTTCCGACTGGTATCACAATAGAAAACTTTCATTAGAAAATATCATAAAAAAAATAGTAGCATTACTTGCCTTGTGTACTGCACATAGAGTGCAGAAGCTGTCACTTATCAAAACAAATCAATTAGCGCCGTTGGGGTCAGGATTGTTATATCTGACCTAATTGGCACCGACGACCCGAATGGCCGAGTCGGCAGTGACCCTGCCTACGAAGCTAAGGGTCCCGGGTTCGAGTCCCGGTGGGGGCAAATATTTGTTTGATGAGAACAGATGTTGTGGGGGAAAGCAGCGGATATTCAAACTTTTTTTATTTTATAGAAAAGAGCTATTCGAGCAATTTATAATTTAAAATGAACAGACTCCTTAAGAGAGCTTTTTAAAAAAAAATACATACTAACAGTAGCTAGTCAATTTATTTTCGAAAATATAATGTATGTACGCAAGAACCTTACAACATTTACCAAACTAAGCGATAGCTGCAATGTTAACCTAAGAAATAATCACAGACTGTAATTTAGACTCGCGAAGGTTAGCAATTCTTTCAAGGGTCAGTGCATTCTCTACTATAATAAGATAACTCTGGAGATTTTGAAATTGCCATTTGAGCAATTTAAAAAGCATGTTAAGGCGACTTTGTCGAAAAAGGGATATTACAATGTTCGAGATTACTTAAATGACAGGACTGTATGGGGTTAATCTAGTTCAACACAGACCTCGCTGTTAATAATTTTGTAATTATTTATTATTGCCTGCTTATTAAATAAAAAAAAACATAATTGTATTAGTTAAGCACAACCTATTTTAAAAGAGATCTAAAATCAATCTGTGGGAGTATCTACGCCCTTCTTCTCCCACAGTGGTCCAATGTAGAGAAGAGGCAAAAAATGACGTTTGCTAAGTATATGTAAATATCTACAGTAATAAAGTACTTTGACTTTGACTTTGACTTTTGTATAGGTTTTTATCTATCTAAGTATAATATTTATCTTTTTAAGTATGTGTATCGTTGTCTAGTATCCAAGATACAAGGAAACCTAGTTTGGGGCTAGATCAATGTGTTTAAATAGTGTCCAAGGTATTATTATTATTATTATTATTATTATTATAATATAAAACTTCCGGTCCAGGTCACGATATTATTATTATTATTATTATTATAAAATTCAAACTTCCGGTCCAGGTCGCGAATAACCGATAGTATTCTTACCTAATTATGAAGATAACAAAAGTATTTGTCCAGTTACTGCCCTGGAGGATTATTTATTAGTAGAAAAAGGCGTAAGTCGAAAGGATCTGCAAACGTACTGTTAACAGTGAAGAAGCCACACAGGGCTGCATCTACTCAATCCATTAGTCGATGGATTAAGCAGATGCTGACTGAGAGTGGAGTCGACTCATCCATTTTCAGTGCTCACAGCACGAAACACGCGTCCACATCCTCGGCTCGGTCTGCAGGGGGTATCCTTGGATATAAGGCATCGGGCTGGACAAGACTTCAGAAAAATTGGCAAGGTTCTATAACTGTCCAACTACTGACAAAAGTAAATTTGCAAGAACTGTTTTTCTCGAAAATGTTGATAATTAAGTTATTAGCTTGAAAATAAGCTGTCATTTCTATACGTTCGAATCCAGAGTACTCTTTTGAAGGAACTGATAAAATTAGATCATTTTAAAGAACAAAAATTTTAACGTAAGGTTCCACCCACCCGACCCCAAAGGAAAAGTTTATTTTATCTCCAAAGAATTTAGCGCCACTCGCCACGATCTCTAGTGGGCATGCGGAATGAAAATATGACAGTTGTTTTTTCGCTTTTTGATTTTAAATTAGGTTCTTAGCTTAGCTCTTCGCTGATCGCGGTGGCTCCTTAATACTTGTAAATAATAGTTTTAAATATAAGGAACGAGTTGACATAGTGAGCCTGTCTGTTGAGCGTACCATGGAAATAGCCTGTATTGAACTTGAACAACTTATTGTAATGAGCGTATACAGACCACCAGATTCATCCTTTGATTTATTCGAAAAGAAAATGGATGAAGTGTTGATTAAAATCAGCGATAAAAACAATTTTTTTATAATTTGTGGTGATTTTAATGTTAATCTGTTAGAGGATAATAATATTTGTACTAGATTAAAATCTTTATTTTTATGTCACAACATGAACTATCTGTTTTTGGAGCCTACTAGAATTACTGCAACATCTGCTACCTGCATTGACAATATATTTACTAACATTACGCCCATTTTCAAATCGGTCATCAATAAATTAACCTCTGATCACTCTGGTCAGATAGGTATATTCAATATTAAAATAAAAAAGGACCAAAAAGAGGATATTACATGTGTGCCCGTTAGTGACACTCGGCTTGAACACTACAGGAATAATATTTTAGATAAACTATGGGAAATACCATACAGTGACGATCCAAATTTGTTGTACAACTCAGTATTTAACCTTGTCAAAAATGAATATGATACGGTATTTAAATCAAAAACTATAAAAGTTAATAACAAAGCTTTGTTTAGTGAATGGGCGACAGTTGGAATTCATAGGAGCAGACGAAGATTATATGAACTCTATGAAGAGAAATCATATAACAAAAATACGGCCTTTCTAGATTATGTTCGTAGTTATTCAAAAATGTTTAAACGCGTTTGTGCCGTAGCTAAATCTTATTTCATTAAAAACAAAATTGAATCTAGTAGCAATGTAATGAAAACGACTTGGCAAATTATAAACAGAGAGACTGGAAAGGCCAAAGCTACACATAATAACTTCAAGCTTAAGATAGGTAATCAATTGCTAAGTACAGACCTAGAAGTAGCAAAAGCATTCGAAAATTTCTTTACGGACATTCCAGTTTCAACAACCAAGTCTTTAAATTCATCTCCCGCTGCTGCTGAATCTATACTTAAACAAAACTTTGAGGAATGTAAAACAGATTTTAAATTTAGGCACGTAAATAATGAAGACATTGTAAAAGCGTTTAAATCCCTGGAAATGAAAAAGACAGCTGACGCCCATGGTCTATCAGTAAAAATTATTAGTTCCATTGTAGATTGTATTGCACCTCACCTTTGTTGTATATTTAATCAATGTATAGATAGTGGTGTGTTTCCTGACTTGATGAAACTAAGTAAAGTTATACCTTTATTCAAAGCTGGTAGTACATCAGACCCCACCAATTTTAGACCCATATCGATACTACCAACGCTTAGCAAAATATTTGAAAAACTCATACTTAATCAATTGCAAAGTCATTTTTATCTCAATAATTTAATTCATATTGCTCAGTTTGGTTTCACAAAGGGTCGTTCAACAGCCGATGCTGGTGTTGAACTAATCGACAATATTTTTGATGCCTGGGAAGACGCAATGGATGCAATAGGTGTCTTCTGCGATCTATCCAAGGCTTTTGATTGCGTCCATCATGACACTCTTGTCAAGAAGTTACGCCATTATGGTGTAAAAGATCAGGCACTTGGCCTTCTGGAGTCATATCTAACAGATAGGGTTCAGATGGTCGATGTTAATGGGAAAAGATCACCTGGGTCTTCAATACGTATGGGCGTACCGCAAGGTTCAATTCTTGGTCCTTTCTTGTTTTTAGTATATATTAATGATTTACCTTACCTTGTTAAAGCAAAACATGGGTGAGTATTGTTTGCCGATGATACTTCTTTGATATTTAAAGTTAAAAGACAGCAATCAAATTATGACGAGGTAAACAATGCTATCTCTAGTATAGTGAACTGGTTTACTGTTAACAATTTATTACTTAATGAAAAGAAAACTAAATGTATTAAATTCGTGTTACCCAATGTGAACCCGGTAACTACAGACATATTTATAAAAGGACAGAGATTGGACCTTGTGCAGTCGACTGACTTTTTGGGCATTACTTTAGACGCCAAACTACAATGGGATCCTCATATAAATAAATTGTCGAACAGACTGAGTTCGGCAGCGTTCGCAGTTAAAAAAATTAGAGCTCTTACCGACGTAGACACCGCTAGACTAGTCTACTTTAGTTACTTTCATAGTCTAATGACCTATGGTATTTTATTGTGGGGTCACGCTGCGAATGCTAATAGTATATTTATTCTGCAGAAACGGGCTGTTCGCGCAATTTATAGATTAGGGCCTAGAGTGTCACTGAGGGAAAAGTTTAAAGAAATCAATATTCTGACATTTGTGTCTCAATATATCTATGACAATCTTGTGTATGTAAAAAGAAATATAACTAATTTTCAGAAGTACAGTGATATACACAATTTTAATACTAGAAATAAAGACAAGTTGGTTGCTTATGTAAGCCGACTACATAAAATTAGTAATTCTTTTAAAGGCAATTGTATACGCTATTACAATAAGGTCCCTACTGATATTAAAAACTTACCTTTAGACAAGTTTAAAATAATAATAAAACAGAAATTGTATAAAAAAGGTTACTACAGGATATCTGATTACTTAGAGGACAGTTGTCCATGGGAATAGATTGTTTGAGTAACAGGCTGTTTCGATATATAATTAGCATTCATTTTGTAATTTGACAATATTTTATTTAAAAAAGGAAACGCAAAAGATGCGACGACTGTGGAGTTTCTTCGGTGAGCTCTTCTCCACAGATTCCGCCATTGGGTTAGTGAACTCACCCAAAAAAATGTAATGACGGATCTAAGTGATGTAACAACATCCTATGGAAATAAATGATTTTTGATTTTGATTTTGATTTTGATTTCTTACCTCCTCTAAATACATGCAAAGTTGCCTTGTAAGTGAAAAGAACTTACATTGTGCATTATATCTTAAAACTAAGCGTTCTCATATAATAATGATGAAATGTAGTGAAGGCAACTTACGCTCAGCATGTCAGGTTAAAGTACAATAATGAGTGGTGCTAAACTATACATAATAGTTATAGAAGTTATTAATGAAAGTATACTTTTACTGTCTTGTTTAGATCATATCTATATAACAAGGATATTTTTGAGTGTGCGTTAGAATGAAAATGGCCATATAAAAAAATAATTGGACTGTAAACCTAAAACTGAACATCAGAAATTATATCAATGGAGATCAATAACCGATGGTGAATATACACGATGTTTGGATGAAGACAGTACCTAAAATGATCAAATTATGTTTATGTCTTTTGTTCCAGTAATATTGTCAAATCCAGTGTTATGTTCTGTTATAATTCGACCTGTAGATATGTATATAAGTAAGTTAGTTTTCGTCAATATCGACTTATTGATTAAACGTGGATTTCCTTTGATATTAATTGTCTTAATTAATGAAATCACAATGACGACGTCAATTCTTGTGATCCCTTCTGATCTCGGTCGGACAATACCGAGATTTTCGTTTACCACGTTCGTCGCTTACTGATTTAGGTTATAAGCAATTATGGGTTATTGTAACAAAGCTTGTTACCGTTTATGACAGAAACAAAGCGTTCGGCTTAGTGCATTGTATTCATGGTGAGCGGTAATCCATTGTCGCCCGAAAACTGTGGTTTTTGTGTTTTGAGAAATTGTTCTGTAATTTTGCCTTGTCGTTACCTTAAGATCATGTTCTTGGAGTCTTGTAACCTCTTATTGGGAATTTACTCAAGATTATTTACGTACAAGCAATTTCACCTGTCACACATCCAAAAAGTTAAATTGAACGCGCCTTTACATTCAGGTTACCAACTCCTGAACTAAACTAAACATTCCAAAGCTGAAAGTTTAAATGTATTACCTTGGGCGAAACACAAGAAGCCACATCGTAGCAGCCGGAGCTCTTTAATTTCAGACGTGGACCTCTTAAGAGGGCGCGTGACAGCAATACGGAGGTTTATTCTTGTGCGCGAGACAGTAGACCTTGTAGAAACACACTTAAATTTCGTCAGACAATTCGTAAGATACCGCTCTTGCTGTCAGTGTCACTATCTCGATTTTTTAATTGGCGAAATGTGCTTCATACAAAAATACTCTAACGAACGATTCTAGATGGAAAAGTCGAAAGCTTAAAGTTTGACTTCGGAACTTTGTTAAGACTATTTAAGAGACAAACATGCTAAAACTAGCGGTTCTGTGAGAACTGAACACCGCATACAAACTTATGAATGCATCTGGTTACGTTTATGGAGTATGAATGTAGCCGCATCAATAACTTTTTTACACCATTTTACGCCATTAGTCCACCATTAAAAAAAACTGACCTAATAAGAAAAACCTTCATAATTATCGAACCTACTTACAAAATTTCCCGAGAATCGGTTGAGGAATGCGACCATAGGCCAGAACAGACAGACAGACAGAAGGACAAATGCATTTTTGGCCAATCTCGAAACTGGACGCTTCGCTAGCTCGGTCAATTACTGAACCCTCTGACGTGAGCCCTAGGAGGGTGGAACTAATAAGGTCCCTTTATCTGGTTCCCAGGGTTCCGTACCCGAAGGGTGCGAAACGGGACCCTATTACTAAGCCGCCGCTGCTCACTGCGTCACCGGGCTTTACCGGATCAAACAAAATAGGTAAAGAGCTGAAATTTTCACAGTAAATGTATTT
This sequence comes from Argyresthia goedartella, assembly GCA_949825045.1. NCBI lineage: Eukaryota > Metazoa > Arthropoda > Insecta > Lepidoptera > Argyresthiidae > Argyresthia > Argyresthia goedartella. The sequence continues at coordinate 5,303,228 of OX463814.1, forward strand.
CTATCCGCTATAATAACAAATAATGAAACATTTACCGGTTTTTAAGAATTAAAAGAAGTACCCATGTAAGAAATTATTGGTATGGCCATTTTTTTAGCCATTTTGTTTTATTTGTTCATCGGTGAAAACAGGACTCTCCCGATGTTATCGGAAAAGATAATTGCAGGTATTTAGTTTTGTGCTCAGTTATTTGATTACTTAGCTATTGATTCTTAAATAATATATATTTTTTATCATATTTGATTTTATTTCTATTAATATGTTACTAAATTTCTATCCACCAATTTTGTTGTCATAATGAAAGGCTAATGAAAATCTCTAACAATGTTATTTCATACACGGTTTACCTATTCCTATTTGGTGTCTAATATATGAGCTCCTTAATATTCCAAACAAAGTTCCGAAGTAACATTTTCTGTTTTTGGCTTTTCTATCTAAGCTCCCATTGAGCACTCATTTACTAAGATATTGTGGTAATTTTAGCGAAGTTAAGTCCATATCCCGATGCCAAATGTTATGCCATTTCAAGGCACATACATACAGAATGATTTTAAAACCTGTAGCTATAACAAAGAAATCTATAATCTACAATTGAAGTCCAAAATACATGTCATCTGCAAGTATTTTTAAAACAGATCTAAAACAATATTTACTTAAGAAATGTCTGTATATATTACGTGACTTTTTCCTTCATTAATGTCTTATTTTAAGTTTATTTTTAGTGTTTCATTGTTGAATTTAATATTTTTAAATGTAGATATGACATTATTAATATGATATTATTTGTTGACATTGTAATTTTATATAGTGAATTTTGTATTTTATTGTTTTATCTTTATTTTTATGATTGTTGTATCTTTAATTTAATTATTTTATCAATTCACATACAATTTTATTGTTGAATGAATAAACAAACTGAACTGAACTGAACAGTCAATTTACTTTTATCTGCTTTCATAGTAAAACAAAAAGTTATCGACGATCAAAGTTTTATTATTAGGTAAGCCGGGGGGGCGCTTTGCATTTACTAATGAGATAATTTATTTATTTTAAGTATATTATCGGACGTTCAGTGTTTCGGATGACACGTTAAGCTATAGATCCCGGCTACTATCGCTACGTGGTAGTGGTCGTAAAATCTCTCCAGCAACCCGCACTGAGCCTGCGTGATGGAATATGGCTTAATCTTACTCGCGTCCGGGTAAAGGGCTGTGCCGCTCGGTGGGGACATTAATGGGCTACATTAATTTATTTATATATTTCCTTATAAGAAACTTTTTTGATTATTACGTTTTACTGTTATTCTGGTGATTAGATTTTAGATTAAGATTTATTTACTAAACCATATCACACTTACATTAACACCAACACATGTGAATAGTAGTACAAAACCAATTCAGGGCTTTTAAGACTAAAATAAATTAAGTTCATTAAACAATGCATCTGAAGTAGAATAAAAAAATGATATATTATTTTATGATTAATAAAACTAAAATTATCATTGATTATCGTCAAACTATATTTAAGTGACTCAAAATTATAATCTTTGGCGGCAAATGGGCGCCACCTACGTTATTTTCATTATTTTTTTCTCCGATCAATGATCAATACGTCAATGATAATGACTTAGTGCCGTTTCCCGGCCACAGCTTAACCTAAGACCCTGTTAGTTAAGTTATGTGCCATAGATATATTATATCCACTAAAGATGCGCGCGCCGTAGGCCACGCGCCACCTATAATTTTAACGGCAATAAAGGTTCCGATGAAATTTGCTATACAGAGTGTAAATTCGAACCTATAGAACGTATTTACTAACATTCTGAACCCAAATTGTTAAATTAATTTTTTCATACCAAATTATTGAGCACGCAATGTAACGCAGTCGCGTTGAAGTGACCTACCTTACGTCTAACTGTCAATTGCATGACGTCTGTTTATTTGCATCTCAGTTCCGTCCCTCACCTCACAAATAAAACCCAAAATATCAATATAAACTAATTATATATTTTTTTTATTGTATATTTGAATGTAAATCAGGAACAACTAAATTATAAAGTAAACTTACGCTAAAGTATTACAAAATGACTGTGCTGTGCAGTAACTATTTAGCTGATCACGGTGGTAAAATCGCCTGAGGTATTGGTTTTCGACTTGTTGTCCGTGCAGTTGGATACAGGCGTTGCAACGCCGACTGATGGACTCCACCAAAGTTCCACCACACACCAAATACAATGGTGATTTAAAGCATCAGTGACATCCCGGAGATAGTCTGACACTGTAGACTGTGCTATACTGAGAAGCGCATAAGCCCCAACATTCATCTAGTAGCATCTTGTGGCGAAGAATGCGAAATACAAAAATTATTTAAAAGTTTCACATATATTCATTATTGATTTATTTCGTAAGTATATCTTCTTAGCCTTATGTCTGGCCGCACAGCGCTAGTACACTGTTTTGCCGGCAACAGAGGTAAAATTTTCTCTGATATAATTCGGAAATCTTCCTTTGTGAGGCGGAAAAGTCCCACATATTCAGCTTCTGGCGGCATCATCGGCTGACTTGCGACCATCAGCAGCCTCCATTCCTCGTTATGGTGGCGCCTGACGCATTCTTACTCTGCTGCAGCCAGCAAGATGGCCCAGGCCATCTCAAAGACTACAATTATAAAAACCAGCAATATGTTTACCTTAGTGGGTGGTCCCTTTACGATTTTTTACTGTTATCTAAATTCCCTATAACCACTTACCAAAATGTTATGATTTAAACGTTTAAATATCATTAAAATCGATAAATCACGACTGGAGAATGTTAAAACTGGGGACGATATAGGTCCCTTCTTCATTTGACATTTAGGAATAGGCTTAGATTTCAATTCCATCGTCTTCAAACATTACATATAGCAATTTATGTCAAATCATTTGTACTGATTTAATTCATTCTTTCGTCTTCGACTTCGCTTACAATACAATGGCATTTGCGCAGTATGAATTTGACAGAGATGAGGCCAATCCATCGCCATCAAATTTCAGATTGTTCTCCCACAGTGGCCCAATGTATGGAATTTCCAAATTTCAAATGTCTTTATTACTGTAGATATTTACATATACTTAGCAATCGTCATTTTTTGCCACTTCTCTACATTGGACCACTGTGGGAGAAGAAGGGCGTAGAAACTCCCACAGATTGATTTTTAGATCTCTTTTTAAAAATTGCTTATGCTTAACTAATACAAAATATAATATTTAGTCACTATCATAATTAATAAGCAGAAATAAATAATTACAAAATTATTAACAGCAAGGTCTGTGTTGAGCCAGATTAAGATTGAACACGAAGACAAGGCCATGCAGTCAAGGTATAGATGAGATCGGCCGCTTGAGCCTCTCAAGCTGCCAATTAGTGGCTTGATCACAACACCATCAACAACCACTCTTTTATCATAATGCATTATTCAAAGAAGTAGTGTACTGATTTTAGATATATGTGGCTATAATCTGGAGAACTATTTACATTGAATCAGATTATTCAGTCTGTGAAAATTTGAGTGTCTTGTCATGGGTAGCAGCATTGCAGCATAAGGAGATTTGGTTGCCTCTGAGCTATTTTATTGTTATAAACCATGCCTCTCCATTTGCCATTATGCAAGATATTTATGATCTTAAAAAAAAAAACAAAAATTATTACTAGTCTATCTAGTCTAGATCCAGCCTAGGGGAGGGTCATGACATGACTCTCCACGATCCCCTGCTTGGATTCGCGCTTGGGCAGATGATACACGAAAGAGGGTTCAATGTTAATTGCTGGCAGTCTGCCTTGTAGTCTCATTTATGAATAAAATGTGGTATGAAGGTATCTATGTGCAAAACCTCTGCGCTGTTTTGCGAGAACCTGCATCTTCACGATCCAGGATTAGATACGGTCAGGCTTTATCTAGGATCTACTCAAAGAACTTCTTCGTCGACGTATATGGGACCTTCCCTGTGAGTGAAAGAGATGGCACGGAAATGTCAATGTGGACGAGTTTTTTTTAAAGTCAAAACCTCAGAACAGTAACAATGCAAAAGCGTGCATGAAAATTAACGGTAAAATTATCTTGTTTCTGGAATAACCGTTTGTTATACCTATTTATAAAATGATAGTGGTCCATATGCAATGAACAGTTGTTGTGTCCAAGCTAAGCGCATGCCGGGATTATGGACCTTCTACAGGAAAACTTTTAAAAACTTAAGTTTTATTCCCAAATGTTTTATTAGACAACACACACAAATTATGTTCTCGTGTAAAATCCAATTTTTTTATCAGTCAGAACCATTTGAACGTAATCTCGTAATTGGACGCTATACATTGCTACTCCCAGGAATGTAAAAAAAATAACTCTTTCACTAATAAAGTTTTTGTTAAAAACTCTTTCTCATATGACTTGTACGGTCACGAGCTAGGCCTGGACGAAATATATGCCCTATGGAATTTACGCGCTGCATATGTATCTAGCTAAGTTTCATAACAAGAAAATGCGTTTTTCTGAGAATCCACGCATTGTCTTTTCCGCACAATGGGATCGGAAATCTCACTTCATCTCAATTAAAATAAGGTAGAAAATCCGATGACAATAAAAAATCACATCATTCCCGCGAGATTCCCGCGCTTAAATCACTTTAGTGCGTAGTCGTCGGTACAAAGAGTTTCGATCATCTGAGGTCGGCGGGAGAAGTCTAACCAAAAAGCTGCGTTCAAATGAGGTCGAATTTCAATAAATCCTCCTTCATCCTCCTTGCTTGAACAAGCAAGCACACAATTTTTTTTTTGGTTACATGGCACAGATATTCAACATTCAGTCTTTACGTAGGTCTACGATATAACAGCCTATAATGAGTGCAGTTGATGATTTGTTATCGCGACCAAATGCACAAGCTAACTTCCAAGGGATCGGTCCCCTGATATTTCTCATAAAACGACCAAGAGCCATACGAGTTCGTAGAAATAAGCTTGCTCAAGTTGAAAGCGGCTCATCACCTTTCCCTATATCTGCCATCAATACGGATCGCAATCAAATTGACATTTCAAAGGATGGAAGATGTCTTTAGAGCACATTATGATTGCAATTGCAACTGTTTTTGATGGATATGATTTGCTAGTTTGACAGTTGTCACTTTAAAGTTGCAATCAAATATCGAATCGCAATTCATGTCACAGATGAAAAAAAAATTCCGACACCTAAAAAATTAAATCGGTTTTGAAAAATTAACCTATCAGATCATTGCATAAAAAAGCAAAATCGCTATAAAAGGCAGCTCGAGTCAATAACTGTGTTGTAATAGATGATTAAACGAACTTTCCTAAAGTGAAGTTCGATCACTATTATATGAGTCGCTTCATTCGAAGATATAATGTTTTAACAGGTAGTCCCTTAAACCTACAGGCAACTAGCACGCTTTTTAGAGTAAGTCATTTGATTCAAAATCGGCATTAGTACGTCCGGCGGCCGCCGCTTGGCGGGGCGGCGCTGCCCTGTACTTCATTTTTTAGAGTCACGGACAAAACTTTCATTTTAAGATATGGGTCACCTAGGGATGGGCGGGTGATTATATTTATATCTTCGAATGAAGCGACTCATATAATAGTGATCGAACTTCACTTTAGGAAAGTTCGTTTAATCATCTATTATATTTCATCGCTTCATTCTCAATATAATGTTTTAACAGGTAGATGTTTAGAGTTGAAAGTTTTGTGCGAAATAAAATTAGGTTAGATTGGTAATTGTATTTATTTTTACTTCATATGCCTAATAATCTCAAAAATGGGTGCATAATGGCACTACAATCAATTTTTACGAATCTTCATCACTACTGATATTGTTTTCTTGGAAACAAATCGATCTAGCACATTCATGGATATTGTTATTGATTATTGGTCGGTTATAGAATTTGGCGAAAGTCTTGTCGGTGCTGGTCCATCCAGCCGCCTTCCTAATTGTATCTAGGCTGATTCCAGCCGCAAAAGCCGTTGAAGTGGCTGAGTGCCGCGTACTGTGGGCTCCATACATATTAACGTCAATACCGCTTGCAAACAGCACTTGTTTAATCCACCTACTTAAGGTTTGACTGCTTGCAGCCTTGTGAGGTCGCTTATATGTTAGGAACAGTGTTCCCGTGCTGCCAACCCTTAAATTTTTTGTAACAAAAATAAAATCCTTAAGGGTCGTAGCGGGGCATATACTCAGTTTTTCATTGAAAAAAGGTAGATTTAATATGCGTAGCTCTCGGGCTATGGCTGAAGTTTTGATTATATCAACTATGGCAATTTTTATACTGCCTGACATTTGGGAAATATTTTCGAGCTTTATAAGAGATAGGGTTTGCACTCTGTGAGCTGTACAGATCGCCAGCAGGGTAACTAATTTTTTAGTAATTTTTTCTAAAGATATATCGGAGTGTGGGTACCAAGAAGTCAGGTGATTCAAGACAACCTGAGGATTCCACGTGGAATTATATTTAGGTATTAATGGTCTTGTCCTAAAGGCCCCTTTTAAAAGTCTTTTTATACAGTCATTAGTACCTATCTCGCTGCCGAGCAGCAAGGATAACGCCGAACGGTGGCTGTTTAGGGAACCATAAGAGCAACCCTTATTAAATATTTCCGTTAGAAACGAAAGTACGTCAGGAATTGATAGGTGGTAGACATCTATATTTTTAGAACTGCAATATTCCCACCAAAGTTTTATGGTTACGTTGTATTGGTTTATTTATTATAGTGGTCTGAGCCAATGAGGCTAGCATTAGGAGTATTGCCTCTAGCGGGGTTCCGCGCTGGATGAACGCCGCCCGCAGAGCCTCGCGGCACCCAGGGTAAGGCTCGCATGTAGGGGATGGTGTTCCCTGAAATGTGATTTTAACAGGTGTTTATGAGGAGCGAACATGATAATTTTCGACTTAAGGAGTTTCGTCAGGAAAGGAAACCACGCCTGAGAAAGCCAAAAGGGAAAAACGAGTATTCCATCAGCTTCATCGTCAACAATCTTTCGTAAGCATTTTAGGATCAACGCAAAAGGTGGGAACGAATGAACGAACGAACGAGCTCCAATCGAGTGTGAACGCGTCTACCGCTATTGCATCTGGTTCTTGTCTCCACGAGACAAATGCGTCACACTTGGCGTTAGCACGAGAGGCAAACAAGTCGATATTTGGGTGTCCTAGTTTTTTCAGAATGGTAACAAACGCATGGGCGGATAGCTCCCACTCTGTGTCAGGGTTCATTTCCTTGACTCCTCATCTGCGCGATTAAATTTGGTATTTACATAAGACGCATATAACCAAATATGGCGCTCTTCGCACCATTGCCAAATGGATCTCGATAGGTCGTTAAGGTGTGGGAATTTTATACCGCCCATACGGTTAATGTAACTGATAGCTGTCGTATTATCAATCCGTAATAATATTGCGCAGTTAGTTTCGTTTGATGCGAGGCTTTTTAACCCTAAAAATACCGCGAGCAATTCCAAATAATTGATATGGTGTTGCATTTCGATAGTTTTCCATGTCCCGTTTGCTTTTTTATTTTCACATACGGCGCCCCAGCCCGACCTTGACGCGTCTGTAAAAATTTCATATTTAAAATGTTCTGTCCTCATAGGGTTTTCGGTAATGGCAATATTCTTAGACCACCAGTCTAAGTCAGCGCGAATGATATCCGGTAATGATATTTTGGCTTCAAAATTATCATTATGCTTTTGCAAAAATAGGAACTTTTGGCGTTCTAGAATTTTTGTGTACAGCCATCCATATTTAACGGCTGGGCAAGCCGCGATTAGTACACCGATCAATTGAGCAAATTTTCGAATGCTGCAACGGGGCAATTTCTCAAATGTTTTAACTAACTGAGCAATTTTATTACGTTTATCGTTTGGCAAAGACATTGACATGGATTGGGTATCGAAATTAAATCCCAAGAATTTGCAACTTTGCTTGGGTTCTAGTGAACTATTACTAAAGTTAATAACGAAACCTAAACATTGAAGTAGATTCACAGTATCACTGACATTTTTATAACAATCAGAATAGTCATCACCTATACAAAGAATATCATCTAAGTACATACTCTTTCATGACTTTGGTAAACACCCACGGGGCTAGCGACAGGCCATACGGCAAGGCATTAACATAACATAACATAACATAAACATTTCTTTATTGCAACACAAAAAGTATAAATTATTGTAGCCCTGGTTCCTAAACTAGGGTAACCTGTGTGTCAGGAACCAGTTCCTTCCATTTGGTTTTACATCAAGTACAAGGGTAGGTTATACATATTAAAATGAACGATATTAAATTACTTATTAAAAATCTATAAAGATGTATGTAGGTGAACTAAAAGTTAAATATCACTTATTTATAAGTAATACTAATGGTAGGTAGTTGTAAAATAAAATGATGCAGTTTTTAAACAGTATGTGGTACAGTCAAGGTAAAAGTTGCAATATTTAAATTTAACTGCTAATAGTAACTAGATATACAAATAAATTAATTTGGTTAGTAATTATGAAAGTGAAAGTGAATATTCAAATTAATAGTGCACTGAATATTGTAAGTAGATATGCATTTTGATTAAAATAGATATGCATTTTGATTAAAATACGAGCCATGTAGGTATTGTGTATAAATATCTGTTTACATGATTTTAAACTTAGTTAGAATTTAAGCCAAATAATGCCTTTTGTTAATTTTTTGATTTATTTTATTACTTTTAGGAGATCTTCTGTAGTGTCGTAGTCGAACTTATTTAGCCATTCAATGATTTTGCTTTTAATTTGATAATTACTTAATGTGTTGGTTTTATATTTAAAATTTAGTTTGTTATAAATACGAGGAGAGGTATAGGTATAGTGTCGCCTAGCAAAGACACTCTTGCAGTAAACTCAAACGTTAGTATTTCATTGGAGCCATAAGCTTGAAATTGAAAACGCAAGTATTTTCTATCCGAAACATGAATAGGTATAAGAAGATAAGCTTCTTTTAAATCAATATTAGCTAAATAACTATCCTGTGGTATTAACTTGGATGCGGTTCGATAATCTTCCATCTTAAAGTGAATCTTTGGAATGAATTTATTGAGCGACTTGAGATTTAAAATAAATCTTTTCTCACCGTTAGGTTTTGGCGTTAAAAATATTTTAGAAACGAATTGATCACTTGATGTGTCACATTGTGAAATAGCACCTAAATCTAGTAATTTGTTAATTGCTTGTGACATATCGCGACTTTCGTCGAGTGTGTAAGAAGGATGGCTTACTGGTGACTGTTTAACGAGTTTAGAGAAAGGTATCTTATATCCTTCCCGAATCCAAGTTAGAATTTCAATAATATGAGTTATGTTTAACCAGCAATCGTAAAATGAGCTTATTCTACCAGAATGTACCTGGTTTACAGTTGAGTTGGAGCACGAGGATTGGTCTGAGGGGCAGATTTCGCTGTCGATGTCGATGGTGCTGTGTTGTAATAGTAAGGCCTCCTGGGCGTTGCCATCCTCGTCTGGCTGCCTCGTCCACCTCTGCTGGGGTAGTAGCGAGGTGGACCCCTCCAGTTTCCCGGCGGGGTATAGCGGTTTGGCGCTGTCTGACGAAATCCGGAGGAAGTCGCTTGATATGGTGCAGTTTTCTTTATTTGTTGACCTTGTCTTTGAATGGCCTTGCTGGCCTTAATTTTTTCAGACAGAACATTGCCAAAAAGAGTTTCGTCTCTTTCAGAGTCTTGGATTACATGGAGGATGTTCTTTTCCAGACTTGGAGTTATAAGTTTAATTCGATCCTTTGACGAAGCACAGTGAAGATCAGTTAAAATTCGGCAGCTATCACTAAAATGTGTCAAAGCCTTGGCTTTTTGATCATTGTTCAGTAAGATCTCCATACCCTTATTGAGTGCAGTAATACCTGCACCAAGCTGTTGCTGGAAGCCAGACAATTTTTTATCGCGTCCTCGCACTATTTCTGATACTGCGGCTGATATTTCTGCATTGAGTTTTGGAGACTGCAGAAGTTTGCAATTTTCGGGTATTAAATATTTTTTCATAAGTTTTTCTTTGTTTTCTTTAAGCAGACCCTTTTTAGCAGTGGTAACCACAGACTAGCTAAATTCTCATGTATCAGATTTCCGAACTCCGGTATATCGTCTGTGGATTCACCCAAGGCCATAAGTAGCTCCGGTTCAACCGGTACTTCCGGCGCTTGCGCGCCTTCATTAGGTGTGGGGGCACTTGGCTCCACCTCCGGCTCAGCAATCTCATTTTCTAATCCAGTGTCTTGTGGGTTAGCCTCGAGGGCATTATGTGGTACCGGGGACAGTGGTTGATAACACTGACGTGCCTCTGATGGAATAGGTTCAGTCACGCTGCCTTCCCGACTTATTTGGTCACTTGGACTATGACGGATAACGATATCCGGATCTACAAACAGGAAAAAATATATAATTTGGATTTAAAATCCAAATGAGGGTAGATGAGTTTTGGGAAAAACTCGTTGTACATATCTCGCAGACAAGACAACATACTTAAATGATTATTCATTTAGAACTCAATTACTACATGGATATCATGGCATATAAGGCAAGTGCCTCGTGGTTAACTCGCAGTTAATCACGTTATCGCAATTGACTCGCAGTCAATCCCGACTGTAATATTAAATTATGTTTATTTAGAAAAGAAACGAAAGAACAGCGTTAGCTCGCAGCTAAGACCGTACATTACTATAATTCATTATTTATATTAGGTATGTAAATATCAGAAGGTAGGCCAAACTCGGCCTCCGCTAGTTTTGTTTTATCATTAAAAGAAAAACAGATTTTACTATGCAAAGATCACAATATTTCTTGATGTAATGTTAATAACAACCGTTTTAGCTACCTTGGTAATTGTCCTCGTCAGACGAGGAATGAATTATTCGTATTCGTTTACGAGAGGGATCATTATTTTTCTTCCTCTGCAGTTGTTTGATTTTTTTGTGATATTCACTAATTCGATCGTCGATAGTACGCTTAGGCATGATTTTAGCGCGTGCACTCGTTGCCGTGCACGAATAAGGAATGAAGTACAGGGCAGCGCCGCCCCGCCAAGCGGCGGCCGCCGGACGTACTAATGCCGATTTTGAATCAAATTACTTACTCTAAAAAGCGTGCTAGTTGCCTGTAGGTTTAAGGGACTACCTGTTAAAACATTATATTGAGAATGAAGCGATGAAATATAATTGATATTTTTTTTTTCAAAAGCGTAGATGTCAGATTTAAATGTTGAATTATATCTTGTTAAACTGTCACTAAACCTTTATTCTAGATACATACATAGTGTATACCACTACCTGTACCTATCCGTACATCCCATCTTAAGCTGGAATCGATCTCTTATCAGAGATCAACTCGCTTTTGTATGCTATTTTCATGAAACTCCTATTTTTTAAAAATGAAGAGCTGATGGCGCAGCGGTTGTGGCTCTGCCTACCATGCGAGAGGTCCCGGGTTCGATCCCCGGCCCCTGCCGAAAAGAAAAAAGTAAAGAAAAAAAAACTTTAGGTTCCCACTACACAGTGTATCCTAGTGTGGAGCCAGAATCAACATATGTGCCTTTGTGTAAATGTTTATGTTTATAATGCCCGCAACTTCATCTGCGTCTGCATGTTACCAGGAATTATCATTTACCGAGATACCGTTACCCTTCTTCTAGTGCAGGCGGATAAAAAGTGTGCTAGCTCATAAATTATCTCTGTGCAAAATGTCATTCAAATCCGTTCAGCCGTTTAATTGTGATTGAGGCACAAGCACATAAACATCCAAACATTGCTACTTTCAAATAATTAATATTAGTTGGATTTGTGGGCACTATAGAAATTATAATAATAAATATACTACATAGCATAACGTATATGCCTTTTCCCATAAGCATAGAGACATAGTTGCACTGTTTTCCTGGTGGGTTCAAAATGTACAGAGTTTAATCTCGCTATTTCGTTCTCGACGTACAAAGCAATTTCTACAAAGTGCCAGAATACCTCCCCTGGGTTGATTAAGTTGTTAGGATGCCATCTCGCGTGGTGGCGCCTCTCGTCACAGATCATATACTATTCAGTGACTTTAAAAAAAAAACGGTCGAGTGCGAGTTACCAAGAGTTCCGTATCAACGTTGAAGGCAACACCATAAATTAAGTACAACTTTTTATAAGTCATCGAAAGTATAATAAGTCGAACGTTAAATTAATCGAATGCTCAACATTTCGAAGAACATTTGATCGATGCTACACTTCATCGAAATACTTTCTACCGATGGTACAATTCATCGAAGCCTTATTTGATCGATGCATAAATAAGTCGAAGCATCATTTGATCGAATGCACGTATGGTAAATGTAACCAAAGCAATAAATTGAAGTGATTGCTTCAAAGTAAGATCCAGGCGTTTTCTTAACAATTTATTTTAATCTACCCGCTCTAACCTATATTATTAGTTTTGACATTTAGTTGCAATCGTGCAGTAGTGCAGATTAGGTAGTCAAAATATCAGGTCCTGATATAAAAATAGAAAAATCAGTGCGCGGTAAAGACGTGTTGCTAATTGAAGGCTATCAGTTTTGTGCTAACAAAAAGGATAATAATAAATATTACTGGTCCTGTGCGCAAAAAGGGGCAAAACAATGCAGAAGCACGTTAATAACAACGTTTTCTAGTGAGTATGGGCATTCTGTCAGTAAACCTATGAATGAGCATTCACATTCCCCTGACGCAGCTACGTCGGACGTGATAAGTCTCAAAAATCGTCTGAAGCGAGGTGCTTCTACTAGTTTTGCTGCGTCTACTCAACTAATCCAGAATAATTTAGCACAAGTACCGAGCACTAGCGCATGCTCCGTTCCCAATAAAAATTCTTTAAGACAGATAATACGCCGTACGCAAAGAAGCGTATTCCTGTTGAGCCTCGAAAATTAGCAGAAATAAATATTCCTGATGAAATGAAGGTAAGATGACTTATTTCTAGCGGTCCTTATTGTAATTCGGGCTTTCTTTGTCGTGGTATTTTCTAATAAAGCCTGGTTTCAATCTGGATACTGAATTCACCCCCATAACTATCTATCTATATACAAGGTGTAAATGAATTAACGCAAAATGAGAAACTACTTTGTTAGGCATCATTCTGAGCAACTTTCATTATGAAACCGAATTGATCAGAGCAACTTTATTTTTCACTTCCCAGTAGGTACATGTTGGCCTGAGTGGATCAGCTGATTTGTATGGAGAAGTGAAAAATAAAGTTGCTCTGATCAAATCGGTTTCATAATTAAAGTTGCTCAGAATGATGTTCCTTACAAAGTTGTTTCTCATTTTGCGTTAATTCATTTACAACTTTTATATGAAAGGCAAAGCTGATCAACGCACAGCCCAAACCGCTGGATCTAGAGACTCCAAATTTGGTACACGTATTTCTCTTATGACGTAGGCATCCACTAAGGAAGGATTTTCCAAAATTCAACCCCTAAGAGGGTATGAAATGAAATGATAGGTGGCTCGCCCGACGAAGTTCTAAAGAAAACGTGCGCGAGCGACGCCTCGGGCAAAAGCTAGTTATTTATAATTATGTTTACTTTCTTATTCCAGGTCGTTTAAGGAGAACCTTTTCTAGCACGTGAAGTTACGTACGAAGAAAATAAACGCTTAATTATATTTTGCACAAGGAAAAATATGGAGATTCTGCATGATTCGTCAACATGGATAATGGACGGGACATTTCAATCCTGTCCTTGTTTGTTTACACAGATATACACGATTCACGCCTATGTTGGTAATGACCCAAAATCTAGAAGGAATGTTCCCGTGGTATATTGTTTATTATGTAATAAGGCCGAAGAAACGTATATGACGTTATTTAAAGAATTGAAATCATCAGGAACATGAAATCACGTTGAATCCACAGCATATAGTTCCTAGCGACGGATTTTAAAATAGCGGTAATTAACGTTATGAAAATAGAATTCTCGGAAACGACACACAATAAGTGCCTTTTTCATCTGGGACAAAATATTTGGCGCAAAATTCAATCATGCCAATTGGCGGCAAAATACGGGAAAGAGAGCGATTTCGCTTTAAAATTGCGTCACATAGCTACTTTGGCCTATCTTCCTCCTGAAGAAATACTGGAAGCTTTTACAAATATTTAAGATGATGTGTTACCGGAAGAAGCCGAAAGGGTTATTGAATGGTTCGAGACCTATTATGTATATGAAAAGATTTCGCCTCGATCCAAAGGAAACAACGTGTGTGTTACTAAAAGAGCTCCATTATTTCCTCCATTATTATGGTCTGTACATAGAAGCAATACGTTATATCTACCTAGCACCCAAAACACCTTGCCTTCATCGGGCGGGGGTTAAAAACCAAACCATTATCGACAAAATGCGATTTTGAATTATTGACATATCGATCAAAAGTAATTAGATGAAATAAACTTTCGACGAAATGTTATGTCGACCATTTAAACCGTCGTCTAAAAGACATTCGATGAAATGAACTATCGACGTAACAACTTTCGGGTAAATAACGCATGGTTAAAACAAACAATCGACCAGGTGTCATCGATGACTTGTAATTCGACGAGACGTTCTTTGAAATGGAGTAGCGAACCCATAAAAAGGCCATATACCCTAATATTTTTGTGGCTTCAATTCTTAAATCTTGTGTTCTCGGTTCGTAACATGGGGTATATAAAATCAAGTTCATGTTATGGTATAATACTGTAAATCTTATTTTTATGTACCTTTCAAAATTAAATATTTAACTCAAAGAGACACGAGTACCAATATAAATTAAAATAAAGCTCAAAATAAAGTCAAAGTCAATTAATCATCTTTATTACTGTAGATATTTACATATCATCTTTGAACGTCACTTTTTTGCCTCTTCTCTACATTGGACCACTGTGGGAGAATAAGGGCGAATACGAAGACGAGAAGGGCTATATTTAAGCACGGCTTGTTTCCACTGCACATGAAAATGTAAAGTTAATATAACATTTAGTACAATAAGAACGTGATAGTTAGTATGTGAATTTACATAAATAATAATTTTATTTTGTTTGATAAAATATGATATCATTTTACTAACGGAGAAAATTCTGACCCCCACAATTGAATTGCTTTGACGTTGCTTACACTTCACTTGTTACCAAGCTCCGATATATTTAAAGCCAGATTTGAGCGACCTCGTATCCTTCATCTGGCAACACCAACAAGAACTAAACCAACCAGGTACTGTTCCTCAGCCTCGATAACCACTAGACTGCAAGCCATTCAGCTGACACAGTAACATCGTCCAAAGACAATGCAGACTCCATTAGTAAGTACCGAACACCAACCAACAATGAGAACGCGAACAATGACGACATTTTCCTTTACAATAGCTTTTCCTGAATATTGTATTTGACTGCAAAGCACATTGTCTCTGAAACCTTAATGGAGTGTGCCCGTAAAGTTGTACTTAGTTATTATTTTTGGGCGCCGTAAGACAAACTCAGGCCGTCACCATCACAGGTCATAGGATCTTATAATATAGGAAATATTTTTTCTTCGCGAGCAGAGCATTTACTTACTAGTCGTAACAACTCCTTATTTATTTAGTTTTTTTGAAAGTTTAGTTTAACGTGACTTGAATTGAAAACCCCTAAAGTGCTGACTCACAAACTTAGCCTCGCGGGCACATGCAGGGGTTTTTGACTTAACTATTCTGGCCATTTAACTTATGCGCGTCTGGTAAACGAGTGACCTCCGTTTAAAAAACGTTGTTACCCTTATTTTGGCATCAGTTTCGTGAAATCATTATTTATGCTCCGGTTTAAGATATGCCCTGTCCTCGTGAATGACTTGCGTAGATCTGACTAGAGCTCGTTAAAATCGGGATTTAATACCCAAGGTGGATACGATCCTCAGCTTCCGTTCCAAAGTTGGCCATCTCCGAAGTTTCGCCGTAGGTTCTACTTTCTTCTCATACATATTTAAGAGCTGTGAAAATAATGTGGGTGATCGCAACCGGCGGTATGAATGTGAACTCGAAGTTGGAAGTTGTAAGTTTTAGTTTAGTTGGCTCAGGAATATTCATATTCATAGTCGACGGGTAAACTTAGAGCGCAGTTAATTAACATGTGGCAATAGTCCCTTACTTTTACGGAATTTGTAATCTCTCATTACAGGTGTGTTCGATGGCTAGTGTGAATATCTTGTTATTGTTTTTCCAAATCAACTTAATGCGGTGAGGCGTATAGAAGTTTGGCAACACTGGTCTAACTTATTATGTTTATCCAAACTTTATACCCAAAAACGGTGTATCTAAACGTTTAACAGTTGATATTTTACGTAGGTACCGTATTATTAGTACGCTACTGAAATAAAAACATAATTATTAGTTATCTACGTTTTTAGTTTCAAATATCATATTAGATTCTAAATATATGTGCTAACCTGCTCTTGCCTAAATACTTACATAAAGGTACTTGTTACAATTTAGCTAAGATTCACAACTCACGTAGGTTTTGAGACGTGATTCAAGCACCACCTCTTAGCTACTGGTAGGCTCATGTTGTGGTACAATATGAAACTGGCTAAGTAGTTTGCGCAAAATAACTTATTTGTAGTGTAAAGATCACTGATCAATACATTGATGAAAACCTAGAAGAGCTCCGTGGTCTAATAGGTTTCACGCTTGCTTCTCACAATGGAGATGAGGGTTCGATTCCTGACCATGTACCAATGAGATAATTAATTTATCTTTAGTACATTATACGGACGTTCTAAGGTGATAAAAACATCGCAAGGAAACTTTCATTACTCCATAGCTGCGGCGATGGGCTAGCCCTTTGTCACGTAAAATGGAGTATTGAATATCTGTCTCAAAGTGGGCACAATGGCGCCTCTGCCACCCCATATGGGAAAAGGCGTGACACAATTTTATGTGTTGATGAAAACATGATAAATATCCCTTAAAACAGGCAAAAATTGGTTTACAGTGTTAGATCTAATTCATATCATCAGAACTCTCAAATTCGATACTTACACAATATTACTTTTGGCTTGTGACATTTGTACATTTTATATTAAGAATGCATCATATAGATAATTGTTTAAAGCCTGGGTGTCAGTGTAGATGTTCCAAGGAGGTTCGTATTACGAAAAATGCATAGAGTGTAAGCAAACTTTTCTTCCGATAATGTGGCCCTGGCATTATAAGGTTTTGTTTGTGCGCTTGTATAAGTTGGTTTGCTTTCTCCCAGATACTTTGCCACGTAGTTCTTAAACACATAAAGCATCATAGCAAAAACCGCAGCGTCAATTTACATTACAAATTCCGCTCACATTCTCTAACTTGTGATTGCGCAAAGTTTTCCTCACGAGAGCAGTACAGTTACGTGTTATAATACTGCATTATTTAATATTGCACAGAAGGTGTAGTTACGAAATGTCTCCGAACTAGAACTTCCGGGTACCAACAACTTTTCCATTAAAGGAGAGCGTTGATTTCTCTTGTGGTTTGAAGGTACCTGAATGTTGGCAACATTTGTCCTAGTGCATGTTTTTTGCTGGTTATCTATAGACACACTGTTAGGCCTGCCTGGATTTGATCAGAAACTTACCCAATTGAACGCCAACCTTCGATCCCACTTCTATTTTGAACGAATCACCCGACTGTCAATAATGTAAAGGATTTTCCTTAAAAAGTGATGTTAATTTAAAAGAGCTAGATATTAAGGTGATATGATAGCGTCTAGCAGTAAAAGTTCCTGTGGCGTAGAGGTCGAGATTCTGCCTCACTATTTTTGTGTAGTTCGCAAGAACTTTCTAAGCATACGCTCTCTGTCCATGCAACTGAGACAGTTCTCGTGTAGAATACTTGAGGAGGAATCGGTTATAAGAACTTCATACTAAGTGGACGGACGGATACTACTTTTTAGGCAATAGCATCATGGCAAAAAAAACAAACGGTGAAGTGCGAGAAGGGTTCCGTACCACCCTACAATGGTAGGGATGGTGTGGAGTGAAAAGTTTGGATTAAACATAGCAAAATGTTGCTTACAAAGTTATTGGTGCTGCTACTTTCACACTCCATGTGCATAACCAGGTGCATTCATAAGTTTGTATGTGGTATTGAAATAATTATTGTATGGGAGCCCCCTTAAATATATATTTTATATATTTTTTTTTGTATTTGTTGTTATAGCGGCAACAGAAACACATCATCTGCGATAATTTCGTCTGCCTAACTGTCACGGTTACACACAGTATCTAGCCTGGTGACAGACGGACGGACGGACAGACAGACGGACTGCGGAGTCTTAGTAATAGGGTCCCGTTTTAACCTTCTGGGTCCGGAAACCTAATATTAAAATGCTTCCATAGTATCCATTAATCAGCTCCATTAAATAATAGTAAATTTTTCGCGCAGAATTGATACATACAAAATATACACAGTCAGGTCATAAGTTCTGTCACACAATAAAAACTTTTGAATTTAGAACGCTGGCCACAAAAAAGTTTATTGAATTCGAATTTCGAATTTTTCATGAAAATAAAAATGTGTACTTTTTAGAATTTTCCTCATTTTTAAATATGGAGTGGACACTTAAAGAAGACCGTGTCGCAGTTATTGCGTTGCATCGTTGCGGTTACGCGCCAATTCAGATTTTCGACTTACTGAAAAATCTGAATATAACTAAAAGATTCGTTTATCGTACCATAAAACGATACAATGAAGACTCTAGTGTAGATGACAGGTCAAGAAGTGGTCGCCCTCGCTCTGTTAGGACTCCAGCAGTGATAAAAGCTGTGAAGGCGCGAATTCAAAGAAATCCCATACGTAAGCAGAAACTGTTGGCCCTTCACATGGTGTTAAGCAGGACCACGGTGAAAAGGGTGTTAAATGAAGACTTAGGGCTTAGGGCATATCGAAGAAAAACAGGACATCGTTTGGACGCTCGTTTAATGGACCTGAGATTGAAAAGATGCCGCGCTTTGTTGAAGCGGTACGCGGGAAAAAAGCATCGGGAAATTATTTTTTCGGATGAAAAAATTTTCACCGTGGAAGAGAGCTACAACAAACAAAATGATAAAGTGTACGCACACAGCAGTGAAGAAGCGAGCAACCGTATTCCGCGTGTCCAACGAGGTTATTTTCCATCCTCGCTCATGGTTTGGTTGGGAGTCTCTTATTGGGGCTTAACTGAGGTACATTTTTGTGAGAAAGGCGTAAAAACGAATGCAGTTGTGTATCAAAATACAGTCCTCAAGAACCTTGTGGAACCTGTTTCTCATACCATGTTTAATAACAGGCACTGGGTATTCCAACAAGATTCTGCGCCAGCTCATAGAGCGAAAACCACACAAGACTGGCTGGCGGCGCGTGAAATCGACTTCATCCGGCACGAAGACTGGCCCTCCTCCAGTCCAGATTTGAGTCCGTTAGATTACAAGATATGGCAACACTTGGAGGAAAAGGCCTGCTCAGAGCCTCATCCTGATTTGGAGTCACTCAAGGCATCCTTGATTAAGGCAGCCGCCGATATTGACATGGACCTCGTTCGTGCTGCGATGTACGACTGGCCGCGCAGAATAAAGGCCTGTATTCAAAATCGCGGGGGTCATTTTGAATAAACTTTATTACCATAAGAATCTATGTTTTATAAAGTTCATTTTGCTATCTAAATGTTTACATAAATAATAAACATGTCTAAATTATTCCATATTGCACATGTGACAGAACTTATGACCTGACTATGTATATGAAAGGAATCTCTATTGTTATTTTTTTAAATAGTTACAAACATTGCTTCTGGCGTATTTTTTTTTTTCTGAAACCTATCGTGTGGTCCATCAAATTGAAGGGCTTTATGAGCCAGTTCTAAAAATATACTACATTACCTTTCGGCCGCCTCTTTTCTAAAAATCCAAGAAATCTTTTCATAACATAACAAATTTGGACTCCTCGAAGTAGGAGACGGATTAGTAAAGAGGATCTATACAGACCATGAGAGTGAGCACTATTTGCGTGAAAAGTCAATAGATTGTATTTTAAATCGCAAAATGTGGTTTACAAAGTTATTGGTGCGGCTACTTTATTACTTGATTTTGATTGAATCTAAAATACTTACCTAAAAAATGGGTTCACAGTCCCCTCTGTTAGCGAGGTCTACTGCCCACAGGGCCACTTGTAATAATGTATTATATATAACAGTATGTCAGGGTTCCCCTGTAAGCTAGTGATCGCGTGTCATCGGGGTGCATGTTCTAACCCTAACCTATCCTTAAGGGTCGCATGAAAAAATGTTACGTGCACATTATCATCTAAGAACAAGACTTAGTGGCGCTCAGTCTCAAGGAATGTACAGTAGACTGCACAAAAAGTTACAGAAGAGATCTTAGTTGGAAAGAAGGTTTATCCATATTTGTAAAAAGATAAGCACTTTAGTAAAAAAATAGGTACCACCTTGAAAAAAACTAAGTTGACCATTACATTTTTTTCATTCGGGTTTCTGTCAGTGCCATGTGGTAAATTCCGTAGTATCAAGCTAATTTAATACATCAAGAGCTCCGCGATCTAATGGGTTTTACGCTTGCTTCTCACACAGGAGATGCAGGTTCGATTCCTGACCATGTACCAACGAGATAATTAATTTATCTTACGTTCAATATACGAACGTTTTAACGGTGATGGAAAATATCGTGAGGAAACCTTCATTACTCTATAGTTGCGGCGATGGGCTAGCCCCCTGTCACGCAAAATGGGGTATTGAATAACTGGCCCAAAGTGGGCACAATTGTGCCTCTGCCACACCGTGTGGGAAAAGACGTGACGCTATGTTATTTTATCAAGCCAATACCAAGTGCAATAATCGCATTTACCCACAATTTCCTCCCTTCTTGATCCGATCCACCTGCGGCCCCCCTACCAGAATATTATTTAGGTCGTTCCGCCATCTCCGCCCCTAAGAGTACCTATACTACAATTAGGGGCAGAGGTGGCGGGTATACTTCAGAATTTTAAGCGTTAAAGTTATTTAGTGGTTGGTTAATTGTAAGAGCTACCGAGAAGTTATCCGCCGGTTGGTGTCAGGTAAGAAAGTTAGATAGATATCTACATTTGTCTCCATATTGTCTAAACGTAATTACTAATGGGGCCAGCAAAATATATATGCGCTTGTCAGTTTTGTCATTTGATGTGGAAGCCGAGTCGTTGTCAGTGCGATTTAAAATCAGTAAAGTTAGCAACGATGTCGCTATATCAACGATCTCGCTATATCGCGAAATAGATACCTATTTGTATTTGTATGCTCACGGTAGCTAACAGGAACAGCAACGATGTCGCTATATCGCGAAATAAATACCTATTTGTATTTGTATGCTCACGGTAGCTAACAGGAACAGCAACGATGTCGCTATATCGCGAAATAAATACCTATTTGTATTTGTATGCTCACGGTAGCTAACAGGAACAGCAACGATGTCGCTATATCGCGAAATAAATACCTATTTGTATTTGTATGCTCACGGTGCTAACAGGAACAGCAACGATGTCGCTATATCGTGAAATAGATACCTATTTGTATTTGTATGCTCACGGTAGCTAACAGGAACAGCAACGATGTCACTATATCGCGAAATAAATACCTATTTATATTTGTATGCTCACGGTGCTAACAGGAACAGCAACGATGTCGCTATATCGTGAAATAGATACCTATTTGTATTTATATGCTCACGGTAGCTAACACAAACAGCAACGATGTCACTATATCGCGAAATAGATATCTATTTGTATTTGTATGCTCACGGTAACTAACAGGAACAGCAACGATGTCGCTATATCGCGAAATAGATACCTATTTGTATTTGTATGCTCACGGTAGCTAACAGGAACAGCAACGATGTCGCTATATCGTGAAATAAATACCTATTTGTATTTGTGTGCTCACGGTGCTAACAGGAATAGCAACGATGTCGCTATATCGCGAAATAGATACCTATTTGTATTTTTATGCTCACGGTAGCTAACAGGAACAGCAACGATGTCGCTATATCGCGAAATAAATACCTATTTGTAGTTGTATGCTCACGGTGCTAACAGGAATAGCAACGATGTCGCTATATCGCGAAATAGATACCTATTTGTATTTGTATGCTCACGGTAGCTAACAGGAACAGCAACGATGTCGCTATATCGCGAAATAAATACCTATTTGTATTTGTATGCTCACGGTGCTAACAGGAATAGCAACGATGTCGCTATATCGCGAAATAGATACCTATTTGTATTTGTATACTCACGGTAGCTAACAGGAACAGCAACGATGTCGCTATATCGCGAAATAAATACCTATTTGTATTTGTATGCTCACGGTGCTAACAGGAATAGCAACGATGTCGCTATATCGCGAAATAGATACCTATTTGTATTTGTATGCTCACGGTAGCTAACAGGAACAGCAACGATGTCGCTATATCGCGAAATAGATACCTATTTGTATATGTATGCTCACGCTAGCTAACAGGAACAGCAACGATGTCGCTATATCGCGAAATAGATACCTATTTGTATTTGTATGCTCACGGTAGCTAACAGGAACAGCAACGATGTCGCTATATCGCGAAATAAATACCTATTTGTATTTGTATGCTCACGGTAGCTAACAGAAACAGCAACGATGTCGCTATATCGCGAAATAAATACCTATTTGTATTTGTATGCTCACGGTGCTAACAGGAACAGCAACGATGTCGCTATATCGTGAAATAGATACCTATTTGTATTTGTATGCTCACGGTAGCTAACAGGAACAGCAACGATGTCACTAAATCGCGAAATAAATACCTATTTATATTTGTATGCTCACGGTGCTAACAGGAACAGCAACGATGTCGCTATATCGTGAAATAGATACCTATTTGTATTTATATGCTCACGGTAGCTAACACAAACAGCAACGATGTCACTATATCGCGAAATAGATATCTATTTGTATTTGTATGCTCACGGTAACTAACAGGAACAGCAACGATGTCGCTATATCGCGAAATAGATACCTATTTGTATTTGTATGCTCACGGTAGCTAACAGGAACAGCAACGATGTCGCTATATCGTGAAATAAATACCTATTTGTATTTGTGTGCTCACGGTGCTAACAGGAATAGCAACGATGTCGCTATATCGCGAAATAGATACCTATTTGTATTTGTATGCTCACGGTAGCTAACAGGAACAGCAACGATGTCGCTATATCGCGAAATAAATACCTATTTGTAGTTGTATGCTCACGGTGCTAACAGGAATAGCAACGATGTCGCTATATCGCGAAATAGATACCTATTTGTATTTGTATGCTCACGGTAGCTAACAGGAACAGCAACGATGTCGCTATATCGCGAAATAAATACCTATTTGTATTTGTATGCTCACGGTGCTAACAGGAATAGCAACGATGTCGCTATATCGCGAAATAGATACCTATTTGTATTTGTATACTCACGGTAGCTAACAGGAACAGCAACGATGTCGCTATATCGCGAAATAAATACCTATTTGTATTTGTATGCTCACGGTGCTAACAGGAATAGCAACGATGTCGCTATATCGCGAAATAGATACCTATTTGTATTTGTATGCTCACGGTAGCTAACAGGAACAGCAACGATGTCGCTATATCGCGAAATAGATACCTATTTGTATATGTATGCTCACGCTAGCTAACAGGAACAGCAACGATGTCGCTATATCGCGAAATAGATACCTATTTGTATTTGTATGCTCACGGTAGCTAACAGGAAATGATATCGCACGTCATGACGTTACAGACTGTTAGTTATTGTGCAAGTCTCGGAAAAAGGCACCAATCTCGAGAACAACCGAATCGTAGATTCATAGATGGCTTATATAGCTTTATTGCCCTCAAAATCTTTATAATCTATCATCTTAACCTTTGCGCGACTATCGCGGTTGAAACCTCCTACACGGTGTTAATGGAGCGTCTAAACGCTTGAGTGCACTTACCAGAGAGCACCCGCTATTTGCTCTTAAAATATTACCCTTTTAGGATTACACGAACAAACGTCTGCGGCTAACTTCATCCGAGTGTTGTTTTAACAGTAATGCCGCTGTGAAGTTGGCGCCGGATGAGATGCTGTTGATTTATTGGCGAACGAGTGTACGGGTTAAGTTGTTCGAGGTTGTTTTATATTATAATGTCTTGCTTTAGAGATAGGGCCTTGGTAGAAGAATAAGATATAGATTTGACAGTGTAATTAATATGACTTGTTGGAGGTTTCATATTTAAGATCATGTAAATAGACAACCCTAAATATTACAGCGCTTAACATGTGATAATAAGTATATGAAACATTTATTAAGTTATAAAGTTACTTCCGACTCAGGGGTGGTTATTTCCACGACACTGAAGTAAAACAATAAACCTAAAAGTAATTATCAAAAAAAAGCCACAATATTTTACTTCTATCGCTTGCTACCGCGCTCGCAACATCGGGCACTCGGCGCCCAGCGGCGTCGAGTCAGTCGAGTGGAGGTGGTCGTACTGGGCGGGGTTCCATGTCCGATGAAATATTAATTTACTTTTTATGTAGACAAAATGAACGCGCGCTTCTGGTCCACAAGCGCGCGTTCATTTTGTCTACATGTGGGACGGTCTCGTGCACGTTGCGGGTATTTCAGGAAAATTTTGATACTTGCATAATTTTGATTTACTAATTGCCGTGTTCAATTTGTCATAAAATTACCTCAACCAATCGCGCGCCAAGTGCCCGATATTGCGAGCGCGGTGGCAAGCGCTACAAGTGATGCCACAATTTTTATTTTTAGGTATTTTTCACGGGAAAATATATATATTTATCACATGTTTTTTGCTTCAGGTCTCCTAAATAGTTGTTATTTTCTACGGTTCTATAAAATACAACCCTTAAGTTTTCATGAGATTTCAATTTCAATGAGATTAATTGGAAATATAATCCTTTCAGTATTGTCAGTTGTAAAGGACGAAAATTATGAATTAATAGACTAATAGACTAATAGAAAATACTTCCAGTCTACTTGATGATAACACTCTCAGGAATGATTTTAGTTAAACATTATTATATCGTGTTGTTGGCTCAGAATGATGATCAAAGAGTGGACTGTATCTTTTATAGAGCTTCGATAGGTTTAATTCAAAAATTGAGACAGTTAATTTATACATCGATCAAGATTGGCAAAGATGAAGTGAAGTCGCAGGCGCAATCGGTCCTGAGCGGAAGGGCGGCTGAGGCACTGGCCGCAACTAACGCTTGGACGTACACCCGCCCTTGAAATATTTTGATCTTCAATATAAGGGTGCGGGCACAGGTCCTGGAAAGCCCGTCAGATGAGGCCCTCCTACGTTTTGAGCTCGAAAACGCGCGCGCCCCGTCCTTGACCAGCACCAACGTGTCCGCACCCAGCTCCCCTGTTAAGCGAAACCATTTGGTCTTCTGCTGCAGCAAAGATACATATTCTGTGTTAAATCGCTTCCAGAAATGCTGACGGAGGTGTTCCACCTTTTGGTATCGTTCTAGTCGGCCAATCTTGGCATCAAGCACCTGCGGATGCGGAACGGACATTAGTGATCGTCCAATCAGAAAATGGGAAGGGGTCTGTGCGAAAAGGTCTGAAGGGTCAGTGGAGAGTGGGAGAAGAGGACGCGAGTTCAATATTGCCTCAATATGAGATAAAGGAGTAGCCAGCTCTTCGTTAGTAAAGTTTAAAAGTTGAAGCAGTCTCCTAAGATGTTGTTTAATCGGACGGCAGCCTCGGCTATGCCGTTGAAGTGGGGAGAATAAAAGGGGACAAATTAAAATTCTATATCTTCCTGAGCCATGTCAGAAGTCACACCACTGTACACACCTGTAGAAAACAGCCTAACTCTTTACAGGCACCTACCAGATTGGTGCCATTGTCCGAAACAATGCTCTGAGGTTTTCCTCGCCGCGCCATGAAACGATTGATGGCGGCCATGTAGGCCTCTTTGGTTAAGTCCTTGATGAGCTCGATATGTACTGCCTTCACTGCAAGACAGACAAAAATGCATAGGTATGATTTTATAAGTCTACACACTCTGCCCTTACGATTAACGATGAGTACTGGCCCGGCATAGTCAATGCTGCAATGTAAAAACGGTAACTCTAGGTTACTTCTAAATAACGGTGTAAAAGTAAAAATCAGTGGACAATTACTTTAAAGTGATATTTAGAAACATAATTAATAAAGATTGCTACAACTTTAACAAATTACTTCATAACAAACTACGAGCATATTTGTTACCTACGTTGACTGTGTCAGTGCAAAGTCCACTAATGGCGACGATCGATCACCTCCATCTATCATTGCAGCAAGGTCACAAGATCGCTTCACTACCATCGCAGGGAAATGATAGCAGATGAAGTGATCCGCTTACCACGCACGATATCTGGGTTCGATTCCTCGCTGCGAAAAAAAAAATGTTTTCGTTCCTGAACAACAGGCATTTTTTATTTTTACTTTTATTTTTCCGACTAAAGGAACACATTCGGTGTTTCCCATCAATACCATGAGATGGAGGAAAAGTGCGCAGGATTTAATCAAATACTCCCTCATAGACGGTTCCCCATATGCTCTAATTGTACCCAAAAAT
Organism: Argyresthia goedartella; assembly: GCA_949825045.1. Lineage (NCBI taxonomy): Eukaryota > Metazoa > Arthropoda > Insecta > Lepidoptera > Argyresthiidae > Argyresthia > Argyresthia goedartella. The sequence continues at coordinate 5,329,925 of OX463814.1, forward strand.
ATGACTTACAATGCGCTGGAGTTTCAGAAGCAAGGTTTTATAATACAAGGAGAGATAGGCGAAATATATAAACAAATAGGAACCCTATAAAAATGAATGAAACCCTGCAACTATAAATAAAAGAACTGGAAACTGAAGTATCCACCAATAGATCAATATCCACGGCACCAACAGCACACAAAAACATCAAGAAGAAGTTAGTAATATACGGCTTAACAGAATACTATAAAGAGCAAGTCAATGATGTAGAGAAGAGAATTGTCAATTCATTTTGGGAAATCTTACATGAAGACCTAAAAGGCTATATGGAAGGTTATTGAATTAATAAGCAAAACAAAATATTAAATATATAATAGAAAACACCCATTATTTTCAACGAACTGGACTATCGGTGGCCGAGTTCTTAGATGGAAAGGCACGCGAAAAAATAAATAAAATGCGACAAGAAATGCTAACGGATCGTAAACATGGATTTAACGCATTAATAAGAAATAATCAAACTATCTACACTGAAATCCAACATATCAGCGAAATTTCTACAGAATATGTGATAGACGCATGTGCAACTTATATGCCCAAAGAAAATATTTTATTAGTGACTATGTACTGGAATACAAGGGAGGAAAATATATTCTATGACCATTTCAAATAAATATCAGAATTCGTAAAAAATACATATCCAAAATCTATGGTTTAGGCGGAGACTTCAACATAAAAATCCTTCAAAAAATTCCTAAAATTAACAAATTTCTAGAATTTATTTCGGTATATATGCTAACCTACATATAATGGAAACCCACACATTACATGCCCAGATTTAATATTCACAAACTTTGATGATAAAACAATATTTACATCAGTAGAAGATAACGGCTTAACCAATCATCCATCTACAATACTAAATTTGAAACCTCCTACTATTACGCGAAAGTCGACATTGTTTACAATGAATAGAATATTTAATGATAAAAATATAGACTTATTTAAAACATAAATTAGTAAAATTGAGTGGAATAACATACTGAAAGAAAATAATACCGTTAAATGAAAATAATAATTTATTTCATGACATACTTATAAAAACAATAAATAAATGTAAACCTAAAATAAAATAAATAATTAAAAACAACTTTAGAAAAGATTGGCATACTACAGGTATTAAACCATCCTGCAAAAATAAATTATATCTAAGAAAATAAACTATAAAAATAGAATTAAAAAAACTATGTAGAGTATTATTAATTAACAAACAAATAAAAAAACGACGAAAGAAAACAAAAATTTAGATCTGATAATTAACAACTCTATAACCAATGATCCAAAACATATTACGAGTATTTTTAACCACAACTTTGCGTCTATAGTAGAGGAGAATGCAACCCAAACCTCGCTAAATACTAACAATGCTAACAGCAATAAGCCCCGCGGACGCCAGCCACTCTATCCCTCCGAAAATACGATATTTCTTAACCAAGTACAAAATAACGAAGTATTCACTATTAAAAAAATACTTAAGAATAAAAAAGTTGCGGAGTAGACCTGATTCCACCCAGTCTCCTTCACTTACCAGGTGTTTATATACTCGAAATATGTAAATTTATTCGAAAATACCCTGAATTCAACACCAGACGTGACAATATACCATCCAACCGTTCCCTAAGACCTACACGAAAAAACAAGTTAATATTACCCATTTCCAACTTCAAACCATATTCATCAGGACCTTTAGTAATATCAATAAAATTATATAATAATCTGCCAGAAACTCTTTTAAATTAACCAAAAGATGATAAATTTATACATAAATTAAAAGAAATGTTATACAATAAATGCTATTTTACAGTAATAGATACTTAAATAAATACAAGACAATATATTAATTTCTAGGATAATTTTTCATGACTAAAACTTTCCATTGACTTTTAGTAAATATAATAATCATAAATAAACAAACTTTGTTTCCCTCTCTTCTATTGCAATGCCTTTTTTACAAGGTCCATAAATAACACATGTATCCTTATAACATCATATGCAACATCAATTTAGAGAATGTAATAAATATATTGAGTATTGAGTACTACCACAAAATAAATAGGTACAGAAGTCAACCACATGTATGTACTTCACTTTTCATAGCTACGCTCGGCGATCGCTCTGGGGTTGTCAACTACGGTAACTAACGGTAACGGTACTACGGTACGAAAAACTAACATGGTACTGGCGCTCCAAAAAACAAAACAATAGACCTGCCTACTATTACAATACAAAAGAACAGAAAAATACCTACACAATTATACGTCTGTCTATTTTCACTATCGAAAATCCCTGAAAACTTCTAAACGGACTATCAGAGTTACAAAATTTCTATTGCCCTGTCCGTTTTAGATCTACACCTGTCAAATGACACGAAAAACAACACAATATCTACACAAACAAAAAAACATGTTTCAACAGTAACTAAGGTGGCGCGAATTTACCTAACAAAAAAATTGTTAATACTTATTTTATTATACTGATTGAAAAATAGGCAACTGTTACACATACAATAAACCGTCCACTGTACAGTTATAATAACTTTTATTCCGTTGCTCCATTGTTGCATTATTTGCATTAACAGACGCCCGTGCCAAGCGGATGGCACTCACGCTCGCACTGGTCCGAACTTGCCCGAGATATCGTGTCCGTGAGCAGTATCTATGTGTGCGTTGCTCGAGCGCGCTAGTATGTAGATAAATTTCTGTACCTATTTATTTTGTGGTCTACAGTCTTCACAAAATAAAAGGCCCGGTGACAGCATCCGAGTCACTGGCGTAATAAAGTTGAATTTAGTTTGGGCCACCGGGCCTTTTATTTTGTGAAGACTATAATATATATTTACTCTGCCATATTCAATAACACTAATGACACAAACCAAAAATAAATATGTTTGTTCTAAGCAGAACTCAGACACTTTTGAGTGAAATCTAGTATATTTTAGTGTTTAAAGTAGTATCTACAACTGAATGTGGTAACCTACGTCGAGTGATTTTTTTGGAATATCGAGTTTGTGATCGGTGACATTTTTTTTACCTTTCGAATAGCATACAAAATTTATGATTTATCTGTTCAATAGAGCTAATCAGGACTTCTTGAAATAGTGCCTAATCTTGTGATAAGACTAGCAAAAGATGCCGTTTGAGGCTAATTTTGCCAGTGTTATGTCTTTTTGATAGTAAATATCATAACTTAGTCAGGGTCTCCTGGAAATTAACGTTTTGAAAATTGCGGCTCGTTATGGTGGTATACATGTTTTTCCTGCGGACGTGAGCAACTGTCCCCCCATCAAAAATCTCATTACAAAACACATAAAATAACCAACATGCCAGACCTCACATAAGCTCAACCCTGCCTACGCTAGCCGGTTGAATTCATCAATGCCTGAATTGAACAATCGGGCCGACCACCTGCCAATTAACTCGGCTGCCATACGGGACCGCCGATTTATTATGATGCCATAGTAGAGCTAACTGTTTGCCAGGAGATAACCACTTCAGTCGGAAAATTGCGTATGAGAATGAGCCTTTTATGTATAGTAGGGTTATTTTTAGACACCGCTCTTAATTGAGCTGGAGACAGAAGTGTATAGGCGGTAGTTAATAAGCTGAACACTTAAAAATAACAATGAAGAGGAGGATAGAAATTATTTATTTGAAATTCTTCGCGTTTGAGTGAGCGGGATAGAGAGAGGTGAGAGCGGCGGGGCCTGTACCTCTGTTTGAATCGCGCGTGGGTAATAGTGCCGGTAAGATATTAAATTTTTATTAAGATCTGAAACAACTAATATGAGTAAGTGTTTTGCTATTCCATTTAAGTATAAACGCTTAAAACATCCTTGCCTGAATCGATTTCGAATTAAATCGATCTCTCTAAGTTGTTTATATTCTTCTTTGTCTCTAGGGGGATCGTCAGATATTTAATATCATAAATGAGCTGGTTGATGGTTATTTTGATGATTCCTTTACTGTTCATATTTCAAACCTTCTTCAGTCGATATTTTTTAAATGGATTGCATCGCCAGAAAAGTTCATAGCATCAAATAAACCAACCTTTATACAATAATATCCAACCAACAGGATAAATCGTCAGTTAGCCACGAGACTGATTGTCAACAGATAGTGGAAAACGCTCGAGCAAAAAATACAGATAAAAAGCAATTTTCCTCGATATTGTTGACTTGCCATACTACAGCAAAATAAAAGCATCAAAGAATAATAATCATGTGATCCCAATTCCAGAAAAATATAGATACGAATATTGTTACTAAGTAAGTAGGTGTTTCTTCTCTCACTCACTTAGTGACTTTCAAGAAAGAACTAAGTAACCTGTGCAATATTTAATATCGACAATGAGTTTCCTTTTCCTGTGCAGGATTCAGCCGCGAATCGCCACATGAAAGGGAAATTTCCTTTTTCAAACTCTTACCATAATCAGTTTTATTCATTAGTTTTGTTGATCACATTTGATTAATTTTTCTCCATGTCAAAAGTCAAACGACTTGTGCAATATTTTTGCCTTCTTACACTACAATTATTTGAGTTTGATGGAAATTCCTAGACGTCAGAATCACATGACAAGGACACTATACTACGAAGGCAATCTGATAAAAAAGCGTGTCTGTTTGCACAGTCTAACAGGCCGATTTGTTAATCCGCAACATTGGGAATGAAATAACATACAAATCGAATTGTGCCTCAGATCAATATTTGCACAAGTAGTGTTTGGGACCCTGTGCTGTCTCTTAGATGGAACGCGGCTGGCAAACTTCTGCAGTGCAGTATCAATTCGATTCCAACTTTATTTGGGTTGCATTACTGATGTGGGGAAACTTATAGAAATTTACATACATACGAGTGCAGGACAGTCGGTATTAAAAGTTGGTATTCGAGTTTGGTGACGTATTTGTAAATACACGAAGACTTTGTTCGGGTATGATGGTAGAGGCAAAGCTGGGTGTAACAGTGTATGGGTATGACAGGTTATCCATAGTTCATCAAAAAACGATCAAGTGCGAGTCGGAATCGCGCAGGAAGGGTTCCTATGAAAAAAATATATTTGATCCTCGCAAAAGGCTCTTTTATCAGAAATGTCACAAGGTACGGTTTAAATAAAATAAAAATAAACTGATTTTCCCTCCAATTGTCCCCCTCCCCCCCCATTTAAACTATATATTTCTCTTAATTTTTCTTGAAATATCTAAGTAAAGACATTTAGGATTAGATTGACGAAACAGATTTATACAGCTGGTGTGAAAGGATATGTCGGACGGGGACGCCCAAGAAGGTCCTCTAAATACCAAATCGGTGATTGGTTAGTGAAGGGGAAAATACGAAGTACCCGTAACCGGCGAGCTTGCATGAAGAGACTTATGAATGTTGAGGAAGCGAGAGATGTATGCCAGGATCGTAGCCGGTGGAGGTCTTTGGTCTCTGCCTGCCCCTCTTCCGGGAAATATTCCTAGGATAAGTATATTCGGAGTTTAGGGGGAGGAATGGTCTTTTTTTGTCTTTTTTATTAAAATATTGAAATCCTCGCAACAAGCCCTTTAATTTGACGTATCATACGATACAGTTAAAAACATAAACATAAACATTTACATACATTGCTTCTGGCCCCCCACTAGGATACCCTGTGTCGTGGGAACCAGAAACAGCGACGTCACACATATGTAAGCATCTAAGATCTGGGGTCTCTTTTTTTTTTACCCCCAGCTGGGGTTCGAACATGGGACCTCCCGCATAGTAAGCAGAGCCACAATCGCCTGGCCACAGAGATTGTCAGTTTTTTTTTTTTTCTGATTTGTCCCCCGAAATTGCCCCCCATTTCAAAATGTATTTTCTTACATCATGCCTTCGTGTTTGGGTCGGTAGCTTTTGAATTCGTTCGTTTTATATTTCTATTACACACTGTAACGGCACCAGGCCAAGGTCGGAGCCGCCGCTATCAGTAGCTATGATCGTCTATTCTATCTACCCCAAAATGAGAGGACCCGATTCCGCTGTAAGATTTGTAAGTAAGAATGATAAGTCTGAATTTCTCGTTCGTCGAGAAGTCCGTTAGGCGTACAATAGTCGAACGAAGTTTGGTTCAGGAAGTTACAGTTTCAAGTTAGACAGAGAAAGCATATATGTCCGCGAGCCGGTAATTCGCATCAGTCAGCGGTGTATTGCGCCAAAAGGATCGTTGTTATATTTTATGTGATGGCACCATCTGGTTTTTGTACATATGAGCGCATGGGAACTTCTTTTGTTTAGTGGTCGACCACAGTTTATAATATTTGTTTGTGATATCGTATAGATATCCGTCGTAGTTTTACGACGTGAGTACTCAATGATATTTCATGTGCTCGCTAGTAGCAGCTTGTGGTGGTTCCAATTATATATTTGGTTCACGGCAATAACGATCCGAAAAGACCGGTTTACACAATTGCGACTTGAGTTCCGAAATGGGTTCTGAACTAGCGGTTACCTCAAAAGGTCCGTGACGTTTTGAAATCTTCAACTCTGCGCAATTTGAGCTGGATGTTATCGAAACGTAAGCATTATTGTTTTAGGAGATCTAACCCACACCATAGCGAAGTGCATAGTTCGATAAATACCGTACTATGAATTCCACTAGCCTCAGCACGTCCTGGGCTGAGCCAAATCATATATACCGACTTAGACCTCCAGCGAAATTTACATTTAATTTAAAAATGCAACTTGAATCCAATCTGACCCAAGGCAATGCAAAACACCTACCCGGACCTAAACAATGAACTTTAGACTGTAAATTGATCTCTTCGCGCGTCCCCGACAACACTCAAATGTCAAAATATCAACAGGATATGTTATCTGTGTTGACACCGGTTTAACTTTGTTCTGAATTTGTTATTTCCATCCGCGGAACCTCATCGATCAAACAGTCTCCCTGTGCCCTGCCAACCTAGGTTTAGCCGCAACTAAACTCCTGTCCAGCCTAGTCTAAAAACCTAGTGTTATACCACGTCCATTATCGACACCACTCGAAAATGCTTGAGTTTGATTTGAATGTGCTTGAATGTTTAACGACTGTGTGTGTGGGAATTACAAAACTCGCTACTCGAAAGGAATGAGGAGAGGATTAGCCCGCGAATATCCTAAGAGCCAATCCAGGAACCCTATGGTGAAGGAAAAAGGAATTTAGGGTCGCTCCAAGCCCAGACTCAGACTCAGATAAATTGACTTAAAAGTTCTTTTCTAACGACCCAAGGATAGTTTTGGAATTTGGGGTAGGTTGATATAAAGGTTAGGAACCGAGATATATCTCGGCGCTTCAGACACTCACGAAAACCCACTGAAACTTCGCAATCACCAATTCGTATAGTTCTGACGCGTAACACGGCAGACAAAACTGTTTAGAACTCGTGAAAGACGACTGTCACAGTAGCTAGACGCTGAGACTGAATGCTCTCCCCTCCCAGACCCTCGTATTTATATGCGTCCTTTGCGAACACGCTCTGCCCAAGCGAAGCTTCTTATCACTAACTACACAGGGTCTAATTTCAACCATGCCATGCAGATCCGCCGTTCTACAAATTGTGTGTACGCATATTCACTATGATCAACCGTAGGTGATCACTCAAATCATTTGGTACTGCCGATACACAGAATCTGTTGATCGCTGACCAATAAAAGCTTGTTGCGATTAATTAAGCATTCCCGACCGCTAGGGCGCGTAGCTAAGACCACCAGAATGCTATCCAAACTAGCGGTGTCAGACCCTCCACATCATAGCTCAATCGCAATTGTGTATTTGCAATCAACATAATAGCTTTCTCCGTTCCATAATAACCTTTCATTATTTAGTTATTCATAATTTTATTCAACGCGCAGCCAAATCGGCTCTGATCTCTACACATCTCGCAGGAATGCGACAAAAAAACTTGACCTGAACTTAACTTTCACGAATGAACCCACGCGTCGGCTCTGTGTTTTTTTTTTTTTGCTAACTTTGCCAGTAAGCTACGCAAAACCCCCAAACGTTATCTGAACCGATTCTCGTATTCAAAACAGCGCGGCGTTGGGCTAGCTCTCTATCACGCAGAATGAAGTATCAAATGTACCGACTCTCGTGTACCATTACAGCCCCCTCCCAGACCTTGAGACACTGTTTATCTCAGTTAACATGGCGCAAGGATCTCATTACCACTATGCTACCCATGCTTTGTACATATCTACTCTATATGTACGGACATCTCAAATCATGTACACAGACCGATGAATCTGTCAATTATGTATATAATATTTACACAACTCGATTGAGTTCTCTCCTGTCTTATCTTATTTATCTATCTAACTATACAACCTCGCTTACCCGCAATTTATCCTAATTCGTATTACTATATATATATACAAATTGTTTTTTTTTTTGTTTTTTTTTTTTTGTTTCCAAACCATGCGAGATCCTTAAATCTACAAAATAGTTATTCAAATTTACAGCTTACAGCTTAATTATATAACTTTTATACACTATCTTATTTATCTACGCCCTTATTCGTCCTCACATAATACCTGGCTATATTTATAGTATTGAAGTTACCCAATATCTCATTTGAACCCGGATCTACTAAAGTATAACAGTTAGGATATACCACTGCCGAAATAACATAAGGCCCTTTATACAACAATGAAAATTTCCGCATGATTTTATGTTCTTTATTTGAACGCACAAAAGTCTTAAGTTTCACATAATCACCTATACGATAGACTTCTAACTTACGCCGTTTGTCCGCCTGTCGCTTACGTCGTTCACTAGAACTTTTAGAGTTTTCTATCGCTACATTTCGCACCTGTTCCGTATCCCGCACACTATGGCCTAATAACCATTCATCGCCTAATTCCTTGTCAATAGTTAATGGTTCCCGCCTACCAAACGCTAACTCATTAGGCGCAAAGCCTGTGCTTGTGTGTTCGATATTATTATAGCAATTCTGAATGTCCGGTAACACGTCGACCCAACTACGATTACTTCCGCCGCAATAAGTTCTAATCAGTCGACCTAGCTCGCGATTCACTCTTTCTACGCTATTAGAATTTGGACAATACACCGACGTATGAGTGACCCGAATCCCCAGCTGTTTGAGTCCAAATTCCCAAACTTTCGATATGAACTGTGGTCCTGAGTCCGTAATTATAGTTTCGATAGGTATTTCCCTATGAAATCTCTTTGTACAAGCGAGCACGCTCCTACCTGTCGCTTTTCGCGTTGGATACAATTTTATTACCTTACTGTACACGTCTTGAATCACATATATATATTGATATCCGAATTTACCTACGGGCAATGGCCCATAAAGGTCCGAGAAAACTTTCTCACCCAACCTTTCCGCCAACACCGGTGTACAAGGACCAACGGTATTGTTAGTACTTGGCTTGACCTTTTGACATATGTCACACTTTCTTATCACCGCGCTAATCACCCTACTCATATGAAGAAAATAATATCTGTCCTTCATCAGTGCTAATATTTTATATCTGCCGTAGTGACCTATTTCTTCATGTATGTGTAAAATTAGTTCCTCCTGTAGTGATTTCGGAATTACTAGCAACTGTACGTTCCGCTTCGGCACGTGAAAATATAACGTATCACCTACTAGCTTGTAATTTTCAAAACCTCTCGTTCCCGTATCTACCACCTTACGTCTGATACAACCGCTAATTCGATTTAACCGCTCATCTTCGCTTTGTAATCTCGCAATGTCCCGTAAACTCGAAATAACACTTGCGGTATTCGATGCCTGAAACCAGAATATCCCCGGCTGAACATTTGTACTGTCAATCATACCTCCAGGTCCCGCTATTTGCCTGCTTAGCGTGTCGGCAATTTGATTATCAGTCCCTCGCACAAATTCTATGTCGTAATCGAATTGCTCTAAAAACATAATCCACCTAGTTACGCGTGCCCCTAATAAGGTCCACGACTTAATGAACGTCAAACTTTTATGATCAGTTCTAATCATAACCTTTTCTCCCCGCAAATATATCTCAAATCGCTTTAAAGTGTATATAACTGCATACATTTCCTGTTCACTGATAGCCCATCTCGTCTGAGCACCCTTAAATGCCTGCGAACAGAACCCTATAATTCGTTCCTGGCCCGAATCATCTAATTGATAAACATAGCCCCCAATTCCTATAGCGCTGGCGTCACATTGAACTTAATATGTTTTTCCCGCCAATGGCTGACTCAAAATTATACTTTCTGAGAATTGATTTTTTATCTCGTCAAAAGCACTTTGCATCTGCGCACTCCAGACGAACTTGACTCCAGACCGTAATAAATTGTACAAGGGCTGTGTTAACGTTCCAAAATTTTTTATAAACCTCCGAAAGTAATTTATGAACCCCAAAAACGCCCTCAATTGCCTGACAGTTCTGGGTGACGGATATAATTTAAGTGTTTCAATTTTGTCCGGGTCCATCTGCAAACCTTGTGTAGACAAAATATGCCCCAATAACTTGACCTTTTTTTGTGCGAACTCGCATTTTTTTAGTTTGCACGTGAAGCCCGCGTCTTTCAATTTACTCAGAACCGTGTCCACTTGAGACAAATGCTGTTCGAAGTCACCCTCAGTTAAAATTGCCAAATCGTCAACAAAATTTAAACAATATGACCTAACCTCTGGCCCTAGAATTAAATCCATCGCCCTCGAAAATGAACCCACGCTGGTTTTCAACCCCTGAGGTAAAACGTTGTAAACATAACTTCTGCCTTGATATACAAAACCCGTGTATCGTTTAGATTCGTCTGATAATGGTATAGAAAAATACGCATCTTTGATATCAATAACTCCTATGTAGTTTATTCGGCGCCCGGATTGCAATATCTCACTCATTAAAGGTGTGGTTTCAACCTCCCCAACCATTCCCATGTTTAATTGTCGTGCATCTAGCAAAATACGGACCTCTCCTGATTTCTTTAATGTACAAGTCAATGGACTGCTGAAATCCGTAGATTGCCTGCTAATAATACCTATCACTTCCATTTCTTCCAATCGTTTTGTTACTTTATCGCGATATGCGAACGGTATGGGATAGCTTCGTTTTACGAAAGGCGTTTCATCTCTCATTTTTATCTCATGTATATATTTATTTGTCCGACCTATCCTATCGCTAAGCAACTCTGCATGTTTATTTAACACCGGCAATAACTTTGTTTTGTGTTCTACAGGTATTGATGAATTATTCACATATTCCTCTATCATATTTCTACTGGTATCTTGGTTCTGTACTTCCATTGTACAACAGCAAAAATCCTGATCAGGGCTAGTACCTTATGGTATTTCACACATCCGCCCGGCGCTTCGTATAATTAGCCTCTTATTACCCTCACACATTAAACTGGCTCGCGTCTGTTGTATAAAATCAAACCCTAAAATTAAATCTTTAGGCACCCTTGTTAATACTAGCATTGGAGTATCGATAACGCATTCACCTATCGTTAATGGTAACGTTACTAATTTATCAACCTTTTCCTTACTGACTCCAAATGCACCTGTGATTCTCAAACTTGGAATCGGTATTTCCGTCGGTTTTCCCAATTGACTGCACACTTCTTCGTACACTCTCCGACTTATTACGCTGATTTCGCTCCCCGAATCAATCAAACTCCTTACAACAATATTCCCAATACGCACATCTATCTCAGGTAATGTCAAAGTACTACATAACTCGCGCCCACACTCAGTCGAATCGTCGTCTCTGAATATCGTATGTAAACGTCTGTCATTTCGATCTCTACAATTCGATCTAGATTTTTCCTCTAAACACACGGCATATCCGTGCGCTTTATGCGCTAGTAATTGAATAAATTCATTCACACCCACGTTCGAATCCAAATTACACAAATCATACAATCTATGCTTTTTTCCAATTTGATCGGCTGTCCACCCAAACCGTAATAAATATCTGAGCGCGAACGACCCGCGCGAGTCCACTAGTTTTTTGAATTCTGACTTATCGCATTATTCCTGTCACTTGAACTTTGCCCTGCCTCTGTATCTCCTGAACTATCATTGCCCCTCTGGAATTCTATTGCCCTGAAGCTAGGCTGAGGCTGTCTGCCTCTACCGCGAAAATAACCGCGACCGCGCGTCCCAAATTCGTTTCGCGCCTTCGTTACCGCGCTATAATTATTCCTACGACTTATCGCGTTATAACGTAACGTATTTACCCGCATAGCTCGATATTGCCCACGCATGTAGCTATTCCGCCTTACATTATTCGTATCCATTGTCTCAGAACCATGTATCGCACTTAATTCCCCATCGACATTCCGTTCTAAATGCCGAAGGAATTCGACCGCATCACGTATAGTCATTGACTCCTTTCTAGCAAAAAACGCTACCTGAATATCACGCGGCAACTGTCTGAAAATCGTGTTGATTTTCTCCGTATCAGTAAACGGTATCGTAAGCTCATATATGCTATTTGTTCGATTCCAAATCGATATTCGATCGATGGTTTCGGAACGGCCATTTTGAATTTGACGTTGCTGCCAACCTAGCAGTTTTTTGACAACAGACAGACGAAAGCCCTCGCAATGTAACGCGTATTGGATAGGGATTGAAATTAAATCGCAAGCCATCTGGAATGTATTCGGGTTCCCCTCAGGATTGTCTATATAGCTGAGTGTGTTGTGGTTCCCCGAACCAGATAAGGTTCGCATTTACGTGGCCGATTGGTTTTCCCACGTAACATAACCTGTGTTGGAACACTGTGCTGGCCTGCCAGTCATACCTGGTTGGCTGAAGAACCTGTCTACCAAGAAGAGCCTAGGGTGCACCCGGGCCTTGCAGAGAGACAGGAGGTTGACGGGACCGAAGCACAGACCAGGTTAGATCGACTCCATAATTAAATGCTCGGTGAATCGCCGACGTTCACACTTCTTGGCATCTGATCGCTACGCTACCTCGTAGCTGATGGGCCCTTGCGAGGTCATTAGGTGCCGAGAGGCCTGAACATTTTGGTAGCAAGAGTGTGGTTTCCTGAGATTTGCAGCCGTCAAGGGCTCCAGGAACCCACGATTTGGGACTATCAATCTGTAGGTATAGGCGGTTATTAGCTAACTTGGTGTTGTTCCTGTATCCACATAGATTGGTAGTATTGTAAGCTATAAGTCTATTGCTGGTAGTAGACAGACAGATATTACAGTTTTCCCTAAATGACCAGTTGTACTGAGATGTGACTCAGAATAGTAGGTACTCAACTTAGGTACATTGTAGGTGAATTGAAATTTGCATTGAAGTACCAGTTAGTCAATCTATTAGTGGTCTAGTAATGCTAATGAATGTTTGGTTAACATAGGTAGTTACATCTATTGATAGCAGGCTATTACATTGTTTTCAGTTTATAGCAATTTATAACTTGAACTAATATTGACTATCTGTGTGTGTTATAATGATAAAGGGAAACTAAATTGTATTTACAGAATTTATATAGATATAAAACTCGGTTCCTATTGTAAGGAAAACAGCATTGTTTAAGTTGTGGTTTAGGGTTCCCTCGTTTGGGTTATAGACTGGAGGGTCCAATAAAATTGAGTTACTGCAAATTGTGAGTAAGTATCGTTCCGATCATGTCGTTATCTGAAATCCAGAAGGGTGTTTCTAAGGAACTCAGATGGTTTTCCTCCGCGCACGGTCTGATAGACCGTTTAGATAGGCATGATGTGGTATTGGAGCGGTCTATGGACGTTAAGGAACGTTACAACAGGGTGCTCGAATTGTCCGCGCAGGCGGAATCAGTTGATGGTTGCGCACCTGACAGGCTGTCACGGTTGCTAGGGGATGTCGACCAATGTATGGAGATGGCAGCTGCTATCACGCAGAAGGCTGCGGACATACGTAGACAGCGCGAGTCCAGCCATGGTGGTGACATTGAAGCACCTCTGCCGCTTCAGGGTTCGGGGTCCAGGTTACCTGCCATAACTATGCCTACTTTTGACGGAGTGTCCGGTGAATGGATGAGCTTCATCAATCTGTTCGACAGTTTGGTGCACATGCGATCGGACATTACCAAGTCTGTCAAGATGGCTCAGATGGTGGCAGCATTGAGGGGTGAGCCTAGGGAGCTGGTCGCTCATTTGACAGTTACGGAGGGTAACTATGAAACGGCCAGACAATTGTTGGTCAGACGTTACCATAACAAACGGAGGTTGGCCGATGCCCAACTGAACCGTTTGTTTAGTATCCCGGTTGTGAACAAGGTCGGGGCCATACAGACGGAGGTTTTGAACCCATTGTTGTCCGTCACCAAGGCTCTAGAGAATCTTGGACTTCCGGTTGGTGAATGGTCGTACCTACTGCTGTACATTGTACTTTCCCGCCTACCCGCTGACGTGCAGACTCGTTTCGAACAGTCTCACGGGAGGTCGGCCGAGGACCTGCCCGCCTCCTCCGACTTGGTCGGATTCTTGGAAGAGGAGGCTCGACGGGCAGAGAATTTGGGGTTGACGGTCACCCATCCTTCGGAGCCACAGAGAGCTGCCGGGAGCGCTGTGAGTAGGGGCCCTCCGACGAGGAAGGACCGCACCAACCGGCAGTCGTATGGGACTGTGAGTGCATTGACCCCACATAGTGAGACCTGCCCATGTTGTAGGCAGATTGGCCATGCTGTGGCCAATTGCAATAAGTTCGGGGAACTTAGGGTTGAGGGACGGCGCCGGATGGCCAAGCAGCGGAGCTGGTGTTTCCTGTGCCTCGGGCCACACATGGCTAGGGACTGCACGCGCACAAAATTGTGCGGATATTGTGGTGGGGCCCACAACAATCTGTTGTGCATGAACCGGTCCGGCCAACAGCCACCACAGGGCCGTACCCAGGGTGACACGGCATGGGGCCCTGAGAATTCGTTTGCGTCTCGGAGCGCAACTCAGGAGCCAACGTCCCCACGTCCACAGGGCCGTACCCAGGGTGACACGGCATGGGGCCCTGAGAATTCGTTTGCGACTCGGAGCGCAACTCAGGGGCCAATGTCCCCACGTGCACAGGGCGGTACTAGGGTGCAGGGCCGCACTCAGGGTCATCACATGGGGGGCCCTGAGTTTTCGGTTGCGACTCAGCATCCGACTCAGCGGGCAATGGGGCCACAAGCACGCAGCCACCCAGGGGTGCAGGGCCGCACTCAGGGTCATCACATGGGGGGCCCTGAGTTTTCGGTTGCGACTCAGCATCCGACTCAGCGGGACATTGGGTGTGTTCAGCGGGCCGTAACGGGCGGGTGGCATGGGACACCATCGAGCTATGCGGGTGCGGTTCGGACGCCGCCTCAGTTGTCGCCCCGCTCGTCGCCTCGTCCTCGTCGGTCGCATGTGATGTCCCCCCCGCTCATGGAGCGGCCACGGTTGAATTCACGCCCACCCCCCTTCGGGGGGCGTCGTAGGGTGGCAATGGAACCGGCGCGTGGGCCATTTGTACAATGGGACCCTCTGGCGTATAGCTGCCTACCTGATCGGTTACAGGCACAGTGGGGCCCCGGGGGCCCTCGCTAGGAATTTGCGGCCCAACAATTTGTTGCCCCCCAACCGGAGACGGTGGTATTACCGATCGCCTCTGTGCTTGTTTGGGATTTGGCGGGCAACCCAACATACGTTCGCGCCCTATTAGATTCTGGAGCTCAGGGCTGCATTGTGTCGAATGATTTAGCAAAATGGTTGGGCCTCAATATAAATAATGTATCGCTGCCGAGGAAATTGATCCCTGCTGGGGATTACAGGGCAACCCTTCACGGGTTTTGTGATGCCTCTGAACGAGGGTTTGCGGCAGCGGTTTATTTGCGAACCGTCACCTCCACCGGGGAGGTCGACGTGCGTTTGGTTTTGGCAAAAACCAAGGTAGCGCCTATTCGGACAAGGATGACGATTCCAAAACTGGAACTGTCCGGGGCTGCTCTTTTGACCAAACTTTTGAATCACACTCTAACAGTGTTGCGTGGGTCAGTGGTTTTGGAGGATACGGTGTACGCGTGGACGGACAGCCAGATTGTTTTGTGCTGGCTGAAGGCTTCGGTCCATAACTTAGAGGTTTTTGTTGCGAACCGTGTCTCCCAGATTGTGTCGTCTGAGGTCCCACTGACCTGGAGACATGTACCAGGAGAATTGAACCCGTCTGATTGTGCATCCAGGGGATGTCGGGCTCCTGAACTCGTTAGACACCATTTGTGGTGGGGACCACCCTGGCTTGCCAGGAGAGAATCGGACTGGCCCCACAGCCATGTAGTAGTATCTTCGGATCATGGCCCCAGAGCGGCCGTGCATGTTACCCAGAAGGCTGAGGACCCTGACGCCGGGTTTCTGCTGGACCGGTATAGCTCATGTGTGTTTGTTTGTTTATCCACCAAGGCGGTACATCTCGAGCTCGTTGCTGATCTCTCGACAGAGGCTTTCATTGCTTGTTTGGATAGGTTTGTTTCTCGAAGGGGACTTCCAACTTTGATCCGCTCTGATAACGGCACTAACTACGTCGGTGCGGAACGATACTTACGAGAGATAGTCAACTTTTTGAATGTAAATAAAGTGGATATTGGAACGGCCCTCTCCCGTCGGGGTATACAGTGGACCTTCAGCCCACCGAGTTGCCCCCACTGGGGTGGGATTTTTGAGGCCGTAGTTAAGTCAGCTAAGACGCACTTGGGGCGTATAGTAGGTCAGACCGCGCTGACTTTTGAGGAGCTCGCGACATTGTTTTGTAAGATCGAGGCCGTTCTCAATTCGCGACCGTTGTGTCCGCTCAGCTCGGATCCAAATGACCTGGAGGCTCTGACCCCAGGCCATTTCTTGATAGGACAGCCACTTAACGCGTTACCCGAGCACCCCTTCGAGGGAGTGAAATTGTATCGGTTGTCAAGGTACCAGATGTTGCAGCAGTTTACTCAGAATTTCTGGAAGCGTTGGTCGCTCGAGTATCTGCATATCTTACAACAGCGCCTTAAGTGGACTGACAAAACCAGCCCCCCTAGTGTTGGTGACCTCGTTCTGGTTAAGGATGCTAACCTACCGCCACTACGTTGGCGCAGGGGGCGCATTGTTAACTTGTTCCCTGGCAAGGACGGGACCCCCCGGTCTGCAGAGGTTCTAGTAGGAGGCTCGGTTCTAAAACGAGCGGTAGCAACGTTGTCTCGGCTGCCCGTAGATTAGGGGACAGGTGGGTGCCTGTCCGGGCGGGTGATTGTTCGATTCCAAATCGATATTCGATCGATGGTTTCGGAACGGCCATTTTGAATTTGACGTTGCTGCCAACCTAGCAGTTTTTTGACAACAGACAGACGAAAGCCCTCGCAATGTAACGCGTATTGGATAGGGATTGAAATTAAATCGCAAGCCATCTGGAATGTATTCGGGTTCCCCTCAGGATTGTCTATATAGCTGAGTGTGTTGTGGTTCCCCGAACCAGATAAGGTTCGCATTTACGTGGCCGATTGGTTTTTCCCACGTAACATAACCTGTGTTGGAACACTGTGCTGGCCTGCCAGTCATACCTGGTTGGCTGAAGAACCTGTCTACCAAGAAGAGCCTAGGGTGCACCCGGGCCTTGCAGAGAGACAGGAGGTTGACGGGACCGAAGCACAGACCAGGTTAGATCGACTCCATAATTAAATGCTCGGTGAATCGCCGACGTTCACACTTCTTGGCATCTGATCGCTACGCTACCTCGTAGCTGATGGGCCCCTGCGAGGTCATTAGGTGCCGAGAGGCCTGAACACTTTTCAATTGAGAGGCAAAGAATTCTTCCATACTTTGACCTTTCTTAGAATCAAACTTCGCAGTTAGGAATCTTTGCTTAATTAATTCCTGTTCATTATCACCCCAGAATACCTCTCTGAAATCTTTTTCAAAATCCGAATAGGTTCGCCATGAGTCTGTGTATATGCTCATTCGAACTTTTGCAATTCCTACCAAACTATACGTTGCCCATATCAAAGCCCTAGAACTATCTCCCGAGACTTTAATATAAGCCTTTAAATCTCTTAAGAAAATCATCGGATTTTCCGAACTCCGCCCATCGAATGTCGGCAACTTCTGTGTCATTTTCACAATGCATGATTGACGTTTTTCCACCGATTGTTCAAACGTCTCTAGTTCCTGTCTGTCCGAAGTCCTACTAGCATTGCTCGTGCTGGAACCCCTTTCCAAACTGTCTTATCTATTCACTATTTCAGATAACAATTGCGTCACCTGTTCTGACGCCATTTCACTTGTGTGTGAAAGTGAATTTTGTGCTACCCGACTATCGTTTTTTCTACGCCGGCCGGCCATCCTGAACACTAAACCGTCGTAGCTCGTACAAAGAATTGTGAAAACAATGCCCCTTTTTTTTGCTTATTTCTTATTTACAAAACTGAACTGTTTAAAATCGTTTCTACGTTGTGTTATTTTTAAAAGTAACGCGTTAGACCTTGATTCTTTTAGAATATCTAGGTATCAGACTATCTAGGATATCCTTCGGTCTCGGCACCAAGAAATCTGTAACGGCACCAGGCCAAGGTCGGAGCCGCCGCTATCAGTAGCTATGATCGTCTATTCTATCTACCCCAAAATGAGAGGACCCGATTCCGCTGTAAGATTTGTAAGTAAGAATGATAAGTCTGAATTTCTCGTTCGTCGAGAAGTCCGTTAGGCGTACAATAGTCGAACGAAGTTTGGTTCAGGAAGTTACAGTTTCAAGTTAGACAGAGAAAGCATATATGTCCGCGAGCCGGTAATTCGCATCAGTCAGCGGTGTATTGCGCCAAAAGGATCGTTGTTATATTTTATGTGATGGCACCATCTGGTTTTTGTACATATGAGCGCATGGGAACTTCTTTTGTTTAGTGGTCGACCACAGTTTATAATATTTGTTTGTGATATCGTATAGATATCCGTCGTAGTTTTACGACGTGAGTACTCAATGATATTTCATGTGCTCGCTAGTAGCGGCTTGTGGTGGTTCCAATTATATATTTGGTTCACGGCAATAACGATCCGAAAAGACCGGTTTACACAATTGCGATTTGAGTTCCGAAATGGGTTCTGAACTAGCGGTTACCTCAAAAGGTCCGTGACGTTTTGAAACCTTCAACTCTGCGCAATTTGAGCTGGATGTTATCGAAACGTAAGCATTATTGTTTTAGGAGATCTAACCCACACCATAGCGAAGTGCATAGTTCGATAAATACCGTACTATGAATTCCACTAGCCTCAGCACGTCCTGGGCTGAGCCAAATCATATATACCGACTCAGCTTACACATTAGACCTCCAGCGAAATTTACATTTAATTTAAAAATGCAACTTGAATCCAATCTGACCCAAGGCAATGCAAAACACCTACCCGGACCTAAACAATGAACTTTAGACTGTAAATTGATCTCTTCGCGCGTCCCCGACAACACTCAAATGTCAAAATATCAACAGGATATGTTATCTGTGTTGACACCGGTTTAACTTTGTTCTGAATTTGTTATTTCCATCCGCGGAAACTCATCGATCAAACAGTCTCCCTGTGCCCTGCCAACCTAGGTTTAGCCGCAACTAAACTCCTGTCTAGCCTAGTCTAAAAACCTAGTGTTATACCACGTCCATTATCGACACCACTCGAAAATGGTTGAGTTTGATTTGAATGTGCTTGAATGTTTAACGACTGTGTGTGTGGGAATTACAAAACTCGCTACTCGAAAGGAATGAGGAGAGGATTAGCCCGAGAATATCCTAAGAGCCAATCCAGGAACCCTATGGTGAAGGAAAAAGGAATTTAGGGTCGCTCCAAGCCCAGACTCAGACTCAGATAAATTGACTTAAAAGTTCTTTTCTAACGACCCAAGGATAGTTTTGGAATTTGGGGTAGGTTGATATAAAGGTTAGGAACCGAGATATATCTCGGCGCTTCAGACACTCACGAAAACCCACTGAAACTTCGCAATCACCAATTCGTATAGTTCTGACGCGTAACACGGCAGACAAAACTGTTTAGAACTCGTGAAAGACGACTGTCACAGTAGCTAGACGCTGAGACTGAATGCTCTCCCCTCCCAGACCCTCGTATTTATATGCGTCCTTTGCGAACACGCTCTGCTCAAGCGAAGCTTCTTATCACTAACTACACAGGGTCTAATTTCAACCATGCCATGCAGATCCGCCGTTCTACAAATTGTGTGTACGCATATTCACTATGATCAACCGTAGGTGATCACTCAAATCATTTGGTACTGCCGATACACAGAATCTGTTGATCGCTGACCAATAAAAGCTTGTTGCGATTAATTAAGCATTCCCGACCGCTAGGGCGCGTAGCTAAGACCACCAGAATGCTATCCAAACTAGCGGTGTCAGACCCTCCATATCATACCTCAATCGCAATTGTGTATTTGCAATCAACATAATAGCTTTCTCCGTTCCATAATAACCTTTCATTATTTAGTTATTCATAATTTTATTCAACGCGCAGCCAAATCGGCTCTGATCTCTACACATCTCGCAGGAATGCGACAAAAAAACTTGACCTGAACTGAACTTCCACGAATGAACCCACGCGTCGGCTCTGTGTTTTTTTTTTTTTGCTAACTTTGCCAGTAAGCTACGCAAAACCCCCAAACGTTATCTGAACCGATTCTCGTATTCAAAACAGCGCGGCGTTGGGCTAGCTCTCTATCACGCAGAATGAAGTATCAAATGTACCGACTCTCGTGTACCATTACAACACCATGGACAGTTAAACGAGTGATCCTATAATGATCCCTATTTTCCTTTTTAAGATACGGTGCCCTAAAACTTCAAAAAGCGGAGGGGCTGAAATTATTTAAATTATTGATATTTTTACTACTCTAGGTACAGGAGATTATACATAATTGCTGGTTAAACTGCACAATTCTGCGTTTTTTGTCACTTTGACCTAGTTAAGCGGTTATTATGAATAATCATCGACGCATTCACTTGGACATACAACATAGCGAACATGATTAACCTTCTACCGAACCGTATACATAGAAAACATATATATTTACATATACATATTATAAAAAAAGCCAGAAACGGGCGGCCAAGTCTACACGATGAGACTCTCTGAGACTACGAAAGCTTAAAATTGACATCTTTGGTATCCTATTTTTTCATCAATTAATGGTTCAATGGTCTATCCTATATATCCCTGTAATACGTACTTATGTATATAATAACTTTATCCCTCCTTTCATTTCAGGAATATTCTGATATGCAGTTTGTTTTATAAACCAGTACGTGCTCTTCGAAACACGGAGGGACTTAATTATTGGTCATCGTGTGGTAGACTCATGAATTCGCTTGCCAATTACTAAGCTACTTAGGTACACAACTGAGGTGTGCTTTATTTACTTAATGTTGAGGTGTTGGCTATTATGGAATGCACTTTTGTATCGAATCATTAGTTTCATGATTGCTCGAGTTATATTAAATGCATGCTTAAGTCTAAGTAAATAAAGTAAATGTAGCCCATTTTTGTCCCCAGCGAGGGGCACGCCTTTACCTGGATACGAGTAAGATTGAGCCATACTCCACCACGCTGGCTCAGTGCGGGTTGATGGAGGGGTGTCGGGCTTGTGGCCAACCCGACTGTCAGAAGTTATCAAGCTGCCCTATTCGGGCCTCTGACACAGCTTTACGACGACTACTTGCGATAGTAGCCGGGACCTACAGCTTAACGTGTCATCCGAAACACGGAAGCATCCCAAACAAATGCCACATAGAACGGACACCTATCCAATGCACGTCTCGGTCAGATGTTGCTAGCCGCACGATCGTCTCCGATGTGCGAACACCACTAGGCTACGGACGCTTCCTTAAGTCTAAGTAGTTGATATTATAATACATAGATATAGTCATGCCTTTTACTCGTAGGACACGGGATGGTAGAGTGACAGCTGCGTTCCCATTTTACCCAGTTATTCCATAGTCTGTTTTGCGCGACATGGCCCGCACGCAAATTTGCTACGATGCGACATGCTAGCGCATCGTAGCAAATTTGCGTGAGGGCCATACCGCGAGCGTGATGAGTTTCGCGCGACACTAAAAGGGCCTTACCATATCATCCCAGGGTCGATAGACGACGAAGATTATTTAACTTCAACAATCTTACTTGTTAATTTCTCAAGTGAAATAGCGCCTATCGTGCTGTCTTTTTAATTCATTTCAACCAATACAAGGTGGAATAAGAAGGAATCCACAGCAGTTATTCTGACTTTTAACAGTGGCAGCCATTCGCGGGAATATCTCGCATTGCTTCCTTTGCCCCGCATCCCGTTTGTTGTGGAGTTGAAGGAAATTCGATTTGAAACTTTCCTGAGAATCTTTGATGAAGCAAAGCGAAACATTCTTTTGTACATTGTCTGCCGGTTTCTGCTGTAATGATCGGTCGTAAATAAATTGTGCTGGAATTTGTATCTGAAGTCGGTGTCAACAAATGGGGTACTAAAACGTATAATTTTTTTTAGGATATGATTTGACTATAACCACACTATAATCTGATTTAAGGGTTTTATGAAATACAGCACGATTTTATTAGGCACATCGATCAACATTTTTTCGTGATAATAAAGCACTTTCATAAAGTCGTCAACAGCTTCATCACCGCTGGTTTTATACAACGATGTGTCATAATTTCCGTATCGACTAACAATTCATAAGTATTGCTACGTAATAATGCTCGCTGTCTCGCTCACCCGCGTCGTAGGTACGCTTGCTGTCTCGCTCTCCTGCGTCGTAGTTACGCTTGCTGGTCTCGCCGACATGTTGTTTGCAGTTGCGGTCGGCTAGGAACTTGCACCTATAGAAAACCTAAAAATGAAAATTCACAAAGAAACAAACTCAAACTTATAATTCAATTACCTTATGTAAGTATCCTAATATCCATAAAAAACGTCCTTGTCAAAAGGGAGAGTGAAAATAAAAAATGGTGGCTTACGTCTCGTCGTCGACGAATACGGTTTAAAAGCACGAAACGCGCAAAAGGACCCTTTTTTAGCTTTGACAAAACGCTGCTGTGCTGTTAGGCGCCTTTACCCTTTGAGCTAGAAAAGGGGACCTACAGAACCTTCATTTCTTATCATGTTATAATAACGAGAAAGCACACACAAAAATAGTTCGAGAATAGTGCTCTGTGGTAGGCTTAATAATGAGAGAAATCGACAGCAAACCAGTTTATACAAAATGAACGATTACACGTGTATGACTTATACGTTGGAAAGGTAGCAGTTATATTCTACTTGACAAAAAATGTGTAAAAACTGGAATTGGCGAGAAAAGGAATAAATGAAGATTAATAAAAGTAGTTGAAGCGTGTTTCTGTGTGTCTCTCCTCGGAAACTTACTTCGGACGTGCATTCAATTACTCTCGTGTGTTGAGTGTCAAAGGCTTTTAGTGTCGTGTGCCGTTTAATCCACGGACTAAACGGTTTATTCCCGTTAACATTTTAAATTTCCTACAATAACTGATTTATTTTTGGAAATTGGTATTCATATTCATATTCATATTCTTCATTGCATAGATAATATAAGGTTACAGGCAATTAAAAGAAATGTAATAAGCAAAGGCGAGCTTATCTCTAAAAAGAGATTTCTTCCAGCAAACCTAGGCACGACAGGAGAGTTAATTATACAGGAAAAAAAAGGTATTCCAAATAGTAACGCATAAGTTATGCTTACCCTTTGAGTTCGATGGGCAGATGAATCGTTGTTACTTGAGTGTATTTAGTACACAACGGTGACAACCACACCAGATCTGGGATGTATCCATGTTTGTGACGTCACTGTTTCTGGTTCCCTCGACACAAGGGAACGTACACTATTGTGGGGCCAGAAACAATGTATGTTATGTTTTTATTACATTCTATTTGGAGCTCCAATCAGCGCTTTTGCGAGAAATGTATTAATTATTCTTTTCTTCTACCGTTTGACGCGACACAAGATCCATTTCCCTTAAAATAAAGCGACTTAACCCATTAAGCCCTTGTGACGCCATTGTGCTGCCACTTGCCATTATAGGTTTTAAATTAAAAAAAAATTGCGATGCCTCATAACCTGGTTCAGGGCTCGAAAGGTTAAAAGTTTGGGCTTCAAAACTTTGAGTAGGCTGTTGTGCATCTGGGCGATACCACAGAAATATTCACATAAATACTCGACGTTAACGGTACACAGACCTCTTTTTGCGTGAGGTATGAAAAAACAATTTCATTCGTATCATAAAAGCTATGTTCAATCACGATGTTGCGCGTTGAAGCATTGTTAAGCACTCATAAATAAAAATGGCCAATCCAATGTTGTGTGCTGACGTCCGATACACAATGTACTTGACGTCTGTTGTGTGTCGTACGAACAGACCGCAAAGTAAGAGATATTATTTCATATTCAGGATTATTTATTGAATTAGAAATAGTCAGGCATTTTCGAAATTTACCACTGAGTTTTAAGAGATTGAAGACCTCTGTGGCTTAGCGGTTGTGGCTCTGCCTACCATGCGAGAGGTCCTGAGTTCAATCCCCGGCTGGAGGTAAAAGATAAAAAAACCCTAAAAAAAGTTTAAATGTGTGGGACGTCGCTGTTTCTGGTTCCCACGATACAGGGTATCCTAGTGTGGGGCCAGAAGCAATATATGTGCCTGTGTGCAAATATTTATGTTTATTTTAACAATCAAACAAGGAACTCCTTGAGTGTTGGTTATACAATCATGTAGTTCTACCAAGGAGAAAGAAAGTTCGAGGGGAAAAGACGCGCTGGCAGAAGGAGGAAATCGTGGCTCCGCAACATCAGAGAATGGACGGGAGTGGCCAGCGTAGAACAGCTGATGCGCTTGGCGATGAACAAGAAGGAATATGAGGAGCTGACCGCCAACCTCCAGTAGTGGAGAGGCACAATAAGAAGAAGACGTTCTACCAAATCACATGAGCCAGTCTTGGAGTTGTAGGCCCAGACATAAAGGAACCCTTTCCCGATCTGGCTATAAACAGTCAACGTTTGCATCCATTTGCCAACACGTCTCAAAACCTCAACTATGCCGTCCACTTTACCTCTTTGTTGCCACGTCCCAGCCACCACGTCACTATGGCCCGATATTAAAAGCCCAACTCAACTGCTGGCCAGAGCGCCCTGTTATTACCCAGCTTGCGGTCGTCAACTGTCCTGCGCGACCCTTGTTACAAAGGGTTAAGAGTTTACGTGTATCCCGAAATAATCAATTTTCACCTTCGAGTTTCTTGGACCCTTCACAGCGAGAACTGCTACACGATCGGTTCGGGTATTTAAATGTCAAAAAAGTTGATATCATTTTGAGTTTAATTTTAATGTTTTAGTTCTATTCCTTTAAACAAAACCAATATTCACAAATAGATGCGTACCTGTGACCAAACGAATGTTTTTAATTAGCTACTCTATAATAGGAACATTTAAGTGTTTTGATTCACAACTACCCATGTCTTGCCGGCAAGATGTTTTCCCGTTAAAGGTCGATAAATTTGATCACCTAGCATAAAATTCAAAATCACGATGCGTCAAAAAGGATTGGGTCGTTGACAGGTTAAATGATCTAAACCAGCAAATATTTGAAGTGATAGTTGTCAAAATTCCTAAGGTTTAAACACTAACCAAACAATAGATTCCTTTTTCGTACACCACTTTTTTACTTGCGGTATCGGCGAATTATCACATTTATTAACATTATTTTTAAATACCTTCTTGTCGTTACACAAAGACAACCTGTTGAAAACTGTGCACTATTGAGCTAAAGCTAATTTATGTCGGTTAGGTTAAAAACCGCCGAATCTCCGTAGCTGCGGCGATGGGCTAGCCCCCTGCCACGCAAAACGAAGTATGTGTAAGTGCCTCTGCCACATCGCAAGAGACACAGGTGGCGCGTTTTTTTTTTCTATATTAGGGTTCCGAACCCGAAGGGTGCCAAACGGGACCCTATAATACCCTCCGCTGTCCGTCCGTCCGTCCGTCTGTCACCAGGCCGTGTCTCATGATCCGCTGTCTCATGAACCGTGATAGTTAGACAGATGAAATTTTTACAGATCCGTTGCCGCTATAACAACAAATACTGAAAACACTGAATACAATAAATATTTAAGGGGGTCCAGTAAAACAACTATTTCAATACCACATACAAACTTTTGATGAAACGTACATGTAGTGTAAAAGAAGCCGCACCAATAACTTTTTGTAAACAAAAGTTTGCAATGTAAAATCCAAACTATTCATTCCACACCATCCCTACTATTGTACGGTTGTACGGAACCCTTCGTGCGCGAGTTCGACTCGCACTTTTTTTTTTATTTTAAGTTCATATTGTTGCGCCGAGTCGGTTCGCACGTGAACAGTCAATATTGTTTTGACATAATGGAGACGTCGTCTACACGTGTTGCTATGTGGGCTGACGTGATGTGATGGTTGGTTCACTCGTAATTGGGTAGAGATTTCAAAAGGCACTCACGTGTATTTGTGTGTTAATTATGGTCTCGAAAAGATAATTGAAAATTTAAGGGTAAGCGGCGAGAGGAAGTCGGAAATACCTAACTAATCAGTTGAGATTACGCAACGATATGTTTAAATAGGTGTTAGGGATACTTATGAACCAATCAAATGTTCTGCAAAGACTGCTTGCAGTGCATTGGATTGATGACTTTTTAATTTATTTGTAATGCATAAATTAATTTGATGTTAGAACAATACCAATGAGATTGTATCGTTTTATAAAACTTTGATTGCCAGGAAGCTCCTGTTTAAATAAAATATAAATTATGTCATAAAATATATGTGTATGACGACCCGGATGGCTGAGTCGGCAGTGACCTACGAAGCCAAGGGTCCCAGGTTCGAGTCCCGGTGGGGGTAAATATTTGTTTAATGAGAACGGATGTTTGTACCCTAGTCATGGTTGTTTATCTATCTAAGTATAATATTTATCTATATAAGCATGTGTATCGTTGTCTAGTACCCAAGATACAGGGAATCCTAGTTTGGGGCTAGATAAATGTGTAAATAGTGTCCAAGGTATTATTATTATTATGTTAATTTAATTTTTCGCCTGACAGGGGACTAGCCCAATGCCACATCTATGGTGATATGAAGGTTTTCTATAGATGATTTCGATCACCGTTTCATCATCACGCTCCCTACCATGAGTAGTAGTATTTAGCACTCAACATTTAGGTTTTGAAAACCGGATTTACCTCAGTTTAGATTTTAGATTTAGATTTAGATTTCTTTATTAATCCATAAATCACACTTACAGTTTGCACCAACACATGTGAATAGTAATAATACAATGAAAAAGAGATATTAATTAATACAATAATACAATAATACAATAGCAATACAATTTATAAAATAACAAATTAAATTAAAATCAACAAATTAAATTAAAGCAAGTTCATTGTGAAAAACTAATTATCAATAAATTTCTCACACGTAAATAGAATTGTGTTAAGGTAAGTACCTTATTAATTAAGTAATTAATTATTAAGTAATAACTATTTGAATAAATTGCCAAAGGCGCATACCAAAAATATCAGTTTCCGGGTACTGAGTGATACACGCATTCAGCAATGTCAGTGCCTGGAAGGTGGGCGCGTGTCGAGCATGCTCTGTACGGGCCACACCCGTCGCAAAAATCGGCCGAGAGCGCAACATTGCGTAGCATCTAGGAGCCGATAAGGTACAGCTTTGCAGAGCTGTGGGATTGTCCACTCTATTGTGCATAAGGAGATAGTAGTGCACGAGTAGCGCTAGCTTCCTCCTCAACTCAAGGGTGTCAATTCCCACCATTCCTGCTACGAACAAAGACGGAAATAAGTGTGGATAGTACCCATACATTATCTTATATAGGGATCTTGCAAATTTACGCTGGACTTTTTCCAACATGAGCTTATATTTGACTTCATGTGGGTCCCAGATGATTGCATTATATTCAAGCCTGCTACGGACAAAGGCATTGTACAATGTTATGACTGTAGATACGCTACTGAAAGCCTTTGCCTGCCTCATCACAAACCCAAGCGACCTGTAAGCTCTCTTACACGTATCCTGGATGTGGTCATTAAAAGTTAGTTTTGTGTCCATAGTCAGTCCGAGGTCACGAATTTTGGTAACTCTCACGATAGGAGTGCCAGATATAGTGTAGTCATGATGTATAGGAGTCAGAAGTCGAGTGTAAGTCATAGTCTTGCACTTGGAGCTATTGAAGGCCAAGTTATTTCTCACACTCCATTCAACCACCCTATCAATGTCTCCCTGCAATAACTTAACATCATCATCACATCCAATGCTTCAAAACAACTTTAAATCATCAGCAAACATGAGACACTCGGCAGTCTCGATGACTTCAGGAAGATCATTTTATCATAATGAGAAACTGGGTAGGGCCAAGGGTGCTCCCCTGACTTACTCCAGAACAAGTATCATAGGATACTGAACGCATACCTGAAACCTGTACGTATTGTAGCCTATTCGAGAAGTAATTTGCAAACAGGTTTAGAAGCTTGGGAGTGAAACCTATGGCAGCAAACTTATGCAGAAGCACATCGTTATGGACCCGATAAAAAGCTTTCTTGAAGTCAAAATAGGTCACATCTACTTGCTTCTTTTTGTCCATAGCAGATGACACGTAGTTGACAAAGTTCAGATGATTAGTAACCGTCGAACGAGCAGGACGGAATCCATGCTGTGCATCTGCTAGCTGAACTCAAATTTGCTGTGTGACGTGACCATTAATTATTGATTCAAAGATCTTACCAAAAACAGAGAGGACAGCTATGGGTCTATAATTAGCTACTTCAGCGCTAGAACCGTCCTTGAGCACGGGCGTGACACGCGACAATTTCCAACGTGAGGGATATGTTGAGGTCTTCAAGGCTGTGTTGTAAACATGGAGGAGGGGTTGCGCCAGCGCTGACAGACAGTCTCTTACCACGAATGGTGGGATACCGTCAGGACCAGGGGATGATCGTGGCTTCAGCCGCCGTCCAGCCCGGCGTAGGTCTGCGACGGTAATAGTATCGACCGCTATACGCGAGGAGCCTCCCGCCGGTCCAGCCTTCCGCTCAGCAGCTTTCGCATCAAGAAGGGGTTTGTCTGGTAGGAATACCGAACGAAAGTAAGCGGCAAACGCATTAGCCGCATCAACTCCAGTCACTTTGTTTCCTTCATAAGTGTATATATCGCAAGTCTGTCTACACTTACGTTGGTCCTTTATTAAGTCCCAGAACGTAGTCGGGTCAGTGTGTATTTGCCTCTCAGCACGTCGTATGTAGTCGGCATAGGTTAAGTCAATGAGTTCTTTAACTCGGGTTCTGTAGTACTTAAACATTTCTCTGTTGAATTCCTTACCGTAAGCCTTTAACTTCTTTAAATGAAAATATTTGTTTTTAATGTTGCGTACAATGTCAGAAGTAAACCACTTCGGGTAAATTTACCGAGTGGTTATTCTTTTACGCATTTTTCTGGGAACGAAATCATCTAAACATGAATAAAATATACTATATAGTACCTCGACACAACTGTCGACATCTACACATCCATATAAGTCACCCCAATCTACAGAAGAAAGCGACGCATACAGTGCACTAAAGTCAGCCTTTCGAAACTGCCATTGTGGCGGATCAGATAAGCAATCAGACGAGTAATCAAACGGCAGCGGGGGCGTAGCATGCTCGGATGGTAGGACGCGAGGCTGGGGGCGCGGGAAACGCACATGCAGCTCCAGCGGAGGGTGGTACCCGTCCACAGGCCTCGTCAGCAGCTCCACCTCCCCAGACACATCTACTCGCTCAGTGGTCATATCACTCAGCACTACATCGAGTATACCATCATTCTTATTTGTTACATAATTGTGTTGATTAAATTTACCAATCGCCATTAGGTGTTGGTACTGTAGTAACGGATTGATGCCACAAGAATTTAAATTCAAGTCACCAAGTACAATTTTGTCCAATTTTGGAAATTTAGATACCACATTTTCTATTACTGTAAATACTTTAGAGTAGTGGGCATCTGGTGACGAGGGTGTGATATAAACCAGTGCACAGAAGAACTTTATAAAATTATTACTAATTATAGCAAAAACCGCTTCAACGTTATCTGAATAATCCTCCACATCTGAGATCTGCTGCACATCGTAGTGGTCCCGCACGGCCAATAGCACGCCGCCCCAGCCAGCGTCGTCGACGCGATCACGGCGCAGCACGGTGTACCCGGGCGGGATCAGCTCGGAGTCTGAGATGCTGCTCACCAGAAACGATTCTGTAATGGCAAAGATATCTGCGCCTGCTTTCAGCATACCTAGCTTACATTGACATAATTTAGTTCGAAGGCCTCTGACATTTTGGTATACAAATGTACATGTCTTATGCCGTGGTCTTTTCATTTTCTCCACGCGACTTGCGAAATGTATGCCACGGTTTAACATGCACATCCTCATCCCAATGTTTCTCACATAAAAATTCTGTGACATGTTTACTAGGGACACCTACTTTAAACGATGCATAATCTCCTCTTGGCTTGAGACTTTCAGCTGTGCATGTATCGTCTGGGCGTATTGAGTTCAGATGTTCAAGTACTTGATCAGCAGTCGTGCCGACCTTAAGAAAATAGACGTGAATGAAAGACTTCCTTTCGGCCGCCCGGAGCGTTGTAGATCCTGGTGCTGCTGTTCCTCTTATCACGTCACTAGAACGGCGCGGGCGCTTCATTTGCACAGTTTTCCACTCAGACTCATCCGTGGCAGCGCTCCCTTCCTGTTGAATGTTCTGTGATTCTTCCCGAGGTATTTCTTGAATTTGAGCACACTGTTCAGCTCTCTTCATTTCCGCTGGTGGTGGCGCGGGCACAAATTTTCTTACAGTAGAAGCATAAGACGGCACATGATTTTTTTTAGAACGTCCTGGTTTTGCTTTACCATGCTGCTGTGCAGGCGGCGTGACTCCATCCAGCTTGGCACCTACATCCGCCTTGTCATGAAGCTGGGTTTTTTCCGTTTGGATGCAGCTTAAGTCTCGTACCATCTGCATCAGAGTTTCGTTGGAAGCTTGGAGCTTTTTGACTGAAACGACCAAATCCTTGAGCGTGGAATCGTATACCTCGGCCAACTCCAGTTTGATAATGCGCCTGAGGTTTTCTTCGTGCACACAACAGGAATCTACGGAAGCATTTTCCAACATAATCGGCTCGGTGGCCACTGTGATATTTGGGTTAGAATCCATCTTACGGCGTATCGGCGTTGAATCATTTTTCGCTTACCGGGGCTTTTTCGATAAGCATGACGGGCATACCCAAGACTTTCTGGCTTCATCCGACATTCTTTCATCTCCCGAGGGAAGAATGCATAGCTCGTAGTATTTACCAGCACACGAAATACGAATTAGGGGTACGTCTCTTCTTGCAATTGTCTTGCGGCAGCATGCATATACAGTTTCCTTACTAGCAACCGATGCCATTTTATCGACTGTAGCGAGAACAAAAACAAAAAGAATAAACACGAGTTACGTTTGGATTTGATATTGGTACCCTTCTCGCTGCAGCCTGGCGTCTACCAATTAGCGCCACCGCATCACTTAGCGAAGCGGGTGAAATATTGTACCATACACTACGGATCTGCAACTATATGCGTGAGGTCGATGACCTTCGATACACAGTAGTCACCTGACTGACTGCTTCGCTGGCGATCTCGAAGTTGGTGTAGGTCAGTTCCAACGGTTTCTTGGCAATTATGGGGACGTATTTTGGCTTTATTTTTGTTGTAACAGGAGACTTTAACACAATTATTTCACCACAATGTAGCCAACAACACAGGCCACATGTAGTACTATAAAAATATCACTGAATTTAACTTTTAGCATTAATATTAAAATTCACAGCGGAGCAAGGAAAATATACGTGTCATAGACGACGTTTATCATCTACTTCCTTGGGGTGGTTGCGGCACATTTACAAGCTAATTAACCTCTCAAATTAATCTTGTTTATCTGTCTAAGTGAAATATTAAGAAAAATGATTATCTATCTAAGTACATATAATATTTATCTATATAAGTATGTGTATCGTTGTCTAGTACCCAAGGTACAGGGAATCCTAGTTTGGGGCTAGATCAATGTGTGTAAATAGTGTCCAAGGTATTATTACTATTATTATATATATATATATAGAACACCGTCCATATTAATATTTAATAAGTGTACTCCATATGCATACCCACGCGCCCATGCTAAGGGGCACACACCAAATGCTAAGCAAAATCATGAGCCACGAATACGAGTAATAAATGGTATGAAGCCGCAAGTCCCAATTAATATAACGGTTACTCAAAAGTGTGATCTTTCGAACGGCTGAGCAAAGGGGTGAGACGCACTCGTGCCTCGAAAATTATATTTAGCATTTATTAGGCGGTTCCCTTCCTTTAACTTTGTTGGCAACTGTTAATTTCTCCAATTCATAATAAGTTAGTCAAACTGCATATAAAGTACTTGTATAGTGATTCTATATTTTGTACCTTCAATCTACATAGAGAATATCTGTAGCAGATAGAGACATTACCGAAAAGTCCCCATCAAAAACTTTGCTTCACGGAACCACAACCCAAAACGTTAACTATATATATATATTAATATGAGACTACCTATGAAGCATGACCTGTCAATCAAAACAAGGACCATCGAAATAGATTCATAATTAAATACTGGTATGAGCACCAAACTAATGTAGTAAAATGGGGAAACGACTTTTCAGACGCGTACCGTATGGAATGTGGAGTTAGGCAGGGGGGGCTAACGTCCCCAAAGCTGTTCAACCTTTATGTGAACGACCTAGTCGGTGAGCTTAACAGCATGCATGCAGGTTGCTAAGTCGATGGAAAAAGCTGCAACAATCTAAGCCCATCGCCGGGGGGCTTGAGAAGGCTACTCAGCACATGTGAGCGGTATGCGGAGAGTCATGGCCTCAAATATAATGTTAAGAAGAGTGAAGTTATAGTCTTTGGGGCGGGTAGTAAACTTCCGAGTGTATTGCCGGCATTAAGATTATATGGCAAAGATCTCAATAGAGTAAAAAGTTTTAAATACCTTGGTCATATAGTGACGGAGGACCTGAAGGATGATCTTGATATTGAGCGGGAGCGCAGGGCATTGGCAGTTCGGGCGAATATGTTGGCTCGTAGGTTCGCACGTTGTACAAGGCAAGCCAAAATTACACTTTTTAAGGCTTATTGTCAATCATTTTACACGTGCAGCCTATGGATCAACTATACCCAAAATACTCTCAATGCCCTGCGCGTCCAGTATAACAATGCTTTCAGAATGCTGCTGGGGCTGCCACGCTACTGCAGTGCATCGTGCATGTTTGTTGAGGCACGTACTGATGGATTTCATTCCATCATACGTAAGAGAACGGCCTCCTTACTTAGCAGAACGCGTGACAGCACCAATAGCATCCTGCAGGTCATCGCAGGGCGGCACGATGGCCCAATACTTAAACACTGGGTGAGTGTCGTGACAGGGACTCTGACAGTATGTGGGAAAATGAGTCGGGCAACAGATAGGCCCATTTACATTTAATTAGGGTTTCAATTTGTATATAAATGTGTATAGTATTAAGTATTAAGTAACTAACATAGCATTAAGTAAATTTTGTGATACTAACTATATATGGATCTTTTTTGTTTTCCGAAATAAACGTTTTATTATTATTATTATTATAATTGACCGAATAATCGCGTAACAAACATACAAAAAGAAAAAAAAAACAATCGAATTGAGAACTTCCTCCTTTTTTAAGTCAGTTGCAAATAGGCTGTATCTAAATAACTCAAAGGGCGAGCTCTACCCAAATATTTGCCATTATACAAAAATATTTTAGCAGAAGAATTTAAAGTTTTGGCATCTGGCATCAAAATTCTTAATGAGGAATCACTTAGCCTCCTAGGGATCTTTAGGGATCTCTTCCATCCCCAGCTACATCACAGAACAAATTTAAAATTTCGATGAGCCTTCATACAGACAGACAGATGTTGACCTCCATATAGCCTTCACAATAATTCGCTTCCGCCTTTTTGTGTCCAAATTTACATATGTCCTCTGGTGTACTCCGAAAACATCTGAATCCCTTTCATCCCTGGATCACCTAATACAAAAAATTATGACAGTCATTCTATATTGCTTTTTAAATCAAAATAGCTGGACGCAGGTGTCCCTAGTGACGGATTTGCAGTCTTGGCCGCCCTAGGCCCGCCCCTATCTAAGCACCCATCACATGCTTACCTTATTATTTAACCAACTTTTATCGAAATCAATTTGGAAATTGTTTTAGTTATGTAACTATAATAGCTGCAGTTTGTAATATTTTCCGAGGTTTCAGGTATAATAGCAATTTAAATAAAAAAATAAAAAACGATTTTAGGTCAGGTTAGGTACAATGTATTACAAAAGTGTATGTTAGATGTGGCCGGACAATGCCTTGGATTCCCATTCGAGGAGCAAGACCGAAGTCTGGTACGCAAGAATAGCCCGCAAGCGATCACCAGTAAGACCCAGTACCACCAGACCCAGGCACCAGTAAGTTAGAGGTATAAAGAGCCGGTTAGAGTTTTGGCGGAATAACTTTCCAACAGGACCTAGTAGCCGCTACAGAAACTTTCTTAGACTTATCTATCGGAGACATCGACGTGACGGCGGGAGGCTGGAGCGTACTGCGCCGGGGCCGTTGACGTTGACGTTGCTAAGTATAATAATGACGTTTGCTAAGTATATGTAAATTTCTACAGTAATAAAGTACTTTGACTATTGACTATTGACTATTGGCTGCGCCACCGCGTGCGGAGGCGTGCTGCTCGCCACCCGCCCCGGCATCACATTTCGCCGACGCCGCGACTTCGAGACCGTTCCTGGCGGAGATCTATGGACAACCTTCTCAATAGATGGTGCTGAGTTTTCGGTCTGTCCACAAAAAATTAAGAAAATCTGTCAGGAATAAAAGGAAACCTAATTATTCTCGGTGTCCTAAACATGAACAGTGCATCAGTGTCTGTTGCGAATTATTACTGTTATTTTCTCAGTGTTTGTAGTTTGTATGAGACGAATGGGGTCATGAATGGATGCTCGTGGTGGCGTGCTAGATCTGGTGCTGCTGCCGGAGAGCGTCAGTGGCTTAACCGTGGGTACCTCCGTATCAGGAGTCACGCACTAACGCCTACCAACCGCCTCTTGATTGTCCCGCTGTTGAAAGCTCAGGGCTCGGACCAATGATCCGGCTGCCTGGATCCTGGCAACATTGGCGGGCACAATAACTGGAATATTACCTAGGGCAACCACGCAGTCCTTTACGATCTCATGTGTAGCGTATCTTGGGAAAATATTGCGAAAGCTCCGGATGTGGAGCCTGCGGTTGGTCGCTTCTACGATTCCATCTACGAGGTTTTCAATGCATCGATCCCGAAAAAGTTCAGGCCGAGTCAATCCACCTGATGATATCCGGTGTGGTATACTGGTGATGTTATGTTATTCCATCTCTTCATCTGTGTTTGTCTCGCCAAGAAGGGGCTTTCGATTGCGTCGAAAATCTTTCGCACATTCCTCTACAAAGGACAGTGTTTTGGCTTTGTTTTCAAAATCATCGAAGTTATCTCGTGTTTGTCCAATAAAATGTATAAGTTCCTCATAAAGTTATATGACAATGGTAATTTTCACACTCTGATTTTTTTACTTGTGGCCTTAATGCGATCCAGTAAACATCCCCAAAAAACAGTCCTGACGGCCGTTTTAAAATGTTCCAGTTACAAACGAATACCATTGGTTGGTTCGCATATAACGACTTTCTTCTGTTGTGTGTTATTTTCGATGGAGAAAAAAGCGTTATGGATTTCATCATGTCTGTCTGCACGAGCTGATCAACAAGTTGTAGATAAACTATTGACGGTGAAATGGGCTTGACGGCGTTCCCAACACTTAGTGGAAGCTGCAAAGAAATTGTAAAACTCTTGGAGTGGCGACGACAATGAACAAGCCTCTTAGCTGCTTTCAACTGCACATTCACCTACTAAATAGGGGGAGTTTGCTGAACAAGGAACTTACTCGGCAAGGGGCGAAATTTTCTTTATTTTAGACGCGAACGCGGCGGTGGGCTGCAGCGGCGCGGGGAAGAATTGTGTGGGCTGAAAGTGATTTTTTTGTCTCGATTGGCCGCCCTTAATATCTGGCCGCCCTAGGTCCGAGGCTACTGGGCCTTACGGAAAATCCGCCATTGGATTTCCCTACTTATATAGCTCGGTGGCCTGTTCATCCAAAAAAACATCAAATGTCGCGCTCCCAGCGTTCCTGTCGTCGACCCTTCCACGAAAAAAACAAATGAGAAACATCGCTACAGGGTGTTACAATAAGTACACCACGGCCTAAACTGCAATACAGCGCCGGCCGTTTTTTAGGGTTCCGTACCCAAAAGGTGCCAACGGGACCCTATTACTAAGCCTCGGCAGTCCTTCTGAAATTTTTACAGAGGGTGTATTTCTATTGCCACTATAACATAAAATTAAAAACCACACGCATTTTCAAAGATATCAAGTGCTTTCCATACAAGCTACTTGTATACAACATGCTTGTAATGAGATTCACAGAGTAAGTAGGTAAATAGAGGGAGGACTATTTTCCACGAACAAAAGTTAATATACTGACATTCTTTACTCATACGACCGTATTACTTTGTACAATAAAAAAATCATCTAATCTAATAAAAGTATTATAACATTGTATCTATAAGTGCCAATAGGATGTCTCAATTAAGAATAAACAAAGCTGTATTTAACTTATCTTATGAGAAACCAGACTGAACCAGTCCCCCAAGCAGCACCCGTTCACGAGTATGACTTGTGAACCAGCCATCACCCCCCTCGCCATATTTGAGGAAGGGGAGCAAACCGCTACACAGAGCCGACGCAAGCACAGACATTTGAGTGATCGTGACCATACACTCTGGTTTCTGGTCTTGGTAACAGACGTTTCTTCGTTCTAATTCTACGTTAAAACTATTAAATTGTTATGAGTCAAATCACATAGCATTTCAAATAGTATGTAACAACAAAATGAAGTCTTATAACATAATATAATAATAAAGCGACACTCCTTTTCCCATACGGGGTAAGAGGCACAGTTGTGCTCACGTTTAGCCATTTATTCAATAATATATATATTTTTTCGTGACAGGGGGCTAGCCGATCGCCGCGCAGCTTTGAAGATTGAAGGTTTCTTTACGTGTCTTGAAGCCTAAAGGCATCCACAGCCGTGGGAGACCGTGGGCGGACAAAATAAAGGAGAAATGTGTTTCTTACGAGGTTTTTTCTTATTTTTTAGTCCTTAAGTTTTCTTATATGATGGTACGGAACCCTTCATGTGCGAGTCCGACTCGCATTTGACTGATTTTTTCTAGAGATTCTGCTTTAAAAGAAATTATCCGTTGAGGCATTTCCAGTTCGGGCGTGCCGTCTGTGTCCAAACCGCCAGCCATAGTCCCCGACGACGACGGTAAGAGGCCCGACTGAATGACACTAATTTTCGTGGCGGCATGGGAGGTTGCTGGTTTGGGATGCGACATGTGTTGATATACTAGCCGCTCTCGGGGGGCATAATATTTGTGCCGTTTGGCGTGGTGACCCTCTAGCCATGGAGAGCCGACGCTCAGTGAGTCTTTAAGGACCTATCTTGCCCAGCCCATTCCGCTGGCCAACCAGAGAGGTAATGGTGTGCCAGCATGTTGGGCACCCTGCCACTGGACGGTGGCGAGCTGAGGGACATTTTTATTTACTTGATCTTTTGTACATAATTAGGTTCTCTTGTAAACATAATGTTTTATTGTTATGCGTCTCCCTTTAAAACCGACTAGAATAATTTTAGATATTAAATAATCACATAGTCACAAATGAATTTTTCTACACAAATAACATTTCCAGATAAGGCTCTCAAAAACAGTCGAATCGTTCTTTACCGATGAATTCTACTTAATAAAACCATCAAAATTCATCCAAAAGCTTCTTCTTCAGAAGATCCTTATAAATATTTAAAGGGTGTTTCTTACTCGTACTTTCATTTACAAATTAGGAGCTTCTGCCAATTTTCCGATAAGAAAGTCCACGGAGTTTATCGAAAGCCGCCTCCAAAAGTTTCTTGCACAGTTTAACATAATTGTTTTTAATCTCATTACAAAATATAGGGAGATCCGGAAAGCGCGTTCATATTTTTTTCTTTAAGTATATTGGTAATGAATATTGCTAATATTTATAAATAGTGAAAGTAAGATAAGTGTAACAAAAGTTACTATTATAATGGAGCAGGGGTGTCTGCAATTTTGGCGATATGTAGACAATTTTAAGCGGTAATTGTCAGAGGACGTTAACTTTAGTGTTATGTCAGTGAAGTTTGTTTCATGTGCGTAAAAATAATAACAATAAACAGGCCAAGTGCGATTCGGACTCGCGCACAAAGGGTTCCCTACCACAATACAATGGTAGGGATGTTGTGGATTGAATAGTTAGGCTTTTACATAGCAAAATGTTGTTTACAAAGTTATTGGTGCGGCTACTGTCACATTTCATGTACGTAACCAGGTGCATTCATAAGTTTGTATGTGGTATTAAAGGAATTGTTGTGTGGGAGTTCCCTTAATTATTTATTTTATTCTATTTTTAGTAGTTTTTGTCATAGCGGCAACAGAAATACATCATCTGTGAAAATTTCAACTGTCTGACTATCACGGTTCATGAGATACAGCCTAGTGAAAGACGGACAAACAGACAGACAGCGGTGTCTAAGTAATAGGGTCCCATTTTTACCCTTTGAGTTCGGAACCCTAAAAACCAAACAAATTTTTCACATTCAATGTCTTCAGCAAATTAGTCAGTTTATATCCTCCCTAATATTAAATTTCAGGTCACAAAAAATAATTTAACGAGAATGTTCTTTTAATGTAGCGCTTGTTTATAACTGAAATGGCACGCGGGGAATGATTACGGTGGCGTTAAGAATTTAGTATTTTTGTTGCAAAATATTTCATTGTATATTTTCTGGGTCCTGTTTTGGATTTTTTTAAATGCTACTTTTCAACGCTGCCTCACCGACTAATAAATATTTTTTATTTCGAAATTACATTTTATCTACTGTATTACGTAAAGCAAACTTTCCTCAAACAAAATATTCAAAACAATTTAAAGTGGACAAGCTGACACGCAAAATTAAAGCTGTAGAAATAAGCATTTCACTTTATTTACTAAGCTACGAATAATATCAATTAGAATATGCGTGCTACGTTGCGATAAGACAGCGAGGAAACTCATTTTCCCGCCTCGTCCATTTTCAAGGAATAAACCATTTACAGAAGTTATACGAAATTCTCGGCTTGGTCGTATTGGTAACAAATTTAGTAAATCGCGTGAGGTCTCAGCAAATACAATTCTTCGATAGACAATTACTGTTAAAAAAAAAAACAAGTAGCTTAGCTTAGCAACTTTTCCCATACGGGGAGGCAGTGGCAAACTTGCCTACTTTTAGCCAGTTACTCAAGACGCGATTTGTGAGAAATACGCAAACGATCATGGTTTAATGTACAATGTTAAAAAGAGCGAATACATGGTATTTACATCGGGAAAAAAAGGTCATGGTAATGTTCCTGCTGTCTCATTGAATGGTGCAACCCTAACACGAGTTAGATTGTTTAAATATTTGGGCCATGTTCTAACGGAGGACCTCAATGATAATAATGATATAGAGAGGGAGCGCAGGGCGTTGTCGGTAAGAGGTAACATATTGTCTCGCAGGTTTGCTCGCTGCTCAAAACAGGTTAAGATTACCCTCTTTAAGGCATACTGCCAAGCTTTTTATACGAGCAACCTGTGTTCAAATTATACCCAAAAATCGTGCAACGCTCTACGTGTGCTGTATAATAATATATTTAGGATGCTGTTGGGGTTGCCACGCTGCTGTAGTGCATCAGGTACGTTTGCAGAGGCACGCTGTGATGGCTTCCATGCCATCATACGCAAGAAAACTGCCTCATTGCTCTGCAGGACTCGGACTAGCACCAACAGTATTTTGAGGATGATAGCAGACAGCTACGACTATCCTGTTGTGGTACACTGGATTCGGGTGCTTATCAGACACTAGGTATTTGGTAAGCGCCCGGGACCAGAGGGCCATATTGAAAAATAAAATAAAATAACCTCTCCTTCCCATCTAAATACTAACATAAAAGAAAGATCTTGTTGGTACTAACACATCTGATTTTGATTGTAGTCTAGTTCTGTTTTTGTATGTAGTTCATTGTGTATGGAACTCGATTTCTGAATTAAACAATTTTATTTTATTTTATTATTTATTTATAATACATCATTTTGCGTGATAGGGGGCTAGCCATCACCGCAGCTTCGGAGATTGAGGGTTTCCTCAAGATGTTTTCCATCACAAATAGAACGTCCGTATAATGTACTATTAAGATAAATTACGAATCTGGTCTGGTCAGCACCAGGGTTCGAACCTGCATCTCCTGCGTCACCACAGTACTTAAATACTAGTAGGGACTTTAAGTTGTATAAAACAATAATGTAGCCCATTAATGTCCCCACCGTGGGGCACAGGCCTTTACCCGGATACGAATAAGATTGAGCCATACTCCACCACGCTGGCTCAGCGCGGGTTGATGGAGGGGTTTTACGACCAATACCACGTAGCGATAGTAGCCGGGACCTACAGGTTAACGTGTCATCCGAAGCACAGAACGTCTGATAACGTACTTAAGATAAATTAATTATCTCATTGGTACATGGTCAGGTTTCTGCATCTCCTGTGTGAAAAGCGAGCGTAAAACCCATTAAACCATGGAGCTCTCAAGTTGTATTATATAGTAACCAAGTTTATATATGACGACCCGAATGGCCGAGTCGGCAGTGACGCTGCCTACGAAACCAAGGGTCCCGGGTTCGAGTCCCGGTGGAGGCAAATATTTGGTTGATGAGAACGAATGTTTGTACCCTAGTCATGGTTGTTTATCTATCTCAGTATAATATTTGTCTATATAAGTATGTGTATCGCTGTCTAGTACCCAAGATACAGGGAATCCTAATTTGGGGCTAGATCAATGTGTGTAAATGGCTTTTTCTTTTACGTGGTGGCAGAGTAACGTTGCGCCCACGTTTAGCTAGTCTGTATTGTAATTTATTGTATTGTTTTGTACAGTAATAACATGCCATTTTTTTCCCCTTTATCTTACTTAATTTCGTTATAATTCTACTTCAGCCTTCAAGTGTGAAGCGCACTCAAAAATGTAATATTTACTGATTACCTACTTTTGGGAAGAAACTGTCTCTGAAGACACAGCTTACGCTAATTTGAGGGACAGAGCATTCCATGCATAATGTACTTTTGTTTACAAATAAACGTATTTTTTTTTTTTACTTTTTTTACTTTACTATATTCAACACTCCATTTTGTGTTACTGGGTGTAATGGTACACGAGAGTCGGTACATTAGATACTTCATTCTGCGTGATAGAGGGCTAGCCCAACGCCGCGCTGTTTTGAATACGAGAATCGGTTCAGATAACGTTTGAGGGTTTTGCATAGCTTACTGGCAAAGTTAGCAAAAAAAAACAGAGCCGATGCGTGGGTTGATTCGTGGAAGTTTTCAGGCCAAGTTTTTTTTGTCGCATTCCTGCGAGATGTGTAGAGATGAGAGCCGATTTGGCTGCGCGTTGAATAAAATTATGAATAACTAAATAATGAAAGGTTGTTACGGAACGGAGAAAGCTATTATGTAGATTGCAAATATACAATTGCGATTGAGGTATGAGATGGAGGGTTTGACACCTCTATTTTGAATATCATTCTAGAGGTCTTTTGCTACGCGCACCTAGTGGTCGGGAAATGCTTAATTAATCGCAACAAGCTTTTATTGGTCAGCGATCAACAGATTCTGTGTATCGGCAGTACCAAATGATTTGAGTGATAACCTACGGTTGATCATAGTGAATATGCGTACACACAATTTGTAGAACGGCGGATCTGCATGGCATGGTTGAAATTGGACCCTGTGTAGTTAGTGATAAGAAGCTTCGCTTGGGCAGAGCGTATTTGCAAAGGACGCATGTGGGGCATATAAATACCAGAGCGTGGGAGGGGAGGGCATTCAGTCTCAGCGTCTAGCTACTGTGGCAGTCGCCTCACGAGTTCTAAACAGTTTTGGCTGCCGTGTTACGCGTCAGAACTATACGAATTGGTGATTGCGAAGTTTCAGTGGGTTTTCGTGAGTGTCTGAAGCGCCGAGATTTACCTCGGTTCCTAACCTTTATATCAACCTACCCCTAATTCCAAAACTATCCTTGGGTCGTTAGGAAAGAACTTGTAAGTCAATTATTCTGAGTCTGAGTCTGGGCTTGGAGCGACCCTAAATTCCTTTTCCTTCACCATAGGGTTCCTGGATTGGCTCTTAGGATATTCGCGGGCTAATCCTCTCCTCATTTCCTTTCGAGTAGCGAGCTTTGAAATTCCCACACACACAGTCGTTAAACATTCAAGCACATTCAAATCAAACTCAACCATTTTCGAGTGGTGTCGATAATGGACGTGGTATAACACTAGGTTTTTAGACTAGGCTAGACAGGAGTTTAGTTGCGGCTAAACCTAGGTTGTTAGGGCATAGGGAGACTGTTTGATCGATGAGGTTCCGCGGATGGAAATAACAAAATCAGAACAAAGTTAAACCGGTGTCAACACAGTTAACATGTACTGTTGATATTTTGACATTTGTGTGTTGTCGGGGACGCGCGAAGAGATCAATTCACAGTCTAAAGTTCATTGTTTAGGTCCGGGTAGGTGTTTTGCATTGCCTTGGGTCAGATTGGATTCAAGTTGCATTTTTAAATTAAATGTAAATTTCGCTGGGTATCTAATGTGTAAGTTGAGTCGGTATATATGATTTGGCTCAGCCCAGGACGTGCTGCGGCTAGTGGAATTCATAGTTCGGTATTTATCGAATTATGCACTTCGCTATGGTGTGGGTTAGATATCCTAAAACAATAATGCTTGCGTTTCGATAACATCCAGCTCAAATTGCGCAGAGTTGAAGGTTTCAAAACGTTACGGACCTTTTGAGGTAACCGCTAGTTCAGAACCCATTTCGGAACTCAAATCGCAATTGTGTAAACCGGTCTTTTCGGATCGTTATTGCCGTGAACAAAATATATAATTGGAACCACCACAAGCCGCTACGAGCGAGCACATGAAATATAATTGAGTACTCACGTCGTAAAACTGCGACGGATATCTATACTATAACTGTGATCGATCACTAAAACTAAAACTGAAACTAAAACAAAAAAGATGTTCCAATGCGCTCATATATACAAAAACCAGATGGTGCCATCACATAAAATATAACAACGATCGTTTTGGCGCAATACACCGCTGACTGATGCGAATTACCGGCTCGCGGACATATATGCTTTCTCTGTCTAACTTGAAACTGTAACTTTCCGAACCAAGCTTCGTTCGACTATTGTACGCCTGACGAATTTCTCAACGAACGAGAAATTCAGACTTATCATTCTTACTTACAAATCTTACAGCTGAATCGGGTCCTCTCATTTTGGGATAGAAAGAATAGACGATCATAGCTACTGTTAGCGGCGGCTCAGACCTTAGCCCTGGGCCCGCTACAGATTTTTGGTGCCGTGACCAGGATATCCTAGATAGTCTGATACCTAGATATTCCTAGATATTCTAAAAGAATCAAGGTCTAACGCGTTACTTTTAAAAATAACACAACGTAGAAACGATTTTAAACAGTTCAGTTTTGTAAATAAGAAATAAGCAAAAAAAAAGGGCATTGTTTTCAGACGAGCTACGACTAGGAAGAAAAAACGTTAGTCGGGTAGCACGAGACGATAGCACGGGTTGACGACCCGAATGGCCGAGTCGGTAGTGACGCTGCCTGCGAAACCGGGGGTCCCGGGTTCGAATCCCGGTGGGGCAAATGTTTGTTTGATGAGAGCGGTTGTTTGTACCCTAGTCATGGTTGTTTATCTATCTAAGTATAATGTTTCTCTATAAGTATATATAACGTTGTCTAGTGCCCAAGATACAGGGAATCCTAGTTTGGGGCTAGATCAATGTGTGTAAAGGGTGTCCAAGGTATTATTATTATTAATATTATTATTATTATTCACTTTCACACACAAGTGAAATGGCGTCAGGGCAGGTGACGCAATTGTTATCTGAAATAGTGAAAAGATTAGACAGTTTGGAAAGGGGTTCCAGCACGAGCAGTGCTAGTAGGACTTCGGACAGACAGACTGACAGACAGGAACTAGAGACGTTTGAACAATCGGTAGAAAAACGTCAATCATGCATTGTGAAAATGACACAGAAGTTGCCGACATTCGATGGGCGAAGTTCGGAAAATCCGATGATTTTCTTAAGAGATTTAAAGGCTTATATTAAAGTCTCGGGAGATACTTCTAGGGCTTTGATATGGGCAACGGATAGTTTGGTAGGAATTGCAAAAGTTCGAATGAGCATATACAGAGACTCATGGCGAACCTATTCGGATTTTGAAAAAGATTTCAGAGAGGTATTCTGGGGTGATAATGAACAGGAATTAATTAAGCAAAGATTCCTAACTGCGAAGTTTGATTCTAAGAAAGGTCAAAGTATGGAAGAATTCTTTGCCTCTCAATTGAATAGCATATATGAGCTTACGATACCGTTTACTGA
Organism: Argyresthia goedartella; assembly: GCA_949825045.1. Lineage (NCBI taxonomy): Eukaryota > Metazoa > Arthropoda > Insecta > Lepidoptera > Argyresthiidae > Argyresthia > Argyresthia goedartella. The sequence continues at coordinate 5,374,706 of OX463814.1, forward strand.
TACGGAGAAAATCAACACGATTTTCAGACAGTTGCCGCGTGATATTCAAGTAGCGTTTTTTGCTAGAAAGGAGACTATGACTATACGTGATGCGGTCGAATTCCTTCGGCATTTAGAACGGAATGTCGATGGGGAATTAAGTGCGATACATGATTCGGAACCTATGAATACTAATAACGTGAGGCGGGATAGCTATATGCGTGGGCAATATCGAGCTATGCGGGTAAATACGTTACGTTATAACGCGATAAGTCGTAGTAATAATTATAACGCGGTAACGAAGGGGCGAAACGAATTTGGGACGCGTGGTCGCGGTTATTTTCGCGGTAGAGGCAGGCAGCCTCAGCCTAGCTTCAAGGCAATAAAGTTTCAGAGGGGCAATGATAGTTCAGGAGATACAGAGGCAGGGCAAAGTTCAAGTGACAGGAATAATGCGATAAGTCAGAATTCAAAAAACTAGTGGACTCGCGCGGGTCGTTCGCGCTCAGGTATTTATTACGGTTCGGGTGGACAGCCGATCGAATTGGGAAAAAGCATAGACTGTATGATTTGTGTAATTTGGATTCGAACGTGGGTGTGAATGAATTTATTCAATTACTAGCGCATAAAGCGCACGGATATGCCGTGTGTTTAGATGAAAAATCTAGATCGAATTGTAGAGATCGAAATGACAGACGTTTACATACGATATTCAGAGACGACGATTCGACTGAGTGTGGGCGCGAGTTATGTAGTACTTTGACATTACCTGAGATAGATGTGCGTATTGGGAATATTGTTGTAAGGAGTTTGATTGATTCGGGGAGCGAAATCAGTGTAATAAGTCGGAGAGTGTACGAAGAAGTGTGCAGTCAATTGGGAAAACCGACGGAAATACCGATTCCAAGTTTGAGAATCACAGGTGCGTTTGGAGTCAGTAAGGAAAAGGTTGATAAATTAGTAACGTTACCATTAACAATAGGTGAATGCGTTATCGATACTCCAATGCTAGTATTAACAAGGGTGCCTAAAGATTTAATTTTGGGGTTTGATTTTATACAACAGACGCGAGCCAGTTTAATGTGTGAGGGTAATAAGAGGCTAATTATACGAAGCGCCGGGCGGATGTGTGAAATACCATTAGGTACTGGTCCTAATCCGGAATCTTGTTGTTGTACAATGGAAGTACAGAACCAAGATACCTGTAGAAATATGATAGAGGAATATGTGAATAATTCATCAATACCTGTTGAACACAAAACAAGGTTATTGCCGGTGTTAAATAAACATGCAGAGTTGTTTAGCGATAGGATAGGTCGGACAAATAAATATATACATGAGATAAAAATGAGAGATGAAACGCCTTTCGTAAAACGAAGCTATCCCATACCGTTCGCATATCGCGATAAAGTAACAAAACGTTTGGAAGAAATGGAATTGATAGGTATTATTAGCAGGCAATCTACGGAATTCAGCAGTCCATTGACTTGTACATTAAAGAAAACAGGAGAGGTCCGTATTCTTCTAGATGCACGACAATTAAACACAGGAATGGTCGGGGAGGTTGAAACCACACCTTTAATGAGTGAGATATTGCAATCCGGGCGCCGGATAAATTACATAGGAGTTATTGATATCAAAGATGCGTATTTTTCTATACCATTATCAGACGAATCTAAACGATACACGGGTTTTGTATATCAAGGCAGAAGTTATGTTTACAACGTTTTGCCTCAGGGGTTGAAAACCAGTGTGGGTTCATTTTCGAGGGCGATGGACTTAATTCTAGGGCCAGAGGTTAGGTCATATTGTTTAAATTTTGTTGACGATTTGGCGATTTTAACTGAGGGTGACTTCGAACAGCATTTGTCTCAAGTGGACACGGTTCTGAGTAAATTGAAAGACGCGGGCTTCACATGCAAACTAAAAAAATGCGAGTTCGCACAAAAAAAGGTCAAGTTATTGGGGCACATTTTGTCTACACAAGGTTTGCAGATGGACCCGGACAAAATTGAAACACTTAAATTATATCCGTCACCCAGAACTGTCAGGCAATTGAGGGCGTTTTTGGGGTTCATAAATTACTTTAGGAGGTTTATAAAAAATTTTGGAACATTAACACAGCCCTTGTACAATTTATTGCGGTCTGGAGTCAAGTTCGTCTGGAGTGCGCAGATGCAAAGTGCTTTTGACGAGATAAAAAATCAATTCTCAGAAAGTATAATTTTGAGTCAGCCATTGGCGGGAAAAACATATTATGTTCAATGTGACGCCAGCGCTATAGGAATTGGGGGCTATGTTTATCAATTAGATGAATCGGGCCAGGAACTAATAATAGGGTTCTGTTCGCAGGCATTCAAGGGTGCTCAGACGAGATGGGCTACCAGTGAACAGGAAATGTATGCAGTTATATACACTTTAAAGCGATTTGAGATATACTTGCGGGGAGAAAAGGTTATTATTAGAACTGATCATAAAAGTTTGACGTTCATTAAGTCGTGGACTTTATTGGGTGCACGCGTAACGAGGTGGATTATGGTTTTAGAGCAATTCGATTACGACATAGAATTTGTGCGAGGGACTGATAATCAAATTGCCGACACGCTAAGCAGGCAGATAGCGGGACCTGGAGGTATGAATGACAGTATAAATGTTCAGCCGGGGATATTCTGGTTTCAGGCATCGAATACCGCAAGTGTTATTTCGAGTTTACGGGACATTGCGAGATTACAAAGCGAAGATGAGCGGTTAAATCGAATTAGCGGTTGTATCAGACGTAATGTGGTAGATACCGGAACGAGAGGTTTTGAAAATTATAAGCTAGTAGGTGATACGTTATATTTTCACGTGCCGAAGCGGAACGTACAGTTGCTAGTAATTCCGAAATCACTACAGGAGGAACTAATTTTACACATACATGAAGAAATAGGTCACTACGGCAGATATAAAATATTAGCACTGATGAAGGACAGATATTATTTTCTTCATATGAGTAGGGTGATTAGCGCGGTGATAAGAAGTTGTGACATATGTCAAAAGGTCAAGCCAAGTACTAACAATACCGTTGGTCCTTGTACACCGGTGTTGGCGGAAAAGTTGGGTGAGAAAGTTTTCTCGGACCTTTATGGGCCATTGCCCGTTGGTAAATTCGGATATCAATATATATATGTGATTCAAGACGTGTACAGTAAAGTAATAAAATTATATCCAATGCGAAAAGCGACAGGTAGGAGCGTGCTCGCTTGTACAAAGAGATTTCATAGGGAGATACCTATCGAAACTATAATTACGGACTCAGGACCACAGTTCATATCGAAAGTTCGGGAATTTGGACTCAAACAGCTGGGGATTCGGGTCACTCATACGTCGGTGTATTGTCCAAATTCTAATAGCGTAGAAAGAGTGAATCGCGAGCTAGGTCGGCTGATTAGGACTTATTGCGGCGGAAGTAATCGTAGTTGGGTAGACGTGTTACCGGACATTCAGAATTGCTATAATAATATCGAACACACAAGCACAGGCTTTGCGCCTAATGAGTTAGCGTTTGGTAGGCGGGAACCGTTAACTATTGACAAGGAATTAGGCGATGAATGGTTATTAGGCCATAGTGTGCGAGATTCGGAACAGGTGCGGAATGTAGCGATAGAAAACTCTAAAAGTTCTAGTGAACGACGTAAGCGACAGGCGGACAAACGGCGTAAGTTAGAGGTCTATCGTATAGGTGATTATGTGAAACTTAAGACCTTTGTGCGTTCAAATAAAGAACATAAAATCATGCGGAAATTTTCGTTGTTGTATAAAGGGCCTTATGTTATTTCGGCAGTGGTATATCCCAACTGTTATACGTTAGTAGATCCGGGTTCAAATGAGATATTGGGTAACTTCAATACTATAAATATAGCCAGGTATTATGTGAGGACGAATAAGGGCGTAGATAAATAAGATAGTGTATAAAGGTTATATAATTAAGCTGTAAGCTGTGAATTTGAGTAACTACTTTGTAGATTTAAGGATCTTGCATGGTTTGGAAACAAAAAAAAAAAAAAAAAAAAAACCAAAAAAAAAAAAAAAAACAATTTGTATATATATAGTAATACGAATTAGGATAAATTGCGGGTAAGCGAGGTTGTATAGTAAGATAGATAAATGAGATAAGACAGGAGAGAACTCAATCGAGTTGTGTAAATATTATATACATAATTGACAGATTCATCGGTCGGTGTACATGATTTGAGATGTCCGAACATATAGAGTAGATATGTACAAAGTATGGGTAGCATAGTGGTAATGAGATCCTTGCGCCATGTTAACTGAGATAAACAGTGTCTCAAGGTCTGGGAGGGGGCTGTAATGGTACACGAGAGTCGGTACATTAGATACTTCATTCTGCGTGATAGAGGGCTAGCCCAACGCCGCGCTGTTTTGAATACGAGAATCGGTTCAGATAACGTTTGAGGGTTTTGCATAGCTTACTGGCAAAGTTAGCAAAAAAAAACAGAGCCGATGCGTGGGTTGATTCGTGGAAGTTTTCAGGCCAAGTTTTTTTTGTCGCATTCCTGCGAGATGTGTAGAGATGAGAGCCGATTTGGCTGCGCGTTGAATAAAATTATGAATAACTAAATAATGAAAGGTTGTTACGGAACGGAGAAAGCTATTATGTAGATTGCAAATATACAATTGCGATTGAGGTATGAGATGGAGGGTTTGACACCTCTATTTTGAATATCATTCTAGAGGTCTTTTGCTACGCGCACCTAGTGGTCGGGAAATGCTTAATTAATCGCAACAAGCTTTTATTGGTCAGCGATCAACAGATTCTGTGTATCGGCAGTACCAAATGATTTGAGTGATAACCTACGGTTGATCATAGTGAATATGCGTACACACAATTTGTAGAACGGCGGATCTGCATGGCATGGTTGAAATTGGACCCTGTGTAGTTAGTGATAAGAAGCTTCGCTTGGGCAGAGCGTATTTGCAAAGGACGCATGTGGGGCATATAAATACCAGAGCGTGGGAGGGGAGGGCATTCAGTCTCAGCGTCTAGCTACTGTGGCAGTCGCCTCACGAGTTCTAAACAGTTTTGGCTGCCGTGTTACGCGTCAGAACTATACGAATTGGTGATTGCGAAGTTTCAGTGGGTTTTCGTGAGTGTCTGAAGCGCCGAGATTTACCTCGGTTCCTAACCTTTATATCAACCTACCCCTAATTCCAAAACTATCCTTGGGTCGTTAGGAAAGAACTTGTAAGTCAATTATTCTGAGTCTGAGTCTGGGCTTGGAGCGACCCTAAATTCCTTTTCCTTCACCATAGGGTTCCTGGATTGGCTCTTAGGATATTCGCGGGCTAATCCTCTCCTCATTTCCTTTCGAGTAGCGAGCTTTGAAATTCCCACACACACAGTCGTTAAACATTCAAGCACATTCAAATCAAACTCAACCATTTTCGAGTGGTGTCGATAATGGACGTGGTATAACACTAGGTTTTTAGACTAGGCTAGACAGGAGTTTAGTTGCGGCTAAACCTAGGTTGTTAGGGCATAGGGAGACTGTTTGATCGATGAGGTTCCGCGGATGGAAATAACAAAATCAGAACAAAGTTAAACCGGTGTCAACACAGTTAACATGTACTGTTGATATTTTGACATTTGTGTGTTGTCGGGGACGCGCGAAGAGATCAATTCACAGTCTAAAGTTCATTGTTTAGGTCCGGGTAGGTGTTTTGCATTGCCTTGGGTCAGATTGGATTCAAGTTGCATTTTTAAATTAAATGTAAATTTCGCTGGGTATCTAATGTGTAAGTTGAGTCGGTATATATGATTTGGCTCAGCCCAGGACGTGCTGCGGCTAGTGGAATTCATAGTTCGGTATTTATCGAATTATGCACTTCGCTATGGTGTGGGTTAGATATCCTAAAACAATAATGCTTGCGTTTCGATAACATCCAGCTCAAATTGCGCAGAGTTGAAGGTTTCAAAACGTTACGGACCTTTTGAGGTAACCGCTAGTTCAGAACCCATTTCGGAACTCAAATCGCAATTGTGTAAACCGGTCTTTTCGGATCGTTATTGCCGTGAACAAAATATATAATTGGAACCACCACAAGCCGCTACGAGCGAGCACATGAAATATAATTGAGTACTCACGTCGTAAAACTGCGACGGATATCTATACTATAACTGTGATCGATCACTAAAACTAAAACTGAAACTAAAACAAAAAAGATGTTCCAATGCGCTCATATATACAAAAACCAGATGGTGCCATCACATAAAATATAACAACGATCGTTTTGGCGCAATACACCGCTGACTGATGCGAATTACCGGCTCGCGGACATATATGCTTTCTCTGTCTAACTTGAAACTGTAACTTTCCGAACCAAGCTTCGTTCGACTATTGTACGCCTGACGAATTTCTCAACGAACGAGAAATTCAGACTTATCATTCTTACTTACAAATCTTACAGCTGAATCGGGTCCTCTCATTTTGGGATAGAAAGAATAGACGATCATAGCTACTGTTAGCGGCGGCTCAGACCTTAGCCCTGGGCCCGCTACATGGGGGCTAAAATAATGTGGAAGCAAACTGTCCAATACGAATATAATGAACCTACAAGACTCGGGGTTTCTTTTGTACTTTCTACCCTGCCGGGGTTCGAACCCGGGACTCCTCAATTGGGAAGCACAGTCTCGACCACAACGCCACGGAAGTCGCTCGAACAAAAACGAGCTTAGCGTCACCTCTTTTACCATATGGCGTGGCATAATATGGGCAAACTATCTAATTATTTCCAAGTAGAGGGCGCTTAAAGTTTGTAGTCAATAAACACAGAGTAAGTAAGCAGAGATTTTCGTTTATCTGAGGTTACTGACAGATGAATCACAAAGCAAAAGTGAGTAAAAAGTTTCGTTATTCAGAGAAATTAATTATCATTATCCAGCTTCGGTTGTCGCGAAAGGTGACCTTTATATAGCACATAGCTCTGTCCCTCACTTTCCCGCGTCAACGAACAACGAACGAACGAACGACGGGGTCGGCATGCTACGATCCATAGAACCTCAGATGAATTCCAAATTCAATTTCCAAATGTCTTTATTAGTGTAGATAATTACAAATACTTAGCAATCGTCATTTTTTGCCACTTCTCTACATTGGACCACTGTGGGAGAAGAAGGGCGTAGAAACACTCACAGATTTATTTTTAGATCTTTTAAAAATTACTTGTGCTTAATTTATACAAATATAAAAAATTACATTATTAATAAGCAATAATAAATAATTACAAAATTATTAACAGCAAGGTCTATGTGAATGAAACCTTTGTTGCTGTCGCCACTGTTTGTCAAGTTACAAACCTTAGATGATTGTGTGATGTTTGTGTTACAAATATTCAGTGCCCCCCACCAAAAAAAAAATGCGTATTCTTTCCCATTTAAAAGGTACAATACAGTTTATTGTTATTTATTTACTTTCCATCTTAACTTATGACACACAGTAATAATTAACCAGTAGATCAGACATTATATACATAGTCAGGTCATAAGTTCTGTCACATGTGCAATATGAAATAATTTAGACATGTTTATTATTTATGTAAACATTTATATAGCAAAATGAACTTAATAAAACATAGATTCTTTTGGTAATAAAGTTTATTCAAAATGACCCCCGCGATTTTGAATACAGGCCTTTATTCTGCGCGGCCAGTCGTCTATCGCAGCACGAACGAGGTCCATGTCAATATCGGCGGCTGCCTTAATCAAGGATGCCTTGAGTGACTCCAAATCAGGATGAGGCTTTGAGCAGGCCTTTTCCTCCAAGTGTTGCCATATCTTGTAATCTAACGGACTCAAATCTGGACTGGAGGAGGGCCAGTCTTCGTGCCGGATGAAGTCGATTTCACGCGCCGCCAGCCAGTCTTGTGTGCTTTTCGCTCTATGAGCTGGCGCAGAATCTTGTTGGAATACCCAGTGCCTGTTATTAAACATGGTATGAGAAACAGGTTCCACAAGGTTCTTGAGGACTGTATTTTGATACACAACTGCATTCGTTTTTACGCCTTTCTCACAAAAATGTACCTCAGTTAAGCCCCAATGAGACTCCCAACCAAACCATGAGCGAGGATGGAAAATTACCTCGTTGGACACGCGGAATACGGTTGCTCGCTTCTTCACTGCTGTGTGCGTACACCTTATCATTTTGTTTGTTGTAGCTCTCTTCCACGGTGAAAATTTTTTCATCCGAAAAAAGAATTTCCCGATGCTTTTTTCCCGCGTACCGCTTCAACAAAGCGCGGCATCTCTTCAGTCTCAGGTCCATTAAACGAGCGTCCAAACGATGTCCTGTTTTTCTTCGATATGCCCTAAGCCCTAAGTCTTCATTTAACACCCTTTTCACCGTGGTCCTGCTTAACCCCATCTGAAGGGCCAACAGTTTCTGCTTACGTATGGGATTTCTTTGAATTCGCGCCTTCACAGCTTTTATCACTGCTGGAGACCTAACAGAGAGAGGGCGACCACTTCTTGACCTTTCATCTACACTAGAGTCTTCATTGTATCGTTTTATGGTACGATAAACGAATCTTTTGTTTATATTCAAATTTTTCAGTAAGTCGAAAATCTGAATTGGCGCGTAACCGCAACGATGCAACGCAATAACTGCGACACGGTCTTCTTTAAGTGTCCACTCCATATTTAAAAATGAGGAAAATTCTTATGTGAAAATGTGAAAATGTGTACTTTTTTAAAATTCCATATTTAAAAAAGTACACATTTTTATTTTCATGAAAAACTCGAAATTCGAATTCAATAAACTTTTTTGTGGCCAGCGTTCTAAATTCAAAAGTTTTTATTGTGTAACGGAACTTATGACCTGACTGTGTATATATAGCTAGTCATTTGTATTTTAATCGATGATATTTTTGTACGAGAAATACCTGGCAAGGTTGTAATCATTATAGGTAGGCTTATGTTTAAACGATTACCAAAAACGCACCTATTTTACTACCAATAAATTCTAAATGACTGCCAGAATGGATAAATGTCCACCAAATTGTGTTTGGATAAATGATCACCAAACTTCTTTTTATGTTTTGTGTACTTAAGTTTATGTTTTAAGTATTTTTTGTTGTTCTTACATGTTCAAGCTAACACGAAGGATAAAGGGGGCTTCGCTTCGCTCACCCCCTTTACCCTTAGCCTAAGCTACCGCAGTATTTTGCCCTAATATTTTTTGCAACTTTTGGTGTTCATTTATCCATTTTGGGTAGGGAAAAAATATTTTGGTGATCATTATATTTGTTGCCATTATTATACGCGATGAGAATATTTATTACTTACGGTGGTGAATACACCTACTCTTCTGTAAAAGCTTCTGCATATACAACTGCGAAACATGACCACCGCAGTCCTAGATATCTTCATTTCTCGTAGGTAATGTTTAACACGATACGTTATGCAGCTCATATACGATGAGGGTTAAAACATATTAATAACAAACCTCCCATGGCTGTGTGTGTGTTTCGCAAACCTAATTTGTGCTGGGGAGAGAGGGGAAGTGTGGCGGGGGGAGGATTCTTGAGTAAATAAAGCATTGGGAAACGTCACGAAATAAAAATAGCATGGTAGTCTATAATTTCGAAACGATGCTTAATGATATATATGTTGCAGTTAGTTGGTTAAATCAGACACTTAACTAACACCCTAGACCGTTGATTAAAGACCGACGTGTAACCCAGTTGCTAAAGTTCCGTCAGACAAGTGAGTGAAACGGTTAACGAGTTATCTAACGGTTAACGTTCCTAGGCAACAAGACATATACAATAAAATTTTTTTTTTATGTTAAGTTTATGTTTTAAGATGTTTTTGTAGTACTTACATGTTCAACCTAACACGAAGCATAAACGGGGCTTCGATTCGCTCACCCCCTTTACCCTTCACCTCAGCTACCGCAATGTTTTGCCCTGATATAAGCTGTGCAAATCAGCTGTTGTCGTGACGCCATCTTATTTTACCCAACACGCCGGCTTTCGATAAGACAGATTGTTAAACGTTTTCGACGATGCTTTATTTTAATCAAAATGCTAGTGACTTGGTTAAACGTCGGTCTTTAATTAAAGGTCTAGGGTGTTAGGTAAGTGTCTGATTAAACCAAGAAAGTGTGAAATATGTATTGCAAGGGTTCTTCGCAACTGTACAAGGCCACCAAACCTCTCTAAAGTAAGCCCAAGTAAGTATCTCTCTTGTTCTGCCGCTACCCTATCCAGAAGAAAGTTGGCGTCAAGTATGATGGCATCTTAATTTTTAAATTTGGCGTTTGCAGTCATAGTCTGAAATATGCCATTATTATGCCTTTTCTGCTGACTATTCTTGTACATGAATGACGATGACGACCCGAATGGCCGAGTCGGCAGTGACCCTGCCTACGAAGACAAGGGTCCCGGGTTCGAATCCCGGTGGGGGCAAATATTTGTTTGATGAGAACGGATGTTTGTACCCTAGTCATGGTTGTTTGACTATCTAAGTATAATACTTATCTATATAAGTATGTGTATAGTTGTCTACTACCCAAGATACAGGGAATCCTAGTTTGGGGCTAGATCAATGTGTGTAAGTAGTGTCCAAGGTGTTATTGTTATTACAATATTTGAGACCACATTAACTCTGAAAAGAGGCATACATTTGTACTTACAAGTGTTCGTCTACAATTAGCGGTGTGCTAGAATCCTTAGCAAGTGTTACCATTTCGAATGGGTGATTATTTAAATTTTACGATTATCAGGGAAATGTGCACTTTTTACGAGTTTAATCAGCCTAATGAGGCATGTCCGGAATACCCTTATTATACCGCTGATAAAAGGTAAGGCAACGGGCGTCGTTATATATACATAAGGTGAGCGCATATTATGGCCGTACCATACTAACTACAGTCATCGCATTTGAATTATTTGTATGAATTTCTATGCAAACCCGCAGACCTATCAGTACCGTCCTACCCGCAGACGCGTGCTGTACAACATAAAAAAATTGCGATTAAAATTAAGGGATTCAATATTGCCAGCGCCAGGGGGCGCGAACAAAGAAATGCATTTTTAGCTTCAATTCTAGGCTAAACTAGACAACATAAAAATATAGGATAAAAATATGTTATAAAAGGTCTATTAGAGATAAGAATGGTCTTTTAAAATTACCGTATCTGTTATATTTAATGCTTAAAAATATTTTTCGCAATGCATTATTATTCAACTAAATGAGCAAGCGCTCGGAGACGAAATCAGTTTCCTATATGAAACTTATACGCAAAAATAGGTAAAAAAAACCGGTCAAATGCGAGTCTAAATCGCGCACGAAGGTTTCCGTACCACCGTTCAATGAAAGCGATGGTGTGGAGTGAATAGTTTGGATTTTACACAGCAAAATATTGTTTACAAAGTTATTGGTGCGGTTACTTTCACACTCCATGTACGTAACCAGGTGCATCCATAAGTTTGTATGTGGTATTGTTGTATGGGAGCCCCCTTAAATATTTCTTTTATCCTGTTTTTTAGTATTTGTTGTTATAGCGGCAACATAAATACATAATCTGTGAAAATTTCAACTTTCTAGCTAGCTAGGTTCTTGAGATACAGCCTGGTGACAGACGGACGGACGGACGGACGGACGGACAGCGAAGTCTTAGTAATAGGGTCCCGTTTGGAACCCTTCGGGTACGGAACCCTAAAAAGGGATTTTTTTTATAGTTGTTTTATTTTATTTTTAAGGTTATTATTACAGGAGTTTACGTAGTAATATTTTCTAGAATTTTCTTGGTCTCGGAGCTCGGGCTGCCCCGCGGGGCTCTGCGCGGGAGCATGCGTCAGTCTGCTTCGACGCGATGCGACGGGTATTTGTTTTCTTTGTCTAATTCTCAATGCCATTGGCCCTTGTGCAGCCCTTAAGCTGCATGGGTCGTGCGGGTGTGCGATGACCTATACACGTATTCGTATGCATGACTACTCAACGCATGCCACTAAATTATCATAAAAATGTTCAGATTGCGTGTCGTAAATCTTGGAACGGCTTTGTTGCAAACGTGATTTTTTGGTTGCAATTTATTTTTAATCGTTCGCAATTAAAGTAGGTCACCTGTTGAATGACAGCTATTCTAACAAAAACTGTGTACAGTTCGGTCGTTCCTAGTTTCTGGGCTACGTAGAGGGTAACTTCTCTACCTCTCACTATTGTTTGTAACTGTACTAAATTGGAACTGGTTAGGCAACATACCTACTTAGGCCTAATCATAGATAATAGTTTTAATTGGAAACCTCATATCGAACATATATGTAAGAAACTTAGGGCAATATTGTCTCGGTTGCAAATCCTAAAATTTAAAGTACCATTCAACATATTGGGGACGTTGTACCTATCACTTGTAGACTCCATTATAAATTATTGCTTAAGTAGTTATGGCCGCACATTCATAACTAACATAAATAAAATTTACGATTTGCAACATAGACTTTTAAAGACCATAGTACCTCTAAAGATAAAACAAAAATTCAACCAGAACGAACCAGGTTTGTTTCACTATTGTAATATACTAACTGTATACGATAAACTGGAATCGTCCATTGTGTATGAGGAATATGGTCGTATAGATTCATTAACTAGAAAAATTAGACCTAAAACCTACGAACTTTGACCTATTTGCCTACCTACGTTATTCCCCGCTATAACAATACATATGGCCAACGGACCTGGGCATACATGCTTCCCAGTATTTTAAATAAGATACCTAAAATAACTATAGACAGTTTACTAAATAATATATTCAAGAGAAAATTTATCTTAAAATCATATTACTTTTCCCGATATGTATAAAATAAAGTGCAATTGTAGCAATGTATATGTCATCGGAAAATAATACGATCCGCAAGTTTATAAATTTCCTAGGAAATTTATAAACTTCCTTCTAGATTATATTAGGCTAGGTTAGGATAGGTTAGGTTATGTTAGGTTAGGTTAGGTTAGGTTAGTATATTTATAAACTTGCGGAAAAAAAATTAGGAAATTTATAAACTTGCGGATCGTATTATTTTCCGGTGACATATACATAGATAGCTATAGTCATAGATAGTAGATATGTAGATATGTATGTAGATATTATGTACACATTGTTTCTATTGTATCCAAAGTACTTACCGTCGAGTAGTTAAGCGATCTCACCATGTCGCACTTAAATCTAGTGGTTTCAGCGCATGGTTACTGTGTTAACTAATGTAATTTATTTATTTATTGAATAAACAAAGTTTAAAAAAAAACGGTCAAGTGCGAGTCTAAATCGCGCACGAAGGGTTCCGTACCACCGTTCAATGGAAGCGATGGTGTGGAGTGAATAGTTTGGATTTTACACAGCAAAATATTGTTTACAAAGTTATTGGTGCGGTTACTTTCACACTCCATGTACGTAACCAGGTGCATCCATAAGTTTGTATGTGGTATTGTTGTATGGGAGCCCCCTTAAATATTTCTTTTATCCTGTTTTTTAGTATTTGTTGTTATAGCGGCAACATAAATACATAATCTGTGAAAATTTCAACTCTCTAGCTAGCTAGGTTCTTGAGATACAGCCTGGTGACAGACGAACGGACGGACGGACGGACGGACAGCGAAGTCTTAGTAATAGGGTCCCGTTTGGAACCCTTCGGGTACGGAACCCTAAAAAAGAGGTTACCCCCTCCACGCGGCACTCAGATACACCAAAATTTGCCGCGGGCTTTAACTAAAGTATCTTGATTCAAATAATGTTTCTCCACTCTTGTAACCTCTGTGGCGCTGCGGTTGTGTCTCTGCCTATCATGCGAGAGGTCCTGGGTTCGATCCCCGGCTGGGGATAAAGAAAAAATTCCCAGGTTTGGATGTTTGTATATGTGTGACGTCCCTATTACTGGTTCCCACGACTCAGGGTATCCTAGTGTGGGACCAGAAGCAATATATGTACATGAATGTAAATGTTATGTTAATGTTAAATACATAGGAGTAATTTTTAAAAAGCAGTAATACCTTATAAAATTGAGCTGAATCAACACTTACAGGGTAGTGTTACCAACTAATCGGCATCTGACTAGATTTTTTTTAAAATACCTGACACTTTACTTTAGATCTACTAAAACGATATTATATAATAGATCTTAGAACCATCGCAGTGAAGTCTACTACCAACTACAAAAAAAACATTGATATCCATCCACATATTTGACCATATTCCTAATTAAGCCGATAACTTTCGAACTACTGATCTGATTTTGACAAAACAGATCTAAAAACCATTAAAGTTATTTCTACTACCAACTATCAAAATGCGAATTAAACTACTGCGCCGATTTAAACAAAACTTATTTTAGAACCATCTCAGGGAAGTCTGCTAGCGTTTACAGAAGACTGCATCAAAACCCGTCCAGCCGGTTGGCCGCTAGGGTGCCACGAACAGACATACAGACAGACACACCGGCGCACCGAAAAACCGACAAATAGGCACTTCAAACTTATAACACCCCTCTTTTGGTCGTCCGGGGTTAAAGTAGGCGTATAAAAAATTGAAATTATACGAGTAAACACGTTCATTGGACCGATAAGAATAAAAGTGTACGGTCAGTACTCATAAGTGACTGGCCTTGATGATGATTTTAACCAATCCAAAAAAGGAGGGCTTCTACGTTCGGTTGTATTTTTTTTATATTCATTACCTCAAAACTGATACTATTCATGAACCGATTTCAAAAATCCTTTTTTTATTTGAAACTACAACTCTCCAGTTTGGTCCCATTTATTGGAAAATAAAAAATCGGTCCAGTAGTTTGGTTTCTACAGCAAAAATACTGGAATTATGATATCATCCAGGTAAATGAAATTACGTATTATTGCTTACTGTGACTAATATATTATTGCTTACTGGTGTTTAAGGTAATTGTCATAAGATGAATTCTGTCCGTATGTACCGTAATTTCGATTACGTCGTGTAATTTGTGTGGACTTGACTGTAATTTCCTAGCCTTGTTTTCGCACCGTGCTTTTGTACCGTGCCGTAAATTTGTTTTAAATTAGGTAGACAGACAAGTTTCGTAGTATCGTTTTCTTGTGTATGTAAAGCCGACATTCGCTTCCCGATTGGTGAGGAAGGGACTTGAAGTCGGTTTTTTTATGTTTTTAACTTAGTCAATTGTTAATGACAAATACATAATTTATTCGTCCCTTGGTGGAATCCCGGTGCTGACATGTGCCAATGTTAAGTTCACGGACGAAGTATAATATAGTTTTACGGACGTTCTAATGGTGATGGAAAACATCGTGAGAAAACCTTCATGACTCCTTTTGCCCAGCCCAGCTGCGGCGAAGAACTTGCCCCGTCCCACGTAGAATTGAGTAATCAATCACTTTCTAATCGTGGGCATAACTGTGCCTCTGCTACCCCGTATGGGAAAACGCGTGACGGTATGTGTGTATATTTTATCCTGATGACATTAATAAGACTCCAAAATATCTTAAAACCGGCATACCGTTACCTACTCAAACATCAACCAAAAGTTAGACACTCTCCGAGTTCGCAGATTGAAACTGTTTTCGGTGAAAATTATATTTAAGGCCATTGTATGGGATTTTTTTTAACTGGATTCTTGGTGGTTGAACTTTTCGAAAAACCATTTTAAAATAAAGTTTATAACAGTTCACACCTCAACATGGCTGTTAGGTCAGTCGCACAATTTTAAGTTTTTTTATTTATTTACTTAAAACCAATGATTGTTTAGAAACTACAACAGCTTTAAAATATTTCGAATATCTTACTATTTTTGACGAAAAACACATTAATATTCCTTTGAGATAAATAGCAAGTTTTAGGTGAAAAACACCTTTTTTTGTCCGAAAAGTTCCTATTGAAACACTTGAAGGAAATTAATTGCTACGCAACATTTGGGAATGTCTCCTATGAGGATGACGAATATCGCTTCAAAGATGGGCATTTGACAATACACATCGCCTTAAGCGTTTCTCACCAAAGTTACTTCCCTAATCACACGCTCGGGTGATTTAAATTTTGTTCGCAAAGTTAAGTCTCACCTACTTTACTTTGTCTAAAGCTCATTATAACGAGTATTGACAGTTGGTAGATCAGATTTATCACCTTACATTGATTGCTATTTAAGACGAAGGGTATTGTCAAAGGGAAGCGTTATTCCAACTTAAGGAGACACTTGCCAATTCTAGAAAAAAAAAGATATGAAGACATCCTTCTCCTTAAATCATAGTGTTTAAAAACGTCATAATGTCAATAGAAACTTCAACAAGTAAAAAATCAAAACTAATATAAAACCACGCCGGATCATAAAACTAAATATATATAATAAACGACTTGCACAGTGAAATATCTATATAATGGAAAAAACGCATCATAATGGATAAAAGTTTCTGAGATGCCCTCACTCTAGAGTCAATCATTCTGGCGCACGCCTTCTGATGGTCTACAACCGTAAACATATCTAAGAACCGGCTATGAAATAATAGCCTCGAAATTCAAAACCAAATTGAAATCGGTTCTGGAGTTTTTCAGGAAAATAGTAATAGACATGCATTCATACAAAAACACACACAGACACACGCAAAAACAACCTCGCAGATACCTCCTCCGCTCCTTTTCGTCCGCCGTGTGTAAAAAAGACAAAATAGATGTTTTTCACCTAAAACGAGGAATTTCTAGACATTTAAAAAAAATGCTTGTTGCGTCAAAATTAGATATCCCAAATACCTATCTTAAAATTTTGAAATCACACAAATAATCAGTGATTTTTGAAAACTAGATAAATAGCACACTATTTTCGCACTGTCCTGCCATAACAGCCATGCTGCAGTGTAAACTGCATGCATTTTATTTCAATATTATTGTGTCCACTACCACCACGAATCGAGTTGCTAATTTTACTTAAACACGGGCTTTAAACTGGTTTATAAAGATAATATTTTCAATGTAGGTATTTCTGAAACATGTTTTTTTCTGTCGAAAGTTTAATTTTATTGGATTCTTTTAAGTTTTAAAGATTATGCAAACGGTGAGCATGATTCTGAAGCTAAGAGTATTTTATCTGTCCACAAAATGATAATTTTGTAGATACACCTGTTGTGTTGTGATGCAGTTAATTGTCCTGATTTAGGTCCCCTTTTTATCCTTTGTAAGGTGAAGGTGATTCAGGAGTCTTCATTAAAGCGTATAATTGGTCCAGTAATGAAGATATTTAATTTAAACTTTTCGTAATTGCAAAAGCCACGTCTAGTGGTAATGAGCTAATGAAGATGGCCGATGGAATAAGTCAAAGGTGGGGGTTGGGGGCCATATAGCAGGCTTGTGTTGTGTAACTCCTCCGATAGATGATGCTAATTCCTCATTAACACACTATTTTAAAATTTCGACAACAAAGCTATGTGTTGGGTCACTTTAGTTGGGTTATTCCTAGCTCAGCTAATTCCCCATTCAGCCAGTTTTAAAATTCCATAGTAAGTTTTCCCAACTAAGGCAATCAAAAAAGTAAATAACAAAAATATTATTTTTATATTCCCAAGTCAGACACAATAATTTCGTCATACATTTGTTGCCAAATCGGACACATCATTATCTATCATAAAAGTATAGTCGCGATTCTTTGCGATAGTTTGGCTTGATACATGGTAGAGAATAGCGTTGAATTTTAAATGTATGTACTACATGTAATATAGAATGAAATGTGGCTTTTATTAACGTATAGTATATAGTATAACACATTATAGTAGAGTTTATATTCATCCACGACGGGTAGGTACGCCACGCGCCGTCGTGGATGAATACTACTATAACATGCTAATAGCATTATAGCGCTTAACAGACGTCATAAATCTAGCTGTCGCAAACATCCGAATGGGTAATACGAAAGAGTTGGAGTATAATAATAATAATTTGGATCTTTCAAAATCAGCTGGCCCTGACATGATACCAGCTATATTCTTAGTTTCATGTGCCGAAGAGCTTTCAGTTCCGGTTTCCATACTATTCAGGCGCTCGCTGAATGAGGGGGCAGTGCCAGACCTTTGGAAATTAGCGTTTTTCTCTCCCATTCATAAAAAAGGCAACCGTGGCAGTATTGAACATTACAGACCTATTTCGAAGCTATGTTTAATTGCCAAGGTTCTTGAACGTATTGTATATTCGCAGCTTTACAGTGCTCTCAAAATGAGCTTTAGCCCGCTACAGCACGGGTTTTTAAAGGGTCGATCTACTGTCTCAAACCTTGTACTATTTAATGACTACGTATCCCAGCGTATGGATGGTGGTGACCAGGTAGACGCCATCTACACTGATTATAGCAAGGCCTTCGACCGAATTGACCATGGTATGCTGTTAGGTAAGCTCAAGGGTGTCGGTGTTAGGGGCAGTCTGTTGGAATGGTTAAGTTCTTACGTTGCAGGCCGTAAACAGGCTGTTGTCTTGAATGGCTACGAATCAGCATGGATGAGTATTCCTTCAGGCGTACCCCAAGGATCCCAACTTGGCCCGCTGTTATTTGTTATATCTATACAGGATATAGACTCGTGTTTTATAAACTCTAACGTACTGTTGTTTGCAGACGACGTGAAAATATTTAGAGTTGTGAATAACGTTTCTGATGCTTCTCTGCTGCAACAAGACTTGCAAAGACTTGACGGCTACTGCACTACCAATAAATTAGATCTTAATGTTTCAAAGTGCTTCTTTCTGACATTCACGCGCAAGCTCAATCCATATATATCTAACTACAGCATAAAGTACCTTCCTCTGACTCGAGTGTATGAAAGTAAGGACCTTGGGGTGATCCATGACAGTGGGCTAGTTTTTGAGAAGCACATAGGCAGCGTTGTCGGTAAGGCTTCGAAGGCTCTTGGTTTTGTCATGAGGTCGTCTAAATCATTCAGGAAAATGAAAACCGTCAAAATTCTCTACTGTGCTTATGTTCGTAGCCACCTCGAGTATGCATCGCAAATATGGAACCCCTGCTATGACATTTACAGAGGAAGACTTGAGCAGGTTCAGCGGAAGTTCATCAGATATCTTGGCTTTAAGTTTAAAATGCCTAAACTCAAATACCATAACCAATGTGCTAAACTACATCTACTTCCGTTGATCCTGCGCAGGGACATTGCAGATTTAACATTCCTGATGAAAGTGGCTAGGGGTATTATTGACTGTCCTGAACTGCTATGTAAATTAAAAATTAAGGTACCAACACACAGTGTCCGTAGGCGTCCACTGCTTCAGACTCCTTTAGCTCACAGCAATTACAGACAAAACTCCTTTATAAACAGAGCATGCGCACTATTCAACCGACTTTTCAGCTCCAACAGCGATGGCGACAATGATGTTGATATCTTCTGCAGTAGTTTTTTCTCATTGCGGAAAGCCATAATAAAGAACTTTCTAGCACTTCTTAATACCGAGGACGGGATTGTTGAGGAGGAGTATTGTGACGGTGATGGCGTGAGTGAGTAGCGACAAAATAAACTTAATTTTATACATTATCACTAGTTATATGGTACCCAATCTACATGTGGATGCTTGTTATTAGCTTTTAGTCTGCAATATGATGTTATTAAATAGTTAAGATAGCTGTAAGCTTCCCTAAAATTGTAAAATAAAATAAAAATAATAAAATAATGGCCTCCGCAGACAGAGCTACTGCAGTTGCCCACTGGAATCTAACTTCATACAAAGAAGAAGAAGAAAGAGAGAAAGTGTCATATAAATTCCAGCAAGCAGTTGCTCCGTGTGCGATGGCCCTAAGTGGATTAAAAGTATATAGATTTATAAATAAAGCACCTAAATAGTTTTAATAATTTTCATGAAATAGGAACAAAATCAACAAAAAATAAGTAATAAATGATTAATATCCATAAACAAATAAAAATAACACATTAAAAAACAAATTAACAATAATATGACATTTTTTTTAAAACTTGAAATGATTTTTCGTGTAATGCTCCAAAAATTTACAAATTTGTATTTCCTTTTAAATGTTTTACTTGGTTCCGTTATGTACAATCCTTTTATAACCGATTACGGGAAAACGACTTGGAGAGCGTTAATTGCTGCGGTTTCGAAGTCAACAATCACTTTAGGAGGACGGATTCCATGTTTTCAACAGGCTACACATCCTTGTATAGGTTGCCTGTTCCTTGTTCGGTAGCACCACATATAATAGAGATCAAAATAATAATCAAAATAGATTATGAATAACTGGCCAAATGGGTGCCACCCTGAGTTGGAAATGGTGTGAAGGACAATGGGTTAAGTCATCGACTGTACCTTTAAAGTAAATATGTATAACTTGTTTCGCTTGTCAGAGTTGCGAATACTTTTTAAATTAAATAGAAAGGTTGCCCGAGTTGGGAATATTTTAGAACAATAGATTAGCTGAGCTGGGAATAACCCCTTTAGGGGGGTGGTAGGCGAAGGTCAAACGGGGCCAGGGAAGCCCCGGGCGTTCAACATTTTGGCAGGAAATAGAAAAAATTCGGTATATTTTGCTGTCCAAGAGTCGCTTATAAGTCGACAATGTATTATTCGCTTCCAAAAAAAATAGACGATTCCTATAAATGATGACCTATTTAAAAAAACTATTTCTTATATCACTCATACTATTTAAAACACAACCTTATCCCAAAGGGTAGCAGAGAAACATTTGCTTCCATATTTAGTTAGATTTTGTCAATTTCAACGACAATCTGTTAAAAATCGTCAAAATCTGTTGAATTCCCAACTCGGAATTCTGTTAAGGCCGCAGTGAATTACTTGCACTATAGGGGCTTAGGTCCCACGCCCATTTCGTGTCGGCTGAGCTTTAATGACCGTTCTCTGAACCCAATAAAAACAGGAATCAGCAGCTAACCTGCCGAGTTAGGGTTTGGTCTCAATACAGTTTATCACAAAAAACCTACTTTGATAAAGAAACACAGAAATTCGAATTCTTTGGCGTCAGCCCAAGTGCTTTTGTCCATAGGAGGGGTCCATGGAAAAGCCTCTCTGCCAAGATCCAACTGAACACCGTCAGGATTTATTACCAGTACAATTTGTTCAGGATATGCAATATCCTGCGGCAATAGCTCTCTATCCGTATATATTGTACATACTGATTTGTGAATGTTTCAACACAAACGATTCTGAGAGCGTTTTGTTTATCTTTCCTCTTCCTCAGAAACAATGGAAAGTACTGTTTGTACGCTATCGGGTCATAGATATAGGATCGATACCGCACACTCGAATGAACGTATCGGTGGTAGGTAAATACTATCCCTTTTTCATAGTATAATTGTTAGACGTTTTGAGGCATATTATATCTTTACGCAAAAACAAATGTAATGCAGAAAACACACAACTAACCATGCATTTCGCCCTGATGTAACCTTCATCCCGCAAGCTAAGGCAAGAAAAGGAACACGCGAAACGAATCTATTCATAAAGCAATTAGAGTTGGTGCATGAAACAAATCCAATTTTTTCAACGTCAAAAAGGCGGATCACTTCTGAACTGTCTATATTCTAAAAGTCGAATGCTGGTCGTGGAAAACTAGCCATTGTTAAATTACAAGATAAAACTATGTTTTTTTTATAGTATTCGTAGCCATAGTTTTAACTGCAGAAGTTTTAGTATAATACTGGTATACAAACTGGTATTCAAAAGATAGTAAGAAGTAACTGAAGTGATAATATTTTGAATAATAATTATTAATACGCTTTGCACATAAAAAATCGTAAATCGCACGTAATCGTATCAAGTTACGATGATGTAATGAGTTGTTAAATAACACAATAAAGACTGCATTTGCTCACCAACGAATATTGCAATATTTCGTATTTGCGCAAAGCTAATGCCACGTCATCCTGTTCCTTTTACAAAAGACGTCTAAAGGGCCAACCCTATTTCGGGAGTTCTGAAATCGCCCGAGGACCTTTCCAACTTGGCATAACTTATGACCAAATACGGCCCAGATTGCATTCTACAATAACAAAACACGCCCGTTCTCTCCACACGAAGTAAGTTGCTACACAATTCATGTATATACTTCTTGCTAAAATAAGAAAGCATAAGAATGAAGCATAAGATAGGTACTTTTATATATGTATATATAAGTAGTGTATGTTTGATATATATAAAATTTTTTGGTTTTGTATTTTATTTAGATATCATTTATTAAATTATTATGTTTTAGTTGTAAACAATTAGATGTGTACAGTTTTATTGCGCACTAGGACTCTCCTGTTGCATAATTTTTCCTGTCCTACCTAGGTTTGCTGGTAGAAATCTCTCTTTAGAGATAAGCTCGCCTTTGCTCATAAAATGTTTTGTTACCTTACTATTAAGATTTCTGTGCAATAAAGAATATGAAGAATATGAATATGAATATGAATTCAAACTAATCAGTGACACTAATCTTGGAATTGGCTATAAAAATGAGCTATTTTCGACTTTTCAATAAAGAGCTAGAATTTACACTTCGGCCATTTTTAGAATGCGATTATGATATTTCCTTAATCCGTACATTATAAGCAATATTTTTCATTGCAGATGTCAAAAATATATGGGTTTTGAGTTGTCAGGATCGCATTCTCTCAGCGGCCAGACTTTGGAGGCCTTACCACAAAAAATTAATTAGACTTCAACACTTGTTTAAAAAAGAAAACGTATGGGATTTGACGTTTGTTTTGAGGTTAAACGCTGTTTAATATTTTTGTGGCAACACGATAGAAGATTAGCGTCAGTAGCGTGTGAAAGAGAAAAATTGTATGGCTCAGCAAAAAAGCATGTTAACGACTTCTTAATGCGCTTTTGGCTTACTGTAATATATTTCAGTTATATTGGTGTCGTTGCTTATTGTATAATGTTTTATGCTTAGCAAGACAACCAAGCAACAATACAAGATGGCCGTATTTAAACTCCATTTTATAAGAGGATACTTAAAGTAT
The DNA here is from genome assembly GCA_949825045.1 of Argyresthia goedartella. Taxonomy (NCBI): domain Eukaryota; kingdom Metazoa; phylum Arthropoda; class Insecta; order Lepidoptera; family Argyresthiidae; genus Argyresthia; species Argyresthia goedartella. The sequence goes on from OX463814.1 coordinate 5,397,678, forward strand.
TGTGCTCCAACATGCGGACGCTCTCACTCACAGTTTTAGGATTATATTACATTGTATTATTGTTTTAAGAAATGCGTATGATTTTTAACATTATTTGTGATATATACTAGATACTAAAGTCGAGCATTTAGTGAAAGAATTTACAACAATTTCTTTAAAAAATAACCTATGAATGAAATGAAATAACTAAATAAAATATACCTTTCAATTGGGTGAGTAAATAAAGGTAGGTACTTAAATATTAGATGTTAAAAGCAGTTGAACTATCGGGGAATACTTCGACAGGTCTGCCCAAACTTACTAATTGCCCAGAATCCGTCGCGAATAATAAATTTCGGAACTAATTTTAAAATCAACAGAATTTTAGTCCAATAAAGAAATTCGGCTTGTAAAAGTTCATGGCTTCCACGACTTTTCTCGTTAAAAGTTTCTAAGTGAATTATAAAATGAATTTGTCTAGATGACATGCCAATTTTTGACGTGAAAACGTCTTTATTCAGATTTGGCTCCAAAACAGTTAAGTACAAAATATGTTTATAGAAAACGAGTACAATCACTAAACTTACTAACATGAAGGTACTGCTTAAGAAAATGTCATGGTGCTACGAAAAAAAAATGCGTTTTTTTTCGAATCCATTTACTCCACCATGAAGTCATCTACAGATTTGATTTTTGGGTCAACGTTTATTGAGTATTTGATTAAGATGTTCACTAAAACAAAAACGCGATTGGATGAAATTTTCTCGATAGAATTTAATTACGAAAACACCTCTAAATAGTTTAATTTTTTCCTGTAATTCTGAAATCCTAACTAATTTCATTGTGGAACTGCGTTCAAAATGTAGATATTATGTTTCGCAAAATCTCCTTAAAAAACTTTTGAACAAAATAGCCTAGTTTATTTTTAACCAATTATTCTGTGGTTTAGCGTTACGTTTTTTCATTTTTTCCCGATTCCGACCCTCTCACACTGCGGGTCTTTCCGCCTGGAGTAACAGGGATCTTTGAACGGTCGAGGTATCGCCTTAACCAGCGATCTCCGCACTAGGCAAATTAGTTACCTCATCGTGTAATTCTGTCATCAAGGAATTTCAATCGCTATGAAAAAGTTTTCAATCACAAGACGATTATTTAATGAGATCTGTCTTTTATTGCGTCTTTGCTTGTTTATGTGATTGCTGATTGGTCGATTTTTTTATTGCGATCGATATCAAATATGCTTCAGAACATCGGATAAAAAGGAAACAAGCAATAAAAGACAGATTGAATCAAGTAATCGTGTTTTGATTGATCGATTTTTTAGCCCAAACCCATTTTTTTCCCTTTACAACCATATATATTTTTGGGGAAAGTTGTTCATGTGATGTCTATCCATCCTCAAAATGAGGTCAGTTAATTAAACATAAACATTTACACCAAGGCACATACATTGCTTCTAAACCACACTAGGATACCCTGTGTCATGGGAACCAGAAACTGTGACGCCACAAACATATAAACATCCAAGACCTGCGGATTATTACTTTTTTCTTCACCCCCAGCAGGGGGTCGGTCCCGGGAGCTCTTGCATAGGCAGAGCCACAACCACTGCGTCACAGAGATCGTCAATTTAATGTCACCCTAAATTGGGGTTGCTAACTTTCTGGACTGGAACGGAAATCTCAAAACCATTTCGAGAAATATGTCTTCTGTATAATTTCATTTTATCAGATTAATAAATAGGTATATATATTTTAAGATATTGTAATAAAACACAATGACATTAATTGATCTTCTGTGAATGAAAAAAATGCTTTTTTCAAACATCAGACAGACAGGCAGGTCTTAACTACAAAAAAAAAACAATGTGAAACGTCAATCTATTCCCTGTAAAGTCTATGATCTATGAGTGACCAGTCATGATTGTAGGTTATAGTGTTTTGTTTTGATATTCTATCGTTTCATTTTTATTCGTTACGACAAGAACAGCAAATTTTTAAAAAGAAAATTCGTGAATTTTCCTCTAGTTGTCAAAATTATGATTATGTCGAATTCCAGCAACCACAACATTGCTGAATTCAGAGAAGCCAAAGCCCTCGTGTAAGTAAGATGCTGATGATGAGATCCTGGAGTCAAACTGTTCTGATTGTCCAGCTTCTGCAGGTAGGAATTTTTATTTACTACAAAATTGCATATGTATAGCTGTGACAAACGATTGAAGTTTTCGTGATAATGTACAACGCGTTTGATTTTTAAACTCTAATATGCTCTTCCTCTCAACGACCCAAGGCATTATATGATGCCATTTTCTCTTCATAGGTTTTGAATTTTATTACCATGGCATAAAGTTATAAATCGCTAGGCCACAAAACAACCTGGGGGTTTAAGAATTAAGCATAATGTAGAACTTAACTTGTTTGTTGTGGTAATAGGTATGAAATTTTGTACAAGCAATCATTACAATTTGTTCCAAGTAGCCCAAATAAAACTGCGAATAATTCTAGAAATAATCTGCCTTCATTTTACGACCCATTCTTCTCGCAGATATTTTTGAATTGGTTGGAATAACAAATCCTGGTTATTACTGCTGTTTGAACACGATGGGACGAAACACTATTTGCTTCCCATTATGAAAAATATATCACAATAATAATCAATAATTGTTTGGCAGTTGACTTCACTCATATGCTTGGCACTCTTTAGTTGACTCTACTGCTACTTTTTTTTTGTGGTATGCATAGAAATTTATTCCATTACGTCTCTTGGTGACGTCAGGTTTACTTTTGGCGGATAAAATTTTAGCTTAGTTTTTTAAATTGACGCAATTAACCAAACTTTAAAATGTTCAAAATGGTCTGTATTTTCAAAATAATATTAAAATATATATAAATATAGATATCAGAAAAATGCATGGCCTATTACGCTAACCATTTCTAGCTAATTTTGACCCCGTGATATCTCAAAAACGATTAAGCCTACACCTAAGAGTATGTTAAATTTACGCTACGAGTCAAATCAAATATAAAAATAATACTTTATAAATACATTAACAAATTAATTGATTAAACAATACTAATTTAATGCAAGTTAAGGTCGCACCGTCAGCCCCTGAACTAGGAAACATGCTGCAGGAGTTTAGTTCTCAGACTTATGACAAAAAGCGTGAAACACAGAATGGAAGAAGATGGGCAGGATATACGTTATGTCGACAAGTATACCTACTTAGGCCCGATAGATTCATTCAAAAACAGACGGATGAAATAAATTGATTGACGCATTTAGAACGCCTGAAAGAGATTTTGGTCCATAATATACCTGATCTGACCTGAGGGCAGCCTTCCACTGACTCTGACGTGGAAGCTATCATAATCTTAAGAGGTATCTCCTTAATTGGCAAGAGAAGGAAAGATATAGGAGGGTGTATACTTAAAGAACGGGGGCCCTTGCCCAGCAGTGAGAAACACCACAGGTTACAAAAAATAATAATATATAAGCGTATCTGAAGCTCTTTTGTCATTCATGTTTATTTAAAATATTTCTTTAATTTGTTTATGTGCTGGATTAAATTAATATATTTTCTGTTTCATCACAATTTAAGCTATTGTCTGCTGCTATTGCTATTAAGATAATGTCTTAGACATGTGTAAGACATTATCTGACATCACAGCTGAGACAGTAGCGAGAGCGCTATATGAATGCTGGATTTCTAGGTATGGTGTTCCTATTAAAATAAGTACCGATCAAGGGAGGCAGCTAGAAAGTGAGTTATTTAACTCACGCATGAAACTTTTAGGAGTCGAAAGGATAAGGAATACACCCTACCACCCGCAGAGCAACGGTAAGATCGAGCGTTGGCACCGTACACTCAAGGCAGCTATAACTGCCAGACTCATCTCATCAAAATCATCATGGATCGAGGAGTTACCAACAGTCATGCTAGGACTACGAGCAGCTGGACGCAGTGACTCAAACATCAGTGAAGCGGAAATGCTAACTGGAAAAAGTTTGAGATTGCCAGGCGAATTTTACGGTGAGGAAAATAGTGTAAAGTTAGACGATTGCACATTTGTAGATAATTTGCGAAAATCGATAGGTAAGTTGAAACCGCAAAGACGGATAAATAAGGACTCGCACACACTATTCGTTCACCCGGAGCTGACCAGTTGCAGTCATGTATTTATAAGAGATGATGCGGTAAGAAAATCATTCACGCCAGCTTATCAAGTTCCTTATCTAGTTTTAAGCAGAACAGGTAAGGTATTTTCAGTTAAGTTACCCAATAGAGTAGTAAATATTTCGATAGATAGGTTAAAACCAGCATTTATTTTGATAGATTCAGATAACAATCAGACCGTAAAGACCGAAGTTACAAATAGCCAACAAAGTTCTCAAAAATTAAAAACCAACAGTGTAAACACACCTTTAGTTGAAGAATTCAGAACTAGAAGCGGTAGGTTAGTAAAACCTACGGTCAGGTTTCTATGTGACACATAGGATAGGTAGTTAAAATTAAAGTAAAATAATTTAATTTGTTAATTAATTTGTAGGTCAGTCTATAGTTCAAGTGAGTTCAGAATAACAGGAAAGCACATCTAGGTACTTAGTAAGCTAAATGTCGCAAGCAACCATGAATTGGTAAACTAAATTAAATAGACACGAGCAAAGTTTTAAACCCAGACACTGAAGTTGATCCATCCGGTAAAACCGTCAGTGATGTGCTGAGAGAAAAGCACCCCCCGCCTAATACTTCAGATCCCGCTTTATTCACTCTCCCCAAAGACGTCACAAAACTCCCACCACTCCTTGAAATCGAAATAACTTGTGACCATGTCGAAACAGTTGCGAGAAAACTACACGGCGGCGGAGGCCCCACTGGATGCACAGCCGAAAACTGGAGAGATTTCCTACTCCGCTTCGGCCAAGCAAGCGCCCATTTAAGAGAAGCCGTAGCGCAGCTCACAACGAAACTTAGCAACGAAACCATACCCTGGACCCAAATACAAGCATTAATGTCAAGCCGACTTGTTGCTTTAGACAAATGCCCAGGCGTAAGACCTATCGGCATCGGCGAATGCCTACGAAGAATATTATCCAAATGCATGATCTTAGCAACAGGCTCTGAAGTCACTGAAGCATGCGGCCAGTCACAGCTCTGCAGTGGACTGGGCAGTGGCATTGAAGGCGCCATTCATGCCATGACCGATGTCTTCCAAAGAGATTGCCAACCTGGTTCAAACTGGGGAATGCTCCTCGTTGACGCGAACAATGCTTTTAACGCCGTGAATAGACAACTAGCCCTCTGGCAAGCAAGAATATACTGGCCACACTGCGCCCGCTTTCTTTATAATACATACAATGGCCACGCTGAATTGGTATTTCGCGATTCTGATACAAGACTATATAGCAGAGAAGGCGTAACCCAAGGAGACCCACTCGCAATGCCACTGTACGCGCTTGCAACACTACCAATAATTAACAAACTTAAAACCGAAAACACAGTCACACAATGCTGGTACGCCGATGACTCCTCCGCGCAAGGCACTTTCCAAAGCCTACGACAATGGTGGGACAACTTAAACAAAACAGGCCCAGCATACGGATACTTACCACAAGGTAAAAAATCATTTCTAATAGTGTCAGAAACTGACAAGTCTACCGCAGAAAAGACGTTCTCCGGTACCAACGTCTCCATAGTTACCGGCTCCCGCTTCCTAGGAGGCTACATAGGGACAGGAGGGGACGACTTCGTAAAAAAGAATGTAACCGAATGGATATCTATCATCGAGAAACTCACAACAATCTGCAAAAACTCACCTCAAGCCGCTTACACTGCCCTAACTAAAGCAGCTCAGTTTAAATGGTCCTTCCTACTACGTGTCTTAAAAAATTCAGAAGAACTTTTTGAACCCTTAACTTGTTAGTTAAGGGTTCAAATTACATTACACGACAAATTCATACCAACACTAATCGGAGGCGAAATCACAAAACTTGAAACCCAGCTATTTACCCTCCCAGTCCACAAAGGCGGACTTGCCCTTTCTGACCCCTTCAACACACCAAACCGTGCATACCAAATCTCAAAACAGGGATCTACAATACTTTCAACAGCCCTAACCGAGATAAAAGACATAAACCTTGCTGAACACTACAATTCTTTGCGTGACGCAAGAAAGGAAGGAAACAAGGAAAAAGAAACATACGAGAACGAAACTCTAGAAAGCATTCTAACAAAATTACCATCCAAAAAGAAAAGAGCAATAGAAAGATCAATAGCGACAAAAATGAAAACAAAAACATCAACATGGCTTTCAGTAATACCGACAAGAAAAGACAACTTCGACTTATCACCCCACGAATTTAGAGATGCCCTGGCCATAAGATACCACCGCACACCAATCTCCATGCCTGCGACTTGCGACGGCTGCGGCAATGACAACTTCAACGTGGACCACGCCTTGTGCTGCAAAACAGGTGGCCTTATCACACGCAGACATAACGAAATAAGGGATCTTTCTGAGAACTGTGCCAGCAAGCCTGGGGAAACGTCACGAAAGAGCCAGTCATCTCCGAAGGCGATACTGGGCTGCGCGGAGACTTGGCTTGTCGGGGGGTATGGATTGCCCAGAGGGAGGCGTTATTTGATATCCGTGTCATAGACACCGACGCTCCCTCCCACGCATCACGCCCCGTAGCGGCTGTCCTTCGTTCAGCTGAAGAAGAAAAGAAAAGGAAGTACTGCGACCCATGCGAGACGCGCCACACCACCTTCACCCCTTTAGTAACCTCTGTCGACGGAGTTTTTGCTCCACAAATGATATCATTCACTAAACACCTCGCCGAAACACTGGCGGACCGCTGGAACCGGACCCCTGCCACAATAATGGGCTGGCTACGAGCAAGAATTCAAACCGCCATCATCAGGGCTAGCAGCATGTGCATCCGCGGCACCCGCCATAGGTGGAATCGCACAGGCCTATATGAGGATGGAGCGGCAGTCCCACACGTTTTGAACTAGAATGAATATCTTATTTATATTCTCTGTACTTATTTTCATGAATCTTTTGCTTAATAAATTTCTTATCGTTTTTAATTAAATAGTGATTGTAAGTAAAATTACGTATAAAACCTACTGGAACTTTGGTGTTTTGCAATATTACATAGGAGGTTGCGTTTGTAACATCAAGATGGGAAATACCAAGTCCGTACAAAAAACTGAAGAAGTGATAATTGCTCAGAACGGAGCAAATAACGCCAGCAACAGTCACCTGGAGTATAAGGTGGAAATCTACGGCACATTGCTGACTGTAGTGGCGGTGCTGGTTATGGTTCTGGCATGCTACAACGTATACAAATCATGTTGTGTGCACTCCAAGAAATAGTTTCGACATGAACTCAGCGCATGGCAAAGCAATGCCAATCTCGCTAGCGTTGGGGTCGCCCCGATGCCGAGGAACCTTCACCTGCAGCAGCGCCGCACCAGGCGTACGTAAACACAGTGTAAAAGTGCGGTCGAATCATTGTGTTATTTAGTTAGTTTAGTCGTGACCAAAAATTCGTGTATTATAATTTAAATATAAACCAGTGATTTATGTATGATACTGTATTAATTATGTAGGTCAAATATTATGTGTTGATATGGTACTTGTTTAAAATAGAAGTTATAGTTGGCGATATGTTATATTTTGTCTTGGTATTGTTTTGTTATTTGCGAATATTTAAAATGTGATACTTATTTACTTTATTGAGAATTTTTTACTGTATGTATGTCGTGATTTTTTATTTTATTTTTATTTTTATTGTATTGCTTTTGTATAATTTATTAGTTTGTTTCAATTTATTTTTTATTTTTTGTAGAGGGGGATGTATGTGGCAGCACATACCTATTACCTATAAATGTATTAGCAATAAGAAAATGTATTCAGTCACGCGTAAGCATTCAAGCGGAAATATAATAATTTTATCAGAATAAATTCACTGTCTTTTATATCTACACCGCATCACATCAACACTATTATACAGTTAATGAGTACTTAAACGACAAATTTAAATAGGCAATATAATCATTTCTAGGATAATTTTTCATGACTGATATTGCTTTCCACTGACTTTTAGTAAATATTATATTTAATTTTAAATTAACAAAATTTGTTTCCCACTCTTCTATTGAAATGCCCTTTTTTCATGGTCCTTACATAACACATGTATTCTTATAACATCCTATGCAACATCAATTTTATGGAATGCAATAAATATATTGAGTATTGAGTATTACAATATTTTTCGGTCTATCCATTCTGACGACCCTCACGCTTTCAATGGCTCTGCTCTTACTATGACTTCGTGTTTCTACTCTTTAGGCAAAACATAGCGCCCCCTTATGTTTCACTAAAATAATGCGACCAGTTATTCCAAGCCTGCATGAGGCTTTTTTATCTGTTATCTACCAAAATGAGATAAAAATTAATAAGATATAAATACCGAACTTGTCCGGAAAAATTCCAAGTGATAAACATTTGTGAGCATCTCTGGGTTTAGATGGAAAAAACTAATTTCACCCCTGGCAATGGTGTCAAATTTCTAAATTTCCTAATATTTTGACTCAAGAGATCTTACAGCGAGCATTACAGATAACGAGATACCGAATATTAAAAATAATTGATCCATAACACTACTATACAGAGAGGCAAGCTTTGTTACTTCGCTCACTTTTTTAGATTATTAGTTTCAGATTGCCCAGTCATCACTGGGATGATACAAAAAAAAATTAAGATTAAAATTTCCAAGCCAAGCGAAGTGATGATTATGGTCGAAATATACCCATATACTATTAAAAATAATATTTCGGTTGGTTACAACCCAATAAGGACCAGTGACTATGATTGGAGATTTACTCTGGTGCATATAAACCTTATTGAGTTTACTATGGGCGTAGTTCAATTTGTGTAAAATTTGTTAGGAGTCACGTCAATTATTTGATATTAGTAGGCAGCCTTTTTTTATCGTTTACATATTTGCCAAAGATTTAAGAGATTGAGAAGTCCTATAGCGAACAGAAAACATAACGGCCTTTTCATTAATAAACATAATCCCAACAAAAACATGCATGCATGTTTAAAAATCAAGTCAGTCTCGCTGCGCCGATTACGAATCGTAAAAAGTTGTGAGATCTGATGTAAAACCAAGTCTTCCACTTTATTATGTTTATATTCTTCATCAAGTCATTATATTTATTTAAGAAATAAAGATTTCTAATAGCGATACGGGCACCTTAAGTTATAGTAAGTAAACAAATAAGGTTAAACTTTTTGATGAAGTTGAATGGTGTCAAATTTCTAAATTTCCTAATATTTTGACTCAAGAGATCTTACAGCGAGCATTACAGATAACGAGATACCGAATATTAAAAATAATTGATCCATAACACTACTATACAGAGAGGCAAGCTTTGTTACTTCGCTCACTTTTTTAGATTATTAGTTTCAGATTGCCCAGTCATCACTGGGATGATACAAAAAAAAATTAAGATTAAAATTTCCAAGCCAAGCGAAGTGATGATTATGGTCGAAATATACCCATATACTATTAAAAATAATATTTCGGTTGGTTACAACCCAATAAGGACCAGTGACTATGATTGGAGATTTACTCTGGTGCATATAAACCTTATTGAGTTTACTATGGGCGTAGTTCAATTTGTGTAAAATTTGTTAGGAGTCACGTCAATTATTTGATATTAGTAGGCAGCCTTTTTTTATCGTTTACATATTTGCCAAAGATTTAAGAGATTGAGAAGTCCTATAGCGAACAGAAAACATAACGGCCTTTTCATTAATAAACATAATCCCAACAAAAACATGCATGCATGTTTAAAAATCAAGTCAGTCTCGCTGCGCCGATTACGAATCGTAAAAAGTTGTGAGATCTGATGTAAAACCAAGTCTTCCACTTTATTATATTTATATTCTTCATCAAGTCATTATATTTATTTAAGAAATAAAGATTTCTAATAGCGATACGGGCACCTTAAGTTATAGTAAGTAAACAAATAAGGTTAAACTTTTTGATGAAGTTGAATAGGTATTTCCAGGTATAGGTACTGAATGATCTTGCCAACTTGGTTTAACAATAGATTTCATAACTTTTTACGGCTGAGTAATCTGCGCTTGCTGGCTTGATTTTTATACATGCACGCATGTTTTTGATGGGATCTCATGTCTTTTTTAAGTAACCTTATTTTTTTGGAATTCTATTTCTTCTGCGCAGTTACTGATATTCTCAAAGTCCACTCCCTCCACACGAACTCTTCTCAGATGTTTTGAAGTTACAATTTTTGACAAGTCTGGACGGCAGATGCTTCCAGGCATTCAGAAATTGCGGATCCTTGTGCTTTAATACTAACGATGGCGATCTTCCCAATGCTCAGCCACATAGTCGACTACAGAACGTCTGCTGGAATACGACGACTCAACGTGTTCATACATAGAGAAAAACAAAGCAGCGAACAAGTGTGAACCATCTCCGGGTTCAGTATTTCTTTACTTTTACGGACAGAAAGTAAATGGTATTTTACTTTGTTACACTATAACTAAATCTTCTGAACTGGAATAGGAGAGACAAGTGAGCGTATGCAAGAGCGTATTTTAATGAAAATCCAAGACAATACCAAGACAGTACCAAACCAACTAAGGCAAGGTTAGACCATGTCAAGACAAGATACCAAACGTGCAATTCGAATATGAAATTTAAATTATTCGATTACTATATTTTTTAAAGGAGAAAAAGATGGAATTAGTCAGACCTCGCCGCTATGTACGGGTCCCTACTTACTAAGCGGGCATTAGCTTGTGTACCACGTAGTAGACATACAGACGCAGTGTGAAGCACTTGTGGTAAAATATCACCGCTAGCCATGTCTTAAATTATTTGCTACTGTCATGTCAGCTTTTTATGTATATCACAGCGGAAACACAACCATACCGCTATGCAGGATACACCCAACGCAATTTATTGGTCATAATGGTAGACGTTAAACCTTTGAAACTATCCAGAACATTACATTAGTGCTTTGAAAAATATAAAAACGAGACCTGATTCCGGAATGTTTTAATTTTTCGTGGATTTGTAGACTATTGTTGAAAATTTCAAGCTTATGGGTCTGCTAGAAGTACATTAGAATTTTGATGATCGATGAGTCAGTCAGTGAGTCAATGTAAAAATGACGGAACTTTGAACGGCTGTTTTCCAATCATTGTTTCAAATTGACTGAATATTGAGAATTTGCCTTATTATTTCAATTGTCCCCTATTAGTTGCAGAAAATTCAAGAGTCTAGCTTTATCTACATCTACAACATAGTAACAGGGGGGTCAAACATACCTCGAAGTGCTTCCTGTAAAGGCTGGTACGGCTGTGCTTCTTCGCCTGACTTGGCGGTGATACTGCCGTGCCCCCAGATATAAATGAAAAATGAAATATATTCAATTCCGACATTTGAATACTCTCGACAGAAATATTTGGAAATGGTGTGACGCCGGAAATATTTTCCTGTTCGCCTCCTACATAAAGTCCAACGACAACGTGTTAGCTGACGCTGCATCTATGCGATTGCATGCCGATGTAGGATTGGAGTCGGCTGACTTTGCTTATGCCACCATAAGTGAAAAATCCAGTAAACTTCCGGAGATAGATATTTTCGAAGGCCATATGATTAGAAAATGCATACGAATTGTAACTTGTTGACCCATAGGCGTTCCAAGTGCACGCCTCCACCCTATCGTGGATTATGATAATAGGTATAACAAGTGCTTTTGTGTTTTATTATTATTATATTGTTTTTCAGTATGGTTATAGTCCAGCGTTAGATGTCAATTTTTAATAGCTAACTTATATTAAAGCAGGTTCAGTGGGTAAATATTATTAAATTTATTGACAATATTATAAATACGGGGGCTAGCAATAAGGTAATCGGAACAACGTATTGCGTTAGGTGCTCGAGTCTTAACGCAGAATTAACAAATTTAACGTGAAAATTGCATTCCATCTAAAAAATGTTCTGCCTAAAAAATAAACAAATAAATATAAAAAAAATCAAATTCTGAACATATAAAAAATCTTACACCAGTTCACGACCATTTCGTTTAGCAGTCGGCCAATGATGTACCGTTTGTCGAAGATTCTTCTTGGATTAGATATTTGTACAGATAGCATTGTAGTACCAAAATGGCCCAAGCAACCATGGTACCCATTATTTCGGAAAATGATGTTTTCATATTCCCTCCTAACGTATTTTTATTTTCTTCACTTTTCATTGCTCAATACAGCCTGCTATGGAGCCTTACCATGGTTTGCAGGAATGCTATCAGGTCGAGGTTTTTAAACCGTCCGTCCCTTCCCATGCAGTTGTTATATTTTACCGACAACACAATCAAACAATATAATACTGTCATTATATTTCGTCGCTTCATTCTTCAGATGTATTTATTCAAAACATAATGAAGAATCGATTTATCGATTTATTGATGTTTTTATTTTAATTTTAGGGCTAGTATCCCTATACCCGCTGCAATCTTCCAACCTCCCAGCAATCGAGTCTCTTTCTTTTACTGTGCATGCCTTCGTTAGCACGCTACGAGTTAACACAAATAAATATTTTCATCATGCCTAAAATAATAAAATCAAACATCAATTTTCATCGCTTTCCAAAGCGTCGACGAGTTATTTACTCGGATTCCTCTAGTGATCTGGATTATTCGGACGTCGAAAACAATGACGGTAAGTTTTTGAAATAGATTTTTACCTACCCTATACATCCTAACTTTGGCCGTGGGTCACGACAAGGACGTTTTTATGATCTATTTGGATCAAAAAGGTCGCCTAGAGGTTGGCTGTGTGTCAGCACAAAGGCAGATGACCAGACGATTTTCAGATCATCTTTAGATCAGAAGGTCCCATAGAGGTTGGCTGAGTGTCAGCACAACGGCAAATGACAAGATGATTTTAAGATCTTCGTGAGATCAGAAGGTCACCTAAAGACTGGCCGTTTGTCAGCACAAAGGCAGATGACCATTCTCATGGCCTTTTCAAATACAAATACATAAATAAATTGTAATCAACTAATTATAAAATAAATTCAGCTATACTCTATTATTATTATTATATTCTATATTCTTTATTATCTACATCTGTTATGTATATCGTATTCTATATCGTATTCAATTAACCAATACTAACTAATCCTACTAATATTATCAATTTGTATAGTATAAACTTATACCTTTTAAACTAAAAGTATACACTAACAAATAAGTCAGGTACCTTCTGTTAATGCTTTCAGTTGAGCACGCCGTCTCCCTTGTTCCGGTACTGACGGAAGATCAGCGCCTGAGGAGTCTACTTCTTAGGCACATGCTGAGTCAGAACCTTTTTGCAGATGCCACACCACCCTCAGTTCTAATGCGATATAGGTACTTTAGTACCTATGTCCTACCTGTCTCAAGGTGTAATTACTTTAACTATAGTTTCTAGTTGTTTCTGAATGTTTATAAGTATTTTTGTTTTCTGCGATGTTATTTTGTTAAGTGGTACCAATGTTATTTTTTGTTAAGTATCTGCAATGTTTTGTGTGTGGGTGTGCGCTTATGCAAATAAATAAATAAATAAATAAAATAAATACAAATAGGTATTTTTTTTTTCTGTAGACAACGAAATACAGAATGGTCTACTGAATACACCGAGTTCCCCGGTTCACATCAAACATGTCCCTGATGCCCTCATTGCGCCTAAGGTTGCTAATCTTCCTGTTCAGGTCGCTGACGCCAAAGTGATGACTCAGAGCGAGGAGTTTAACGACGAGACTGACCTATCTCAGTAAAATATCTTGATGACATTTTATGTATAGGAAATGCTGTATGGTCTTCGGAGAGCGTCGCGCGTGAAGCGCGGGCACAACTACGGTTGCGGGTACGAGGTCTAATGGTTGCCTCATGCCCGCGGTGTCAACTCGGGGGGTCACGTCCCCCCGGTCTTGGATGGCTCCTTGTCAGGGGCCTAGCGGGGCCTTCGTTGTGCCGAGCTTTCGCCGTCTATTGGCATATACTGGCGACAACGGTGCGGGAGCTTCTTCTTCTTCACTGTGCCGTGCTTTCGCCCTCTTCTGCGGGCTAACACTGGCGACAGTGGGATCGACAGCAACTCTCTAGGTAGAGGTCTGCCTTCAGGCGGTCGTGCGTGGTGCGGTGCGATGCCGCGGAGATGTGCGTGGCGGTTGTTGTCGGCGCAGTCATACATGCGCCAGGCCAGCCGCGCGACGAATTTCTCCACGGTGGGCATTCGGGTGTCTCTCGCTATGGTAGTATTCCACACGTACCGCCCAGCTCCCGCGATCACCCGTAGGGAGACGTTTTAGAACTGCTGCAGTCGTGCCTTCTGGGTCTTTGACAGCAGGGCATACCATGCTGGAGCGGCGTAGGTGAGCCGCGAGCATGCATAAGACTTGTATACCCGAAGCTTGACTTTCAGATGCAGGCTGGACGACAGGACAGGCCGGAGCAATGCTCGCGCGGCTTTGGCCCGGTTGATGCAGTGTTGCACCATCGGAACCATGCGCAGCGAGCAATCGATGTTGCAGCCGGTATTTCGCCGTCGATTGCCACTCGATTTCCCGGCCCCTCAGCTGTAGTGGTAGCGGATGGCGGGAGCGGGTGGTCATCAGGGCTGTTGTTTTCTTGACGTTCACCGCGGTCCGCCACTTGTCCAGCCAGGGCGGCAGCTGGTCCAAAAGTCGCTGCATCTTCCTGCAGGCGAGTTCTATTCGGCGCGATGACGCGAAGTACACGCTGTCGTCCGCGTATAGGGCGAGCACAACGTCTTCCACCCCTTCCTATAGATGGCCCTCGAGTATTCGTACCGGCGAAAGGCAGCTGCCTTGCGGGACTCCTGCGCTGATGGCCTTCGTCTGGGAGTGGGCATTTTCGACCGAGACTGCCAATACGGTGCCGAAAATGTTGTTCATTAGTTATTAAAAACCATTAAGAGAGGTCTCATCTCAAACGATTAGTAGATGGGTTAAGTGCACTCTAAGAGGCGTCGTAGATTCATCAATGTTTGGCGCTCACAGCAACAGACACGCTGTTACTTCTGGAGCAAACAAAGCTGTGCACCCCAACCGAAAGCAGGCCTTCGTCACTCGCCTATACCTTCCGCGATAAGCACCTACAGCACAGATTAGATAATAGTTTCTTCGTAACAGATACATCACAGTCCTACAAAAGCGAAAATACCTACGCATAATAGTCTAAATATTTTTTATAATAATACTTCGACTAAACTGCAAGCAAACATATGTCTATTGCACTCACAGCGAGAGGTGAGAACGCTGTACCAAATGCGTGACGTTCATTTGCTTCAACATTGAGCGTACGCGCGTTGCACAAAGATGACAAATTGAAATAAAATATCAAAAGTACATAATTAAATTATTCTTATTGCTGATCAATAATGTTTAATTTAGTAAAATATTCAATTGCTTTTTGTCCTGACTACTCCTGACCGAAATTCTCTGTTATTAAATTTAAGGGTAAAAAATAGTCTGAATATTCTAAATAATTTTAGTAAGTATTTAAACGGATAACAAGAACAAAGTGAAGGAGAATCAATAGAATTTAACTAATTTTACCGATTGTACCCTCTTCCGTATCCTCATGCCCTCGGGCAAACGGCCTGCAACCCTGTGATATTGTGTTCCCGCGGGGGTACGCGAGCGAGTAGGCAAATAACTCGCGATCTAGAGCTAGTGACGAGGCCCTGCCTACAGCGCGTGACAACTTGAAATTGCAAATCAGTCGGGTGGGGGCCGGCCCCACAGAGTACATTATCCCCGCACTTATGAAATGGCAAGTAATAAATACAAGCACAACACAAAATTTTAACTACATTACAGTTAAAAAAAAATAAGTACAATAAATGCTTCTTAAAATTATGTTGTTATTTGTTGTACGTTGCTTCTGCAACCCTAACGCTTGAGCTGTGGTGTAGGTGAATTCTGAACACAAAGGAATTGCGCTCATGTTAGCGTACCAGTAACGTGTGATTGCAAATGCACCAGGTGCGTTGCAAATTTTGTAGGCTATTTAAATGGCGGCTTTCTTCGAAATCAAAAGAGTCAAACTTCTGTACGTCTAGTACTATTATATATTTTGTGCCGACAGGTCCCGGGTTCAAATACCGGCTGGGGTAGGAGAAAAAAACCCCAGGTCTTTGATGTTTACATGTTTGTGATGTTGCTGTTCCTTGTTCCCCCGACACAGGGTGCATATGTAAATGTTATGGGAAAAAAAACTGCCGGCTGGACCGGAAACTCTAAAACGTTTGCAAAGTTCTACCAACAGAGATGTTATTGCTGATAACTCAGATCGCCCGATGCCTCTTAGATAATAGTATGTACTGATACGTTTTTTTTACTTACTAGGGAAATGTATTTAGGTTTGGCTTTATTTTTATCTGTGTAGGAAGCAGGAATAATTACGCGTCGAAAAAGTATGCGACTCGAACTGTCAGTGACTCATAGGTACAATCACAGAACATTTAAGTGGGTACAATGACATAAGGTTTATTTTATCTGAGTTCGAACACTTTTATTCCAGCTTGAGCCACTGATTTAAGAAGAACTGATTAAAGACGGATTACTAACTGGTTTCTACAGATCTTAAATTTCAGAAGTTTCAATTCAAAAGAAAATAGTGTGAAAAATATACCATTTCGTGGAGATCTAAACATCTACCAACGAGTAAATATATTAATCTCGAAGGTTGAATACCAGAAGTTTAAAATGAAATCAAAAGAATTACCCGTAAGTGAAGTTCGATGAATATTAAACGTTGTGATTTGCCCGAGAGATTGTTTAGTCTTCCAACCCAGTCTCAGCACTTCTAGGTCTTGCCCTGCCATTGTTACCACGAGACAATGGGATTCTCTAAAGATGTGTGTGAGTCGGGTTGCCAGGTGTGCTGGTCGACTATGTTAGTCATATTTTCACGTAATGTTAAGATAAGTTGACGACCGTCACAGATAAGGTATATTTATATTCATCACGCACTATGTCTTATGCACGTCATAAATAACATGTACCAACCTCGTATATAAGCTAGGATTTCCTATAATAAACTAGTCTAGTATAGTCTCGTATTTGCGCGCATCTCAAGCCTTTTACTTTACTCCCGAAGATGTCGCTCTCCTTATAATTGCCTGCGGCAAAGTGGTGACCCGATTTTTGAACATCAGCAACCTTCGGTAATAGCAGCATGGACCCAGCCGCGAAGAAAACTTCGTGTGCTGCCACCTTAGAAGTGCAAGCAAGAAGCACTTCGTCCAAGATCGCCGAGCCCCGACTTCTGCATACCTATTTCAAACCACGCTGCAGAAATCCATAATCAAGACCCCACCCAAACCAAGACGACATCAAGCAAGCCATGACGGACCAGAAGCCAAAAGATTTCAACTGAAGATTTATTTATTCTTTATTTATTGCATAGATAATATAAAGTTACAGACAATTAAAAGTAATGTAATAAGCAAAGGCGAGCTTATCTCTAAAAAGAGATTTCTTCCAGCAAACCTAGGCAGGACAGGAGAGTTAATTATACAGGAAAGTCCTAGTTCGCAATAACACTATACATACGGACGCAAATTACTTTCAAAATATATATAAACTATACCAAATATAAAATAAAAATATATATATATACTTCCACTACATAAAATTAAATGTATAGCATGAACATACATAAACTATAATAAATCATACATATACCTGCATAAATATGGTACCATTAACGGAAGAGAAAGGAAATGCACTTTCAATCTTTTCTTAAAAGTGAAAATTGAGGGACTTTCCCTAATAGCGCAGGGAAGTGCGTTCCACAGTCATTTCCCGCATCAAACTCAAGATACCTCAATAATAATGAACCGATAGTTAGCCGACTGCTGATTTATCAAAATGGAGCTCGCACCAGCAGAAACGAACGCGTCGGCAAATTCATTTACAGCAAGCAGCTTTTTCAAGTTCACGACATAGGAAGCCGTTCCAGCCCCCAGAAGAGTATTGAAACATCATCGATATACCTAATTCAACGAATATTGAAATAATCCAGGAAGAACATCGCACGAAGAATAATCAAATCACT
This sequence comes from Argyresthia goedartella, assembly GCA_949825045.1. NCBI lineage: Eukaryota > Metazoa > Arthropoda > Insecta > Lepidoptera > Argyresthiidae > Argyresthia > Argyresthia goedartella. The sequence continues at coordinate 5,415,835 of OX463814.1, forward strand.
GAAAAGAGATATATATATATATATATATATATATATATATATAAACGATTGGTGTACAAGATGTGCCCTATGTTGCCAAGTCCCAAGGTTTTTAGGCACACAAATTTCATCAATCGACAACTTAATATTCACTCAAGAGTGAAGAGCACGCACGTACATATGACGTACGAGATCATTGACTGCCTACAGCCAAGGTTACAGATTTAATGCTGACGCTGATTCAGCACAATCATCCTTATGTAGGTACGGTCGCAATTATAAACAAACAGTGATTACAACTTCAACGACGTGCGCTGTAAATTGACTAATCGATTCCTAAAAAACATGGGGCGGCTGCAGCATCAGACGACTCTCCTGCGGATCTTTTCCAGTTATAGGTTAGGTTAGTTTACTAACCGCGAAGCCCCATTTTCCTAGTGCTTCTCTGTTTTCCAGTTTTTAGTTTATTTTATGTAGTGTGCGGCCAGATACGAGACTTGCCTGTAGGCAAATATTACGTAATTATTTAAACTTATGTAGAATTCACATAACCGTAGTTCCTTTATTTTTATAATTCGTGTAAGATTTACCTTTTACTTTACTTTAGATTAAGTTGAAGTATGCGCTATTACTATCTAGTTTTATTTAACAATGACTTTCCTTATATATAAAAATAGATTAAGTTAAAGTATGCACAATTAAGATCTGGTTTTATGTTTTTTAAAATACTTCTAGTTATTATTGCAGTTGATAAGTTTGTTATGGTGTCTAACTTAGATTTTTTTTCCATTGTTATAAGTAATTTCATTTATTTTTTTCCCTAAAGGGGGGAGTATCTGTGCCGGTCGACTATGTTAGTCATATTTTCACGTAATGTTAAGATAAGTCGACCACCGTCACAGATAAGGTATATTTATATTCATCACGCACTATGTCTTATGCACGTCATCAATAACATGTACCAACCTCGTATATAAGCTAGGATTTCCTATAATAAATTAGTCTAGTATAGTCTCATATTTGCGCGCATCTCAAGCCTTATACTTTACTCCCGAAGATGTCGCTCTCCTTATAATTGCCTGCGGCAAACCAGGTAATAAGGTCATGATCATAGCTTGAAAAATGTGTACAATGGCAGGACATCCGCGTGCCCCCCCTAACATGCCCCCCCCTAACATGCCGCTATCATGCCCGTTGACTATGAGCTGATGTCCGCTCAAAAAATCGGGTAAGCAGCCAAACTCCTCCCATATATATCATATACACATATATATCGCCCAAAAGGGCAAATTGCAGGTAGAAAGCCTTCAGCCTATACCGAGGCCGTGGCTCACAGTTAATTCTTAGTAAGACAACTGTAAACACAAAGGGGTTGTTTTTAGTCCGTATAGCACACGAGCTGATGCTCGCTCAATATGTGGGGACCCGGACATAGCAGGGAGGTCTGACTCCTGGGCATGGGTAATTCCATTTTTTTCCCCTCAAACAAGAAAAAAAAAGACATCCGCGTGCTACCACGAGTAAATAATTAATCTCACGGGCGAATCACATTGTTTCAGTTTTATTTCATGATAGTTGTTTAGTATGTATGATATTACTATATGTAGAGGGTTATGTATATATTGTTATTCATTTAGTAGCTTGGTATATAGTTATTTTGTTTTCCATATTTTATAGATACTTATTTAATTTATTATTTTTATTGGTTATTAGATATTGTGCACTGCCAACCCTTTCATGGTAATTTTTCCTGTCAGACCTTGGTTTGCTGGAAGAAATCTCTTTTTAGAGATAAGCTCGCCTTTGTACATATTTTTTTCACAAATGTATATTTTTATTTATCTTTGTGCAATAAAGAATTATGAATATGAATTGTTCAATATGCACCGAATTTATCTTACAGGTTCTTTGATTGTATATAACTTAAAACATACAAAGCGTCACATCTTTTCCTGTACGGTGTGGCAGAGGCAAAGTAAGTAAATAGTTTAATCTAAGCATCAAAAACAATTAAACACTTTTCCATCTCTAGCAGTATTATTTCGTTTTAAAATGATAACGCTGATCATCGACATGCACCAAAACGTAATTGAACAATGCAGTATTGTCAGTTAATATGACAACATACACCATTTTACGAGTATAACCGTATTATATTACCGTACCGCATAAACGGGGAAAGGGCAACCAGATTAGAGAGTACCAGATTGGCAATATTAGTATGCACAAAGAGCCAGCTTCCCCTGAAAGCATATATCAGAGCCGAGACACGTCAACGCAATATTACAACAGTTACTTTTCCTACGAGTATAAAATTTACATCAACACAAAACAGTGGTGATGAGCGAAGCCTTCTGCAGATAAAATAATGTATGGCAAATTATGTATAATTTTAAATACAGATTGCCGACTTGTTATGGCTTTTGGGATCAGTATTTTATGAGGGCGGGATGTTTTATTCAAGGAATATGCACAGGGAAGAGCAACCGAGCGCGAGTTAACGAAGCTACTTCTACATCGTTTTTAGGGTTCCGTACCCGAAGGGTTCCAAACGGGACCCTATTATTAAGTCTCCGCTGTCCGTCCGTCCGTCTGTCACCAGGCTTTATCTCACGAACCGTGATAGTTAGACAGTTGAAATTTTCACAGATAATGTATTTATGTTGCCGCTATAACAACAAATACTAAAAAACAGGATAAAAGAAATATTTAAGGGGGCTCCCATACAACAATTATTTCAATACCACATACAAACTTATGGATGCACCTGGTTACGTACATGGAGTGTGAAAGTAACCGCACCAATGACTTTGTAAACATTATTTTGCTGTGTAAAATCCAAACTATTCACTCCACACCATCGCTTCCATTGAACGGTGGTACAGAACCCTTCGTGCGCGATTTAGACTCCCACTTGACCGGTTTTTATATTTGCGTAGGAGATAGAAAAACAATGTAAAAGTAGTTTTATCTACACACGTATCATAAACCCTCTTTACTGCTTTCAAAAACCGCACGTTACGATCAGCATTATGTTAAACTACTTGGTAAAAACTCGTTTCGTATCTGGAAAACTACACATTATGGTCATTATGTGTAGTTTTTCTACATATAATGACATTCAAATTTCGAACGCCGACGCCCGCCTGCATGCCGCCCCTAGTTTGTCTGTGAAGTTGGTACTAACATTCAAATTTCGAACGCCGACGCCCGAAGTTGGTGCTACAGAACAAGCTAAACAACTGCAGAGCCATAATGCCGGTCAAACATGCGGTTCCTGAACACATCAAAGAGAGCTTATGATATGTGTGTAGATAAACTAGTGTATGTAACTGTAAATAATTAGGCATTAAAACTCTCGAGTGATATTATTATGAAACTCGCTTTCGGCTCGTTTCATAAACCCACTCTCGAGTATTAATGCCCTCCACTATGTAGCAGTCACATAAACTACTATTAAAATTGTTGTGTTTAGTTTTATCGATGCAATTTAACGATATAGATAGAATAACTGGTACTGAAAACTGCCCTGTGCCACCCCATTGGGGAAAAGGCATAACATTTTCGATTTTTTAAATATTTGAGTAAGCCTATATATATGAGGAAGACAATTAAAAACGAGTGAAGTTTTAATGAGTAATAAAATTGAGAATTTTGGCGTATTATTGAGTAATAAAACCGTTCAAGTGCGAGTAGAACATCGGACCCGCACATGAAGGGTTCCGTACTTACACAAGGGTACACGGAAAAACGTAAAACGACAGACTTTTGTAAGAGTACATAAAAATATTTAATTTTTAATAATAAAATATTAAATACTAGGTAGGACTACATTCAAGGCCTTACATCGAAACATTGAAAAATAGTTTTGTGTTGTCAGTATGTAAATATTAAACTATGCACTCAGGTTAACGAAACTCTTTGCTCATTGAAACCGGAAATGGATAGAAATTGAGCAACTTATTTATAGAAATAAAATCAAATATTACAAAAAAAAATATGTGATAATTCGAATGAGCAATTATTAATCATATAATGACAAATAACTAAGCACAAAACTCAATACCTGCAATTAAAAATATTTTCCGATAAGATCGGGAAAGTCCATTTTTCACCGATAAACAAACAAAACAAAATGGCTAAGAAAATGGCCATACCAATAATTTTTTCTATGGGTACTTCTTTTAATTCTTGGAAATTGGTATGTTTCTTGTTTTTTGTTTATTTGTTGCCATTGCGGCAACATAAATGCACATTCTGTGAAAAATTCAGCTCTCTACCTATTTGGGTTGATCCGAGAGAGCCCGGTGACGGACGGACGGACGGACGGACGGACGGACGGACGGACAGACAGACAGACAGCGGAGGCTTAGTAATAGGGTCCCGTTTAGCACCCTTCGGGTACGGAACCCTAAAAAGCGAGAAATCAAGGTGGTGGCAACGTTGGTGGCACCGCCTGCCACGTTTTAATCAACTGTGCTACTGAACGCAATTGTTGCGTTCAGTGTTGGATTATATTATGCAATACGCACTGCCGCGACTAATTAGCCCAGCATAAGGGTTTGTAGTTTCAGTGGTTCTATTTACCGATTTCAGTGTTACAAATATATCTTTTCTTATAATACTTCAGTAGAGACAATTTTAAGTCACCTAAGAAATTACTTTTAGTTTAAAAGTTAGGATTTTTGTATCACGGCATATCACGGAATGCTTTGTAGTAAAGACTCTTGCAGCAGAGATTCATTGGCTATGTAGTAAAGACTCTTGCAGCAGAGATTCATTGGCTATGTAGTAAAGACTCTTCCAGCAGAGATTCATTGGCTATGTAGTAAAGACTCTTCCAGCAGAGATTCATTGGCTTTGTAGTAAAGACTCTTCCAGCAGAGATTCATTGGCTATGTAGTAAAGACTCTTCCAGCAGAGATTCATTGGCTATGTAGAAAAGACTCTTCCAGCAGAGATTCATTGGCTATGTAGTAAAGACTCTTCCAGCAGAGATTCATTGGCTTTGTAGTAAAGACTCTTCCAGCAGAGATTCATTGGCTATGTAGTAAAGACTCTTCCAGCAGAGATTCATTGGCTATGCCACAGAACGCAAGGTTGTCGTTGGCTATGTTTTTTATGTGTTTGGGATAAAATAATGCAAAAACATTAAAAAAATATTTAGTTTAGCTTACCTTAAAAAAATCAGTCACTTAGTATTTGTAATTACTACTTAATTTCCCTAAAACCATTAGAAATATAAACATTATATTTAGTGATGGAATAGACAGTAATAGATCACTACGTAAACATAAACGCTGTTTTGCTGGCATGGAAAGGGTTAAGGAAGAATTAGCTAACGTGGTTTAAAACAAGATTTTAAAATTATTAGAACGTGTTTTAAGTATCACTAAATCACTAAATCACTAACCAGCCTCATTTTGGACGAGGGAGCATGAAAGCACGAAGCTTTTTTCCGATTTCGCACGCAGAAGCAGTGATCGTTGACACTTATCCCAGGCCACTTCGAACATGCCTCAAACTTTATTTTAGTTTTACGCTGTACAAGCCACACGTCCGAAAATCTCTTCAACCACAAAATCTATTTCTTCAGTTACAAAAAGTATACAGTTACCACAAAATACCCTCAAAACTTACATCCATTTATCTTGCTTGTCTATACCAGTACGGAGTTTTCTGGTAGGCAATTAGTTGTTCAATAATAGTCTCTGGTCCCCAGTGAATAAAAGTCATGTTCTGTTTACCTAATTTCGGTACGGATTCTGTTAATCGTCGTGTGTGGTGAACTTTTCATCGTGGGGGGAAACCGCTTAAAATTAATCTAGTACGGACTCGAAGCGAAAATTTTGATGAATAAACTTGTTTGGGTGTAGTTTATAGTACAACTCCCGCCAATCATCTGCCCGTCTGTCCGCCTTTACCCATAAAAGAACTTTGTTTTGTTCGTTCATCGATAACTGAACGCACAGAATCTCATCGGAAATAACCTGTAATTGCGGTTTTGAGTTTTATGCTTCGCTATATGTCCTTATAGTACATTTTTTAACGTAAGTTAGTATTGTACTCATTTCTTATACACTGATGAGCAATGAAAAAGTTGCAGTGACATAGAACCAAATTACTCCTAAACGGGAAAGGCTAGCTTAATGACGCCGTCTGCAATATTGAAATACATTTAACAGCGCATCAGAATATTGCCAATTTAAAACGTAAATTTTTATTTATGAAGCTAGGTTCTATGTCTTAGGAGATATTAAGGTGTTTGTCGGTATTTTGTGGGTGGAACTTTTTCATTGCTCGTCAGTGTATCATATTTTATTATATTTCTATAAATAGGTTATTCATTGACTGCATACTTCCGGTCATGCATACATAGTATAAAGACAAATTTAAATATTCTGTTTAACGGCCTTGGGGCACGTGATTTTTGTGTGTCTTTGTACGACGGTATGGACCGGTATTTTCCACCTTTATTGATTACTAGCTGATGCCCGCAACTTCATCTGCGTGTTCTTAGGAATCATTATTAACCGAGATAACGTTACCCTCATTCTGGTGCAGTTGGATAAAAACTATCCTATATGGTAATATAGGTCATAAACTACCTCTGTGCTAAATTTCATTCAAATACGTTTAGCCGTTTTAGCGTGATTGAGGCACAAACACACAAACATACAAACATCCTAACATCGCTACTTTCACATTTATAATATTAGGTGCTTACCTATGAAATCAGCGTATTGTATGAATAAATTGAAGTTAACTCAATTTTCAGTACTTTTTTTTTTTTTTAGGAATGACAGATCCTAATTTTATAAACTTTGTGTGTATGAATGAGACAACAGCTAACAGAAAATTTTATATAATTTTTGAAAAGTGTCAGCTGTAAAAAATATTACGAATATTATCATGAAAATGGATGACATTTAGGAGGCACTGATTTTGAAGGTAACATTTTAGTTATCAAACTGAAAATTAAAAGAAAATTTTATAAGTAGATGTAAAATATTGAAATTAATTTTATAACAATAAAAAAAAACTGGAAATAGCTATTGAATTACTCGAATTATGGATTCCTGAATTTGTAAGAAAAATTTGCCAATTTCATAGGTAAGCACCCAATATTAGTTAGATGTACCTGTTTTTCGTCATTGCGACGCGAAAGCGAAACGCGGTAACTTTTGAGCTAACTGGATATTGGGCGCGAGCTGTATCTACCCGACAGATTCAACTTTACCTCCAGCATATAGTCGGAATTTCTGTTTCCCAATCCAGTAGCAAAACTAATTTAAAACACCACAAACACGACGATGTATTGATTTCCCTGCCCTATGTCAGATAGTTTTGGTAGCGACACTGTAGTTTCAAATCATCTAAATAGTCAAACGGGTTTTGATACGTTTTCGGGAATATGTGTTACTTTATCAAACACCTATTCCTCTCTATTTATCAAAAGAATTTTTTTGCCGAAACAAATGAATCATGTAGCTTGTATAATATATGTTTTATATAAATGTATGTTGTGTTGTGTATACATATGTAAGTTTTTTAGATATGTCGCAGTTAGTTGGTTAAATCAGACACTTAACGAACTCTCTAGACCGTTAATTAAATACCAACGTTTAAGCAACTCACTAAAATTCCGTCTAAACGTTCCTAGGCAACAAGACATGTACAATTTAAATATATTTTTATTTGTATTTAAGTTAATGTTTTAAGTATTTTTTGTTGTTCTTACATGTTCAACCTAACACGAACGATAAAGGATGCTTCGCTTCGCTCACCCAATTTACCCTTAACTTAAGCTACCGCAATTTTTTACCCTGATATAAGCTGTGTAAATCAGCTGTTGTCGTGACGTCATCTTATTTTCCAACACGCCGGCTTTCGGTAAGACACATTGTTAAACGTTTTCGACGATGCTTTATTTAAATGAAAATGCTAGTGTCTTGGTTAAACGTCGGCATTTAATTAACGGTTTAGAGAGTTAGCTAAGTGTCTGATTTAACCAACCAACTGCGACATATACAAGGTGAAATTTAATTAGCTGACCATATTTTGGGAAATGAAGTACCCATTATTATGAACAACTTTTCCCAGGACACATATGGTCGTAAACGAAAAAAAACTTTGGGTCTCCCATAGTAACTTGTAATCAGCTGATCCGGTCAATGTACTGAGGGACTAAATATATTTTTCATTTGCGGCCATACATTTCTTTGGGAAAGTTTTTCATAATGATCGGTGCTATCATCCCGCAAAATATTGTCAGCTAATTAAATGTCACCTTGTATATTACAGTTTTCGTTTTAATTACAGTTGGTTCCTAGACAGTGTGTTGTTTTGATATCGTTTAGGACCTGACTGTCCTGCATCTACACGCAGTATTATTGATAACGATGTCAAACAATCAATCAATCAGAGCTCCGTGGTCTAGTAGTTTTCATGCTTCTTACGCAGGAGATGCAGTTTCAAATCCAGTGCCGACCATGTGCCAATGTGATAAATAATTTTTCATAAGTACATTATCATGTTTCGGGTGACACTTTAAGCTGCACCATGTACGTTCCGGCTACTACGTCTACTTGGTAGTAAGTAGTAGTCCTAAAACCCCTCCATCCATCCGCACTGAGACAGCATGCCAGAGAATGGCACACTCTTACTCGTACCTGGGTTAGCCCCATGTGCCTCTCGGTGAGGATATTAACCTTCTGAGCCTCATAAGCATAGTCTCCTACAATAAATTTTCAACAAAATAAAATATTATATATAGTTAACTACATTTTATTATTTACAAATGAACTGGTTTACTAGCTTTGTATAATGGGATATATATATTACCGGCAATTTGTAAAATCCGGTATTATCCCTATATATATAATCCCTAGCCAATATATATATATATAATGCCTAAAACGTGCAGGTAATGTATGAAATATTATTTATTTCGTGAGCGATGCGAAGTCCCCTTTATCTTTCGTGTTAGGTTCAACATGTAAGAACAACAAAACATACTTAAAACATAAACTTAAGTACTCATTCAATATTTAATACATAGAAAGTATTTATGTAGATCTTTTTTAGCTGCGCAAATCAGTATTTTTGATGTGCAATTAAATACTAGCCTTTATATTATACTTTTCCTAGTTATTATATATAATACCAAATATGCAGCCGGTAATGTATGTAAAGCGTAAAACACTGCGGTAGCTTAGGTGAATACAACATACTTAAAACTTAAGTACTTTTTGTTGTTTTCACATGTACAACCTAACACAAATATGCTTAAAACTAAGTATAGTTTTTTGTTCATACATGTTCAACCTAACACGAAGAATAAAGGGGGCTTCGCTTCGCTCACCCCCTTTACCCTTCACCTAAGCTACCGCAGAGTTTTGCCCTGATATTCTACCAAAATTAATTTATTTTACGCATTGCCGGTTTATATTACATTGTATATATTACCTAGGTAGAGTATGTAATGGACATTAACATTAATAATATTTTATACATTGCCTGAACGCCCCAGGTATTATATATATTGCCTAGGTATTATATAGAAAACCTGCATTATACGGATTGCCGGTAACATAGACATGTACAACCTATTTAAACCTTCAACAGTAACAATTTCCATGTATTACGCTTGTCGCCATAGAATGACGCTTGTGAGGGTGAGCGAGAATGTTAATGAGCGACATTTATAAGTAAATGCCTCGAGATGAAACAAGTGGTATATGGTTAAGAATAAAAAATAAACCGAATTTAAGCCCCATTTCTTCGTCTTCGTCGTCTATGTAGGTATGTATAGTATGGGTGAATGTTTGTTTTGACTTTTTTGGGTTGTTTACGTCTTATAATAACAAAATAATTGAAGCAAACCCCTAATTTACTTTATGCCATTATACGATATATGCTGATAACTATGATATAATAACTAAAAATAATTTGTCTAGGCATATGTATCTAAAACCTGAAAAAATCATGCAAGAATGTTGAAAATCTCCGATTACGAGCTCTGTGAGACTTGTCCCACTCGCGTTTTGGCTCAAACACTCTTAGTTTGTGTCTCGATTAGTTTGTGACCAAACATGTATGAAAATTATAGCTACGCCATTAAAAAGGACATCATGCCACACACACCACCAAATTAAACAATTATATGTATGTTTGTATTTTTTAAACTAGAGGTCGCGACGTTTTTTTTCCCGCTCTAAAAACGAGGCTTCTAAAACCTCCCAAATAAGTCGCAATAATAATAATCCCAACTAACGCCCTGTCGTTTACATATGTTAAAACACGACCCTCAAGCTATAATCCTCGCTATGGAAACCTTCAAGGAAATGAAATTTAGCACTGCTAAAAATTGTCCAGAAATAGTCCTTAATAGTCCACAAAGAAATAAAAAAGTCCACTTATGGTTTCGAAGTTATAGCTATAGGTTGGCGAGGATTACAGCTTGACTTCAAGCTATTATCCTCATTTCTCGTACAAGCCAACGGAGTGGGTGTATATGGTTTCATACTTTTTTGTGAATTTATAATGCTAATAAAATATGGAAATTTGGAGGTGGTCTGTAGTGGAAAAACCGGGACGGAATCCATCTTGTACTTGAGGTTGATGGGAGTTAAGTTGCCCAGCAATTCGGTTCTCTATTACTTTAATAAAAACCTTGTAGATGTGATTGATTAAGCTGATAGTTCTGTAGTTTCCTATATCACTTTTGTCGCCCATTTTGATCAGAAGGACAATATTGGAATGGAATATTGGAATTTTTGAGGCAGGTTTCCATTCAAAATTATTGTGTTACAAACTTTAGTGATGAGGACTGGATTGGTCTTCCAAACTTTAGGGCTTGTCGTTATTCCATCTTCACCCAGGCTTTCATTGTATTTCATACTTCTAAGGACAAGATTTACTTCTATGGCTGTTATGAGGGGGATGGAATAGGGACCAAGTACGTTCTATGGTTTGATCTGTTTTAGTTATGTCCAAATGTAAGTTTTTGTAGAATTTGGTGCAAATTTCGATGAATTTGTTTCAACTTCCTTGTTGTTTACCATTCTCGTCTTTCAGTCTTGTGATCCAAGTCTTACCTTTCGAGATTTCTTGTTTGGAAACTCGAAGTAAGGTGTTGTTCTTTATCGCAGCTTGCACCGAATTTGTGTTGAAGTTTCTTATGTCTTTCCTGTTTCACTTGTCTATCAAACTAATATATTCTTTGGAGACTTTTTCTAGAGATTCTCTCTTGTCTTTTAAAATCTTGGTGGATGCACTCAATTTGTTTTTTCCGGGTTTATCTTTTTTACTTTATTGCTAGCAGAGTTTATAACGTGTTTTATGTTTTTGAATTATGACTCTATATCTACTGCGTCTAAGTTGAGGTTTTAAAACCGGTTTGCGGGTTCTAAGTTAAAGGAATGTGCGGCTTAATTTTCTAATTTATTTATTAAATCGTTTTTACGGAGAATTTTGGTATTGAGGGTTATCCTTGCGCGAAGTGGTCTATGATCAGAGCTGCATTTAAATTGCTTGAGAACGGTGACATCTTTTACTAAGGATTGATCGAATGAAAGCACGTAATTTATTTCATTTTTAGTTTTTCCATCAAAAGAGGGCTAGGTCCAACGACGTTGAGGTTTATGAAGGAAAAAGATATTACTTATTTTAAGACTCTGTCCAAAGGCGAATTGGATCAACCAACTACCATGTGCGTTACGGCTTCCCAGCCCCTAGTTTGTTTGACCGAAAAAAGACTCCACTTTTAGTCATTGGTTTGTCACCCCTCATTTTCATCCACGTTTCGTTTTCCAAAATCATGGCCAAAAAGTAATTTACTTCAAAAGTTTATCGAGGTCCAGTTCGATGTTTATTTTAATTTTATTACCAATTGCAATTTACTGTTGAGTTTGCTGTCGCTCCAAAATGGAACATAGATTTCTAAATTCGGCTGTCAGGTAGCTGTTATCTTCACATCAACCTAACCCGATATACGTACACGAACGAAGAACATAGAGAGAGACACATTTTCTGGAACGCTCTAGCTTATTACTGTTATTTTATATTACAAATTTAAAAAATACCCACAGAAAGTGTTAAAAGTTAAATTGTAGATCTCCTGATGTTGGTTTCATAAAAATATGAAACAGCAGACGCTTGAAGTGAGCAACAATAATAATCGTAAAGTAAAGTCCTTTATGCCCTGAACATATGCGTCTTATTGCTCTATAAAAGCTTTGGAGTAAAGTTCAAAGTACAATTACATTTCCAACGGTTAACAAAGCTTGTAATGTGATTTATTTAAACAATCTTCGGTAAAATCATAACTGAGTAAGATGCTATGAAAATGATCGGTGTCTTATCTTATAGGACTAATGAAATAAATACATACATTACACTCTTGACTTGATTCGCTGGAACAATATTTAAACTTAAAGCCCCGCAAAACGTTAACGGGCGTAAGGTCAAGACGTGTGAACTGAATAATTGTATGAACATAATGTATTCAGATATACGGGCAATGTTTTATCAAAAAAATATAATGTTATGGAACTGACACATAATTATCGTTCTGGGGATCTAAATATAATATCTGCAACTGGCTGTCAACCTTATGTAATGGTAGCTGCGAGACAAAAATATGATTATTCTTTACTAACAGAGGTAGGAATAAATATAACATAAACATAAACAGTAACATACAGGCCTATACGTAGCTTCTGGCGCCACACTAGGATACCCTGTGTCATGGGAACCAGAAACAGTGACGTCACATACCTATAAACATCCAAGACCTGGGGTATTTTTTTTCTTTACCCCCAGCTGGGTTCCTTTGAACCCGGGACCTCTCGCATGGTAGGCAGAGCCATAACAGCTGCGCCACAGAGGTCGTGACAATGACAATACGGTACGACAATTCAAGGTAAGACAATTCGCAGTGTCAACTATCAAGATTTGTTCGATATGAGAATCTTCCGTGTGCCGCAAACTGCAGCCAAAACATAAGTTGCTCATCATTTCCCCAATTTTATTATGCCTTTTTACAACAGGGTTCTCGGACATTGCAACATAAAGCGATGTACGGTGCAAGCTTCTAAGTTCTCTATACTAAAGTGGTTGAAACGCTTACATAACAGGAAACAGAGGTTTCCTGAAAATCACTATATAATCCTGGCATTCCCTTCCCCTTTATTAAATTTATGTATTTGAATTTTGTATCCTTTTAACATCACTTTTATTTAAACTTTTGATTTAATTTCTATAACTACTAAACATAATTATAAATTTTCCCAGTATTACATCCAAAAATAAATAGTTTTTATACCTCTTGCCGTAAGTCAAATATAAGTTGTAATTCATATGTCGAAGAACTGGGTCCTCCACGATACCTAGGTCTTACGTATTTTTAGTAGTATCTATAAACTCTTTAGTGAAATAAATCATTATCTTATCTTATCTTGATACATTTTTCACGCGCAATTCTTTCCCTTACCTATCATCTCCGTCTCCTATCCAACATGGTTTGCTGGAAGAAATCTCTTATTTAGAGATAAGCTCGCCTTTGTACACTTCCTTTATATCATAAGCTATTTTTACAGTCATGTGAGTGCAGTAAAGAATTACGAATTACGAATTACATTGACAATCCAAAATACGTCTAACAATGGGGAAGATTAAGCAGAATTTTTTGTTAGGCAGCGGACTGACCTTTTAAATCTAACAAATATACGAGTTTGAAGGAACTCAGACAAAAGGACGTGAGCTAAGCAATACGTGACGTAAGTAACACGTATTGCTTAGGATTATAACACCTTTTGTTTTTCAGTATGGCAGATACAAGATTCATAAAGAAATTCAATTGACAACTTATTAATTGTATGTAAGTATAGGTACAAATGGCGAATTTTATAATCCAGTAAAACTATGGAATAAACAAACAAAAAACATCATTAAAAAGCGCGTCGCTAATAATGTCAAACATTTTCAGCAGCAAAGTTCTAAGGATGTTGAATATTTTTTCAATATGTGTATAATTAAGCTATATGGCAAGCTATATGGCCCGCCCCTCGCTAGAGTGTCACAGTTCAAGTACCTGGGTCACGTGGTCAATGAGCGTTTGCAGGATGACGCAGATATTGATAGGGAGAGGATTGGCGGTCCGCTGTAATATGCTATCCCGTAGATTTGCCCGATACCAGAGAGGTAAAGATTACCCTCTTCAAGGCATTTTTCCAGTCTCTGTACACGTGTGGCCTATGGGTTAGTCATACGCAGCGGGCCCTCGGCGCCCTCCGAGTACAATATAATAATGCTTTCAGAATGTTGTTGGGGTTGCCGCGATACTGTAGTGCATCGGGAATGTTTGCCGAAGCCAGGGTTGACAGTTTCGCGGCAATCATTCGAAATCGTGTGGCTTCGTTGATGCGCAGAACCCGCGATAGTCCCAACAGCATCCTGATGGTGTTAAGTGCCAGGATGGATAGCCCGTTTTTGAGGCACCATTGTATGGTGCACACTAAATTAAATTAATAATTAAAATTATGTATTTCATTAAAATTAAGTGTAAATAATAGGTAACTAATATATGGATTTTTATCTGAAAGAAAGTATTAATAATAAAAATAATAATAATTTTGTTTAACAAGATGCCTGAAGAATTTAAGGCACTAAGTTGCAAGTCATTAAAAAATAATCTCACTAAGTGGCTACTACAACACTGTTTTTATAGCACGAAGGAATATCTAGATTATAAAAACTGACATTTGAACTTAACATATACAAACTTGAAATTATACATAGTCAGGTCATAAGTTCTGTCACATGTGCAATATGAAATAATTTATACATGTTTATTATTTATGTAAACATTTATATAGCAAAATGAACTTAATAAAACATGGATTCTTATGGTAATAAAGTTTATTCAAAATGACCCCCGCGATTTTGAATACAGGCCTTTATTCTGCGCGGCCAGTCGTCTATCGCAGCACGAACGAGGTCCATGTCAATATCGGCGGCTGCCTTAATCAAGGATGCCTTGAGTGACTCCAAATCAGGATGAGGCTTTGAGCAGGCTTTTTCCTCCAAGTGTTGCCATATCTTGTTATCTAACGGACTCAAATCTGGACTGGAGGAGGGCCAGTCTTCGTGCCGGATGAAGTCGATTTCACGCGCCGCCAGCCAGTCTTGTGGGCTTTTCGCTCTATGAGCTGGCGCAGAATCTTGTTGGAATACCCTGTGCCTGTTATTAAACATGGTATGAGAAACAGGTTCCACAAGGTTCTTGAGGACTGTATTTTGATACACAACTGTATTCTTTTTTATGCCTATCTCACAAAAATGTACCTCAGTTAAGCCCCAATAAGAGACTCCCAACCAAACCATGAGCGAGGATGGAAAATGACCTCGTTGGACACGTGGAATACGGTTGCTTGCTTCTTCACTGCTGTGTGCGTACACCTTATCATTTTGTTTGTTGTAGCTCTCTTCCACGGTGAAAATTTTTTCATCCGAAAAAAGAATTTCCTGATGCTTTTTTCCCGCGTACCGCTTCAACAAAGCGCGGCATCTCTTCAGTCTCAGGTCCATTAAACGAGCGTCCAAACGATGTCCTGTTTTTGTTCGATATGCCCTAAGCCCTAAGTCTTCATTTAACACCCTTTTCACCGTGGTCCTGCTTAACCCCATCTGAAGGGCCAACAGTTTCTGCTTACGTATGGGATTTCTTTGAATTCGCGCCTTCACAGCTTTTATCACTGCTGGAGTCCTAACAGAGCGAGGGCGACCACTTCTTGACCTGTCATCTACACTAGAGTCTTCATTGTATCGTTTTATGGTACGATAAACGAATCTTTTGGTTATATTAAAAATTTTCAGTAAGTCGAAAATCTGAATTGGCGCGTAACCGCAACGATGCAACGCGATAACTGCGACACGGTCTTCTTTAAGTGTCCACCCCATATTTAAAAATGAGGAAAATTCTAAAAAGTACACATTTTTATTTTCATGAAAAATTCGAAATTCGAATTCAATAAACTTTTTCGTGGCCAGCGTTCTAAATTCAAAAGTTTTTATTGTGTGACAGAACTTATGACCTGACTGTGTATGTACAAACTTTATGACATTTTAAATAATTATATAAATTGAAATAATTCAATTAAAAACTAATTACAATAACATTGACCTAATTCATTATAAAACTATTACCTACTATTATTTTGCATGCTTAAACTTAAGCTGAAAACACTGAACATATTTTAATATTAAGATCCTCCACTATACTGTTTTCAGGCAAATAAAGAATCATTTCATTTCATTTCATTATTCGTTTCTTTAATTCGAAACCTTCTGCTTAAACTTGCTTTAAGTGCTAACACTGTAATTTATTTGTATTCTCAGAAGAACGAAACTCTTTGCTTACTTTCTGTGTTTATTTTATAATAAGTGTTTATACACTAAGCGCCCTCTAAGTGGAACTACTACAGGTTTCTTCTTCATTTATATTGCTTTATTTCACTGTACATTCATCCTCTTTGCTTTATGGGTTCCGTACCTAAAGGGTAAAACGGGACCCTGTTACTAGGAATCCGCTGTCCGTCCGTCCGTCCATCCGTCCATCCGTCCATCCGTCTGTCACCAGGCTGTATCTCATGAACCGTGTAGTGAGTCAGTTAAAATTTTCACAGATGATGTATTTCTGTTGCCGCTATAACAACAAATACTAAAAAACAGAATAACATAATTTATTTATCTGTAAACCACATACAAACTTATGAATGCAGCTGGTTACGTTCATGGAGTACGTTTGTAAAATTCAAACTATTCACTCCACACCATCTCCCTACGTCTGTTCCTTGTACGGTGGTAGGGAACCCTTCGTGCGCGAGTTTGATTCGCACTTGACCGGTTTTTTGTATCTGAGTACACACTTGGTACATTCCGTATATTTTTATTGCAAATAAAAAATCACATTACAAGCGTATAGAAAAGACATTCACAAAGGCAAGCTTAACTCTAACAAGAGATTTCTTCCAGCTAACCCAAGATGAAAAGGATTCATTTTAAGTTTATTCGTTTGAATGGACACGCTATTTTTGCGACAAATACATACACAGTAAAATAGGATTCTCTTTTGGTCAGACAGAGAGAAGCCGAATTCGATATAAAAATAAAAGGCAAACAGCTAAATAGCCGCAGAGCAACATTTCTGTCACATAAGCACAAAATATATAAAATCTTAGAGATTTCAAGGAGCCTCGTGTTCCCGTCGCAGTTTATTTTCTGAGCTAGAAATACATTTGAACGAAAATTCTTCGGGACAAAAGCCACTTGGCTAACGTCGGGCGAGTGGACATTCTGGGTGGTTCCTCTCACGTGTTTAGGTATGGCCAAAGTTTTATATGGCATGTTCACGATTAAATTTAAACCCTCTTCGAAAAGGAGTAATCAATAAATATACATTATTAATCTTAAATATTTTAAGTTGTGGGACGATGATCGACGACGACGTCGACGTTGTGAGACGACCCGAATGGCCGAGTCGGCATTGACCCTGCCTACGAAGCCAAGGGTCCCGGGTTCGAGTCCCGGTGGGGGCAAATATTTATTTGATGAGAAAGGATATTTGTACCCTAGTCATGGTTGTTTATCTATCTAAGTTTAATATTTATCTACATAAGTAGTATTTGTATCGTTGTCTAGTATCCAGGATACAGGGAATCCTAGTTTGGAGCTAGATCAATGTGTGTAAATAGTGTCCAAGGTATTATATTATAGTTTTTATGGGCTTTGTCACGGCTAACTTACTAAGCCTTTCAATTAACAGCTATTTAATTGAACGGCGCCGTTCCGTCATTTACTGAATGGTTTAGCCAACGCTTATTGGCTAGATAAAGACAGTCTGGGCGAAGTGTGGTCTGGGTGGGTAAAGGATAAAGGGGGTGAGTAAAGTGAAGTCCCATAGACAAGTTTGGAAGAAACATCATTTTTCTCATTACGTTCGCTAGCCCTTACAAAGCTGCGCTTTTTGCAAACTTATTATTATCAAATATCTCTTTGTTGGAGCTAACAATATATTTCCTTGCAATATTTTTTTTTGCGTGTTTTTCTTTCATTTATTTATTTATTTTAAGGAACACCAAAATGAGGAGGATTACAATACAGAAGTACAATGCACGGAGAAGAAAAAAACTTATCTAAATAAGAAATAAATAGGAATACGGATATTATATTCATATATTCTTTATTGCAATGAAAATATAAAGATAAAGACAAATACAAGTAATATTATAAGCAAAGGCGAGCTTATATCTAAATAAAAATTTCATCCAGCAAACCGAGGCAAGATAGTAGAGTTTATGCAACAGGACAGTCCTAATGCGTAATTAAACTGTTTACATATTTACGAAAATTTCTTTCAAAATATAATTAAAATATACCTCGTAAATAAAATATATATCTTTGACCTCTATAACATACTGGACCCAATTAAAATGGTCCGGGACAGTAACAATATGAGCAGGGTGACATGTAGAACGTACTAGAAAGGACGCAACCGACGTTTTTGATGTCACGTTCGACCACTTTAACGAACCGTGTGCGCTCCGCGTCTCGTTTTGTCAGTCCTGTCCGGTAGTTATTCCTATTCATATTTCCTAGACCCTTTTATTGTGCAAAACTAGTTGTTCACTTCCCGAAATTGGTTTCCATTTTTAAACGAAAGAGATGTTGGCCGATGTAACCTTGGATCCTTACTCACTGTCGATGGTGTCCGTCTATCGAGATTTATATAAAATACCTCAATCAACCCCTACGATTCAGACAAATTTTATAAGTACCGCTAACCTGAGCCAATTTGACCTAAAACGTAAGAAAATTTAAACTCTCCGCCATTTCCATCAAGTGATATTTGTTAAAGAAATATGGCGATTTGTCAATGGACCGCGAGTTTACGGCACCTACATATTGAGTACCTACACTATAGTATTCACTTAGATGTAGTTCTCAGGCAGCGTGCCGTCGGTCACGTTTTTGTCAAAACTTAAAGCTATCGATTTCAAGTGAAACGGCAGTTTTAAAAGAATGCGCCTCTACTTTAGGAAACGAGAACGTAATTTGCTTCGCCTCGCTCGCGTGCAGCGAATCTTGATAACCCCCAGAGCACTTAACTGCACTCCAAAAGTATTTTATTCTGAAAACGATATTGTAATCGTAATTTTTGAGAAGCCTGGCTGTGAGTAGTTTTATTTTTTCACTTGTACTTTCAAACAAACGCTGCTTAAACCACATTTCAAGATGTAATCAGTCTAAAAATGAAAACTGATTATCACATGTATTGAATTGTGAAGTTTGTTGAGAGGTAAGACAATTGTTAGTCGGAAAAGTCTGGATGCAGACTCAACAACTTCAAATTTGACGGACATTCAAAGTCCTGAAGTCACTCTCTTTCCTTTGGAAACTGACAGGGACAGTGACAAATTTAATCAGCACTTTATTTGAGCACTGAGCAGCAATCTGTTCATTCGGTATTTAGACACCTTTTTAGACATATTTTTAAGGCTCGGTGTTGTGTAAATATAGATTTTGGCACACATCCATGAAACTGGTAATAATTCTAGCACTGGGCCAATTTCTTGTGTTGATATAACTACTGCTGAGTAACATTATTATGCAGGTAAAATACTAGACTAAAATATCATGCCAGAATGCGTAATCATTAAATTTGAACATTTGGTTATAGGCACATACATTATTTCTAGCCCGACAATAGATACCCTGAGTCGTGGAAACCAGAACCAGCGACGTCACACATATATTAATATTCAAGAACTAGGGATTATTTTTATTCCTCTTCAACCGGATTTTTCTAATACTTCTATAAAATTATGTGTTTTCCTATTCATTAAAGTTTCTTGATGTTTTCCAACACAAATCCATAAACAATACCTGAGTAGTGACGGTAGTCCCTCATACGTTTATTTAATTACCATGAATTTATTGAGATACTATACTAAATAGTAATTAGCTGCTAGACTGGATAATCTGAAAATTAAACAAATCATGTCTGACTTTGAAAGCCCTGTTAACAAAAGGACGACGTCGATATCACAATTGTAAATTGTCAGCAGTTATGTTTTAAAAACATAATTGTGTAAAAAATCCAGTCAAGTGCGAGTAGGACAGCGGACCCGCACATGAAGGGTTCCATACCATTGTACACGGAAAAACGTAAAACGACAGTCTTTTGTACGAGTACATACACCTATTTAATGTTTTATAATAAAATATTGCATACTAGGTAGAACTGCATTCAAGGCCGTACATCGAAACACTGAAAAATTGTTTTGTTTTTGTAGTGTGTAACTATTAAACTATGTACTCAGGTTAACGAAACTCTTTGCTCATTGAAACCGGAAGTGGATAGAAATTGAGTAACTTATTTACAGAAATAAAATCAAATATGATAAAAACTTAATATTATTCATTATAATTCGAATGAGCAATTGTTAATCATATATTTGACAAATAACTAAGCACAAAACTCAATACCTACAATTAAAAATATTTTCCGATAAGATCGGGAGAGTCCATTTTTCACCGATAAACAAATAAAACAAAATGGCTAAGAAAATGGCCATACAAATAATTTCTTACTCCTTTAATTCTTGAAAATCGGTATATTTCATTATTTGTTGCCCACTTATTTCGGTTGATCAGACGGACTGACGGACGGACAGACTGACGGACAGTGGAGGCTTAGTAATAGGGTCCCGTTTGGCACCCTTCGAGTACGGAACCGTAAAAAAGCACCATTTGACGACAATCTGCTACGTCATCAGCAACTATGTTTCCATACAAAAACGTTTTGAGAGTTCTCAAAAGAATCTATGTAACCTGTCAAATAGCCAATTTGCCTGTTAACTGAAACTAGAAATAACCAAAATAATGTATTTACCTGACCAAACCTGCGTCTTAAACTACAAAACAGGGAGCTATTTTCAGATTCATTATACGGTCATATAAGCATATGCTCACGCCTTTTTCCCGGAAGAGGGGTAGGCAGAGACTAAAGACCTCCACTTGCTACGATCCAGGCATATATCACTCGCTTTCTGAACCTTCGCCTCGGCCGGCTAAATCATACTCGTCCAGGATGGCTTCCTTACTGGTCTCTGCAGTCTTCTACTTCTTCTTCTTCTTCAGCATTTCACCGTCCACCGTTGGACATATGCCTCCCCAGTTGTCCTCCATCTTGTGCGGTCCGCGGCCATTCTCGTCCAGGATAGGCCGGCCGTGATCTTTATGTCGTCGGACCACCGTGTCGCAGGTCTTCCAACGCTTCTTTTTCCTGTGCGGGGTTTACAGAACAAAAGGTTTCTGCAGTAATGTACTATTACTATGTTTTCTTGAGATGCCTCTGCTCGATGGAACACATTTAGATGAATATATTGATCCATTTTTTTGTTAATAATAACCTGTTGGTATTGGCCTATGCCCAGCAGTGGGTCGATATGGGCTGATGATGATGATGATGATGATGTTGATAATGATGTTGGTAATGATTGCTTAAATAACTTTCATTCCACTTGATTGAATTACTATCAAATCCGTAGAAGTTTAGTTTGGAGAGCATCATCATCATTAATACAATCGTCGGTTATCCGTCCCTCTAATTTGCCTTTTTACTAATAAATCGCCAATTTGGTTCTTGAAGGACCTTCTTGGGCGTTCTCGTCCAACGGCTCCATTCACACCCGCTGTATAGATGTGTTTCGCCTTTCATTCATCCTTTCAACGTGACCAAACGGTCTAACCAGAATTTTTCTCTATCCGTGACATTCTTAATAGGTAATATTTTTGATAAAATAAAACAATATAATACAGCAATCAAATACAGCCATTATAGGAGGTCACATTAGGCGTGCATAAACCATATACTAAGTAAGTATGAGTTCAAGTTTAGGCAAAGAGTTTATTTAATCGTTTTCAAATTCGTGAGGTTATTAACGACGTCAAGGCCTCTGGAGCGTTTTCAGCGGAAGTTGTAACTTGAAACCTAAATGTGATATATTTTTTTTAACTGAGCCCTTATTTTTGATACAATATGATTGGAATAGCCATAAATATATGTTTCATTAAATTAAATAACAGTTTTTCAAAATCACTTACCAGGCAAATTATAAGTCAAGTCAACTTTCTTTATTACTCTTTCTTCTTTATTATTTACATATACTTAGCAAACGTCGTTTTTTGCCTCCTCTCTACATTGGACCACTGGTAGGAGAGAAGGGCGTAAAAACTCTCAAATATTGACTCTTTGATCGCTTTCAAAAAATAATTACCAATACAAATGTTCCTAAATTGATTATTATATTAATTAATGATCAGGAATATATAATTACAAAATTATTATCAGCAAGGTCTGTGTTAAGTTAGATTAACCCCATACAGTCCCGTCATATAAGTAATCTTGAATATTGTAATATCCCTTTTTCGACAAAGTCGCTTAAACATGCCTTTTAAATTGATCAAATGGCAATTTCAAAATCTAAAGAGGTTTCTTGTTGTAGTAGAAAAATCATTGACACTTGAAATAATTGCTAACCTTCGCGAGTATAACTAAAGTGTTCACAAAATAAAAGGCCCGGTGGCCCAAACTAAATTCAACCTTATTACGTCAGTGACACGGACGCTGTCACACCTCCGACGGGTTAAGCTCAAGAGTAACAAAGTCATCTCCATCACATATTGAAGATTTCCCAACAAAAAAACTTATTATTCGATGCAGTAAGGAATAATAAACGATCAAATAAACGGAAATACTCCGTAACCGTTGTTCCCCGGAATTCAAGAACTCGAATTTCCAGCCTTATTAACCTTGAAATGGTGAGAAAACTGCCAAAAAATTGGCAATACAAATCGATTGTCAATAGCAGGTTTCCTTCGCTCCGTGTATTCCAGACGTGTGTGGTAGTTATTGCTTGATCTCGCGATGTTTTTAGATTTCGTTATATTTATGGTTTACTGATAAAGGATGCATAAAATAGAAAATTTATGATGGCTTTTCGTTTCTTTGGATACAAAAAATCCATAATGTTTCTCTAATGTTCTTCTTCTTTTTCACAAGCCAGTAATTTGTGAGCGTCAGAATGGCTGGTCATCTGTAGCGTGGCTGAGAGAGTTTGTTGAATAATTGGTATTGCTAATTGCTACTATTTGCTACTGATGCTCAAAAATTGCTACTTATGATATATTTCAGGGAATCACAATTATTTTCTGACTAGCCAAGATGACATCAGTTTTGTTGGATACGTGATAACAGTCTCTTTATATAGCACAAAGCACAATAATTTCTAGCGCCTTGCGCCTGCTTATATTCAATAATTACTTCCTACTTGCTACTTTCTATCATTAAAGTATTAGCTTCGTAAGTACATCGGTTCAAGAACACAAGCACATAAAGTAAATAGCATTATTTTCCCATTGCATCGCAAATTATATTGGTTATTAAAATCGTGCAGGCATCAACTCTAATCAATAAAGGCTTATATCAATGAACCGATGTATTTACTAAGCTTATACTTAAATGAATGGTAGAAGGTAGCAATAGGTATAAATTATTGGTTATAAAATATGTCATGATCAATACATGTGTGCAGAAGATACAGGAAATGTCCCTAAAATCAAATTACGACAACATTTCCCATATTATTACAGCCGGAGCATGAATCAATTCGCAGATAATTCTATTTATTACAATGGCTGTCGAAAGTACTAAAATTCGGGACACAAAAATATGTGAAGATTTTATTATGTGAGCATTTTATATTACCGGAGGGAAAACGCCAGATGGGCCATTAAAAAAAACATTTTATCGACTTAACTAGGGGGAAATATTAGAAACGGTTGAAATAAGTTAGTTATGAAAGTGGTTACCAAGGCAGTACAAGCATTTGGTTGTCATGTGAGTTATTTTGTGTACTATTATCATCATAATCATCATTATAAGGCCTCCTACATCTTGACAGATGGTTCAGACGACGTGTGTTTGAGAACGGCATCGCCGCTCTTGGCAAAAATTAACTGTAAATATTAATAAACACACATTCGTGAAACTGGCTATCGTTTTATACTATAGCTATCTCGATCCTCCTTTTTAATTACCACATCCGATCCGGTTTCCTTACAGACATCCGAAAGAAATACAATGATGAATTAGCTGTTTTTTGTCTTGGGGACACTATGTTTTTGGGGAAAAGTGGTTTGGGTTCCTTTTTTATCCGACTTCAAAAATGGAGAGGTTCTTAATTGTTTTTTTTTGTAATGTTTGTTACCTCAAAACTGGTAGATACTATTTATGAACCGATTTAATTATTTTTTTAACCCGGCGAGAGTGTGGCCCGGTATGTCATACCCACCTTGTTAGTTATTTGCGTATATTTTTTGTGCGTGACCTTCAAACTTACAGTCACTTTGAGTAGCTGCAGTTAAAGGGTTGCGAAAGGGGATAGTGGCGTGGTCGCAGTGTCGCGGCAGCCTGCGCTCGAGTTACACGCCTCCAAACTGCGTTTGGGTATGTGATACCCTGCCACATCGCTGGTGTATATATTTCATGACAAAAACTAACATAGCTTTTTTGCTATTTTTACTTATTTTCTTGATTTTATTGTAGGTTTTAATATAAAATAGACGTTGACAGTGCAGAAAACCTAGTTCGATCCATGATAGAAGATGTACTAGAAAATACTTCCGATGGGGACAGCTCCGGAGAAGAATCTGTCCTCTGCTCTGAACGTAATATTCAATCTCAAAATGTGCCAGGGCATTATATTATATGTAAGGATTGCCCAAACCAAAAGGATCGGAAGACAAAATACTCATGAGCAAGTTGTGGAAAGGCTATTTGTATGGAGCATGCAACGTTTTTTTGCAAAAACTGTCCCGATTTCAACTCCACTTCCTAAGATGTTCCAAAGATTTTTAGTTATTTTTTTAAGTTTATTATGTTAATAATTTCATATTCTATCGTACGACCAAGTATTTTTTCATAATACTTGTATTTCTTTAGTTCCTTTCAGTTTTCGAGAGACTGTTTTTTTTAGTTTGAAATTCATGGTGACTTGTTTCCAGTTAAGTGAAATATTTAAATGGCGCAACTGTTTTATTTCCAATGCGTTATAATCTTATTGTCTTATAATAAGAAAAAAACAAATAATATGATACTTTTCATTTACAAGTTTTATAGCCAATTTTATTAACGGGTATTTCATACCCTGCCACATACTCCTTGTTACATTTTCTCACCACACTCTCGCCGGGTTAAATTAAAAGGTTGAACATCCAGATTGGTCTCTTTCTTGAAAATAAGAAATCGGTTCAGTAGTTTGGTTTCTTTTATTTTTTTTTTCCCTGAAACTTGTTGTGTGGGCTATCAAATTAAAGGGCTTCATGAGCTGGTTCTAAAAATATATAACACCATTACCTATCAGCCGCCTGTTTTCTAAAAAACCAAGAAATATTTTCAAAACATACCAAGTTTGAACTCCTCGAAGTAGGAGACGGATTAGTAAAGAGGATCTATACAGACCATGAGAGTGAGGGAAATAGACTAAAACTATTTTTGTGAAAATTCAATAGATTGTATTTTAAATCGCTAAATGTAGTTTACAAAGTTATTGGTGCGGCTACTTTACTACTTGATCTATATTGAATCTAAAATGCTTACCTGTAAATTGGTTCACACTCACCCCTGTTAGCGAGGTCTACAGCCCACAGAGCACTATTTTTATTGTATTTTACACAATTTATTGACAACAGGAGTATTTTCCCCCTGATAACCATAACTTTGCACGTCGACCATAGACGGCATCGGAGATCGTAATTTTATGAATCATTCCCACTTTTTACACGCTACCTTAACAAAACACGAGATAATATTTTAGGACTTTTACGCTTCGCAGTAAACTCTTTACTTTTGCAACTCCCCTTTATGTTGCGTCGTATTTTAGCACATTACTGCCCGAAAGTGTTTTACTGCTTATTATAGAAGCGAAAAACTCACAACTTTATTAATATCAGATGGCTTTTTTTGGCATAGACTTGATAAAAAGAGACTTGTTGCCGCAATTTTGCAATGCAGCTGGAATTATAACTGGAACTTAGAGCTACGGTGATGTGCAAATCCCCTGTAAGGCAAACTGTATTGTGTTACTGGTTAAAAGTTGGCGTACACAGGCGTAGCCGTGCCTATCCCCTTACGTATGAGAAAGGGCGTGAAGGTGTTATCTCTGTTGAAGTTATCGTACTCGTAGATTTAACCCTTTAAGCTCTGTTGACGCCATTGGGTAGCCAATGGGCCGTTATATGTTTTGAAATTTGTTGAAATGGTATGAGGTTCAGAATCGCTTTGTCTCATAACCAGGTCCAGTGCTTGAAAGGTTAACTCGCTTTCTATCTTTCTGTTATATTAATTTGATAGTTTTAAAATACTTTATAAAATAAACGTAGGCCACTTATGTCCCCACCGCGGTGTACAAGCCTTTACCAGTAAGACGAATCCATATTCCACCACGCTGGATCAGTGCGGGTTGGTGGAGGGGAATCGGGCTTGTGGCCAACCCGATTTTGCACTATTGTTTGATTTTTCCATGTGTGTTGCAGGCAAATTGTTTGGAACCTTATTTATATGAGCCTAAGAGTTTTGTCGTTAACGCTTAGCTCCAGGTGCGGCAGGCCTTAATAGGCCTCTGAAACAGCTTTACGACTTTACGTCCGATTAACGTATAGAAAGAAGTTCGTACATTGAACCCTAGCTACTTGTCTCTTTCGTGCGTGCGTAAATGATATTGCCGTCGTGCTTGTCATTGAACAGTGCTACAGCTAAACGTGTCATCCGAAACACGGAACGTCTAATATATTCTTGAGATAAATTACTCTTATAAGTTCATGGCCAACACCAGTTCCGAAAGTATATCTCCTACGCGAGAAGCAATTGTGAAACCCTCTGACCTCGGAGCGCTCTGAAAACATAACAAGCATTGTTTTTTTTCATAATATTAATTCGTTATAATACGGCTGGCAAAATTTCTCACTAATATTGCGATAAAATCACATCGTCGGCCTATTACTTGTTCTTGATTCTTCCACTTGTTCGTTCTGTGAGAAGAACAATACTATGACGTCATACAGTATTGCACTACTACGGAGAGCACTACACTACTTACTAAAATAACTCACTCACCTACTAACCTTATACATACCACTTTTGATGAGTTCTAGAATTCAGTTTATTTGAAAATATACTTGGTGGGAACGTAACAACTTGTCTCTAGTTACGGTATCGTATCTTAAACAAATCTGTTTATAGAAAGACGTAGATAGTGGGTTGTTTAAATGTCACTATAGTCAAATTGATGGCTACAGAGAATATCAGTATTTTCTAAGCTCGATTTAAAACGCTAATTAATCGAAAGGTGACTTCTATATCTGAGAAGCCATTTTATTATAACGAGTGAAATATTCTTCAAAAAAAACAGGTTCAGAGTCATCCTGTATTCCTGTTGCATATCATATTATCATATCGTTTGTATGTATTATACGGAGCATAACCGATCACGAATAAATACGAAGAAGACCTGTACAAAGGCCAGCTCATCTCTAATAAAACATTCATATTTCTATATACCGTATCCGCAATACTACTGATTTATTTTCTGTGTAAATAGCATTGAAGTGTTAACACGTAAAAGGAATCAACCCTGATCGTGATAAACCTAAAGGACACGGACGTGACCAAAAATAATAAATATTCTTGGATCTTTTTCAATAGAGCATAAACGGATAAACCGGAAACTAAGGCGTTTACTCGAAATTAAAGAAGTTTATTTAGTGACATAGTGATCTAGAATTTGTATAAAAACGGATGTAGCTCATGGAATCTAGTAGCAAAACTACATGAAAATAGTAGTTTATGTGACTGCTACTTAATAGAGGGCATTAATACTCGAGTTACTCGGCGAAATTCATAACAATATCACTCGAGAGTTTTAATGCCTAAATTTGTACAGTTACATACACTAGTTTATCTACACACATATCATAAGCTCTCTTTGATGTGTTCAGGAACCGCATGTTCGACCGGCCTGGTGGCATTGATCATTGCTGTGCAGTTGTTTAGCTTGTTCGGTAGTACCAACTTCACAGACAAACTAGGGGCGGCACGCAAGTGGGCGACGGCGTTCGAGATTGGAATGTCATAATTTGACAAATTTTTGTACATTATGGTCATAATGTATGTCATATTCAGATAAGAAATGAGTTTTTACCAAGAAGTTTATCATCGTGCTGGTCGTAACGTGTACTTTTTGGACACAGTAAAGAGGGTTTATGATACGTGTGTAGATAAAGTAATAAAAGATCGAGGGCGCTTGCTACGAAACAAACTGTAGTACTGCATAGCACGATGTCCCGCGAATACTGCGTACCAAGTTTCGTAACGCAGACAGCGTAGCAACTGTCGTAGCTTTATCAGATAGCAAGTTATAGTTACACACACAGCACTTTACATTACATGCTAAGGCGAAGCCCCATTGTATCGCGCCTCTACCGCAGGTACCTACTTAGTTATTCTGAATGCCTATACTTGTTTTAGATCTCATGTCGTGCGTTACCTTCGGAGACAGTTGGGTGAATACGTCAATATTAAACTATCACATCATTGAGTGGGCACTGATGTTGAATCGATTGTAGAAGTGATTGGCCGCGTAAAATGCTTTGAACCGACAAGATGAGGACGACTCAAGAAAAAACCAAAGTGCGTTCACATCAAGTACTTGTTTATCACGATAATCCACAAAATTACAGTAACACCACGACGTTTCTGCAAACAATGAATGTTGAGACTATTTTGTTGAATTAATACTAAACTTAATAAGTTAGCATCATGCCATTTCCCATATAGGGGGGCAGAAGCATTAAATATGCCCACGTTAAGATTTTCCGTTGCGGGGTTGCCATCGCCGCAGTTAAGGACATAATAATATGAAAGTTTCGTCAGCTAGTTTTCCACCACCATTAGTACGTATTTAATTTAACCACTCACATCTCAAGGCATTTCTGGAAAAGCCCTTCCATCATTCATGGCATAAGCTTCAAAATCGCGCTGCCTAGCGCATAGGTGTGGTAGGTGAGTGAGTGACGAATCAACGTAAAACGTATGCTTTTCTCGGGGCTCATGGACTGGCTCAGTTACAGGAGTTGGTGAAACTTCGCAAGCATGTAATTCAAGCTTCATATTATACAAGGTGACATTTAATTAGCCGACCATATTTAAGGGAATGATAGTACCCGTCATCATGAACCAATTTCCCCAAGAAACATATGGTCGCAAACGAAAAAACAATTGGGTTCCCCATAGTAACTTGTAATCAGCTGATCGGGTCAATGTACTGAGGGACATTTTTTTTTCCATTTGCGACCATATGTTTCTTGGGGGAAGTTGCTCATAATGATGAGTACTATCATTGCCCAAAATATCGTCAGCTAATTAAATGTCACCTTGTATTAATCCAAACGATTGGTGTCCAGATGAAAAAAGTCCGTAGTCGTAGATAGTTCTTGAAGTCACCCTATACAGCCTGCGTAAAAACAAACGAGGTGATACTTCCTTCTATCCCCTTTCTTCTTCTTTTTTACCGTCTTTATCATATTTTACGGCATGGTGTTGCTACAGCTTTTTTACTGCTATGATTAAAAGATGCATATTTGATATGGTGTTGTCTGAGGCGTGTTGGTTTTGGTTCTAGTCCTGATAGCGTACAGGCTACAGGTGAATATTTTTGAGAACTCTCTCTCTTTGAACCTCGAAAACGAACCTAAATTAAGTCACATGACCTGTTATATTAGTTTATGTGACTGCTACATAATACCTAATTATGTACAGTTACATTCACTAGTTTATCTACACACATATCATCAGCTCTCTTTGATGTGTTCAGGAACCGCATGTTCCGGCATTGTGGCATTGATCATTACTCTGCAGTTGTTTAGCTTGTTCAGTATACCAACTTCACAGACAAACTAGGGGCGGCACGCAGGCGGGCGTCGGCGTTCGAAATTTGAATGTCATAATATGATACATTTCGGTACATTATGATCATAATTTATCAATATTCTGATAAGAAACGAGTTTTTACCAAGAAGTTTATCATTACGCTGATCGTAACGTGCAGTTTTTGGGCGCAAAAAAGAGGGGTTATGATACTTGTGTAGATAAACTTCTATATCTTTCGATCTGATTGAGTTGACTGGGTTTTTCCTTTTTCTTTGAAGAAAGTAAACTCGCATCAGCGTTACATTACAGTTATTCTCAGAATAAGAAAGCTTCAGCATTCGGATGAGACAAATAAATAAACTGAAATTCATGTTCTAACTAAATAAATAAACGTTAATAGATTCGTGTCCTCTTCCGGGGTTCAGTGTAAAAAGTTTTCCTGTGACCATAGCACGGATGTCCTTCGTCAGTCGTCAAAATGTCTCGGCGGAAATTTGATTCGCAAGTTGCCACGAGGCAACATGAGAGAAATCGGCTTGATGGAGTGAAAAGGGCCGTTTTGCTACACATTTATATTATACAGACTCTTGTGCTATTAAGATTTGATTTAGGATGCTCTTCTGGCTTAGAAAACGTTTTGAAATAGTATGAATGTGTTTTCGTCCAGAATGAAATCAAATTACTATCTTTATTAATTCTACTGTACGTATGTATGTCACTGAACTATTTCTAAACGGCTGGACCGATTTGAAAGTTTTTTTATGGGTTTGTATGGCGCCTTGGATGGTTTAGTTTCACAAATCAGCCCGGCAGATGGCACGGCAGGACATCGTCTGTCGGGACCGCTAGTTTTAAATATATTTCTAAATAAATAAAATAAAAGAGCGTCACAGTTTTTTTCCATACTGGTTAGCAGTCTGATATTCAATAACTGGTCAAACGTGGGCGCAATTCTAGACAATTACTATTATATCGAAACAAGAAAGATGAAGGTTTTATTCTTTTTCTCGACTTTGCAGTGATCCACGAAGATCTAAGTGAAAAAAGTTTAACCCTTAATCGGCTGTAGGATCTTACATCCCACCAGATTTTAAACCTTATAACTTGGTAATAAATGCGAAAACCAAGAGAAAATTCTACAAGCTCGGGCCCAAAGAAGGAGACTATTAAGTACTAGATAAATGGTATATATGCCATCTGCTTCTTTTTGTCAAAAAAAATAATACTTCAAGCTATAATAATAATAATAGAATAATATTCATACTTTGAAGTTCTGCGAATAAAATGCCTAATTCAGTGAGGAAGGATTACGAGAAAAACACATAAAACTAACCGGGTGCCGCAACAAGAATACAAGATACGTTAGGTGATCTATCATTTTTATGAGCAGACCATAAAAGCTCTGAGCCTACAAGCCGAGTGTATATAACAGCCTATAAAAACCATTCAACCGAGAAATTCACTAAACTTTATATCAAAATGTTTGGTGATATATTGCCAACGTAAGCGCTGATATGGTAAGACTGTCGGGACCTTACCTCAACTTCTCATTGAGGTTGAGCTAAGGTTTTGTAAACGTACTTAGTCATGGCTAAGTAGTGATGCCATGGCTAGTAGTAAAATCTAAAGATAATTACTCACACATACAAACATAGGGTTTTTTAAAGTCCATATACTACATGAGCTGATGCCCACTCATGCATGTTAGGCATGGCTTATTCCATTTTCCTTGTGTGTGTAAATTAATAAGACAGTGAAGAATCCCTGTAGGTAATCTTATTATTCAGGAGTAGCCAAAGTATTTTCAGTACTAAAAACCGGCCAAGTGCGAATCAAACTCGCGCACGAAGGGTTCCGTACCACCCTACAATAGTAGGAATGGTGTAGAGTGAATAGTTTGGATTTTACATAGCAAAATGTTCTTTACAAAGTTATTGGGATGGCTACTTTCACACTCCATGTGCGTAACCAGGTGCATTCATAAGTTTGTATCTGGTTTATTTTTGTATTTGTTGTTATAGCGGCAAAACAAATATATCATCTGTGAAAATTTCGACTGTCTAACTATCACGGTTAATGAGATATAGCCTGGTGACAGACGGACGGACGGACGGACAGCGGAGTCTTAGTAGTAGGGTCCCGTTTAACCCTTTCGCTACGGAACCCTTAAAATAACGCACAAAGAGAATATGCTACGAGTGTCCGCTTTACACGATGTAATAAAAAGGTGTAGTCATACTTTAAGGGATTATTATGGACATCATTCTGAACAACTTTCACTATGAAACCGAATCTGATGAGAGCAACTTTATTTTTCACGACTCCATACCATTTTGGGCCGAGCGGTCAGCTGATTCCTATAATCTCCCTAAAATATGAGTACACGTTTCTGTTACACCAGTGTAAAGGTAGTCCCCAATTAACACAAGATTTGCTTAAACAGAAAACACAGTTTTTAGATTGTTATTTTTTATTGCATCTCATAGTAGTTTATGTGACTGCTGCATAATGCCTAATTATGTACAGTTACATACACTAGTTTATCTACACACATATCATAAGCTCTCTTTGATGTGTTCAGGAACCGCATGTTTGATCGGCATTGTGGCTCTGCAATTGTTTAGCTTGTTCTGTAGTACCAACTTCACGCAGGCGGGCGTCGGCGTTCGAAATTTGAATGTCAGTACCAACTTCACAAACAAACTAGGGACGGCACGCAGGCAGGCGTCGGCGTTCGAAATTTGAATGTCAGTATATGTAGAAAAACTACACATAATGACCATAATATGTAGTTTTCCAGATACGAAACGAGTTTTTACCAAGTAGTTTAACATAATGCTGATCGTAACGTGCGGTTTTCGAACGCAGTAAAGAGGGTTTATGATACGTGTGTAGATAAAAGTACATTACGATACGGTTTTTTATGGCATAACACATCTGACAAATGGCCTACATGGCTTTGTTAGCACATACGCACTCTTTTGTTTAAATTTTACATGACTATTTGAACATTGGCATAAATTTGGCTGTTTCGTTGATGGAACGTTGAAATTCGTCCTTAATTACAGTGATGGTTGTGGGCTTATTGACATAGATTTAAAATCACCCCACAAAAAGAAATCTGATGGTGTTCAATCACACGATCTAGTGGGCCAATCATAATCATCTAAACGAGAGAGTCCACGACGAGAGTACACAGAAATACGTAAACATTAAACATTTAAAAGGTGCATAGATTGCTTCTGACCCCACACTAGGATACCCTACGTCGTGCGAACCAGAAACAACGACGTCACACACATATGGACATCCAAGACTTTGTTCTATCGCGTAAAGTCTGCTGAAATTGCTTGATATTCGCAAGAGAATCAAAACTTATAGAATACTTCCGTTGACCTACAATCATAAAATTAGGCATGAAGCAAGGTTTTATATCTATAGAGGAAAACATCTGAAAACCGTTGTAGTTCCTTCACAAAGAAATGTTATTTATGTGGAACCTTCACTTCACTTCACTGAGCCGATTTTATTAAGGAGCCAACACTTCACTTCACAAATGGCGCAAATGCAAATCTCCCATTAATATTGGGACAACTATTACTTATGCAGTGTGTTACAGAAAGGTCTAGTCATATTTTAAGGGGTTGTTTTCATTTCATCGAACACCATTGATAGATTTGGACTACGCCTTATTTCTACCTACCCTTAATAATCCTATGAAACTTTTCATCGAAAAATAATTTGCAAATGCTCATTTAAACTATATTACGTTTCATCGAAAAAATACAAGCATAACATCATCCGCCTGGCACTGGGAAGCATTTTTTTTAACTTGCCTATCTGTGTCCCACTGCTGGGTAAAGGTCTCCCTTGATCGTTGATCGTACCCAGAAATTCCTATCGGCCGTCATGCCGAGCCCAACTCCTTCTGGGCCTTCCCCTTCGCCGGTGTCCATCTGTAGGCATCCAGTCAGTGACTATCTTCGCCCATCTGCCTGGGTGAATTCGACTAACATGTCCGGCCCAGTTCCATTTGAGTTTCGCGGTTTCCACGCCTACATCAGCAACGCCAGTTTTGGAGCGCAGTGTGGTGTTTCTGATGAGGTCTATGCGTTTTACTCCCAACATGCTGCGCGCCATCGCTCTCTGACAAACCTTGAGCTTGGACTTCTGATATTCGGTCTAGGATCAAGTTCGTGTGCCATAGGTTAAATTGGGCAGGATGGACGTGTCGACGAGTTTGCGCTTCAGGGATAATGGGAGTTTGCCCTTCATTAGCTCCTTCATGGACCAGTAGCTCTTCCAGGCGTTCCAAACACGATGTTCGATTTCCTTGTCCTGCCTGTTTTTGAAGGATACTACCAGATAGTATCCTTCAAGTAAGTAAATCAATCACTACCTTACGCTTTGCGCCGTTGGTCATGAGCTGGGTTTTTGACCGATTCTTCTTCAGTCCAACCTCAAGGCTTGCAGTGCTCAGGTCTTGGAGCATTGCCCCGAGTTCTTGTGCCGATGACGTGAACAGTACAATGTCGTCGGCGAAGCGAAGGTTATGGAGTATATATAAGCAAGGAGTGGGAAGCATATATTTATTTAATCCCTTCAAATGTAGCATGCAGCATGAGCATGGAAATGCCTGCAAGCATGAGCAAATGGTTTTTCGATGACACGTTACTTCGGTTAATTCAGGCTTCGTAGAAATAAGGAATCGTCCAACTGAGCAATGGTGGTCGATGAAATAAAAATCGATGAAATAACTTTCGAAGTCACAAGTAAGTGAACCCGAATAAAGGATGCAAAATTCAAAATTTCTTTATTTTATAGATATTGATAAATATGCTTTTAACACTTGTTTTTCCTCTTCTCTTCATTGAACCACTGTGGGAGAAGCGGGCGAAGAAACTTCCAAAGTTTGTTTTATTTATTTTTTAAATGGGTTATGTTTAACTTTTATAAGTATTACATTTAATAATTGTAGCCCATTAATATCCCCACTAAATGGCCTAGGCCTTTACCCGGATATGAGTAAGATTAAGCCATACTCCACCATACTGGCTCAGTTCGGGTTTATGGAGGGGTTTTACGATTACTACCATGTAGCAATAGTAGCTGGGACCTACAGCTTAACGTCTCATCTAAAACACTGAACGTCCGTTACTGTACTAAAGATAAATTAACTATCCCATTTTTACATGGTCAGGCTTAGAATCTGCATCTCCTGTGTGAGAAGCAAGCGTGAAAACCCATTAGACCACGAAATTTATACATATTACATATTAATTATTATAAATAAATAATTGTAAATATGATAAGCGAGTTCTGTGTTGAGGTTGATTATCACTATGCTCGCTCCCAAGCAAGTCGAGTGATACACCAAGTATTTTTAGTCACAATAGTTGTACGTATAAATGTGTCGTCGGGAGGAGAGCACGGAAACCACAGCCGACATACCTCAGGAAAGTTCCACTAACTGATGCCGCAAGCAATCAATGCTAGTACTTCTTTCCGAGTTTTTGTTTCTTTACTTATTTTTCGGAGTTTCCGTGTACCGTGTAATCGGTTTGTGTTTGCTTTTATCGACTGGGTTTGACAGAAAGGGCCTGAGACATCATTCTGTATAAAGTTAGGCATACTGACATTATGAAAATGAATGTGAAAAAACCGGTCAAGTGCGAGTCTAAATCGCGCACGAAGGGTTCCGTACCACCGTTCAATGGAAGCGATGGTGTGGAGTGAATAATTTGGATTTTACACAGCAAAATATTGTTTACAAAGTTATTGGTGCGGTTACTTTCACACTCCATGTACGTAACCAGGTGCATCCATAAGTTTGTATGTGGTATTGAAAGAATTGTTGTATGGGAGCCCCCTTAAATATTTCTTTTATCCTGTTTTTTAGTATTTTTTATTATAGCGGCAACATAAATACATAATCTGTGAAAATTTCAACTCTCTAGCTAGCTAGGTTCTTGAGATACAGCCTGGTGACAGACGGACGGACGGACGGACGGACGGACAGCGGAGTCTTAGTAATAGGGTCCCGTTTGGAACCCTTCGGGTACGGAACCCTAATAACTAACTCGTTTTCAAAGGCGCTACTGATTGAGGAATCGTCTGTCATTCAGTCAGTATATAGAGTCACCTAAGGTACTAACCGGTTTACCTTTTCTGTACATTTTCTGCATAGGGCCAAGAGTTTCCCATGCCATCTAGATCTGTTTAGCCATCGTTGTCAGCCATGTTTGCTCGATAGTGTTACAACAAACACCCAAGAACACATTCAAACTGCCATATTTATAATATTGCTGTAAATGCACGAAGAGACGAAGGCAGCTTTGACATTTGCACTCGATACAAAATATACCACAAGGAGACACAATGGCGCTTATTTCAAAAGATCTCGTGCATTCAAGCAAATCGAAAGTTGATCCCAGCTTCTACTATGTATGCAGTCCCAGAAACATACATGACATCGAGTTTTCATACTTCGAAGATAAAATATTCTATGAATAATTCAAGTGTCATACACTTCGACGGATCTGAATAAGATACTTTCCATTCGTCACGTTGTCATTGGACATCTGAAGTACTGCTTCCATATACATGACAGTTTCCATCCTTTTTTCTAAGAGTACGGTACTGCCAGACTAATGATAATGATTCTGTGGTTACTTCACATTTTTCTTTGCGCTGCCTCAAGAGCGGTTACTCTAGTTGGACAAAACATAAATTATATTTTCACAATAGTAATTTAACCGCAACTTCACCGAATTGCGTTATGAGGCATCGCGATTTTGAACCTCATGCCTTGTTAATAAAATAAGAAACA
This sequence comes from Argyresthia goedartella, assembly GCA_949825045.1. Classification (NCBI taxonomy): domain Eukaryota; kingdom Metazoa; phylum Arthropoda; class Insecta; order Lepidoptera; family Argyresthiidae; genus Argyresthia; species Argyresthia goedartella. The sequence continues at coordinate 5,452,695 of OX463814.1, forward strand.
GCTCGAGCTGACCGTGGCATGCAAACGTTAGTTATAGTAGGCAAATACTCGTCGATATAATAAAATACTAGTTAATACTATATAATACTAATACAAAACAATGCACAAATCAACCAAGTTCATTAACAAAATTGGAGGAGTTGCAGTCTTAGTAAAAAATAATTTGAACGCAACTTTCTTTGATGCATTGCTAATGTGGTGGCAATATATCGTTAACCCCCGAAAAGTCCCCAAAACTTCATTAGCCTGTTGGATTTGCTTGTTGGTTTCAAGAGCTCCAGGGACCTCTGTTATTTTAATTGGTGACGTTAACATTACTTTTCCATTACCATCGGACGATGAAAACTGCATGAGATCGAAATACATTTTATGGCCGCTGAAAATGGACTTCTACCAGCAATCACGACGCCAACCCGTCTTAACGCATGTCTGGACGGACGCAAGTATGTTTTACATATTTAGTTTCAGTTTCAGTTTCAGTTTATTTATTGCATTCCATACATAATATAGGTGGAGATTATCATTATAGACCTTGTCCAGGCACAGCAATTTAAGAGAGGACGATATTACAATATTGCAATATTTCTACGTACTAATTAATTTCACTATAAATTAAATTGTATCCGATACTTATTTCTAAAATGTTAGTGTTAATACATTTTTTTTTATTCTATACTAATTTTAATAATTATAATTTTAATTCATAATAAATAATCATTTACACAATAATAGCATTTAGTAATTAATAGTTGTTTTAATGAACTTATAAATATGGTATCTCTAGTTTCTGTCGTCAAATGTTTTGGTAACTTATTATAAATGTTTGCAGTCATTACTAGAGGGCTTGAAGAGTGTATGTTTAGTCTAGAAGGTGGTAGCGCTAGTCCTTTTCGTGGTCTTAGGTTGCGATTTGTTGGCATCTGATCTTGGCGTTTTGTGTAAAATTCAGGATATTTTCGGATGAATTCAGAAGTTTCCAGTATGTATATACTAGGGAGTGTGAGGATTTTGTGTTCTGTAAAGTGTTTGTTTAGATGTAAAACATATATCGCTGGCTATGAACTGGCTATGGTTAGTATAAATGTTTCTGTTAAGGAATACTCTGAAAAAATAAGATGTGTTAAGGTGCACTACATAAACATAAACATAAACATTTACATACAGGCACATACATTGCTTCTGGCCCCACACTAGGATTCCCTGTGTCGTGGGAACCAGAAACAGCGACGTCACACACATATAAACATCCAAAACCTGGGGATTGTTTTTTTTTTTCTTTACCCCCAGCCGGGGATCGAACCCGGGACCTCTCGCATGGTAGGCAGAGCCACAACCGCTGCGCCACACAGGTCGTCACTACGCAGCAATTTATAAAGAAATCGGTACTGTTGACTGTTCCAGCGTTACAAATTATTTATCAGGTAATGATGCAGGAAATATGTTTACTTATTTAATATCTAAAGTTGTTGGAACACTCCAAACATGTTAAGATAAGCAGATCTTAATTCAATATCAAACCCTGGATAACCCCAGGTTTGATGAGGTGTATGTGAAATCGTGACGGGGTACCCGCAAAACTCCGGAAATACCCCAGGTGCGACAAAATATAAACAAAGATAATCCCAAAAAGTATGGGAAATCATCTAGGACATTTGCTATAAAATATCAAAACATCAATGAATGAACAGCTACTGACCTTCTTAAAACTCGTGAGGACCCAATCTCGTCCCTGCCCAAATGCAATGAGTACTTTACTGCTATATGGAAAGATTTGGCAATGAATTTACTGAATGGCATGAATATAAGGGAAGATGCCCAAGCCAAGATCTCACCAAATAGGACATTACAGAGAAGCCAAAATCTTTTTATAGCCTGACGAACAAGAACTAAGCGGTATCATTCGGCAACTATCATCGAGTACTGCATCCGAAATATGTGGCATAAACAACACTGTCGTAAAGACACTGAGGAGTCTTATTACGGCCCCAATAAAACATACAGTCAATATGAGTATAACTTGCGCCCAATTTCCCGACGTATGGGAAATAGCAGCAGTATGTCCGACCCACAAGGCAGGGCCAAAAGACAACCCCTCAAGTGAGTGCATACTTTGTGTTGCATTATTGTGATATACATAACCGTGGTATATTTATTTTTATTATAATATTGGTCCTTCGAAATTTACCTTAATTTTTCATATTGTTATTGGTCCATCCCAAAACAGGCGTTTACCTAGATCTTGCAAAAGTGTAAGACACTTTGTTCACTCCATCGATATAAATACTAAGGATAGGCCTTCCCGTACTAAATTTCTTACCATTTTGAGGCTAAGAAAAATAGCGCCCCTGTCGGAATTCGTCGGAACCAAGACAGTACGAAAAAATTGTAACGGCGTCACGGTCGGTCACGTTCCGATTTGTGGTGTATAGACACAATATTAGGAAAGTTTATCTACGGATAAAAGTCACCGGGTATTTGAGAGTTATAACTCTCAAATACCCGGTGACTTTTAATCGGTGATTAGGAGTAGAAATAAAATATATCTAGCTAAAATTTTACTTAAGGGGCGAGGTCTCACGCAATTACCTCATGTTTAAATAATAAAAAGTTGAAACATAATTAAATAGGCATATTAGTTTTGTTTTTGCCGTTAAATTATGAAAGAGGATGTAAGCTCACAGATACACATAGGTAGCGTGACTTGGAATTTAAAATCTTGATTTTGATTTATAAGTAATAAACTACCTAATCATAGAAAAAGTTATGAAAATTGGTACCTGATATCACTGATTAAGTCATCGTGTATAAAATAGAGTATTTAGCAATACATTACACGCGTAACATAGCGTCACGCCTTTTCCCATACGGGCTGGCAGAGGCACAACTGTGCCGGTCTGTGCCCACTTAGCTAGTGATTTAATACTCCATCTTGCGTGTCAGGGGGCAAGCCCATCGCCGCAGCTAATGTAATGAAGCCGGAGTAATGAAGATTTCCTCACGATGTTTTCCATCACCGTTAGGACATCCGGTTAGATTATTTATCCTTATATTATTCTATTGCGGCGACGGGCTAGCACTATTTCACGCAAAATGGAGTCTGAAATCTAGCGGTTCCATACCAGGTATACCATTATAGTAGGTATTATTGTGACAATAAAATAATTATCTATGGAATAATTTAAATAAAACATGGCTTTCATTTGTACCATTTATTATATATTACACATTTATATATTACGCGTCGCGCGTCGCTACAAAGTTACGTCAGTCGAATGGTTGAATTTCGTTTGAGGATTTTTTCGAGAACAATATTTTATAGATAATCAATTTAAAGCCAATAGTAATTGAAAATATAATACTTACTTGTGATACGACACTCCCTGTTTTTGTGTTTTGCGATTTGGGTATGATTAACACCTTTTTACGTCGCATGTCACCATTTTTGTTTTTGCTGCCGATATGTCAATCGGCTGTCACCGTCCAAGCGCGACTGATTGCAAACAGTCCAATTATCCCGATTTTGTACTGTTTTTGTAGCGACACTTTCAAGCGCTCCGTGCCCTGTCCCTACTATTCAAGTCTGTGGTTCACTCTAATTCTTACATTGAACCCTTAAGAGCCCGGGGTAATGTTCTTGACTCGTTTAGGAGCTACTTGTACTAGGCCACAATGTCTGAGGATCTCACACGAGTCCTCCGAAAACAATGAGGTTTGGCGTACCGCAGGGCAGTATTTTGGTTCCTACTTACTCATAATGTATATCAATGATATGGCCCAATGGTATTTTTACCGACAGAACACGGAATGTCTAAAGTTGCTGCACGGCTCAACGCAAATCTATTGACTCTTAGTACCACTAAAGCTAAATATGTAACTTTTCGTAAGACCGAAGCTTCATGTGCGCCTTCATTGCCTGAAATAAAGATACACAGATGTGGACGTCTTACCAACCAATTTCATTTTTATTATAAAATCAGTTCTTTGTGTTCATAAGGCTTTTATTACTTCCCTCTTTATCAACAAATTAAACTCCAACGTGTTCATAACCTCTTATTAAAACCTTTTTAAAAAGCGTCTACCAGATTTTATTCACCCTTATTTGTATAACCATGTTTATTACTTAAGTGAGGGACCATTATTGAAAAAAGAAAAGAAAATTATATGAATGGCTTTCAAAACTGTCTTACACTGATACTGAATATATTATTACTATGTTGTGCTTGATTGATTGGAAGGATTGTGATGAGATGATTTTAGATGATTTTCATTATTATTTTTATTGTTATTTTATGCATAGGATGCTATTATTTAATTAATTAATTACATATTTGTCGAAACCTTAAAACTATATGTATACAAAGAGGGCACCCACGATACGGAATGCTTTGAATGTGGGGCTACAATAAATATTGGTTCAGCAACTATTGAATAAAAACTTGAATACTTGCAAAAAAACAATAAGATATTGATATAAAATACCACCGCATTGGGGTACATTAGTGAGTGTGTTGCCAGCTAAATCTTATTCTAGGAAATTGTTTCAGCAGCGGCCGCCGTTCGTCCTGAGGGAATTGATTGACCAATTGTCGATTAGGTAAAATCGATGTGTACCCTATAATCTGTGGACTTTGCGAAATTGAACTTTAAGACATGAACAGTTCTATTAAATTTGGATGGTAATAGTTTTAAGAAGAGATCGTGAGTAAATCTGCATATTATTGATTTAAAAGCCCATCCAAGAGTAATTTTGTTTGATTAGCCCATCATTATCTCTCTCATTATGTGTACCTGGTGTGTATGCAACAAACAGAATAGGTCCTTGAAAATACTTCACTTCACACGTCTCCTCATGAATGAAGGTAATGACAGTCATGTTTTTTGATGCGAGCTTTACTCTTAAACACTTAACTATTTGCGTATAATAATAAAGAAAGGGAAAGAAAGATAAATTCCTGTACTTACCATCACGCCTTTCCCCAGGGATAGAAATTTTCCGCGATAGAATCTAAATTTATTAATTACAAAGCGAGAACAACTCATTTCGCAACCCAACGAACGGGGAAACGGAACGTTTTTGACGAAAAGTAGAATTTGTAGCCAAGGCACGATTCAGTGAAATTTCCTCAAAGATAATAAACGATGCGGGGTAAATTAAACAACCATCTATTTTTGCACAATTTATTTTTTTTGCAAGGGATTTTCTTTGTCAAGGATTTCAAATAGTTTTTTTTTTCGGTTGTAAAAAAAACCTAATAGTGCATATAATAGGTAAATGCGATATCATTGTAGCTATTATTAAACCGTCCATCAAATAAGTCTAACCTAACCCAATTGGAATACTTATACAAAAACTGTGTTACTAACTGAGCTAACAAATCTTACTAACAAACTCCTAAGCGACTAGTAGTTGAGTCAGTAGTTTAGTATTCTACTTGCTTGGTTCATTTGCTCCCTAACATTCTCTATCACGATTAAAAGATTATAATTCTAATCTTCTACCAACATCTCAACAACTAACCAAGATTTTTAAACTTAACTCAGCTCGGTACAGCTTCTATACTAGCTATCCTATACTGGATTGGTAACATTTGGTGCTGAAGCTAACCAACACTTCTCTGGAAAGCTTCCAACCACAAATCGCACAATTTATTTGCCTACAACCGCTGCTGGGTGGAACTACGTGGTTGGTTTACGGAATAAATTGCAGGGTTTAATATTACTTCAATACTATTCTTTCAATGATCTAGATCCGATTGCTTGAAGAAACTTGTGTAACTGTGGTGTAACTTTATGGTCGGTAAACTGAACTCAAAATATTTTTCTCGCGTTACACACTAATTGAGCCAATGTGCACATATATTATGTTTGTATTACTCAGCTATGTTTACTAATGCATGTTGTAAATTTTCTGTCTTTAAGGAGCTTAGGAGCTTTTTAAGGAGGTGTCAAAACGAACTCTGGCGTGTGGTTTGAGGCTTTGCCTTTGAACAAAAACAGGTCTTGGATGTTTATAGGACGTCGCATTTCAGGGTTATTTCACCCACTTTCAAATTCCATCATCAAGTCATTATCGTCAGCTGAATCGATAATCAAATTACTAGTCATATAACTCGAATCTAATGGGCCCAAAATCGATGGGCTTTAATATAAGCATCTCAGGGATCCGTCACTACCTGCAATCTTCTTCATCCGAACAATACCAAGTTATTGTATTATCATCCGGAATACATAATCATATCATCACTAAAGTAAGCGAAATTCAGCTTCTTAGGTTTTTTACTATTACAATCAAGCGTCCAACGTCCCGAAAATTCCAAAATGGCCGTCGCCGAAAAATTTTTTGGAGGCGCGGGCTATTTTCGTCTGTAATCAATGAAAAGGAGTGAAATGTACATGCTACGTCTACTCATTCTCTTTGTTTATAACAATGGCTCTTACAAAGAATCTTTTTTCGTCTATACATGTAATTTGTTATCATGGGATTTTGAGAGCGAATTTGGCAAAATAAATTGTGTATGAAGGTAGTTTTTTGCATGATTTGCAAACACAAACCGCGCCCGGTCGACATGAAGTAACTTTGAGTTGACTTTATTAAACAGGGTTGCTGTAAATATTATACAAAAAGTCTTAGTTCAAGTGGTATATTTTCTTTGTAGCGATAGATCCATAAAATCCAGAACATTAAATAAAAATAATTTTCATTAAATAAAATGTCAAGATTTTTAGCTACTGCTTTATGTTCTAAAATACATTCACCCAGTTCATGGTCACTCAAGATCTTATTATGCCTATTCGTAAATTTCGTCATACGGATTGCTGGTAAACCCTAGTAAGTCCCAGGCGATTATTATAGGTACCAGACATTCTTTAAACGTATTACAACAATTGTCCATACCGCCCGTTCCCTATGACGGTACTTTAATCGTTTACAGTGACAAGGCCAAAAACCTGGGTGTCATGTTTGATAAACAACTCTCCTGGACTAACCATGTTTCGCGCGTCTTTGCCACCTTTCACTCACTAAGACGGCTTCAAAACTTTCTGCCCCATCAAACAAAAATTACTCTTGCTCATTCTCTTCTTCCGCTAACGGAGAGCAACTGAACAGACTCGAGCGATTTCAAAATCTCGGGATTCGGTTTATCTTCGGACTGCGCAAGTTCGACCACGTCTCGCAGTATCGCAAGGAGTTAAAATGGCTGCCGATCCGTCTTCGTCGGGACACACACATCCTCACTCTTCTATTCAAAATCTTAACCAACCCTCGATACCCTAGTTTTCTCCGTGAGCTTTTTCAATTTCTCCCTTCGGCTCGTCCACGTAGAACTCACACGGCTTCCCTGCTCTCTATACCTCATCACAATACCGTCGCATACAAGCACTGTTTTCGATTGCGGGCGATCACTCTTTGGAACTCGCTTCCCTGCACTATCAGAGATAGTCCATCTCTCCCCGTCTTCAAGAATCGTTTGAAGGAGCATTATCTTTCTTTCTTTTCTCTATGCTACATTTGAGCTATATATATATATATATATATATATATATATATATATATTATATAATATTTATGTACTTGTGTATGTAGTGTATATAGCAGTTAGTTCAATAGTTCAGTAATATATATATAATATATCTTATCAGAGCACATAGGTCTATCCGGTATATTAAATTATTCTTATCAACCTTGGGTTTGCTGGAAGAGATCTCTATTTAGAGATAAGCATGCCTTTGTAGACGTCCTTTCTGTTTATTATATCTTATGTCGTTTTATGTGCAATAAATATATACGAAATACGAAAGAGGCAGAAGAATTGTTGAGTATGTTGTAAAATTTTAGATCGTCTGCACATAATAAACAAGGGGAGGTTAACTTTTTTATCTATATATGTATCATAAACCCACTTTACTGCGTCCAAAAACCGCACGTTATGATCAGCATAACGTTAAACTACTTTGTAAAAACTAATTTCTTATCTGAATATTGAACATTATGACCATAATGTGTAAATTTTCTACATATTATGACATTAAAATTTTCCTACTTTGTCTGTGATGTTGGTACTACAGAACAAGCTAAACAACTCAATGCCACAATGCCGGTCACATGCGGTTCCTCAACACATCAAATAGAGCTTATGATATGTGTGTAAGCAGCGCCCATTCTCAGATTGTAAATTCACTATTAACAATATTAATTCTGCATTTCTTCAGCTTCCTAACAGTGCATTTTATTTTATACCTAAATAGAAATGGTCCAAGTGTTGTACTTGTTGGGTTCCATACCTTAAAAATGAATAAACGGTCAAGTGCACTCGTGCACCTAGGGTTCCGTACACATTTTTTGAAACTTATTATGTATGTATGTAATGTATATGAAAAAGGGAAATATTAAACTGCACATCAAAAATTCTGATTTGCGCAGCAAATACCCCTTTTATTTGCTGCGGTAGCTTAGGTAAAGGGTAAAGGGGGTGAGCGAAGCGGAGCCCCCCTTTTCCTTCGTGTTAGGTTCAACATGTAAGAACAATAAAAATACTTAAAACATAAACTTAAGTACTCATTAAATATATAAAATATAAAAAGTGTTTTTGTTGATCGTTTTTTGCTGCGCAAATCAGTATTTTGGATGTGCGATAAATACCAGCCTATGAAAAATCGTTTATTTGAGGTCATATGTCGGACCCGTTACGCGAAGCTGTTTTGGATTCTAACTGGAAATGCCCATGCCCTAAAAAAATATATCGATGTAAACTGAATTGATGATGATGCTGATGCTAAGTTAACTTAAAGGAACGTACAATTTTCTGGTCGTAAACTTTGAGAAGCCTAAAAACGTGTATGCGAAGCACCGGCCGCGGGCGGCTAGTATAACTTAAGTATGTATTATTATAACAGTTAGGTTATTATTCAGTTAGGTACATACCTATACATAGTGCAACCCCTTTTCCCACAAGAGGTGGCAGAGGCATAGGTTTTATTTTTCTGACCCTACGTGATCAGTAGCCTTATCACGTACTCCCTGTCATCTGGGAATTTCTATCAGGATCCCTTCGAAGTTGATAAATCAACCCATCAGAACACGATTATTTTAAACGATATATCTTTCGACTGTTGGATTTGTCAATTGGTAAAGGATTCGTAAACATATTCCCAGATTTCAAAACGTTATGTCGTTTATTTAAAAAATACGTCTTCCGTGGCTAATACGTGGGGCGCACTGTAAGTTTCCGGAATGAATATGAAAAAATACTATTAAAGGTACAAAATTAATTTATTGTTTTTCAAAATAATCTCCCTTGGCGTCTATGCACTTTTTCATTCGATGAAACCAGTTTTGAAAACTTTTGTGCCACTCCTCTGTGGTGACCTCTGAAACGTGTTTTTCATACTCCTCGACAGCCTCTTCTGGTGATGAAAATCGTTGACCGCGTAATTGGTTCTTAATTTTTGGGAACAGAAAAAAGTCACAAGGTGCCAGGTCGGGACTGTATGCAGGATGACTCATGCGTTCTACATTTTTCGCCTTCAAAAAGTCGTTTGTCTGTCTGGCCGTGTGAGAACTAGCATTGTCGTGGTGCAGGATGATACGGCGTTTACGGTTATTTTTACGGAGTTCGTCAATAACTTCCGGCAAACAAATGGTCGTGTCCCAGTCACTATTCACTGTACGACGATTCTCTAAAGCAACAGTAGCCACGTGTCCAGTTTTATTAAAAAAAGAAGCAATCATCCGCTTAGATGCACTTTTCACGCGTGCCACTTTGGTTGGTTTCGGCTCAGCTTGAAAGACCCATACGCTCGATTGCTGCTTTGTTTTGGGATCGTAGCAATAAATCCATGTTTCGTCACCTGTTACTATGTCCCACACCAAATTTGACGCACCTTCGTTGAATCTGGTAAGCATGGCACTGCACCAAGTGACGCGGTCCGTTTTTTGAGCCTCGGTCAAGTTGTGTGGGATCCACCGCGAGCACAGCTTTCTCACACACAAATGTTTGTGTAGGATTAATTGTATTTGACTCATGCCTATTTCTAAGGATGCGCGAATTTCATGGTAGGTCACATGCCTGTCTGTTTCAATCATACGGCGCACAGCATCGATGTTTTTGTTGGTCACAGCGGTGGACGGCCGACCATCGCGATATTCGTCACTGAGATTGATACGACCACGCTTGAATTCTGCAAACCAGCTATAAACAGTTGTCTTGCATGGTGCTTCATTGCCAAAAGCTGTTTCAAGCCGAGCGATATTCTGTTGAGCTGTCAAATTACACTTAAAATCGTAGAAAATCAAACTACGAAAATTTTCCCGAGTTAAATCCATGTTGATGCAGACACCTAATTTTTTAAATGGCGCCACAAGGTAAAAACAAAAGGCAGTCAGATGAAACAAACTGCATTCTACAGCCAAAGAGTTCTATTTTCAAATTTTGCAATAAATTTTTAAATATTGTTTATGTAAGTGGCCAGTTCCGGAAACTTACAGTGCGCCCTATGTATAACACTTTGCTGGTAGCCGGCTACTGAAAGTACCAGTGAATGAAAGATATTATAGTTCGCAATATGTATTCGAAATACGAGTCTCCGGATTTAATAAAGGACATTGTCCATTTTCGGCTAAGCGTGGACAGAATGTACGAGGTAATACGAGATAACCACTGATTATAAATAATTCCATTACGAATATTTTAGATTATCTATTTGTGTAAATCGACAGTTAAAACTTAAAGGGAATTTATGTGAAACACAGTCTTTAATAGGTCGACCGAACGACATTTTAATTTCGGTATTGCCATGTAAAAAACTTAATAAATCACCAATTACACATAAATCACTTTGTGGTCTCTAAAGTAGCACTTTTAGTTCCAATTTTTCTTTCACATAAAACTCACGACGCAGGCATATTGACACAAAATAATTACTGTTATTGGTTTCTTACCAACCTGTACTACAAAACCAAATAGTTAGTTTCGATTCAAATGTCTGTTCACGTTTAGCCGAAACGACCATACAAAGTGGACAATGTCCTTTAGGTATTTTGTTCGATTGTGCCACAGGAATTCGAATATCGCAATACAAGTTTGTATCAATGTGAAGTCATGTATAGGAGTTTGCCCATTGAACAAAATGATTATATTAGATAATGAATCATGGTCCGTGATCTAATGGGTTTCAAGCTTACTTCTCATAAGACATGCAGTCCCACGAATTCAGATTCAGATTCAGATTCATTTTTTTATCGCATATAAATAAATAAATTATCTTATTCAACGTCAAAATTATACTTACTTATGACTACAAGTATATTTTTTGTATAAAAAAAGAGAACACACCGTTTCGGAAACACAAAGATGGTCGGGTACACAAAATGGCCACATTCAACGGGCGAAATTTATAATAGTAACTGCAAGCAGTGATTACGCCCACGGTTACTGGCAAGATCGCTAACGAAGCAAGAAGCCGAGTGCGAGTAAACTGTGAGATCAGCAGTTAACTCGCACTCGGCAGCGACCAACCAAGTTCAAGTTGAAGTTCAAAGATTTTTATTCATAATAGCACAAAATGAACGTCATAACACAATCAAGCAAGCATGGTAAAATATTAAGTAGGCTCCTGTGAACTCACACTCAGAATTCCAGAGGCGCACGAATTTTTATTTATGATTTGGTGGGAGCAGCTTAATGGTGCCGTTCTATTATATATGTTACCGGCAATCTGTATAATCCGGTATTATATATAATCCCTAGGCAATCTATATAATGCCTAAAACGTGCAGGTAACGTATGTAATATTATTTATTTTATACTTTGCCTAGGTATTATATATAGTACCCAATGCGCAGCCGGTAATATATGTGAAAGCGTAAAACACTGCGGTGGCTTAGTTGAAGGGTATAGGGGATGAGCGAAATGAAGCCCCCTTTATCCTTTATGTAAGGTTGAACATGTTAGAACAACAAAAATACTTAAAAATAAGTACTTTTTGTTATTCTCACATGTACAACCTAACACAAAAATACTTAAAACTAAGTATTTTTGTTATTCTTACATGTTCAACCTAACACGAAGGATAATAAGTGGTCCGACTGATTTCGGTCACGGCGACCGCTTCATGAGCTTTGAACTCGCTCGTGTGCTCGCATGTGGCTTGTGTAGCCAATCTTTCTTGTGAACATCCTTCGAAGGGTGCTTCGCCTTTGTCCTGATATTCTACTATTTATTTTACACATTGCCGGTGGCCAATTAGATATTCTTTAGAATCCCTGGGCATTGTATATATTACCTAGGTAGAGTATTTAATGGACATTAATATTAATAATATTCCATATATTGCCGGAATGCCCCAGTTATTATATATATTGCCTAGGTATTATATAAAATATGTGCATTATACAGATTGCCGGTAACATATTAATTTTCAAAGGAGATCGTTTAAGTGATAAAACATTTTCTTTAATTTTAAAGAGAAGATAGGATAAGATTTTCTTCTCAGTTTCGTTTCTTTAAGCGAGATGATCCCCTGATTTAGAAGACGTCATAATTCAAGTTTAAAGTGGTCAATAAGGATTTTAATAATGATGTTCCTTATTGACCACTTTAAATAATCCACTTTAAAATAATCCTAATGGATTCCGTGACAGAAAAGTGGCGAAAGGAACCTTATTACAGCCTCCATAGTCCGTCCGTCCGCCTGTCCATCCGTCTGTCTGTCGGCATACTGTATCTTATGTTATGTATGAACCGTTATAGGTATAGAGCAGAAGTTTCTACAGATTTTGTATTTCTTTTACCGCAACAAAAGATACTGAATCACACACTTAAAAAAAAATAAAGGTAGTCCCATAAAATAAATGTGTTCTAACCTTTTTTGTTTGATGTAAGAAAGTAGGCCGACTCGCTCTTCACCGGTTTTCTGTTTTATTATCTACTTAAGTCTGTTAATCAGAAACTATACTCGTAGAACATGAAGCCTTTGTTGCAGCGATGTGGGGATGTGAATATGAATTAACTTTCGAAAAGTTTTTTCTCTCTCTACCATTATCCAGAGGTAAACAAAGCCAGGCACTATGGCAACCCCAAAATGCTACAAATAAACTTTATCGAATCGGAAGGAAGATAACAATCAGTAGCGCAATAGGTATTGATATTTTGAGCATAAAGTAATTCATTTGAAACATTTATCAAGGGAATATTGGTATTTTAGTTTTGTTTGACTTTTTTTTTCGCTTTTTTATAAAATAAACTAACATTCTTCACTTCATGATTGTTCTGCTACGTGCCAATTTCTAAACATGTACATATTAAAAGTATTTAAAAATCAATCTACTAATTAGAGCATCGACCGCTTTGTAGCATGTCTATGGTGTGCCAATGTGATTAGGCCTTTTGCCAACATCTCGTGCCAAACTCAATAGGCCTTAATAAAATAAAAGTAAAATTGTTCACACATAACCACAGCACTATGTTTCCATTACCCGCACTTGTACACAAAACTTATAAAAAAACAATAGTTATATGAAAATAGTGTACAAAGCGAGCTTATCTCTAATAATCTCTTCCATCAAACCAGGTTAACATGGTAAAGGTTGGTTGCTGAGTGCACATAGTCTACCCCTGAGACCTTTGTGTACAGCAATATAACGAAATCAATAAGTACTTATAATAAAAAACTAAGAAATAAAAAATGCTACTAAAATCAAGTAAAGCCAGCACGGAAAGCTGCTTGTGGTCCATGGCTGGCGGGGCATCATCTGACTTTCAGTAGAGCCGTGATGGTGCCATGACTCGGTCTGAAACCTGACTGGTACATATTCAGCAGATTGTTTGATTGAAGATAGAAAGAGAGAGAGGTATGGACAATGGATTCAACGACTTTGGAAATAATGGGTAGGATAGAAATCGAACGATACTCTTTAAGAGAGATAGGAGTGGAAGTTTTAGGTTAAGGGATGATTAATGCTTTTTCCATATGGTGGGGAAGATTCCATTCGATATAGAAAAATTTATTACGTATGTAATAGCTGGCAGTAGTTCGTTCAGAATTGTGAAAAGCATTTTAAGGCAGATTTTATCGGCTTTAGAGCTGACTGCTAGTACCGCCTTCTTAGTCGCATAGATTCCAACATTGGTCAATTTGAATGGTGAAGTGTTGGGTAAGGATTCAGAGCGCAGGCTCTCAAAAGTGGCTTGTTTAACCGTGGGATTCATCACAACAATATATTTATAATATATTTTGGCTTATAGTTGGCACAGCAGTGCCAACTATAAGCCAAAATATACAGGTCATGCGTATGAAAAAAAGAGTCGATCTAGTAGTGTATTGTGTACGGCGACAGTGTAACGGTTCCGGCTCAGCATACGCTACAGGAAGACCTATAGCGGTGGTATTCCGTCGGAACTAAATAGTATCTGTTAGTCAAGGGGAGGGTAGGTGTATAGAGGCTTAGTTAGGACTATGCTATTAAAATTGGCGATTTTCTCGCCCATGGTCTCGCTCGATATAACAGGGGACCAGTCAATCGACAAGGCATCCCACCTAAGAGATTCTTAGTCAATATCCCCAAAGTTACCAATATTAAGAAAATTTGCTATGCTCTTGACAGGCCTGGGGCCTAATTCTGTACTGGATATTGCATTGCGATCGCATCGCGACCGCTCCGAGGCGCGCGGAATTCCGTGTTTGGCTTGTCGGTGGCACCTATTGTATTTTGTTTGGAGAATTACTGTCAAATGCGGCGTTTCGCGCCCTTCAGAGCGGTCTCGCGACCGCTCTGAATGCCTCGCGGCCATCGCGATGCAATCTCCAGTAAGGAATTGGGCCCCTGATCTTATACGAAAGAGAGATAGGGTCATTAAACGGGAAAGAAGAATTGAGTTGCCCTTGTATGGTGACCTTATCCAAATTAGAGACGATCATAATATCGAGGAGAGAGAGTACATCCTGATAGCTCAAATAGAAATGTCTTAATTAATTTAAATCTAATTACGGAGTCACATTAATGTATGTACATGAATGTATCACTGGCAAACATCAGACCAATATTATCAACTGCGCAAAAACATCGTAGGGAGGGACCCCTATATTTTAAATAAAATGATTGATTTTTATGCAAAGTACAGGGGACTAGATTTTTATGTTTTCCATTGTTGGGATAGTCGACTATAGTGGACTATCTCAACCGATTTGATAAGAACAAGTTTAGTTTTCACTTCTATATATATTTAGCTGTCATCAGCTAGCCGATTTGTATGGAGAAGTAAACAATAAAGTTGCTCTGACCAAAGCCATATCATAGTAATATTTGTTGAGAAGGATATCCCTTACTCCCTGAAAATATTTCTCAATCATTACTCCAAATACTCTGTATATTATTAAAACTAGACCATATTTTTTATGGAATCTTACCTAACCGTTTTCACGCTTATGAAATTTCACTCACACGTTTGTTTTTTTTTAATTTTTATTTAAGTATTTATTTAACAAATTTATTTACATAAAATATTTTATATATTCAAAATCAAAATCAAACGTCTTAATTATTGTAGTATATTTACATACACTTAGCAAAAATCATTATTTGCCTCTTCTCTATATTGGACCACTTACGAGTATTCTGGTCTATCTGGGGTGGTGCGATATTATAATAATGTTTTAATTTATCAAAGTATTTCTTATTATTCGTCTTAGTAGTTTTTTCTTTTCTGGTAACATGTATTCCCATGTCCGCATACCATTAACATAATCATTGACCAAGCTAGCGAAGCTTCGCTCGGTTGTCTGGCTGTTCTCCTCTACAGGTCGCTTTTCTGCAACGATTCTCGTGAAGTTTTGTAAGCAGGTTTGATAATTATATGGATTTTTTTTCGATTCAGTTTTAAGAATTTTTTCAAAACAGCGAAGATTTAAGGTAAACACAGCCTGTGCTGGCCCTCAATTCCGTCACAGGTATGCGGAAATGTTATCACGTACTATATTAGCAATAGCACGTCGGTAACACAGGAAGTGTGATTTTATAATGTCTTAACTCCAGCTACTCGAAGCGACTATAAGTTTGAAGGTCACGCACAAAAAATATACGCAAATAACTAACATGGTGGGTATGACATACCCGGCAACACTCTCACCGGGTTAAATATCCAAGGACAAATAAAATAGAAATCACAGACATTTAATAAGATAATATAAATTTCGAATTCTATTCCATTTTTTTTTTGAATATTGAATGATTCATATAATTTGTAACCAAAATGTTCTAGTCCTTACCACTTCAAATGTCGAACTCTACGTCCCTCTTACTCTTTAAACTTAGAAACCTTCAAATGAGGTTCTAAAATAGTATAGTGATTTGCTTATGTTTTTATGTGAGTTCAACCTTTTTTGAATAAAATCGGATTACGCTTTCAAACAGGTGTCAAAATAAAATGTAATTTAAATCGAAAGCGCTAAAGAATATTAATACCAACTTCGAAGCAAATCACCACCAAAATAACTTTCTACCCCTTTTTAACACTTTGAGGGGATGAATTTCAATAAAATATGAAACACGTCTTCCATCAATTCTGTTAAAAAGGTTTATACTAAATTTGAAGTAGATTGGTCCAAGAAATCACGGTTTCCCTTATAAACGTTGCCACCTTTTTCACCCCCTCAGAACGAACGCCTACGTCATACAAAGAACACACCCTCCAAGTTTCAGGTCTCTAAAATCAGCGGTTTAGGCTGTGCGTTGATCCGTCAGGTCATACAGGACCAACTAAATACTATAACGCAGTCGCCTTCAGTTTTAGTTAGTATTAGTACTAATAGTAGTGTTTTAAATTAGATTGTTCAACAAAAGAGGACCCCTCAAAACATAAAAAAAAATACGAAATAAGCAGGGGTTTTCTGGCAATGAAATGAAAATTACTAGGACAAAGGGTAAGCCCCACTTAAATATATCCCATCAAAACATGCAGGGGCTACCTGGCATGGAACTTGTATTAGAATTATTTCTTAATAATTCTGACATCGATGTTATTTGTATTACAGAACACTGGTTAAAGGAAAATATGATGTCTTTTAACATAAATAATTACAAAATTGTCAGTTGTTATAATAGAAAGACTGCTGATAGAGGTGGTTCTTTAATCTTAGTTAAAAATAATATTTAGGTGAAACAACGGAAAGATGTTCTTGCACTTACTGTAGAAAGACAAATAGAGGTATCCTGTGTTGAGTTGGATAGCCATATTATTGTTTGTATCTACAGACCTCCGAGAGATGGAAACGGCCATGGTAATTTTGAAATGTTCGAGAAAATTATGGAGGAAGCCCTCATTAAACTTTGTAAAAGCAGAAAAAAGATAAATGGCGATTGTAATGTAGATTTGCTTGTAGATACAACATTGAAACAACGATTAATAACTCTGTTCAAATCATTTAATTTATGTCATGTATTTCTAGAGCCGACTAGAATTACACTTACCAGCCAAACTTGCTTAGATAACGTTTTTTGTGACTGTATTCACAAGTAAAAAAATTGCCAGTAAAAATAGGACTGATCCATCATTTAATAGGCCTACTACATCCCATAGACTAGAGACGTATATGAAAAAGTTAGATATAAATTTGCCAGTACCGGATTTTGATGAACATAACCCTAACAAAATATATTCTGACTTCTTCAACATTATTCAAACAGAATTTAATACAGTTTTTAAATTAAAGAAAGTCTATGCCAACAACGGTAAATCCAAATTTAATGACTGGGCAACATTTGGAATTCGTAAAAGTAGAGCTATCTTGTATGACCTTTATGAACAAAAAACCTATAACTTTGATATAAAATTTCATGACTATGTTAAAAAATATTCCAAAACTTTCAAGTTGGTTCGTAGAACTGCAAAAACTTTAGACATCAATAGAAAAATACAAAATTCAAATAATAGAATGATAACGGTTTGGCAAATCATAAACCGTGAAACTGGCAAAGTTATGCAAAGGGCTTCTGACTTCTGCTTAAAAATAGGTGATTGATAAGGGTGTTAAATCCAACGCTGAGGTAGCTCGAGCTTTTGAAACATTCTCACCAATGTACCCTTACTTACAACAGAGCATCTAAATTCATCTTCATATGAAGCAGAGACTTTATTAAAAAACAGTACCTAGCATCAGTAATGTAGATTTTAAATTTAATCATGTATATCCCCAGGATATTGTCAATACGTATAGATTACTTAACTTAAAAAATACTGAACACCTGTGGGGTATATCAGTCAGTCATTGGTTCAATAATACTAGTTATAGCCCCTCACCTAGCTTATATATTTAATAAATGTGTTGACGATGGAGCTTTCCCAGACCGCATGAAACACGGTAAACTGATACCTCTGTTCAAGTCGGGAGACAAGGGTGATCCTTCAAGTTTCAGACCAATAACTCTTCTTCTAGCACTAAGTAAATTTTTTGAAAAGATTATACTCAATCAAATGCTCTCACACTTCAACCGTACAAAACAACTCCAAGCCAAACAATACGCTTTCACTAAGGGTAAAAAATCGACTATGGATCGATTACTCTTATATCTCATATTTACTCTGCATGGGAGGCCGCACAGGATGCTATCGGAGTTTTTTGCGATCTGTCAATGGCATTTGATTGTGTTGATTATAATACGCTACTAATGAAATTAAATCATTACGGAGTTTGAAATAAAGCGTTGGATCTACTAAGATCATATAAGATAAGTAATAGAATTAAACAGGCAGAAGTCAACGGTGTTAAATCTGATGGATCGGGAATAAAAATTGGTATTCCACAAGGTTCCATATTAGGCCCTTTCTTATTCCTGGTATATATTAACGATCTGCCTTTCATGGTGGAGAAATTGACTAATATAGTGTTATTTGCTGATGACACTTCGCTGGTCTTCAAAATTTAAAGACAAAAAGAAGATTTTGATGATGTCAATGGAGTCATTAACCTTGAATTATAATGTATTGTTAAATGCTGGTAAAACCAACTGTATCAAATTCTTACTTCCAAATGTCAGGCATTTGGGACCAGTTTGGTGTTAGACAGCAGCACGTTAGAATTAGTAAATGACACGAAGTTTCTTGGAATAACCATTGATAGCAAATTACAGTGGGGACCCCACATAATAAATTGGCTGGTAAATTAAGTTCTGCGGCTTACGCTGTTAGGAACATCAGACAAAACACGGATTTGGCTACATCTAGGCTAGTATATTTTAGTTTCTTTCATAGTTTCATGTCCTATGGTATCTTGTTGTGGGGGAAAGCAGCGGATATTCAAACTATTTTTATTCTGCAGAAAAGAGCTATTCGAGCTATTTATAATTTAAAACGCACAGACTCCTTAAGAGAGCTTTTTAAAGAAATTGACATACTAACTGTAGCTAGTCAATTTATTTTCGAAAACATAATGTATGTACGCAAGAACCTTACAACATTTGCTAAACTTAGCGATAGCTGTAATATTAACCTAAGAAATAATCACAGACTACTTGCGCCCCGGTTTAGACTCGCGAAGGTTAGCAATTCTTTCAAGGGTCAATGCATTCTCTACTACAGAAAGAACCTCTGGAGATCTTGAAATTGCCATTTGAGCAATTTAAAAACCATGTTAAAGCGACTTTGTCGAAAAAGGGATATTACAATGTTCAAGATTACTTAAATTATGGGACTCTATGGGGTTAATCTGGCTCAACACAGACCTTGCTGTTAATATTTTTGTAATTATTTATTCCTACTTATTAATTATGATATTATAAAATTTGTATTAGTTAAGCACAAGCAATTTTTAAAAGAGATCTAAAAATCAATCTCTGGGAGTTTCTTCGCCCCTCTTCTCCCACAGTGGTCCAATGTAGAGAAGTGGCAAAAAATGACGATTGCTAAGTATATGTAAATATTTACAGTAATAAATACATTTGGAATTTGAATTTGGCAAGCATTTATATCTTAGTATGTGAAATGAGCTTATGTTACTCGAAGTTCTTAATTCCAAATTCCAAATGTCTAATGAAATGTCTTATGTCTAATGAAAACGTCTAATACTGTAGATATTTACATTGACTTAGCAATCGTGATTTTTTGCCACTTCTCTACATTGGACCACTGTGGGAGAGAAGGGCGAAGAACTTAACTTGTGGCAAACGTGGTGAATGTGAATCTTCACATTCTTCTATAACTTATATATTTGGCTTGACAGCCTATATAGCCAAAAATATCTTCTTATTTATGTTAATTGGCTAGAAACATTTTTAGAGATAATTTTTAAATATACGTCTAAAGAGGGGACCCTTTTAATCATATCTTAAAAAAGGTTTCTGTTTTTTGTTTTGTGGTGTACAGTTTTAAAGTACTAAATTAAAAGTCAGTTGTAAGGCGTCAAACGAGTATAATTTCTGCAATGGCTTTAAAAACTTAATGAGGCGCTACTTCGTGAGTGAACGAGACCCTAGCAGCAAGATTTTAGGTATTTTCACTTCCTCGTTCGTTGTGATTACGTGAATGGTAATCATGAACACGGTAGCCTGTAATAACGTGAGGCCTCAGCCAACATTCGTGGTTATTTGAAACATGAACTTTTATTTCGTTGCGTTCATTGTTTCTTGATTGTCACCACCGTAAAGTCGAGTAATTTGACAAAAGCCTAACGTGACATCTTAAATATTATATGTTTCACAAATTGTTAACCAACTTACAGATTTTATTTTTCCAAAAATATGTGATGCATTAGACCTCTGTTCACAATGAGTTTTGAGTAAAAATCTAATTGAAAGCCCAACTCGCGTATAAATTCACTAAAATTACAATATACGAGAAAAGCTGATGCAAAACATGTTATTTCTCAATGATAATATAAGAACCTTGATTTATCCTAATGTGTTCTCTCCTCTGCTCTCCTTGATTAGTATTTATTATCGCCGGCTCATGTACTTTGGGATTGAAAATCTCTATACCATTGAAACAAATGAAATAAGCTTTTCTTAACTAAGAAATAGATCTTAATATAATGAAGACTGACAATTTTGAAGCAAATCTTGTGCGTAATTAGCGTAGTGAACTAACGATTGACGTAGCTTTATATTTTTTTGTCACAGAGTATCCAGAGATTTAGGACCATGTATTGATACCAGAGCGCAAAGTAATATATACTTTACGCTCTGGTATCATTCCATGGTCCTTTGCCAAAAGTAAAAAGAAAAAAAGGTGATAGCATAACGAAACTATTTTTAGTTAGCATAACATAACATGGCGTCACGCCTTTTCCCATACGTCGACGCCGCAGCTATGGAGTAATGAAGGTTTCCTCACGATTTTTTCCATTACCGTTAGAAATTCCGTATAATGTAATGAAGATAAATTCATTATGTTATTGGTACATGGTCAGGAATCTAAACTGCATCATCTGCAAACCCTTGTTTCCACCACCAAGGTTTGTTAGGTACTAACATAATAAAAATAATAATAATAAGCTATTTATTCCAATAAAAGCAATCTTAAAAAACATGCTTGTTTTTCTAATTGATTAGTTATTTTTATATATACGAGTACATGTATTGTAATTAATTCATAAATTATTGTTTAATTATATATTTTATCACCAGGAATTTGAGTTGTTGATAACATTGTGAGTAAACCTTCATTAGTTCATGCAAAATGGAGTAACGATACACTGGCTAAATGTGGGCACATTGTGCCTTTGCCACCCCTTATAGGCGTGACGCTATATTATGTTATTAGGTAGGTAGGTATTTTAATAATGGTGATTAGGAAGTGGCTATTTGAACAAGTCGCTTTGTGTGGATCTCCCCCCCCCCCCCCTTAAACTTATAAAATCTCGTATACCTACCAATCTAGTTCATTATTTGGTGCTACGTATAGTGGCAACGAAAATATGACATTCTGTAAAAATTTAGTTACAGATAATTACGAAAAGGAACCTTGTGTGATTCTTCGTAAGAGACATTTTTACTGTCATTTACGCGCCAAGTTATCGAAGTTTACCTCTTAAACATATGAAATAGATACTGAAAATAGGTAGAGCTATATAAATAAAACAAGTGTAAAATACAAATAATAGTAAAATTATAGGTAGGTACGTACATATGTGCATGTTGACACACATATTATAATAATAATAATAATAATAATAATATGCCTTGGACACTATTTACACACATTGATCTAGCCCCAAACTAGGATTCCCTGTATCTTGGATACTAGACAACGATACACATACTTATATAGATAAATATTATACTTAGATAGATAAACAACCATGACTAGGGTACAAACATCCGTTCTCATCAAACAAATATTTGCCCCCACCGGGACTCGAACCCGGGACCCTTGGTTTCGTAGGCAGCGTCACTGCCGACTCGGCCATTCGGGTCGTCATGCTTTTCTGAAATTATATTCATATTCTTTTCTGAAAACGTATCGCAGTGGGTAAGGTAAGTAACATCGTCTCTTCGTTATGTAATTGGTTTGGTTATTGGCAGATAATATTTGGAATAACTTATCACGCTGTTTTTCGTAATATTCGCTTTTCAGTTTCCACCGCAACCCGAACGAGAAATTTTGTTCTCCACTATTGTCATTGTCAAATCTAATCAACTCAAAATCCTCATCCGAGAATAATAGCAGGTTGTATGTTATTTCACACATCTTTCTTACGATACTGACGATAACTGCATCAAAACAAAACGACCAGAAATAATCGGTGAGAAGTTTTGGCCTTACACCGCACGCGCATGGTGCGCTAATCCACTTTCTCCTTACGCCTAGTGCATGGATCGCAGGTCACACGCGTTGTACCCCACGGGCTAATCAGATGATGAATTGTCAATGTGAGCGCTGGAAAACCCCGTGTGGTACAACACAGCTTCGCGCTGTAGCGCTAGGCTAGGCTTTTCAAGTGGTTCGAAATTCTTTAAAGCCCGTGGTACAACGCGACGCAGCTTTGTACCCCACGGGCTTTTCAGAAGACGCGGCCGGAAGGGCGGACGCTCTCTCGTGGGTACCAGTGCACTAATCTCTATGTCCGTCGATCGTCTCTCGTTCGTACTAACACAGGTAGCTACTAACATACATCACTACTATTCCCAAAAATGTACCCAAAGTTTAATCAGTTATTAAAATGTAACAATAATTTATATAGCAGAAGGCCAGCCCTTCTCGCAATATGATTAATTAAAATGACATAATCTATTATTTGTTTACGAAATAATGACCTTACCAAACATCCATTACACTTTTACCTCATTAAACTTAGAAACATTAATTTTTTCTAGTATTAAGATGAAGGATATCGCACTCCACAAAGGCAATTTCCCGTTTTACTAAATAAAGAGACCTATAGAACTTCCCACTGAAGAGTCTCTTGCATCTAAAGTGGTGGTGAAACTCCGAAGCAATTCCTTGCTGAAAAGTAAAACGACTAACGACGGTTCCATCGAAGCTAAGTGGGGTCTTAGCAGAACCTAGCTCGGATGCTGAGACAGATTTGCGTTGCAAAGCGATACTGAGCTGATTCTATTATATGGTATAACTGCGCAATAAACAGGAATTCATGACGGTTGTACACTCTCGCGCGAGACGACCCGATGCTGATGTATACGTTTTGCGGACTATTTATCTGACATTAGTAGTCTGGAAATCACATAGCACTATAAGTGTAATGACACTTGTAGTGCTGTGCTGTAAAGGGTTTTAATGTGAAATATTGAAACTTATTTTTATTATTTTTATTAGTTGGTATTTTTTGTTATGAATGATTATCAATTTCATCATTGTATCTATATTGTCCTGATTATTGTCCCGTAGTCATTTATCAGTCTAATAAAAGGCAAAGTTTGTAAATTCTTGCTCGGCTGCCAAACCACTAAGATATCTATGGTTAAATAATAAACAAAATTCAAAGTAGCTGACTCACTGACTGACTGATATATCAGCGCCCAGCCAAATTAAACCGCTGGTCCTAGATACATCAAACTTTTTACAGGGCTTCTTTATATATCGTTGCAAATAGAAGGGATTTGCCGAAATATATTCCCTTTAAAATGGCGGGGTTGAAGTTTGTATGAAAATCAAAAACTGTTTGACTTATCAACCTTCAATTTTGTATGTAGCTAGTTAATATATATGATTCGTCAATTAATTAACTGATTTTTCAAATTTATTTCTGCTAAGAGGAGGATGGGGTGAAGTTTTTATTGACATAAAATACTTCTTCTTTTCGGCCGCGCCACGCCGTGGCCGTTGTCGCGTCGCTCCCGTTTACCTATTTGTTAAGAGTTGTTCAATGACAGATATCGGTCTAATTATTAAAAAAACCATTGCATCGTTACAAAAGCACCGTACTACGAAAAGAAGTATTTAATAAGCTACGGGTTTGCGAGAAACAAGCAAATGTGCACGGAAGGAATCCATTAAATCGTTGGAAGTCTCCACAACGACTCGCCGAGGCGAGTAAGTCACCAACAAATCACTCGCTACTCGCACCGCATGACACAGCGACCGCGGTGTACCCACACTCGCTCCGCTCGCTCGCTGTCGCTTCACGCCGCCGTGGCAACCTAACCGGTTCAGGCCGTGGCTCTGTTGCTGTGCTCCCAGGACGACGACGTTTTGCTTTGCTTTGGGACATTTGCTTTGGAGAGTTGTTGCAGTTTAGTTAGTTTGACGGACAATAGATTTACGACTGTGTATCACCATCAAAATCTTGATAATCTTTGAAATTAATTGTAAAATGTATTTGTTATATACATTTTTTTTTATTGTACGGTTTTATTATTTTAGCTATAATATTTTGTATTAGCTTGTAATTTGGGATACAATTTGATTTCAACTTTTAGCGAAAGATGACCTCACGATGTCATCAGTATCCAGGTTCCTCAAAGCAGTTTGTTGTACCCCGTGGCCTAAATGTGCACATTAGTAGGATTCACAGGGTTTTGCTTCCGCTACAGTCTCATGATGTTCCTAGTGATGGCGAAGCACAACCTTCTTTTGGTCAGTTACCTTCGTTAAGGGTAATGTTAGGGTACTAAAACATGTACCTAAGGCACAGAATACTTAAAGCCTAAGGGTGCAAGAAGTTTAACCGCCGGAAAGTTGTCCTATTTGGTGGACAACTGCGTCCAGAACAACACAACAGAAGACTGATTGGCCTTTAGTCATTCTGCTACACCGTCTTACAGTTCTTTCAGCCGACAATCGGAGCCAGTCGCGTACTTTCAAAGTGAAGGAAAATATATGCAATGCCAGCATGCAGGGTACCCAAGGGTAGATTTAGGTACTCCTCGGTTTTGCAGCCCAGTAAAGAGGTTTTAAGTCAACCTTCCTTCTATAGGACTGTGGAATCAAAAAATTATGATGTGGACATTGGGGAAGCGGTAAGGATATTAATGTCAGACTGTTATGTGGCATACGTCAATGACGAGATTTTTGAAGCCTTGCGCCAAAAATATCTCTCTCCGGGCTGGCCATTAGTTTTTCCTCCAGAGCCTACCTCCTAAGACGAGTTTCTTTCCGTGGAAGCGGCGGACGTCTCCCTGAAACTTTTGGCCTCTTTATGTAGTCTAGCTAATTTCATGCTGAAAGGTATGGTTGATAGGGAAGTATGCCCCTTATTGTACGGTGCTTAATTATGACCAAAAAGTATCCAGTGCTTGTGGGCCAGTACTTCTAAGTTCCGCTCGCTCTGGAAATCACTGGGTAGTGCAGGAGAATGCATTCGCTAGAAAGATAGAATACCGCTTGAGGGACCGGGGTTATGATTGTGCAGATAATCTCCATTGCGGTTCAGCGTGGCAACGTGGCAAGTGTAATGAGAACCTTTGCATCGGATATGACGCGGGACGGCCTATTTTCTAAGTTTTAAGCTAATTTTGACTTTTTGATTCATATTTTATTAATTATCTAGTTTTTGACGAAACTCTCAGTGGATACCTGACGTTTTTATAACTGATATTTCTTAAATTATAATTTTGAATAATTTACTCCAAAAACTACTTGATCTATGCAGCTGTGTTTTGGCAGAGTAGTTTGTGAGATTTCAGTCAAGTAAAGTTTTTATTGAAATTTGCCCCCACAAAAGGGGAAAAGCGGGGGTTAGAGTTTAAATGAAAATCAGAAACTCTTCGAACTATGATTCTGTAAATTTGGCAGATAAGAAGTTGAACGATGCAGGCGATCAGCACAGTCACAGATTTTCGAAATTCTGCGTCCCACAACTTGGAAACGCTCCCAAGTTGTGTTAGAGTTAAATGAAACTCAAAAATTGTGTAGTGCATGTCAGGCAGGCATAGAGAAGATGTCTTAAACTAACATAAACATATAAACATAAACATTTACATACAGGCACAAACATTGCTTCTGGCCCCACACTAGGATACCCTGTGCTGTGGGAACCAGAAACAGCGACATCACACACATATAAACATCCAAGACCTGGGGCTTTTTTTTCTTTACCCCCAGCCGGGGATCGAACCCGGGACCTCTCGCATGGTAGGCAGACCCACAACCGCTGCTCCACAGAGGTCTTTTCTAATGATAATACAGTCCTCGGACAACTGTTAGTCTATTTATAAATAATAGAGACTATTTATACAACTTCTTTTCATGAAGCTTATCTATCCTAGCTTAAATTGCGGAGGTCTTGAATACTTACCAGAGGTAAGGGTACAAACCGACAAGAGTAAGATGGCATTTTGGTGCCTAAGTAACAAAGCAAACTCGTGCATCACCGCAACCGGTTGCATTATAATTACCGTGCAGACAAATAAATTGTAGTGTAATTGTTCAGTTAAATTATCTTGTTTTGTAATCTACTGCTGAAATTTAGCGAAGTTGATTATGCAGAGTAAAGAAAATTGCTTTGATGTTCTGGAAATTGAGATAACTTTGCTGGCCTTTAATAGTCGTAATGCGCGTTGTAATATAACTGTAGAATAAAATTAGCCTTTATTACCAGTGCTTGAAATGTAACGTCAAGTATGTATTAAACTTAGTTTAACTCGACTGTAGTCTTCATATACTTGTAAATAGTACTTAAATACATTCCAAATGTCGGCAGATCTACGCCATGTCAAGGTACTTTAAGATCACTTTTTTATTTTTGTGACGGTTTAAAATAATAATGTTACCCAAGTCTAAATATTTCATTTGAAGTTAATAAACTTGAAAGCATTGATTCATTGCCTATTACCATGCATATTCAAGTCCAACGAACACAGAATTTCCGTGTTATTAAAAACATGTCCGAGTAACAAAAGCACATCGACGCCTGGACGCGATGTCGAATAATCACAGATACCGATCGACTAAAACAATTTATCTTTCGAAATTAATTGTACTGTCACAAATGAACATCGCAGTACACTCCACTTGTAGTAAAATCTATATAATTGCTGGACCGGCCATGTTGACACAAATAGGGAATGTTGTACCTCTTGTGATGGCTTACAGTACCTATCGGCCTCTCGTGTTTGTATGAATCATTGAAACTGACGAATATGCATGTTCATATTGTTCATGATTTATTCATATTATTGGATTCCCTGGAACACTGAAGCTTAACGATTTTAATCAATGAATTATACTTATTATTTTGTATCGTGTAACGAATAAAAAAATATATATAAACATTAAATATAAAACGAGCGCCGGATTTTGATGTTCTTACAATGTCAACCTAACATTATATCACAAATAGTACTTTATGTGACTGCTACATAATTACTCGAGGCGGGCATTAATACTCGAGAATGGGTTTATGAAACGAGCCAAAGGCGAGTATATCACTCGAGAGTTGTAATGCCTAATTATGTACAGTTACATACACTAGTTTATCTACACACATACCATAAGGTCTCTTTGATGTGTTCAGGAACCGCATGTTCGACCGGCATTGATCATTGCTCTGCAGTTGTTTAGCTCGTTCAGTAGTACGAACTTCACAGACAAACTAGGGGCACCACGCAGGCGGGCGTCGGCGTTCGAAATTTGAATGTCATAATTTGTCAATTTTGGTACATTATGGTCAAAATGATAAATTTTCAGATAAGAAAAGTTTTTACCAAGAAGTTTATCATTATGCTGGTAGTAACGTGTGGTTTTTGGACACTGTAAAGAGGGTTTATGATACGTGTGTAGATTAAATACATAATTCACCAAGTTAAACACTTAAAAACACCGACTTCAAGTTCAAGCCCTATTTCTTCCTCCCCGGTCGGAATGCGAGTGGAGTCTATGCACATAAAATTCATCATCAAAACTTTTGCTGCAAGGAACCAGAAACCAAAACGTCATCTGTGAATATGTTTATTGTTTTCGTTGATTTAAAAAAAAAGCGATGAGTCAATTTGGATGAACCTCTGATTTATGACCTACCAATCAAATCAAGTATAATCAAAATAGATTCATAATTAACGGAATAATCGCGTTACGAACATACAACAAATAACAATAAAATTGAGATCCTGCTCCTTTTTGAAGTCGGTAGGAAAAAAACAGTCGAATTGAGAACCTACTGTTTTTTTAAGCCGGTTGAAAATACTGACTATAAAAATCACATAACATATGAGCGATATTTTTTACTTTGCAGTATAATGTATCGAGGAATTTAGCTGGCCTCAACATTTTTATATTCCTTGTTTAAGGGAAATGAGCCCATTACCGGGGGTTTTGACAACATTGGAAAGTAAAAGATAAAAATAAGCATTTCTACGCATCATGCCAGGCTGATTTATTATTTTTGGCAAGAATGATATTTGATATTGTTATTAGTATGTTTCTTTTTCATAGATGTAATATAAAAAAGCTCAAGTCTGTTACCACGAGAGTCGTGTCCTTAAAGGTGAGAAATTTAACATGTTTCCGTTCACTGAAATTTAAATAATAAACCATTATTAATAAGAACTAACTTAGTGAGTGAAGAGATGCAGTGATGAGTTGGGTCTAGGGGACAAGGAGTGGAGGGAGACCGCTCAGGATCGGATAGAGTGGAAGAGGGGGAGAGAGGCCTTTGCCCAACAGTGGGACATGGTGGGCTAGTAATAATAATAATAATAATAAACTAACTTAGTTGCTTAAAAAAATGACGCGTCAAAGATTATGGAAAATTATAGACCTCGCATGTTACACACACAATAAATAGGAACTAGTCGCCCTAAGGGCAGGTGACCTCACTAACAGGGGGAACTGTAAACCAATTTATAGGTATGTATATTATATTCAATCAAAATCAAGTAGTAAACTTTGTAAACACACCAATAACTTTGTAAACTACATTTTGCTATTTAAAATACAATCTTTTGACTTTTCTCGAAAATAGTTATAATCTATTTCAATCCCTCTCATGGTCTGTATAGATCCTCTTTACTAATCCGTTTCCTACTTTGAGGAGTCCAAACTTGGTATGTTTTGAAAATATTTCTTGGATTTTTAGAAAACACATCATTACCTTTCAGCCGCCGAAAGGTAATGATGTGATATATTTTTAGAACCGGCTCATAAAGCCCTTTAATTTGATAAACCACACACGACAGGTATAAGAAAAAAAGAATACCCATACAAGATAATAATGACGTCATAACTCCCCCCCCCCCCCCCCCCCAAGGGGAAAATCCAGAAAAGCTCTCGAAAAAAAAATTCTTTTATTTCAAGGAACACGAGTGCCAAGTTTTGTGAGCATCGTTTGAAAACTGTGGCCCCTAGACCGGAGACAACTCCCTACAAGAGACAGACGAAAGCAAAATCGGCCTCCTATCTTGTCGAAATGGAGCCCTTCGCTCGCTCGGTCAATCAACAAAAAAATATTTGGTATTATCCTCGTAACTTACACAAGGAAACCCTATATGGAAAGAAGTATGTCGGTAATAGGTTATATGAAGCTTCTTTTATATGAGATATGAGATCATGAGCCTGTTACCGTGGGACTGATTATTCCTACCTCGGTGTTTGGAATCTTACACCTATTTATTGTTTCTAATTCAGGCCAATCAAAAAGTCGCCGCTAAATAGTCCAAGAAAACACTGTCATTGTTCGTTTAGTCGAAAAACAACAAAGCGCAGCGTTAAGATGGAGCCGCGCGCATCACCCTTGAAATTCATCGAATTGTTCATTGTAGCCTATTCGGGAAAAGGCTGCCAAATCGACGACTCAAATGGCCGAGTTGGCAGTGACCCTGCCTACGAAGCCAAGGGTCCCGGGTTCGAGTCCCGGTGGGTGAAATTATGTGTTTGATAAGAACGGATGTTTGTACCCTAGCCATGGTTGTTTATCTATCTAAGTATAATATTTATCGATATAAGTATGTGTATCGTTGTCTAGTACCCAAGATACAGGGAATCCTAGTTAGGGGCTAGATAAATGTGTGTAAATAGTGTCCAAGGTATTATTATTATTATTATTAAATCCACGTCTACTATACTTATATATCTTTTTTACAAACTCAACCGGTATCGACATTTGCGTATGTCGTTATTGAGTGATATTTTTGAGAGTAAGCTTTAAGATTAACTATGTGTACTCAAAACTCAGATACGAATAAAACACGAAAACAAATATAAAGATCACAAAAATATTTTTTTCCTACACAAAATGGATAAATGAACACCAAAAGTTGCAGAAAATATCAGGGCAAAATACTGCGGTAGCTTAGGTGAAGGGTGAAGGGGGTGAGCGAAGCGAAGCCCACTTTATACTTCGAGTTAGGTTGAACCTGTAAGAACAACAAAAAATATTTAAAACATAAACTTATGTACACAAAACATAAAAAGAAGTTTGGTGACCATTTATCCAAACACAATTTGGTGGACATTCATCCATTCTGGCAGTCATTTTGAATTTCGTATTGGTAGTAATATAGGGTCGTTGTTGGTAATCATAACATAAGCCAAAACAAAATAACGTCGTCAATGAGTCAGATTTTGACTACTGCAGTCATGAGGCCAATTGCCTAAGTAGTTTATTTGAAGTCGTCAGATTTATTTATTTGTATGTCTTAAACTTTTTTTTTGGGAAGTCCTTGTTTGCGTTGTTTTGGAAGAAAAAAAAGTTTTATTAAAATCGCTTCGCGCTGTGTTGGGAAGGAAATACGAGTATATTTGACATATGCGGGAGCGAATCCTCCGGTTTTTTGTATTAATTTAACTGATATGGCCTTGAGAGCTTAGAAGACGATCGCGAAAAGGGCGATTTTTGGAACTCTCTGTATATAACGTTATAATAATGAAAAAATATATTCTGACTGATCGACAAATCAATAAGTGGGTGCTTAGAGTTTTGGCAACCGTCTGAAACTAAGCAAAAGCATGTGGAATTTTAACGAGCGATCTCTGAAGAAAATAGAATTTGCAATATTCAACCACCCACCCTATAATACAAATTTGCAATATTCAACGACCTAGCCTGTAATACAGATTTGCAATATTCAACCAACCACCCTATAATAGAGTTTTGCAATATTCAATCACCCACCCTATAATACAGATTTGCGATATTCAACGACCTACCCTGTAATACAGATTTGCAATATTCAACCACCCACCCAATAATATAGATTTGAAATATTCAACACCCATCCTATAATACAGATTTGCAATATTCAACCACTAACCTTATAATACAGATTTGCTTTATTCAACCACCCACCCTATAATACAGATTTGCGATATTCAACGACCTACCCTGTAATACAGATTTTCAATATTCAACCAACCACCATATAATACAGATCTGCAATATTCAATCACCCACCCTATAATAAATATTTGCATTATTCAACCACTAACCTTATAATACAGATTTGCAATATTCAACCACCCACCCAATAATATAGATTTGAAATATTCAACACCCACCCTATAATACAGATTTGCAATATTCAACCACTAACCTTATAATACAGATTTGCAATATTCAACCACCCACCCTATAATACAGATTTGCAATATTCAACCACCCACCCTTTAATACAGATTTGCGATATTCAACGACCTACCCTGTAATACAGATTTGCAATATTCAACCAACCACCCTATAATACAGATTTGCAATATTCAATCACCCACCCTATAATAAATATTTGCATTACTCAACCACTAACCTTATAATACAGATTTGCAATATTCAATCACCCACCCTATAATAAATATTTGCATTATTCAACCACTAACCTTATAATACAGATTTTCAATATTCAACCTACCACCCTATAATACAGATTTGCAATATTCAACACCCACCCTATAATACAGATTTGCAATATTCAACCACTTACCTTATAATACAGATTTGCAATATTCAATCAACCACCCTATAATACAGATTTGCAATATTCAACACCCACCCTATAATACAGATTTGCGATATTCAACGACCTACCCTGTAATACAGATTTGAAATATTCAACCAACCACCCTATAATACAGATTTTCAATATTCAATCACCCACTCTATAGTAAATATTTGCATTATTCAACCACTAACCTTATAATACAGATTTGCAATATTCAACCACCCACCCCATAATATAGATTTGCAATATTCTACCACCCACCCAATAATATAGATTTGAAATATTCAACAACCATCCTATAATACAGATTTGCAATATTCAACCACTAACCTAATAATACAGATTTGCAATATTCAACCACCCACCCTATATACAGATTTGCGATATTCAACGACCTACCCTGTAATACAGATTTTCAATATTCAACCAACCACCATATAATACAGATTTGCAATATTCAATCACCCACCCTATAATAAATATTTGCATTATTCAACCAACCACCCTATAATAGAGTTTTGCAATATTCAATCACCCACCCTATAATACAGATTTGCGATATTCAACGACCTACCCTGTAATACAGATTTTCAATATTCAACCAACCACCCTATAATACAGATTTGCAATATTCAATCACCCACCCTATAATAAATATTTGCATTATTCAACCACTAACCTTATAATACAGATTTGCAATATTCAACCAACCACCCTATAATACAGATTTGCAATATTCAACACCCACCCTATAATACAGATTTGCAATATTCAACCACTAACCTTATAATACAGATTTGCAATATTCAACCATCCACCCTATAATACAGATTTGAAATATTCAACCACCCATCCTTTAATATAGATTTGCAATATTCAACTTCACACCCTGTAATACATATTTGCAATATTCAACACCCATCCTATAATACAGATTTGAAATATTCAACCACCCTCCCTTTATTACAAAAAAACTTAAAGGAAAATTTTGAAATCGTGGATTTTCATCGAATAATGAGATGAAGGAGACTTTTTAAGGTCTGAGAGAAAGCGTTGTAAGTAGAAAGTATGGCAGCACTTTCCACATATCACATACCTATTTATTTCAGTAGGAAAGGACTACGCACAATAATAAAAAACGATAATCCATATAATGCTGAGTTGTTCGCGGGGCTTTTTAAACGTTTGTTCATATTTACAGAAAATAAATAATTTTGATTTTTTATTTCGAAACACATTTAGGTATTTAAGTGGCGATTAAACTTATTTAATCTGAAAAGTCTCATAGGACTCTTGTGATTACATTAGTTAATTCACCATTTGACCACTATTATTTTTAAATCAGTTTCGAACAACTCAGCAGTCTTTCATATTTAGCTCGATAATATCTATATATCAGCCGCCCCAGAAATCTCAGTCAAATGAAAAATTGGGGTAAATGTTGAGATAACTTTCATCGACGACGGCGTGGATTTTTAATATCAACCGCCAATCTCTGCCGCGATTACTCGCCAATGGAATTATACTTTCTTTGCAAAATAAAAGAGCAGCCCTTCATTTCCATGGAAAGCGATCCGAGGCTGTGACTCGATCCCGTTTATTGAATTCAAACCGCGTCGGGCTCTGAGAAATAGACTTGCCTATCGAGTGCTCCCCGATGATTTCCTTATTCCAAAACAGCGTAGAAAATGCCGTGAGATCACATTTATGACCTCTTCCGGTGTAGGGTTGATGTTTTGTAAGGTATTGCGTTTCTCATCTTTTTACTCGTAATTATAGCTGGCTGATTTTGATTGCTGCTGTTCCGTCAAGCTATTTGGGATTCAGACCGAAAGTCTCTGTGATTAAATGATTGTAGGAAACATCTAAATTGTAACAATCTTCGGCCAATTCAAGCAACTGTGGAACCAATTGAAGAGAATTTGTTAAGACGCTGATTAAATAAATATGGGGTGCTGTTTTCATGTGTTTTTCAGGAAATACTGGGCAAATCGTAATTAATTTCTGGTATATGTAATTTGACTATATAATCTAGAGATTCTTAATTGGAAAACATGTTTGGATAAAATTTTCTCGATAGAAAATAAATACAAAGTCAACCCTTTTTTATGGTTTTATCCTATTACACCGCAGTAGTAAGTGAATATGACTGTGTGATAATTGCAATGTATGAACAATTGTTATTTCTAACGATTTTCAATTTGAAAGTTAATTCCCTGAAATAGTTTATTTTTTATGTTTTTTTTTTTACGTTTTGGCGCTTACGTTGTTTCAGATTAGTCGCGAGTGCATTATTGGCATCCCGCTTTTTCTTATTCGCGAGTAATTATTGCATCTCACTTCCACTCGACAGCGCATTTTTATTCCATCATCGCCTTAAACAGTTTGGATTCGTACATCGAACAACGACATCTGAAGTGGACGTGCTGAAAATTCAAATCATGAAGCATTTCACAATCATGTCCGCATTAAACTTAGGTATACTTCACTTGGGAATTCCGAATATGGAATGAATTGAAATATCTACAGACAGAATAGTTTACAAGAAATATCTAAGTAGGAAAAAACTTTCCACACTTTTATGAAAATGTATTTATTTTATTGTTTCGTTGTTCAAATATCATATCTTTCTAGATTTTTAAGTTTTTACGGTGAGCAAAATAAAAAATACGGATAAAATGAAGAAAGATCAGTGTCCCTTTGACATAACGAAAACAAAACAAACATAGCGTCACGCCTTTTCCTATATGGGGTAGCAGATAGGTTATTGTTGTTGCGTGGGCGCAACTGTGGAAAGAAGTCACTAACTAAACATACACTGGACTTAGTCAAAGAGTTTCTAAGTGATTTCTTTTTGACTGGTCTTAGCTTCATACCATCTAATAATGTACCAATCAACATGTCAACTCTTTCTTTTAGTTGTATAGTCGTACTCATAGGAATCTGTTTAGAAATAGACGAATTTAAATCAGACACTAAAACACTTTATCTATAAATCGCTACGGGAGAACATGCATCTTTATATAACACCGTCAGACCCTAAAATCTTTGCACAAATCCCTGGCAAGCCAGCGCGTCACAATGCAGGGTCTCTTAATTAAGACCCCGACCCTGTTTGCACTGTGTTCCGTGTTCCGTGTTAAGCCGGGGAAATGAGCCTATTACCGGGGGTTTTGACAACATTGGAAAGTAAAAGATAAAAATTAGCATTTCTACGCATCATGCCAGGCTGATTTATTATTTTTGGCAAGAATGATATTTGATATTGTTATTAGTATGTTTCTTTTTCATAGATGTAATATAAAAAAGCTCAAGTCTGTTACCACGAGAGTCGTGTCCTTAAAGGTGAGAAATTTAACATGTTTCCGTTCACTGAAATTTAAATAATAAACCATTATTAATAAGAACTAACTTAGTGAGTGAAGAGATGCAGTGATGAGTTGGGTCTAGGGGACAAGGAGTGGAGGGAGACCGCTCAGGATCGGATAGAGTGGAAGAGGGGGAGAGAGGCCTTTGCCCAACAGTGGGACATGGTGGGCTAGTAATAATAATAATAATAATAAACTAACTTAGTTGCTTAAAAAAATGACGCGTCAAAGATTATGGAAAATTATAGACCTCGCATGTTACACACACAATAAATAGGAACTAGTCGCCCTAAGGGCAGGTGACCTCACTAACAGGGGGAACTGTAAACCAATTTATAGGTATGTATATTAGATTCAATCAAAATCAAGTAGTAAACTTTGTAAACACACCAATAACTTTGTAAACTACATTTTGCTATTTAAAATACAATCTTTTGACTTTTCTCGAAAATAGTTATAATCTATTTCAATCCCTCTCATGGTCTGTATAGATCCTCTTTACTAATCCGTTTCCTACTTTAAGGAGTCCAAACTTGGTATGTTTTGAAAATATTTCTTGGATTTTTAGAAAACACATCATTACCTTTCAGCCGCCGAAAGGTAATGATGTGATATATTTTTAGAACCGGCTCATAAAGCCCTTTAATTTGATAAACCACACACAACAGGTTTAAGAAAAAAAGAATACCCATACAAGATAATTATGACGTCATAACTCCCCCCCCCCCCCCCAAGGGGAAAATCCAGAAAAGCTCTCGAAAAAAAAAATTCTTTTATTTCAAGGAACACGAGTGCCAAGTTTTGTGAGCATCGCTTGAAAACTGTGGCCCCTAGACCGGAACTGACAGACATACAAGAGACAAACGAAAGCAAAATCGGCCTCCTATCTTGTCGAAATGGAGCCCTTCGCTCGCTCGGTCAATCAACAAAAAAATATTTGGTATTATCCTCGTAACTTACACAAGGAAACCCTAAATGGAAAGAAGTATGTCGGTAATAGGTTATATGAAGCTTCTTTTACCAAGGCATATCCACGGCAATATGAGATCATGAGCCTGTTACCGTGGGACTGATTATTCCTACCTCAGTGTTTGGAATCTTACACCTATTTATTGTTTCTAATTCAGGCCAATCAAAAAGTCGCCGCTAAATAGTCCAAGAAAACACTGTCATTGTTCGTTTAGTCGAAAAACAACAAAGCGCAGCGTTAAGATGGAGCCGCGCGCATCACCCTTGAAATTCATCGAATTGTTCATTGTAGCCTATTCGGGAAAAGGCTGCCAAATCGACGACTCAAATGGCCGAGTTGGCAGTGACCCTGCCTACGAAGCCAAGGGTCCCGGGTTCGAGTCCCGGTGGGTGAAATTATGTGTTTGATAAGAACGGATGTTTGTACCCTAGCCATGGTTGTTTATCTATCTAAGTATAATATTTATCGATATAAGTATGTGTATCGTTGTCTAGTACCCAAGATACAGGGAATCCTAGTTAGGGGCTAGATAAATGTGTGTAAATAGTGTCCAAGGTATTATTATTATTATTATTAAATCCACGTCTACTATACTTATATATCTTTTTTACAAACTCAACCGGTATCGACATTTGCGTATGTCGTTATTGAGTGATATTTTTGAGAGTAAGCTTTAAGATTAACTATGTGTACTCAAAACTCAGATACGAATAAAACACGAAAACAAATATAAAGATCACAAAAATATTTTTTTCCTACACAAAATGGATAAATGAACACCAAAAGTTGCAGAAAATATCAGGGCAAAATACTGCGGTAGCTTAGGTGAAGGGTGAAGAGGGTGAGCGAAGCGAAGCCCACTTTATACTTCGAGTTAGGTTGAACCTGTAAGAACAACAAAAAATATTTAAAACATAAACTTATGTACACAAAACATAAAAAGAAGTTTGGTGACCATTTATCCAAACACAATTTGGTGGACATTCATCCATTCTGGCAGTCATTTTGAATTTCGTATTGGTAGTAAT
Source organism: Argyresthia goedartella (assembly GCA_949825045.1). NCBI lineage: Eukaryota > Metazoa > Arthropoda > Insecta > Lepidoptera > Argyresthiidae > Argyresthia > Argyresthia goedartella. The sequence continues at coordinate 5,490,375 of OX463814.1, forward strand.
ATAGGGTCGTTGTTGGTAATCATAACATAAGCCAAAACAAAATAACGTCGTCAATGAGTCAGATTTTGACTACTGCAGTCATGAGGCCAATTGCCTAAGTAGTTTATTTGAAGTCGTCAGATTTATTTATTTGTATGTCTTAAACTTTTTTTTTGGGAAGTCCTTGTTTGCGTTGTTTTGGAAGAAAAAAAAGTTTTATTAAAATCGCTTCGCGCTGTGTTGGGAAGGAAATACGAGTATATTTGACATATGCGGGAGCGAATCCTCCGGTTTTTTGTATTAATTTAACTGATATGGCCTTGAGAGCTTAGAAGACGATCGCGAAAAGGGCGATTTTTGAACTCTCTGTATATAACGTTATAATAATGAAAAAATATATTCTGACTGATCGACAAATCAATAAGTGGGTGCTTAGAGTTTTAGCAACCGTCTGAAACTAAGCAAAAGCATGTGGAATTTTAACGAGCGATCTCTGAAGAAAATAGAATTTGCAATATTCAACCACCCACCCTATAATACAAATTTGCAATATTCAACGACCTAGCCTGTAATACAGATTTGCAATATTCAACCAACCACCCTATAATAGAGTTTTGCAATATTCAATCACCCACCCTATAATACAGATTTGCGATATTCAACGACCTACCCTGTAATACAGATTTGCAATATTCAACCACCCACCCAATAATATAGATTTGAAATATTCAACACCCATCCTATAATACAGATTTGCAATATTCAACCACTAACCTTATAATACAGATTTGCTTTATTCAACCACCCACCCTATAATACAGATTTGCGATATTCAACGACCTACCCTGTAATACAGATTTTCAATATTCAACCAACCACCATATAATACAGATCTGCAATATTCAATCACCCACCCTATAATAAATATTTGCATTATTCAACCACTAACCTTATAATACAGATTTGCAATATTCAACCACCTACCCAATAATATAGATTTGAAATATTCAACACCCACCCTATAATACAGATTTGCAATATTCAACCACTAACCTTATAATACAGATTTGCAATATTCAACCACCCACCCTATAATACAGATTTGCAATATTCAACCACCCACCCTTTAATACAGATTTGCGATATTCAACGACCTACCCTGTAATACAGATTTGCAATATTCAACCAACCACCCTATAATACAGATTTGCAATATTCAATCACCCACCCTATAATAAATATTTGCATTACTCAACCACTAACCTTATAATACAGATTTGCAATATTCAATCACCCACCCTATAATAAATATTTGCATTATTCAACCACTAACCTTATAATACAGATTTTCAATATTCAACCTACCACCCTATAATACAGATTTGCAATATTCAACACCCACCCTATAATACAGATTTGTAATATTCAACCACTTAAGGTTTAAGACGTTTATTTACCTTATAATACAGATTTGCAATATTCAATCAACCACCCTATAATACAGATTTGCAATATTCAACACCCACCCTATAATACAGATTTGCGATATTCAACGACCTACCCTGTAATACAGATTTGAAATATTCAACCAACCACCCTATAATACAGATTTTTAATATTCAATCACCCACTCTATAGTAAATATTTGCATTATTCAACCACTAACATTATAATACAGATTTGCAATATTCAACCACCCACCCAATAATATAGATTTGCAATATTCAACCACCCACCCAATAATATAGATTTGAAATATTCAACAACCATCCTATAATACAGATTTGCAATATTCAACCACTAACCTAATAATACAGATTTGCAATATTCAACCACCCACCCTATAATACAGATTTGCGATATTCAACGACCTACCCTGTAATACAGATTTTCAATATTCAACCAACCACCATATAATACAGATTTGCAATATTCAATCACCCACCCTATAATAAATATTTGCATTATTCAACCAACCACCCTATAATAGAGTTTTGCAATATTCAATCACCCACCCTATAATACAGATTTGCGATATTCAACGACCTACCCTGTAATACAGATTTTCAATATTCAACCAACCACCCTATAATACAGATTTGCAATATTCAATCACCCACCCTATAATAAATATTTGCATTATTCAACCACTAACCTTATAATACAGATTTGCAATATTCAACCAACCACCCTATAATACAGATTTGCAATATTCAACACCCACCCTATAATACAGATTTGCAATATTCAACCACTAACCTTATAATACAGATTTGCAATATTCAACCATCCACCCTATAATACAGATTTGAAATATTCAACCACCCATCCTTTAATATAGATTTGCAATATTCAACTTCACACCCTGTAATACATATTTGCAATATTCAACACCCATCCTATAATACAGATTTGAAATATTCAACCACCCTCCCTTTATTACAAAAAAACTTAAAGGAAAATTTTGAAATCGTGGATTTTCATCGAATAATGAGATGAAGGAGACTTTTTAAGGTCTGAGAGAAAGCGTTGTAAGTAGAAAGTATGGCAGCACTTTCCACATATCACATACCTATTTATTTCAGTAGGAAAGGACTACGCACAATAATAAAAAACGATAATCCATATAATGCTGAGTTGTTCGCGGGGCTTTTTAAACGTTTGTTCATATTTACAGAAAATAAATAATTTTGATTTTTTATTTCGAAACACATTTAGGTATTTAAGTGGCGATTAAACTTATTTAATCTGAAAAGTCTCATAGGACTCTTGTGATTACATTAGTTAATTCACCATTTGACCACTATTATTTTTAAATCAGTTTCGAACAACTCAGCAGTCTTTCATATTTAGCTCGATAATATCTATATATCAGCCGCCCCAGAAATCTCAGTCAAATGAAAAATTGGGGTAAAGGTTGAGATAACTTTCATCGACGACGGCGTGGATTTTTAATATCAACCGCCAATCTCTGCCGCGATTACTCGCCAATGGAATTATACTTTCTTTGCAAAATAAAAGAGCAGCCCTTCATTTCCATGGAAAGCGATCCGAGGCTGTGACTCGATCCCGTTTATTGAATTCAAACCGCGTCGGGCTCTGAGAAATAGACTTGCCTATCGAGTGCTCCCCGATGATTTCCTTATTCCAAAACAGCGTAGAAAATGCCGTGAGATCACATTTATGACCTCTTCCGGTGTAGGGTTGATGTTTTGTAAGGTATTGCGTTTCTCATCTTTTTACTCGTAATTATAGCTGGCTGATTTTGATTGCTGCTGTTCCGTCAAGCTATTTGGGATTCAGACCGAAAGTCTCTGTGATTAAATGATTGTAGGAAACATCTAAATTGTAACAATCTTCGGCCAATTCAAGCAACTGTGGAACCAATTGAAGAGAATTTGTTAAGACGCTGATTAAATAAATATGGGGTGCTGTTTTCATGTGTTTTTCAGGAAATACTGGGCAAATCGTAATTAATTTCTGGTATATGTAATTTGACTATATAATCTAGAGATTCTTAATTGGAAAACATGTTTGGATAAAATTTTCTCGATAGAAAATAAATACAAAGTCAACCCTTTTTTATGGTTTTATCCTATTACACCGCAGTAGTAAGTGAATATGACTGTGTGATAATTGCAATGTATGAACAATTGTTATTTCTAACGATTTTCAATTTGAAAGTTAATTCCCTGAAATAGTTTATTTTTTATGTTTTTTTTTTACGTTTTGGCGCTTACGTTGTTTCAGATTAGTCGCGAGTGCATTATTGGCATCCCGCTTTTTCTTATTCGCGAGTAATTATTGCATCTCACTTCCACTCGACAGCGCATTTTTATTCCATCATCGCCTTAAACAGTTTGGATTCGTACATCGAACAACGACATCTGAAGTGGACGTGCTGAAAATTCAAATCATGAAGCATTTCACAATCATGTCCGCATTAAACTTAGGTATACTTCACTTGGGAATTCCGAATATGGAATGAATTGAAATATCTACAGACAGAATAGTTTACAAGAAATATCTAAGTAGGAAAAAACTTTCCACACTTTTATGAAAATTTATTTATTTTATTGTTTCGTTGTTCAAATATCATATCTTTCTAGATTTTAAAGTTTTTACGGTGAGCAAAATAAAAAATACGGATAAAATGAAGAAAGATCAGTGTCCCTTTGACATAACGAAAACAAAACAAACATAGCGTCACGCCTTTTCCTATATGGGGTAGCAGATAGGTTATTGTTGTTGCGTGGGCGCAACTGTGGAAAGAAGTCACTAACTAAACATACACTGGACTTAGTCAAAGAGTTTCTAAGTGATTTCTTTTTGACTGGTCTTAGCTTCATACCATCTAATAATGTACCAATCAACATGTCAACTCTTTCTTTGAGTTGTATACTCGTACTCATAGGAATCTGTTTAGAAATAGACGAATTTAAATCAGACACTAAAACACTTTATCTATAAATCGCTACGGGAGAACATGCATCTTTATATAACACCGTCAGACCCTAAAATCTTTGCACAAATCCCTGGCAAGCCAGCGCGTCACAATGCAGGGTCTCTTAATTAAGACCCCGACCCTGTTTGCACTGTGTTCCCAACAGCTTTTAATCTCGATAGTGACGTCGGTTGTTGGACCCAGAATAGTTCTCTGTGCTGTTCATGTACTTACAGGAAATGATTACTTTAGTTTGACTATAAATTTATACGCTAAGCAGAGACTTAGATACTTACATACAGATATTTATTTACTACAGAAAAATTCTCGGATAGTAATATACAGGTACATGTGATGAACTAATAAAGTAAAACTTGCAATCTAAAGAGTTCGAATTCTTAAGTGCAACGTTTTTTGCTAAATTATATTTTCAGCCTCCCTAATTGGCCTATGACTATTACATGCCGAAAAATAGGAAATACAATAAAAATCTCATATTGATACAAATATAAAAGGAGTTTACTTCTATTGAATAGCCACAAATTAGTCTGTCGCCGACTCCACAACCGTCAGATCACAACTACAGCGTGGCTAGATTAAGACGGATGGCTCCTGAAACTGGTTGACCTAAAAGCATACACTGGAGGCTACTTACGTGGTTGTTTGGGTAAGTCACTTGATTTATGGCACACGTTGTGCATACTATGCAGTGGTGACGTATCGCAATCAAGATAACTGTTGAAGTAAGTCCAAATACAGAGAAATACAATTAAGGAAAGCTTACATTTTAGGGTGACTTTACCGCACGATGATCCGATACCCACTTATATTGTGAGGGATTAATGAAATGAAATGAAATGAAATGTGTTTATTTGCATAAAATATGGTACATACAATATAGATGGTAGAAGGTAATAGGTTCAACATATTTCGTCACATAGTGGCATGCAAATTTTCGATTTCTAAGATAAATTACAATCATAAAATTAATATAAGTATGTAATTTATAAAATGTCTGATAAATTGTAAAATTATTATATTATATATCTCTGTTTAGGACCGTGCTTTACAATTAAAAAATTCTTTGATATTGTAGAAACACTTTTTTACTAGCCATTTTCTCAGCTTATGTTTAAATATGTCAAATGGTAGGTCTTGTAACTCTATTGGAATATAATTAAAAATTTTGATCGCCATCCAGTGGCAGTTTCGCTTCAACAGTTCTGTGCGCGGCATTGGTATGCTCAGCTTATTGGGAAACCTTGTATTGAAATTACATGTTGTTGATTTTCTTTTAAATAGGTCCATATTTTACTTAACAAATACACAGATTTCTAATATGTAGATCCCTGTTATGGTGAGGAGATTTAGTTTTTTAAAAAGTGGTCTACAAGATTCAAGAGGACTTACTCGGCATATTGCGCGCACACATTTCTTTTGTATAAGAAATAAATTTCCGACTTCCACTGCGTTGCCCCACACAACTATGCCGTATCGTAGGGCAGACGCGACATGGCCATGATAAGCAAGCATTGCTGTTTCATGTCCTGCAACTTTAACCAACCTGTAGAGTACAAACACAAACCTATTGATTTTTTTAATTATATTTTTAATATGTGCCCCCCATGATAGTTGCGAGTCAATCGTAATACCTAAGAATTTCATTTCATTGGATTCCTTTATTTCTGAATTATTATATTGGACTGTCACATTGATGTCAGGCTTAATTTTATTATAAAATGTCATATAGGATGTTTTGTCAATATTTACACAAAGATTGTTTATTTCTAGCCAGTTAACTATTTTCCTAGTCGTATTATTTATGTCAGTTTCAAAATTAATAGCATTATTATATTTAATTATTATGGATATGTCGTCGGCAAATAGAGTACATTGGTGGTCTGTTGCATCTGGAAGAATATATATAAGAGAAATAAAAGTGGCCCCAGAACGCTTCCTTGTGGTACTCCAAATCTATTCTCTCTCAGTTTTGAGTGTGAGGCTTCCATTGTTAGTTCTTGATTTAATTTACTAATTTCAACTATTTGTGTACGTCCTTTTAAGTATGATTCGATCCAGTGATATGCTGGACCGCGGATTCCGTATTTTTGACACTTTGTTAATAGAATATCGTGATGGACAAAATCAAATGCCTTAGTCATATCAAAAAATACTGTTAGGGTAGGGATCTTTGAGTCAATACTTTCTGCCAGTATTTTTACCATATTGAAACAAGCCAGTGTCGTAGATTTGCCTTTTTGAAAGCCATTTTGTTCCTTTTTAATGATGTTGTGTTTTGTTATGAAGCCGATCAGTCTATTATAGAATATCTTTTCGAAAATGTTTGATAAGATTGGTACTAGTGTTACCGGTCGATATTTGCTCATGTTTTCCTTGTCGTCTTTTTTGAATATTGGTTTGACGACGGACATTTTTAGTTCAGCAGGGAATTTTCCTTCTTCCAGTGATTGATTTGTCAAATGTGTTAGGATCGGGGCTAGTTCTGTTGCGGAAAATTTAAGGATTTTTGTGTCAATTTCGTCATATCCAGTTGCAGTTGTGTTGTTCAAAGACTGTATGGTCCTAAGAGTTTCTTTTTCATAGCATGGGGTTAGAAATATGCTAGAATTTTGATAAGCCATATTTGATATAGATACTGAGTTGTTTTGTAGACTTAGGGATTGATATGTGTTTGTTATTGTGTGTATGAAGTAATTATTAAAAGCTTCAGCTATGTCATTGGGATTGTTAATAATAATGTCATTAATTTTTATTTGTTGGATTTCTCCCGTTTGTGGTTCGTTACTGTCTTCGTTTTTAATTAACTGCCATGAAGCTTTACATGTATTTTTTGAGTTTCTAACAAAGTTTTTGTTGTGCTTTTTTTGTGACCATTGTATGCATCTACGAAGAGTTTTACTGTACTTGTTGTATTTTGATTTATTTGTAACTGTCTTGTTTCGGTAGTATTCAAATCGTAGGTTTCTTTTTGTTACGCATGATCTTTTTAGTCCCTTAGTAAGCCACTTAAGTTTACCGTTCGAGTTACCTCTATTCAAAATCTTATATCTTGGGAAGCAGAGTTTATAGAACATTGTAATGTTTTCATGGAATATTGCAAAACTTTCTTTAAAGTTTTGTGCATTATAAACCTCAGTCCATGTGAGACTTTGGAGGCATTCCCTGAATTTCGCAATGTTTTTTAAACTATAGTCTCTTTTATATGTAAACCACTGCTTAACAGGTAGCTTCTTTTTTGTCGTTGGAAGAGTGAGAACTTGTGCTGTGTCGTGATCTGAAATTCCTAAACGGTGTGTTTTTCCTTGGGCCCCTTTGATGTTGTCTATGCAGGTATTTATTCTGGTAGGAGTATTAATGTGTAATTTTAGTCCGTAATTTTCCAAAATACTACGTAGTTGTCTTGCCCTGGGGGAGTCAATCATAGTGTCTATGTTGTAGTCACCTGCTATAATTACTTTATTATTCTTAATTTTGTGACGCAATTTGTATAATAGTAAGTCTAGCCTATCCAGAAATGCTGTCTTATCTGCTTTTGGTATTGTGTATCAACATATTATTATGCAGTCATATTCTAGAATTTCAACACCGCAACATTCGAAGATAAATGGGGTTGATAAATCTGCTACAATTTTAAGCTCCTTTGTTTCTATATAGTTTTTACTTAAAATACAGACACCTCCACGGTTTTTATTAGTACGGCAGTATGAGGCATCTAATTTAAACCCTTTAATCTGAATATTCTTTTCACACCCTCTCTTTATAAATGTTTCAGATAGGCAGATTATATCAATATAGTTATCCATTTCTTCAAGTTCCTGCAAAGCTATCTGTAAGCTATCTTTTTTGCTTTTTAATCCCTGTAAATTTTGATGAAGTAACTTTACATAGTACTTATTGACAAAAACTTTTTTGACATCTTCTCTGACGGTTTATTGGCCGTATTACTTTGCATTGCATCAAAGTAATAGGGTATTGTACCCTTTCTTAATCTAGAATTAGTGTTTACAGACATCGTTTCATTTACTTTTGTTTGGCTTTTTACATTCTTGTTTTTTAACCTGCTTATGTATTCACTGATGTTAATGCGGATTGCTTGATTTAACACGGATTTTGGTAACTTTTTTAATGATTCTACAAATGTACAAGTACTAAATTTATTGCTTATTAACTTAAGACGTTGATTTAGTGCAAATTCGTTTAGGTATTGGCTCATCGCTATGCCAAGTATGATAACTCTCACATTAACCTTTTGTAGTGTCTTTAGGATAGAACTAAGTTCCACAGTTAGCATAGCTTAAAGTAGAGCCAATTTTCAACTAATTCAACCATTCCATTAACTCAGCATAACAGGTTTATAAAAATGACCAAGTGCAAGTCGGACTCGCGTACGAAGGGTTCCGTACCACCGTACATTGGTAGGGATGGTGTGGAATTAATAGTTTGGATTTTACATAGCAAAATGTTATTTACAAAGTTATTGGTGCGACTCATGAATGCACCTGGTTAAGGTGCATTCATGAGTTTGTATGTGGTGTTGAAAGAATAGTTGTATGGGAGCCCCCATAAATATTTATATTCTTCTGTTTTTTAGTATTTTTTGTTATATCGGCAACAGAAATACATCATCGTGCAAATTTCAACTGTCTAACTTTCACGGTTCATGAGATACAGCCTGGTGACAGACGAACAGACAGACAGACAGACGGACAGCGGAGTCTTGATAACAGGGTTCTGTTTTTACCCTTTGGCTAATTTACCTAAGAGATCCTCCAACAAGCCTTTATGATATTACATGTCACGCGATACAGTCCGTTTTTCTGATATGCCTTTGTGCCTTCCCTTTTTAAACCAAACATTTCTTATTATTTTTCCTACAATACTTCAGTAAAGACCGTTATTACGTATTTTTTTAAGAGGTTTCATTGTCTTTGTCTGTTTACTTATCTTTTACATTAGGAAATCTTTTTTTTATATTTACCACAACCTCAGTGCCACCGAGGTCGTCAAAATATTCAAAATGTTCGGTTCACATAAACTTAATCGCTTCAGAATTCGGTCATTTAATATTGCTTTTACACACCTAGGATGGAACCATTATATCATCACTAGTGTGTGAATAACACCTTTTTAAGGCACGGAACCCTAAAAACAAAATAATTTTAAGTAACTTCAGTCAACGCAGTTAACGAGGATTAATATAGATAGTTATCTATATTAATTCTAGTACCTAAATTGCGTTGGTCCCAAGTAGTTAAGTGAAAGTATAGCAGTCAGCACTGGCTCAGTGTTACCAACCGAATTGAATTCTTAATTAACTTCACTCTTCACTTCGATGTTTAGTTTTCAGCAAAGTATAGTATTCTCTTCGCGGTGCTGCTTTGAAAAATTTCCCAGGATTTCGCTGCTGGAATTTTTACACATTTCAAAGCGGCTCAATACGGTCCAATGTAGTCTGGAAGAGTTTGCGGAATGGCGCTTCGTATGCCGTAATGACATTGACTCCTTACACAGAAGGTAACACATTCACGTCTAGTTCAGTAGTAGGCTTTAAGGGTTATAGGAGTTTTGTTCAATTCAAACGAGATGCTCTTTGACTCGGAAGTCAAGTTGGCTTCGGTAGAGTGTGAGAACTTTCTACTTTTCTAGCGGAATAAAAGGTTTTTGTGGTAGTGAATAGAGCGACAGCAAGCCTTATAACATTTTGGTAACTAAAAAGGAATATTATGTACTGTAATTATTGCGAGCTGAAATTTAATATGATCTACAGAGTACGTATTGGATTTCATCTCGCGCAGCGATTATGGCTCTGCCTATCATGTGAGAGGTCCCGGGTTCGATCCCGGCTAGGGGAAAAGAAAAAACAAAACCCAGGTCTTGGATGTTTATATGTGTGCGACGTCGCTGTTTCTGGAGCCAGAAGCAATGTATATGCCTTTATGTAAATGTTATGTTATGTTGTTTAATATCATGCAGTGGGGAAGTTTTGAATTCTCTCACCATGAGTTTTAGTAAAAAGCAAAATTATGGTAGGGACAGATCAAGCTAAGTATATCTGTGTCTGAGCGCCACGTCGAGGGGTTAGCCTCTCTGTCTCTTTCATCCTTACGAGAAAGAGACGTTACCCCTCTACGCAGGACTTAGACACGAGAGGTTACCCACTCTAAGAAGCACTTAGACACAGAGAATCTTGGCGCTACCTGTATACCCCGCGCCACGAGTAGTCACTTATCTTCGCAGTATTTCCCGCCAACGTCGCCCAGCGCTCTTAATTCGTGGCGTGAGGTATACCTAAAATAAACATAGCAGTACTTTCCCATACTTGGTGGTAGAGGCTCAGCTTTGCTCATAGTCAGTTATTTACTACTCCATTATGAGGTACAAGGGGCTTGTGCATCGCTATCATCGTACAAAACTCGTAAGAATAATCTCCTAAGACATTTCTTACTATCCAGGTACACATTTTTCCTGCTAAATCTTGACTCGTGCAAATATGAACTCAAAAGTCCCAGACTGCAACATTGCTAATAAAATATAAAGCATTTTCCTTCCCACCAGAAGATACCGCTTCTTACATTTACAGACAAGAGCTGCTTATTTATTGTCTGCATTAATTTCTACGGGGAGTGTAGACAGAGCGTAATTATTCTGTTAAAGGCATTTAAGAATGTAAATGAAGCGATATCATTTAGATAATTGATGTTTTTAAATTTAAAGAAACCTTCCAAGTCCAAGTCAAACTTGCGCACCGAGGGTCCCGCAGAAATTACATTTATCTTTGATGGAACTAGAAATTTACAGTTTTAGGATTTTTTCCTTTTCTCGTTACTTCTTGGCAAATATTTTCTAGATCTATGTTTGAATAAATGTAAGTACGTATTTTGGGGTCAAATTTGACCTTCTTCCCGATTTCAGATTTAGCTGGACCCGGAAGGTTGCCATTTTGATTTTGATATATGTAGTACATGTCCGTTAACAATTTTTTTAATTATTTGCAGTGCACCTTTTTTGCGCTTTGCAGTCGCGTAGTGCTTTGTTTTGTGGACCATATCTGATTAAAAAAAAGGAAACCCGACCTAGGTATTTGTTAACAGCCACTTGATACTGAGAGGCTGTTGGAGCTGGACAAGGCCGAAGAATAGCAGCTAAGCAAAAGGGAAGTTATGGAGCCATACGCACTTACTAGACCTCCTGGGACCGGCTCTCGCCCCGTGGTAATCTGCAGGTGTCTGGTAATCCTCCGTCACTTTGTTAATTTCCAAAATGTATCTTCTGTCTATAGCACATTCACACGATACGTCTTAAATGTCACCGTAAGATAGTCAAAACTGTTAGTTGATAAACTAACGCAGTAGTTGATCAACTATCGATAGATCGTAAACCAGACAGACAGGGTTTAGAATTTACGTTTCTTTTGTTCTTACATGTCAACCTAAAATGCTTCGGTGCGCTCGCCCCTCTAGTCTTCACCTAAGCTACCGCAGTGTTTGCCCTGATATTTCGTTTGCAATTCAAGTTTAAACCAGTTAACTATTTAACAGTTTTAACCGTTTATTTATAAACTAACGCGGCATTTAGTAAGCAGTACGCTTCAGTTTACTATCTGTCGATAGTTTACCAACTAACGAGAAAAAAACGTTAGTTTATCAATTAACGGTTTTGACATATATTTTTCGAAAAAAAAAGGGGTTATAATAGCGATCAAAAGTGATTTAATTGATGTTTGCTCGATCACAACACTGGACCGGCGGTGAAATCGAAATTTTCTGAAAAATTATCAGTTTTGCCGTCAGATGGCGCGACGGTTGCGTATACGTCACGCTGTACCTGGCGCGACAAAGAGCGAGATGTATGATTGCGTATGGGTGAAAAGGAAAGATGAACGGAATTTTCATATCAGTGGTTGCAAGGAATAAAAAAAGAGTGTGCTTTAGACCACACAACTGAAATAAAACTTCTTCAGCTCTAATGCTTCAAAAATACATCTCCTGCACTGTGTCTGGCTATGAGAGGAAGAGAGAAAGAAAATGTCCGCTCGCACCTCTCGTTCGCCTCGCCCGATCACACTTTTCGTAACGCTGTCGTCACGCATTCGCCAGCTTACTCCCCAAGTCAAGCGTGCGTAAAGAAGTTTTACGTCAAAAAAGGACTGGTATTTAATCGCACATCAAAAATACTGATTTGCACAGCAAAAAAGGAGAAGCAAAAACACTTTTTATGTTCATGGCTTCACTTCGCTCACCCCCTTTACCCTTCACCTAAGCTACCACAGCCAATATAAGGGATATTTGCTGCGCAAATCAGTATTTTTGATGTGCAGTTTAATATTTCCCATAAAAAAGTGCGAGTTGTCTCGCGCCGGCCAAGTGCGAGTCGTACTCGCACACGAAGTGTTCCGTACCAATTATCTATAAAAATGGCAAATAAACATGTCTATTGTATGGGAGCACTCCTTAAATATTTGTTTTATTTTAATTTAATTATTTATGTTTATAGTGAATATATAACTATATAATCTGTAAATATTTTAAGCATCTACCTTTTGCCGTTAACAATATTGAGTAAAAACGAGCAAAAAAAATCACGTTTATTGTATGGGAGCCCCCTGAAATATTTGTTTTATTCTGTTTTTTAATATTTGTTGTTATAGCGGCAACATTATTACAACATCTGTGAAAATTTCTACTGTCTAATTATCACGGCTCATGAGATACAGCGGTGACAGACGGACAGACAGACAGACTGACGGATAGCGGAGTCTTACTAATAGGGTCCCGGACCCTTAAAATGGAATTATACTCTAAAAATGAAATCCAACACACACAAATCCAATACACATAATGCAGGGTAGTTATATCGCCACGCTTTTTTCTATTTAGGATCAAAGCTCTTCGCTACTGGTCAAGCGTACATGGCCTTAAGTAGGGTCAATCACTAGAAGGTCTTTATTAAATAACTAGACTTCACTAAAATAAGGAGCAAACGACCAGTCCATAATGATGCTTTGAACATGAACAGGTTGAGAAACAATAACACAGCGACAATAAAAAAAATAAAATAAAACTAACAATAAAAAATAATTTAAAAATTCAAATGCTCTAAAAATTTGAAAATCATCTTGAAATTTGATCAAATCATCAATTTATTACTTTATTTAATTTATATGATTAAAAGCTTGTTGTATATATATATATAAATTAATTTTATTTAAGCATTTAAATAATAGCTTTTGTATGTATTTTTTTATTAGTTCATTTTGAACTTCAAGGGACCACAAACTTGAGTAATTGATGTTAATTTCAAGTTAATATCTATACGCGTCGTTGAGAAATCGACAAACAGAAAGATTAACAGACGGATAACGAAGTTATATTGAAAGGGTCTCTATTTTTCTTATAAGTTACAAAACTCTAAAAATATCGAAACAAACATAAATTATAGCTATCTTTTGATAAAAAATAATCAATCTAGACGATTAAAGTCCCTACCGAGCTGTATAGGCCGTTACCCGAATACGAATAAGATTGAGCCACAGTCCATCACGCTGGCTCATTGCGGGTTGTTGGAGGGGTTTGCCGACTACTACGAATTGTGTACCACCAAGTAGCGGTAGTAGCCCGGACTTTCAGCTTAACGTGTCATCCGAAACACGCAACGTCCGATAGTTTACTTAGATTAAGTAATTATCCCATTGGTAGGGTTCGTAATTATCCCACAAGCACCAGAGTTAAACCTACATCTCCTGCATAAGAAGCCAACTTGACACTCACTAGAACAAAACAAAAATAAATACTCGATTAATGACAAATATGTCAAAACTGTCTTGTGGGAAGATTATGCGTCGTTTACTTGTATCTCCTTGATTAAATTGTCGTAGAATTCCCACAACCAGCTACTTTCACATAACCGCGCATTTGTTTCTTACTGATCGGTTGAATTCTTATTGTGCTAGGGTAAGTTATTTACTTAGGTTTCAGGGCCCCGGAGGATGATAAATTGGAAATACGTCAAATAAGAGGCGTAAGGTACCTTATTTGACGTATTTCCATGACGTATCTTCTATCTTCTACAAGGGGGTTGTAGTGCCTTCACCTGGCCCACTTGAGCGGGGCCTTTGTGCATGTCCCCTTCGCCTGCACATCTACTTCAGCCATCCCATCTCCTGCACCAGCTGGAGAAGGAGGCCTGGGTGTTCTAGGAGCTCGTGGGTGTTTGTTGTGTCTCCTAGGATAGCCATCCTGGTTTCTGTTGTGGATGGACATGCCAGTAGCAACTGTTTCATCCACTTCCATGCACCCTCTGCACAGGGGGCTGTCCGTTGTACCTGTAATTGTCAAGTGTCTGTTTAGTGTACAATGGCCTGTAATAAACAGGAAGTTATGATAGCTTCTCCACGTGATGAGTAGACCTGATATACACCTGTCAAAAGTAGGGAACGAGCGGTGAGCAAATGAAGTTGAAATTAAAAGAACAAGAATCAAATAAAAGTATTTGTACGGAATCCTTTGTGTTCGAGTTAGTCTCGCACTTGGCTACTTTTACACGATTCCACGTGGACGGGTGAACCTGCGGGCAACATCTAGTTGCCTCATAAACTGATTAAACAGCTACATTTTCGAAGAAAAAATGCTTTATTTTATTATTATTTCGTAATTTCGTCATTTATTTATTGTACTACACAAAACAGACATACAGGTAATTTATAATAATAAAATATATGTACAAAAAAATTGTCCGACGAGGCCAGTACGGAAAGGCTTAATGTCGCCCAACATTATCCGCCATGGCCCGAACGGAACAGTACTCATTTTAGGGTCGTCATTCAACGTGTTAAATCTAACTAATATTATAAATGTGAAAGTAGCGATGTTAGGATGTTTGGATGTTTGGATGTTTAGATGTTTGTGTGTTTGTGCCTCAATCACGCTAAAACGGCTAAACGGATTTGAATGAAATTTAGCACAGGGGTAGTTTATGAGCTAGATTAACATATAGGATACTTGTTATCCAACCGCACCAGAAGGAGGGTAACGTTATCTCGGTTTATCATAATTCCTATAAACACTCAGATGAAGTTGCGGGGATCGGCTAGTAAAATTATAGTTTATTCAAAGATATCCAAGCTGGCTACGCTTTATGCAAACTGCAATTCGTTTTCTGAAGCCACCTTCTCATACATTTAACAGCACTTATTCATTCACTGCGGTAAAGCAAACGTAATGAAAAAGGTAGATAGAAATTTTCCTTCACGATTTCTCTCGCATTTTGGATTAACGTTGTTCAAATGGCCATCGAGCAATCGAATTCACCAGCATTTTGGATCGGTTTGAAATATTAATGACGTATCTGCCTGAGGGAACGATTACGTACAGAATGAGTACGACGTAGCTGTAAGCTGGCTCGGTGGATATACACATGGTTTTTTGAAGCCAATCTGGATATCAATGAGTCTGAGCGTTTTAATTTTGAGACTTTGTATCGTCGTATTAGGCTACTAGGAACGTTGGTTTAATTCACTAGCCGCAATGAGACATTTACCGTGTTACCACAAAAAATATTAAGCAGCGTTAACCTAAAAAAAAACGTAACCCATATATTTCTGTTTTTAAACAAGTGTTGAACATTCCCTCCACCACCACATGGTCTTTCCTGCCTTCGTGGCTTACAGACCGAATCTTGGTCACTGTCATGCGCTACTTGCCTTCGGCTCTTTCACGCATGCAGTTTCTTGATGCCCTACAAGTTCTTGAATGCGTCCCGGCCTTTCTTCCTTTCTGGGCAGGCCATACAATACTATTTCTTACAAGTGTTGAACAGTAGTTAATTAAATTTATAGTTATAGTTGTTAGTCTGTGCTTTGCACTCAAAATATATAGCAGACGAGCTTGACATATGAGGCTCTCGATTTACCAGTATAACTCGTTGGTTAGTTAGTTTTATTTGATTTAAGCGATATCAATATTTAACAATGTAAAGTTAAAGTTTCAAAAAGCCTTAATAAACAATTATACTGAGACGATTCCAAATATCTTGCAATTTAAAATACAAAAGTACACGCAAGACATAATAGCTATAGACATTCACGTTTAGCAAAGGCTGTAGCGAATAATCGCCAACGAGAATAAATAAGTTATCTCAAGTCTTCAGACTCCGTAATGAAGTCGAATCTCGAAATAATACTAATTAAAAGAGCTTTAAAAAGGAGAATGTTCAGCTTGATTGTACCCAGATTCAAACAAAGCTTTGCCGCAGGTGTTGAATATTTAAATGCGCCTAAGAAATTTAAAGGAGCAAAAAATGGCCAGCCGATTTCGTTCGGCAGGTTGTAAAAGCAGTAGATAACAAACCGAATGACAGCTACCCCGGCCATTCAAACATTTTACACATACGTGCATATTTTTATTCCAAAGCAAATAAAAAACAAATCGAATATACCTACATATCTACGAAGCCGTAGCTGACAAATTACATGTTACACGCGGTAGAATATAATCTAGGAGGATGAAAACTTGCTTTTGAGGTTCAATATTAATGTTATAAACAGGAACGCATTCTTCACGCCATTTGCATCCGACTGTCAATCAAAAGTTTCATATGAGTATGATATCTTAGCAAATGAGTGCTCACAAGGGCGGTATGGATGGATAAGTTGAAAGCATAAAGCATAAAGCAGGCTTGAGATGCGCGCAAATACTAGACTGATTTATTATAGGAAATCCTAGCTTATATACTAGGTTGGTACATGTTATTGATGACATGCATAAGACATAGTACGTGATGAGATATTTCCGCATATCTGTGGCGGGCGTACGTGCCGGCACACGAGGCTTCTTAGAAAATTGTACTTCATAATGAATGCTGATAAAATTATCTACAACTTTGACTTTCTACCCAATCGTTGTCTAGGATTATGATGAGTTGCGAACTTTTCAACGGTAGATGAAAAATAGGCATAAACATATTTTTAAGAGCAATTTAACTCGTAAGCTTTATTTTGGGCACTTATTCCTGAGATGAACTGTTCTATAGTAAAAAAGTAATGTCTTACAAAAAAACAGAGGGTAAAAAGACAGTGAATAAATAATCGGAGCTCATATCCTAGACAACGATTAAAAATAAGTAAAAAATGCATAGAAAGCTGTAAATAATTTGATCAGTTTTCATTATGAAGTACAATTTCCTATGACGTGTCGTTTATGAGGCTTAGGGAAAAAAGCAAAAAACGGGACCATATTTGTGCCTTTAGGGCTCACCGCAGAGGGGTTAGGACTTTTAGCGAGCTTATCTCCTAACAAAGCTCTAGCCCAAACAAAGTTCCGAAGTCAAACTTTCTGCTTTAAATTTTTCCATGTCAGTATAGAATATCAAACTAATGAGTTAAAATTTTAATCTTATACAACTGCGTACGATTGTTGGTACTTGTTCCGCTATTTCATGAAGTATTTTAATATTAAATAGTTTAATAAACATTTCAAACAATCCAATATCCTTTTTAGCCCCAAGTAAAATATAAGAGCGTAAGCTATCAAATAAATACAACTAGAGTCCGGTTCACGCACTGAAAAGAATTTTCAAAAACAATGTCGACCTGCTCATAGCGGACATCTTACATTATTATAATTTAGAGGAACATCGGTCTCGTCTAAGGCCTCAAATGTAAAAGCATCATAAAAATATAAGACTGCCTAAAGTAAAGTGTTTCGCATTTTGTGTGTCTTTCTTATTTTTTGACAGCGATGGGAGGATCTTAAGCTATAAAGCTTATCTGATATATTTGTAAGTATATAACACGTACCACTTTAAATTACCTACCGTCGGCGAAGTTTGAGACGTGCCTCTTGGTTTAATACATATCATTATTCATCTTAGAAATCTCTCAAGCCTTGAAAGTTTGTTTGTTACAACAAACCATTATTGTTTACGGACAAACGCAAAATTTGGATAACGTACATTAAAAAATGCAAGCAACTCTCGTCGCGCAGTTTATTCTACCGTAAAAAGTTATGAGATGTAACGTAAAACTAAGTCGGTTAATTTTATCAGTACTTATCAACGGTAGCATATTTCTAGCCACTTAGTCATAAACTATTACCTTACTAGTTAATTTACAATATTTTTTTAACACCCTTGCTCGTAAAGCTGATGTAATTCCACCGGTTTTAAATATGTAAAGCGGGTCATAAAAAACGCGTGTGTTACCAAAGCAAATAGTTAAGTTATAGTCCATACAAATTCCATAACAGTATTATTTGCCATTTCAAATATGGAACTGATCGCCGCCGCACGACTCCAGCTAGTGAGCAGCGCGCTGTTGCTATTCAAATTTCGAACTAATCGCCGCGCGGCGCCAGTCAGTAGACAGTGTGCATTCACAGATTGAGTTTATTAAAAAAAAATAAAAACAGTTTATTCGGTAATTTAAAAACTTGGCTGCATGCTCTAGCGTCTTTGCCAACATTTTCACGCAGCCACGGCAGAAAATAATCCTCGCGCCATTTTTCTCAAATTTTCTTTTCTTTGTACTTGTATTGTGAATATCTAAAAATGACAACTTTCAATAATGAAGATGATCAATATATTACTTGATCTCCACCGGATATACTAACAGAAGCGCGAACCGCATGCGACAGCTTGCTGCCGTCAATATCCAAGGACAGATACATAACCACGTATGAAAATTTCTTGAAGTGGAAAAATATGAAAAATGCCAAGTCATTTTCCGAAAATGTAGTTTTGGCGTATTTTAATGAACTAGCTAGTAAATATAAGCCTAGCTCGTTGTGGACAACATATTCTATGCTGAAAAGTACCCTCAATATGAAAAATGGTGTCGATATTAATTTATATACAAATCTCATTGCATTTTCAAAGAGATGCTCTGATGGTTTTATAAAGAAAAAATCTAAGGTACTGTCATCAAATGACGTCGAAAAGTTTCTAAAAGATGCTCCAGATAGCCAGTACCTGGCAACAAAGGTCAGTTTGCCTCCTTATTTTATGTATTGATCTACCTACTGGACATACTCTTTTACATATTTTTTAACGACCGTCTGTAAGCTAAGTACCTATACCTTATCTAACACATTTTTATTTATTTTCAGGTTGCGTTAATATTTGGTATTCATGGTGCATGTAGACGGCAAGAGCTTCACAATATTACCAAAAAAGACATTGAAAATCAAGGCAAAATGCTTTTAGTTAAAATCCCAAACACTAAAAACAAAATACCCCGATCTTTTATTATCGACGGCCCATTTTATGACGTGGTCAAAAAATATGAAGCTCTGCGTACTACTAAGACAAAAAATAATCATTTCTTTCAGAATTACCAAAAAGGTAAATGTACTGCGCAACCTATTGGCATAAATAAATTCGGTGCCATGCCAAAGGAAGTCGCCAAGTTTTTAGGATTGCCGGATGCTGATTGTTATACAGGGCACAGTTTCAGAAGAACGTCAGCTACATTTCTTGCTGATTCGGGAGCTGATATATTGACTTTAAAGCGGCATGGCGGGTGGCGTTCTAACGCAGTAGCAGAATCTTATGTAGAAGATTCCATCCAAAACAAAGCATAAGCATAAGTGCCAAAATAACTCAGACAAGAAATTTGGAGCCACAATCGAAGAAGTTTTGCCCTGAGCCGCGCCCCTCTACTTCTACTGATGATACTTTTTTATTTACAACTAATGACAAAATACAATGCTCTTTTGCCGCCTTTCAAGAAGTTTCGTCGACTCCAACATTTACCGTAACACAAAACAATGACATTATGAATAGTAATAAAAATAATAACATAATTAAAAAACCAAACAACTACGTATCATTTTAATAATTGTAATTTCACTGTTTCAATAATTAAAAATGAACAAAATATAAAATGTTTTTTTTTTCTGTTTCATCGCAAATGTGTTAAAAAACGTCGTATGATATACGTGCGTATTGGTTTTAACATGCTCGGCTCAAT
The DNA here is from genome assembly GCA_949825045.1 of Argyresthia goedartella. Classification (NCBI taxonomy): domain Eukaryota; kingdom Metazoa; phylum Arthropoda; class Insecta; order Lepidoptera; family Argyresthiidae; genus Argyresthia; species Argyresthia goedartella. Next base: position 5,510,780 of record OX463814.1, read on the forward strand.
TACGCCCTCGCCTTCGGCTCGGGCCGAAATTCCGCCTCGCGTGTTATAACCATCTCAACGCACTAATATCGTAATGTACTATAATAGTGACTGTTAAATCCACGCCTCAACCGAAAGGGGTGGAATCTTGGTAGGGTTGTTTTACAATGGAATGTCACAAAGTAGTACTGACCTTGACGCCGTGGACCGTCATTCGAAAGCTCAATTCGAGGCAGGAGTACGGGATGAGGAACACAAGGGTGGGGGGTGTTGGAAGTCGAATCTTACTCGTGTCGCAGCCCGCCGCTGGTGCCGTCGTGATGCCGCCGACTACAAGGGTCGCTATCCGAACGCGACGAATTGGTGACCGAACCACTTCAACCTTTTACAGCACGAAGCACTCACTACGATGACGTGAAATCTACTTATTTCTTGACGATTATTCCGAGATTATTACAATTAACATTCCGACCAGGCCCCGATACCTGACGCCGACAATTTTTCCACGTGCAAAGTGACAGCTAGCTAGTTTATTTTTTTCTATGCAAGTGACAGCTAGCTAGTGATGTCCCGATCACTCGCGGTCGATCCGCGCAACAAAAACCGAGGTGCGTTCCGAAGCATAAATATTAAATAGTCACCCGCCCGGACAGGCTCAAACCTGTCCCTAATCAATAGGAAGGCGAGAAAGTGTTGCGACCACTCTCTTGAGGACCGAGTCCCCCACCTTGACTTCTGCTGATCGAGGCGTGCCATCCCGACCCGGCTACAAATTGACGATCCGTCCTCGTCTCCATCTCAATGATGGCAGGTTCGCATCCTTAATCAGCAACAAATCACCGACTTGAGGGGGGCTCGTCCGGTCAGTCCACTTAAGGCGCTGCTGCAAGATGTGCAAGTACTCAAGGGACCACCGTTTCCAAAGATCTTGAGCCATCTGCTGCAACATCTGCCACCTAGTTAACCGACATAACTTAACATCACCGAATGGGTATTCTGGCAGGGCGTTAAGGGGCTGACCTATCAGGAAGTGACCCGGCGTCAACGCTTCCAAATCATTTGGATCCGAACTGAGCGGGCACAACGGACGCGAGTTCAGTGTCATTTCAATTTTACAGAACAGCGTCGCAAGCTCTTCAAAGCGTAGAGAGGTCTCACCGATGATCCTCGTCAGGTGCGACTTAGCCGATTTAACCGCAGCCTCAAAAATTCCTCCCCAATGAGGACATCCCGGCGGACTGAAAACCCATTCAATCCCTCGTCGGGAGCAAGCCGTACCGATGGCGTCCTTGTTACCGTTCAGGAATTGAGTGACCTCCTGCAGATATCGCCTGGCTCCGACAAAATTTGTGCCGTTGTCCGAACGGATTAATGTCGGGAGGCCCCTTCGTGAGACGAACCCATCCAGACATGCGATAAATGCCTCCGTAGTGAGGTCACTGACCACCTTCAAGTGGACTGCCTTCGTGGCCAAGCACACGAAGACGCACAGGTATGCCTTCACTAATCTGGCGTTCCGTAGAATGGTCCCGCAAAATCCGTTCCGACACCCGCAAAGGGCCGGATTTCGTTAACCCTATCCGAGGGCAAATCGCCCATCTGGGGCTGCATCGTAGCCGCCTTGGCCCGATAACAAGGCAGGCATCGAAATACGACGCTACGCACTAAGCGTCTTCCCGATAGAATCCAGAACTCGCGCTGGAGAAACGCCATCAAGGCGTGGCATCTGACATGCAAATTCCGAATGTGTCGATCCTGTATCAACAGTTCGACCAACTTCCCTTCCCTAGGGAGTAACAACGGGTGGCGAGCCACATAAGGCAGGTTGGCATTCCGCAGCCGACCTCCTACCCTCAGCAATCCTTGAGGGTCAATAAACGGGTTGAGCCGAGCCACAGCTCCCTTCATTTGGACGCGTCCGCGTCTCAGAATGTCCAGTTCGGACTTAAAGTGCACCGTCTGCACGTTCCGTACCAATGCGAACAACGCATGGTTCCGTTCCCGTGGTGTCAGGACCTGTGTCCGCACCCGTTGCGCCTCAGAATTGCGACAATTCCGCGTAAATCGGAAGATCCAGGCGGTCACATTGACCAGCTTGTCGAGCGAGCTGTACCGTTTCAGCAGTCTGAACTCCTCTTCCGGCTCTGGTTGCGTCATACAGACACCGACTGTCAAGGCGCCGTTCGCCGAGGTAACGCGTGGACTCATTGGCCAATTCGATTCGGCTTGAGTCAACCATTTTGGACCCCACCACAAGGGATGTCCAACCAACTCCGGAGCGTGACACCCACGAGACGCACAGTCTGCTGGGTTCATTTCCCCTGGAACATGTCTCCAGATTAAGGGAACCTCCGAATTCAAAATCTGCGAAACCCGATTCGCTACAAAAATCTCCAGCTTGTGAACTGAAGCCTTCAGCCAGCATATCACGATCTGGCTGTCCGTCCAAGCGTAGACCGTATCTTCTAACGCTATTGACCCACGAAGAACCGTCATCGTGTGGTTGAGCAGACGAGTCACGAGATCCGCTCCTGAAAGCTCTAATTTGGGAATGGTCAGGCGAGTGCGCAACGGCGCAACCTTGCTATTGGCCATGATCAACCGCACATCAACCTACCCCGAGGAGTCGACCGTACGCAGATACACCGCAGCTCCGTAGCCCAGGGTGGCGGTGTATCGTTTGGTGGGGACCAACTTCCGTGGCAGTGAAATCCGATTGATGCCAGGGAGGGTCGAAAAGAACGATTCCCACTCTGATCTCAATGACCCGCCGATCGGGACGTCCCATTTTAGCTCAGCAGACCACAATTGCTGCATAAAACACTTGAGCTGAAATGTAACCGGGGTGATCCACCCGTTTGGATCAAATGTCCTAGCCACCGTTGAAAAGACATTCCGCTTCGTCCAGACCTTCGGGGAGTCCAACTCGATCCGATACGAAAACATGTCTGACACCGGCTGGTACTGGACGCCTAATACCGACAAAATATTCGGATTTTCCAGATTTTCGAAAATGTGGGGATCCTGCTGGTAGTCATCCGGAAGACCAGACAGTAACTCTGGAGAGTTTGACATCCATTTCCGGAGCTCGTAACCTCCACCTCGTAAGAGCTCAATTAGCTCGTCCCGTCGAGCGAGCGCCTCCTCTACGGAATCTGCACCGGTACAGATATCGTCCACGTAGAGATCCTGCTCCAGGATCGCTGCTCCTCTAGGGAAATTTAACCGTTCTCGATCCGCTAACTCCCGCAGAGTGCGAATCGCCAAATAAGGACTAGAACTCAGCCCGTACGTGTTGGTGTTCAGCGAGTACACCTTGATGAGCTGATCTGGGCTCTCTCGCCACAGTATCAGCTGATACCGTCTATCGTCAGGGTGAATGACCGTCTGCCTAAACATCATCCGGATGTCAGCTACAAACACAAAATTGTGTCGACAGAACCGTGTGATAACATCAGCGATGTCATGGTTCAACTTCGGCCCTGAATGCAAAAACTGGTTCAGGTTCATGCCGTTAGATGTTGATGCCGATCCATCGAACACTACCCGTATTTTGCCCTCCGGGGTCCTCAAGACCGCGTGATGAGGCAGGAAGCAGTAGTCTTCACGCTTCCAGTCGATACCCGAAACCGACATGTGGCCGAGCGACTCGTATTCCCGCACGAAGTCGACGTAATTCTGTCGGAAAATCCCGTCACGCTTCATGCGTCGTTCCATCGACAGAAGCCGCGTCTCGGCTGCATGGTGTGAACTGCCCAGCGGTGGGCGATCACTCCGGAATGGAAGACGTGTGATAAATCGACCCGACCGAAGGCGACCAGTATTGTTCCGATAAAACTGTTCACACTCTTCTTCAACCGGGTCCAACCGGCGGACCGTAGGTGGTTTCTCCACCTCCCAAAACTTCTGTATCACCTCCGAGAGTACAGCACCGAATAAGGGACTACTAGTCGCTAGGCGTGGGGCAGCCGGCATGACCGGACCCATTACCGCATGGCCCAGTCTGTTGTTGACCGAAACCAGACCAGTCGCCTGCAACACGTGGACACCTAGCACTAACAGGTATCCCAAGGCATCAACACCCAATAAAATGTCTACTGGGCCCGGAATATCAAACTCCGGGTCAGCCAGTGACAACCCAGCGACCAACTGTCGCACCGAGGGCGACAATCGTACGTGAGGGTGTGAGTCCATCACATTAGGCATGACTAATGCCGTGACCGTCAGATTCACCGATGAATCCACCCGTGACGAGAGAGTAATCCGACATACTCCCTTAACGGAACCGACTTCCGTGTTCCCAATTCCCCGAATGGAATGTGGATACTCCTTTACCGAAATGCCCAACCGTCTTGCAAGGTTGCACGAGACTAAGCACCCCTGGGCTTCCGAGTCCAATAGTGCTCGTGCCACACATGACTTGCCGTCCGAACTCCACGCTATCACAGAGGCGGTGGGGAGCATGACCGTCTGTGGAGTGGCGGCACCCTGTAAGTGGGCAGCGTGTCCCTAGCGGGAACCTCCGCGGGATCCGAACCCGCTGAGACCTCCGTCGGCCTCGGAGTAACTCGGCTGCTGATATGAAACCGGCATATCAGACCTTCTGTGCATCAAGGGGTCCCAACCCGTATAATAGGCCCCTCGCTATCCCGCTATCCGACCATACCGGACGGTGTACGATGTGCCCAGTGCGCACCGTGGATGAATGGGGGAGAGCGGATCCAACCTGGGGCGCTCTAGGAATGGGGGCGACATCCGACTGTTCGCCTCCCAGAGCGATGGGCAGGGTGGCGCAGAAGGTGGTGGACTACCAGCCTTCGCGCTACACATAGGTGCCATCTGACACCCGCCCGTAACACGCGGTGAGCCAGCGGCCCGAAGTCCTCGCTGACCGTGGACAGCGGCGACCAAACCCCGGCTATCCCGCATATTATCCCCCGCGCTGCCCCTTTCCCCTCGGGGGGGGTCCCGTCCGCGGGTACCCCAGTCACCCCGTTGGTGACTCCCGTTGCCCGGAGGGGGACTGGGTCCGGCTCTAGTTGGGCCCTGTGGCCGACCAACTTGAGTCCGGCCCTGGTGACCGTCCGAAGGGCCTGACCGATTCAGGCACAACACTATGTGGTGCTTGCCACCACAGCACTCACATGGGAACGCGCGCGAACACTCGCTCGGCGTGTGCGGCCCCAAACAACCGAAACACAATCGATGACGGAAGACTATCTTCCTGCGGGCAGCTACCCCGAGCGCCTTAAATTTGGCGCAACTGGTCACGTCATGACCGGCACTGTCGCAGTGCACGCAGCCGTCACCCGACGGCGCGGCATTCAAAACGCCAAATTGTTTCGACCTCCCACCCCCCCGTGCGGGCGGGAGGCGCGTCCCCTCCCGCATCCGCGCGGGTTGGCGCTGCACACTGGCCTCCTTGTCCAGTGTGTCACATCGCCTACATTCACCCTCCAAAAAATCTGTCAATTGGACAAGTGTGGGCAGTTCCGTGCTACTGCCCCCATGCAGCTGTTCAAACCGACTTTGAACAGCTGCAGGCAACCGTGACAAAACCATATATAAAATAATGTATGACCATTGGTCTACCGGAAGACCAAGGTTCTGAAGTGCCTTAGGGGCCACCAGCACAGGGTTGAGCACCTGTACTCGGATGTCAACATCCTGTGTTACTCTGGGGATGCTAAACAGCTTCCCCAGCTGCGCATCAACCAACCGCCGCTTGTGTTGGTAGCGGTCCAACATTATGAACCTAGCTATATCGTAGTTGCCCGCCGTGACCGTTAGGTGACCGACCACTCCTTCGGTTCACCCCGCAGAGCCATCAATAGTTGGGCCAACTTGTAGGCGTTGTCCAGGTCGTCCCGACCGTGGACCAAACTATCAAATAAATTGATGAAGGCCGGCCACTCATCAATTGCCCCGCTGAAGGCCGGAATCTCCAGGTGTGGCAGCCGTCCAACAACACCCTTCGAGGGTGGGTCTCCGTTACCCTCCCCACGGTCATTCCTTCGCGACCGCTTAATTTTCTCCGCGCGACGCTCGATGTCACCCAAGCATTCCATCGCTTGGTCAGCATCCGCGCAGAGCTGTTTCACTGTAGTCACCGAAGCTTCACCAGTAAGCTCGAGAGCTTCAGCCTCCGCAGCCAGCCGACACACCTTCCCGACGCGTGTCATTGCGTCCTCCACACGCTTGAGCAGGACATCATCCATGTCCGATCGCTCCACATACTGATGAGTATGGGCGAGCCATCTCATTTCCTCCCGGACACCTTTCCGCAGTACCGTCAAGGGTGAAGGTGCCATGTTGACCGATTTAATAGCTTCTGGTCCTATACTTCACTACCGCACTAAGTATAGCCAGAGACCAGCACTTGCCCGTCAGCGCTGGGCACAGAAATTAAAACTAAGTTGTCAAAACTAAGACAACCACTAAAACAATTAAATCCTAAAAATATTTAATATGGTCGCGCTGTGGATATACACCTTATAACTATACACTCTAAATCAATTAGAGAATGCCACCATAAAGCACAATAAAAAATAACACCCAAACATGTATGTTCGATTCCAAATCGATATTCGATCGATGGTTTCGGAACGGCCATTTTGAATTTGACGTTGCTGCCAACCTGGCAGTTTTTTGACAACTGACAGACGAAAAGCCCTCGCAATGTAACGCGTATTGATTTGGGTATTGAATTTAAATCGCAAGCCATCTGGAATGTATTCGGGTTCCCCTCAGGATTGTCTATATAGCTGAGTGTATTGTGGTTCCCCGAACCAGATAAAGTTCGCATTTACGTGGCCGATTGGTTTTCCCACGTAACATAACCTATGTTGGAACACTGTGCTCGTCGAAGCCGGCCTGCCAGCCATACCTGGTTGGCTGAAGAACCTGTCTACCAAGAAGAGCCTAGGGTGCACCTTGCAGAGAGACAGGAGTTTGACGGGAACGAAGCACAGACCAGGTCAGATCGACTCCATAAGTATTAGCTCGGTGAATCGCCGACGTTCACACTTCTTGGCATCTGATCGCTACGCTACCTCGTAGCTGATGGGCCCCTGCGAGGTCATTGGGTGCCGAGAAGCCTGAACATTTTGGTAGCAAGAGCGTGGTTTCCTGAGATTTGCAGCCGTCAAGGGCTCCAGGAACCCACGATTTGGGACTATCAATCTGTAGGTATAGGCGGTTATTAGCTAACTTGGTGTTGTTCCTGTATCCACATAGATTGGTAGTATTGTAAGCTATAAGTCTATTGCTGGTAGTAGACAGACAGATATTACAGTTTTCCCTAAATGACCAGTTGTACTGAGATGTGACTCAGAATAGTAGATACTCAACTTAGGTACATTGTAGGTGAATTGAAATTTGCATTGAAGTACCAGTTAGTCAATCTATTAGTGGTCTAGTAATGCTAATGAATGTTTGGTTAACATAGGTAGTTACATCTATTGATAGCAGGCTATTACATTGTTTTCAGTTTATAGCAATTTATAACTTGAACTAATATTGACTATCTGTGTGTGTTATAATGATAAAGGGAAACTAAATTGTTATTTACAGAATTTATATAGATATAAAACTCGGTTCCTATTGTTTAAGGAAAATAACATTGTTTAAGTTGTGGTTTAGGGTTCCCTCGTTTGGGTTGTAGACTGGAGGGTCCAATATAATTGAGTTACTGCAAATTGTGAGTAAGTATCGTTCCGATCATGTCGTTATCTGAAATCCAGAAGGGTGTTTCTAAGGAACTCAGATGGTTTTCCTCCGCACACGGTCTGATAGACCGTTTAGATAGGCATGATGTGGTATTGGAGCGGTCTATGGACGTTAAGGAACGTTACAACAGGGTGCTCGAATTGTCCGCGCAGGCGGAATCAGTTGATGGTTGCGCACCTGACAGGCTGTCACGGTTGCTAGGGGATGTCGACCAATGTATGGAGATGGCAGCTGCTATCACGCAGAAGGCTGCGGACATACGTAGACAGCGCGAGTCCAGCCATGGTGGTGACATTGAAGCACCTCTGCCGCTTCAGGGTTCAGGGTCCAGGTTACCGGCCAAAACTATGCCTACTTTTAACGGAGTGTCCGGTGAATGGATGAGCTTCATCAATCTGTTCGACAGTTTGGTGCACATGCGATCGGACATTACCAAGTCTGTCAAGATGGCTCAGCTGGTGGCAGCATTGAGGGGTGAGCCTAGGGAGCTGGTCGCTCATTTGACAGTTACGGAGGGTAACTATGAAACGGCCAGACAATTGTTGGTCAGACGTTACCATAACAAACGGAGGTTGGCCGATGCCCAACTGAACCGTTTGTTTAGTATCCCGGTTGTGAACAAGGTCGGGGCCATACAGACGGAGGTTTTGAACCCGTTGTTGTCCGTCACCAAGGCCCTAGAGAATCTTGGACTTCCGGTTGGTGAATGGTCGTACCTACTGTTGTACATTGTACTTTCCCGCCTACCCGCTGATGTGCAGACTCGTTTCGAACAGTCTCACGGGAGGTCGGCCGAGGACCTGCCCGCCTTCTCCGACTTGGTCGGATTCTTGGAAGAGGAGGCTCGACGGGCAGAGAATTTGGGGTTGACGGTCACCCATCCTTCGGAGCCACAGAGAGCTGCCGGGAGCGCTGTGAGTAGGGGCCCTCCGACGAGGAAGGACCGCACCAACCGGCAGTCGTATGGGACTGTGAGTGCATTGACCCCACATAGTGAGACCTGCCCATGTTGTAAGCAGATTGGCCATGCTGTGGCCAATTGCAATAAGTTCGGGGAACTTAGGGTTGAGGGACGGCGCCGGATGGCCAAGCAGCGGAGCTGGTGTTTCCTGTGCCTCGGGCCACACATGGCTAGGGACTGCACGCGCACAAAAATGTGCGGATATTGTGGTGGGGCCCACAACAATCTGTTGTGCATGAACCGGTCCGGCCAACAGCCTCCACAGGGCCGTATCCAGGGTGACACGGCATGGGGCCCTGAGAATTCGTTTGCGACTCGGAGCGCAACTCAGGGGCCAACGTCCCCACGTCCACAGGGCCGTACCCAGGGTGATACGGCATGGGGCCCTGAGAATTCGTTTGCGACTCGGAGCGCAACTCAGGGGCCAATGTCCCCACGTGCACAGGGCGGTACTAGGGTGCAGGGCCGCACTCAGGGTCATCACATGGGGGGCCCTGAGTTTTCGGTTGCGACTCAGCATCCGACTCAGCGGGCAATGGGGCCACAAGCACGCAGCCACCCAGGGGTGCAGGGCCGCACTCAGGGTCATCACATGGGGGGCCCTGAGTTTTCGGTTGCGACTCAGCATCCGACTCAGCGGGACATTGGGTATGTTGAGCAGGCCGTAACGGGCGGGTGGCATGGGACACCTTCGAGCTATGCGGATGCGGTTCGGACGCCGCCTCAGTTGTCGCCCCGCTCGTCGCCTCGTCCTCATCGGTCGCATGTGATGTCCCCCCCGCTCATGGAGCGGCCACGGTTGAATTCACGCCCACCCCCCTTCGGGGGGCGTCGTAGGGTGGCAATGGAACCGGCGCGTGGGCCATTTGTACAATGGGACCCTCTGGCGTATAGCTGCCTACCTGATCGGTTACAGGCACAGTGGGGCCCCGGGGGTCCTCGCTAGGAATTTGCGGCCCAAACATTGGTTGCCCCCCAACCGGAGACGGTGGTGTTACCGATCGCCTCTGTGCTTGTTTGGGATTTGGCGGGCAACCCAACATACGTTCGCGCCCTATTAGATTCTGGAGCTCAGGGCTGCATTGTATCGAACGATTTAGCAAAATGGTTGGGCCTCAAGGTAAATAGGTATAATAAATCAATACGGGGCGTGGGGAATGTTACGGTTACGAATGTAGTTGGTCAATCGGTGATCACGTTCTCTCCACGTTATGACATTTTGACAAAAACATCCGTGCAAGCTTTAGTAATGACGCATGTCATGGGCAAACACCCCTTGGTGAAGTTGAATCCGGCCGTTCGATTCCTGACGTCAGGACTCAAGTTGGCGGATCCCGATTTTGACACTCCAGCCCCGGTCGACCTGCTACTGGGAGCAGACGTTCTGGGTAGGTTTCTGTTGTCGGATCGGCGAGTTCTTCAGCCGGACGGGTTGATTGCTGTGGATACTAAGTTTGGTCACGTGATCATGGGTCCGGCATTGCCAATGGTTAGGCCTGCCGAGTCAGATGGCATACTTATTGGCTCAGCGTTGTCAGACGCTATCCAACGTTTCTGGGAGATAGAGGAACCTCCCACCGCTCGTCGAGTCGACGCAGACGAAGAAGAGTGCGAGTTGTTTTACCAGAATAGTACTGGTCGCCTTCGTTCTGGTCGTTTTGTAACTCGACTGCCTTTCAGGGCCGATCGACCGCCACTAGGAGAATCTAGGAAGATGGCTGAGACGAGATTGATGTCGATGGAGCGTAGGATGTCAAGGGACGCCGTATTTAAACAAAAATACGTCGATTTCATGAGGAAGTATGAGTCGTTAGGACACATGTCGGTATCGGGTGTGGACTGGAGATCTGAGGATCATTGTTTCCTTCCACACCATGCCGTCCTGCGAACCCCTACCAGCAAGATTCGAGTTGTTTTTGATGGGTCAGCACCTACCTCGAACGGGATGTCCCTGAATCAGTGTCTACATTCGGGACCCAAGTTGAGTCGTGATATTTCGGATATTCTCACGAGCTTTCGGAGGCACCAGGTTGTATTTGTCGCAGACATTCGGATGATGTTTAGGCAAACGGTAATTCATCCGGCTGACAGAAGGTATCAGTTGATACTTTGGCGTGAGTCCACGGCCGAGCCAGTCAAGGTCTATGAGTTGAACACGAACACGTATGGGTTACGGTCTAGCCCGTATTTGGCGATGCGTACCTTGCGGGAGTTGGCGTCGCGTGACCGTGTGAACTATCCTAGAGCCGCTGCTATCCTGGAGCAAGATTTGTACGTCGATGACGTCTGCACAGGGGCAGCCAGTGTAGAGGAAGCTCTGGACCGACGTGACGAGCTCATTCAATTGCTGGAACGAGGCGGCTATGAACTACGCAAGTGGATGTCCAACTCCCCTGAGTTGATGGCTGGTCTCCCAGATGAGTTTCAACAAGACCCGCACGTTTTTGAGTATCCTGACAACCCTAACATGTTGTCAGTGCTTGGAATTCAGTACCGGCCCGTCCATGATGAGTTTACCTATCGGGTGGTTTTAGAAACACCGAAGGCCTGGACGAAGCGGTCAGTACTGTCAACGATTGCGAGAACGTTCGACCCGAATGGATGGATTTCTCCAGTCACCTTTGCTCTCAAATGTTTTATGCAAAGGCTATGGGCGGCTCAGTTGACCTGGGACACCCACCTCTCAGGTGATTTGTTGACTGATTGGACGCAAATGTTCACCTCGCTATCGGACATAAATAATGTATCGCTGCCGAGGAAATTGGTCCCTGCTGGGGATTACAGGGCAACCCTTCACGGGTTTTGTGATGCCTCTGAACGAGGGTTTGCGGCAGCGGTTTATTTGCGAACCGTCACCTCCACCGGGGAGGTCGACGTGCGTTTGGTTTTGGCAAAAAGCAAGGTAGCGCCTATTCGGACAAGGATGACGATTCCAAAACTGGAACTGTCCGGGGCTGCTCTTTTGACCAAACTTTTGAATCACACTCTAACAGTGTTGCGTGGGTCAGTGGTTTTGGAGGATACGGTGTACGCGTGGACGGACAGCCAGATTGTTTTGTGCTGGCTGAAGGCTTCGGTCCATAACTTAGAGGTTTTTGTTGCGAACCGTGTCTCTCAGATTGTGTCGTCTGAGGTCCCACTGACCTGGAGACATGTACCAGGAGAATTGAACCCGTCTGATTGTGCATCCAGGGGATGTTGGGCTCCTGAACTCGTTAGACACCATTTGTGGTGGGGACCACCCTGGCTTGCCAGGAGAGAATCGGACTGGCCCCACAGCCATGTAGTAGTATCTTCGGATCATGGCCCCAGAGCGGCCGTGCATGTTACCCAGAAGGCTGAGGACCCTGACGCCGGGTTTCTGCTGGACCGGTATAGCTCACTTGACAAGTTGATAAACGTGTCCACTTGGATTAGGAGATTCGCGCGAAATTGTCGTACTCCTCGCGATCAGCGAACGTTGAACCCTATTCTGACTCCGGCAGAGCGAAACGATTCGCTACTGAATTTGGTCCGGTTGGTACAGTCCTCGAAGTTTGGGGCAGAATTGGAGAATATACGAAGTGGACGTTCGAAATTGAAGGGAGCCGTCGCGCGTCTCAACCCCTTTGTTGATTCGACCGGGTTACTTCGGGTAGGAGGAAGATTGCGCAATGCGAATCTGTCGTATTCGGCTCGTCACCCACTTCTGCTCCCCAAGGGGGGACAGTTAGTTGAATTGCTGGTGACTGATCGTCATATTAAAAACGCGCATGCCGGCTGTAACGCGTTGTTGGCCACGCTCCAGCGGGAGTTTTGGATCTTATCTGCCCGCCGTGTCATACGGAACATCGTGTTTCGGTGCATGCCTTGTTATCGACTTAAGGCTGCCACGATGCAACCTCTCATGGGGGACTTGCCCCCTGATCGTGTGAATGAGGTCAGACCGTTTTCAGGTGTTGGTACGGATTTTGCCGGACCGTTTATGGTGAAGAGTTCACGATTGCGTACCGCTAAGCAATACAAGGCGTACCTATGTGTGTTTGTTTGTTTATCCTCCAAGGCGGTACATCTCGAGCTCGTTGCTGATCTCTCGACAGAGGCTTTCATTGCTTGTTTGGATAGGTTTGTTTCTCGAAGGGGACTTCCAACTTTGATCCGCTCTGATAACGGCACTAACTACGTCGGTGCGGAACGATACTTACGAGAGATAGTCAACTTTTTGAATGTAAATAAAGTGGATATTGGAACGGCCCTCTCCCGTCGGGGTATACAGTGGACCTTCAGCCCACCGAGTTGCCCCCACTGGGGTGGGATTTTTGAGGCCGTAGTTAAGTCAGCTAAGACGCACTTGGGGCGTATAGTAGGTCAGACCGCGCTGACTTTTGAGGAGCTCGCGACATTGTTTTGTAAGATCGAGGCCGTTCTCAATTCGCGACCGTTGTGTCCGCTCAGCTCGGATCCAAATGACCTGGAGGCTCTGACCCCAGGCCATTTCTTGATAGGACAGCCACTTAACGCGTTGCCCGAGCACCCCTTCGAGGGAGTGAAATTGTATCGGTTGTCAAGGTACCAGATGTTGCAGCAGTTTACTCAGAATTTCTGGAAGCGTTGGTCGCTCGAGTATCTGCATATCTTACAACAGCGCCTTAAGTGGACTGACAAAACCAGCCCCCCTAGTGTTGGTGACCTCGTTCTGGTTAAGGATGCTAACCTACCGCCACTACGTTGGCGCAGGGGGCGCATTGTTAACTTGTTCCCTGGCAAGGACGGGACCCCCCGGTCTGCAGAGGTTCTAGTAGGAGGCTCGGTTCTAAAACGAGCGGTAGCAACGTTGTCTCGGCTGCCCGTAGATTAGGGGACAGGTGGGTGCCTGTCCGGGCGGGTGATTGTTCGATTCCAAATCGATATTCGATCGATGGTTTCGGAACGGCCATTTTGAATTTGACGTTGCTGCCAACCTGGCAGTTTTTTGACAACTGACAGACGAAAAGCCCTCGCAATGTAACGCGTATTGATTTGGGTATTGAATTTAAATCGCAAGCCATCTGGAATGTATTCGGGTTACCCTCAGGATTGTCTATATAGCTGAGTGTATTGTGGTTCCCCGAACCAGATAAAGTTCGCATTTACGTGGCCGATTGGTTTTCCCACGTAACATAACCTGTGTTGGAACACTGTGCTCGTCGAAGCTGGCCTGCCAGCCATACCTGGTTGGCTGAAGAACCTGTCTACCAAGAAGAGCCTAGGGTGCACCCGGGCCTTGCAGAGAGACAGGAGTTTAACGGGAACGAAGCACAGACCAGGTCAGATCGACTCCATAAGTATTAGCTCGGTGAATCGCCGACGTTCACACTTCTTGGCATCTGATCGCTACGCTACCTCGTAGCTGATGGGCCCCTGCGAGGTCATTGGGTGCCGAGAAGCCTGAACAATGTATTATAAATAAGCTATTTTTAATATAATGTAGTTAGCCGTGAACCTTCTAGAAGTGGCCTTCCCGATATGACCTGCACTTCTACTGAGGTCATCAAAATCAGCTTAATACCCCTTAAATAGCCTGACCCTGCTCTGTAAACCGAAATAACACTGCAATACTATAGAACCCGACTGCAATACTATAGACCGACCGAATGACTGTTCCTTATGCACAGTAGTTTCCGACTACAAATTTATAATAATCGTTAACTAAATCATTAATTATACGTTCACTAACCGAAAATGAACCTAAATTGTGGTATACCGACCACAAGACTCACTCACAAAATGATTGCCGACCAATCTGAGGTACCCACCCTCTCCCAACTACAATGTGGCAAAAAAACAACCCTACAACCGTCCGTGAATCGATTTCCAAAATGTTAAATCCACGCCTCAACCGAAAGGGGTGGATTCTTGGTAGGGTTGTTTTACAATAGAATGTCACGAAGTAGTACTGACCTTGACGCCGTCGAACGTCATTCGAAAGCTCAATTCGAGGCAGGAGTACGGGATGAGGAACACAAGGGGGGGGGGGGGGTGTTGGGAGTCGAATCTTACTCGTGTCGCAGCCCGCCGCTGGTGCCGTCGTGATGCCGCCGACTACAAGGGTCGCTATCCGAACGCGACGAATTGGTGACCGATCCACTTCAACCTTCCACAGCACGAAGCACTCACTACGATGACGTGAAATCTACTTATTTCGTGACGATTATTCCGAGATTATTACAATTAACATTCCGACCGGGCCCCGATACCTGACGCCGACAATTTTTCCACGTGCAAAGTGACAGCTAGCTAGTTTGTTTTTTTCTATGCAAGTGACAGCTAGCTAGTGATGTCCCGATCACTCGCGGTCGATCCGCGCAACAAAAACCGAGGTGCGTTCCGAAGCATAAATATTAAACAGTGACCGTATCAATTTTAGACATCTTTATTTATTTTTAATAAACAGAAGGACTTAGCCTTCGCACACGACAATACAAACGCGCAGGTATGCTGACTGGGTGCCTCTGCTCAACAGTGGGGTGATGATGATGATGATGATGAGATACCTGCTTGACTCCTACACTTCTGTGGTGTATGTGGGCAATGTCTTTTAATTTATCTTGCACCGAAATATTTCATCTTTTGTTATTTATACGTTTCTATTCCTTTTATGTAGTGGTGTTTTGGCGTAGTCGCAAAACATCTGCAGGTGTATATTTCTTAATATTTTGCACCCTGAGTGCTTTAGCTTAGCATAATTGCCAATACATTATGTTCACTAGAGAAATAAAGATGTCTGATATTGATACCGTCACGGTAAAATGCTGTTAGTTAACTTTGAGGAACCTAACAGTTTACGACTTAGTTTATATTATTAACCACTGATAAAATTAACCCACTTGGTTTTACATTAGATCTCATAACAATCTTTCTGTGAGGTCCACCATCTTGAATTTTCCCTCTCTTCCCGTGCGACCGCGAGAATGGCCCCGCACTGAGCTGTTCCGAACGGGGCGTTGAAAACTCAGCAGATGAAGTGTTTTTATTGACGAGCTAGTCCGATTCCTCATCTATATTTGATATATGCCAAAAAGAGAGAAAATTGGATACTCAAAATAGACAGATATTTTACCGGGGGCCAGAAGGCTCACAGACAGGGTAGAAGTGACATTTGATGATATTTCCGGCTTCTTCAAATCTCACAGACGGGGGACAACTTTTTATGGTACAATAAACTACGAAGCGATTTTTCATGGGATCTCATTTCTTTTTGTCGGTAATCTACTTTATTCAAGCTTATTTCTTATGTACATATACGAGTGAAGAATTTTCATTACGAAACGACCTCTGTGGCGCAGTGGTTGTGGCTTTGCCTACCATGCGAGGGGTCCCGGGTTCGATCCCCGGCTGGGGTAAAGCAAAAAAAACCCAGGTCTTGGATGTTTATATGTGTGTGACGTCGCTATTTCTGGTTCCCACAACACTGGGTATCCTAGTGTGGGGTCAGAAGCAATATATGTGCCCGTATGTAAATGTTTATGTTATGTTATCTTACTCCACAAGACTGAGTATTACTAAGGAGCACTTTATAATGACCTACTTAGAAAATATTTCATCGGTTTCTAAAAGTCATCACCGAATGATCCTCATAAAATATCATTTTTGTAAGCCTCGGAACCGCACATGGTATTTTTCATTAGTGGTAATAAAAGCCTTCCTTTTACTTTCGCCAGTGGTAGATCAGCGTTAAATGCTCATAGTCGACTTTAAGGAGTACTGTAGTTGGCTATAGCACTCCTCATGGCATACCAACGACTCAATATTCCTTTAAATAGAGTAAAACCTAACTTTAACCACCATTTACGTATATATATTTAGGTCGTCTAAGTAACGAAAACTTCGGCCGTACTAATGAAAAAAGTTATTCACTGTTTAACTTACATAGTGTATTGACCTTTTCATACGTCGAGTAAATGTCAAATATCAAAGCAAAAAAAAACTGTATAAGTTTCACAGTGAAAAACTTTTTTTATTAGTAAGGCCGGTACAATCTACCAGACTAACTTTATGATCGCATATAATTCGTGTTGCATTACAAAGCTACGTTTACATGTGGAATATCTAGACATCGAGACTGAAGTTGCGAAATGTTTGACATTTCCCTGGCATTGTAGACTTAGCACGAATATTTTTTAAGATTTTAAGCGAGTGTGTTTGCTAGATGTACCTAGAATTTTGATGATCGGTGAGTCAGAGAGAGATGAGTGAGTGAGTCAGTATCAAAACTAAGAAACATTGACTTTCTGTAGTTTTAATCTAGCTATATTATGCCCTCTTGGTAACAGACAACTTAGGCTTCTTGCGTTGTACACAAAGAATTTACAGATGGTTGAAAATGCCCCAAACGGCTTCGGGAAAAGGATGGTACAGTTGTGCTCTTTTAGCCCGACTTGGCGGGGGCACTGCTATAAATAATAACATATAAATTAGTAGTTTATGTGACTGCTGCATAATGGAGGGCATTAAAACTCGAGAGTGGGTCTATGAAACGAGCCGAAGGCGAGTTTCATAATAAAATCACCCGAGAGTTTTAATGCCTAATTATGTGCCAGTTACATACACTAGTTTATCTACACACATATCATAAGCTCTCTTTGATGTGTTCAGGAACCGCATGTTTGACCGGCATTGTGGTTCTGCAATTGTTTAGCTTGTTCTTTAGTACCAACTTCACGCAGACGGGCGTCGGCGTTCGAAATTTGAATGTCAGTACCAACTTCACAGACAAACTAGGGACGGCACGCGGGTGGGCGTCGGCGTTCGAAATTTGAATGTCATTATACATAGTCAGGTCATAAGTTCTGTCACATGTGCAATATGAAATAATTTAGACATGTTCATTATTTATGTAAACATTTATATAGCAAAATGAACTTAATAAAACATAGATTCTTATGGTAATAAAGTTTATTCAAAATTACCCCCGCGATTTTGAATACAGGCCTTTATTTTGCGCGGCCAGTCGTCTATCGCAGCACGAACGAGGTCCATGTCAATATCGGTGGCTGCCTTAATCAAGGATGGTTTGAGTAACTCCAAATCAGGATGAGGCTTTGAGCAGGCCTTTTCCTCCAAGTGTTGCCATATCTTGTAATCTAACGGACTCAAATCTGGACTGGAGTAGGGCCGGTCTTCGTGCCGGATGAAGTCGATTTCACGCGCCGCCAGCCAGTCTTGTGTTATTTTCGCTCTATGAGCTGGCGCAGAATCTTGTTGGAATACCCAGTGCCTGTTATTAAACATGGTGTGAGAAACAGGTTCCACAAGGTTCTTGAGGACTGTATTTTTATACACAACTGCATTCGTTTTTACGCCTTTCTCACAAAAATGTACCTCAGTTAAGCCCCAATAAGAGACTCCCAACCAAACCATGAGCGAGGATGGAAAATGACCTCGTTGGACACGCGGAATACGGTTGCTCGCTTCTTCACTGCTGTGTGCGTACACCTTATCATTTTGTTTGTTGTAGCTCTCTTCCACGGTGAAAATATTTTCATCCGAAAAAATATTTTCCCGATGCTTTTTTCCCGCGTACCGCTTCAACAAAGCACGGTATCTCTTCAGTCTCAGGTCCATTAAACGAGCGTCCAAACGATGTCCTGTTTTTTTCGATATGCCCTAAGCCCTAAGTCTTCATTTAACACCCTTTTCACCGTGGTCCTGCTTAACCCCATCTGAAGGGCCAACAGTTTCTGCTTACGTATGGGATTTCTTTGAATTCGCGCCTTCAGAGCTTTTATCACTGCTGCAGTCCTATCAGAGCGAGGGCGACCACTTCTTGACCTGTCATCTACACTAGAGTCTTCATTGTATCGTTTTATGGTACGATAAACGAATCTTTTGGTTATATTCAAATTTTTCAGTAAGTCGAAAATCTGAATTGGCACGTAACCGCAATGATGCAACGCAATAACTGCGACACGGTCTTCTGTAAGTGTCCACTCCATATTTAAAAATGAGGAAAATTCTAAAAAGTACACATTTTTATTTTCATGAAAAATTCGAAATTCGAATTCAATAAACTTTTTTGTGGCCAGCGTTCTAAATTCAAAAGTTTTTATTGTGTGACAGAACTTATGTCCTGACTGTGTATGTAGAAAAACTACACATAATGACCATTATGTGTAGTTTTCCAGATACGAAACGAGTTTTTACCAAGTAGTTTAACATAATGCTGATCGTAACGTGCGGTTTTTGAACGCAGTAAAGAGGGTTTATGATACGTGTGTAGATAAATACCTTTAAATAGTTGCTCAACTGTCATATAATAAAACGAGATGCAAATTATACTTCGTAGTTAACAGTTATTTGGCGTACACAGCGAACTGAAGTTTAATGAAAAAAAGTTAACCCTTGGCCCCCGTGCAGGGTCGTACACTGTTTCTCATGTGTTATGTTGCGCCTGTATAAATTAGTTTCACAAATATCCCGGTAGATTAGGCTTAATAAAGGCATTAATAATTTAAACTCATTAACAAATGACTCCGGCGGCTAATGGAGAAAATTTTGAGCGCAATTAAGTTTCTAGGTATTTTAGGGATCGCTAGCTAAATTAATGAGGTTCCACGGCAGTCCACTAGCACGGGTTCAAAATTCGGGCCATACGATTGTGGAATGAAGTTCCCTGCACCATAAGAGACTGCCCATCACTAATATTTTTTTAAATCACTTAATTTTTCTTCAAGGTAGATTGATTCTTGTTTATATGCTATATGTTTGTGTTTAATCAAAATGGGGTAGAAAGGAATGCAGGAGTAGAAGGAGGAGGAGGAGGAATAGGGATAAAACCGGTAATCAGTTCGTAAAATATTTAAAATATGAAATGGCAACAGTAAATCAGCATGAAGTTAGTCGCAAGTTTAACAAATTTCTCCTTAAAAACAAACTATCACTTCATCAAAGCTCAGCGGCTTCTTTAATAGTTGCTTATTAAAGTTAAGCAAATGAGCTTGAAAAATTAAGTGTACTTTCCTAACAACTGGCATATTTCGTATTTTTTCTCAACATTGTCAAATTTTGTGATTTTTGTGGTAAAATGGGACGGGATAAATGGTAACAGGAACAAAATAATGCGCACCTGTCACCCACAATATCTGTGCTGCACGGCGGGGTCCAGCAACACGACAATGAAATCCGTAGAGCGTCGCAAGTTTATGCATCTATGTAAGATGTGGTCGCGCCTTGAGGACTTAAAGATCTTCGTAGAGAAATTGTCTGTGCCTGAAGCGATCAATGATGAGGAGCTCGCGTCAAGAGTTCCTGTAATTATATGACACTAGTTTATTCACAGAGGCCTGGCCCGATAATGCCAGAGTGAAGGGGAGCAGCCTTTTTAGGAATACTTCAGCGTCTACAACTACGATCAGAAAATCGACGTAACCACCGCCGAAAGCAAGAGCTGATAAGACCTTCGACATAATCTACCAAAATGTTCAAAGCATAAAGAGTCGGCTAGTATTGACGGAATACAATTCTTCTGTTGGAGAAGGATCTCGTCACCGTCACGGAGAGTTTTCTGGACTTCTCTATTAGAGATGCAGAGGTGATGGCGGGAGGAGCCCGCCCTGGCATTATACTACACCGAAGCTGCGACCTCGAGACTGAATGTAGAGAGTTATCTCTGGGCGACTTTTTCACATGACGAAGTTCAGTTTACAGTTTGTGTCGTCTATGAGGACCCCAGTAAGATGAAGAAAAAGAAGAAAGTCACATAAGCTGAAAAGGACACCCATTACTTCAGTTGGTTCAACAAAACCGAAGACATTATTTCCGGACTAAGCGGGACCTTAATTATCATCGGCGATTATTATCATTTCTATAAAAAGTGCGTCAGTGTCTGATTCGAATTATTATTGTAATGTTCTTAATGCTTGTGTTTTTGTGACCCACCCAAGAATGAATAGCCATCGTGGCGTACCTTTGTGAAGTTGTTGCCGGAGAGTTTCCGTGGCGTAACCATACGCACCTCCATGCCAGGCAGCAAAGTGCTACGCACTGATCTCTACCTCCCAACTGTCGACGTTATTGTGCCGCTGCTGAAAGCGCAGGGCGCAGACCAGCGATCTGGCCACCTGTATCCTAGCAATATTGGACACCTAGCAACAATGACTGGAATTTTGCCAAAGGCAGTCCTATACGAGCCCATATTTAGCTCATCTTGGGACAATGTTGTTGAGGCTCTGGGTGAAGCCGGTTGGGGACTTCCACGATACCATTCACAGGTTCTTCAATACTTCAATCCCCAAGAAGACCAGGCCTAACCAACCTAAAGGTTACTAGACTTTATCTGGAGCGGTTCAGTGGTGAATTTTGTTATGGTCCTTGCCACTAAGCCTACGCTCCATCCTCCAGCTCCATTTCTAATAGAAATCATCAAAGATACCTGCTGACTTCACTTCATTCAGTGAGCTAAGAGCCAGCATCAAGTGTCACGTAGACCACATAAAAAATATCGAAGGCAGAGTTATCTCGTTGTAACTTTAATAGAAAATTTTAAGACTGTTTTAGGAAATATTCCTAAACTTTTAAACACTTTGATAGAAAAATACAAAATGCAAACAATATAATGGCATTGGTTTGGCAAATTATTAACCGTAAAAATGGCTAAGTTATACTTATAGACAATGACTTCTAGTAGGCGATGAATCTTTCCCAGACCTTATGAAACAAAGAAAATTTAATTCTCACTTCCAAGGCAAGTTGAGACCAATTACGTGTTAGACAGCAACACATTAAAATTAGTAAATGAGTTTCGTGGAATAAATATTGAAAGCAAATTGCACCGAGGGGTTTATATAGTGTCATGTCCTATGCTATCGTGTTGTGGGTGATAGCAGCGGATATTCACATCTTTTTTTTATTACCGAAAAGAGCTATTCAAACAATTTATGGTAATTTCCTCTTATCACATGGTAATTTCCTCTTATCACATAGTGTTCATAATATTTAATAAATATAATACAATATTTAATGATTAATGATTACCTCTGTGGTGTTGCGATGGAAGCTTTCCTTCCTAAGCGAGAGGTCCCGGGTCAGAATCCAGGGTGGGGAGAAATAAAAATAAAATACCCAGATCTTGGATTACATATCTGTGAGGTCGCAGTTTCGGGACCCCTTTGAATTGAAGTTTTTTTTTTACATTTTTTATTGGCCAAGTGAGTTTGGCATAACTTTAATGGCTTTCCATGTATTTAATTATGCTAACGCATCGGTGAAACAAATCTACTATTAATTAAACCTATTTTTGTTTTGTTGTCGTCTAAAAATATTGTACATACCATTATCAGCGATGGTAGCGAATAGATAGAATTATTATGAAGATATTATGGGCAACCAGAGGAGCGAGCTTGGGACTGAAAGTAATGAAAAGCCAAATTAGGCTTGAGTAGGATATTGTTGCTGAATTTCGATTAGGTTATATGTTAGGCTGGAGCTGAGAAGAAGGAAAACCGGAGCGTAACGGAGCGGAGCGGAGCAAAGCTTATGATAGTGAAAACAACAATTAATGATAATAATTTTAGCTGAAATGCGAATTTAGTCTAAAATCAGTCTTGTGTAGTCAGTATTTAAGTTTTTGGGAGAATCCTTTTATGCCTTTCTCTACGATGTTAAATGATTGTTATACCTTTTACCTAAATGATTGTAGCATTTATAATATAATTATAATATTCGGCTCAAGGATTATGCTAAACAAAATTATTACATTTCATATAATTCAAAGCAAATGTAAAACGCTGTTTCTGGTTCCCATAACATTTCAACCAGTTTCCGACGAAATTTTAAAATAGTTGTTGTTTTCGTAATCAGCGATCCGATAAACCATACCAACGACACCCTTGTTGATTTTCAGACTTTGCTCATATTCACCCCATTCTACCCTTTTGGGGGTTGCATTCTGTTTACAAACTGTTTACTCATTTATCGATAGTACACTGACGAGCATTGAAAAAGATCCACCCACAAAATGCCGGGCCGAATTGCCCGAATTTTTTAAAACATTTGATTTAAAATTTGAAAACAATATTTACGTTTTTAATTGGTAATATTCTGATGCGCTGTTAAATGTACTTCAATATTGCAGACGGCGTCATTAAGCTAGCCTTTCCCGTTTAGAAGTAATTTGGTGCTATGTCACTGGAACTTTTTCATTTCTCGTCAGTGTAGTACTCCTGTAAAGTTTCGAATAAATCTTGTTTCCCCATACAAACTTTGGACTCCCGTTTTACCCCCTTAGGGAGTGAACTTTGAAAAATGCTTTCTCAGTGCACTCCCAGACCTCATAAAGGACCTACTTACTAAATTTTGACGGTTTTGGCTGTGCGTTGGCTTTGAATACGCAACTTAATCCCTCTCTTTACTCCTTTAGGATTGGTATTTTGAAAAACACCCCTTATTTTATCCCCTTAGTGGTGGAATTTCCAAAAATCTATCTTTAATGGATTCCTACAATATGCAAGGTATTTTTTGCACAATTTCAAGTCTCTAGGACTAGCGGTTTAGGCTGTGTGTTAAGATATCAGTCAGTCAGTGAGTCAGGACTTTGAATTTGATACATACAGATTGTATTGACAAGACCCGATTAATCATATAATGTTGTATATAATTTAATGTTCTAATGGTAAATAACTTTGAAATTAGCACAACGATTTGGATTTACCTGTAACGTTGTGCAAATTCACTTTAATAATAAATATATAAATAACATAATATACATTGCTCCTGGCCCCACACTAGACTACACGGTATCGTTGGAACCAGAAAAAGCGACGTTATCGACGTTATCGACGACCCGAATGCCGGAGTCGGCAGTGACCCTGCCTACGAAGCCATGGGTCCTGGGTTCGAGTCCCGGTGGGGGCAAATATTTGTTTGATGAGAACGGATGTTTGTACCCTAGTCATGGTTGTTTATCTATCTAAGTATAATATTTATCTCTATAAGTATGTGTATCGTTGTCTAGTACCCAAGATACAGGGAATCCTAGTTTGGGGCTAGATCAATGTGTGGCAATAGTGTCCAACTTATTATTATTATTATCTACAAGTAATCATCTAAGACCTTAGGTATTTCTTTTCTCCACAGTCTGGATTCAAACCCGGGAGCTCTGGCTTGGAAAGTACAGCCTAGAAGTCCTTCTATAACTAACTTTACATTACTGATACATACCTAACTATAACTTTACTAAATTATAACTAACTATAACTATTGTTGACAATACATGCCACGCTCACTGAAGAACCTGAAAAAGAAGCTTAACAGTAGTTTATATGACTGATACATAATGGAGAGCATTAAAACTCGAGAGTGGGTTTATGAAACGAGCCAAACGCGAGTATGTACAGATACTTACACTAGTTAATCTAAACAAATTTCATACGCCCTTTTTGATGTGTTCAGGAACCGCATGTTCGACCGGCATTGTAGCATTGATCATTGCTCTGCACTTGTTTAGCTTGGTCAGTAATACATACTTCACAGACAAATCAGGGGCGGCACGCAGGCGGCCGTCGGCGTTCGAAATTTTAATGTCATAATATGTCCATAATGTATCAGTATAGTTTTTACCAAGTTGTATATCATTATGCTGGTCGTAACTTGCGGTTTTTGGACGCAGTAAAGAGGGTTTATGATACGTGTTTAGATAAAACTAATGTAATTTATAATTGATTTATTGCAAACAAAAGATATAAAAAAGAGTTACATCAAAATTGTGTACAAAGGCGAGCATATATCTAATGAGAGATCTCTTCCAGCAAACCAGGTTAAAGTGGGAAAGCTTGATTGCTGAGCAGGGGTAGACAGGTTGCTCAGCAAAAATCCTTTCCCATCCTAACCTGGTTAGCTGGAAGAGATCTTTATACACTATTTTTATGTAACTCTTTATTTTGTATATGATTTAAATGCAATAACGAAATTATGAATGATAAAAAATATTTAAAAAAAAACGGAAATGCGGAATCCAAGATGGAGCATTTTGTCTTACTTCCCCCCTCAATATGATTCAGTGATTAAGGCTTGGCGCCAGTAGTAAAAAGTTTATTAATAACCCTGACGGTCCCGGAGCCCCGGCGAATTTCAAAGACACTTATTGTTGGATTCATTAAATACTTCTACTATGAAAAGAGTTCAGATTGCAGATATTTTAGTAATATTAGAAGTTTGTGTCCGAAGATGTCAAAGTCAAAGGCTATTTGTCGCTTGTTTCAGCTTTGTGCTATTTTTAGTCGTTGTTGAGAATATTAATCGGTATATGCATTCGGTTCAAGTTCGAATTATATTCGTTATAGGCTACTAAACATTAGGACTGATGTCGATTTGGATGTCTATTTAGATGTCCTAATAAATCACGTGAAAGTCATTAAAGGATATCGTCTTATTCAACCATTGTGTTACTATTACTAGCGTATAGAGACGCTTTCTCAAACAAAAAAACGTGTCGCAATTTGATAACACAGGGGAGCGGGGGTTGCAGCGAGATTTCACATCGCAGCAGAAGTGGCACTGCTTTTGTATTGTACCTACCTAAAAGTAAAAGAACGACCGGAGCTATTTTACCCAACAACAGAGAAGCGAAAAAGGGAAGGGTAATGTGTTTGACCTGTAAATATGTATGTATGTCTGACTGTAGATACAATTGACCATCAAAGAATAGTGGTAACTGGTAGCACACCTTTGTGCTAATGCCACCGATCATAATTTTATGATCGGATTTTAGTGGAAGCTGACCGCGGTTAACTGGATCTACGGATTTCAAGCTTGTATGGAGATGTCAATATTATTCAGAGTTTAACTTAGTGGTTACGAACCCCGAAAATCTCAGATGAAAAAATACTCTGTGCTTCCAAAAATGCACAACATAATTTACATGTAATGCATGGACAGTTGTCACTTCTGCGTAGACCTATTTTGTAACTCTATGATTTCAGCAAAGCGCGGCGGACACATGGCGCGTTGACATAAGTTAAAATTGATATAAAAGTAATTAAATTAGGTGTGATTTTGCAAAAATGCTGAAAGCTTACATGTGGAAAGACACTCCTTTACTTCTATTTAATTTTCCTGTGAAGTATATGCAGTACCTCAGTACACATGAAGGCATATTTACGTAACTCTTTTCACTCCAATGCGTCGAGCTGTCGCATTCGTCCGGCACGGACTGAGCGCGTGTGTTCCAATTAACTTAAATTGGTTTTACAAGAAATCAAGCCGAGGCGTCTACTCTAGTGTATACATAATTTTACTCAAAGTAGACATTTCTATTGCGATTGAAAGACTGTGTTCTAGTACAGTTTATATCATCCCAAATAAAAGGAAAACGTCGCAAACTCGTATGTATCTACGTTTTTTCATAATTTCATAATTTCTTTATTGCACATAAATAATTATATTGACAAGATATATATTAAAATAGTGTACAAAGGCGAGCTTTTCTCTAACAAGAAATCTCTTCCAGTAAACCATGTCAGGATGAGATAGGTTAATCACAGAGCACGAGTAGACCGATGTGTTCAACATACCTTAAATTACAACTCAATAAACTACATACATAAAATATACATCCTAAATATAAATAAATATTAAATATATATACATATATAAATTATAAATACATAAATACTACCTATATTTATAAAGAGATAGGAAGTGCTTCTTCACACGACTTTTAAAGATATTGAGAGTAGGACTATCCCTGATGGGGCAGGGGAGTGCATTCCACAACCGAATGGCCCGGAGTCTAAACCCGTGCTCGTAAGTTGCGGTGTTATGTTGTGGGGTCGTGAGTATAGAAACTGTGTGGGTCCTCCGAGGCCTGCTGGAAGAAACAAATTGAAAACGGTCTCGTAGGTTACAATAACGTTTTTTAATATGTTGTTAGTGCCCTTGAGAGTAATTTATAACCAAGTTTTCAACCCTGAAAACCCTATTGCTTCTCCCGTGGTGCTCGAAAAACTGCGAAATTCTGGCACTTACTGGCACAACCCACTCTCCCTTTGTTTCTTCTGGGGGCAAATTTCGACAAAAACTTTACTGAACTGACGTCTCAAATCTATGAACTACCTATTTCAGGTTTCTACCTCCATTCCGTTTTTTCCTTTTGAAGGTACAGAAACCCAAAATTCGTGGATACATGCGCGTCTGCGATGTTCGATGTGTTAATAAAAACCTTAATCTTAGAATGAATAAGCAATACGCTAAGAGCGTATCAATCCATGAATTGGTTTTGGATGGCAGTGTTGAAACAATACGAAATCCCAATAATGCTTATGCATTGGGTTATGCTAATCATTGTCCATTTGCTTCTAATTCACCTGGCATTAGCATATGAAAACATCTGTAAGCCTAGATGGCACCACAATATTTGATAGCGAAATTATCTGTATTGGCTGACCTATATGTATACCGTATTCGTATAGTACGATCTGTTGTTTAAATCTCACAAACACCCGACATAATTTAGTTAGTTTACGCTTTGAGAAATCTGACTAGTGTCTCTTTTAATGTTAAGTTTGTGAACCTACCTATTTTACATAACTACTTGGGTTTACTTATGTATTCCATTCAATTCGTAAAAATAAGAAACAGACGGAAAACACATAAATTTTTAAGTCGTAGGTACTTAAAACAGACAACTATGTTGGTATTTTTAGTACAGTAACATAGTAAAACCTTTTAATATTCTCCCAACATTGTGACGTATGTGTAGGTAAGCCCCGAGATATTTCAGCACATAGTCGTAGTGCTAAGTCTCACTCAAGTAGACAGGACAGGAAGGCTTTCAAGTAACACCTAGAGCCACTAATTTACGGTCTCAAGTCACGTTCTAGGGTTTAGATGGCACAATCTTGCTTTAGTTGCGATGTGAGGCAGATACTTTTTTCTTCGGTCATTGTAGTTTGTACTTTCTTGGTGGCAATACTCATTCAACTCTCCTTTTTCAGATTTCAAATTCTTTAAACAAATTGTGCCGTGACTGCTGCTCTGAATTGCACTAATCCAATCCTTTTTGAGGCATCGCGATTTTGGACCTCATGCCGTGGTAATAAAATCTAAAACCTATAACGGGAAAATATCTTTCCGGCAAGACCTGGGTCGATGTGGCGTGTTTCCGTAATATACAAGGCCATTACGCATGGGTCTGTAAATTATCGCGTATACTTTGGAACGCAATATTTTCACTTAAGTCTTCCGAACTATACATCAGCATTACGCTGCAAGCGTGTATACTTCGGAATGGTCTACGCCAATTTTATGGTTTCGTTATATACTGCGCTATTGAATGTAAATACTCGATCAATATTTTATGTATATTTATCAGCGATTAATGTCAGAGTTTAAGGGAAATATTAAACCGCACATCAAAAATACTGATTTTCACAGCAAATATCAGGGAAACACTGCGGTAGCTTAGGTGAAGGGTAAACGGGACGAGTGAAGCGAAGTCTCTTTATCTTTCGTGTAAGGTTGAACATGTAAGATCAACAAAAAATACGTAATACAAACAAATAAAATATTTAAAGTGTTTTTATTGAACATTTTTTGCTGTGAAAATCAGTATTATTGATGTGCTATTAAATAATACCTTTGATAGCGTGCGTAAGAGACACTGTATAGTTTGGAACTAAACTTTCGTACGCATTCATTACAAACTATACATTAGTAGAACGAAAAATTCTTGTATATTTCGTTGTTACAATAGTCAATAGTCAATAGTCAAAGTACTTTATTACTGTAGATATTTACATATACTTAGCAAACGTCATTTTTTGCCTCTTCTCTACATTGGACCACTGTGGGAGAAGAAGGGCGTAGAAACTCCCACAGATTTATTTTTAGATCTCTTTTAAAAATAGGTTGTGCTCTTAACTAATACAAATATGAAAAAAATAATAGTTATGATTAATAAGCAGGAATAAATAATTACAAAACTATTAACAGCAAGGTCTGTGTTGAGCCAGATTAACCCCATACAGTCCTGTCATTTAAGTAATCTTGAACATTGTAATATCCCTTTTTCGACAAAGTCGCTTTAACATGCTTTTTAAATTGCTCAAATGGCAATTTCAAAATCTCCAGAGGTATCTTATTGTAGTAGAGAATGCACTGACCCTTGAAAGAATTGCTAACCTTCGCGAGTCTAAAACGGGGCGCACATAGTCTGTGATTATTTCTTAGGTTAACATTACAGCTATCGCTAAGTTTTGAAAATGTTGTAAGGTTCTTGCGTACATACATTATATTTTCGAAAATAAATTGACTAGCTACTGTAAGTATGTCAATTTCTTTAAAAAGCTCTCTTAAGGAGTCTGTTCGTTTTAAATTATAAATTGCTCGAATGGCTCTTTTCTGTAAAATAAAAATAGTTTGAATATCCGCTGCTTTCCCCCACAACAAGATGCCATAGGACATCACACTATGAAAGTAACTAAAATATACTAGCCTAGATGTAGCCACATCCGTGCTTTCTCTGATGTTCCTAACAGCGTAAGCCGCAGAACTTAATTTACCAGCCAATTTATCTATGTGGGGTCCCCACCGCAATTTGGTATCAATGGTTATTCCAAGAAACTTCGTATCATTTACGAATTCCAGCGTGCTGTTGTCTAACACTAAACTGGTCTCAACTTGCCTGACGTTTGGAAGTGAGAATTTGATACACTTGGTTTTACCAGCGTTTAACAATAAATTATTAACTGTGAACCAATTCAAGGTTTAAGACAACACACCATTAACATCATCAAAATCTCCTTTTTGTCTTTCAATTTTGAAGACCATTGAAGTATCATCAGCAAACAACACTATGTCACTTAATTTCTCCACCATGAAAGGCAGATCATTAATATATACCAGGAATAAGAAAGGGCCTAATATGGAACCTTGTGGAACGCCAATTTTAACACCCGATCCATCAGATTTTACGCCGTTAACTTCTGCCTTTTGAATTATATTGCTTAGAAATGATCTTAGTAGATCCAACGCTTTATTTCTAACTCCGTAATGGTTTAATTTAATTAATAGCGTATTATGATCAACACAATCAAACGCCTTCGACAGGTCGCAAAAAACTCCGATAGCATCCTGTGCGGCCTCCCATGCAGAATAAATATGAGATATAAGGGTAATACCTGCATCCGTCGTCCATTTACCCCTAGTGAAACCGTATTGTTTGGCGTGGAGTTGTTTTGTACGGTTGAAGTGTGAGAGCATTTGATTGAGTATAATCTTTGCAAATATTTTACTTAGTGTTGGAAGAACAGATATTGGTCTGAAATTTGAAGGATCACCCTTATCTCCCGACTTGAACAGAGGTATCAGTTTACTGTGTTTCATGAGGTCTGGGAAAGCCCCATCGTCAACACATTTATTGAATATATAAGCTAAGTGTGGGGCTATAACTAGAATTACTGAACCAATGACTTTGACTGATATACCCCACAGGTCTTCCGTATTTTTCCGGATATACATGATGAAATTTTAAATATACATTACTGACGCTAGTGTTATTTTTTAATAGTCTCTGCTTCATATGGAGATGAATTTAGACGGTCTGTTGTGAGTAAGGGTACATTGGTGAAGAATGTTTCAAAAGCTCGAGCAACATCAGCGCTGGATTTAACAACATCATCACTTATCTTTAGGCAGAAATGATTGTCCCTTGGTATAACTTTGCCAGTTTCGCGGTTTATTATTTGCTAAACTGTTTTCATTCTATAATTTGAATTTTGAATTTTTCTATTAATGTGTAAAGATTTTGCAGTTCTAAGTTTTGGAATATTTTTTAACATAGTCATGAAATTTTCGATCAAAGTTATAGGTTTTTTGTTCATAAAGGTCATATAAGATAACTCTACTTTTACGAATTCCAAATGTTGCCCAGTCATTAAATTTAGATTTACCGTTGTAGTCACTGACTTTCTTTAATTTAAAAACTTTATTGAATTCTGTCTGAATAATGTTGAAGAAGTGAGTAGATTTTGTTTGGGTTCTGTTCATCAAAATCCGGTACTGGCAAATTTATATCTAACTTTTTCATATATGTCTCTAGTCTATGGAATGTAATAGGCCTATAAAATGATGGATCAGTCCTATTTTTACTGGCAATTGGGAATGAAACTGTTTGACCACTGTGATCTGAGGGTAAGCAGTTAATTAAATTTTTACTTGTGAATGCACAGTCACAAAAAACGTTATCTAAGCAAGTTTGGCTGGTAAGTGTAATTCTAGTTGGCTCTAGAAATATATGACATAAATTAAAGGATTTAAACAGAGTTATTAATCGTTGTTTCAATGTTGTATATACAAGCAAATCTACATTAAAATCGCCACAAATAATTTACTTTTTTCTGCTATTACAAAGTTTAATGAGGGCATCCTCCATAATTTTCTCGAACATTTCATAATTGCCATGGCCGTTTTCATCTCTCGGAGGTCTGTAGACACAAACAATAATATGGCTATCCAACTCAACACATGATACCTCTATTTGTCTTTCTACAGTAAGTGCAAGAATATCTTTCCGTTGTTTCACCTTAATATTATTTTTTACTAAGAAGTGAGTATCAGCATTCCGAAATATACACGAGCAGAACGCTATGGGAGCGTAATGGCCTTGTATACAACGGAAATACGCGTCAGTGTGTAGATAAATTATGTGATAATGATGCTTTAAATCTCACGATAAACTATACGTCAATGTGTCAATTTTTTAACTAGGTGACATTCACTTGGACTTGCACTTACAAATTATTTAGCTTGGTAGATGTGCATGTATATGTGTGTGTTGGTGGGTAGGTAGGTAAGTACCTAATAAACCAATAAACTATATATTTGGGGTTTATTTGGGTCATTATCATAGGACTGCATTTTATTTTACACCTCCGTCTCATAGTTCATTGTGATCGCTCGGACAAGTCGGACGCGGACGACGTGATCCCAAGTCCTCAGTATATTAGACTAAGCAAACATTCCGAACATGTCATATTTGAATAAGTTAATAAAGGTTCATGTATACAAGTATATCTTATGCCTTGCTACAGTAATGGCGTAAGTCTACATGAAGCGGGAACTATTTTCAACATTCTCTACTCAATAAATATCAAGCTTCAACTTTCGTAAAAATAATGTCAGATTTCATTTTTGATTTATAAGTTGTACTACAAAGCAATATCCGCATTAACCGTTAGAGAAAACAGCGTGGAGATACCTTTACATCAATACCACATATGCTGGTCCCTAGTCATGCAAAATGCAGTATTGAACTAAATAACTGATTGAACGAGGGTGGAACTAGGCTACTGCCACCCGTTTGGAAAAAGGCGTTATGCTTTGTTTATTTTCTTCTGAAATCTGATATGGCCTTAGCATCATATTTCCTTCAAATCCTACATTCGTATTTAGTCATAATGTGTCGAAATATTGATACATTATGGTCATAATGTATCAATATAGTGTAGCTAAAGTAATTAAAACCAAATGTATGTGCGAAACCTTACTGCGAGCTAAGTTATTTCGTGTTACCAGATTCATCCTTTTTACCAGATTCATCCTTTGATTTATACGAAAAGAAAATGGATGAAGTGTTGATTAAAATCAGCGATAAAAACATTTTTTTTATAATTTGTGGTGATTTTAATGTTAATCTGTTAGAGGATAATAATATTTGTACTAGATTAAAATCTTTATTTTTATGTCACAACATGAACTATCTGTTTTTGGAGCCTACTAGAATTACTGCAACATCTGCTACCTGCATTGACAATATATTTACTAACATTACGCCCATTTTCAAATCGGTCATCAATAAATTAATCTCTGATCACTCTGGTCAGATAGGTATATTCAATATTAAAATAAAAAAGGACCAAAAAGAGGATATTACATATGTGCCCGTTAGTGACACTCGGCTTGAACACTACAGGAATAATATTTTAGATAAACTATGGGAAATACCATACAGTGACGATCCAAATTTGTTGTACAACTCAGTATTTAACCTTGTCAAAAATGAATATGATACGGTATTTAAATCAAAAACTATAAAAGTTAATAACAAAGCTTTGTTTAGTGATTGGGCGACAGTTGGAATTCATAGGAGCAGACGAAGATTATATGAACTCTATGAAGAGAAATCATATCACAAAAATACGGCCTTTCTAGATTATGTTCGTAGTTATTCAAAAATGTTTAAACGCGTTTGTGCCATAGCTAAAACTAATTTCATTAAAAACAAAATTGAATCTAGTAGC
Organism: Argyresthia goedartella; assembly: GCA_949825045.1. Classification (NCBI taxonomy): domain Eukaryota; kingdom Metazoa; phylum Arthropoda; class Insecta; order Lepidoptera; family Argyresthiidae; genus Argyresthia; species Argyresthia goedartella. The sequence continues at coordinate 5,543,699 of OX463814.1, forward strand.
AATGTAATGAAAACGACTTGGCAAATTATAAACAGAGAGACTGGAAAGGCCAAAGCTACACATAATAACTTCAAGCTTAAGATAGATAATCAATTGCTAAGTACAGACCTAGAAGTAGCAAAAGCTTTCGAAAATTTCTTTACGGACATTCCAGTTTCAACAACCAAGTCTTTAAATTCATCTCCCGCTGCTGCTGAATCTAAACTTAAACAAAACTTTGAGGATTGTAAAACAGATTTTAAATTTAGGCACGTAAATAATGAAGACATTGTAAAAGCGTTTAAATCCCTGGAAATGAAAAAGACAGCTGACGCCCATGGTCTATCAGTAAAAAATATTAGTTCCATTGTAGATTGTATTGCACCTCACCTTTGTTGTATATTTAATCAATGTATAGATAATGGTGTGTTTCCTGACTTGATGAAACTAAGTAAAGTTATACCTTTATTCAAAGCTGGTAGTACATCAGACCCCACCAATTTTAGACCCATATCGATACTACCAACGCTTAGCAAAATATTTGAAAAACTCATACTTAATCAATTGCAAAGTCATTTTTATCTCAATAATTTAATTCATATTGCTCAGTTTGGTTTCACAAAGTGTCGTTCAACAACCGATGCTGGTGTTGAAATAATCGACAATATTTTTGATGCCTGGGAAGACGCAATGGATGCAATAGGTGTCTTCTGCGATCTATCCAAGGCTTTTGATTGCGTCCATCATGACACTCTTGTCAGGAAGTTACGCCATTATGGTGTAAAAGATCAGGCACTTGGCCTTCTGGAGTCATATCTAACAGATAGGGTTCAGATGTTCGATGTTAATGGGAAAAGATCATCTGGGTCTTCAATAAGTATGGGCGTACCGCAAGGTTCAATTCTTGGTCCTTTCTTGTTTTTAGTATATATTAATGATTTACCTTACCTTGTTAAATCAAAACATGGGTTAGTATTGTTTGCCGATGATACTTCTTTGATATTTAAAGTTAAAAGACAGCAATCAAATTATGACGAGGTAAACAATGCTATCTCTAGTATAGTGAACTGGTTTACTGTTAACAATTTATTACTTAATGAAAAGAAAACTAAATGTATTAAATTCGTGTTACCCAATGTGAACCCGGTAACTACAGACATATTTATAAAAGGACAGAGATTGGACCTTGTGCAGTCGACTGTCTTTTTGGGCATTACTTAAGACGCCAAACTACAATGGGATCCTCAAATAAATAAATTGTCGAACAGACTGAGTTCGGCAGCGTTCGCAGTTAAAAAAATTAGAGCTCTTACCGACGTAGACACCGCTAGATTAGTCTACTTTAGTTACTTTCATAGTCTAATGACCTATGGTATTTTATTGTGGGGTCACGCTGCGAATGCTAATAGTATATTTATTCTGCAGAAACGGGCTGTTCGTGCAATCTATAGATTAGGGCCTAGAGTGTCACTGAGGGAAAAGTTTAAAGAAATCAATATTCTGACATTTGTGTCTCAATATATCTATGACAATCTTGTGTATGTAAAAAGAAATATAACTAATTTTCAGAAGTACAGTGATATACACAATTTTAATACTAGAAATAAAGACAAGTTGGTTGCTTATGTAAGCCGACTACATAAAATTAGTAATTCTTTTAAAGGCAATTACAATAAGGTCCCTACTGATATTAAAAACTTACCTTTAGACAAGTTTAAAATAATAATAAAACAGAAATTGTATAAAAAGTTTACTATAGAATATCTGATTACTTAGAGGACAGATGTCCATGGGAATAGATTGTTTGAGTAACAGGCTGTTTCGATATATAATTAGCATTCATTTTGTAATTTGACAATATTTTATTTGAAAAAGGAAACGCAAAAGATGCGACGACTGTGGAGTTTCTTCGGTGAGCTCTTATCCACAGATTCCGCCATTGTGTTAGTGAACTCACCCAAAAAAATGTAATGATGGATCTAAGTGATGTAACAACATCCTATGGAAATAAATGATTTTTGATTTGATTTGATTTGATTTGATTTGTAAACTCAAGCCCATAAAGTGTGAAGACTAAGCTGCCATAACATCAATCCCTGGACCCCGCTGGAAAAATAACGGCTCAGTGACAATGACCTTAGGTATTCATTGTTAGGCATTAGGAGAGTAATGTTATATGCAATCACAATTAATGGTAGACATAAAGTTGCATAAAGTTGTTAAAGGAAAGGGATTCCAAAAACTTCAGGTAAATAGATAGGGACCTAAAGTTAAACGTCGTCGACGCGACATTGTCACTGTGCCGTCAATTTGCAAGCGGAATTTGGACCAAAACGGCGGAAGTACATTTCGTCTTTCAAATACCATAGGCGTTGTAATGCGAAAACTTTTGCCATAGAAACGCCCTCAAGAATCGGTATTAGGCAAGGTTATACGTTAATAACGGAACTTTAGTAATTTAATGCGAGGAAACTATGCGGATAATAAAACGCATTTGTATTTATGTATAAAGTTTATTATTTACCTCTGTAGGTGGACGTAGAACCAGCTGTATAAAGTCAATGATATTTACAGATGTACCCATCGATATAAATACTAAGAAGAGGCCTTCCCGTATTCAATTTCTTACCATTTTGAGGCTAAGAAAAATAGCGCCCCTGTCGGAATTCGTCGGAACCAAGACAGTACGAAAAATTGTAACGGCGTCACGTTCGGTCACGTTCCGATTTGTGGTGTATAGACACAATATTAGGAAAGTTGATCTACGGATAACTCTCAAATACCCGGTGACTTTTAATCGGTGATTAGGAGTAGAAATTAAATATATCTAGCTAAAATTTTATTTAAGGGGCGAGGTCTCACGCAATTAGCTCATGTTTAATTAATAAAAAGTTGAAACATAATTAAATAGGCTTATTAATTTTTGTCTTTGCCGTTAAATTATGAAAGAGGATGTAAGCTCACAGACATTAGTAGCGTGACTTGGAATTTAAGATCTTGATTTTAATTTGTAAGTAATAAACTACCTAATCATAGAAAAAGTTATGAATTAGTTAGGGGGGGGGGGGGGTAACCAAATGACATTACGAATAGTAATCTAATGACATTACGAATAGTAATCTTGACATTAGAAAAATAACCAAATCGGATCGTTTTTCAAATATAGGAAGCGGGCAGTTTCATTGTGCGTCGCGCGTCGCTACAAAGTTACGTCAGTCGAATGGTTGATTTTCGTTTGAGGATTTTTTCGAGAACAATATTTTATAGATAATCAATTTAAAGCCAATAGTAATTGAAAATACTATATATTTACTTGTGATACGACACTCCCTGTTTTTGTGTTTTGCGATTTGGGTATGATTTACACCTTTTTACGTCGCAGGTCACCATTTTTGTTTTTGCTGCCGATATGTCAATCGGCTGTCACCGTCCAAGCGCGACTGATTGCAAACAGTCCAATTTTCCCGATTTTGTACTGTTTTTGTAGCGACACTTTCAAGCGCTCCGTGCCCTGTCCCTACTATTCAAGTCTGTGGATGTACCACTGTCATTTCCAGCTGTATACAGCGTGACGTTCAATGCCTATGGCACCTTATCTCAAAAACTAATTGTAGATGGCGCTGGTGTAGTTGGAGTGTCTGTCAAAATTGTCAAATTCGGTTTACTTCTTCTCAAAATATATGGCGTGCTAACATCATGACAACTCGAATATCCCAGTCGGTAGTGACCCTGCCTACAAAGACAAGGGTTCTGGGTTCGAGTACCGGTGGGGGCAAATATTTGTTTGATAAGAACGGATGTTTATACCCTAGGCATGGTTGTTTATCTATCTAAGTATAATATTTATCTATATAAGTATGTGTATCGCTGTTTAGTACCCAAGATAAAGGAAATCCTAGTTTTGGGCTAGATCAATGTGTGTAAATACATAGTGTCCAAGGTATTATTAGTATCATTTGAGGTTAATTTTGCCAGTGTCAAGTGTATTTTAAAGATCACGTGACTTGTTTTTGGGTTATGTTTAAACGATTACCAAAAACGCACCTATTTTACTACCAATACATTCGAAATTACTGCCAAAATGGATAAATGTCCATCAAATTGTGTTTGGATAAATGATCACCAAACTTCTTTTTATGTTTTGTGTACTTAAGTTTATGTTTTAAGTATGTTTTGTTATTCTTACATGTTAAACCTAACTCGAAGGATAAAGGGGGCTTCGCTTCACTCACCCCCTTTACCCTTCACCTGAGCTACCGCGGTATTTTGCCCTGATATTTTCTGCAACTTTTGGTGTTCATTTATCCATTTTGGGTAGGAAAAAATATTTTGGTGATCATTATGTTTGTTGTCCTTGTTTTTGAACCTTACCTCAGATGAATGAAACTATTTAATTACTACTACGCCAGTGCCACCAAGCGGTAACAGAGGTGGACATAGTTGCCATTAAAGGCACTTTAGTCACTTCTAATGACCTCTTGATTAAAACGAGATCGTTTGTGTTGTGGGTAGTTAATGGAAGGCCAGAAAAAGGATCCGGTTGTTAATCTATGGGAAATATTAAACTGCACATCAATAATATTGATTTGCTCAACAAATAAACTGAATTTCACAGCAAATATCAGGGCAAATTACTGCGTTTGCCTAGGTGAAGGGTAAAGGGGTTGAACGAAGCGAAGCCTTCTTTATCTTTCGTATTAGGTTGAACATGTAAGAACAACAAAAATACTTCAAACATAAAAAGTGTTTTTGCTGATCCTTTTTTGCTGTGAAAATCAGTATTTTTCATGTGCAATTAAATACTAGCTTTAACCTATTACATAATACGATTGTAAGATTTAAAGGAAATATGATGCTACGCCCTTCTTCTCCCGCAGTGGTCCAAATTAGAGAAAAGAAAAAAAATACGTTTGCTAAGTATATGTAAATATCTACAGTAACAAAGAACTTGGACTTACTTTAGTTAATGAATTCAATAAATAACTAAAAGGTCATTGTACTAAATAAATGAGTGACAAGCGTGATTGTCTCCATAATTTACGATATTCGTTACAACATATTTTATAAATAGATCGACCCGAATGCGTCTTCTGAAAAGACCGTGGGGCCGCGTTGTGCCCCACGGGCTTTTCAGAATTTTAAACCGCCTGAAAAGCCAGAGCGGTACAGCGCGACGCTGCGTTGTACCATACGGGGTTTTCTAGCGGTCACATTGACAATTCATCGTCTGATTAGCCCGTGCGGTATAGCGCCTGCGGCGTTGTGTCCCTTTGGCGTTTCATGAATTAGCTTGTTGTTAAAAAACCGGAGCGCTACAACGCAAACGCGCCTATGTATTTCCTAATTTTAGTAATTCAACATTTATAATTATAATATTATAAGTATAAATTTTGAATTACTTAGTAGTTATATAAGTTACGGCCGTTTTTTTTAATCCTCAGACAATCTTTTTACTGTATGTTTATGTTAAGAATTTGACAGAATTTGTGCCTGTGGAACGTGTGGAATGTTATGGAAGTAATCTGCTCGGTATGTTGCCTACGACACAGGGTATCCTAGTGTGGGGCCAGAAGAAATGTATGTGCTTGTATATAAATGTTTATTGATTGGTAAATTTTGAATAGGTAGGTACTTAGGCACTACAAAAAAAACGTTCAAATGCGAGTTGGACTTTTACACATTGTACAAGAAATCTTAGTTAGGTAGGTATACTAAGGCCCTATTCCAATAAATCCCTATTGAACTGATAAGCTCTATTGAACAGAAACACATAAATAAATAAATTGTGTTTCTAAAATGACAAATTGTATGGGAGCCCCCTTAAATATTTATTGTATTCTGTTTTTTAGTATTTGTTATTATAGCGGCTACATAAATACATCATCTGTGTAACTATCACGGTTCATGAGATACAGCCTGATGACAGACGGACGGACGGTCGGACAGCGGAGGCTTAGTAATAGGGTCCCAATTAACACCCTTCGGGTACGGAACCATGAAAAGAACTCCGTGGTCTAGTGTGTTTCTCGCTTGCTTCGCAAGAAAGAAACATAGGTTCGAATCCTGCCGCTGACCATGTACCAATGGGATGAGTTTGTCCGGATGATCACCGGAAGATAGTGAAAACCGTAAGTTGATAAACTAACGCGTTAGGTGACCAACTATCGACAGATAGCAAACCAGACCGACAGGGTTTAGAATTTACATTTATTTTGTTGTTACATGTCAACCTAACACGAAGACTATTCGGGGGCTTCGCTGCGCTCGCCCTTTCTCTTCACCTAATCTTCCACATTGTTTGACCTGGTATTTCGTTTACAATTCAAGTTTAAACCAGTTTACTATTTATTTATTTATTTTTATTTATTTTTTATTTTATTTTTATTTATTTTACGGTTTTAACCATTAGTTAATCAATTTACGCGTCATATAGAAAGCAGTAAGCTACAATTTACTATCTGTCGATCGTTGAACAACTTACGAGAACAAAAACGTTAGTATATCAACTTACGGTTTTGACTATCTTACGGTGACATATATTTATCTTAAGTACATTATCGGACGTTCTAATCGTGAGGAAACCATCATTAACCCCATAGCTGCGGCGATGGGCTAGCCTCCTGTCATGCAAAATGTAGTAATGATAAACTGGCTAAAAGTGGGCACAATTGTGCCTCTGCCACCTCGTATGGGAAAAGGCATTATGCTATGTTGTGTTGTGTGAAAAGAAATTTAATATCATGTCTGATCCAATCTTGGATTGGAAACTTGATCGTTGATTTTAGACATTGTGATTGGCGTTTGCGATGATAGCTGCGGCGATGGACTAGTCGCATTTCACACAAAATGGAGTTTTGAATAATATATATGGCAAAAGGCGTGACGCTATGTTGTGTTGTTAGGTAGGTAGGTATTTAAATAATGATGATTTTTTAGGGGCTATTAAACACATCGCTTTGTATGAGTCTCCCACCCTTACCTTTATAAAATCTCGTTTACTTACCAACCTAGTTCATTATTTGGTGCTACCTATAGCAGCAACAGAAAAAGAACATTCTGTGAAAATTGCAAATCTCTACCTAGGTATAGATAATTACGAAAATAAACCTTGTTTAAGTAAATGAACCTCGTAAGAGACACTTGTACTTATTGTTTGTTCTGTCATTTACGCGCCAAGTTATCGCAGTTTACCTCTAAAACGTAAGAAATAGGTACAGGAAATAGGTGTGAAGGAGGAACAGGAAGGAGGTGTAATGTGAACAAAAACAAGTGAAACATACAAATAATACTAAAATTATAGGTAGGTACCTACCTTGTTGATAATAATATAATAATAATAATAATACCTTGGACACTATTTACACACATTGATCTAGCCACAAACTAGGATTCCCTGTATCTTGTACTAGACAACGATACACATACTTACATAAATAAATTTTATACTTAGATAGATAAACAACCATGACTAGGTTACAAACATTCGTTCTCATCAAACAAATATTTGCCCACACCGGGACTCGAACCCGGGACCCTTGGCTTCGTAGGCAGGGTTACTGCCGACTCGGCCATTCGGGTCGTAAGTGCATGTTGACACACATATTCTTTTCTGAAACCGTATCGTTTTGGGTTAGGATATCGCCTTTTCAATATCCAGTTGGTGTCGGTATTGGTAGATAACATTTTAATCAACTTATCACACTGTTCTTCGTAGCACTCGCTTTTCGGTTTCCACCGCAACTCGCACGAGAAATTTTATCCTCCACTATTGTCATTGTCTAATCTTATTAACTCAAAATCCTCATCCGAGAATAAGGGTTTGTATTGCAACGATAGGTACTGTACTGACAATAAATAACTGCATAAAAACGGACGTACTAACTCGTAGGGACAACACCTGTATCAAACGCGCTCTCAAACTAAATTCATAAAAAGTAGTCTAAACCGTACTTTCCACAAAGTAATATACATCCCCGTGTGCCCAGTGAAAACAACAATACAGTGGAGAAAACCGTATCGTGATTAGTGCAAAATAACGGAATATATCTTCGATAGCATCATCTATAAATAACAAATTTTAAAAATTAACCAACTCAAGACACCCGCCGCAGCAGTTACCAGTGCTACGTAACGACGCTGACCAGTGCTACGCGCTACGAAGTGCTACGTCCCAGTGATAAGGTGACGTTTTAATGAGGGTTTTCGATACTTTTTCTGCCACCAGGCGGCGCCTCGTAGGCGTCAGGTCTAGATAGTACAAAGTCAGAAAACCCTCGAGGGTTTTCGATACTTTTACAGATAGTACAAAGTCAGAAAACCCTCATTGCGAGCCACGTAAGGATCAACTTTGCGTGCGGCAACAATAACAGCGGTGAGTCACCCGCTAATCTTCACCGGACGAACGAATACAATATCAACAGAAGCGACAGTGTATTTTATCTCTGAGAGGTCATCGGCGGCAACGGCAGCGTTTATAAATTGTTTGATCTAATACAATAATGAATCAGGAAGATAACATAACCTTTAGGCGATACAAATCTAATTCGCTGAGCGATGAATCAATATCATCCTTGTTTGATGATTCAAACAGGAGTTTACCAAACACATCATTCAATAACACCCGAATAACGAACGAAGAGCTCGAGAAACTCAGAAATAAACTACTAAGGGCAGAAAACGAGATTGAGAATTTAAACATAGAAAACGAAAGGCTAAAAGCTAATCTACAGAAATCTCACAAATTGATTGAGATTTATGAAACCATCCAATTTTCCGACACTAATATGACACCAAAAACAGCAAGACGTAGAAAAAAACCAAAGAACGACACGACTAATTCCTGCTCTCAAAATAGGCTACAATATTTTTGCAAAGATCACAGCAAAGATCAACCTTTAGATAATAACACCGCGAAAAACTGTGACAAAGACTCAATAGAAGCACAGCTAAGTGAAGCGAATAAAATAAATGAACACACAATAAATAGTATGAATTCAGTAAGTATAGAGAGTGTAAAGAGCAATCAAGTTAATGAAAATACTGAAGAAAGTGATGGCAGTGAGACACGCAACAAAGATACTATTCAAATACAAGAGACAGGCTATGGCCATCAGCCAACAATTGAAACCACATAACTAGAAACAAATGCTAACAAACAGAAGATAGAAGATATTGGTAACGACAAACAAGTGGAGATATACTGCGAAGTAACCCAAAAGAAGAATAAGGAAACCCATCCATAAAAAGGCATGACAGATAAAAGCAAATCTAAAAATGAAACACTAAACAAGAAGGAGACAAGAACAAAGATATTTATTATTGGTGACCAACAGGCAAGAGAAGTTCAACATGCACTACAAATTCTTGTAGGACCGAGGTAATTGGTTATCTGTTTTTGGAAAGCTGGAGCAAAACTGAGTGACCTGACAAATATAGCGAAAAAGGAAATATCAGAATTGACCAAAAGTGATTTTATGATTCTAATAGGAGGCGTTAACGAGGTCAACCCATTCGAGTTTAAGTCCCAAGCCATTATTTGTTTACATTCAAACAGGAATGTTAATGTCATAGTTACTGAAATACCATTTAATAAGAATCTCCGAGAGCGGAAACAGAACTACGAACTGCAATTTATCTGCAATTAATATGATAATGTGTCTTTTCTGGATATGGAATAAAGCCGGTTTCTCCCAAGAGGGGACCACTTTACAAAGAATCTGAGTAGGAATCTTCTAAGAGAGTTACTTAAAATTAATTACACTATTGTGATGAAGAACAATTCTCAGAAATTGGTCAAATCAAGGAAATCAGTAGGGAAAAAACTGGTCGATAACTGTACTCAAACAGACTCTGAATTAGTTGTAAATAACGCAAGCATTGACAATTTAAACAGCAACAATGATAATGATGATGATCATGATAAAAATGAGAATAATGACATAACCATTAACACTAACAATAGGAAACCTGACTGTTCGATTCCAATTCGATATTCGATCGATGGTTTCTGAACGGCCATTTTGAATTTGACGTTAGCTGCCAACCTAGCAGTTTTTTTTGACAACTGACTGACGAAAGCCCTCGCAATGTAAACGCGTTTTGGTTAGGGTATTGAAATTAAATCGCAGGCCATCTGGAATGTATTCGGGTTTCCCTCAGGATTGTTAATATAGCTGAGTGTGTTATTGTTTCTCGAACCAGATAAAGTTCGCATTTTCGTGCCCGATTGTTTTTACCACGTAACATAACCTGTGTTGGAACACTGTGCTCATTGAAGCTGGCCCGCCAGTCATACCTGGTTGGCTGAAGAACCTGTCTACCAAGAAGAGCCTAGGGTGCACCCGGGCCTTGCAGAGAGACAGGAGGTTGACGGGACCGAAGCACAGACCAGGTTAGATCGACCCCAATTAACTTCAGCTCGGTGAAACGCCGACGTTCACACTTCTTGGCAACTGATCGTTACGCTACCTCGTAGCTGATGGGCCCCTACGAGGTCATTAGGTGCTGAGAAGCCTGAACCATTTTGGTAGCTAGAGCGTGGCTTCCTGAGATTTGCAGCCGTCAAGGGCTCCAGGAAGGCACGATTTGGGACTATCAATCTGTAGGTATAGGCGGTTATTAGGTAACTTGGTTGTTGTTCCTATATCCACATAGATTGGTAGTATTGTAAGCTATAGGTCTATTGCTGGTAGTAGATAGACAGATATTGAATTGAAAATTGCATTGAATTACCAGTTAGTCAATCTATTAGTGGTCTAGTAATGCTATTGAATGAATGTTTTGGTTAACATAGGCAGTTACATATATTGATAGCAGGCTATTACATTGTTTTCAGTTTATAGCAATTTATAACTTGAACTAATATTGACTATCTGTGTGTGTTATAATGATAAAGGGAAACTAAATTGTATTTACAGAATTTATATAGATATAAAACTCGGTTCCTATTGTTTAAGGAAAACAACATTGTTTAAGTTGTGGTTTAGGGTTTCCTCATTTGGGTTGTAGACTGGAGGGTCCAATAAAATTGAGTTACTGCAAATTGTGAGTAAGTATCGTTCCGATCATGTCGTTATCTGAAATCCAGAAGGGTGTTTCTAAGGAACTCAGATGGTTTTCCTCCGCACACGGTCTGATAGACCGTTTAGATAGGCATGATGTGGTATTGGAGCGGTCTATGGACGTTAAGGAACGTTACAATAGGGTGCTCGAATTGTCCGCGCAGGCGGAATCAGTTGATGGTTGCGCACCTGACAGGCTGTCACGGTTGACAGGGGATGTCGACCAATGTATGGAAATGGCAGCTGCTATCACGCAGAAGGCTGCGGACATACGTAGACAGCGCGAGTCCAGCCATGGTGGTGACATTGAAGCACCTCTGCCGCTTCAGGGATCGGGGTCCAGGTTACCTGCCATAACTATGCCTACTTTTGACGGCGTGTCCGGTGAATGGATGAGCTTCATCAATCTGTTCGACAGTTTGGTGCACATGCGATCGGACATTACCAAGTCTGTCAAGATGGCTCAGCTGGTGGCAGCATTGAGGGGTGAGCCTAGGGAGCTGGTCGCTCATTTGACAGTTATGGAGGGTAACTATGAAACGGCCAGGCAATTGTTGGTCAGACTTTACCATAACAAACGGAGGTTGGCCGATGCCCAACTGAACCGTTTGTTTAGTATCCCGGTTGTGAACAATGTCGGGGCCATACAGACGGAGGTTTTGAACCCATTGTTATCCGTCACCAAGGCTCTAGAGAATCTTGGACTTCCGGTTGGTGAATGGTCGTACCTACTGTTGTACATTGTACTTTCCCGCCTACCCGCTGACGTGCAGACTCGTTTCGAACAGTCTCACGGGAGGTCGTCCGAGGACCTGCCCGCCTTCTCCGACTTGGTCGGATTCTTGGAAGAGGAGGCTCGACGGGCAGAGAATTTGGGGTTGACGGTCACCCATCCTTCGGAGCCACAGAGAGCTGCCGGGAGCGCTGTGAGTAGGGGCCCTCCGACGAGGAAGGACCGTACCAACCGGCAGTCGTTTGGGACTGTGAGTGAATTGACCCCACATGGTGAGACCTGCCCATGTTGTAGGCAGATTGGCCATGCTGTGGCCAATTGCAATAAGTTCGGGGAACTTAGGGTTCAGGGACGGCGCCGGATGGCCAAGCAGCGGAGCTGGTGTTTCCTGTGCCTCGGGCCACACATGGCTAGGGACTGCACGCACACGCAAATGTGCGGATAGTGTGGTGGGCCCCACAACAATCTGTTGTGCATGAACCGGTCCGGCCAACAGCCTCCACAGGGCCGTACCCAGGGTGACACGGCATGGGGCCCTGAGAATTCGTTTGCGACTCGGAGCGCAACTCAGGGGCCAACGTCCCCACGTGCACAGGGCAGTACCAGGGTGCAGGGCCGCACTCAGGACCATTACATGGGGGGCCCTGAGTTTTCGGTTGCGACTCAGCATCCGACCCAGCGGGACATTGGGTGTGTTGAGCAGGCCGTAACGGGCGGGTGTCATGGGACACCTTCAAGCTATACGGGTGCGGTTCGGACGCCGCCTCAGTTGTCGCCCCGCTCGTCGCCTCGTCCTCGTCGGTCACATGTGATGTCCTCCCCGCTCATGGAGCGGCCACGGTTGAATTCACGCCCACCCCCCTTTACGGGGAATCGTAGGTTGGGAATGGAACCGGCGCGTGGGCCATTTGTACAATGGGACCCTCTGGCGTATAGCTGCATACCTGATCGGTTACAGGCACAGTGGGGCCCCGGGGGTCCTCGCTAGGAATTTGCGGCCGAACCATTTGTTGCCCCCCAACCGGAGACGGTGGTGTTACCGATCGCCTCTGTGCTTGTTTGGGATTTGGCGGGCAACCCAACATACGTTCGCGCCCTATTAGATTCTGGAGCTCAGGGCTGCATTGTATCGAATGATTTAGCAAAATGGTTGGGCCTCAAGGTAAATAGGTATAATAAATCAATACGGGGCGTGGGGAATGTTACGGTTACGAATGTAGTTGGTCAATCGGTGATCACGTTCTCTCCACGTTATGACATTTTGACAAAAACATCCGTGCAAGCTTTAGTAATGACGCATGTCATGGGCAGACACCCCTTGGTGAAGTTGAATCCGGCCGTTCGATTCCTGACATCAGGACTCAAGTTGGCGGATCCCGATTTTGACACTCCAGCCCCAATCGACCTGCTACTGGGAGCAGACGTTCTGGGTAGGTTTCTGTTGTCGGATCAGCGAGTTCTTCAGCCGGACGGGTTGATTGCTGTGGATACTAAGTTTGGTCACGTGATCATGGGTCCGGCATTGCCAATGGTTAGGCCTGCCGAGTCAGATGGCATACTTATTGGCTCAGCGTTGTCAGACGTTATCCAACGTTACTGGGAGATAGAGGAACCTCCCACCGTTCGTCGAGTCGACGCAGACGAAGAAGAGTGCGAGTTGTTTTACCAGAATAGTACTGGTCGCCTTCGTTCTGGTCGTTTTGTAACTCGACTGCCTTTCAGGGCCGATCGACCGCCACTAGGAGAATCTAGGAAGATGGCTGAGACGAGATTGATGTCGATGGAGCGTAGGATGACAAGGGACGCCGTATTTAAACAAAAATATGTTGATTTCATGAGGGAGTATGAGTCGTTAGGACACATGTCGGTATCGGGTGTGGACTGGAGATCTGAGGATCATTGTTTCCTTCCACACCATGCCGTCCTACGAACCCCTACCGGCAAGATTCGAGTTGTTTTTGATGGGTCAGCACCTACCTCGAACGGGATGTCCCTGAATCAGTGTCTACATTCGGGACCCAAATTGAGTCGTGATATTTCGGATATTCTCACGAGCTTTCGGAGGCACCAGATTGTATTTGTCGCAGACATTCGGATGATGTTTAGGCAAACGGTAATTCATCCGGCTGACAGAAGGTATCAGTTGATACTTTGGCGTGAGTCCACGGCTGAGCCAGTCAAGGTCTATGAGTTAAACACGAACACGTATGGGTTACGGTCTAGCCCGTATTTGGCGATGCGTACCCTGCGGGAGTTGGCGTCGCGTGACCGTGTGAGCTATCCTAGAGCCGCCGCTATCCTGGAGCAAGATTTCTACGTCGATGACGTCTGCACAGGGGCAGCCAGTGTAGAGGAAGCTCTGGACCGACGTGACGAGCTCATTCAATTGCTGGAACGAGGCGGTTATGAACTACGTAAGTGGATGTCCAACTCCCCTGAGTTGATGGCTGGTCTCCCAGATGAGTTTCAACAAGACCCGCACGTTTTTGAGAATCCTGACAACCCTAACATGTTGTCAGTACTTGGAATTCAGTACCGGCCCGTCCATGATGAGTTTACCTATCGGGTGGTTTTAGAAACACCGAAGGCCTGGACGAAGCGTTCAGTAGTGTCAACGATTGCGAGAACGTTCAACCCGAATGGATGGATTTCTCCAGTCACCTTTGCTCTCAAATGTTTTATGCAAAGGCTATGGGCGGCTCAGTTGACCTGGGACACCCACCTCTCAGGTGATTTGTTGACTGATTGGACGCTTTAGCGATATGTTGTAGATGGTGTGAAGAGTTGTTGTAAGAAAACAACGAAATAGCAAACAAGCAGATACGTTTGTATTCACAAGCACCACAGTTTATATACAGCTAGCACAAGCAGTTTATAGAAGGAGAGATAGCACAGGAATAGTAGAAGAAGAAAGATCGAAGCAACGATACAAACAGAAGTTAAAATGCGTAAAACATATACGAAACAAAGACGCGATAGTGCGCGGTAGTACAGCGAGCGACGCGGGCTTCGCGTGGCTCTGATAATTTGCGACTGGCGGCGGGCGTCGCCGGTCGGCCGATCGAGGACTCGGCACTCGAGCGCAGCGTGTACATCTAGCTATGTAAGTATACAGGCGCTGCGAGTTGTGAAACATACGGCCCGCCGCATACTACGGATATCGCCCGGCTTTGCTTGTGAATTATGAAATATTATGTGTGTATGTAGTTTTGTGTGTCATAAATAAATGTGTGTATTTATATATTTATATGTAAGTTACCTACATCACTCCCCTCGAGAGACCGTGTCTACGGGCGATAGTAGTCAGGAAAATGTACTTTCCTTCCTGAACGAGTTGTTCGTATGACGGGAGTGTCGGGGACGTCAGGGATGTTAGGCGGATCCCGTGACTGTGACTGTTGAGTATATGTTGAAATGATATCAGGATTTGATGGGGATACGTCATCAGACAGTATGTAGGCTGGTTTAAGGCGGTCTACGCTTACTGTATTGTCTTTCCCTTTTAGGCGTATAGTAAAATATTTGGCACCTCGTTTTAACACTTCGTGTGGCCCTGTGTATGCAGGCTGAAGTGAGCCACGTAGCATGTCTTCCCGTAGGAATACGTGGCTACATGTGGCGAGATCTTTGTAAACGAAGGTTTTGTGTGCCGAGTGATGCTGTGTTGGTACTGGACGTACGGTTTCTGCGAAAGACTTCAAGCGGGCTGAAAAATCCGTTATATCTGTTGTGTACCAAGAAAAATTGTCGCCGAAAAATTCGCCGGGTAGGCGAAGTGGCTCGCCATAGACGAGCTCGGCCGACGAAGTTTGAAGGTCTTCTTTAATGGCACTCCTGATACCGAGGAGTACTAATGGCAACGTCTCGGTCCATTTCGCGTCTGCGTGACAGGTTATGGCTGCCTTCAGCTGCCGATGGAAACGCTCCACTAAGCCGTTACATTGCGGGTGATACGCCGTTGTCTTCCGATGATCGAACCCAATCGATCTGGACAGCTGCTGAAATAGCGCTGAATTGAACTGTCGTCCGCGGTCGGTTACGACCTCTATGGGACAACCATAGCGAGACACCCAGCAAGAAATGAAAGCTTTGGCCACTGTTTCAGCAGTGATATCGGTGATTGGTACCACTTCTGGCCATCGCGTGAAGCGATCGACAAGTGTAAGACAGTACCGATATTCACCATCTGGAGGTAATGGTCCGATGAGGTCTAGGTGTACATGTTTGAAACGCGCTGAAGGCAAATTTAGGGTACCAATAGGTGATGTTACGTGTCTATTTACCTTCGAGCGCTGGCACGCCAAACATGCCTTAGACCATTCGCGACAGTTGTTACGCATCAGTGGCCAAGCGAAGCGTTGTGCGACGAGCTTGGCTGTTGCGTTAGCTCCTGGATGGCTGAGTGAGTGAAGGCAGTTAAATACCTGCCGACGCAGTTCCATGGGGACGAAAGGTCTGGGGGTTGATGTACTGACATCACAGTACATTTCGGTACTACTCCCAGGTACCAACATCTTTGTAAGACGGAGTGCACTATCGCCTTGGAGATGCTCAGCTAGATCAGGATCAGTGGCTTGTAGCTTGGCCATGATTTCTAAATCGACTGGTTTCTGCAGTTCACAAATACGGGAAAGCGTATCGGCAACGACATTGTCTTTTCCCGAAATGTGACGCACGTCCGTTGTAAACTGCGAAATAAAATCTAAGTGCCTGTACTGACGAGGTGAGCAGTTACTTTTGCGCTCGTGAAAAGCGTAACAAA
Organism: Argyresthia goedartella; assembly: GCA_949825045.1. NCBI lineage: Eukaryota > Metazoa > Arthropoda > Insecta > Lepidoptera > Argyresthiidae > Argyresthia > Argyresthia goedartella. Next base: position 5,560,233 of record OX463814.1, read on the forward strand.
GTGGCTTGTGGTCAGTAAAGATAGTAAAATCAGTGGCCTCAAGCATATGGCGAAAATATTTTATGCTCTCGTATATGGCAAGGAGCTCACGATCGTACGGAGAGTATTTCGATTGCGACGGGCTCAACTTTCGTGAGAAAAACGCTAATGGTTGCCAATGTCCGTCTTTTTGTTGCTGGAGGACCCCACCTATCGCCGTGTCAGAGGCGTCAGTGACAAGTCCTAACTTAGCATGCGTATCAGGATGTGACAAAAGAGCTGCGTCGCAAAGGTTTTTCTTGCAAGCTTCAAAAGCTTCGAGGGACTGTCCCGTGATGTTGACAGGATGAGAGGCTTTTACTGATCCAGTCAGTAAGGCATTTAGAGGCGCTTGTATCTGGGCAGCATTGGGCATAAATCGCCTGTAAAAATTTACCATGCCCAGAAATCTTCTAAGCTCTCTGACTGTTTTGGGCAAAGGGAATTTGGAGATAGCTTCTACTTTGCTCTCTAAAGGTTTTGTGCCAGCTTCTGATATTTGGTAACCGAGAAATGTGACCTCGGAGACTCCGAAGACACACTTTTTTGTGTTGACGAGTACGCCATAATTTCTCATACGAGTAAATAGTTGACGCAAGTGATCTTCGTGCTCGGCCTGGGTTTTACTAAATATCAGAAAGTCGTCCAAGTATGGGTAGCAAAATTCGAAGCCTCGGGTCATCTCGTCGACAAATCGTTGGAATGTTGCTCCCGCGTTTCTTAACCCGAAAGTCATATAGGGAAATTCGAATAAACCGAATGGGGTGGTTATTGCGGTCTTTGGGATATCGTCATTTGCCACTGGGATGAAATGATAGGCTTTCACCAAATCTACCACAGAAAAGTACTTACATCCTGCAAGGGAGTGTGAAAAATCGTGTATATGGCGAATCGGATATTGGTCTGGTATTGTCCTAGCGTTTAATAACCTATAGTCACCGCAAGGGCGCCACCCGTTGTCCCTTTTCGCTGCAAGGTGTAGGGGTGATGCCCACTGACTGTCTGACGGACGTGCTATGCCGTCAGCTAGCATAGCGTCAAACTCGTGTTTGGCTATTTTAAGTTTGTCGGGAGCTAAACGGCGAGGTGAGCATGATACTGGATGACCTGGTGTTGTTCGTATGTGGTGTGTAGTATTGTGTTTGACGATATCCGGAATACCAGCGGGTCGTGTTATTTCCGGAAAATCAGATAAAATTTCATGATACCTACTATTGCCACCAGTCGAAATTTTTACGCTAGATACAAGACAATCAGGTGTGGCTACAGTAGTAATTGCACTGACATTGGTTAGGCTATCGACGAGTTTTTGATTGCCTACGTCAACGATAAGTTGGTAAAATGACAAAAAATCTACGCCAATGATCGGTTTCGTGACGTCGGCAACCACAAATCGCCAAGGATAATTACGGCGTAAACCTAAGTTCAAATTTAACTGAGTATAGCCATATGTGTCGATAGCCGAACCATTGGCGGCGCTAAGTTGATAATCGGTTCTATTTCTAAGTTCATTGAGCGTGGCAACAGGATATACACAAACATCACTTCCGGTGTCTATTAGAAAGTTTCTTTTTGTTGCACGATCCATGACGAAGAGGCGGCCGGTGGAGTTCTGGCAGTCATCGGTCGCCATCACTGACTGCCTGGATTGTTTCCCGACTTGGAGTTGAAGTCACAGGGTTTCACGCAGTTACTCGCTTTTGCCCCGTGTTTGTGATGATACCAGCATACTGGGAAACGCCGATAGTTTGATTGCGATCGGGTGCACGACGATGACTGGCTACGTGACCGATGCCTTTGGTGTCGCTCACGATGACGGGACTGCCTTGCGTTAACTTGGGTTGAGAGAGCGCTTACTTGTTTCGCCAATTCGGTCATTTGGCGCGTCAGTTGGTCGATCGCTGATGACGGCGATGATACGGCGGCTACTTGCTGTGACGGCGTCGCAATATCATTTATACGATCGGCAAGTTCGGCGAGGTCATCCAATGACAACGATGGTTGCGACGCGACGATAGGCTGCATTCCCGCGGGCAAACGGCTCGTCCATAGCATCCGCAAGAAGTCCTCAGGAATGGCTGGTCCGGCGAGGTGTTGCAGGTGCCGCAAAAATCGCGATGGTTTCCTGTTTCCTAACTGTTCATGCATGAGCAATTGTTTCACCTTGTTTTCGCGTGAGACAGATAATCGCTTGATAAGTTCTGACTTGAGGCGGACGTAGTCAGCCGGACCGGTCAGTATGTCCTCCACCTCTGCTGCATATTGTCTGTCGAGTGTCGCCAGTACATGATAAAATTTTGTTGCATCTTCGGTAATCCGCATTATTGCAAACTGTCCCTCCACCTGAGCGAACCAAATTGCTGGTTTTTCCGGCCAGAATGGAGGTATTCGCATATGCACGGGCGGTGTAGGCGTTGGCGCTATGGGCGCGGTCGCTGCGTCCACAAACTCGGAGTCGACCATTTTATCGGGCTTTTTTGTACGTACGGTTACATTTGCTTCCGTGTCTGACATTCCTGCCTTCGTTTTGTGTTCGTCGGGGTCACCAGTTTAGCGATATGTTGTAGATGGTGTGAAGAGTTGTTGTAAGAAAACAACGAAATAGCAAACAAGCAGATACGTTTGTATTCACAAGCACCACAGTTTATATACAGCTAGCACAAGCAGTTTATAGAAGGAGAGATAGCACAGGAATAGTAGAAGAAGAAAGATCGAAGCAACGATACAAACAGAAGTTAAAATGCGTAAAACATATACGAAACAAAGACGCGATAGTGCGCGGTAGTACAGCGAGCGACGCGGGCTTCGCGTGGCTCTGATAATTTGCGACTGGCGGCGGGCGTCGCCGGTCGGCCGATCGAGGACTCGGCACTCGAGCGCAGCGTGTACATCTAGCTATGTAAGTATACAGGCGCTGCGAGTTGTGAAACATACGGCCCGCCGCATACTACGGATATCGCCCGGCTTTGCTTGTGAATTATGAAATATTATGTGTGTATGTAGTTTTGTGTGTCATAAATAAATGTGTGTATTTATATATTTATATGTAAGTTACCTACAGACGCGAATGTTCACCTCGCTATCGGACATAAATAATGTATCGCTGCCGAGGAAATTGGTCCCTGCTGGGGATTACAGGGCAACCCTTCACGGGTTTTGTGATGCCTCTGAACGAGGGTTTGCGGCAGCGGTTTATTTGCGAACCGTCACCTCCACCGGGGAGGTCGACGTGCGTTTGGTTTTGGTTAAAAGCAAGGTAGCGCCTATTCGGACAAGGATGACGATTCCAAAACTGGAACTGTCCGGGGCTGCTCTTTTGACCAAACTTTTGAATCACACTCTAACAGTGTTGCGTGGGTCAGTGGTTTTGGAGGATACGGTGTACGCTTGGACGGACAGCCAGATTGTTTTGTGCTGGCTGAAGGCTTCGGTCCATAACTTAGAGGTTTTTGTTGCGAACCGTGACTCCCAGATTGTGTCGTCTGAGGTCCCACTGACCTGGAGACATGTACCAGGAGAATTGAACCCGTCTGATTGTGCATCCAGGGGATGTCAGGCTCCTGAACTCGTTAGACACCATTTGTGGTGGGGACCACCCTGGCTTGCCAAGAGAGAATCGGACTGGCCCCACGGCAATGTAGTAGTATCTTCGGATCATGGCCCCAGAGCGGCCGTGCATGTTACCCAGAAGGCTGAGGACCCTGACGCCGGGTTTCTGCTGGACCGGTATAGCTCACTTGACAAGTTGATAAACGTGTCCACTTGGATTAGGAGATTCGCTCGAAATTGTCGTACTCCTCGCGATCAGCGAACGTTGAACCCTATTCTGACTCCGGCAGAGCGAAACGAGTCGCTATTGAATTTGGTCCGGTTGGTACAGTCCTCGAAGTTTGGGGCAGAATTGGAGATTATACGAAGTGGACGTTCGAAATTGAAGGGAGCCGTCACGCGTCTCAACCCCTTTGTTGATTCGACCGGGTTACTTCGGGTAGGAGGAAGATTGCGCAGTGCGAATCTGTCGTATTCGGCTCGTCACCCACTTCTGCTCCCCAAGGGGGGACAGTTAGTTGAATTGCTGGTGACTGATCGTCATATTAAAAACGCGCATGCCGGCTGTAACGCGTTGTTGGCCACGCTCCAGCGGGAGTTTTGGATCTTATCTGCCCGCCGTGTCATACGGAACATCGTGTTTCGGTGCATGCCTTGTTATCAACTTAAGGCTGCCACGATGCAACCTCTCATGGGGGACTTGCCTCCTGATCGTGTGAATGAGGTCAGACCGTTTTCAGGTATTGGTACGGATTTTGCAGGACCGTTTATGGTGAAGAGTTCACGATTGCGTACCGCTAGGCAATACAAGGCGTACCTATGTGTGTTTGTTTGTTTATCCACCAAGGCGGTACATCTCGAGCTCGTTGCTGATCTCTCGACAGAGGCTTTCATTGCTTGTTTGGATAGGTTTGTTTCTCGAAGGGGACTTCCAACTTTGATCCGCTCTGATAACGGCACTAACTACATCGGTGCGGAACGATACTTACGAGAGATAGTCAACTTTTTGAATGTAAATAAGGTGGATATTGGAACGGCCCTCTCCCGTCGGGGTATACAGTGGACCTTCAGCCCACCGATTTGCCCCCACTGGGGTGGGATTTTTGAGGCCGTAGTTAAGTCAGCTAAGACGCACTTGGGGCGTATAGTAGGTCAGACCGCGCTGACTTTTGAGGAGCTCGCGACATTGTTTTGTAAGATCGAGGCCGTTCTCAATTCGCGACCGTTGTGTCCGCTCAGCTCGGATCCAAATGACCTGGAGGCTCTGACCCCAGGCCATTTCTTGATAGGACAGCCACTTAACGCGTTGCCCGAGCACCCCTTCGAGGGAGTGAAATTGTATCGGTTGTCAAGGTATCAGATGTTGCAGCAGTTTACTCAGAATTTCTGGAAGCGTTGGTCGCTCGAGTATCTGCATATCTTACAACAGCGCCTTAAGTGGACTGACAAAACTAGCCCCCCTAGTGTTGGTGACCTCGTTCTGGTTAAGGATGCTAACCTACCGCCACTACGTTGGCGCAGGGGGCGCATTGTTAACTTGTTCCCTGGCAAGGACGGGACCCCCCGGTCTGCAGAGGTTCTAGTAGGAGGCTCGGTTCTAAAACGAGCGGTAGCAACGTTGTCTCGGCTGCCCGTAGATTAGGGGACAGGTGGGTGCCTGTCCGGGCGGGTGATTGTTCGATTCCAATTCGATATTCGATCGATGGTTTCTGAACGGCCATTTTGAATTTTACGTTAGCTGCCAACCTAGCAGTTTTTTTTGACAACTGACTGACGAAAGCCCTCGCAATGTAAACGCGTTTTGGTTAGGGTATTGAAATTAAATCGCAGGCCATCTGGAATGTATTCGGGTTTCCCTCAGGATTGTTAATATAGCTGAGTGTGTTATTGTTTCTCGAACCAGATAAAGTTCGCATTTTCGTGCCCGATTGTTTTTACCACGTAACATAACCTGTGTTGGAACACTGTGCTCATTGAAGCTGGCCCGCCAGTCATACCTGGTTGGCTGAAGAACCTGTCTACCAAGAAGAGCCTAGGGTGCACCCGGGCCTTGCAGAGAGACAGGAGGTTGACGGGACCGAAGCACAGACCAGGTTAGATCGACCCCAATTAACTTCAGCTCGGTGAAACGCCGACGTTCACACTTCTTGGCAACTGATCGTTACGCTACCTCGTAGCTGATGGGCCCCTACGAGGTCATTAGGTGCTGAGAAGCCTGAACACTGACAAAACTATCACCAATAATACTTTTTCTCATGTATAACACTGTTAATTATTGACTGTTCACTTAAATGAATTAACTGAAGAAAACAAACAAGTGGACATAATCTGTATAACCTAATATAATATGATGGTAAGCGTTGAGGTCCATTTAAATATACCAAACTTTGTATTAGCAGCCCACTTTTCAAGACGAAATAGAAATGGCGGTTCATGCATACTAGTGAAAAAAAGTCACAAATTCAAGACAATTTCCGAGGTACAAAACCTAAGCATTCCTAACTTAATTGAGGTTTGTGCCATCGAACTAACAGAACATAATATTATTACTATATGTTTGAATAGAGTACCTCCACAAAAAGATAAAGCTAATCTTCTTGATGTATTCCTCACTAAATTAGACGATATTCTCAAACTTTTCTGCTACAAGAATAAGCGTTTAATAATCGGAGGAGATTTCAACATCGACCTACTTAAATAAAATGCTACAAAAAACAATTTGTAGAAATATTATGGAGTAACAATATGAAACCGCATTTTACTGAACCTACTCGTCTAAGCAGTGGAACTTGTATTGACAATTTCATACATAACGTACGTGGATGCAAGGGTGAAGTTATAGAGCTCGCACTCTCTGACAGCGCAACTACTACATTGTCCTAAAAAAGAGTTATTCAATGCCTCAATACTTTATTGCGAGACAAGACCTTAGTGATAAAAATATCACGAAATTCAATAATTATCTATCTCAGCTTAAATTGAGCGACGTTTACGACACCAACAATCCCGATCAAGCATTCAACTCATTTCATGATATTTTCACACTATTGCACGATCTATGTTTTCCCATCAAAAGATTTAAGATTAACACGTTTCATAAATCAAATTGGGTTTCCAAAGGTATTTTAAACGGTGCTGTAAAAGAAAAAGGAAAATAAAGAAATAATCCCGATTCTGTCAATAGAGATTTATTTAAAGAGTATTCCAAACGCTTAAAAAAGATAATGGAACTTACACAGAAATCACAAAATGACTACATAATTAAATCATCTACAAACAAATGTAAAGCGGTATGGATAATAATTAATAAGTCCAAAATAAATGCGCCAAAAGGGTATATAAAAAGTATACGGCATGACGGGACTTTCATCATAGACCCAAAGGATATAGCACAAGCTTTCAATAATAACTTTATAGATCAAGTGAAGCCCCAAAATGACATGCATTCTAATAATAATAATAATACCTCAACTACAATTTCAAAACATAATACAATTAATGCTAATAATTCGACTACATCTTTGATATTTAACTTAAGCAAATCTATGTTCATGACTCCAACAAACCCCTATGACATCCACAAATACATTCCAGCTCTTTAATGATGGAATCTCGACTAAAGTTACTAAGGCTGTAAGTTCCATAATAGCGCCTGTTATCAGCTACATAGTTAATATTAGTATAGAAAACGAGTTGTAAAGCCACTCTTTAAAAAGATGATAGGGAAAATATTAATTTCTATAGACCGATAGCCCATAAACCTATTTACTAAAAAATATTTGAAAAAGTTATTTTTGACATACTTTATCATCATCAAGAATTTAATAAAATATTGACGATTGAACAGAAGGGAATTTGGAGAAACAAAAATATTTATATGGCGTTATATGACTTTTACACAAAATAATGAAAAATGTTGATATAGGTACACCTGTGACATCATTATTCATGGACCTTACAAAGGCATTTGACTATGTGGATCACAACACTTTGCTAAATAAACTAAGCAGTTGTGGCATTCGAGGTAATGTACAAAACCTACTTAAATCATACCTGAGCGAACACACGCAATTAACACAAGTTAACAGAATATGTCCAAAAACAAAGACAGAGCTTGTATACAGCTCTGAAATTATAAATATTCCTTACGGTGTACCTCGACGGAGTGTACTAGGTCCTCTGTTATTTATTATATACATTAATGATTTCCCCAAAGCCATACATCACCCAATGGTATTATTTGCTGACGACAGTACCGTAACATTTGTTGGGGAAAATCTTGACAACTATGAAATTGACATAAAAAATACTTTGAAATTTATAATTGAATGGCTTGATAAAAATAATCTTATAATTAATCTTAACAAAACGAAATTGATGACATTTGCATTAGGGCGTAAACAATAATTGACATTGAATATAAATTATTTAGGTAAAAAAATTGAACATACAGAGACTATTTAGTTTTTAGGCTTACACATCGATTGCAAAATGTCCTGGAACACGCATATCGAAAAACTACAAAAACAACTTAATCAGTTTTCGTATGCCCTGTACATGCTCGCCAAGACTGTAAACACTGATGCCGTAATTGCCGCGCGCCACGGCTTTATTGAATCCTCCTTGAGATACGGTATAATTTTCTGGGGCAATGCCACAGGCAATGACAAAATATTTAAAGCACAGAAGAAGTGTATTAGGGCAGTGTGTAAACTTGTCCCTACGGATAGCTGCAAACCCTTTTTTAATAAACTTAAACTTCTGACCTTGCACTATTTGTAAAGAGTAATTTACACCTCTATAAAATGTTAGAAAGCAAACGTCAGGCAAATAAGCTCTCTGCTGAGCAAAATAGAAGTGCTTACTATGGCAAGAGTATATTCAATATGTCAACCCGAATATTTAACAAGCTTCCGCAAAATGGTAGAGAAACTGAGCATTTACATGCCTTTAAAAATAAATTTAAAACTCTGCTCGTTAATGCAACTTTTTATTCAGTCAACGAATACTTGACTTACACATGAGAATAATAAATAAGTTAATTATATTATGGACTGACATTACAATCATATTTTATTAACCTACATTTGACTTGTAATTAATTTGTGTACTTAAATGTAATTTGCATACCTATGTTTATATCATGTGAAACTAACATTAGATATTTAAGACACCTTATGTACACCATGATTAGCAAATAAAGTTTCTATTCTATTCTAAAAAAAATCACCGCTGAGAAGATGTGATCTTGCAACGCACGTGTTTTCCAAAACTGCCTAATAATATTATTGGATCTCTTTTTTCCAATCATTAATAAGATACTCAGTGCTCTCTTTCACGTCTGGCGCATGAGTCGCGCCGCACGCGCATGGTGCGCTAATCCGCTTTCTCTTTCATGCCTAGCGCATGCAAGGGTCGCACAGGTCGCAAGCGTTGTACCCCACGGGCTATTCAGGCGATGAAATGTTAATATGACCGCTAGAAAACCCCGTGTGGTACAACGCAGCGTCGCGCTGTACCGCTCTGGCTTTTCAGGCAGTTTAAAATTCTGAAAAGCCCGTGGGGCACAACGCCGCCCAGCGTTGTACCCAACGGGCTTTTCAGAAGACGCAACCCGAATCGCAAAATCTGAATTAGAAAGAAGTGTCCGGTGTTTGCGTATTTAAAAATAAAATTTTGGTATACGGACACCATTTACACGGTTTCATATTCAAATTCCACTCAAATAACTTATTAAGAAGTTTTAGAATTTGCGAGTAATGCCTCTATTTTCGAATTTCAAACAATATGCATTAAAATAGTGAGCTTTTAGACTGGATTTATCACTCATATTTATTCAGTCGAAAGATAAAAGTTTAGGCTATTATTAAGTCTTGTTGTATGATTTACCAGGTCTTGGATGTTTATATGTGTGTGACGTCGCTGTTTCTGGTTGCCACGACACAGGGTATCCTAGTGTGGGTTCAGAAGCAATGAATGTGCCTGTATGTAAATGATTATGTAACCTATACATTCTGTGTAACATTATTTTTGACGTTTCCATACAATTTGGGCCGAGCAGATGACCGATTAGAGCGGAGAAATGTAAAATAAACTCAGCCATATCGATTTCATAGAGTAAGCTTCTCGGAAGAATATCCCAACAAACCCTTAAAATATGTTTACACCTATCTGTTACACTCTGTATAGACGCATTATTAATTTTGAAACACAGATGGGAGCTCCACCGTCGAGATAAGCTGGAAAACTCGTGAAAACAAGCGATATAATACTCCTTTGACTAATTATTTCCGAGAAAATAATACTTTGCATGAATACTGGCCCTGTCAGTTCTGAAAGTTAGTTTAGGGAGACATTTAGCTTGAAGTCAAATGTTTATGTATTTACTTAAATTGATAAGTCAATGTATATAGGCCTTCCCAAAAATTAAAATAGATGACCTCGGAGCTATTGCTCGACCTCATCAATCATAACCTCTCTTATTAAAAGTTTGACCCTAGTAAAATATCTCTTTCTTTTTCATTTGCCACTTTCGCTTAGTTTTTTAAAGCCAGTTTATGTATTTACTTAAAGTGATAAGTCAATGTATATAGGCCTTTCCAAAAATAATAGATGACCCCGGATCTATTGCTCAACCTCATCAATCATGACCTCTCTAATTAAAACTTTGACCCTAGTAAAATATCTCTTTCTTTTTCATTTGCCACTTTCGCTTAGTTTTTTAAAGCCATTTTTACAAACGATGACACTTGATCATGAGCTTTCATTTAATTTCACAGGAATAATTAAACTACTAAACACTATTCCTTAAAATGTGTATAAAACAAAAAAATAAAATTTTAGCTATATAAACATAGATAATTAAGGAGCGGGGTCCCAAGGGGTAGTGTAATGGGATTTTTACTATTTTTGGCACGTATTAACTACTAGCCTAAAGTACTTAGTACGACATCTTATGATGCTATTTGCGTACGATATTATTTTCGGAGACGTAACAAATGAACTTATAAACAAATGTATCACACGAAGCCTAAAATAATAAAATGGCTCGATAGCAACAATCTTCTAATAAATAGGCATGTATTGAAACGCTGAACAAATAATTCCTGTTTTATTTATCAAAATATCTCAAAACTGCAACAATAATACTGACCTCCTCACCTGACCCGCACCTCAGAATTTACCCATAAAACAAAATAAATTTTGCAAACTGTTTAAGTAATTATGTTAAACCGTTATACTAAGTGATAAAACTTAAACCCAACTTTACTTGAACCAAGCACCTTTGGGGCCCCTAAATTTACCTTATAAAAAACACCATTTACTCAACCATTATTATCTAATCAATCATTCAAAAAATCACCTAAATGCAAATATAATAACAACAAAGACCTATAAATCAGATTTTGAAATTTATTTTTTGCAATTGCTATGTAAAAGAAACTGAATTAATTCGGGTAGTATTTACCGCATATCTAATAGGTCCAATTTGCACAGCAAAATTGATCAACAAAAACACATATGATTCTTATGCTCTTACATGTTCAAATATGGTGTTCAACCTTAAATATAAACAACACAAAAAATACATTTCATAATAATATAAACAGTCAAATGGGAGTCGGAATTGCGCAAGTTCTGTCTGTGCCAAAGTCTGTAGAGTGGTGTTCAGTATCTTACACAGGGATTCATCATCATCATCAGCCCTTGTCATCCCAATGCTGGGCGTAGGCCTCTCCCAAAGCACGTCATTCGCTACGGTCACCCACCAGTCTCGTCCACTGCTTTCCAGCCACCTTAACAATGTCATGTGACCATCGGGACTGTGGTCTGCCCGCTGTTCTCTGTCCTCTTCGCGGCCGCCACTCTGTGGCTGCCTTTTTCAGTGGTTTCATCGTCAACCCACTCTTATCAATCCGTTCTCATCTAGGTACGTAGTCTAGCACAACAGTGTGCGTGTCGGAAAATAGGCCTTAAATTTTATTCTGCCAACTGATTTTCCATCCTCCATTCCATCCAATCTTTGAACCCTTTTATTGATATTACCACGGATTATCAAGTGAACAACAGAGTTTACAAAATACTTCAGGACGACAATTCGAGAGAGACCTGACTTGGTGCCTTGGTGCTCACTGCAAGGCGGGGGCATCGCGGCGGAGGAGTCGCGTTACCAGGGTTCAGGGTTCATAGATCCAGTCACTGTGGGGCTTTCAGCTCTCATAGTATTTTTTGGTGTTATTTCAGTTTGGAGTAGGTGTTGAACCTCTTGTAAATGCAATAAATATTTCATAATTATTTATTAAACACCTTTATTTAAAAAAGATACATTAACACGTTCCGGGGCGGTACCTCACTAGCTCGACTTCGAAGATAAGCAGTAAAAATCTTCATACAAACCAAAACCCCTGTCAAAGCCGTACTGCCACCTTATAACACAAAAATACATTTGCAAATGACAGTTCGGTTATAGCAGTAATACGGTTATTACAGGACTGTCACTTCACTCATCAAATTAATACTTAGAGAAAATCAGTACGGTTATGACAGTAGTACAGTTATAGCCGTACTGTCATGCCAATACGTTGTTGCCGTGGTAGGAGATGTCAGTACGGATATAACAGTTAGTATAAGGGGATGTAAAACAAATGAAATTACTTGTTTATTATTTTCATTTTAATCATAATAGGAAACATTTTCGTTCATTACAGAAAGACAAACTTAAACACTAATCTTATTTATTTGGCTCTAGTTATAATTTTCAAAACATAATTAGGTTTTAAACAAAAAAGTTCAATATCACACTGCTCCAGTGAGATCAATTGTCATAATCAAGTTGTTGAACATATAAGCCATCCATTTCTAAATAACGAAACAAGAGACATCAGTCTTGTATTATTAGAAATAACAATGAACAGTGTAGAGCTTGTCTAAGCTCAAATGACGCAATGAGGTGGTGGGGCGCGTCATTTGAGCTTAGACAAGCTCTACAGTTATAATGAGATATATTTGTTTATAGTATATAAATGTAAATAACGACACAAGAGACATCAGTCTTAGATTATTATGAATAACAATGAACAGTGTACAGTTCTAATGAGATAAAGTTTTATATCAAAATGTAAATATCTAAATAAGTGACATCAGTCTTATATTATTAGGAATAACAATGAACGGTGCACAGTTCTAATGAGATTAATTTTTATATCAAAATGTAAATAACTAAACAAGTGACAACAGTCTTATATTATTAGGAATTATAATGAACAGTGTACAGTTCTAATGAGATCAATTTTATATCTGTAAAAATCAACAACTTATAAGCTAACCATTAATTTGTTGAATACAATAGATGCCATTCTTCAAAACACGTAGCACAAAGAGGAGTCTTAGCCGTGCATCCTTTGCATCTATACCTGGTCTCTTTACGTTTCTTCTTCTTGTAACAAAGACTGCAGTTGAGGTATTTTAGCTTTCTCTTTGAATTTTCAGATGGGGGAATGTCTTCTGGCCAATGATTTTCAGCAACTTGTTTTGAGGGTCCCGGGTTCTCAGTTCTCTGTGTCTGTGGTTTATTTGTATATTCTGTGCGTCTACTGGAAAAAATGCTTCCTTTTTTCAACAATTCTGTGCCTTTCGTGTTGTTGTCCAGCTTTATCATTTGCTTTATAAGTTCCTCTCGAAATGCCAGAAAGCTGTACTTGACGTCATCCTTGAAGTACTTTTTGAACACATAAAAAGCATTCCAAACACATATGTCTAGCAAATGGAAGAATACTTTTTTGTACCAACGAATGGTTTTTTGCGGTGACGAGTAGTATGCAACCATTTGATCTTTACGATCGATTCCCCCCATATATTTGTTGTACTCTCCAACTTCCACTGGCTTTGTCGATAATTTCCCAAATCTGTTCGCAACTTCAGTCATTGTGGGATGATTCCTGGTTGTTATGACATGGACAGGCCGTTTGTCTTGCCAGACAGAAACATACACTTGTTTTTTACGAAGCCAGTAATGTTCCCCCTTCTTCAACTTCTTAGTAACCAGTGATCTGGGATTGGTTTTCCTATTTTTTCGTAACGTGCCATTGGTATGCGTACGCAGATCTAATAATTTTTGACTTAGTTCTACATCATTGTAGAAGTTGTCCATGAAGACATGGTGGCCTTTCATCAGGTAAGGCCTTAAAAGTTTCATGACAATCATTTCTGTTTTCTTTGTAGATTCATCAGATTTCTTTGTTGATTCATCTCCTTTGCCGCAGTACATAAAGATGTTCAAAACATAACCGTCTGCAGTTGTTAGCACATAAAACTTTATGCCATATCGCGCTTTCTTAGATTTTATGTACTGGCGGAAGTGTAATCTGCCTCTGAATAAAATCAGTGATTCGTCCAATGATAGTTCTTTTCCTGGCCCATAAACACGACGAAAATTTTCAGTTATTGCCATCAGAAAGTCTGTGACTTTTTTCTCGCTTTTTGCATTGACGTTCGCCACACATAAGCACCTTAGTATTTGCTGAAATCTTCGAGACGACATGGCATGAGGAAATATCGGGTGATAATTTAGAGGGTCAGAATAGGAGAACAGTTGCCGGAAGTTTGGTGCCTGTATTTGCCCATGTAGTAAGCATAGTCCCAAAAATGCTAACATTTCGTCCTTGGTTACATTGCGGAAGACTTGGTTTCGGCTGTGCCTCGTATGAGGTCTATTTGTGTCAGTCAATCGATGACCGTAATCATTCGTTCTGGCCACGAGATAGTCTATTAGTTCTTCGGAGAACATCAGTTTAAACATATCAAGCGGATTAGTATTATCAGCAAGTTCAACCCGAAGTCCCTGTGAGGCAAAATCAAAATCGAATTCAGGGATCGGTTCTGTGGTACATGACCATTCATTATTATCATCTTGTGCATTTATATTGGGAGTATCCGAAGCAGCATCAACGGGTTGATCACCGACATCAACCAGTATTTCTGGTATTTCGGCTCCAGCAGGAACGACAAAAGTTTTAACATTAGCGGCTTGATCAGAAAGCCCACAAACATCAAGCGCTGATTCCGGTGCTTTGGTCTGAGAATAGAATACAGCAGGCTCTTCAAAAGTTTCGTTGACTAATATTGATGGACTTTCTGCTCTAGGCAAGTCAGATGATTCTTGAGGGGCAGCTAAATTTAGTGACCTGTTATGCTCGTCACCATGCGTTTTGATGACACCTTGACTTACGAGGCGAACTGCTGCTTTTGTCTGAGAATCACCATCTGACTCTGCCGAGGTGTCGCTTGAGTCACTAAATTCAGGTTTTTGTCTCCTAATCGTTTTACGTTTTAGTTCCTCGTCTTCGCTACTTGAAACATCACTAAAGTTCGGTTCAAAATTATGGTCTGTTCCATAGGCTCCATCACTATCACTGAATGGGTCATGATCACTATCAGAGCTTTTTTCCGTTTCCGACGAAGACATCTCTCCTAGAAGCCGCTGGATGCGCTCCTCTTCTTTTTCACCCTTCCTTGGTCGATTCATCTAAAAACAAAATAAACGATGAATCCTGTAAAGTCTGTGCGAAAAGATAACCATCGTAAGTTTGTACCTATTGTACATCACGCCACGCCATTGTGCGGCGGTTCCCTTTTCGCACACACTAATGACGTGTTGGTGATTTATTCTACTAATCACGCTTCAAACACATGCTATAAAACAATATGAAGTATTCTAAACAGGTAGTAACAAGTAAAACAACTTACTTTTCATCTCCGAACAACTTGTTTACCCGCGTAACGTGATCAAAAACACCGTCCACCACTGGCGACGTCCTGAGTGACACTGACGCACACGCCGATTGAAAACCCACATAAACGTATCGGGTATTACCGTACTGTCAATGTGTGAGTACTAGTATGCGTGTGTGCACTGGTCACTACAAAGAGCGACTCAACTGGCTGTAGATTGACAGTACAACTTTGATGTGTTTCTGTAGAATGGCGGTGGATTTTTTTTATATGGAGATCTCACAGAAATACTACGGAGGTAACCGTACCGACATTTAGAGAGGATTGAAAAATTACGGGGATCGCCGTACTGTCATATCAGAAGAAGTAAGAATAACGGCCATCGCCGTTACCGCCCCGGATCGTGTTAAGAGAAAGCATATGTACAAAGGCGAGCTTATCTCTAAAAAGAGATTTCTTCCAGCAAACCAAGGCATGACAGGAAATTTTATCAATAAAGTGTAGGCAGTGCACAATATCTAAACAATAATAAAATACATATAAATAAATTAAATATCTATAAAATACGGTAAATAAAATAAATACTCGTATAAACCAAATATACCAAACTAATAAATACGTATCAATACAAGCATTAACATGTACATATAGTTTACATATAGAGAGGAAGTGCTCTTTTACCCGGTTTTTGAAAGCGAAAAGAGTGGGGGTCTCTTATCGTACAAGGAAGTGCGTTCCACAGTCGTTCCGCCTGCAACCTGAAGGAGTGCTCATATGCCTTGGAGTGGCTAAGACAGACTTATTCGAGACTCTGAAGTTATCGCGTAGCAACCAATCAAAGTCAACTGTCAAAGCTCAAATCAAAAGGCTCACAGAGAATTGAGTTAGAAAATGATAACGCAACTCTCTATAAAACCAGACCCGGCTGGATAATATCTGGCCTAATTAAAGGGAGCCATCAATTGTCTTCGCGTCTACCAATTGTGTGTATTATTAAAGAAGTTCCAATTGATGATATTCAAAACCAATTGACGCGTTTTTGGCAGCTTGAAGAAGTCTGCCTTAAGTCGTCATATTACACGGAAGAGGAGAAATTGTGTGAGGAACACTTCGTAAATAACATGACACGTCAAGAAGATGGCCGCTGCCAGAAAAGGTGTAGTGGAAATAGTGACCTCATGTATGCGGTCCGCCAACATTGCGAGTTCTTCGGTCTGTGAAACGGTTATTGGTTGAATGTTAGATGGTAATCTACTTGACCATATAGTTTTTAAAAACTCATCTCGCACTTTCAAGTGACGTAAACATTGGGAAGGTTTCCGTTCGCCCATTTCTTCGTGAATTAGCAGCTGTTTTATCTTTTTCTCGAGTGATTGCGTCAGTCTACTGATAAGGCATGTTTTTAACATCTCGTATTTATTTTCAGACACCGGTGCCTTGATTGCATCTCGTACTTCCGCTACAAAAGTAAAGTCCATTTGTGAGATGGCATAGTAGAACTTTGTGGAATCAGTTTTAATATTAGAAATGATAAACTGACGTTCATGACCGGACCGGCGGACCATAATTCCGGGTCCTCTGGCCAAAAAGGCGGAATTTTTAGTCTGACTTGCAGATACGATAGAACAGAATATGTATTGACGCTGATGAATCACAGGAAAGATTTACAGTATACAATCAATGTTTGACAACCTTTTATTCATTTTCTACTTAAAAGCAGGAAATGGATGACGTAAAAAAACATACTAAAAGCCCGACTGCGGTACATTATAAATCACAAAACAAGCTGATAAGACTAAACGTAATTATTGAGCCTCCATAAAATTATAATATTACAGTATTATAAATTAAATTTTATGCAGGTGGGACCAATTAAATCTTGTACAGTAGGTTCCGCTTGCATTTAAATTTAATTTAATTGAACACTTCTATTTATAATAATATTATATAATAAAACTACAATATTAAAATGCTTTGCCGTTGATATTGAGGCTTACAGCTATTAGTTCGGTGAATCCCACGAATAGATCTAATGCACGTTGTTTGCGCAAAACCACAAACAAGTACCTTTTATTTGCCTTCTCCGTTTATTCAAAAGCAAAGACTGAATATCCGAAATATATCGAACCAAAAAAATTTTTTTTTCCGGTTTTCCATAATGTTTTCAGGGTTCGTACATACTTTTACATACCCTGAAATGGGGTGCGTACATATATGTACTGAGTGTTGGGGTACGGGTAGGTACATGTACGAGTAACTATATGTCGTCTAAGTATGTACTCTTAAATCTGAGTAAGATTCTTTAACACCCACGATTTTTACTAAACTACTAAACCGATTTAGACGTACCTAGGTATTTACGTAGATATCGTTAGGTTCGAAGTTATCCCAAGTTTCATAGGATGGTATAAATATGACGTCATCATAAGAACAGTATAGGCTTTACTGTATAACAGATTCTGTATATATGCTTTATTGTGTGGCAAAGAAAAAAAAAACTTCTAATCCTATCAAGTGGTGTAGGAACAGAGTACATTATGATAAGTCTATTATTATTAGTCTTGATATAGAGACATCAGTCTGCCTTCACGGCCAGCGCCTCTGGCGGTGAGTGAAAGAACCAAGTCTAAAAAAAATACCCATAGCTATTCCATAGACTAGCTATACATAGCTAGTCTATGGAATAGCTATGTGATATAGGAAGGAAACCTACAATCATCAATCTTCAAATTGAGATTATATTGATGACCACTTAAGATTATTTGTGTGGACATCATACAAACTTAATTTGGAAAGAGATGATTATAGGATTTGTTTATTTCATTCATTTTTGGTGAACTAAAATAAAAAAATGGGGTGATAATTCAATAACTTTTAAATTATGAGTATCACATTTTATATCATTAAAATCAAAATATATGCAATTATAGTTTTACAATAATAATACTGGTGTATGCACTGTTGGGATGGCATTCCGAAAAAGATTGTTGGATGAAGCATGATATTTCTCTTCAAAGTGTTTTTGACATTCTCTTCGTCGTTTTAATACCAGTTTCTCTTTAAGAGTCAATACATTTCCCACTATGATAAAGGACCATGCCATGACCAGGAACCTATCAGGATCCTTAGCAGGATTGGGGAATGTATGCAGTGGTATATGGTCTTCACCTGTTAATCGAAAAAAGTACATATAATGGACCGAATGAATAAAGACAATGACTGCTTCAATCAGTTTTTCATGACAAGGAAGGTTTGTTTAACACAAAAGGAGAGTTTCCCATTTTGTTGAAGCTCTAAGTGAACAGAACAGACAGTGAAAGGCCCTTATAATACTACGACACATATTTACGATAGCCTAAGGAACTAGTATCATAACCTTAGAGAGTCTAATTGGTTGTAGTGTAGCTAAGGGGTTCCGGCCTCCTAACGACTCTGACCAAATCTCTGTATTTATACTACTTGTGGTTACAAGACCACGCTTTACAATATAGTATCACTTACTAGTTGTATTGCAGTTAGCAAACACACAGCATCGTTTCTCATTAATTGAAAAAAAAAAGAAAAAAAAAAGTAAATTTCCTGTATCGCTCGCGAGTTCTACAGCTCATAGCCAGTAAAATAAACAGTCCTCAGCATTGAGAGTTGTCTCAGCTGTCATGTTATATCACAATGATGCTATTTCAAATCTGTCATTTACTCAGAGATCAGCGCAGTACCTGTATTAATACGGGCCTTTTCATTGGTAGTACTGGATAATGAGGATCAAACCTGTCAAAGTAATGTTTGTAGCAAACCCTTAGTTTTGTTACAAAGCAAATAGTATCGTTCATCTGAGAGTACAAATGAATCAGAGTAAATAAATAAAGCAAGTTTAAGCAAATAGTTTCGTTAATCAGATAATTGATGATGATCCAACGTTTTCTGAGCTCTTCCTTCAACCTATCTAACACATCCTCATAGGAACCGAAATAAAAGGGTTCAGGTACTACAATTTCTCGAATCCACGAAAGCAAGAAACTGGTTTTTGTCACAGACTTTGATGACAATGTCACATGTCGCTTGTTACAAACCACAGAACACAATTATGCTACAAACAAACAGTGGTGCCCTCTAACAAAAAGTTTTGTATGTTTTAATTTAATATCTTGTGACCCTTGCCGTAACGCATCTTTTGACACCCTAAACATTCACGTAGCCCTAAAACTCACAACACCGAGGCGAATTCGCACTATCAGCGAAAAGTCTATAATATGATATGTGTAGATAAAGCAGTGTATGTAACTGTTCAGAACTAGGCATTAAAACGCTCGTATGATGTTGTAATTTATGTATCAGTCCGATAAACTATTATAACTTAGGAGTACCTACATAAGCGAAAGAGACTAGTCACCACGACGCAGTGAATCCCAGCGTAGGGTCCAGAGATTCCATAAAAATAAAAGTTGTTAAGTCATTTCACAAGAAACATTTTGACAGCGCAAGCGAACGACATCAACATCGCGGGCTATTTTTGTATGGCATTTATGGAGGGTTTATTATTATCTACTATTCTCTTATTATGCTGGATAAAAAGAGAAAGGCAGACAGTACATTGGACCACATTTTAATTACATAATTATTTGACCTCTATACTAATAAAAATTAATGATGAAACTAAAAACTATGATATTAGGCGCATTTACTCTACGAGTAAGCATCGCATCGGACGGATCGGCGACCGATGCGACGTCGAATCGGCCACCGCTAGCGCGGCGACCGATCCGGTCGCCGATACGTTTTGAGAGGGGCGCGTTGGCTTGCGAACGGATGCGTTAGAACTGATCGTGTAAATCCCCTTTATGTAAATACGTAGAAAACATCCAAGAATAAGAAACAAATATTCATGCTCATCACACAAATAGTTGCCCTTACCGGGATTCGAACCCGCTAGGCTAAGCCATTCGACTTTGGTTGGGCGCCCGATCTTTATTTTTACGGTACGTTTCGGACGCGAAATATTTTCCTACCGTTTGTCAATACCGTAACCCAACCGGTATAATAATAATAATAATCATAATAATAGTAATAATAACCCCCCAAGGGAACCACCTTGACGAGGTTGGGGGGCTTACGGGGAAGCTGAACTAAATTAGTCGAACAGTTTGACGATACACCCTTTTGAAGGAGACACTAACACGCCTGTCCCAGCTTTGAACACCACCTTCCCCAAACAAAGGTTCCCAAACCTCCTTCCCAGGTATAAGGGATAACCATGGACACGTCAAAAAATATGAGTCCTCAGGAGGGTCCTGACTCAGTCGGGGAATCCCTCACCGCGCGCGACGGACTGGGCTCGCGGCGCCCAGCGCGTTGTCAGTCCGGCCCGTCGCGTTTGGTTAGCCCTTCGTATATGAGGTGGGCGTTACACTCGTACTTAAAAACAACATTTACATCCATCAACATAAACACTACTGCAATAGGCCGTTATTTTAAACCTTGCAGGATCGTCCGCAAATTCATGGGAAATTCATCTTATTCATTCATTCATCACTATGCACTTGGCTTAGGCCCGTGCCGAAAAATAACCTCCTATGAAGAGGAGAGAAAAAGAAAGAAGTAATAATAATAAAAATAATAATAATAATCATCTTTATTTCAGGTAACAACCCATATCTATACATACCTTAAGACTAAAGATACATAATTTATTAAAAAAACACAAAATATTATCTAGCCTAGCTAGGGATTTTCTTCCTCGGAAAAGCGAATAAAATGTCGGTTGGTTTTGACAAACCCCGCCACCCCAGTGACTTCTTTTCGTCCGTTCCTTTT
Organism: Argyresthia goedartella; assembly: GCA_949825045.1. Classification (NCBI taxonomy): domain Eukaryota; kingdom Metazoa; phylum Arthropoda; class Insecta; order Lepidoptera; family Argyresthiidae; genus Argyresthia; species Argyresthia goedartella. The sequence continues at coordinate 5,581,341 of OX463814.1, forward strand.
ATGAATTGTTACATCACGCCGTCGCCAAGGAACCGTTGGTGACCACGACATAATATTGACTAACAAAATGCTTGTCGCAATCAATTTGAACGCTTTTTCTGATAATGCAAATGTAAATTCAGGCGGGACCAATTAAATCTTATACAGCTGGTACCGCTTGCATTTAAATTTTATTTTATTTAACACTGTACCATAATAATTTTAAATAATGTATCTCAATAATTCTGTAAAGTCTTATTTGCTTGTTTTGAGCTTTTTAGTGTGAAGTTTTTTCTTTAGTTTTTTATTGGAAAGTTTCGTCCAAGTTAAGAGTGACGTAACTGACAGTTCTTTACCGTGGTACTTTTCTTGGTGCTAAAGGAATTATAGCGAACTTAGGAGTAGAGTCTGAAACAGCTTTAGCCCAAAGCAAGTTTGTGACTTGTTTTCTTCTTTACTAGTTGTATAAGGTTGAAATGTTATCACTCAAAGAAACTGTAGATTTGGCTAAGTATTCTATTAAGCTTTAATAAGTTAACGAGTAGGAAATCTTCTTTTCAACGCTTTTAAAACAATAATCACAAAGCTAAACTGAATTGTGACCATGTAACATTTTTAATGGAACAGGAACATATTGGAGCTCTCCTTTGTTTGAAACTAGAGAGTCGTATAAAACGCAAGTGCGATCTCAAGCAATCTCAAATGCACTTTTAAATTGAGTCTACCCCTAGTGTTATGAGTTCAAGTGAAGTTAACTGCCTTTAAATTTTTATTGGCTCCAACATTGTACAGTAGGGAATCGAGAGCTGTTTGGATTTCATTACTTGAATGCGTGGGTTTATACATCATATCCATTTAAAACCATCTACTATTTATTTATGTCGTTCACTTTTAGTGTGGGTAAGAAATTGTTTTTTTTTTGGGAAAAAGTAATGTTAATGCAGTATGTATTTTCAGTTATGATTATGAAAATCAAATGGTTTGATTCACAACTTCATGTCATAATAAAAAAACGACTATGTGCGAGTAGGAATTGCACGTCGAGGATTCCGCACAAATCGCATTTTTGTCAAGGAAATAAAAAATTACGGATGTTAGATTTTTTCCTTTGCTATAACAACAAATTTCATGATTTTAGGTTAATGGAAAGTTAACCTAGAATCTAAGACACCTCAGAAAAAGACTCTTGACAGACAGACGGGTGGACTGACGGACAGACAACAAAGTGATCCCTTATAGGTTCAATTTTCCGCTTGAGGCTCCATAATTAAATGAGGATTCATAATTAACCCGCTAATGCACGAGAGTGATACGCGAGCCAAATGCAAACTGTGCTGTTTTAACTTAGCGCATTCATAAAAAATCAATTGAACATATTTTTAATTCAGCCAGCCAAAAGACAGGTACTATTTTTCAAGTTTATGCATCTTTGTGCCTCTAAGTATGTGAAACTATGTAGTCATCACCAGTGTCGTTGGCTTCTTCTCAATTGTAAAAAGGGTCATATAATTTTTATACTTGGCACTCTTCGGAGTCTTAAATGCACGAAATGTTCGTGACACAATGTCAATTCCAATCCAGTAATTAAGTAATCCTTACGCAATTTACTTATTTGATCTGATCAATACTTACTTGAATTACTCTAAAAATCATAAGTACTTTTATTTAAAAAAAACTTGAATTTTTGTTTAGTTTCTTTATGTTAATATATTTTTATTTTTTCATTTTACCGTGTTTAATGTGTAACTGAAATAAATATATTATATTATTAATAAATATTATAATTTTTAAATTTTACTTCACCTTTTTGTTGAACCGTACATTTAATTCGGTCAAATTTAAATTAACCTACCAAGGATGCAAGCATGCATCCTTGGTAGGTTAATCTCTAATTACTTAATCGTGAAAGGCAATACCGTGCCCATTATGCAAGCGAAAATTATAGTAATCCGCACTTTGTGGCAGATTATTGCCATTGAAAGCTTATTGAATTGACGCTCCTAAGCGAATTGTCTTAAGCTATAAACATAGAAAACTATTAGCAATATATTGTACATATATCAACGTTATTTAGTTTGCGAACAGGTTATTAGAGTTAGGATAGATTAGAATTTTCAATTATCCACCGTCTGGCTTCAGATAGATTGTTGAAAATTAAGAGCGATTATCATATCATTTTCCGAATGAGTAGTCGCTCAGTATAGAAAAGGCAGTCCTAGTAGTAGTAGTTATGATTATTAGCCAAGGTCTTCCCACTGCTGGGTAAAGGCCTCTCTTCTCCTCTTCCACTTATCACGTTCCTTGTTTTTTCCCACCAGTTCTTGTCGTGGTCACTCTGCTCGTCATTCGAGCGTTTCCTGGGGAGACCAGGTTTCGTTTTACATTTGGGATCCAGAGATATGTTAATTTGACCCAATGGCAACGGTGTGGTTTCATAAGAGCGACGTGGCCGGCCCAGTCCGACTTCAATTCGGCCACTTTTCTCGCTATACCTCTTTTATTTTAGTTTTCGAGCGCGTCTCGGTATTTCGAACTCAGTCTAATAACCGGACCCTCAGAATACTGCACTCCATATTTCGCTGGCTAACTTCTAGTCTAGACTTTTGGATGATAATAATAATGATAAAAAATATTAGAGGACAATTTTACACAAATCGAACTATGCCCATACTAAGCACAACAAAGCTTGTGTTATGAGTACTAGACGACGATATATTGAATAGAGATAAATGCTATGTAAATACATAGAAAACATCCAAGACTAAGAAACAAATATTGATGCTCATCACACAAATATTTGCCCTTATCGGGATTTGAACCCGTCAGCTTCGTAGGCAGGGTCATTACCCGCTAGGCTAAACCGGTCGTCAAATGACATATCAGTCAAAGACCAAGTCTGAGCTCCGTATGTAAGGACAGGAAGAATGCACATATCCATAAGTTTACGCTTCAGAGTTAAAGGAAGATTTCCTTAGGTAGTCAATAGACAAGAGCTATATTATATAAAAAAACTATTGATAAATTAATTTATCTACACACGTATCATAAACCCTCTTTACTGCGTTCAAAAACCGCACGTTACGATCAGCATTATGTTAAACCACTTGGTAAAAACTCGTTTCGTATCTGGAAAACTACACATAATGGTCATTATGTGGAGTTTTTCTACATATAATGACATTCAAATTTCGAACGCCGACGCCCACCCGCGTGCCGTCCCTAGTTTGTTTGTGAAGTTGGTACTGACAGTCAAATTTCGAACGCCGACGCCCGTCTGCGTGAAGTTGGTACTAAAGAACAAGCTAAACAATTGCAGATCCACAATGCCGGTCAAACATGCGGTTCCTGAACACATCAAAGAGAGCTTATGATATGTGTGTAGATAAACTAGTGTATGTAACTGTACATAATTAGGCATTATGCAGCAGTCACATAAACTATTATAAAATGCGCGATCCTGCAAGATTTTAAGAATTGGTTGTATATGGTAAAAGTTATTGTTTTACATTGATGTTGAAATTTACAGTATGAGACTTTAGGTACTAACATTATTTTCCTCTGAAGGTCTTGATACCTATATGTCAATTCCATATCTCGTATTTATGTCCATGATATCATTTTAAAGAAAGAGTCCTTTTTTAGACATTTCATTCACCCAAGGCAACACTACTCTTACACAACTACAAGTACATTATTATATGACAACATCGCCATTCTGAGTAGCACCGTCTAGTTTTGACACTGTGTTAGTAGTTATATAGTTAAAAAATTCCGTGCTTCAATTTCAGTTCAACTTTCGAAAAAGTTGCGGCAGCGGCAGACAATGTTGTTCAAATACGCCGCGACCAAATCAGACTTGCACCGCTCGTGGGAGAAAAGGGGCCTTATTGTCTTGTGAATACGGTAGTGGATACTATGGTAGTGGGGTTGGGGAATAATGATGAGGTTGAATTTGGTGTTCCGTCCAGCCGCAACACTCGGTTCGTTAGGGAGAGCGTTCAGAATCACGCCACGTAGTGCAAAATAAAGTTGTTCCTGTTTTTTGTATCTTTTTCGATGGTTACTCGGGTGGTGTTATTTTTATTTGTCGGAGTTATAAAATTTTGTTATGAAACTGAATTGCAGTGCTGTGCCACTCTTAATGGACTTCAGGTCAGAAGTTCTTATTTTCGGAATATTTCATTTAGGAATTGCTTCGGGATTTTTCATAGTAACACATAATATTCAAAAGCTTGAACCTTAATTGTAGTGTGTGGTAACTTGAATATTTTATATAATGGATCATTACTGTATCCTTCAAACAATATCCTTGAGAACTAAAAATATACAAATAAAAATAAAATAAAAATAAAGAAAAAAAAACTTTTTTAAAAACAAGCTTTTATTAAAAATGAGCTAAAAAGTTTAAAATAAATTAACTCCAATAACAAATATATCACATTATAAGTTCATTGTAACCTTTAAAGATAATTAAGCTTCTTCGTCTACGACAAAATAATTACATACCGTACATAATTATATATTTTGAACATTAAAACCTTGACACTTCAATTGTTAAATCTTCCCGTTTTTATCACAGTCCCAATTTTATAAATTAAAGCGTGTTACAATGTGATAGCGAGAGGAAAAGAAGATGCTAAATGTTCTTAATCATTCCATCAAAATGTAACACCTACTATCGTTAAAAAGCCCTTTTTATAAGTTTTTTTATTTGGGTTTAGATAACTTCAGAAGTTATGATCAAAAAAGTGAAAAAAAACAACCCCTCTCTTATCTCCGTAACTACATAGTATAATAATGAAAAAATACAAAATATAGTATATATATATATATATATATATATATATATATATATATATATAGTACTCATGCCAAAGATTATAGAAAAATCTATTTAGAATCGCCAACGTTTTTAATTTATGTGTAAACCACATACAAACTTATAAATACACCTAGTAACTTACATGAAATATGAAAGTAGCCGCACCAATAACTTTGCAAACAATATTTCGCTTTGTAAAATCCAAACTATTCACTCCACACAATCCCTTCCATTGTACGGTGATACGAAACGGGATACGGGACTGGGACTTGACCATCTTTTTTATTCTGAGTACATACATCAACACTTCTTTGCCAGACGAAGACCTAGCCTGCCACAAATTGTCTTTGAACTATTTCTTAATTAATGATTTTTGTTGCCATATGTTGACAAGTATGTATGTAAATTTTCTAGCAATCCTTGAGAATGTTCCTTGACGACCATTAGTACTCGTTTTCTCCGGGGCGCGCCGGCATTCCATATTCTACGTGACGATAACGAAACGCGCTAAAATTATTATCCCTACCATTGTACGGTGATACGGAACCCTTCGTGCGCGAGTCCGACTCGCACTTGACCGTCTTTTTTATTCTGAGTATATCAACATTCCTTTGCAAGACGAAGAGCTAGCCTGCCACTAATTGTCATTGAACTGTTTCTTAATCAATGATATTTATTGTCATTTAACTATTTTGACAAATAAACACTTTAATAAATACTCTGGTATATGTACATTTACTAGCAATCCTTGAGAATATTCCTTGAAGGCCATTAGTACTCGTTTTCTCCGGGGCGTGCCGGGATTCCATATTCTACGTGACGATAACGAAACGCGCTAAAACGATTATCACTACCGTTATTATAACGTAACACGTTGCAATAACGATATCTGTAAGGAACGCCGGACGGCTGCGCTAGACAATGCGACGCCTGGACATAAACTGTTATTTAATAGTTTATTAGCTACAAAGGGCGTGTTGTACTGTATTGGAACTGTAACTGATTATAATTTTTCACTTTGGTTTAGAATTATTATGTTTATCTACACACGTATAAACCCTCTTTACTGCGTACAAAAACCGCACGTTACGATCAGCATAATGTTAAACTACTTGGTAAAAACTCATTTCTTATCTGAAAAATTACACATTATGACCATAATGTGTAATTTTTCTACACATTATGACATTCAAATTTCGAACGCCGACGCCCACCTGCATGCCGCCCCTAGTTTGTCGGTGAAGTTGGTACTGACATTCAAATTTCGAACGCCCGAAGTTGGTGCTACAGAACAAGCGAACCAACTGCAGAGCCACAATGCTGGTCAAACATGCGGTTCCTGAACACATCAAAGAGAGCTTATGATATGTGTGTAGATAAACTAGTGTATGTAACTGTACATAATTAGGCATTAAAACTCTCGAGTGACATTATTATGAAACTCGCCTTCGGCTCGTTTCATAAACCCACTCTCTAGTGTTAATGCCCTCCATTATGTAGCAGTCACATAAACTACTATAATAGTTTATTAGCTACAAAGGCCGTGTTGTGCTGTATTGTAACTGAAACTGATTATAATATTTCACTTTGGTTTAGAATTATTATGTTAAAAGCAAAGTAATTTTGGTATATAATTAAAATCTGTTTGGGAAACATTTTGTCGTACACTCGGCGCCACGAATAAAGAGCTCTCGGAGAAACTGGCGGGGATTACTGCGCATGTGTACAGTCGCGGCATAATTCCGAAGTGCGTTTTTAGGGTTAGTGTGAAGGAATGAGTGTTCAGGACTTTCTTCACTTCTATTTTTTCTCTGTTTGATATTTTGTTGATTGGGATATTAGCCGATGTAAATAATGGACTTTGTGTCAAATAAACTATAGGTACTCTCTATTGACAACATTTGTTAACGTCAAGGTTGAAACCTATATATAAATAACCCCCTAGCATAGAATGCCCCTAGGGCCTAGTGAATATAGATACTTGTAGTAATAGTCCTGCACACTCTTTTCTTCCCGCTGACTAATAATTTGTAACAATTAAACCACAATTAAGTTTTTAACACAAAAAATATTATTCATCTGACAGTAATGATATAACAGACTCTTTTTTGATATAACAGTTCACATCGTAAACCATTTTTCTAGCTTGCCTAGTCAGTACTTTATTTTTCGGCATTTTCGACCGGGGCGAAAGATAACGTTGGGTAATATTATATGCGACTGTACTCAAGAAGCTTCGAGACGTGCTTTCGGTGCGGGCATCGGGAAGCGACTGATCAACGAATCAGGTGCCGGCGCTGACTACCGCCCCCGTCGCTCCTCACTTCCCCGCGCCAAACACTTGTGAAAAGTGACTACTGCGCATTCAAGGACAAAGCTCTTTAGTCGTGGCGCCGAGTATACTGTACTGCTGCATTTTGTATTTGTGAAAATTTTATTTATAGGGTTTTTATTGTTAATAGTAGGTTATTTGGGCAGCGCGTTAAATTGACTTTTGTTGCAGTATATTAATAGAAATAAAAATAATACATTAAAATGTTTTAATAACACAATCAGGAACGGAAATACTACAACCCATTTTAAAAACACATGCACGCACACGTAATTTTTCAACTTTACATTTTTGACAGCGCTAGCACATAGTACACAAGTATCCAAGTGCCATCGCCTTCTTGACTCGTTCTAAAGTACCTCTTTGATTATCAAGTAAAATGTAGAACTTAAGGTTCATCCAGGATTATTTCCGGTTATCTAGGATAGAGCAAAACAAACTAACGTCAACATGACAGTGCTCAAGTAACAAAAGGCAAGAGCTTTATTATTCAATCTTACTGCCTCGCCACAAATGAGCACTTGAAATGTAGAATGAAAGAGAGAAAACTTGAAAGAGGCTTTCGTCGTGAGTAAGGAACGTTTTCATATCTTCGTCAAATGGAGTGAACTGTATGCGTAGAGATGGCGCATCGGCAAACATCTCTAGACGCACTCATTCAAATTGTAAACTCCACTTCAGGTTTGAAGGGACACTAGTGTATCTTTCATTTTGCATTTCATGCCTAAAGGATTGGAGATACATGATGGTTCAAGAGATATACGTTATGATCATACCTACCTGAATTTCTCATCGTTTTAAAAAACTTATTCGTTATATTTATTTAGTCCTAAACCAATACAATGCCTAGCCTCAAATAGATTAGACTATAGGCAGTGATGAAATATCTGAAGCTACGATTAAAATGATCATAAGGTGAAATTATCAACGAGACAGATTTAATAGGCATGTATAACGTTACGAGTAGTTTTATCTAACTTCGCCTCAGTTCCTATAACATGTTTTTCAACAAGCCATTTTAAACAATGCCTAACAAAAATTATCATATAAGTGGATTCTACCATATCCGATTTTTTTACATTTTATATTTGATGTCCTCGTAGCTCCGACCCCACTAAATCTTGCGCTTGAAATTAAATCGGACGTCTTTTAAAGTTTCCTTACTGAAGACACAGACCTTGCTGTTAATAATTTTGTAATTACTTATTCCTGCTTATTAATCATAATAATTAAATTTTTCATATTTGTAATAGCACAACCTATTTTTAAAAGAGATGTAAAAATCAATCTGTGGGAGTTTCTACGCCATTCTTAGAGAAGAGAAGAGGCAAAATTGACGTTTGCTAAGTATATGTAAATATCTACAGTAATAATGTACTTTGACTTTGACTTTGACTTTGAAGGCTTTTATCTCAACAAACGATCAAACAAAAACAGCCGATTAGTTTTAAATAAGACTCTTGAGAATATTTAAGTTCTTGCTCATGCCAAGGTAATAAGAGGCTAAGGTCACCCTCTACAGTTTCCATTTGCGTTTAAAGCGCAGCAGCGGAACCGGAAAACTGCCTTTTTTACAAAATGGTACAAGCGTCGAGCCGTAAGCAGAGAAGAACGAATGCTCTTTTCAAAATGAAAAGGAAACATTGAAATGTTCCCTCGCTGGTATAAATTCCACCACTCCTTATAATTGAAAAGTGTATGTATGTATTGTGATCCTCATCTCTGGTCTGTGGTGTGGGGTACGTGGAAAATATTTAGGCTTTTGTATGCTTTTGGCATGACTTGGTATGTCACTTTCTAATAAATAGAAGTTGCAACAAATCCTAGTAAACCAATCAAAAAAGGTCCGACCTAACTTGAACAAAAACTTTTTTCTGCAGTAGGGTCAAAAGTATACAACTGGCTTTAAAAAAAAAGCTTAGAGGTGGTAGTCGTAAATTCACCTACAAAATTCAGGTCATAGTCTGTATTTATCGAAGACATGTTAGTAACTTTTGTTCAAGAGCTCAGGCAGACTGTACGAGAAGCAAGCAGCAGCCGGCGAGCAGCCGCGACTACATACAGTTCGGGGCACGGTACCAGGGTGTGGAGACAAATCACTCATCCCGTTCGGTCCTCACAGGTGTGAGTGAACTACAGCAGCAAATACAAGTAAGATCTTTCCATTTTCTTACTTTATTGACAACTTGACATTGCAATATGAAAAAATTCATATCTCGTCAGCAAGAGATCACGCACTCTTTTGAACAAGTGCTGACCAACTTTAAGAAAGATTATCCAAGCCGGAAGACTCCAGAGTACATCAAAACACGGGTGGAAGCTGTGGATTCGCTTTGGGCGGAGTTTGAGGTGAATGACAATCAACTCATGATGGAGCCTATCAAGACCCATGAATATTACACCAAGGACATTTTTAACAATACGAAGAAAGGACTACCTCTCTATAAATATTTTTTCCTTTCCTCACAGGTTAGCTGTAAGAAATTTCTTTTTAGAAATAAGCTCACCTTTGCATATTGTTCGTTGTATTTTTTCCATTGTGTTTTCTGTGCAATAAAGAATTATTATTATTATTATTATAAGAAAAATTACCAATATACTCGTGAAATTATGAATGATATTGAAAATGAATATTAACCTGACCAAAAAATTACTGAACTGATCAGTCTCCAGCGAACAAATTTTCGGGCATTTTCGAGACTTACGGACGGAATAATTGTGTCGGAAATTGAAGAGAAATGGGAGCTTGAAGATGAATTGAAAGCTCTGCAATCACGTTGGGAGAAAATTGACAACTTAAATTGGCAAATTGACAACTTACTTCAAGGTTCGGACTGTAACTACGAGATGGAGTTTACTCATCATGAAACGGTCTTCAAATCTGTCAAAAAAGATCTTAAAAAAAAATTGGTGCTATGGCCCATCAGCAGCAAGCAACCCCAAAAATGATAATACCATCATTTTCAGGCAATTATACACAATGGCCAACATTTTTTGATCTTTTTTCGGGAACTATTCACAACAATCCTGTACTGACAAAGGCGCAGAAGATGCAGAATTTAAAGGGGAAACTACAAGGAGAAGCTGAGCGCTAAGATGCAGAATTTAAAGGGGAAACTACAAGGAGAAGCTGAGCGCTCAGCTTTTCCTTGTAGTTTCCCCTTTAAATTCTGCATCTTCTGCGCCTTTGTCAGTACAGGATTGTTGTGAATAGTTCCCGAAAAAAGATCAAAAAATGTTGGCCATTGTGTATAATTGCCCGAAAATGATGGTATTATCATTTTTTGGGTTGCTTGCTGCTGATGGGCCATAGCACCAATTTTTTTTTCTTTCAATTTAAAGGGGAAACTACAAGGAGAAGCTGAGCGTCTCATCCAGCATCTCAATGTATCATCTGACAATTATGATACGGCTTGGGAGATTTTGACCCATCAATATGACAACAAGCAAGTTCTCTTTATCAAACAGATAGAATGTTTTTTAAATCAGCCTATCACACAAAAACAATCTTCTGCCGCTATCAAAAAACTTCATAACACCACCATGAAATGCATCCATACTATCCACAACCTAGGGATAGATACATCTACATGGGATCCACTTCTTGTACATCTGCTGGTTAAGAAGCTCGATAATGTCACATACAGTGACTACATGGAGTCACGCAAAGCTCCTCGTGAAACTCCTTCATTTGAGGAATTCACCTCATTTCTCGAGGCAAAATTCACTGCCTTAGAGCCTTTGAATGAGAAAAGCGATGAAACGACGTCTACAATCAAGTAATTTACATCAAAACCTCCCTACAATCAGAAGAGCAAAGATATTCAGAGGTCATCATGGAACTCTGAAAAAACAAGATCATACCAAAGCAATTCAACTATATTCAACTGTGCTGTATGTAACTCAAAACATGCGTTATGCCAATGCAGGAAATTCGAATCTATGTCACCGGACGGTCAACTTAAAACAATTGCGAAACATAACATCTGCATAAATTGTCTGTATATCCACGAAAATAATAGTTTCAATTCCACTAAACGTTGCAAAATTTGCGATGGCTTTCACAATAGCCTACTGCATGACGCCGTAACACAAATGCAAGCGACGGCGACGTCGAGTTCAACAAATAAGCTGCAACAACGTCATAACTCGAATCACGCAAATAATGATGGTGACATACTAGTCACCATGGTACAAATGCGTGTGCGATGGAACATACATGTTTCTAAGGGCACTTTTAGATCAGGGCTCGCAAGTCACCCTTATTACAGAAAACGCTGCACAAAGGCTGGGATTACCTCGTCAAAGTTTCAATGCTTCCATATCTGGCGTGGGAACCGTAGCGAAGAAAAGCAAAGGAAAGATTCAATTAGATTGCAAGTCTAATCATAATGAGTATAGTTTCACTACAGAGGCACTTATTATGAACAAGGTTCTAAACAATCTTCCGGCCATCTCGTTTGACAACCAGCATTACTTACACTTTCAACACCTTCAGTTAGCAGATCCTAAATACCACATTTCAAAACCTATTGACATTTTACTGAGCGCACACGTCTACTCAGAAATAATCAAGAAAGGACTTATGAAAGGTTCAATACATCAGCCGATCGCGCAGAAAACAAGAATGGGATGGATTCTGTCAGGCCAGGTGGCAGCGACCTTCAACTGTCACGTTATTATTAACAATATGGAAGATATTTCTCAATACTGGGAAATGGAAGATATAACAACAGACTCCAATGACATGACAAGCCAGGATCAATACTGTTAAAAGTTATTCCTGTCAACTACACACCGTCTTCCAAATGGGAGAAACGAAGTGCGAATACCTATGAAAACAGACTTTGACAAGCAGCTTGGAACCTCAAAACCACAAGCAGTGGCCCAGTTTAAACAACTAGAGAGGAAACTCTCAAGGGACAACAATTTACATGACAGTTATCATCAGTTCATACATGAATATATAGCACTAGGGCATATGAAGATATGTCTCACCAACAAGCAACCGGAATGCTATCTTCCACATCATTCCGTTATCAAACAAGATTCAAGCACGACGAAGCTACGCTCTGCTAAGACATCAGCAGGCCACAGCCTCAACGACTTGATGGAATGTGGACCCAAACTCCAACAGGACATAAAAGGCCTACTTCTACGTTGGAGGACGTATAAATACATATATATATATATATATATATTTTCTTTTTTTATAAACAAGAAAAAAATCAATTTACAGTCTGTAGGACCCACAGAAACCATGTAGGTTTGTTCGTGGATCCGTGCTTACGCTAACTTAAATATTTGATATGAGTAAGTAGTACATAAATATTATTACACTAACTATTACAAAACTAAATAACACATGAACTATTTAAAAGTAAGGGCAGGGTTAGGGAGGGACTATGGAGGAAAAGTAATTTTTAAGTCTATAATTCAAATTTTTTGGTGAAAGTGAATTAATAACATCTGTGATGGTAGACTATTTATTAATCGCGGAATCATGTTGGCGCGCGTCCAAGAGCCGCAGAAGTTGTTTGCGCGTGTGGTGGTTATTTTACCTTGAATCATACGGCGTGTGGCTATGGGGTGATTTATTTTTTGCTGAAAGCAATTGTCGAAGAAATCCTCTTTAAGTAAAAGATACTGTAGTTTGGTGTGAATACAATGTCTTACAATATGTGAAAAGTTTATATTCATTTCCAGAGTATTCGTTCCTGATGTTTTGTGGTACAATTAATTTAAGGAGTTTGGTTTGTAGGGATTGTATTGGATCCAAGCAAGTTCTGTGAGTGCGTCCATTAGCTTGAGAGGCCATACGATACTATGGAGTCAATAGTGCATGATATAGTATAAATCTTGTTTTAAATGGAATGCGGTTTCTAATTATATAAAAGGAAGCAATGAGTGCCCTAAGCTTGTCACGTACCCGTTGGATGTGGGGACCCCAATTGAATTTTTCATCAATCACGAGGCCTAAGTAAGTGTGTTTGTCAACTATTTCTATTGGAGGGCATTGGCAATTATTTTTATTGTGCATACAATCATGTGTATGCGCAATCAGCTCTGTTGGATGAGTACCTTTCAAATATGGAGATTTAATGTGAATCAATTTTGTCTTTTGCGCATTAAGGGCCAGGCCCACATCGTGGCACCACTGACACAGGTTATCAAAGTCATACTGTAGGCCTTGCAGTGCAAGGTCTATATTATTATCTGCTAAAATTAGACATGTGTCGTCTGCAAACTGGTACGGGGTGCTGAAGGATAGTACATTTATGTACCATATCATTAACATAGGTAATGAAGTGAAGAGGCCCTAGAACCGATCCTTGGGCCGTGCCTTGGGTTACTGGTATGATACGGCCAGAACTTTCTCCAAATTTGACACAGTATTGCCTATTTCTCAGGTAATCAGCACACCACGCTTGTAACGGACCTCTGATTCCACAGTTTGCGAGTTTGTTTGTTAGCAGATTGTGATCCAATGTATCAAATGCGCGGCAAAAATATGGCAGACTGCGAAAAAATGTATCGAATGTCATTGGTGCATGAAGACGACCACCATCTTCAGAAGATTATTTGGAGAAACAGCCCCCATGAAGCACTTCGAGAGTATCAGCTGTGTACAATTACTTATGGGATGAAAGCAGCACCATATTTAGCTATGCGAGTCATGAAACAACTAGCAAAGGATGAGTCACAAACTTACCCATTGGCCGCGCGTGTTCTTGAAAATAACTTTTTTGTTGATGATTTGTTGAGTGGAAGCGACACAATCGCCTGCTCGATCGACAATAAGTCCAAAATCAACTTATCAGGATTCTAAAAGGGGCTGGATTTAATTTATGCAAGTGGTCCAGCAACAGCCCAAAGCTTTTACAAGATCTATCAGAGAGCCAACTTAACCCGACAATCGTCGACTTCAAAACGGCTGACTCTACAAAGGCACTAGAATTACGTTGGAATCCGAAAAATGACACATTTAGCTTTAAAAGCATGGTAAATGACACAAAACATAAACATCGTACAAAACAAAGTATGCTATCGGATATATCCAAGTTGTTTGACCCAATCGGATGGCTGTCTCCAATTACTATTAAAGCAAAAATACTATATCAACGTGTCTGGACATCGGGCATTCAATGGGATGATCTGGTGTCAGCGGAATTAAAAGCTGAATGGACAGTTTTCCGGGACGATTTACGTAACATCGACAAGTTTGAAATACCGAGGTGGATCGGAAATATCGAATTTAGAACCCAGATATATGCATTCTGTGATGCGTTAGAGAAAGTATACGCCTGTGCGATTTATTTAAAAACAACTGACAACAACGGCCGCATCTCGATTCGAATTATTGCAGCTGAAACAAAATTAGCACCGCTGAATAAAACCGTAACGCTTCCACGATTGGAGTTATGTGGAGCACTACTATTTACAAGACTTCTTACAAAAAGTGAAACAGGCCCTGAAGCAAACTGACATTGAAACATTTGCATGGACGGATTCGATGATTGTGCTGGGATGGCTACAGAGCAGTCCATCACGATGGAAATCATTCGTCGCCAATAGAGTCCAGGAAATCATAGAAGTTGTGCCACCCTCATGCTGACGGCACACGCAATCAAGTGACAATGCAGCAGATTGCACAACGAGAGGTCTGACTCTTTCGCAACTGAAAGAACATGCGTTGTAATGGGAGGCCCATCTTGGCTCAAATCTCAAATAACTGACAAAACAACCACATATGACAGCCCTCAGATTGAGTTGAAAAGAAAAATGACAGCGAATACGGCTCAAACATCAGTACCTATCGTCGAGGAGCTATTAAATAAACACAGTGTTTTATCGCATGCCGTCAGAGTGATGTGTTGGGTGTCACGTTTCAGAATAAACGCACGCGACAGAGCAAATGCAATTCAAACCAGACACCTGTCAGTGACAGAAATAGAAAATACTTACAACACATTCATAAAGACAACACAGTGGGAGGAGTATCATGACGTCATTTCCCAGCTCAAGGAAAGCAAAATTTTGAGTAAAAAGAGCAACATATTAAAATTGAATCCATATTTGGATGAGAATGACATACTAAGAGTAGGAGGACGGCTACAGCATTCACAATTGACAGACGAGTCCAAACACCCTATCATCATACCACAGCATTCGAAACTGACAGAACTTCTCATTGATCAAGCTCACAAACTCACGCTGCATGGTGGACCAAGACTAACCTTGGCGCACTTAAGGAACAAATTTTGGGTTGTGTGGGGCAACAGAACAGTGAAAAAACATATTCGCAATTGCGTGAAATGTCATCGATTCAGCAATAGCAGTCATAATCAGTTGATGTTCAATCTACCCGCCTCAAGAGTTACACCATCAAGATCCTTTACTCATACTGGAGTTGACTTTACTGGATTTGTGGAATTAAAGGTCAACAAAGGACGGGGGATAAAAAAAACAAAAGGTTACATTGCTGTTTTTGTCTGCTTTGCCACAAAAGCAATCCACCTAGAACTAGTGTCGGTTTTGACTTCAGCAGCATTTCTTGCAGCACTCAAATGGATGTGCAACAGAAGAGACACTCCAAAAGGGTTATGGAGCGACAACGCCACAAACTTTCAAGGAAGTTCGAAAATCCTACAAAGGGAATACAAGCAAGCCTTAGAATTAATTGACAAGGATTTTCTCACAGACATTGCAGAAATCGGAATAACATGACACTTTAATGCTCCGGCATGGCCAAGCGAAGATATTCTGTGGGAAGCCGCTGTACGCAGCATAAAGCATCACCTAAAACGCATATTAGGAGATCAAAAACTGACATTTGCGGAATTTTATACTCTCCTGACACAAATTGAAGCATGCCTCAATTCCAGATATTTTGACTCCAGGCCATTTCTTAGTAGGTGGTCTAATATTATCTTCATCATTTTCTGACATAAACATCACCTGCCCAAGGACAAGATGGCAAATGACAGAAAAGATGCATCGTGAATTCTGGAAGAAATGGTCAACAGACTACTTGCTTACTAGTTCAGACACGCAGCAAATGGAATCAACCACAGAAAAATAAAAAAACAATGACATAGTACTTGTCAAAAAAGACAACATGCCACCATCTAATTGGGCCCTCGGAAGAGTGACAGACATTCACCCAGGCAAGGATGGACATGTACGGGTAGTAACTTTGAAAACAAAGGGAGGGCACGTGAAACGTCCTATTATTAAATTAGCTCCCCTACCGGTGCATCATCAACATGACAATGACAAGCCAGATAGACCTATTGACAACACGCCGAGATCGAAGAGGAGTCGCAAAGATAAACTTCCTAACGTACTTGTGACAGCGCTACTGCTCTTTATGACATGTTTAACGTCCACAGTTCAACAACAACAAGCTAGCAATTTTCAGATCACCACTCTAAATAACAGTAACACGCTATATTTTGATAATGTTGCTGAGCTTGGAATTATACAGGACCAGTGGAAAATTGTCATATACTACAACCTGACAACGGCAGAGTATGGCTGATATAAAATCTTATGTTCACCATATATGTGACATCTGCAAAACACAACCAACCTTCATGACAATAGCAGCTCAGTTTGAACATGAACTTAGCGAACTCGAACATTAAAATAAATTAATGACAACTCAGGACACTATCATATCTCGTAAAAGGAGGGGATTAATAAATGGAATCGGTTATGTAGCCAATAGCCTATTTGGTGTGCTGGATGACATTACATGATTATTTGTGCTATAAGACCTTGCTTTTTGCCTAATTTCATGATTCTAGGTCAACGGAAAGTACCCTATAGGTTTTGATTCCCTTATGAGTAACATGCAAATTAAGCAAAATTGTGACATACACGGTGTTTTTTAGATCGCATTGATATATATGTTTGATTTTTTCACTACTTCAAGAGACCACTGACTTGAGCAATTGATATAAGTTTTATCTTGATTCCTGAGATAAAGGGTATTGACAGATGTTTAATATTTGTGCTTCGGAATGCACCTCCTCTTGTTGCGCGACTCGGAACGGAAACAGAACTAGCAGCTGTCACTCGTATCGGAAACGAGATGTAAAATTGGAGGTTAATCTTTCTCTTGGTCTGGTCTCATCGGTGAGAACAAACATGTAGGCCAAGGCATCGGGCCATTGATGGTATTTCGGTGTACCAATTGTAATACAGGCATCGGGCCTGGTCAGAGTGTAAATCTACCTCATAGCGTCGGGCTATTGATCGTAATTAGATTCGCGTCATCGGTCAAGTGATCCCTGTTGATTGGACATCGTCGCATCGGTAGCGGCGACTCCACGGTC
This sequence comes from Argyresthia goedartella, assembly GCA_949825045.1. Classification (NCBI taxonomy): domain Eukaryota; kingdom Metazoa; phylum Arthropoda; class Insecta; order Lepidoptera; family Argyresthiidae; genus Argyresthia; species Argyresthia goedartella. The sequence continues at coordinate 5,598,814 of OX463814.1, forward strand.
ACGGCAGGCAGCACGCCGGCGACAGCGTCGGCAGCAACGATAGGTTTCGATTCACTCCATATCCTATCCCAAACTGTGCCCTTTTCCCGTATTCCCGTCTCGAATCGAGCTTTCGATTTCCTGCCTACGGAGACAAGGTCAGTAACCAATTTCATCACTTCTTTTCTCTCACGTGGCAAAGGCACAAACCCCTCAGGATTCCCCGCCGTTCGGTAGGCGTGGGAAATTAATCATTTTGGTAGCAGGAGCGCGGTTTCCTAGTGGGAAATCATGATTCACGGTTGTAGGGCTGCCCTTGTCACATTGTAGTTGGGAGAAAAGAATATCCCAGATTGGCTCAAGTCGGCAATGAGTCTGTGGTCGGTATACCACGATTAAAGTGTTCATTTTCGGTAAGTGAAAGTATAAGTGCCAATTTAGTTAACAGTTGTTATAAATTTGTAGTCGGAAACTACTGTTACCAGCGCATAAAAGATTGAAAGGTCATTCTGCGAAGCCTAGATTGTATTACTTACGGTGGAACGTCGGGTTCTGTAGTCCTACAGTGTTATTTCGGTTTACACAGCAGGGTCGGGCTATTTAGGGGTATTAAGCTGATTTTGCTGACCTCAAAGGAAGTGTGTTTTCTATCGGAGGGGCCACTTTTTTTATAATAACCTTTTGTGTGTTATTCGGATTGTACCACATGGTGGCATTCTCTAATTGATTTAGAGTGTATATTATAAGGTGTATGTCCACAGGGCGACCATATTAAATATTGTTTATGATTTAATTGTTTAGTGGTTACCTTGGGTTTTACAACTTAGTTTTAATTTCTGTGCCCAGCGCTGACGGGAAAGTGCTGGTATCTGGCTGTGCTTAGTTCGGCAGTGAAGCATAGGACCAGGAACAATTAAATCGGTAACCATGGCACCTTCGCCCTTGACGGTACTGCGATATGGTGTCCGTGAGGAGATGAGATGGCTCGCCCATACTCACAAGTATGTGGAGCGACCCGACATGGACGATGTCCTGCTCAAGCGTGTGGAGGACGCAATAACACGCGTCGGGAAGGTGTGTCGGCTGGCTGCCGAGGCTGAAGCCCTCAGGCTTACGGATGAGGCCTCGGTGGCTGCAGTGAGGCAGCTCTGCGCGGATGCTGACCAAGCGATGGAGTGCTTGGGCGACATCGAGCGTCGCGCCGAGAAAATTAAGCGGTCGCGTCGGGATGACCGCGGGGAGGGTAGCGGAGACCCCCCCCCTAAGGGTGTGGTTGGACGGCTTCCACACCTGGAGATTCCGGCCTTCGGTGGGGCAATTGATGAGTGGCCGGCATTCATCAATTTGTTCGATAGCCTGGTCCACGGTCGGGACGACCTGGACAGCGCCTACAAGTTGGCTCAGCTATTGATGGCACTGCGGGGTGAACCGAAGGAGTTGGTCGGTCACCTAACGGTTACGGCGGGCAATTATGAGATTGCCCGGGTCATATTGTTTGACCGCTACCAACACAAAAGGCGGTTGGTTGATGCGCAGCTGGGGAAGCTGTTCAGCATCCCAAGAGTAACCCGGGATGTTGACATCCGGGTACAGGTGCTCAACCCTGTGCTGGTGGCCACTAAGGCCCTTCAGAACCTTGGTCTGCCGGTAGATCAATGGTCATTTATTGTGTTATATATGGTTTTGTCACGGTTGCCTGCAGCTGTTCAAAGTCGGTTCGAACAGCTGCATGGGGGCAGTAGCTCGGAACTGCCCACGCTCGTCCACGGGGGGGTGGTCGGTCAAAACAATTTGGCGTTTTGAGTGCCGCGCCGTCGGGTGACGGCTGTGTGCACTGCGACAGTGCCGGTCATGGAGTGACCGGTTGCACCAACTTTAAGGCGCTCGGTGTGGCTGCCCGCAGGAAGGTGGTCTTCCGCCACCGATTGTGTTTCGGTTGTTTGGGGCCGCACCCGCTGAGCGAGTGCTCACGGGCGTCCCCCTGTGAGGGCTGCGGTGGCAGGCACCACATCGTGTTGTGCCTGAACCGGTCAGGCCCATCGGACGGTCACCAGGGCCGGACTCAGGTTGGTCGGTCACAGGGCCCAACCAGGGCCGGACCCAGTCCCCCTCCGGGCAACGGGAGTCACCAACGGGGTGACTGGGGTACCCGTGGACGGGACCCCCCCCCGAGAAGAAGGGGGCAGCGCGGGGGGTAACAGGCGGGATAGCCGGGGTTCGGTCGCCGCTATCCAGGGTCAGCGAGGACTTCGGGCCGCTGGCTCATCGCGTGTTACGGGCGGGTGTCAGATGGCACCTATGAGTGGCGCGAAGGCTGGGAGCCCACCACCTTCTGCGCCACCCTGCCCGTCGCTCTGGGAGGCGAACAGGGAGGCGAACAGTCGGATGTCGCCCCCATTCCTAGAGCGCCCCAGGTTGGATCCGCTCTCCCCCCTCCATCCACGGTGGCCACCGGGCACACCGTTCGCTGTCCGGTATGGTCGGGTACCGGGACAGCGAGGGGCCTATTATGCGGGTTGGGACCCCCTAATGTACATGCGGTCTGATATGCCACCGGTGGCATATCAGCAGCCGAGTTACCAGGCCGACGGAGGTCTGAGCGGGTTCGGATCCCGCGGGGGTTCCCGCTAGGGACACGCCGCCCACTTACAGGGTGCCGCCACTCCTCAGACGGTCATGCTCCCCACCGCCTCGGTGATAGCGTGGAGTTCGGACGGCAAATCTTGTGTAGCACGAGCACTATTGGACTCGGGGGCCCAGGGGTGCTTAGTCTCGTGCAACCTTGTAAGACGGTTGGGCATTTCGGTAAGGGAGTATCCACATTCCATTCGGGGAATTGGGAACACGGAAGTCGGTTCCGTTAAGGGAGTATGTCGGATTACTCTCTCGTCACGGGTGGATTCGTCGGTAAATCTGACGGTCACGGCATTAGTCATGCCTTATGTGATGGGCTCACACCCTCACGTACGGCTGTCGCCCTCGGTGCGACAGTTGGTCGCTGGGTTGTCACTGGCTGACCCGGAGTTCGACATTCCGGGCCCAGTAGACATTTTATTGGGTGTCGATGCCTTAGGATACCTGTTAGTGCCAGGTGTCCACGTGTTGCAGGCGACTGGTCTGGTTTCGGTCAACACCAGACTGGGCCATGCGGTAATGGGTCCGGTCATGCCGGCTGCCCCACGCCTAGCGACTCGTAGTCCCTTATTCGGTTCTGTACTCTCGGAGGTGATACAGAAGTTTTGGGAGGTGGAGGAACCACCTACGGTCCGCCGGTTGGACCCGGTTGAAGAAGAGTGTGAACGGTTTTGTCGGAACAATACTGGTCGCCTTCGGAGTTAGTTGGACATCCCTTGTGGTGGGGTCCAAAATGGTTGACTCAAGCCGAATCGGATTGGCCAATGAGTCCACGCGTTACCACGGCGAACGGCGCCTTGACAGTCGGTGTCTGTACGACGCAACCAGAGCCGGAAGAGGAGTTCAGCCTGCTGGAACGGTACAGCTCGCTCGACAAGCTGGTCAATGTGACCGCCTGGATCTGCCGATTTGCGCGGAATTGTCGGAATTCTGAGGCGCAACGAGTGCGGACACAGGTCCTGACACCACGGGAACGGAACCATGCGTTGTTCACATTGGTACGGAACATGCAGACGGTGCACTTTAAGTCCGAATTGGACATTCTGAGACGCGGACGCGTCCAACTGAAGGGAGCTGTGGCTCGGCTCAACCCGTTTATTGACCCTCAAGGATTGCTGAGGGTAGGAGGTCGGCTGCGGAATGCCAACCTACCTTATGCGGCTCGCCACCCGTTGTTACTCCCTAGGAAAGGGAAGTTGGTCTAACAGTTGATTCAGGATCGACACATTCGGAATGGGCATGTCGGATGCCACGCCTTGATGGCGTTTCTCCAGCGCGAGTTCTGGATTCTATCGGGAAGACGCTTAGTGCGTAGCGTCGTATTTCGGTGCCTGCCTTGTTATCGGGCCAAGGCGGCTACGATGCAGCCCCAGATGGGCGATTTGCCCTCGGATAGGGTTAACGAAATCCGGCCCTTTGCGGGTGTCGGAACGGATTTCGCGGGACCATTCATGGTCAAGTCTTCACAGCTACGGAACGCCAGATTAGTGAAGGCATACCTGTGCGTCTTCGTGTGCTTGGCCACGAAGGCAGTCCACTTGGAGGTGGTCAGTGACCTCACTACGGAGGCATTTATCGCATGTCTGGATCGGTTCGTCTCACGAAGGGGCCTCCCGACATTAATCCGTTCGGACAACGGCACAAATTTTGTCGGAGCCAGGCGATATCTGCAGGAGGTCACTCAATTCCTGAACGGTAAGAAGGACGCCATCGGTACGGCTTGCTCCCGACGAGGGATTGAATGGGTTTTCAGTCCGCCGGGATGTCCTCATTGGGGAGGAATTTTTGAGGCTGCGGTTAAATCGGCTAAGTCGCACCTGACGAGGATCATCGGTGAGATCTCTCTACGCTTTGAAGAGCTTGCGACGCTGTTCTGTAAAATTGAAATGACACTGAACTCGCGTCCGTTGTGCACGCTCAGTTCGGATCCAAATGATTTGGAAGCGTTGACGCCGGGTCACTTCCTGATAGGTCAGCCCCTTAACGCCCTGCCAGAATACCCATTCGGTGATGTTAAGTTAAGTCGGTTAACTAGGTGGCAGATGTTGCAGCAGATGGCTCAAGATTTTTGGAAACGGTGGTCCCTTGAGTACTTGCACATCTTGCAGCAGCGCCTTAAGTGGACTGACCGGACGAGCCTCCCTCAAGTCGGTGATTTGGTGCTGATTAAGGATGCGAACCTGCCATCATTGAGATGGAGACGAGGACGGATCGTCAATTTGTACACGGGTCGGGATGGCACGCCTCGATCAGCGGAAGTCAAGGTGGGGGACTCGGTCCTCAAGAGAGCGGTCGCAACACTTTCTCGCCTTCCTATTGATTAGGGACAGGTTCGGGCCTGTCCGGGCGGGTGACTGTTTAATATTTGTGCTTCGGAACGCACCTCCTCTTGTTGCACGACTCGGAACGGAAACAGAACTAGCAGCTGTCACTCGTATCGGAAACGAGATGTAAAATTGGAGGTTAATCTTTCTCTTGGTCTGGTCTCATCGGTGAGAACAAACATGTAGGCCAAGGCATCGGGCCATTGATGGTATTTCGGTGTACCAATTGTAATACAGGCATCGGGCCTGGTCAGAGTGTAAATCTACCTCATAGCGTCGGGCTATTGATCGTAATTAGATTCGCGTCATCGGTCAAGTGATCCCTGTTGATTGGACATCGTCGCATCGGTAGCGGCGACTCCACGGTCACGGCAGGCAGCACGCCGGCGACAGCGTCGGCAGCAACGATAGGTTTCGATTCACTCCATATCCTATCCCAAACTGTGCCCTTTTCCCGTATTCCCGTCTCGAATCGAGCTTTCGATTTCCTGCCTACGGAGACAAGGTCAGTAACCAATTTCATCACTTCTTTTCTCTCACGTGGCAAAGGCACATCCCCCTCAAGATTCCACGCCGTTCGGTAGAGGCGTGGAATTAAGCAACAGACGTATAGACAGACAGAAATTTACAGGTCTCAGATTTTTCTCTTTACCTGTGTAATACCTTGATTTTTTCCAAATTTCAAAGTTTTGATTCCCTTGCGAGTATTAAGCAAATTAAGCACGTTCAGAAAATTTGGGACGTAAACGCTCGTATTTTTTGATTGTGTAGACCTAGAAGTTTGAATTTTTCAAACCTTGGAGCTCCAAAGGTCCATAGACGTTAGTAATTGATATCAATTTCAATTTGATATCTGCACGCGTTCCTGAGGAAAAGGGTTGTGACAGACGGATCGAGGACAACAAAGTGAACCTGTAAGGGTTCCTTTTTTCTTTTTAAGGTACGGAATCCTTAAAAATCACCAAGTGTCGCTTTCTGGCGAGCACTCTTAAGCCCGATTTACACTTCAATAAGTACAGTCGCGAGTTAACTTCCGTCATCGGCGAGCTAAGTAGTTATTGGCGTTTGAACGGCATAGTAAGTTGTTGATTAAGTTTAGTTCAATAGATCCCACTCCTATTTTTCGGCCAGTATAGTGCGACAGTGAGAGGGGCTACTCTCTCGAGACTCCCACACCCCGACAACTTAAATAATTGGCTGGCTTGTAGTCGGGCGAGTTTATTACAGTCCATATTTGTACACAGTGGCAGAGAAAACTTGTGACGACTCGCTCGCGTACGTTTGGACGCTACTTACTACTTAAGACTTAACTAACCAGGTATAGTAGCGAGTTAAGTAAACACTTATTTTAATAAGTTATTACTTAATGGGTACGTACTTACTTACTTACTTATGTAAATCAGGTTTTAATGGAAGTTTCAGTTTCGGTGCCATTATACACCGAGGCCGTATTAGAATAAGTTTTAATTTCCAAAATACAGATAATTTAATTAGGGAAGATCCAGTTTCTAATCAAACAAAATATATCGAAGAATCCACATCGCCGTCTTTGGCGTAACCAACTCCACCAACCCACTTCCGAGCAGGGCGCGATTGCCAGATATTAAACATAACATACAAGTATCTCTGTTTTAGACCTTTGACTCCATTTAAAAAAAACCGTCACGCCGTTTTCTATCCTGGGTGGCCGAGGCACGGTTGCACCATAATTTAGCCAGATCTTCATTTTTAGGGTTCCGTAACCGAAGGTTGCCAAACGGGACCCTATTACTAAGCCTTCGCTGTTCGTCTGTCGGTCCGTCTGACACCGGGTTCTATCGGATCAACCGAAATAGGTAGAGAGCTGAAATTTTCACAGAATGTGCATTTCTGTTGCCGCAACAGCGACAAATAATGAAACGTACCGATTTTCAAAAGTTAAAAGGAGTACCCATAGAAGAAATTAGTATTTTGTTTTATTTGTTTATCGGTGAAAAATGGACTCTCCCGATCTTATCGCAAAAGATTTTTAATTACAGGTTTTGAGTTTTGTGCTTAGTTATTTGTCTTTATATGATTAATAATTGCTCATTCGAATTATAATAAATAATATCAAGTTTTTTCATATTTGATTTTATTTCTGTAAATAAGTTACTCAATTTCTTTCCACTTCCTTAGTTTAATACTTACATACCTAAAACTATTTTTAAATGTTTCGATGTACGGCCTTTAATGTAGTCCTACCCAGTACTTAATATTTTATTATTAAAAATTAAATAGGTATATGTACTCGAACAAAAGACTGTCGTTTTACGTTTTTCTGTGTACAATGGTATGGAACCTTCATATGCGGGTCTGATGTCCTACACGCACTTGACCGGTGTTATTCCATTCTCTGACAATTAATCTGACAAAAAAACAAAAGCTAATATAAACAATCGGATACCGTTACCGGAATCGGCCGTGATTCTCATTTTTGCGATGTTTCCCCGAGATCGAATAAACATTGTTGACATGCAAAATCAACGTGCGAACAACGGATCAGCCTCTCAGGCTCGCCGAATCTGTGCGAAGGGTTACGCTCATTTTATGGGACGAGACGTGATTCGATTTGAATAAAAGGTATCGGCTCGCATCGAGCCCACCCCACATGTAAATTCAGTTAGAAGAAATAGCTACTCTATTACATTATGTTGAAGATTATAACAATATCGTTTCTATCAAAAGAATAGAAAATATATTATCGTAGAAGAACCCAAAATGCAAAAATGCTCTTCAGAAAGAAAAAGTGTATTGTATGGCCTTCTATCATGGTATCGAAAACTACAATTTCAAAAAATAATAAGTCACTCCTCCTCAGTGCGAAGCTGCAAACTGGAAATACAAAATGAAATCTTCATAATAACGGCCGCTTCCAGTTGCGAAAATAAAATTTAATATCAACCATTTCAAAAAGTGAATATAATTGAAGCCTTTGTCGGTGAGAAAAAAGGAAAGATTTTTTCCTGCGGTCTCGATGTAGGATGCGCAGGTGCGCCGACAATTTATTTTCTTTCTAAGCTGAAATTGGGTATTACGTACAACCTCCCGTTTCACGTGATGACAGAGAATTTGCACTTCATAAGCGTTAAATTGGTCATTAGACAGTGTCGTTAAATAAGCGAGGCAATAAAGTCTTAAATATTTATAGCGCTCCAGTGAATTTCTGCGAGTCCGCCGTCTTCAAAGGTGAAGATTATGTCGTGTAGATGTGACGCACTTTTCATGCAGGTCCTTCGTTCTTTTCTTATAAATGTTTTTGAAATATTGAGTAGAGTGATGAAGAGCTAAAAGAAGTTTAGAGATCATGGTTACTTATATACAAAAACATGATTTTTGCATCACAGCGAATGAGGTGTCACGGACAACGATCTGTCTTGTTTCTAGTATCACGGAGAGTAATTAACATGACATTGTTGTGTGTTTATATATCATTTACTGTGGTACAATGTAGAGAAGTGGCAAAAAATGACGATTGCTAAGTATATGTAAATATCTACAGTAATAAAGAGATTTGGAATTTGGAATAGGAATTTGGAACTGTGATATTTGCTTTGATAAATCTAAATGAACCGTAACTTCTGAAAATAAGAACCACCTGTAACAAATAACTTTGTTTGTAGGTATTTATTAGGACTGATATATTTTAGAGGTATAGAATGGACTCAAGTTATAGACTCTTACCTTCACCGCCAATAGTTTCATTTATAAACTTTTCGATATGTTTTCTTGTCAAGACTTTTGACTTATATTTACACTTATATATGGATATCAATCTAACTGTCTTTTCAGCATAACACACAGGTTGTGTTCGTGTTTTATTTTTGCACTTCAGCATGGAGTTAGTATTCCAGAGAGATGAGATCTTCATTGTCTTTGAAGGATCTCTAGAATAAGCTAGAAAAAGCGTTTTCCGATAAAGACTGGTTTTTTGTCGATTTTCCATTGCGCAAACTTTTCGTATGCAAGTTTGTATTTTTCCTTTGACTTAAGTGGCAATAAATTTTCTATCACTTTTGCTTCTATTTGAAAGTCCAGCGGGTTAAACATATTGAATTGGAGCATTCGTCGTTGGAAGAGTAAATTTTTACAATTTGATTTTAATTATCACGAAAATTGATGGAACACAATAATTGAAAAAATGCAAAATAAACCGCGCTGCGCTTTTGTTTCTCGCCCGCACTTTTGATTTTTGTTCTATGCTGCCTATATTGAGTTGTATGGAAATTCACCAGCAAAGAATTTCCATACAACTTTGCTGGTGCACTGGCGGAGTTTGCTTAAAGAAGTTTGTTAAAACAAGTGGAATTATAATAAAAACCAATAACCCAACTGTATTTATACAATCTTTTAGTTTATTTTTTATTTATGAGACCCTTTTTTTGATACCCCACTAGGTTTAAAAAAAAATAAGACATATTATGTCGCAAAAAATCGGCCATGTATGTTTTATATTTTGATATAACCAGTGTCACTCTCACAATTGAAACGAACCTAACAACATCTCTCAAGCTGAAATCCATGAAGCCGTTTAAGCTACAGAGCGTACAAAAGAAATATAAGTACATACATACAGACACTCGAAAATTATAATCCTCCTCCTGGCGCAATTGGATAATAATTAACAAATTTTATGCATTTTTGAGTACATTAATAAAACATGATACTTACAATTATTTACAAAATAATTACAATCAAAAAAACTATCTACAAACGCTTCGTCAAAATATATTTAAGGCTATCATGGTCCACTAGTAGCTTTTATGGGCTGTAATACAATAACGTCGTGTTGAATTTTAAATAATTTTCTTCATTACTAAATACTACACTAGAAACCGCTGCTCGTGACAGGGTCATTATATTATATTATATTAAAATAAATGATGATCATGATGATGTTATCCCCGTCTGCTATGTTCTTTTATATGCTGTAATGTGACTGGCCAATCCAAATTTGCTATTGCATGAGGCACAGTGTAGTTTCCCAGAATTACTGTGGGCTTAGGATGATTTTTCCTTATCTGACGTTTCGTTTCATCTGTAAGTCGCGTTTAGATAGTGAAGAGAGTAGACTACTAGAGTAACATACGGGACGTTGCTACGCAATGTCCAGAAACGGAGGTCAGACCAAAGAGATTCACCGCGACACTACCCCCCTAGGGAGTGGGTTAAGTTATTTACAATACTTAAATAAGATACCCTAAAACTAAAAATCTTCACACAGTAAAACGAAGAAAAACATTAGTGTCTAACTGAAAACTACGTTGCGTTTTTAAATCACGTCGGGTTCACCACTTTGGGGAAATACGCCGGCAGAGCCATTGGTTGAGACACTGTTAATGGCTGTGCAAGGAAATATATTTACTACAGCAAGACACAAGATAGTAAAGAGAGCAGACTACTATAGTAACAAACGGAATTGGTTACGCAATGCCCGGAAAGGCAAGTTAGACCAAAGACGTTGACCGCCACAGATGCTCCCGTTTCTCAGGTTGTTTGCTGCTTGCGGTTTGGTGACGTTCGGGCTCGTCTTTGTGAAATGCTCATAATACATAGCAAGTTATCTTTGTAATATCTACCAAGATAAAAATATAACATAATTATGTTATAATAACATCTTCTACGAGGTAATTCTGTGTGTAATGTTTATTGTACCGCTTTTGTTGAATACGCTATTTTTAATATCAAATCTTTAAATTCAATTTAGGATGATTATACAGCTATATAGAGTATAATTTTATTAGATTTCTGATACACTATCAATCTTTCACCTTCAAAGTTTAAATCATTCATGACGCAGACGTTTTCTAAAGAACCCTACTACAGCTTTGATAAACTTTCAATAACTTTCCTTCTAGAACTTCCTGTCAGTCTTGGAAAAGCTTTTAGGTACTCCTTTCGCCTTATCATTTAACAATCTTGACGGCTTTTGATCTTTGTAATTTAATCCTTACTTTGAAGATCATAGAGAGATTACGGGTTGAAGCAAGTATTCCCAAAGGGTTACCTGTATGATTTTGGAATATGTGCATATACAACCGAGATTATTTGAAGTCTCTTATGTTCGTTACAGCGGCGTTAATCGGTTGCATAATTAACAATATGTAATGTTTTAGCCAATATAGAGGAACAAGATATGCCTAATATTTTCTTTCTCGATACAATTTTGCCAAATCTGACACGATAACTGATAAGTTCAATATGTTACTGTAACTTATTCAAGAAAAAACATTTAAAAACGACACACACATAACCTAATCACAGTCCCTTCCAAGTATTCCGTTCTCACTAAACAGAAAGCCTTAAAAGGGACCATAATCGTCATTTCCTCCACCGACACCACTCCTGATCGGCAGGAAATGAGAACACTCCGCCTTTTATCGAGAACTAATCGTGATAGAACATGGCCGACAATCCTTGCAAAGAAGTGGCGAGGGCGAGCTCTAAAGGATTACCCGAAGATAAGCTCCAACGCTTTTTATGTAATCGACATCATGAGATTGATAGATGGTTATGAAAACGGATTTGATCCATTTTATTATAATCTTTTGAGACTTTTGTGAAATACGACATACACTTACACAAGTAGCGTCACTTCCTTTCCCATAAGCTTCCCAGGGCTGGCAGAGACGCGTTCACGATTAGCCAGTTATTTAATCCTCAATTTTGCGTGTCAGCCATTCGCCATAACTATGAAGATCCTGATATGTGGTTAGCATCTTGATCTTGATATTTTGACGTAATTTTACCTAAATCAAATCAAATCGAATGTCTTTATCACTGTTTAAACTGACTTATAACTACTTAGCTAACGTAATGTTTTGCATCTTCTCTATATTGGACCACTGTGGGAGAAGCAGAGCGTAGAAACTCCCACGGATTGATTTTTAGATCTCTTTTAAAATTGCTTGTGCTTAACTAATACAAAAATGGATGCAATGTTCAAAACCTAATCAATTAATTAACAAACAAGTACTGCTGGAATTGTCAAACAGTAGCCGTAACTCCCAGATACCCTCAGTATGCAAGAAGCGACGTAACAACACAATACACGTCTCCCTTAACAAAAAGAACAACGATTCGACGTAAACCACTTCCCATACTGAAGTAGACTGGCGAGTAAAAAAACATAGCGTCATACCATGTGTTATACGGGGTGACACAAGCTCATTATAGCGAATACGGTATTTGACAAGGTCTAATAAACCTAGAAACGTGTCTCAAGCGGAACCTATTTCAACAAAAACGTTTGACAATATATGAATCGTATAATTCCCGCAGTTGTATTTTATAAACTCAATTTTGTGTTAAAAAGAGAACATTTGACTATGACGTCACATTCTAGTATTTGATAGACCTCGTTAACAAAATTACCATTGTGACAGTTCCTAAAAAAGTATCTATTTTGAATTGCAGTCAAATACCAAAATACTTATACTTATCAAAAACTAAAAAATAATAAGACAACAAGTTTCTGGCATCTGTTTCATCTGTTTAAAAATCGTTTTAATAGAGCAATATTTGTTAAAATAAAGTTGTATATAAAGATGTTAATAAGTCGCAGTAAAAATAAATAAAGATGAAATAAATACCTATATCCTACGTAATTAAAATTGGATTTGCTCGATATACTTTTTGTGGTTCCTTTATAATTATTTTATTCTTCGGTCAGGGCAGGCAAAAGTCTTCCGACCTTACGCCAAATCATATTTATTTATTTCTACGTTTATCATGTTTGTGGTTCCTTTCTTTTTATCTTCTGCCGTCAACTAATTCTGAGCACTAGTTTTACTTTGATGACGTGTACCTGTGCTGCACAAAAGTACTTTTTTGCTTGACTGGAGTTAGTGAGGCCATTGCCCGAAGGTCTTAAATAAATACAATATAGTAACAAATCAAGCGTAACGCCTTTTCTTATACAACGTGGTGGAGAAATAGCCAGTTTAGCCAGTTATTCAATACTTCAAGTTATTAAAAGTATACTTTTAAAAAATATCGGTCAATCGCTAATAGCTATAGGTGTGACAAAAGACTGACCACACGGATACCAGCGAGAACTTGCAGTCACAATATTTCACCGACTATCTCAGCTTACGGTTCCGCTTGGTGACACCAAATTCCTGGTGGGTTTTCTTCGTCTTTCGATGCTACAATTTGTTTAAATATTTTGTTTTTAAATGATGATTTCGAATTTTTGGTGCGAATTAAAGTTAAGTTGATTTTAATATAAGACTATTTAACATAGTCGTGTTTTAAAAACAACTTAAGTAGGAACTTGGCTGACAGGCACAATAACCTTTCCGTGCTTGACTACGACACATCACCGTGTTGTCCCTACGTTAAGTTAAATCTGAATATAGCCCCTGTCGAATGTCTGATGCAAGTCTCTTAACACCCATTCACTTCACACAATAAATATAGATCAAAAGCGAAAAATGATAACTCCCAAAATCATTGGACGTGAAAAATAAATATTTACGTATTTATTTGTTATATCCTTGTTTACATGATGTAAAGTGGGTCCCGAATAATTGACAGTGACGCTGCCTCGCTTAAATTTTAATCATTCTGCACAGTCTGTTTAAGAGGAAAACACACTCACGTCCGCTACATTTTAAACGAGGGTCATAGGTCTCATCCGGCCAAGAATATAACATAGCTGCGATGTGTTTCAATAAAGATTAAACAAAAATCTGGGGAACAAATTAAGCCCGTGTACACAAAACAGGGTGCACGCAGTATACAAAACAAATGTGCCTCTGGTCAGGATAAGCCGATTACGTTCGTGTGATCCCACCCTCGCTTAGTCACTAGGGGCGGAGTCACGTGACAAAGTACTGATGTCACCGTCACACACTATACTACTGCAGCTACTGGTTACATAAAGAACATAACCAGCGGTTCTGTAAATACAGTAGACCTCGCTTGTTTGAAATTTTGATTTTGCAGGTCTGCTAAAAAAGTACATTAGATTTTGAAGATCCACGATGAGTTAGTCAATGACAAAATGACAGAACTTTTAACGGCTGTCGTTTCCAATATTTTTTTTAATTAACTGAAATTTGCCTATTTAAAATGTAGCCTTTTAGACACTAAAAGTTCAGGTGTCTAGCTTTATCTTCAACTTAGTTACAGACGGGTCGAAAGTACCCCGAAGTGCTTCCCCCCCCCCGCCTACCCCCTCCTTTCTTTATTTTTCGTAACATCTTGTGTCATCTAGTACTATTATATATTCTGTGTTTGTGTAAAATAAAGTTTGTAGAAAGCTTTCAAATTTGATTGAAATCCGTCGATACATAACGCTTCAGCAAACTTCCCTCTTTCCCCCCACAAATCTCGATCAATTAAAATTTTAAAACAAATCAAGGAACTTGTGTGCCAATGTTCGTCAAAATCGGTGGAAAAATGTGACTTGTAGGCGAGAACAGACAGACGGACATTGGCATTTTTGGCTAATCTCAAAACTGGACACTTCGTCGCTCGGTCAATTATTATTGTTGCTGGAGCAGATTCTTGAGTCGTAAAAGTCAACAGTTAAATACGTTGCCGTTCAAAACTGTTTTCGAACTAAATGCTTTCGTTATTAAAAGCTCTTTTGTACTGAAAAGGGAATGGAACAAGAGACATGCTGAACAACTTTTACTGCAAGGCTTAAGCAACTATCTATGAGATGTCCTTTGAAAATTGGGCTATGCGATGTCTATTGAAAATTGGGTTTATTTATAATTTAATTAAATTAAATTCCGACTCCAAGAACCAAATAATCTTAGCACTAAACTTATTTAAAGAACATTGTAGGTACATAATATACAAATGTTTACAGCTTGCAATTTTCTGCTGACTGCACAGATTGCACTTGCATACTCGAACAAGCTCAAAACGTTTTGGCCAAAGAACGAAACCAAACTCACCCAAAATCTTCAGCGAGCAAAACCTGCAAATTGCCTCATCACAAAACATATCCGCCATTGAAAACCACACACACTTTACCCTTAGGTACAGTCACGATTATCGCCCCTATCATACTCTAATCAGAGTTGCAGTTTCAGCTAAGGCCGACTGGACTGTCATGGTGCCTCTGTAAAGCGAAGCATTATGTATGCTAACGATACAACAAGGCCTAAATAAAGCCGGCACAAAATATGAGACGCGCTCTCGGACAAATTACTCCTAGCTAATAAAGATGGTAATACAATGCTAAACAATTTGTAGTTACCGTGTTAGCTAGTGCTCCAGATGCAAATAAACGCATGCCCTTTCCTTTTCATTTCAAACGCGGAGTCAACAATGAGTACCGGGTGTTCGTGAGCGAGAAAACCTGTAAAGTGGGTTGCATGTCTGCGCTGCAAGTATTTCATTGTTTGCACAGTTAGTGGCGACTACGTTTAGTTGAATTAAATATAATTGTGCAGTCTCCAAGCCGTAAGTTACAGGAGTTTCAGGAAGCTGTGTTGCAAGGGTATTTTGTTACAGAACTCGGTTGCAGTATACTTCTCGTAGATAGAGAGACAGTGGTAGATAATGATATTAAGGCCCTAATATCGGAAATAAAAGCAACTTTGTAGGGTTTTCGCTACACTAACCGCTGTACCCTAAAATGAACCATCACATACTGACATGGATCGAAAATGAGGTTGATATCCTCTTCGCGTTTTATAGGGCTGAACCTAGCACTCCAGTATTGTTGTCTGATAAATAGTCCAGCCTTGCGATCAACTCATGTAATAGACTTGATTTCCAGCTATCTTCGTAGGAAAAACTAAGAAAATTGTTATTGTTTATATCTTCGACTGCATTAGTTTTTAACAACTTTCTATTTGATCTATGTTTTTCATACGCTTCATATAGTCTTTATCTATGGCTCTCACTGGCATCTTGGGTGAAGTAACGTCAAATTCAAAATTAAAACATTTTTGAAGTTTGGAAGATTGGAAGGAATAAGGTTTTTCCTGAAACTTAAAAAACGAGGAAAGTGGGCTCTCGTCTACTTATCTCTGAAGTGAGAAGAACCAAGTTGCTAGATACCCAGGCCCAACTGGCCTGGGTTACGTTGAAGGGGGGTAGATGCCCCCCCTACTACTCCCCCCCCCGCGGAAATGTCTAGTTTCTGAGATATGATTATTTAAAGTTTTGAGGTTATGTTGTTAAATTAAAACAAAATTTAGACAAACCTTGATCTTTAAGTGGGGGGAGGGGAAAGGGGTAGATGCCCCCCCCCCCCTACTACTCCCCCCCGCGCGGAAATGCCTAGTTGCTTTCTTCGAAAGGGTAATTTTTCTGCCTCGACACCTGTTTAATTCCAAGCCTCAACCGAACGGCGCGGAATCTTGAGGGGCTGGGTTTTTGCCAGCACGGGAGACAAAATCTTGATTGTTACTTTACCTTGCCGTCGTAGACCGGAAAACGAAAGCTCGATTCGAGGCAGGAATACGGGATAGGAGCACAAGTTTAGGTAGGATAGGGACTGAATCTCACTATTCGCTGCCCGACGCTGTCGCCGGCGTGCTGCCTGCCGACACGAGGAGTCGCCGTCCGATACGACGATGTCCAATCACAACACGGATCACTTAACCGCTGATGCGAATCTACTTATTTCCCGACGATGTGGTAGATTTACACTCCGACCAGGCTCGACACCTGTATTAGACGATTGTTACACCGAATTACAATCAATGGCCCGACGCCTGAGCAAACATGTTTTTTTTCCCGACGAGAAAAGATAACCTCAAATTTCTCATCTCGTTCCGATACGAGTGACAGCTGCGGTTCCGTTTCCGTTCCGAGTCGCGCAACAAGAGGAGGTGCGTTCCGAAGCATAAATATTAAACAGTCACTCGCCCGGACAGGCCCGAACCTGTCCCTAATCAATAGGAAGGCGAGAAAGTGTTGCGACCGCTCTCTTGAGGACCGAGTCCCCCACCTTGACTTCTGCTGATCGAGGCGTGCCATCCCGACCCGTGTACAAATTGACGATCCGTCCTCGTCTCCATCTCAATGATGGCAGGTTCGCATCCTTAATCAGCACCAAATCACCGACTTGAGGGGCTCGTCCGGTCAGTCCACTTAAGGCGCTGCTGCAAGATGTGCAAGTACTCAAGGGACCACCGTTTCCCAAAATCTTGAGCCATCTGCTGCAACATCTGCCACCTAGTTAACCGACTTAACTTAACATCACCGAATGGGTATTCTGGCAGGGCGTTAAGGGGCTGACCTATCAGGAAGTGACCCGGAGTCAACGCTTCCAAATCATTTGGATCCGAACTGAGCGGGCACAACGGACACGAGTTCAGTGTCATTTCAATCTTACAGAACAGCGTCGCAAGCTCTTCAAAGCGTAGAGAGGTCTCACCGATGATCCTCGTCAGGTGCGACTTAGCCGATTTAACCGCAGCCTCAAATATTCCTCCCCAATGAGGACATCCCGGCGGACTTAAAACCCATTCAATCCCTCGTCGGGAGCAAGCCGTACCGATGGCATCCTGGTTACCGTTCAGGAATTGAGTGACCTCCTGCAGATATCGCCTGGCTCCGACAAAATTTGTGCCGTTGTCCGAACGGATTAATGTCGGGAGGCCCCTTCGTGAGACGAACCGATCTAGACATGCGATAAATGCCTCTGTAGTGAGGTCACTGACCACCTCCAAGTGGACTGCCTTCGTGGCAATGCACACGAAGACGCACAGGTATGCCTTCACTAATCTGGCGTTCCGTAGCTGTGAAGACTTGACCATGAATGGTCCCGCGAAATCCGTTCCGACACCCGCAAAGGGCCGGATTTCGTTAACCCTATCCGAGGGCAAATCGCCCATCTGGGGCTACATCGTAGCCGCCTTGGCCCGATAACAAGGCAGGCACCGAAATACGACGCTACGCACTAAGCGTCTTCCCGATAGAATCCAGAACTCGCGCTGGAGAAACGCCATCAAGGCGTGGCATCCGATATGCCCATTCCGAATGTGTCGATCCTGTATCAACAGTTCGACCAACTTCCCTTTCCTAGGGAGTAACAACGGGTGGCGAGCCGCATAAGGCAGGTTGGCATTCCGCAGCCGACCTCCTACCCTCAGCAATCCTTGAGGGTCAATAAACGGGTTGAGCCGAGCCACAGCTCCCTTCAGTTGGACGCGTCCGCGTCTCAGAATGTCCAATTCGGACTTAAAGTGCACCGTCTGCACGTTCCGTACCAATGCGAACAACGCATGGTTCCGTTCCCGTGGTGTCAGGACCTGTGTCCCCACTCGTTGCGCCTCAGAATTCCGACAATTCCGCGCAAATCGGCAGATCCAGGCGGTCACATTGACCAGCTTGTCGAGCGAGCTGTACCGTTCCAGCAAGCTGAACTCCTCTTCCGGCTCTGGTTGCGTCGTACAGACACCGACTGTCAAGGCGCCGTTCGCCGTGGCAACGCGTGGACTCATTGGCCAATCCGATTCGGCTTGAGTCAACCATTTTGGACCCCACCACAAGGGATGTCCAACCAACTCCGGGGCGTGACACCCACGAGACGCACAGTCTGCTGGGTTCATTTCCCCTGGAACATGTCTCCAGATTAAGGGAACCTCCGAATTCAAAATCTGCGAAACCCGATTCGCCACAAAAATCTCCAGCTTGTGAACTGAAGCCTTCAGCCAGCATAACACGATCTGGCTGTCCGTCCAAGCGTAGACCGTATCTTCCAACGCTATTGACCCACGAAGAACCGTCATCGTGTGGTTGAGCAGACGAGTCAGGAGAGCCGCTCCCGAAAGCTCTAACTTGGGAATGGTCAGGCGAGTGCGCAACGGTGCAACCTAGCTCTTGGCCATGACCAACCGCACATCAACCTCCCCCGAGGAGTCGACCGTACGCAGATATACCGCAGCTCTGTAGCCCTTCTCCGAGGCATCGCAAAACCCATGCAGGGTGGCGGTGTATCGTTTGGTGGGGACCAACCTCCGTGGCAGTGAAATCCGATTGATGCCAGGGAGGGTCGAAAAGAACGAGTCTCACTCTGAGCTAAATGACCCGCCGATCGGGTCGTCCCATTTCAGCTCAGCAGACCACAATTGCTGCATAAAACACTTGAGCTGAAATGTTACCGGGGTGATCCACCCGTTTGGATCAAATGTCCTAGCCACCGTTGAAAGGACGTTCCGTTTCGTCCAGACCTTCGGGGAGTCCAACTCGACCCGATACGAAAACATGTCTGACACCGGCTGGTACTGGACGCCTAATACCGACAACATATTTGGATTTTCCAAATTTTCAAAAATGTGGGGATCCTACTGGTAGTCATCCGGAAGACCAGTCAGTAACTCTGGAGAGTTCGACATCCATTTCCGGAGCTCGTAACCTCCACCCCGTAAGAGCTCAACTAGCTCGTACCGTCAAGCGAGCGCCTCCTCTACGGAATCTGCACCGGTACAGATATCGTCCACGTAGAGGTCCCGCTCCAGGATCGCTGCTCCTCTAGGGAAATTTAACCGTTCTCGATCCGCTAACTCCCGCAGAGTGCGAATCGCCAAATAAGGACTAGACCGTAGCCCGTACGTGTTGGTGTTCAGCTCGTACACCCTGATGGGCTGATCTGGGCTCTCTCGCCACAGTATCAGCTGATACTGTCTATCGTCAGGGTGAATGACCGTCTGTCTAAACATCATCCGGATGTCAGCTACAAACACAACATTGTGTCGACGGAACCGTGTGATAACATCCGCGATGTCATGGTTCAACTTCGGCCCTGAATGCAAACACTGGTTCAGGTTCATGCCGTTAGATGTTGATGCCGATCCATCGAACACTACCCGTATTTTCCCCTCCGGGGTCCTCAAGACCGCGTGATGGGGCAGGAAGCAGTGGTCTTCACGCTTCCAGTCGATACCCGAAACCGACATGTGGCCGAGCGACTCGTATTCCCGCATGAAATCGACGTACTTCTGCCGGAAAATCCCGTCACGCTTCATGCGTCGTTCCATCGACAGAAGCGGCGTCTCGGCTGCATGGTGTAAACTGCCTAGCGGCAGGCGATCACTCCGAAATGGAAGACGTGTGAGAAATCGACCTGACCGAAGGCAACCAGTATTGTTCCGACAAAACCGTTCACACTCTTCTTCAACCGGGTCCAACCGGCGGACCGTAGGTGGTTCCTCCACCTCCCAAAACTTCTGTATCACCTCCGAGAGTACAGAATAAGGGACTACTAGTCGCTAGGCGTGGGGCAGCCGGCATGACCGGACCCATTACCGCATGGCCCAGTCTGGTGTTGACCGAAACCAGACCAGTCGCCTGCAACACGTGGACACCTGGCACTAACAGGTATCCCAAGGCATCGACACCCAATAAAATGTCTACTGGGCCCGGAATATCGAACTCCGAGGGCGACAATCGTACGTGAGGGTGTGAGCCCATCACATTAGGCATGACTAATGCCGTGACCGTCAGATTCACCGATGAATCCACCCGTGACGAGAGAGTAATCCGACATACTCCCTTAACGGAACCGACTTCCGTGTTCCCAATTCCCCGAATGGAATGTGGATGCTCCCTTACCGAAATGCCCAACCGTCTTACAAGGTTGCACGAGACTAAGCACCCCTGGGCCCCCGAGTCCAATAGTGCTCGTGCCGCACAAGATTTGCCGTCCGAACTCCACGCTATCACCGAGGCGGTGGGGAGCATGACAGTCTGTGGAGTGGCGGCACCCTGTAAGTGGGCGGCGTGTCCCTAGCGGGAACCTCAGCGGGATCCGAACCCGCTGGGACCCCCGTCGGCCTGGTAACTCGGCTGCTGATATGCCACCGGTGGCATATCAGACCGTATGTACATCAGGGGGTCCCAACCCGCATAATAGGCCCCTCGCTGTCCCGGTACCCGACCATACCGGACTGTGAACGGTGTGCCAGGCGGCCACCGTGGATGGAGGGGGGAGAGCGGATCCAACCTGGGGCGCTCTAGGAATGGGGGCGACATCCGACTGTTCGCCTCCCTGTTCGCCTCCCAGAGCGACGGGCAGGGTGGCGCAGAATGTGGTGGGCTCCCAGCCTTCGCGCCACTCATAGGTGCCATCTGACACCCGCCCGTAACACGCGGTGAGCCAGCGGCCCGAAGTCCTCGCTGACCCTGGACAGCGGCGACCGAACCCCGGCTATCCCGCCTGTTACCCCCCGCGCTACCCCCTTCCCCTCGGGGGGGTCTCGTCCGCGGGTACCCCAGTCACCCCGTTGGTGACTCCCGTTGCCCGGAGGGGGACTGGGTCCGGCCCTGGTTGGGCCCTGTGGCCGACCAACCTGAGTCCGGCCCTGGTGACCGTCCGAAGGACCTGACCGATTCAGGCACAACACGATGTGGTGCTTGCCACCGCAGCACTCACAGGGGGACGCGCGTGAGCACTCGCTCAGCGGGTGCGGCCCCAAACAACCGAAACACAATCGGTGGCGGAAGACCACCTTCCTGCGGGCAGCCACACCGAGCGCCTTAAAGTTGGCGCAACTGGTCACCTCATGACCGGCACTGTCGCAGTGCACACAGCCGTCACCCGACGGTGCGGCATTCAAAACGCCAAATTGTTTTGACCGCCCACCCCCCCGTGGGGGCGGGGGGCGCGGCCCCTCCCGCATCCGCGCGGGTTGGCGCTGCACACTGGCCTCCGTATCCAATGTTTTGCATCGCCTGCATTCACCTTCAAAAAAATCCGTTAATTGGACGAGCGTGGGCAGTTCCGAGCTACTGCCCCCATGCAGCTGGTCAAACCGACTTTGAACAGCTGCAGGCAACTGTGACAAAACCATATACAAAACGATATATGACCATTGGTCTACCGGCAGACCAAGGTTCTGAAGGGCCTTAGTGGCCACCAGCACAGGGTTGAGCACCTGTACCCGGATGTCAACATCCCGGGTTACTCTTGGGATGCTAAACAGCTTCCCCAGCTGCGCATCAACCAACCGCCGTTTGTGTTGGTAGCGGTCAAACAATATGGACCGGGCATTCTCATAATTGCCCGCCGTGACCGTTAGGTGACCGACCAACTCCTTCGGTTCACCCCGCAGTGCCATCAATAGTTGGGCCAACTTTTAGGCGTTGTCCAGGTCGTCCCGACCGTGGACCAGACTATCGAATAAATTGATGAATGCCGGCCACTCATCAATTGCCTTACCGAAGGCCGGAATCTCCAGGTGTGGCAGCCGTCCAACAACACCCTTAGGGGGGGGGGGGTCTCCGCTACCCTCCCCGCGGTCATTCCGACGCGACCGCTTAATTTTTTCCGCGCGACGCTCGATGTCGCCCAAGCACTCCATCGCTTGGTCAGCATCCGCGCAGAGCTGCTTCACTGCAGCCACCGAAGCCTCATCCGTAAGCCCGAGGGCTTCAGCCTCCAGCCTGCATCCTCCACACGCTTGAGCAGGACATCGTCCATGTCAGGTCGCTCCACATACTTGTGAGTTCGGGCGAGCCATCTCATCTCCTCACGGACACCATACCGCAGTACCGTCAAGGGCGAAGGTGCCATGGTTACCGATTCAATTGTATCTGGTCCTATGCTTCACTACCGAACTAAGCACAGCCAGAGACCAGCACTTGCCCGTCAGCGCTGGGCACAGAAATTAAAACTAAGTTGTAAAAACCAAGGCAACCACTAAAACAATTAAATCCTAAACAATATTTAATATGGTCGCCCTGTGGACATACACTTTATTAATATACACTCTTAATCAATTAGAGAATGCCACCATAAAACACAATACAAAAATAACCCACAAAACTTGATTATGAAAACAATTCAAAATAATAAGTGGTGGGCTCCGAGACTATAAACCTAAACAATATAGCACCCTAAACCACACTGGATTCCAAAATTCAAGCTATTTTTAATATAATGAAGGTAGCTGTGACCTTCTAGAATTGGCTCCTCCGATATGACCCACACTTCTACTGAGGTCAGCAAAATCAGCTTAATACCCCTTAAATAGCCTGACCCTGCTCTGTAAACCGAAATAACACTGCAGTACTATAGAACCCGACGTTCTACCGCAAGTAATACAATCTAGTTACTTCGCAGAATGACTGTTCAATCCTTTATGTGCACAAACAGTAGTTTCCGACTACAAATTTATAATAATTGTTAACTAAATTGACAATTATACTTTCACTAACCGAAAATGAACTTTAATTGTGGTATACCGACCACAGACTCATTGCCGACTTGCCGGCCAATCTGAGATATTCTTTTCTCCCAACTACAATGTGGCAAAAAAACAACCCTACAACCGTCCGTGAATCGGTGATTTCCCACTAGGAAACCGCGCCTGCTACCAAAATGGTTAATTCCACGCCTCAACCGAACGGCGCGGAATCTTGAGGGGCTGGGTTTTTGCCAGCACGGGAGAGAAAATCTTGATTGTTACTTTACCTTGCCGTCGTAGACCGGAAATCGAAAGCTCGATTCGAGGCAGGAATACGGGATAGGAGCACAAGTTTGGGTAGGATAGGGACTGAATCTCACTATTCGCTGCCCGAAGCTGTCGCCGGCGTGCTGCCTGCCGACACGAGGAGTCGCCGTCCGATACGACGATGTCCAATCACAACACGGATCACTTAACCGCTGACGCGAATCTACTTATTTCCCGACGATATGGTAGATTTACACTCCGACCAGGCTCGACACCTGTATTAGACGATTGTTACACCGAATTACAATCAATGGCCCGACGCCTGAGCAGACATGTTTTTTCTCCCGACGAGAAAAGATAACCTCTAATTTCTCATCTCGTTCCGATACGAGTGACAGCTGCGGTTTCGTTTCCGTTCCGAGTCGCGCAACAAGAGGTGGTGCATTCCGAAGCATAAATATTAAACAACACCTTTCTCCTCCACAAATGCTCCATAATGCTATCATCAAAATTTACATGAAAAGTAGCCACAATAACCTACTCTAGCCAATCGTGTTTGTTTGCATACGCTGCGCTCCGCTCCGGTTTAGCTTCTTCAACGTTCTAACATAACCTATAACCCGATTGAAAAGTAGCCACAATAACCTACTCTAGCCAATCGATTTTGTTTGCATACGCTCCGCTCCGGTTTAGCTTCTTCAACATTCTAACATAACCTATAACCCGATTGAAAAGTAGCCACAATAACCTACTCTAGCCAATAGTTTTTGTTTGCATACGCTCCGCTCCGCTCCGGTTTAGCTTTTTCAACGTTCTAACATAACTTATAACCCGATTGAAAAGTAGCCACAATAACCTACTCTAGCCAGTTGTTTTTGCTTGTAAATATCGAGAGAACAAGAAAATAGAACATTCGCGAAACTACTAGAAAAGGGACTACTACTTTGCCGCCCAAGCAAAAACGCGGCAAAACGCCCCAACAAAATGCGTTCCGTTTTAAACAAAAATTACAACTTTTTTATTATCAAAAGTGATATTTTACGAAAGAAATACTAAATTAACTTTGATTGACGTAAAATAAATAAACAAACAAAAATTGCAAGTTAAACGAACGTTTTTATTGAAATAGGTATTATTATAAAAAGATTCCACATTTCCTCCTTTTTTTATAGAATTCTCATCTTTTCAAATATGCGTACAACGAAATGTAGGTAATGTATTTTGACCACAGACAAGATTTAAATATATTATATGCATTGCGTTACATCATTTTACAAAGTATTTTCAGATTTTCAAAAAATCATATCTTAAAAACTATTGAATTTCGCACCCTGAAACTTTCAGGAAGATGATCAAATGACTCCAACATGATGCTAAAAAAGTTTGGACGCCCCAGCGAGTAGGTCATCCGCTAAAGGTGAGCCGTTATTCACACCAACGCTTCGTAACGTAACAACTTTTAAACACAAACTTATTAATTTCAAACATACACGATGAAATTATTTTCAATACCTATTTTTTATCTGAGAACCATATTAATATTATTTATAGATCCCAAAAAATAGCAGGCTGTAGGTCAAAAACATCTACTTAGTTTTAATAATTTTTCGTATATTTATCACTTATCATATTGTTTTGAAATATACTGATTGAAGAACCAAGATATCCTGAGAACATATATTTTTCATAAATTGGGAAGTGTGATTACGTATGAAAAACGTGTCGTATTAACGAGTTTACAATTTTGCTTAGAACCCTCACTATAGTAGGGTTGAACCATAGAAAATATTTAATTAGTAATCTGGTAAAGAACTAACCGAAGGTATATTAGGCTCAAATTTAGTTGTGACTCGCCGAGACTAATCAAAATTCACAATCATAACTAAACCACTGTATAAGTGATTAAACGTGAGCCGAAAATGTATAACCATTCAATAGTATTATCATTCAATTTCAGGACTATCATAGGTACAGAACTCGGCGTTCATTTAGATCTCTAATCTTTTGTCGGCAAAGTTGACAACCACGATATTGTTAATATTTAACTTGGCTCCCATTTTCACGTTTATGTTTTGGTGGGATTTTATTACTTTTTGTAAATAAATTACAGTTGATGTTCATAATTTCAATTTAAATCAGTCAGGGGGATCTAAAATTATTTACTTTGTGTGTTTTATTTACTTTCTGTAGTTTTATTTTTTGTTTTTTCCCTACATTTTCGTGAATATACAATCCAATTTTTTTAACACGTTGTTTGCTAATACTAAAATTTGGCAGGTCAGGGCGGTATTATGTTTGCAGGCGGTTGTATTCTACTATTGAAAATTTATGAGATGTGCGCCATCTATTGTTTCACCTCTGGAAAGTGCAACGTAAGCTGCCCTCTGCTAAATAGTGAAGTAGCTAATCATTTCAGGAACAGGTCTGTCAAGGCTAAGGCCTTGTTTTTTGTGGATAGTGATAGCATATGCTCAGCATATAGGAAATGGCTCTCGGTGAACATATGCATTATCAAATATCTGGAATTTAGTCTTAATATGTTCTAGCTCGTATGTTAAGTTCGTTTTAAGCGAAGAGCCTTCTTTTTGCTCCAAGGAATTGTTCTGTGTGACAAGATAATTTAACGCATCTATATTGTATTGTTGTATACTAACACAAACGTCATAATGGCATAACGAGAGATTAAACGTAAAACATAAACATTGAAATTAATACACATAAATTACTTCTGGCCCCACACTAGGATAATCTGTTGCATGGGAACTAGAAACAGTGACGTCACATACAAATGGCATGGGGTATTATTTTTTTACACCCAGCCGGGGATCCAACCCGGGACCTCTCACAAGATAGGCAGAGCCACAACCACTCTAAAAATATCTAAGTAATCGAAATAAACGAATGTTATTTTTTTTTTCTGAAGTGAAAAAAAAAGATCTTATAACTATCTACGCAGAAAAAACAAATTGATAAATTATATATATTTGCTAAAAATCAATGTTATTTATTACAACTTACTATAAAATTATCCAGCACGACATTTATCAAGAATTTCGTATTATCATTTCTGTGAATACGAAATTAAATGACATGTGACAATTGCAAATAATGCAATCGGGAGACAATTGGACAGCATGCGGGTGCTCGTGGCTACCGCTCGCCGCTACCCGTACGAAGTGCTTCTCTTGCCCGCCCTGCACAGCAAACCACGTGACTAGGGTCATGAGATAGATTAAATGATATATTTATATATTTAATCATAATATACACATATTATGAATAAGGTGGTTAACACGTAATTAGTAGCAGTCAATGTGGCCAAATAGTATTTTTTTTGTTGGAGGGGAAAACAAAGGAATTACCTATGCCCAGGAGTCAGACCTCCCTGCTATGTCCGGGTCCCCACATACTGAGCGGGCATACGGACTAAAAACAACCCCTTTGTGATTACAGTTTTCTGTCTAAGACTTTACTGTGAGCCATGGCCTCGGTATATGCTGAAGGCTTTCTACCTGCAATTTGCCCTTTGGACGATACATATATAAATACATGGGAGGAGGTTGCCAGCTTACCCGATTTTACGAGCGGACATCAGCTCATAGTCAAAGGGCATGGTAGCGGCATGTTAGGGGGCAGATAGCCCCCGCTATAATGAGGTGGTTATATAATTTTTAAACCTAACCTAATCCTAAACTACCAAATGAAATGAACCCCCCTAAATGACCAAAATATATAATTTTGGTCATTTAGGGGGGCTCTAACCTCAGTCCGGGAAGTTTAAAGGGGGAGGGGGAGACTGTGTGATTGAATCAAGATAGCGATCTCTTTCAATTCAAATTTGGTGTCTGAGGCCAATTAGATCGTAACATGTCTTTATTATAATTGGAGTAAGGATGTGTTACGATCTATTTTGCCTCTTTGGCTGCTACTAACTACATGACTCTGACAGTACTATAATATACTATGCGGTTCAAATAATATTAGGACTGTTAAACGATATTTTGGTAGCTTCATCTCTAGTTGATTTCGAAACTAAAATTCATTTTTGCTATTATAAATTTGGAAGGCGCTGTAAAGTAAAGGTAAATAAAAAACTATTTTTTGGAAAATATTGAATCGTTAAAAAAACTGTTTCTTTATCCTGGGTACTTAACCACACAATTACCCAGCTGATTGCCAAATTTGAACTTGCTAGGTCACCTAGAAGTAGGTTAGTTTTTTGATGTCAGGTAGCCTTAAGAGTCTAAAAATGAACTTAATTCCATCCGTGTCACCGCAAAAAATGTAGAACATAGTTTAAACACAAAACTAACGTCAAATACTATAAAACATTTTTGTCTTTAAACAAGTGTTCAACAGGAGTTTATTTTTGTGGTAAGACCTCTTATGCTTATGTTTAATGGATTTTGAGTTACGTAGGAGTCAAAAGTGGCTCCAAATGGTGCGTGTAAATTCGACGACCCGAATGGCCGAGTCGGCAGTGACCCTGCCTACGAAGCCAAGGGTCCCAGGTTCGAGTCCCGGTGGGGGCAAATATTTGTTTGATGAGAACGGATGTTTGTACCCTAGTCATGGTGGTTTATCTATGTAAGTATAATATTTATCTATATAAGTATGTGTATCGTTGTCTAGTACCCAAGATACAGGGAATCCTAGTTTGGGGATAGATCAAGGTGTGTAAATAGTGTCCAAGGTATTATTATTATATTATTATTTTGTATTATTATTAATATAACACACGGCCACTGCTTCGCCAGTTCTCTTCTTTTGAACTTGGCTTTGATGGCTGCCACGTGTCTTAATATTCAGGGCGTACCATGGCTATGCCACATGGAGGGAAAGTACCTTAAATATTGTAGTTAGAAAATTTTACTGAAATCATTTTTTTTGTGTTTAAAAAAATAAGGGTTCGATTCCCGATTAACACAGGCGGTTTAAAAAAATACTTGACTGCAGTAAACATATTTTTTAAAACAAAATAAAGTCTCGTTTCAGAAAAATTATCTACAATACAAATACTTTCCATCCAAACACTGGATATCACAAGTAACACATTAAAAACCGCCATACAAGCCGTTTTATTCATTCAATCATTTGCCGTAGTACCTGTGGTTATACGTAGTTTTCTTTAGATACATTAATTCAAAATATGTACGTATTCCCTATGTAATTGTCGTTTCGTATGAAGTTTACGTTTAGTTCCGTAGAGAAGTTTTGATGTCAATGGGAAAGTATGAAATCCGTCATTGCAAACATTGCCTGGGCCTGTACATAATGCCTAAATAGGCCGTCAATGCATGCTTTTTTTCACACTTTACCTAGACATTCTTTGCAATGCCTACACCAAAATATGGCGGATTTCATCTTAATGATATGCGGGTTAAACGAACTTTGTGCAAGCCTCTCGGGTGGGGTATAAAAATAAAGATCTTTAAAAGGTGAGTGCCGTAATTTATACTCATCTTACTACATTATATTATACATCTCACAACAGTTACTGTTTTTCATAACCTCAAACGAAAAATCAAGAAATAAATGATTAAAACTTACAAGTCCGATTGTGCTACAGGAAAAATCACTAAAAATAAGAGATAACAGTATAGTGTTAAATAAAATAAAATCCTATAGAGTGGGTTCCGCTTGCATTTCAATTTTATTTAATTTAACACTGTGCTATAATAATTTTATCGAATCTCAATAATTACGTTATGTCTTATCACATTATTTATTCACTGAAAAAATAGGATATGTTCAATGAGCGAATAAGTTTACATAGTTTGTTTAATGTGTAAAGAAATTCAACATTATAGTGTTCATTTAATCGCATCATTCTACGCATGTGTACGTATGTAGTAAAGAGGCCCGTCATTCTAAACAATGCATGAGCATTTTAGATAATGCCTGGATTTCATATTTTGCCGTTAACATTGACTGATGTAAATTAATATGCGCTTTCATCAAAACTCGATATTACGCTTAGAGCTAAGGCAAAGTTTGGTCGTCCCAGCAAATATGCCACAGACTGGTTTCTGAACTACCAACAAAGGTTGATATGAAAGAAATAGTGGATAATAGGGCTTACCAACTAATTTCAATATTAGTTGGATAACTTTTAATATTTGCTTCGCCAGTGAGGATTGGGATTATGTTACACAAAGGCGCAGTAACCTAAGCCTTTTTTAACTACAGTGATTTGAAATACTGCTGATAATTATGAATATTATAAAAGATGATCCTGACTGACTAATTGGCTTACTGACTGACTGATTCATCATCGCAGGGCCAAAACAAATGAAGCGAGAAGGTTGAAATTTGGAGAGTGGCTTCGTTTTATGACGTAGGGATCCACTAAGAAAAGCTTTTACAGAAATCGGACCCTAAGTGGGTCAAAAAGACCTTTAAAGTTTGTAATTTTGCATGGGAAGTTTCAATGGGCTCAATAAACTGGGATGTGTTCTTAATTTGAATCATCGATTGCCTCAGTTGTATCCAGCCAGATCAATTCTAGGCTTCATTTTTTTTCATATTCGTCCATCAATGGACTTGGACAGGCAAACGTCTTTCGATCATACAGCCTCTCTAGGTTTCTTTAGAACAATTTTAGTTATGCCAAAAGGAGATCCGTCAATTTTAACTGGCTTCAAAAGGGTGGTTCCACCCAATTGCAAAATATTCACCTAAACCTTGGCAGGCTAGAATATAAATGATGCCATTATTTGCAGACAACTGCGTGTTTTTTCAATGAAATATTTGGTTTGCCTATTTGAACATGAAGTAGTGCGCTAATATGCCATTTTTTTCCAGTATTTCCTGCCAAGTTGTATTTAATGTTATTCTATTTCCAGACAAGTATACAAACATGGATGTATGTATGTACGTACCTTTGTTTGTTTGTACAACGCGGCAAATTAAATATGGCACCCGCGAGGGATTTGTTTCCCCTCGCTCGCTCGCTCACTCTCGTCCTCGACGCGTCAGTAGGAAAGTGACGGACGCTATCGCGTCATCAGATCGATGTACTAACTTAACTGTACCTATGTGAATGACTTTATGTTTGTCCGCGTCTTTTTTAACACTGAATCGGATTTTGACCATTTTCAGGGTTCCGTACTTCAGAAGAAAATAGAAGGCCAAGTGCAAGTAAGACTCGCGCACGATGGGTTTCCGTACCACCGCACAATGTTTTTCAAATACTGAAATGAATGGAGATCTCGAGTATTTATTTTTTTAGATTTTGTACCTTATTGCGGCGCCCCTATTAAAGCCATATTTCTCAATATTTTTCCTGTAATATGCATATATTTTTTTTAATTTTTGGATCAGTAGTTGAATAACAAGGTTGAAAAGTACCAGGAAGTTAGTAGTTAATATCGGTAGATACATAAAAATTCCGTAGTCGTTGTTTAGATTTGGATTATTTATTTCGGTAAGTACCAAAAATTAGTGAAATGATAAATATTCGTGGACGTGGTATGGTTCGACATAACATAAGCACCATCGTAGGTGATGGATCTTGCTTATTTCGGGCACTGTCATATTTATTGTATTTGACATAAGATAGGGCTAGAGAGGTAAGCGATGCAAGAGATTTTATTTTCATATTCATATTTTTCTATGGCGTCGTAGGTCCATAAACGGACAAACATTTTAATTTTATGTATTTTTTTAACTGTTTGGATCTGTGGTGGTTTTGTGATAATGTGGTTTTCTCAGCATTGCCCATCTTCTATCACCTTCCCAACCACAGGAGAAAGAATCACCTTCTTTCACTAATGAATCCCGCTAACAATGTAATATAGACCGCTAAACGTGGGCTTCAGAATGGCCGGTCATCTGTAGCTCCTGGAGAGTTTATTAAGGTATTGCTACTATTTGCTACCGATCTCTTAAAATTACCTACATGTGATAGATTCCAGGGAATCACAAAAAAAAACTGATATTGCCAATAATTGCTACCAAATTGCTTCTCTCTAGCATCGTAAGTATATCGTTTATAAAAAATATGATGAAAAGAATGTGATGTGACAAAAATGTGTAAATACGCAGACGAAGTTGCTGGCATAAGCTAGTCCTATATAAAAAATCGTTTTATGAAAATATACATCAGTCCTTGGTTTTGAATACCAACCAAAGGTTTTTTTGCATATTGGATGTTGAATTTAAGATTCGCAGAGATAGGCTCACCTATTTTGGGGCTAGAGGTGCACTTCTTTTGATCTTTCATATGAAATAAAAGAAACCTTATCTCGTTTGAGTTAAGTTGTATTTTGCATAGCATAGTTAACCATTTTGGCGTGTGAGTAACACATGTTGTATGTAATGTATGGCGTTCAAATGTTTAAGTAAATTACTAACGTAGAGAGACATAATTGTTAAGAGCCTTTCTACGAGAGCTTACAATTCAATAAGATATTTCTGGCTCTTGAGGAATGCCTATAAAATAAGAAAAAACTTACACGCAAATAAAGTTGATGGTGGTTTACATTCAATAATTTAGTTTCTCATGATATAACTCGAAATTGGTATGTAAATAATTTATTTACACGATTGCTAACTAGTTATTTAATTTTTCATTACCGAGCAGTACGTTTTCATACTACATACACGTGGAAAACTCATAGAAGTTCTTCTACCATATATGAAAACTAATACACAGGCTAAAGGGCCTAAATCTGCTTCTAACTTTTGCAATATCGGACCATGGGCATAATTCATACACCAGAGAGAGTAAGTCACAACTTTTATTAAAGTTGTTGCGAAACTCTTCAATTATTTATATTATTTCTGCTGTGATATTGCAGTATTGTCACGGGCTGGTTGGTATTATTATAGTTGGATATTGTAATTGTACGGTTTCGGGGCGCGCCCTCTTGATATTAATTGATAAATGATAAATTTGATTATGTATAAAAGTCTTGTATTGATAAAGAACAATTATTGATATATATTATTAACTATATTAGGATTGATATGAGCCACACGGTGTGCTTGCTGTCCATACGTGAATTGGTAATAATTAATGGTTGATAGGTAAAGCAGGCAACCCGCGTGACCTCAATTATAACATTTGCTACGGTGGCAGTGCACCGTAAAGTAATTATAATAAACAACTGAGATAACAACGAATACTCATATGGGATGATAATAAATAAGTATTTCATGTTTTTGCTGACCTAATTATTGGACATTGAGAACCAACTTTAAGACTAACAACTCTCATATCCCTTGTATCTTCATTAACATAATGCAGGGATGTGCCAAGCCGAACACGTCTGATTACATTTCCTTGTCCCCTTACGTTGAGTAGACAAATATAAATGGTAGCTGCAATGTACTTTACTCTGCGGTGACTGCGAAAGCGAGGCATTTGTGTTCTGAAACAACGTCGTGGGTGTAATTATTACGAGTACGCTTGTTGCAAGAACAGTGGTGAAAGCTTTCCTGTAAGTCGTGTTTATCACACCCTGTTTTCAGTTCATACGGCTTTTTGAATACATTAAACATTTACCATCAGACACACTAATTAATCCAGTGAATTGGTTTTACAGTTAGTATAAGTATAGTAGAATTATTTATGACTGAGTTCTGGATAACTACATAGTTATTTGAGGTATTGAATAACTGGTTACACGTGGACATGCAATACCGTATGGAAAAAGGCGATATGCTATGATTAGTTTATTTGAGGTATCTTTTATCGTCAATAACTATTTGACCCTATTACTCGTATTGGTGGTCATTATCTGTATGTAATTCATAGAAAATTTATATATCGTTAATTGGTTAATTTATGTATCGTAATTTAGTTTTCCGCTCGGTCCAATACGTACTTAAGGTTAGCTAGGTTATGTTTTCACGAATGCATTTTAATGAATGTTTTATTTTCTTTAACGATAGATCTTCCCGTTTCGTTGAGGTAATTTTTTGTGGAGTTACTTTGCTATTTGAATGATAAATATATTATTTAAAAAATATGATAATTATATAACTTTAAGATGTAAAATCGAAAATTGACCTTGATGCTCTACTATAACAGCATCATGGGACATTTATATGAAATAAACCAAACAGCTTGAAAGCAGCAAATGAGATTATCTTTCTGGCAAAGGAGGCCTGAACTTTTCTGCACCTGAACATCACACTGTGACAATAGATGTGCAAATGAGGTCAAAAGTTGTTACCGAGTCTCACCTCGTTTAAACTGTTGCGCCCACCGTAGGTCGTAGTTGCGTAATTAAATGAGCCCAAGTACTGGCGACAGCATATCAAGATTAACACTGTATAGTTTAACGATTTTTGGAAATCTGTACCCGAATGTTGCCAAAAAATATTTATAATATTACTAAGCCTTCCCTGTGCTTAGTCAGATACGGTTTGCTGATGACTCGGACACAAATACACGGGCACTGTGTCCAAATTGACACATTTAAATTTTAACACTTCTTTATTGACGGTTCGGACACTATGAAAAAAAAATGGTTTTGTACAGTCAGATAAAAAACTTAAGTTGCCAAGACTCATCCAACAGCTTAGCTAGCTTATTGTAGAAATCCAGTTAGCCATTTGGATGATACTATCATAGAGTGATAATATTAATAAAAGTGTCCATCGCCCTACATTTCACCGTACAGCGAAATTTGTTTTATATTTAACAACCTAGATGACACTCATAGTATATTTTCATCATTAGATCATAATATAAATGGTCACCTATACCATCTGTTACACGGAAATCATTCTAACAAGGAGTCTATATGGATCAATTGTATGGTGGAAAAGAAAATAACTAGCAACGACGAGAAAAGAGTTTGGCAAAGTACAAAGATTGGTATGACTTATGATCACAGGAGCCATGAGGTCCACTACAACAGCATTCTTACAAACAATGCTCAATCTAAACTCATAGCATGTAGAAGTAAAAAAGACAGCAACTGAACAATGGTATAGAATGAAAATGAACAGAGAATAGAAAGGCAACTCTATAGACACGGGCCATGCTTCCATTGTAGAAACGTCAGGTGGAAAGTTGGCAATGCTATTGACAAACAGCGATCTGATTAAGAAGGAAATATGATTCGACAAAAAAAAAAACGATTTCATATAGAAACAAAAGAAAACTGTGAAAAAGAAACAGACCAACCGGCTATACTTTGCTCCACAGGTGGCTCAAGAAGAGAAAGCACAAAACTAGCAGGAGCTAGTTTTTAAACATAAACATTTACAAACAGGCACATACATTGCTTCTGGCCCCACCCTAGGATACCCTATGTCGTGGGAACCAGAAACAGCAACGTCACACACATATAAACATCCAAGACCTGGGGATTGTTTTTTCTTTCTTTACCCCCAGCCGGGGATCGAACCCGGGACCTCTCGCATGATAGGCAGAGCCACAACCGCTGCGCCACAGAGGTCGTCTTTTGCATCATGGACAGCAACAGACACGATAAATCAATTGCCTCAGGGCTATACGCCAGCGTGTTTTAATCTGAAATCTTTTCCATAATGGAATGTGCAGAAACAATATTTTGTCTATGAACGTGTTGGAAATGTCACTTTTGACAGAACGAAAAATGTGAAAGGTTACCGGTTGAATGCTGGCCACATGCGGTTTCACGATGAAAGAATTTCCTTCGTTT
Organism: Argyresthia goedartella; assembly: GCA_949825045.1. Classification (NCBI taxonomy): domain Eukaryota; kingdom Metazoa; phylum Arthropoda; class Insecta; order Lepidoptera; family Argyresthiidae; genus Argyresthia; species Argyresthia goedartella. The sequence continues at coordinate 5,633,776 of OX463814.1, forward strand.
TTATGAGCCGATAGCTGGATAGCTTCGTTCCGTTGGTCCAAGCAGGGCAAGGACCTGAGGGTACATCTGCGTAAGCGCGACCATTTATGCACCAAAAGATATTCCGCGAAATTGATTGGTGCGGCTAATATAACAGACTGTGAATAACATCAAGTCCTGTCGCGACAATAAGAGGCAGAGAGGTTCGGTATCGATGTAAGCCGGGCTTTGGCTAATCTTGCACTCAGGCGTCTTAGAGAGAGTAGTCGCTTGTGCGAAAAACAAGGGATACCGGCGTGGATTTGGCAGCACTCTCTGCAACGAAGCAGCCCTATTTAGGGGAACACTGCTACCCATACCTAACCGTGGAGGGGGCTAGAAAAGGAGCCCCAAACAAATCAGGTCAATCAAACAAAAGTGGTCTGATCATACCAGGAATACAGAGATATTACGACGTTCTAACATTGGTGAGAACTTAGCTTATTTGATGAGGCATCAATTGCGTTGGTGTGTTCTGTTATTCTGCGAACAACAGACCGGAAAACGAAAGCAAGGCGGTCAGTTCTTAAGGTTCAAAGACGTGCAGCAGCGACATATAAAGAGATTGACCATTCTACGTAGTAAAAACTCACGGAAGACAGTGCTAAATGGGGACACGAGGTAAACTTAAAGATGTTCGATTTCGAGGCCGAATGAAAGGCTACTCTTGATGCCAAGCGAGATGAACTTCGAGGCAGAATACCCGCCGCAATACAGTACCACTACCAAAATGGCTTGCTGACTTGTATCTACGTGAATCACACGACGGCACACGAACGACGCCTTCACCTGCCGTAACAGTCGCCGTGACCAAAGCCGGTCAGGAAAACATCATCATTATCATCAGCTGGATAGGGATGCCGCCATCTAACCGCGAGTTTTGTTTGATGAAGGTCAGCACTGAGGATAGGCCCACTGTATTTGAACATAACCTCAGGGTTGAGCCTTGCATGGAGAGACATTAGATCGGGTATCGGGAACTGACCTCAGTGCAAGAGTTCAGTACAGTTTAATGCCTTCAAAACCTCGCTGGGTGGTACCGTGAATTAACCCATTTGCGCCGTCCGTCCCCATATGAGGACGCCTCTTTAAGTACCCTCAATTGAAAAATATTAATAGCTATTCTTGTTTCTAAGGTGAATACGTTAAGATAAATAGTGCATCTTTGGTAATAAAATACAGTAATACCTATCTGAATAACATTATAGTGGTTTATATCGTTTTATATTTGGTTAGATTCTGGCGAAGTGGTTCCCAAAAGTAAGTATTCTTTATTTTCTATATTTTACCATATATTTGCTTAGTGTATGTGATAGATTATTAGAATATACCCCGCTTTACGATATATGCCCACGTAGGCAAACAAAACTTTGTTTTCGTACTTAGAATTGAACAAATTATAGGGGTGTCCCCAATTGGGGCCAGTGGGCATATTAGTGGTAATTTTCTCCTTATTTCGTCCGTAGGTAAATAATAAATAAATAATGGCGCAACGTGCATTTGACCATCGCAACGAATATCGCGGACTCCAGGAGGCAGTTGAGGCTATTCTGTGTGAGGAAGATTCTGATGCGGAGATTGAGTTAGTAACACTTCCTCCTGATCCGAGTGCTCTCACGGATGAGGAAGAAGGCGATGATGATAATATCCAGGGTAATAACATTCCGCAAGATGTGCCAGGAAGGGTAGAAGTGCTTGTGGACAGAGAAGAAGAACAATGGAGCGACAGCGATGACGAGCCTTTATCTGCGTCCAAAAGACCTAGATCTTCAATCGAAGAGCCCCGCTGGCGTAAATGTGTGCCTACCTACCAACCTATTCCATCCGCTGATGATAATGTATCTTCTCGTCTGCAAAATTTGGTTGATAAGGCTGTGAATATTTTTGAAATGTTCTTTGATGAGGAGGTCATGACAATGATTTCTCAGTATTCGCAAAAATATGCCGCACAAAATAATAAGCATAACTTCCATGTATCTATTGAAGAATTGAAAATATTCTTTGGGATTCTTCTGCTGACTGGCTATCATTCACTGCCCAGAGAACGTTTATATTGGTCTCTGGATGAAGACTGTAAGGTATCCATTTTCGCAAAATCTATGTCAAGGAACAGGTTTCTCGAAATCAAAAAATACCTGCATTTTTGTGACAATACTGCCGCGGCCGAAACATCAGACAAGATGTTCAAAGTACGTTCTCTCGCTGACATCCTCATCAAGAAATTTTTGCAGTGGGGCGTATTCCATCAAGATTTGTCGATAGATGAGTCAAAGGTGAAGTATTTTGGGCGTCATCCAGCGAAACAATTTATAAGAGGTAAACCAGTACGATTTGGTTATAAAAATTGGATGGTAACAAGTTCTGATGGATACTGTTATGGTTTTGATATCTACTGTGGCAAATCATCTGCACCTATTTCTTCAGAACCTCTGGGTACGAGGGTGGTGAATCAGCTTCTTGATAAACTGGAAACTACTCCTACCGATCACGTCGTATACTTTGAAATTTTTTTTACGAGTTACGCTTTGCTACGAGATCTACGCCAATCTGGATATCGGGCGACTGGTACTGTTCGCGAAGGAAGAACTAAGAAGTGTCCATTGGTGCCTGTAAAAGAAATGAAGAAGAAAAACCGAGCTGAATTTGACTACAGATTTGATGCAGTCAATCAAATTTTGTTTGTTCGATGGCTTGACAATAGTGTGTGTACAATGGGCACAAATTTTGATACTGTTTTACCATTAGGAAAAGTGAAGAGATGGAGTGCCACGGAAAGGCAGAAAGTCGATGTCAATATCCCCCACGTATTCCAAAGATATAATCAGGGAATGGGAGGGGTGGACCAAGCAGATCAGTCCATCTCACTTTACCGCACTGCCATCAGAGGCAAGAAGTGGTGGTGGGTTTTATTCACTTATATGCTGGATCTAGCAGTTGCTAATGCATGGCGTGTCCACCTTCTGACCAATGACACAAAGCTAGATCAGCTTCACTTTCGACGCTATATTGTTCGTCACTATTTGAGACAAACAAACGCGCAAAGTGTACGTCCATCAGCTTCTTTGATGCCAAGTTTGCAGTACGACGGCATTGGACACTATGCTCGAAAACTTGGACATCAGTTGAGATGTGCAGTTTGCCATAAAAAAGCACGTTGGCAGTGTAAGAAATGCTTAAAAACATTGTGCATGGAAAAGGAATGTTTCGAATTTTTCCATACCAAATGAGCCCAGTGGCCCCATTTGAGGATGGCTTTTTTTTCCAAAAAGGCAATATAAAAGTTTTTGTTTTTTTATGTTTTTCTTATAAATAGGTTAGTATCCATCCAATAATAAAGATAATTTGATAATTCTACTTCTGAGTTTTATTTGGGCGCAAATGGGTTAAGAATTAAGTGGAACAGAGTTTGTCGTTTGCGGTTGAAAAGGAGATACAAAGAACCTTCTTCAACGAAGAGTTGCGACTTACCAAGATGCGCGGTTGAAAAGGAGATACAAAGAACCTTCTTCAACGAAGAGTTGCGACTTACCAAGACTTATCTTGCTGGGAAGTAGGTCGTCATCACAACCGGGCACATACAAATGTCTATTAGTCTGTAAGAATATAAACGATCACCGTCGTTAGAGATCCTCAAGTCAGTTGAGTATATTTCTAGCTGTCTTATGGGCCCCCAGCATGACCGCTGCCCTGAGGAATTATCTTTAATTTTGGTTGCATAGCGTGGTTCTTTTCATTAGTGGTGCCCTCTGGGTGTTAAAAGAATCACGGTCATAGACTTCAGAAGGTAGGCGGGGATAGGTAAGAATATTTACAATATTCGCCTGTAGTTCCAGACTTGTAGTGTATTGTATTTGGTTGTCACTATAGGAAATGATTGTGAATGGACAGTGTAACAAGATTGAAAATAAGCCCCTTAAAAGGGAACATTTTAAGTGATATGAATGACAATGAATATATGAATATATGTGTATAAAGGGAAATATTAAACTGCACATTAAAAATACTCATTTGCACTGCAACTATCAGGGCAAAATGTTGCGGCAGCTTAGGTAAAGGGTAAAGGGGGCGAGCGAAGAGAAGCCCCCTCTATCCTTCGTGTTAAGTTGAACATGCAAGAACTACAAAAACTACTTAAAACATAAACTTTAGTACACATAGAATATTTAAAACATAAAAAGTGTTTTTGCTGATCCTTTTTTGCTGTTCAAATCAGTATTTTTGAGTGCGATTAAATACTAGCCTTTTTTAAATTACCATTTGAGCAATTCAAAAAGCATGTTAAAGCGACTTTGTCAAAAAAGAGATATTATAATGATCCAGATTTTTTAAATCATGGGACTATTTGGGGTTAATATAGCTCAACACAGTCCTTGCTGTTAATTATTTTGTAATTATTTATTTCTGCTTATTAATTATAATAATTAATATTGTAATATATATATATTAGTTAAGCACAAGCAATTTTTAAAAGAGGTCTAAAAATCAATCAGTGGGAGTTTCTGCTCTCTTCTTCTACTTCTACAGTGGTCTAATGTAGAGAACAGGCAAAACATGGCGTTTGCTAAATATCTACAGTAATAAATAAATTTGGCTTTGACTTTGACATGTCATCAGTCGGAATAATTTATAATATATGGGTCTCACGCTTGCTTCTCACACAGGAGATGCAGTTTCAAATCCTGACCGTATTCCAATGAAATAATTAAATTATCTTATCTACATCATCGGACGTTCAGTGTTTTGGATGACACGAAAATCAGTGATTCCCGGCTACTATCGCTGTGTGATAGTGGTCGTAAAACCCTTCCATCAACTCGCACTGAGCCAGCGTGGTGGAGTATGGCTTAAATACCTGTGCCCCTGTAAAGAAGTACCAACTATATTGCCAAAAGAATCCTTATAGTATTTACAATCCAAAAGATGCACATAAAATTTTTGATAAAGATTACATATAAATGAAAATAAAGATGTTATCTTTTTTACTAAATATAAGTTTTGAATGATGGATTTTAGTTTTTTTTAAGAAGTTGATTTTTGTATTCAATATACATTTCGAATGATGGTTTTTACTTTTTTAAAACATGTAAGTCTATTTTGACTGAGTGTGGTACACGTCCAGCAATTAATAGTTGTGGTAGCTCTCTTTTTTCTACAAATTATACTTTGAAGCTTTTTTATCTGACTGTACAAAATAGCATCAATATTTGATTGTGTCCGAATCGTCACTAAAAAGTATAAAAATTATAATATTTCAATTCGGATACAGTGTCCGAGTCGTCAGCAAGTCGTCAATACAGCTATCTACAGCCCGCTGATGACCGTCTGTCCGTCACGTCATATCACTCACGGCTATATTCCCAAACAGCTCATCAGTACACAAGAATACGTCAAGTCCTCATGAAAACTATTCTATAATATAATATAATAACTATAACTGCATGGAAACACAAACCAAAACGACATCTGAGTATTACTAAATTTATGTCTAATGAAGAATAAAGAAGTCCAACTAAAAGCCTGAGTCGTCCACTGTACTACCCAGCGAACAAGTTCTCTCTCTATGTAGGGGCTTGATATTTGAGTAGAGGATGTTGAATTAAAAGTTTGTGAATGACATATTTGCTTGCTGTGCACACAGCGGTTTGTCTGTGCAAGGAAACTAGGTTGACCTAGAGTCGTGACCCTTTTGCAATGTTATTTAGTGTCTTATTATGAAAGTTTCTGGCCAAAAATGACTGCGTTATGATTAGAATGATAATCAGTTAGGTAGAACAGCCTTTCCACACAACGAATTTAATAACAAACTAAACTGTTTTTAACTAAAACTGCTCTTATCCGGCTGCAATAGTTTTCATTGAATTTTATATTAAAATTATATTGATAGTTTAGTTCGTTCTGTTATGCTAATGACGACACCGAAATCGGTCTCAAAAATTCAATAAGCCACTAATATTACTTTTCTAAATTTTTTACATATGTATATATCATCATCCTTTTGACATATTGGTTATAAATGAAACTTGGCTAAGGGAAGGTGCTTGCGTGCTCCAGCACCACTTGGATATCGTCTGCGCCATTTATTTATTTATTTATTAATACAGATTAATGCACAACATTACAGACTATGTTCAATTCGTTGTACACATACAAATACACAAATAACATATATATATACCCTTCCATTGAAACCAGATTGAAAAATAACAAATTATGGTATCGTACATGTCAGTTCAATAAATGTCAACAATAATAATAATAATTCATTAATAAAAATGTCAATACAGTCATTTGAAATTTAAAATAATCAGTTCGTTATACAAATATTCAAATAACATATAAACCCTTCCATTTAAACCAGATTGAAACATAAAAAAATATAGTATCGTACACAATAAATGTCAACAATAATAATTCAATAGTAAAAATGTCAATACAGTCATTTGAAATATTAAAATATTGAGAAGCTGGACCACACTCAGGCTCCGAAAATCCTTACTATTCCGTAGTACAATCAACCCCAATCTTTTAAAGCATTCCTTGGCCAAAGTGCTCATATGCTCATGGAATGTAAGTTTAGGGTCGAACGTAACACCGAGGTCCTTAATCAAATACACTCGAGTCAAAGACTCAGTGCCGAGTGTATACGTCGCGCTTATAGGCTGAGAAGAGCGCGTAAAGGACATAACATAACACTTGGCATCATTAAATAGGAGTTTGTTGTTCACACTCCACCTATGAACCGCGTCTAGATCTTCCTGCAGCAAACTACAATCATCATCTGAACTCACTGGAAGTATCAGTTTCCGATCGTCCGCATACAGAAGGTAAATAGCGTATTGGAGCTCTAATTCCAGGTCATTTATCATAATGATAAATAACAACGGACCTAAAATAGACCCTTGGCTAACGCCCGACCGTGTATGGTACGGCTGGGACTCAAAACAGCCGTGTCGCACATAAAAGCTTGCGGTTTTTCAGGTAGGTAGTCAGCGAAGAAAACCAACAACCGTGGGGCAAATCCAATGGCACATAACTTCTTCATTATCTGCCATATCGCTCGCTCGCCATCTATTACGTCTGCGGGGAGGAGAAATTGGATTTATATAAAAAAAATGGTATTAATGCACAGATTATTGCACATCCGCCGTCACCTACTGTTGAACAAATGTGGTTAGGCTTGACTTTAGATGGTATCAGACTAGCAGTCGGTACAGCGTATCGTCCACCATGAGTCCATTTCTTCTCTACCAAGAGAAGCACCAACATTTGCACCAGCACCAGCATTTGATTATTTACTCTTACTGGGTGATTTCAATGTTAACATCTTAAACCAAAATGATGCCCAATATAAAAAACTAACTTTATAAACCTGATTAAGAATGTTACCAAGCCAACTCATTTCACTGACCATAGTGAAACGTTGATAGATATTGTCTATTCCTATTGAATTCTAACTTGAAGGTTAATCATATCCTGGATATGAGTAGTCTTGCTCTCATTAGCTGGGAACTTGTTATTAAGAAGGAAACTAACTCCTAAATTTATAATTTATAGACCACTGAAAGATATTGACACAGAGAAATTGAATGCAGAAGTTGAATCTATTCCATGAGAGAACTTATTAAATGACGACGTAAATTTAATGTTAGAATCATTTAGTGTCTGTATGTTATATATATCTGATAAGTATACTCCTATCAAAACTGGGCATATAAATTATCATTCTTACCTCTGGATTACTTTTACCGTTAAAGAAATTATGAAGCTCCGAGTCACAGCCCATGCCAGATATAAAACAACTAAAAAGGACCCCATCAGCAATATTACCTTGACCTAAAAATACTGTCATTAATGCGCTTTTTAGTGAAAAGGTTGCTTATTTTAACCAGCACATTAATGTTTACATAAAAAACCCTCGTGTTTTATGGAAAAATAGAAAAGAGACAGTTGTTGATTTTAAAAGTAAACATTCTGAATTATCTCCTTATTTAAGTATTTTATTATATTTATAATGTATATTGTAATGTTTATTTATTATTTATAAATTATGTACCTTTATTAATTAAATAATAATTGTTATCACTTTATTTTATGTAGTTTTATTCATTGTTATGAGCCTCTTAGAATAAGTTTGTTGTGATTTTTTAAGGTGGGTGATGTCCAGTCGTGCACGACAGTCCACAAAACTGGTGCAGCGTTTACTATGTCATAAAGCTGAGTGGCTATCATTTGCTGATGTAGAAATTTTAATTTTTATTGTAAGTTTTATTTGGCTTCCTAATCTGTTTTGCATGTGACTGTACATTTATTTTCTTTCTTTCTTTCTATGTCTAAAAAGGGCTTCAAAAAGAGCTTGCTTTTCACGCAGAGGGTGCAGGTTCAAATCCCGGTGCTAACCATGCTCCAATGATATATGTAATTTATATTAAGTACCATTATACGGACGTTCTAACGGTGATGGAAACATCGCGAGGAAACGAGGACTTTGAATAACTGGCTCAAAGTGGGCACAATAGGGACTATCGTTGTATTTATTTTATCCTTTTCAATTCACTGTTTACAACATAATATCATAGAAAGGAATAATAATACTGTTATTTATAAAGATTCTTTTATACTCTTAAAATCGTATTTAAATTCACGGAGTAAATTTTAACGGCTAAAATGCCGCAGCTTGTAACGGGGCGGCGGCAGATGACATCATATGCTACGCCACTCAGTAGAGTACTACAAGGATCTTTTGGCACTTGGATGACACATTGATGGCTTTTAACAATAATGTCACAAGATTTATTTATATTTTTATAGGTATTGCATCGTGCCAAAGTGCTACAACTCAAAAAGAAGTGCACCAGATAAAGTGTTTTTTCAAGTTCCAAGAGTTCAGAAAACATGAACACAATGGTGTAAAATAAAGAGAAGAGATGAAGTATCGCTAATATCATGTTTGTATTGTTGTAAATATCACTTCAACGTAAGTTTCTTTAAGTTGCATTCATATAGTCGGCATGGTGCGAATTCGTCGTATGTTCCGAAGTAAGTTTTGCACAGGTTATACTTTGTTAACGGCATAAAACCCAGTTTTTAAAACAAAACTTGCAATTGATACTACTTAAAATGTCTCTAGAAGTATACTTACAATTTATAGAACTGGAAAACTGGACCTGTTTTATCATGGAAGGTAGTTTTTTCAGAAGTAATTTTGAGTTTATTTCAAGTCAAGGAGGATACAGAAAATTATGTTCCATACAACCTAGTGAATAAAAACGGGGAAAAAGTTACTCTTCGGCTTAAAAAAAGAGTTACGTAAAGACACAGAATAGGTAGTAGTACCTGGAAGGAGTTTAATTCATCTGAGGTCACGCCCCGGCTGTGGCAGTAGCATCTGACGTCACAACCCGTTTCGACCGATTGTGAAGCGTTTTGCAAACGAGAATTTCCTGGCCGTAGTTTGAAATTTTATTTAATATTTAAGACATTTAAATAGGGACTAAATAATAAAATTATGTCATAGATAGGTTCTAATAACGATAAATATTGAGAAAATTATCACTTCAGCCAAATTGAAACAACGTTGATGTTCCCTATTGTGCCTCTGGCATCCCGTACGGGACAAGGCGTGACGCTATATACGTAGATACATATGCATATTCATTTAATACCAGCACCAGCCAGAATGATTTGGCAAAAACACAATTTAATATTTATGTTTTGCCAAACCGACCTCTCTCATGAACAGATCGCAGCATATTCGAGCCGTGTCGTCGGGGTGTATAGACCGCGTCAAACATCTCTGGCTCTGAAATAAATGTGAAATCTCCCTCTAATCCCACTTTACCCCATTTGCGATATCTTATACCATCTCAGAAACACCTTTCGATCAGAGACAAAGATATTTGGCGTGCTCTAAATCAATTATTCAAAAGCCGAGTATGCTCACTTTCACTGCTTTATTGTATACAGGATAAAACAGAAAGGTATATTCATATTTTCGAAATAGATGGTTTCCAGGAACATCATTCTATACAACTTTCACTAACCGATTTGATCAGAGCAACTTTGGTTACACTTTTCCATATAAATCTGCTGACCTCCCGGCCCGTAATGTTGAGGAGTGAAAAAAAAAGTTACTCTGATCAAATCGGTTCCAGAAAGTTGTTCAAATGATGTTATGACTACACCTTTTTGGTTACATCCTATATACTGCACGAGTTCCGCATTTGTAAGGATGAATATTTAATCAAAACCGTATTTCTTTAATTTATTAGCATAGTGAGCGCTAAATGGATACGAGAATATCTCGTAATGAGCAGGAGAAATTAAATTATTTCCTGTATGGTGCAAATAAGAGGGGTGTAATTTGTTTGAAGCATTAAGTTTGTTATGCATTGAGAGGCTTAGCAAGAATTTCAACCTTGGGAGCTACTTTACAAGTATACTTCGCTTCCGTCCAGTCTGGTTGCTGTATGGTTTGGTAATATGGGGCAATAGCGTAGGCATAAAAAAAATTCGTCCTGCAAAAGAGATGTATGCGGATAATTGACGGATTCAAGTCGAACAAGATCTCATGTAGAGATTCCTTCTTGAAACTGAAAATACTCACAATCACAGCTCTGTACGTAATAGAACTTTGTGAACTGGTAAGGCGATATCCAATGAGGTTTCCAATGGCTTATGTTTAAACGATTACCAAAAACGCACCTATTTTACTACCAATAAATTCGAAATGACTGCCAGAATGGACGTCCACCAAATTGTGTTTGGATAAATGATCACCAAACTTCTTTTTATGTTTTGTGTACTGAAGTTTATGTTTTAAGTATTTTTTGTTGTTCTTACATGTTCAACCTAACACGAAGGATAAAGGGGGCTTCGCTTCGTTCACCCCCTTTATCCTTCACCTAAGCTACCACAGTATTTTGCCCTGATATTTTTGCAACTATAGGTGTTCATTTATCCATTTTGGGTAGGAATAAAATATTTTGGTGATCATTATATTTGTTGCCGTTTCCAATGAGACTGGAGGGCGATCTGGAGGTGCCGGCCTCTAGAGCTGTTGCATACTCACAATGCGCAAAGATAGTTGCCATAAGAGTATATATTAAGCTCCCCGACGAAATAAAAATAATTCCCGACACAACTTTTTTAATAAGCTCAGACAGCATTTAATAAAAGTTTGTCCCTATAATTTGAATGAATTTCATAACATAAGTTTTAATACTTTATGACATTCTGAATTGCTAATTAGGCTTTAATTTTATACACTTGATTGTTATTATCCTGATTACTGCGAAATTATTTAAATTCTTTATCGTGTGACATGTGTACTACTCCTGTTTATACCTGTGATTGCTATGCCCAAGGGTAAAATGACATTTATTCATAATGATTAAGTATATCTGTAAGACCTTGTAACATGACATTTATGGCAATAAATATACTGAATATACTGAATGCATCTGTATCTCTGTCTGTCTTCGGTGCTAGCGTTTAAACTGGTGGACGGTTTACTAGGATGGTTTTTACCTGTACAATATATTCCAATCGGTTCAGTGGTTTGAAAGTTATCACCTTAACAAGAAAACAAGTTAACCAAATTTTAGACTTTAATGTTTCATTTTTGTCTATGAGTACGAATTAGCGTTCCGTAGAGTAACAAGGTATATATATAGTTTCGTCAAGTCTGTCTGTCCGTCCCTATGTCACAGCAACTTATGCAGAAACTATTAGGACTACACAGTTGAAACATGGTATGTAAATGTATCCTGTAAACCGCTTCCCGATTTATATACAAAAAATAAAATAATTAAAGGGGGCTGATACATGGAACTGAAACCAAAAAATTTTTTTGTCATCCAACCTATATGTTTCGTGGGTGTCTATTTAAAAATGACGATGAGGTTCCTGAAAAAAATTTTCCTCAAAGTAAATCATTAAAGAGACAAACCCTTTCATAGTGGAAAAATGTGTCCCTCCATTATTTTATTATATGTTTTCTTTAAGAAAATCTCTAGCAGCAATTCACGCGTAACCCTTAATAAAATGGGCTTATTCCACGAATATTTTACGAAACCTTTATTTCACCGAAAAAAGCTTAAAGGTTTATTGACTTACCTCTTAATTGATTTATTAAAACCAATGAGTTTATAATAACCCATTAAACCAGAAAATAGTGATTAGTTTCCTTCGGAAATATGATGAACATTTAAACTTTATAAATAGGATAATAATTATCTGGGAGAGTACATCGAAATAGAATCTAATTTTTGCGGATGACTACTAGATAAATTAGGCGCAACTCTGCTTCAGTTACCCCATATGTTAAAAGGCGTGACGCTGTATTATGTTTAAAAGAGAAATTATTATCATTATCATTATCAATCGATACCCCTATATAAATATCACTTAAGTACAGTACGATTATTTTTTACTTTACTGAAGAAGAAAGAAAGAATATAAATTTATTTGTCATAAACATAAACATACAATAAAAAGTTAAAAAATAATAATAATGATAGGATGTAGTGTATGACAAAATGGCATGTACTTCTCGACACTTCTCGTGTTCGGCTTTTTATTTTGATTTTTATCGGAAATCAATTAACTATTTTCCGATTTTGCCCTTAATATACTCTTTATGATACCTCTGTGTAGTTCCAAATTTTAAGTTTCCAGGACACCTTGATCAATTTCAGCGACTAAAACTAAATTTATCTACTTACATATTGGTAAGTATTTTTTTAATTCCATTCATTAAAGTTGTATTCCTGTTCTTTAATGCATCTTGTCCATCTTAGGCTAAGCATTTGCTGGAAGAAATCTTTTTTTAGAGATGAGCTCGTCTTTGTACACGTAGTTTCTATTTTTTTTATTGGTAAGTGTCAATTACATGTCAGATTATAAATAAAAAATTGATTAATATACATCTGTATAAAAAATGTCAGACACATAAAAATGCATTCCATAAATTAAGATACCATTATTTAAAATTAAAATTGCCATAAAGTATTACATTAAATTTGAATTGTATTAAATTAAATTAGTTTTTCATTTCATTAAATTGGAATTACATTTTATATTGGTCGCTTCGAACTCAGCGAATGAGTAGAAGGTTTGCTCGACAAGCCAGTGTTTCAGTCGCTTTTTGAAGCATGCGGAATTAGGTTTTAATTAGTATTTTGATGGATCTTCTGTTTTTTGCAATAAAGTGTAATGTATAAAGTAAAGTAAAAAGTAATCGTATCCCACACACTCATACTACCACTTTTTTCCATTTATTTTTTATTATCAAACAGAGGTAACAGTCTTATACATTTTTTACATCACAAAAACCACGGAGGTTTGAGCGTGATGTGTATGAATTAAAGTATATATGTCACCGTAAGATCGTCAAAACCGTTAGTTGATAAACTAACGTTTTTTTTTTCTTGTTAGTTGGTCAGTTAGCGACATATAGTAAAGCTAGCTGTAGCGTATTACTTACTATATGACGCGTTAGTTGATAAACTAAATAGTAAACTGTTAAATAGTAAACTTTTTTAAACTTGAATTGTAAATAAAAAACCAGAGAAAACACTGCGGTAGCTTAGGTGAAGACTAGAGGGGGCGAGCGCAGCGAAGCCCCCGAATAGTCTCCGTGTTAGGTTGACATGTTAGAACAAAAGGAACTTCAATTCTAAACCACGTCGGTCTGGTTTACTATATGTCGATGGTTGATCAACTAACGCGTTAGTTAATCAACTAATGGTTTTGGCTATCTTACGATGACATATATACTCGTAGAAATACTAGTATTTGTGGGTACATGATCATTTGAGCAAGTGTCGAACAACAGACAGAGACGTGCACACCAGTCAGCTAGCTAATCTATAGATTATTAGGTATTTATAGTTCGGGTGGTTTTTCACCCACGACACTGAGGAAGAAATGTTTTTTGTTTTTTTTTTAAATATTACGGGTGATTGTCTCTTTTAATTGCGTAGGTTGGCTGTTATGCAACCGTAGTGTAATAAATTGAGTGGCTCGTTCACCGTAGCAGTTGTGAGATCTGGTGGTCACTAGTTCTTTATTTTTCACCTCATACAATCGTACTACCACTTTAAGGTACGATTCTATAAATTACTTATTTATTTAAAACGCACAATATCTCTTGAGGGAAAATAAGTGAATATGTATTTTTTTCTGTTTCAACGTGTTATTTTGGAAATCAACACAAAGAAAATGACTTTAGATTTCAGGGTGAACATTCTAGTGTGATCTGGCGATAACTGAAGAAAGGGTTGGGCAAGACAATGGCAAGACATTCACCTTATCAGAGTTTTATCTGGACAGAGTTGAAAAGGGTCACGTGGCATAGAACGTAGTTTATTTGTTTACATATTCCAGTGTTAATTAAAGTTTTTCTTAATCACATGTTGCAAAAGAAGTGGCTCCATCATTATTATTGTTGGCTGCTAGTTTCTAGGACACTGCTGGGTATATACTCCTTTTCGTGTGAATGACAATACTTGGAAGTGGATGATAAACGGTCAAGTGCGAGTTGGACTAGTGCACCGAGGCTTCCGTAAACACTTGTAGACCTTTTATGTATATATGTAATGTATATGGAAAAAGTTCATCCATCACGGGAATCCAGTCTCGGAAATCGAATAAGTTTCATAGTGAAAGTTGTTCAGAATGGTGTCCCTAACAATCCCCTAAAACATGACTACACCTTTCTGTTACACCCATTATATTTTGCTTCTGGCCCCACAGCAGTATATCCTGATGTGGTGGGAACTAGAAACAGTGACGTCACACAAATAAAAATCAACATCAGAGTGCACATCATCAATAATCATGAAGAAAAAAAACACGTAGGTAGAATAGGTGTGTACCAAAATAAATCGGTAATAAGTACGCTCAATACAAATTGAGGCAAACTGTCTCTATTGAAGCCGCTCTAAAGGCCTATAACGGTTATGTCTAGTCAGTACTCAGCTATGGCCTGAGCCTGTGGAGGCTGGAAGGGCTTTTAAAATCCAAAAAGTGCATATGAGCAATCTGTAAGGTTAAAATTGATGAAACCTGTAAATCACTTTTTGAAAAACTTAAAATTTTACCCCTACTATGTGCCTATATTAGAGATGTTTGTGTTTTTGTTGCCTCTCATCGTATACTGGAGAACCTCAAATGATGGGTAACAAAGACATAGAAGAGCAAAACACACGAGCCTTCTATATTAACCTCCTGGATTTAAGCACATATATAGGAAGAATATATTTCATTTGTGTATTCTTTTGTATAACAAGATGCCTGACGACTTCAAAGTAACGAATAGCAAGTCTTTAAAAAATAATGTCACAAAGTGGCTACTACAACACTGTTTTTATAGAATTAAGGAATATTTAGATTATAGAAATTACCATTTAAAATTACTACACTATACAAAATTATGATATTTGAAATTTGAAATATATAAATGAGAACGAAATGAACAACTATTTATATTAATATTGCACTAACTCATAAATTCAAAATATTACTATTTTTTGCTTGTTTATACATAAGCTGGAAAGTTGGAAGCTGACGTGTAGGCTGAATGATTGAATATCTCCCTCCGGACCACTTATACTACCAGCCAGTACTACTTTGTCCCATTTGTATTACCAGTCGTACAATTGGAATATGGTGTCTGGGATTGGTGTCCCATTTGTTCTACCATTACATTACATATACCTAATAAATCATACTGAATCGACACGCGTGACCAAAAAAACGTGCATGCTTGTTTATGAGAATGTTTTATAACTTCCACTGCCATTTGTCTGAACTGGGTCGCGAAGCTGTTTTGGATTTCATCTGGTGAAGCCCATGCCCAACAAAATTATATCGATATGAACTGAGTTGATGACGATGATGCTAAGGTACCTTAAAGGGACGTCCAATTTTCTGGTCGTAAACTGAGAAGCCTAATATCGCGTATGCAAAGCAGTGCCCACGGGCAGCTAGTATACTCGTACGTTAAGTACGTATTAATATAACTTTATCCTTTATCCATCCGCTTATATATTGGATATGCTCGGGTACCACTCACTAGAGGTCAGACGTAACACCGAGCAGCTTCTGACTGTTTGTCGATTGTTGCAAGGCGACAGCCACTGCGCCGCGCTTGTCAGTACGGTATGCGCGCTATACGTGCCCGACAGATATCTCCGCGCGCGCAGGCACCGGCTGTTAGCGGGCGGCACGAACCGCACGGTGGCACGCCAGCGGTCTCCGCTAATGAGGGCGCGGGGCAGCCTCAACGCTCTGTTGGCTACAGCACCATTGACTGATCTGTTTGGTGATGCATGTAGGCATATTGTGCTAGAATGTGGCAGGTTTTGCGAGATGAACGTATGAAAGTATTGTCTGTGGATTATTTTGACATTGAAATTCTATTATGTTAACATCTCAGATTTGAATCCCTACCTTGACATTATCTGACATACCGTGAGATTATCTGAGAATATTGAATTTAATTAAAATTTGCTTTTAATGTGTATATTGTTGTTTAAATTGTATTGTGCTTTGTAATTTATATGTAAATATGCATTACCCTTTACCTCTATTTGTTTTTTGTATAGCGCATTGAACATTCGCATGTAATGCTGTATAGGTGCATCATACCTATGAAATAAATAAAAAAAAAACTGTTAGGTAATTGTACAATTACATACATAGTGCGACCTTTTTCACACAAGAGGTGGCAGAGGTATAGTTCAGTGATCAGCATCGGGATTCAAACCTGCATCTCCTTTGTGACAGGTGAGGGTGTAATCACTAGACGAAGGAAGCTCTTAGATACGTTTACGAAGGGATCTTTATGTAGGTAAGTACACTGACGAGCAATGAAAATGTTCCAGTGACATAGCAAATTTCATGATATAGGTCAACGGGAAGTATCCTATAGGTAAGTAGGTTTTGATTCACTTGCGAGTATCAAGCAAATTCAGCAAAATTGTAACATAAACGGCAGTATTTTTTGATCACCTTGACCTATATGTTTGATTTTTTCATAGCCCCAAGGGTCCACAGACGTAAGTAATTGATATCAATTTCAATTTGATGCCTGCAGGTGTTCCTCAGAAAAATGGTTGTGACAGACGGACATACGGACAACAAAATTATCCTATAAGGTTTCCTTTTTTTTTCTTTAAATTTACGAAACCCTAAAAATTTTACAGATGAAGTACTATTACTTTGTCCCATTTATTGTTTGGTTAGTTTTTAAATGCCATTTTAATCAGTACCTAACAAAGCATGACATAACATTAAGATAAAGGCACATACTTTGCTAGTGTGGGGCCAGAACCCACACTAAACCTTATGTGTGTTCGATACCCAGAAACAGCGACGTCAAAAAAAATATAAACATCCACGAATTGGAGATTTATTACTCCTCCTCCTCAGGGAAGCACAGCCTCGTCTGCAATATCATTAAAGTCGTCAAAAGCCATTCCCACACCTTCAGCTTCATAGTGACTTCATACATTTGATAAATGAAGTTAACGCTGTAATGATTAAAACTATTCAGTGTTTATCATCACTGTATTAATTGCATTGCACTGATTCCTAATATAGTGTAGAGCATCCCTTGCGTATTCTCGCTTCTGAGTTCCATTTAGGTTGTACCAATTCTGAAACCTACCTATCGCTAGCCGAGCACACATCACTGGACTATATGTGCGGCCATCGGAATACCAGTGTCACCAGCGGACGAAATACAAAAAATAACCAGGCCAAGTAATCGCACACAAAGGGTTTTGTACCATTGTAAAAGAAAAAACGCAAAACAATAACGTTACTTGTATAGAGACTCCTTTATTTTTTTTAAACGCGTGTAGTTCATGTTGTGAAGCAGCAATAGAAATACAAACTCTGTGAAAATTTCTATTTTCTACCAATTGCGGTTCATTGATGTACCCCATGAACCGTAATTGGTAGAAAGTAGAAATTTTCACCCATTGACAGATAGACAAATATACGGACAGCGGAGGCTTAGTAATCGGCAAACTTCGGCTACGGAATTCTAAAAATTGCCCCGGAAAAAGACTGGCAGCCCGAAGCCCACCATATAACAAAAGCTGGTTTTCATCTATCACTGATATTATCCTCTACCAATATTTTCTGGGCTACAGAGTGAACGGTCGTTTTTAATCTCTCAACAGGAACTACACAGTAACCACACGACACTTTTGGGCAAGGGACAGAACTATGTGTCAGTCTCTCTTGCCTGTTCTGAGCCAGCAAATCAACGCCGTTGGGTGATTTCGTAGTATACCTCGCGCCACGATCTAAGGAACTACTGCGCATAAGTACAGGTATTGATAAATGACTACTGCGCATTCGAGGCCTCCGCTCATAACGTATGGCGAGACGTATAGCTACAGTAATGTCACGATAATTAAATGGAGATATGCGTCTGTCTCCCTCTCCTTTTCCAAGCGAAACAATGAGAAGGAGATTGACGCATTGTTCTGTTCATTTTAAGTGTCGTGCAGTTACTGTGGAGACTATAAAAACAACCGTTGTTTTGTCACCGCGGAGGTGTCAAGTGTCTTTCGGAGCCAGTAGCCCGGTAATTGTCGATTTTCATAACAGCACCCGCTGAGATGGATGACTGGGTATCGATCATTGTCACTTGTAAACAAGAGGAACGGGGAGTGGGTGGCTTTCCGCAATTCTTTCAGAGCAAATTGTGTCAGTGTTGGGTATACTTTAAAAATACGTTGCGTTGCATGCAGGACGATTTGCTCGTCGAAATAAAAAGCAACGAGAGAGAGAGAAGCCTTTGCTGAAATTCCAAATGAAAAATAATTAAAAATATGGCACTTTGAAAATATTACTTAACACAAACAAAATACTGCATATAAAAAGGGTTGTAATATCTTTAAAGCACTTAAATATGATAGAGGAGTATGGATTTGTCTGCTTGACTGATGCTAAAAGCATAAGATGGTATAACTGGTAGTAAGACATCAGAGGATCACAAACTAAGACCCCTATTGGATAAGGCTTACGCCTAGGAGGACAGCTATAAGATAACACGAATAGACAGTCTCGGTTAAAGGCTAGTACATACGCCGTATTATTAGTGATGAATTGATGACCACAACGTTAGCTCTATCTGACAGCAATACGTACTTAGCCTGACAATTTATTGATCAAAACCAAAACCTGGAGTGTTTAAGCCGTAGTGTAAGCCATTAATAATTAATTATAGGTTAGCATCACTTACTTATCCGTGTATCTTTCTCGACGACCTCTGAGGCGCAGCGGTTGTGGCTCTGTCTACCATGCAAGAGGTCTTGGGTTCGATCCCCGGCGGTTAAGAGAAAAAAACCAGCTCTTGGAAGTTTATATGTGTGTGACGTCGTTTCTGGTTCCCACGACACAGGGTATCCTAGTGTGGGGCCAGAAGCAATGTATGTGCCTGTATGTAAATGTTTGTTTATGTTTCTCATAGTCAAAGGACCTTGAGATTCCTCGAGAACTCTATTGTACTTATATTATACAATATAAGAAGAGTTTCTCCAAATTTTAACATTTAAGACCCATAACACGGATTTCACTCCCTGTATATCAAAAATCGCCCCACCAAGTAGTTTATAAACCTCTTATCCTACTAACGTTATATCTCGGTGTGCATTACTCTACCATCACTCTATTAACGGACGAACTTTGCTATTTACCGCTTTCCACCCTAGAGAAAAAAACTTAAATTACCCCCAGTGCGATATATGGGTGTCTGACAAGATATTACTTATGTCCTCCACACCATTAAAATATTTTTGAACGCTCTCAGATAGACTCACGATATACTAACGTCGGTTGCATTCACAGAGTAGCTTGAAGCATAGTGTATATTTCTTCCTAGTCAAGGTTTTTTAAGTCCAAACTCACGATGTTGCATTCACGAGTGTAAAGGGGCTCTCTCTCTCTAATGAGCGTACAGTTTGGGCCTTGAAAATAACCTAATTAGAACGACCCCTAGCGGCCTGCATTTCGGTTGTCAACGTTAAGTAGGTAGTTACAGTGCATTTAAGAGTTTCAAACGGAGTGCTTTTGCATGTTCCACGCGTTTAGGTTTTACCAAAATGGATGCCACTTGGGGTTAATAAATCCTAATATACCTGACCGTATGCAGCCTGCCTGGCGAAAAAAGAGGTTTCTATTTTGATGGGCTAATTCCATGTAGCTCTGAAATATCCCCCTAAAAGCTTGTTTTTTGATTTTATAAAAAGCCTCTTGGTTCTTGGAATAAAATATCTTTACTTTTTCAATTTCATTAAACTGTCTTGTAGCTTTGACCAATAAAGCTCAACACTTTCCATTTGGTTTTGCATGGGCTGAAATCTGTGTCTGAAGGACATGAGAAGGTAAGAATATCTGAATTTGCATTAAATTTCCAACCCATTGTCTGAATGAATATCCTTATTAAGGTCAACAAGTAAAATCTTATTCTTAATTTAAATAAAATGTTCGAATACAACTTAGTTTGAATACGAGGAGCGGATTTTCAAGTATGGAGATCTGGTGTCTGCTCTCCATCATCAGCCATTATGAGTTCTAAAGGATTGGCTTTAGTAATCTATTTACAGTGCCATTAAAAGAAAGATTCATTACCATCTGTGAAATTTCAGTGTCAAGTCAATCTCGTTATTTTTTTAAGATTACAGTAAGTAGTAACTAACATGAAATGTTTTGTCTATGTAAGTGTCGTCAAAAATGTTTGGTGGTAATTGCAATAGCGAACGCTTCCAATCGGTACTAATGGTACGTAGAAGACTATTTTGGTTTTTGCTGAAATTTTGCTACAGCATTAAGATTTGAATCAGAATAGCTCCATTTCCCTCGCTTGCAAAAAAGCTTCATTGTACAAGCCTCTGGGTCAATCAACTTTTAAACCGACAATTGTAAAATGGGTCGACAGGTTTTTTCGTAATAAATTATGATATGTTTTTTACTTTTAGTCAATACCTTCCTACCTTATTTAATTTAAAAATCCTTGAAGGGGTGCGTTGTTGATAAGCTAATAATTCCAGAGTTAAAAATAAACCCAAATGCCAATATAATATATAATATAAAAATATTTGTCTACTGAGTTACCATAACTACGTATCGAATATAACAGCACAGAAAGGGTTTTCATAATTATTTATTTAGGCAAAGGATTACAAAAAAATATACTATATTATATAAATATATAAAAATATACTATATTTCTGCTTAACTTACGTAAGAAATATTGAAATTATGTGACAATAATTATAGTTTAATAGCGTTTAAAAGTATATTTTTTTTCTTCAAAAATAAACAAATTTTAACAGAAATCGGCCATCATCATTGCTATATAAAGAATTTTCTTCTCTTCTTTATGTCCTTTATTACACTATAAGTCAATTTTTGTAATGACAAACAGCCAAAATTATCTCAGAAAAAAATGGGACAAATGTAACTCCAGTGGCAACTTTGGTAACTCTAGATACAATAAAACTGCCACGTGCTAATTTCAGTCGCACTACAAGGCTTACGTTCACATTGTACTACCCGCCACGTCTCGTCGCCACTCCATACGAGTATCATTTATAAACAAATAAGATAAGAGGTAGAGGTATCTTATGTCCTACGGATTTCTGCCGTTCTGTGCATTATACAGGTAAATAGAAGAGTATAAATATGTAGAAGCCTGTCTTAAGAAAAAAATCATCATCTTAATCATCGTTAGCCTGTCATGGAACTCTGTTGAGTCTACGGTTACTTGCGACCGGCATCAGTTCATTTATGTGCCTACATTGGGCTTTTTGCAGATTTTTTGTTGCTTAGTTTAAGGAGGTGAGGTATTCTAGACATTATTTGGAATGTGGTGGATATTTTGTTGCCCATGGCTCATGCCTTCGGCCTTGCAGTTTTATGGCAAATGGTGGAGTGTTCATAGCGCTTAACTCGTGTCGTATATTTTTTATTTATCATGTGACTCTGTCGACGGCCTCATTCATTCGAACCTCTGTTAGTTGTGGTACGTTTTGCTTTAGCTAGGATCAGCCTTTAGACTCGCACATTTCTTGCATTTGGTACAACAGTATTAGCACCTATGGCTCGGCCATCGGCTTTGCACTATTATGTTTCATAGCAGGATTTTGTAATACATGGCTTGGCCTGCCTAAGTCCTAGTGCGCGTATTACATGTGGTATGTTTTCGTTTTTATTTTCTCGGCCTCCAGCCTTGCCTGTGAGCCACGCACTTTTTTAAATATGGTGCAGTTTTATTATACATGGTTAGTTATTGTCAACATAAATAAAAGCTTTCTAATAAAATAACAATGCGAAGCCAGAGTTTGCAAAGTTTTTGTTATGATTAGCTCAGCCTTCATCCTCTCATTTTTCTGAAAAATGGTCTCGTATTCATGACACGTGACTCGTCTCTTAATGTCGTACTATTCTTAAATAAAGTATGATTTTTATTAATTTTTAGCACATGGCTCGAACTACGGCATCACGCCGGTGTTATATAAAGTACGTTTTTGTTTCACTTTTCTCTGACTTAAGCCTCGCATTATTTGTAGGTATATTGCTGTTTTATTTCTCACATATGGCTTTGCCTTCAATTTCGCACTGTTCTATTATATGGTAGGTTTTTGTAATGCTTGGCTTGACCTTCGCCTTGCATTTTCTAAAAAAATCTGGCGTGTGTATAACATTTGATTCTTCTCTTAGTATGATAGATGAACGTAAAAGTATGATTTTTAACTCACGTCTCGGCATACGGCCTCGCTTCTCTGTAATTTGTTATATATTTTGTTTTTCTTAGCTCGCGGTTTGCATAAGCGGAAAAAACAAGCCATTAAGCCTTTTTAATACATTCGGTTGAGACATGTCTTTAGAGTAACCGCACTTTGTCTATGAAGTTACCGCAAAAGTCACTCAGTATACAAGTTATTCCATAGACAATTCAAGGCATTTAATTAATAGAAAAACCAGCTGCAATTATTATGCGTAAGCATCTCACTGTCCGTTAAGAAAGTCTTAAGTTTACTAAAATTGTACAATAAACAAGAAGAAAAATAAATTGCTTTCCGGTGAAAATTTGGTCACTCAGCAGACGATGAATAAAGGTACGCGATCGCCGCGGTTGCCTGTCGTTAATTTACAAGTCAATCTTGCGCCGTAAAGGACCAAAATTGACACGGGCAGGAAGAATAGGCGATAAGTTTTCGGTGGCCAAGCGCCCGTACTTCATGCTGTACTTTTTGAACAAATAACCGACAGTCACTCCGCAGATATCAGTCAATTTAAACAGTTTGAGACAGTTGAAAAACTATTTTTGGAAAAATAACTTGTGTGATTTTAAAGATCTAAGTAGCTGTAAATCAAGAAATAAGGATAAAACAATGAAATGGCTTAATTAGTTGACCAAGCTTAGAGCCCAAATTTTCGAAAAGGTTCTATGCTACGCTAGATCTGCACTAAGGACACTGCTTTTTGTATGGAGCAAGTACTTTGTAGAAAAATTATCAACTGGGTTACCGAGGAATTCTAATAGAATTACCCACAGAACATTCTGTGGAATTACCTAATTATCTGAAAATTAAAAATATAATTATATTGTTGTTTGCTCTAGTATGTATACATTACGTAAATATTTTGTGTGAAATGTAGTTTTTTAAGCAATTTTATTTTTTCACCCCGAGGTACACTAAAATGTCGGTTCAAAAGATGATTGACCCCTCTACCAAGTAATTTATGTATATAGTAAGACTAGGGCGTTACTTAAACGTCGACTGGATAATTTAACTGATTTAGAGGAAAAAAGAGGGTAGCCTAGCCATCATCATTAATTTGTGTCCTGCTATTTTTATTAAATTAAAATTAAATTCAGTGCATTAATGTTATAAATTTTTATTTTAAACAAGGCCTGGACCCTTTACCTACTCTGGGTTTTAATATTTCTAACACACCTCGAGATTACAATTTACTAAGCACTACTCATAATGGATCTTTGCACAAAAATCAGTACCAACATGGAGCAGATGGCAACCGACTTCAACACCAGGATGTCTCGGTATGAGAAGGAGCTCCGTGAGTGCGCCACTATGTCCACATCTAGCAGCCCACTCAATGTCAACTCCCTGACCAGCGAGTTTCTCGAGTTCAAGGCGTTCACGTGGAACTGCCTTAACTTGCTGCGCAGCCAGGTTGACTTGTTGCTTGCTGGACAGGACAGGCTGGAGACTGCTTCACGTCGAAAGGTGCTCCTTCTCCATGGAGTCCCCGAAGATGAGAAGGAACAGGTGAATGATGTGGCTCAAAGGATACTATCCGACCAAATAAAAGTGTCCCCTGAGTGCATCGCAAGCGCTTCAATTGTTCATCGTCTTGGACCCAAGAAGCCAGCCAAAACGCGCCCAATTCTGGTGAGATTCTCCACACTCGGTGCAAGTATGAAGGTGTGGAATGGTAAAACCGCATTGAAGGGCACTGCAACCACCGTTTCAGAGTTCTTGACCAAGTGCAGACACGATGTGTTTCTTACTGCCTGGAAACACTTTGGTGTGCAGAACTGCTGGACTTCTGGAGGTAAGGTTGTCCTATTGCTTCCTGACAAAAGCAGACAGAAAGTGGAGCGTATGGCGGAGCTTCAGGTATACACCAGCAAGTTCCCTCCCTCTGCTCTGCAATCCGGGCAAAAGGTCGCCGACTCGACTCCAAAACCGGCTGAGCTAGTGCCTGTGGCTGCGCTGACAGGTTGTGCGGCACCCGCGGCAAGCAAGCAGCGAGAAATCAGCGCTAGGCGTGCCGCCGCCGGCCAGACGAAGGCAGGAACTAAGAAGAAGTAGTGGAATGTTATTGAGTTGTTGTACTCGTGTGCAGTGCAATCTATGTCGCGTGATTTGGTCGCGTTATTTCCTGTAACTTATTGTTATTTTACGTAAAGGGTAGATATGATTCACTTTTTAGCTCGCCAATTCATTTTCGGTCATTTCATTTTATTTCATTTTTTTAACTAATGGCAATCTGTCCTGCTATTGCCAGACAATTTCTGCCCTCATGTAGTGGAGGCACATGTGAAGAGACGCGGGGCAAATCTTAAATTGGCTGAATACATTTTAGTAGGTGTCTATCCGAAATAAAGTTTTACATTATCGGTTAGTTCCATGCAATATATACATAACACACACAAAATAAACTAAGGGACAACACAATAACATAAAGGGAAGGAAGGGGATACATATCTATTATAATTTTATTTTGTTAATATGGATAAATTTAGCTAATAAAAATACTATCTCTGGGTTGGGGAATAGAGAAAGAAGGTGGCGAATATTAGTAGGGATAGGGAGACCGATTGAGGGTATTAGGGAGTACAAGGAATCAAGGCCATAAATGGGGCAGTTAAAGAAAATATGGTCAACGGACCCATCCTCAAGACCGCACTCGCAAATGGAGGAATCTCTGATTTTTATCTTCTTTAAAAACACTGGAGAACAGCAGTGACCTAAGCGTATTCTGCATAAAATTGTCACTAATATCTTTGGTAGTTTTTTAAAATTGAAAAACCATGGTTTGCTTGGAATACTTGGCTGAATTGAAGCGTAAAAAGCTCCATTATTTCGACTTGATTCATGCCACACATCTGACCAAGTCTTTTGAAGATCTTTACCAGGAATGCTGAGCAAGTCATAACAGTGGTTAGAGAAGTACTTTCGATTACTGTTATTATCTAAGGCCGCACGTTTAGCCAACTCATCAACGTGATCATTACCAATAATGCCAGAATGACTAGGGATCCAAACCAAAATTACAGCAAAATTTTTTTGGGAACATTTATAAAGGATATTTTTGATTTCCATAATAATATTACTATTCACTTTTGATTTAAATTGGTTTTGTTGGAGGGCTTGTAAGCAACTTTTGGAGTCCGAAATTATTAAAGATTGTCTTATATTATGGGATTCAATTAACGAACAAGCTTCCAAGATCGCAAGGCATTCTCCTGTGTACACTGAGCTTTGAGGCGGGCTCTGAAGTTTAATTTCTATTTTAGAATTTTTAAAGTATACTGCGAAACCAGTCGGAACAGTCTCTTCCAGCCTGGAGGCGTCAGTATAAAAATATTGCCAGTCTTCCCATCTTGATCTTAAAACCGAGTTGAAGGACGAGTTTGCTAAAGGAGAACCTTTTACAATATTAAGATCCAAAATAATTTTCGGAGTGAAGAGGACAGTTGGCAGGGGGAAACAATATAATGGTAATTTATCCTTTCGGATGATTGGGCAGGAGTCCTCGATGTTTTTAAGCTTTCGGAAACTATTGAGAATAAGAGGAGGACTCTTACATTTCCAATATTCATTACGAATATTGCAAATATTATTAAGGGATTCTAATTTTAAAAAAAAGAGGATGATTTGAGAATAAATAAGCCCTATATATAAACCGGTCAGAGAGATATTGTCTCCTTAGAATCAAAGAAGGATCTCCGCACTCCACCTGTAAGGCATTTATAGGAGATGATTTCATGCATCCAGTTATAATTCTAAGTGCCTTAGATTGGATACCATCCAATTTGCGAAGAGCCAGTTTACTACAAGGTTCTAAAAGATAGGATCCATAGTTAAGTACACTCCTAATGAGGGCATTATACATCAATTTCAGAGTAAATGGGTGGGCACCCCACCATACCCCAGAGAGAACTCGAAGAATATTTATTGTCTTTTCGCATTTATTAACAATATAATTTAGATGAACGGAACCAGATAATTTTGAGTCTAGGAATACGCCTAAGAATTTTACAGAATTACGAACAGGGATAGAGGAATTGTTTATTTTTAAATCTATGTCAGAAATGCCCCTCTTCCTAGAAAACACTACCACAGTGCTCTTAGAAGCTGATAGATTGAGACCATTGGATAGCAGCCAAGCAATCAATGAGTTGAGAGAGACTTGCATTGACTCCCCAGCATCTTCAACACTTGAGCTAGGAATGTACAGACACAGATCGTCAGCATATTGTAAATTTTGACAATCGTTATTTAGGGAAGTATGAAGAGAAGCAGTATAAATATTATATAGTAGAGGACTGAGAACAGATCCCTGGGGGAGGCCTCTCCACACCGTACAGGGTTCAAAGCTCTCACCAGGGATACGAAGTGAGATAGATCTGGACATAAGCAGACTGCAAATGCAGTTTCTCATTCTTACAGGGATGTACAGCTGATTTAACTTGTACCTGAGCACTGAAAGAAGTACATTGTCATAAGCAGCAGATGTGTCCAAGAACACAGCTAGGATAGATTGTTTTTTGGAGAAAGCTAGCCGAACATCAGTGATGAATATGCTAAGACTATCAGATGTACTGTAGCCTTTGCGAAAACCAAATTGAGATTGAGCAAGGATACCCTTAGACTCCACAAACCACTCCAATCGATTCTTAATGAGATGCTCTAGGGTTTTTGCCAAGACCGAAGACAGGGCTATAGGTCTATAATGATCAGCTACATCCGGGGACTTACCGGGTTTCAGAAGGGGGATAACGATTTGTTCCTTCCAAGAGTCTGGAACATAACCTGTATTATAAAAAATGTTCACAAGTTTTAACAGATACTCTAAAGCTGGCAGGCCTGCATTTGTTAGAAATGAATATGGGAATCCATCCATCCCAGGGGCTGAGTCGCGGACATGGGATAATACTGATTGAAGTTCTGCAATGGAAAATGAAGCATCCAAAGGGTCATTGATAGTAGGTAATGTATGGGAATTGCAAGATTCCTCTAGGAGAGGGACATAGTCAGGAGCCAATTTATTAAGGAAATTTATAGCAATATGATGGGGGATGCGGGGAGAGTTATGATGAACACAACCCTTTCTATACCTGTTAATATAATGCCAAACCAAACTAGCTGGAGTTGATGGAGAAAGAGTGGAACAAAATCGTTTCCACCCCTGGTATTTTTTCTTTCTAAAGAGACGTCTGGATCTAGCCACTATTTTACGATAACTAACTAGGTTATCAACGGTCATAGCAGATATGTAGATCACTTCAGCATTATTGCGAGCTTTGATTATTTCTGTACACTCTCTATCCCACCATGGTGGAGAAGATACTTTTTCAGAAACCGAGTTCTTAAGCGGGATCGATTCATCAGCAGCAGATGATATAGCGATAGTGAATTGAGAGTAGCAATCAACAGCATTGCCCTCATGAACATCAGGAAGAGAGCTGGTGAGTAGGCTAAGTTTATCAGAATAACCATCCCAGTTGGCTTGAGACACACGGTACTTTAATAAGGGGTTGAAGTCCCTGTGGGGGATGGATGACGAAGGAATGGTCATTTTTAATGGGAAGTGGTCACTACCATGTGTAAGGTTCAACCTATGCCAGAAGATCAGGGAAGCCAGGTCTGGGGAACATAGTGACAAGTCAACACAGCTTTTGTTTTGATTTGGGGGAGTTCATCGTGTAGCTGAACCATCATTCAGCAAACATAGGTTTAAATCATCAAAGAGATCTACCAGGGCCCTACCAAAACTGTCGTTGCGAGGGGAACCCCAAGCCGAGTGATGGCCATCAAAGTCACCTAATATTAGATAAGGGGGGGTTAAAACCGAAAATATACGTCTTAAATCTGGAAGAAAGGTTAGATTAGGATGAGGGGTATATATGGAAAGAATAGAAATACCTTGAACAACAACGCCTACTACACTAATTTCATTGTTATGGGGGGGAATAGGAATTGAAATAGGACAGACACAATTATTTACAAATAGGGCTGAACCGCCCCCATTGCCACCCTGTCTATCATCTCGGAAAGAGCAATAGCCGCGCAGGTTAAAGCGTCTTCCTGGCTTAAGCCAGGTCTCCGTGATGGCAAAGACAAGAGGGGAATGTTTATTTATTAAAAAAAATATGTCATTTATTTTTAATTCAACGCTTCTCGCGTTCCATTGAGGAATAGCCAGTGGAGCCATTGAAACGGTTTACAAATGAGAGGAGTTGTGAAGCTACGTGGTCTGGTATAGAATTGTTACTGGAAATCATTGAGGTGAGGAGTGACAGCAGTAATGATATAACATTATCTGCTGGAGAGGACTGAGTTTGAGATTGCCTTTGTAAAGCACAACCATTCTGTGGTTCGGGGATTGTGAAAGAGTTAATAATGTTCTGATGAGATATCTTGTCATACCCGGACGGGGTGAATTTATTAGTTTTTGGGGATTTGAAGATAGTTTTTCTGTAGCCAGAAGAAGAAGGAGCAGAGAAAGGTGGAGAAGACTGGGTATGGTAAGTTTGGGAGGCTGATACCTCCGCATAGGACCTGTATGGAGAAGGGAAGCATTTAGATGATTCTTCATAAGATATGTTCTTCTCTGCCATAATAGTTTTAATGTTCTTTTGTCTTAATTGCTCCGGACAATCTTTACTTGTGGCCAAGTGATTGCCACAGCAAAAGAGACAAGATGGGTTCTTGTTGCATGAATCAGTAGTATGGTTTTCACCGCATTTCGAGCACCTAGGCTTGGACCTGCACTTTGGTTTCGTATGCCCATATCGGCAGCAGTTAAAGCATTGGACTGTGGGGTAAAGATACAGTTTCACAGGTAAGGATGTATAACAAGAAAAAACTCTAGTAGGGAGCACTTGCCCATCAAAGGTGGCTATGACCGATTGGGTAGGTTTCCATTCCGATATATCCTGAGATCCTATAATCTATATCCGATAATCCTTCCGGTTAATTCTTCGGACCTTCAGTATTTTTCCTATTCCATCGGGGACTTGAATGTTTAGTAGGACCTCTTCATCAGTCCAGTCCTGCGGGACATCACTTATTACACCCATGCGGGTGATATTATAGATGGGAATGCTGGCAATATATCCTTTGTCAAATAGTTTGGTACAGATCAGGAAGCAGTTAGCTTGCTCTGGTTTAGTGAACTCCACAGAGACTCTATTTCTCCCAACCCGCTTGATCCCATCAGGTTTGATACCAATAGTGTTACTGTTCATGAGAAACTTTCCGAACCTGACCGGGTGCATGGTAGATCCAGAACGTTCATCAGTATCGGATCGGGATACATGAACCAGGAAGGGAGCTTTATCGGAGGTCGAGTACCTCATTCTGCCAGTGCTTTTATGAATCTTATTTAGTGGTGTTGATTTTTCGATTGCACTCGGGTCTTCAACACGGGGGCGCTTAAGTTTCTTAGCCTGCCCATCACAAGCAATGTCATCTGAGCCAGATGAAGATTTGTAATAAATATTATCGCTCACGGGCGAGAAGGGCGGAGCAGGGGGAGATGAGGCGTTGGAGGACCCATCGAATAACTCCTGGGAAGCTTCATTTTTGTCAGGGGGTTCAGGCTCAATTTCATCCATGATTAAGGAATGTTCCCCAAACACGGAAGAAAAAACAAACACTGTGTACCACTTACCAAGTAGAAAGGCCAAAAACAACAAGACAAACAATAACACAGGACAATCACAAGATATACAGATACTAAAAAGTACTAATTTCGAGCGGAAATCGGCAAAAGAAACTAAATTTTCAATTATTCAATGTGCTCACCAACAACACTTTCTAGCGAAAAAAAACAAATCGTTTTTCTCAATTATTATTGTGGGTTCGGATTTTCAGAATCAAAATATACGTTGTTTTATTATCAATCGTGACAGACCACTTTTCGACAGATCGTGAAGTCATTTTCGGTCATGTTTTCAGTATTATATAAGTTACTCTGTGTGTCATGTCAAGATTGTCAAGTCAAGCATAGTGACATTACGATTTGTGTTCTGTGATCTTATATATTTTTTTTATTGTACGGACGGACAAACAGCCGGATGGAACGGACGGGCAACCGGACGGTACGAACGGTAATCATTTTATGTTCGAATTTAAATTTATTTTGCTGTTTCTTTATTTTATTTTTTGTTTGTGCTGCCCGCCAACGTCTCATTCTATTGTTATATCGTATTTATTTCCATACTGTACTAATGTAAACCCAGGGTATGGCTGGGTTCGGGCTTTCTGTTTTTAGATTGTTTAGAATTTAGATACTTTTAATTTTTTGTGATTTTAGTAGGTTTAATTGTATTTATTTTATTATTTATTTATTATATGATATTTACTTATATGAATACCTACGACTTTAGTAATAGTTACTTCTCCTGCTCCGATAGTGAAGATTCCGATAGCGTGGGAAGTGGATCGCCGTCCACGAACGACGTTTTGCCTATTGCCCTCACACGTGTGTTTTACAACCTCGGTAGGAACTTCAATGTCATTCACATAAATGCTCAGAGCATTCATTCCAGTCATGCCGACCTTATCGACTCCTTCAGCGATCAGAGCATTCATGGTATTCTGATCTCCGAATCATTTTTTAAACCCTCTCTTCCAATCAATTGTCCACTCCCAGCTGTCCTCGTACCTTTCCTCCATGGATTTACTGAACCCTTTTCAGTCAGGTTTTAGGCCAGGGCATAGCACCACCACCGCACTGCTCAAGGTAACTGACGATATCCAACTGGCAATGGATAAGAAGCAGCTCACAGTCCTGACTCTCCTTGACTTTAGCAGCGCCTTCAACTGCGTCGACTTCGATATACTTGTTGAAATCTTAAAAACACTCAATGTCTCTTCACACTCGGCTCGCTGGTTTGACTCCTACCTGAGAGACCGCCAGCAGCGCATCAAGTCTGAAGAAGTTACTACGGAATGGTGCAAGCTCTCTACTGGTGTTCCGCAGGGTGGCATCCTTTCTCCTCTTCTTTTCTCAGTTTTCATCCATTCCATCTCGGATGTATTGTCTTCCTCGTATCATCTCTATGCAGATGACCTTCAAATTTATCGGCATTTTCCCCTGTGTGATCTAACTTCGACTGTAGAGGCTTTGAATGCTGACCTCGACAACATCAGGAAATGGGCTCTTTCGTATGGGCTATTAGTCAACCCGGATAAGTCTCAGGCGATGATACTGGGTACACGGCACTTACTTAATTTGTTGCAGCATAGGTCAGTTGCTCCCGTGCTTTATGACGGTACCATTGTCAAGTACAGCGAGAAAGCCAAAAATCTTGGGGTTGTTTTTGATACTCTTTTATCCTGGTCGCCCCACGTTTGTGAGGTCAGCAGACGAGTCTTTGCATCCTTTCATTCCCTTCGGCGTTTGCAGTACTTCTTGCCTAGGCAGACTAAAATCATGCTAGTTCAGACCCTTTTTCTGCCTTTAATTGACTACGCCGATGTTTGCTAGGCCAGCGCGAACGAAGATCTACTGAACAAACTCGAGCGACTTCAAAATCTCGGGATTCGGTTTATCTTCGGTCTCCGCAAGTACGATCACGTGTCCCAATATCGCAGGGAATTAGGCTGGCTCCCGATCCGACTTCGTCGTGATATGCACATTCTCTCCTTCCTCTTCAATTTTTTGAGAAATCCGCGCTATCCCGCATATCTTCGTGAACATTTTGAGTTTCTTTTCTCTGGGGATAGACTTCGGAGATCTCACACGGTGTCACTTTTGTCAATTCCTCAGCACAACACTGTTGCTTACGAGCACTCGTTTAGGTTAAGGGCAATATGTTTGTGGAATGCACTTCCTTGCGCTATTAGGGATTGCACATCCTTGTTCTCTTTTAAGAACAAGTTGAAACAGCATCTCCTCTCTTCCGCATAGTGGGTATCTTATTGTATGTATGTGTATCTATGTATTTATTGTATTCTATTAATTTATTTTATAGTATGTGTAGGATGTATTGTGATTTATCTGATAGTATATTGACTTTATTTCTTTCTTTTAAATCTCAATTGTACACTAGGACTACCTCTCTATAAATATTTTTTCCTTTCCTCACAGGTTAGCTGTAAGAAATTTCTTTTAAGAAATAAGCTCACCTTTGCATATTGTTCGTTGTATTTTTTCCATTGTGTTTTCTGTGCAATAAAGAATTATTATTATTATTATTATAATTGCAGATTTAATTAAAACACACAACAACTAAGCGAATTGTATAGGTATTAAAATAATTTGCGATAACAACGAAACAAGAACAGAGCGTCCGAAACCAGCTCGGCTAACTTGCCATAGAATCATTCGAAGAATATCACAAATCAAGAATAAGAAAATTGCTTTGCCCTTAAACATAAAATTAAACTACAGATAAAATTACAATCTATGAACTTGTAAATTCGGAGGTAATTTAAAGCAACAAAGTCTTAATGATTTGTTAGGTGAGGTCATTTTTGTTTCATCACTGCTCTCATTGCCAGGGCACTGTTGTCTGTAAACAGTGGGTAACCATTTCAGTCGCGTAATTATCACTCAAAGGGCACTGCAACACTTAGTATGCAGCTAATTTGTACCATTTTAAATATCCGGCGCTACCAAATACGGTCACATATCAGTCTCAATAAAAACGAACCAAAACTCATATTAATCATTAGTTATTCATTAATTGATGTGACACATTAATCACTACTAAACTCA
Organism: Argyresthia goedartella; assembly: GCA_949825045.1. Lineage (NCBI taxonomy): Eukaryota > Metazoa > Arthropoda > Insecta > Lepidoptera > Argyresthiidae > Argyresthia > Argyresthia goedartella. The sequence continues at coordinate 5,667,298 of OX463814.1, forward strand.
GTAATGCTTGATCCTCACATGAACAATGACATTGATAAAAAAATCATTACCTAACATAATATCAACACGTAAAATAGCATCAGGCAGCACGTGAAATAAGCTTTCCAACCTATCAATCAATCAATCTTAGTTTGGAAAGTATCGAAAACATTGTAATTATCAAAGCCATTATGAGTGTCATTCTTTTTTGTTTTTTTTTGCTTTTTCCACAAATTTATTCGTAATCTTTTCTTTCATCAGCGAACACGCGATCACGAATCATGATAAAAAAATATGCCCACCAATTGATTCAGTTTCCCAAATGGGGTCTTGACCATGGATCGACACGACGCTGAGGTCTGGAGCTAATGCGAGACTGAACAGCAATGTCACGACGTTGACTGTTTCACCACAACCAAAGCAGAAGATCGCTCGGCTCGTGGCCGGCTGTTTCTTCCTCCATCTTCGAGTTCAGGAGCTATCTGGTCACTGCACTCTCAGTTCCGTGATGGTGGCAGCAGTTTTTTGAAATGCAGAGGCAAATGACAGTATCCACTTGTTTTGTTTCGCTTTAAGATCGTTAATTATGATTGTAGTGAGTAGGTAGGTAGACTGAATAATTTGATTTTTTGTAAGTATGAGGCATGATTATGAGAAGAACGTCTTCAAATATTTCAAAAGAGGCAGGTCAAACACGCCTAAGTGCGAGGAGGGATGAGTCTCCAGAAATTTCACTCTAACAGTGTGTTTAATGTTACAAATGTATGGAAATGGAACCATATACTTCCCTTAATTGTTCGTTTCAATTTGTGTCCAATTAAACGCATTGCGGTTTAGTTAGGTACGCAAACGCCTACAACTATTTCTTTTCCTCCACACTGAGTAAGTCGTCGGTCTTAGGTTTTATTTTCGTGCGGTACCAGACCAAGTTTCTGGATCCGTGTCAGGTTTTATGGCATAAAATTTCGGCAATTATACTTGCCTCTAGTCTGCTGATGATTTCTGGACAGTTTTGATAAGGTGCATCATGATCTGGTTATGGGTTTACAGTAGCATCCTCAGTAGATTTTCTGTGGTATATTTGCCTGTGCTCGAGCTGATCTAGCTTCTGATGTCGCAGAAGGATCAAGACCAATGGCTGAGGACGTCCCAAGGATGGGTGAGATGGGTCGTTGTGATTCCTCAACACCTGTTATATTGGTATGCATGGTGATGGTGTGTGTTATAAGGAAGCTGTTATCTCCATTGTTCGAGTACCCGAGCAGTTTATTATTTTTTGAGGCACGAGTCATGTACTAGACCCAGAATAATAACACTTGAAAAGGGGAGCACTAGATACAAAACAATCACTATAAACACGAGGACTGGCGCGTCCAATAATGTGGGAAGAGGTGCGCTCCGTACCACTGCTCGACACAGATTGAAACGCTGGAAGGCAAAAAATGGAATTAACCATGCCCAGGAGTCAGACCTCCCTGCTATGTCTGGGCTCCCTTCACATTGAGCAAGCATCAGCTCGTGTAGTATACGGACTAAAAACAACCCCTTTGTTGTATTGTATGATACTTATCGATAAAATCGATATAACTGTGAGCCATGCGCCTGAAACGCTGACTGGCGCACACACCTTTTCATAGCACGCACACCTAACATCCCCATTAGAGGCCCAACCTAAGCGAGTGCACAAATCGCTTGTGTCACTGTACTTACCTCTACTGTCTATCGCTATAGCTTATTTCTTACACTACGACATGAATATAGCTACATACATTGCTTTTGGCCCCACACAAGGATACTTTTTCTGTGGGGCATCCAAGACCTGGGGTTTTTACTCTTCCTCCGCCGGGATTCGAACCAGGGACCTCTCGCTTGGCAGGGCAGAGCCTCGAACCGCGAAGCCACAGGGATGATCGTCAAGATTCACGAATACAGTAAATATCTGTCACAGAGTAAAACTATAAGCCACTAATCAAATCCCTGACCGCAATTTTTTGCAACAACAGACTGCAGCTGAACACTAACACGTATAGTGTATCAGCAACTATTGCCAGCCCAGCGCTCTGTTTACGCTCGTTAAAGTCGCAAAGATCGTTGTTTTAGGCCATATATCACGGCATTTTGACAAACAGTATTGTGTTTGTGCAAGCTCACGGTTCGTTAAGATTCGGACGCGGCTGTTCGGCCACACAAAATAGAATAATCAGGACTGGATGGGGCTTCGAATGAAATCCTGAACTAAAATGTTGTCATTTGATGCGAAGAAAGAGGTAACGGACCTGCGAAGAAACACAAGCACGATTAGTTGTCGTCGCAGCAAACGCACTTATAAAGATGCAAGTTCGTAGCCGACCGTAACAGCACATTTTTACATACAAGCTAAGAGATGCAATATCAAGAAGACCTGTACTTTGGCAGAGGAGTAAGCAGCAGTAAGGCATCTGTATCCTAAAACCTCCTTGCCATACACGGACTCAAACCTATCTACATATCATATCAAGGTGATCAACCTAACATTCCTCATAATAAAACCTAAAATAGAGCATATGTGATTGTAAAATTTTGAATAATGTTACTAGGGTAGTCTCTTTTTAGGGTTCCATACCCGAAGGGTGCCAAACGGGACCCTATTACTAAGCGACCGCTGTCCGTCCGTCCGTCTGTCACCAGGCTGTATGTCATGAACCGTGATAGTTAGACAGATGAAATTTTCACAAGATGATGTATTTCTATTGCCGCTATAACAACAAATACTAAAAAATATAATAAAATAAATATTTAAGGGGGCCCCCATACAACAAACGTGTCTTTTTTTGCCTTTTTTAATAGATAATGGTACGGAACCCTTTGTCCGACTCGCAATTGGCAGTTTTTTCTAATTGACCCCGGAGAATCCCTTAATGTATTGTGTCGCAAATAAAGCTGTGGTGCCTTTACGGAAATGGGATTCTGTGAAGTTTTAGTTAGAGGATACGTGAACACTTTTTGCGTTACAGTTGCTTTTTTCGTAAACGACGAGATTTAACTATAGTTATACAATGAGAATCATGTTTTTTGAAGTAACTCGAAAAAAATATGACTTGAAAAATTGTTTCTCCTGAATTATGGACTACTCAATCGATTTAACTGAAACTTATGTTATGTAAGTTGAAAATAACTATTTTGGATTTCGGTTTAGGAATCCATTTGGATGGTGCTTTTTAGGGTTCCGTAACGACGGGTGTAAAACGGGACCCTATTACTAAGAGGTACCCTATTAATAAATTACCGTAAAATTTAGAGTTGAAATTTTCGCAGAATGTGTATTTCTGTTGTCGACAACAAATAATTAAATACACGCGTTTCTATAAATTATTAAGAGTATGAGATTATATTTGAGATATATATCAGATTATATTAATGGTCTTTTTGTGTTGTTCGTTCATTTCAACTCTGATATACAGAACGGATCCGATGCTATCAGTTAAAATATATAATTGCGGGGTTTCAGTTTTATGCTTAGTTGATGTTCGTTGTATTTCGGTATACAGATAATAATTTCTCTTTCGTATTATTAAAGACATAAAATGTAATTTTTTATCATATTTAACTGTATTTGTGTTACTTAATTACTAAATTTCAACCCATTTCCGGTTACGCATAGTTCATGTTAAAGAGTTTAGTTAAACAGAGGTTCATAGTGTTTTTTTTAATATTTAATTTTACAGCCTTCGAAGCTAGTTCTCATATAGGTTTGATAATTTTAGTTTTTTGTTAAAAATCGAGTTGTATAAAATATACGTGTTTTGTGTATTTGTTTGTACGATGGTATGGTATCCTTCGTGTGAGTATTCTAATGGCTATAAACCATTTTTTTTTCATTTTTCCTGCACACCATATTCATTGACGTCGCGAATGGCCCTGCCTTCGAAGCCAAAGGTCCCGGGTTCGAGTCCCGTTGGGGGCAAATATTTGTTTGATGAGAACGAATGTTTGTACCCTAGTCATGGTTGTTTATCTATCTACGTATAAATTTTATCTATATAAGTATGTGTATCGTTTGCTAGTACCCAAGATACAGGGAATCCTAGTTTGGGGCTAGATCAATGTGTGTAAATACTGTCCAAGGTATTAATGAAACAAATATAATAATCACCAAAATATTTTTTTCCTACCCAAAATGGATAAATGAACACCAAAAGTTGCTAAAAATATCAGGGCAAAATACTACGGTAGCTAGGTGAAGGGTAAAGGGGGTGAGCGAAGCGACTCCACCTTTATCCTTCGTGTTAGGTTGAACATGTAAGAACATCAAAAAATACTTAAAACATAAACTTTAGTACACAAAACATAAAAAGAAGTTTGGTGATCATTTATCCAAATACAATTTGGTGGACATTTATCCATTCTGGCAGTCATTTCGAATTTATTGGTAGTAAACTAGTTTTTGGTAATCGTTTAAACACAAGCCTATTATTATTATTATTCGAGTGTTTAAATAATTATTGAATTCATCCAAATAAGCACGTGACTTGTTTAAATATAACCCCACTATCAGTTACCGACTTGGCACCAGTATTGGATGTATGGCGATCCGACTCCTTTGGCTCTCTGCCAATCTATTAGCGTATTCTACTTACAAATCTAGAATCAGTTTGAGGCTCTATTGTGGCGTATATCCGTCTGCGATCAACTCGGCGTTGGAAGTGATACGAGTGTGTTTGTTAATGTGTATGTCTCGTTCTCATGCATGTATTATGAGCCCGTATCACGTGTTGCTGCATACTGAACTTAGTTGGTTAACTCCCTAAAAGTGGCAATTTTGTTCCGTTATGCGTTTATTTGATTAAACTTGCCAAACTGTAGTATTTAATTGCTGTTTTTTGGATGAACTTGTGCCTCTGCCACTCCGTATTGACAATGGCGTACCTGACGACCCTGTGGTGTAGAGGTCCAGGCTGTGTTTCACAAGCGAGAGGTCCCGGGTTCAAATCCCGGCCGGGGAGGAAAAAATCCTCAGGTCTTAGATATTTACATGTTTGTGACATCGCTGATTCGGTTTCCTATGACACAGGATATCCAAATGTGGGGCCAGAAGCAATGTATGTATGTATGTAAACGTAATATTATGTTATGAAATATGTACGTGATCATACTTTTTCCATTACAGGGTGACAAAGTGAAACACATACAGTTACACAATAAATAAAATTAATTGCAGGTGTTATACGACCCGAGTACATAGTCGCACAATATGAATGAAACAACCCGAAAACTTTCAGCAGTTAACGTGTAAAAACACGTCTGTATGAAAAAACACAATCCCCAATTAATCTGTGCCGATATGAGTTTACCCTTTTAAGGGTTCCGTACCCGAAAGGTGCCAAACTGGACCATATTACTAAGCCTCCATTGGCTGTTTGTCCGTCCGTTAATCAGTGGGCTCTATCTGAAAGACCGGAATAGGTAGAGAGTTTAAATTTTCTCAGAGTGTATATTTCTGTTGCCGCTGTTTAATAAAAAATAAAAAACTACATGAGATTTTATAAATTAAGGGAGGTCCCCTTACAAGGTAATGTTTTAATAACTCTGCCCCTGCGAATAAACGAATCATCATCATTCAAATATCATTTAATTTTGCGGCTCCTTCATAGTCGTCGGTGGCGCAATTTGTTTGACGTCGGATTCGCAAACTATAGAGAGAGGTATCGAAACCAAGCTCGTACAATTTCCTTTTGTTTTATTATCTTTTACTCCTAAAGTTTGTGTTCGATGACACAGAACCCTTCTTGTGCAAGTCCGACCCGCTCTTGGCCTTTTTTTTGCCATCGAAATTCAATTGCTAGTATAAACACGGACACCCCCAAACATGCAACAGCAAATATATTAATGTTGCTTGTTACGCGCTATATTTGGATTATTCCATTTTTCGCACGAGCAATTGCATGTTTGATGAGTTTTAACAGAATAGCGTAGCTTCACATCTTATTCTATATGGGATGGCAGAGGAACAAAGTGAGCGCAGTTTTATCGAAATTATTCAATACCTACTCCATTGTTTACATTTTTTTTAACGTATTGCACAAATACATATTTATCACGTGATTGGGGATGGTATAATTTTCAATGGCACCTAACTGAGAAAACCATTGCGAGCTAATTGTGTTTTTGACTAAAGTCAGATATTTCCTTGTTCAATATAAAGGAACACTGATATCACTTTCATTTGTCCTTGATTTATCCTACGCGTAGTTTGATATTTTGTTATAAAATTTCCTTTCCGTTAAACTTAGCGCCGAAGGGAATTTTACAGGACAGGCAGAGTTAAACTTTTCCCGTCAGTCCGTAACCTAGTTGGCAGTCTGAACGTAACAACAACTATATGATATTGATATTATATCTTTTTTTTATAAATTGGTGAGATATCAGATTATAATCAAGTTTCCCTGAAATCCTAAGATTGGAACAAGGCCTAGTGTAATAAATTAGTTCAAGGTCCACCCAGGGAAAAGAATAAGCCACCACCTTTAATATTTCCCCAGCATTCATCGTGAGTTTTACTACATACTAGTGGCATTTAATTAGCTGACCATATTTTAGGGAATGATAGTACCTTCAATATGAACAATTTTTCCCAAGAAACATATGTACGCAAATTAATAAAAAAAACGTCCCTCCCTCCCTCAGTACATTGACCCTTTCAGCTGATTACCAGTTACTATGGGAGACCCAATATTTTATTTTGCTTGCGAGCATATGTTATTTGGAGAAAGTTTTTCATAATTATAGGTACTATCATATCCCAAAACATGGTCCGCTATTTAAATGTCTGTATACGTAAAAATGTAAAAAAAAAAGAATTAGTCCATCATTTTATAACAGAAAGTCAATTTTTGTTGTTATGAATGTCCAATCCGGTCACAAGTAACAAAAATGTTGATCTTGGTATTATATTAAAAATTATTTAAACAAGTAATTAGACATCTATTACGCGATATACATAAAATAGCCTGAAATTCGTTACAGAAAATAGCCTAAAATTTGATGCCTAAAATAAAACGTACTACGTATATTTATTTACCATCGTTAATTGGCTATCAAAATGGCGTCTCAATAATCGCTCTTTAGGTATTTATTAACGGAATGTTTTTGTGATTAGTTTCCCTTTTAAACGAATAAAATACCTATTGAATAAGATTAAAAATATGCATCAGGAATTGCCTGAGGAAATATTCTACAACTACTTTAATAATAGTCAAAACTAGAATAACATTATTTCCTATAAACTCGTTAACTCGATGATTCGACTCTTATATGATTAAATTTGTATATTAATGGTATTCTTGGAATCTACCACACAATATTATCTTCATGATCAACGTATCCGTTTCGGTGCTGTAGCCCCTGAATATTTAAAGCATCCAATCTTATTAGCAAAACCCAGAGTTGCAGGTTTTAGTTTATTATCTACTATCTCTTGTACTCACGCCTGCATTGTGCAGCCTCTCTTTCTTAATTCAGTTACTTGCTGGATGTAAACTGGACATTCGTCTTCGGGCGTTGGACAGAGCAGGCAGGTGGCTCTGCATTTAATAGTATGTTCGGAGATTGAATACAAGTTTGAAGCGTTACTTGTATTTACAAACTTCTCATTTATCACATCATTAAAAGGAATACTGAGACGTTGTTTTGATAGCTTGGCTACACGACATATCAAGGTTCTTCCTATATTTGAATCATGGTTTATATACGACGAAATTGTAGTTTAAATATAAAAATGGCGGTGACATCAACTGGTGAACATGAAGCAAGACTGGATTCTTGTAAATTAAATTCTTGTGGAGGAAATACTCCAATAATGCGAGACGTGGTAGAACTTTGGCTTGAATACTGTTGGATACATAACATAACATAACATAGCGTCACGCCTTCTCCCATACGGGGTGACAGAGGCACAATTGTGCCCACTTTGAGCCAGTTATTCGATACTACATTTTGCGTGACAGGGGGCTAGCCCATGGCCCCGCAGCTATGGAGTAATGAAGGTTTCCTGGCGACGTTTTCCATCACCATTAGAACGCCCGTATAATGTACATAAGATAAATTTATTATCTCATTGGTACATGGTCAGGAATCGAACCTGCATTTACTGTGTGAGAAGCAAGCGTGAAACCCATTAGACCACGGAGCTCCTGGACTGTTGGATACTTTTGTTCATTTTGAGGAAAATTAAATGATTAGCGAATTTGTGTCCTCTGAGTCTTTCTTCTTAATTTAACGTCTTGTCGCCAGCATCTACGTCACAATGACGACAACACATATATTAATTACGGCACTAGAGACCCAGTGAAATTATTATGCAACGTGGTTAAGGTTAACGGTTAGCATACAATTACAACGTAGGTTACCTACATAGTAAGTTTCACACGATAAAAGTAACAAAGTTGTCAAGGGGTATTTTAGTACAAAAGCTTTGTCTCATTCCAATTTTTGTTACAGAGCACTTTTTAAAACGTATCTTTCTGAAAACAAGTCTCTTCCAAAGTTGTATTAAAGTATTATGAACTAATCCACCTCTGCTGACCTCGGGTGATGAACTTGTTGAATCTGTGAAGAGATGGCGGGTACACTACCTCCTACATTTAAAATGATAATTAAGGGTTAATGCATAATAGGCAAGTTAGACACATTGGGTATAATAGAGGAGAGTATTACATTATATTTTTCTTTGTTCTGTGTTACAAAACTTGCAGATTTCAGAGAGATTGATACAAAAAAATGACAATTCAATTCATAATGTTTCCACGTGTCAAATTAAGCTATTTTCCTAAAAATATAAGTAAATATCATATACCTAGTTTCATCAAACAAAACATATTTAATATGAAAATACCAGTTGCGATAAATTCATCTAGATCATTTCATATTGTATCTGCAGTAAGAACATTCAAAACCGTTTTCCAAAATAATGTGATTGGACGGCCTACTTGTATTCAGAATCTTTAGGATTCAACTTTAAAAAAATAAAAAAAAGATGCATAAAAAAACAGTATTTGTATCTAAATTTCCCTTACTTACATCTATAATTAATAACTACATCTTACTGTATTCATGTTTATTCATGATTGACTCCCAAGACACAGATTACCCTAATTTGGGAGACAATGAAACCCTTCTGTCAAGGTCTATTTTGCGAATAAACTAATTTTTACTCTACTTTACTATATTAACGGAACCTTCTTGGGTAAAGGCCTTCTCCAATTTCAACCATCCATCTTTGTTGCCTTCCTCATCCATGTTGGGCTTTCGACTCTACATATTTCTCCTACCATCGTTGTAAGGTTGGCCTCTGCTTCTATTTCCTAATGGACTTTCCCAAGTTGTAACAGCCTTGGTCCAGTGTTGGTTGTGATGGCCTTCTTTTCTTCCTTTCTTCATCGATAATATTAGTTTTCTTTCTTTTTGCGACTGTTATCACTCGTTCTTTAAGCTTTATTCTTAAACAGAAGCGCTCTTTGACTTACTTGAATTATCGAAGACATCACGTCAATTTGTGTATCTCAATTAAAATTTAATTGACTTAATTTCATCAAAAAATACTTTATTAATTTATAAAATACCATTTGCGCTAGTGTCATCTGGACCATTTTATAGTGAATCTATAATAAAAACTTTCAGAGCTATTTTCTGAAATAATATTATTAGAAAGGGATTCGAATTCTATTGCAAGATAGTTTAACAAATTTCTTATCGCCACTTGGAGGCAATTACAATTAATTGTAAAACGAATTGAATGGGGCCATTATTAGTTGTAAAGAATAATTTAATAAATATTGTAAAGTATTCAATGATCAGTAGAAATTCGAGAAAAAGATGGATCATGCTATAGCCCCAGAATTACAAGTGCTGAATATGTATTTGCACAAACACTGCATTTGTACGTACCTAAATAGAACTTATAAATAGATAAATAATCGCCACTGATTACCTTGCTATTTAATGTAGCAATGCGTGTATTTATTAGATTAATACACGCATTGCATCACCGGCGTTACCTAACGCCACTTTTCCGTTATAGTTTTTAAAATATTTTTACCATGGCTTAAGGTTTAAAATTACGACCCGTCCCAACTACCCTCGGTTTTTGAGAAGTTTAATTGGAACCCTAGACTGGAACTAGTATTTTCGAAGTGGGTGATAAATTACTGTAATAAATTGTTAACTGAAGACGAGTTTTCTTTTATGCTCAAACCTGTTTGCGAAATTCTGTTAAATGATATTATAAACGTTATTCCAACACAGTTAATAGATCAAACTGGTATGTCTCTCTAAGTCTTAGAAATTTAAATTATAAAAAATATACCTGCACTGGAAATCCATACAACACAAAATATAATAAAAGCATAATCCTAGACAACGAAGTATCCACTCCGCATATAAACACTTATTACGTACCTCGTATGTATGCAGCGGCTCACTAGAATTTTTAATATAACATACACAGCGTCACGCCTTTTCCAATACGAGGTTAGCCAGTTATTCAATACCCTATTTTGCGTGACAGGAGGCTTGCCCATCGCCGCAGCTATGAGTAATGATGGTTTCCTCACGATGTTTCCCATCACCGAGAGAACGTCTTAACAAAACGTATGTTCTTACTTTTCAAAAATTACTTATCTTATTGGTACATGGTCAGCACCGGGATTTGAACTTGCGTGAGCAACATGCATAAAACCCACTAGACCACGGAGCTCTTATTATCTAGAATTTGTAATTTATATAACTTAAAATTTCTAAATACTGCAATTAACAAATTCAAAAACCTTATAAAATTACATAGGTGAGCTTAGCTCTAACCAGACATTTCTTTCAGCAAACCATGGTTGAACAGGAGAAGTAGATAAAGCGGGGATATAACTATGCGTACAGTTATAGACATATATTATGTATGTATCCTTATACGAGTGTAATCAAAACTATAACTACCGAATACCTATATATAAATAAAGAGAAATAGACTTAGTCCGTAAACAATAATATAAACAAGTACTTGAAAAAAGCATCTAAATATTTATCATATTAATACGAAGCACCTTACTTGAAAGTGAAAGTACTTCTTTCAGTAATCTTTATAAAAAGTTAGTGATGGACTGTCTTTTATGGTGCAAGGTAGTCCATTCCACAATCGTGTGGCCCAAATTCGAAGGCTGCATTGGAAAGTTGTGAGGCTTCGAACATAGACGCCATGTGAAAGAAATTCAAAGCGATCACGCAGGAAGATAGTGTGGATTCCAAATACAATATAGAAATCACAAGATGCGTGTGATCGGCAGCCACTTCTACTCCTTGCGATACTGTGAAACGTGGTCAATCCGAAGATGAATCTAACCCCGAGGTTTCGGAGTCGTTAGAATTTTCGAGAATTCTTAACTTTCCTTCAGCCATCGTAAACTAGCTGCTGGAATAAAAAAAACGTTAACTCATTTAGAATGGTACTCATTTGATCAACTAACGCGTTAGTTGATCAACCATCTAAAGACAGTAAACCAGACCGACAGGGTTTCGAATTCACGTTTCTTTTGTTCTTCCATGTCAACCTAACACGAAGACTATCCGGGGGCTTCGCTGCGCTCGCCCCCTCTAGTCTTCGCCTAAGCTACCGCAGTGTTTGCCCTGGTATTTCGTTTGCAATTCAAGTTTAAACCAGTTTATTATTTAAGAGTTTTAACCGTTAGTTTATAAACTAACGCGTCATATAGTAAGCAGTACGCTACAGTTTACTATCTGTCGATAATTGACCAACTAACGAGAATAAAACCGTTAGTTGATTAACTGGCGGTTTTGACTATCTTACGGTGACTTATATATTATTAATCATATAGTGAAATATAGGTCACTCGTCACAGCGGCACCGTAGGTAAGAGGGTAATTTCTCCCAAGCGGAGTCCCGGCTTGATGAGCAAAGGTTTCGACAAAGTCTCATTTGTGCCATAATATGTAATTATCCACACTAGCGTAGAAATTAAAAAATCTTAGAGAAAGACCTTAGACCAATGCTCCAATACATGCAATTTTACTGAGGTCAAGGCATATTAGATGCATCTTAGGCAGCCCTACCTTTGGTCTCGCTGTGACATATGATTTATGGGACACCCTGTAATATATTATTTATTACTAGACTCGTATTTATAATTGTAAATACGAGGCACCTGGAGGAGAATATAGGGCATCCACCCACGCCTACATGGAAAATTGTCGCCGCGACGTCGGCTGCCCTTCCGAAAGGCTGTGATGATGGTTGATGATGCCAAAATTTAACAATGAATGGGTTTGATACAATTTATAAAAAATAGAAAATTACGTTGACAAACTGATAGATGTGAGCAAGAGACTGAATGAGTGACTGACTAACTTTGAGTCATGAACCAACGTTTTTAGACACAGATAATAATAATAGTAATAATGCCTTGGACACTATTTACACACATTGATCTAGCCCTAAGCTATGATTCCCTTTATCTTGGGTACTAGACAACGATACACATACTTATATAGATAAATATTATACTTAGATAGATAAACAACCATGACTAGGGTACAAACATCCGTTCTCATTAAACAAATATTTGCCCCCACCGGGACTCGAACCCGGGACCCTTGGCTTCGTAGGCAGGGTCACTGCCGACTCGGCCATTCGGGTTGTCGTAGATAGCATAATGATGACAATTGATCGGTCGTTCTAGAGTATCGATCTTTACAAACTGAAATATCATGTTAAATAGGATTGACGCTATCAAATGAATCAATCAAAATCCCAGAAATGACATATTTAATCGAGCCCAGGATACTATGGAACTAGAAAGAACTACTCTCAGCGTTAGATTAATAAATCTTTTCTCATCATTTAGGCTTAGCCATTTATTTATGGAGCCAACAAGAGTGACTGCTACTAGTGCTACATGCATTGACAACATTTTTACTGATGTTATTCCAATCAGTAAAAGTGTTATCAGTGAATTGGATTCAGATCATTTAGGTCAATTATTTCAATTTGATTCTATTAGAAAACCTGTCATTAAAAAGAAAATTTCGTTTGTGCCAATAACTGCTGACCGGTTAGAAAGAATGAGATACTCTTTAGCCCAGGAACTACCGTTTTTGGCTGCTGAACAGTCTCCTAATATAATGTATAACTTATTCTTTGAAACCTTTATGAAACAGTACAGCGCGATATTCACTTCAAAATCGGTTGTGGTTAGTGGTTCAAACGACTTTAGTACGTGGGCTACTGCAGAGTTGCATAAACGCAGGCAAGCATTGTATGCATTGTATGAGGAACGACGGTTCAACATGAGTGACGAATTTAAAGAACAAGTCAAACAGTTCTCCAAACAATTTAAATTAGACTGTCATACAGCTAAACGTAATTTTCTGAGTAGTAAAATTAAGAATAGTTCCGATGTTATAAAAACGACTTGGAAAATAATTAATGAGGAGGCCGGTCGTAGTAAAAAAGCGAGTCACGATTACGAACTAAAAATCAATGGACAGCTTACGAGTTCTAGCTTAGAAGTTGCAACTGAATTTGAATCGTTTTTTACTAATGCACCGGCTTCCACGACTAAGTATTTAAATTCGTCACCTTTGTCTGCTGTTGCAATATTAAAAGATAATGTCTCAGAGTGTGCTTCATACTTGAATTTTAAGCACGTCACAAGTTCAGATGTCGTAAAGGCATTTAAATTGATAAATGTTAAGAAAACGAATGATCTTTGGGGACTCTCTGTTCACGTCGTTAAATCCCTGATCGAATTAATTGCACCTGACCTAGCGGTCATTTTCAACAATTGTATAGACTGCGGTGAATTTCCTGATTTAATGAAACAAAGTAAGATAATTCCCCTCTTCAAAGCAGGTAGTACTCAAGACCCCACCAATTTCAGACCTATATCAATACTACCAACTTTTAGTAAAATTTTTGAGAAATTAATCTTATCACAGCTATTACATCATTTTGAATCAAATAAGCTAATGCATAACAAACAGTTTGGATTCACTCGCGGTCGTTCAACAACAGATGCCGGAATTCAGTTCATTGAAAGTATTTTTGATGCCTGGGAAGAGTCACAAGATGCCCTAGGCATTTTTTGTGACTTATCTAAGGCTTTTGATTGCGTTTGTCATGAAACATTGATCAGGAAATTACATCATTATGGAGTTAGAGACACGTCATTGAATTTGTTAAAATCTTATCTGAACGGAAGAATACAAAGGGTAGACGTAAACGGAGAACGATCACCAGGATCATTGGTTTCTTTGGGCGTGCCACAGGGCTCAATATTGGGACCCTTCCTATTCCTCATCTATATAAACGACTTACCCTATCTAGGAAGGGACTGTCATGATATGGTACTGTTTGCTGATGACACCTCACTTATTTTTAAAACAAAGCGAAACCAACACGCTACTGATGATCACGTGAACAATACCATATCAAGAGTGGTAAATTGGTTTAATGTTAATAATTTGCTATTAAATGAGAAAAAGACTAAATGTGTTAAGTTTCTTACTACTAACGTTAAAAATAATCAGACATGTATAACAATTAAAAATGAGGAATTGGAATTGGTAACCAGCACAGTGTTTCTAGGTATAACGTTGGATTCCAAACTCCAATGGGGTCCACATATTGATAAGCTATCGAACAGACTGAGCTCTGCAGCTTTTGCATGCAGGAAAATCCGTCACTTGACAGATTTAAAAACAGCCAGATTAGTTTATTTTAGTTATTTTCATAGTATTATGTCCTACGGTATTCTGCTCTGGGGCAGTGCTGCTGACATAAATACTATTTTTGTGCTGCAGAAGCGGGCTGTTCGTGCGATTTATAAAATGAATAATAGAGATTCTCTTAGAAATAAGTTTAAAGAAGTAAATATATTGACAGTCCATAGTCAATATATTTACGAGAATATTATGTATGTCCATAAGAACATTGTTAACTTTCGAAGAAACTGTGATATACATAACTTTAATACTAGAAACAAGGACAAACTTGCAGTGCCCACTACTCGGCTCCATAAAATAAAAAACTCGTTCAAGGGTAATTGTGTAAGATTTTACAATAAACTCCCAAGCACTTTGACAGATCTATCAATTAATAAGTTCAAGAAATACATCAAGCAAAGGCTTATTTCTAAAGCTTACTACAGTATTAAAGAGTACATAGACGATAAAAATGCTTGGGACTGAATTGTTCTAATTAATTGTGAGCATCCTCACTGCCAGAGTTTCTTTTACTGGACACTTGGAGGCCTTTTACACCTCCAAAGATTAATTTAATTATACAACTGTTGACTGTGGGGACCATTTACATCTCCTATTATCATTGTATTATTGACTTAAGAGACTATACATCTCTGTTATTTATATTTTAATTATTTTATTATGACATTTGAGACTCTTTACATCTCTCAGAAACAATAATTAAGTACTTTTTTTTTCTGATAATATGATAATAATACCAAATGTTCTGTAAAAAATGAAATGAAATGACATGTGAAAGTGCCCTTGTGGCCTATTTACAGAATAAACGTTTTGAGTTTTGAGTTTTTATGTGATCAAGATTGTAACAAAAGTAAAGATGCAATTCGTGGTTGGTTAAAACACTCTATGGGCAAACTTGGAATTTTAGTGGGCATGTATTTTCACACGGCTATAAGGTAAAGGCTAGTATCTATTCGCACATCGAAAATACTGATTTTCACAGCAAAAAAGGATCACCAAAAACACTTTTTATGTTTTTTTTTTTTTTTGTTGTTCTTGCATGGTCAACCTAACACGAAGGATAAAGGAGGCTTCGCTTCGCTCACCCCCTTTACCCTTCAACCAAGCTACCGCAGCATTTTGCCCTAATATTTGCTGTGCAAATCAGTATCTTTGATGTGCAGTTTAATATTTATCTAATGCAAAATGTGTAACACCAACTATATCCACTGTTTGTTAATATCGATGCCGCCCACCACTGCACGGTAAACTTTAAGTTGGGATCAGGGAACAAAGACTCCTCAAGGTGCTTAAGTCAGCACCTTCGCAGAATCCGTAATAGGTTCGTGACGAAACTTGCAATATCGCCAATATTACGCAAAAATAACACTATAAATATCATATGGGTATCGATGACTCGAGCATAGTAATATTTTGGATATTTGATTCCGTAAATGCGGATAGTTTCTAGTTACGTTATTGAAAGAGTTATTTACAACGAAACTTGAAAGTTCTTTTTGTTAATCGGAACTCTTAACTCTTGTAGCCCGTTCTAAACTGACTGAAAACTTTTTTTATCTTACACAAATATAAAATTGTCTCGTTTGTCTTCATAACCCCTAAACCCTTTCATCCGACCTTACCTACAACACAATCATATGCGAACACATTAAAATTCAAAGGTCAGACAGAGGATTTAAAGTTCAAAATTTCTGGCCTGATTTAATAACTGAACGTGAAGTCAATCATATTTAATTAAAGTCAGGAATTCCTCTACAACCGAAATTCTATTGCATTTTAGTATGGCAACAAATATAATGATCACCAAAATATTTTTTTCCTACCCAAAATGGATAAATGAACACCAAAATTTGCAAAAAATATCAGGGCAAAATACTGCGGCAGCTTAGGTGAAGGGTAAAGGGGGTGAGCGAAGCGAAGCCCCCTTCATCCTTCGTGTTGGGTTGAACATGTAAGAATAACAAAAAATACTTAAAACAAACTTATGTACACAAAACATAAAAAGAAGTTTGGTGATCATTTATCCAAAAACAATTTGGTGGACATTTATCCATTCTGGCAGTCATTTCGAATTTATTGGTAATAAAATAGGTTTTTGGTAATCGTTTAAACATAGCCTTTTAGTGTTCTGAAACCTATTTTGAGTTCCTTTCTATAACCGAAGAGTACCAAACGGGATAATTTTACTAAGCCTCCGCTATCGGTCTGTCCTATCTGTCTGTCTGTCTATCCGTCAAATAATTAACCACGTGTTTTTTTTTAAATTAAAGAGGTCCTCATTCAAAAGATGTGTTTTATTTTTTAATTTTCCTTGTCCCATGATGCGGAATCTTTTGTGTGGAAATCCGACTCGAACTTGACATATTTTATTAGGTGGAATCATTTGGCTGGTAGTATTGGTCATTGCTTGACGTTAATCTCACCTATATTAATCGTCGCGTCGGTGAAATGAATATATAATATAGAGATTAATGAACATTTTGTGATATCGAAAATTAGTCGATTCGAGTTGAAAATATGTTATTTGAATCATATTCATATTGATGATAAAAATTTAAACAAATAAAGCTTCATATTTTTACAAGCGGGGTGGCTGGACACAATTGTGCCAACATATAGCCAGTTATTCAACAGCCCATTCTCCGTGCCAGGGAGCTAGCCCATAACCATGTTTTCACAAGGCTTATGTTTAAACGTTCACCAAAAACGCACCTATTTTTTTCGGGAAATATTAAACTGCACATCAATAATACTGATTTGCACAGCAAATATACAGATTTTAACAAATACCAGAGCAAAATACTGCGTTAGCTTAGGTGAAGGGCCTTTATCCTTCCTATTAGGTTGATATGTAAGAACAACTAAAATACTTAAAACATAAAAAGTATTTTTGCTGATCCCTTTTGGCTGTGGAAATCATTATTTTTTATGTGCGATTAAATACAAGCCCTATTTTACTACCAATAAATTCGAAACGACGGCCAGAATTAGTAAACACCCACCAAATTGTGTTTAAATAAATGATCACCAAACTTCTTTTTATGTTTTGTGTACTTAAGTTTATGTTTTAAGTATTTTTTGTTGTTCTTACATGTTCAACATAACACATAGGATAAAGGAAGTTTCGTTTTGTTCACCCCCTTTACTCTTCACCTAAGCTACCGCAGTATTTTGCCCTGATATTTTCTGCAACTTTTGGTGATCATTTATTTACCCATTTTGGGTAAGAAAAAAATATTTTGGTGGTCATTATATTTGTTGCCTTTTCACAAATACCTGTTTAAGGAGGGAATGGCAAGAAACGGAATTTATGCCCGAGGAATTAAATTAAACCGATACCAACCTCGCCATCCATATCAGCCTGCGCAGCAAAATATTCACCCGGCAACTTTGTACGAGCATTCTGTCGAGCACGCTGTTTCCCGACAAAACATGGCGTAGTATCGTCGGCGATGCAATATCACAGTAAGTGTTTGTGCTAGTTAATGAAGTAGCAAACCTGAGGGCGAGATGTTTTCTTTAGTATATTGAAGTGCGGTTGGCTACACTCAGTTTGCAACTTCCGAGTAGAGAATGGCCGTTTATTGCGAAGCGGCTTGAGTGTTTCAGGTAATATAAACAAAATAAACTATAATAGCGTCATGCTTTTTCAAAGTAAGTTGCACCCACGTTCAGCCAGTTAATCATTATTAAATTGTCTATTTTTCGTGATAGCAAATATTCTGCATGAGAACATTACTTTTGGGCAACAAAAATATTTTGACTGCACATTACATAATCTCATTGTGTATGTCTCAAGCTCTCATTGAATAAGTATTAACAAGAAGTTTTGTTTGTTTAATCCCTCAAGCGGGCTAGTCCATTGTAAGTTTTTAATTTTATATAATCGCATAAGGTTCAGGAATGCGATGCCTCATTTAAAATATCGGGCTGGAAGAGTGAAAACACATATTTGCTTTGAATCTGCCAAATTGTTCTAAATTGCTTACGAGTCTTTACAACTTTTTTGTAAATAAAGATTGACAACAAATATACCCTACCCAAAATGGCTAAATGACCACCAAAAGTTGCAGAAAATATCAGGGCAAAACACTGCGGTAGCTTAGGTGAAGGGTAAAGGGCGTGAGCGAAGCGAAGCCACCTTTATCCTTCGTGTTAGGTTGAATATGTAAGAACAACAAAAAATACTTAAAACATAAATTTAAGTACGCAAAACATAAAAAGAAGTTTGGTGATCATTTATCCAAACACAATTTGAGGGACGTCCATCTATTTTGGCAGTCATTTCGAATTTATTGGTAGTAAATTTTCGAATTTTTTGATAATCGTTTAAACACAAGTCATTATCAATTGTACTTAACAAAGCTCAGCTGATTGGATCACACTTCTTCTGAATATTCAATTCATTATTTACAAGCTGATAATACTGATGTAAGTTACCTACCAAAGTACCGAATATCCAAGGATTTTCTCCGTAAGTCACTAAGCTGTTAATACTGCTCATAGCTTAAATAAGCTTTAGTATGTGTGCAAGCTTTGAACATATGATGAGTAATGATTAATGCACGAGATATTATTCTAAAAGAGTATGTTATGTACCTTTGGTTTGGCGGTCCTTTTTGGAGTGCCGTACCCAAAGGGTAAAAACGGGACCCTATTACTAAGACTCCGTCTGTCTGTCTGTTCGGCTGTCAACAGACTGTATGTCTTGAACCGTGATAGTTATACAGTTGAAATTTTCACAGATGATGTATTTCTATAGCCACTATAACAACAAATACTAAAAAATAAAATAAAATAAATGTTTAAGAGGGGTCCCTAACAACAATTATTTCAATACAAAATACAAACTTATGAATGCGCCTTACCTACATGGAGTTTGAAAGTAGTCGCACCAATAACTTTGTAAACAACATTTTGCTATGTAAAATCCAAACTATTCACTCCACACCATCCCTCCCATTGTACGGTGGTACGGAACCCTTCATGCGCGAGTCAGACTTGCACTTGGCCTGTTTTATTTTAAATCTTGTAACATAGAATCATATTGATATTGATTTTAATTCTAGTAAGTAATCATTTGACCGCTAAATGCCGCAAAACTTGACAAAATAAAAACTTCAGAATACTAAAATGTGATTTTAGCAACCAAGATACGCTGCAATAAATCAAAAGCATAAGTAATAGTTATTCGTGAAAGACTTCTAGTAGAATGTTCTGCTTTCACGAAGCCCATGCATTGGCAATAGATCCAATAGATAATATGTCTAAATGCCACACGTTTTATTGAAAAAAAAAACCTATCATTCTGTATCCTGCCATCCGAAATATAATTTTAGAGTATTTTTGTTTCTGTTTTAGCTTTTTCTTTGTTTAGGGTTCCTTACAAACGATGTATTACAACTACTACACCGTGAAAGACAATAACATGACTCACAATATGGGGGCTAGCCCACGCATTGTTAACAAGAAATAACTGGCAATAAAGAAAAAAAACACCCACTATATGCAAAAATAAGCAAATCAGAAAGTTGCCTTAGTTTTTGTGCCTAGCCAAAATATTTCGCTGAATTGTATATACTTACTGAGCTGGCAAGAAACGGCGCTGATGAGCATTTTATTGGACCAGAACCAACATTACCTATATCAGCGACCGTCACAATGAACATCTTCAACATGATAGCTACGCGAGATGCAAACCAAGAATGGAAGAACACCAAAGACTGTAGGCAGTCTAAAATGTTTATCTTAGGGAGAGACCCCAAAAAGTTAAATTTAGTATTTACTTAATCTTAGTAGGGATAACTTAGCAATACTGGTAGGTGTGGTGACAGGTCACTGCAAACTTAATAGAGAGAATCAATAATTAAGCTCATACAGGACCCATCTTGCCCTCACTGTGGCTTGGAGAAAAGTAGCCAGCACTTGTTGGGAGAATGCGTAATGTATTCAAACATTAGATGGCGAACTCTAGGGATGGATATCATTAAAGCAGGTGATTTGTCAAACTAAAAGTTTAGCGACATCCTAGAATTCATTAAACGTACATTCCCTCCACCACCACATGGTCTTTCCTGCCTTCGCGGCTTACAGACCGAATCTTGGACACTGTCATGCGCTACTTGTCTTCGGCTCTTTCACGTTGTTGATGTTTGATTCCAATTATGCGAGCATCTCGAATGAAGAGTTTACATGCAGCAGTACGCAGTTTGGTGCCGTCCTCGTCACACTTTTCAAAGATATAAAGTAGATAAAAAGAAATACTTTTTACATTTAGGCCGGTATCCTTACCATAGTACTCCCTGATTTGGCGTAATTATTTTTAGATCCTTTTTGTGGTAGATCTCGCTTAGAGTGACTATAATTTCCAAATTCTGCTCGGGTGCTTGCATGCTTGGACAGTTTTCGGTCAATAAATTGTTATTTAACAGCTCAGTCTTCTGATCCTTTTGCAACCTGCTTGTCTTTCCATTTAGTAGCAATATCTCTGATATATTTTCACTAAAAGCTCCTTCCATGGATGGATCAATACCTAACATCTCCAGTATGTCTGGGTCTAGAGAAAACTCTTCCTCAAGTCCTCGCTCTTGCCCGTGTTACAGCCCAGTTGAGGCCCGTTTTGCGGAACTTGTTGTGGTTGCGGCCCCTTTAGCGGCACTTGGTTATAATTGCAGCACTGAACTATATACGTGGTGCGATGTACATGCATATAATTTACTGTGCAATAAAGTATATTGAAGTTTAGTAATAGGTACGTGGCGGACGAGCCTATCACTTGCGATATTCTTGGTTAGGTTTTGAGTGAGCGGCAGTCCTCACAATCCAGCGGGAGGATTTTTTGATTTTTGAGGGTTGTTATTTTAGTTTATTAAACTATTTTAGTTTGTAAAATTTTCACCATTATTATAAAATCCATGATAAAACAACTTAGCTGGTATTTCGAAATCATCCCCACAGTTGGGAACCTCTGATGGTTCGTTACTGGCTTCACTTTCCGATGAAGATGAGGTAGGTAATCCTCCGACCTCGAAGACGATTCGCTTTTTCATCGAGTTTATTTGATTTCATTCAAGATTCCATGGTATTCACGATTTTTCGAGAGTTTTCTTTTTCCTATAATCGCAGAACCCTTCACAAAACGTCATAAAACGCAGCGCAAGCTACTTGGATGATACACACAAACGTAATGACGCCAAATGAGGGAGACCGTTAAGGGGTAGTTGGGCGGGGATATCGGCCTACATGTAAAAAGTATTTATTTTTTAGCTACTTTATATCTTTAAAAGTGTTACGAGGATGGCAACATACTGCGCACTACTGCATGTAAACTATAATCATCCCAGTGAGAGATACGAAGTATAATCTATTGAACAGTATATAAAATTCGTGTATGTCCTATTTATAACATATAATATTAAGGCTTGTGTTTAAACGATTACCAAAAATGCACCTATTTTACTACTAATAAATTTGAAATGACTGCCAGAAGGGATAAATGTCCACCAAATTGTGTTTGGATAAATGATCACCAAACTTATTTTTATGTTTTGTGTACTTAAGTTTATGTTTTAAGTATTTTTTGTTGTTCTTACATGTTCAACCTAACACGAAGGATAAAGGTGGCTTCGCTTCGCTCACCCCCTTTACTCTTCACCTAAGCTACCGCAGTATTTTGCCCTGATATTTTTTGCAACGTTTGGTGTTCATTTATCCATTTTGGGTAGGAAAAAAAATATTTTGGTTATTATTATATTTGTTGCCATAATAATACCTTGGACACTATTTACACATATTGATTAGGGCCCAAACTGGGATTCCCTGTATCTTGTGTACTAGCCAACGATACATTTACTTAGATAGATAAACTACCATGACAAGGGTACAAACATCCGTTCTCATCAAACAAATATTTACCCCGACCGGGACTCGAACGCGGGACCCTTGGCTTCGAAGGCAGGGCCATTCGGGACGTCAATGAATATGGTGTGCGGGAAAAATGGAAAAAAATGGTCAATTGCCATTCGAACACTCACACAAAGGATACTATACCATCGTACAAACAAATACACAAAACACGTATATTTTATACAACTCGATTTTTAACAAAAAACTAAAATTATCAAACCTATATGAGAACTAGCTTCGAAGGCTGTAAAATTAAATATTAAAAAAAAACACTATGAACCTCTGATTAACTAAACTCTTTAACATGAACTATGAGTAACCGGAAATGGGTTGAAATTTAGTAATAACACAAATAAAATTAAATCTGATAAAAATTTACATTTTATGTCTTTAAGATATTGGAAAACTGCAAGGTAGGCCTTCTGTACCTACCATACCTATACACATGGTCAATATTATTAACGGCTTGTGTTTAAACGATTATCAAAAACGCACCTATTTTACTACCAATAAATTCGAAATCACTGCCAGAATGGATAAATGTCCACCAAATTGTGTTAGGATAAATGATCACCAAACTTCTTTTAATGTTTTGTGTACTTAAGTTTATGTTTTAAGTATTTTTTGTTGTTCTTACATGTTCAACCTAACATGAAGGGGGCTTCGCTTCGCTCACCCCCTTTACCCTAACCTACCGCAGTATTTTGCCCTGATATTTTCTGCAACTTTTGGTGGTCATTTAGCCATTTTAGGTAGGAATAAAATAGTTTGGTGTTCATTGTATTTGTTGCCTTATATTAAAACTTTTTATCAAACGTCTGCTGAGAATGCTAACTGTTCTACAAGCATTTGAACAAAATTATTCCAACCGTTGGCATGTAGGTTGCGTATCTGAATCGAGAAGAATATCTGTAGCAGTTTCAAAACCTCGAACACTTTCAGTATACCAAGTGCATTCCATTTGAAGAATATTTATATTCAGCTTATTGATAAAACTTGCTGCAATGTGATCATATCGTTCGTTTTTGATGCCGTCGTAATATTTTTGCGCTTCTGATATGGCTTCTTAGCCTTTATGTATAAATATTTAATGTACATGAATGCACAGGATGAAGTAAAGCTTAACTTCTTCATTCAACTTTAATACTAGAAACAAGGACAAACTTGCAGTGCCCACTACTCGGCTCCATAAAATTAAAAACTCGTTCAAGGGTAATTGTGTAAGATTTTACAATAAACTCCCAAGCACTTTGACAGATCTATCAATTAATAAGTTCAAGAAATACATCAAGCAAAGGCTTATTTCTAAAGCTTACTACAGTATTAAAGAGTACATAGACGATAAAAATGCTTGGGACTGAATTGTTCTAATTAATTGTGAGCATCCTCACTGCCAGAGTTTCTTTTACTGGACACTTGGAGGCCTTTTACACCTCCAAAGATTAATTTAATTATACAACTCTTGACTGTGGGGACCATTTACATCTCCTATCATCATTGTATTATTCACTAAAGAGACTATACATCTCTGTTATTTATATTTTAATTATTTTATTATGACATTTGAGACTCTTTACATCTCTCAGAAACAATAATTAAGTACTTTTTTTTTCTGATAATATGATACAAATAATAATACCAAATGTTCTGTAAAAAATGAAATGAAATGACATGTGAAAGTGCCCTTGTGGCCTATTTACAGAATAAACGTTTGGAGTTTTGAGTTTTGAGTTTGAGTTTTGTGCATCTATGTAGGTACGAATATAGATATTATGTATTTGTGAAACTTTTTCACAGGTAATCACAGGCGATACTGTAGAGCGTTAAAAGATGGTATGGTAAAACTCTTAAATAAATTGTTGAATATGTAACTACATAGTTATTACGTACAAATTATCATTTTTATCTTCCTGACATTGTTATTTTCTTTTATTCATCAGTCAGCTTTGTAAGTCAATTGGCCACAAATATATATTACTACCTGCCATATGCTTCTTAAGAAGTAAACCCTCTTTACCAAAGTCGACATTGAGAATAACAGAAATTATATGTCAAGTTTTAAACATATGTAGTTAATAAACATAGTTAATAAAAATTGTTTTTTTTTCAAAATTGTAACCCCAAAAAAATATTTACATTAGTTACTATTATGCCTCATTTTTATTTATGACTAGCACTTACCCGGCGCGGCTTCGCACACGCACTGTTCTGCAGGATAGTCGAGCATTCGCTAGCGTTAGTGTGTCAACATTTTATGAAACAAAAAGTTGAAATACCTAAAATATAGCGAACCAGTAAAGATACTGTTTTTAATACTATACAATACTTATAATCCGCATGTCTACAGTTCAGTCAGTAGAAACACTTTTTATGGCATGTAAAAATGCTTTTGTATGCGGGTAATTTGTATGAAACGACGGGATATTGTGAATTTTATTAGACATGCTGTGGAAAACATGACAGGATTCAACGATCTTATGAACACTTGTAGGGAAACACTTTTAAATGTACAGAATGTGGGAAATATGCCAGAATTAAATCAAACGGACCCAATTAATTTTAATAAAGATTTTAGAAGCAGTGGAAAATATACCAGAATTAAAATAAATGGATTATCGTGTAAGAAAATACTTATAATATAGAATAATATAAATGTGCCAGAATTTAATAAAACGGAACAATTTGTAGGTACTATCGAACCATCTGAATCATGACCCACCATAAGCTTATTTTGCTAAACCCCTTAAATGCAAGTAGGTCGAAATTCGCTTGAAGGTTTATTTCCTTGGTAACGAACTTGTTATAATTTGATTAGACACTGACATTACGATAGATCTTACAAGTTTGAATGTTTCAAACGAATTATCAGGCAAAAGGGTCATGATTCAGTTGGTTCGATTGTACAAAATGTTCCATTTCCATGACTCTAATAAACAGCACCTACTTGTAAGAAAATACGTACAATGAAGAAGATGTTGACTAATTGCAGAATGATCTATTATTTTTTCTGTTTTTTAACTCATTTAGTTGCTACAAGCTATCTTAACATATTTTAAATACTAATAGATGAGGACAACGACATGTTAAAATGATAAGTATTTATCATAAGCCTACCTACAAAATATTTGGGTTCGAAATATCTTGTCTTTCAATGTAAGACTAGACGATGTATTCTGCGTTTGGGCTCGCATAAGGAAGTATTTTGACACTTTGTAGGTAGGCCTATGTGTAGAGACACATAGGCCTACCTGTCAATGATATTAGGTGCTTACCTATGAAATTGGCGTTTTGTTTGGAGAAATTGAAGTTAACTCAATTTTCAGTACAAATATTTTTGTATTTTTTTAGGAATGACAGATCCTAATTTTATAAACTTTGTGTGTATAAATGAGACAACATTTAGCTAACAGAAAATTTTCTATAATTTTTGAAACGTGTCAGCTGTAAAAAAATATTATGAATATTATCATGAAAATGGACGACATTTAGGAGGCACTGATTTTGAAGATAATATTTTAGTTATCAAAGTGAAAATTAAAAGAAATTTTTATAAGTGGATGTCAAATATTGAAATTAATTTTAAAACAATAAAAAAAACTGGAAATAGCTATTGAATAACTCGAATTATGAACTCCTGAATCTGAAAGAAAAATTCGCCAATTTCATAGGTAAGCACCCAATAATAAATGTGTTATCACCATTTTTTTCTTTACCAAGGTTTTCTGGAAGAAATCTATTATTACAGATAAACTTGCCTTTGTGAATACCTTTTCTATTTATTGATGACCTACAATCTGTATGCGGGTATATTAATGATAGAGCTATGACACGTGCGTGACGTCACTAGGTAGGCATTGAATACGTAATGAGGGTACTCATTCGGATTGGCTCGTCGTGATCGTGTTTCGGTACTGACGAAACAGCCTGTCGGGGAATTGAAATCTGTTGAGGGATTTGGTATGGATCGTTCGATGTCATGTTAAACAGATTGTAACGGAAAGGTATTGGAAAACTGCAAGGTAGGCCTTCTGTACCTACCATACCTATACACATGGTCAATATTAATAACGGCTTGTGTTTAAACGATTATCAAAAACGCTCCTATTTTACTACCAATAAATTCGAAATCACTGCCAGAATGGATAAATGTCCACCAAATTGTGTTAGGATAAATGATCACCAAACTTCTTTTTATGTTTTGTGTACTTAAGTTTATATTTTAAGTATTTTTTGTTGTTCTTACATGTTCAACCTAACACGAAGGATAAAGGGGGCTTCGCTTCGCTCACCCCCTTTACCCTTCACCTAAGCTACCGCAGTATTTTGCCCTGATATTTTTTGCAACTTTTGGTGTTCATTTATCCATTTTGGGTAGGAAAAAATATTTTGGTGATCATTATATTTGTTGCCATTATTAATTACAAGTTTATATTTAGAAAGCCACAGAACTAAAATACCTTAAATGGGCCGATTTGTCTGATACTTCATGCATTTCAGTCACCATAATATTTCAGGCATCAGATACGAATGAAATCTCAAAATAATCAAATGAAAATGACAACACTTATCGAAAAACTGGATAATTTCAATGAAGTTAGTTTAATTGAAATATTATTTTGTATATTCATTAAAATTTTATGTTGTTTTCCTGTAAAATCAGTCTCACTGATTGATTTTGCACATCAATATACATTACACATCCCATCGCAAAAGTGCTTACTATTGAATCAATAACACTGCCACAAAAAAAGCACCCCCATAAAAATACGCGCGCTCTGTTTCATATTTACGATAGATTACGATATACGAAGATATATGTCCAAATCTGAACAAAGGGCGAAATGTTTGCGGCATATTTATAAAGCGCCATGCATCATACATACATAACATATGTCATTCGGCAAGCTCATTTGTATGTGCCCTGCGCCTGCTATTATACAGTACAAATCGGATCACGCGGAGAAAAATGTGGTTGTCATTTCATGCCACGTTCCCTTCTATGTAAACTGCGCTGATGAGGTTAATTTTTCTGTATTACCGGTATTATGGAGGCGTAGAAAGCTACGTGCTAAGCTTATGTAGCTTTATTACAACTTATGATAGGAATACTATTAGTATCTTTAACTATGTAAATATAAAAAATTGATTAATTATCTACGTTGTGGAATTTTATTCAATATTTACATTGGAATATGTATATAAATATAAATTTATAATAAAAATATCGTATAAAATTGATAAAAATAGAAAAAGTAAAATATTTATGAATGTTATTTGTTATTTAATTTATCGTGCACTAGACTGCCCTAACTATCAGTAGAATGTCTAGAGATAAGTTCGTCTTAGCGCATAAACTGTTAATGTATTTTTAGTCATTGTTTACCGTGCAATAAAGTTATAGAAATGAATGTAAAACATTTGGGCCAGACCGATGCTGTTGTCTATTAGCAAGGTGCCCAGAAGGCTGGCGGGGCGTTGCCTTGCTGGATGACGAGGCCCTTCGTTGCCCAAGTTTGGAGCCTAACCCAACCTAAGCCCTTCCGTCATTAGAGGCGTCGACCAAGTGCAAGGAAAGTTCTTTATTATTTACTACAATTATCTAAATAATTCGTAATGCGGTAAAATGTGTTTATCGTGTTCATTTCAATGAACAATGGAGATCATTAGTCTCTGTCTACCACTCCCCTGTGTTAAAGGCATCATAGTTATACGAGCATCATCATTCGCTTACAAACCTATCTGATGTCATGAGGATGTTAGAATAATACGCTTTCCGATATTTTTTATTCGAAACAATCTGAACTCATTCATAAAATCGCATACATAAGAATTTCATGTCTGAAAAAAAAATGTAATAAAAAAACAATACCTCGTTTCCATATCAATTGAGAAAGCTGATGCTGATTCTGCCTAGTCACGGATGGACGGCGGGACGTCTTTGCCAGTCCCTCAGGGACCGGGCACATTTTTGCTCGGGTAGGCATAGAGGGACGCGGCCGAACGACTTCCACCCTACGCCTCCTTTACGTGCCAAACGTAATCTCCCGAGGATCAATTTCTGCCAGACATATCTATCGTTAACGGCATGGTGAAAACTGGTTTTGCCTGATGTACTCATGATTATTAGGCTTCTTACATCTAGTGATTGGTATAAAACACTCGGATGTACTTGTGAAATGCCATTTTGCAGCTGCTGAGGCGAATCACGATAACCGTTTTGGTATGCGGTTGAACTTGTTCCTCCATCAGCTGTCTTCGTTTCTTTCTTTCTTCTTTCTGAAATCCTGTTTAAAACAATCGCCATTATGAACTCGTTTTCCCTACTTAGATAATGTACAGTAAGAAACTGAATTATGTAGGCCATCCTGTACCAAATAAATAACGAAAACAAAGCTGCAGGAATACCAAAGTGAACTTCGACAAACCCATAATCGACATTATTTACCTTCGAGCCGTTGCTGCTTTCGTTCCGTCTAATGGATTAATGCTCATTGATTCTGTTGCTAGACTGATGAGTCATTTATCGGTTTAAGCTGGACAAGCTTCAGAAATAATTTATTTAGTAGTATTTATTTATTCGTGCTTTGTGAAGAGATATTTTTCGTGAGGCATTAAATTGCGACCGAGGGACGTACATTTACTTTTAATGACCGCTTAAATATAGATAAACAGGGTGTTAAGGAATGAATAATAATTAAATTCACGATAAAAAACAGGTCTTGAGAGAGAAGTATCGTGTGATATTCGGTCCAAAATACTCGTATGATACGTGGATAACGGTGACTCTGTAAAGTGTCACAAGTGAAAAGTCCTTGACCAGACCAGACTATTAAGTGTCTACGATATACTCTACATCGTTAAAGGAGCAGATGTTTTAAGGCCATAATGTTAACTATCAGCAATTTGAGACAAACCTGGGTAAAAGCTGGGACCAAACAGATACAAATTATTAGCTGTGGTAAAGTGCTGCCTTGGAATTCCCAGAACGCTAATGCACACGGTTGTTGCTAGGTACAAATGCTTTCTGCATGACGTAGATATAGATAGTTGTAGGACATAAATACTAGATATGGCCATTTCTATTGACTGAAGTGATGAAGAGCATGTTAGTCTTCTGAATATATGGTTCTGTTTGGGATCATTTCGGTACCAACCCTAAAAATATATCCGGGTCCGTCTGTCCGTCCGTCAGCGGGCCCTATCTGATGAACCGTCATAGGGAGACCGTTGAAATTTTCACAAAATGTGTATTTCTGTTGCCGCTTTGGTAAAAAATAAAGAACTTCACGAGATTTTGAATTTATAAGGGGCTGCCCCGTATAAGAGACATAATTTAATATCTGTTTTAGCATTTAAAACATTGGGAGCTTAATTATGATGAAATCAAACTCCAACGTTTGCAATTTAGCACAATTTACTTGAGGTAAAGATTTACAATAGCTTACAAGCGGTCTGCATGTAAGCTATTGTAAATCTTTACCTTTACCTTTACCCTTTACCTTTATGTCCCTTCGAATTACCAAATCATCATCATTCAAATATCATCAAAAACGTCATTTATTATCGTTTCAGTTAAGCAATTGTTTTGACGTTGGATCCACTTTCTAAAGGATAGGGGTGTTACTTGGTTCGAAACCTAGTTTGGACATAAACTTTTTTGTTTTGTTTTATTATTTTCTGAACCTTTTGTGTGCGAGTCGACCGCACTTGAGTGATATTTTATTTTAAAGAAGATACAATAAACAGATAATACAGAATGTTGCTTCCATTCCAAGACCTCACAAAATACGAATTTAACTCTAATCAAAAAAATTAACAATCAACACGTGGATTTCGGGATCGCTTGTTGTTATTATAATATAATTGAAATTATTTATTGGTAAAAATCTTTCGCAATATTTTAAATAGACGCTAATTTTATTTTATACGCTCGTCCCGCGTTTTCCGGTAAACTTTGCACAAGCAAATTCAAAGCAGAATACTTTGCAGTGAACTTCAAAACTATACCTGTAACTTTACCTAGAGTATATTTGAAACTTACCCAGGCAAGGTAAAGACGGGATACGTTGAATTATGCGAGTAATATCAGGGTTCGCAAAATAACTCCTGCATGTTCGAAGCCACTGGCTTTATCCAGTAGCTCTCTGGCTTCCCTATAAAGACTTGATAAACTGTGTGGGGTATGTGTTGGATATCCGACATGGAACTGGTAAACCTGGTGTAGGCTCATTTGCACAGCCGGTCACTCAAAGTATGACGGACATTCTAAGTAAAGCAGTCACTCGCTCGGGATGTGGCATTGAAAGGAAGCGGTTTTCATTTGACTAGCAGTTTGTGGATTCCTCCTCGCCGTTATTGCCCGCAGCCTCCAATACACCGGTTGATGTACTGTACGAGGTTACCTCCAGAAAAAAGTTACCGCGCAACGTCTGATACAATAGTGACTATACCCGAAGTTGAGACTTTTGGATCGCACGTACTTCGGTCGAGGGGTGAAGGGCATCTAGCTCGTGCAGGATCTTCTTCTTCTTCACAGTGTCGTGCTTTCGCCCTCTTCTGCGGGCTTACACTGGCTTCAGTAGGATGGACAGCTACTCTCTAGGTAGAGG
Source organism: Argyresthia goedartella (assembly GCA_949825045.1). NCBI lineage: Eukaryota > Metazoa > Arthropoda > Insecta > Lepidoptera > Argyresthiidae > Argyresthia > Argyresthia goedartella. The sequence continues at coordinate 5,698,554 of OX463814.1, forward strand.
TCTGCCTTCAGGCGGTCGTGCGTGGTGCGGTGAAATGTCGTGGAAATCTGCGTGGCGGCTGTCGTCAGCGCAGTGATACATGCGCCGTGCCTGCCACGGTGACGATCACCTTGCCATCCATCCAGTGGGCGGGGAAGTAACCGATGCGCAGGATGCGATCCGTTAAAAAGCCGCGTCAATGAGACAACGGCTCTCCTTGGCAGCTATTCTAGGGTCCCCACGACGACTCTGTCCGGACCCGGGGCCTTCCACTGGTTCAGCTTCAGGGCCACCTTCCGGACTTCGCGGGGCGACTTAAAGTAGTCGCCGGTTAGGGGAGGCGCGGGGGCCGCCAGAAAGTGCTCTACAGGCTACGTTACAGCGGCGTTGTGCTCGTTGTCGGCGACGGGGTTGGGCCGGAATGGCTCGGCGAAAGGGTTTGCCAGGATGGCGGCGTGGTCCTTTGCGGCGTAGCAGCGTCTGACCGCGTGGTCCATCGTAGGGCAAACCGGCTCGGGGGTGGTGGTCAGGTTACGGTTGAGGTGGTGAAGGGCAGTGTCTTCCCAGGAGGCCTGGTGAATTCAACCGCTATGGTCTGTGGAGTGTGATCTCGTGCGAAGCGCAGGAACTACTGCGGTCGGGTATGGCGGGGTCAAGGACTAATGGTTCCATCATGCCCGCGGCGTCAACTCGGGGAGCCACTTGCCCTCCGTTCTCGGCTGGCCCCTACTTGTCAAGGCGGGCCGCGGGCTAGGTCTTCAGGCACTATTGTTGGAGCGGCTGTGGCGGCTGTTGGTTTAGCCGCAATTTGCATACGTGGCGGTCTCTAATTTTGGCTGCTGACAGTCTGGCGCAGCGTACCCCTCACCGCATCTCACACAACGTACTGGGCGGTGGTAGTTTGACGATGAGTGACCGAATGCTTGGCAGCGGTGGCACTCTCTTACCCTGTATAGGCGCTTGATGCTGCCGGGGGTCTATTTTCCGCCAGTAAGGGCATAAAATAAGCACCCAGCGCGTCCTATGCGGCCAGGAATCTGGCGAACATGCTGCATCGGGAAGCCAATGCTTGCTGGCGGCTCGGCGACCTCTTTTGGCAGAGTAGTCGCCAGGAGCCCACGGATTGAAATCTTGAAAAGGCGGTCCACATCCAGTCCAGGCCACCTCGTCCAGGTAGCGGACGACTAGTTTGTACTCCTCTGGGCTCTGTGGTATAAAGCGGACCTCCTTTCCAAAGGATCGCGCGTTGGGGGCGTGGCTTAAGCATAAGTGAGGTGAACGCGCCCCGATACCGTCGTTCGCACCGACGGAGTCCCCCCTGCATCACTGCGAGATGAGATGCTGCGCCGGTTACCCACGCCACAAAAACTACCGATCTGGTTGTGCCAATGTTGACGTAACCCGTACGTACGTCCCGTACGGCATCTTCATTCTCACCGACAGGCTGTGAATGATCGCTACACCGCTGCACTGCTCTTTGCTGATCATCGTTGTCGAATCTGTATTAATAATAATTGCTTCGCTTGAAGTTGTCGCATTTGACGTAGCTACTAATTTCAATTTATTTGTCTTTTCAGAATAGCTATTTGGGAGTGTGACGGATTGAACCAATTAAATTTAAGTTTTGGAAGTTTTTACCTTGTAATGCTCCCTTGTGCAAGCAATATTATGAGTTCTATCTTGTTTAAGAGTATTCAGTATTCATTTAGCTATCAAGCTGCGAGTTTTTACTCAAGCCCATTAACCATAAAATTCAACAAGTTTAATAGATTACAAAATTTACCGAATCTTATTCTTTGCCCGGTTCCTATATTTAACGGATCGCCATCCGTAAAAGTAACTGTCCGTTTTTCCCTAACCAACTACGAGTCGTTAATACCGTTCCACAATTTACTTTCTGTACCTTTTACCTACGGACGTTCGTTGATCATAGATGTCATTGAAATACCGACGCGCCCTCTTCACTCAGAGATGTGTGTTTCGTTATATGCAGGATTGAAATTTATAATAAGATAAAGTTCAAGCCGATACAAATTAGATTTACATACGAATTGATCTTAGAGTTTTTTTTTATTGAATATCAATTTATTGACTGTAATAATACACATCACACAAGTTTAGGCCATATAGGCATTATAAGTATCTAAACAGAGAAAATAAAATAATAAATAAAATAATCATGGTTGTAAGTACACGGAAAAATATCATACAAAAATTACCAAATACCCCATGCGGTGTGTACCGCAACAGCGAATGGGTTCCAACTCAGCATGTGTTGCAGGTATTGCAGCAAGTCCTGCAATGCTGATATTCTGTCGGTACCTAAATATCGTGCGTGGAAATCATATATGGGTGGGCGTTAAATAACCTACTTTATTATATAATATATAAATATGTAAAGAGAGAAATAAATTAATAAATAAAAAAATAATTGTGTGCTTTGTGTAAGTATAAAGCACATACGAAAATCTAAATTATAAAAGTGTCATCCGACTTATGACGATAACAGGGTGACATTATTTTGCCAACTACACGACTTACGCGAGAGCTCATTGGGACTGAGTCTGGTTTTTTTAAGGGTCGTAGTGTCGACACAAACTTAGTCACTTTTACAGATTTCGCAATTAATGCTATGGACGCTGGATGTCAGGTTGATACCGTGTGTACCGATTTTTCAAAAGCATTTGATAAAATTAATCATAACACACTCCTTTACAAACTTCTGAAGATCGGTATACATGGTGATCTGTTTAGATGGTTGAAGTCCTACATTAGCAACAGAAGTCAAGCTGTCTCACTAAAAGGATACACATCTGACTTTCTCTCCATTGGCTCTGGCGTACCCCAGGGTTCCCATTTGGGCCCATTTTTGTTTACTCTATACATTAATGATATCATGAATATTTTCTCAGACTCATGTCATTTGGTATACGTGGACGATACTAAGATTTTTAAAGTAGTCTCAACCCCAGAAGACTGCACTTTACTTCAATCTGATCTTAACATTTTCACAACTTATTGTGCCCGTAATCAGTTATTGCTTAATGAAGATAAATGTTATACGATAACATTTACCCGGAAATTTAATCCAGTATTAGCTAATTACAACCTCAATGGTATTCAAGTGAAAAGGGTAACGCAGATTGGGGACCTGGGTGTGCTGCTTGATTCTAAATTTCATTTCAATATATATATCGACCATAATCATCGCTCGAGCCTACCAAAAACTTGGTTTGATTCTGCGTCTATCAAAACCCTTTAAGCGAGCAAAAACCATCATAACGCTATACTACGCATATGTGCGTAGTATTTTAGAATTTGGTTGTGTAGTGTGGAATTCCCACTATGCGGTACATGTTGCTCGTCTTGAGAACATTCAGAATATTTTTTTAAAATTATTAGACTACAGGACCGACTACTAACTATAATGATAATAAAAGGCTGTGTGATAAGTTCAATATTGCTTCCCTAGAAAGCAGACGCACTTTTTTGGATGCCTCATTACTATATAAATTATTAAATGACCATATAGATTCGGCATGTTTACTTGAGAAGGTAAACTTGTTTGTTAACCGCATCTCCTCACGTTCAAAGAAAACATTTTATTCTACCCTATGTAGCACAAACTATGCAAAAAACACATTCTTTCGACGATCCTTCGAAACTTATAACAAAAGACTGATAGATATAGATATCTTCGCAAACTCACTCCTAGCTATAAAAGACAAATAAAATAATTCTATGTAGGTAACTTAACTATACATTCTCGAATATTTTCACAACACGGTATAAATTGTAATTAATTAATGGTACTCCAGGTCTTTATGTAAATAGTCAATCAATCCATGTTTAGTAAGTGACTGTTTGTTACCTGAATAAAATAAAAAAATATAAAAAAAATGTCGCATTCCTCACGTAGCGGAGGGCGCCGACGATGGTACGCAGAGAGTGGTTCTCTAGGGCTCAGAGTCAGCGTCAGTTCGTCTCCGACCATGCCGGCATCGCATAGGTGAGGCAGGATCTCAGGTTTGCTCCCAGAGGGAGGCTGGAGTCGAGGAGTGCAGGCAATTTAGCACAAGCCACCTTTACTTAGCGTTGTCCACGTGGGATTTAATGGTGAGTTGGCTAATGTTGCTCACTCTCAGGTACTTCACCCGCAGATACCAGTGGATCTCCTGTCCTTAAAGTTGAGTAATGGTGAAAGGTGGGTCTGGTCTGTAATAAGTACCTGCATCTTTTTAACATTGTCGGAGAGTCGCCACTTGGCAAGCCAGCCGAGCAAGATGACCAGCACCCGTAGCATGCTGAAGGCGGCGTGGGTTTTGTTGTGAGAGCTTGGGGGACATAGCTATATACCTATAGCGCATAGATACATCTACAGATATCGAGAGATAGGTTGAGGGGCGTGGCACGTGCGAACAAATCTAGCCCCGATTGTCTTAATTGAAAATTCTCAGTAGTCGCCGGGCGACCGCAGCGACGAATTCATTTCCGCTGTTTTTCGAAAATACCGGTCTGTACAATACAATGCACTTGAAAGTCTCATTCCAACTATTATTTCTTTTAAAACACAAGAAATAAAGATTATTACGGAAATAAATCATTTACGAAAAAATTCGTCACGAGTTGATCATCAAAGTGACAATGTTATGTTGTTCTCGCTAGGTTTATTATCCATTACTTTTTTTTGTATCTTAATTTCACTACATATTGCCAAGCTAACACGCAATGAATATTTCACACTTATCTAAATACGAAAGTAAATATGCATCGAGGTACGGAGGCGAAGTGATACACGCACGCAGAGACAACGTATAGTGATGGGGATAGTGATAGTGAGAATTATGTTTTTGAATCGATAGACAGAAATAGATTTTTTACCAACTCGATGAAAACCCATTGGGTAATCATCTAATATTACTAATCAAAGCTCTAATGGAAAGATATACTAATATATCTATACGCCGATATATAATACGCCTGTCGCGCGGGGAATATCCGTAGCCTGTGAAACTGGCTCATAGTATTTCGCTCATAGAAAAAAATATTAGATTAAAATGTAAACAGGGTAAAAGCGGGGGACAGTGGTCACACTTAAACCTGTCAAAGATTGAGTGGCCACCTAAGTAATGTTAAGAATAATTATAATTTGTTTTTGAATAAATAAATAAAAAATAAAAAAATAAGAATGCATTACTTAGCAAAACATGCTATGCCTAAATTGTCACAACGCCAAGTTCTTAATAAAGATTTACGTTTTTCTCGTCAATAAGTAGTACACTAAGTAGTACAGTAAATAGTTACAGTACAATATGTAAAGGATTATACAGAAAGGGTATATATGCCGAAAAGCGGTTGTCAAGGACTTCAATCTGAACTTCCTTCTCTATTGAAACAATTTGATCAGAGCAACATTATTTTTCACTTTGCAGTACATTTTGGGCCGAGCGGTCAGCTGATTTGTATGGGGAAGCAAAAAAATAACGTTGCTCAGATCAAATCAGATTCATTGAGTAAGTTGTTCAAAATTATGTCCCAAACAACCCTTTTCGGCTTGGCACCCCGTATGTATTACATCCTGTAAACATAGTAATAGGTATTTATTGTAAAAATAAATATGTCATATTAACAAACAATGCATTATTTTATTTATATAAGCCGATACCACTGTCTATAAATTATAATCGATTGATGAAACACGCTGTCCTTGCCATGTCCCAACACTAGCTCGGCTAGCTAGTGTATCTGCGTTAGTGTGGGTGTGTTCGGACGATAGGTGCATGACAATGCACTGACCAATAAAAGCGGAAGGATTGATGCGTGAGTGGTGTAGATGGGTGCGTGTTCTTAATATTCGGCGACACTGGTTCCGATACAAGCTTAGCGCCAAGGGCCTATCTCTCGATATCTATGGCTACATCAGAAAAACAGGAAACCTTCATTACTCCGTAGCTGGGTGAGTATAAGAGTGAGCACAGTTAACACAACTGTGCTCACTCTTTTACTAACAAAAACTAACTAACATAACAAACGTTAGTTATTTTTTTTTTCAATAGTTAAATTTACTTTTAGACGCAACCACTATCGTGCACACCTGCATCAATTATTTTCGAGCTTCATCAACAGATCAGCTCAGTGGTGCTATGAATTGTATTATAATCGGAACTAATAACCATGCTAAGCTTCGTGATGGTAAAATAAGTAAAAGTGAGCAAAATTCCGTATTAAGGCTTTGTTACTTAGTTTCATACAGCTCGACCTTCGCTCGAGCTTACCTTATTTTTATTGTTTTTCTAACCCTGCATGATCAGGGTTTCTCCTGGTGCCCGCTTGACGTTGAGTTTATCAGGACACTTGATTAATCATAACGCCAAGCACTATAAAAAAATAATTTCGTTTATTTATTAAAATAGCTAACTAAAGGAATTATGTACATTCAAAAATATCTTTGCACTTCCGAGCATTGAAATTTATTTAAAAAAAAAACAAAGTCATATTGAGCATCGAAACATACACAATAGATATCGGATACGACAGCTGAATGCAGGTGGAAGAAGGCATACAAGTTGTTAAAATAACACTTTATGAGTAACACAATAGAATAATGTGGGTATTTCAATGTAGGAACCCTTTTATTTTCCATCATGTCTTTGTTCAAATACAACAATGTTTTTAAATGCATATATTCATAATTCTCTTTTCATCTCTGATTGAAATAACATAGCCTTTGACACGTTATTACCTTTTCCAACCTCCTACGACTTACAAGTCAAGGTCTCCAGTCTGCAATGCTGAGGATAGAAAATACTTCAGATTTGGATGTTAATGACGCCAATATTTCAATACTCTAACTTCAGTGTGAGGCTTGAGAGAGGCCCTATATATAACCTTTTAAATCTTGTTTTCGCACTGCTGTGCAAATGCCTCCCCCTTATCAGTCCCCCTTTGAAACCTTCGTAAGCAATATCCTAATGATCGTATTCGAGAACAGGCACCACGGTACTGCAGAATCTTGAAAACGAATATCCCATAAACGATGTTTGCTTAACTGAAGGTCTATGTAATGTCGAATCGAGCAGTTAAAATCTCGGTGATACGATACCGTATCTTCTTAAAGTCCCTGACGTGATCGGATCTGCATAATAGGGGCCCAACTGAGGCCCCCAGACTGATCTTTCTATGTAAATGTGTAGTTTTCCGTCTTCGTCCCAAGAATAGATTTCGAGGTAAAGGTTGGTATGATTGATTGTGAATTGACAATGACGTGGGTGGTTTTAGATAAACAAGAATTTACATGGCTTTGTGGGCTCGTGTTCTCGTATAAAGAAGAACAGAGTCTACAAACCATCAATCAAACTAACTCAATAAATCTATGTTACGTCATGCATATATCTATATGAGTGGATGCTAACTTTATACAGAAATAATACCAATTTAATTATATACTCAAAATTATAACGAAAATATAGCTAGATAGCTATTTTCACTAAACTACCCTTATTTCAATTTACGAGTACACCATGTATTCGTTATGAATAATATTATTATAATTCAATCATATTATATAACGATCTCGGATATTTGTCGACGTCCGTGTATGACATAAAGTGAAGGGTTTCAATATTCTAAATTAATTTCATATACGTCGATACTCCGCCGAAGTTAAGTAATTAAGGCAAGCCCTTTTAGCGCGGAGTTCAAATTACTCGGATTGGTTAAGTGAAGTGAATAATAATCTAGGTTTGCTATCCTCTCTAAGAGTTGGGTAATGATGGCTGATGAGAAATGCGATGAGCGTTAAGAAAACTAGGAAGAAAAACAAATAACAATATTACTCTAAATACGATATTTTGAATTTGTATAAGTATAAATACGAGTACACGTCACATAATACAAACATCTCGATTTTGAACCTTATGCCATGGTAATAAAATTCAATACCTATAACGGAAAAAGTATTTCTAGAAATACCATGGGAGGTGAGAGATTAATGAAGGTTACATTTTGAACCGCATCTCCAAGGTAAGTTTTGCTGATAGTACTTAACTCCGGACGAAATCTGTGTGTATTAATATATGAGGCACACATTTGACTGGCGCATTTACATCAATTTTCAAAATGGCTGAGCGAAACAATCTTAATTTCTGGAGTCGTGAAAATATGCTATGTCATAACATGCTCTTTTTTAATTTTAAAGTATGTATCTGGTAACTTTTAGACGCGAATTCTGACAAATTTTGCGAGAGTGGATCTAAGGAAATCTAGAACTAAGAAAGAATTTAAGCTAATATTGTTTTTATATAGAATTTCAGTGTATATTCCTGATTATGTAAAGAGATGATGTAGTTCGTAGCCAAATCAATATTTCATCATGCCTTTTCCCATCGGTTGCAGTGGCTTAAATAAATTCCAAATTACAAATTTCTTTATTGCTGTAGATATTTACATATACTTAGCAATCGTCATTTTTTGCCACTTCTCTACATTGGACCACTGTGGGAGAGGAAGGGCGTAGAAACTCCCACAGATTGATTTTTAGATCTCTGATTCTGAGATTATTTCTCTTTAATACTCCCAGTAATACAACAAATGTTTTGCACGACAAGAGGCCAACCCACAGCCGATGTATTCAATTTATATTTTGGACCAATAACCAAAGGAGCAATTCTTCTCCGTATGAAAAGATGAAAATATACTATATCCGACCAAAACGCTTATACTTAATATTACTCGTTCAGCGTGGCATTTTAGGGTGGTCTGGGTCGAATTATACTGCAGCTTTGACCTTCGAGATTAGGAATACTTGTAATAGTACGTACTGACTCGCCACACTTTAGTTAAAATACATAGGGTGAACCGAAAAATATTTTCGTCGAGTGTACCTTATCACTGCCCTCATTCACCCAACCATTTGCGTTTTAGTGTTCCGCCGTTCACCACAAATTTCGTGTGCTATTTTTTTTTCGATCGATTTTTTTTATTAGTTGGTGCGATCATAGTACAACATGCCTAAAGTTATCTATTTATCTTTAAGGTTTATAACAAAAATGTAATTTTTATCCAAGCGTAGTGGCGTCGGGGGACCGCGAGAATCAAGCGAACAGCTTTTTAAACTGTTTTTACCTATCTTCCGAGTCACCTATCCATTATGTTTTTCATATGGTTGACTAGCGAGCGTTTTATGAAACAAACCAAGTCGCGCTTCAAGTCCGATCAAGTTAAAATCACAACGGGTGGTGGGGCGTTGGTCCTCGGGAGCGCAGTGTGAGATGCGCGGAGCGGGGGCATCACAAATTACGCCTACCCGAACGAGCAGACGCGTGAGGGCAGATGTCGTTGAGCCTGCTAGACGCATTACGTATTTAGATTTCATTATTTGTCACTTTTCTTACATGTACTTGTAGTTTTTATGTATTTATTTATTTATTTTCTTTATTTAGGACATCAACAGCAAATTACAAAGTAGTACTTAACATCAAAATTAAACATAAGTATTGCCAATAACAGATATCCCCTAATTTAACATGTGAAATTGAAGTTGCGGCGGAAAAACAAACCATTACCTAAATTATGATTAATTAGATATATGAATATTATATATTATTATGAATATTTAAATACTTACTACTTATATAAACTACGGATATGAAATATATATAGATACCTACAGATCTACATAAAATAAATATGTATTCAATATATACATACAATACAAATATATGTACTACATAAGAAATAAATACCTATATAAAAATATAAAAGTAAGAGCCTTTGGACCTATTAGAATTAATCAGTCAAATTGTCATCGCTGTCTGGATGCAACAAATTATCAACAATATTGCGTCTGAAAGTAGTTTTGGAGTGCTGGAATAGATCTACAGAGTTAAAGTCTTTGTTGTATGTGTTAGCTATACGAGTTAAAGGTTCGTTATTCGCATAATTAGTGCGATGTCTTGGTGCATCTAGAAGTGGAGTATGGCGGGTGCGACGCCTAGGAGTTACAAAAACAATAGCGGACAGTAGTTCTGTAGAATCAAGCCTACCACGAAGAATGTCGGAGAGGAGAGGAGAATGTCATGTAGGTACTATTTATTTGTTTTTATAGTTAGCACCACCGACGCCACCACGCTTGGATAAAAATTACATTTTTATGTTAAACCTTAACGATAAATAGGTACCTTTATTATTATTTACGTTATTTTTCTATTTTTCAAATTAATAATTTAGAATCTATGTAATTTCAAAATTGAATTTTCTTGCTGTTATTAAATGAACTAGTTTAGCATGTTTATAGTAACTTGATTATTTGTTTATATTTAAAATAGAGATAGCAGCCCCCGACAGATTTTCTTGTTTTTTTATTAATTTCATAGCATAATTTCAAAATTATTTTATCATTTTTCAACCACGTGTTAAACATCGTGGGTTTTTTCAAAAATTTTAATTTTGTTTTTATTTCAAACTTTTTGGAGAGCAAGCATAGGCATTATGTAAATTGTACTTCATATTTATAATGTATAATACGTGCTATAGTCTCGTTTTTACCAAATTATTGTTAAATTTGGTTGTATTTGTAATAGTTGTAGCATTATTTCTTGAATGTTTATTTTCATTTGAATAAGTAAGTAGGTTAGGTTAGGTTAATTGGAATATCCCTCCACATTACATCATTAGTTTAATTCACGAATCATCAGAATCAAACGAATAGTTTTAGTTTTGCACACACAAATGTTTACCGCAGCGCCCCCTGGTGAGTTATCATCGTAACACCTATCTAAGAACATGCACCAATCAAATCCATACTCATCACTGAAAAACGGCATCAAAATAGGACTCGTAGTTGTGATTTTGTACCAAAAGATGTTTACTGCAGCGCCCCCTGGTGAGTTATCACCGTAACACCTATCTAAAAACATGCACCAATCAAATCCGAACCCATCACTGAAAACCGCATCAAAATCGGTCTAGTAGTTTTTGAGAGAAATGGCAACATACTAATGTTGAACGGAGATAGTATATGCGTTTGGGGTGAGAGGATGTTTGTGCAAACTATTGCACAAACATCCTCTCACCCCAAACGCATATACTATCTCCGTTCCGTCGTGGGTAATAAAAAAGAGATTGAACTTATGTTTTAATTTATAAACGGCATACACTATGACTAAAATATTATTTTTCACCAAATTAAGACTCTATATATGAAAGAGATGCGTGTAGGTTTTATTATATTTGAACGGAATTTCAATCAGTACCAGAGGTCTAAATTCAGCTCAATTGTTCCCTTCCTTTTTTCAATATTTCTCAATAATTATGAACTGACGTGTATTTTGGTCAACTCGAAAATTTAGAGCATTACTACCTAGGTTTCATTAATTGATTATTTAAGAGCTAGGTACGAATTATATTTACTGTATGAACGAAATGAGCATGAGTTTAATTTATTTTTCAATTTTATCCAAAAAAGGCCTCTTGCTGTTATTAAAATCACCACATGTGCGATAAAAGCTTTTGTAGTAAAAGGGGGATTAAAAACTGATTTGTATTAAAAATACTACTCAGCAATACTATATGTATGTAAATAACAATCATGAAATATAATAAGAATAACATTTTATATATTTATTTTTGACCTTAAAAATAAGATATATATTTTAAGACACAGAATATGATATTTTTCATATAATATACATATCGTATTATTTGATAGATTAATAGACAGATAATCCATTTTTATCTCTATGTTATTTTTAAGCTTTTATCTTATAAGCTTAAAAATAAGATACAGAATATAAGGCACAGAATACAACATACAATTTGGCTCCAGCTGTTTCGTTAACCTAACATGCTAATTGTGTGCGGTTAAGAAAATTCCCCTAAATACGCCCTTTTCGCCGTCTCGTTGAAATTTTGTTAAATTCGTCCAAAGTCCAGCTTATTTTTAAGAGTAAACATATTTTTAGAATAAAATAAGGTAACAGGCAGTACATCTGAGCACAGAAGAAAATAGAGGAAAAGAAGTACAACTATCTCTAGTAATCTCACGTATTCATGTAAATGCATTAAAATATATATAAAATCAAAGCGGAGAAGAAATCAACCGCGGAACACTTTACTCACTACGAAGCGCTACGAGTGATGAGGTGTATAGATTAAATGCGCGAAGGCTTGTTAGAAAGCAAAAGTGAAAGAAAAATAGACATAAATCCCAGCTGCATGCCAATGACCAGTGCAACTACATTTTTGTCATCAAGTCGTTGCGGTGTGGTTTTCATACCAGACGCAGTATCCGTCCGAAAATTGTTGTTATAGTTTCTATACCAGATGCGCGCCAGTGGTTAGCAATGATATATTTTGTATTTGATTTATTGAGTATATGTAGATTATACATAGATTCTTCATAATTGATGTTTTTTTCTTATTAATCTGATAATATTCAATTAAAACTTTAAAAACCTACAATTTAACCTACAATAAGGGCAGTTCTATCATAATCATACAAAGGCTAGTCCAAAGCAATGTAAGAATGTAACCCATATAGTGGAATATAACACCTAGTACCAAGAATCTTTGAACTAAATAATTCATTGGGTGTGTGAAGCCTGCGACAAGGCACACTCGATTAAAATATTTTTAAGTTCACCCCATGTATTTTAACTATAGTGGATGAATGGCGAGACAGTACGTTCTTCTACAAGTGTTCCTAATCACTTTGGATAAAGCTTTCGTATATTTATAAATTACAGGTTAGTTCGATTAATCATAAAAATACAACACATTATGTCCAAAGTCAACACAAATTTATTTGCACCTTGCAAAAGTTGCGTTTTCACCGTAAGTTAATTCCGTATCTCTTAATTCAATTTTCACTATCTTATGCCACGGTCTCAGACTAGCTTCGCTTTCGGATTATTTTTTAATCCCCTTCGTTCAATGAGAGTCTTGTCTACTTAAGTAAGTTCAGCGAACGAGGCAGCTGGCAAAAGCTGTATTATAAATTTCTTAAGAACTTACATACAGATGCTGAATAGTATACTCACCTCTAGTTGGGAGCAGGGTGGCGGTCCCGACACGTGATACTTAAAGGAATCTAATACACTTCTTACGTTTTTTGCAATTAACTAATAAATATGCTTTTTTAACTATAGTCACGACAGCAAATACCTAATTGTATTAAAAAAAATATGATAGATAAACAAGAAAGTGACTGACAATTATCAAAATTTCTAAGGCATCAGATGTTTTGTTGTAATGTTCTGTGCAATAAAGAATTGTTAATTGTGAATTGTGAATCTAACCATGTTTTTCTTTTTCAAAGCATTAATTAGTTTGTACTGAAAATTTAAATCAGCAATTTATTATTTTATAAACAAAATATATGAATTAAAAATAAAATAGAAACACTAAAAGAAACAACTACGCGAATAAACCACCCCGGGACATTGCCGAGGCTAAGGTTCCCATGACGCTTGCAGCATTTCCCCGCTGCACAGCCAGGGAGATCCTTTGCATCAGAAATGCCCCAGAGCGGTTGTCAAATCCTCTTTCCCTTAGACGGCGCCCCAGATCCTTAATAAATATTTTCCCTTGTGTCCCCCAAACCCCAGTCGTCTCGAGCGCAAGAGGCACAAAGATGTAGCTTCCCGTGAGTGCGGCATACTTAAGGCAATTCTGTCTTGCGGCAGACTCGGCGGCTGCACCAGCGCGGGCCGCCGTCGACCCGACATGGGAGGCTGCAAAGGTGCAGACGCAGGTCGCATAGTTTTGTTTCAAACTGTTCACATTTTGTCCAGAGGCTGGCGAAGGGCATGTTCGCGCGTGCGGATGCGTCAAACCACCCGTAAATCCGCGAACTGGCACCACGCCACGCCCGCCCATCTGATCGCCGCCGCCTACCACGCGACCTGGTTGACTAGCCAGCGATCACTCAAAGGAGCAGTGCAAACCTCCAGTGAGAAAATCACCACTGCCCGTGAGGGCCCCCTGAGTTGTGGACAGAAGCGCTTCCTCAGGAAGAGATCCAATGATCTGACCCTGACTTCCCACGCCCCAGAAAGGGTGGGTGAGAAGATAACTCGACTCGACTTGCTGACCAGATGCATGCATCCTAGCAGAGATAACTAAACGATTCTTGCCTGGTGAGCCTGTTCCGATTCTGTGTCGTAACGCTTGAATCCGATATTATTTCTACAGAGTTTACGTCTCACCTCACACATAATAGTACACTTTAATATCTTTTTATAATCTAAGCCAAAATATGGCAAATCGCCATTATCTTTAGGTATCAACCGACAATATTCAGCACAGTAAATGTGCCCTAACATTGGGATCAATCCCCAGCAGAAATTATTAACCTTATCAATAAATAGCTTCACCGGACACACGAACGATTACCTTTTTACATGATAGGACGCAGGATCTTCATTAATTAGCGTCTTTCTTTAGTGAGTCCTTTCTATTTAGGGTGACCCACAACAATTTATAAGTTTTAACGTAGAATACAAGTCTGTTTCCAAGAAACCAGAGTTTATGGTCATGCTCACTAAAATTACTTTTCTTGCGGCGGCTCTGTCAAGCGGGTTGCTCCTCTTCCTCAAATATGGCGAGGGGTGAACTCGTGAAAGGGTTCTGCTTGACTGGTCCAGTCTGGTTTCTCATAAGTTATGTTCATTACAGCTTGTCTTTGTTCTTATTTATTTTGTTAGATTGTATTTTGAGACATCCTATTGGCACTTTATAAATACGATGTTATAATATTGTCATTAAATTAGATTATTTTTATTTTGTACATTATGTAAAAAAATAAAAAAACGAATACTGAAAAAATGTCATCCCCTTAATGTTTCTTGGTGTTATCTTCTCTGACGGGCGTATTTCCGAAGCACTGGTATAGTTCATGGAGTTTCTTTTTCCTGTGCGGAGATTCAGCCATGATTCACAACTTGAAGGAGAAATTTCCTTTTTAAACTCAAATCAGTTATGTACTCATTAGTTTAGTTGATCATATTTGATATATGAGAGTTAAGTGTAAGTGTTTGACTTGTAAAAGTGCATTATTTTTCCTACTTGCAATAAATGATTCTATTTAATTTTGATTTCGTTTGATTTGTCCAACCCATAATATTAGATTCTCTTAACAGCAACAACCTGGGAGATCTTATTTAATCACAGGTGAAACATACATACGTGGTATTTCTTGCATTATCATAAAAACTATAAACAACAGATGAATAGAATAGGGGACACAAAATAGGAACGTGTATGTGTTCCTATTTTGTGTCCCCTTTGCGGAATGAAATTACTAAACATGATGAGGATAATAAAAATATCTGCGGACAGAAATTGTCCCACAAAGATATTCGCGTAGGCTTCGTACCGGAAACCAATGTTACTACCGGAACATACTCTTCAAACACCATAAATAATATCTTAGAGGCTACTCAAACAAAACCCAAAGAGAACAGTTCTAGTAAGAAATAAAAACCGGCGAGTTGGGCTCGCGTACCGAAGGTTCCGCATTAATCACATTTTTTAGGAAAGAACTCCAAATTTACTTGTGCTGACCTTGCTTTGGCATACCCACACGAAACCGGCTAATTCTATAAAAGGAATCTTTTGTGAAATATAATGTTAGTTGACACCGCCTATGATATAGGCTATATGTGAATATATCTGTGAATACTATAGGTACCTACCTACTAATGTGTCATAATAAGTTCAGTGCATACGGAATGGATAATACTTTTGAAGAAGATATCCATCAATTATAGCCATTTTCCTGTAGGAAAGCCCAAGCTTCTACTAGGAGATACTTCCGCGGGCCAAACATTTGAAAGATTCGGAGTACTACAGAGACAACGACGAATGCCTCAGCCAAATCGGCAAAGAAGTTCGGTTTGCAGGGCACACAAATGCCACTCTTTGTGTGCGTAACGTTGCGACACGAATCGCTGACTTGAATGTGTGTGCGTTACATTGGTCGTCACAGCACAGTCACAGATATTATAATACTGTCTGAGCATACAATCACTATGTGTCTTCGTTGAATATAAGACTAGTTTTTACCGCTTCCTACAGAGTGGACGATAGCCCAACGGGTTAGATGCCAGACTAATGACTTTGAGGTATTGAGTTCGATCCTCTATCAAGGAGGGAAAAAGCATGGTGATGTTTTTTTTTAGATACTTTTTTTTAATTATTATTGATCAGACCAAATATTTATTCTAGATTAAGGGCCGGTTTCACCACTGCTGATGAAGCCTATCTGCCAGTTAAACTTAGATTTTTGTATGGCGTTATTTGACAGATAGGCTTTATCAGCATGTGGTGAAACCAGCCTTATTTTTTTCATAATAAAACAAAATTATATTTCGTCCTAATAATAATTTATTACTAGTTTGTTATAATAAACTACACTTAATTTACTTATTTTAGTTTTAGTCAGACAAGGACAGATGTCGCAGTTGATGATATATAAGCTATGAATCAACATGCTAAGCAATTAGAAATTATGTGATAACTTCTAACCTGAAGTAGCAATAACATCATAGACATATAAATCACCTTATCTTATGATAACACAAAGCTTTCACATATTAATGGTTATGTTTTATTTAATATCTTAGTGGAGCTCCTTCTCTTACTATTATTTGTTGTAGTCTACTTCTCATGCCAGTGACCATATTCCAACACATGTCAGTGCCTCGCATTATCTCCCAGGTTGAAGTAACAACTTCATCTAAATTAGACCTAGATCTCACATTCGATGGATCCCAATTGAGCACCATATGTCCCCATAGATTTTCGATGGGGTTTAAATCAGGGCTTTTAGAAGGCCAGTCAATAACTGTCAAGGATTCTTGCTTGTTAAACCATTCTTGCACAATATGGGCGCGATGCACAGCGCAATTGTCATGGACAAAGTATATATGCTCATCCGGATATACAGTTCGTACGGTTGGTAACATGACGTTCTGTAAAATATCCAAGTATCCTTGAGCAGTGTTGCGAGCACTCACTTGCACTAATTCACCGGGGCCCATCGACGACATCCATCCCCAATATCCCAAAGTAATACGGCCACTACACCTGCACGGTAGAATGTTTGCTAAACTATATCGTTCATTATTTCTTCTCCACAGTATTTTACGCCCATCCTTGTCTGATCTAAAAGTCTTTTCATCACTAAAAACAACAACATTATTACACCAATCAAAGTCCAAATATTCACGGGCAAACCGCACTCTGTCTTCACGATGCTCATTAGACATCATAATCTTCTTCGCTGGTCTCCGACATCTTAAACCATCAGCTCGTAAGTGATTGCGAACTGTTTGTAGTGTTACATTATGAAGTGTCGCCGTAGACCGGGTGCTGGCAAACGGATTGCTGTTATGCGCTGCAATGATGTCGCGATGGCGATCAGATGCAGCTGTGTAGGCTACAGGCTGTGGGCCTGGTCGACGACTTTCAACATGTCCAGAATCTGCATACCTATGAACCCACAGTTGCACTGTTCTTCTCTGTAAAATAAGAAAAAAATACAATGAAGTAGTAACACAAGGTATAATTATAATCATAATTTATAAAAAACCTTCAAATTTATTTTTTATATGCATAACTCACCGATATCATTAAACGTCGTGCTATCTCGCTAATTGAAATGTTTTGTTCATACAAAACAATGATTTCCGCCTTTTTAAAAGTGGATAGATGACTTTCCATGATAGATAACAAATCTCAATCACAATTTACAAGGAACGAAATGCAATACAACTAATGCTGAGAGCGCGCAGACGCAAAACAATTTTAAAGAGGGTAGCTGTTACATTTTAAATAAAGAAGGTAGACTATGGCCTTTTTACCGGGCAAGTTTACAACTCTTCGAACTCTAGTTTGGTTAAACAATTGTAATCAATTTATATTCGATGCTATGTGAATTTAATAATACTCGTAGC
Organism: Argyresthia goedartella; assembly: GCA_949825045.1. Lineage (NCBI taxonomy): Eukaryota > Metazoa > Arthropoda > Insecta > Lepidoptera > Argyresthiidae > Argyresthia > Argyresthia goedartella. The sequence goes on from OX463814.1 coordinate 5,716,487, forward strand.
TTCTAAAAAATAATTTCCTTTGAGGGATCGAACCTTTATCTACATATCGTAATTCTAGCACCTAATCCACTAGGCTATCGACTACTTTGCATAAAGCTGTGAAGACTTGCGTCATAATCAATGAATGTATGGGATCAGAAAAACGCACACAGACGCGACATTAACACGAATACTGTGTTAGTGTGCATTGCTAATCGTAGCTATTGGCAACGTTACGCACACAAAGACTGGTGTTTGTGTGCCCTGCAAACCGATCTTCTTTGTCGTGTGTACTTATATAGAAATAAAAATATAAATTTATTTATCCCATTTAACTTATGTACATAAATTGTAGGAGTCAGTCTTAGGTCTATTATTAGGTAAAATATATCTTGATGAACATCCAACTCCTAAACTAGTATTACCTGTATCTTAGGTATTTCGAATCATTATTCGAATGGCTTCGGACATGAAAGTCGAACAGGAGCTGGTGTGTTACTACTCCGTCAACATCCTACAACGATCGAAACGATATAAACTTTCTTCGCGCAGCGCTAAAACAAGAAACAAAAGAAAATAAAATCTGACAATATATCTTCACAAACAAAGATAATCTAAAAACATGACCGTAAAAACTACGGCGATCACTACTAGTTCTTGGTTGAAGCAGCACAGAACAGAGGCAAATTTATATCTTCAGCGGTAAAAAATACCGAATCCTGGAAACAGATTCTGAATATGTTGAGGAAACTGTGCCTTCACCCACGACGGCCCCGACAGGTCAGGCAAAACAAAAGACTAGAATAGAAAGAATAAAATAGAATAGAAAATTGTTTATTCACTAAGCCACATTACACGACAAAGAAGAGGAACATACAGAGACAAGTTATAAGCAGACAAAAATAATAATAAACAAACAAAAGTAGTACAACAGAGAGATTACTATACGACGTGGAAAGCAGCAGTGAAACGGTACGGCTCAGCATATGTTACAGGTTGTCCGTTACGCTGATATTCTGCCGGATTGGTATGTGTGAGTCAGTGTACATGCTGTTGTGTATAGTTTGCAATAAAATTTGTGAAATACTTACAAATTATGAATATTGATACAAAAACAAGACATATATGTCACTTTTAGATAGTCAAAACCGTTAGTTGATAAACTAACGCATTAGTTTATCAACTGTCGATAGATAGTAAACGAAACCGACAAGGTAGAATTTACGTTTATTTTGATCTTACATGTCAACCTGACACGAAGACTTTTCGGGGGCTTCTCCCGCTTAAAATTTAAAAAAAATTAGCTGGAGGAGTGGCGGAGGGAGTTTGTTTCACATATTTGGTGGCCAGATACCTGAAGCTACCACGAAACGTTGCGGTGGCGTGTCGTGGCATGGTCAAAATACTTGCTGTGGTTCTGCTGGGGTGATGACGTGGTACCCTCCAGGTAAGCTTGTCATATAGGTACTCTGGTTTTCCACTCTTAACGACATCAAATAGGAGGGAGGCTAGTAGTTTTACTATAATGCTTTTAAGCTGAATAGTTGGTCTATTGAATGCCCTACCTCCTAGTGTTCATCCTTCACACATGCTTTTGCGCTACCCGGTACATAAGCTGAGTTTATATTGCTGGGTTAGAAGACCTGAGTCTTTTGTGAGCACGAGTGCTTACCCCAGAAACGGACTTTTTCTGATTAAATCTAAACTCAGAATTAGACGGTGCCCGAGAAACTCTGGCTGGGATCGGTGCCATTCATTCAATCATTAATTAATTGTTTAATAGGTACACCAAATACAGTACAGTATATTTCTCATAACAGGGTAGTCATACCCATATTTCATTCCCAGCTTACATACAGTATACAACTGTGTAGCGTGAGGAGGTACCCATATTTTTCAGTTCATATGCCGCGTTGCGTAAAAGCGGGATTTGTTGCATCGCGATCCAGAGTGGTGTGAAGCACAAAACACGGGTTTCCTTTACAATGTGCTACCCACTTCGCATCGGAAAATTTATGCCACGTCACAGGAATTCACAGGATTTCCACTTGAATATTCATAACTAGGAGATGGTAATACGTACAACGCGCCGCTCGCGTATGTTATTCGAGCTACAAATATAATATTGACGCAGCATTAAAACTCAGTGTTGGCACCGTGGAAATCAAATGAATGCTGGAAAAAATGAGAGTTGCTTGCTTCGTCGACACATTTCGTCTCACGTTTTCTTTTCTTGTTCATTATTTATTCTATGGTAATATTTTGTGTTGAATATAGTACGTGATATGGTTGTTTTGTGGGAGCTTGATACGGGTGTAAACCCAAGACAATGAAAGCAGCGTCTTTTTTATATGCAAGCAGATATGATTATACCGTACACCTACGAGTATTCTATAAAAAAACAATAAAGAATCAGTAAACCGTTCACTGACGACTGATTGTGTTCGTGTTCTGTATTTGGCATACGTCAGGAGCATCCTCGAAGATTGCTGTAAAATTTGGAGCCCTCAGTATACAGTGTACTTATGTCAACATGATAAAAAGACTAAAGAAAATAAATCTGAGATATCTAAGTTTTGTGACGGATTTCATACTGACTATTATGTAGCGCAATGCCGTTGTCCTATAATCTATATACGCTTACTATATAACGTCTGTCATATTATTTTACAGTCGAAACTCTACTCAGGCTAAAAGCTCCGTCACACCACACTTTTCAACGAACCCTTGCTCGAACTGCCTGCCACGCACATATAAATCATTTTTTTCAGAGTTGGACGTCTCGTCCACCGATTGCCGGGCGTTTTTAAACGACGAGTGACGAAAATAGTGACGGAAGCAATTGCTGTCAATTAATTTAATAACTTATTGTAATTGATGATGATGATGATGTCCTCCACGACGTATCCGTCGACGGCGACACCATGTCAGTTTCTGGCATGCGCTCGGAGGTGACTTGCAAAGCCGAAATTGGTTTTGAACGTGCGGCTGCATATGTTGCACTGTAACTGTCCGCTTGTATTGTAGGTGTAATTATAGGAGACCTTGGGGCGAGTCTTTCGATCTTGGCGTTTGGCGTCGAGTTCTTCAAGACGGGCATCTTCAAACTGCTGAGTTCCTTTTTTGATTGAACAACGCCACTCTGGTCTCATCAAGGCCATCTATTATCTATCTATCTATTCTATCTATTCTACAAAAAACAGCGTCGCCGTCGTCGACGAGGAGACACCTCGCAGCTCAGCAGCGCGAGCACCGCGCCGCTCGCTGTCCCTGCTGAGGCGTGTGTCATGCCGCAAGCCGCCCCGAGGGCCGCGCCGTTCGCCGTTGCGCACGTTGCGACGCTCGCTGCCGCGAATGCCGCGCCAACCGCCGCCACGTGCATCAAACCGCACTCCAACACGTGTGTCCCGCCACTCACCTCCACTCGTATACCGCCAGCTACCAAAATATGTGCTCAGAGAAAAACTCTGTTGTTCTCCGACAAAGTAGGTGCAGGATTTGGGACTCTATTACATAACCGGCCTAACCAAAAAGTAACGAACATTTGCTGTCCAAATAGTTCATTTGTAGATCTAGTGAAGATGATTAGTCGCGGTATCTATGATGAGTACAGCACTATTGTAATTATGGTAGGAAATCATTCAAACATTAGTCGGAATGATTTGAATAAAAGTGTTGAAACACTTCTAGACTTACATAGTAGGATGAAATGCAAATTTATACTATGCAATTTTCCATATGCCTGTAATTTGACAGAACTACAGAACAAATCTGTGCATAGAACTACAGAACAAATCTGTGCACAGCGATGCTATTTTATATTTCGACATGAATAATTTTATTCATAACTTTACTCTGACACGGGATACATTGTACCTGTCTAATAAATATAGAAAATTAGTAGCTACTTTGTTAGCTTATAATATATGCGACGCAGCTATAGTTGGTTTAACTAAGTTCAACTTGACATCAGCTTATTTTAAGAGTAATATGACATGCACCCCTATTGGGAATTCACCTGTTAATTATACTTTGCATGCAACATTGGAATCTGTTCCAAGTAATTTAAATTAGTTCATAAGACAATAGAGGAAATCTCTAGCATACAAGAGCCACTAAATATGTCAAAATGTAAGCCCCAGTTAAATATTGCCCATCAAAACATCCAGGGGCTACCTGGCAAAGAACTTGTATTAGAATTATTTCTAAAAAAGTCTGACATTGATATTATTTGTGTTACTGAACACTGGTTGAAGGAAAATATGATGTCTTTTAACATAAATAATTACAAAATTGTCAGTTGTTACAATAGAAAGACTGCTGATAGAGGTGGTTCTTTAATCTTAGTGAAAAATAATATTAAGGTGAAACAACGGAAAGATATTCTTGCACTTACTGTTGAAAGACAAATAGAGGTATCCTGTGTTGAGTTAGATAGCCATATTATTATTTGTGTCTACAGGCCACCGAGGGATGAAAAAGGCCATGGTAATTTCGAAATATTTGAGAAAATTATGGAGGAAGCCCTCATTAAACTTTGTAATAACAGAAAAAGGTTAATTATTTGTGGCGATCTTCATGTAGATCTGCTTGTAGATAAAACACTGAAGCGACGACGATTAATAACTCTGTTCAAATCATTTAATTTATGTCATGTATTTCTAGAGCCGACTAGAATTACACTTACCAGCCAAACTTGCTTAAATAACGTTTTTTGTGACTGTGCATTCACAAGTAAAAGTGTAATTAACTGTTTACCCTCCGATCACAGTGGTCAAACAGTTTCATTCCCAATTACTATTAAGGATAAGACTGGTCCATCATTTTATAGGCCTATTACATCCCATAGACTAGAGACATATACGAAAAACTTAGATATAAACTTGCCAGTACCGGATTTTAATGAACAGAACCCAAACAAAATCTACTCAGACTTCTTCAACATTATTCAGACAGAATTCAATAAAGTTTTCAAATTAAAGAAAGTCAGTGACTACAACGGTAAATCTAAATTTAATGACTGGGCAACGTTTGGAATTCGTAAAAGTAGAGTTATCTTGTATGACCTTTATGATCCAAAAACCTATAACTTTGATCGAAAATTTCATGACTATGTTAAAAAATATTCCAAAACTTTCAAGTTGGTTTGTAGAACTGCAAAAACTTTACACATTAATAGAAAAATTCAAAATTCAAATAATAGAATGAAAACAGTTTGGCAAATAATAAACCGCGAAACTGGCAAAGTTATACCACGGGACAGTGATTTCTGCCTAAAGATAGGTGATGATGTTGTTAAATCCAACGCTGATGTTGCTCGAGCTTTTGAAACATTCTTCACCAATGTACCCGTACTCACAACGGACCGTCTAAATTCATCTCCATTTGAAGCAGAGACTTTATTAAAAAATAACACTAGCGTCAGTAATGTATATTTAAAATTTCATCATGTATATCCCCAGGACATTGTCAAAACATTTAAATTACTAAACTTAAAAAATACGGAAGACCTGTGGGGTATATCAGTCAAAGTCATTCGTTCAGTAATTCTAGTTATAGCCCCACACTTAGCTTATCTATTCAATAAATGTGTTGACGATGGGGCTTTTCCAGACCTCATGAAACACAGTAAACTTATACCGCTGTTCAAATCGGGAGATAAGGGCGATCCTTCAAATTTCAGACCAATATCTGTTCTTCCAACACTAAGTAAAATATTTGAAAAGATTATACTCAATCAATGCTCTCACACTTCAACCGTACAAAACAACTCCACGCTAAACAATTTGGTTTCACTAGGGGTAAATCGACTACGGATGCAGGTATTACCCTTGTATCTCATATTTATTCTGCATGGGAGGCCGCACAGGATGCTATCGGAGTTTTTTGCGACCTGTCGAAGGCGTTTGATTGTGTTAATCATAATACGCTATTAATTAAATTAAATCATTACGGAGTTAGAAATAAAGCGTTGGATCTACTAAGATCATACCTAAGCAATAGAATTCAAAAGGCAGAAGTTAACGGCGTAAAATCTGATGGATCGGGTGTTAAAATTGGCGTTCCACAAGGTTCTATATTAGGCCCTTTCTTATTCCTGGTATATATTAATGATCTGCCTTTAATGGTGGAGAAATTAACTGACATAGTGTTGTTTGCTGATGATACTTCAATGGTCTTCAAAATTGAAAGACAAAAAGGAGATTTTGATGATGTTAATGGTGTATTGTCTTTAACCTTGAATTGGTTCACAGTTAATAATTTATTGTTAAACGCTTGTAAAACCAAGTGTATTAAATTCTCACTTCCAAATGTCAGGCAAGTTGAGACCAGTTTGGTGTTAGACAACAGCACGTTAGAATTGGTAAATGATACGAAGTTTCTTGGAATAACCATTGATACCAAATTGCAGTGGGGACCCCACATAGATAAATTGGCTGGTAAATTAAGTTCTGCGGCTTACGCTGTTAGGAACATTAGACAAAGCACGGATGTGGCTACATCTAGGCTAGTATATTTTAGTTACTTTCATAGTGTGATGTCCTATGGTATCTTGTTGTGGGGGAAAGCAGCGGATATTCAAACTATTTTTATTTTACAGAAAAGAGCTATTTGAGCAATTTATAATTTAAAACGAACAGACTCCTTAACAGAGCTTTTTAAAGAAATTGACATACTAACAGTAGCTAGTCAATTTATTTTTAAAAATATAATGTATGCACGCAAGAACCTTAAGACATTTTCCAAACTTAGCGACAGCTGTAATGTTAACCTAAGAAATAATCACAGACTATGTGCGCCCCGTTTTAGACTCGCGAAGGTTAGCAATTCTTTCAAGGGTCAGTGCATTCTCTACTACAATAAGATACCTCTGGAGATTTTGAAATTGCCATTTGAGCAATTTAAAAAGCATGTTAAAGCGACTTTGTCGAAAAAGGGATATTACAATGTTCAAGATTACTTAAATGACAGGACTGTATGGGGTTAATCTGGCTCAATACAGACCTTGCTGTTAATAATTTTGTAATTATTTATTCCTGCTTATTAATCATAACAATTAAATTTTTCATATTTGTATTAGTTAAGCACAACCAATTTTTAAAAGAGATCTAAAAATAAATCTGTGGGAGTTTCTACGCCCTTCTTCTCCCACAGTGGTCCAATGTAGAGAAGAGGCAAAAAATGACGTTTGCTAAGTATATGTAAATATCTACAGTAATAAAGTACTTTGACTATTGACTACATCTACCTCCCATGTATTATGAGACATACCGCAGGACTTTAGTACCAGGCTTCCGTTTTCCACCGGAGGGTTCTGCGTAGAAAATGGATTTGGGCAAACGTGACGCATCCATGCATACAAGGTGTCCATACCATCTTAACTGCCCCTTCATCAGGAGACATTCCATGCCGGAGATATTGGAACGACGTAGAATCTCGGAGTTCGGGACATGATCCTGCCATTTTACCCGTAATATTGCTCAAAGACATTTCAAATGAAAAGTGTCCAATCGCTTGATATCTGCTTTATATAGACACCATGACTCCGAAGCATACAGCAAAAGGGGTAGTATTATTGCTTTATATAGGGATAGCTTCGTTTGTAGATTGTGCCGGCACATACGCCGGCCACAGATATGCGGAAATATCTATTTCCACGTAATGTTAAGATAAGTGGACGACAGTCACAGATAAGGTATATTTATATTCATCACGTAGTTTTGTAGTAAGTTGTATATAAGCTTAGTATATCCCATAATAAAATAGTCTAGTATAGTCTCGTATTTGCGCGCACCTCAAGCCTTTTACTTTACTCTCGAAGATGTCGCTCTCCTTATAATTGCCTCTGGCAAAGTGGTGACCCGACTTTTGAACATCAGCAACCTTCGGTAATAGCAGCATGGACCCAGCCACGAAGAAAAGTCCGTGTGCTGCCACCTTAGAAGTGCAGCAAGAAGCACTTCGTCCAAGATCGCCGAGCCCCGACTTCAGTTTGCATACATATTTCAAACCACGCTGCAGAACTCCATAATCAAGACCCCACCCAAACCAAGACGACATCAAGCAAGCCATGACCGGACCAGATCTGAAAACGGACCAGAAGCCAAAAGGTTTCAACTGAAGATTTCCCGCATCGAACTCAAGATACCGCAAGAATAATGAACCGATAATCAGCTGACTGCTGATTTATCAAAATGGAGCTCGCACCAGCAGAAACGAACGCGTCGGCAAATTCATTCACAGCAAGCAGCTTTTCAAGTTCAAGACATAGGAAGCCGTTCCAGCCCCCAGAAGAGTATTGAAACATCATCGATATACCTAATCACCCAGGAAGAACATCGCACGAAGTATAATCAAATCACTGAAGAGAGAGAGAGAGAGAGATACATATATATATAAACGATTGGTGTACAAGATGTGCCCTATGTTGCCAAATCCCAAGGTTTTTAGGCACACAAATATCATCAATCGACAACTTAATATTCACTCAAGAGTGAAAAGCACGCACGTACATATGACGTACGAGATCATTGACTGCCTACAGCCAAGGTTACAGATTTAATGCTGACACTGATTCAGCACAATCATCCTTGTATAGGTACGGTCGCAATTATAAACAAACAGTGATTACAACTTCAACGACGTGCGGTGTAAATTGACTCATCGATTCCTGAAAAAAAAATACGGGCGGCTGCAGCATCAGACGACTCTCCTGCGGATCTTTTCTTAGTTATAGGTTAGGATAGTTTACCAACCGCGAAGCCCCATTATCCTAGTGTTTTTCTGTTTTCCAGTTTTAAGTTTATTTTATGTAGTGTGCGGCCAGACACAAGACTCGCCTGTAGGTAAATATTATGTAATTCTTTAAACTTATGTAGAATTCACATAACCGTAGTTCCTTTACTTTCCTAATTCGTGTAAGAGTTACCTTTAGATTAAGTTGAAATATGCTCTATTACTGTCTAGTTTTATTTAACAATAACTTTCCTTATATATAAAAATAGATTAAGTTAAAGTATGCACAATAAAGATCTGGTTTTATGTTTATTAAAATACTACTAGTTATTATTGCAGTTGATATAAGTTTGTTATGTTATCTAACTTAGATTTTTTCCATTGTTATAAGTACATTCATTTATTTTTTTCCCTAAAGGGGGGAGTATCTGTGCCGGCACATACGCCCGCCACAGATATGCGGAAATATCTATTTCCACGTAATGTTAAGATAAGTGGACGACAGTCACAGATAAGGTATATTTATATTCATCACGTAGTTTTGTAGTAAGTTGTATATAAGCTTAGTATATCCCATAATAAAAAAGTCTAGTATAGTCTCGTATTTGCGCGCACCTCAAGCCTTTTACTTTACTCCCGAAGATTTTACTCCCCTCAGGGCAAATAGATGGAGGTCGTGGGATTTCCAAACTCTTGATGTTACAATTGATGAATAGAGGTAATTACCTCTCTATTTCTTTCACCCAAATACAACCACTCACACACCAACTCACATTTTACTTCTACTACTCACATTCTACTACATCTCAGTTTGATTTGTGTTTGTTGGTATCTTATAAATTAATTAAAATACTAATATCGTAATTTAACTATCCTACAGATTACACATTTTTTAACTTCCGAAGATCGCCGATAAAGTCAAACCCTCACTTTAGCTAACAATAGTTTATTCACTGAATTCCACAGAAATTCCACACAGTACTATGACTTGAGTCGTATAGACTTCAACACAATTTTAGAGCTCTTGACTCCCCTAGAACTCACGATCGACCGAGCGTGTTTACGTGATGTGGGTGTTTTTGTACGAATGGCTGAGTAAACGACTGAATGAACTACATCAGTCGAAAATCTGAAAAACTGGTGAACTTTTTTTTAAATCTTTTAATTTACTCTTTCCAAAGTGTAGAATTGGTTGCAGTACCTAGTTAAATATTTTGTAACTCATTGAGCTGTCACACAATGGGGCAAAATCATAATCACAAAAACGAATTGACCTGTGATTGTGTTGCAAGTCAGGAAGGTACTTAATATGAGTTGTTTAAATGACCCTTTACGCTAATCAGGCATAAAGCGACAGGGCCATATTAAGGCGTTGAAGTTTGTATGAGCTGGTCTTATTTACTTGACTTTACCTGAGCGAAGCCGCGGGCAATGGCTAGTTAGTTATGCTTGTAGTTACTATTCAGAGTCTACAGCCGTTGAAATTACATGCCAATTACATGAGATATATTATGAATTAACGAATGTTCGAAGATTGATTCAGATAAGGCGCATTGAAAATATTAAGTGATGGCATTGATCAATGCTATTGCTTTATTATAACAAAATAGAAGATAACTTAAAGTTTTATGGACTACCTATACATTATATTCATTTACATTTTATCCACAACGTCGTGCTAGAAGCTCAGTTGCTTTAGCCAGATAAAAAACATGAAAAATTTATATTACACACATACTTCAGTAAATACCTACTTCAAGCACTTAACGTCGGCGTTGTTATATGGCACATATTTTGCGTCATGAACTCATGATGCATATACCTAATTATATGGCTTTCAAATGGAGAATTATAAAACGAGTGAATAAAAAAGTAATTGAGCGAATGGCCTTGTACAGCTAAATACGAACAACCTCAAATGACAATATTGCCGCAAGCATGATTGGAATTTCACTTCCACCCATTTACTTAAATGGGTGTTGACTTTGCTAGTACATATTACAATATATTTACTGGTTTAACTTGTAAATAAGCAGAATTACCTTAAATAAGTGAAAAAAAAAAAAATTGAATTGCGCGAAAAAATAACTGAATTACGGTACAAAACAAATGGTAAGCCATCGCTTATTGGCTAAATAAAGACTGTTGTGACTACGTGAGACGTGTTAGGTTGAACATGTGAGAACGACAAAATCCAACATTCGTTTAGTATTTTATACTCGAATAAAATAAAATAAAGAATATTTTTCAGATTTCTAGTCGCGTAATTCAGTACTTTTGTGAGACAAACCAATTTTTGTCAATCAAAAACTGGATTTAAGTTCATATGTTTAAATACTACTCTCACATCTCAGTATATCAGTTTGCACTGCTACTTGAATGTTCTTCTTCTACTTTTCATGTATTGGGTAGTGGTTTGTCTGTCCCTCATGTGCTGTGGCTTAGAGCAAAATGAAACGGTCCCTCAAATGTAAAACAAGAGAGGCGCTGTGCGAGCATTCACTGGGCTTTGCTTGCTGTCATTGTGGGATACGACAGCTTTGAAACTTTACTAGTGAATAGTGAAAGAAACTCCGGTAGAGAACTTCAGCCGCACTTTGATACATTACTGGCTTTCATTGTTAATAACGATGCATTGTTTCATTCGTGTTAATGTTAATATGAATATTGTCTTTGTTATTATGTAGAAAAAAATATAATTCTGCTTCAGTTGAGTTCTATTGAGTATTTCCGTTGTTTTCATTCGGTTCAGTTCAGTATCGCGAAATTCTAATAATTAATTTTCGACAAAAATCGCGGTCCCAAAAATCCTCAACAAGAAAATTTCTGTCCTTGCGACGGAAAATAATGAAAAGATATAAATTTGGCTTGAGCAGGTGATTGTTGGGATAGGTTGGAACTGAGAAGAGGCAAAACCGGAGCGTAGCGAAGCGGGCGGAGTTAAAGTTTGATTTCACTCCTACTCTATTTGTACGATATGGCGATAACAAGTTGTTGTTATTGTGGTCTTTCGATTGCGATTAGTCACTCTCATCTAGCATTCGGTATCTAGCATCTAGTTCGGCATTTGAGTATTTAATTTTTAGGAGTTTTCTTTTATATTTCTCTACGATGAGAAATGATTGTTATACCTTTTTAATGTTTCCTATCAAAAACTTATGTGTCATGAATGATTTATGCTATTGATTATAAGGGTTTACACTATTTCCGTTAAAGGATTTAAGCCAAGCAATATTATTACATCACATTCTGCAATGCAACAGTGAACCATTTCCTTCGGACGTGACCAATTGCCTCCTCTATAGTCAATAGTCAATAGTCAATAGTCAAAGTACTTTATTACTGTAGATATTTACATATACTTAGCAAACGTCATTTTTTGCCTCTTCTCTACATTGGACCACTGTGGGAGAAGAAGGGCGTAGAAACTCCCACAGATTTATTTTTAGATCTCTTTTAAAAATAGTTTGTGCTTAACTAATACAAATATGAAAAATTTAATTGTTATGATTAATAAGCAGGAATAAATAATTACAAAATTATTAACAGCAAGGTCTGTGTTGAGCCAGATTAACCCCATACAGTCCTGTCATTTAAGTAATCTTGAACATTGTAATATCCCTTTTTCGACAAAGTCGCTTTAACATGCTTTTTAAATTGCTCAAATGGCAATTTCAAAATCTCCAGAGGTATCTTATTGTAGTAGAGAATGCACTGACCCTTGAAAGAATTGCTAACCTTCGCGAGTCTAAAACGGGGCGCACATAGTCTGTGATTATTTCTTAGGTTAACATTACAGCTGTCGCTAAGTTTGGAAAATGTTGTAAGGTTCTTGCTTACATACATTATATTTTCGAAAATAAATTGACTAGCTACTGTTAGTATGTCAATTTCTTTAAAAAGCTCTCTTAAGGAGTCTGTTCGTTTTAAATTATAAATTGCTCGAATAGCTCTTTTCTGTAAAATAAAAATAGTTTGAATATCCGCTGCTTTCCCCCACAACAAGATACCATAGGACATCACACTATGAAAGTAACTAAAATATACTAGCCTAGATGTAGCCACATCCGTGCTTTGTCTGATGTTCCTAACAGCGTAAGCCGCAGAACTTAATTTACCAGCCAATTTATCTATGTGGGTTCCCCACTGCAATTTACTATCAATGGTTATTCCAAGAAACTTCGTATCATTTACCAATTCTAACGTGCTGTTGTCTAACACCAAACTGGTCTCAACTTGCCTGACATTTGGAAGTGAGAATTTGATACACTTGGTTTTACCAGCGTTTAACAATAAATTATTAACTGTGAACCAATTCAAGGTTAAAGACAATACACCATTAACATCATCAAAATCTCCTTTTTGTCTTTCAATTTTGAAGACCATTGAAGTATCATCAGCAAACAACACTATGTCAGTTAATTTCTCTACCATGAAAGGCAGATCATTAATATATACCAGGAATAAGAAAGGGCCTAATATGGAACCTTGTGGAACGCTAATTTTAACACCCGATCCATCAGATTTTACGCCGTTAACTTCTGCCTTTTGAATTCTATTGCTTAGGTATGATCTTAGTAGATCCAACGCTTTATTTCTAACTCCGTAATGATTTAATTTAATTAATAGCGTATTATGATCAACACAATCAAACGCCTTCGACAGGTCGCAAAAAACTCCGATAGCATCCTGTGCGGCCTCCCATGCAGAATAAATATGAGATACAAGGGAAATACCTGCATCCGTAGTCGATTTACCCCTAGTGAAACCATATTGTTTAGCGTGGAGTTGTTTTGTACGGTTGAAGTGTGAGAGCATTTGATTGAGTATAATCTTTTCAAATATTTTACTTAGTGTTGGAAGAACAGATATTGGTCTGAAATTTGAAGGATCGCCCTTATCTCCCGATTTGAACAGCGGTATAAGTTTACTGTGTTTCATGAGGTCTGGAAAATCCCCATCGTCAACACATTTATTGAATATATAAGCTAAGTGTGGGGCTATAACTAGAATTACTGAACTAATGACTTTGACTGATATACCCCACAGGTCTTCCGTATTTTTTAAGTTAAGTAATTTAAACGTTTTGACAATGTCCTGGGGATATACATGATGAAATTTTAAATATACATTACTGACGCTAGTGTTATTTTTTAATAAAGTCTCTGCTTCAAATGGAGATGAATTTAGACTGTCCGTTGTGAGTACGGGTACATTGGTGAAGAATGTTTCAAAAGCTCGAGCAACATCAGCGTTGGATTTAACAACATCATCACCTATCTTTAGGCAGAAATCACTGTCCCTTGGTATAACTTTGCCAGTTTCGCGGTTTATTATTTGCCAAACTGTTTTCATTCTATTATTTGAATTTTTAATTTTTCTATTAATGTGTAAAGTTTTTGCAGTTCTACAAACCAACTTGAAAGTTTTGGAATATTTTTTAACATAGTCATGAAGTTTCGATCAAAGTTATAGGTTTTTTGATCATAAAGGTCATACAAGATAACTCTACTTTTACGAATTCCAAACGTTGCCCAGTCATTAAATTTAGATTTACCGTTGTAGTCACTGACTTTCTTTAATTTGAAAACTTTATTGAATTCTGTCTGAATAATGTTGAAGAAGTCTGAGTAGATTTTGTTTGGGTTCTGTTCATTAAAATCCGGTACTGGCAAATTTATATCTAAGTTTTTCGTATATGTCTCTAGTCTATGGGATGTAATAGGCCTATAAAATGTTGGACCAGTCTTATCCTTAATAGTAATTGGGAATGAAACTGTTTGACCACTGTGATCGGAGGGTAAGCAGTTAATTACACTTTTAGTTGTGAATGCACAGTCACAAAAAACGTTATCTAAGCAAGTTTGGCTTGTAAGTGTAATTCTAGTCGGCTCTAGAAATACATGACATAAATTAAATGATTTGAACAGAGTTATTAATCGTCGCTTCAGTGTTGTATCTACAAGCAGATCTACATTAAGATCGCCACAAATAATTAACTTTTTTCTGTTATTACAAAGTTTAATGAGGGCTTCCTCCATAATTTTCTCAAATATTTCGAAATTTCCATGGCCTTTTTCATCCCTCGGTGGCCTGTAGACACAAACAATAATATGGCTATCTAACTCAACACAGGATACCTCTATTTGTCTTTCAACAGTAAGTGCAAGAATATCTTTCCGTTGTTTCACCTTAATATTATTCTTCACTAAGATTAAAGAACTACTTGTCTTATCTATGGCACAATGAAGGTTCCGCCACAACAAATTTGACATTTTTATGCTTGAGATAGCTTTTCTTATCTTAGTTAGAATTTCGGTTAGGTAGAGTTAAACTGTTTTGATGTTCGATTTCATAGCCTTTCAATAATGTTCCTGTCAGTCCAAAACAGATACATGAACGAAAAAAAAAAATAAGGTATTTTGATTAGCTTTGGGAGAGATTCCCAATATATAATAAGTTGATTCCCAATAACTTCTTCTCAAACTTCTTCTTAGACTTTGTAGCTCTCCGCCCAAGTTGATTCTATAATTCGCAAATGAAAAATCCCACTTCATAAAACCTCTCAGAGACTGGACAGAAATGCCAATACCAAGGCCTGAGTACGGACAATTGGGGGTTATATGAAAAGTTTTGATTACAGTACCGGCAGCTATGTAAGCCGGAATCCGATGTGCCGGATCGATGTTTTGTTGTCTAATATAGGAAGACATTTCTGCAGCACAATTCCCATAAACTTACTCCGGTTGCCATTTTGATTTATTTTTGTTTCATTTTATTGGCGGTTTATCAGTGACCAAACACTGTGGTCAAAACCATTTATCCAAACACTGAACTTGTCTTGTGAAAAACCATCATATCCTAGTGTTACATCTTAATTAATAGTTTGGTAGGTAGCTGTGGTTACTTAATTAATAGCACGTGATGCATATTATCTAAATTAGGTCTTTGAGCATCCCATTTTAATCATTATGTGTGTTTTTTAAACTATTTACAACAACCGACCAATAAACTAAAATACCGCCAAATTATTTAAGTTTCAATAAAAAATTATTTACTATTTTAGCTATAAATTTAATTTTTAACCAAAATCCTAAGCGTCGTTGTACTGCTTTCAGAATACATGGTAAACAAAACATAACAACGCATTTTCTTTGACGTGTGATTCCAATAAAGACGACCGATTTTTCGGTCGGTTATATTAGAATCAGACTCTCACGATTGATTGCAAAATTTCTGTATCGAAAGTTAAGCTTTCCTGGCATATGCAGAACACAGGTTCGTTCGTTTCGAACATTAACAATAATGGTTGAATGAAATGTATTTTCCCCGGGAGTTGTATATTAAAAGATTTATAGGTTTCTAGAATTTTGGCGCGTTTGTGTGCTATTTGCGTGAAAAACCTAACATTGTGTTGACAATTTGGTTAGAACCTAATTTAACCAATATGGACCGGAATAACACTACAGGTACATTAGTGTATGATGCATTAGTAACTGGATTCTAAATCCCCGTGCAAACCTGAACAAAGTACTGAAACACGCTAGTCCCGTGAAAAACATCAGGTGATAATAATAATAAATAATGTCTTAAAAGTCGGGGGCAATCTATTTTGGCCTCACTACGGCAATACAACTCGTGTGTATAAGTATGTTTTAATTACAGTAAATTGTTCTCTGCCATTATACGTGAGTAAGTTCACTTCAGTTAAATATCCTAGTAGCGTTTGGTTACCCCGATATCCATTAGTATAAACTGTAGAACGACAAAAAGCCACTTTCAACTGATTGCACCAATTCATCACGCAATAGTTCGTGTTTGTTAAAATATTTCAAATTGTATTGATGAATCTGTCTATTGCTTGATACAATATGTCGAAATCTATGTATAGGTATATTTGGTGATGCTACGTTTATTTTGTATTGCATACTACTTACATTATTTGCAATTCAAGAGGTATATGTACCATTTTATTTTAGAAAAATCTACCTATAATCCATATAAAGCCCTGAAATGCCATTGTTAATAAACATCAGTGAAACCAAGATAGCTAGGACAATAAGGGACTTGCGAACTTTCCCAGTGTCTCAGATATTCTAGTATAAATAAATATCTGTCGCATTTACAAAAAAGTTAAGGTTAAGTTAAGTAACCTAAACGTTTTGACAATGTTATACATGATAAAGTTTAAAATCTATCTTGCTGACGCTAGTGCTGTTTTTTAACAAAGTGTCTGCTTCATATGGTATGTGAGTTTAGAAGCTCTGTTGTGAGTAAGGGTATATTGGTGAAGAATGTTTCGAAAACTCGAGCTACATCAGCGTAACATCATCACATACCTTTAAGCAGAAATAATTGACCCTAGGTTTCACTTTGCTAGTTTCACCATTTATTATTTACCAAGCCGTCTTCACTTTATTGTTTTTGTTTTTTTTCTATCAAAATGTAAATATTTTCTATCATAGTCTTAGAATTTTTCTATCAAAGTTGGTGGGTGGTGGGTCTTGGTTTTTTGTTCATATAGGTGATGCAAGATGTCTCTACTTTTGAGAATTCCAAAAGTTTGAGAAGTCAAAAAATTTCGATTTAAAGTTATTGTAACTGACTTTTTAAATATGTATATAGTTTGTTTATGTATATATCTACTAGTTGAAGAGCGACCATTTTGTTACCGCGATGTAGGCTTTCAATACATATCGGGATGCAGCCTGTGTAGTCTCAGCTCTCAGGGTAACGACATATTTTGCCACTTTGGAAGGGTCTGTCTGTCTCTTTAACGTTTCACTTTGAGGAAAAATGGTTTCATAAACCTCAACGTCATTATTAAAGCCCTATCTATAGACACCTCACACATTATAGGTTTGATGAAAAAAAATATGTTTTGTTTTCAGTTCCATGTAATAATTTATATATGAATTTGTATAATAAAAAGCCCCCTTTAATTATTTTAATTTTGAAATTTTCGTCTAAAAATCGTAAAGTGGTTTACAAAATACAACAACTGTGTTGTTTAAACAGTTTCTGCATAAAGTTGCTGTGACATACGGATGGACGGACGGTCGGACAGACGGACTTGACGAAACTATAAGGGTTCCTTGTTTCTCTACAGAAAGAGACTGGTCAGAACAGTGATGGGGTGAGTATCAATCTAAGTATGGTATCGCCATTGATAAAAATGTTATCACACGTTGTTTGTATACCTTAGGTTGTTATAGACATCATTCTGAACAACTTCAACTTATAAACCGAAATAATCAGAGCAACTTTATTTTTAAATTTTCCATCAAAAGCAGCTGATCGCCCGGCTTAAAATGTTAAGTGGAAAATAAAATTGCTCTGAATCTAAAACAATGTCCTAAGTACAATAGATAAACATATCCTTAGATAAACATAAAATGCACGTAACGTGTACGTGCGATTTCTTCATATCCCTTGAGAGATTTGGGTTTCCAACAATTCATGACCTAGGTACACTTTTAACACCAACATTTTTATAGATTTTCGGTAAGTACAAATAAAGCTTTTTAGTGTCTTGTTTACAAAATAACTATTAATAATTTCATTTTTAAGGGCCCATTGAACAACGTGATTAAAACAATGTGTGTAAAAATTTAATTTACAACCGTTTTTAATAAATAACCATCCAAACATCGTCACTTTCAATGATAATATAACATATATAGTTGGATTCATGCCAGATCAGCACTACAGCAATTACTCTCTAATCCCCTACATCGTTTTTAAGGTGACATTACTTATTCTCTTTGAGGCAATATATCTCGTGTTGCTGTTTGTGTAAAGCTTTATTACTTGTGTTTGGTCCGAGGGACATTTTTCAACCGCTTAACACCCCGTCGCACTTTGCAAACTTAAGCAAATTTATTCGGGCTTAAACGAAGGCGTTTGGGAAGAGCTCCTGTTTGATCGCCGAAGGTATTCAGAGGAAATTCGACGTTTTCGATATTATTAAGGGCTCCGGAATGAACATTTCTTCCTGTAGGGAGCTCCAGTTAGCGTCGCCAATTTGTTTGTCGTTTGTCTCAATTTGGACTGTTGTTTATTTTTGCTTGGATTTAAGATAAGAGTATCAGAAATTAAATAGGCCTCGATCGATAAGGATAATCGTTCAGTCTATTATTTTAAAACATATATATGTCACCGTAAGATAGTCAAAACCGTTAGTTGATAAACGAACGCATTAGTTGATCAGCTATATATAGAAAGTAAACCAGACCACCAGGGCTTAGAATATACGTTTCTTTTGTTCTTACATGTCTTCGCTGCGCTCGCACCCTCTAGTCTTCGCCTAAGCTACCGCAGTGATTGCCCTGGTATTTCGTTTGCAATTAAGTTTAAACCAGTTTACTATTTATCGGTTTTAGCCGTTAGTTTATCAACTAACGCTTCATATAGTAAGCAGTAGGCTACAGTTTACTATCTGTCGATAATTGACCAACTAACGAGAAAAAAAACATTAGTTTATCAACTAACGGTTTTGACAATCTTACGGTGATATATATAAGATCCACTGAAGAAAAGCCTTCGTACAAAATCAGATATCTACTTAAAACTATATGTTCTGTAATACCAAGCAGGCATTTGCAAATCAAGAGATCAAATATTTTCGCTCTCTCTGCCCTGTTTTCAGAAAACTATTGAAGCACGCTGTAGTCCTTTTTTCCTTAGATGCAAACGCTATTTAAGTCCAAAGCCTGTTATAAAAATTACTCTCAGCTCTGAGATTTATCTCAGCTATGTAAGAATGAGGCTTATTCCACATGCACGTTTTTTCACCGTGAACCGCAAACTCAAGCTCAAACTCAAAAGTACTTTATTACTGTAGATATTTACACATACTTAGCAAACGTCATTTTTTGCCTCTTCTCTACATTGGACCACTGTGGGAGAAGAAGGGCGTAGAAACTCCCACAGATTTATTTTTAGATCTCTTTTAAAAATAGGTTGTGCTTAACTAATACAAATATGAAAAATGTAATTGTTATGATTAATAAGCAGGAATAAATAATTACAAAATTATTAACAGCAAGGTCTGTGTTGAGCCAGATTAACCCCATACAGTCCTGTCATTTAAGTAATCTTGAACATTGTAATATCCCTTTTTCGACAAAGTCGCTTTAACATGCTTTTTAAATTGCCCAAATGGCAATTTCAAAATCTCTAGTGGTATCTTATTGTAGTAGAGAATGCACTGACCCTTGAAAGAATTGCTAACCTTCGCGAGTCTTAAACGGGGCGCACATAGTCTGTGATTATTTCTTAGGTAAACATTACAGCTATCGCTAAGTTTGGAAAATGTTGTAAGGTTCTTGCGTACATACATTATATTTTCGAAAATAAATTGACTAGCTACTGTTAGTATGTCAATTTCTTTAAAAAGCTCTCTTAAGGAGTCTGTTCGTTTTAAATTATAAATTACTCGAATAGCTCTTTTCTGTAAAATAAAAATAGTTTGAATATCCGCTGCTTTCCCCCACAACAAGATACCATAGGACATCACACTATGAAAGTAAC
Organism: Argyresthia goedartella; assembly: GCA_949825045.1. Classification (NCBI taxonomy): domain Eukaryota; kingdom Metazoa; phylum Arthropoda; class Insecta; order Lepidoptera; family Argyresthiidae; genus Argyresthia; species Argyresthia goedartella. Next base: position 5,736,734 of record OX463814.1, read on the forward strand.
TAAAATATACTAGCCTAGATGTAGCCACATCCGTGCTTTGTCTGATGTTCCTAACAGCGTAAGCCGCAGAACTTAATTTACCAGCCAATTTATCTATGTGGGGTCCCCACTGCAATTTTCTATCAATGGTTATTCCAAGAAACTTCGTATCATTTACTAATTCTAACGTGCTGTTGTCTAACACTAAACTAGTCTCAACTTGCCTGACATTTGGAAGTGAGAATTTGATACACTTGGTTTTACCAGCGTTTAACAATAAATTATTAACTGTGAACCAATTCAAGGTTAAAGACAATACACCATTAACCTCATTAAATTCTCCTTTTTGTCTTTCAATTTTGAAGACCAGTGAAGTATCATCAGCAAACAACACTATGTCAGTTAATTTCTCCACCATGAAAGGCAGATCATTAATATATACCAGGAATAAGAAAGGGCCTAATATGGAACCTTGTGGAATGCCCATTTTAACACCCGATCCATCAGATTTTACGCCGTTAACTTCTGCCTTTTGAATTATATTGCTTAGGTATGATCTTAGTAGATCCAACGCTTTATTTCTAACTCCGTAATGATTTAATTTAATTAATAGCGTATTATGATCAACACAATCAAACGCCTTCGACAGGTCGCAAAAAACTCCGATAGCATCCTGTGCGGCCTCCCATGCAGAATAAATATGAGATATAAGGGTAACACCTCCATCCGTAGTCGATTTACCCCTAGTGAAACCGTATTGTTTGGCGTGGAGTTGTTTTGTACGGTTGAAGTGTGAGAGCATTTGATTGATTAGGGTAAACCATGGCATCGCCCAGTAACTGGCACACCTAAGTGTTATTATCAAATAATAAGCGAATAAATAAAGTAACGCCATCTTTTATGTGTTTGTAAGTATATCTGATTATTCTTCGATAGTTTAGTTCCATTTCGTACTGATAGATGGACTTATACCCGCGCTGTAATTTTTCGAAGTCATTGCGGCGCAGGGTGTGAAAGAAAGTGCACGTTTCTATTTTTTTGCGTAAGGTGAAACAAATCGTATTCGAAATATTTCCTCGTAAATAAAAACTTTGTTGATACCACGCTCATGACAACGAAGAAAGAAAAGGTACGTATAATACGTATATTGTTTGTTTGTCGTTGATTTTGTTGGGTTTAAAATTTGTGGGGGGGTGCCAGTTACTGAAATATAGTTTGCTTTATAACTGGAAGGACCCTGCCAGTAACTAAATGCTTGCTCCTTTCTAATTTTAAGAGATTTGATACTTTCAATACATAGCTAATAAGATTTAATTTACTTTGCAAAAACTTTCAGTATGCTGAGACATTTCTTTCAGTAACTGTCAAGAGGTTGCCACTTACTAATTTTCATGTGCCAGTTACTGGATTATTGGATTAACATGCTTCTAATACATTTAAATTGATTATTTTATCTTCAGGGAAATGGCGAAAAAAAGACAATATACTAAAGACAACATAGACCAAGCTGTGAAGTATGTACAAGACGGAGGATGCAAGAGTACAGCTGCTAAGATTTTCGGAGTCCCCAGGAGCACTATTCAATTCAAGATAATCAATCCTGACACCAAATTCAAGTCGGGTCCTGATCCAGTTTTAAACGCCGACGAAGAGTTGACAATAGAAAATTGGATTATACAGCTGGCTAAGCAGGGATTTCCAAGAAAGAAGAAGGATATTACAGCTGTCATTCAGTCGTACCTTTATGAGAACCCTTTTAAAGACAACAAACCAGGTGATTGTTGGTTTAAAGCATTTCTAACACGGCATCCTCGCATAACTGCAAGGACATCTGAAGGGGTGCATGCCAGCGCATGTGTAGGAGAAAAAGACATCCGAAAATGGTTTGATCAAATATCAGAATATTTTACAGAACAAAATCTTACCCAGGTATTGGAAGACCCATCACGCATTTTCAACGCAGATGAAACTGGTTTTAACATCTGTCAAAAAACTGGAAAGTTTACGCAGAAACGGGTTCTAAGAATGTGTATGAGATCGAAAAAGCTTCATCAAAAGAGAACATAACAGTTATGTTTGCTTTTAGTGCCAGTGGATCAACATTAGATCCACTGGTGATCTATCCATACAAAAGACTACCTGAGAAAATATGCAGCAAGTTACCCCCCACGTAGGGCGTTGCAAGGAGCGAGAAAGGATGGATGACATCACAGGTATTCTACGAGTACATCGCAAACGTATTCTACCCGCAGCTTGTTAGGGACAACATCGCTTTACCTGTAATACATTTCGTAGATGGGCATAAAACTCATCTTTCGCAAGAAGTTACCACATTGTGTGTAGAACTTGGCATACACCTGATTGCCTTATATCCAAATGCGACCAGAATTCTCCAGCCCGCCGATGCAGCTGCATTTAAACCCATTAAGTCAGCTTGGCAAGAAGGTTTGAGGGCTTGGCACGCCGAACACAACTATCGGGCATCATTGAATAAAGTGACATTTGGGCCTTTACTAGAGAATGTAATTCGTAATTGTGTCACCAAAGAAACTTTAGTGAATGGATTCAGAGTGACTGGCTTGTGCCCCTTCAATGCTGACAACGTGGACTACAATAAATGCCTAACCAAAATTGAAGATCACCCAGTTAGAGAACAAGATATATCAGACATAACGTGGAAGATGGATTACAAGACTTTTACAAGAATCGTCGGGAAAGAAAAAATTAAAGAGTTTTCAAATACTTCTGAAATTTTTGATGGCGACATTAAAGTTTTATATAGACTGTGGCTGAAATTCAAAGAAAGTATAGGATGCAGTAATAATACAAATGATGAGATGGTACAATCCATAGTCCAGTCTGCTTTTCCGAAATCGACATGCCAAGCGATATAGCTGATGCAGGTTCGCCCATATTAGACCCAGTTACTGGTATTTTTCACTCTAGCCAAGCAGCTACTGAATCCAGTGACATTAACTTACCGCTGACTAATGCTGAAGATGTTGATATGAATTAGACAGCTGCAGAAAGATATGATATAGCAAATAACTTAATCAATATTCCGTCTTCTTCCAAAGAAGCAAGTAAAGCTATAAAAGTTATATCAGATGTACCACTTGAAGACTATCTTAAGACAAAATTCTGGCCGGAAACACCAAAACGTAAAGGAAAGCAAGACACAGAAAAAATGCCTTTCGCTATAACATCTGCTGCTTATATGGAAATGATCCGATCCAAAAATGAGTTAAAGAAACAAAATGCAACCGAGAAAGAAAATCGTAAGAAGAAGCGAGAAGAGTTTAAACAAAACAAGATAAGAGAAGTAAAACAGAACAAGCAGAGCAAAATAAAGAAGATAAATGCAAAAAAGACTGTGAAACTTCATCTAACAAATACAACTGACACTTACACAGCTACGAGTATAGCAGGAAGATCACCTTTAAAAAAGCTATATCAGATATGCTCTGTTTGTAATTACGATATAAAAAGACTTGGTGTGCTTTGCTCGGAGTGTCGGCTCAATTATCACCAAAAATGCGTGCCATTGAAACATAGAGTTCACATACCATCGGAGGAAGAGGACGATTTTGTTTGCCATAAGTGTTTCAATGTGGAGTCTGATTCTTCAGTAGATGATTTCGTTAACCGCATTCTCGAAAGCAAAATGAATACCTAGCTAAGATCTTTTGAGAATGCGTTTAACGAATCCGCTGAAGAATCTGATTTGACATTATTAATTAGGTACCTACTTGTTGTAAGTTATGAACAAAAATTAAAGTTGATCTCATAATTAGGTTATTTTGAAAATAAAATTAAAACTCTTGGATACTGATATTTCATTTATTTAAGATCCCTGAAGTAGCTTATCGTTATATTTCATTAAATAAAGTTTAATTCATTGAATTTAGGCTACTTTTCTATCAAATTTTACTATTTCAGAATACATGCCAGTTACTGGTACAAAACCTGACAGTAATTGATTTTGTGTGCCAGTTACTGCACTTTTTCGGAGCTCATATTCATATTCATATATTTATTGTGTCATTGTGGTACATTTTAACAAAATTTTATCCAACAATGAACCCTGTAAGGGCACTACAATGTCTTAATAACTAGCTTACAACTAACATTTGTGATGGTTAAATATTATTTTCTTATTATATTTTATTATTTACTATACTTATTACATTATTATATTATATTATATATATTATATATTATTATATATATATTTTTTTTAAGTATGAGAAACATAAGAAATTATTAACTGCTGAATTATTATATAATTGTTAGGTTTAGTTTATTTATAATTAAAATTCTATTAAAATAATATTTTATAAAATTTTATATTATAGTAGTTTATTATATATTATTTAATTCTTATTTTATTGGTTATTGTTTATCATTTAGGAACTCGTTAATATTGTAATAGCGCTTTGTAATCAGCAATTGCTTAAGTGATTTTGTGAATTTGTTCTCTTCAGTTTCATTTAATATATATTCAGGTAAATTATTATAGATTTTTATCGACATGCTTAGTGGGCCAGATGAGTGAAGTTTTAAATTGGAGGAGAGCTGTGCCAGTCCTTTCCTGGGTCTTAAATTTCGGTTGGTCTGCATTTTCTCTTGACGGGTTTTATAGAACTCAGGGTGTTTGCGAACGAACTTACAGGTTTCTAGGATGTACATACAGGTTAGTGTTAAAATGTTGAGTTCCCCAAAATATGGTTTGCAACTATCGGTCGGTTTTATATTTGCTAATATTCGGATAAGCCTTTTTTGTAGGGTAAACACACTTGAGACATTTGTACTATTTCCCCACAATATTATTCCGTAACTTAGCCACGCATACGCATAGGCGTAATAAGTCACTAGAGCAGTTTTCTGGTCGGTAGACCTCTTTATTTCACGGAAAGCGTAAACAAATTTTGATAATTTTGAATTTAATTTTTCAATGTGTTTTTTCCAATTTATATTTGTGTCGATATTAAGTCCAAGTAGCGAAAAATTATTTATTGAATCAAGCTTAATGTCATTAAATTGAAAATTTATATCTATAGGTTTTTTTTGAGAAGGATAAAAAGGTATTAACTTTGTTTTTTTAAAATTTATTTGAAGGTTATGTTCTTCTAGCCAGTTTATGATTTTATTTAATATTGTGTGAAGGTTTTCGTTCAGTTCTTGGTTATTTGTGCATGAACTAAGTATCGACATATCGTCAGCGAACAGGACACTAGGGTCATCTATGGATTTGGGCAAGTCGTTTATGTAAATTAGAAATAGTAAACAACCAATCACACTTCCTTGTGGAATGGAAGCTTTTGTATCCACGGCGTCTGACTGGACTTTTATAATTTCTTTTCTTTCTATGTTATAATATTCTAATTCTACTAGTTGCTTCCTATTTGTTAGGTATGAAGCAAACCATTTATGTGAGATTTCGCGTATTCCCATATTATATAATTTATCTAATAAAATATTATATTGCACTCTGTCATAGGCTTTTGACAAGTCTATTAAAATCCCTACATACTGCGTATTGTTTGTTATTTATAATATTAAGAGCCGTTTGAATATATTTAAATACCGCTAATGACGTGGATCGCTTTTTTCGGAAACCGTTTTGGCTTTCGTCAAAGAGTTTGAATTTCTCACAGAATGTGTACATACGATTACACATCGCTTTTTCAAATATTTTTGACGCTGTTGGAAGTAAAGCAATTGGACGATAGTTGGTTGTTTCTAATTTGGAATCTTTTTTGTGTACAGGTTTCATTAGTGATATTTTCATAAGGTCTGGGAAAATACCTTCGTTGAACGATTGATTTATCATTATATAGAATGGCAACGTTAACTCCTCTGCGCATTGTATGAATAGGCTTGGTGGTAATTCATCTACGGCTTAGCTATTTTTCATTTTTAATGATTTTATTATATTATAGACTTCGCGATTGCTTACAGGGTATAAGAACATTGAGTTTTCCGGTGGATTAAGCGCGGGGCGGCCACCTGATGAGATTGATCTGTTTTGTCCTACAGAAGCGAAAAATTCATTAAATATGTTTGCTACTTGTGTATTATCTGTGATTATTTGATTGTTGGTTTTTAGTTCAATATTTGTCTTTTCCCTTTTTCCCTTTTTATTACTATGTTCTTTTATTATATTCCACATTGTTTTTATCACATTTTTTGATCTTTTTATTTTATTCGCGTTACATATTTTTTTGGAATTTATTACTATCTTCTTTAAAATTTTTACATATTTTTTATAGTAATTTGTGAGTATATTGTTATAATTAGATTGTATTATGAGTATTTTTAATAACCTTTTATGTAAGCAAGATTTTTTAATTCCTACTGTTAACCAATGTTTTTTTGGAGAATTATTGAGCTTTATCATTTTTATGGGTATGCATTCATCTAAAATAATTTTCAATGTATTATGAAATTTTTCATATTTTTCATTTATATCGTTATTTTTGTCTAATAATGCGTACCATTCAATAGTTTTTTAAATGAGATTTAAATAATTGAATGTTTCTTTCACTGTATATTCTTTTTGTTGCATACCAAGTTATTTTTTGCGTCATTTGGGATAACTGATGGCTTATAGTTACACCTTTATGGTTTGAAAACACTAGGTCTACTACCTTAGTTTTTAATGTGCTTTTATTTGTATTTGTAAATATTAAATCCAGACAAGTTGATGATGTTGGTGTAGAATGTGTGGCTTGGTAATATATTGCTTGAATTTAAACTCTAACATGAAATTTAAAAGTTTTGTACTTTTTGGGGTTGTTTGTAGCATATCTGTATCAAAGTCTCCTCCTATAATCACAGTAAATTTGTAATATTTCTCTCTGATAAAGTTTAATATTTTATCTAGTTGTTCATAAAATATCACCTCCTTTCTTCTATTCCAGTATACGGTAACTGTTCGATTCCAAATCGATATTCGATCGATGGTTTCGGAACGGCCATTTTGAATTTGACGTTGCTGCCAACCTTGCAGTTTTGACAACTGACAGACGAAAAGCCCTCGCAATGTAACGCGTATTGGTATAGGGTATTGAAATTAAATCGCAAGCCATCTGGAATGTATTCGGGTTCCCCTCAGGATTGTCTATATAGCTGAGTGTGTTGTGGTTCCCCGAACCAGATAAAGTTCGCATTTACGTGGCCGATTGGTTTTTCCCACGTAACATAACCTGTGTTGGAACACTGTGCGCGTCGAAGCTGGCCTGCCAGCCATACCTGGTTGGCTGAAGAACCTGTCTACCAAGAAGAGCCTAGGGTGCACCCGGGCCTTGCAGAGAGACAGGAGTTTGACGGGAACGAAGCACAGACCAGGTCAGATAGATTCATAATTAATAGCTCGGTGAATCGCCGACGTTCACAGCTTCTTGGCATCTGATCGCTACGCTACCTCGTAGCTGATGGGCCCCTGCGAGGTCATTGGGTGCCGAGAAGCCTGAACATTTTGGTAGCAGAGCGTGGTTTCCTGAGATTTGCAGCCGTCAAGGGCTCCAGGAACCCACGATTTGGGACTATCAATCTGTAGGTATAGGCGGTTATTAGCTAACTTGGTGTTGTTCCTGTATTCACATAGATTGGTAGTATTGTAAGCTATAAGTCTATTGCTGGTAGTAGACAGACAGATATTACAGTTTTCCCTAAATGACCAGTTGTACTGAGATGTGACTCAGAATAGTAGGTACTCAACTTAGGTTCATTGTAGGTGAATTGAAATTTGCATTGAAGTACCAGTTAGTCAATCTATTAGTGGTCTAGTAATGCTAATGAATGTTTGGTTAACATAGGTAGTTACATCTATTGATAGCAGGCTATTACATTGTTTTCAGTTTATAGCAATTTATAACTTGAACTAATATTGACTATCTGTGTGTGTTATAATGATAAAGGGAAACTAAATTGTATTTACAGAATTTATATAGATATAAAACTCGGTTCCTATTGTTTAAGGAAAACAGCATTGTTTAAGTTGTGGTTTAGGGTTCCCTCGTTTGGATTGTAGACTGGAGGGTCCAATATAATTGAGTTACTGCAAATTGTGAGTAAGTATCGTTCAGATCATGTCGTTATCTGAAATCCAGAAGGGTGTTTCTAAGGAACTCAGATGGTTTTCCTCCGCACACGGTCTGATAGACCGTTTAGATAGGCATGATGTGGTATTGGAGCGGTCTATGGACGTTAAGGAACGTTACAATAGGGTGCTCGAATTGTCCGCGCAGGCGGAATCAGTTGATGGTTGCGCACCTGACAGGCTGTCACGGTTGCTAGGGGATGTGGACCAATGTATGGAGATGGCAGCTGCTATCACGCAGAAGGCTGCGGACATACGTAGACAGCGCGAGTCCAGCCATGGTGGTGACATTGAAGCACCTCTGCCGCTTCAGGGTTCGGGGTCCAGGTTACCTGCCATAACTATGCCTACCTTTGACGGAGTGTCCGGTGAATGGATAAGCTTCATCAATCTGTTCGACAGTTTGGTGCACATGCGATCGGACATTACCAAGTCTGTCAAGATGGCTCAGCTGGTGGCAGCATTGAGGGGTGAGCCTAGGGAGCTGGTCGCTCATTTGACAGTTACGGAGGGTAACTATGAAACGGCCAGACAATTGTTGGTCAGACGTTACCATAACAAACGGAGGTTGGCCGATGCCCAACTGAACCGTTTGTTTAGTATCCCGGTTGTGAACAAGGTCGGGGCCATACAGACGGAGGTTTTGAACCCATTGTTGTCCGTCACCAAGTCTCTAGAGAATCTTGGACTTCCGGTTGGTGAATGGTCGTACCTACTGCTGTACATTGTACTTTCCCGCCTACCCGCTGACGTGCAGACTCGTTTTGAACAGTCTCACGGGAGGTCGGCCGAGGACCTGCCCGCCTTCTCCGACTTGGTCGGATTCTTGGAAGAGGAGGCTCGACGGGCAGAGAATTTGGGGTTGACGGTCACCCATCCTTCGGAGCCACAGAGAGCTGCCGGGAGCGCTGTGAGTAGGGGCCCTCCGACGAGGAAGGACCGCACCAACCGGCAGTCGTATGGGACTGTGAGTGCATTGACCCCACATAGTGAGACCTGCCCATGTTGTAGGCAGATTGGCCATGCTGTGGCCAATTGCAATAAGTTCGGGGAACTTAGGGTTGAGGGACGGCGCCGGATGGCCAAGCAGCGGAGCTGGTGTTTCCTGTGCCTCGGGCCACACATGGCTAGGGACTGCACGCGCACAAAATTGTGCGGATATTGTGGTGGGGCCCACAACAATCTGTTGTGCATGAACCGGTCCGGCCAACAGCCACCACAGGGCCGTATCCAGGGTGACACGGCATGGGGCCCTGAGAATTCGTTTGCGACTCGGAGCGCAACTCAGGAGCCAACGTCCCCACGTCCACAGGGCCGTACCCAGGGTGATACGGCATGGGGCCCTGAGAATTCGTTTGCGACTCGGAGCGCAACTCAGGGGCCAACGTCCCCACGTGCACAGGGTAGTACTAGGGTGCAGGGCCGCACTCAGGGTCATCACATGGGGGGCCCTGAGTTTTCGGTTGCGACTCAGCATCCGACTCAGCGGGCAATGGGGCCACAAGCACGCAGCCACCCAGGGGTGCAGGGCCGCACTCAGGGTCATCACATGGGGGGCCCTGAGTTTTCGGTTGCGACTCAGCATCCGACTCAGCGGGACATTGGGTATGTTGAGCAGGCCGTAACGGGCGGGTGGCATGGGACACCTTCGAGCTATGCGGATGCGGTTCGGACGCCGCCTCAGTTGTCGCCCCGCTCGTCGCCTCGTCCTCGTCGGTCGCATGTGATGTCCCCCCCGCTCATGGAGCGGCCACGGTTGAATTAACGCCCACCCCCCTTTAAGGGGAATCGTAGGTTGGGAATGGAACCGGCGCGTGGGCCATTTGTACAGTGGGACCCGCTGGCGTATAGCTGCATACCTGATCGGTTACAGGCAGAGTGGGGCCCCGGGGGCCCTCGCTAGGAATTTGCGGCCCAACAATTTGTTGCCCCCCAACCGGAGACGGTGGTGTTACCGATCGCCTCTGTGCTTGTTTGGGATTTGGCGGGCAACCCAACATACGTTCGCGCCCTATTAGATTCTGGAGTTCAGGGCTGCATTGTATCGAATGATTTAGCAAAATGGTTGGGCCTCAATATAAATAATGTATCGCTGCCGAGGAAATTGGCCCCTGCTGGGGATTGCAGGGAAACCCTTCACGGGTTTTGTGATGCCTCTGAACGAGGGTTTGCGGCAGCGGTTTATTTGCGAACCGTCACCTCCACCGGGGAGGTCGACGTGCGTTTGGTTTTGGCAAAAAGCAAGGTAGCGCCTATTCGGACAAGGATGACGATTCCAAAACTGGAACTGTCCGGGGCTGCTCTTTTGACCAAACTTTTGAATCACACTCTAACAGTGTTGCGTGGGTCAGTGGTTTTGGAGGATACGGTGTACGCGTGGACGGACAGCCAGATTGTTTTGTGCTGGCTGAAGGCTTCGGTCCATAACTTAGAGGTTTTTGTTGCAAACCGTGTCTCCCAGATAGTGTCGTCTGAGGTCCAACTGACCTGGCGACATGTACCAGGAGAATTGAACCCGTCTGATTGTGCATCCAGGGGATGTCGGGCTCCTGAACTCGTTAGACACCATTTGTGGTGGGGACCACCCTGGCTTGCCAGGAGAGAATCGGACTGGCCCCACAGCCATGTAGTAGTATCTTCGGATCATGGCCCCAGAGCGGCCGTGCATGTTACCCAGAAGGCTGAGGACCCTGACGCCGGGTTTCTGCTGGACCGGTATAGCTCATGTGTGTTTGTTTGTTTATCCACCAAGGCGGTACATCTCGAGCTCGTTGCTGATCTCTCGACAGAGGCTTTCATTGCTTGTTTGGATAGGTTTGTTTCTCGAAGGGGACTTCCAACTTTGATCCGCTCTGATAACGGCACTAACTACGTCGGTGCGGAACGATACTTACGAGAGATAGACAACTTTTTGAATGTAAATAAAGTGGATATTGGAACGGCCCTCTCCCGTCGGGGTATACAGTGGACCTTCAGCCCACCGAGTTGCCCCCACTGGGGTGGGATTTTTGAGGCCGTAGTTAAGTCAGCTAAGACGCACTTGGGGCGTATAGTAGGTCAGACCGCGCTGACTTTTGAGGAGCTCGCGACATTGTTTTGTAAGATCGAGGCCGTTCTCAATTCGCGACCGTTGTGTCCGCTCAGCTCGGATCCAAATGACCTGGAGGCTCTGACCCCAGGCCATTTCTTGATAGGACAGCCACTTAACGCGTTGCCCGAGCACCCCTTCGAGGGAGTGAAATTGTATCGGTTGTCAAGGTATCAGATGTTGCAGCAGTTTACTCAGAATTTCTGGAAGCGTTGGTCGCTCGAGTATCTGCATATCTTACAACAGCGCCTTAAGTGGACTGACAAAACCAGCCCCCCTAGTGTTGGTGACCTCGTTCTGGTTAAGGATGCTAACCTACCGCCACTACGTTGGCGCAGGGGGCGCATTGTTAACTTGTTCCCTGGCAAGGACGGGACCCCCCGGTCTGCGGAGGTTCTAGTAGGAGGCTCGGTTCTAAAACGAGCGGTAGCAACGTTGTCTCGGCTGCCCGTAGATTAGGGGACAGGTGGGTGCCTGTCCGGGCGGGTGATTGTTCGATTCCAAATCGATATTCGATCGATGGTTTCGGAACGGCCATTTTGAATTTGACGTTGCTGCCAACCTTGCAGTTTTGACAACTGACAGACGAAAAGCCCTCGCAATGTAACGCGTATTGGTATAGGGTATTGAAATTAAATCGCAAGCCATCTGGAATGTATTCGGGTTCCCCTCAGGATTGTTTAAATAGCTGAGTGTGTTGTGGTTCCCCGAACCAGATAAAGTTCGCATTTACGTGGCCGATTGGTTTTTCCCACGTAACATAACCTGTGTTGGAACACTGTGCGCGTCGAAGCTGGCCTGCCAGCCATACCTGGTTGGCTGAAGAACCTGTCTACCAAGAAGAGCCTAGGGTGCACCCGGGCCTTGCAGAGAGACAGGAGTTTGACGGGAACGAAGCACAGACCAGGTCAGATAGATTCATAATTAATAGCTCGGTGAATCGCCGACGTTCACAGCTTCTTGGCATCTGATCGCTACGCTACCTCGTAGCTGATGGGCCCCTGCGAGGTCATTGGGTGCCGAGAAGCCTGAACAGTAACAATCATTATATTTTCCTTTTTTAGTATTAACGCACACGCTTCAATAACATATTCTATAGACATGTCAGCTATTTCTTGTATTTCTTCGCTTTCTATATCTTCTTGTAAGAGAATACAGACGCCGCCTCCTACTCTATTTTTAGCTCTGAATACAATGACCACAAAACTCAATAAAAGAACCTTATTTCATTCCGTTTAGGATCGTTTATTATTCCTCATGTTGTTCTTCGTAATTAAAGCCATTACCGTAATCAGGCAATGCTATACTTTTTTTATGATAATATTTTTAAGGTGCCAGTCGCTTAAAGTGCCAGTTACTACTATGTTTACCCTATAATCTTTTCAAATATTTTACTTAGTGTTGGAAGAACAGATATTGGTCTGAAATTTGAAGGATCACCCTTATCTCCCGACTTGAACAGAGGTATCAGTTTACTGTGTTTCATGAGGTCTGGGAAAGGCCCTCCGTCAACACATTTATTGAATATATAAGGTAAGTGTGGGGCTATAACTAGAATTACTGAACTAATGACTTTGACTGATATACCCCACAGGTCTTCCGTATTTTTTAAGTTAAGTAATTTAAACGTTTTGACAATGTCCTGGGGATATACATGATGAAATTTTAAATATACATTACTGGCGCTAGTGTTATTTTTTAATAAAGTCTCTGCTTAATATGGAGATGAATTTAGACGGTCTGTTGTGAGTAAGGGTACATTGGTGAAGAATTTTTCAAAAGCTCGAGCAACATCAGCGTTGGATTTAACAACATCATCACCTATCTTTAGGCAGAAATAATTGTCCCTTGGTATAACTTTGCCAGTTTCGCGGTTTATTATTTGCCAAACTGTTTTCATTCTATTATTTGAATTTTGAATTTTTCTATTAATGTGTAAAGTTTTTGCATTTCTACAAACCAACTTGAAAGTTTTGGAATATTTTTAACGTAGTCATGAAATTTGCGATCAAAGTTATAGGTTTTTTGTTCATAAAGGTCATATAAGATAACTCTACTTTTACGAATTCCAAACGTAGCCCAGTCATTAAATTTAGATTTACCGTTGTAGTCACTGACTTTCTTTAATTTAAAAACTTTATTGAATTCTGTCTGAATAATGCTGAAGAAGTCTGAGTTGATTTTGTTTGGGTTCTGTTCATCAAAATCCGGTACTGGCAAATTTATATCTAACTTTTTCATATACGTCTCTAGTCTATGGGATGTAATAGGCCTATAAAATGATGGATCAGTCCTATTTTTACTGGCAATTGGGAATGAAACTGTTTGACCACTGTGATCGGAGGGTAAGCAGTTAATTACATTTTTACTTGTGAATGCACAGTCACAAAATACGTTATCTTATATGACATAAATTAAATGATTTGAACAGAGTTATTAATCGTTGTTTCAATGTTGTATCTACAAGCAAATCTACATTAAAATCGCCACAAATAATTAACTTTAAGACATAAGACATAAGACATAAGACGTTTATTCGTAATAGGTTAGTATTACATGTCATTTGGTATTAATATCAATACAAAAATAGCAAAAATAAGTCTTAAGTAATCTTGTACAATATGTCATGGTCATCAAAAATATAAAAAATATGTAGTTCAAATGTCAAGTAAGGCTACAACCTGTAGAGGGGGCTGCACCTAATTATAAATAAATTTTACCTAGATCGTGAGTGCGTTACGAATTCCTCGTGACTGTAGGGCGTCAGCTCAATAAGCCACCGCTTTAGTCTGGCTTTAAATGCCCCGGTACTTGGATCGGATGTGATGTGCCCCGGCAATTTGTTGTAAATCGACGGACCCATCGCATGTGTCGATTTACATGTTTTCGTCAGACGGCGGGCGATTGTGACCAAATTATTGGCGTTGCGTGTTGCGTACCTATGGACATCTTTATGGGCGCAATAGGCGTCTATGTTTTGGTGAGCATACACAGCCACCTGGAATATTACCACAGCCGGTAAAGTCAAGATATGGAGCGATTTGAACAACGGCCTCGCGGGTGTGTCCAGGGGTACTCGCGCGATGGCTCTTACTGCTCTCTTCTGCATACTGAATGCGCGCTCCCAATCAGTGGCGCGCCCCCAAAGCTCTGTGCCATATTGGAGCAGAGAGTGTACGGTCGCGAAGTAGCAAGACCGAACAACCTCCTTTGGGACAGTCCACGAAAGGCGATGAAGCGCGAAACACGCACTTGCCAACTTTCGACACAACCTGTCAATGTGCGCCTCCCAGGTCAATCCCCTGTCCAATTGAAACCCGAGAAATCCCGCGACATCCATTTGTTCTATAGGAACCCCGTTAACCTGAACCGACATTCTTCGTGGGGGGTTTCCTCCCAGCTGAAAGTGCATGAATTGGGTTTTCTTAATGTTTAGGATAAGGCCATTTAGAGAGAACCATTCGGAGAGTTTAGCGACAGTGATATTAAGTTTCTGTTCCAGCATGACCAGGTCTGGTGCATATACTATTCCAGCTACATCATCAGCGTACATTAATACGTCGACAGTATCTATGTTTTGTGTGAGATCGTTGAGAAGCAGAGAGAACATGATGTTGGACAGGGAAGAGCCCTGCGCGACACCTATCGACGTGGTAAGAGGATCGGATCTGACGGTGCCTCGGTCGCCCACCACAATCTGCGATCTTTTTTCTGCTATTACAAAGTATAATGAGGGCATCCTCCAAAATTTTCTTGAACATAAAAAAATTGCCATGGCCGTCTTCATCTCTCATCATTTTCAGGTCTGTAGACACAAACAATAATATGGCTATCCAACTCAACACAGGATACCTCTATTTGTCTTTCTACAGTAAGTGCAAGAATATCTTTCCGTTGTTTCACCTTAATATTATTTTTTACTAAGATTAAAGAACCACCTCTGTCGGCATTCTTTCTATTGTAACAACTGACAATTTTGTTATTATTTATGTTAAAAGACATCATATTTTCCTTTAACCAGTGTTCTGTAATACAAATGACATCGTATTCTCCATATGAAATCTGTATTTTTCACGCGCTTGAGACAAGTGGCTCTCGGAGCTGAGAGCGGTTTAATAATAGGGGACTAAGACTACAAACCGAAAACAACAATAAAATTCACTTTACTCGGAGATTTCCTCGGAAGTAAAGTTCGCAGGGCATAAATTCTGTAGCCTCGGTGAGGCGTGTTAAATGTTAACCCGCCACGCTGCCATACATCACAAAGATTTCAAACCTTCAGGTAAATAAGCCAACTTTCCCGGTTACTGAAATTAAAATTACAAACTTACTCAACGCCGTGAATCAAGCGATGTTTATTTTCGCAAGTTTCACCACAGATTTAGACTTAGGCGGGATATTAGACACATTAATATTTCTTGATGCTGGCCCTGGTATATTTTTATTAGGGAAGCCTTTTTTGCACAGCTATTAAGATGACAAATAAACAGGGGCAGTAGCTTCATGCCGGATAAGTACTTTTTCAATTTTCGCTGACGAAACTGCCTCGCTCATAGCATCGCATTTAAATTTTCTTGCTTAAAATTTGTTTACGTGTTGTCTCCAAATTTTCAATTGCGGCTGTAATGAGAATTCTGTGCCAAGGCCAAGTTTTCACTTCGTTCAATGCTAACTACAGACCTATCAACTTAAGCTGATACTTGCATTTGTGTGAGTGATCGCCAAAAGTACAGTTAATAAAACACATACAAATAAAATCAATGTTTTATTTAAACGAAGTCCATAAAACACAATGTTACCAACTGTCCAATTCTCGACCTCATAATGACTGAATCTTCATCTTCACTCTCGTCTGATGATTCATCAGAGACAGAGCCTGTGTTAATAATTAATCGTTCCGTTATATCGTCGATTGTAGGAGCCATCAGCAGCAGCCAGGAGCAGTAGGAGCCATTTCACTAATATTTCAAACACAATCAATCACATAAAATTACACGTCTATCTGCTACCAGTACCGGAGGTGAAGTGAAGTATGTGAGCGGGCGGCAGGGAAGCGGTGCGTACACACGTACACTCACACAAATGCAAGTATCAGCTTAAGTTGATAGGTCTGTACTAGATTAAGAAAGGTGGGAACGGATGTAAAAAATTGGTCAAGTGCGAATCGAACGAACCGTACCACCGTACAAAGTCTGTCACCAGGGTGTATCTCATGAACCGTGATAGTTGGACAGTTGAAATTTTCACAGATGATGCCGCTGTAACAACACAAACTACAACAACAATATAACAACCGCTAAAAAAACACATACTAAAAAACAATAAAAAAAATATTTAAGGGGGCTCCCATACAGCGATTAATTCAATACCACAAACAAACTTATGAATATACCTGGTTACACACAAGGAGTGTTATAGTAGCCGCACCAATAACTTTGTAAACAACTTGTTGCTATGTTAAATCCAAACTATTCACTCCTCACTATCCCTGCCATTATACGGTGGTACGGACGTACTTGACCGGTTTTTTCCTCGTTTTTGCTCGATATTGATAACGGCAACAGGTAAATGCTTGAAATATTTACAGAATATTAAGTTATATATTCACTTTAAAAATAAATAATTTAATTAAAATAAATAATAAGGGGGGGAGGGGGGGGCTCCTATGCAACAAACGGGAATTTTTTTTGCTTGTTTATGCTCGATATTGATAGCAACAATATGAAGACGCTTGAAATATTCAGAGAATAATGAGTAATATTTTTAACTTTAAAAATAAATGATTAAAATAAATTAAAATAAATATTTCAGGGGGGCTCCCATACAACACACATGTTTTTTTGCCGTTTTATATATAATGGTACGCTGCGGTCCCTTCGTGTGCGAGACCGACTCGCACTTGGCCGGATTTTTTATGTTATGTTAAGAATGGTTTATTAATTAGTCAAAGTTAATCGTAAAATTGCCTGCTACTGTCATTATTATTTATTATTTTGATTGCAAAAGCTTTTAAAAAATAAATAATATGTTATGCTCATAATTAGTCATAGTAATACAATTTTGTTTACTTTCGGCATTATTATTTTTATTTTAACTAAAAAAAGTTATTGTGCAGTTCTCACTTTGGAAAATTAAACAATATTTTGTGCCCTCCGTTCAATGTTCAATGTAAAAATGTATTTATATCTGTAGATATTTACATATACTTAGCAAAGGACATTGTCCATTTTCGGCTAAGCGTGGACAGAATGTACGAGGTAATACGAGATAACCACTGATTATAAATAATTCCGTTACGAATATTTTCGATTATCTAGTTGTGTAAATCGACAGTTAAAAATTAAAGGGAATTTATGTGAAACACAGTCTTTAATCAGTCGACCGGACGACATTTTATTTTCGGTATTGCCATGTAAAAAACTTAATAAATTACCAAATACACATAAATCACTTTGTTGTCTCTAAAGTAGCACTTTTAGTACCAATTTTTCTTTCACATAAATAAAATACATCAATGCAAATGCATTAATACAATACATGCGCGATTAGTCGCATTTAATCGTTGTTCAAATTGACAAAAAAAGCTCGATTTGTGGGTAAACTACTTATTCATGGCAATACTAGACAAAAATAAAAATAAAAAATTGTCACCGGCGGTCAGGTCACTCACGCCACAGAACACAATACAAACCTTTCGTTCTGTGTTTGCCGTTTCGCTAATTCGTGAATATGTTTGTTTTCTACTTTGGCTTGTTATAATGGACCCCGACTCCGCGTTTGTTGATGTGTTATTGTTATTGAAATGTTATTTTATTTGAACATAACCTCTCAGTAGACATACAGGAAAAACTCCCGACACAGGCATATTGACACAAAATAATTACTGTTATTGGTTTCTTACCAACCTGTACTACAAAACCTAATAGTTAGTTTCGATTCAAATGTCTGTTCACGTTTAGCCGAAACGCCCATACAAAGTGGACAATGTCCTTTAGGTTACGTTGTTGAATTTTGATTCAGTATCAAATTTGACTTATAACAATGGCTTAGTATAATCTCATTGTGTATGTTTGTGTAAAGTGATTTTGGGCAGCCTTTTTGTGGTTACCATGAATTCCTAACCCTATACCTACATAGTGTAATAAATAGATGATATGTTCAAATAAACCACAAAGTTAAATACTTAATGAAAAACCGACCCCAAGCCCTATCTAGACACGCGGCAGCATGTCAAAGCCAAGTTCAAAAGAAGATAACTGGTGACGCAGCGGCCGTATGTTGTATTAAACCAACCATTTGGGACCCTTAACGATCACTAGAATTTCATGATATAGCTCAATTGGTTATTAAGATATAAACATCTAATAATTGGGATTTTTCTCATCGTCTGACTGATCTGACATCATAAACCTAACCCGTTTCCAGATGGCCTAGCAAACTAAAATTTGGCATTCAGCTGGGTAATTTTATGGTTACGAATCTAAGATAAAGAAATAGTGTTTTTTACGATTTTTATTATTTTACAAAACACCGTTTTTATTTGATGACCAGTTTAGTCTAGCGGAAGTAACCCTGCCTACGAAGCTGACAGTCCTGAGGTCAAATCCCGGTAATGGCAAATATTTGTGTGATGAGCATGTATATTTGTTTCTCGTATTTATCTCTTTTGAATATATCGTCGTCTAGTACCCATAACATAAGCCTTATTGATCTAACTATGGGTCTAGATCGATTTGTGTGAGATTGTCCTCTAATATTTATTATTATTATTATTTACACACTAAGCGCCTATCGAATTTGTTATTGCAAAAATTAATTTCAGTTTCGAAATCAACTAGATAGAGCTAGCACATTATCGTTTTAACAGTCCTTATGTTATTTGAACCGCTTAATATTATAGTACAGTCAGAGTCGTGTAGTTAGGTAGCAGCCGAGGCAAAATAAATGGTAACATATCCTTACCCCAGTTATAAAAAAACGTTTTATGATCTATTTGGCCACCTTGACTACTGCTAATTATATGATAACCACTTTATTCATAATACGTGCATATTATTATAAAATATATAAAAATTTAATGTAATGGCCCGAGTCATGAAGTTAAATAATTGACTTGGCTAATTTTTTCATACTTCTGTCTTATATTTGGCTAATAATGTTCTTGTTAGTGTTATAATGTTGTTATGCTTCTTACGTCATTGTGTGGAGTGGTCAACGTATCGTTCTTTTTAAAATTTGAATTGCCGGTAAAAACTAACCAAGTTAAATCTTTAACTTCAATTTGTGTTAAGTTATCTACTTTGTGTAAAGTTAGAATTTCAGTATTGTCATTGGTACAGAACTTGGCATTCATATAGATTTCACATCTTTTTTCGGCGAAGTCGACAACCACGATATAGTTGATATTAAACTTGGCTCCCATTTTAACATTTATGTTGTAATGCGATTCTTCCTTTCCGGACGGGATACAAATGTAGTCTATACCGTCTTTACTAGTATATACTAAACGAAGCTTTGAAAACTGTTACTTATACTTATAGTCAGAATTCAGCTCATGTCAATGAACGTAAATAAACACCACCAAAAAGTCACAGGAAGCCGAAAGTACGCAATTTCGTTTACATGGATGACACAATACCAGTTTTTTTAAATATTTAATTCTAAACTAAGAAAACTATTTCTAATTTTAGACATATGATAGACTGGAAATTAGATTGCGACTGTATTTCGCATTTAAAATATGGCATTAGCACAAGAGCTACAACATCAGTTTCATACATAAATTGGTCCGAACACAGCCAACAGATTTGTAGAGAAAAGTGAATGTTAGTTCATGTAGGTAATCAATCACATAGGTTTTTCTAAAGAAATTGCTCAAAATGATATCTCTGGAGAATAAACACCCCTAAGTTGTGCTATTAAATCAGGCTTACGCTTCGTCAACGAAAAAAAATACCCTAAAAATTTTTTCCCTCATGTTACGTGCCAAAGAGATCCAATATACGGGAGAAACATCTGCGCAACTAGAATTTGATTGTAATATCGACTTTTCACTTAGGCGATGTGAAGTAGATGTTGTTACATAGACGTTTAAGGCTGCAAAAAAGTTAGTTTTTTTTTTCTTATAATGTAATACAGGCCAAATGGTGGATTTTACCTTAACATATTTTATTACCACTACGTCGTTTCAACTTTGAAAAGTTGCTTCTGCATTTTGTCTTACGTGCATTTTGATATTATATGTAAATATATATCGTTGATTTGGGCTTCTTTTTTAAATTGTATAGGTACAAGTCTTTTCCATAACGTCGATTACTTCTCTTCAGATTAAAACATATTTTTGTAAAAACCTAACACTCAGCGTAAACACAAACCAGTTACAATTTGTGATCGTTTATAATTAAGAGCCCCTACAAAATTTTAAAAACTAGGTGCTCAGGTATTCAGGACGACCCGAATGGCCGAGTCGGCAGTGACCCTGCCTACGAAGCCAAGTTTCCCGGGTTGGAGTCCCGGTGGGGGCCAATATTTGTATAATGAGAACGGATGTTTGTACCCTAGTCATGGTGGTTTGTCTATCTAAGTATAATATTTATCTATATAAGTATGTGTATCGTTGTCTAGTACTCAAGATACAAGGAATCCTAGTTTGGAGCTAGATCATAGTAAGTTTTTGACTTGTAAAAATGCATTATTTTGCCTATTTGCAATAAATTATTTGATTTGTTTGATTGGTTTTGATTTAATCAATGTGTAAGTAGAGTCCAAGGTATTATTGCACGCATTATGAGCACGTTAGAATTAGTAAATGATATGAAGTTTCTTGGAATAACTATTGATAGCAAATTGCAGTGGGGACCCCTCATAGATAAATTAGGTGGTAAATTAAGTTCTGCGGCTCACGCTATTAGGAACATCAGACAAAGCACGGATGTGGCTACATCTAGGCTAGTATATTTTAGTTACTTGCATAGTGCCATGTCCTGTGGTATCTTGCTGTGGGGGAAAGATAAATAAAAATATATGCAATATATTTTAATTTTACAGAAAAGAGCTATTCGAGCAATTTATAATTTAAAAAAACAGACTCCTTAAGAGAGCTTTTTAAAGAAATTGACACTGTAGTTAGTCAATTTCTTTTCAAAAATATAATGTATGTACGCAAGAACCTTACAACATTTTCCAAACTTAGCGATAGCAGTAATGTTAACCTAAGAAATAATTACAGACTCTGTGCGCCCCGGTTTAGACTCATGAAGGTTAGCAATTCTTTCAAGGGTCAGTGCATTCTCTACTACAATAAGATACCTCTGGAGATTTTGAAATTGTCAATTGAGCAATTTAAAATGCATGTTAAAGTGACTTTGTCTAAAAAGGGATATTACAATGTTCAAGACTACTTAAATGACGGGACTGAATGGGGTTAATCTTGCTCAACACTACTCAACACAGACCTTGCTGTTAATAATTTTGTAATTATTTATTCCTGCTTATTAATCATAATAATTATCTTTTTCATATTTGTATTAGTTAAGCACACCCAATTTTTAAAAAAGATTCTTCTTTCTCTTCTTCCCTTCTGCTCCCACATGCTCCAATGTAGAAAAGAGGCAAAAAAATCATTTGCTGAGTATATGTAAATATCTACAGTAATAAACTACATTGACTTTGAATTTATTATTATTATGTGACGTGTCACCTTGTGTAAGTAAAATCTGTTGCTTTACTCTAATACTACTAATACTTTACCTTCCTCACATTGCCCGTCGTAATAGAACTAACAAGTACGGAATTCTCGAAGTGAAATTAAATTAGCTTATCTTGCATATTTTATACTTTCTTAACGATATCTATAACCTGAATATTTGACAAAAAGGTGATACGACTATAGGATGATTTAACAACAATCTTAAAATAGATAGCTACGATATACCTATCACAAGCCTGTGCTTGTGATAGATATATGTAACGATTTATGCAGCCGCAAAAATTACAAAAGCTTTGTAGGCTTAACTTACTCTGTACTGAAGATATTTTAGAAAAAAGAGAATTTTCAGCCTCGTCCGCTATTATATTTTTGCTAAGTTTCTGGTCTGATCTAGGTGTGGGCAGGAAATAAAGACCTAGTTGGAGATTGATACTCTTATTTTATTAGTGATACTCGTTACAAATTGTAAAATGCAGCGATGGCTGTCATAAAGTTAGATTTAATTGGTAGTCCACGTGGGATGACGTGTTACTTGTGTATTTTAACTCTCTACCTATTTCGGTTCATGATTTACATGATGGCTACTGATAGACAGACAGACCGAAGGCATAGTAATAGAGTTCTGTTAGTCTTCCTTCGGGTACGGAACTCTCAAAAAATGAGTCGCTGTAACTTATAAATTACAAAAATAACACTAAAATAATGTAACTTATAAATAGTTAAATGTGAAACTTTATAAATTCTAAGAAACAAAATTTATTATGACATAAAAGCTTGCTGCGAGATTTAAAACTATGTTTGTTCAATAAAGCTAAACAGATAATTAGGTCTACTTGCTTAAACCTTTTGTAATCACCCACCTACAAAATAATTCTACTGCATTTCGTACAACTACTTTTCAAAATGGATTATACTAGGTGTGTGTATAAAACACCAGGCATACAGATGTTATTCCTCCGATGACTCAAATGCTCAAACAAGTGTGTTATATGTTCTTCATCTTCGAGTTCGAGTGCAGGAGCCATTGGTTCACTACAAGCCACGGCAGAGCTGGTCCAGGAAGCAGGCCTACTTCTGGTGGTTGTTGGTATAGACTGCGCTGGAGAGAGCTATTGTTCGCTTGATGACTAATGAGGCAGTTTTATATTGACCTTAGATCTCGTCCGCAATTGCAAGGTACATGTGACCCTTCATTGCCAATGCAAAAGTGCTTGAAAACTTGAAAAATATGTCACCGCTAAGTGGTTGCTGTACTGAAGCATGTACACTATCCAAAAATCACTAGAATTGTAAAAATCAATTATTCGTATACGATAACATCATGCACCTGAACTGACTAACTTCACCTCAAAATTTAACTCAGCCGCTCCCAAAATAAATATACTAGACAAAAACTCTTTTTCAACACAAACACAAACAAAACACCAATATTCATGGAATTTGGGGTTCTAGTCAGCCTTAAGGGTTTTAATAAAGTAACCATATTTCATATGTTTTTAAATTATATATTTTGAAAAAACGAAGGTGTTAAAATTGCCTCCAAATGGTTCGTGTAATATGAGGTCCTTACATATGAAATTGGCGTTTTGTATGGAGAAATTGAAGTTAACTCAATTTTCAGTACAAACATTTTTGTATTTTTTTTTAGGAATGACAGATCCTAATTTTATAAACTTTGTGTGTATGAATGAGACAACATTAAGCTAACAGAAAATTTTGTATAATTTTTGAAAAGTGTCAGCTGTAAAACATATTACAAATATTATCATGAAAATGGATGACATTTAGGAGGCACTGATTTTGAAGATAACATTTTAGTTATCAAACTGAAAGTTAAAAGAAAATTTAATAAGTAGATGTAAAATATTGAAATTAATTTTAAAACAATAAACAAAAACTGTAAATAGCTATTGAGTTACTCGAATTATGTGTAAGAAAAATTCGCCAATTTCATAGGTAAGCACCCAATATAACACACGGCCGCTGCGTCATCAGCTCTCTTCTTTTGAACTTGGCTTTAATGACATGCTGCCGCTTGTCTAGATAATAAATAAACAAGGTAGATTATTTAAAAAAAAAGCGAATATTTGTATTATGTTTTTTTTGTTACATTGTTTGTTCGATTCAAAATCGATACTCGATCGATGGTTTCGGAACGGCCATTTTGAATTTGACGGAGCTGCCAACCTAGCAGTTTTTGACAACTGACTGACGAAAAGCCCCCGCAATGTGACGCGTATTGATTTGGGCATTAAAATTAAATCGTAAGCCATCTGGAATTGTATTCGGGCTCCCCTCAGGATTGTCTATATAGCTGAGTGTATTGTAGTTCCCCGAACCAGATAAAGTTCGCATTTACGTAACATAACCTGTGTTGGAACACTGTGCTCGTCGAAGCTGGCCTGCCAGCCATACCTGGTTGGCTGAAGAACCTGTCTACCAAGAAGAGCCTAGGGTGCACCCAGGCCTTGCAGAGAGACAGGAGTTTGACGGGAACGAAGCACAGACCAGGTCAGATAGAATCTATTTACTTTAGCTCGGTGAATCGCCGACGTTCTTACTTCTTGGCATCCGATCGCTACGCTACCTCGTAGCTATGGGCCCCTGCGAGGTCATTGGGTGCCGAGAGGCCTGAACATTTTGGTAGCAGAGCGTGGTTTCCTGAGATTTGCAGCCGTCAAGGGCTCCAGGAACCCACGATTTGGGACTATCAATCTGTAGGTATAGGCGGTTATTAGCTAACTTGGTATTGTTCCTGTATCCACATAGATTGGTAGTGTTGTAAGCTATAAGTCTATTGCTGGTAGTAGACAGACAGATATTGAGTTGAAATTTGCATTGAAGTAT
Organism: Argyresthia goedartella; assembly: GCA_949825045.1. Lineage (NCBI taxonomy): Eukaryota > Metazoa > Arthropoda > Insecta > Lepidoptera > Argyresthiidae > Argyresthia > Argyresthia goedartella. The sequence goes on from OX463814.1 coordinate 5,761,460, forward strand.
TGTACCAGTTAGTCAATCTATTAGTGGTCTAGTAATGCTAATGAATGTTTGGTTAACATAGGTAGTTACATCTATTGATAGCAGGCTGTTACATTGTTTTCAGTTTATAGCAATTTGTAACTTGAACTAATATTGACTATCTGTGTGTGTTATATGATATAGGGAAACTAAATTGTATTACAGAATTTATATAGATATAAAACTCGGTTTCTATTGTTTATGGAAATCAACATTGTTTAAGTTATAGTTTAGGGTTCCCTCGTTTGGGTTGTAGACTGGAGGGTCCAATATAATTGAGTTATTGCAAATTGTGAGTAAGTATCGTTCCGATCATGTCGTTATCTGAAATACAGAAGGGTGTTTCTAAGGAACTCAGATGGTTTTCCTCCGCACACGGTCTGATAGACCGTTTAGATAGGCATGATGTGGTATTGGAGCGGTCTATGGACGTTAAGGAACGCTACAACAGGGTGCTCGAATTGTCCGCGCAGGCGGAAGCAGTTGATGGTTGCGCACCTGACAGGCTGTCACGGTTGCTAGGGGATGTCGACCAGTGTATGGAGATGGCAGCTGCTATCACGCAGAAGGCTGCGGACATACGTAGGCAGCGCGAGTCCAGCCATGGTGGTGACATTGAAGCACCTCTGCCGCATCAGGGATCGGGGACCAGGTTACCCGTTATAACTATGCCTACTTTTGACGGAGTGTCCGGTGAATGGATGAGCTTCATCAATCTGTTTGACAGTTTGGTGCACATGCGATCGGACATTACCAAGTCTGTCAAAATGGCTCAGCTGGTGGCAGCATTGAGGGGTGAGCCCAGGGAGCTGGTCGCTCATTTGACAGTTACGGAGGGTAACTATGAAACGGCCAGGCAATTGTTGGTCAGACGTTACCACAACATACGGAGGTTGGCCGATGCCCAACTGAACCGTTTGTTTAGCATCCCGGTTGTGAACAAGGTCGGGGCCATACAGACGGAGGTTTTGAACCCGTTGTTGTCCGTCACCAAGGCCCTAGAGAATCTTGGACTTCCGGTTGGTGAATGGTCGTACCTACTGCTGTACATTGTACTTTCCCGCCTACCGGCTGACGTGCAGACTCGTTTCGAACAGTCTCACGGGAGGTCGGCCGAGGACCTGCCCGCCTTCTCCGACTTGGTCGGATTTTTGGAAGAGGAGGCTCGACGGGCAGAGAATTTGGGGTTGACGGCCACCCATCCTTCGGAGCCACAGAGAGCTGCCGGGAGCGCTGTGAGTAGGGGCCCTCCGACGAGGAAGGACCGCACCAACCGGCAGTCGTATGGGACTGTGAGTGCATTGACCCCACATAGTGAGACCTGCCCATGTTGTAGGCAGATTGGCCATGCTGTGGCCAATTGCAATAAGTTCGGGGAACTTAGGGTTGAGGGACGGCGCCGGATGGCCAAGCAGCGGGGCTGGTGTTTCCTGTGCCTCGGGCCACACATGGCTAGGGACTGCACGCGCACAAAATTGTGCGGATATTGTGGTGGGGCCCACAACAATTTGTTGTGCATGAACCGGTCCGGCCAACAGCCACCACAGGGCCGTACCCAGGGTGACACGGCATGGGGCCCTGAGAATTCGTTTGCGACTCGGAGCGCAACTCAGGGGCCAATGTCCCCACGTGCACAGGGCGGTACTAGGGTGCAGGGCCGCACTCAGGGTCATCACATGGGGGGCCCTGAGTTTTCGGTTGCGACTCAGCATCCGACTCAGCGGGCAATGGGGCCACAAGCACGCGGCCACCCAGGGGTGCAGGGCCGCACTCAGGGTCATCACATGGGGGGCCCTGAGTTTTCGGTTGCGACTCAGCATCCGACTCAGCGGGACATTGGGTATGTTGAGCAGGCCGTAACGGGCGGGTGGCATGGGACACCTTCGAGCTATGCGGATGCGGTTCGGACGCCGCCTCAGTTGTCGCCCCGCTCGTCGCCTCGTCCTCGTCGGTCGCATGTGATGTCCCCCCCGCTCATGGAGCGGCCACGGTTGAATTCACGCCCACCCCCCTTCGGGGGGCGTCGTAGGGTGGCAATGGAACCGGCGCGTGGGCCATTTGTACAATGGGACCCTCTGGCGTATAGCTGCCTACCTGATCGGTTACAGGCACAGTGGGGCCCCGGGGGCCCTCGCTAGGAATTTGCGGCCCAACAATTTGTTGCCCCCCAACCGGAGACGGTGGTGTTACCGATCGCCTCTGTGCTTGTTTGGGATTTGGCGGGCAACCCAACATACGTTCGCGCCCTATTAGATTCTGGAGCTCAGGGCTGCATTGTATCGAATGATTTAGCAAAATGGTTGGGCCTCAATATAAATAATGTATCGCTGCCGAGGAAATTGGTCCCTGCTGGGGATTACAGGGCAACCCTTCACGGGTTTTGTGATGCCTCTGAACGAGGGTTTGCGGCAGCGGTTTATTTGCGAACCGTCACCTCCACCGGGGAGGTCGACGTGCGTTTGGTTTTGGCAAAAAGCAAGGTAGCGCCTATTCGGACAAGGATGACGATTCCAAAACTGGAACTGTCCGGGGCTGCTCTTTTGACCAAACTTTTGAATCACACTCTAACAGTGTTGCGTGGGTCAGTGGTTTTGGAGGATACGGTGTACGCGTGGACGGACAGCCAGATTGTTTTGTGCTGGCTGAAGGCTTCGGTCCATAACTTAGAGGTTTTTGTCGCGAACCGTGTCTCCCAGATTGTGTCGTCTGAGGTCCCACTGACTTGGAGACATGTACCAGGAGAATTGAACCCGTCTGATTGTGCATCCAGGGGATGTCGGGCTCCTGAACTCGTTAGACACCATTTGTGGTGGGGACCACCCTGGCTTGCCAGGAGAGAATCGGACTGGCCCCACAGCCATGTAGTAGTATCTTCGGATCATGGCCCCAGAGCGGCCGTGCATGTTACCCAGAAGGCTGAGGACCCTGACGCCGGGTTTCTGCTGGACCGGTATAGCTCATGTGTGTTTGTTTGTTTATCCACCAAGGCGGTACATCTCGAGCTCGTTGCTGATCTCTCGACAGAGCCTTTCATTGCTTGTTTGGATAGGTTTGTTTCTCGAAGGGGACTTCCAACTTTGATCCGCTCTGATAACGGCACTAACTACGTCGGTGCGGAACGATACTTACGAGAGATAGACAACTTTTTGAATGTAAATAAAGTGGATATTGGAACGGCCCTCTCCCGTCGGAGTATACAGTGGACCTTCAGCCCACCGATTTGCCCCCACTGGGGTGGGATTTTTGAGGCCGTAGTTAAGTCAGCTAAGACGCACTTGGGGCGTATAGTAGGTCAGACCGCGCTGACTTTTGAGGAGCTCGCGACATTGTTTTGTAAGATCGAGGCCGTTCTCAATTCGCGACCGTTGTGTCCTCTCAGCTCGGATCCAAATGACCTGGAGGCTCTGACCCCAGGCCATTTCTTGATAGGACAGCCACTTAACGCGTTGCCCGAGCACCCCTTCGAGGGGGTGAAATTGTATCGGTTGTCAAGGTATCAGATGTTGCAGCAGTTTACTCAGAATTTCTGGAAGCGTTGGTCGCTCGAGTATCTGCATATCTTACAACAGCGCCTTAAGTGGACTGACAAAACCAGCCCCCCTAGTGTTGGTGACCTCGTGCTGGTTAAAGATGCTAACCTACCGCCACTACGTTGGCGCAGGGGGCGCATTGTTAACTTGTTCCCTGGCAAGGACGGGACCCCCCGGTCTGCAGAGGTTCTAGTAGGAGGCTCGGTTCTAAAACGAGCGGTAGCAACGTTGTCTCGGCTGCCCGTAGATTAAGGGACAGGTGGGTGCCTGTCCGGGCGGGTGATTGTTCGATTCAAAATCGATACTCGATCGATGGTTTCGGAACGGCCATTTTGAATTTGACGGAGCTGCCAACCTAGCAGTTTTTGACAACTGACTGACGAAAAGCCCCCGCAATGTGACGCGTATTGATTTGGGCATTAAAATTAAATCGTAAACCATCTGGAATTGTATTCGGGCTCCCCTCAGGATTGTCTATATAGCTGAGTGTATTGTGGTTCCCCGAACCAGATAAAGTTCGCATTTACGTAACATAACCTGTGTTGGAACACTGTGCTCGTCGAAGCTGGCCTGCCAGCCATACCTGGTTGGCTGAAGAACCTGTCTACCAAGAAGAGCCTAGGGTGCACCCAGGCCTTGCAGAGAGACAGGAGTTTGACGGGAACGAAGCACAGACCAGGTCAGATAGAATCTATTTACTTTAGCTCGGTGAATCGCCGACGTTATTACTTCTTGGCATCCGATCGCTACGCTACCTCGTAGCTATAGGCCCCTGCGAGGTCATTGGGTGCCGAGAGGCCTGAACATTGTTATTCAGAAAATATACGAAAAATATTTAAAATACTGGTAGTTTGTATTTTTTTTTTATTTTCGTTTCTTGATGACCCGAATGGCCGAGTCGGCAGTGACCCTGCCTACGAACCTAAGGGTCCCGGGTTCGAGTCCCGGTGGGGGCAAATATTTGTTTGGCGAGAACGGATGTTTGTACCCTAGTCATGGTTGTTTATCTATCTAAGTATAATATAAATCTATAGTATGTGTATCGTTATCTAGTACCCAAGATTCAGGGAATCCTAGTTTGGGGCTAGATCAATGTATGTAAATAGTGTCCGAGGTTATTATTATTATTATTTGGCGCTTAATGTGTGAAGTTACAAGAGTTCATATTTTCATATGTTTTTGAAGTGAAACATCTATGGGCGCGTCTTGGCAGTAAAACCCGACTCGTGACGGCGTGACTCCCATGCCGTGATGCCCCGTGACTCCCATGCCATGATGCCCCCATTATGCTAACTACCACTCTCGACTCCCTTGTGTGTGCGTGCGCGTTTACTATATAGGTTACTGTTTCCATGTGTAAGTTGCGTAATTTTTCTATCCGACTAGTGGTTGTGTGAGAACAATAGACCTCGCGAGCCCTTCGACATACATACATACTTGAGTGATTATGATTATTAGGTGTGAAGCCCGCTGAACCACAGGCGGGTTATCGGTCCTCTATCGTGACTATTTCACCCAATACTTACCACTTAATCATATTGTCATGACTGACGGACAAATGGCTTTATAATAATGCGATACAAGTTTATGTTGCACAACAATTTAGCGAAGAAAGTCCAATTTTAAATTAAAAGATAAAGATAAAGATTAATATGTTTATTTGCTAAGATAAGGGTACAATAGGCGGTAGAATTATATTAAGGAACACCTTATCAGCTATTAATTTTAGCATGCAAATATTGAGTTTGCTCAAAAATAACAATGATACTGTAACATTATAATAATAACAATAATAATGTAACAATACCACCCTGCACCTAACTCAGTTCGTTACAAAAAAAAAGAGTGTGCTTTAGCCCACACAACTTAAGTAAAACTTCTTTAGCTCTAATGCTTCAAAAATACATCTCCTGCTCTGTGTCTGGCTATGAGAGGAAGAGAGAAAGAAAATGTGCGCGCGCACCTTTCGTTCGCCTCGCCCGATCACACTTTTCTTAACGCTCTTGTCACGCATTCGCCAGCTTACTCCCCAAGTCAAGCGTGCGTAAAGAAGTTTTACTTCAATAATAATAATATGTCTACATCAACCACAGAGCATTGAATATTTATGTTGAGATATCTGTGACATCAGCTGTCAATTAATTACATTTATGATTAAGGAATTCACCTATTGAGTAAAACTATTTTATTATTAGCCATTTAAACAGATCCGTCTTAAACCTATTATCTGGTAGCTGTTTAATGTGCTCTGGTATCTTATTAAAAATTTCAATACACATTGCAGAACAATTTTTCATATTCAGCGATGTTCGTGGAATATGGTTGTATACTAATCTAGTCGAGTTTCTTGTGTTTCTCGGCTACGTTTCCTGAGCCGTTATAGATAATTGTGGGTTAGTTTTTAGAAATTTCCCACTTCATAGATGTTTAAACACGGTAAGGGCAATATATTTAACTTTACATGATTCAAATGGGGCCATACCGCAAATAGCACGTAAACATTTTTTTTTTGTGCAATAAAGACATCATTTTTGTCCGTACCGTTTCCCCAAATCACGAGACCATATCGTAAAAAATTTAACTTCAGGTGCTTGAATTTTTTAATTACTATGCAGACTTTTGAGAAAAATAGGAGTTTTGACGATTACTCGCGTTGCCTTGGTCCCAGGAGGTTAAATCTGGTGTCTACGGGTTCGTCTCGTGAAGGCGGAGAGAACTGCAAAGTCTGAGTAGGTATACATTTTCCGAAGTAAAAACAAAAACTGAAATATGTTTGCTATAGAAAACTTCCCCTCCCCCCTCCCTCCACTCCTTTCCACTCCCCCCATTATACCACGAGCGAACCAGTTTTCCTTCACCAGCTGAATGACAGTGGTATTATGGGTTCTGGTCCTTCTGCCGTCTGTTCCGTAATTATCTAATATTAAATAGATTGAAACAATTCATTTAAAATAGTGTCCAACACTTTAACTGTTCGTGCAATCTACAATGTGGGTCACAGAGAGTCAGTGCGTTGTAAATTTAAGGAAATTAACATTATGACAATGCCGTGTCAGTATATTTATGAAAACCTAATGTACGTCCACAAAAATATTGATAAATTTCCTAAGAATAGCGACAGGCACAATGTCAATACTAGAAATAGGAATAAACTAGCTATACCTACTACTAGGCTCCATAAGGTTAATGTATCTTTTAGAGGGCAATGTATTTGCTTTTAGAACAAAATCCCAACTGAGTTACAAGAATTGTCTGTAAATAAATTTAAAAATGTTGTAAAACCACTTATGTAAAAAGACTTACTACAAAATATCAGATTATGTAGAAGACAAGAAAGCTTGGGAAGGTGTTTGCTCCAATTATGTAAAAATAACGTATAAAGCTGGAGGTTTCTACTCGCCTCTTTGCCTCCACCATCTAAAACATCGAGGTGACGGAATTCAATTCAATTCAATACCTCATATACCTATATATGTTAGTTTAAGATTTGACATTCTCCAAATCAAATCAAATCAAATCAAATCAAAAATCATTTATTTCCATAGGATGTTGTTACATCACTTAGATCCGTCATTACATTTTTTTGGGTGAGTTCACTAACACAATGGCGGAATCTGTGGAGAAGAGCTCACCGAAGAAACTCCACAGTCGTCGCATCTTTTGCGTTTCCTTTTTTAAATAAAATATTGTCAAATTACAAAATGAATGCTAATTATATATCGAAACAGCCTGTTACTCAAACAATCTATTCCCATGGAACTATTCCAAATGTAACCTATGTGTTTCTTATGGAAATAAACTCTTTTTGAATTTTGAATTTTGAATTTTTATGAGATTTAATACTTCAAATCAATTAAAATCAATCTTGAAAAGTACGATTCTGCGTCTAGCGCTTCCAGTGCCAATATTGGAAGCCTTAATTCAATTCAGGAGACTAAAGGTTTATATCCTATTAACATTTAAGTGCTATGTCGGTCAGTAGGTACTAAAACAAGGTACTTCCTTAGAACAGGGTGGACGAAAATCAGTTCTCTTTAATTGCACGGAAGGTTCAGTTTTAACACTAAAATTGTACCCTAATGCCAGTGTTTACTGATGTCAGTTTCATTCGATAATTTTGAAGTTAATCACGATTTTTTACAGCGTTAACTCATTTGTAAGAAGATTTATTCTAAGCCTATTTAAAATACCAATATATTTCTGGCTTTGCAAAAAACTTAAAGCGGCAAATAAGCCTTGCCCAGCCGGAGATTCGTAACAAATTGGCCCATTTTAATTAGGCCGCTGAAGGAAGGTCCGGCGACTCGAAAGTAACTTAATCTTTTTAAGGGCTGTTAAAAAGATTAATCGAAGGGACCGGCAGGTCATTGAATGGTATTTAGTAGTCTCTAGAGTTATATAAAGCAATGTCTTCATTCGTAACGGTTCGGAAGTTTACTGTTATGCAAGATTAGCTTTAACACTAATTTGGATGATAATTATTTGGTGATTTATCATTTATTTTAAAAACTGATTTTTATAATACATTTTTGATAATTCTATCATCGTATTTCTGTGCATGTTCTGTCAGTGTTCTTCATTGTTTTAATACAACATGCAAATATATTTCTAACACTTTTTATTTAATATAGTTTAACTATAAAGTGTTCAATTTATCAAAGTTTTACTGCTTGCGAGCCTTTTGCAAGAGAATAATAATGCAATTTTTGTCTCCTAGCATAGCTGGAGCTGAAATCACAAAGTCCGAGATTGAATAAAATATAAGCCAACATATTATGCAATAAAGCTGAATTATTCAGAAAAGACTTCATAAAACCTGTGTTTTAACAGACTTTTCATTATGAACCCCTCGGAACGGGGCATGTGGGGAATCTTCGCGATACAGTGCCGGGGTCAGCTGAAGGTTACATTAACGGACTACGGATAACCGCGTGCCCGGGTATAGAATCACCCTCCGCGGGACGCTACCCGGGTAGAAAAGGTAACTACTGCATGCCTGTACATTGCTTGCCAGGTAACGTGTATGATGAAAATGATGGTCGGTTCATCATTCTTACTAGTTTTGCCAGTAATAGCTTTTCAAAGTTGTAAAGGACCTTATTCGCAATAATTATGTTGTGTAAAAAAATGTCTTTGACAATCAATTGATTGAATGACACCGGCAACATTTTTTCAGATTAGATGAATATTTATTTACGACTGTACTGATTCTGAAAATTACTTAGCATTACATTGGGAAAATAATATGACGACCCGAATGGCCGAGTCGGCAGTGACCCTGCCTACGAAGCCAAGGGTCCCGGGTTCAAGTCCCGGTGGGGGCAAATATTTGTTTGAAGAGAACAAATGTTTGTAGCCTAGTCATGGTTGTTAATCTATCTAAGTATAATATTTATATATATTTAAGTATGTGTATCGTTGTCTAGTACCCAAGATACAGGGAATCCTAGTTTGGGGCTAGATCAATGCGTGTAAATAGTGTCCAAGGTATTAATAATATAAACGGGTGGTTGTTTCATTGTAGGCATACTTGTTTTGGTTTCATGTGTACCAGCGTCGAAATGAATGTCACCTGTGGGGCTATAAATCCTTAAATATTAAAACCGAGACAGCACTGACCGGGAGACTCTGCACTGTGTAATAATGTTTGGGCCGTTTCGTTGTACCTAGATGTTGCTTACTTTTGGGTGCAATTTTCCAAAAGTATTTTTTCTGGTTTGCAAATAGTTGTTTATGTGACTGATAGATAATGCCTTATTATGTACAGTTACATACACTAGTTTATCTACACACATATCATAAGCTCTCTTTGATGTGTTCTGGAACCGCATGCTTGACCGGCATTGTGGCATTGATCATTGCTCTGCAGTTGTTTAGCTTGTTCTGTCGCACCAACTTCACAGACAAACTAGGGGCGGCACGCAGGCGGGCGTCGGCGTTCGAAAATTGAATGTCACAATTTGACAAATTTTGGTACATTATGGTCATAATGTATCAATATTCAGATAAGAAATGAATTTTACCAAGAAGTTTATCATAATGCTGGTCGTAACGTATGGTTTTTGAACACAGTAAAGAGGGTTTATGATACGTGTGTAGATAAAATAAGTTATGTGCTTAATTGTACAAAGCTCTCTATGGGCACACATAGCACACATTATGTAAAAATACTTTTTAGGACAGTTCACGAGGCCTGAGCTCATATTTGCTTATATTTTTTTATGAACATTTTTTATAAACATCATTTCTTTGTTTGTTAAGTCTAAAGTAAAGTACTCACGGTGATTTGGACTGATAAAAATGGACTGACGACGTGTGTTGCTACATATCGGGCAAACCAATTTTACACCGCATCAGTTGAATAAATTGATACGGATTCGCTGCTATTTGTTGCCATCTAATAACGAGAAACCCCAAAAATGGTCGAAAGGATGTTAAAAATATTTCATTTCCTTTGGGCTGTAGCGCGTCCAACCAAAATGGTCACACATACATACAAACATACAGAAATCCAAACATACGTACAAACACTCGAAAAACATTTAGCTCAGTCAGGTGCAGTCCGTTAAAATGAGATTGAGAATGAATGGAATAGATGTTAAAGCACCTATTTTTCACTGTAACTCAATGGACAAACCTACATATATCATAGTTATTGCACGTCTAGCAACCATCGCGTTGAATATTCGACTGATGCACGTGTATTAACGGTAAGTTTTGATCGGATGTAAAAGGAAACAAAGCTAGCGGGTTACAGTGCGCCCGGAAAATCCGTGGGTTGTCATCAGTTAAATTATACAAGATTTTACACTCACGGTCAGTATTAAACTGAGCTCAGTTCAATCTTACAGTTCAAACTGACCGTGAGTGCATAGCTTAAGCATCATGAATACTACCAAAGCTGAAATTATTTTTTTATTTTAGAAATAATAATAATACATTGGACATTATTTACACACATTGATCTAGCCCCAAACAAGGATTCCCTGTATCTTGGGTACTAGACAACGATACACGTACTTATGTAAGAAATGGTTGGAAATTATATCTAGCACTTTCATGCCCTGCTCAAATAAGTGACTCCAAGACCCTATTTAATTCTGTAAAAGAAAGTTCTTTCTCCAAAATTAAATTAGGTCTAACAAAACAATTATCATTATTATATCATCAATCATAAACCTCAGCAGGTAGACCTGAAGATTTTTTTGTGAACTCTTTGTGTAATTTCATCCATTGTTCAACAAAAAGGATTATTAATGAAGAAACATTATGAATTCCTGCCAGACCTCTCGGCATAAAATTGGTGTCTTATTTTGAAGTTAACAACAAAGAACCTTTACGGGATTACGTTTATTACTTTCAATTCTGGCAAGTTAAAATAAAAGAACAAGCTGCTACTGATTGAGATATAGGAGATGAAAAAGGATAGCAAAATTCAGCCTTGATTCATAGTTCTTACTTAACAATAGTTACGAAGTAAAATAAATACTCTGACGCAAGGGCACATACTTGGAAAATTTACAAGAACAAATAAACAAAATACCGCAAAACTCAAACCAATTTTGAAAAGCAATAACAAAACGTGAGAAAGCGTTACAACACATATTATGAAGGGAATACATATTGCATGTCATCATTCATTATCGTCGGATATACTTAACAGGGCGAAACATATTTTTTTAGGTACCTAAGTGTTTCGACGTAACTGTTAAATGCTTGACGAAAATTTGGTATAGCACGCGCGTTTTGAGTCTGTAAGGCAAGATTACAATTAATCAAAATCAACCCCGGATTTACACCTTTTTTAACCGGGGCAAAACTTGATAGCAGTGCCCCCTATCCGGCGTTTGCCATGTTATTAAATCCACAACATAAACCTTTATTAACCTCTTGAATACCACCGGCGTTAGCTAACGCCTTCCATTATAGGTTTTAAATTTTATTACCATGGCATAAGGTATAAAATCGCGACCACTCCCAACTACCCTCGGTTTTTGAAAGATTATAGTTGCACATTTAAAAAGTTTTTATTTAGCTTCACTTTCTGTCTCAGAGTCAGTTTGTCACAATCAGGGGCGGATCCAGCTTTCACTTCAGTGGAGGGTCATACAGTTAAGATCTGAACACGGACTCACTTCCCATGGCTAATAAGTCAGCATCTGAAAATTCTGAAATTTTACGGATTAAAAATTTCACATGGCTGGTAAATCGAGCAATCAACAGGATCTCTTATGAAGGCGGCATGAGCCTCCCCGGAAATTTTGCATACAGCTTTAAATTGTAGTTCGAGTAATGAAATAAGCTACTAACATGATCCGCCTCAATCATATGGCTAGCGAAAACAAGTGGTGAGCACAACATGGTCTGTTAAGAAGGACGGCGCAATCCGCTAAAAAAAATTATACATGGCTAGTAAATGGAGTAGGTAATGAATCACTTACGTGCTTTGTTAAAGTTGTAGAAAATAACACTCGGCTTTCAGGTAGAGACGAGAGTACCAATAATTGTTACGACGCGCTTTATGAAAAAAGTATGTATCATGATTTTGGCACCCACTGGAGCTGGCTCCCGGGACACAGACCCTGGTTTAGGACCCAATAGATCCAACCCTGGACTCCAAATGAATATATACACGTTTTTGAAACCAAATAAAAACATATCCTGTGTTGTTAGTCCAATCCGAAGCTTTACGCACCCGGAATATTAAATCGGTTACAATAAATTAAGCTAGGCTTCAAACAACAATGCTAAATGAAAAAATGAATTAAAAATATGATGGTTGAGGATAATCGTCAAACACCTAAAATGCCGAATGTTAAAACTGTATTCAATTTTGTGTGTCACGTTAAAAAATTTTTATTGTGTGCGAAAATATATATTTTTATAACGCGTAAAAGGAATAGACTGCTATGCACCTGCCTTTACTAGATAAGTACTGTATTATTACTTTATTACTCTAGGTAATACCGCGGTAGACGTTTTAACTCAGGACACGCACAAACCATTACACTTTATGAGCGTTCGTTCCGCTTCCTTTGTGCGTTTTTGGGTGAGCTTGCGAACGCCAGTTCCTTTATTTGCTAACTCAAACCTACCAACATTTTTGTAAATGTGACATTAGCAGTAGACTCTTAAACACTTAATTTTAAGTTGCGTTTTGCTGTAGATTTAAAGCTTGAACATACCTAGTCCTTCAAAATAATAAAAAAAAAAATGTCGCAATTAGACTCAGCGCACTGCTTAGCAGAGCCCTGCGGCTCCCGGAGTTGACAAATTCAACAAAATATTAATTAGCTTGATTCATGATAACTTTTAAAAATTGCCTTTTTGCGTTTAAGTTTCATATAGAAAACTACTTTCGTCTCAGAGCGAACTTCAATCTAATTAAAAATAATGCTTCAAGAAGAAAGGTTATAGTAGTATAAATAGAATAGAGAGCATAAATATTTTCAGTGCAAGTTTTCTCAAATAAACTTTTTATATATATTTATGTCACATTTTTCTGCCATCTAGTTTGGCTTTGAATAGAATCTAAGGATTCGTTTTTGACACTTTTTCAAGCGTCAGCGTTTCGTATGGTATGCCTTTTATCAAAATTATCATTTTTTTCCAGTGACAATACGAGTAGAGCCGCGGCAACTCGTTTACATTTATTGTCTTTGTATTTCTTTAGTCTCCACTTTTTCTAGGTCTCAATTAAGTTGAAATTATACGTCATTTAATAAATTATTCCGGGGGTAGCTACATATTTGTGCAATTTGGCGTGGAGGTTCTCGGGCCATGGTGGCCCAGCGCTCGACTAGTCTAGAAGGAGATTTCCAAGAGGCTAGTTAAAGCATCGGGTGATCCAAGAATTGGCTCTTACCTCGCCCATAGGGTTAGTCTGGCCATACAGCGAGGTAATGGTGCCAGCATGTTGGGCACCCTACCACTCGACGACGGCGGCGACCTGAACGACATTTTTTATTTAGTTTTATTTCTGTATTTGTATAAATTTTGCTAGGTTAAGTTATAGACATATGTTATGTAAATGTTATCCTAATTGTATAAATATACTAATTTGCTGCCAATTCACTACTTACGTAACCATTGTTTACACAATTCCGGTGCAGTACTTTTTACCAAGGAGTCCTGAATGTCGGTCGAAAGTTTTAGTCCACAATTATTCAATAAAGCAAGAAGTTTCAATACATCTCCCACGGGGCTATCCATCAGGACCCCTTCGATGCAGCGCACGTACCGACTGGGAAATGCACTTACCGCATTCAGGAAACACTCCACTAAATACATGCAATAGAGTTACAATTATCTTGTATGTTTGTGCTTATTGTAAATTATAAAAACTTCACCACCATTTGTTCAAAATGGCTCAATAAAACCACAATTACTCGTTATATTTTAAGGAATAATTTTGCGTATCATGGTGTTCACTTGGTCTTTTTGGTCATATATGTAATTTTAGTTTCACACGAAAAAACTCTAAATAAGTAAGCAAATTATTTATTTACACAACTTATTAAGTAGTTATTTATATTTATATGAGAAATGAGTACTTTATCATCTCACAAGTTTACGATAATTTGTGATTTATTTAAATGTTACCTTGATTGTATAGGTATTTATTTTTATTTATAAAGTTAGTAGGTAATCTAGTTTTAGGAATACTCCTCCGTTTTGTAAAGTGTGTGTTCTCAGGTCGAGCAATAAACGGCAAGAAAACACAGGCCAGTCTTGTAAATTTTGCGAGTTTATGGAGTGATTTATTATTTATTTAAATATTCATTGATATCATAGTGTATTAAATTAATTTTATGAATTCTAATGAAAAACTGCTCAAAGGAATTTAAGTGTACAGTCTTGATATCATATATGTGCTAAAGTAAATTAAGATAAATAAAATAAGTTTTTGCGACTTAATCTGTATGGATTGCAGAGTTATCCAACGTTATGCACAATTTTAATTCTAAAGGCTCGTGTTTCGGTAAAATTAGCTCAACCATAGTAAATTGAGATTCATAGCAGCTCACACTGCAACATAGCTGTTACGTCAGTCGCTGCGTCAGGACAGTGCAAAAATTGTGTGTGTTAAATCTATTGTAAAAAAACACTTTTTATTTATATTATTTCAAACACTCCTTTTTAAATAACCAATTCAATTCCTTTATGATACCAAGAGCTATCACGTTTTAGGTGAAAACATTTTTTTTCATTAAGTAGTCCCTGTTGACATTATGAGGTTTCCAAACTTTACAATTGAAGGAAAATGATACCGTCATACCATATATTTCTTATGGATTTATGGTATCTCTCATTAGGAGGAATAAGGCTAAAAAAGTGGGCATTTTAGAATACCCATCGTCTTTAGACAGGTGCATGGGAATGTTAAAATATCATTATGGCCAATGAACCAAGCCGAAGGAATAGACTAGTGCGAGCAATAACGAGAAGCATTGGGAAACTCTTCGCTCAATGCTGGTACTACAAGTACCTACTTTACAACTCTCTCTATTCACTCTATTCTTTTAGGCAGTGCGCTGGGGCCCTGTCACAAAATACTATACTATGCATTATAGATGCTATACTAATATTGTTGCAATGCTCGTATTGACTTAGTTATATATTGCTTATCATTTAACTACGCCACAATATAAAAATAAAAGCCGGTCAGAGAAAAAATGAGACATTATAAATGTGCAAAACGATCAAGCTTCCTAATTCTTCCAAACGGCCGATTAATTCAACAAATTTTCAATTCAACCATATTTACAACAAACAAACAAAACATCTTCCCTAAGCCGGAATAAATTTGCTTAAGATATTTCTGAGAGGGTTGGCGCTAAGTGGCTGAAAAATGGCGTTTGGGCGAAGTAATAAAGCCTCCAGTATATCGATAGAATGAAAATACGGCTTTTCGGCGAAACATTCCGAGAGAAACTTGGACAGAGTTCGAAGAGACGGTTCTTCCGGTTTTACACCCAGCTCAGTACAATTGAGTTATTTGCAAAAAAGACACTGTTTCATTTCTATTTTTTTGTCTCCAAACAAAAGTTTTCGGAAGTTGATGTTACGGGTGCCTGGAGTTTCAGGAGAGTTTAGTAACAAACGAAGAGCGTATGCGGCGGAACAATACTTAGATTCCTTTCTCATTGTTTTCAAGGTATTTCAAGAAGTAAATGGCAAAGTTCATATATACGTCTTAGTCTCAGTGTAACTTGTGTACTGCGATGAAATAGTCGTCATTTAAAGAGGATGGCCTTTTGAAAGGGTATTGTTGTATTTAAAAAAAAAACTATGATGCCATTATCGAAAAAGCATGCCGTTTTGAGATATAGTTTTTACCAAGAAAGCATATATTTTAATAATTAAATCACAGTTTGTAAATACTTTCTTAGGTAACATTTTAACAAGGTATGGCTCTGATCGGACAACAGTAAAAAATCCATGTCAAAGCCATTGCTGCTCTCTATAAGCAAATAAGACTTTCAAACATAATGAATGCCATTTCGATTAGAGGGGGGTACCAGTTGTCATACAGTTTTGCCCATAATCCCCTGTTTATTTGTTTGATCTTATTAAAGTATCGGATGCATGATAGTTGGTAAACAAAATAAACAGAAACAAACCATTGACAGGCTTGTTCTCAGAACGGCTGAAACTGTTTTTATACCTTATGAAGACACATTGATAGTTAGCGGCGATTTGGCTAAGGCTTTCTTCTTATTTTGTCTGCATCGGCAGTCATGATTTCATATAAATTTGAGACGCCGCAAACTAGCAATATGTGCGGAAAATTTATACGGAAACGAAATAGTCGGTGCAGACTGTCAGCAGTAGTGAGTACAAATGATTTTGTTTTAGTTTTACTCTGACGTGTGATATAATGTACTCGTACTACATCAGTATCAACACACCATGGCATCTAACCCTATTGTAGCGTCTGTCATGATTTTTGTATTTATATTGTTTCTTTTCAATATTTCGATAGCCATTAGGCTCGAAGAAACCAATGCTGAACTCATGGCGTAGTGCGGTGATCGCGACGTCCGTTAATAAGCTTTTCTCAAAAATAGTCTGAAATATTCCCATAACATCTGTGAAGATAGTATCCAAAAGTGACTCATCCTGGACAATTTTTAGAAGTGTCCAGGAAAACGCAAAAGTCTCCAGTAAGTAAGTATGAAATTTATGTATAGAACATTTTTTTTCTGCAAAGATAAACTAAGATTATTGGCAGTAAAGCAGTAATGTACTATAATTGCGTTGTAGGGTTAGAATTTTGCCGATCACTATTTTCGATCAAAAATTTCGAAATACACTTTTATTTGTACTGAAGCTTTTACTTGACTGATAACCTGATAGAATAGGCCACGAAATAACTCAAAACCGAGTTAATTAGCAGGGATTTTTAATAACGGAATAAGAAGACAGTTTGCAACTATGGTAGTCAATGAGAGAGAGACAGATATATAAAAAGTCACACTGACAGATAAGGTTGCGTTTATAAATCAAGTTTCAACATTTTAATCCAATATTATATCACACCCAAGTCATTGTTCAAAAACAAGACGGGTTTCAAACTAAAAAGGACACAATACTGATTCTGTCTAGATTTACAGATTGTGCCAGTCGACTATGTTAGTCATATTTTCACGTAATGTTAAGATAAGTTGACGACCGTCACAGATAAGGTATATTTATATTCATCACGCACCATGTCTTATGCACGTCATTAATAACATGTACCAACCTAGTATATAAGCTAGGATTCCCTATAATAAATTAGTCTAGTATAGTCTGGTATTTGCGCGCATCTCAAGCCTTTTACTTTACTCCCGAAGATGTCGCTCTCCTTATAATTGCCTCTGGCAAAGTGGTGACCCCGACTTTTGAACATCAGCAACCTTCGGTAATAGCAGCATGGACCCAGCCGAGAAGAAAACTCCGTGTGCTGCCACCTTAGAAGTGCAAGCAAGAAGCACTTCGTCCAAGATCGCCGAGCCCCGACTTCTGCATACCTATTTCAAACCACGCTGCAGAAATCTATAATCAAGACCCCACCCAAACCAAGATGACATCGAGCAAGCCATGACGGACCAGAAGCCAAAAGATTTCAACTGAAGATTTCCCGCATCGAACTCAAGATACCGCAAGAATAATGAACCGATAGTCAGCCGACTGCTGATTTATCAAAATGGAGCTCGCACCAGCAGAAACGAACGCGTCGGCAAATTCATTCACAGCAAGCAGCTTTTTCAAGTTCAAGACATAGGAAGCCGTTCCAGCCCCCAGAAGAGTATTGGAACATCATCGATATACCTAATCCAACGAATATTGAAATCATCCAGGAAGAACATCGCACGAAGAATAATCAAATCACTGAAGAGAGAGAGAGATATATAATTATATATAAACGATTGGTGTACAAGATGTGCCCTATGTTGCCAAATCCCAAGGTTTTTAGTCACACAAATTTCATCAATCGACAACTTAATATTCACTTAAGAGTGAAGAGCACGCACGTACATATTACGTACGAGATCATTGACTGCCTACAGCCAAGGTTACAGATTTAATGCTGACGCTGATTCAGCATAATCATCCTTGTCGCAATTATAAACAAACAGTGATTACAAGTTCAACGACGAGCGATGTAAATTGACTCATCGATTCCTGAAAAACTTGGGCGGCTGCAGCATCAGACGACTCTCCTGCGGATCTTTTCCAGTTATAGGTTAGGTTAGTTTACTAACCGCGAAGCCCCATTTTCCTAGTGTTTTTCTGTTTTCCAGTTTTTAGTTTATTTTATGTAGTGTGCGGCCAGACACAAGACTTGCCTGTAAGTAAATATTGAGTAATTCTTTAAACTTATGTAGAATTCACATAACCGTAGTTCCTTTATTTTTCTAATTCGTTTAGATTAAGTTGAAGTATGCGCTATTACTATCTAGTTTTATTTAACAATGACTTTCCTTATATATAAAAATAGATTAAGTTAAAGTATGCACAATTAAGATCTGGTTTTATGTTTATTAAAATACTACTAGTTATTATTGCAGTTGATAAGTTTATTATGGTATCTAGCTTAGATTTTTTTCCATTGTTATAAGTACATTTATTTATTTATTTCCCTAAAGGGGGGAGTATCTGTGCCGGTCGACTATGTTAGTCATATTTTCACGTAATGTTAAGATAAGTTGACGACCGTCACAGATAAGGTATATTTATATTCATCACGCACCATGTCTTATACACGTCATTAATAACATGTACCAACCTAGTATATAAGCTAGGATTCCCTATAATAGTCTGGTATTTGCGCGCATCTCAAGCCTTTTACTTTACTCCCGAAGATGTTGCTCTCCTTATAATTGCCTCTGGCAAACAGATGATGTATGTAAAAAAAACATGTACTTTTGGTGTTCATTGAATATAGTTAGGCCTTCGACACCATGAGACACAACAAACTTATTGAAAACTTGGTGGGCGAGGTTCGTTACTGAATTGGTGTCGTGTCTACCTGAAACTTCGTATCAATGGGCAGTGCGCTTAGTAATGAAGGAGATACAAGTTACTAAAGGGACAGCGCAAGGATCAGTTCTAGCCCCACTGCACTACCTGGGATACGTAAATGACCTCTTAAATTTTATTAAGGACAGCGAAGTATAACAATTCGCTAATGACAAATGGCTGATGTACGATGTCAGAGGCTTTAAAGTTCGTGTGTCAATGGTCACACGACATCAGACGCGTATCTATCTCTCGTATCTAGTCTAAACAACAACTTTGGTACATCACTGAAAGTCACAATAATACCACTTGCATAGCAATGCTGGCACACTTACAAATCGGAAAAACGCGATGAACTTGTAAACCCATCGTAGAAGTAACAGAACAAATCTACCTTGGACTCACGATTAACAACAGATTCAACTAGAGCAAGGCATAGGCAAAGAAAGGGGTGTTATAAACTTCTCATCATAACGGCAAAATTCATTCTAGTAAAAACTAAGATCCCCTACCAGATTCGCCTGAATGTGTACAATGCTCGAACAGAAAGTATAACAGGTTATGGGCTTACAAGATATGGTCGCTCATAACAGTCGTATCTGGACCAAATAATTCCCCAATATAGATTACTCTAACTAATTATACCTTCCAATTTAAGACAATCAACCATCAATCACAAATGAAATTATCATGAACAAACATTTTTCAATATTTTGATGCTGCAAAATTATCCTAATACAATTGTCAATTGTCAATTGTAAGACGGGCTGGTTTCCGCAACTCGACGACGAAAGCGCCTATTTTGCGTGTGGGTGGGAATGCGACATCATTCGAGCCAACCCAACTCCTCCAGGAACGCCAGTAGGCCCTTTACGTTACCGACTATCCCTGGAAGGTCCCTCGATTGACCGAGGTGTTTAGCCCTGTAGTCCGCTACTCCTGCGCACTCCATGAGGACGTGAGCAGCCGTTTCTTCTGCCTCCAAGCAGGCTCTGCAAAGGGGGCTGTCGGTAACACCTAGGACATATAGATGTTTATTAAAGAAACCATGGCCAGTAAGTGCTGCAGTTACCAGTCGCATGCGCGGCCTACGAAGTCGAAGCAAGGTCTTAGCCAGCCTAGCGCTAGGGGACGGCAAGGCCAGCTTAGCCTGCCTGCACTCCTCATGGTTTGTCCAAAGAGTGGCATGATCATTCCTGGTCGACTCTCTCAGAAATGAGCGTACCATCTTGAAGGGAAGAGGGATGATAGGTTCGGGACCATACGCTGTCAAGCTAAATCCTTTACGCGCCAACTCATCCGCTGCATCGTTACCTCTTGATCCGCTGTGTCCTTTTATCCATTGAAGGATTACGCGGTTATGTTGACATACCTCCATTAGTCGTTTATGACACTCGTAGATTAGCCCTGAGTTAATAGTGTTGCTATTTAGGGCTTGTAGGACGGCCATGCTATCCGAGAGGATTCGAATGGAGGAATCTCTTACCTTTCTCGATGCTATGGCATTAGCGGCCGAGATGATGCTCATGCATTCAGCTTGAAAGACAGTATTATGGGCACCCAGTGGAATGGCTATCTTGATGTTTAGGTCCTCCGAGAAGGTGCCTGAACCAGTGCCTGCTTCAGTTTTTGAACCATCGGTAAAAATTCTGAGCTCTTTAACGTCGAGCCCCTCAACCCGATGGTCTTCATGTAACTGTATATTGTATTTTTTGTCAAAAACAAATTGTTAAGGGATTCTGTCACTGCAAGCCATAGAGATGGGAAATTTTTTGTAAACTTCCCCTAGGATGGCGGTGTGTGAGGTCCTATTTTTCCTCCAAAGTCCTAAGGTGTTGAGTCTCACCGCAGATGACACGGCCTCCTGCTTAATATACAGCTGGAGTGGCGGAAGACACAGCATGGCCTCCATTGCTGCTGTTGGAGTAGTTCTCATACTACCTGTGATAGCCATGCAGGCCAGCCTTTGGAAGCTTTGGAGTTTGCTTACCATTGTGGTTAGTTTGGTCCTGGTCCACCACACCACAGCTCCGTAGCAGACAAGAGGACGGATCACCGTTACGTACAGCCAAAGAATGATGTTGGGAGAAAGTCCCCACTTTTTCCCCACCATTCTCCGACACTGCCAGAAAGCAATACTCGCCTTCTTTAGTTTGTTGTCGATGTGGCTACTCCAGTTGAGCTTGCTGTCCAAGGTTATGCCCAGGTACTTCACCTCAGTTGCTAGCTGGAGTTCCGTTCCAAAGAGCTTAGGTAGGGTATACCTACCAAGAGCCCTATTGTTAGTGAACATGACCATTACCGTTTTTGTTGGGTTAACCGCCAGGTCATATTCTAAACACCAGCGCTCCACGATACGAAGAGCGGTTTGTTTAAGGTTGCATACTGTGCTCGCAAATTTACCTGTGATGAGGATTACCAAATCGTCGGCGTATCCTACGGTGTAGTATCCATTAGCGTTAAGCTTGGTAATCAGGTCGTTAATGACCAGATTCCACAGAAGCGGGGAGAGCACTCCTCCCTGCGGGCATCCCCGCACTACCTCCGCCGACAGGGACTCTCTAGCTAGACGCACGATACGTTTGTTAAGCATATTTGTGACCCAGTTGTTTACAGCTGTTGACACCCCATGCCTTGTTAGAGATGCACTTATACTGCTATGCTGCGTCTTGTCAAAGGCACCTTCTATATCAATAAAAGTTCCAAGACAGATGCATTTGTTTTGAATCGCCTCTTCAATTGTGGATACAACTGCATGGAGAGCCGATTCAGTAGACTTACCCAAACTATATGCATGCTGATTCTTGTGTAAGGGTATATGTTTTAACGCTCCATCTCTCAGGTGTCTCTCGCACAAACGTTCGAGAGTCTTAAGCAAGAACGAGGTGAGACTAATCGGCCTGAAAGATTTAGCGTTAGTGTAGTCGCTCCTTCCTGGCTTCGGTATGAAAATTACGTTGACTACTCTCCACCTTTTGGGAACGTATCCGAATCTAAGACATGCTTTCATGATTCGGACCATTATATTGATGACGGGTTCCCCACCCCACTGTAGAAGTGCTGGGAAGATTCCATCTGGTCCTGCTGATTTAAAAGGTTTAAAGCTATTAATGGCCCATCTCACCTTGTCAGCAGTGATAATAGTATTAGTTATGTCTAAGTGGTCGACAGCTTCATGGTGAACCTCTTCCGGCCACACAATCTCTTGAATAGTTCTACTTCCGGGAAAGTGAGTTTCCAACAAGAGACTGTGTGTTTCTGTGGTGGAAGAGGTATATGTTCCATCGGGTTTTTCCTAATACATAAAAACGTAATAATAATAATACCCTGGCCACTATTTACACACATTGATCTAGCCCCAAACTAGGATTCCCTGTATCTTGGGTACTAGACAACGATACACATACTTACATAGATAAATATTATACTTAGATAGATAAACAACCATGACTAGGTTACAAACATCCGTTCTCATCAAACGAATATTTGCCCCCACCGGGACTCGAACCCGGGACCCTTGGCTTCGTAGGCAGGGTCACTGCCGACTCGGCCATTCGGGTCGTATTGCAACTTAACTTACCTTCACTGCTCCAACCAGGAACAATACTTCTGAACAGATATACAAACAAAAATAAAACAAAACATACCACCTGACAAGTGATGAACCATATACGCTTGTCAAAATCATACAATAATACAAACGATCAAAGGAGAACAAAATACATAAAACCACAACTAATAAATAGCCTCCCATCTGACTTAATAAGTAAGATAACTCATTATTTGTTCCTGATTAATAATTATAATAATTCATATTTAAATATTTGTATTAGTTAAGCTCAAGCAATTTTTAAAAGAGATCTAAACATCAATCTGTGGGAGTTTCTACGCCCTCCTTCTCCCACAGTGGTCCAATGTAGAGAAGTGGCAAAAAATGACAATTGCTAAGTATATGTAAATATTTACAGTAACAAAGAGATTTGATTGATTGATTAATTGATTGATACTAAACTGACAACCTTGAAACCGCAGCTCTTGTGCGGTAGCCATATATTCCATTTCAAACAATCTTTTTAATTAGTTAAGTTAGTTTATTGTTTCTCAGCATCGGTCCCATATATTATGTTACCTGCCAAACGCATTTGATTACTTGTGTAATTTTATGATTTACTTTGATAATACGCACCGTACACTAAGTTGTTTTATCAATACCGTAGAGAAAATATATGCAGCTAATTTTTCCGTTAGTTCAATTAACCCCTACAATTCCAATGAACTCCATTTTACCGGTGGGACATAATACTCGCGTGTGTTATAATTCAGAGCAAAGTTAATAAATGAATGTAATAAAGAAAATAAAATGAGATAAATATGAACAGACCACTATAAATGGGAACCGAGAAATATAATGTCATTTTGACTTCAATAATTAAATTCAACTTCAAAATTGAAAAATAAAAACTTATGCATACCAATTGGCTATTTGTACACATATTTTAAAGCAAATATACATTTTGATTTGACTTGAACAATTAATAATAAAGATTTTAATTTCGATAATTCAGCAATGGACATTCTGTTTAGCAGTCGATTTAGATTATTCAGCTAATATTCTTAATTATACATACACTTAATGCCATAATAACATTAACATTTGACAATAACATTGACGCGCCACTAGCCGTTAAAAGTTTGGTAGTAAATGTCTCTGTAATTTTAATTGACTAAGTGCCTAAAACAAACTCTTTTCGAAGTGAAAGTTTTACTCGTGATTGTCATAGATAAAAACAACAATTTGTGCATATAATTATAGCAAAAATAACAGCACAAGTGCGTTAAACAGTGTGTGTAAATTATCGAATACATCGAACACTCAACCAGTGCGTGGATCAGCTGGCCACCCGGAGTCAGGCGTCTATCAACGCTCCGCGAGCATCGCAAGGGCCAGCTTCGCGTGCAGCACCGAGCCAACAGTCAACGGCAGCGCGTTGCAGCGGCGGTGATGAATCACACTTGCGCGCCCGACGACAAACAATAGAATGGGCTCTTAGCAGAAGTGATAACATTACTTGTCTCTGGGAGGTTTGTGGTTATTAAAAACTGTTACAATGATGAAGTGCAATGTTTGCGCGGGAGTGATCTACAATAGCGAATTGCTCAGATGTATCTGTTGTAAGGGCACTTGTCACCATAGTTGCGCCAACATCACCTCGGCGTACTATTTAGGCAATCTTGCTGACCTACGCAACACGTATAAATGCCAGTCGTGTAAAACTGACGTAGAAAAATCCTCAGAAGAGGTCTTGTCCCCTATCGTAAACAAGACAAACTTGAAAAATATTCAGTCGCTACACACACAGACGAGCAACAGTACTCCACATTCCAATCATAGTCATCACACAAACGTCACTCGCAGAGCTCCGAGAAAGATATGTACAAAAGAAAACGAGTCTCTCCTGGATTTATCGTACCAGAGTTTACCCAACTTAAGCGAAGACAATAGCCAAGAATTTAACTTCATAAAACAAGATAACCAAAAACTACGCGTGGAAATAGATACAGCGAATAGGGAAATAGAGGTTTTAAATATGGAAAATACCGAACTAAAGAAGACTGTTACGGACTATGAGAAGAAGATTAGCTTGTATAGAGCAGTAGGAGTAGAGATTGATAAAACGGTTAATAAAAAAACGACAACTTTAAAATTCTTCTCGCCTCAATATAGAAACATTAAACCTAATATGATACGTATGGGCTATCCTAGAACATCCCCCCGAGAATATACGAACAATATTGTGCAGAGAAGTTTGGACAATACGATCACAGACAAAATTCCCAAGCTCAACCTAAGTCTTGATGCCACCTACACCCAGGCCTCCCATACAGAGGCCGCAAGTCCCCTCCCTGCTACACAGCGCGACGCGTCCCCGAGTACGATGGTAGATGCTGGCGTAAACAGTCGTCAAGCACATTTATCGGGTGCAAACAAACCTGTGGAAGCGGAAACAAAGGAGAACGGAAACATCTACGCGAAGCCCAGGATACTCATCTTATCTGATGAAAGCGGTAGAGGAATTAATAAAATATTCACGAAACTAGTAGGAAGTGAATCATGTGTTCAATCAGTACTAAAACCATATTCCACTTTAGATCAGGTGATGAATTCATCCAGTTATTGTAGGAACTTTACCAAAGTTGACTATGTTATAATATTAGGAGGCGAAAATGATAAAGATCCTTTGAAACTGCAATCTCTATTGTATTGTTACACAGGTCAATTTGCTCATACAAATGTAATATTATGTAATGTAGGAATCACTAGTTGCTTAGGGGAGAAAAAAGTTAATGGGGTCTTTCAGTTAGTGTGCTCTCGTTTCTCCCATGCCTCATACCTAGACATTTGTGACAATGAGAGCCGAAAGCTACCTAAAGAAATCACATGTAGAATCCTACTAAGGGAGATTCTAAAACTTCATTACATGTACAATCTGTTACAGCAGCTAAAAAACCAAAAAGAGTCTTGTAATACAAACCTACTGTACAGCAATGCGCAGACACAAACTGACCACATCTGTAAACTCACACAAACCCCCAATAATCCGCAAAAAACACAAGCCAGTATAGAGACTCAAAACTTAAATGAGACTGTACCAACAACATCTAAAAACATTTTTTTTCGTTAAAAGTCAAAATTAATTATTATGCACCAAAATATACAGAGCATTCTGCCTAAAAGAGAAATATTAGAGTAAACCCTGTCTGAATTGTCGGAGTCTGGTATGCAGCCCGACATTCTATGTTTAACGGAAACATTTTTGGAATCTGGTAGTGAAAAAAATGTTAGACTAAGTGGCTATGAACTAGCAGCAAATTTTTCTAGAAACAAGAAAAGAGGTGGTTCTTGTATTCTAGTAAGAAGTGGAATGATTTATAAAAACATAAAAATTATTGATGATCTGGCTCTACCCAATATATTTGAATGTTGTAGTATACAGTTAAATGATCATAACATAATAATTGTGTGCATTTACAGAACAACAGAAGTCGAACTCTTAATGAACCGCCTAGAGTTAATGTTATACACTTTACAACATCAATATAAAAACAGGAAGATTGTTATAACTGGTGACATAAACATTAATATACTTAAAAATGACATTATTGCAAGAAATTTAACTGACATTATTAGTAATAACAATTTGACATTTCATATTACAGAACCCACCAGACAAGCATCGTGCATTGACCATATAATTAGTAATATAAGTCAAGCAGTAGGAACGGTCATACCATTGGAATTGTCAGACCATGAAACTGCACAATTACTGTCAATTCCAGTCAGTTATAAAAAAATGTACTTAAGGTGTCATTCATATACAGAAGGGATTATTCAGAAGAAAATGTTTTGAAATTTCATGACTGTCTCGAGGCATTATCATTCTCAGATGTCTATGAGGAAACTAACCTAAACAAAGCCTTTGATATTTTTCACGACCTGTTCTGTTTGTTTTACGCACTTTGCTTCCCGATCATGAGAATAAAAATTAATTCACAAGGTAAACCAAAGTGGATGTCTAAGGGACTTAAAATAAGTTGTAAGTCAAAGAGATATCTCAGATTTGCTTTTTATAAGAATAAAACAGAAGCTAACAAAATCAAATACGAAAAATACTCTAAAATGTTAAAAAAATGTGTATTAAAATCTCAAGAACAAGCGAATAACAATTATGTAAGAAATAGTAAAAATAAATGTAAAGCTTCATGGAATGTGGTAAAAAATTAGTCAGGTGTTTTTCACACATACTGACTATGAGGGAAATCTAGTCAATGACCCATTAGACATTGCAAACACTTTCAACAAATATTTTATTAAAATTTCAAATAAAATAAACCATAACCTTATTCAGACCGGTGGTAGTAATAGGGTTAGTAAAAGCATATTCCTTAGTCCATACGACAATGATTGCGTAGGGAAATTGGTAATGTCCTTAAATAACACTAACGCAGAGGGCTATGACGGTATTGCTACAAAAATTATCAAGAAATGCTATGTTTTGATTATACCAGTTCTTACTTATCTTATAAATATGTCATTGGAGACGGGATGCTTCCCTGATAGACTTAAAATATCTATAGTTAAACCCCTCTTCAAAAAAGGTGAAAAATGTGATCTAGTTAATTATCGTCCTGTAACTCTCACACCAGTGCTATCAAAAATATTTGAAAAAGCAATGCAAAACAGAATATTAGATTTTATAGATAAACATAGCATACTGACTCCGGAGCAGCATGGGTTTCAAAAAAACAAATCTGCAACAATGGCAGCCTTCAAACTTGTTGATAGAATTGTTCATAATGTGGATACAAAATATTACAGCACGGTTCTCTTTTTGGATATGTCAAAGGCATTCGACTTTGTTTCGCATGACTTGCTAATATCCAAACTCGAAGCAAATGGGATCAGGGGCCCTGCACGGGACTGGATACAATCTTATCTGAATAACCGATTGCAATTCGTAGAAATTTGTAGAGCAGATGACAAAATGTAGTAAATTGTTTTAAATCTGACTTAAAATCTAATAAATTCGGCGTCCCTCAGGGCAGTGTCCTTGGACCGCTTCTATTTTTACTTTATATAAATGACTTACCTGAGGTGACAAATCAATGGTGTATTTTGTTCGCAGACGATATTTCAATAAATGTAACGCGCGCAATAAGTGATGACATCTCCTTCCACGAATCAGACATTAATAATGCAATAACTAGTGTAATTGAGTGGTTGAATAATAATAATTTACAGATTAATTTAGACAAAACAAAGTACATTAATTTTAATAACTTTGACAAATTCAATAGAGATATGACATTAAATATAAATCACAACGGACAAATCATAAAGGAGGCTCACAGTGTGACATTTTTAGGTATTAACATAGATAGGCATTTAAATTGGAAAGATCACACTGATAAAGTTTGTAAGAAAATCAATAGATTTATTTACGTATTACGTAGACTTAGGAAAACAGCAGAGATAAAAACTGCTCTAGTTGCCTATCATGGATATGTAGAATCTGTCTTGAGATATGGTCTTGTAGTTTGGGGAAACGGCACTGATATTAATAAAGTTTTTATTGCTCAAAAGAAATGTGTGCGTGCAATTTGTGGTATGGCCCCAAATGAATCATGCAAACCAATTTTCACTGAATTAAATATTTTGCCATTAGCATGTTTGTATATACTGGAAATAGGAAAATTTGTAAAACTTAATCCAAAATTATTTAAAAGAGCCCAAGAACAATATTCAAGAAATACGAGAAACCCGAATAGGTTAATATATAATCATACGCCACGTACATCACTGTATCTTAAGAATTGTCCTGCTATGTGCGTTAAAATATTTAACAAAATACCCGAAGAGATAAAAGAATATTCAATTAATAAGTTTGAATCTGAACTGTTTAAATGGCTTCTACAGAAATGTTTTTATTCAGTAGATGATTTTATTAAATATAAAACTTACATATAAAATAATTTAATAAGCTAGAGCAATACTAACAGTAAGATTTATTTTTTTCAGTGTAATGTGGACTATTTAATATTTGCATGCTAAAATTAATAGCAGATAAGGTGTTCATAATGTATATATAACTGACCATCGACTGCCAACCCTTATCTTAGCAAATAAAAATCTTTATCTTTATCTTTATCAATATTTCGCATTAAAATACATGCTCAATATCGTATGAAATTGATTGTATTCATTGCATGTTATAATAAGTTAAATTGTTTAATTAAGTTGATTTGGTTCTTTTCAAGACCAGGGGGGTTACCATAACGTCTTATGCCGATTCAGATTAGGAACCTAATTTGATCCGCAAAAGTGCCGTGACCGTCTTTAAACAAGTCTTGGTATTCGTAAAATAGATACCATTATGGCGAATTGGAATAGAAATGGTTCCCATGGTTATGTACTTGTTTTGAACCTAATTTCAATCGGAAAAAGATTGTGGTAACCCCCCAAGACCAGGATATTAAGCTTCTTGTTCGACATTCCGCACCACAAGGTAAGGTCATGATCACCCTCGCCGAACAAGCTTTATATGTTGGCTTGAACATTCGCAAATGTTTAAATGTATGTAGCTTTTAAAGTATTTTTTGTAGATAGAAACCACATAACTGAATGGTATAGTCGTGTACTGTGCTGTAGATAGTCATGAGGATGAAATGGATTTAAACGAGAATTTATACTATACGTATATTTATTTATCATTTTGTACATGGTTCCGAAATCCCAACATCTTCTGAGCCGATCTAGCGGTGAAACATCGAATTTCAAACTGCTTGATGAAATCACAATCAGCATGGGATTTCTTGGCGTATAATCTATCTACACTGAGAACGAAATATACATCTTGCGAATTATGGATTAAAATGAAACAATCAAATGTACCCACTCATGTAGCGGACCTGTTGAGATGCTGGTACGAGAACCAAAATAACAACGTGAGATGGGGCGATGCACATTCGTCAATATAGACTAGAGTGTGGCGTGCGTCAGGGAGGGCTTAACTCTCCGGACCTCTTTAGTCTATAAATGAATGGGTTGATTGTGGAGCTGAGAGGCACCAACATCGGATGTCATATTGATGGAAACTGTGTTAATAACCTAAGCTATGCTGATAATACGGTGCTTCTCAGCCCCTCAATCAGCGGTCTTAGGCATTTGATCTCTGCATGTCGGAAGTACTCGGTCAGTCACGGCATGTTGTATAATATTAAAAAGACAGATTTAATGGTGTTTCGGGCAGTGAGGGGTCCGGTGCCCCCATTATATCTTTAAGACCTGGGTCCGGGTTGTGCAGGAGTTCAGATACTTGGGGCATATCCTCACGGAGAAGCTCAGGGATGACCAACTTTACTTGACTGAACTTTAGCAGGAGCGCAGAGCCCTGGCTATGCGATGTCACATTCTTGCGTGAAAATATGGCAGGTGCTCTGGGGACGATAAAATCACACTGTTCAAGGCCTATTGTCAGTGTTTTTAGCTATATATGCCAGCTATGGACCACTTACACCAATTGGTCTTATAACGCCCTAATACTACAATACAACATTGCCCTACGTAGTCTTATGATACAACCCTGCAGTGCGTCGGGCATGTTCGCCAATGCCAGGGTTCTAGATGTCTTTGCTTTGCTGAGATCCAGGATCGCATTATTCTGGGAAGCCCTTATACAATCCGACACTGGTATGCTAGGGATAAAAGTCTACATTATTTATAAGAACAGAATATTGCATCACTGGGCCTCCGTGCACCGAGAGAAAAGTAAAAAAAAAAAAATTATTGAATCATTCATTAGATACTACATATTTATTAATCTAAAGACCTTTTTGTAGGCTGAAATTAATCATTTTATTATTATTATTAAAGTTATTTTCTTAACGAAGTATCAGTATAAATATTTGACATCCCTACAAAACATTTTTGACAAAATTGACATTTACAATTACAATTTATATACATAAATTCCATTTCCACAGGGAAGTTCGATGGCTTCGATGAAAAGTTAATTTTGGAAATCGGTCCAGTAGTTTCATTCTAAATAAAAAGGTGGTTTACAAATTGGTGAGCAACCTGAGGAACCAAATGCACTACGTGTTTGTTCTAGACAGCATTCGGTCCACACCATGTCAATTTCCTTTGCAGAACATAAAATGCTTTGAATTCGCCAAAATACACATGTACATAATAATTTTGGGCTTGTAAAAACTGTTTTAAGACATAATCTTACTTATTCTATTCGTTCAGAACCAATCGGTATCTAGTCGCATGTTCGTCAATAATTGGCGCCAGCAGTCATAAATATCAACAGTGCAATCAGAACGCAATTTTTGATCTGTCAATCGGATAGTTGTTAAATTCTTATTTGACGTAATTTTTCCCTCGAGGCTTGTTTTTGGGTGCATTAGCAATTGTAATCGCATGGTATTGTAGCCGTCAGCCCTCCAACCGCGAGAATTATTGGTCAAAAGCTGACCCCACTGTGCCAAGAGTGATTTAGTTGTAATATTTAATAAGTTGTTCGAATTGTATCGAGAATTGCATCCTTGCTTGTCATGGCTAGGCTGGTTTAAATCACGAGTGTTACAATAATCTTCGTGTGATTTGAGTTCGTTTACGGGTGAACGACCACGTTGTTGTTGATATATAGTGAAAAGATATTTGCGTGACCTTGCCTGCGCCTCACCAAAGAGAGGCTGTTGGGCGTACTGCATCCTCATCGAGTTTTTCATCTGGGCGCACGGAATATCTGGGCAACTCGAGTGTTGCTGTGATGGTGGAGTACTGTCAGAGCAAGGTCATATTTAAGTTATTGTTTTAGGTTAAGTTTTCGCTCAGCGTAGGGCCGACGTTCGAAGGTCCCCCATCGCAAAATTTGTTTCGTTACAGCTCATGGGCCCCTAGTCTGAGTCCGGAGGTGGTGGAAAGTCGAACACTATCTAAAACAACACCATAAGTGCATTGGTATGTTAAGAAAAATAAAAAGCACTTACGTAAGGAATGCTGGCTTCACAATGTCACAACATACGAGTAGGTACACTTTCGACCTTACGGTTGTATTTGATTTTATGTGGTAATTAACAATTAATTTGAGTCTTGTTTACATTTTTCATTTTGAAACATGACAGCGCAGTTATGCGATTTACTTGAGGATGTCGTTGTTGCCTGAGAAACTATAGCTTTGGCGAGTAATACTTCATTTAGTAGAGCAACTATCCAGTTTTAAATATTCATCTACATATGCAAAACTTTAAGGTTCGCTTATAATCTGAGTATTTATTGGTCATAGATATGTAGGGCACAGCAAGTTCTAGCAACATTTGTGCATTTTGAGTTAACAAACGAGTCCGTCGAATAAAATAACTGACCAGTTCTTCATTATATGCTCAAGCATAGGTGTCCATCTACATAAGTTCTTGGTGTTGAGGTGAGGGACGCCGCATTCAAACATTCAAGCATTTCATTAAAACTTCTTTATTACTGTAGATATTAACATATACTTAACAAACGCAATTTTTTGCCCTTCTCTACATTGGACCAATATGGGAGTAGAAGGGCCGTAGAAACTCCCACAGATTGATTTTCAGGTTCATTTAAAATTTGGTTGTTCTTAACTAATACAAGATTAAAATATTAATTATTATAATTAATAAGCGGGAATAAATAATTACAAAATTATTAACAGTAAGGTCTGCCTTGAGTTAGATAAACCCCATACAGGTCATTTAAGTAATCTTGACCATATTTATATCCCATTTTCGACAAAGTCGTTTTGACATGCTTTTAAAATTGCTCAAATGGCAATTTCAAAATCTCTCGTCGCCTCCTGGCGGGGAAGCGGAACTGGCGGTGTATAGGGCGGCGCGAAAATTTTTGGAAAGCTCTTTTCAGCAGCATTGTGCGGAATTAAACCTTATGGAAAATTGTTTACCGACAATCTGTCACTTGTCCACAATTTTCGGTTGATTCGAATTTAGGCACAAGGGAGCCGAAAAAAAAAGAAGCCGCATAAACATTGACACATAAACATTTACATTCAGGCACATACATTCGTTCTGGCCCCACACTAGGAAACCCTGTATCATGGGAACCAGAAACAGCATATAAACATCCAAGACCTGAGGTTTTTTTTTTTACCCCCAGCCGGGTATCGAACCCGGGACCTCTCACAAGGTAGGCAGAGCCGCAACCGCTGAGCCACAGAGGTCGTCACACAAATTCACCATAACACCTATAGACTTTACTATCGCCAATGACCCATCCACATGTGTGACTCAGATTGATAGCTACGGAGTGCGAGGGAGTAGGTCAAATCATTCAGTCTGAGTAACAAATGGCAATCGTGATCTGAAAGTAGGATAGTTTCCTGTGGATCGGTTGAAAGTAGGGGCTGTAAAGTCTTGACTAAAATCGATGGCCGCCTTGTACGGATAGGTATAGTCAGCGAAAGATAGCTGACATGCCTACTTACTAAATTCGTTTCTTGTGCAGACTGAGCTTTGTGTGAGCGCGCCAAACCACCACAACTTTGTTGCGACTATACTCGCCGCCCAGACTGGAATGAAATAAGATTACGTAACAACACATCGGCGGGGCACTTAGCGGCGTCTGTGATTAAAATTATTTTCAATATTTTTGACCTATGCTTCCCATTGAAATGACTGGACCCCTCTAAGAAGAAAAACTGGGTGTGATACCCAGTTTTTCTTCTTAGAGGGGTCCAGTCATTTCAATGGGATATTATAAATATTAAAACTGAACTGACTGTACAACTATTTCCCCTATAATTGATAACTTAAATAAACAATATAACTCTATGCTGCAAAATACCAAACGGACATTGTATACCAATCTCATTTACAATAATACAAACGTGACCAAGGCTATGTGGTCTGTAGTAAAAAAAGAACGAGGCAAAAGCACCAATCTTAGAATCGACTTTACAGAAGTTGTTAGGAACTCTGCTGGTGAGAAGTCCCAGTCGAAGACAGACGCAGTGAACGCGATGAATATTAGTTTCTGCGGAGCTGCCGCTGTCTGCGGGGCGCCCCCCGCGAACATGCACGCCGCCAGCGCCGCCCTAGCTCTCGCCCGCCCGCCCACTAACACCACGCTGAGGCTGCGACCATTCACTCCAGCCGAAGGCAACCGAATAATTAGCTCCCGCATATCTAAAAAGACTATGAAGGACATTTTCAATATTTCGATGGACCTACTTAACTTGAGTGCAGCTCCCCTGTCTCGATTATAAGCCGTAGTGTATAATCGATGCATTAGCGATGGAACTTACTCTACAGTACTCAAACTAAGCAAAGTTTCCCCTATATTTAAAGGTAAGGGCAAGAGAGCAAACAATGACGGCTAATCACCTGTTTCCGTAATACCTGCCGTAGTCGAGGTACTCGAAAACGGTCTCAGTTCATGTCTGATTGAGCACCTAACGTCAACAAATGCGCTCTACGGCCGACAATATGCCTATCGGTAGGACCGCTCAACGACCGCGCCGCTCAAAAACCACCACGTTTTTAGGCTTCGTGCTGGTCAGAGGCCTTTCGAGAGCCGATTTGCAAGCACCGTACTGTGGGGACGTGCTGCCGACTGGGAGTGCGTCTTCAGAATGCAAAAACTAGCCGTAAGAGTAATAGCACGAGTCGCATGGGATGCTTCAGCTCGACCACACTTCAAAGCATTAGGGATTATGACGCTGCCTACCATAGTGATTTACCAGAGAGGAGCACGCACGAGGACATCCACAGATACAGCACACGGAAAGCCACCGCTGGAAAGCTCGTCGTTCCACCCCGGAGGCTGGAGAAAGCCGCCAGGCTCACCCACATCGCGGGCCCGACAGTATACATCCGACTACCGGACGACATCACTGGTGCTCCCAGCACGCAAAGTTTTGAATTGCGATTGAAACACTGGCTTGTCGAGCCATCGTTCTATTCGTATAATAAATTTCTTACGCCTAGAGTATAATGACATAGTAATTGACTACAATTAGTAATTTATTTTATTGACCGAGCGAGCGAAGCGAGCAAAGGGCTCCATTTCGACAAGATAGGAGGCCGATTTTGCTTTCGTCTGTCTCTATGTCTGGTGTCTGTCAGTTCCGGTCTAGGGGCCACAGTTTTCAAGCGATCATCACAAAACTTGGCACACATGTTCCTTGATTTTTTTTTTGTCGAGAGCTTTTCTCGGTTATCCCTTTGACGTCATTTATTTTATGTATGTTTTTTTTTTTCCTACCTATCGTGTGGGGTATCAAATTAAAGGGCTTCATGAGCCAGTTCTAAAAATATACAAAAATACTTTCAGGAAGCTAGACGAAGTCTTTTAAGTCCAAACTACCACAATGCTTTAAGACAAAAGTATATAACCAATGTGTCTTGCCTATCCTCACCAATCGCGCCGAAATATGGACACTCACTAACGGCCGATCCCAATAACCTAACCTATATCCATAATCTGCAAATTTTACATAAATCCCATAGCACAACTTTCAAATGAAACGCGTAATCTGCAAATCACAGATAGAGATAAGTTATTGGGATCGGCCGTCAATTATATTATTAGTCAATTATATACAAATACAAGGTGGCCCATCGAGCATTGCAGCGATCCATGTGAGGTATCTCTCTTGTTGACCGCATGCCAATCTTCGAAATTCGACGAAAGATGAAAATGTAGGTAAGCGGATAACGAGACTAAAGAGGAAATTACTTATAAACAACGTCGATTACGACACAACTGTTGACACAACAAGAAATCTTACATAACTGAAGTAAAAAAAGTTATACACGCTTTGACAAATGAGCGATTTATTTTCGAGGCATCACAGCACAGGTGCCCCCAGTGATTTCGTTCAGTAGCGCCAAAAACATTTTATCTTTTCATTCTGACAGCGATTGATACCGATTGGGAATTAAAGGTTTTAATTGGGTCTTTTTTGTCCTAACTACCAATTTTATTTTTCCATCATCATTTATAATGTTAAATTTTAAGTCACCATTACTTTCATTTTACGTTGCTTTTTAGTGAACGGTTCAATGGTTTTGAATTACTGTTGTAGTGTTGAATTATTTTAGACGTCCCGTTGTAACAATACCGTCCCTTTCAGTAGATTTTTGTACCATACGATCGGTTATAATGAGAAATGACCGCTAGACTAGGGAGTTACCTTTTCTCATTACTAAAGACAAAGCATACCGGGTCAGAAGCAAAGTATGCTAACGTTCCTTTATTTTATTTTGCCAGACACAGTTAAAACCATTATAATATATTCACCCCTTCAGGTGGATACCCTAAAAAGGTCTGTCAGGCCACACCCTTACCCGGGAATATGGATGAGTCTTCTAACTAATGGGTATTAATTGTGTTGCATTAATGAACTAGGGCCATTGATACTTGAAGTAGCTTTTAGGGCGTGATTTATGTGGTTGTGGTAGCTTTTAACATGCCATAAAACGGTATGTTTTACTACGAGTTGTGACGAGTAGAACATTTCACAACCACACAACCCAAGTAACATGGCAATAAATTAACGTCAGAGCCTTTGCACACTGTGTATTTTTTCCTCACGGACACCGCACGATTCTGATACGCAGCTCTGCGCGTATTCAGAGCATTTTGTCAGGCCGAGGATAGATAAACAAACAAAACAATATTGATAATATGGTAACCTAGCGTCATGGTATCATGATAATTGAAATAATTAAAATTAAATTATAGAAATTGATACTTTAATTCCAATTATCTCACAAACGTGACCCTTTAGGGCTCAGGGCCCTAAAACATTACTCCGTCAAGACTTTACTCCGACCATCTGCCATCGCCACCGCAAACCCCCGTCTTTTGTAATTGATGAAAAATAATAGAAATCATTGATGACTTAACTTCATTATAACTTGAAATATTAAAGAACACCTTCACTACGTATGATAAGTAATATGACAAGAGAAAGAGTGGAGCTCAGTAATAGATAAAAGCATAGTTATACAAGCTACTATGCTTTTTAATACTGGCAGGCTTTTAATACACTCACATCTTCCTCAAAATTAAACACCTTCCTATGGATGCAAACCCATTTCCATAGTGAAAGTCTGATACTATGATCGGGGCAGTCCCTTGGTCAGAGCATCAACTATCATGTCTTAGATACTCTTGTAGTAGACTGAGACTTGATTAACCTCTCTCTCACTAAATGGTATCGGACATCAAAGTGTTTGCTTCTTGCATTGTATATGTCAAAATCTAAAATAATAACAGTACTCTGATAATCATGATACAAAGATATGTGGGTACTTGACATGGCAGGTTAAAAGTCCTCCACTAGTTGCATAAGCCAAACAGAATATTGTATGGCTGTAGCCAGTGACACATGTTTATGGTCTCTATACTTGACAAGGCTATTGTTTGTGAGCGGGGCTCCTGTCTGTTATTATTAGTATCTGTGGACTTCACTACGTGAAATAACAACACTCAAGTCCATTCCATAATTAGCTGCAAAAAAAAAGAAGTCACTTTGCCATTTGGCATAGAATGGTGCAGTGTCATGCAATTTTCTAAAATTCTTAAAAATTGCGGCACGTGATTGGCATCAGTTTAACCAGTCTATTAACTTTGATCAGCGCCTATAAAACTGGGGGTTAGTCTAATAAACAGTATTGACATCGGATTTCTCGTTTTGTTTCGACTAGCTAGTAGGAGACAAACATAGACATACTTACTGTAGATGACGTGCTACTGCTCACCTGAAAAATAACAAGAAATTTAAATTAATAAAATACTAAATATATATAAATACTAAACTAAAATTAAATACTTAGCTACCACTGTTTGATCATATAAAATATGTATATCAAATATCATATCGATGTAATTAACTAGTTAGAATTCAGATAAAAATTGTGGTTAACGGGCACGCGTCCATTTAAAATAACTATCACTCAATTCGAGCACGCATACGTGACCGATATCGCGCGGTGACGTCGGCAGTCGGCCAGCTACAGCATTGGGAGCAAGACCTCACGCGTTGCACTTGATGTACTCGTGCCCTTCTAATTACCAGTTAAAAGTTAATCCTGTGTTTTATTCAACGTCCTGAACACCTATCCGCTATAAACTGGTCCTCGAGCCGAATCATCGTTCAAAGACTGGGAATTAGCTGGTGATTGTGATTGGAATGTTCAATACGCCGCCGCCGAAATCGGACAGCGACACGGTGAAAACTTGCCGAACGCACGCCAAAGAAAATGCCATGTCAGCGCCAGGGCCATCCCGTGTTGTGTATTCTGTGGAAGGAAACCCTCATCCAGTGCATGGAGAAGACGACCTCGCCCATTGCTCGCTACCAAAAAATGTGGGTAGTTTGAAATTTGAGCCCACGAACAAAGCACGCTCGAGCTCAAAGATCAGCTCTCACACTACGAGTTCTGTAGTTGCACAAAGAAGGATGTACGAGCTCGAAGCTGCCGAGGCAAAGGCAAAAATAGATAAAGAAAAAATATAAAAAGTCACCCAAGATAAGATGGAGATTGAGAAAAAGCTGGTCGACCAAAAACTAGCTGCAAACATAGCTGCTCTCAACGAAGAGTGGTCCTGTAAGTCTGGAAGAAGCTCGCGACATTCCGAGGTGACACACAAGTCAGTACCCATTGTGGAACAATGGCTCGACAGCAACCATCGGGAAATCACCGCGCAACGCCGCCCCCGCGCGGCGTCCCCGCTGCACACGTCGCCCCCGCCGGCCGCGCCGCCAGCAGCACACACTGCGCACTCAGATTTCAACCTGCGGGCCCGAGCAATTCAAGAGATAGCCACCACTACTGCCAACGCCAACGGAAAGCTGCTGTCAAGAATAGCGACTACCAAGAGCCACCTTTCAGCGGTGACCCGCTCGAGTGGCTCCAGTTCAAGAAAATTTATGAAGACTCAAGACGAACTTGTGCAATTTTAGTGACACCGAAAAAAAATCCAGTCTTAATGGCTGTCTACGTGGTGAAGCAAAAGAGACAGTTGCTTCACTTCTCATCGGTACTACATCACCTTCCATTATTATGAAGACACTGGAACTTCGTTATGGCCGCGCTGAAACGATTATAACCAAAATTGTCACGCAAATCAAGAAGATACCACCTTTACCACAAACTTGTCATACAGAGATTGTAAGTTTTGCTATCAAAATTAAAAACTTTGTGGCAGCTGCCCAAGCCATACATCAGATCGATTATCTACGGAGCCCAGAACTGCTGACTTCCGTTGTATCAAAATGCCCCAGTACACTTATAACAAAATGGGCCGATTATCTTTATGCGCATCAAGACACTGTAAGGGCTAAACTAGAAATGTTCGCCGAATTTCTACAGACAGAAGCTGAGAAAATTGCTACGGCAGAAGTGAGCCACATTCATAGTCAAGTCGATATAAAAAAGAAGATTGACGAACCAAGAAATATATATCGATCTCAATCTGTTCTCCTGCAGACATTTAGTGGAAGTGACACAAAGTGCAATTTCTGTCGCAGCAACAACAAACACTCACTGCCGAATTGCACAAAATTTAGACGTGCTTTGCGCAGGGATAAGTGGCGTTTTGTAAAAAACAACAAATTATGTGTCAAGTGTCTCGTCTCAAAACACAACAGAGATAACTGTCCCGCCACCGCCTGTGACGTTGATGGATGCGGTTTATTGCATCACAAACTTCTTCACTGGCCGAATTCAAGTACAAGTGCTGCTACGAACACTGCTACGAGTGAACCCTCTACGTCAGACCCTACTATTGCTACGGTTAGCGACAACACGGACGTAGTTGCTACGAATGACGCTACCCGTGAAAACGAGGTCGAAAGTTATAGTGAAACCAGTGATCAATCGATTGAGGTAGTGACCAATACCAATACGTCATCAAACCCTTCAGTGATGCTGAAAGTTGTACGCGTGAACATTCATGGACCAAATGGTGTCATACCTACTTACGCGTTACTTGATGACGGCGCAACGGTATCGCTGATATCAGCTGATCTCGCAGACAGTGTGAATATAACGGGACATTCAGAAACATTACGTATACGTGGTGCTTGGAACTCTGGTGAACTTACGTGTGAAACTGAAATAGTAAACGTGAAACTATCAAATGAAAATAATGAATATTTCAACCTACGTGCGCGCAAAATGCGCGAGTTGGACTTACCAGTGCAAAAACTTTCTAAAATACAACTCAATAATTATAAACACATACGTGATATCAAGGACTATGTTAATAGTGACGTCAAACCTAAAATTTTAATCGGGCAAGATAATTATCACCTAATAGTGCCACAAAAAACTCTGCTTGGAAAACAAAGCGAACCATGTTCAACTCTGACGTCATTGGGTTGGTGCGTGCACGGAATCGTACCTGCACCTATGCGTCGCCCCGACATCACCACTGCACAGCTGATGTTCTTGGCTAGCGCTACCCCTCCCCGCCGCCACCGCGCGCCCCTCTAGCTCCCGGCCGATCGTGAAACCAGCCATTGCTACGAGACCGACGCGCACACACGCGAGGATACCACGCCGCCGCCGCCGCCGCCGCCGCTTACATCCGACGAGTGGCAGCCGCGCACACATGCGCACGACAGTAGCTATGTTTAATATTTATGCGTCGGAAACGCACCGGTTTTTTGTTGCGCGAATCGATCGCGAGTAATCGAGACATCACAAGCGGAAACGGACCGCAGATGTCACTCGTACCGGAACGAGATGTAAAATTGGAGGTTATCTTTCTCTTGGTCTGGTCTCATCGGTGAGAATAACATGGCGGCTCGGGCCCCGTGATGGTATTTCGGTGTACCAATTATCATACAGGCATCGGGCCTTGTCATAGTGTAAATCTACCTCATAGCGTCGGGCTATTGATTGAAATAAGTAGATTCGCGTCAGCGGCCAAGTGATCCCGGTTGATTGGACATCGTCGCATCGGTAGCGGCGACTCCACGGTCACGGCAGGCAGCACGCCGGCGACGGCGTCGGCAGCAA
This sequence comes from Argyresthia goedartella, assembly GCA_949825045.1. NCBI lineage: Eukaryota > Metazoa > Arthropoda > Insecta > Lepidoptera > Argyresthiidae > Argyresthia > Argyresthia goedartella. Next base: position 5,802,097 of record OX463814.1, read on the forward strand.
CGATAAGTTTCGATTCGCTCCATATCCTATCCCAAACTGTGCCCCTTTCCGTATTCCCGTCTCGAATCGAGCTTTCGATTTCCTGCCTACGGAGACAAGGTCAGTAAACAATTTCATCAATTCTTTTCTCTCACGTGGCAAATGCAAACCCCCTCATGATTCCACGCCGTTCGGAGAGGCGTGGAATCAATCATTTTGGTAGCAGAGCGCGGTTTCCTAGTGAGAAATCATCGATTCACGGTTGTAGGGCTGCCTTTGTCACATTGTAGTTGGGAGAAAAGAATATCCCAGATTGGCTCAAGTCGGCAATGAGTCTGTGGTCGGTATACCACGATTAAAGTTCATTTTCGGTAAGTGAAAGTATAAGTGCCAATTTAGTTAACAGTTGTTATAAATTGTAGTCGGAAACTAAAGGATTGAACAGTCATTCTGCGAAGCCTAGATTGTATTACTTGCGATAGAACGTCGGGTTCTATAGTCCTACAGTGTTATTTCGGTTTACACAGCAGGGTCGGGCTATTTAAGGGGTATTAAGCTGATTTTGCTGACCTCAAAGGAAGTGTGGTTCCTATCGGGGCCACTGCTAGAAAAATAGTTTTTTTTATAATAACCTTTTGTATGTTATTTGTATTGTACCACATGGTGGCATTCTCTAATTGATTTAGAGTGTATATTATAAGGTGTATGTCCACAGGGCGACCATATTAATTATTGTTTATGTTGCCTTGGGTTTTACAACTTAGTTTTAATTTCTGTGCCCAGCGCTGACGGGAAAGTACTGGTATCTGGCTGTGCTTAGTTCGGCAGTGAAGCATAGGACCAGGAACAATTAAATCGGTAACCATGGCACCTTCGCCCTTGACGGTACTGCGATATGGTGTCCGTGAGGAGATGAGATGGCTCGCCCATACTCACAAGTATGTGGAGCGACCCGACATGGACGATGTCCTGCTCAAGCGTGTGTAGGACGCAATGACACGCGTCGGGAAGGTGTGTCAGCTGGCTGCCGAGGCTGAAGCCCTCGGGCTTACGGATGAGGCCTCGGTGGCTGCAGTGAGGCAGCTCTGCGCGGATGCTGACCAAGCGATGGAGTGCTTGGGCGACATCGAGCGTCGCGCCGAAAAAATTAAGCGGTCGCGTCGGGATGACCGCGGGGAGGGTAGCGGAGACCCCCCCCCCCTAAGGGTGTGGTTGGACGGCTTCCACACCTGGAGATTCCGGCCTTCGGTGAGGCAATTGATGAGTGGCCGGCATTCATCAATTTGTTCGATAGCCTGGTCCACGGTCGGGACGACCTGGACAGCGCCTACAAGTTGGCCCAGCTATTGATGGCACTGCGGGGTGAACCGAAGGAGTTGGTCGGTCACCTAACGGTTACGGCGGGCAATTATGAGATTGCCCGTGTCATATTGTTTGACCGCTACCAACACAAAAGGCGGTTGGTTGATGCGCAGCTGGGGAAGCTGTTCAGCATCCCAAGAGTAATCCGGGATGTTGACATCCGGGTACAGGTGCTCAACCCTGTGCTGGTGGCCACTAAGGCCCTTCAGAACCTTGGTCTGCCGGTAGACCAATGGTCATATATTGTGTTATATATGGTTTTGTCACGGTTGCCTGCAGCTGTTCAAAGTCGGTTTGAACAGCTGCATGGGGGCAGTAGCTCGGAACTGGCCACGCTCGTCCAATTAACGGAGTTTTTGGAGGGTGAATGCAGGCGATGCGATACCATGGATTCGGAGGCCAGTGTGCAGCGCCAACCCGCGCGGATGCGGGAGGGGCCGCGCCCCCCACCCCCACGGGGGGGTGGTCGGTCAAAACAATTTGGCGTTTTGAGTGCCGCGCCGTCGGGTGACGGCTGCTGCGACAGTGCCGGTCATGAGGTGACCAGTTGCGCCAACTTTAAGGCGCTCGGTGTGGCTGCCCGCAGGAAGGTGGTCTTCCGCCACCGATTGTGTTTCGGTTGTTTGGGGCCGCACCCGCTGAGCGAGTGCTCACGGGCGTCCCCCTGTGAGGGCTGCGGTGGCAGGCACCACGTCGTGTTGTGCCTGAACCGGTCAGGCCCATCGGATGGTCACCAGGGCCGGACTCAGGTTGGTCGGCAACAGGGCCCAACCAGGGCCGGACCCAGTCCCCTCCGGGCAACGGGAGGCACCAATGGGGTGACTGGGGTACCCGCGGACGGGACCCCCCCCGAGGGGAAGGGGGCAGCGCGGGGGGTAACAGGCGGGATAGCCGGGGTTCTGTCGCCGCTATCCAGGGTCAGCGAGGACTTCGGGCCGCTGGCTCATCGCGTGTTACGGGCGGGTGTCAGATGGCACCTATGAGTGGCGCGAAGGCTGGGAGCCCACCACCTTCTGCGCCACCCTGCCCGTTGCTCTGGGAGGCGAACAGGGAGGCGAACAGTCGGATGTAGCCCCCATTCCTAGAGCGCCCCAGGTTAGATCCGCTCTCCCCTCTCCATCCACGGTGGCCACCGGGCACACCGTTCACAGTCCGGTATGGTCGGGTACCGGGACAGCGAGGGGCCTATTATGCGGGTTGGGACCCCCTGATGTACATACGGTCTGATATGCCACCGGTGGCATATCAGCAGCCGAGTTACCAGGCCGACGGGGGTCCCAGCGGGTTCGGATCCCGCGGAGGTTCCCGCTAGGGACACGCCGCCCACTTACAGGGTGCCGCCACTCCACAGACGGTCATGCTCCCCACCGCCTCGGTGATAGCGTGGAGTTCGGACGGCAAATCTTGTGTGGCACGAGCACTATTGGACTCGGGGGCCCAGGGGTGCTTAGTCTCGTGCAACCTTGTAAGACGGTTGGGCATTTCGGTAAGGGAATACCCACATTCCATTCGGGGGATTGGGAACACGGAAGTCGGTTCCGTTAAGGGAGTATGTCGGATTACTCTCTCGTCACGGGTGGATTCATCGGTGAATCTGACGGTCACGGCATTAGTCATGCCTAATGTGATGGGCTCACACCCTCACGTACGGTTGTCGCCCTCGTTGCGACAGTTGGTCGCTGGGTTGTCACTGGCTGACCCGGAGTTCGATATTCCGGGCCCAGTAGACATTTTATTGGGTGTCGATGCCTTGGGATACCTGTTAGTGCCAGGTGTCCACGTGTTGCAGGCGACTGGTCTGGTTTCGGTCAACACCAGACTGGGCCATGCGGTAATGGGTCCGGTCATGCCGGCTGCCCCACGCCTAGCGACTCGTAGTCCCTTATTCGGTTCTGTACTCTCGGAGATGATACAGAAGTTTTGGGAGGTGGAGGAACCACCAACGGTCCGCCGGTTGGACCCGGTTGAGGAGGAGTGTGAACGGTTTTGTCGGAACAATACTGGTCGCCTTCGGTCAGGTCGATTGTGTCACGCTCCGGAGTTAGTTGGACATCCCTTGTGGTGGGGTCCAAAATGGTTGACTCAAGCCGAATCGGATTGGCCAATGAGTCCACGCGTTACCACGGCGAACGGCGCCTTGACAGTCGGTGTCTGTACGACGCAGCCAGAGCCGGAAGAGGAGTTCAGCCTGCTGGAACGGTACAGCTCGCTCGACAAGCTGGTCAATGTGACCGCCTGGATCTGCCGATTTGCGCGGAATTGTCGGAATTCTGAGGCGCTTAAGGAGATTAAGGATGCGAACCTGCCATCATTGAGATGGAGACGAGGACGGATCGTCAATTTGTACACGGGTCGGGATGGCACGCCTCGATCAGCGGAAGTCAAGGTGGGGGACTCGGTCGTCAAGAGAGCGGTCGCAACACTTTCTCGCCTTCCTATTGATTAGGGACAGGTTCAGGCCTGTCCGGGCGGGTGACTGTTTAATATTCATGCGTCGGAAACGCACCGGTTTTTTGTTGCGCGAATCGATCGCGAGTAATCGAGACATCACTAGCGGAAACGGACCGCAGATGTCACTCGTACCGGAACGAGATGTAAAATTGGAGGTTATCTTTCTCTTGGTCTGGTCTCATCGGTGAGAATAACATGGCGGCTCGGGCCCCGTGATGGTATTTCGGTGTACCAATTATCATACAGGCATCGGGCCTTGTCATAGTGTAAATCTACCTCATAGCGTCGGGCTATTGATTGAAATAAGTAGATTCGCGTCAGCGGCCAAGTGATCCCGGTTGATTGGACATCGTCGCATCGGTAGCAGCGACTCCACGGTCACGGCAGGCAGCACGCCGGCGACGGCGTCGGCAGCAACGATAAGTTTCGATTCGCTCCATATCCTATCCCAAACTGTGCCCCTTTCCGTATTCCCGTCTCGAATCGAGCTTTCGATTTCCTGCCTACGGAGACAAGGTCAGTAAACATTTTCATCATTCTTTTCTCTCACGTGGCAAAGGCACATACCCCTCAAGATTCCACGCCGTTCGGTGAGGCGTGGAATTTAACAAGCTATATTGCGCCGGCAACATCATTACTTGACCAAGCAGATAACGATAAGGAACTGCACGACTTGGTAAAACATTCCTTTGCCTTCGAGTCTATCGGCGTAAACAATACGCCGCGCCAAAACGAAGATCATATAAAAGCTGTGGCTATTGCTGAAAAAACTGCAAAACTGATAACGGGACCATGGTACATTGGGTTGCCATGGAAGAACGAGACAGAGATGGCAGATTCCTACGGAACAGCCTACAAACGTCTATTAAACATAGAAAACAAAATGGCACGGAATGAGGAGTACGCTCAACGATACAAAGAGCGTATTGACCATCTCTTTCGTAATAACTTCGCTCGAAAAGTGCACACAAATGAGCTCACTACACGTCGTATGTGGTACCTGCCGCATTTCGGAGTAGATAACCCGAATAAAAATAAAATGAGACTGGTATTCGATGCCGCTGCCAGCTCCCGAGGCCACTCGCTCAACGACTACTTATTTCAAGGGCCTGACCTACTGGAGTCGCTCCTAGGGATAATGTTACGCTTCAGAGAGGGTCCCGTGGGAGTGACGGGAGACATAATAGACATGTTTCTTCGTGTGAAAATAATCAAGGAAGATCAAAATGCTCTAAGATTCTTATGGCGCAATCACACCTCCGAACCCATCAAGACTTACGCTATGACATCACTGATATTTGGCGCCAACTCACCATTCATCGCTCAGTTCGTGAAGAACCATAATGCCAAGCGATTTGCCACCCAATTGCCCGGAGCGGTTAATGCTATTCTGAAAAATCATTACATGGATGACTATATAGATAATTTTGAACAAAATGATATAGCCATAAATACTATAAAGCAAGTCACGGATATAAATAAGAAAGGCAATTTTGAAATTGTTAACTGGACTTCAAATGAACCCGAAATTAGTTCGAGCGTACCAAAAGAGACCTTAAGCCAGACAGCCGTAGAGCTTAATTTTGGAGGTCAGAACATGAGCGAGCGCACACTTGGATTATTGTGGTATCCTACCACTGACACACTCGCATTTGATCTGTCATTGCGGCGCATTCCTGAAAAATTGCTGAAAGCTGAAGAAAAGCCAACAAAGAGAGTAGTACTACGCATTATTATGTCGATCTACGATATTTATGGCCTTTTATCCCCATTCACAATCAAGTCGAAAATTATCGTTCAAAATACTTGGAAAGAATATATAAAATGGGATGAACGCATAACTGATAAACAATTTATATTATTCAAAGAGTGGATTGTCGAACTACCTTCATTGACGAACATTCGTATACCCATATGGTATTTTCAAGCATCAACGAAGGTACATGAGCAAGGTCCTTTGAACCCCAGCTCTAGTCAGGACTTATCACAACAACTGCATGTATTTTGCGACGCATCACCCTCAGCGTACGCAGCAGTTGCCTACTGGCGAAAAGTGTGTGAAGACGGCTGTGTATGCGTGTCATTCATAGCGAGCAAGAGTAGACTCGCGCCCATTAGACCGGTCTCAATACCCCGACTAGAATTACAAGCCGCAGTGATTGGATGTAGACTTGCTGAAACAATAGAACGAGAGCATAGAATTAAATCAAACGGCAGATACTTTTGGACAGATTCGTCAACATTGCTGCACTGGATAAACAATGATACTCGCAGCTACAAAGTATTCGTTGCCAACCGCCTGGGTGAAATTGATCAGCTGACAAAATCCAACGAATGGAACTACGTCCCATCAGAATTGAACGTAGCGGATATTGCTACAAAAAGCAATAATTATAAATTACACAATGACTGTGATTGGTTTTGTGGTCCCGATTTTTTATACAAAAAGTCTGAAGACTGGCTATCTGAAAAAGGGAAATTCGTTATTAATGAAGAAGTCTTAGAAACTATAAACATGATACAAAATAAAATAGATAAATCCAACTTACCTGTTCCTGATTCGACGCGATTCAGCTCCTGGCGCATTTGTTGAGATGCACAGCAAATGTGTTACTGTTCGTTGAGAAGTGTCGCCGACAAAGACAAGCCGAGGCACAGATATAAATCCTTCAGTGATGGAACAAGCCGAGATATTAATATTAAAACAAGCTCAAAAAGAATCATTCCCCATCGAATTACAATTACTGCAACAGAACAAAGTAATAGAAACTGGGCGAACGCGAAATTTATCACCGTTCTTAGATGAACTTGGACTGATGAGAGTTGGCGGTTGGATAGATGCTGTACGCGACGTCCAATTGTCAGCCAAAATACCGATAATCCTCGATGGCCGTCACCCATCGTCAAGACTTATTGTACTTAACTTCCACATCAAAGCTGCTCATAGCAGCAATGAATATGTAATAAACGAACTACGACAAAGATATTGGATACTCAACTTAAGACCTACTGTGAGAAATGTAGGAAGTAGATGTTTGTTTTGTCGTATAAGGAAAACGCAACCCTTCTCCCCAAGAATGGGAGATCTACCGGCAGCACGCCTAGCTCACCATCAGCGACCATTTTCCCACTGTGGAGTAGACCTGTTCGGACCTATGGACACAACTGTAGGACGCCGACATGAAAAAAGATACGGCGTACTATTCACTTGCCTCACTATACGAGCCGTTCATATTGAGTTGGTACCAACACTTACTGCTGACTCATTCATAATGTCACTCAGAAGAATGGCGTCGAGAAGAGGATGGCCCCATTGCATGTACTCAGATAACGGTACAAATCTAAAGGCAGCTGAAATGACAAACAGGATGATTAAATGGCAATTCATTTCTCCCGCCAGTCCACATATGGGCGGGGCCTGGGAGCGCCTCGTTCGAAGCGTAAAGACGGCTCTGAAAGTTGTGCTAAAGGAACGAGCACCACGAGAGGAAGTCTTACTTACCTTATTAGCCGAAGTGGAGAACATCGTCAATAGCCGGCCGCTGACACATGTATCCGTCGATCATCGCTCTCCTGAAACATTGACACCCAACCATTTCTTGCTCGGAACCTCATCAAACCTACCTGTACCGGGAGAATTCAATGACGGTGATATATACCTACGAAAATGGTGGAGAGTCGCTCAGAGATTGACTGACATATTCTGGAACCGCTGGATGAGGGAAGTTTTACCGACACTTCTGCCCACCCCAGACAGAAATGGCACAAAGAACCTGGCCGAAAGGAATAATAGAGAAAGTGTACCCTGGCCGAGACGGACGAATAAGAGTCGTTGATATTCGAATAACAAATGGAATACTTCGAAGACCCGCAGTACGCGTAGCACTTATCCCTACGAAAGATGAGTGTCACAGAAATGACACTGTAGGGGAGAATGTAGAGGACGTGCTACTGCTCACCTGAAAAATAACAAGAAATTTAAATTAATAAAATACTAAATATATATAAATACTAAACTAAAATTAAATACTTAGCTACCACTGTTTGATCATATAAAATATATATATCAAATATCATATTGATCTACTTACCTAGTTAGAATTCAGATAAATATTGTGGTTAACGGGCACGCGCCCATTTAAAATAACTATCACTCAATTCAAGCACGCATACGTGACCGATATCGCGCGGTGACGTCGGCAGTCGGCCAGCTACCGCATTGGGAGCAAGACCTCACGCGTTGCACTTGATGTACTCGTGCCCTTCTAATTACCAGTTAAAAGTTAATCCTGTGTTTTATTCAACGTCCTGAACACTTATCCGCTATACTTACTAAAAGTTTCACTATACCTACAAAGAGTTTTATTATTTCATATCTGGCTGGATATTGTATATTCATTCGTTCTTTTATTCCCCTCAAAAAAGTTTTCATAAGTACACGTTTTGACAACAATTAAATTGGATTTCAACGACTTTGGCTTGTTTTTCGTACTGACTATTGCTAATCTACATACGTGACTTTCGCTTTCGTTTTCCTGGACTTCGATATCTCTTTACCTGTTTACCTCGGCTTTGTCATAATGGATACCGATCCAGAACCCACTAATGTACGTTTGAAGACTGTGTGTTTGGCAAGTACGAGTACTGGTGATCCTGAACCTTCGACAAGAACGACTGCTTCTGACCCTTGACCTTCTAATAGTGCTGCTCGACCTGTTAGGAACAGTGACTTTTCGTCTCCTACGAAAAAAAGACTACGGAACGCCGAATGAAACGCCGTATGGTAGTTAACGATTACAAACATGTTGGAAGATCATTTACCTTACCATACAAGACAGATAAACCCTGCGCCTAAGACTCATAGACCAAAGCAAGAATTCAGGAATGGCTAAGCAGCAAAGATATACCATTTGAAGAAAATATCATACGAGCACAGCTGCTTGCCATAGTAAAACATAAAAAAGACGTCGCAGTGTAAGAGTTTACAAAAGGTAAAGTTTGAGCTTCTAGTAATAAATATGCTTATTGATCTGACTTTGACTTGTAGATTTCAGGTCAAAATGGCGTCCCAAAATGGAATCACTGTGCTGAGATTGCCACCATATCACTGTGAGCTTAACCACAAGTAAAAGCATATATAGCAAGACATAATAGCACCTTTAAAATGGCCGGTGTATAGAGGCTTCTTAATGAAGGCCTTAATGAGGTAATAAATATGAAGTTCATAAAAATTATAAATAACAATCAAGGACGACCAATTCAATCATACATTTAATCCAGAAAATTGGAGACGACACATAATAAAAGTAGAGGACTAAATTATGAAACTCGACCATATTATGAACGATGTAACAGAACATTTTATAATAAATGTCCTAGATGGAAGTGACGATGACGATGACAATGATGATGATGATAATGATGAAGAGGAAATATTTGAAGATTCCACACGAATCTTCGCAGTGTACTACTAAGAGAAATCGACACCAAAATGAGAAAATCGCATGCAACTGTACCGTTCAGTTTGGACGAGGCCTCAGAACACCTCAGTTTTGTCAACACGTAAAAACCAATTAATACCATTTTACTTTCGGGCAAAAATTGTGTTTGCTAAAATGGTATTTTATTTAATTATTTCCTCGTATAAGTTTTAAAATATTATTATCTTTGCCATAGATGTAGTTTTTGGTGACACGAGTCTTTATTAACGGTAAAAAATATACTACCGAGTGTAACTACAAATTTTACTACGGTATCACTGTTTTTTTACTTTTTTGCAGCTAATTATGGAACAGAGATAAGACTATCGATATCACGTTAGCTTTTGAAGCTGAAGAGGTCACAGCTCCGCTTTGCTATTTAGAGTGTGTCAGTGTTTATTTAAAACACTGACACACTCTAGGTGTTACAGACAGCCCACTGTGCAGAGCTTGCATGGAGGCCGAGGAGACAGCCACCCACGTCCTACTGGAATGTTCCGGCATGGCCATCTACCGGGCAACACACCTCGGGTCGCCGAGGTCACTCCAGGAAGTCGTCGGCAACTTCAAGGGTTTGCTAGGCTTTCTACAGGAGCTGGGTTGGCAGGAGTAATCCCAGAGTCATCAAATACTTTACATAAATTGTCACAAAACCCTTTTGCAATAGTAGGTTTTCGTATCTGCATGTAAATAACTGGGTCAATTAGCAAAATTGGCCTCGATTTTGCCTTTACATCCTGGCTCATCATCATCAGTGATAGTTCAATATGTTTATTTATTTTATGCGTGTAGGTAAATACCTTACTGCTCCTGCTGGCTACTAACGCCTATCGGCGGATAAGCAAGGCAACGTAATGTGCCTACTAAAATTTAAATAAAACCGGCTAAGTGCGAGTCGGACTCGGGCACGAAAGGTACCACCGACCATTTATTTTTTTACATATTTGTGCCGAATTTATTTAACCACACATTTCGCTATAGTTGTCCTGTAGTTATACCTACCTATAGTATGTTATATTTTTGTCTTTTTTCTTAAATTCCTTTTTAACAAACTATTACAAAATTATGAAAATTCAACATGTCACACCATACATTCTGAAATTATTTTTTTAATTATTTTTCTCATTTACCCTCCAAAAGTACCCCTCAAATAAGAAATTAATTTGTTTATTTAGCACCATCGCATATGGGTCACTTACATACATAAGTGTACCAAACTTAATCATTTCAGTAATAGGTCGTTTTATATATTATACACGGAAGGACGGCCACACGCACGAGCGTTCCTGTAATATTTTTCCTTTTTAAGGTACGGAACCATGACAGTGAAATGAGCCGACCAACCCTTGTGGGACCTGGCGCCGGTTACCTATCTGAATTATAGATTAGGGCCTAGAGTGTCACTGAGGGAAAAGTTTAAAGAAATCAATATTCTGACATTTGTGTCTCAATATATCTATGACAATCTTGTGTATGTAAAAAGAAATATAACTAATTTTCAGAAATACAGTGATATACACAATTTTAATACTAGAAATAAAGACAAGTTGGTTGCTTATGTAAGCCGACTACATAAAATTAGTAATTCTTTTAAAGGCAATTGTATACGCTATTACAATAAGGTCCCTACTGATATTAAAAACTTACCTTTAGACAAGTTTAAAATAATAATAAAACAGAAATTGTATAAAAAAGGTTACTACAGGATATCTGATTACTTAGAGGACAGATGTCCATGGGAATAGATTGTTTGAGTAACAGGCTGTTTCGATATATAATTAGCATTCATTTTGTAATTTGACAATATTTTATTTAAAAAACGAAACACAAAAGATGCGACGACTGTGGAGTTTCTTTGGTGAGCTCTTCTCCACAGATTCCGCCATTGGGTTAGTGAACTCACCCAAAAAAATGTAATGACGGATCTAAGTGATGTAACAACATCCTATGGAAATAAATGATTTTTGATTTTGATTTTGAAAACTTGTTTTAAATAAGGCAAGGAAGTCGGTTTAATTGAACAGTTAGTAAAAATATAAGATGGATTTTACCTAATAGTCCGTAAATGATTCTGATGTCAAATTGTACCAAAATCAGTTTCAATTCCATATAGGAAATCCCTAAACTCCCCTCCTATTCGTAAGACAATTTTCCCTTACACCAAACACTTCAATTTAACCAGAGCAATAATACTACCGATAACAGTTGTTAAGTGAACCGCGTGCATAGCGTATTGGCATCGCAAGTGCTTCGGGTAATATTGTGACGAAGTTTGTCATTCTCCTTTATTGTCTACCGCACTATTAGGCGCCCCTCCGAATATTATTCCGGAGACAATGTTGGTAGAGCAAAGTACTCTAGTTATGTCCCACTTCCCATTTTACTGCGGTTTCAAATAGAGGTGATTTCAAATTTACAACTGAATAAAGTTTGGGGGTTAAAATATTTTTTGAAAGATTCCTAATCCTAATGCAAACTAGTGTTCAAAATATGTATATTTTCATTTATATTTGTGTTACGTAACATTGCTGTTTCTACTTTTCACGACGCAGTTTATCTTAAAATAAATATACATATAAGCCCATATACAAATGTTTATATTTTTATACGAAGAGCTTTATGCCTATAATTGGTAAATAATTTGCTTACATTTGAAATCCCACTCCACGATTTCATGAAATGATTCACAAGAAATAATCATAAGTTGTTAAATTTAGGATGAAAGTGGTTTATTCCTTAAAAATGTTTTGTGGAATTTGGAATTTAAACAGGGAATAGAGAATCACCCCAAAGTGTGGAACGAAGCTCAATTCCCGTGGAACAAAACGAGGACACGGTAAAGGACGTACTAATTCTCGAGCTATATTGTTAGTTCTTCTCTTATTAGTTTAATCTCAACATGAATATTTCCTCTAAGATGGGCGGTAAGTGGCATCCCTGCATACGAATGTAGCTGTTAAGTAGCTCTCTGTGTGCTTCCATCAAAACATTATTACACCAAATTGAAGGAAATTGTGTAAGATTGTCTGTTTTTGTGTTGTGTTGACGGGAAAATATAATTATGTGCGGCGTAGACATTCAGTAGAGAATAACGTTACCGTTGCTTTGCTTATTTGTGGTGGTAGTAAAGGCTTGTGCTGTTTAACATACCTATATTAAAGGAGTTAGATGCTCGTAGGTAGACGACGGACAGGTGGAGCTAAGTAGGAGTTACCAGTCATGCAATGGTAACTAGTGGTTCTGTGATAAGGGTAGACTTTGCCTCAATTTCTAAAATTGAAATGCGTCCATATATAACGCTACAGCAAACTTCCCCACTTTTCCCTCCTATTTCCCCCCCAGTAAAAATTGCCATCACATTTTATTTTATTAAATCAAGGAACATATGTGCAATGTTTCATCAAAATCGGTTGAAAAATGCGACCTGGAGGCGAGAGCAGACAGTCAGACAAAAATTTTTTTGACAAATTTCGAAACTGGACACTTCGTCGCTTAGCTCGCTGGGTCTATTTGATTTCTTCAAAATACCACGGATAACCAAGCGACTGCAATCTCAAACATGCGTAAGTATGTGTCAACGGCAAAGTATGAAATTCGTCATTATATACAATGTCTGCATGATCCTGCCTAGGCATTGTATAGAATGCATTTGCCGGTAACAAATATGCATATATACATTTTACAGTAAAAAGTTAAGGTAAGTTGTACCTTTTTTTCGTGAAAGTAGTGGTTTCCCGGACAGTCGTGTAGTAAAATTCATTCATTATTGTTCCTTTATTGCTGATACACTATCTCCGGGCTGACGCTGGTCACGGATATAAGGATGTAAGGTTCTGAGAAACCCCTCGCTGAATCATGCTTTTATGTGACACTCGAGAATTTGTTTTGCATTTTAATCACAATTGTTCTTTTTAACCTCTGACGCATAAAAGGGGTTTAGGTACACGCGGGGAGGGATGCGAGGAAGTTTAAGGAAATTCTTGCTTTTGTATATGTACACAACAGTAAAAACATAATTAAACCTTTGGAAAGCAATAAAAGTGCTCACCATTTAAATGGTGCATCTTCTGGGAACTTCATCGAACGCTTACAACCAGGCATCAATTGAAGAATTGTGTAGTCAAGATTTTTTATTGAACAAACACTACACAACTTTGCGTCGCTTATTTTTTAATTAGAGCCAGATATCCAACCCTCCATTTTTCTTGACAGGGAGTTAAACTATCATCGAAGCTAAATAGGTTTGAAGGTTTTCCCACAGTGCTTTCCATCACCTTTAAACGTAGTCTGAGTCTATTAGTTTTAATGACCCAATAAACTCAGAATATTTTGAACAACGTGTCTATGCCACGATATTAGCGATACGCTTGTCAGAAGTGTTCCGCTTATTTCTCTGGCAAAATAACTTAGCTGCCAATATTTCACCAACACAGACTACGTAAAGGTTCGCTCAGCGAAGCCATTTGGCGGTAACGGACGGCCTTAGGCCTGCGTTTCATACGTGACCGATTTTTCGTTCAACCTACATAAATACACATACATCAAGTCTCTTACACACCCAATATACGCGTAGCTCAATATATGGTGCCAGAGAAAGCTGTAGTCAAATCTCATGGAGTAAGCGACATCATTCTGAACAACTTTTTCTCTGAAACCAATTCGATTTAGAGCAAGTTTATTTTTGACATGTCTACGATTTGGGTCGAGCGGTCGACCGATTCATTTGGTGAACTGAAAGAAGTAGTCATGTCATGTCATAATACTCTGACGAGCAATGAAACAGTTCCAGTGACATAGTACCAAATTACTCCTAAACGGGAAAGGCTAGCTTAATGACGCCGTCTGCAATATTGAAGTACATTTAACAGCGCATCAGAAATTAATTTTTAATTTATGAATCTAGGTTATGTCTTAGGAGATATTACGGTGTTTGTCGGCATTTTGTGGGTGGAACTTTTTCATTGCTCGTCAGTGTATATCAGTTGAAAAGTATTTGTTCAGACTTGCGTCCCTAAAACCCACCGTAAATTATGATTTAACCTTTCTGTTACACCCTGTTGTAAATGTATGTGCCATTAGCCCATTACATACAACTCTGTAGCGTTATAGGAACAGGTGGAATACGCTTTGCAGGGTATCATGCGGTTGAATTTATATGCGATTACAGATGATCAAGGATCTATTAGCAAATGGTCAAAACTGAAAGTAACTTTATCTCAGTGATGAATGATTATGGACCACTAATACTATACGTAACGTCAAAATAAATAAAATTCTGTATTTGTCATGCCTTTTCCTATACCTTTTCCTGTCCCCCCGCCAGCATATAAAAATTATAGCGTTAAAATGTATCATTGAATTCTTGGTATTTAGATAAATTTATGCCAAAAATGAAATTATACGCAAATGTGATGTTAATGTAACAAGATGAAAACAGTAAAATTTAATTGGAAATGACATTAGAATAACAAAATAATAATAGTAATCAGTAGATAATTAATTGTAGTAATACACTTAACTATATAAAAATCTAGCCATTAATTTCCCCACCGAGGGGCACAGGCCTTTACCCGGGTAGGAGTAAGACAAAGCCATACTACACCAAGCTTGCATAGTGCGGGTTGATGAAGGGGTTTTACGACCACTACCACGAAGCCTTAGTACCCGGGACCTACATAACGTGACATCCGAGACACTGAACGTCCGATAATATACTTAAGATAAATTCATTATCTCATTGGTACATGGTCAGGATTCACACCTTCATCTCATGTGTGAGAAGCAAGTATGAAACCCATGAGACCGAGGATCTCTTAATAAAATTTGATTATTCTTAATAATATAATTGAAACTAATGTAGATGTCAGGAGGATTCAATAATAGAGGTCTCTTCGAAGGCCATAGATGAAGACAAGATCTGTTCTCAGATGATAACCAGTATCATTTATACGTCCTCTGTGGCGCAGCGGTTATGGCTCTGACTACCATGCGAGAGGTCCCGAGTTCGATCCCCGGCTGGGGATGAAAAATAACCCCAGGCCTTGCATATTTATATGGGTGTGACGACACTGTTTCTGGTTCGCACGACACAGGGTATCCTAGTGTGGGGCCAGAAGCAATGTATGTGGCTGTATGTAAATATTTATGTTATTGATGAGTTGTTACATAATGTCACCCACATAGTTAATGTGTCGCTTGAACAATGTGGCTTCCCCACTTCGTGGAAAAAGGAACTTGTGATTCCCCTACCTTAAACGTCCAATCGCCTCTCCTTTAAATAATTCCGTCCTATATATATATATAGCCTATCCTATCCAAAGTGCTGGAATGAATTGTTCACTTCCAGCTCTCCTCCTACCTTTCCTCAAAAAACTTATTAAATCCCCATCAATGAGGTTTCAGGCCGGGTCACAGTACTACCACGGCTATGCTTAAAGTCACTGACGAAATTCAATTAGCCACGGATCAAAAACAGCTTACGGTCCTTTCACTGCTTTATTTTAATAACGCCTTCAACTTCGTCGATTTCGATATCCTGGTTGAAATTCTAAAGTGGCTTTAAGTCTCCTCGCACTCGGCTCGCTGGTTAACCTCCTACCTGAGAGACCACCAGCAGCGAGTTAAGTCTGAGGAAATCTCAACGGACTGGTGTGTGTTCTCCGCGGGTGTTCCGCAGGGTGGTATCCTTCCTCCTCTCCTCTTCTTCGTGTTCATAAACTCCATTTCTGACGTTCTTACTTATTCTTATCATGTCTATGCAGATGACCTCGAAATATATCGGTAATACTCTTTGTGTGATATAATTATGACTGTAGAGGCGTTGAATGCTGACATCCATAACATAAGGAAATTGGCTATTTAACCCGGAAAAATCTCAAGCCATGATTATGGGTACACGGCACTCGCTTATCTATCACAGAATTCACCAATCGATCCTATTTTGTATGATGGTGCCATAATTACTTAAAGTGAGAAATCTAAGAATCTTGTGGTTATATTAGATAACTTGCTCTCCAGGGCCCGTATTCTCACAAAATATCACCACTCTACAAAATGATGGATATTGAGTGATTCCCATACAAAATCACTCGTTATATGGTGTCGATATCCCTACAACGAATGCGCGAGAATCACCCGCCTGGTCGCCCCATATTTATGAGGTCAGCAGAAGTATATGCGTCATTTTACTCCCTCCGGAGATTGCAGTACTTCCTTCCACGACAGACTAAAATCATCCGTGTTAAGTCCCTTCTGCTACCTTTACGCGGATATTTCTTGGATCAGAGCGAACGAAGAACAATTTAATAAACTTGAACGACTTCAAAACCTCGGGATTCGGTTTGTCTACGGGTTGTGCAAGTATCACCATGACTCCTAGTATCGCAATGAGCTTGGGTGGCTCTCGATCCGTCTTCGACGTGACATGCACATTTTCTGCTATCTGTTCAATATTCTGCGAAATCCCCGCTAACCCACATATCTTCGAGAACGTTTGGAGTTGCTTTTCCCCATGGATAGCAATCGGAGATCCCACATGCTGTCTCTCCTTTCAACTCCTTGGCATCACACTGTCGCTTATGAACAATCGTTTATGTTAAGGGCAATCCGACTGTAGAACGCACTTCCCTGCGCTATTAGGGATATAGTCCCTCAATTTTAAATTTTAAGAAAAGATTTAAAGTGCACTTCCTTTCTTTTCCGAAAAAGGTGCCACATCTTTGTAAGTATAAGGTTATAGTTTATAAGTGCATGCCATCTATTGTATTTTTCGTAATTGAGGAATATTTTTTATTTATTTGGGAAATTTTATTTATATTTTTAAAGGAATTTTCGTACGTAATGTACACCGTTTTATCGCGCACTAGGACTCCTGTTTCACAATCTCTCCTGTTTCGCCTAGGTTTGCTGGAAGAAATCTCTTTTTCGAGAAAAGTTCACCTTCGTTTAATTCATTTATTGTAATTGTCTGTACAATGAAGAATATGAATATGTCAGATGGGGTAGTAAGATAATTAAAAAACTAAAAGCAATTGTTACAGGTAGATTTAACTAGTATGTTAGTTATATACTGTTTCCTCACACTTTTGCTTTTAATAATCACATTCTAAAGGCACTTCTTAAACCAGCCTTACTAACCAGCCTTCGAAGGGGAGATGGGATGTTATTCCAGCACTTAGGTTTCAAGTAGGTATCTCACTACTTGAAACTACCACGGAAACCAGCACTTAAGTGTCGAGCTAGATAGACAAGAAGAAACTCTCTGTGACATTCGCCAGGTGAGTTTATCACAAAGATAAGATGGTCACCTCGTACTTCAAATATCAGCGAAGAAACTTGTCTTGCTTTCATTCTTAAAATGCTTGCCTTATTTAAAAATGGAATGTCGTGTTTTCGGGGAGTAATCACGAAGCATAACCTGGCGTATGCATTTTGTAATTTGTATGAGTTTTTGCGTTTTCTCAAACAGATATCATCCATACACCTAAACAATAGCAAACTTTATTCGCAGAACAGCGCATAGAAGATCACGGTTTTTATTCTATACGTAAATTTAAGCCTTTAGAAGCAGTTCCTCAAAGACATGTCACTCAAAATTCTGTTTGTCATCAATGAGAAGAACCAGATTTTGAGCTTAACGGATCCGTGTTATAGCAACTCCAATTACCAGAACTTATGGATCATGGTTAACTATTGTCTGTATCTGATTTTTGAGCCCAGCATCATAAATTGCGACTTATTTGGGTTAAGGACTGGAGTGTTAGTAAATGACCATTGCGATTTGCGACCCAGATCCCCGTTCAAAGCCTTCCACTACAATACGGGAATCGATGTCAACCGAAATGAAAATCGGAAGATTATCGGCCTACAAATGATAATTTCTGTTAATTATGCATCAAGTGTTGTCAGCACTATATATTATAAACAGAAGGTGTCCAAGTGGAACTCCTCTTTTAAGGGTATCCAGCTGCGATCAGATCCGTCAGTTTTATCCAGCACTACACTTTGAAACCAATCGGTTAATCACTAAGGGAGCTATTAAATAAAATTTATGGTAGGAACATCGAAGCCATAGAAAGCTAGTTTAAACAGCAGTAGGGGAATGTTTAACTACTCAAAAACCGTGGGTAGTTGGGACGTGATTTTGAACCCTATGCCAAGGTATAAAATTTAAAACCTATAACGGAAAAGTGGCGTTAGCTAACGCCGGTGGTAACTGAGGGGTTAAAACATCGAAGCCCTGGAGAAATCTAGTAAAGCGAGTGTGCTGCGAGACCAGATATTATGAACCACGTCTAACATGGCTGACGCAGTGCTACGCCCCTTTTTGAACCCAGAGTGGCGCTGAGGCAGGATTTCATTATTCTCACATTACTTTAAGACTTGGTCATATATCACATAGTACTTAAATATATAGATGGAACTAACAATTTATCTATAACCTATTCTAACCCATAGAAATACAAAGAAGACACGTTTATTTACCAGAAAACTAGTGTAACGATAAAAATAACTAACATAAGGAAAAATCATAATTTCCACACTAGGCAAACCAATATCGCGAAGACCGTCACAAGAGAACAATAAGCTAAGTTGCAATTTTGAACCCTTGACAATAAGGATGAAATCCGCTCACCCAGCCCCTATGTTATGTATGTTTACCTACTTACGCCGGTAATATCTGGACGTGGATAGAGAGGTAATTTTTCACAAGCCCTCAAATTGAATGAAGGCCGGCCCCACGCGAGCGACGAGGCTAACCCAATAATGGTTAGGAAACAGCTGAGCTGTATGAACACGATTGATAAGGTGTCATGTTGGCTCGTCCAGGGTGCGGTAGGGGGAGACGCGCGCTGATTATGTCACTTTGTATTGTGGTATTTTTGTATTAATGTAGTGATGTAATTTCATCCCTTTATTTGTGGTGGATCGATTAAGACTTAAATACAAGAAAGCAGCGGAGGTGTAGTTCAAAGACCTCGAAAGATCAACAAAGGGTGGGTCAATGGCTCATTGACCATACGTATGGTATTAGTATTAGTATATGTGTCGCAGTTGGTTGGTTAAATCAGACACTTCACTAACTCTCTAGATATTTAACTAAATACCGACGTATGATCAAGTCACCAGCATCTTGATTTAAATAAGGGATCGTCGAAAACATTCAACAATCTGTCTTTCCGAAAGCCGGCGTGTTGGAAAACAAGATCGCGTCACTCACAAGCTGATTTGCACAGCTAATATCCGTGCAAAATATTGCAGGAGCTTAGGTGAAGGGTATCCTTCGTGTTAGGTTCAACACGACTCACAAGAAATACTTAAAATATAAACTTAAGTACACATAAAAAAAAACTGTATATGTCTTGTTGCCTAGGAACTTTTAGACAACTCGTTAAACGTTTCGTTGTCTGACGGAATTTTAGTGACTTGGTTAAACGTTGGTATTTAATTAACCGTCTAGAGAGTTAGTTAAGTGTCTGATTTAACCAACTAACTGCGACGTATGTATTAATTGCTGAAACGATACAACACAAGTCTTCGCAGTTTCACTAGTAACTGTTAAATGTAGTTAAAAACTCAGCTGGGGTGGTAGAAGTATGAGATTATATTATTTTTATTATAATACAAAATGCGAGTGCATCAAATACACGTAAAGTCGTGTTACTGCTAGAGTAATGACAGATTACTACCACAAGACATCGAACTAAACGGTCTCAGCACCATCTATTACACATCCAATAGCCACGGCACGGTAGCACGGTTCATTGGCGACATGGCGTCAAATTGATAGACGACGTACAGTCAATGCCTGCAAGATGAATGGCCGAACAAGACGGGAATTTTGAATATGTTACAAATGGCCCTTCCTTCAGAGATCGCCGACAATCGCATTGTATAGGCAGGACCTGCAGCGCTCTAGCACAATGCTTTCAGAATATCGCCCTTTCTTCACGGGCGTTATTTATGAGTGGAATTTTTCTTCAGGTCCCTTTAGCGTTTAATCTGAAGTGTGAATAGGGTTGAGCTATTTTCAGGGACTGTATTTTTTTTTTGGGAAATAATAAATGGACTTGCTTCGGGTGTGATCTTGTCTGTCAGGGGTAATGGGGAGTGATGAGGTGAGACTTGCAAACGCATCGTGTTTTCCTGGAATAAAAACATTGGTGATCTTTCGTGGATAGGAGTCCAAAAAATCGTTGTAATGTTTCTGCGTAAATTGCAGCAAATTCTTTGGAACAATGGCACTTACGTTGGACAAGTAAATACTACGGGACAAACACAACTAGGTGCCTGATAGTACTGCGGTTTCGGCACCTGTACCCTTCCTTCAATACGTAAGTATACGTACGTACCTGTAGCTACAAGGCACTAGCATGTACTAAGTGTGTACCACATGGTATGAATAAACGATCCGGTGTTCCCTCCATTATTCCAATGAGCGCTTAGCTGTCATGCGCCTGTTATGTTGGTCGCGTAGTAAATGCATTTTTTTCAATTGTAGTGCGACGCGGCCTTAAAGCTGTGCGCTAACTAAAGAGGTCGTACACGAGATATACAATTTTCATGCGCTGGCCGCCTATACTTTTAGTACAAGCAAGTGCATTTCAGCTTTAAATTCTCTTCGCCGTTAAGCTATACCGCATAACTGTCAACTGTCACAATAAAAAAGGACAATTGCAATATCCGGTTGCCAGGTCCACATTACAATTCCCCGCTTTCAAAAAATAAGATAGCAGGTAGGTAACATTTTAAAATGTCAGCGTAAGATTGTGAAAACCACATTATCTAACAGTGGTCTAACGTAGAGGAGGGGAAAACATGACATTTGCCAACTATATACCTACGGTAATAGAATTATTGGTTTGATTTTGATTTTGTAAGTATTTAATCGGACGATTTTTCTTATTAGTTTCTAAACTGTCGATAAATTGTAAACTGTACCATACTGCTAATAATATGACGCGTTAGTTTATAATCATAGGTTTAAATTGTGAACGGTGCCTAAGAAATACTAGGGAAAAGTGGAGGGTCAGGGTAGTTAAAGGCTAATACCCCTTTATCGTTCGAATTAGGTTGACACGTAAAAACAAATTAAATATAAATTTAAACCTTGTCGGTCTCATTAACAATTTGTCGACACTTTTCAAAGTCACGCGTTAGTTTATAAGCTAACAGTTTTCACAATATTACGCTGACATATACAAATATACCTACAAGTAGGAGCATATTAACATTTATAGTTTGAGTTAGTTCTGATTCTGACTGACTGACTGACTTCTGGATAACACATTTTTTTAATCTAGCTACACTGGTTTCATTGTTACCGACTTAACGCTGAAGGGAGTTATATATTTGTTAAGGTAATTTTAGTAGGCATAAGACAGCTACATGACAGTGGAATTTTGAAAAAGATGATCTATTCAAAATTCAAAAAGTTAGTTGTCGTCGATGATTATATTTATATTTTTTTGCAGTTATATAAGTTATTTGCAGATGACTGTTAACTTTGCTGTCGTCACAAAATAGAACATATATTTAAAAAATCCGTTGTCAAGTACCTGCGACTTCATATCAACTTAAATAAATACAGCTTTACATCGTAGTTAATTGAGCCTTTTGGGTTCCGTACCCAAAGAGTGACAAACGGTAGCCTTATTATTATTAAATTATTTATTTTCTGATCAGTCGTAATTCCATTCAAATGCCAATTCGACCAACACATCGCAAGAAAAGACAGTTGTGTAAAATAATGGTATTTTGATTGGTCCGTTTTTCAATTTCACTGGTGTTGCAATTCTTTTCGGAGATTCATAATAAGGCTACGGGACTCTATTACTAAGCTTCCGCTGTCCCTCCGTCTGTATATCTTTCTGTCCGCCAGCGGGATGTATCTCATGAAAATCGGGACGTAACAGGTAGATAGTTGTTATCTTCGTAGAATATGTATTTCAAAAAATAATAAACTACACCCAATATAAAAGGAAGGTTTTTCTACGTTTTTTTTATAATGTTGCTACGGAACCCTTCGAGTGAGAGACTGACTCGCACTTGGCCGATTGTTTTCCTTTTCCCCTTTGCCTACTGGGATGAAAATAAAATAAACAGGAAAAGTGTAACATTTTATTGAATCACATGTAAATAAAAATTATTTATCCGCACCTTTTTACGTTGAAACAGTAATTTTACATCTGTTATATATTTTGTGCAGTAAAGACTAAAATTCATTTTAAATTTCATGAGCAATTTGAAACGACAGTTCGTGAATATACATAATTATTTACTCATCGTAATTGTAACTTTATGCACTAGGTACCTATTTTATTTATTTAGAAACCATAAATTATTGAACAGTTTCCAAATTCGTCTATTATATTTACACTGGTAATCTAATTACACATGTAACTGAAATAATGTCTTATTATTCTATATTTACAGTCAATTATTTAAAAAATTATCAACTTTATTTCTGTCGCTTAGTGTAAAATATATTTTACTGTTAAATAGAAAATAAATGGCTATTATCTTAGCACATATAATTAAACATATTTTTCCCATGGGCAAAAATTCTGTAAAACCATATAATAACTATAAAAATTACTATAGAAGCTATATAATTGGAAAATCTGTTTTCTAACAACAATATTCACTTATCAAACAAACATCAACCAACTTTTTGCTGAATTCCATTTTACCCGCAATACACAGCTTAATTAATTCCACAGAGATTCAGATCACCGAATATTAAATTTTATAATAACCGCGATTCTACTAAAACCCAATTTGATGATTCGGTCAAACTTTCCTTGAAATACGACAATAGGATATGTAAATTTTAAGCTTAATATCGTCCTTTTGATTAAGTACCGATATTTATTTATCGGTAGCAGAATAGCAGCTTAAAAATCCGCCTTCTAAATTTATTGTCTAACTGCACTTAATGAAGTTAAAATTGAAAATAAAACAAACGTTTTAGTGTTACATTCTTAATAAAAATAATTTGACGTCAAGGTTATATTTAAGCCTTTTCTTATCAATTTAACAAATCCTCTCTATTCAGAAAACTCTGTTGATTTATCAGACTCGAATCAATGTTTGTTAAAATGAACTCTTAGATAATTTTATACACAACTTTCTTGATGTGCTGCCAGTAGAGGAGTTCTTGTCGTTACCACTTCTCTATGTACCCTCAGGGTGCCGTTGTTACCCTTGCTCGATTCACTCTGTAAACATAAACTCTATTTTAAAATCATGTTACACACACACAAATTAAGCCAGAAATACCCATGATTGGAGGTCTATCTCTTAAATTAGGAGTGAAAAGACTATTCCGATAACACATTACTCCGACAATATATTCATGTCAAACCGTTAAATTGTGAACTGGCACACGAAATATCAGGGCGCAGTGGTAGGTCGGTAGGTAGCAGCTGTCAGGTTAGGTGAAGGGTAAAGAGGTTGAGCAAACCTCACCCCCTTTAGCCTTCGAGTTAGGTTGACATGTAAGAAGAAAAGAAATTAATGTTTCATGTCGAATTAGCATCTTGTCGGAGTAGTGTTTTGTTGTAGCGTTGAAAAGAAAAGTTGCTAATGTTTATTTTCAGCTGATATTAATCCCTGACTCACTATTATAATATGCTGTTTAGCTGAAAAGGTTATTCTAGAAAACAGATAGTACCGGTCAGTTGATAGTCGAAATTCCCGTCACAGCTACCGTTCATTTGTGTATTATCTTTGGTTCAGCATTCGTGACTGTTTAAAGCACGGATACTTATTTTATTCAAACCCTGGTGGGCTTTGTTACGATTATGACTTGTAAATAGAGGCTTTCCTGTGATTATTCGACATTCGACCCAAGACCAAGAACCAAGAAATGTACGGACAAGCAAAATTCTATTGTGATTCAAATAGCATAAAGTGACGGCTGCCGACAAACAATGAAGCGTTAGTTGCAAGTCATTTTAAAGCTTTGAGTACTATTATTGATTCATAATGGTTTGGTTGCCACTAAATTTGATACGGTTTACTAATCATTTTAGGTCTTCAGGCCAGTTTACTAATCATATTAGAACTGTAAATAACCAAGCAATATATGCTTTACTAGTGTACAATAAGCGTATTTATAGTAGCAGTTGCTGCTACTATAGGTGGTTATACGATACATATATTGTGAGGGGTAAAGGTACAAAAACGAAAGACACAATAAACTTGCAAGTGACTCCATGAAAACTGTTAATCAACTATTCATTTCGTAATGACAATGTTGCAATCTCCGCAAATAAACTGGAGAACTAATTTGATAAACAATCATCGATAAATTAATATAATTGTAAGACTTTAAAGCTTTTACTATCTAATTCTGAAACCTCAAACGTACTAAATTAATTATAAGGTTTCAACATACCGGTCTTAGTTATATTTGACTGTTATAAATATTATATATAACTCAAGATTTCAATAAATTCCATCAGAGAGGTGCAATAAAGTTTCAAGTGGAAAATTGACAATTTTATACCACCTTTTGTAGACTTCTACAAAAAGTTATAGCCACAATAAAGGGTTTACACAGATTTTACCAGCAAAATGGTACACCAAAATTGAATTTATCTCTATAACACTCTTATTACTTAGAATTTACATGCTAAATCGTTAATATCTAAGCAGAACTGAAATACAGGTCCACTACAGCAGAGCTTGTATTAACGCCAAAATGTTGGATAGCATGATAAGAGATTTAGGGATGGATGGATATTAAATATTGTACGTACCAATAGACATTCAGATTATAACGTTAATTTCATAAAAATCCCAAAAAGCATGTCTTTACAATCTTGCTCAGAAGAGATCGAATTATTAGACAGATATTATGCGATCAAATTTAGGTAATCGGTAATTATAATTCAGTTGAGCTATCTTAAAAATGACTGGTTCAATTGCCAGAATATAACTTGCCCAGATTTGGACGAATTTTGACTTTTCATTTTTAAAGTTTGCACGTGACCACTCAGGACAGCCAAGAGTGGAAAAAAGATGAGATGTCTTTGGGCAACAGTGGGACACGGCCCTCAATATGTAATAATAACGTGTTAATTAATCACTGTTATCATATGTTTAGATATAAATTATGATTTAAAAAATATTTTCAATTTGGATTTCTGTTTAGAATAAGTATTTAAATGTCGATATTCTGGTCAAGTTATATTCCGTCAACTGAATTATTACCTGGGGGCGGGGTAGTGCCCCTGCTAAGACGAGGCAGCGCAAGGGCACTACTATCTTTTCTCGAAGCGCTTTGTCGTTGTTTTGTACCCTCATACTCATACATACCCCAACTTACGTTTGGATTATACCAGACAAACAAAATGCTCGGGATATGATTTCAATAGTAGACTCATTAAACTTATAATGTTTTTATTGCATAGCTCTTATACGTAAGATTGCATTGATACCTAAAGCCCCCGATTTCGTCACCTACTCACTGATGATCATTAAAATTCTTATGGTACTTCCTGAAGTCCTAGAAAAATGAAATTTAGTACGTATCGCTGGTATTAGTTTCACAAACCACAAAAAAATCTCAAACTTGGGTTTTATAACCCCCCAACCCCTTAAACTAGGCGATGGAAGTTTGTATGAGACTTCCGCAAATTGTGGTCCGCAAAAAGGTCTGAAAATTGATATAGGGACTCCTTGTTATAAATAATAAAATTTATATTTCAGGATTTTTACTAAATCACCCCCCACGCTTTTAATAAGGGGATAGAATTAAGTGTGCGCAAAACGCCTAATTTGTACCTGAACTTCGGGCTAAGAATGTTTTTACACAGGACAGGAGGAGACGGGACTTTTAACATTCAACTAGCATGTCAGAATCGATGCAGTTGAAGACGCTACTGAAGTCAAGCAGTGTAAGGACCATAAGCTGCTTCTTATCTATGGCTAATTGAATGTCGTTACTGACTTTGAGTAGTGCCATGGTAGTGCTGTGGCCCGGCCTAAAACCTGATTAGTGGGGATTCAGTAACATTCTTGAGAAAAAGTAGGAGTGAACAATTGATTGCAGGACTTCGGGGAGGATAGGGACGGAATTATTTAAAGGAGGCAAGATTTGACGTTTTGGGTGGGGGAATCACAAGTGCCATTTTTCACTGGCTGGGCTAGCGACATTGGTCAAGCGAGACATTAATTATGTGGGTGATGTGAGGTAACAGCACATCAATGATACTGGTTATCATCTGCGAACAGTTCTTCACAACAGTTCAGTTCTATGGCCTTCGACGAGATTGCTATATAGATATATATATAGATTCCCTCCTTACTGCGCCGATTCCGACATGGATAAAGTCAAATGGTGAAATTAGGGCTGTACCGTAGGTTTCTTAAGGTCATTCTTCGACGATGGGGTCCATCGCGACATCGCGAGGGGATATCGTAAAGAAATTATTGAGACCCCGAGGTCGACATTTCCGGCAGCCAAGTCCTGGGACTTACCAACGCTATGAGTCTTCAGGAACGTATGGACCTATGCTGGAATATAGCTCTCTATACACTCGTAGAAATGACGGCGTTTTGCATGACGACACAGGGAAGGGCAACGATTACGGAGGCGTTTGAAAAGTAAAAGACTCTCGACGGTCGGATCCATGTTATATCTACACTTGGCACGGTTTCTTTTGGTCATCAGATCGTTGATGGTGTTAGTAAGCCATGGCAGAGGAAGATGCTTAACTCTAACCCTCTTGATCGGAGCGTGTTTATCAAACAAGTTCAGGACAATAGAGTTAAAGTTCTGTACTTTGTCATCAACGGTCTCACTACCGTAGATAGGGGAGCAGTCGACAGAGGAGGCGTCTGATATAAGTGAGTTAATATCCATGCCCTTGATGCTATAAATGTCAAAGAATTTAGCTGCACGCTTGGGAGGCTTTATCTTAAAGGAGAGGTAAAAAAGATCGTGATAGGAGAAAGGGGTGCTAAGTTAAGGCCGTGCGCAGTCAGAAGTAATCATCAGATTTAGAAGAGAGGTAGTGCAGTTTGGTTTAAAGTGAGTGGCATCTAGGGGAAGGATTTGTAAATTAAATATATATATTGGGTTAATCTAGCTCAACACAGACCTTGCTGTTGATAATTTTGTAATTATTTATTCCTGCTTATTAATTTTAATAATTAATATTATAATATGTAATATAATAAGTTGAGCACAACTTATTTTTAAAAGAGATCTAAAAATCAATCTTAGGGATTTTCTTCGCCATTTCATACTTTACACAGTGGTCCAATGTAGAGAAGAGGCAAAACATGTCGATGGCTAAGTATATCTCTACAGATATTTGATTGATTGAATGGACTTACAAGAGAATTTCTCGAGAAGGCAAGTGTTGAGGGCCCTTGTGACGGTAGCGAAATGGCCAAGCCACATATTTTGACTAAGTTGTAGAGTTTGTGAAGTTAGGGCATGTAGAGATAGAAGCTGGCTCTATATGAGATCTAATAACTTTTTGACAGTGCAAGCTATATGGTCTCGTCTTGGCAACATTTACATGAAAATGTTTTTGGTGGGATGTTTTAATTTCAACACCCTAATAAAAAATATGGTCGCTCACTTCTGAAGTCTATCTTAACCGGAAAATACTAACAGGGAGTTGCTGATGATCAAAGATACATTTTGTAATATCCATTAAAATACTTCTTTTCTATTAGTGTGATCAACATCAAAATCAACGCAAACAGCGTGTATTATTATAGCGATAATAAGCATTATTTACATTGTGTAGTAAGTGTACACTAAATTTTGACTCCAGCTTCTACTAGAACTGTGGGGTCCACAGTCGACAACTAAAGGGTTTTCCCATTGAAAACTTCAACTTCTCTGATCGCAGGTTAGTAGAGGGGATAAGTTTAGATTCCAGATAAACTTCTGAGCTAAAATGTTGCAGAAGTTTGTCGCCTGATTTCAGCACACGTGCCAAGCTGTATAACTTCCCGCAGCGGCAACAACCTCTTCTATATTTTCGTTTATCGGCTTGAACGTGTACCGACCACAAACGCCTCATTTGTAAGAGGACAATATTGTGCCGATGCCATTTTTTGTTATAAAACAAAAAGCTACATGCCCTGTTACATACGGTAGAGGCACTGGTGTACCCGCGTTTAGCAAGTAATTAATTTATGAGTAATACCTACATATGTATGTTACAGCAAAATCAATGGCTTATTTGAAAAAGGAAAATAACATAACCGCTTTGACTTCTCTGCTGAATATGCTCAGTTTATTCCACCTATGGAAAAACAAAACATTCAAAAAT
Organism: Argyresthia goedartella; assembly: GCA_949825045.1. NCBI lineage: Eukaryota > Metazoa > Arthropoda > Insecta > Lepidoptera > Argyresthiidae > Argyresthia > Argyresthia goedartella. The sequence continues at coordinate 5,830,670 of OX463814.1, forward strand.
AGATAAAACTAAACAGCGCATTGCAGTTACATTGCAAATAGATGAAACAAGCTTGGGGAGGGCCTCTGGCAACGTACGCCAAACGACACCGTAAGCCGAGTGCTTTATTTGGAAATCTGAGAAAGGTTGACATGTACTTGCAAGATTCGGGTCGAATATTTTTATAATTGCAAAAAAATATAGTAAACAGCAAAAAGTAAGCGATGCGAACATATTAAGTGAAACTAAGTTGCAGGGAAGATCAACAGTATTTTATTAAAGATTGCAGCGCTGCGGATTTTTTGTATACAGACACAAGGCTTCATGCCTTTTCCCAGTTTCAAGGTTTCAAGAGGCACATTGTGCCCACGTTTGGACAGTTATTCAATATTCCATTGGTGTTTAACAAATACACACAAACAGTATGTTGCCGCTCTCTAAGTACACCGTTGTCGTCACATCTAGTGATTTGTATTGCTTTATGTATGTAAGATATTTTTTACCTAAATATTTGCATAAAAATGACGATTATGTGATATCACGACGTCGTTGCCACAAACTAATAGAAATTAATAGAAAGACTCCTGAAGTGATACGGATTTTTTCTATGTGTACCTACACATAAAAAACATACACAAGTAACCTTACTTGAAAATATTCGAAGAAACCCAAGAGACCGCCCAGGATGTCTTTGGATGCGGATAGTGTTGACAAGCATGCTATAATGCTTTTCCTGTCTATAAAATACCCTTTTTGTCTACTGCACTGCATCAATAGAGACAGTTTCCTAGTCTGACATACTTTAGTGTACATTATAACTTGAAGTTGGATGCATATGTTTCCTTGTTTAACTTGATATTTTTTATTGAAATCAAGCAAAAATATATGTGTGTAGCTACCTCATTATTTTAGCGACTGCAAAGACATGTATTGTGACATTTGTGATAGTTTCGCTGTTGCTGTCACAATTTGAACGAGTTCCCTACTGAGTGACTTCGTTAATAATTTGAGCGATTTTCCGAACACCTTTGATTGATTGCTCAGGAACGATGCCTTATTTCTATGAAGCCTTAATTAATCGATGTAATAATTAAACGAAAAACAATTTGCCGATGCTTGTTAAAACGATAACCGACAATTCGTTAAGTCGAAATCTCGTTTCATCGAAAATATGCCATTGGAAGCTTAACATAATCAGTCACTTTGCGTCCCACTGACTAAGCGCTCTTTCTAGTAGTTCCCTTATGGCTTAGGATCGAGACGGTCATGGTTGTTGTTACGGGGCTTGAACAAGGATCTCTATTTCATTCCACCCTGGGCTGCATGTATTACCTCGTGTAGACCAAGCTGCAGGTATTCCTGCGTGTGACTACACCAGCAGCGTGCAGGTAGTCTTCCCCTTGCTTTGCTCCTTTTTTCCTTCTTCCATTACTTGCTTCTCCAAATACTCAGGGCTTCTGCGAGTTACATGACTAAGGAAGTCCAGCAGTTGAGAAAGCACTAGGCAAGATAAAACGTCATATCATAGGTACTTTAATGACTATTCAAAGGTTATATATATAATCATTAAAATGAGCATCGGAAAATTGTTTTTTGTTGAAACGTTACATCGGTTAATTCGTCATCGGTAATCGATCAATGGTGATCGATGCAAGGAAAATCGATCAAATGACTTTTGAAGTCACGCAGGGAACACAAACATGGGTGCACGTGTAGGGCGTATTTTATATTGCTCGGGGATTTACCCAAAATTGCGTTCCTTGCACCGTTGTGCAGTGTTCAGAGAGTAGGCAGAGATACTCGTAAACCCCAAAACGTTTTAATAAAAAATTGCGAATTCCTTTGACACTTACGGCTTAGGAAGAGAGTGTCCAGATGAAAAAGTTGAAAGTAGGAAGATTGACTTCGGAACTTTGTAAAGACTAGTGAGGAGACAAATATACTAAAAGTCTTGACCCCCTGAATTGAGGTGAGCCCTGTCAAAACAGGTCCCTTTATTTGTTTTTTTTTGCTTACATCTCAAAAACGACGCGTAATACGAAAAATAGTTCTATGATATGAAATGAAAGCAGTTAAAATTCTCTACAATTTAGATCTTGACACTTTGCACGTATTGGGAAATCGTTGTCTATATAGTTCAGAACTTTTCAATAGTAGATGACGAATGAGTATACGTATTTTTGAAGAGCAATTTAACCCTATACATTCCTCTGGGGCATTATTCCCTCAGATAGATATATTATTAAAAGCAATATTGCTTTATTCAAAATCAAACTGAGGGTTATTTATTATCAGTGATCGGAATAGGCAGACTATATTTACCTAAAGATCGTGGAACAGAGCCGAAAAGTGCAGGCTTGCTTAGAACAATTAAACTTGTGCACAAATGAATTTGAATAAGAAATTAGTAACACTCTAAATAAAATAATTTATTGGCTCAATCAGAATAATCTAGTTGTTAGCATTAACAAAACAAGAATAAGGAGTTTTAAAAATAATAATAATACAATAAAAAATTTCAACATCACATATTCAGGTGAAACTATTGAACAAACTAAGCAAACAAAATTTTTGGGAATTCATATTGACTAAAATCTTAAGTGGAAAACACAGGTGGAAACAGTTTGCATATGCCCTGTACAAGTTATCAAAAACTGTAAAGGAGGAAGCGGTACTAACGGCATACAATGGTTATGTGGACTCGACACTAAGATTTGGCATCATCTTTTGGGGTTACGCAGTAGACAAAGGTTCTGTTTTAATTGCACAAAAAAGATATGTCAGGGCCATATGTGGTCTTGGTCGGAGGGATAGTGCTAAGCAACAATTTAGGAGGCTCAATATACTAACAGTCCCATCCTTATATAGGTAGCAATGTTTGTAAAATCAAACACACATCTTCACTAAATATCAAAACAAACGACATCCCACCAAAATTCGTATGCCCCAACACCAAACAGATTTATTTAAAAATAGTATTTTTGGCATTACACCCAAAATCTTTAATAACTTACATAAATATTTCAATTTAAAAGAGAAGCTATTGATTGATAAAATATACTACTCCATATCTGCATACCTATGGGATAAAAACCTGTGACTTAAGGTGCTAAAGTTGATTCTGGGTACGCAATTTAATCAATGACGTTTAACTTTTTTTATCTGACTTCAAAAATTTTGACATAAATGTTTGTGACAAAATTATGTATCCATAAAGGTGTAAAATATTTAATATGCCTTATGGCTAAACAAAGAGAGACATAATATTATAATAACACCTAAATATATATCAACATACCTATGTTCCACAAATAAATGATTTGATTGATTGATTAATTTGTCCCAGTTTAGGGACACCGCTTAAATTTATTAGAATACATATAACAATTTTTTAATTATTTATTCCTGCTTTTTAATAATAATAATTAATATTGTAATATTTGTATTATTTAAGAACAAACAATTTTTAAAAGAGTTTAAAATCAATTTGTGGGAGTTTCTACTTCTTCCACAGTGGTCCTATGTAGAGAATAGGCAACAAATGGCATGTGCTATAAAAATGTTAATATCTACAGTAATAACGAAATTGACTTTGACTTTAAATTATTATTAAGCAATTAATTAAATTATTATTCAGTTTACGTTAGATTTCTTGCCTTTCTTTTACAATAAAGATATGTTTTATAAATGATATTTGATTTTTATTAGCCGATAAAATTGAAAAAGTCCTTTCTATAGAATTATTTAAATATTAGAAGAAAAAAACCGGATTTGAATTCAATACTTTTACTGTATATTAATAACATAAGTACCTGGGCGGCCGAGCTTTGCTCGTTGTTTGCAAAAACGGAGAAAATTAGAAATTAGACCCAAGCAGATCGATTTTTCGCTCTCAAAAACCTTTAAATAGCAAATTTTATAGAGTCATTTTCAAGATCTCAAAACATATATGTTTATTTATATCCAACTAATATTATAAATGTGAAAGTAGCGACGTTTGAATGTTTGTGTGTTAGTGTCTCTATCACGCTAAAACAGCTAAACGGATTGGAATGAAATTTAGTGCAGATGTGCAGATAAACAAAAAAAACATTTACCCGACTGCACCTGAAGGAGGGAAACGTTATCTTGGTAAATGATACTTCCAATGAACACGCAGATTAAGTTGTGAGCATCATCAAGTACGTATATACTTACAATTATTGCTCGTTATAGTAAAGGATTAATTTATAATAACGCAAATTATTTATTTTTACAAAAACCAAACCTAGCACCTTTACGTCATTTATTTTTATACAAATAAACGATGACCCAAAACCAGGACAAATTGTCCCGAAAAAAAAAATATGTTTTTAGGAAGTCTCCACTTTTCGCCTCTGTTCCACACAAACTTTAGATAAATATACTTTGCCTATTCCGATCACTGGGTATTATCCTCTTTAAATAAATACACTTTAATATAAAAAATGAAAAAGAAAAAGGAATATATGACAAAAAGTAAAACGAAAATAACATTTTTTTTTTTTGGAGCTCATATTGTAACAAAGACAACGATTGTAAACAGGTAAAAAGTGTGAAAACTCTAAGTTGAATAAAATTTTAACAGCTTTAACGATGTTTTTTTATTAAAACAAAAACATTTTAATAAAATTTCCTATGACGCGTTGTTTTCGAGACATCAGAAAAAAACCTAAAAACGTTTGTAACCGTGGTGGGTAAGCGTCCGTAGATGTTGTCGTAAGTTCGGAATGACGGCCACTTGCAGAATTATTATGGACGGCAGCGTAACCAAACAATAATTTCTTGTGACTCTTAGAATTTAAAGCCTTATGGCCAAATGCACAGAGTGCTCAAATAAAGTTTGTTGTCATGCTGACATGCTGGAATTGTCCCGAGCTAGGGACAGTAACAGCATGACTTTGTGATTCCGTCAAACATTGAGTTGTCTCGGCAGTGCAATATTGTGCCCCCGGACCTACATGCAATTATTTCGAACGTAAATTAACACTTTTCTCTAAATAACTCAGACAACTCAATATAAAAGCGTTCTCAAAGTTATTCCGAGAAAAGTGATCGCTCGCGTTCCATCTGTCTTTATACCTGCGAATCAGGGTACTGTGAGTGCGGCGAAAGCGGTGTGCTAGGCGAATGAGACTGCCGTGCCAAGCTATGCACACTGCTGGAGCTCTTTGCTTCTGGTGTGGATGCAACCGCGACATACGGAGGCGGCTCAGGTGGGCACTCTGCTATACCTGCGTTAGTAGGCGTGGTTTAGTGACATGCTAGTATAACACTCTATGATGATGTCTGGTGCGGGAAGTGATGGCTACGCGCTCTGTCAGTGTCATGCGTTTCAGATGCGGGACGCACCATAGTTTATGGCTATACTGACAGCAACCACATGCGGGGTCAGTCCCAGAATCCCACGTGCGTGAAGAAACCCGTATGACACTGAAAGAAGCCTATAGCACAGCATATTTGCCAGTTTGTACTGCCTGCTAGATGAATATGTTTGGTTGATTAGTTCCCCGTAAATACAGCTATCAACATAAAGACAGTACAAAATATAAGCACAAGATGAAATTCGACCTCTATGGCGCTGCGGTTGTGACTCTCCTACCGTGCGAAAGGTCCCGGGTTCGATCCCGGCTGGGGATATTTTTATATCTGTGTGGAGTCTGGAGTCTGGAGTCTGTGTGGACTGTTTCTGGTTCCAACGACACAGGGTACCCCAGTGTGGGGCCAGAAGCAATGTTTGTGCCTGTATGTAAATGTATATGTTATGTTTATGTCTATTACACATAGAAATTTTAAAACGGCTAGCTAACTAAATCTATAGTTAACGCACTGTTATAACCCTGTTTTCTTTGTAATAAAAGCTAAACAAGCAGATCACCTTGTAACGTGTATATTTCCATGATATTCTATTGCAGAGTCAGCCCTTTGGTTACCTGCCATTTACTTGAATAATATTTTTTTTAGTCAGTTAGAATTGTTCAATTGCGGGGAGCGGTCGCCTCCACTTTCAAGAAGTTATAAAAGTTGTGTCGTAGTGATCTTGTAAGATTTGTCAAAAGACAATAAAACTAGTTAGGCGAACATTGTAGTTTTTTTTTAAAAAGACAGACACCATAGGCCTCCTAACAAATTGGTGTCAGAAGTGGGATTCCAAAGAGGTCATACAGACATCTAAGGAATCCGAATCCCTGGCCAGTGTTTGTCCTGATCGACGATAAGACTCGTGCCTAGTACGAGCCCGCATCAGCTACAACCTAACTGTCTTGATCCGACGGTCAGTCTCCGCCCTCTGAGCGTGAGCCCGCGATCCAGAACACTACCACTGCGGGTACTCCATTCAACGTGCCCGACGAACAGCTCTAGCTCATCATCACCATCGCCCAACATCCTGGGTGCATTATCCTGCAGCCCGTTTCCAGCCAAAAATCTAACACGCCGCCTGTCGCCGCGTGGTCACCAAGCGCTGTCACTAGACACGCGTCACGCGCTGCCTGCCCACGTCACGCAACCTGCCGCGTGATACCATCGCCAAGCCCGAGAATGCAGCTTAAGACCAATATCGTCGTGTGTCTGTGAGTTACAAAACCCGTTTACTTTTGTGTTCTACCGTTTTCATGTGAAAGTGTTTTTTAAGTCCTACTTTTAATTTTACCTGCTACATCTTATGTTTTACGGTAATTTATTTTTACATTTATTTTATTGGTATTGTCAAACATTTTGTCTAAGACTACCTAAACATAGCACAATAATTAATGTCTGACGTCAAATCCGAATCTGAAGATTCCAAATTAAAATCGGAACTTCCAGAAGGTCACGAATCAATCAGTTCAGAATCAGACGCTTCTCATACTTCCTCTGACTCTCATTTTGGATCTAGTGTCGACTTATCTGCTATTCTTCCAACCAACATGCCACCAAAAGTCGATAAAAATGCTGAAATCTCCCTGTCAGTATTGACTAAATTTATAAAACCATACAATGGTGATAAAGAATCCCTTCCAGCATTCCTAACTAACTGCGATAATGCTATTTCGTTGGCAAATGCGGACCAGATCAATGTCTTGTGTAAATATGTAATATCCCAACTGGAAGGCAAGGCGCAGGTTGCCTGCAGCCTCAAAAACTTCGATTCATGGGACGGAATAAAAAATTTCCTTCGAGCAACATTTGGAGAAAAGAAACATGCCACACATTTACTTGTTGATCTTCAAAATTGTAAACAGTTGCCATCTGAAGATGTGACTCAATATTCGATAAGATTAGAATCGATCTTGACACGCATGCAATCTGATATTTATTATAATTGCAAACAGCCAAACGAACTCGTAGGGCGAATAGCTGCCATGGAGGACCTTGCCCTCAACACATTTTTGTTGGGCCTAAACTCCTCAATCTCCAACATAGTGCGTTGCCGTAACCCACCTAAATTAAATGACGCTATACAATGCGCAGTTGAAGAGGAAAAATTATATAACCTCACCAAATCGTCGTCTTCGTCGTTCTACCGAGCAAAACAATGCTCGTTGTGTCACAAGAAAGGGCACACTTCTTCTGAGTGCTTTAGGAACAAGCCTCAAAATCAAACTCAAACCCAACGATCATACGCCGTCAATTCAAGACCTGCTTTTGATTCTCTCCAAGGTCCTAAACAGTGTAGATACTGCAAAAAACAGGGTCACACCATTGACGAGTGTTATAAATTAAAATATAAGAATTCCCAAACTTCCCAAGGTCAAGATCCCTCACAAGGTACTTCGGCACAGGCCCATGTGCATAATGTCTATGATGAACCTTCTGATGATGCTTTAAACCAAGAATGATTTCGGTTGTGTGCCTGCCGAAATCGCTTAATCAAAACGGCACAAATAACAAACCCTTTGAGGTCATCTCTCAATTATCATACGCCGATGTATTAAAGAAATCCCGGACTACAGTTCCGAGGTCATCTCAGGTTACCCTGAGTTCTACTCTGCCTAAACACCAGAGTTCTACGATTAAATCCCGGAATATAGTTCCGAGGTCATCTCAGGTTACCCTGAGTCCTACTCTGCCCAAACACCAGAGTTCTACGATTAAATCCCGGAATATAGTTCCGAGGTCATCTCAGGTCACCCTGAGTCCTACTCTGCCTAAAGACCAGAGTTATACAATTAAATCCCGGGACATAGTTCCGAGGTCATCTCAGGTTGCCCTGAGTTCTACTCTGACTAAACCACAGAGTTCTATAAATAAATCCCGGAACACGATTCCGATGTCACCTCAGCACTCGCTGAGTCCTACTCTGTCAATACAAAAAGGTTTTCAAAACAATTCTCAAAATCAAGATTCGGGAAATATTAAAAACTTTGAACTAACTGAATCCGACCCTGTCCCTGATTTTATACCAATTCTCGAGACTACTATAACTAATAAAAAAATATCATTACCACACATTTATTTGCAAACTAAATACGCTGTGAATCCACTATGCTTGCTGATCGACACTGGCGCAAGCATCAGTATAATTAAAAACTCAAGTTTGAAAGAAACTCCTGCACTCTCACGTGAAATTGTAAAAATTAAAGGCATAAGTAAATCAGAATCCTTAATTACAACATTGGGCACCTTCCAGCTGTATATTGACTTACCCTCAGAAACAATCAATTTTAAATTCCATGTCACAAATGACGATGTGTGCCTCGAAGATTATGACGGAATAATCGGAAGTGATTTTTTCGGACATTTCAAAGTTAACATTAACTACGAATTGAAAAGCATACACATTCGCAATGTACAGTTGCCTATTGTTTATAATCAACCTACCTACATCATACCGGCTCGCAGTGAAGCCGTTATCGAGTGCGGAATATCAAATTACTCACACGAGCTCTACCAAGATAACGAGGCCCTCGTTTTAGATCATCTTTATTGCGAAGGTGTTTATGTCGCTAATTGCATAGTTTTAATCAAACCAAATGGCAAAGTGAATATCTCAGTTTTAAATACTACAAACTCTAGCGTCAACGTCAAAGACTATGCGGTGGAATTAACACCCATTGAGAAATCAGAAACGACATCTGATTCTTGTCGTAAAATAAACTCTATTTCTGTTTCTAATTCTGATCGAATAAATCAAGTCTTAAATCAATTACGCTGTTATCATCTGAACGATGAAGAAAAAGCAACTCTTTTTGAGTGTTGTCGCAAATACACTGATATCTTCCACCTTGATGGTGAATCCCTGACCTATACTAACGCCATCGAGCACACTATTAACTCCGGTGACTCTCCCCCTATTCATGTAAAATCATATCGATTTCCTGATTGTCATAAGGAAGAAGTCGATTCTCAAGTACGAAAAATGCTTGATCAAAATATTATCCGCCCCTCTATCTCACCATGGAGTGCTCCCGTATGGGTAGTCCCTAAAAAAATGGACGCTTCCGGCAAGAAGAAATGGAGGATTGTTATCGATTACCGCCGTTTGAACGACGTCACAGTTTCTGAAAGTTATCCTCTACCACTTATCACCGACATACTCGACCAACTGGGTCATTCTAAATATTTCAGCACTCTTGACCTGGCAAGCGGATTTCATCAAATAAAGATGAGTGCTTCAGATGCCCTCAAAACAGGATTTACCGTTAGTACTAACTCGAGCGTCACTGGCCACTACGAATTTGCCAGGATGCCCTTCGGGTTAAAAAATGCTCCTTCTACGTTTCAGCGTCTCATGAATACAGCTCTTTCAGGCCTTCAAGGCCTTCACTGTTACGTTTATCTCGACGATTGCATAATCTACTCACATGACCTGGATTCCCATATGACCAAGTTACAACTTGTCTTCGACAGGATGCGACAATTCAATTTAAAATTACAACCTGATAAATGTGAATTTCTCAGACGGGAAGTCGCTTACTTAGGACACATAATTACAGACAAAGGAGTCAGTCCCAATCCCGAAAAAATTAAAGCTGTTACTGAGTTCCCAGTACCAACCAATGTAAAGCAAATCAAATCCTTCCTTGGTCTTGTCGGTTATTATCGACGCTTCATTGAAAATTTCTCGAAAATCACAAAACCCTTAACATCACTACTCAAAAAGGATATCCCTTTCGATTGGACTTCAGAACAAGAAAACGCTTTTCAACTCCTCAAGGTAAAGCTCACCACTGCACCTCTACTCCAATATCCTGATTTTTCTGCCCCGTTTGTGATCACAACGGATGCTTCTAATTATGCGGTAGGTGCAGTCCTTTCACAAGGTGATATAGGTAAAGACAAACCTATAGCCTATGCATCCAGAACCTTAAACAAGCCTGAAGGAAATTATTCGACCACTGAAAAGGAATTACTAGCCATAATTTATGCTGTCAAAACATTCCGCCCTTACCTTTTTGGTCGCAAATTTAAAATCGTGACGGATCACCGGCCATTAGTCTGGCTATTCAACGTTAAGGATCCTGGCAGCCGACTTATTCGCTGGCGCCTTAAACTAGAGGAATACGACTATGAAATTGTATATAAACAAGGTCGCCTTAACTCCAACGCCGATGCGTTATCGCGTTGTCCTGTGAATATCATTGATTCCCAAAATCTACTTAACTCTCCATATGAAAAATATTTTAAGGAACAATTTACAAATAGAATCCCTACTCCAAATACCATAATGGAAGAACATACCGAAGCTCTCCATCTATCTAAGCTTAAATCAATCGCGTGTCCCGTCTCACTGGACTTTGACTATTCTATGCCACATTGTGAAGAGCTAATGTCTCAACTAAATTCCGCTGACTTACTTGATTCCGAACGCGAACCATTTACGATTAAAAGCGTAAATATGAATAATAAAATGTACTACTTTCTATTCACAAAAATCCACCACTACGAGGAAACTAAATTTAAGGATGTATATAATTTACTCATGAAACTCCGAGACCAGATTCTGGAAGATAGTCCGGAGACCACAGACCTTGCATTACCAGATTTTTCCGATCCATTCTCTAAGATAGCTTACACAAAGATTTATAACATGATCTCTCACATTTTCCACAACACGAACATTAAGATACATGTTTATAAAAATCAAATGATTTACCCAACTCCTGCCGAAGTTCCTAAAATTCTCAAAGAAAACCACGATTCTACTATCGCTGGTCACCCAGGTTCAAAACGAATGTATAACAGAATCAAGGCCTCCTACTACTGGAAAGGCATGCGGTCTGATATCGAAAACTATGTCAAAAATTGTAAATTGTGCCAAATTAACAAACCCTTAAGGATATCAAATAAAGCCCCTATGGAAATAACTTCTACCTCCACTAAACCATTTGAACGATTAGCTCTCGACGTCGTAGGTCCCTTACCGGACGCTGGCTTCCAAAACTTCAAGTTCATCTTGACACTACAAGATGACCTCACAAAATTCTCAAGCGCCTACCCTATGGTCGGTGCAACAAGTGAAGAGATAGCACGTAACCTAGTGCATTTCATATCCCTTTTCGGATTTCCAAAACACATCCTAACAGACTTGGGTACCTGTTTCACATCAGATCTTTTCAAACAACTGACAGAAATTTTAAAAATTAAGCCCCTTTTTACCACTCCATATCATCCACAAACAAACGGAGCTCTTGAACGCTCTCATGCAACTCTAAAAGAGTATCTTAAATCATTTGTCAATGAAAATCAGAATGACTGGCATTGCTACTTATTTACAGCTATATTAGCCTACAATACCACTCCACACTGTACTACTGGATTCACACCACACGAACTTCTATATGGTTATAAACCATCTATTCCCAACTCATTATACGATACGTCTAACAATACTACCTATAGTGAATATATCCGTGCCCTGCAATATAGGATGCGTTTCAGCCGTGAAAAGGCTATTCAGAACATAATAGCAAGTAAAGAAAGGTCAAAACAATACTACGATGCTCATTCTCGCGATTCACATTATAAAACCGGTGACATGGTTTACCTAAAGCAGCATCATAGGTTACGCAAGGCTCTATCCCCTATTTGGAAAGGTCCATATAGGGTTGTCAAAGTACATAACAAACATAATGTCTCTTTACAAGTGGGCCGTAAACATGTCAAACACCATACTAATGAAATTAAACCTGCTAACTAGTCTAAACATAACCTTTTTCATTATCCTTGTTTCCAGAGCCTTGCTCTACGGATGCAGCGCTGAATCGAAAATCACGCCAATAGTTCATAGCCCAGGAATTTACTTTGAACCCGTAACTTCGATTAATTTCTATAACGACTACTGGAAAGTAGTAACACACATTGAGCTTATATCATTACATCCTTATCTTGATAATATCGAAACACTTTTACAAAAATCTGAGAAACTTTGCAATAAAATACAACTATCAGATTTGATCCAATGTAAAGAAGCTTTCAGCCCTATCGATGTTTTAGTGCAATCAAATTTAATTAAACTGCAATCACTATCTCACATAACTTTGAGTAAATCCCAAGGTAAGGTCAAGCGATCTCTAGAATTTGGTGGGGAAATCCTGAAATTCTTTTTCGGAACCCTGGATGCCGATGATGCCAGAAAATACGATTCCGCTATCGAATCGTGTAAGAAAAGTGAAAATGAACTATTTCACTTGATGAAGGATAACATTCATGTTGTTAAATCTACCATAAATAATTTTAATTCTACTATTTACAAACTTAGTCAAAATGAAATCAAAATAAACTCCCAAATTGACAACATGAATGGGATCCTGTCTCAAATTACCAAGATAGACAACGAACTGTTCTATATCTCTAGGATAAATAGTTTACTAAACATCATAGAAAGTTCTGTACTTTCTGTATCGAATTTATTAGATACTACGTTAAATGCTATTTTATTTTCTAAGGTCAATGTATTACATCCTAGTGTGATAAGCCCTTTAAATCTGTTCAATGAGTTATCAATGCATAGTAACCAACTAGACAAACGTCTGGACTTTCCATTGCCACTTAACGTAAACAATATCCACTCTATAATTGACGCGTCCAAACTTAGTTCCTATTACTACAACAATAAAATAGTGTTTGTCCTGCAGGTCCCACTGATAACGTCAGAAACATTCATGGTTTATAAAAACATACCTTTACCTACTCCACATGATGAATCACGGGTTACCCGTACTTTTGCGCTCATTCAACCTTCTGATAACTACATTGGACTTAGTGATAACAGAATTCATTATGCTATGTTTAATAATCTAGACAAATGTAAGTTTATTAGTGGTAATTATTCTATATGTGAACTAGTTTCAATATTTTCTAGCTTAGGTAACCCTAACTGTGAATCTAAGCTCCTTACGGAAGTGACATTATCACTACCTTCCCAATGTTTTTCAAAACTACTCATAGGCCAGATAGATATTTGGCAAAAGCTTAGTAATAATAGATGGATTTATGTACAGTCCGATCCTAGCAAACTTACTATAAAATGTCACGACGATATTGTCGACTATTCTATCATAGGAACTGGTATAGTTAAACTAACTGAAGAATGTATTGGATTTTCAAGGACTATCCAACTCATGCCAAGTAATTCTTATACTAATATAATTAAGTCTCCTCTAGATATAACTTTCGATATTACACAAGATGACTGTTGTAAGAAAGAAGTGTTTAACAAAACCTTACCTCATTTAACCCCTATCAATTTGAGCAAAATTAACTTAGAGTCCTTGAAATACGCATCTCACCACCTAGATAATTTGGAAAATGAAATAAATAAATTACAGTCAGAGTCACACTTTATAAGATATGCTCAATACTATTCAACGTTTACTTATGTTTTGATTATTTTGATGTTTTTATTTATAGGATACAAACTGTATAAATGTTATAGGTACCGGAACATTAAACCGGATTCTGGATGTTGTATACAGATTTTTAATCAATGCCACAACAAAAAGATGGTGAAACATAACTCTAATATTACCAACTCCATAGAAATGACTGATGTCTCCTCATCCGAAGATGAGAAGAGGTCAATCAAATCTTTACCAGCCCCTCATACAAGTTTTAAATTAGAATATAAACATCCATCCAGAAGGAACCTTAACTTTTAGTTTGATAAGATGCTAAACTAAGTATAATAACATTTTCTCAATTTTCCCATGTATTGTAAAATGACTTCTTGAAATCAAATCGGTTATCTGCTTATTTATCTTTCTTCATTATTATCATTATCATGTATTTACTTCGCTTCATTCTTAGGGATGAAGCTTCGTCAAAATGGGGGAGCTGTTATAACCCTGTTTTCTTTGTAATAAAAGCTAAACAAGCAGATCACCTTGTAACGTGTATATTTCCATGATATTCTATTGCAGAGTCAGCCCTTTGGTTACCTGCCATTTACTTGAATAATATTTTTTTTAGTCAGTTAGAATTGTTCAATTGCGAGGAGCGGTCGCCTCCACTTTCAAGAAGTTATAAAAGTTGTGTCGTAGTGATCTTGTAAGATTTGTCAAAAGACAATAAAACTAGTTAGGCGAACATTGTAGTTTTTTTTTAAAAAGACAGACACCATAGGCCTCCTAACAGCACCAACACCAATACCAATATTCAAGTCAGCTTCAAGCTATCAAATGAAATGTACGATTTGAAGCAATAGAAATAATTCAACATGAATTTCTTACTCGTAGTTCATGTACAATGTTAAAAAATTGCCTAAAAAGTACATAAGCCATAACATGTAGTTATTTAACTGTAAAATTATTTTATATGGCATGCATTTCTTATTGTATTTTTTATTAAATTATATTATTTTTATTTTTTTAAACGAACCCCGTTTAGGATGTAGCTGAGCTGGGTGCATGCACTCTTGTCCTGCTGTTACTTTTATTTTCAATCACAAAAACCTACACATTTAAATAAGAGCACATACATTGCTTCTGGCCCCACACATGGATATCCTATGTCGTGGCAACCAGAAATAGCGACATTACACACACACACATACACACACACACATACAAGGCCTGGGGATATTTTGTTGCTTGTTTATTTATAAATAACTTAAATAGCCTACAGTATAGCACGTAAATAAAATGTAAGTTAGAAACATTATAAATTTTAGTGTTTTTTAAATTGCATTTCCATCAAATTACTGTATATTTCCCATTAATATACTTGTGTAATCTTGAAGTGAATAAAATAACTTACGAGTTAAAAAACTCATATAAACTTTTATCCTCTTCATGGCCTAATCAAACCTTTTAACGGATGTAATAACCTGTGCACGTAGAATCAATATGAATATCGGCTTTTAGACGAGTAAGAATATTGTATTTATTATTGATTGCTCACATGAGTTAGAATTTAATAATCTGACTAAATTTGCGTCAAGCGCAATAGTTTTGATGATAATAATAATACCTTGGACACCATTTACACACATTGATCTAGCCCCAAACTAGGATTCCCTGTATCTTGGGTACTAGGCAACGATACACATACTTATATAGATAAATATTATACTTTTTTTTTTTTTTTATTTTGTTCATCACATAACAATACAATAGTTAAAAAAAATAAACTAGACGCGCTTTAAACCTATTTGAGGTTTATGCTTGCACGAATGAGTCGCATTACAGCATTATAAAGTCATTCACTTGATCCCAATATATAGTGTTTTTTTAATAAATGTTTACAGGTCTTGTAGTTCTTTAAGATACTGTTTTGCAATGTATGCGGAAGCCTGTTTAATATGTTGGGTAGCGTATATTTCCACGTCCTTTTACCATATTCATTATTATATTTAGGTAGAACAAACATTGGTGTACTGTTTAGTTTGCGCAGTTTACTATGCCTAACTCTAGCAGTTAGGGACTCAATGTGATGGTATTCCTCAAGTACTATTTGGTAATTAATTTTATTGTAAGCTGACATAATTCTGCAGTGCTTCAACAACCCTATTTCATCTTCTTTATATTTGTTTATTAAATATTTTGGGATAATTGTTTTAAGTATGCTTAGTTGAAGTTTGTATATTAAGTCAATGTTAGTTTTATATGTTCGACCATAACTACTGAGTCCATAACCTATTATTGATTCACCTAATGATAAGTACAACATTCTTAGTATATTATAAGGTAATTTAAATTTAAGGATAGAAAATTTAGCACGAAGTGATCTCAATTTGTTACATATGTATTCTACCTGAGGTTTCCAATTAAGATGTTTATCAATGATGAGGCCCAGATAAGTATGCTGACTCACTAGTTCAAGTTTTTCACAGCTACATGAGACAGGCTGGTCATGCAAACATTGGTGGCTATGTGATACTACAGTTGGATCAGTAAGACATTTTATGTAGGGTGATCTTATATGCAAAAGTTTTGTTTTATTGGCATTAATAACAAGACCCATATCGTGTGCCCATTTGCATAGTAAGTCATAATTGTTTTGCATAATTCTCTGCGCCTCAAAAATGTCCCTACTGTGCGCAACCAAACATGTGTCATCAGCAAATTGGTACACGGAGCCGTTTTGGAAGAGACTGCACATGTCGTTAACGTAGACCAGATATTCTGTTGGTCCCAAGATTGAACCCTGGGCCGTTCCCTGTTCTGTGGGAATAGGATCGCTTGTGTACCCATTTACGCTGACTAATGTATGTCTATTTTTATGATAATCTCGAAACCATTCCAACATTGGGCCCCGCACACCAATCTGCTGCAACTTAGAAAAAAGCATATAATAATTTAAGACATCAAATGCCCTACTGAAGTCAATGAAGACAACCAGCACCTGATTTCGATTATCCAGGTGATGGTTGACCTCATCGACAAATCGAGAAAGCAGCTGCGAGGTACTACGCCCTCTTTGAAACCCGTACTGTTTGTCATTAATTAATTTGTTCTTAGTTAAGAAATCTGTTATTTCGTTACCGAGGTATCTCTCAACTACTTTATCGACGCAAGATAATATTGTAATAGGCCTATAGTTGTCTACATTGCTATAGCAACCCTTTTTATGCACAGGTCTGATTATGCCTATTTTAAGCTGGTCAGGATAGAGTGACGTGGAAATACACGCATTAATTAGGTGACTAATTACTGGAGTTATCTCTTCGCTTATACTTAATAAGTCTTTTACTCTTATGCTATCAATACCTGGACTTTTATTTTTATTCATTCTTTTAATTATTTTATGTATTACTTTGTTTGTTGCACACTTAAATCTGATTGAAATATTTGATTCCTTTTGATACGAATTATCTGATAACAACTTAACATCACAACTCGTGCTTAAATTTTTAATGTTATCTGAGAAACCATATGCAAATTTATTACAAATTGTTTTTAAATCATCCTTAAAATGTTTTAATATAACGTCATCTAAGGACTTATAAATTTTACCACAGACACAGTTAATAATTTGCCATACTTTTTTTGAATTTTGAAAGTTATCAGATATAGTCTGTTTAATATGCTTATTTCTAGTCTTATTTATATATTTATTTGCGAGATTTATATACCTATTATACAATAATAAATTTACTTTGTTGCTTTCATCTTGTTTCCAAATTTCAAAAAGCTCTTCCTTTTTTTTGCACATATAAATTAAACGACTATTTGCCCATTTACAATCGTTACGTTTACCTATTTTTATTTTACATTTCTTTTTACAATTTTTATACACCTGCGAAAACTGATTTGTAATGCAATCAAATATATCATTCGGATTGGTTAACTCCATAACAGGTTGCCAGTTAATTTTAAACTTAAATAGATAAACAACCAGGACTAGGGTACAAACATCCGTTTTCATCAAACAAATATTTGCCCCCACCGGGACTCTAACCCGGGACCCTTGCCTTCGTAGGCAGGGTCACTACCGACATAACATATATATTCGCTTGATAAACTATAAACGATTCCGGCTAAGGTTTTACACGAGTATAAAAGAGAACCATCAAAGTATACATTATTCCTAGATTTAAACATTAATCAGAGAGAGAGAACTCACATAAGACCGTGTACAAAATAAAACACAGAGAAAATGGTGAAAATGAAAAGCGGAGACGGGATGAAGTGTTGGATTATCATAAAACTACAGAAGACAAAATTGTATAGTGCGCTATTTAAATGCATTTTTTAGAAATTAAAACCGGAGCTCTCTAGAAACTATATATTTTATTAAGTTTTAAAAAATAACTCTGTAGTTGTGGTTTCTTGTTTTTGGATCCTCGTAGCTCTTACTAGGTCAAACTGGATACAAGCCAAGTTTACAATCTCCTTCTACATACATAGCTCAGAGGAAGATTTATAAGTAATAAGTAATATTAAACATTGATCTAATTACTTTTAGACTTGCTATTTAACAGCATTATCGATCAAGCCGAGATAAAATGCGAAAAAAACTGCAAACCGTAAATTGCTTGCTTCTTTAATCCTCTTAAAAGCCAAGGCAAAAGGTTAGTGCTAAGCGGATAGCTTGCTCGGCTAATAAGTAAAGTTTCGAAGCTCTATCCAGAAGCTTTTACTGTATACTGAAGCAATAAAAAACGAGTTTTAATTCAAGATGGTGTAAGCTGGGAATTGTTTCAGTTGAAGCAGAGTGCTGTTTAAGACATTCTTGAACGATGGAATAAAATGTAGATCACGGTTGTCGGACTTTAGAGTCAAAGCTACCGATCTGTTTTAGGTAATTTTACAAAACCTGTAACCAGCGGTCGGTTACAAAATGAACTAAGTAATGAAACGTCTGGGAATAATGAATTAGTAAAACAATCGCTTAAGTGCGGGGAGGACTCATACACAAAGGGTCCCGTACCATCCTACAAGAAAACTTAACCACTAAAAATAATGAAACAAAAACAAAAAGAGAAAAATATTATGTCCGAGCGTGAATTTCAACCCAGATTGCGAAACCGATATCAATCCAATTGCGCTACTGCAGTCATGTATATGATATTTGAATCATGATATGGTTTTTTATATCGCAGGTGGTGTAAAAACACTTGTCTTGTATGGGTTTAAGTTATAAAATCTCGTTGATTATTTGTTGCAGCAGCAGCAACCGAAATACACCTTCTGTGAAAATTTTAACTATTTACATTACGGTTCATGAGATACAGCCCGCCGACGGACGGGCGGACGGATGGACAGACGAGCGGATGGACAGAAGTAAAAACACTTGTTTTGTAAGAGTTTAAGTTATAAAACCTCGTGTTGTTCATTATTTGTTGCAGCAGCGGCAACCGAAATACACTTTCTGTGAAAATTTAAACTATCTACATTACGGTTCATGAGATACAACCCGCTGAGGGACGGACGGACGGATGGAAAGACGGGCGGACGGACAGCGGAGGCTTAGTAATAGGGTTAGTTTGGCAACATTCAGTTACGGAAGCCTAATAAATCGATGGGTCTACATAGAATATGTGACGTTGCTTTATTTGGTTCCAACGCGATCCTCGTAGGGTATCCAGATGCAATGTACTTGCCTGTATACAGAGTGTCTCGTATATAATAGTTTAACGTTAACCAAGATGTTACCACCGATCGTTAAAACAATCAATTTTGATTCATAGGATTTCAAGGTTTAAACCTTCACCACAGATTAATAAAGATAAATTAAAGTGATAGTTCAAAATCGCGATCCAATTTTCAAAAGTTCCGTAACATCTGGTTTGATTAAGGAGAAGGCAGCTCACCTTATTTCCTAAAACTAATTTAAATATTTAAAAAACTTAGGGTGACCAAAATTTTTTGTTTTCGTAATTTTAAATTCCATCTGCCGTAAATCATGTTATGATACAAATTATAACATTTCCAAGACCTTATTTTTTGTAAAATAAAGTTTAATAGTTTACCAATATATCCACATAAAAGTATTGTTACTAACTTTCGTTAAATTACACAATTTTTTGTAACATATTATTTTTAATTTCGGTCATCTTATGGCGTAAAAATAAACTTCCACTCGGGGTTTTTTCCATGTCATTTAATAAACGTAAGTAACAAAACTTTTATCTTGATACAATGAATTTGAATGTTGCTTGGACTACAATGGGTGTAAATATCCCGGATTTAGTTATTGGAATAAAAATATAATTAAAATAATTTTAATATTTTGTATTATATGTACTTAAGTACATATAATACAAAATAATGGATTGTGCTCTTTGAGTTTCGATTTATGACTTTAATTTCTTGTAAAATATTTAAATGCATGTGAAAAAGGGGTTCTCAAAATCATGATAATTTTTTTAGGTATGGAAAAACTTGAAAAAAAAATCATTCCTTTTTTCAATGTCTTAATATTTTTAGGTCACAAATAAGCCTTTAATATGGCATCCTTTTATATGTCGTAACAATATCGTAGAATTTACTTCATCATAATTCCAACCATGGTTGAATTAGAACTTTACTTGCGAACGAAGAACTTGAACGAAGAAATATTTTAGGGCAAAACACTGCGGTAGCTTACGTAAAGACTATTAGAGGCGAACGCTGCAAAGCCGCTGAATACTCTTCTTGTTCTGTCGACATGTATAAAACAAAAATACCATTAAATACTAACTACAAAAGCCAAGTTTTAGTGAAATTCAACCCTTTCTGATATTTTCATGAAATAATTGACTATATCATGAAATGGTTGGCACATATAAAAAAACAAATGAATATTTTAACTCAAAATGAGTGCATCTTTTATTTCTGGGTGCCTCAGTCGATGCATAATCTGAATAAAAAATTGCATTAAAATTTAATAACACACATAAAAATAATAAAGATAATTCATATGATACTACAAATAAAAATAGGATATACTAATACCTATACATACTTAAAATAAAATGTTGATTTCTTACGCTGTAAGTCAGTAGCCCACTATGACTACAATTGGTAAAAAGACAGCGGGTTGAGAGTGTGCCTCGTGACCGGCGCTTGCGCACAACCCCCCGCGTATTCGAGGGCTACTGTCGACTCACGGGAATACACGAAATCACAAGGCGCTGCGTTAAAAACGAAATAAATATGCAGACACAAATTCACTACGGTGGGTGTACACCGTAGCTGCCTTTATGGGTTAAATTAGTTTAAGGAAATTAGGTGAGCTATCTTCACCTTAACTTTGGACCATTATTTACGGGACACGCTGTTTAATGTTGTTCAACGATCTTGGAAAAGCGGTTCTACAAAGACCTGCTAAAATTGTCACGAGGCTGTGCTCGGTCGTCTCCGACGAAACTCGTCTCGCCTAACCGTGCAAAGTTGGAAGTTTTCACGTTAGCGTCGGCGGGAATAAGTTTGCCAACATCTGTTTCAGTATACAGAGTATACAGAGCTACTCTAGACTACATAGCATTGCTCGTTCCAAAGACGTCTGTCCAGAAACTGCTGTTTAACGAGTTAGCTGTCGAACCACTCCTTCCTGTTACTACTATGGGGAATACTTGATGGCGTATTTCGACAGACTTGCTAGGTTTGAATGAGCTTTTGTTAATGATAAAGGTAAATCTATTACTGTGGGTTTTGATAACGTTGGAAAGTAGGAGAGAAAAAAATGAGCATTTCTACCCATCGTACCAGGATGAATATATACTTTTTGGCAATTATCTTCGTTATTTTTGATGTAACTTCAAATACTTTGTTTCTTTTTGAGAGATTTAATATAAAAATATATATATATATATATTACACTATCAAGTCGATTTACTCTATTACCGGGGAATAAAAAGATTTGAGCCTAATACTGCAAAAATTCTAATGCGAAGGATATACTATTAGTATTCAGTTTAATAATATAGTAATTATATCATTCATTTAAATGTATGTATGTACTCGTTTATATTGTTTTACACATAGGTCTACCCCTGCTCAGCAAATAATATTTCCCCTTCACCTTTATTAGCGATAAGCTCGCCTTTGTGCAAAAATTTTATGTTACTCTTGTTTTTTTATATGATTTGTGTGCAATAAAGATATCAAGA
This sequence comes from Argyresthia goedartella, assembly GCA_949825045.1. NCBI lineage: Eukaryota > Metazoa > Arthropoda > Insecta > Lepidoptera > Argyresthiidae > Argyresthia > Argyresthia goedartella. The sequence goes on from OX463814.1 coordinate 5,852,622, forward strand.
TTATGATGGATGGAAGGATGAGAAAATAAATATGTTGTGGTTCCGTACAGTGAATTATGTTGTGAAAATTTAAGATAGACAGGCAGTCGCGTGGACAATGTAGTTGTTTAGGGTTCCTTTTTTCCTTTTAAGGTGCGGAAACTTAAAAATAAAATACGGCCACGTGCAAGCTCGTGCTAACTTTATTTTGCTAAACATTATTGCAGCATCGGCACGTTAGTGTAATAACTAAATAAAAAAAATAAGTGAGCCGCGACATAGGTATTTTTATTTATTGCTACTTAGATACATAGAATTTACACAGTCAAATTCAAATTTAGAATACATACCCACGTTAATAGGAGTCCATAGAACCTATTCCCATGAGACATAAAATTTCTACCTCGGTGATAGGTGTTTAACACGTGCTTATTGTTTCTAATTTCGACCCATCAAAAAGTAGACATATAAATAATGTAAGAAGTTAAGTCAAATAACAACAGTGTATTCGATAATATGTGTAAGACTTAAGTTAACAGGTACACAAAATTAGATAAGTATTGATACATCGGTCAAAAAGGCCTTTCTCCTTTCTCTCAAAGAAACCGATCTTATCTCAACAGTTTACATTCTAAAATAAGATGTTTATTGTCTAAAACATACCACGAAATTGGTTTTTATAACGTTATATAGAACATTATTTCAACAAAATTTAAAACTTGATAAATATGATTATATATATCAATAATTTAAGTTGTAGGCAAAAAAAATATTCTGAATTCCGCTTACATCGATGATAATGCGGTTTGGGTAAACCTCTTAAATGCATGCATATATTTTATTTATTATTTATTTTGAGTTCTATTATCAGACACAAATAGGACAAGACCTTAATATAAAGCAAGTTTAATATAAACGTTAGAATGCTATAAATGAATGTAATTATTACTCTAGTGACGTGTAAACTATGTTTATTAATAAACAATTCAATTCAATAAATACCATTTTTACAAACCGGTATCAACATATTAAAATCTTAGGTGAAAATTACGCGTGCGCTTACCAGGTGGGACTTCCGCGTTTGTACGGGGCTACTTTCCATGACGCCGCCGCCGCCATGGCATTAACTGATTGATTTTAGTATTTTGTATTTGCTTTGTATTTTCGAACGTCCGCTATTGTTATAAATTATAAGATGCAGAATGATTATGTATTATTTTGGTTTACTTGAACTCTGAAACACGAATAAAACAAGAAAACAAAAGAAAGATTATGACTACTGCAGTAATGCCGCCACTTACCTTGATGTAAGTTAAGCTTAACATTAGTGTATATCTCATGTCAGATATAACGATAATCCGAAAAGGTAAATGTTAGGTGACTGTATCAATAATTTATTGAAATAAAAATAACAGCCAAAAATACTAGCTTGTCCGACCAATGTATTGTAATCGAATTTAATTATATAGAGAATAACATGAGCACACGCGATATGGAATATAATCAACTAAATGGGAATGATGATTGATAACTTTACTGTTTGTTTTCTCTTTCTGATGTGGTAAGGTGTGTTGTTGAATTTATTTTGAGGAATTATATTATACCTATTTAGAGGGGAAAAACAATTTTCGATCTTAATAAATTGTATACCATTCAAAAGCAAAAAAAAATAGCAATTGGACCGGACCTATTTTTAAATAAGGTAAAGTTATAATATAAGCTGTTTTTATTCAACCAAAGGCCCAAAAATTCATAATATGTACAGTTTTCAACATCAAACAGAAAAGTCCCTTGACGCAATAGAAAGTATAAATAAAATGAAACCCTAGGCTAAAATAGAACTTTTTATTTTTGTGACAGTTTGAAAAGTTCCCATTACGACAAGATTCATAATGACAAATTCCCATTTTGACCACTACTCAATTTGACCTCTTCCTAATTCGACCACTTCCCACTTCTACTACTTCCCATTTCGACAATTTTTCGAATATAAGTCAAGGGAAAAATCCCATCTTTCTGTCCGAATGCTAAAGTTAGGTTTATTAAGTCAAAATTTCATTATGCAAAACTGGAGGAAACCCTATATAGTTGAGTAAAAAATAGGGTGTAACATTTCAAGAGATCCGTGGTCTAATGGGTTTCACGCTTGCTTCCAACACTGGAGATGCAGGTTCGAATCCTGACCTTGTACCAATTTGATAATTAATTTATCTTCAGTATATCATCGGACGTTGAGAGTTTCAGATGACACGTTAAAGTTGTAATACCCTTCCATCAACCCGCAATGAGCCAGCGTGGTGTAGTATGGCTTAATCTTACTCGTAGCTTACGGTAAAGGTCTATGCATTAATGGGCTACATTTATTATAATGATATTATAACATTTTAGTGAAAATTTAGTTAATTTGAGATGTTTCTTTTTTTACTCAATTTGGTAAACGGGTAAACGTAAGTCCATACATACTTGTGGTAAGACCCATGTCTTACCACAAAAAAATAACCTCCTGTATAACACTTGTCTAAAGACAAAAATGTAAAGGATTTGACGTTTGTTTTAAACATTTTTTGTAGTAACACGGTTATATCTTTAACATTTATTTGCCGGTAGTGTGTTACGTTTGTTTATGTTTGTGTTATATAATAGTTTGGTACATGTTATTAATGACGTACATAAGACATTGTACGTGATGAGACATTTTCAAATATCTGTGCCGGGCTTTCGGGCCGGAACAATTTCACTATTTTACTTAAGAACAAACGTGAGCTATTTCAAAGAATAGAGGATAATTCACAAAAACGGACTTCAATCAAACGCTGTAGTAAATTATCAACATATAAGTCGCCCTCCTGGAACCATGGTTTTTCCAATGTTCTCTTTCAATGGGGCCTGCTTATGAGATAAATGGGTCAATGTAAGTAAAAAGTTGTCGAAATGGGAAGTTGTCAAATTGGGATATTTTTGAAGTAGGAAGTAGTCGAATTGGGCAGCTGTCGTATTTGGAAGTGGTCAAAATGAACCTTTAGGAATTAAAAAGGTACTTGTGCCCAAATATTTTACAACTATCCATGCAAAGGTAAAATTCAGACATTTGAGGTCGCAAGGGTGTGTGTGTGAGTGTAAAGAAAAAATAGCAAAATTAGAGAAAGCGCTGCCATCACTTTGAGTGCCAGTCAAACTTAATGTTGGCTGTTGTATGTTTCGACCATTTTTTCCTGCGATGTAAACAAAATATTAGCGGCCAGAGATAAATGGCTCATAGCAAAATTTAAACGATAACAGTTAATATCAATCAAAGGGTTATTTTTAAGTCCGTATACTACACGAGCTGATACCCGCTCAATGTGTAGGAACCCGGACATAGCAGGGAAGTCTGACTCCTGGGCATGGGTAATTCCATTTTTTCCCCCTCTAACAAAAAAGGCCATAGATAAAAGCGGTGTCAAATGACAGAGTACATTATTTCAAACAAAAGTGTGTAGTTATGATTATGAATTCCTTAAATTTAAACTTTGTGAGATATTTTAGTTAGAGTTGGAGACAAAGGCAACATGGTCTGCCGGTGGGTGGTCGAAGCCTAAATGGATGTTCAGCCTCGTCGTGCTTGCAAAAATGTATCAGCGGAATCCAACTAGCCGATAATTACTACCCTGACAAGTCACATTTACCTATTACACAGCTCATGACATCTGCTAAAATCACTGACATATATCAAAATCATGCCATCTCTCGAAATCACAGTCACCTGTCTAAATCATGAACCAATAAAACCACAGAACTTCTTCCACGGGGCTACATGGAAATAGCGCGTTGACAGAACTATTGGGAATAATGTCTCACTAGTCCTGCTACGGAACTTATTCCACGTGACTATTGGGAATAAAGGTATAAATATATCCTAAAGTGAAATCTACCTGGCATGTGGTTTTCTATTTGGCCAGCCAGCCCTCCCAGTTTACTCTCTATTTGGTCAGCATCACCACCTTCGTATTTCCTCAACACCAGAACTATTTAAGTCGACGCGTTAACCGGAACACCGGTACATTTTCACCCTTTGAACCCTAAAATTGAAGGACACAGTGGGTTCCGCAAATATTTACTCACCTTTACTCAAAGGAATTAAGTCGGGGTTTCTGTCGTCGGGCGGATGAGGAGAATGTCTTTTAGGCAGCGTCGCTTTTTGAATCTTAGACGACGGTATTGTGACTGCGAACAAAAAGAGATTTTACAAAGTTGGTACTCGGATTTAAGAAATGATAACTACGAATTGTTTATTATCTACCTTCTCCGATAAGGTATTTTTTAATATTATGTTTTAATAGCAATTAAATTATCATAACACTAAAATAACCTTTACATACATTGCTTCTGGCTCCACACTATGATAGCCTGTGTCGTGGGAACGAGGACCAAACATGTAAACAATCAAGACCTGGTTTTGTTTTTGTTCCTCCCCAGCCGGGATTCGAACTCGGGACCTCTCTATTGAAAAGCCAGCCTCGACCACAACGGCACGGAGGCCTTCGTCGCACATATTGTATATCAAATACTCGCTGCACTCTGCAGTCTAAGAGAGATCCCATCCTAATTTGACAAGAACAGTAATACAAAAAAACAAAAATCATCAATCTTGGCACTTCTAAATTTGAAATTATGCTGTGTAGTCAACAATACCTTCATAATCCCTCGCCCTCTGACGTAATCTGGTTGCGATGAGCGCCAAGCACAGCACTAAAGCGACAGTCAGCGCAGCACCCAGGATACCTCCAAGTGCCCAGTTCACCTCCCACGCCTCTTGAGCTTCTGTACAGAAAGTATTATACATTTCTCCAATATTTCAAATTTCTGATGCCTAAATCAATCAATACCCACGCATGTATTCCCATTAAATGGTAACAGTAGTTTTGATGATAACGCGTACAACCGATAATGATCATTTAGGCTCGTGTATGGGTAAAATTAGCAACTCGTTTCGTGGTGGTAGAAAATTTGGACACAACAATATTAAACAAAGATCATGGCAGTTTACACTGAAACATATCTGTTACGTCAGTCGCTATGGCAGAACACTACAAAAAGTTGTGTGTTTCCTATTAATTTTCAAAAACCACAAAAATCTGTATTTTACATAACAACATAATATAGCGTCTCGCCTTTTCCCATACGGGGTGGCAGAGGTACAATTGTGCCCACATTGCGTCAATTATTCGATACTCCATTTTGCGTGGTAGGGGGCTAGCCCATCGCTGCAGCTATGGAATAATGAGCGTTTCCTCACGATGTTTTTCCAACACCGTTAGAACGTCCGTATAATGACTTGGTACATTGCCAGGAATCGAAACTGTATCTCCTGTGTGAGAGCTAAGCGTGAAACCCATTAGATCACGGACCTCCTTTTATAATCTTTATTTGTTAAGTTCAAACCAATAGTTTAAAATTTTGAAAGTCTTCCGATTTTCCGATGCAATAACCATATCAATACATTTTTATATCCCAAGAAATAGCGAGTGTAATGTAAGTTTTAGGTGAATCGCAACATCTTTTATTTTCTAGTTTTCATATAGTCCCCATTGACATATAATATTTTCAAACTAATACATTGAAGGAAAAGGATGTTTTCATATTACGCATTTTTCAGGATTTGATACTTAAGTGTCTCCCTTAAGAGAAATGGCGCTTCACAGATGGCCATTTCCTTAAATGAAATTATAATCAGTGACAAATTACTACCTTATCGCTGCATCGCCTAAATACCTCTAGGTTCATGGTCTCTAGTCGACTTTGACTTTATTCACGGGAAAAAAGGCAACCTATATGTCATCGATATATTATTATTATCCTGATTCACATAGAATGAAAAATTAAAAGCAAAAGTAAAAGTCATCAAAATATTTTGTCGTTAAAGAGATCATAGTGTCTAAAGGAATGACGGTTTCTTCGTGATTTAAGGCAAAAAGCACATTATATTAGTAGCTTATGTGACTGCTGAATAATGGAGGGCATTAATACTCGAGAGTGGGTTTATGAAACGAGCCGAAGGCGAGTTTCATAATAATATCACTCGAGAGTTGTGTAGATAAAATAAATAATATTTATAATGATATACCTTGGACACTATTTAAAAACATTGATCTAGCCCCAACCTAGGATTCCCTGTATCTTAGGTATTAGACAACGATAAACATACTTATGTAGATAAATATTATAATTAGATAGATAAACAACGAAGTCTAGGGTACAAATATCCGTTCTCATCAAACAAATATTTGCCCCCACCGGGATTCGAACCCGGGACCCTTGGCTTCGTGGGCCACTGCCGACTCGACCATTCCGGTCGTCAAGTTATATTTGACATTAGATTACTTCATAAATGCTCCACTTTCGCCCGTATTCAAAAACTTCACAACATTTCAGAACGACCCGAGGCAAACAAATTCCACACTTTATCCGCCCAAGAAACGAGAATATCCCAGCGGAAATGTATCTCTAGAATTCTCAAAATATGAAATAGCCTTTAATATTCGCAAGCTTGGAGTAAACGGGTCTTATGGTGTCATGTTTCTGCATTACCTACATTCTACCTTCATTGATTTCAAAGGTTTCTTTGCGGTATATATCTTAAAGCAAACGGAAGTATAGATTTCGGTTCATGAAGACTGACTAACTAACGAGTTGGAAATTTAAAGTAAAAAAAAGAAAGTGTCAAACGCAAATCTGAACAGAAGCTGGATGATGTTTTGCTTGCCTTAACTCATTTCCTTTTTCTTTTCAAAATAGATATCGATAGAACGTTCCGGGAAGATTTATATGTATTTTTGTATACCGCTACATTCTACAACGATGTTCAACGTATATAAGCCCCAGAACTCACAAAAAATATAGGCTATCTCTTTTACGAGTAAGATACTAACCAGTTCTTGGCGCTAATCTTGGGGCAGTCTCCACAGTGAAGCTCACGTGCTCAGATCTTCCTCTCGCGTTTGCAGCATACACCACTATCCTCAACTGACGTTTAGCACCAAGTCTTCTCAGGCTCCAAAGAGCCGCACCGTTTGTGGAGTTAGTCACAAGCCCTTCATTCGCCCATACCTCAGCAATATACACACAGTGGAGGCCTCCGTCGTAACCTGAAATTATTTTATCGATGACGATATTTGTTTTAATTAGAAAGAGTGTTGTCAAAACCATGTGTCGGTAGTTTTGATGAAAGTATTGCGAAGGCAGTAATTTCATGTAATATAGAATTTCCATTCAAAGTTCTTGTAAGAAAGGCGAGAATTTCTTTCGCAGTTGCGAAGAAATATGGAATTTTATATAGATTTTGACAGCTTTGTCGATCGCGAGCGTCTTTGGAGATGCGCCACGCTAAAAGATGAGCCAATGTTACTAAATTGGCGTCGAGAATTCCGGCTTTTATTAGAATTTCCTAATATTTTTCTCAAAGCAAACATCGAGACAATGGAGACGAGGTGCACTGTCTTGTTAATATTGAGAAAATGTCAGAAGTCCTGCATAAACTCTCCGTATGTCTCCTCATTTTGTGACAACAAATTATTATTTTTTTATTTAATAATATCTAGCTGTTATTATTTATTGGTAAAGATCACATTTTGAGCAAAATAGTAAAAGCAAAAGTAAAGAGAGGTCGAGAAGCATTCTTAAATTGGATAAATAGATAGTTAAGAGATGCTGGGAGTACTTTTTCGTGGTACTGACAAACGTTAACTACCCACCAATCTTAACAATGTATTTTATCAACCGTGCATTGTAATTTAGACGTCCTTTGTTACCTATCTTTTTGCTAAATAAATGAATTTGTAAGTTGTAATTTGTTTACATTTTTTACATCAAGATTCAAGCGACACTTACCCATAAGACACAACAGATCTAAAGAGTCGTGCGTCAGATTATACACCGTACAATTTGCTGGCGGGTCGGGTCTTGTAGCTGGCAGGACTGTGTAGACACACGGCGAGCTCTGTTGGCCAGCCAAGTTGGTAGCCCGACAAGACAACGTCCCGTAGTCGGTGTCCGATACCGGAGTGTATTGCAACACCGACCTCCCATGTTTGGCTTCTATTGAGTACCGGGCCTGTACGTCGAGTAAATAATACTTGTAAAGAAATTTGAGACTGGTTATGGGATTTTAGCTTGAATTTTGAGGGGATTTTTGTTACTTTGTTCGGTGTCGTGTTTTTGAGTTAGAATTATACACAATTCAGGAGAGGCAAAATATTTCGCATTTGACAATGCAGTTTATTTGTTTTGGGCGTCATGTAAGTATCAGATTCTAATGAAGTGAGTTAATTTACACCGGGACTTATCTTAACATCATGTTTGATCCATACGGGTCACGGGATTTAGTTCGTTAGTTATATCCATTAAGATCGATCAGACATTAGTCGTATCAGGAAAACAATGATATGATGAATATCATGGGTTTAATAAAATATCTTAAAATATACTTATTTATTAATCTGAAACTTTACAAAAAATATGTTTCTCGAAATGGTTTTGAGATTTCCCCAATTGTATACAGCAGACCATTTTCGATTTCGTATTTGACGTGTAAAAAGATGACTTGTTGGGAATACGGGGTTTTGCTGGGTTTCTCGGAGTTAGCTACAGGTAACGGAAGATCGGTCAGTCAGACGATTCAGTCATTTCAAAAGGTGATGGTTTTAAACAATATTTCTTATGGTAAAAATAGTTTGGTGCCACCATTTTGAATTTTACTGATTAAATTAGTTACATAGTGAAATTCTCATCCTAAAAGATATATACAAATTTGAAACCATATTGCACCACCTTATATTATAAGTTTTTGCCCAGAATTATACTTTAATGAAGCCTTTAACTTACTGGATCGACTTTTATAGACCCAGCAGAGTTGTTCAGCGTCCACTCGAATGTATCGGGCAGAGGGAAGGCCTCGACCTCGCACAGAATGCTGGCCGCCTCTTGAAGTGCCGCACCAATCATTTTCACCTCCCTTTTCCGACAGAGCGGTCTATCTGTGGAGAAAATTGCACTTCTAATATCGGGAGACTCGAATAAATAGCAACTGCACAGCATAGCCTAATAAATTGGTCGTAAATAGGGTCGACAAAAAGTATCGATACATCCACCGAATCGATACGGTTTGCTCTCTCTTCAAACACATATTATCCGATGGTATTGGTTTTGTTTTTGGTAATCTGGTATTTTAATTGCTTTTCATAGTTTAATCAATTATGACTATTAAATAATTTTTGTAAATAAAGTGACATTTTGTGGCATTTTAAACCATTTCCTTATGCAATTCCAAATCAATACATGTGAGTGAATTTCTACACATATACATATACCGCACCCATATTAACCCCATTCATGTTCGATGATTTTATACCCATTGGAGTGCATTGTTGCCTTTTACTTACAGAGCATTTTACGCTGAAACTATTCAAGCGTTTTTTTAATGCTGCTTCCCATTACAATGGCTTGCCATTGTGCGGTCTTTCATGTCAAGTGCATATTGCAAAGTGAAATTGTTTCGCTATCACTTGTTAAGGTGGTTTTGTTATATCAAAGCCTTTGTAAATAAAGCACGGTTCAGCATCTTGTTCAAATAAAATTCTGATTAAATGGATTATGGAATAACTGACTAAATATGGGCACAACTGTGCCTCTACTATCCAGTACGCCTTTTCCCCATGGGGAGTTGCAAAGGCACTGTTACGACGTTTCAGACATTGAATTCTGACCAAAAACTTTGGTTGGAATTAAAAGTTTACCAAATCGCCCCACATGCAATGGCATGCTCGATTCAGCCACAAATTACAGCCGGCACCCCAGCCCACATCTAATCGTCTCTGACTGCACTTCAATTTCCGTGATACGAATAGTCACAATGACCTGCAAAAGCCACACAGTGACACACATAACTCTGCTTCACTAAGGAATAGAAGCGGTTTTGGAACGCGATGTTCAGTGCTGCTCTTTGTTGATAGTTTATATTTAGGGTAACTGAATGGAATTTCAGAGGCCTTTCTCAGTTTAAATGTCTAGGTAGATATTTTATTGTAAAAGTATATTCTCGGACATACCTTTACATCGGACAAGGGAATTATAAGGGCTTAAAAAAACAGATGGTCAAGAGAACCAGCCAGGCCACATTCATACAAGAATGTATTTCTTATCCTTAGCAGGCGTCTGCCAATAGAACACGATAGACAAAAGATGTGACATAATTGCGATGCACATAATTTCAACCTACCTAGTACAGAGATTTTGGTTGCAGAAGGTTAATGGTTCATTTATGTGGAACTGTTTTCACTTTTATAATAAGTTACCAGAGGGAATTGATCAATTGCCCATGCCATAGGTTTAAAACATCTATTAAGGCTAATCTCATAAAGAATGCCTATTAGACTATTAATGACTATGTTAAAGTCAAAACTGCATGGCCTCAATACCCCAAGCTCCATGATAATGATAAGAATAATTAACGTAACGTTTACAAATGCAATAATGTAATTTAATAGTCTGGTAATAAAAGTAAGTGTTCAAAAGTGCTGTAGGGTGACTCATAACAATTTATTGGTTTAACGTAGAATACAAGTCTGTTGCCAAGAAACCAGAGTTTATGGTCGTGCTCACTAAAATGACTTTTCTTGCGGCGGCTATGTGTAGCGGATTGCTCCCCTCCCTCAAATATGGAGAGGGGGGTGATGGCTGGTGCACAAGTCTGGTCCAGTCTGGTTTCTCATAAGTAATGTTTATACCTTGTCTTTGTTCTTATTGATTTATTTTGTTAGATTGTAATTTTTAGACATCCTATTGGCACTTTTGGACACGATTAGAATACTAATATTAAATTTAATAATATTGTCATAATATTAAATTATTTGTATATTGTAAATTGTATAATAACAAAAAATAATGACAAAAAATTAAAAATACATCTCCGTAGAGTTTCTTGATGCTATCTTCTCTGACGAGCTTATTTCCGAAGCACTGATAAAGTTTATGGTGTCTCCTTTTCCTGTGCGAGAATCAGCCATGAATCACCACTTGAAAGGGAGATATACTTTTTCAAACTCAAACCTTAATCAGTTAGTACCCATTAGTTTAGATGATATTTGAATTTATTTTTATTTTTATCCATATAATGAGACCTAAGTAAGTGTTTGACCTGTAAAAATGCATTTATCTTTGCCTATTTGTATGAATTTGAGTTGGACAGATTTATCAAGTAACCTAAAGTAAAGAACCAAGAAAGTTAAAAGTGTAGAGGATGGGGTGAAACCCAAAAAATCGCATAAATGCTTTGGAGGCAATGAGGAGGGGATTGGTAACATTACACTTAAAGATCATTGGTAAAATAAGAGATTTAATACTTTAGTAGGTTTTGTGACAAATAAAGCATATTATTATAATTCCGATTGTGGGTAGGTTGGTGCATTAACAAACGAGGGATATTTTTTATTAAGTACGCACAAAACTTTAACATTTTACAGGCCGACTAATGGCCATGTAAGTAAGTTATTAGTTCAAGAATGTATACTCACAAACTATTTGCAGCGTCAAAGGCGGTGACTTCCCGTCTCCCTCCACGTTTGATGCCGAACAGCTGTATTTACCAGCCTGGTGTCTAGACACATTCCGGAGCGCCAGATTAGTATTGCCAGTTAGGATGACACCGTTGACAGGGTTGTGTTGAAGTAGAACTCCCTGGTTTGTGAAAAACATATTTTTTTAACTATTAACATAATGTCATATATAGAAACAGTTGAATCGCTGTTTCTGTGATACGGGTGTTTTATAACTCTGTTGTCTGTGGGACTCAAACACTGAACTTGTGCAACCGGTGTGTAAAAGAGTCAATTGTCATCATAATTGTCATCGTCGTAAAAAGACTTTAACTCGGCCACCTACTAAGAATTACTGAAAATCCGAGTCTCTAAATTCTCTACACTTTGCATAGGAACCGCTTTTGCCTATGAATATTAACGCACATATTTACAACCAAATAGTTAAGTCCTGCGAAATTTGAAAATATGTCTCTCCACAAATCCAAAACAACTATGCAAAGATGGCTGGAGACACTTTCCTATGACAAAACTGAATTACTGCTTACAAATATTGCCTGAAATGTTAGTGGTACAAATGCATACGATAAACAATTAACTTAATGCTAAATATACTATATGAAACTGTAGGTATGTATGTATAGCTATACCGTTTGTGTATTGTATATATTTCTATTTAAAATTAATGATTCATTTGTTTTATGACGTGCAAAGGCGCGTGGCGAACCAATCTTTACGTTGATCACGTAGTTATATTTCCACGACCCAGGCTTTCCCAGTGTGGGGGTCATCGACTTATCATTGTACCATGTTATCATATAGATAATCATTTTTTTTTCATTTTCATTATTTTATTTAATGTCATTACACAGTATAACGGACCAAGTCATATCTCCTATTCATGCCCATAAATAGTCTCAGTTTTATCTTGTATTTTGACGTGATCCACTTTCTGGGAAAGCAGACTCTTCGAACGAAAAAACTTCTTCGCCAAGCGGTAGAACAAAAAACAGGACAAATGTTCTTAGAACAGTAACGATAACATTTTTATGTTCAGCTTCTATTTCGACTTCTCAACTTTTGCACAATGACAAATTACTCCGATGTTAGGTTAGGACTTGTAGATCCTGCTCAGTTCAAACGGCCAAAAATCGAAAATATTAAGTTCATAAAGCAAAATAAAAATGCCGAAAACCTGAAACTGAAAACAGAAAACAAATGTTTTGGAAAGTTCATTAGCAGTTCCCTAACAAACGTGTATGAAAAACTGGGAAATTGCTTGTACCGTGCAATTAAAATAGCCGTAGAAGTTTAAGTAACACTTAATCTGTCGTCGACGATGTCGATTGCTTGTGCTTTTGTTTATCACAATTTGTGCGTATTTTCTATGGTTTTATTATTTATTTTTGGTTAACACATATTTGTATGATGGTAATGAAATTTCTTGTCTGCAAGACCAAATTCCAAATTCCAAATGTCTTTATTACTGTAGATATTTACATACACTTAGCAGTCGTCATTTTTGCCACATCTCTACATTGGACCACTGTGGGAGAAGAAGGGCGTAGAAACTCCCACAGATTGATTTTTAGATCTCTTTTAAAAATTGCTTGCCCCACATTCGATTAACTGATCAATCATAAACTTAACTAAATAACCTAACGATTTTCAACTCAATAAATTTTAAACTCAATATCGTTGAATAAGCTATTGCAAGAAAATGGGACTGCCACAGCGAACGATTGTACAAACGAGTAAGCAATATTGGTTCACTTACATTATGCTCCCACACCACTTTATAAGCGGGCGGATTCGCGTCGACCTCACATCCAAAGTACACATCATCCCCTTCTTCGATATCATTCGGGTTCATCTTGGCTCCCAGCTGCATCCTCGCCACTGGCACATCTTTTGGAAAACCAAACTCTTACAAAAATACCTCTAAAATACCAAGACACAAAGACTATTATCAGTTTTCCGCTGGTAAAACTCGGCTAGATTACCGGTTGAAACTAGAATTTAATTCCAGGTCTGTTTGAATGAATTGGCCTGTTCTAGAATGTTAATGGAGTACGGTTAATATCCCTCATTTACATTGAAATAAGTTCTCTACTCTTGATTACTATTAATTTGCCCGGGATCTTATTTGAACATACTTTGGTAGACTGTTTTGGGTAAGTTTATTAATCTAAGCGGATTACTGGATTCACAGAAATAGTTGATTTCGTACGAGTTCAAAAAGGCTTATATTTACGAACCGAGAAGTTTACGGCACGAGCCGAAGGGGTCGTAGCGAGGTTCGTAGAAGCCTTTTTGAATGAGTTAGGAATAGAATTTTACTGCCTGAGAACCTAAAATCAAGCGGCGTAGGTGCTGTTTTTAGCTCAGGATTCGGAAATATGTATTTAGGTGCGTTAAATTGTTTATCTAAGTTTTGGGCAGTTTCATTACGTCAAATTTTAATTTAAACGTAGGTATATTTTAAAAACGAAAAAAGGAATAAACTTCAATGTAGTGAAAATTAGGGAATCTACTATTCCAATACTCGAAATATTCATATAAAAACCTGAGTAAACTCTGAGAGCTAGTTCAGAAATTAAACGTAAAGCAGCTTTAGCAGGAAACCCTTTCATAGATAAATAAATAACAGAACATTACTGCTGTGGCGTGGAAAGTCGACAATCGCAGGACGAGTATTAAGTTTGAAGTCAGAGCCGCAAGCGAGGACTTCTATAATATGAGTCAGGTAATATCCATTTCCGCCGGGGCTTGCATGGTGCTTTTCTCAAAAATATGCAACGAAATAAATGAACATTCTATAAAACAACCTTTTCCAATTCTCCGGGACATGAAATTCTCGTAAGCTTTTGTAGAACTTTCCCTGGACTCCTTTGGTAACAAAATTTTTCATGGCTAATTTAGCTGCCTCCCTTAAATATGGCGGAGTGCATTCAATCTCCATTTCACTCTCATAAAAACTCATTATAACGTTTAAATAAAATAGTAGTTCTGAACATTTTCCTTTAAGTTTTGCAGTTTGATTTCCCGCTAATATCAGGTATTTGTTTCGTATGTTTTTTTAGGCAAAAGTAACTCGATGATACGGCCTTGTGATGGTGTATGCCTGATTTATGATGACTCAATTCATGTTCAAAATTTAAATAACAGACACTTTCGTACCTTTATTTCTGGCGCGCTTTATGTTCCAAATTCAAATAAGCCTGCACTTTCATAATTACATTTTTTTAAAGTGAAATTAGAGTCATAAATTTTAAATGTAAGTATGAAAGAGCAGACTTATTTCAATTTCAAACATAGTGCGCACCAAAAATATTAACATGAAAATGTCGTTTTATTTAAATTTCGAACATGCTCAGTCATCATAAATCGGGCATACACCATCACAAGGCCGTATCAACGAGTTGCCTTTGCCTAAAAAAAAGGATATGAAAAAATACCATATATTTTTTTTGGCGGGAAAACAAACTAAAAAGCTAAAATGAAAGTGTTCAGAACAACTATTTTATTGAATAAGTTATAATGAGTTTAAATGAGAGTGAAATGGAGATTGAATATACTCCGCCAAATTAAAGGGCGGAAGCCAAATTGGCCATCTAAAGTTTGTTACCAAGTAACTCCAGGGAAAGGTATACAAAAGCTTGCGAGAATTTCATGTCCTGAAGAATTGAAAAAAGATTTTTATAGAATTTCATTGATTTTCTTGATTTATTTTAACGTAAGCACCATATTCCATCCTCCGCGGATGTGGCAATTACCTGACTTGTATTATTGAAGTCCTCGCCTGCGGCTCTGCCGAATACTCGTCCTGCAATCGCCGACTTTCCACGCCACGGCAGTGATCTACGCGACATAATACAACTGACCTGGAGTAGGAACTTAAACTTACAGTACACACTCAGTGGCAACCTGCTCTCGATGGCTGAGTGGTTAAGCTTCGGGTGCGCCGCCCTGCAGCTCAGCAATTGTCCGTTGTGCTCCTTCGACGGCGTCAAATGAAGCACGGATTGAGTTTCGTTCCCGCTTTCTGTGTCCTGTGAAAGTAGTGACTAAGGCTTTTCGTTGCAGATATCCACCACGTCACATAATACTGTACTCATATCGAGGGATGATTTGAGCATTTCTTTACTGTCAGTTCACTTGAATTTACTCGGGCCCAAATATCTGTCGATTTGAGTTATTGAATGAGGGGCGAAATAAAATGAGCGAATATAAAACGAATAGAGCCAATGACCATGAACAGCGGAAATACCTGAAATGGACGAAAAACTTACTGAATTGTGAGACAAAATTACTGATTGCGCGACAAAATTACTGAATGGTGTAGCCAACGCTTATTGGCTATTAAAGACTGGGCGAAGTGGTGGGTCAGGATAGGTGAAGGATAAAAGGGGTGAGCGGAGCCCCTTATAACCTTTGTGTTAGGTTGAACATGTAAGAACAATGAAATCCAAGGCTCGTTTTGTATTTGATTACTTTTTATCTAGCTGTAATCATATCCCACTGCTGGGCAAAGGCCTCCCTCTCTTGAGGCCACATGTC
This sequence comes from Argyresthia goedartella, assembly GCA_949825045.1. Classification (NCBI taxonomy): domain Eukaryota; kingdom Metazoa; phylum Arthropoda; class Insecta; order Lepidoptera; family Argyresthiidae; genus Argyresthia; species Argyresthia goedartella. Next base: position 5,868,728 of record OX463814.1, read on the forward strand.
CCTGGACTGCACCACCTCCGGCCACCGCGGCAGGAACTTGTCAAGGTCATCCTGCCATCACCGTTTAGGTCTTGTGACACCCATTCAGTGCCAATTTTCGACCATCTGTTTGGGTGCATACGACAGATGTGACCGGCCCAGTTCCACTTGAGATTGGTGGTCTGTGCTCCCACAACAACGATGATTATTAAGGAGCGCAGCGTGGTGTTCCTTATGCAGTATGTCCTGCAAACACTTAGAATGCTGTGCTCCATTGCTCGCTGACAAACTTTGAGTATAGATTTTTGAAGTTCGGTCCAAGGCCATGTCTGAGCGCCGTAGGCCAGAGAATAGGCAGGATACACATGTCGATGAGTTTAAATTGAGGGTTAGTAGAAGGATTCCCTTCATTAGGTCCTTCATGGACCGGAAGTTCTTCCAGGCGTTAGAAATACGTCTTTCCATTTATTTACGCTGCCTGTTTTCGAAAGAGGCTATCTGACCCAAGTAAATATACTCGTTGACATAAGGTATTATTTCCTGCCCATCTACCTCGACCCTACGTTTTTCGCAGTTAATAATGCCCTGGGTTTTTGAAAAAATCACCTCAAGGCTTGCATTAATGAGTTCCTGAAACACGCTGGCGCTCGAGCTGCAGATGGAGTGAACAGGACAATATCGTCGGCGAAACGAAAGTGCATGAGTCTTCTGCCACCCACAATTATTTTATGCCCAAGCCCATGGGCAGACAGAGGCATTTCTCCGTCTACCTTTGGGACCGCCAGCTTCTTATATATTTCCTTGAGGGACAGTATTTTCTATTACTACCCATTAAAATAAGGGGGTCCGTCAGATATTCCTATAGCTGATGTTGATGAGTTTAATTACTGTACATTGATATTCAATATTGTTAATAAAAGTATACCTGTTGCTTAGTAACCGCATTCAGCTGTTTGCCACCCAGCCACCAACTGATAATGGCAGGTGGCCGAGCCCCCGTCGCTAAGCAACTGAGCTCAGCCACTCGACCCACGGAGAGGGGCTGCTCTCTGGACAGGATCTCGACGCTTAATGGTCGCACTGGTAAAAAAAATGGTTTTAGGACTAGTTGGAGCTATTAATAGTTGGAGCGAGCGCGAAGCACAACGAATGGTCTCCGGTTAAGCGTGGGCCATAATGCTTTGTTATATGTCTGTCCGGATTTCCGGGGGTTTTCCTACACAGGTCGCATTTCTTAACTGATTCTCATAAAAAAATGTAATTAGGTTTGATAATTATATCGATTTTTTTATTGATTCCGTTTTTTTTTTAAAGGCGGGTATAAGGGGTTAAAAAATATAAAAAAAATCAAATTCCTGAAGGGTTTGACAGATTTTAACAAATGAGGTGTCAATTTATAAGGAGACCATGAGAGTGAGAGTGGTCTAGGCTATAAAAAATAGTGCTAAGGCAACAGGTCGGATTTTATGTCGCAAAATGTAGTTCACCTAAATATTGGTGCGGCTACGGTCATACTTCATGTGGGTAACCTGGTGCAGTCATAAGTTTTTATGCTAGAAATTTAGCTTTACTCCAACAGACTCCAAGGTTTACAGCTCACAGAGCCACTAGTATATAATGTTTATGGTAGGTTATAGTCGTAGAAAAGAGAAAACATAATTCTTGCAAAGTACGAGCGCGGGTGAGATCTGTTTCTGGTCAGAATACATACTAGTTGTTGTATACCCGGAAATGTATTTCTTGATACAATACTATATACTATATTGCACGTTCACGTCAAACTACATTAAAATCTTTAGCGTGCTCGTACTCTGCAAGGAAAAAATCACATACTATCCGACTTATCAAAACTGGCCTACCGTTTCCTAACAAGAAATAAGGCTTTACATCCAGACGTCTCCGTCCATATCTACTAAATTAATCTTTTTGTTTTTCCTTTCATTATGTCCGTGAATCATGATAATTTTGTCAAAGATGTTTCTTAAGTTAAGAAAAAGTATTCTAAATTCAAGAAAGCACTCAAAAGTTAAATGTCTTGAATAGCTTTATGTAGTGCAACAAAATAACATAACCTTTACAAATAGGCAAAATAACATTGCTTCTGGCCCCACATTAGGATAACCTGTGTCGTGGGAACCAGAAACAGCGACGTCATATGCTGATAAACATCCAAGACCTGGGATTTTTTTTCTTTACTCCCAGCCGGGGATCGAACCCTTAAAATTACCTATGACTATTGTTTTCAAGAGGTATTTAAGCAAAAAAAACAAAAAATGGACCTTCTTTGTCTATCCCCCCTAGGGCTCACCTCAGAGGAGTAAGGAATTTTAGTATATTTTTTTCCTAACTAGTCCCAACAATATTCCGAAGTCAAACTTACTGCTTTCGATTTTTCGAATTATTCGAGTATCGATATATCGCAGCATATTTTTTTGTTAAAAATGAATTGTGGCGTTTTACTTATCCTTAGATGACGATCCTTTCCATGGGGTCGTCTCTCCGCTTTTTATACGAGTATATTATATTTATAAACTTTATCTGTACCTAATAAAGGATATGGCCGGCTTAATATTGTGAAAAAAAGGTGTTAAGAAATAGAATATATGAAGGTACTTACGGTATAGCTCAACTCTAACTGAGGCTCGTTGTGGCGAAGCGAGTAGAGTATTATCTGCAGTACATGTGTATAGTGACGAAAGATGCGTCCGACTTGCGTTCCTCACCATCAGGGTCAGTGACCTGGTGGTGCCAGCACCCACTTGAACTTCGCCGGCTCCAAGAGTCTCCAAGATCGACTCCCCTTGGAGCCATTGAACTCTTGGTGTGGGGTTCCCTGAAAGAAAGGAATTGGTTAGGAGAGGTGAAAATTACAATTCTCAGAAGGATCCAGAGAAATTACCAAAAATATAATATTTTTGTTTCCTTAAACAGTTTGTTAGTAACGGTTAGTAATGTTAAACGGTTCGCCGAACCAAATAAGCTTACGCTCACAATATCTTTTTTTTTGGTTGTGATGTTCATGAAATAAGTCGATTTTATGTTCAATGAGAAAAAATTAAAAAGGAGTGTTAAATTACAGGCAAAATGTGGGTAAAAATATATTTATCTCCAATATTTAGTTTAGTTTCTCAACCAAGAACGCAAATAATATACAAATTTAACAAATATCAATACAATCTGCAGGAATAAATTATTTCACCAACGAGAAAGATTCACTGTCCGAAAAATATTGACAAAGCACCCTATTTCAATAATATAAACCTTTTTTCCATCGTATCTATCATATCTTTTCGTTTCCTTGCCTTTCATCCTCATCGAATTAGTTATTGTATGTGTAGAGGTTTGGAAAAAACGTACACTAAAGGTCACACACATAGAGCGGGACAGCAGCAATAAAAAAATTGTCGGACGAACTTGTGGCATGAATATAAATACGGATATAGCACTATATACTGCCATTAAAATATCAAATCGATGAAACTGCTTTTATCTTAAATAATACTAAGCATGAGTTGATGTCGCGCACCAATACGGAGTTCCGCACATTTTTTTTCGTGTGATGAAGATCTTACTTTTTAAGATGTGTTATAAAACAAAAAGGTACCTATTATTTTCATAAATGAGTGACAAACTTACCTCCCTCTACTGTACAGATGAGTCTGAAATCTCCTCCTTCGTTATAGGGGCCGGCGATTCCTGATATTTCTTTGCCGAATTCGTCAAAAATTACCGGCTTATTTGGAAGCTCTGTAATAGGTTTTCCTGGTTAGTTCATTATAGAAAGTCACTTAGATATTATCTAAGAAAAGAAAACTTGAGCCAACGTTGAGGTGTTAATAGTAAAATAATGTTAGGACCAGCGCTTTTTTATTTGAGGATGTCTAACCCTTATTTACTTAATCTAGAGATCATTATTAGGGTTCCGTACCCGAAGGGTTCCAAACGGGACCCTATTACTAAGACTCCGCTGTCCGTCCGTCCTTCCGTCCGTCCGTCTGTCACCAGGCTGTATCTCAAGAACCTAGCTAGCTAGAGAGTTGAAATTTTCACAGATTATGTATTTCTGTTGCCGCTATAACAAAAAATACTAAAAAACAGGATAAAATAAATATTTAAGGGGGCTCCCATACAACAATACCACATACAAACTTATGGATGCACCTGGTTACGTACATGGAGTGTGAAAGTAACTGCACCAATAACTTTGTAAACAATATTTTGCTGTGTAAAATCCAAACTATTCACTCCACACCATCGCTTCCATTGAACGGTGGTACGGAACACTTCGTGTGCGAGTCCGACTCGCACTTGGCCGTTTTTTTTTAACATTTGCCGAAAATATCAATCTAACCTTCTAGGCAAAGGTAACATTGCTTTATAGCTTATTTTTAGACAAATTATTAACATCTCGTTGATATATTATCAGTAAATAAAATATCACAAATAACAGTAGCTTTATTCTGTGTCTATGAAATCAATCCCAAAAGCATTTAAAGTTATATTTTGACAGCTGTTCGTCAACTTAATTAGTTACTCGTATCAACAAATCACACGCTTTTAGGAAATACTGGTACGAAATTCACGTCATGGTGTAAGGTGAGGTGTGTTATACTATATAAATACTCGTAGATATCCTAAATGTTCATATTTACTAAGGTCTGACTAATAGTTGAGTATTTGTGATTGCCTACGACCCAAGATAATATTAAACTTGGAAAAAAAACTTGAAAATAAAAACTGGCCAAGTGCGAGTCAGACTCGCGCACGATGAGTTCCCTACCATTATCTATAAAACGGAAAAAAAATCACGTTTGTTGTATGGGAGCCCCGCTTGAATATTTATTTTATTTTAATCGAATTATTTATTTTTAAATATTCAATATTCTGTTAATATTTCAAGCGTAGTTGCGTTATCAATTTCGAGCAAAAAAAATACGTTTGTTGTATGGGAGCCCCCCTTAACTGTTGTTTTATTTTAATTTAATTCCTTAATTTCAAAGTGAATATATAATTAAATATTCTGTGAATATATCAAGCGTCTACCTGTTGCCGTTATCAATAATGAGCAAAAATGAGCAAAAAATCACGTTTGTTGTATGGGAGCCACCTTAAATATTAATTTTATTCTGTTTTCTAGTATTTGTTGTTATAGCTGTAATAAATTGTATCAAAAAATCTAAAAATCAATAAAAAAAATCAACTGTTTAATTATCATTTCATGAGATACAGCCTGGTGACAGACGGACAGACAGCAGAGTCTTAGTAATAGGGTCCCGTTTTACCCTTTGGGTACGGAACCCTAAAAGCACATTTTCTAAAATCTGATCGTTTTATTACTTTTAAATCTATTACTGAAATGTTTTATTCATCTCCGCACACAATCATTTTGGTTCCAGTGAAAACTCGAACATTCTTAATACAGACTGTGTCACTGAAATCGGAACTGTAGTGAGGAAATGAAAATGTTCAAGCATTCGAAACAAAAGCCTAGCAATATGAGTATGGAACAAAGAATCTCGACAATGATACGGGCAGGCTACAACGGTGGTACACATAATAAAAGCTGTGATCATCCGCGTTATTTACAGGAAGCACAATAATTCATAAACATCAAACAAGCCTAAGTCGGATAGTGGTACAATAAACAGAACTTTGATAGAGCATCGTAATAGCATTTAAAAAAAAAAAAACTTCCACGATTCAGCCACGTGACAAAGCGTAACCCGTCGATGAAACAGTCATTGCCCGAAAGCATATTCTTAATGGATACGATATTTAAAATGGTTAACTATGAATTTAACAATTCCGAGATAATTATAATATAGTTAACCACGATACATAACACTATGATCACTTAGAACAACGCATGTCGATGTTCAATGTAAAATATACTTACCTAAACCATGAAATATCGGTTGGGATAATAGTACTATATACATACGTAATAAAACGGTGATCGCTTACAGCTGGCTCTTTTCTCATTGTTTTTTTATGCTCCACGTTAGCGTGAATGTAGTATTCTACCCACCGATATGATTGGAATCCTTCAGAATCTTTTAGAATGTTTGTGGACCAATTGGGGTTTCGAAATGTATTTTTTCACAGGTTTTGTGTGGATAGAGATATTGAAGTTTTTTATCTATCTTGCAAAAATAATTTTTCAGTGATTTCTATATAAGGTAAGTAAGCATTTTTATAACTATGTTTTTGTTGTGCACGAATTTAACCTGAGGTAAAATCAAATATTCAATCTACAAAGTTATTGACTGGTGAATTTGTTATTAGCAAACCATGACTAACTTTACATTTATCCGTTATCAAGCAGGTATTCAAGAATACATTTCGTACGCTTCGTATTCAAATTGTTGAATTTTCGGAACAAAGAAAGGAGCTCCTTATGTTTTAGCAATTCAATTAAAGCAAAACCCGAACGTCGGTGTGGCATCATATTCACTTACAGAAGCATTTCACCTCCCCCTTACTCTATGGTCGAAAATCATGTGCAGAGAGAAAGAAGCAAAAACGTCGAGGCCTTAAAACTCGCGGGCGCGGACAAAGCTTTATTTCACGCAAATAAAAAAGTTTGTACGAAAACTTTTTTCCAAGATTTCCACCCCGGGTTTCGTGTTGATTTCACAGAGATAAACTAAGTTCAGGCTTATGACTGGCCAGTAGGCGGCTCCGTAGATTTATCAAGATCGTTTGAGGCCATAGAGAAGGCCTTAGGACCTCAGTGACTTTCGTTTATTGCCGGTGATAATAGTACTTATAAAATCTATTAATCAGGCGAACCAAAAAAATAACGGTAAAGTTTGAAAAATGCGCCGCTAACTCTTACCGCATTGTGGCGTGGAAATATATTTTTTGCCGAAACGCACGTATAGAAGTATAATTTACGGCACTCGTACGCTAAAACTATTAGTTTCACAAAAAAATAATTAAGACAAGATAATTGGAATTTTTATCATATGTACTATAATGGCGTTTAATTCAAGGTTAGGTGAGCGGTAAATATTGAATGGTTCCCTGGCTTCTCCTTCTTCTGTGGGCTGATGCGAGGTTGCGTGGGATGTCTGGTCGCGGTCCCGCTTGTGAGAGACGGAACTCCAGATGGCTGGGATGAATCGTGCGTGAATGGCACGTGTGTGCACTGAGTCAGTCCACTGCTCAATTAGTTCGCGGCACAGGGGGTTTGTGTACACCTCACACGCGATAGCTAGCAATCTTATTGTAATTAGTCTATAAGCGGATATAAGCGGAATATGAGCGGAATTGATCGTCGCACATATGGCGTCCAAAATGGCGGTAGATAGCGCGCGTGTAGCGTCAGAGCAGTTTACGCTTAGTATGTGTCCACATGTTTTTCCAAAAAGTTAAAAAAACCGTTAGAAACCGGAGACACATTTTACAATAACGGGGGTTAAAGTATCAGGAACCCACTTATGTGCAGTATAACAGGTCAATATGACAATGATATTTATATTGAAAAAATAAATTTACTGCTGACACCAGACAGAAAAAAGATCTTCTCTTCGGCTTTATCATGCTTACTGAAATGTCATTTTACATTATTTTTCATTTATTATTTTTTATTTTAATAATTAATATGACAGAGGTTACTATTGTAGTATTTGGTTGTAATACTAATATTGATATTGACATATCAAAACAAGGTATAAATGATAGTGGTGTATCAAATTTTTGACTACCTCGCAAAGAACTTGTTTTAGAATTATTTCTTAATAACTCTGACAACAATGTGATTTAATATAACACTGGTTAAAGGAAAATATGATATCCTTTTATATAAATAATAACTTCATTGTGAATACAATAGAAATATAGATGATAGAGGTGGTTCTTTGTCATAATAAATAATAATGTTAAAGTAAAACAAAGGATATTCTTGAAATTACTGTGGACAAACAAATAGAGCTATCCTGTGTTGAGTTAGATAGTCATATTAGTTAAAGTGTCTACAGACCTCCCAGGGATGACAAAGGCCATGTCGATTTCTAAACTTTTGAGAAAATTATGAAGGAAGCCCTCACTTAAATATGAAAAAACCATTTTTGATTACAACGTCATCAAACAGAGTCATTCCCATTTGTTAGTAAAGCTAAACCTGATCCATAATTTTATAGAATATAGACTATAGACGTATACGGAAAACCTAGATATGAATTTGTCAGTCCCGGACTTTTGTGAACAGAACCCAAACACAATTTATTCAGAGAGAGCAATTTTATGAATTTGTCAAAGTAGTGTTATCCTGAATGACCTTTATGAACAAAAAACTATTAACTTTGATAGAAATTTCAAAATGTTGATTTGAAGAAATGCACAAATTTTACCTTTAACTAACTTTAGTTATTAGAATAAATTACAAAATCAAACAATAGAATGAAGATGAATTGACAAATAATAAAGCGTGATATTAGCAAAGTTATATATAGCACCAATGATTTTTACTTAAAGGTAGTTGATTATGTTATTAAATGTAACGCTGATGTAGCTCGAGCTTTCAAAACATTCTTCAAAAATGTACCCTAACTCACAACAGAGTATGAAGCAGATACTAAGTTAAAAACAGCACTTATGTCAGATATATAAAAAAAAACATAGATATCCTCATGACATTATCAAGACGTTTATATTACTTAAATAAAAATAAAAACTGAAGACTTGTGGGATGTAACAGTCAAAGTCATTGGTTCAGTCATTCTGGTTATAGCCCCACAGTTAGCTTATATAGTCAATAAATATGTTGATCATGAAGCTTTCCCAGACCTCATGAAACATAGTAAACTGTAACCTCTATCAAGTCGGGAGACATGAGTGATCCTTCAAATTTTATACCTATTGGTATAAAATTTTAAGAATCACTCATGTCTGTATTTCCAGAACTAATAAAAAACAAAGATTATACTGAATTAAATTCTCTCACAGTGCAACCGTAAAAAAACAATTGCACTACAAAAGTAGGCATTACCCTTATATCTCACATTTTTTGTGCATGACAGGTCGAACAGGATTCTATCGGTGTTTTTTGTGTTCTGTCAAAGGCATTATTTGATTGTGTTGATCATGATACGCTTCTAATGAAGTAAAATCATCAAATAAGTTTACATCTCCATGGCATATTCATCATCTTTAATTTTCCATACACTGTTATCGATGTTATTGAACCCCCAATTTAATGTAGGTCCTAAAGATTTAGGTATCGTTATAAACGTATGGTAATTTTCTTCATCTTTTGAGTTATGATACTAACATCGCTCTAAATCCTTTGTATATAGCCAGCCGTACTCTACTGCCTGACATGCTGAAGTAAATAGTACGAGCAAAATCTATTATTTATATTTATTTAAGACTTTGAATTTAAATATTTATTTTTTAGTTCAAGTTTTACAATCTTCGTATTACCACAGAATACTTAATGGTATATGTACAGAAAGATTACTGCGCAAATACACTTAAATAAATAGCTACTCTCGCTGCACGACAATAAAGCGCAATCTAGTCCGCACCTGCGCTACGTACAACAATCGCTAAGCACCTACAGAATCGGTTGTCCAGCCCGTGTAGGCTAGATTGCGCCGCACCACTACGCCTGAGAGCTTCTTTTACTCTGACATCACAAGGTCGTCCTGTAAACTCCTGTCTCGCTTGATCACGCTAGGGTTACCTACGTGCGATTTGTGTTTGTGAATTTTTGTCCACTCTGTGTAAGAGAGGTGTTATATATTAGTACTTAATCAGGCTATTGGCAAATTCTAAGGCTAGGTAGGTCCTTCTTACTTACGTAATTGTAAATTGTTTTGTAATGGGTCTAAAGTGTTTACTTTTAGGTAAACAAAAAGGTATTAAATTAAAAAGGAATCGAATTTTATTGGTAAACAATTCCTTTAGACACCCTAAAATGTTAGGTACTTAAGTCATTGTTGTTACAAAAATCACAGTTAAGTTACTTATGATGAGCGGCTCACGCGCGAGGCGACTGCTAGCCAAGCGAGCGGCATCATCACTGAATTCCCGTCAGGCGGGTTGGCCGGACGAACGTACCTAAAGTCTTGAGTGAGACCCCCCCTGGTATTACGTTACGAAGGGTTGGGGTGAACAACCTCCCGTAACGGAAGCGTAAATAAAGTTCGAAAGTTAGTAACATAGAGTATAGGTCCTAAAATAAATTAAAAAGAGGATAATGGAGTGAGTTTTATTTTACACAGATTCCTACCTACCTACTGATTGTATGTACAAGACCTAAATAATACTACCTGCATAACAATATGGATAATCTCTAAATAACTGACCCTGGGAAGGCTCTCCGAGCGTCGTTGCATTGCGTAATAGCCCAAAGAAGGTGATGAGCAGAAGCTACCAGTGGCCAGGAAATTTTGGCAGGTTAGCCCGTGCAGCGGTGGGCAGGAGTCACCGGCGGGCAGTAGAAGTTCCAGCGGCCAGGACACTCTGGTCTGTTAGGCCGTGCAGTGGTTTCCAGCAGTCACCGGCAAGCAGTGTATCAGCGGCCAGGAGAACCTGGCTGGCTGGACCGTCCAGTCGTGTGCAGGAGTCCCAGGCAAGGATGGACGCACAAGCAGGATTCTTCAAGGTTTCCCGGACCAGCTGGGCCTGGGAATCCGGCCTCTTAGTAGTGCTCTATTTAGAGAGCAGCCGTGGACTGACCTATCTAGGTTTAACATTTGTCAGGAAACCTCGGGTCGATTCCAATATTCTAAATGCAAACATTGATTTGAATTGACGTTAAAAGTCCCCAAGGGCTATTATAAAATAACTTTAAGAAAGAACTTCATGGTGCGTATAAAACTCAAATCAGATAGAATGCTGTCAAAAATGTTAACAAACAATTAAATAGTTATTCCTTTAAACAAATTTGGAAATCAATTCAAATACAGAAATCGTTTGCTAGGCTAGACTATCTACCATACGATATTACTTGAGTGCAATTTTAAGGATATCATTTGAATTTCCAAACCTTGTCGTTTGAAAAGTCTTTTTAGGGTTCAGCGGTTGGTGTAGAAAAAACCCTACAAGTGACCCACCTAATTTAGGTCATCTAATAGAAATAATAGGTAGATAAATATCCAATGGAACGATGAAGTCTAGCAACTGGTAGGTAAAAAAATAAATTGATTTAGTTTGCCAGGCCAATAAAAACGAAAAAACTTTCAAGAATTTTTATTATTTTAATGCACCCTTAAAATCCAAATTTGCCATGCAGCAATCTTGTGATTCGAGTTGCAAAGACTTTCTCAAGTCTTCAAGTTTAAAATGCCGCTACGTGTTTATTTGGTTGTTTTAGATTGAATATAAAGCGCTTATGATCTTTAGGTTTCCGGATTAGAAAGGTACTTGAAATGTATTCCACTTCAGAAGGTTCACAAGGTGAGATAGCCCCAATGGTGAGAAGATTGTCTTTCCATACTTTATACGCCTTGCATTCAAACTGCAAATATGTTGGTTCTACTGGAATGGTAGTTTCAATAACTGGAAACTAGATAATACAATTTCATAACCTGCAATCCAGGTAGTATGAGCACAGAGGAATTAATAGGAACAGAGAGAAAGGTTCTAAGGAGCCTGCAAAATTCATACCTATATTAGAGGGTCTGGCAAAAGAGAAAAAAAAAAAATTCAGAAACTGTTACGAGCTTTTATTGACCGAGCAATTTTATTATCTTATTCTTAGGGCGGTATGCCTTTGAAATAATTAGGTATCTAATACAGTTCGTCACATGAGGCCACCCACTTATAATATCAACTACTCATCATGAACCATAAATATTTGTAGAGTAATAATACTAATAACAATTACCTAACTAAATAACACGGTTTGTGCTACCTACTTTAACATTTAAATAGGAATATCTAGTCTGGTATTTATTTACTTACCTAGTAGACTCCTTAGGAAATTTAAAATATGAAATATATTTTCTGTTTCTATTATTATTCATACAAACAGTACTGTACACCATTTTGAAAGTTCAAAACTGAAAAACGTACAATTAAATACTTTAATAACTATTTACAGTTTATCCTACAAAAAACAATTCTTCCTCTGTGATATAAGTGGGTTGTCTGTAAGCATAGTCCATTGTTTATAAAAATGAGAAAGTCGGACTGCGGGTTGTTTTAGCTGACGTGCAAAGTAGTAGAAGTTTCAAGTTCATTTTTACCGTTGAAAGTATGAAAAATCTTGAAAAAAGAGGTTTGAGTCGGAGTGTGCATATCTCCTAGGATACGAGCGGTGTCCATAAATAGTTTTTTACCCCTGGGTTTTTTTGGTTCGACGCCAGAAGTAACGTGATTGCCGCACTGACCGATGATAAACCCTATGACGTCATAGACTGTTTGAGTTCGATGCCCTTGACACGTTTTACTTTGCCTTCAATCACGGAGGCGCAAATCTTAGGATTCAGAACTGGTGCTTTCAAAAGTGTGCATTTTACAGGGACAGGATATTTATCCTTCAGTTCCTTGCGGGTCTTCCTTAGAAAGACCGGATGTGTCAGTATGGTTCATTCTGATAGATCCTTTTGGATGTCAGAACTGTACTGCTGTGTATCAGTTGGGTGTTCGCCTAGTATTTGCATCACTCCCAGGTCCATTTCAGCTATTGATCCTTCCAGTGACATCACATAGAATACATCAGCTAAAGAAGTAGGAAAGAAGACGGATGCTGCTCATTGGGCGCTGTAATGCTACTACAGCGGTGATAGCGGTGGCAGTGGAGGCGGCGGCGGTGATAGCGATAGGAGTTGTTTTTAGTCCGTATATCACACGAGCTGATGCCCGCTCAATATGTGGGGACCCAGACATAGCAGGGAGGTCTGACTCCTGGGTAATTCCATATTTTCCCCCTCCAACGAAAAAAAAAGGCGATAGCGGCGGTTGTCATGGTAATTACGGTAGTAGTATAGGAGGTATGAGGCAGATCGTTAGGTTCCACATTGGTGCTATGTGAGTTTTAGCCCGTTTCAGTAGGCTCCGAGTCCGGAGGGATGATCCACTATAAGCAAAATATGTATTTTGCTCAAAAAGTAAGAAACAAAAAACATAGTTATAAAATTTTGTCTGTGTAGGTATTACCTATATATTGCTATGGAAATACCCAAATGGTAGACCAGGTAAGCATACATTTTATTAGGAAGTGAAAAGCCCCGAGATGGACAGTCTAATTTTCCAGCTAGTAATACAGTAATTCGTGAAGGTACTTCACTATAAACATTATTTGTGTTCGAGTTTCGGTGGGGGCAAATATGTATTTGATGAGAACGAATGTTTGTACCCTAGTCATGGTTGATTATCTATCTAAGTATAATATTTATCTATATAAGTATGTGTATCGTTGCCTAGTACCCAAGATACAGGGAATCCTAGTTTGGGGCTAGATCAATGTGTGTAAATAGTGTCCAAGGTATTAATTATTATAATTATTATTATAAAGTAAAACCGTGATAAGTAATATCGATACGAAAAAACTGGTCAAGTGCGAGACTAACTAGCGCACGAAGGGTTCAGTACTACCGTACAATAGTACGAATGGTGTGGAATGAATAGTTTGGATTTTACATAGCAAAATGTTGTTTACAAAGTTATTGGTGCGGCTACTTTCACACTCCATGTACGTAACCAGGTGCATTCATAAGTTTGTATGTGGTATTGAAATAATTGTTGTATGGGAGCCCACTTAAATATTAATTTAATTCTATTTTTTAGTATTTTTTGTTATGGCGGCAACAGAAATATATCATCTGTGTAAATTTCATCGGTCTAACTATCACGGTTCATGAGATACAGCTTGGTAACAGACGGACAGACAGACAGACGGACAGCGGAGTCTTAGCAATAGGATCCCGTTTTTACCCTTTGGTTATGGAACCCTGAAAAAACAGTCAATTCTGTTCCATATTTTCAAGCAACAAGTGCTATTTTATTGGGTAAATCACTCTCCTGGTCGGTTACGAGGCAAACATTTTTCGTCATCCGAGCTCGAAGAATGCCTACGTTTTACCTTTCTTTCTAACTTAAAAGTTTTTTTACCAAATATTCGTAGTCACTATCACTACCACTCCTCCCGTATGGCATTTTATTGGCAATGCACTTACTAATCGACCAATAAAATAATACCGAGCGCGCGAAACAGCGAAGCACTAGAACTTGAATGACATCGCCTGGTCTAGGAGGAAAGGGCGAGGTGTGAATTTTTCATCTACCTTATTTTTCTCCAAAGATTGCGCAAAATGGCTAGCCTTTAATGTAGATTACATTGTGTACCTAAGCAAATATCGAGAACGAAGCTTGATGTGAAGCGTGATCTAAAAATCTATCTGTGTTGGTTTCTTCGCCCTGCTTTTCCCTCAGTGGTCCAATGTAAAAAAGAAGAAGAAAAAATATGTTTAAACATATGTCAATATCTACAGAAAATAAATAAATTTCAATTTGAAAATCGATGCACGGGGGGCATAGTTGTGCGAATTTTGCAACACACTCTTAGGTATCATGTAACAAAACTTTTTTAAATTGTTTGTTACTCCAATGCATTATATTATTTATGTGGTTATTCTCGCCGTTAGCCAAAAATCAAACAATATTTATGAAATGAAATAGAATAAAATAAATGGTAATAATTATTTTTTTTTTACTTTTAACCGACTTAAAAAAAATTGGTTCTCTTTTTGACCCGTATGTTTGTATGCGTGCACTTAAATAGCTGTGTTATATCAAAGTTTTATTTAAAAGATATCAAACGGCTGTCAAAAGTCTGGTGCAGGTCGGCGTAAGACTCCAAAATAATACTTAAACACTAACCAATCAATTAAACAATAATTGCTGAATTAACAAAACTGTCTAAAATACATTATTTGTCAAAATCACACATTTTTTGGCAAGGGTCTCGTATACAGCGAAGGATTTTGAAAGCGTTATGAATGATTCGCTTACAAAAGCCTCTCTATTTTGTTGTGACAAAGGACGAGGGAGTTTATGAGGGGATAGCAATCCGGCTTTATAGTGATAGAGCAACGTGAGCGACCAAGCCGGTTCAAGTTAATATCGTTAACTTGCATCTAAAGGACTTTCATAAAATACTTTAATGCAGGCCTCAAAGCTACATAAAACTTCTATTGTCTATTCCAAATTTACTGTCACATTTGAACATCCGCAGAGTGCCATTCAAAAATGTAAGCCACGTTTGGAGTTGAATTTCGTGAATTCAACCTTTTGCGCGACTTTAGTACTTTACACTCATAAGATTTCTATTAACTGTGAAACGAAAACCAATTTAAATAATGCCTAAATTGGGTGTAAAGAATACTTATGCAAGTACTGCTTAAAATTGGGTGCAAATCTGTGTCTCTGCCAAATCACATCAGAAAAATACGTGCAAGTCGGACTCCCACACCAAGGGCTCCGTATCATCGTACAAATTATGCAAAAACACACTTCACTTGTACGGCAAAACCCTTTTTAGGATTCCGTACCCAAATGGTAAAAACGGGACCCTATTGCTAAGACTCCGCTGTATGTCTGTCTGACTGTCCGTCTGTCACCAGGCTGTATCTCATAAACCGTGATAGTTAGATAGTTGATATTTTAAAGATGATGTATTTCTATTGCCGCTATAAGAACAAACACTAAAAAATCAGAATAAAATTAATATTTAAGGGGGCTTCCATACAACAATTCATTCAATACCACATACAAACTTATTAATGCACCTGGTTACGTACATGGTGTGTGAAAGTAGCCGCACCAATAACTTTGTAAACCAGATTTTTCTATGTAAAATCCAAACTATTCACTCCACACCATACCGACACGTGGTACGGAACCCTTCGTGCGCGAGTTCTACTCGAACTTGACTTTATTTATTTATTGCGTATTGCTAATTAGTTGTTCCTGAAGCGGTGACGGAATTACACATTCTGTGAAGATTTCAACTTTATACGTATTATTGTTGAGATTATGCCCCGCTAACGGATAGACAGAAAGACAGGAGGACAGGAGAAGCCTAGTTATAGGCTCCCGTTAGGCACCGTTCTGGCACGGAATTCTTGAAAGCATGACGATATAATATTCTCGTTTTGCTGGAAGCGGAATAATTTGTAAATTGTGTTATCTGAACTACCACAACAGATCAGCACAGCACTCCCACACGTAATTATCATTGTATTAATCATATTCAGTGAGTAATAGCCTCGGGAAATCCATAATTTATTAAGACCGGAAGTGTATTAAGCAATTAATTAAAAGCTCAATTAGTAACGTAGTAACATGCAATATAACGTTCTACCAGTGTGGGTTGAAAAGTATGTTTATACATTGTATTGGAGTACACTAATAAAGGATTCCTGCCAATAAACGTTTACAAAAGTTCTATACTATCGGAAAATTAACTATAATGACGAAACATTTATAAACAAATGGATAATTTTCCTTTGACTGAGTTAAATCATTCTCAAATAACGAGTATTTATATATATACTTTTTATAATAATAATAATAATAATAAATTATTATTATTGGACACTATTTACACACGTTGATTTAGCCCCAAACTAGGATTCCCTGTATCTCAAGAACTAGACAACGATACACATACTTATATAAATAAATATCATACTTAGATAGATAGATAACCATGAGTAAGGTACAAACATCCGTTCTCATCAAACAAATATTTGCCCCCACCGGGACTCGAACCCGGGACCTTTGGCTTCGTAGGCAGGTTAACTGCCGACTCGGCCATTCGTGTCGTCTGGATTATGAGATTGGTAGATTAATTAATTGATATGTTTACATAAGGAAGCTGCTGCAACATAAAATTATGGTGGTCTTTCCAAATAAGAACCAACCTCCACAAGCCAACCATGTGTTGAGGTAAAAAAAAATCGTAGCTCGCATTTTTATTGTCAGTACCAAAACGTAAATCATCTCTCAGTTTTCACGAAGTTTCCGTGTTGATTCTCCGAGGATAAGGGGCCAGGTTTACGAGCGGACGCCGAGCCCTTATCGAGATTGGCTCGGACAAGCTCTGTATGGTGTACCAAATATAACCATGTAGTCCACTTCTTTCATAATCTATCTTGGACAGTATGGACAGCTCTACAGAGTGAATCATAAAAGTGTAGTATTACATGGGGTAATTAGAAGCATCATTCTATTTCTTATTTCGGAGCAACTTTCTTTCTGAGTGCACATAGGTTCACGCTGTAATGGTACACGAGATTCGGTACATTTGATACTTCATTCTGCGTG
This sequence comes from Argyresthia goedartella, assembly GCA_949825045.1. Lineage (NCBI taxonomy): Eukaryota > Metazoa > Arthropoda > Insecta > Lepidoptera > Argyresthiidae > Argyresthia > Argyresthia goedartella. The sequence continues at coordinate 5,885,987 of OX463814.1, forward strand.
ATAGAGAGCTAGCCCAACGCCGCGCTGTTTTGAATACGAGAATCGGTTCAGATAACGTTTGGGGGTTTTGTGTAGCTTACTGGCAAAGTTAGCAAAAAACAGAGCCGATGCGTGGGTTGATTCGTGGAAGTTTTCAGGCCAAGTTTTTTTTGTCGCATTCCTGCGAGATGTGTAGAGATCAGAGCCGATTTGGCTGCGCGTTGAATAAAATTATGAGTAACTAAATAATGAAAGGTTATTATGGAACGGAGAAAGCTATTATGTTGATTGCAAATACACAATTGCGATTGAGGTATGAAATGGAGGGTCTGACATCTCTAGTCTGAATATCATACTAGTGGTCTTTTGCTACGCGCAACTAGCGGTCGGGTATGCTTAATTAATCGCAACAAGCTTTTATTGGTCAGCGATCAACAGATTCTGTGTATCGGCAGTACCAAATGATTTGAGTGATCACCTACGGTTGATCATAGTGAATATGCGTACACACAATTTGTAGAACGGCGGATCTGCATGGCATGGTTGAAATTGGACCCTGTGTAGTTAGTGATAAGAAGCTTCGCTTGGGCAGAGCGTATTCGCAAAGGACGCCATTTTTTCAGACATGTGAGGTATATAAATACGAGAGTTTGAGAGGGGAGGGCATTCAGTCTCAGCGTCTAGCTACTGTGACAGTCGTCCTTCACGAGTTCTAAACAGTTTTGTCTGCCGTGTTACGCGTCAGAACTATACGAATTTGCGATTGCGGAGTTTCAGTGGGTTTTCGTGAGTGTCTGAAGCGCCGAGATATACCTCGGTTCCTACCTTTATATCAACCTACCCCTAATTCCAAAACTATCCTTGGGTCGTTAGGAAAGAACTTTTAAGTCAATTTATCTGAGTCTGAGTCTGGGCTTGGAGCGACCCTAAATTCCTTTTTCCTTCACCATAGGGTTCCTGGATTGGCTCTTAGGATATTCGCGGGCTAATCCTCTCCTCATTCCTTCGAGTAGCGAGTTTTGTAATTCCCACACACACAGTCGTTAAACATTCAAGCACATTCAAATCAAACTCAACCATTTTCGAGTGGTGTCGATAATGGACGTGGTATAACACTAGGTTTTTAGACTAGGCTAGACAGGAGTTTAGTTGCGGCTAAACCTAGGTTGGCAGGGCATAGGGAGACTGTTTGATCAATGAGGTTCCGCGGATGGAAATAACAAATTCAGAACAAAGTTAAACCGGTGTCAACACAGATAACATATCCTGTTGATATTTTGACATTTGAGTGTTGTCGGGGACGCGCGAAGAGATCAATTTACAGTCTAAAGTTCATTGTTTAGGTCCGGGTAGGTGTTTTGCATTGCCTTGGGTCAGATTGGATTCAAGTTGCATTTTTAAATTAAATGTAAATTTCGCTGGAGTTCTAATGTGTAAGTTGAGTCGGTATATATGATTTGGCTCAGCCCAGGACGTGCTGCGGCTAGTGGAATTCATAGTTCGGTATTTATCGAACTATGCACTTCGCTATGGTGTGGGTTAGAACTCCTAAAACAAAAATGCTTGCGTTTCGATAACATCCAGCTCAAATTGCGCAGAGTTGAAGGTTTCAAAACGTTACGGACCTTTTGAGGTAACCGCTAGTTCAGAACCCATTTCGGAACTCAAATTGCAATTGTGTAAACCGGTCTTTTCGGATCGTTATTGCCGTGAACCAAATATATAATTGGAACCACCACAAGCCGCTACTAGCGAGCACATGAAATATCATTGAGTACTCACGTCGTAAAACTACGACGGATATCTATACGATATCATAAACAAATATTATAAACTGTGGTCGATCACTAAAACTAAAACAAAAGATGTTCCAATGCGCTCATATATACAAAAACCAGATGGTGCCATCACATAAAATAAAACAACGATCGTTCTGGCGCAATACACCGCTGACTGATGCGAATTACCGGCTCGCGGACATATATGCTTTCTCTGTCTAACTTGAAACTGTAACTTCCTGAACCAAACTTCGTTCGACTATTGTACGCCTAACGGATTTCTCGACGAACGAGAAATTCAGACTTATCATTCTTACTTACAAAACTTACAGCCGAATCGGGTCCTCTCATTTTGGGATAGATAGAATAGACGATCATAGCTACTGATAGCGGCGGCTACGACCTTAGCCTGGTCCCGGTATAACATCTGCTGAACGACCGCCCCAAAAACGATTGGTGGAGTGATAAATAATGTTGCTTCGATCAAGTAATACAGTGAAATTTGTTTAGAATATTTCCCCTAACATCATCTTAAAATGTGACAAAAAAAACTGTTAGACCCTATACACGCAGTTTAACCAGTTTGGTATTTCTAAACAAGAAATAAACAGTAATTATAACCGTGTCTACATACTCAAGGGAATTGCCGCTAATAAATTGGTGCAATGATGCGGTTATTAGATATCGATGATTATACGGTTAGGTTAACACTATGTGAGGGTGTGTCCTTCTAAATGTTTATTAACGCATAGAGTAAGCTTTTAACATAATTTTGCTTAAGTCGCCGGCACATGCGTCAAACACCTCGCGTACACAGACGATACGGTCCTTTTATATCGTCTTCAAGATAAGGATGACGACCTTCAGAGCGAAAAACGGACCTACCGATGTGCCTCCGCTGTACGTCGATGGCAAAGAATTTGAGACAGTCGCAGCCGCAGATTGCTTGGGACATACATAATATTACCAACGACTTGACTGATGCCATGGAGATAAAAAGGCAGCAAAGAGCCATCAGTGCACGCTCCAATATATTAGCGCGTAGATGCGCCAGATGTAGCCAAGCGGTCAAAGCTACTCTTATGCTCACCTATTGTACTGGCTTTTACACGAGTGAACTGTGGTATAGATACATACAAGCTGACGACAAAGCCATGAGGATAGAGTACAAAAACGCGCTCAGGATCGTCTGTCGATTGCCACGATACTGCACAATCACAATATCTACGCGGAGAAGACTCCCAGGCTTTCACGGTTTCATGAGGCACCGCATAGAGTCAACACCGGAGCGGTATGCAAGCTCCAGTAACACTATGTTGCATCAGCTCTGGCACTCCATGGACCTATACAGGAGACATGGACGCGACTCTTCCTGCTGCGATAACAATATCTTCAATAATCTTATTGATTTTGAATTTTGTAATTTATATGAAAATACCAATTTATTTATTATTATTTATTTAAAAGTGATGGGGTAAATATCGATACTTTTCTCAATAAAGGGCAGCACACCCATATTTCCTTGAATAAATAATAATTAGTGGATCTCTTAGCTGTAGACCTCGCGAGTCTGTCTTTGCGTAGCTAAAATTTAAAAGATGTTCACCGTGCACCTTAAAATCAAATCCTTCAAACAAAACCTAATATTGAATGGATTACGTTTAAACGATTACCAAAAACGCACCTATTTTACTACCAATAAATTCGAAATGACTGCCAGAATGGGTAAATTATCGCCAAATTGTATTTGGATAAATGATCACCAAACTTCTTTTTATTTTTTTTGTACTTAAGTTTATGTTTTGAGTATATTTTGTTGTTCTTACATGTTCAACCTAACACGAAGGATAAAGGGGGCTTCGCTTCGCTCACCTCCTTTACCCTTCACCTAAGCTACCGCAGTATTTTGCCCTGATATTTTCTGCAACTTTTGGTGGTCATTTAACCATTTTGGTAAGAAAAATATATTTTTGTGTTAATTTAAATTGTTCTCTTATTTAATTATTGACAATAGTAATAAGTAATTTTCACAATGAAATCAAATAAAAAACACGGGTGCACTCACACTAGACAGAAACTGACAGCGGAATGATGTATTCGAAATGGCTGTCGTTCTAATTTTACCCAGTCTCACACAACCAGGAAAAAAAAATTGTTCCTTTTAGCACAGATTTAATGGCGTCCACATGCTATCTTAGTCTTTGTCTCTGTGCCCCTTTCTTACAGTCTGTCATGGCGACACGTGTGGTTGTTTGGGATCATTTGCGAGAACAATTGTGAAATTGTCAACAATTTGCGTGATGTTGTCTTTAAAAGTGCTGGGGTGGGGACTGCTGTATGACTCTTACAAACTATTTGCTCGTGATTCTCTAAAAATGGCACCGATTAGACACTATACATCGTGTGTAATTTGTACAAAAAGATATAGTCGACAAAATTTTATTAAAAGGAAATGTATGACAAAATTTCCTATAGATGAAGATCAGTACGAACAACTTGACTAAAATAATAAAGTATTTTGTCCCCTTGAACTATCAACGAGTCAAAAATTATACTCTATCTTTCTGAAATGAGAAAAAATATTTTTATGTTTGTAAACAATAGTGACGTAAATTTCACTCTATCGATAAACGGATTAAGTATGAGTCGATAAACTTTTCTTCATGATGCTGTTATAGTGGATATTTTGGAATAGTATTGCATATTGTATTTGCAAATCAGCGTTCATGATGCTGTTATAGTGGATATTTTGGAATAGTATTGCATATTGTATTTGCAAATCAGCGTTGAAGGCCTTCAACATAATGCTGAGTTAGACGCCATTTATAATGACAGTGGCACACTACGACTGTCATTTCATTTTATTATATGTGTCATTGTTATTTTTTATCTCTGTGTTTTGTTTATTTGTTGAAACTGTAGTGTGTTCACTGTTTTTATAATTAATGTTTCTTTCTTTCTTTATTTCTTTCTGAAATGAAATGAAACTCTGCAACAGCATCTGTTGCAGAGTTTCATTGAAATTCACGGAGAAGTCGACGATCTCCTTGACCACGCGGACGCATATAAATCGAGCTTAAGTGTCAATCTTCTTGTGCTTTTGTAAATTGTATTACTTTAAATTGATGCTTTTGTTAATAAAATTTTCGTATTTTTTTAATGAAAATTTGTGATGTAGATAATAAAAAATAATTATTTTAAATTACTGTCTTATTGTTACGATATTTTTTTTTCTCATATGATAAACCCAGGTTGCCCCTTTATTTATCGACAACGATTAAATCAGGAACTACATTTTGCCATCCCTAAATTGTACTCGTAATGTTGGTATGACGTATTTTGACATTTAAATTTTTGCTGTATTGGTATTGATAGTTGTGCCAAATAGATTCCATTTCCAAGTAAGGAACTCCCGTCTCTTAAAATGGTAGTGATTATATTCTCTTTGATTTTACCCACCTGAACAGCTAACTTGGTGGATCTGTATAGTATTATAGTATATGTGATACTACATGATTTGGTAGAGTATCCATCTACTAATGCTTAGAGTTTGAGGTTTGCTTACGAATCTGAGTATATATTGGCCATCGATACTTAGCTGTTACTGTGCAAGTATTAGCAACATTTGTGAATTTTCAGTTGTCAAACAAAATTAATTAACAGAGCAAGAAAAAAAACGTCGTTCATATGAAATTATTTTAACCCCTCAGTTTTTTTTCTGAAGTGGCTACAGAAATAAACATTCAGTGAAAATTCGAACTCTCTTATAACGGTTTATGAGTTACAGTCGATGGACTGACGGACAGAGGGACGGACAGAGCTCTAAATAAGTTCTTATTTATTTATTCGCTCCGTAATATTGCTACATACAATGTGGTGTGCTACGCAGCTACGAAATGACCGCGTTACGAGAGCGATTCATACATAGATAAAACTACGAGTTATAAACGTTACGAGTAACTTTCCTTTCCTAACTGAAATACATTTTAGATCGAAAGCACTTCCTTTTCGTCATTCTCTTAACGTTTTTTAGGGTTCCGTACCGTAAAAGTAAAAAAGTAACCCATATAAGATCACTTGGTTATTCGTCTGTCCGTATGTGTGTCTGCGAGGCCCTTTTTTCAGTAACGCGTGGACGAACCAAGTTGAATTGAATATCAATTGTTCAGATCTATGAAAGTTGGAAATACCCAAACTTCTAGATCATTTATTCCGCAAATTACCTTAATTTGCTTGATAATCACAAGGGCTTGAAATCCTATACGATACTGCCCGTTGCCCTAGTGTTTCAATCACAGATATCGAGAGATAGGCCCTTGGCGCTAAGCTTGTATCGGAACCAGTGTCGCCGAAAACTAAGAACACGCATACATTTACACCACTCGTACATCAATCCCTCCGCTTTTATTGGTCAGTGCAATGTCATGCACCTATCGTCCGAACATACCCACACTACCGCAGGTATACATCAGGACAGCGTGTATCATCGATCGATTATAATTTATATGCACTGGTATAGACAGTCGTATACAATGCCGGGTTCTATAAATAAAATAGTAAATTGTTTGTAAATACGACATATTTATACGACATACGACATACGAGACCCCTTTGCCTCTCTTCTTTTTTCAACAGAATCCTTACAGCTAGAAAGAGAGGCAAAGAGGTTTCTGAAGGTAGAATAACTGTGAACTCTTCGGACCTGACTGAAAGCATCGGAATTTCCGATCAATACGTATACACCCTATTATCCTTCGTCGGGCGAGGTTTTAAACATACTTAAAATCTAAACTGCCTGTTTGGCAATCATTGGAATAACTAACAATAAACTTACGTATTATGAGCAATAAAATAACTATATTACTACATTAACTATATTAGTAATTGCGGAATGATAAAATCTATCGATTCAAAAACATAATTCTCCTATCACTATCCCCATCACTATATGTCGTCTCTGTGTGCGTGTAACAGTTCGCCTCCGTATCACGATGCATCTTTGCTTTCGTACTTAGATAAGTGTGAAATATTCATTGCGTTTTGGTTTGGCAATAAGTAGTGAAATTAAGATACAAAACAAGCAATGTATAGTAAACTTAGCGAGAACAACATGACATTGTCACTTTAATGTCAATTCGTGACGAATTTTCCGCGAATGATTTATTTTCTAAATAATGTTTATTTCTTGTGTTTTAAGAATAAATAATAGTTGGAATGAGACTTACAAGTGATATGTGACACCGGCGTTCTTGGAGTTCACAATCTCGCTTCTATTTTTGGACGTGAGTATTGCACAGGTCGGCATTTTCGAAAAACAACGGAATTGAATTCGTCACTGCGGTCGCCCGGATACTACCGATAATTTTTAATATCTAACCTGTCGGAGCTACATTTGTTTGCACGTGCCACGCCCCTCAACCTATCTCTCGATATCTGTGGTTTCAATAGTTAAAATTTGGTGAGGTCATAAGGAATAATCCGGAAACCAAATTTTTTATAGTTCGCGTCTGTTTGGGATGGAAATAGGGGAACGGGGAAGTCGCAGAGAAAGGACGCCCCGCACAGCTCCCGCACACCCGCACAGGCCCTGCGTCTCTCTTATCATAGTGTTTCACACATCCGCATCTACCTCGTTTATTGACTTCAACCAAGTTCATGAATTTAAAATGGCCTTTTCTAAGAAAAGTTCTGGAAAGTTGTGATATCGATCGCAAAAATAGTTTCGAAAAACATTTCCAGAAACTTAGAAATAAATACTCGGTAAAGGATTTAAATAATAGAAAAAGCGATGGAAGTTTTTATCACAGACTTCGAAGAATCCAGTTACGATGATTCCTTTAGTGATTATAGCGATGAAGGATATGTTCATTTTATTTTTATTGTAATAAATAAAAGTTAATAGTATTCAACCAGCATTTTGTTGTACCCTACGTATCGACGTCGTCTTTATCACTAGAAAAGTGTCAAATCGCACTTACGCGAACCATTGTTCCATCACAACCAAAATGCAATTTGTGCGGAACCCTAGGGGCGCGAATCCGACTCGTACTTGGCCGGTGTTTTTACCATTAGTTTAAGTTATTCGAACTCGGTTTATGGGTCTCGATATAGTAAGTATTTTTTCATTAAACATGTATAACTTCTAACGGCCTTACTTATAAAAAAAGTTATTCACGGTTTAACTTATTCAGTGTTTTTTCCTTTTCATACGTCGAGTAAATGTCAAAGCAAGACAAAACACTCTTTAAGTTAAATCGTGTATAACTTCTTTTATTAGTAAGGCCGTAAGCGTACCAATGTTTGTCAACTAAGATTAGAGCAGGAGTTGACGTAGGTTTCGTTCTGTAGCCACAACAAACCTTGTTTTAATCATGGATGACTTGACTATTCTCATATGACTTCTTTATCTTTTAAAAGTGACAATACTGTTCCCTCTTTTTTATCATATGTGCTAAATAAACTAAAATATATTTTGTTTAAAGAATGTGATTAAATTATCAGAAACAATAATTTTAATAAAAGCAGTGCCGCATTGCTTACTTCATAGGTTGTGGAATCGGAAAATAAAATGCCGAATGTGTCTATGTCAGCTGTATGAAAGGCGGTGAATTAATTATAATTAACAAAGTTTCACGCATTCAAGGCAATGTCGGTGATATAGCACAGAAAACTAATTTATAGAAGGTGTATATTAATACACCAATTGTGTTAATTGGCGACACGCCCAACGTTTTTCGTTGCTTGAAATAATCAATAGATTTAAGGATGGTTGGTCACAATTATTTTTTCACAGTTAAACGTGTATTCTTTTACATAGAGGCTCTTGAATACCAGCGGCGTTAGATAACGCCACTTTTCCCTTATAAGTTTTACATTTGATTAGCATGGCCTAAGGTTAAAAATCGCGACCCGTTCCAACTACCCTCGGTTTTTTTACAAACCATTAATTTTAATCTTTTAGTAGAACTTTAGAAGAACGTATAATATGAATAAACAGGACACTTTAAAAGAAAACTCACTGTCCAAAGCTGTATCATCAACCTACTCGTACCATGTCAATAACACTAATGTATTTTTTTTTCAACTGAATATTATATGTGTTCATCTCATAACAATACTGCTTTTACCGTACGGCCGACTCAAGTAATAATAATAATAATAATAATAATATCTTGGACACCTTTTACACACATTGATCTAGCCCCAAACTAGGATTCCCTGTATCTTGGGTACTAGACAACGATACACATACTTATATAGAGAAATATTATACTTAGATAGATAAACAACCATGACTAGGGTACAAACATTCGTTCTCATCAAACAAACATTTGCCCCCACCGGGACTCGAACCCGGGACCCTTGGTTTCGTAGGCAGCGTCACTACCGACTCGGCCATTCGGCTAAAAAGTAAACCACTTATTCCAGACGAATCGTTCTACCAGAGTAAATACTGTTACTGCTGCTTTCTCAAACCCAGCTCTGCGCTTTTATATGGAGTTTCTCTTCGCATCTGTCATTGCCATACCATTTACCCGCTTTTATTCGAGTGAATTCAGCTCAAAGAGAAAATACACGCTTGCAAAGACAGAAGCGCAATATCGAGTAGTTTACGCGTGCATTCATCGAGTCTGACAGGATTCAGTAATATAGCACAAACATACCATATACCAGTGGATTTAACTTCAAATTGTTAGTGCTGACTTTTTTATAGGCATATACATACACTAAGACTATTTCTATAGGCGCCATTACTACATGATTTGTCGTCTTCAGAAATACGTAGTAATGCTTGTTGAACCTACCATTACAATCCTGGTCTGCGATATATTTCGAGTTATTTCGTATCAATACGTATTTACCCGCACTGAGCAGTGTGGTGTAATATGGCTCAATCTTAGTCGTATCCGACTATCATGCGAGAGTTCCTGGGTTCGATCTCTGGCTGGAGATAAAGAACTGAAATCTTGTCTTGGATGTTAAATGTGTGTGATGTCGCGGTTCCCTCGTCGATCCTTGTGTGGGGCCAGAAGCAATGTATATGCCTGTATATAAATGTTTATGTTTTATGTTTTCCTTAATTGGCTACATTAATTTATTTTAATATGTATGTTGTCTCATATTTTTATATTCGAGTTTAAATATTTTTCAAACTTTTTCAAAATCAAAATCATTTGTCTTCCCGTCAATATTAATTAAGATATGTTTTGAAAACTTATTTTTTTGCCACTTCTCGACAGTGGACCATTTTTGGAGTAGAAGGGCAAAGAAACGCCCAAATATTGATATTTAGATCTCTTTTAAAAATCAGTTGTGTGTAAGTATTCACCCAGTACAAATATTACATATTCATTTTTAGAAATAATATGCAGGAATACATTATTACAATATTATTAAGCGAGTTATGTGTTGAGTTAGATTAACACGATATTGCTCAACCAGCAATTTAAAAGCTTTAGGTGTATCCTGTTGTAGTAGGTAATGCATTGACCCTTGAAAAAAAAACTTTCTTTTGCGATTCTAAAATAGTCTGTGAATATTTCTTAGGTAAACATGAAACTGTTAATATTTATTTTGAGAAATGCTGAAAAGTTTTTACGTGCATACATTATATTTTCGAACTACCAATACATGAAAAACAGGCATCGGCTAGACAGCATGAAATAAATATCGGCCGCCAAGTACACATTTTACCCGGCACCTGGCAGGAATCCTCGTCTTTCATAAATATTTTTCTGGATTCGTCTGCAAATTATCAGGTTATGGCATTCTCCTTTAGTGGTTGAATGAACGAGTCTTCGCTGCCATGTTCATGTTCGTGGATCATGGTTTGTGGTGTGGACGAATCGCACTTGGAACGTTATGCAACTGCCTCTCAGCTCTATATCAGAATTATATTTCTTCGTCTCCAGTATGGGATTTTTAGTTTCATCATTAATGCATTTTCAGTTTCTTCGTTATAAAATTTTCCATTTCCTCATTATTGGATTTTCAGATTGTTCATTATTTGATTTTTAGTTGCTTCATGATTGTACGTTAGATCTTATCTCTCTCCTATCAGCACAGCACTACGTCGTGAGAACTAGGCTGACCTGCCAAGGTCACCATGTGGTGAAATAAGACAACTAGTTTTATGTCTAATGTGTCAATTAAGACAGGTAAATATAGTGATATGTAATTGGGGTTAAAGTGTTCACACACAACATTGGCATCATCAAACCATGAATGCTGAATATAAACGACGGAATCAAACAGAGCTGAGGGCTGAATGGCTGACACTGTGCTGGATATTGGCAATGAAGTGCCCATGTTTGGGATTAGTTCGATCGTGTCGCCACTCGGTCAAATCACCTTCGTTGTTCTATAAGGCCTTCAGCCAGTAGATAGGAACCAGTGACTAATTTCCAAAATGTGTACCTAAATGAGATAGGTATATTTAAGTCCATTATACCAAAGAAACCCAGAGATATTTTAATATATTTTTGAGACTTTTCTGTATTCTGTTTGGATTATTTATTAGGTGCAAAAGAACCTTATCAGATTTTTTGGCATATTTTACCACGTCACAATATTCTGTTTCATGGAACTGCATCTGCCCTGCCCTGGCGTTAAAAATTGGAATATGAGATAATAAACTAGAAACTTGCATAAAATTTTCATTTAGGCATCCTTAATATTGTCCAAAAAGTGACAATAAATCACATGTCAACGTCTTAAGTTATTCAAGGTCTCAACATTCGGTCATTCGCTAATATCTGCCTTCCTAAGGTTTCAGTGTTGATGGCATCTTTATAACAATTATATGGCATAACATTCTAAATACTGTCTCAAACGTCACAATAATAACATTGCTGCGTTTCACGTTATTAAAGCTGATTATACAAACCATAGGAAGCGAGATATTTTCCGTAAACCGATTTTTGTTACTTTGAGCTTGTATAACATGCGAAGGATACTCGTGATTTATTAATACAGCATTTTATAGTAGTTTATGTGACTGATACATAATGGAGGGCATTAAAACTCGAGAGTGGGTTTATGAAACGAGCCGAAGGCGAGAGTTTTAATGCCTAATTATGTACAGTTACATACAATAGTTTATTTACACACTTAGAAGCTCTCTTTGATGTGTTCAGGAACCGCATGTTCAACCGGCATTGTGGCATTGATAACTGTTCCTGTTATCACTTGTTCAGTAGTACCACTTCACAGGCAAACTAGGGGTGGCACTCAGGCGGGCGTCGGCGTTCGAAACTTGAATGTCATAATATAACAAATTTTGGTACATTATGGTCATAATGTATCAATATTCAGATAAGAAATGAGTTTTTACCAAGAAGGTTATCATTATGCTGGTCGTAAAGTGCGGTTTTTGGACGCAGTAAAGAGGGTTTATGATACTTGTGTAGATAAATAATATTATGTCCTACAATTGTTATGCAGACCCCATCATCCATAGGGTTAGAGTTAATTGCGAAAACCCCATTTTTGACACTTTTGAACTCAATAACTTAAGACGCCGACACGTGATCTATTGTGACATTTAAACTATAGTTATCATTAACTAAGTATTATCTGTACTTTCAACGGTACATTTTGTGTCAGTGTGATGTTAGCATGATCTTTGCAGATACGAGTGACAGACAGCGAAGCTTAGTCCTACTCTTATTATAACACGGCTTTAAAGGTTCTTAATTTAATCGACTCAATAATAACAACTTACCAATCACATCAAGCGCAACCTTGTAGTTGCGGGTCGGCGAGACCTGGAAGTCCACACGACACCTGTAGGTGGCGCGGTCGCCTGCTTGCAAGTCTTTTAGGTGCAGCGCCGATGTGGGTAGGCCGAGCCATCGCGCCCGGCCCTTGAGTGTTACGTCCGTCCAATGGGCCGTTGGGCCGAGCACCCGGGTGTCGAAGCTGTGAGAATCAAAGAAAAAAAATCATCAAATCGCTCCTTAATTAGAAGAATCGGTGACCAAAAAATACATATGCGCAGAACATAGAACGTCCTCGCTTTTTGAAGTCGGTTAAAAATAATATAAATCGGGAAATATTAAACTGCACAGCAATAATACTGATTTGCACAGCAAATATACTGATTTTTACAGAAAATATCCGGGAAAAATACTGCAGTGGCTTAGGTGAAGGGTAAAAGGGTGAGTGAAGCGAAGCTCCTTTTATGCTTCGTATTAGGTTGAACATGTAAGAACAAAAAAAATACTTAAAGATAAAACGTGTTTTTTCTGATCCTTTTTTGCTGTGAAAATCAGTATTTTTGATGTGCTATTAAATACTAGCCAAATTAATCAAAAATGTTTATTGTTTAACCATAAGTATTATTTACATAGTGTAAGCTGAAGCCGTCTTTTAAGTATGAAAATACCTGTGCCAGACGACTTCGCTCTCTGACCCAAGTCTTATTATATCATAAGTTAAACAATTAGAAATAGATTAAATAATAACAAAGTTAAATTTTACTTTAAGGTTACTAAAGATCTTAACAACAATTCAAATTAATTAAATGAAGTATTAAAATAATAAATATACATTAAACATTCAGTATACAGGTTATTTGTGTGTGTGGGTGTGTGTGTGTGTGTGTGTGTGTGTGTGTGTGTGTGTGTGTGAGTGTGTGTGTGTGTGTATGCGTGTGTATCATGGTGTCTGTGTGTGAGTAATTTGAAAGGTGTCTACCAGTTTGGAATTATTTATGTTATCAGTAACTACTTATATATCAATATTGGGTGTGAAATTATCTACTTATTTTAATTATTAAGTTCTCTGTTTCTTCGTATGTTTTAGAATATATAGTTTCAGTCAAGGTTTTTTTTTTTTCTTTTTTGTTTTTCGAGTATAAGTCAAGGCTTTTATTTAAATGGTTGTATAGGTGTGCTGACTGATATTTAAACTGCCTGCGAGCGAACATAGATTTTTAATTAGGCAAATTGATTATTACATGTTTCCTTCTTTTATTTGCAAAGTTTGGGTCAAAGGTTGTTGTATTGTGAGTTTTTAGTACTGAGTTAATAATATATAATTTTCTTACGGTTAGAAGTTTACTCAGGGAGTAAAGTTCCTCTGTCGGAAATTTAAACGGCTTAAAATACATCACCTTTATTAAAGCTCTCTGAGCTCTTTCTATTTCTATAAATTTAGTTTTTGCAGCTCCCCCCATATTGGAATACAGTAGCTTATTACTGATTGCGCCAGTGCCACGTATATTTTGTTGCGTAGTAACGGTGTAGTGATATGTCTTAATGATTTAAAGATCCAAATTAAACGTCTCACTCTAGTGCTAACCATATCTATGTGTGGGAACCAAGATAGCCGCTGATCAATAATTACGCCGAGATATTTAGTTTTTGATATTTTAGAGATAGAGGGGCAGTTACAGTTTTGTTGGTCAGTACAGTCAGTATGGATTTTTATATCAAAGTGGTCAGGTGGTTGAGTTCGATCATACTTTGCAAAACAAATATAATTCGTTTTAGCCGCATTGTGGGTTAGAAGATTAGAGTTTAGCCAGCGCGCAACTGTGGACAGACCTGCCTCTGCATTTATACGAGTTAAATCCCAATTCGTATTTGAGAAAACAAGAACGGTATCGTCCGCGTACGCGACAATTTTTGTGTTTTCTATATTAAGGTTGCATAAATTGTTTATGTATACAAGGAACAACGTAGGTCCTAAAACACTGCCCTGTGGGACTCCATAGGATATTTCAACTTCGTCGCTAATTTGTTGACCCACTTTAACCTTCTGTTTCCTGTCTGATAGGTAGTCTTTAAAGAGCCTAAGCGAGATGTCCCTTTTGCCTATTCTCTCTAGTTTTTGTACTAGGATGGGGATACAAACTGTATCAAAAGCTTTTTTAAGTCTAAGAACACAGCCAAACACTTCTTACCAGAGTCAACTTGTTCAATAATATGTGTTGTTAGGGCTGTTACGGCATCGTCAGTTGACCGGCCATCTCTAAAACCATATTGTGCTTTAGACAATATATTAAACCTATTTAAATAGTTAATAAGTCTAATATTTATTACTTTCTGTATTATTTTAGAGATGGACGGCAGAACCGAGATTGGTCTGTAATTGTTAACGTCAATCTTCTCTCCACTTTTGTGTACAGGAGTTATAACCGATTTTTTTAAGATTTGTGGGAAAATACCTTGTGCAAATCACGTGCAGAGTCATACGTAACAGCATTTGTAATACGTCATACGTAACAGCAGTGATACGTCTGTCTTAGGCCGACTAGCTAGACCGCGAGTTAATACTAAACTCAAGTAAACAAGGTGACCTCTGTGGCACTGCTGTTGTGGCTCCGCCATACGAGAGGTCCCGGGTTTGATCCCCGGCTGTGGATAAAGAAAAACAAACCCAGGTCTTCTTTGCTTTTATGTGTGTGATGTCACTGTTTCTGATTCTTAGTGTGGGGTCAGAAGCAATGTATGTGCCTGTATATACGTAACCGTAAGATTGTCAAAACCGTTAGTTTATAATCTACCATTTTTATTCTTGTTAGTGTTCGACAAATTGTAAAATGAGCCGTACGCCTTACGATATGACGCGTTAGTTTATAATAAAACCGGTAAATTGTGAATTGAAACTTGAATTGCAAATAAAATACCAGTGAAAACACTGTGCTTAGGTGAAGATAGAGGGGCCGAGCGCAGCGAAGCCTCCGAATAGTCTTCGTGTTAGGTGGACATGTAAGAAAAAAGAAACGGAAAGTCTAAACCCGACTGGTTTATAATTTGTCGATAGTATACAAACTAACGCGTTAGTTTATAAACTCACTTATATGTAGAAAAACTGCCACCTCCAAATAAAAGGGACATATTTGTTTGGAAACTGGCATACCAACGTTCCGCCAAAATAAAATAAAAAATAAGTTTGTTGTAATTTACTCTATCGAATGACATTAATTTCAACACTGGACGCAAAAAACCAGATTGTTTCCATATAATATGAAGTTATCTAAGTATACTCGATATATTTGTTAATTTGCGATGGAAATAGTCGCACTTAATCGTATGAATTCGAAATGTTACGGAAATGACGTATTATTATAATGTAATAAAATAATACACTTGATTACATCCACTTATAGGGTTTCGCACCCGAAGGGTGCCAAACGGGACCCTATTGCTAAGCTTCCGCTTTTCGTCCGTCCGTCCGTCCGTAATATAATATAATAAATATTTAAGGGGGCTCCCACACAACAATTCTTTCAATACCACATACAAAATTTTGAATGCACCTGGTTAAGTACATGGAGTACATGAAAGAAGCCGCACCAATAACTTTGTAAACAACATTTTGCTATTTAAAATCCAAACTTTTCACTCCACACCATCCCTACCAATGTAGGGTGGTACGGAACCATTTGTACGTAAGTTCGACTGGCACTTGACCGGTTTTATTTTATTCTCGTATTGCCGCGCACCGCCTAGAAATATTTCAGAATAAGTCAAGTTTGGGTTGACCTCAGAAAGCAGTTGACAGTGCATATTAATATAAGGCACATTATAGCATCCCAGAGGTCAATTTAACTACATAGGTGATATATCTATCACAGCGGCTTAGTATCTAATGCATTATGCAGACTGAATGTGATTATATTGTCACACCTAGAGTCCTACGATGTAACACAACATACCTACGTGATGTAGGTTGTACACACTCCATTGCTCGTATTTCTGATGGATGTTCAGGATCATTAATCTTCTTTGCGAACGGGCGTACAAAACCATTATTAATTTTATTCCTTTTATAAGAGAGATGGCAGATATTTGTGTTTCTATATCAGTTTATCTCTAGTATTTAGGTTTAATTTCTTGTTTTTTCTTTCACCGCTAGAACTTTCTTAGGTTTTTAACACTTGCACCCGATATGAGGTGAGGCTGCGGATTTGTTTTTTGTTTTTAGACTACGTGCAACAGAGAGTAAAATAAGGCGGGACTATTTGAGTAATTTATCTCATTAGAATTGCTCATTTGCCTTTAGAGACCAAAAAAGTCCTTGGCCTTCAAATTCAAGCATAAAAACTTACTTGTTCTTAGATTCTATAAATAAAGTGATTTTTTGGAAATGAAGCTCTATTTTACCCGACTACGGAAAAGTCATTAAGCTATGACTTTGATCAGTCTGTATGTACATACACACAGACTGATAAGTTAAGTGTCTGATTTAACCAACTGACTGCGGCACATATGTATGTGTATACTATATATACTCTCTAGATTGTAAGTTTAATACCGACGTTTAACCAAGTCACTAAAATTCCGTCAGACGAGTGAACGAAACGTTTAACGAGTTGTCTAAACGTTCCTAGGCAACAAGACATATACAATATATATATATATATATTTTTTTATGTGTACTTAAGTTTATGTTTAAGTATTTTTTGTTGTTCTTACATGTTCAACCTAACACGAAGGATAAAGAGGGCTTCGCTTCGCTCACCACTTTACCCTTCACCTAAACTACCGCAATATTTTGCCCTGATATAAACTGTGCAAATCAGCTGTTGTCGTGACGCCATCTTGTTTTCCAACTTTCGCTTTCGATAAGACAGATTGTTAAACTTTTCGACGATGCTTTATTTAATCAAAATGCTAGTGACTTGGTTAAACGTCGGTATTTAATTGACGGTCTAGAGAGTTATTTAAGTGTCTGATTTAACGAACCAACAGCGACATATATTTATCTGTTCCTGGGGGAACATCAAAACTACTTAGAAATAAACGGTCTATCATAGTGCGAGTCGCACTCTCGAACGAAGGGTATCCTTACCACAATGCAAAATGTTGCGCATGAAATGATTGGCTTGTGTTTAAACGATTACCAAAAAATTCGAATATTTACTACCATTAAATTCGAAATGACTGCCAAAATGGATGGATGTCCACCAAATTGTGTTTGGATCAATGATCACCAAACTTCTTTTTATGTTTTGTGTACTTAAGTTTATGTTTTAAGTATTTTTTGTTGTTCTTACATGTTCAACCTAACACGAAGGATAAAGGGGGCTTCGCTTTGCTCACCCCCTTTACCCTTCACCTAAGCTAGCGCAGTATTTTGCCCTGATATTTGCTGCAAATTTTGGTGGTAATTTAGCCATTCTGGGTAGGAAAAAAATATTTTGGTGGTCATTATAATATTAGGTCTTTACATATGAAATTGGCGTTTCGCCGTACTGGCCATTTTGATCTCAAATATCTCCTCTATGGTTAGGAATTCCAAATTAAAATTTATACAGCTATTTACTCATGTATTTGTGTTTCTAAAATTATAACTTATTTGTTTTTTCCTCAATTATTTTTTTTCTTGCGTCACTCAGCTTACAAAATGGAAAACTTGAAATATCGCATTATTTACGAGTATGAGTACTACCACGGCACCAGTGCTGCAGAAAGGGCTCGAAGGATTAATGATGTGTATGGCGACGGTGCCGCAATAGAAAACACAGTGCGTTTTTGGTTCCAACGTTTTCATTATGGAAATTTCGACCTGCAGAACAAGCCCCGTGGACGGCCGGAGACCAAAGTTGATAATGAAGAATTGAAGGCTATTGTGGAAGCGGATCCATCGCAAACCACGTCCGAGTTAGCTGCAGGCTGCGGTGTTAGTGATAAAACTGTTTTAATCCACTTAACTCAAATTGGGAAGGTGAAAAAGCTTAAAAGGTGGGTATATCACGAACTGAGTGAAGCAAATCAATAAACGCGCGTTGACTGCTGCGTTGCATTACTCACCCGGCAAAATAATGAAAGGATTTTAAATCGAATCATTACCTGTGATGAAAAAGGATCCTGTACGATAATCGGTAGCGCTCATCGCAATGGCTGAACCCTGCCGAACCAGCCAATCCATGCCCCAAGCGAAAATTGACTCCAAAAAAAGTTACTTGTGAGCGTTTGGTGGACCACTGCTGGTGTCGTTCACTACAGCTTTCTTAAATCTGGCCAGACGATTACTGCAGATGTCTATTATCAGCAACTGCAAATCATGATGGAAAAGCTAGCTGCTAAACAACCGAGGCTGGTCAATCGCTCTAGGAAACTGCTGCTTCATGATAACGCTAGACCACACACTGCTCAACAGACAGCTACCATATTAGAGGAGCTTCAATTGGAATGTCTAAGACATCCACCTTACTCTCCGGACCTTGTTCCAACAGATTACCATTTTTTTTCGAAATTTTGATAACTTCTTGAAAGGGAAAAAATCCGATGGGGCAGTCCAAAGCGCCTTCAAAGATTTTATTGATTCCCGTCCGAATGTTTTTTTTAGTAAAAGGATCGAAGAACTACCTATGAGATGGCAAAAGTGTATAGATAGCAATGGTACATACTTTGATAAATCAAATATATTATATTAAAAAAAAAACGACTTTATGTTCCTCCCATGCAAAAGGCAAAATTTCATATGTAAGGACCTAATATTTGTTGCCAAAATGATTGGTGTTAGATACTCCATGTATGTAACTATAGGTGGACTTAAAAGTTTTAAGTAAAGACATATGACTCGTTATTTTCATATTTTTTTTAGATTAGTAGTTTGGGAATATTGAGGGAAGGGGGAGTTCATAGTCGATTTGCCATTTTTTAGGGTTCCGTACCCAGAGGGTAAAACTGTAAAACTATTACTAAGACTCCGCTGTCCGTCCGTCCGTCTGTCACCAGGCTGTACCTCATGAACCGCGATAGTAAGACAGTTGAAAGTTTCACAGATGATGTAATATTCTGTTGCCGCTATAACAAAAAATACAAAAAAACAGAATTAAATAATTTATTTATCTGTAAACTACCTACAAACTATTTTGCTATGCAAAATCCAAACTATTCACTCCATACCATCCCTACCAATGGACGGTGGTACGAAACCCTACATGCGCAAGTCCGACTCGAACTTGACCGGTTTTTAAATCATATTCTTAGTAAGTATTTCAAAATGATGAAAAAAAAATACGAAAAAAAAAAAAACAAGCCTTATATCATTATTGCACACAAATCATATTGAAAAAAAAAAAAAACATAAAAATAGTGTACAAGATCGAGTGTACTTATCTCTAATAAGAGATGCTCTTCCAGCAAACCAGGTTAAGATTTACTGAGCAGGGTTGTTTCATTTGACTATCTCTCATCAATGTTTTTTTTTGTCTTATGTGCTTATATTGTGCTCCACCTGTTTAAAACATACATTTATCATTATTTTTCTTGTAATATTTAAGTTAAAACCTATGAAACTTTTTTATTTTAAATTTAGGAATAGTTGTTTCGTACATAAGGCCTGGGGGAATGGTATATTTTATCATATTTCTTGAATGAGGTATTGATAGAAGCGTCTTGATTGTCTACTACCTAAGGACATAACACTAAATTCAATAGGGCGCCCTCTAGAAGGCTTAAAATTATGGATTAAACAATGTTTTGATCAGGGCAGTGTTGGGTATAAAACTTAAGGAATTGATTAGCACATTCCAAAATATATAGCTATATATTACTACCTCTTGCAGGCTGCTTTGTTTGCATTTGGTGGAATCCTTAACGTTTGACCGCCCGGTGGTTATAGGTTATTCTTAAGAGCGCGATATTTTACTAATCTGCTGAACTTGTTGTCATGATAAGTTTAGCTTTGAAGAAGATTAATGGTTACGAGTACCTACTCAAACTATTGTTTTCTCTTTAGCCTAGCCTAGAAACCTATTTGTGGACTAATTAAATGAGCCTCAGAACATTTCCTCAAATAAAATGATGTGGATAGACACGCCTATAATGACCTAAGTTTGTTTACCTATGTACATATATAGCAAAGGCATTATAATATAAATAAATACCAATATTTTATCTCAGGTAACAAAAAACCTGTTAAGATTTCAGATAGTACAATGTTAATTTTATAGTAGTTTATGTGACTGCTACATAATGGAGGGCATTAATACTCGAGAGTGGGTTTATGAAACGAGCCGATGGCGAGTTTCATAATAATATCACTCGAGTGTTTTAATGCCTAATTATGTACAGTTACATACACTAGTTTCTCTACACACATATCATAAGCTCTCTTTAATGTGTTCAGGAACCGCATGTTCGACCGGCATGGTGGCATTGATAATTCCTTTGCACTTGTTTAGCTTGTTCAGTTGTACCAACTTCACAAACAAAGTAGGGGCCCGGCATGCAGGCGGGCATCAGCCTTCGAAATTTGAATGTCATAATATATAGAAATACAACACATTATGGACATAATGTGTAATTTTTCAGATAAGAAATGAGTTTTTACCACGTAGTTTAACATTATGCTGATCGTAACGTGTGGTTTTTGTACGCAGTAAAGAGGGTTTATGATACGTGTATAGATAAAAGTCTTAATTACCTAACTTACCATCAAGGCAGGCTATTCACTCCTACCCCTACCGTCGAAAGAATCTCCATACCCTATTATTTAATACCAAGTGAGTGTTGATTAACACGCAGTTCCAAAATAAATATGAGAGTTAAATATAAGAAAATGTTACAATAAACCACTTTTTTTAAACGGCAAACCAACACAAAGGATAAGGCTATGAGGGCAAACTCCGCCTACCCTAATCCACTACATCGATATTCAATATTATTAATATAAATTTTGATAACAACAGGAGTAGTAGTTAGGACGCATATCACCGAAAAATGGTTTTACTGTGAAATACAATATACGTATATAGGTAACAAACCTTTGTGTTAATAATAGAACACATTTAAAGCGCAGCCCAATTCCAATAAACAACGAGGAATTACTGAATGAAATTAAATTCAAGTACAAATTCGAAAACATAGTTAAATTCCACTTATTTGCAACTAATCGGAACGTTTGACTGCCCGCATGGAACGTTCGATAGCTTCATTTGGTGTATATTTTTCCACCAACAGACGCATAGGTCGATATTGCAGCATGACCTGTAGCCCTATTCATTTGTTTACCCAATAATGTAAGCCTACATCAAATCACCATGCGATCCATATAGCATTGAAGGCCTAGATTACAATGTGATCGGAATTTGCAACAAATGTTAATCAATTTATTAACATGATACTATTCCAATACGAAAGACTTAAGTCAGTTACATTAGTCAGAAACAAGAGACGATACGTTATGACTTTTTTTGTAATTGCTTGTTAAAAAAGCCATAACTAAGGCTTATATATAGAGAAGGCCTATTCCAGCTGTCACTTTCAATGGTACCACAATCGTATATAGCGACAAAGCTAAAAACCTGGGTGTCATCTTCGACAACCAGCTGTTCTGGTCATTTCATGTCAACGTAGTCAGTCGACGAGTATTTGCTTCTTTTCACTCTCTCAGGAGGCTTCAGTACTTTTTGCCTCGACAGACAAAAATCACTCTTGCTTAGTCTCTTCTTCTAACCCTCATCGGTTATGCTGATGTCTGCTGGGTCAGTGCTTACGAAGAATTACTGAACAAACTCGAACGACTTCAAAATGTCGGGATTCGGGTTATCTTCGGGCTGCGCAAATACGACCATGTATCACAGCATCGCAAAGTGGCTGCTGATCCGTCTTCGTCGGGATTCTCACATCCTCAATTTCCTCTACAACACTTTTCGGAATTCACGATATCCTATCTTTCTACGAGACCGTTTTTAATTTGTTTCTTCCAGCAGGCTTCAGAGGACCCACGCAGTTTCCCTGCTCACTACCCCACAACATAACACCACGTCCTACCAGCACAGGTTTATACTCCGGGTTATGGAATGTACTCCCCTGCATCATCAGGGATAGTCCTTCTCTCAACATATTTAAAAGTCGCGTGAAGAAGCTTTTCCCATTTCTTTAGAAATACAGGTAGTATGTATGTATTTATCAGCCCATATATATTTAATATTTATTTCTATTTATGATCTATATTTTATTTATGCAGGCACTCCTCGTATAGTTTAAGTTAGATTTATATTAAAATATGTTGTGTTTATATATTAAAAAAATATTAATAAAATAAACATGCACAATAAAATAAAAAAATCCACACAAAGGTTAGTCACAAAATAATAAATCATACAAATTATAAAAAAATAATAACACAATTAGTTCGTATAGTTTGTTTATTGAGTTGTAATTATTATGTATGGACGTACCAGGAAAATTATAATTAGGGTTTGACGTACACATAGGTCTACCCGTGCTCAGCGATCAACTTTTCTCATCCTGACTTGGTTTGCTGGAATAGATCTCTTGCTAGAGATAAGCTCACATTTGAACACTATTATAATGTATATCTGTTGTTTTAATTATTTGTGTGCGATAAAGAAATTATGAATTATGAGTAGGCAACGTGTTAATTAAGCTCCTTATATTTTCTGGACGTAACGCTGAAATTATTTATTTGTTCCTGCATTTCTGATATGAAATTAATTCATAATGAAGAATCCTAGGTATTTTTGAATATCACGCATAGTTACGTTCATTCGGTTTCCCAATATCACTTATTTGCTAAATCTAACTAAATCCGTAAGAGATTAGGTTAGGTTGTGCAAAACGTGGACACATTGGTCCTGTTCGGATTTTATAGAAAAATAAGAGGCAAATCGGCTCAGAATTATTCAGTTATCTTGTTATTATGTAACATTTTGTACCTTAGCAGCAAGGAGATCGGGACGCGACTATTTTCACGCTGTTAAAAATATATATTTTATAATCTTTTATTTATTTTAATCCGTTTTTTCCGAGAGTCATTTGTTATTTTGACGGACCGCAACGTTTTCATTTTGATTTGACAACTGCAATTGCTTCCTCAATATTTATCATTTTAATGCATTGTATTGTGTGACTGTTTATGCAGCTTTTACGAGATATTGTTATCCACCAAACGCAGGTACCTAAATACATTATTTATTTTATCTGAGACTCATCCGCGTCTATGAGTGGAGCTTGGATGGCAATGACAACAGTACATTATTTTGTTGTGACCTGGGGTGTGTTCTGAACCAAACGCAGGTACCTAAATACATTATTTATTTTATCTGAGACTCATCCGCGTCTATGAGTGGAGCTTGGATGGCAATGACAACAGTACATTATTTTGTTGTGACCTGGGGTGTGTTCTGAACCAAACGCAGGTACCTAAATACATTATTTATTTTATCTGAGACTCATCCGCGTCTATGAGTGGAGCTTGGATGGCAATGAGAACAGTACATTATTTTGTTGTGACCTGGGGTGTGTTCTGAACCAAACGCAGGTACCTAAATACATTATTTATTTTATCTGAGACTCATCCGCGTCTATGAGTGGAGCTTGGATGGCAATGAGAACAGTACATTATTTTGTTGCAACCTGGGGTGTGTTCTGAAATTCAACAGTATTTTGGTCGGTTCTACCTTTATATCAGTTCCTGCCTATGTGTATAGACATAGGTATTTGCCTATTTTGAACAAACATACTTTTTTTCTTTTAGATTTCCTTACGTCAAGATCAATTTACATAATTATTCACAAGTAAAGGTGAACGCAGAGCTGGCCGCACCGCACGCGTCGCAGTCGCCGCATTCGAATTCCTAATATGAAGTTCTGTGCAACCTCGCAGAACCTACCCGCGCCGCGGTCGCCGCAGTACCTGAAGCGACCGATCTCCCCAAGCTGCAGCTGACGACTTTACAGTGCCGGCTCGCCCGCATCAGGCGCTGCGGTGCGGGTGTCGTCATTCGCAATCCACCGGAACAAATCAAGAATCTGAATGAACGGAATCCAGTGTGATGCGTGCGGCGACAAGAACGACTGCGGTGACTGCGGAGCGGACAGGTGTGCGAGGCCCTTAACAAAAGCGATAACTGCGGCGACTGCGACACGTGTGGTGCGGTCAGGTTTGCATTCACCTTAAGTCTCGCATTAAGTTTTTATATCATATTTATTCTGTAATGTCAAAATTATGGGTTTGATTGAATTTAAAGTTTACTTACTTCTTTTAAGAGACTTTAAATATATGCTTTTTAGGGTTCCGTACCCGAAGGGTTCCAAACGGGACCCTATTACTAAGACTCCGCTGTCCGTCCGTCCGTCCGTCCGTCTGTCACCAGGCTATATCTCAAGAACCTAGCTAGCTAGAGAGTTGAAATTTTCACAAATTATGTATTTATGTTGCCGCTATAACAAAAAATACTAAAAAACAGGATAAAATAAATATTTAAGGGGGCTCCCATACAACAATTCTTTCAATACCACATACAAACTTATGGATGCACCTGGTTACGTACATGGAGTGTGAAAGTAACCGCACCAATAACTTTGTAAACAATATTTTGCTGTGTAAAATCCAAACTATTCACTCCACACCATCGCTTCCATTGAACGGTGGTACGGAACCCTTCGTGCGCGATTCAGACTCGCACTTGACCGGTTTTTTAATATTTATTGTACTATCAAATTATTTGTTATTTTTTCGTTACCGCTATTTTATTATATCCAAATATTTACTTACCTGTCCAATTCATTAAAAGCTGTTGATTGGCCGTTTGCCTGTTTATTTGGTACCGTCTTATTCTTCAATTTGGAGACCTTCTAGTGATTTGACTTATTTGAGGCCACATACGCTTAATCAGGAGCGAAGAGCTTAGAACCTCAATAGACAACCGCGTGTTTAACTGAACTAACCTGCATTTTGTGTACAGTATTCCAGATAACTTGCCAAGACGAATCAAACGAGCCCAAACAATTGTATTGCGTCGTTTTATCGCAGATTTGCCTTGACGACCTCCCGGCTACATCATCAGATCATCTCCATGCCATCAAAATATAGTATTGTCATACGATTTACGCATACCAGCTCAATTGGAAATCGGGAAGTAGTTCAGATAAGACCCGAAAATATTTGACCCGAAGATACTTATTTAGTAATTGTATACGTAAATGTCACCGTAACACTTGCAAAACTGTTAGTTAATAAACTAACGTTTTTTTTCTCGTTAGTTGGTCAACTATCGACAGATAGAAAACTGTAGCGTACTGATTACTATATGACGCGTAAGTTGATAAACTTACGGTTTAAACCGTTAAATAGTAAACTGGTTTAAACTTGAATTGCAAACGAAATACCAGGGCAAACACTGCGGTAGCTTGGGTGAAGACTAGAGGCGCGAGCGCAACGAACCCCCGTATAGTCTTCGTGTTAGTTTGACATGTAAGAACAAAAGAAACGTGAATTCTAAACCCTGTCGGTCTCGTTTACTATCTGTCGAAAGTTGTTCACCTAACGCGTTAGTTTATCAACTAACGGTTTTGACTATCTAACGGTGACGTAAACATCCTTTAGAAGTTAAGTAAAAGATTGAAATGAGTCTAACATATCACAGAGCATAAAGTATTTAAATATTTTTACACCTGCCTTGCTCGTAGTAAGTTAGTCTTTACGTCATTCATTCATTGTCTGCATTGAAAACTACGTTCCATTTTCAAATTACTTTGCAGAACAAGCAATGCTTGATATGTAATGGATTTTCATACAACTTTACAGTTCAAGCTATGCAAACCTCCTTGGTCAAAAACTCAACCAACACAAAAAAAAAAAATTGGCGGTAATTCAATCGATATTATTTGAAGTTTGATAAATTGTGTTTTATTTTCCTCGCAAGAAAGGTGTATAATAGTATACTTCTCTCGGGTTGTAAGTAGCTATTGCATCCTCGAACTATATGCGCCCTTGCTCGCTTCGCTCGCTCGGGCGTCTAAATATCTCGGGTGCACTCGATCCTTAGAGCCCTATACGAGCGAAGCTCGCACGGGCACCAAATTGCATCTCGTTCCGTAATAGCTCACTTACTTCCCTTGTAGCGTGATGTACTATAACTGTTTCGGTATAACAAATAGGTTGGTTATTTTCTCTAACGACACTTAAACACAAAGTAAGAATGCATTCTTCCGAATTCCAGTTCCCAGCGCGAATTGCACTGCGCTCGCCAAAATTATAACTCGTCACACAACGTGGTAATAACTTGAAACAGTACAATTTAGTGGAAAGCTCTCCAACTGGGTAGGACGCCAAGTAGCGTGAAACTTTGGACCAATTATGCAGATGAGCCTCCCCCCCTTCGAGCTGAACCCCCGCCGTGACCCCACTCCCCTCCTCTCTTTTATAACTCAAAACTTTGCCAGTGCCAGTAGAATACACTGGAGTAATCAAATATTTAGCAGGCAGTTACAATGGATTCATTAGTGTTTTGTTTTCCTAAGTTGTGGACGACTTTCAATGTCTAATTCATCCTGACGTTTCTCATCTAACCCGCTAAACTGTCAACTTGAAATTGACAGTTCTTGTCAGCCTTATGGGATTAAATATGTTCAGAAATGCATCTTTAGCTTCAATTCTAGGCTAAACTATACAACACAGAAATGTAGGATAAATAAATGTTATAAGAGGTCTATTAGAGATAAGAATGGACTTTTAAAATTACCGGATATCTGTTATATTTAATACTTAAAAATATTTTTCGTAATGCATTATTATTCAACTAAATGAACAAGCGCTCGGAGACGAAATCAGTTTCTTATATGAAACTTACAAGCAAATATAGGTAAAAAAAGAGAAATTTTTTGGTTGTTTATTTTTTATTTTTAATGTTATTATTACAGGAGTTTAGTAATATTTTCTATAATTTTCTTGGTCTCGGAGCTCGAGCTGCCCCGCGGGGCTCTGCGCAGGGGCATGCGTCAGTCTGCTTCGACGCCATGCGACGGGTATTTGTTTTCTTTGTCTAATTCTCAATGCGATTGGCCTATGTTCAGCCCTTAATACTTTTTTCAAACCCGTTTTTTATAAGTTTATTTGTGTAACGCTTCTGACATCGGTTTCAATACCAGCTCAATAAGTTTTCATACCTGCTGTATATATTAAAGCGTTAGATATTTTTGAAATAACCGGCCAAGTGGATGTCGGATAACTCTTTCGCTTGTCGCTATAGCAATATACATTTCACTTTCCATCCATGGTTTGCTATAAATAATCTCATGTTAGAGATAAGCTCGCCTTTGTACATACTGTACCAATGATAAGTTTTCTGTATGTCTGTTTTGTGAAGCACAATAAAGAATTCTATCCTGTATACTAAATTATTCTTATCAACCTTGGGTTTGCTGGAAGAGATCTCTATTTAGAGATAAGCATGCCTTTGTAGATGTCCTTTCTGTTTATTATATCTTATGTTGTTTTATGTGCAATAAATATATACGAAATATACGAAATATACGAATTTACGAACTCACGAGTCAACTCACACACAGGCTGTTCTACATATTTATTTATACATTTATCATACCTATTACTCGTATACGCTACGAATCCCATTTATAACATTATTTTATTTCCAACCGAGCAATTTATTTTATTAACTTTGTACCCCACATGTTGGGGTGCGTCAACTCAGGATATCTCTCAAAGTGACTATGTAATAGTGTATTGCCCCTCCAAAATCCACCATCTTGCTACAATATTCGAGGCATGTTACCGCATTATGCCGCATCGCAACACATAGAGGCACTTTTTCAGCTACCTCCTTTTTATTTATGCCTGGTGAGTCGTTTCGGGAAGATTTCCTCTATTCAATTCCGCTTTATTGCCGGCTTTGTTAAATATTTCGACCACTTTAAATCCCGTGCTAACCGCAAACGTTTTGTTGTATGCAGTCACGTAGGACGTCACTCATTTGAGTTAGATACTTTCTAAACAGCGATGATAAGGAACAAATACGAACTAGCAGCTAATTATTTGTATTATTTACCTACATTTACGGGTGTGTTAATTAAAAGCTAACCCAACTAACCCGTACCGTTTCGCAAAGCACGTAGAGCGGATTGTAAAAAGATGAAAATGTAGATACATCAGTTTTCTCTTTCATCGTCAGATAAAATAAAGTAAATTATGGAAACCGATTGTTTGTTGACACAGTCACTAAGCGTATCACCGTGGTGTTTGTCCGAAATAACGAACGGATCACGCCGAATAATTGCATCTGCCGCTCAAACCCTGCCGTGTATTTTACATAACCGTGCGCCGGTATTGGTTGCGCCCGCCGCACCGTTGAAATGTTTAGTTTCGAACAAACGGACTGTAACGTTCTGGTGTGTCAGCTGATAGCTCGCACGCTACAGTTTTGTGATTGCTGTGAATATTGTTAATCGAACAACGGTATATTGAAGATGTAATGTGTTTACGTGATGTAAAGCAAGGAGGACCAACTAACCACTCTCTGCGTAGAATGTATTATTTTAACTGAGATGTGCGTCAACGAAATATATTGACGACCCGAATGGCCGAGTCGGCAGTAGGCCTGCCTACGAAGCCAAGGGTCCCGGGTTCGAGTCCCGGTGGGGGCAAATATTTGTTTGATGAGAACGGATGTTTGTACCCTAGTCATGGTTGTTTATCTATTTAAGTATAATATTTATCTATATGTATGTGTATCGTTGTCTAGTACCCAAGAAACAGGGAATCCTAGTTTGGGGCTAGATCAATGTGTGTAAATACTGTCCGAGGATAATTAGATTCTCCATCGAAGTTTGTCTGCTCTCAAAGCAACGAAGATAACATGAATTAATATGACAACTCATCTAAACAGCAAATAAATACAATAATTAGCATTAAAGGTTTTTTAACTGCTGTAATAGGATGATTTGAACCCAATAATTGAGGTAAAACAAGCTCAATGTAGGTGTGCAGTTACTATCAATCTTCCTGAATTCGGTAGTGTTGAAATCTAGATGAATGTAAATAAAATCTGCATTTAGAAAAGACTAGATTTGGGAGGGATGAGCTGTTAGCACAAGGCTTCCCATTTATATCAAACACACACATATATATACTAGCTGATCCCCGCAACTTCATTTGCGTGTTCATAGGAATTATCATTAACCGAGATAACGTTACCCTGCTTTTGGTGCAGTCGGATAAATAGTATCCTATATGTTAATCTAGCTCATAAACTACCAATGTGCTAAATTACATTCAAATCCGTTTAGCCGTTTTAGCGTGATTGAGGCACAAACACACAAACATCTAAACATCCAAACATCCAAACAATCTAACATCGCTACTTTCACATTTATAATATTAGTAAGATAGCCCAAATGGGCAAGTGCAAGAAAGCCTTCAGCATAAACCGAGGCTATGGCTTGTAGTAACGATAAATAACCATAACGATACGATAGTACTAACGACACCTATTCAAAGACGCACACACAAGGGTTGTTTTTAGTTTGTTTACTACACAACGACGACGACCCGAATGGCCGAGTCGGCAGTGACCCTGCCTACGAAGCCAAGGGTCCCGGGTTCGAGTCCCGGTTGGGGCAATTATTTGTTTGATGAGAACGTATGTTTGTACCCTAGTCATGGTTGTTTATCTATCTAATAAGTATGTGTATCGTTGTCTAGTACCCAAGATACAGGGAATCCTAGTTTGGGGCTAGATCAATGTGTGTAAATAGTGTCCAAGGTATTATTATTATTATTATTATTATGCCTCCTCAACCAGACCCTGACATAGCAGGGAAGTCTGACTACTGGGCATCGGTAATCCCATTTCAACCAAAAAAAAAGCACGAAGACTCTTTCTACTCATACATTTGTAATATGTGTGTATATGGGTTGTGTTTATGTATGAAGCTCCGTGGTCTAATAGGTTTCACGCTTGCTTCTCACACAGGAGATGCAGGTTCGATTCCTGACCATGTACCAATGAGATACTAAATTTATATTAAGGACATTATACGGACGTTCTAACGGTGATGGAAAACATCGTGAGGAAACCTTCGTTACTCCATAGCTGCGTCGATGGGCTAGCCCCCTGTCACGCAAAAGGACTATTGAATAACTGGCTCAAAGTCGGCACAATTGTGTCTCTGCCACCCCCTATGGGAAAAAGGCGTGACGCTATGTTATGTTTGTTAGTGTCAGAACGTACTTTACGCCATCTGAACTGATTTGGCATAAGAGTTGATGGCGGGCATTGTCCCCACAACGGTGATCACCCACCCACAGCATCATGCAAACATGTCTAAACGAATACGTCTTGGCATTATGGAGATTGTTAATGGTGAGTGAGTAATTAATAATAATAATAATATAATAATACCTTGGACACCTTTTACACACATTGATCTAGCCCCAAACTAGGATTCCCTGTATCTTGGGTACTAGACAACGATATATGTACTTATATAGAGAAATATTATACTTAGATAGATAAACAACCATGACTAGGGTACAAACATCCGTTCTCATCAAACAAACATTTGCCCCCACCGGGACTCGAACCCGGGACCCTTGGTTTCGTAGGCAGCGTCACTACCGACTCGGCCATTCGGGTCGTCCACCTATCGGGTTTTATTAGACAATCGAATTTTATAATATATTTATCTACACAGGTATCATAAACCCTCTTTTTTCTGCGTCTAAAACCCGCATAACGTGCGGTTTTTAGACGCAGAAATATATATATATATATATATATATATATATATATATGTGTGTGTTTGATATAAATGGGAAGCCTTCTGTGTTAGCCTTGTGCTAACAGCTCATCCCTCCCAAATCTAGTCTTTTCTAAATGCAGATTTTATTTACATTCATCTAGATTTCAACACTACCGAATTCAGGAAGATTGATAGTAACTGCACACCTACATTGAGCTTGTTTTACCTCAATTATTGGGTTCAAATCATCCTATTACAGCAGTTAAAAAACCTTTAATGCTAATTATTGTATTTATTGGCTGTTTAGATGAGTTGTCATAGTAATTCATGTTATCTTCGTTGCTTTGAGAGCAGACAAACTTCGATGGAGAATCTAATTATCCTCGGACAGTATTTACACACATTGATCTAGCCCCAAACTAGGATTCCCTGTTTCTTGGGTACTAGACAACGATACACATACTTATATAGATAAATATTATACTTAAATAGATAAACAACCATGACTAGGGTACAAACATCCGTTCTCATCAAACAAATATTTGCCCCCACCGGGACTCGAACCCGGGACCCTTGGCTTCGTAGGCAGGCCTACTGCCGACTCGGCCATTCGGGTCGTCAATATATTTCGTTGACGCACATCTCAGTTACAATAATACATTCTACGCAGAGAGTGGTTAGTTGGTCCTCCTTGCTTTACATCACGTAAACACATTACATCTTCAATATACCGTTGTTCGATTAACAATATTCACAGCAATCACAAAACTGTAGCGTGCGAGCTATCAGCTGACACACCAGAACGTTACAGTCCGTTTGTTCGAAACTAAACATTTCAACGGTGCGGCGGGCGCAATCAATACCGGCGAACGGTTATGTAAAATACACGGCAGGGTTTGAGCGGCAGATGCAGTTATTCGGCGTGATCCGTTCGTTATTTCGGACAAACACCACGGTGATACGCTTAGTGACTGTGTCAACAAACAATCGGTTTCCATAATTTACTTTATTTTATCTGACGATGAAAGAGAAAACTGATGTATCTACATTTTCATCTTTTTACAATCCGCTCTACGTGCTATGCGAAACGGTTAGTTGGGTTAGCTTTTAATTAACACACCCGTAAATGTAGGTAAATAATACAAATAATTAGCTGCTAGTTCGTATTTGTTCCTTATCATCGCTGTTTAGAAAGTATCTAACTCAAATGAGTGACGTCCTACGTGACTGCATACAACAAAACGTTTGCGGTTAGCACGGGATTTAAAGTGGTCGACATATTTAACAAAGCCGGCAATAAAGCGGAATTGAATAGAGGAAATCTTCCCGAAACGACTCACCAGGCATAAATAAAAAGGAGG
Source organism: Argyresthia goedartella (assembly GCA_949825045.1). NCBI lineage: Eukaryota > Metazoa > Arthropoda > Insecta > Lepidoptera > Argyresthiidae > Argyresthia > Argyresthia goedartella. Next base: position 5,918,572 of record OX463814.1, read on the forward strand.
TAGCTGAAAAAGTGCCTCTATGTGTTGCGATGCGGCATAATGCGGTAACATGCCTCGAATATTGTAGCAAGATGGTGGATTTTGGAGGGCAATACACTATTACATAGTCACTTTGAGAGATATCCTGAGTTGACGCACCCCAACATGTGGGGTACAAAGTTAATAAAATAAATTGCTCGGTTGGAAATAAAATAATGTTATAAATGGGATTCGTAGCGTTTACGAGTAATAGGTATGATAAATGTATAAATAAATATGTAGAACAGCCTGTGTGTGAGTTGACTCGTGAGTTCGTAAATTCGTATATTTCGTATATATTTATTGCACATAAAACAACATAAGATATAATAAACAGAAAGGACATCTACAAAGGCATGCTTATCTCTAAATAGAGATCTCTTCCAGCAAACCCAAGGTTGATAAGAATAATTTAATATACAGGATAGAATTCTTTATTGTGCTTCACAAAACAGACATACAGAAAACTTATCATTGGTACAGTATGTACAAAGGCGAGCTTATCTCTAACATGAGATTATTTATAGCAAACCATGGATGGAAAGTGAAATGTATATTGCTATAGCGACAAGCGAAAGAGTTATCCGACATCCACTTGGCCGGTTATTTCAAAAATATCTAACGCTTTAATATATACAGCAGGTATGAAAACTTATTGAGCTGGTATTGAAACCGATGTCAGAAGCGTCACACAAATAAACTTATAAAAAACGGGTTTGAAAAAAGTATTAAGGGCTGAACATAGGCCAATCGCATTGAGAATTATGTTTATTATATTATTATCGCTTAACGTGGGGTTTTTAGACGCAGTAATGAACCAGCATAATGTAAAACTATTTGGTAAAAACTCATTTTTTATCTGAAAATTTGTACATTATGACCATAATGTGTAAATTTTCTACATATTATGACATTCAAATTTCGAACGCTGACGCCCGCCTGCGTGTCGCTCCTAGTTTGTCTGTGAAGTTGATACTACAGATCAAGCTAAACAACTGCAAAGCCATCGCATCAATGCCACAATGCCGGTCAAACATGCGGTTCCTGAACACATCAAAGAGAGCTCATGATATGTGTGTAGATAAACTAGTGTATGTAACTGTACATAATTAGGCATTAAAACTCTCGAGTGATATTATTATGAAACTCGCCTTCGGCTCGTTTATTCGGCCACTCACGAGTATTAATGCCCTCCATTATGTAGCAGTCACATAAACTACTATTTTGTACACAAAATCGTTTTATACTTAATCTCTTTTACAAACCCCGCTGATATTGAAGTTAAAAACGGTGATTACGCTTTTTGTGAGTAAACACAAGAATATCAGAGCCGATGTCATGTTTGCTGGTGGTAGTAATCATACAAATCTGCCCATGGTCGAAATAACAATAACCAATAAACACACATGGGTATCGCAAATTTTGATGGAATTTGAATGCCGCCTGGAGCGATTAGCGGCGCATGGGTACAAGAGATACGCATATGTGGCAGTTGGTTGGTTAAATCAGACACTTGACTAACTTTCTATACCGTTAATTAAAGAAGGACGTCTAACCAAGTCACTAGCATTTTGATTTAAATAAAGCATCGTCTAGAACGTCTTACCGAAAGCCGGAAGTGTTGGAAAACAAGATCGCGTTACGACAACAGCTGATTTGTAACATGTAAGAACAACAAAAAATACTTAAAACATGAACTTAAGTTCACATAAAAATATTTATATTGTATATATAATATATGCCTTGTTGCCTAGGAACGTTTAGACATGTCTGACGGATTATTAGTGATTCGATTAAACGTCGGTATTTAATTAACGGTCTAGAGACTTAGTTAAGAGTCTGATTTACGGCCGTTTGCACTAACCTTAGGAATCGCCTAAGTTCCACAAGTTACTATAGAACTTAGGCGATTCCTAAGGTTAGTGCAAACGAGTCTTAACCAACCAAATGCGACACATACACGGGCGAGAGAGAGTTGACAGCTTAAGCTTTACGCCAAAAAAACACTTATGGAAAATATGTAAACTCGGATTATCTGCCTTTGAAATACACTTTCTATTACATATTACATATATAGGCGTAAATTGGTATGATTGAATGATTCAAAGGTAGCTCACCTGTAAACAGGATCGTCGTCTCTATACCAGACGACAAGCAGCAAGCTGTCATTACGTTGCGGGGGCCGCGAGTCGCAAGGCAGCTCCGTCTCGCCCCCTACCACGGCTGGCACCCGCGTCAGCGTCGCCCCTGCTGGCGACATCGGACTTCCTGTTGGTAAACACGACTGGATAAGCACACTTCGCAGCTATGTTGACTTGGTAGATAAAAATGCATATTAGAGCGTACCTGCACGCGACACGAGTACCTATGTGCGATATGTGTTATATTATTGTATAGGTCGACACTGCTTTTGTTAACTATCATTGTATTAAGCAACTTCAGCAAAACTGTGACCTACACTGCGGTATCTTTTGATTGCGTTGACCTATTCGTTCATTTTTTTTCACAACTTCCACAGAGTAATTGATACTGACTTGATACGACGCGCGTTGCTGAGAAAAAGTATCTAGGCAAACGGACAGAGAGACAGACAAACAGACAGACAGAGAGTTGGTCCTTCCTCCTTGATGATCTTTTTAGGATCCCTTTTTTCCCTTTTAAGGTACGGAACCCTAATAACTAGAAACATAACATAACGTCATGCCTTTTCCCATAGGTGATGACAGAGGCACAATTGCGCCCACTTTGAGCCAGTCATTCAATACTCCATGTTGCGTGACAGGGGGCTAGCCCATCGCCGCAGCTATGGAGTAATTAAGGTTTCCTCACGATGTTTTCCATCACCGTTAGAACGTCCGTATAATGTACTTAAGATAAATTAATTATCTCTTATCTCATTGGTACATGGTCAGGAATCGAACCCGCATCTCCTGTGTGAGAAGCAAGCGTGAAACCCATTTGGCCACGCAGCCGCTTTTTAGAAAAACAAGAAATAATCAAAATAGTGGCGAAAGAAAGGCGAGCTTATCTCTAGTAAGTGATCTCGTGATGAACTTTAACGCTTGAAGCGCAACCTAGAGTGTGTTTTGATTATTAGTGATTCACGCCCGCGCGTATTAACTTAATAATTTAATCAAACCATTAATTAAAAGAATATAATGACTCCTGAAACTATTTATTCCTGAACCTGCAGAAATTCGTACCCATACCGCTGTGCTACTATAAGTACTACTCGTATGTAAATTATTTATGATTCATAATCTTCTTACTGAACTGCAATTAAAACATTCAGAAAACTTATAAGATAAAGGTTTACAAAGACCAGTTTATCTCTAACAAGAGATTTCTTTCAGCAAACCATGGTTGGATTGGAGAAGTTGATCGAGCGAGTAGATTATTTATCATAACATTTCACGCTTTATCCAGTACGGGGATATATACCGAGGAAAAATGGCGCCCAAGTCTCATATTTTATTTTTTATTCTGAATCTTAAGAACGGAGAACAAACAATACTAATTAGCCGCTCTTTTCGTTGATTTGTATTTGTTGCAATTATATTCTTCCACTTGTAATTAAATTGTTTAAAGATGCGATCAGAGTTGCAAACAAGTATTTCCGGTTGGTGCAAGAAGTCCAGCTGCAACAAGTTCTGAATTGAAATTAACTTGTAATATGTAATTGCTGTATTTGTACGAAAATAGTACGAAAGTTTACAAAACAAACTGTATATTCGAGCTATTCCCTATCAATACTAAATGTAAATTTAAACATAAACATTGAATAATAAACATTTACATACTGGCTTCTGGCCCCACACTAGAATACCCTGAGTAGTGGGAACTAGTAACAGCGACGTCACACACATATAAACACTCAAGACCTGGATATTTTTTTTTACACCCCGACCGGGGATCGAATTCGGTATCTCTCGCAAGGTAGGCAGAGCCACAACCGCTGCGCCACAGAGGTCGGAGAGAATGATTGTTAATCATAAAATAACATAAAACAGCTTTTCCCATTCGGCGTAGACAATCACAATTAAGCTAATCTTTAAATTTAGCAAACTCCATTTTTACGTGACCGGGGGCTAGCCCAACGACACAGCTATAGATATCACGAATTCCTCACGACGCTTTCCAACACCGACATGTTTTTTCAATCTACAGTTGTACTTATTAAGCCATCTCTAAGCATAATAAACGATGAACAAATCGTTTGTCGCTGCCTATTATTTACTTTGTCTTGACTGTCAGGTAAGCCCTTTTAGCTGTCAAGCGAATCCCCCACAAGTGCCTGCCTGTACCACCGTTGTCACAGCATATTATACTTTAACAGGTCGGCTAAAAATGTGTTTCGAAAATAAGCAACTCAAGTGGTCGGCCTCAGCCCCGTGATACCTGTCACTCCCACTGTCACAGGCACGGAGAGCGGGTCGATGCTTTTTGCCTTCGCGAACAATTTGACAAATTACCCCCCTACTGGAAATGTTGGCTACTGAATTATTGCTGCTGAGTGGATGCTTTGACATCCTTCTTCCCTTATATTATCATCCCCTCTTTGATAAGTTGCCGACAGAATACCAGCGTTGCAGGACCTGTAGGCCCTGTGACACATGCTGAGTCGGAACCTTTTCGCTGCTTCGATACACACTTCACGACGTCAATGTTATTTTGCGTATTAAATGTTAATTTTACACATAATATGTAATACTTTTGTTGTGCGTGCTTTTATTCTCTTCTGTTTTATATGTTGCTGTTACTATTGCCTTTAATTCTATGTTTCACCTGTGTTTTGTTCTTTTGTTTCTTTTTTTATGCAATGTTGTGTGTGTTTTGTAGTCCGAATAAATTTATTTCTATTCTATTCTATTCTTCTTGAAGCTTCTAACTAATTATTGATGCACTCGATTATGCTCAAACAAATGCTTAAGGCACTTTACATCACCATACGCGCGCTATTCGGACTCACATGTTGGGTTTTAAAAACAATGTACACAGGCAAATACAAATTTATCTGTTTAAAGTATACTTTTATAGTATATTTAAGGGTGGGCGAGTGAAATACATAAAACATGATAAACTTTACCGGAGCCGGGAGATGATTCAGTGGTCTCAACTTAGTTTACACGACGTCGTCTATTAATATAAATTGTCGGGAATATTTTACTGTGGTGGAATATATTAGCTCGGAAAAGTTTTTACGTTAGTCTTACACACATTTTAACCAACTTGAAAAATTGAGATGTTCTCAATTCGACTGTATGGTTTATGTTTGTTACGCGATTATTTCGTCAGTTACGAATCTAGTTTTGATTGGTAGCTCATACTCCATATAAATTTAATCAAAATAGCTTTAGCACTTTTTGAAAAAATCAACAAAAACAAAAAATAAATATATACAGAGGACGTTTTGGTTTTTGGTTCCCTTCAGCAAAAGTTTTGGCAAGGACTTTTCGTCTATATAGACGTAATTCGCATCCTGATCGGGGTGGAAGAAATAGGGCTTGAACTTGAAATCGTTTTTTTTGAGTATGTACATTTAAGGCTCTCGGCCTCTGGTCCTTAAAGGCGTTAATCAGACGCAAAGACAGTTCTTCGAACCTTGGACCGAGGGTTTTTACTCCAAAAGGCACAAATATGTAGCCCTATCCGAGGGCTGCATATTGGCGCCTTTTGTTATTATCTGCAGCCGACGCTGCCATGCCAGCCTTGCGGGCGGTCGCCTGTATGGGGTAGTGTGCCAGCGCATCGACACAAGTTGCAACTCACACGAGCGACCGCCTGTTTTCCCACGGAATAAGAGTTATCACTTCCGGCCTTTTGCCTTCGTCCCACGATATATCGCGGGAACGCATGCACTGGCAAAGGCCTGGTGGATGACATTTTTCAGTGCTGCGTGGCGCGACAGGCGGCGCGCAATGCGGTTGAATGCCAATCCATGGTGGCCCTGTTGGTCCAAGCCTCCCTCACATCGGCAGCGATGTGGCCTGTTGTCTTAGCCCCGAGCCTAAGAATAACAGCTAAGCTGATTGACGTCCTCTCTAGCAATGTTCCTAAGTTTGAGGGGAGCTCATTCAGCCAGTACCCCCGACTCCGGCTCACTGGTGGCTAAGAGAGGAGCGGTTTCTGCATGGTTTATGCTCGATTACACGAGTTTCTTCTGAACCTCAATACAGAGAAGCCATACCATAGTCTCTGCGAAGACGGGTCAGAGAGCGGGACTGTACTCGGACCAGCTATGCCGGTACAAGCGTTCCTGGCACGCGACCTCGATGTCATCGAGTAATTCGTTTTTTTTTACTTGGTGAATCCGCTCCGGCTCCGTGGCCTAATGGGTATCACGCTTGCTTTTCACCCAGGCGATGCAGATTCGAAACCTTAACATGTACCAATGAGACTTAACATAACACATAAGACATCATTTATTGGTAATAAATCATTACTCTGATGAATATGAGTTTATGAATATTTTTATTCATAAACTCATAAATATATTCTTTGACTCAGGATACGATGTACCTGTCTAATAAAACATAAAAAAACGAGTAGCTACATTGTTAGCATATAATATATGCGACACAGTTGTAAATACTATAATACAGTCGCCTTCAGGGTTAGTTAGTATTAGTACTAATAGTACTGATTTAAACTAGATTGTCCGACAAAAGAGGACCCCTCTAAACATAAGATAATTTTACAAAATAAGCAGGAGTTTTCTGGCAATCAATTGATAAATATTAGGACAAACAATTATCACAAGTTTAATTATTTTTGTAAAAGCATAAATATTATGTTGTTTATTTGACAGAACATTGGCAAAAACATAACCAAATGTTATTAAATTATGTAAATTATTTCATTGCCAGTTCTTTCAACCGACAGTTGACTATTCTCGGAGGTTCTCTAATAATTATAAGCAACAATATTAAATACAAAGAACAAAAAGACATTGTTAAATGTCGATTAAAAGATGTATTCAATTATCTTGTCTTGAGCTGGACAGACATGTTATAGTATGTCTATATAGCCACCCAATTCTAAAAACTATTCTACTTTTGAATTAGTGATGGAAGATGTTCCAAAATTAGTTACTAAAACAAAAAAAAAGATTATAGTTGTTGGAGACTTTAATGTAGACATTCTAGAAGATTATTCATTAATAGGATATTAGGGCTTTTTAAGTCATTTAATCTAAATAATGTATTTTTCGAACCAACACGAGTTACGTCAACTACTGCTACCTGTCTTGATAATGTATTCTGTGATTGTGAGAAAAAAGTATTATTAACTCGCTTCGATCAGATCAGGTCAAAGTATAACATTTTTTTTCATTAATCATATTCAGAAAATAAAAATAGAAACCAGACCCATCACTACCGCTCGGCTGGAAAAGTACCAAAATATTCATTGACTTGATAAATTGCCTGTTCACGAATATAATTTTAACGACCCGATTAGTTCATATCAAGACTTTTTTTTTGTTAAGCGAAGAATTTGAGTTCAGTGATTGGGCGACCACAGGACTCGAAACAACAGTGGAGCCCTCACATTACAACTTTATCGGGAATACTAAGTTCAGTTACATAATAATGCTTTGAGACAAATCAGACAGATGACAGATGTTGCTACAGCGAGACTTGTTTACTTTAGTTATTTATACAGCATTATGTCCTATGGAATTTTGCTGTGGAGAAGTGTGGATGAGCTGCTGATATTCGCTCAATTTTTGTTTTACAAAAAAGCGCTTTTAGAGCAATTTATAACCTACGCAGTCGTGACTCCCTGAGGGAACTGTTCAAAGAAATTAGCATTATGACTGTACCGTGTCAATATATTTATGAAAATATCATGTACGTTGGGATGAACATAAATAGCTTTACTAAAAATGTTTACACAAGCTAAATACTAAAAGAAGCGGAAATAAAATTGACCAACCTTCCTACAGACTAGCTAAAATTTGAACATCATTTGTGGGTCTAAGTATACTAACAAAATACCGGAAGAGATATTAAATTTGCCAGAGAAGAATTTTAAAGGCATTATAAAAAATACACCATGTTATAAAGCATATTATAGGTTAGATGATTACATTAATGACAAAAAGGTATGGAGCTCCGAATTTCCAGCGCAGTACAAGAACCACGCACACTTATTTGGAAGAAAAAAGAAACAGAAAAGAAAAGTAGGCCGTGTTGCAGTGTACGAGTTTCTTGCGCTGGTTCACATAAACTTCACTTCCACTGCCATAACACTTTCCGAAGCGGTAGTAGTCTTTCTTGCATTATATAGATCACTCTTTTAGGTTAAGGGCAATCCGACTGTGGAACGCACTTCCCTGCACTATTAGGGATAGTCCCTCAATTTTCACTTTTAAGAGAAGATTGAAAGCGTATTTCCTTTCTCTTTCGTAATTAGTATCATATTTATGTAAGTATATGTATGATATTTTGTAGTTTATATATGTGCATGCTATCTAGTGTATTATATAGTTGAGATATATATATATTTTATTAGGTATATTTTATTTATATTTTAAAAGTAATTTTCGTACGTATGTTATACTGTTTTATTGCGCACTAGGACTGTCCTTTTTCATAAACACTCCTGTCTTGCCTAGGTTTGCTGGAAGAAATCTCTTTTTAGAGATAAGCTCGCCTTTGCCTATAAAATTTATTGTAACTGTCTGTTTATCTATTTTCTGTGCAATAAAGAATATGAATATGAATATGAATATAGATTTAAATAACTTCAAAAAATTCAAAAAAAAAAGTTTGAAGTTTGTCAAAATATGTTATGTTCAATGAGATAATTAATCTATCTAAAGTACATTAACAGAGGTTCAGTGTTTCAAATGAAACGTTAAGCCGGCTACTATCGCTATGCTGTAGTTCTCGTAAAACCCCTCCATCAATCCGCATTGAGCCAGGGTGGTGGCGTATGGCTTGATATTACTCGTATCCGGGTAAAGGCCTGTGACCCTCGGTGGAGACATAAATGGGCTACATTTATTATTTATAACTTGGTGAATTATTGTGTACGCCCTCTAAATTGAAATGGATTTATTTCTCCATTTACCCCTAAATATTAGTAATAGTAGTAGTAACATAAGAATTTTTTACTGGTTTAGCCCTTTAATAATATAATCCATTTTATACTCTTGCTTAACACATTTCTATCACCAAACCACAAACTCCCTTTTAAAAAAAAGTGTATAAATATTTATATTTGTAATAAAATATGTATATAAAGACGGTGCATAAATGTGTAAGGGGACTCACATTATAATACGAGTAACCTCACTGAGTAAAGTCGAGTATTGCATGTCATTGAGAAATTAACGAGAATACCCTGAGCTACGTCATAATACGACTATTAGTCCATTTACAATTATTATGGAAGTTTTAAGGCGTGGCAAGAATAGTTTCACATTCAGTATGGCACTATATTATAGTGGTGGTATGTTTTTATGACTTTCAATATTACGTTTGTTGTTAGACATACGTAAACATACCTAACATACTATAGGTAATGTTTATCCAATAAGTTGGTTGGCACGCATTGACACCTAAATGGCAAGGGATTTACAAGACATGTGCATAGTACATATGTACACTCGAAAAACATCGCTTCTAAAGCTAGACGTATAAAAATAAACTGCAGTGCCGATACAATATATGTACAAAACCACTATCATGGCGTGGGTGGTCACCTGTCGCCACGCGGGGTAGCATGTCAGAACTAAATTAACTACAAAATTACGATTCAAAACTGGAAGATGTCACGCTGAAAGCCTTTCAGTAGAGGTCCTCGAGTCAAGTGTCATTTTGAGCTGAGTACTTCTTATTGTTTGCTGAGTTTCACAGTCAGATTTCAAAATGTACATTTATTTATTTGAATAAAACTGAAGGTAATGAAATTAGATTATGATTTTCAAATATATTCGTGATACGGCTACGTAATAAATATTATTCGGATTGAAATATTGTTCTGATAAATATCAGAATTACTTATATAAGTGATAATGGGGAAAAATCTCAAGGACAAGTACGATGCGATTTTTTTTGCAAGTAGAGAGTATTGCAGTGCAGATTTCTGCTGAAATTCGGTAGTTGTAACTTGAACAGTGGTTGAGTTATAATTTTGTAAAAGGTGCCGAAGAAAAATATCCAAAATCTTTCACTAAATCCATAACACTGTTATTATTTCTTATAACTATCGTACAAAACATGATTTCCTGTTTTTTAAGATAAGAAGTCTTTTAAAATACATCATAAATTCCAACAGTTAGAAAGCAATAAATTGTGTTTATAATAAGTTTTAAGTTTATATATTTTAAATTAAGGCTTAGAAAGTAACTTCATTGTAAAACGTCATGGTAAGAAATTATTTCTAAATTCTGGTAAATGAAAACCAGTTGCTGTTAAGAATGTAATATTACTTTCGAAAAATTTTAGCTTATGCCTTTTCTAATGGTATGCCACACATCAAGTTTTGTGAACAAATTGAGATGAGTCGCCAAGGTCGGCTTATCAGGTCCTAAATCTCAAAGAAAATAATTGGTTTCAACATGGTGAAAACGTATGCGCCCGGCGTTAAAAATATTTCTTTGGGGACTTTTGGATACTTATCCCATCACTCACCACCGGACTGAGCATCCACCCGCCCAAATAATACTGAGCAGCTTAGTGGCACGACACACAGACAGGCAGACATATGGCCACGCTCGAGGCCGCAATATAACTAGCTGCCGCCCTGCCATACGCTGCCCGCCTACCACCAGACTGAGCATCCGCCCGTCCTAGATAATATTGAGCTTGTTAGTGGTACGGCACATAGTCAGACAGCCATGTTCGAGCTGCATTACAAGTGTATGCCTGCCTGGCATGTATCACCCGCCCTCCACTAAAACGAACACCAACCCGCCCTAGGTAAGTCATGCCAAGGGGGTCATACCAAACCTTGTGTCCTCCTCCACTTCGGATACATGGTGGCGGGCGGGCGGCGTGTGCCAGGGCGGCAGCCAGTTGTAATAAGGCTTGAGATTGGCTGTTTGTAACGAGACTTTTCTTTAGGTCGGGATGTCCCTCGCCAATAAAAACATTTACTGGTGGTCAAAGTGGTGGCTTCATTCCAGGTTAATCAACACAAAAGAAAGGGTCTTTTCTTTGGTGGCCGAGCTAAACAAGACGTCTTTCGAACTAAACTTATCATAAACACAACTCTTTTGAACTATCACAGCATCACAGCAAAATGGGGGAACGATCTGCGGGATGTTGACCTCGCAGCGGGGTCTTTTAAAAACCACTACAGGACGCCACACCAGTTGGTTGTTCCCAACCAGAATTCGGGATGAAACAACAGCGACGGAAGGTCATCCTGTACTACACAATCCATGGTACACCATAATATACTTAATCAAAAAACTGAGTTAGGACTCATGCCCAACTAATTCCCAAATCATTAAGAATATCTCCCAAGATGCAACAGATGTCTAGTCAAAGGTTATGTGTATCACGAGTGATACAGTTTTTCCGTCGCTTTTGTTTCAGGTGCCCTTGGCGCTCAGTGTGTTACGAGTTCCAAAGAATTTAAACGATAGCCTAAAAGTAACCGTTAAGATCGATCTCAATCTCACTGAATAATGAACACATTATTTTGTCCAAGAATAACACCCCATTGGTTTACATAGTAAGCTTTCAGTCTACGTCGACGCCCAGATCTCAAACGCAATTCGACGTCTTCAGTCCGATAACTCACTAGACCAGATGAAAGGTTTGCGACCTGAACATCAACCAGCCACGAAACTAATACATTATACATTAGTACACACATAGTAATTCATGAAAATGACAGATGGGACATTATGGCAAGAAGTTAAGTCACGGCAAATTTCCTCCAGTAATTAATAGGAATTCGACGCTGGCCACCGGCGGCTGACTGACTGACTGATATGGCAAGTTGCAGTGGAATCTCAACGAGCGTGGGCCTACTGATAGGAAGATACTATCGACGGCCATGTGGTTGTTGACCTGTGGTAGAAGTCGCGTCGGACGAGGTGAATTCACCATTCACTTCATAATCAACTAATTTACCTTAGACGGCTGGCAACCCCACCCGTATCTCGCTTCTCATATGCTTCCTGGCCAGCTCGCGGCTGACACTTGGTGGCTCGTGTTCACAACGCCGTTGACATGAGTCACAATTAGTATTCAATTCAAATTGTTCCTACGCCCATCCCTTTAGTAGGTACATACCCTGGATTCGTCCATGGCGTTCTCTGCTAGCCTAGCGAGAATTCGTGTACAAAATGAGGCGATGCCGTTTGCCGCGTTTCTTTGGTCAGGGCTTGCTGTAAAAGATAAACTGGTTGAAAATCCGAAACAAAAACAACACGCCGGCAACCTCAAAATCGAACGAAACTCAGCACTTACTTCTGTTCAATATTTGCGTAGCTATTCAGGCAGGGGCTGCCACCACATCAACGAAGAAAAGCCACATGAAAGATAAAGACACGTCAAGCGAAACCTCCGAATTTATATGGCCATGAAACCCACCAAATTTTCTAGGAGCCGAGTGACAATCTGCAGCAACAATAATTTCGATCTGTCGAAATACCCTTTTAGTGCACAAATAAAAAATTCATCGCTATCCAGCTCCTTGGACAAGCCATTGATGCAAAATGGCATCAAATTAAAAACAATAACTTATTCCGACCCCGTTTTTAATGCAAAAGAACCGTCCGTTTACCACAAATCTTCGTAGCATTGCAACTCTGTGAATAGTCGACACGTTACGATATGCTCTATGTTAGGCAGTTCGTTGTGTATAACTGAAATATACCAAGTTAAAATCCAGGGCTACATGTTTGTCTATGTATTGTATCACTAAACTAAACAGTAATTATCTAGGGCGAGCGGATGCTCAGTCTGAAGTTGGGCGGGCGGCGCGTGGCAGGGCAGCAGCCATTTGTAGTACAGCTCGAGCTTGGCCGTCTGTCTGCGTGCCGTAACAATAACCTGCTCAGTATTATCTAGGGCGGGCCGATGCTCAGTCCAGTGGTGGTTGATGGGATCCAAATATTTCCTTCAGACGTGAACAACAGCTCCACAAGAAATATTGTTAACGGCGGGCGCATACGTTTTCACTATTTTGAAATTTAAATCATTTTTTTTGTTCAAGACCAAGGACCTGAAAAGCCGATGTTGGCGACTCATCTTGATTTGTCCAACATACCGAAACACTGAATAAATTCCTGATGTGTTAGAAAGGCCTGAACTGAAAAAGTTTTAAAGTGATATTAATTTATTACTAGCCCTTGGTTTTCATTAAACATTATTCTCTTACCTTGACGATTTACAATTTCATAATATTCGAAGTCCTTTCATTATTTCTTAGGCTTCAGTACCTCAAAAAGTCAAAAAGAACCCTTAGAGGATCAGCCGCGTGTCCGTCCGTCCGTCTGTCACAGGCACTTTTCTCAGGAACTATAAATAGAGTCTTGAAATTTTTTCCATTGTTTTTCAATTATGGCCTTTGACATCTATAACAGATCATTTAAGCAGCTTCCGAGGTACATGCTCGGTCGTGACAATACAGTCCGATCCTGGAGCAGCAGACACGTCCACACGCATGACACACATGTTATGTCGCTGCTGATGCTGGTGGTGCGTGCGGACTGACGTCTTATATGAAAAAAATACTGCCTACAGAAAAGTGGAGGGATAAAATGATAAAACAAAAAAAAAGAACAACGCCGTAATAAGTAATGTAGGGTATGGTTGAGAAGGGCTCTTTATAAAGAGATTTTTTTATTTTTTTTTATTTAATTTTGATAACTGTGGAAGTTATGATCAAAAAAGTGCAAAAATTACCGTGTATATATATTTTTTTTGTTATGTTAAATGCAACTTTTCACTCCACACAATCCCTATCATTATACGGTGGTTAAGAACCCTTCGTGCGTGACTGACTCGCACTTGACTGTTTTTTATTGTTTACTAGTTGGAACTTATTATTGATTCTGAAAGGCTTAAAATCTCAAAATACACGAAAACATTATTTGTACAATTGTTAAGTATAGCAAATAATTAAAATATTATGGTTGAAGTGAATGATTTTGGGTATTTTTCTCCAGAGTCTAGAAAAATCAGATCTCACTAACTATGGCAAATGAGACCGAATTCCGAGCAGAAACGTCTTCACTACAAACTCCCTACGTCCTTAAAAATGTTGTTGCACCATACTATAAACAACAACAACAACTTATTTGAATATGAGCGTAATTTTCTATAAACCTTGACTTATTTAACATTGACCTGAGCCTTGCTTTTGGTACAAATGGGAGTAAGGTAGTGTAAGACCTTATGTTGGTATTACCTAACTTTCTATTCGCTGGTAGATTGATTCTGTCTCAAACAGGTACACAAATTTACAAAGTACAATACAACTTTTTTATTTCCGAAATACCAAAGTAAACAAAACGAAATCCTCGTCAAATTTAATAATGTAAAGACGAATTTACGAGTAAATTGAATAAAACCAATTTTTGGGTTATCCGCCACACTGTGAGAGGTATTTCGCCTCGCAAGCATCAAAAACAAACGACTCGCTCATTTGAGCACATTGTGTGGAATATTATATTATTCTTATATTCTTATAAACATCTTGTAGATTTTATCACCGTAACATACCTATATAACCTCAGTTGAAATTTCTGGAAGGATTTTGCGTTCATAACATAGTGTCACGCTTTTTCCTATACGGGGTGGCAGAGGCACAATTGGGCTTGCTTTGAGCTAGTTATTCAATACTCCATTTTACGTGACAGGAGGCTAGCCCATCGCCGCAGCTATGGTGTAATGAAGGTTTCCTCACGACGTTTTCCATCACCGTTAGAACGTCCTTATAATGTCCTTAAGATAAAATAATTATCTCATTGGTCAGGAATCGAACCTGCATCTCTTGTGTATGAAGAAAGTGTGAAACCCATTAGACTACAATTATGGCGGCATTTATTGACTTTTCAGCTCCATTAATGGCTGATCCCAATAACCTATTTCTATCCGTGATCTGCAGATTACGCGTTACATTTGACAGTTGCGCTATGGGATTTATGTCAAATTTGACACTAGCAGTATCAAATCTGCAGATTATGGATAGAAGATAGGTTATTGGGATCGGCCATAAGTAATGTAGAGAGAATAATAATCTCAAACCCGTCACATATGAAAAAAATCTAGGAATCTAAGATCCATACAAAGGTACCGAGAAAAATTCACGGTTGACCTCCAGATGTTATTGTCCACAAAAGCCATTCTTTATAAAGATAAAGAGGTGATATCGTGACGTGAGGTCAATGCCCAAAGTGTGAAAGCGATAGCTCTCACGGTCGCAAATTTATAAGCTACCTTTGCAAGCACCAAACGCAACAAATCGAAATGTACATTTTATTTTTTATTTTTAGTATAATCCACGGTGATTGACGTACCGTTTATATCGCTATATAATCATACCCACAAAATGCCGACAAACACCTTAATATCTCTTAAGACACATAACCTAGCTTCATAAATTAAAAAGTATGCATTTTAATTGGTAATATTCTGATGCGCTGTTAAATGTACTTCAATATTGCAGGCGGCGTCATTAAGCTAGCCTTTCCCGTTTAGGAGTAATTTGGTGCTATGTCACTTTTTCATTGCTCGCCAGTGTATATTTAGACAACTCGTAGTATTTAAGGTACTATTGTACTATTGTCTATTACGTACGTTGTTCATCGGCAACAGGAACATTTCACTGTATCTACAGAGTGTAACGAAAAGGTGTCGTCATATTTTATTAAGTTATTAGGAACATCATTCTGAGCAACTTTCACTACGAAGCCGATTTAATAAGAGCAACTTTTTTTTTCACTTTTCTATACAAATTAGCTGATCGCCCGATCCAAAATGTATGGAGAAGTGAAAAACAAAGTTACTCTGATCAAATCGGTTTCATGGTGAAAGTTGTTCAAAATCGTGTGATTAGCAACCCTCTAAAATACGGCTACACCTTTCTGTTATACCCTGTATATAAGCATAGATATCTTTTTCGTAAGGTAGTTTTGTTATGTTTGTTTCCTGCGGAAGTGGCAAACTGTCACCTTTGTGTCGTTTTTGTGAACAGAATGTGTACTGTTACCTCTTTACAGTTGAAAAGTTAGTTAAAAGACCTTGAAGGGAACCAACATACAAAATCGCAAATAGTCATTTTCTGCCTTTAAAACAGTTAATAAATGACGTAATTAAAAAAACTAAAAAACCCGTCTGAGATACACTAAAAAGCAAAAAAAAGCTTGCGATAAAGCTTGTGATTTATTATGCACAGTGTTAAATAAAATAAAGTATAAATGCAAGCGGAACCAATTGAATTAGATTTAATAGGACTTGCCTGCATCTAAATTTCATTTAATTTAACTCTACTGTTTAATATAACTGTACTGTTATATAGCTTGCTTGTTTTGTGCTTTTTAGGGTTCCGTACCAGAAGGGTGCCAAACGGGACTAAAGTCCAGACGTATTAGAATACTAAGCCTCCGCTGTTCGTCTGTCCGTCTGTCTGTCCGTCCGTCAGCGGGCTATATCATACGAACCGTAATAAATAGGTAAAGAGTTGAAATTTTCACATAACGTGTATTTCTGATGCTACTACAGCAAAAAAATAATGAACTTCTCGAGATTTTATAAATTAAAGGAGGTCCCCGTACAAGAGGCGTGCTTTAACACCCCCCGCGATATCAATAAATTAAAAATAAAAAATATTTTTTTAGAACAACCTTTATTTTATTTTATCCTATTTAAATAAAAAGTTTTTCTAAAAAATGGTGTTTTACTTTTAATTTATTTTTACATTTTCGTATTTATGAAGCTATTATTAAAAATAAAATCTAGGACCAGCGTAATTGTCAAGACGAATCAAACTAGCCGAAGCTCGATAGAGTTGCGTCATTTTATTATAGAGTTCCCATGGCCATCTTCCGGCTCCATCATGAGATCAGCTCCACACCATAACAATATTGTAAATGACCAAAGTACTGGTCAAGACGAATCAAATGGACCGAAACTCGATGTGGTTTCATTGTTTAATTACATAGTTCCTATGGCTTATCTTCCGGTACCATCGTCAGATCAGCTCCAAGCCATAAAAATATTGTATATGACCAAAATACTTATCAAGACAAATCAAACGAACTCAAACTCGATGGGGTTGCGTCGTTTAATTACAGAGTTCCTATTATCAGCACCATGTCATGATTATTTTTATAAAACCAAAGGACTCAAACGCGCCCAAACGCGATATGGTTGTGTCGTTTTATTACAGAGGTGCCATTGCCACCTTCCGGCTCCATCATCAGATCAGCTCAAGGTTATTAAAATATCGTATCTCATACGATTTACATATGTATGTAAAATTTCACCTCAATCGGAAACCGGGAAGTGGGTCATATATTACTTGCAAGATTGACAGGTGAAACTAAATAAAATATTTATAAAAAACATATCCTGATTAAAATATGATCGTAGATGTTTGTAGGGCATATTGGTATGATTTGGGTTGCTCAATCTTTAAGTTCTGGTTCAAATCCAGATTCGGGTATAATATTATTTTGTTTTTGTTTTTGTTTTTAGTGCTCAAGTTTTCTTGTACGAAACCCTTCGTGTTTGAGTCCGACCCGCAATTGAGGGAGTGTTTGTGTAACGTCATTTATTTCCTGCTTTTTAGTATAAAATTACAAAAGATATTTTAATGCTTAGTTAAAATCTGAGGTAAAACACCTCTTAATACATACAGGTCAAACACATATCCCTCCTCTTTCCCGCTTCGCTGTAGTCGGGTAAAAACAGGAACACATAATGAATTTATGTCAATTACATTAATCTCTGGAATAAAGAAACACAAAAAACAAAAACAATAAAACGTAATGAGGTTGGATAGCCTCGAAATTTGTCTGTGTTTTTCTCGGCGTAAACCTAAAAGTCATTATTTTATTTATTTAATAAAATTTAAAACAATGTTACTTAGTAACAAAGAGTGATAACAAGCCTTGCACGGTTTGTCTAGGCATTAGAGATTATGTATGACACATTAAGATCATATAAATGAATAATGTTCATCAAATTGTTAAATTAATTGCCAATTAGATTCGGAGACGGATTCATTAAATATTTAATCTTTTGAATTGACGACCCGAATTGCCGAGTCGGCAGTGACCCTGCCTACGAAGCCAAGGGTCCCGGGTTCGAGTCCCGGTGGGGGCAAATATTTGTTTGATGAGAACGGATGTTTGTACCCTAGTCATGGTTGTTTATCTATCTAAGCATAATTTATATCTATATAAGTATGTGTATCGTTGTCTGGTACCCAAGATACAGGGAATACTAGTTTGGAGCTAGATCAATGTGTGTAAATGGTGTCCAAGGTATTATTATATTATATTATTTCTAATAAATTCAGATATTGTTACAAATTTAAATATCAGTTTTATTTATTTTAATTACGGTGCATATTACAGCGCAAAACCGAGCTATGAACCATACAAAGTATTCATCACATACACCTCACGTATCTCTCAGGTTGGGGATATCGAACTAACTTTCTAACTCAATAATCGTTTAGCAAATGAATCTCTCGCGGGTACGTAAAATTTAAGGCACACCGAAGCTGAAAAGTTGCCCAACAAAAGGGTCTCCGAAGCGTGAATGTCTTCGGAACTTATTGAACGAACTTCATATGACATATCGTACAAATATTTAACTAGGTACCTTCAATAGAAAATTGATATTTCGCACCCTTCCAGGAAAAGCATCTTACATTTTTTTCTTGAGAAGGCACCACAATAGACACTTGAATGCTGAGTCAAAGTGCTTCCCGTAATTCGTCCTACCTACTGTTTTGCTTTTCCGTACTTGCGAATTCTCAGGACACTCTCAGATGGGAAAACGTCGTTTGCCAAGCACCATAGCCTCCGCTAGTAAACATTCCCCCCTGCAAACAAAAGACGGTTGGGAGCTTAATTTGTACCCATCATACCAAGCAAGTTGTACCAAGGAAACGTAGGTTAAGGTTAAGACTCAGAGTGCTTTTATTCGGCTTCGTTGCTCTGAATAATTTATTTAGAAGTACCTACTTCCGCCAGTTCGGAAGGGTATCATTTATGTTAAGGTGCCGCGCCGTCTGCTTCGCAAATAAATTCATCATTATCATTAACATTCTTCAACCTATCCGTAGAGCCATTTTCGTAAAGCCAACTTATCTACTTTCAAACTTAAATTAAGGCTTGCTTGTTCGTATATATTTTTATTCCAACAATTCCAATAAAAACATAATTTGTAGCTGGAACGGCGCGCGATTGATCGACTGTATTGCCACTGATTGACAACATTTGCGGTGTTGCGGTCGATGTTGTGCTTCCTATGCATATAGGATCACTCCTATTGAGAGAAACTCTCTTGAAATTTACAATAAGTGTATAGAATCCACAAAACTTTTGGCAACAAAAAGAGGAAGTTTTGCGGATTCACTGGCAACCAACGTAACAAATTCAACACAGTAAAAATTACAAAAACAATGGCCACTTAAAAAGGGTTTTTCACACACTTAAAGACCGCCATCTAGTCAGAAGTATGTTGACTAAAGACTTTGTTTACTGGAGTTCTTGTATGTTGCTATAGTGAGGCTGACAATCGAGAGGTCGCGGGTACGAATCCCGGATGTGGAAGAAAATTAAAAATAGTTCTTGGATGATTATTATTTGTGACGTCGCTGTTTCTCATTCCTGCGATACAGGGCATTGTCTGTGTTGCAGTAAATACAGTCAATAAAGTAACTAACTAACAGCAATAAACAAAGGAGAGCACCGATCCATCTTGACTTGAAAAGAGAACATTGGATGCGTAATTTTTGTGCAGCATAATCACCAACTGTTTCTACGTATTCTTAAAAATAAGCCATCCCTATAAAAAGTTGTAATTAGATATTTTTATTCTTCTCCCACAGTGATCCAATGCAGAGAAGTGACAAAAAATGACGATTGCTAAGTATATGTAAATATCTACAGTAATAAAGACATTTGGAATTTGAATTTAAATTAATTAGCGACCAAACTTTGGGGAATGACAGATCCCATTACTAAGAAATTGTTTCCTAAAAATCCTACGGTCTAAACCTAAAAAATATTCGGCTCATCCAAAGAAACTTGTAATCAGCAGATTAGGTCAATTATACTGAGGATCAATAAAAAAGGCAAGTATTTAATCGCACATCAAAAATACTGATTTGCACAGCAAAAAAGGATGAAAACAAACACTTTTTATGTTAAATATTTAATGAGTACTTAAGTTTATGTTTTAAGTATTTTTTGTTGTTGTTACATGTTGAACCTTACACAAAGGATAAAGGGGGCTTCGCTTCGTTCACCACCTTTACCCTTAACCTAAGCTACCGCAGTATTTTACCCTTATATTTTCTGAGCAAATCAGTATTTTTAACGTGCAGTTTAATATTTCCCGAAAAAAAATAATCATTTGCGACCATATGCTACTTTGGAAAAGTTGTCCATAATGTTCTGTCATTCCCCAGGTCAGTTAATGAAAAGTTACCCTGTATACCCAGAGATAGATCAGTCAATCGTTACGACTTAAACAAATTGACTGAAATACCGCAAGACGCCGTGAATCGTGATAGCAACGAAAGTTGAAGGGTAAGCAGGAGGCGGGGGTCGGGGGTACGGTACAAAGATTAAGTAAGCCCTTCACCTCCCGTAATGCCTACCTAATAAATCTGGTAAGGCATAGATAAGCTATGGACAGGTGGATGGGTTTTAACGTTTCAATTAGGTTGGTGTTTAATGGCACTGAAGACGAAACCAAATAAGTTTACGTTGTCCTAATCCTGATCAAAGGCCTTCCCATCTTTTCTTAAAAATACTTTGATGAAATAAAGAAAATGTAGCCCCCTACAGATTAGACGCAAGTATAGAGGGTGTAATTATATGGAGGCAGAGCGTCTTATATACTGTAGAAGGAAGAATTCATTTTGTTTTTAGGAACAATTTGAACTGCATTCAAAGATTTTTAAGAAATTGCTCGTATTAACCCCGGTTCGGTAAAATCGAACCCGCAAAATGTGGAAAAAAAACCCTGTGATTTTACGATATCGATCGAAAGGCTGCATCATAAAGCTACATACACTGAGTTACATAAACAATATTTACACGATAAATCCGACCTTAAAATGCTAATGGCCTAATGTCAAGTGCACAAGTGCATTTGAACCATTATGAACATCTGAGTATACAGAAAATATGCCATGTTTCAGCAAAAAACAATGATAGAAGCGTAGACAGGCAAATATCGTTTTGCGCGGCTTTTAAAATTTAAAGACAGATCCTGTAACTAGCTTATAGCAACTTAAAGAAAAGGAAAACCATGTGTATGTACACATGTCAATAGATCGACAAAACAATATTTTTATGACTTCGAGCTAATCTGATGATGGAGCCAAAAGGTGGCCCTGGGAACTCAGTAACAAAACGACGCAACCCCATTAAGTTTGTGCTCGTTTTATTCATCTTGACAGGTACTTATTGGTCCTACCCAATATTCAGGGTCTGATAATGATTTTAATGGAGCCGATTCGTTCTGATAACAACACTGTCAAGACGAATCACAATCGAAAAATCTTGACAAGTAAAGTAAGTGTCAATTGAATAAAAGCCTGTTTTTTTTAGACCTGGACGTTGTTCTGGAATATGCAGCAGGGACTACTATACCCAATGAGACACCGTGAATGGCCTTGCCGGACCTGGATATAGCTGTCAGTAGATGATGTATACACCTTAGTTGAAAATATTGTATTTTCACAGCATTGTGGTGGCTCGTTTTTGCAACTTCTAAAAATTCTCATCTTTTAAAAATTGTCATATAACCTCATTTGAAATAAATAAACACCTTAATTTTGTGTTCTTCTAGTAAAAATACATAGAGTCGTTTTAATTACCAATTCTAAATGAGCCCCAATTGTAACGATGAAACGCCATTCATTTATTTTCTTATCATAAATACTTCTTGTTTACATTTAAATCTCACTAACAGTTAGATTTGAATGGAGATTTTAGTCTAACAGACGACCTGTTAGCAATGACGCTTTAAATGAAATGAGGAGGTTAAGAATCATTTAGATACAATAACAATTAAAATTAAAATAATAAAAAACTTTTTTGTATCTAAACGCTCTAAAAAGAAGAAAATAAACATTAAACTAAGGAAAAAACCTTTAAATTATAACACAACACAATTTATATGATATTAAATATTTTATTTATTTATTTATTTATTTATTATATTAGGTACACAAAACAGCACTAGAGATAATACATCAAATTACAGCAACAAAACAAGTACAAAAGGGGCTGTCTCCAGCGCCAAAAGTATGTGTACACAGCATGGTGTGAGGTAAATCTAGAACTAACTAAACAAAAACTACATACAATGGAAAGATTACCTTAACTATTGGAAAAACTTAATTTATTTTTCTACACTTAAGAGATGAAATCGAACTAAAAAAACTAAATAAAAAACAATTTAAAAACATAAATAAATGATGATCGATATCTGGTACAATCAATGATTTATCATACCTGCTTAAGGATTTTGCGCATTTTATATTTAAAGCAAGGCAACGAGACGTGGTAGATGTCAGGAACATCATCTTCGGTGGCCACAACTTCATTGTAGCGACGACACATTCGAAGCATGGGGTTATTGGCGCTGATGTTCGACCTGCATGTTGGGATGAAGAAAGGACGCGGTATTCTGACTGACCTGCTTGGTACTTGAAAGTTGATTTCTGAGAGAGTAGAAGTTACTATTGCTCCATTTATTATTTTATGAAGATGGATCAGATCCTGGAGTCTACGACGCGACTCTAAGGATTCCAGTGAGAAACGTTCGCATCTTTTATCGTAAGACTTGACCGCGCGACGAAGACCGAGACGCGCGCAGAGCATGCGTAGGAAGCGCTTCTGGACTGACTCAAAATGATCGATGTGGGTTTTGTAAAATGGTGACCAAATGACAGACGAATATTCCAATCTGGAGCGGACAAGGGCATTATACAACAGAATGAGACTCTCTGATTTCTTAAAGGACTTAGTTACTCTTGAAATGAATCCAAGAAGTTGGTTACATTTTTTTACTAGGGCTGAGCAGTGTTGATTAAGACTTAGTTTGTCGTCGAAAATAACGCCTAAGTCACGGGCTTCGTGTTTTCTTTGCAGCGTTACATCCCCTATGGTATAATCGGACAGGACAGGATTGTGGTTACGGGTCATCTTAATTACGAAGCACTTGTCAGCAGTCAAAAACATGCGGTTGTCTGCGCACCAGTGGGACAGTGTGTTCAAGTCTTCCTGAAGGGTTGTGCAGTCGCGTTGTGTACGGACACGTGTAAAGACTTTGAGGTCGTCAGCGTATAACAAGCAAGGACTATTGAATTTTATCACCAGGTCATTGATAAAAATTATGAAGAATAAAGGTCCTAGTAGAGATCCTTGCGGAATACCAGAGGGGATTCCAGCTGGAGACGATAAGTGCCCTTTCAGCGCTATTATTTGGCTACGGTTTTTGATATATGATTCCACCCAGCGCAGAAAGTTTCCGTGCACCCCATATAGTGATAGTTTGCAACAAAGAATACGATGGTTTACTTTATCAAAAGCTTTACGAAAATCTGTGTAGATTGTGTCCACTTGGCAGTGGTCGTTGAACGCCGTACACAGGTAGTTTGTGTACTCGAGCAGATTGGAGACAGTTGATTTTCCCTTGACAAAGCCGTGCTGCTCAGGTACAATACGTGGCTTGACATGGCTATAGAGCACATCGAAGACGAACGACTCAAGCACCTTAGCGAAGCATGATAATATGCTGATGGGGCGATAGTTACCACAATTGCTAATATCACCCGATTTATGGATAGGCACAACATACGCCAATTTCCAATTATTTGGAAAAGTGCTCGTGCTGAACGACTTGTTGAAGATGATCGTAAGAGGTATAGATAGAGCACCGGCACATGATTGAATGAAGTAGGGGGGAATCCCGTCAGGACCAGCTCCCTTATTGACATTTACAGTCAGCAACTTTCTACGAACTGCATCTTGAGGTATAGTCATATTGGCTAGGGTATTGTTACATTCACCGACGTTGGTTAAGTCTTCACAGTCACCATCGTGATCGATGTCGTCCTTCTCTTATCTATACACGTATCATAAACCCTCTTTACTGCGTACAAAAACCGCACGTTACGATCAGCATAATGTTAAACTACTTGGTAAAAACTCATTTCTTACATTCAAATTTCGAACGCCGACGCCCGCCTGCGTGCCGCTCTTAGTTTGTCTGTGAAGTTGGTACTGACATTCAAATTTCGAACGCCGACGCCCGCCTGCGTGAAGTTGATACTACAGAACAAGCTAAACAACTGCAGAGCCACAATGCCGGTCGAACATGCGGTTCGTCAACACATCAAAGAGAGCTTATGATATGTGTGTAGATAAACTAGTGTATGTAACTGTACATTATTAGGCATTAAGGTAATGGCACCAATAGTTGACACATTAACGAAGAAAAGAGCTACATATCGTCCCATTTTTTTTATTTATTCATATTTTTTTTAAAAGTCAATGGCACTCATTGCACGACCTCTTAAATTATATATTAAAAGAAACAAAAACTGAAATATCTCTCTTGAACTTATCAAAAACAATCTATTTTTGTACCTCAAATTATGCACCCTAGGTTGACACATGCAAAAACAAAATTAACCAATACTTGACACATACAACACCAATAATTGACACGACTTTTCAATCTTCAGAATCTTCCAAACACCTCGTACAAATGTAATCATAATGGTTATAGCCATCAGTGCAGCTACAACAGACCATTTTTTTACATGCCATGCATTTTTGAGCTGATGCCCTGTTGTCAATAAGTATCCTGCATAGGTTACAGGAAGGACTGACATCAGATTTAGTATCGTTTTCATTGTATTTTTCTTTATTTCTATAATATTTCCTGTTTTCTGTTAGTGAATCCTCAATGTCACTTTCTTCTAGGTTGGATTCAATATCCTCAATACTGTTTCCTGAATCTCTCCACTCTTCATTATCATCAGTGCTTGTATCAATGTCTTGTACAGTCTTTTTAATGCATTTTTTCTTAGGTTTCGGTTTCTTACTAAGAATCTTGTTCTTTTTCAACTCTTCTTTTAATTCCTTCTTCCTTTTTCTTTCGTCAGCTTTTCTTTTCTTGTCTTCAATTATTTCCATTTTCTTATTCTCTTTATCTTCATGGTATTTTTGCCACAGGTCTGATGTTATAACAGCTGGGATTTTTTCCCTTAGTCTTTTTTTTGTCGTTGGTTTTTGTTCAGGCCAATAAAATACTTTTTTGAAGGGACTGGGTACTTTCATTGACGTTTTAGTGTTTAATATAAGGCTTACAGGACCTTCTTTGCAACTCCAGCTATTTGATTATTCTATTCGGACCCTAAATCATTTATTTGTGATAGACCAGCATTTGATGATCCAGTTACTGCGACTGTGGTCATAGGTTCTTTTGATTGTGAAGTTGCAACTCTGGGCGTAGATTCTTGTGACTTTGAAGCTGTAGTTATGTCATCTTGCGACTTTGATAAAATACCAACTGTGGGAGCTTTAATATTAGTGGGCGGTATTGGATTTCCTGCCACTTCTTTTGCTGTATCCTGGCTCAAACAAATGATTCTTTTGTAAAACATAAAAAATGACTTGTCTTCAGGATTTTCCACACCGGTTTCACTGTTTCTGAACTCTGAAAGCTTTTTTTCATCCATATATTTTTCCATGAAAGCAATTCCGTGTTGTAACTCTTCCAGTAAACTTTCCTTCACGGTCGTATCCTGTTTTGACGGTTTCTCCTTACATTGTACAGCAGCTGGATTCCATGGAACAAGCCCGCATTTACGAAATCCATTCCTCAGAATCGAAGGATGAAATGACTTTAGAATCACTTTGTTTAGCAGAGGGCAAAAGTTTATTTTTTTGAGTATTGGTGTATCAAGGTTTTCTACGCGCCACTCATGTACGGCATCCTTCCACGTTGATTTCAGCGAATGAAAAAGAGCAACGTCCATAGGCTGTATTAAGTGGGTAGCGTTTGGATACAGAGCAACCATTATGATTCCGTTTTGAGAGCAGAATTTGCTTACATGTAAGGTTAGATGCGAAGTGTGTCCATCTATAAACAATACAACTGGCTTAGGTATGTTGTGTTTTTCTAGCCAAGGGTTAAATATATTGGTCATAAATTCGTAGAACAACTCTCCAGTCATCCATCCACTTTCAGATCGACCTAGACCCCACGAAGCCGGTACGCTGAGACTCAGTTCTTTAGGGATTCTCTCATATCTAAATACTACAACTGGCTCTAAGATTTCCCCATCGGCATTTCCGGTAAACAATACGGTCAAGCATTCCTTTTCATCTGGATTCACTTGCTGATAAATGGTTTTATCACCTCTTTCTGCCAGAACTTTGCCGCCTTTCGGGTTTAAAAAGAATGCAGTTTCGTCGGCATTAAACACGCGCCTGGGATCTTGTAGGATATCAGTGAACCCATTAGCTTCAAAGTAAGATAACACTTCATGAAACCACTTGTCTAATTGCACCTTAGTTACTGATGCTCTCGTTGAAGTCAAATTTTGACAAACTCTTGAACTTATATCTGGGTGTCGTTTTAAAAAGCTGTCGTACCACTTTCTACCAGGTCGTCCATCAGTAAATGGCGTTTCTAATTTCAGTTCCATGACCAACTTTTGAACGCTACTAAGTAATTGATCTTTAGTGACAGGGAACCCTGCTTTAGCCACGTCTTTAATCCACTGTACTTGCGTAGCTTCATATAATGTAGGAAGGTATGAATTTCGGCCCATTTTTCTCTCCTTAGGCGATTTTCCTCTCACTTTATAAAGAAGAGTAACTCGTGGAACCTGGTGTTTTTTAGCAGATGCGGCTACGGGAAGACCTCGCTCAACATCAGATATAGCCGCTGCCATGGCTGCTTCGGAATATTGGAACATTTTTCCTTTCACTGGAGGCATTTTTCTTCAGTAGGTGCACTTTTCTGTTCTGCAAAACCAATAGTTGACACAATGAATTAACCTAACAGTTGATACTGTCTACTTTTGGAAAAACGGGTCAAAACATACTCGTATCTTTACAAAACTATTGTTATTAAAACTTGATAAGTACAAAGCTACCTTTAAACGATAAATAAAAGCAGAAATTGCTCAGCGCCAAAACTTGACAGGGTTGTCAAGTATTGAATATAAACCATTTTTTTTGTTCTAATACTTGACACCGTTAATAAACATAAAATACAAACGAAACTCATATGCATTCTTTTAAGCAAAAACACGCATTACTGGTGACTCGATATATGTTATATTTATGGACACAATCCAACAAAAGTAACTGTTAGAACTAACCTTTGAACTAAGAGCGTTCTTATCCGCTTTGCTAAGAAAACACGACCACAGAGAAGCGCGTCGTCACTTGTTTGAGAAATAAATTCGCCATTTTGAACTGCTTTATCGAAAGCGCTTGATTTTTGTTTCGTGACAAGAGATGGCGCTGGCAGTACGTACTAAAATTATTCTAGGGGAATCAAGCGAAAAACATCCTTAAATTTAGCTGCAGTAGGTCGAACTGTCAACTATTGGGACACTGTCAACCTTTGGTACAATTACAATAAAACTCTCGAGTGATATTATTATGAAACTCGCCTTCGGCTCGTTTCATAAACCCACTCTCGAGTATTAATGCCCTCCATTATGTAGCAGTCACATAAACTACTATAACGGGATTTTCTTGCGTAGATAAATACGTATGTAACTTATTTTTGAAATAAGTAAACCAAAGAAGTAAAAAGTATGTCTTTAAAAAAAAGGTAAATATATACATGTAAATCTCGCAACAAGCTTTTACATCATATAAACGATGTGACGCAAAGTGATAGTCCTATTTATTATCGTCTTTTTAAAGCATTGAAATAAAACCGTTTTTTTAAATTGTTTTTATAGTTAATTTATAACCAGTCTAAAGGCTGTTTGTGTTCCTGTACATGTTTTTTTTATTTCATGTCGAATTTCATTTTATTCCCTTCATTTGAGATGTTTCTTACATAAAACTTATCTTTTTAAGCCTTTCGATCCTTATCGTAAAATTACGGAGTTATTTTACTCCACAATTCGCGGGTCCTTTTCCTGGTAAACAAAGGCAATGTTTTTAAATGCAGTTCCAATTGCTTTTAAAAACAAAAGTTTTTTTTTTTTTCGGAAAAATTATATTTTTTTAATATTTTGGGTTATTTTCCTCCATGTTGCATAGCCGTGAGACACCCCGATAAAAATAAATGTGACGGACCCAAAGTATCAACCCATAATCTTGTTTCCTATCAAGCTTTACCTAAAAAGTATTTTCTTTTAAAACTCTTTACAGATAGAAGTTTACGTAGGCGAAACAGATTTTATATTTTAATTGAACAGAATATTACATAATCTAGCTAGGATACCAGCTGGTCTCATATACAAAATGTACTAAAAGCTCTATTATGTATTTGTTTGACTTTGTTTGCTTACTGTAAATTTGTTTTGAAATAAAATATATTTGATTTGATTTTGATTGATTGATGAACCGTTATCGTTAGAGATCGAAATTTTCACAGAATGTCTATTTCTGTTGCGATCTTCAGCAATCAAAGTGTTACGGAACCCTTAGTGTGCGATTCCAACTCGCACTTGATAGTTTTTAAGTTTGGTTTTAGGGATTCGTACCCGTAGGGTGCCACAGTACCATGTTACTAAGCCTCCGCTGTCCGTCCGTCTGTCCGTCAGCGCACTCAAACTGATTAAGCGTTATAGGGTAAAGAGTTAAAATTTCCACAGAGTGTGTCGCTTAACAACAAATAATTAATTACACACGTGTTTATAGAATGAAAGGGTTCCCCCTACAAGAGATTATTTTTATCGCCTTTTTGTTTTGTTCGTTCATTCATCGGGTGACTGAACGCGGATGCGAAGATCTTAAAGGAAAAATCTTAAATATCGGATTTTGACCTTTGTGCTCAGTTGTATATAAGCCAGTTACAAATAATAATAGCCCTTTCGCATTATAATAAACATTACATTTTATTTGCTCCAGATTTTATGGTATTTGTGTAAATATGTACCTCAATTTCTGCCTACTTCTGGTCATGCAATGACAATAACACTTTTTTATTATGATTTACGGCCCTGGAAGCTAGTCCTATTTTAATTATTTGAGTTAGTTCTTAAACTATAGGATATACTGTAATGACTTAAAAATATAGAGTACCCAAAGAGGTTGAACGACAACGGATTTTCTTTATTGATACATAATTTATGGGGGAAAGGTATGTCAGTACTATCTATGCATACGACAGACGTATTTTTTAACTGTCAAAGACGATATTACGTTTGACTCAAATTTAAATTCTAATTCTATTCCCAATTTCTTTCCAGTCGTCTGTGGTTGTCCCGGTCCGGGACAAGTCAGGCAAGTGCCTATCTGTGAAAGCTGAATGTTTGTACCGGACCGGGACAAAGAAATTAGGTTCAATTTTGCTTCCGTTGCAGCATTCAAGTTAACCCTATCTCTTTCTAACCTATTCAAATTGTACGAGAAAGAACAGGCTATCTAATGAATGGTTGGTTTGATACTCTGTCTATCTGCCTAGTGCCTATCTGTGAAAGCTGAATGTTTGTCCCGGACCGGGACAAAGAAATTAGGTTCAATTTTGCTTCCGTTGCAGCATTCACGTTAACCCTATCTCTTTCTAACCTATTCAAATTGTACGAGAAAGAACAGGCTATCTAATGAATGGTTGATTTGGCCTAAATCTTGCTTTATTTTAAAAATAATACAGAAATAAGTACAACTCAGGGAGCTTCATACTATGTTACACCTATTAGCTGTTATCAAACGGAACTATTAGGCGTTGTGGAAAGGAAAAAGGGTAAAGAATTATATCAGGAATGTTATTCTAATAAGAATTATCCTTAATTCTAACAAGAATAGGAGAATTTCAACAAAAACTAAACATCGGCGCTCAAAAGTCATCGAACTGTGTGGTGGGCCTGTCCGGGACACACAGATGACGCGAATTTTACAAAATGGCCGCCACTTACGAGTGCTGTAGATATTTAATACATAGTACATGTACTTAGCAAACATTATTTTGTCTTTTCTAAACATTGGACCACTGTGGGAGGAGAACAGCGAAGTAACTCCCACAGATTTAAAAAAATGTTTAACTTATACATTTCTTACAATATTAATTATTTCAAACAATAAGCAGGAATAAATAATTAAAAAAATATTTATGGCGAGTTCTGTGTGGAGTTAGATTAACCCCGTACAGTCCCGTCAGTTAAGTAACCGTATCCCTTTATAGACAAAGTCTTTTTACATGGTTTTTAATTGCTTAAATGGCAATTTCAAAATCTCCAGAGGTATCTTGCTGTAGCAGAGAATTGACCATTGAAAGAATTGCTAACTTTCGCGAGTCTAAACCGGGGCGCAACTAATCTGTGATTATTTCTTAGGTTAACATTACAGGTATCGCTAAATTTCGAAAAAAATGTTCTTGTGTACATAATAATATGCCGTAACTATATCGTAGAATTGGCTACATCATGATATCGTCAACAATGGTTAAATTAGATCTTTCATTGAACAAATAAATATATTGGGGAAAAACACTCCGGTAGCTTAGGTAAATATTAACGTTCCCGTTACCACGTGAAGTCGTCTAAAAATGGCCAAGTTCAAGTGGAACACAAAGAAGATTTTGTAACAATTAACATTTAAAATCCTGATTGATCACCAAAGCAACTCCGTAAACGTCTAAAGAAACACGTATTTTTTTCTTTTCTTTACTTTTAATTTCGTAATTGTCAAAGTCAAAGTCAAAGATATTTATTTGCAAATATAGGTGCTTATGATGTTAGGTACAATTTGTGAACTTAACTATATTTTATCCTATAAGGATGTGCAAATATTATGGAAAATACAAATATAAAATAGAAATATGAAAAAGCCACATCGAGAGATCAGTTAATAGTTACAATTATAATGTCTATTGATGATGTATTTCAATTTAAAATAGGCAAAAAAGAATGAAAATAATGTTTACGGAATGTCAAATTATACAATAATACAAATGTCAAATTAGATTAAGCAAGTCCTATAAAATAATAAAATTACACGTAATAGCAGTTGTTGTCCATATAAGATGTCAATTGCATGTTTTCCATTTGTCCTGTAAAAACTCTGTGACACTGTAATATGCTTTTTCGATCAATAATTTAAACAAAGCATTCTTCAATGCCTGTATATTGTCTAACCTTCTTATTGTATCCGGAAGGGCATTATAGATTATCGGAGCCATTCCAAATATGTTTCTTCTTGTGAGGGAGCTCTTACATTTTGCAACGCCTATTTTGTCGGCATATCGAATGCTATTCATTTTTCTAAACAACCCTAAATTTATTTTTACAAATTTGACTATTTCAAAAATGTAGAGACAAGGCAGTGTTAAAATTTTCAATTTAATGAAGTGAGGCTTACACTTATCTGTTTGTTTTAGTTTGCACAGAGCTCTAACACACTTTTTCTGGGCTTTAAATGCTATTCCTTTATCTGTTGAGTTACCCCAAAATATTACACCATATCTGAATATTGATCCTGCATAGGCGTGGTATGCAGCTAGAGCAGCCTATTGGTTTGTGACCTTTGAAAGTCTGTATAGTGCATAAGAGCATTGCGCCAATCTTTTGCAAACGCTGTAAACTTGCTCTTTCCATGAAAGATTATTGTCAATTTGCAGACCTAGAAAATTGGTGACTTTTGCTTCGTCTATGGTTTTGTACCCCTTCCCTGTAGTATCCCTTCCCTTCCCTACCACTTTACTACCTACCTGCTTCATAGGTCAACAAGTTTTTGATGTTCATGCAATCTTACTCCCCCCCACGTCCCTTAACCTTATTGTATTAAAATTCTATATTAAATTTCCCTTTAATCCACTATTTTCCAGATTAATTTTAATACATGTTCATTACAGAATAAAATAGAATTACCACGAAGATAAACATAAATGAAAGACCTGGCTAATATATTCACATTAGCCAGGTCGTTCATTTCTGTATATATTCGTCTCCATCTATGTCCACCCTCATATGTCTTAGTCATTTACACGTTCCATAATATTTTTTAAATACACACGTATCATAAACCCTCTTTATTGCGTACAAATACCGCACGTTAAGACCAGCATAATGTAAAACTATTTGGTAAAAACTCATTCCTTATCTGAAAATTTGTACATTATAACCATAATGAACAAAAATTTGTCAAATTATGACATTCAAATTTCGAACGCCGACGCCCGCCTGCGTGCCGCCCCTAGTTTGTCTGTGAAGTTGGTACGACAGAACAAGCTAAACAACTGCAGAGCAATGATCAATGCCACAATGCCGGTCAAACATGCGGTTCCTGAACACATTAAAGAGAGATTATGATATGTGTGTAGATAAACTAGTGTATGTAACTGTACATAATTAGGCATTAAAACTCTCGAGTGATATTATTATGAAACTCGCCTTCGGCTCGTTTCATAAACCCACTCTCGAGTATTAATGCCCTCCATTATGTAGCAGTCACATAAACTACTATTGTAATCAGAATTGGAGATAATTGGCCACCCATTTCAAAACATAAAACCAGTGAGTCTATAAATAGGCAGGAGGTGTTTCCGCCGAGCTGGTTTCTCAGCTAGCCAGCTTAGTACGGCTCACTCTCAAAACGAAACTCGGGAAAATCCGGCTTAAGGTGGAAATGTAAAATTCACAAGATAATTCTTAATTTCAGTTCAGGCAGCGCCATTCCGGCTTAGCGGTAGCGGGTGATTCTAGAACTTTATTACCAACAGTCTGTCCCCAGGTGCTCCCTTATGGTTCTAATTTATTATCTTTCTTTCACAATTTTACGGAGAAGGGGGCGAAAATTTTCACGTCATCACTTTCGGGCCACTGGAATTTTTACGCTTTATTAGAATAGCCTTATTATGGAACCATTACATTCGAATGCGCTATAAAAGAAATGTGACGTTAGTTGCTTTTAATGCGCTTCTGCTGTGAAAAATAAAAAGAAAAACTCGAATACACGGAGGAGTCTTTTGAGAGAGTCTCACGGGGATTTTCACCAAATTTCCGGTATTCGTACGTTTTACTCATTGGGTTTGCTTTCGGTTCCGCTTTGCACTGGTTCACTCGATTACTCCGGATCATGGGTGGAAAAAAATGTGTGTACGAGCAGAACTCGTCCTTTCAGAATGAAAATACGAGACTCAGAGGAGAACAAAGTATTGTATGTTTGTTGACTGTTACAAATTATAAGCTCTCTACGACGTGTTCAGGAACCGCATGTTGCGACCGTCGTTGCGGCATTGACATTTAATTTCGAATACAACGTAAACTGATATTAGAATTTAGGTCAAATCAAATTACATGATTTTTCAGAGATGTCCGAAATATAAATGTAATAAGAACATCGAATTGGATGTTATTATGAAGCAATAAAATCACTTTCACAGATAATAAATGTGTTCTAACAAATAAGTTTGTTTTTAAACTAGTGTCCTTTGCTGTTTTTGAACGCATTATAGAGGGTTGATTATATGTGTGTGGATAAAATTGTTAAACGGTTTAGCTTTTTTTAAATCTTTTATTTAACTTGCAATGTATATGTACACTGACGAGCAATGAAAAAGTTCCACCCACAAAATGCCGACAAACACCCATCAAATTTTTTAAAACATTTGATTTAAAATTTTAACACAATATTAACGTTTTTAATTGGTAATATTCTGATGCGCTGTTAAATGTACTTCAATATCGCTGACGGCGTCATTAAGCTAGCCTTTCCCGTTTAGGAGTAATTTGGTGCTATGTCACTGGAACTTTTTCATTGCTCGTCAGTGTATATGTTTGTTCGGGTGGAGTCTTTCGGGTCAAATTTGAGATTTCCGATTGAGCTGAAATTTTGCATGCATATATAAATTGGATAACAACACAATATTTTGATAAAACGGAGCCGATCTGATGATGGAGCCAGAAAGCGGCCAAGGGAACTCTGCACAAAACGACGCAACCCTATCGAGTTTGAGCTCATTTGATTCGTCTTGACAAGTAGGAACTCTGGTTCTATTATTTTTTTAAGTTACGTCTTCAGAGTTTCCCTAATCCCTCACAGCGTTGTGATGGCATGGCATACCAATTTCATTAATTTTCACCCGATTTCATTATGTGATATCTCTAACAATTGCTCTTCATAGCCCCATTCTAATGCTTTAAGAGTCAAATCACTAGAAGGTCTCCTTATTGAAGACCTATACTGTCTAAACTAACGGAAAATGACCAGTGAACAATCGCGCTAATGAAATGAACGGACTCAGAATCATTAAGATACAATAACATAGCAATAACTAAAAAAAAGAAAATAAACTAAACGTAAAAAAACATTTAAAAAAAGGTTTTATTAAACGCTCTAAAAAGAAAAATAAATACTTGAAATAGAATCAAACCTATCAAATAATTACATCACACAATTTATTATAATAAAAGCTTGCTGCGAGATTTACTTATGCAGATGTACTTACCTAACTCTTTTACAGAATGTGTTATTGAATTGATAGAAGATTCTTGTTATATTGAGTTGACAGAAGACGTTAATCTTGCCGCAAGCTTATATCATGATAAACTGTGAAATGTAATTTATTGATAGGTTTGATTCAATTTAAAGTTTATTTTCTTCTTTTCAGAGCGCTTCATAATAGTTTGTTTTTAAATGTTTTTTTACTTTAAGTTTATTTACATCTCAGTGAATAAAAAGTAATGTCCAAAGGGCTCATAGGGCAGCAGCACTCAAATTTGCATTACTATTTGATAAATTATTCAATGTTAGTAAAATTTATATTTAAAGTAAAGGTCTAGTTCGTTTAATTTTTGCCTGTTTTTTTCATATTTACATGATATTGAGTTGAATGGGTTTGCGTTTAAAATATCTGAATATTCAAATATAAAAGTGAATAATTATTTTAGGTGAGAACGATCTTTGGATAAGGTCGTTATAATAAAAGTGTTGTTTAAAGACTTAACCTTTTATTTTAAAAAGTTGAGCCCTCTCCCTTTTTTATTATATTTTAAATCTGACCCATCCACCCCTCAACGACCGATATTCTCAGAAATTTCCATGCCATCACGCCAATCCGACCATGGGAAGTTCTCAACGTTCGCATCTGGCACAATTTGGGACTGAAAGTGAAAGTTGTTTGTTGCCCAAGTATAAGACCATAGCCATTGCAGTAAGTTTGTTCACTATGAACCAAACCTATTAACATATTACCATATTATTAATGTAAATCGACAGTTTTGAAAAACCAAATTGGTCGAGAGATTCAGATTCAGTTTTTTTTTATTGAATATAAATAAATAAATAATCTTATTCAACGTCAAAATTATAATTATAACTACGAGTATTTTTTTTATATATAGAAAAAGACTACACCGTTTTGGAAGGTGGGCCTCGGGGTTAAGAAGAAACGGCAAGAAACACCCCCATACCTTCTTTTTAAAAAAGTGACTTCACAACAATTCGGGTTTCGGCCTAATGAAATTCGCCGGCGAGTGATAGACTTTATCCATCGCCCCTCGTCGAATTTCTGTGCGCTGAGATGGTATGGACCATGCAGCTTTGTCATCTAAGTATTCCTTAATACTATAATAGGACTTTCTTATCAGCTCATTTTAAACATAGTTTTTGAACCTCTTTTCTGTGAGGATCAATGATTCCCGTGGTATTTTATTGTAGAAGCGAATGCAGTGCCCCATGAATGATGTGCCTACTTTACTTAGTCTTAATAATGGTAGTGCTAATCAATTTCTATTTCTAATGTTAATTGTATGGCCATCACCTACAGTTTTAAATAAAGCTACGTTTTTTCTTACATGCGAGACATTTTGCACTGAATACGTATAACCCCTTTCAATCTTTGCAGTCTTCCACCAAATAATGAACTCGCAGCCTTTTACAGTACAGAAGGTGTACACCCAATTCAACTAATGGAGTTTCCGAATTATCTACTGAGGTATCCAAAGCCCTTTCACCCCGGCGCGCTTCTGCCGAAAACATTTGATACTCGACGATAACATTCGGCAATCGCATTACACAGCACAGCTTACAATTAAATCCGAAACCGTACTCGGCTCTGCTCGCTGATTACGTGTCTCTTTTCAACAACTCGTGATCGTGTTTTGTTTGAAAGAAACTAACATGCCCTTACTGCTTTTGTGTTAGGAGTCGGTAGTTTTGCAGACCAGGGGGTTGATTCTCGCGCAATATCACCACTCGATAAAAATTCAGCGTCAGCACTGACTTGCCTCGAACTGGAAGTCAGTAACTTTCCCTCTGACGACCTCTGTGGCGCTGCGGTTGTGGCTCTGCCTACCAAGCGAGAGGTCCCGGGTTTAATCCCCGGCTGGGGATAAAGAAATAAAAAAAACCCCAGGTCTTGGATGTTTAAATATCTGCGATGTCGCTGTTTCTGGTTCCCACGACAAGGGTATCCTAGTGTGGGGCCAGAAGCAATATATGTGGTTGTATATAAATGTTTATGTTTATGTTTTCCCTGCTTAAGCCCTACATTAGTACATTTTCTTTGAGACATATGCAAACATCATGTAATATGATGACATACATGTTGAGGAAATGATTATCGGAATGCATATACTTAGATAATAGGCATGATAAATTTCGTTTTTTTTTACTATACATACTATTAATGCCAGTTCATGCGCCTCGATGTTACATACTTATATAAATAAAGCACCGTGCAGAAAAGGCCCAACATCCGGTATCACTACGTATACGATACGATTCGATAAAGTTTTGTAATCAGGGGTACCGCTCACCCTGTTTTTGTGTCCACACTGTAGTCAGATTACGCGACCTAAGTATGTGGGATCGCCAAAGTTTGGAAACCTCGGCATCCTTTGTTTTGGTATCCCTACGGCAGTACACAACTAAATGCGTGTATTCATTTGTAGTTATAACTTTTATTTGTATCTAGTTACAACTTTTATTTGCGGTTGATTGTAAAGTTTTTTAGGGCTCGGGTGGATACATTTTGGAGACATAAATTCGATGCTGAAAAAGCGAGATGCGAGAAATATTTAATTGTAATTTCTTTATTATACTACACAAAACAGACAAATAGCTAAACTTATAATAGAAAAAAAAAACATGTACAAAGGCGAGCTTATCAAAGTAATATGGTAGGAAAGGTGATGGATGAGCGAGCGAGCGAGTTGAGATTTAAGTGATTCAAAATTCATAACCACAAGCCACAAATAACGTACAGAATCACGTTTATTACATAACGCATTTTACATAAAAATAGTTTACGATGGCGAGCTTATCTCTAACAAATGATATCTTCCAGCAAAGCAAGCTGGGATAAATAATGTAGATAGTTGATTCTGGGTAGATTATAAGCAATATAATAAGTTGCAGTTCATAATTTTTGTCTTCTGGGTTTTTTTTAAACATAAATGAGCTGTACAGTCTTTAAAAAATAGTACTCCATCTTCTAACTTTATCTCTACAGTATACCGAGATTGTGTTTCAAACTTTTTGTAATCTTTGACGCTTTGTGGTAAACACTTCTGCTTGCACAAGAAGGAAAAAATAACTCTAATGAAGATGAAAGAAGTCATAAAAAAACAAATTATTTTCTTACTTGTACCGAGGGCCCAGGGAACGTCATCTCATGTAGGCAGGTGTAGATAGGCTCACATATGTATATCGGTCCTAACGGTACTAAAGTACAAAACAAGGGAACAAAACCAATCTCCAAACTTCAAGACTACCAATTCATTGCAAGAACAGCGATTATCGAAGGCGAACTCGCAACTCAGGCGCGTCGATTCCTAACTTTGTGGCTGAATGGCTCTTCTAACTATGAGAACTAGGAAACTTCCGTAAAGAAGATAATCAGGTACTACAATAAGTAATTATGTAGAGTTTATTATTACAAGCTTAGATTAGCTATTAAATTGTGTATGCTACTATCACGTGCGTATAATAGAACGTCCAGCTGTGAGACAGGAGGCGAAAACCGTGGGCCATACGATAACCTGTAGGAAATTGCCCCAGGGTTTTACCTGAAGAAAGATTATTCTGTACCTGTTTTGGGATGACAGGATATAAGGTGAAATTCTTGAAAACTCTTATCATTTGCTTGGTTTAATATGACGTCAAAATTCACATCAAAATAGGCAACACAAAATTAAATCGTCGACGCCAGCCATGCCTATTGCGCAAGGGTGGATAAACCCGATCTTTACGTTTTTTCCGAAATTACTTTTCCATTTACCACATGAGTAGTCGGGCACATTTCTTGTCAAAGCAGTGTTTACAACTTCTTTCTTTGGCGGACGCCTTAGAGCAACCTACATAAATGAATATCTTGACAGTGCAACCTATGTAATGATACATACGAGTGGTGAATATTCAATAGGGGATAGCCAGAGCTACAGTTATTCAGGTGGCCATATTATGACATCAACTTTGCCCCTGTCACTGACCAAAAGGTATCATAATCCGCATTGCATTTATGAACAATGATACAACTCTACATTATGTAATGCAAACAAGATGGCATCGTCGAGACTCATATTTCTATTTAGATCACATTTACAAGTGAAAAAGCAGGCGTGACCCATTATTTAGTAAAAATTTATTATTTTTAATGTTTCGAAAATATAGACAACATTTATTATATATTATAAACTAAAACTAAACTATAACTACACAAAACGAAATTAAAAAATTCCCTGAGTTCGCTGCCATACCATTATTATTTAAACTGCATACTACCTTCCCGGCCCCAATCGCTCGATATCTATTCTACAGACAGAGGACTAAAGTAAGTCATTAGGGGTTTCGGTTTTGAATTTACATTTTTCATTGCTATTTAGAGTCCAAACTTTTACTATAAAGTCTTAGTTCAGAGATTGGGGTACATATAATACTGAAAGATTTTGGGACGCTGCCGCTGTTTAGATAAAACTAAACTTTGTTTTGAGACTCTCACACACTTTCTCACTTTTAGCAACTCCGCGGCATAACAATGCGGGATAAACACTCTTTCAGGTTACGGGCGGTCCGACTCTGGAACGCGCTTCCTTGCACTATAAGAGACAGTCCCACTCTTTTCTCTTTTAAGAAACGTATTGAAGAGCACAACCTCTCTCTTTCATACCTATATCTAAAGTGTATGTACAGATGTAGTGAATAATCCTTTCCTTTCGTATTTTCTCGGAAGTGTTCGTTTTTGTCTTACTACTTCACTCGCACTCAGTACCCGTCAAACGGGCAATTTGACATTTGACATTGATAAATAAAGTATGCGATTTATTTGATACCTACACGTAATTTAATAATACAGTAATTCATAGACACATCGGCACCATTCGGGTGTTATCGTTGTTCCGAGTTTTGCCGATAGGAAAGGATTATTCACTACATCGTATATTTCGGTAGTTATTTAGTAGTTACTTTATTTATACTTGTTATTGTCCACTGCCTACCTAACTTTTATAATAATATTTCCATTAATGCCTTGGTTTGCTGGAGAAAATGTCTTTTATAGATAAGCTCGCCTTTGTACATACATTTTATTTCAATGTAACTTGTAAAATATTTGTGTGCAATAAAGAATTATGAATAATCATACTATAAAATAGGATCTAACATTGAGATCTTCTCCGTATCATAAAATGTTCGGGCTTTACATTACGTTATGGTCTAAAATAATATTACTTATTACGCACTCTTAAGTTTACTTTGACTTGAGAGAAAGCAAATTAATTTAGTTAAGCCAATGTTGTTATTAGTTAAAATGAGAAGGTAAACAATCAACTCTACTTCAATTGAGAGCGCGGCCAATAATAATAATCAATTTGTAGAGGCCAGATTACTTTTCTTCAATATTATTAACTTATTATTCTTGCCAATAATAGTTAAATTTTAAGTATCTCAATTTGTTAATGTTGCCGACCAGACACTTTCATGAGGGGCAGTAATCAACTATTCGATCGCACTAGACCGTAACATTTTGTCCAAATTGATTTAAAAAACAGTTAGAGAATTTAATTTTAGAAATAGGCAATCTCATCGCCGCAAAAAATACCCCTCAGAGACTGACGACCCTTAGAAAGGGGCAGGCTTAGAAGTTGATTGCAATTCAAGTCCCATTCAAGAAACTAAAAGTATCAACTAAGACATATTTTCTATTACATATTCGACAACCGGCCTAGCCAGCGGCTAGTGACCCTGCCTATGAAGCTGACGGTCCTGGGTTCGAATCCTGGTACGGGCAAATATTTGTGTGATGAGCATGAATATTTGTTTCTTAGTCTCGGATGTTTTCAGGTATTTATCTCTATTAAATATATCGTCGTCTAGTCATAACACAAGCCTTATTCCAAAATTCCAAATGTCTTTATTTACTGTAGATATTTTCATACACTTAGCAATCGTCATTTTTTGCCACTTCTCTACATTGGACCACTGCGGGAGAAGGAGGGCGTAGAAACTCCCACAGATTGATTTTTAGATCTCTTTTAAAAATTGCTTGTGCTTACTATGGGCCTATTTTGATTTGTGTAAGGTTGTCCTCTAATATTTATTTATTTAATCTTACGAAGACGAAAGCCTATGTAGACCAAGTATTTAGCCCAACAAACATATGTATGATTATAAAGGATCTTTAATAAAGGTCAAACAGACGAGTTCTTCCAGAGCCCTTATCAGTCGTGCGAAGATTTATTTGAAGTGCCTGCCTACAACTTTAACAATAACTTGAGAGTTTTGTAAGAAAGAGACAAGGTCTGTCCTATATTGGATTTGTTAAGGGCCGATGTCGAA
The DNA here is from genome assembly GCA_949825045.1 of Argyresthia goedartella. NCBI lineage: Eukaryota > Metazoa > Arthropoda > Insecta > Lepidoptera > Argyresthiidae > Argyresthia > Argyresthia goedartella. The sequence goes on from OX463814.1 coordinate 5,959,733, forward strand.
ACAACCGGCTGTTCCGTTATTTATGGACAAGTTTCTTTTCGTAATGTTTGTAAAGCATACTTTACATTCAACTTTTTATTATTTACAAGATAAGGCTGGACGGCTAGTATATGACGACCTCTGTGGCGCAGCGGTTGTGGCTCTGCCTACCATGCGAGAGGTCCCGGGTTCGATCCCCGGCTGGGGATGAAAAAAAACCTAAGGTCTTGGATGTTTAAGTGTGTGACGTGACTGTTTCTGGTTCCCACGACACAGGGTATCCTAGTGTGGGGCCAGAAGCAATGGATGTGCCTGTACGTAAATATTTATATTTTTATAGACTGATTTTATGTTCAATGTATTAATAATTTTGATGTATCAATCTTACCACATATTTTAATAACCAGGACAATATTTTTCTTTAGTATGAATCTCCAAAATGCATTAGCAACTGAGCGTCGGGGATAAAAGAGCGAACGAGGATAGCAAGAAAATGCCGCTACACGCATCATACGCTACCTTGCCATACGCCCCGCGAGTACGAGCGGGAGGTTTGGTAAAAATGATCAAAAGGTTACATACTCTTCTTCCTTTTTTTGGGTTCCGTACCCGAAGTGTTCCAAGCGGGACCCTATTACTAAGACTTCGCTGTCCGTCCGTCCGTCCGTCCGTCCGTCCGTCTGTCACCAGGCTGTATCTCAAGAACCTAGCTAGCTAGAGAGTTGAAATTTTCACAGATTATGTATTTATGTTGCCGCTATAACAACAAATACTAAAAAACAGGATAAAAGAAATATTTAAGGGGGCTCCCATACAACAATTCTTTCAATACCACATAAAAACTTATGGATGCACCTGGTTACGTACATGGAGTGTGAAAGTAACCGCACCAATAACTTTGTAAACAATATTTTGCTGTGTAAAATCCAAACTATTCACTCCACACCATCGCTTCCATTGAACGGTGGTACGGAACCCTTCGTGCGCGATTTAGACTCGCACTTGACCGGTTTTGTTATTCTACTCTAACCAAAGGAATAAGGTTGGCAGAACTAATATACAAATACTTAAATACTTCGTTAATATACAAATAAATAAATAAATAAATAAATAAACTTTTCAGCTTCCATATGGCGTGACACTGTCCGAGCCGCGACAGTCCAATGTCAAGTAAATATATGTATGTTAGTGAGTTCATTTGTAATTCAGAGCATAGCTACTCAAGTCAACCCATGTTACTGCTACACTCACGTAATACATAAGACGGACGGACTGTCGGACATAGCGTAGCATGATAGTTTTGCTTTGTGACAAAAATCTTTTTATAAGTTTTCTATATTTTGCAAGCAGTGCTGGAAGGAACAGAGGCGTACATCAGATATTATCTTGCATATATTAAAGAGTTCTATAAAATGTTACTGGTACGGGGCCTATGTACGCTACTAAGTACTAAGTTCTACCTTGATGTTTTGTACATAAGTAAGATGGTAAGGGCTTTTTCAACGTCATGCGGGTTTGATCATGCACGAGGGATTACATTGCCCAGCGTTCTTTCAATGGCGTGACAAAAACGCACGACACTGAAATCGCACTAAACTAAGGGATATGAGTTTCATTGTAGTTGTAGTAGTTATATTGTATGAGACATATAATTTTTAAGGATTGCCCCGAGCGATTTGTGTAAAGACCTAGAAGATTAAGGCCTGATGTTAACAACTTGTTTTCAGAGCGTTATTGATGAAAATTTTAAATTAACTCGTTATACTTCAATGATGTTGTGTCATACGTGCTGTGTAGGGCTTTTGATTTCTCGCAATATTTTGATTCTCGAGTTTTGAGAACTCTTGAGATCGATTTCTCGAGTTGATCGTTTTTTTTAAATAAAAATTGAAACAAATAAATGAAATATGAAAGCTATACTGAGATCCTATATAATATACCTACTGCTTAAAGGGTAAAAGGATAAGTAGATTGTAGATAGTAGATTAACCAACCAGTATTTTATTCATTCATCATCATCATCATCATTTCAGCCTGTTAATGTCCACTGCTGAACATAGGCCTCTCCAATCGCACTCCAGCGTGACCGGGCCGTACCCACCTGCATCCAACGAGATCCAGCGATCCTCACCAGGTCGTCGGTCCATCTCGTAGGTGGCCAACCCACACTGCGCTTGCCAGTACGTGGTCTCCATTCAAGGACCTTTTTGCCACATCGGCCATCCGATCTTCGCGCTATGTGGCCTGCCCATTGCCACTTCAGCTTGCTTATCCTACGGGCTATGTCAGCAACTTTGGTTCTTCTACGGATCTCCTCATTTCTGACTCGATCTCGTAGAGAAATTTTATTCATTGTAATTCTATAAACTAAGAATTTCGATGATCGATAATGTCAGTGACAAAATGACGGAACTTGGAACGGCTGTCGTTTCCAATCTATTGGTTCAACAGAATTTTAAGAATTTGCTTTTTTTATAATTGTGGCCCATTAGTTATAGAAAATTTAGGTGTCTAGCTTTATCTGCAACATAGTTACAAGGAGTTCGAAAATACCCCGAAGTGCTTCCGCCTCGACTCCCCACTTTTTTTTTCGCAACATCTTCTGTAGAAATAAGTCCTTAGTGTGCCTCTCAAATTCGGTTAAAATCCGTCGATAAATAACGCTACAGCAAACCACCCCCTTTTCCCATCCTATTTTCCCAATAATCAAAAATCGCGATCGACAAAAAAAATACATGGAACTTATGCGCCATTTTTCATCAAAATCGGTTGAAAATACGACCTGTAGGCGAGAACAGTCAGACGGACAAAGATAATTTTGGTAAATTTCGAAACTTGATGCTTCGTTCGCTCGGTCAATTAATAAGGTACGGTAATCAAGCGAATTAAAGGTTCATGTGGCTAAACTAGACAATGTCATCACACCCTGCGCTACCACCTCAGAGTTTTCAAATGCCATGATAATGGTACTGAATGACAGAGCATAGGAGTTCTTAATACAAGTGAAGTTTTTCTCCGTAAAAGTTTAAAAGTTAAATAGAGAAGATGTCTTCACATCATACACATTTTATTTCACTGCTCAGAACCTACTGATCAAAGCATGATGAAACATATTGCAGTGTATTAGTATAATAAAAATATTTTTTCTTGATTTAAATTGGTAATTTTGCGTGAATTATGAAGAAACATGTTCAAGAGTTCTTGTCTTAATTACAGTATTGTTGTATTTTACTAGGTCGGGCTATAAGTTTTGACACATACAATGAATCAATTAATGATACAAAAATATCTGTAATACAAATATTTATATGTCAAACGATGGTTATGAAATACAGATTTATATGACATTTAAACTATTCCAAATGACCTCCCCTATTTTCGATACAAGCCTTTAATCTGCGCGGCCAGTCATCGATAGAAGCACGCACGACATCCATGTCAATATTGGTCACGGCTTTAGGGAGGGCTTTTTCAGGGATGCTTTGAGAGAATCCAAATTGCAATGAGGTTTAGCGCAAACCTTCTCCACTAAGTACTGCCATATTTTATAATCCAATGGATTTAAGTCTGGACTTGAGGAGGGCCAGTCTTCGTGTCTGATAAAGTGGATTCCACGGGAGGAGAGCCAATTTTGAGTGTTTTTTGCCTTATGAGCTGGTGCAGAGTCCTGCTGGAATACCCAGTGTCTTTCCATTTGTCTGCCTGTCTGTCTCTATGTCTGTCTGTCCAGACCCTTTTCTCGGGAACGCGTGGAGGTATCAAGTTGAGATTAATATCGATTACTCAAATCCGTAGTTTCTTGAATATAATTAACTTAAAGGATGCCACCATTTATTTCACAATTTTGATATTTATTAGGCATTTGGTCGCTGTCGTCTTCGTCACAAAGGCAACAGCCTGAGCAGCCATTGGACAGCCACTTCAGCGGATGAGACCCTTTGCAGGCCCCCAATTTTGCTGAATTTGCTTGATACCCAAATGGAATCAAAACCATAGGATACTTCCCGTTGACCTATAATTATGAAATTTTGCACGAAGCTACGCCCGTAGCTCGGAAAATACAAAAAATCGTCAATTTGTAGTTCCATAACAAAAAAAATGCGATTTGTGCGGAACCCTCGGTGCGCGAGTGACACTCGCACTTAGTCAGTTTTTTATTCGGTTAAAAATAAAAGACTGGGAACCTCCTTCTTTTTTGAAGTCTGAAAAACCGTGAATTACAAAAAGCAACCATATAATAGAACAGTCCGAAGCCAAAGGGCAAGCCATATGTGTTAGAATAGCCCCTAACGCAAGAAAACTGTAACATGTAAGGCTTGAGACACGGGCCTTACACGATATGATTATGATGAAGGTGCGTGTCAGCTGACACAGCATTTACGAATGATCGTAAGTGAGTATAAAGTGACTCATGACAGGGAGTTACTCGCTTTATACATTCTTACGTAGCGTTGAACATTCGCTAATAAAGTGGATAGCGAGGAAACTCCGAGAGAGTAATGGAGCCTTGACGTGATGTTTTCCTGTTAGCAGTGCGAGTAAGCTTCATACTGTATTGTGTAGGATATACTCGCTCGATTGTACTGAGTTCCTTCGAGCTAGTTTACATAATTAACACAATGCTCGGCTTGCAAATGAAGCGAAGAAGTTAGATGACTTTGATAAATGGCGAGTGTTTTTGGGTATGAAATTATACCGTACATTTTAGAGTTTGTTACAGTGAACTCTATAATTTCTGTATGATTGCCGCTCTGAGAAATTCAAGGTCGTCATATCATATTTCCATGAGCATAAACAAGCTGATTATAAGCGGATTAGTCTACATCTTAAATGAAAATGATTGCATGGGGCTGATAAGCAGGCAGCTTAACTCAAATAAGGCTTAGGCGTAGAACTGCGAGATGTGATTACTGTTTATTCGGATAAAACTATTGCAATTTTGTAAATCTTAGAAAAAGGGTTTAATTACGAAAATAAAAAAATCATACAATAATTTCAAACAATTAGTCGAAAATCAAATATTTTTAGAAATATTGACATTTGAAGGGTAAAAACGTAGAAAACACAATACTATTAAACATTTTGTGAAATAAACTGCGACTCGTAAGCGTTAACTTCCGTTTCCTGAACAACTTCGCCAAACGAGTTTCATTGAGTCAATTCATTTCAGTTCATGCACGTCTGTTGAAGTTGGGGTCCCATTAAATAATAGTTTATTAGCATCAATATTAGCTACATAACTGTGTACACAGTGACCGTTCCATTAACCCACATCAAACTCGAGACGTTAATAAGCTTGTCTTACAGCTACTCAGTGCTATAACTGGTATATTCAGAAACACGTCAAGCTAACTTTAACAATACTCTTATCTTTAGCAAGTTTCAGAGACAGTATCACCCTACTATTAATTTAGTGAACATATCTATGTCGAATAGGAGTCAGTGACAAAGTGTGCGATTCTTAAGGTAAACTCTGAATCAAGTCTGAATCCGATAGCTTTTGCCATTTTACCAGAAATTAACTTTTATTATTTTCTCGATTATTTATTATCTTTATTTGACTTTGAGCATCGTACAAAGGGTCAGAGGTCAAAGGGCACGGCTAAAAACTAACAACAAAAAAACTTACCGGAGATATTAGAGTTTAATGTCGCCGAGGGTGATGTTGACACGATGAGGAGGAGGAATGCTATCAAAGTTCTCTCAAAAGACTCGACGCTCATTTCGTAAAATTTTCTAGCTAACAATTTACAGGAGGACATTATTTATTAAATTAATTTCTGCTTTGTTTGAATTATTTATACTAAAGGTTCCCTATTTTCCAAATCTCATGGTTCGACATTACGCTGCGTCCAAATCTGAAACAAAACAATATTCTTGTTAGAACTGAGTTTTCTAAGAGAACAATTTAAATGACCACCAAAATATTTTTTTCCTACCCAAAATGGGTAAATGCTACCCAGAATCGGTAAATGATTACCAAAAGTTGCAGAAAATATCAGAAAAATATACTGCGGTAGCTTAGGTGAAGGATAAAAGGGGTGAGCGAAGCGAAGCCCCCTTTATCCTTCGTGTTAGGTTGAACATGTAAGAACAACAAAAAGTACTTAAAACATAAACTAGTACACAAAACATAAAAATATATTGGTGATCATTTATCCAAACACAATTTGGAGGTAGTTTACTAATTCTGGTGGTCGTTTAGATTTTATTGGTAGTAAAATTTGTGATCGTTTAAACATAAGCCGTTTTCTAATTGACGAAATAAACACATAAATAATTAAATGCGTAATTTATGTATATCATGTCTGTACGAGGTAAGTATATAACAAATACCTTTGTAACAGAACCGCAAATAGGTTTGATATTCATTTGTAGTATATTTATATAAGAAATATAGATCCCATCAAAAATATTCATGCATTTACAAAAATCAAGCCAGTCTCACAGCATAGATTACTTAGTCGTAAAAGTTGTGAGATCTAATGTAAAACCAAGTCGGCCATTTCATTCAGTACCTATACATGAAAATACCTATTCAACTTCATCATACAGTTTTACCTTATTTGTTAACCTACAACATTTTAAGGTGACCGATTCAATATAATTTTTCTGATGTTCTTCTTTTGAACCTAATTTGAATCGGAAAAGATTGCGGTAGCCACTCTGGACTCAAATGACACCTTATTCCGTCACTTGACCCAGGTGAATATGTCACGGTAAGATTGTCAAAGTACAAGATTGTAGAAACTAACGCGTTAGTTGTAAGATTGTACAAACTAACGCGTTAGTTGTAAGATTGTACAAACTAACGCGTTAGTTGTAAGATTGTACAAACTAACGCGTTAGTTGTAAGATTGTACAAACTAACGGTTTTGACAATATTACGGTAACAAATATATAACCAGTGTTTGATTCAAGAAGTAGCTGTAGCCTTATCATGTTATTCAGAGATCTAAGAAAGTCAACCGCTATTGGAAAATGGTAAGTATTTAATCGCACATCAAAATTACTGATTCTACAGCAAAAAAGGATCAGCAAAAACACTTTTATATTTTAAGTATTTTTGTTGTTCTTACATGTTCAACCTAATACGAAGGATAAAGGGGTTTCGCTGCGATCATCCCCTTTGCCCTTCACCATAGCTACCGCAGTATATTGCCCTGATATTTGCTGTAAAAATCAGTGCATTTGCTGTCAGTATTATTGATGTGCACTTTAATATTTCCCTTGAAAAATTGATAAATCAGAACATCGCATAAACCACCTAAGTCGCAATAAAAACAGCTCGTATCAAATAATCGTGTAATGATAAGTAATGTTTCGATAATAATAATAATAAATGTAGCCCAGTAATGTCCCCACGGAGGGGCACATGCCTTTACTCAGATACGAGTAAGATTAAGCCAAACATAGGTTTCAAAAGCAATTTAAATTCCAAGATTTCAGAATTACGTGATACGGTTACAGAACGACTTAGAATTTGTTCGAATGTTGAATTTCGAATCAAGTTTAGCAGTTTGAATCTGGAATCAAACACGAATATGTCTTTCTCCTCTTGAATACCACCGGCGTTAGCCAACGCCACTTTTCCTTTATTCAAGATTCAAGATTCAAGATTCAAGATTCAAGATTCGTTTATTTGCTTATGAAATTAGGTAGACATATCAGATGTTAATAATATTAGAAGTTCCTTATTCAGCTATATTTATACAGCATGCAAATAGTAGTATATTTCGATTTGTGTATAGGACCTATCAAGCATACACAAACAATTTAATATTAAGACTTATAAATCAAAAACTCTGAAAGTGCATAAAAATTATGCTGTTGAAGCCATAGTAATAACTTTCTTTTAAAAATTATGAAAGGGAGACTTTTTATGTCGGTGGGCAATTTGTTGTATATTTTTACGCTCATTGCATAACAATTCTTTTGGTAAAGCGTTGTTCGTGGCTTATGTTCCAGTACTAACCTATCCGGATTTCTAGGTTTTAAATTTTAATACCATGGTATAAGGTTAAAAATCGCGACCCGTCCCAACTACCCTCGGTTTTTGAGAGGTTAATATGCGTTTCTGGTGTCAGGTCGGTTTAAAACAACTGATTGTAGGTATGCAGATAGGGTGCGCACACTGCGTGATATATGTCTGTCCGGTATTTTTACGCGTCAGTTAACTTGCACGCGGAATACATTATTTTGGTCGAGTAGGAGCTAACAGGGTGCAATACGAGTTGAGTTGACACGCACGTTGTTTTTTGTGTCAATGTGTGTGTTGGTGTTTAAACAATACAAAGATATGCTACTGCGTTGGCGTATAAACGATGTCTCTAAAGTATTTTTTTTTTCATTAGCTTAAACAATAATAATAACTTGGACACTTTTTACACACATTGATGTAGCCCCTAACTAGGATTCCCTGTATCTTGAGTACTAGACAACGATACACATACTTATATAGATAAATATTATACTTAGATAGATAAAAATCCATGACTCGGGTACAACATCCGTTCTCATCAAACAAATATTTGCCCCCACCGGGACTCGAACCCGGGACCCTTGGTTTCGTAGGTAGGGTCACTGCCGACTCGGCCATTCGGGTCATCAAGAACAGGCAGTTACATACAATAAAAATGTTTGTAGTTTATTCAAAGTGATTTCTTTTAGATAAAATGGACAGAGCTTTAAGGAACAAATAGTTATATTAAACCTGCTAAATAAAAACGTAAAACTTGCATAGTTGTCTCGAGACACCTTTAAATTGTCAATACTATACTGATACTTCGAGTATTAGACGCACAGAACCGACAGTATTTGGATCCGCACATAATTAATAAGAATAATAGAAAAAAATGAGGCGCAGACAAATCTTAATGAGAGTGGAATTTTCAACACAAAAAATAAAAGAGGTCGCACTCCCGACCGACCACTGCAAGTCGTGCCTGACCTCAATTGCATCAAAGGGTTAGCCCATTAGGGATAGTATTAAAGAACATTGCTACCATTTTTATTGGTAAAACCAGATCGCGGCGTCAAATGAAACTGGGATGTATGAGCTTTAGTTTTGTTGCTGTCTGAGGATATAAATGACACTGTTATGTAAAATCCAAACTACTCACTCTACATGATCCCTATCATTGTACGATGGTACGTCACCTTTCGTGGGGGAACCCGATCCACAACTTCACCAATTATTTTTTGCGAAGCTTTGCTTGGTAATTGAATGTAGAAAAATAATTGGTCAAATTGTGGATCGGATTCCCACACGAAGGGTTCCGTACCATCGTACAAGAAATTTAGGACTAAAAAAAGTGGTCAAGTGCGGTTCGGACTTGTGCACGAGGGGTTACGTACCACCGTACAATGGTAGGAATGATGTGGAGTGAATAGTTTGGATTTTACACAGCATAATGTCGTTTACAAAGTTATTGGTGCGGCTACTTTCATTATTCATGTACGTGCATTTATTAGTTTGATATAGTTTACAGATAAATAAAGAACCTTGGCAATTCCGAGTAGGTTTCCCTGTAATTTTTGGCTTCAGTTCTATATTCTGTCTTTTTTATAATTTTAAACTCTATTTCCGAAACTACGCTGATAAAGAAGGGAAATGTTATTTTTTTGCAAATTTTCATCATTAATTCTGAAGTTGTCAAAACTGAAATAAAAAAATAATAATTGAAAACTTTATAAAGAGCCCTTTTCAAGGTCATGATTTATTAAGGGGATTTTTATCCTTATGTTTTGTCATTTTACCCCCTCCACTTTTTTTAGGCAATATTTTGTCATTTAGACTTTAATTACGTTGCAGTTATTTGTACAAGTATGTTCGCAGAAGATTTCAAGACTTTTATAGTTTCTGAGAAAAGTGCCTGTGACAGCCAGTCCGACGGACATGCGAGTGATCCACCTTTTGAGGTACGGAACCCTAAAAAGTAATAAAACTAGAACAAAATAAATATTTCCGGACTTGGTTTCGATACCAGCCCAGATTGCTGATCCGACGTCAAACAAATTGCGCCGACGACGATGATCAATGCCGCGAAAATTGCATAATGATTTGGTAATTTGCAAGAATATTAAAATACGTCTCTTGTATGGGGACCCTATTTAAATTATATAAAATCCCATGTAGTTTAGACAGCAGAGCCTTGCTATGGTAAAATGGTCCCACTTGGCAACCTTCGGATACGGAACCCTTGGAAATTATTCAACCCATTTCACAAATAAACGGACCTCGCGAGTCTCTTATTAATTAAACTAAATATTTTATTAAAAAAAACACCTAGTACTCGTAGTCCACAAATGATGCCATTTTTTTCTACACAATATTGCCAAGCTGTACTTATTGTGTTACGATAGAAATAAATTGTCAGAGTTAAAACGTTGTTTTATTGTTGTTTTTTTGTTTGTCTCTTGGCTGAGACTCTCGAGTAAATGAGATTACCAGACGGATGCAGTTGGGTTGGGCCGCATTTGGAAAGCTCAAAGACGTCTTTAAGTCCAAGATCTTACAGAACCTGAAGACCAATGTGTCCTGCCCACAATTACATACGGTGCCGAAATGTGGACAAAGGCGAATTTGCACCAAATTAAAGTCGCACAAAGGGCCATGGAGCGGTCCTTGCTAGGCATTAGACTTCGGGATCGTATTCGCAATACAGAAATTAGACGTCGTACTAAGATCGTCGATGTCGGCAAGCGAATCACGAGACTGATGTGGGGGTGGGCAGGAAACTTGGTAAGGACAGATGACGGATAGGGGTTACAGAGTGGCTACCCAGAACGAGCAGACGGCAGACCATCAGCCAGATGGACTTCATCGCCATAGCGGGTAGGCAGTGGATACGGGAGGCTCAGGACCAGAGTGGATGGCGTGGTAAAGAAGAGGCCTATAACCAGCAGTGGGTGAATGTGGGCTGATTGATGATGATGATGAAAACGTTATTTGGATCCGCACTTAATTAGGTATATATAATAATAATAATAATAATAATAATAATAATAATAATAATAATAACGCAACAGATACATCAAAGGGAGACAAAAAAAACAATCACACAGAAGTTTAGGAAACGGATACATAGCATACTTAAAACACAGTTGAATGCTCGAAATACCGTCAAAGCATTAAACACATACGCCATCCCAATCCTCACATATTCATTCGGTATAATCAACTGGTCCCAATCAGACTTAATAAAACACCAACGCACCATCAACAAACTTATGACTAAATACAGAAAACACCATCCTCGCTCTTGCATACAAAGACTCACACTAACTAAAATTGAAGGAGGAAGGGGAATAATAGACTTAAAAAATTTACACAACAAACTCATCGCACTCAACCCTGCACAATGCCGTCGCTCAGTCCGACTTTAAACATACTCCACTTAACCTACAAGACCATCAAGCTCAGATAAATGAAACTATCATCAAACCGCAACAGAAAATTGACATCTGGACACGAAAATCCCTCCACGGCAGACACCGCTTAGACTTAGCCAACCCTAACGTCGACAAAACTGCGTCGAACGCGTGGCTTAAGAAAGGCGAGCTGTTCCCGGAAACGGAGGGATTTATGTTAGCCATACAGGACCAGGTTATAGATACTCGTAACTACAGAAAACATATCATACACGACCGCACAATGGCAAGCGACATGCGCAGACAGTGCCAAAATAGTTCAGAAACAATACAGCATATCACAGGAGCCTGCAGATCACTCGCACAATCAGATTATAAACATCGCCACGACCAAGTTGCAGCCATCATACACCAACACCTCGCATTCAGATACAAATTGATTGCACAAAAAACAGCCTACTATAAATACACACCTCAAACAGTTTTAGAATCAACAGACTTTAAACTCTACTGGGACAGAACTATAATTACAGACAAAACTATTCATTTCAACAGGCCTGACATAACTCTCCACGATAAACAAAACAAAACAGTATTTCTCATAGATATAGCCATATCAAATACACACAACCTTACCACAACGTTTACAGAAAAAAACACAAAATACACAGACCTTGCCATTGAAATTAAAACACAATGGCAGGTACAATCTGTCAAAACCATCCCAATAGTCATCTCATTCACAGGAGTCATCCCATACACATTACACACTAGTCTCAAAACACTAAATATACCCAGATCCACACACATACTTCTTCAAAAAGCAACAATACTAAATACATGTAGAATTGTACGAAAATTCATGGGCAAGGACCGTGATCTTTAGTAGATAAGCACTTGGCGTAAGCCCGTGTTTCAGAACCTCTTTATTACAAGAGTGAAATGAAAAATTCATAAAAATATAATAATAATAATAATAATACCTTGGACTCTATTTACACACATTGATCTAGCCCCAAACTAGGATTCCCTGTATCTTGGGTACAAGACAACGATACACATACTGATATAGATAAATATTATACTTAGATAGATAAACAACCATGACTAGGGTACAAGCATCCGGTCTCGTCAAACAAATATTTGCAGATATGAGTGCCGCTAAGTACCAGATGAACTATTATTGGATTTCTTGTATATAAGCGCTTCTAAAAAACAAGTATACATTAGGTATTTCGGATAAACTGGTAAATACTTACCGAGAAAAAAAATAAAAAACCGGTCAAGTGCGAGTCTAAATCGCGCACGAAGGGTTCCGTACCACCGTTCAATGGAAGCGATGGTGTGGAGTGAATAGTTTGGATTTTACACAGCAAAAAATTGTTTACAAAGTTATTGGTGCGGTTACTTTCACACTCCATGTACGTAACCAGGTGCATCCATAAGTTTGTATGTGGTATTGAAAGAATTGTTGTATAGGAGCCCCCTTAAATATTTCTTTTATCCTGTTTTTTAGTATTTGTTGTTATAGCGGCAACATAAATACATCATCTGTGAAAATTTCAACTGTCTAACTATCACGGTTCGTGAGATACAGCCTGGTGACAGACGGACGGACGGACAGCGGAGTCTTAGTAATAGGGTCCCGTTTGGAACCCTTCGGGTACGGAACCCTAAAAATTATCTGAAGTAATTCAGTTGCAAAGGGTAAATAAAAAGTGTTAATTTCAATAATTAATTTTCCAGCTCTTTTGAAAAACTTTCGCCGCTGTAATAAGAACACGATAGTAGCCAAAAATACAAGGTTTTTTTTTAAGAGCCTTTTTTGTTCGTAAGTAAATAGACGCCCGCAATCCACACAGACGAACACGCAGCCACGCGCCCATCGCACTTAATATTCACTAGGTATTTCGGATAAACTGGTAAATACTTACCGAGAGAAAAAATTAAAATTCTCTTAAGTAATTCAGTTGCAAAGGGTAAATAAAAAGTGTTAATATCAAATAATTAATTTTCCAGCTCTTTTAAATAACTTTCGCCGCTGTAATAAGAACACAATAGTAGCCAAAAATACAAGGGTTTTTTTAAGAGCCTTTTTTGTTCGTAAGTAAATAGACGCCCGCAATCCACACAGACGAACACGCAGTCACGCGCCCACCGCATTTAATATTCACTAAAGGGGGCAGTTTCGTATTTAGTTGCGAGTAGTTGCGACATGCCTTAATGAAAACAAAGTATCATTACTTTGCTGTAATAATGGCGTCGCTCGATATAACGTATAATTAGTGAAGGTATAATATCGGTTATATAGTATAATTATCAGGACATTACACCCTACGTTTTGACAAATTATTGCTCGAACGATGAAGTTCTAAGTCGTTCTGTAGGCTTATCATTCTGACATCAATTAAGTGAGTTCCGTCGTCTAATAGGTTGCACGCTTGCTTCTCACACAGAAGATGCAGGTTCGATTCCTGACCATGTACCAATGAGATTATTTATTTATTTTAATTACATTAAAAGGACGTTCTAACGGTGATGGAAAACATTGTGAGGAAACCTTCATCACTCCATAGCTGCGGCGATGGGCTAGCCCCCTGTCACGCAGAATGGAGTATTGAATAACCGGCTCAAAGTGGGCGAAATTGTGAAAAGGCGTGACGCAATTACAATCTCTTTCGAAAAATTAACCACTCAAAACATGATTATTTGACAAGAGCTGTCTTTTATTGCCTCTTTTTTCATGCAGTGATATGAGTAGTATCTTTTTTCAAAGCGGTTGAAATTTCTGCTGTTCTAAAAATGATTCAAGTATTCAAGTGACGCAACAAAAGCCCGACAGGCAAAGTTAATCCGAGAACAGTGCTAACTCTAGGGCGTCACGATATGAGAAATCTTCAAGAAAATATTGCTATCATTTTCCTATTTTCCTTTTCAATATATCATACGGCAATTTTTTTAACACGTTTTGGTCACAGTAACCATCACTATAAATACCATTCCCAAGGAAGTTAAAGAGAGGAAACTTAAAGAATATAGATTGAGTAATATTTCAAGGAAACAATTTTTTTTGCCGCGGCGATGGCCATGTCTCTGTCACACAAAAATAGTTACAGGTTCAAAATTTCTAGGTTTTCGGTAAATATACATGTATCCGCTCTAAATTATCAAAGATTGATTTTTAGATCCTTTTGAAAAATTGGTAGGGTTGAACTAGTATTACTATTACATATAAATATGATACATAAATATAATATAATATAATAATATATAATATTAGGTAATATATAATATTATGTAATATATAATATTAGGTTTATATATAATATATATAATATTAGGTCCTTACATATGAAATTGGCGTTTCGCCGTACTGGCCACTTTGATCTCAAATATCTCCTCTATGGTTAGGAATTCCAAATTTAAATTTATACAGCTATTTACTCATGTATTTGTGTTTCTAAAATTATAATTCATTTGTTTTTTCCTCAATTGTCTTTTTTTCTTGCGTCACTCAGCTTACAAAATGGAAAACTTGAAATATCGCGTTATTTAATGTATGTATGAGTATGAGTTCTACCGTGGCACCAGTGCTGCAGAAACGGCTCGAAGGATTAATGATGTGTATGGCGACGGTGCCGCAATAGAAAACACAGTGCGTTTTTGGTTCTAACGTTTTCGTTCTGGAAACGACTGCAGAACAAGCCCCGTGGACGGCCGGAGACCAAAGTTGATAATGAAGAATTGAAGGCTATTGTGGAAGCGGATCCATCGCAAACCACGTCCGAGTTAGCTGCAGACTGCGGTGTAAGTGATAAAACTGTTTTAATCCACTTGAAGCAAATTGGGAAGGTGAAAAAGCTTGAAAGGTGGGTACCTCACGAACTGAGTGAAGCAAATCAACAAACGCGCGTTGACTGCTGCGTTGCATTACTCACCCGGCACAATAATAAAAGGATTTTAAATCGAATCACCTGTGATGAAAAGTGGATCCTACAATAATCGGAAGCACTCATCGCAATGGCTGAACCCTGCCGAACCAGCCAATCCATGCCCTAAGCGAAAATTGACTCCAAAAAAGTTACTTGTGAGCGTTTGGTGGACTAGCGCTGGCGTTGTTCACTAAAGCTTTCTTAAATCTGACCAGACGATTACGGCAGATGTCTATTGTCAGCAACTGCAAATCGTGATGGAAAAGCTAGCTGCTAAACAACCGAGGCTGGTCAATCGCTCTAGGCCACTGCTGCTTCATGAAAACGCTAGACCACACCCTGCACAACAGACGGCTACCATATTAGAGGAGCTTCAATTGGAATGTCTAAGACATCCACCGTACTCTCCGAACCATGCTCTAACAGATTAACATTTTTTTCTAAATTTGGATAACATCTTGAAAGGGAAAAATTCAACTCCGATGGGGCAGTCCAAACCGCCTTCAAAGATTTTATTGATTCCCGTCCAAATGTTTTTTTTAGTAAAGGGATCGAAGAACTACCTATGAGATGGCAAAAGTGTATAGATAGCAATGGTACATACTTTGATTAAATAAATATATTATATTTAAAAAAAACGTCTTTATGTTCCTCCCATGCAAAACGCCAATTTCATATATAAGGACCTAATATTAGAGGTCAATCTTACACAAATCGAACTAGGCCCATACCCCATACTAATCTCAATAGGGCTTGTGTTATGGGTAGAGATAATAGAGATAAATGCTTAAGGGGTAGTATTTAAACAAGTGACTGTAAAATAAAGTTTTAAGTGACAAAAATAATATTTTTAGTTATTGTATTAATAAGTGAGCGACTGACTGCGAGTGAGGAGAAATCAACAGAACAGAAACTTACAAACATTAATTTGAGTTACTTAAAATAAAAAATGAGAAGCTTTTCTTTGCATACGCTCCGCTCTTGTGCGGGGTTGCTTAGTTTAAGTCACCCTATAACCCAATTGAAATTTAGCCACAATAACCTACTCTAGCCAATTTTATTATTTCTTTGAATACGCTCCGGGGTTGCTTCTTCTAAGTTCTAACCTAACCTATAATCCAATTTAAATTTAGCCACAATTACCTACTCTAGCATATATTGGCTTTCTATGTCGCTCACTTAGTAATTTAGTCCCACGGTTAGAATTTTAATAGCTGAAATGCCCACTTTTTGAAAGCTCGTTCTGAATTTTATTATTATCCAAAAAAAATGCTCAATTTTGTGTTTTTTTTCGCTCATTTCGAGTATTTCGGCTGTTCATGGCCATTCGCTCAGTGATCATTCGCTTAATTCGTTTTTTATTCGATCGTTTTATAATTCCCCCATACTTAAGTAAATAATTAGGAAACACTCACTAATATACAAATATTTATCACCCTCATCACACAAAAATTTGCCCTTACCGGGATTCGAACCCACGACCGTCAGGTTCGTAGGCAGGGTCGCTACCCACTAGGCTATTCCGATCGACGAAATACATAATAATTATGTATCACAAATAATTTGCAGGATTATATAATTACGAAATCATTAGGCGAGTTTATAAGAATTGAATTACTGGCTAAACGTACGCAGAACTGTGTCTCTGCCATCCCGAATGAGATAATACATAACGCTTTGATTGTTTATTTGAATCATTGCTCTTCAGGGCTCAGTCAATTGTAACCGGATAAAATGAGGGTCGCATCTGACCGATTAGACGACATTTTAACTCTACAATCGGTTGTCGTGATTGTTTCTAACAAATGACCCGCATACTAGCACTTGGTCGCCCGAGCCAGTTCACTGGTCTGAGAAGCTCAATGACCTACTTAATAGAGCATTTAGCCACATTGCCATCGAAACCCAACGTTGTGAGCGCTCTACAAAGTTTAATATTAAACTGTCATAAAGTTTGCTACGAATTATTATAACACACAATCCTTTTAAGGGTTCAAAAGCTTTTATTAGGCCGAATGGTGAAGATTACGCAAAACTTTTTGGTAGGGGTCACAGCGTGTCTGAAACTTGTTAAGCATTATGAACAGCAAAGTTATACTACTAGTGCGTATATTGACAATTAGTTTCTCTGGTTACCGAAACTCTTTTCTGAAATTTGCTGTACATACTTTATTTGTGATTCATTTGTAACCTCATAACGAAACTCTTTGCTTAAACTTTCTTTTCTTATGTACTCAGTAATTAATTTGTAACCTCATAAAAAAACATGTTTTCTTAAAGTTGGTTATCTTACTTCATTTGTAACCTCGGATGAACGAAATTCTTTGCTTTCTTACTCTGTGATGGTCTCAGATAATAAGCGCCCTCTACGTGGAACTAAATTTCTTCCCATTGGGTCTTTGTATCTTACTGATTAAAGATGTTGTTTCCTAAATTGTCGTTTTTGGTCAAGGACAGTTGGTATTTATATAAATAAGGATAATATAATGTAAACAAAATAATATTATTATGTTTACATTTTCAATCAATTACATGGTTCAGAATTAGTAAGTTTACTAAATAAAAATCAACATTTCGTTTCAAAATTCATAATTCTCTAAAACACACAAATATTTAAAAAGTTCTAAAAAGAGATTTCTACCAGCAAACCAAGGGATTATATTAAAATGTGCCATGAAAGGGTTGGCAGTGCACAATATCTAATGTCAATCCATAATAAATACGTATTAGTAAATAAATATCAATAAAATATGGAAAATAAAATACCTGTATAACAAACTGCTAAATGATTACTAATACAAACATTTACCTATAGTTTACATACAATAATAATAAACATACTATAACTATCACGAAAGAGAGGAAGTGCTCTTGACCCGGTTATTGAAAGAGAAAAAAGTGGAACTGTCTCTTATAGTACAAGGAAGTGCGTTCTACAGTCGGACCGCCTGCAACCTGCAGGAGTGCTCATATGCCGAGATGTTGTGGCTTGGTGTGTCTAAGAGTGAGACCGTGTGAGATCTCCGGTGTCAATCTCCTGAAAAGAGATACTCAAAACGGTCTCGATGGCAGCTGGGGTAGCGCGGATTTTTCTATACATCGAAAAGATATAAAATAATACGGGAGTCTGATGAATGAATTGGAAGCCACCCCAATTCTTTGCGATGTGAAAAAGATTGTTGAATTTGCAGGACCCGAAAATATACCGAATCCCGAGGTTCCCGCGTTTTTTAAATAGATATTTGTTCACCATTTTTTTTGGAGTTTTGTTTTTCCTGTTGACCAACATCCCATATGATAAGGCCCAGTCTAAAACATTTTCAAGGTTAGCATTCAGTGCCTCTACAGTTGAAACAATAACCAGGGAGAAAAGTGGCAATAAATTTTTGGATGATCTCATCACAGTTACTACGAAAAAAAAGGACGTCGGAAAAGGATTTCATAAAGAAGAAAAAGTGAATATAGAAGAGGAGAGGAATATGCCTCAAAGCACTCCTGATAAAAGATGACACCATTAAGTTTCGGTCTTTTCAGATATAATGCGTTGCTGACGACCTCACATGTATGAGTCGAACTGGAAGGAGATATTCAGTAAGCTCAGTATAGCGACAAGAATGTGTAAATTAACGCAGATGAAGTAATTTCTGAAGTCAAGCAGGGCTAGCACCGTGACTGAGTTCTGATCTATGACTAGCGGTTTATCATCACTGAATTTTGAAAGTTCTGTGGTAGTACTACGCCCTGATCTGAACCCAGGTTAGAATGGAATTAAAAGTTTGTTGGATGTATATTAGGAGGAGAGTTGGGAGTGGAAAATGGATTCAAGGACTTTGGAGAGAATGGGTAGAATACATATGGGCCTATATTCCTTTAAGGAGGAGGGACTGGAAAGGAGTAAACAGACAAAGAGAAGTTGATAATGTGGAACTCTTTAAGTATGCTATGGATCATCTGATGGATGACGTTGTAACCACCACCAGCTATGGATGTGATAGCTAGCACTATTTTACTAACTGCGCGGATTCCAACGAGCCTATGATTGAACGGCAAGGTGCAGACTGCAGCCCTCAACCGTAGACGACGAACGCTTGCCTGAGGCAGGGTTCATCACAACAGTGGGAGAAGAGAAAAAGATGCACCACTTAAATATTACCCATCAAAATATGCAGGGGTTACCTAGTAAGAAATTGTATCATAATAATTCTAAATATTTCTGACACCGATGTTGTTAGTATAAGAGAACACTGCTTAAAGGAAAATATTATGGTTTTTAACATTAATAATGACAAAAATTTCAGTTTTTAGAATAGAAACAATGATGATAGAGTTGGTACTTTAATTTTAATAAAAATAATATTTAATCTTAAATTCGCTACCATATTTTTTAATGCTTCGCGATTTTGAACCTTATGACAAGGTTTTTATTTATTTATTTATTTAATAAGTACACAAAACAGAATACAGCCATTTGAGTCAATAATACACCATTACAGTTCTTTGTGGTGTAGTTCAGATCCTATGAAAATTAAAATTACTTTTTAGGATCTCTGTATCTCAGCAGGTTTAGGTAAAACAACGGAATGATATTCTTACACTTACTGTAGAATTACAAATAGACTTGTCCTCTGATGTTAGATAGTGATATTATTTTTTAAGTCTACAGACCTCTGAGAGATGAAAAAGGCCATGGCAATTTCGAAATACTTGAGAAAGTTATGGAGAAAGCCCTTACTAAACTATTTAATAACAGAGAAAAGTCAATCACTTGTGGCCATCTTAATTTAGATTTGCTTGCAGATACAATAATGAAACAACGATTAAAAATTGTATTCAAATCATTTGATTTATGTCATGAGTTTCTAGAGCCGAATAGAATTACACTGACCAGCCAAACTTGTTTAGATAAAGTTTTTTGTGACTGTAAAGTCTAAGTGTACAGGAAAAATGTAATTAACTGCTTACTATCCGATACGACTGACCCATAATTATAAAGGCCTCTTACAACCCATAGACTTAGACGAAAAACTAAGATATACATTTTCCAGTACTGGATTTTAATGAACAAAATCCGAACAAAATCTATACAAATCCCTTCAACATTATTCAAACAGAATTTAATAAAGTTTTTGAATGCACTGGGTATCCTAGTGTAGGGCAATGTTTGTGCATGTTTATTAATGTACATAAATGTATAAAATGAAATTAAATAAAGTCAGCAGAGTTATATTGTAATGACCTTTATGAACAAAAAACCTTTAACTTTGATAGGAAATTTTATGACTGTATGTATGAGTTTGTAAATTTGCTACAACTTTACATGTTAAGAGAAAAATACCAGTATTAAATAGTGAGACGACCATGGTTTAGAAAATAATTAACCGTGAAACTGGCACAGTTATACCAAGGGACAATGATTTCTGCTTAAAGTTAGGTGAAGATGTTGTTAAATCCAACGCTGAGGTAGGTTGAGCTTTCGAAATATTATTCACCAACGTACCCTTACTCACAACACAACGTCTTAATTAATCTCTATATGAAGCAGAAACGTTGTTTAAAAACAGCACTACCGTCTATAATCTTAATTTAATATTTCATTTTGTATATCCTCAGGACATTTTCAAAACGTTTAGATAACTAAACTTAAAAATACTACCGTGGGGTATATCAGTCAAAGTTATTGGTTCAGTCATTCTGGTTGTAACCCTACACTTAGCGGATATATATATATTCAATAAATGAACAGATGATGGAGCTTTCCCAGACTTCATGAAACACGGAAAACTGGTACCGGTGTATGAGTCAGGAGACAAAGGTGAGCATGTTCTTCCAGCAATAGGTAAAATATTTTAAAATATTGTGTTCAATCAAATGTTCTCTCATTTAAACCGATAAAAACCACTCCACGCTAAACAATACGATTTCACCAGGGGTAATCGACTTTGAATGCAGGCGCTATCCTTATATCTCACATTTTCTCTGCATGATAGGTCTCAGAAGATGCTATCGGCATTTGTTGCAATATGTCGAACGCATTTGATTGTGTTGATCATGAAACGCTATATGCATAAGCAGCTACTGTATTAAATAGAACGGAAAAATAACGTGGCAAAAAAACAGTGAAAGTTGGAAAAAGAACAATATATTCTAAATTAACGCAGAAATTGGGGCACTAAATCTAAAAGAGGTATAATGACTTGAAATAATGAAACCCTTACATTTTCAGAGCAAAATACATTGAAAATAAAGAGGGTCTAGTTTGAAAATGGATGTTTAGATAACAGATAAGAGTACAACGATTATTAATTTTCTGAAAACTGACGATGAAGGGGTGGAAGAGCAACCAGCAGTTTTTGATATCCCGATATTACTGGAAGACATTTGTCAAGAGACAAAGGTTCAACTAAAATTAGTGGAGCTTTGAAGAAGCAAGAGGGTAATCAAAATGCCAGAGCGGTACTGTTATCATACCTTCATAGAGGATGATGACTCAAGAATACACAAAAAGCGAAACAAAGTAATACTGGAGTAAATAGGAAAAACAAAAAAGAGACCTTGATAAATAAAGAAACGAATACTTATAGCATATATGAGCATGTTTAAAATGAAGAGATCTATTAACAATGCGAAGTTTGAGAAGACAGAAGTTACCTAAATACCTTATAATGTTGAGTTGGACTCTGTAATGATAATCCCACCAAAAACATTCTGTAAAAAACTAGCCAAGTCTCGATGGAGCTGCTTGTTTATCTCTAAAAAGTAATGAAATCTAGACAAATTCGTGCCAAGTCTAAGGTTCCTTACTGCAATTTCTTTATTGTTATAGTTAATGTTGTGTGACTTGGCCGTTAAACATTCTTTATACGTTTTTGGGTACAAGTCAATTTTGTTAACACGTAATGTTATATCTGTTAATCTCAATGTCAATAAAAAATAAGTCATGGCAAAGTTATTTTTATTTTACATACTAATTTGCTTAAAATAGAATTCCTTTGTATACCCTTAACGAGCAGCATAAAAGATCACGGAAGGCGCCTGCAGTCATTTTCTAATATTTCATAACGCGTCCCTATCAGGAAACTTGCAGCTTGTAATTTATTGTAAATAAATACGACGCAGTTCAAAATTGACGTGTACCCACTAAAGTATAAAAAATGGTCAACGGCCAAGTCACACAACAATAATTATAAAAATATAGAAATCGCAGTAAGGAACCTTAGACTTGGCACGACTTTGTCTAGATTTCATTACTTTTTAGAGATAAACAAGCAGCTCCAACGAGACTTGGCTAGTTTTTAAAAAAATGTTTTTGGTGGGATTGCACTTCTTTTTGTAGAAACGGTGGCATATTTATTTATTTTACTAGATTTTCGCGAGATATCCGGGAGATATGGAAACGGTATACACCGAATCTATACCAAGAGAAAACCAAGCTCTTGTATTTTATAATTAGGGTCACCAGGTACTCCAGATTTTCGATTATCCTAGTGTTTATAGTTTTCCCTTTATGTGGCCCTTAAACCCTAACTCTGTACCAAATTTCAGCTCTCTGAGTTTATGGGAAGTACTAGTTCTATTCTGATGATCATGAGTGAGTGAGTGTCATAAATGCGAAAATTTGCTTTCGCTTACTTCGGAACTAAATGACCTACAGACTTGAAATTTTGGATTTTAGGTATGTAATTATAGCTTACTAGATGGCGAAAATTTCTGCGTTCTGGTCTTATCCAGAGGTTCTCAAATAGGGGCCTGAAAATGCGGCGAAATGGTTCCAGTAAAGGATGGTACGGCATTGTTTGCTTCGCGCTCGACTTGGCGGGGCACTGCCGTGCCCCCCGATACAAGGATAAGCGAAGTCTCAGACTGTTTGGTAAACAAAACGTATGGAGAGTATTCAGACTTATGTCTTAGTATTTATAGGTGGATGTTTTGTAAATGCATCGGTACCAACCATGAGATAATGATATATGGTATCTGTATGACTATGGACGTGAATTTTAAAATTAAGATGTTTGTCCAATGAAAAGAAAAGGAAATGTGTGTCCAGAGTATGTTCAGAGATAAGAGATAATCAGTCTTACATATTAGTTGCAAATTAAAATTGCATAAGGCGTATAAAACATGTGGATATAAGGTTTTACTTTGTTACAGAGCTGATTAAGAATGGAAGATTACATTTGTAATAATTGAAAACTGAGAGCAAATTGCTGATCTGCTTTGTACAAAGCCTTTGTGTGCGGAGTTACTAGTTAGATTTGTGAGCAGATGTAATTTATGTTAGTTATGTTAAGAACTTAGAAAGTCGGCTATGTTAGATTAATTACGACTTAATGAGTCGGGTGGTTCTTGTGTTTGAGGTTTTGTTGTAGCTATATGGTAAAACTACGGTCTTGTCAGTCATCAAGTAACGTGTGATGGGTAGGTAGTGAAGTCGAAAAATAACTAATAAGTTAAAACGAAGTCGCATAATCCCTGAAATTTACTTGATATAACAATATTCAAGTATAGAGATCAATGTGGATAACAAATAATTAAATTGGTAGCTCAGGTTACAGCAGATTTGATTGTCGAAAACTCTACATAATGTGAACTATTTTCTTGTGACCAAATATTACTTGATTGTTCAATAGGACAGTAAATGGAGAAATTGATTACATTTATAGTAAAGTAAGATTAGTAATTACATAACTGATGTTATAGCATACACTACAACTAGGTTTGATGTTTATTTTTTATATTTTAGTTTTATTTCATTATAATCTCACTTACTTAGTTTCAATAGTCTAATTGTAACTAAGTGAGAAGACTCACTTTAGAAAACGGCTGGGCGAGTTGTAAGCTTCATTACAGAAACACAATAACCTTGTATTTAGTTGACAACTTCTGATTAGACGGCACTTACAGTATCCCAAAATAGAGAATATCATGCACGATGCGAGCTTTAAGTCTGTGAAAAGGGCCTTTTAAGTTGGTAGTATTGTTTTAGTTTATTTCTGAATTGATGTTGTTATGTTGGTTGCCAGTAAGAACAGTCAATACGATACACCGGCAATATCAGATAGAGTTTTACAGATGATTTGTGAAAACGAAAAATATACTTATATGCACATTTCAATAGTATTTCTCTGAATATGATTGATCATTAACTGCCAGTATCCTAAAACGAAGAATATCATCCACGATAGGCTTTAAGTGTTTAAAAAGGGCCTCTTAAAGTTTGTTGTATTGCTTTTTTTTTTTATTCATGTTGTTATGTTGGCTCCCAGTAAGAACTGTCAATATGATTTAGCGGAAATATGAGAGAGTTTTGCAGATTATTTGTATAAAAGGTAAAAAGACTATGTACATTTCAATAGGTTTTCTCTGAGGATCGATCTTACATAAGAAACTGAAACTGAAACCTGGGCTGACCAACACATTAAATTGTCCAGCTAATTTAATTTGTTAACGTACATAATAAAGTTTGTTTTAGTAAGCCTACACAGTGTGCAACTGCTGGGCAAAGACCTCACCGGCTCAAACTCACAGATTCAGATCCATTTATTTTTATTGAATATAAATTAATTAATTATCTTATTCAACGTCAAAATTATACTTACTTATAACTACAAGTATTTTTTTTGTATGAAAAAAGAGACTACACCGTTTCGGAAGGTGGGCCTCGGGGTTAAGAAGAACCGGCAAGAAACTCCCCCGTACCTTCTTTTTAAAAAAGTGACTTCACAACAGGTACTACTGGTTTCGGTCTAAGGAAATTCGCCGGCGTGTGATAGATTTGATCCATCGCCCCTCGTCGAATTTCTGTGCGCTGAGATGGTATGGACCATGCAGTTTTGTCATCTAAGTATTCCTTAATACTATAATAGAACTTTCTTATCAGCTCATTTTAACATAGTTTTTTAACCTCTTTTCAGGAAGGATCCATGATTCTTGTGGTTTTTTATTGTAGAAGCGAATACAATGCCCCCTGAACGATGTGCCTACTTTACTTAGTCTAAATAATGGTAGTGCTAAACTCAATTTCAATTTCTCACACATCTCTAGCTAAAGCTTCATCGATCCACCAAAGATACATAATAAAGATAAATGTAGGTTTTAATAGTAAACGTACTTCTGTTTTTATTACAATTATTGTTTTTGACACACGTTTTTTTTTATCTACCTATAAATGTTAATATCAATATATAAGCATTTTATTTATAAACACAAAAATATATTCCTTCATTCGTATTTATTCGGAACACGCAATACTCTAGCAGGAAAACCAACATTTCCTATCAACGAATGCTGTCCAGGGGGATTCTTCTTATGGGTTTTATGGGAACATTAATAGAAATAACTTTCATTATGGTACCGATAATTTTACATTTCTCCGTACTAATCGGTTGGCCACCGTACCCAAACAATGGGAAATTTAAATAGTTTTCATACTAAAATTTGCTATCCCTAGAAGAACCTTATAGTTCGACTCCACCCTGTATAGCACTTATCATCCAGCAATTGTTGGGGGTTACACAATCAACGCCAATGACTATTGTACCGTAACCAGCTTTCAGCGAGAGTGATGTAGCACGTTTTATACGGCACGTCATCTTAGAGGGTCTCCCGCGTAAACTTTCGAACACCGACCCGGATCCGAGGAACCCTCATTTACTCTGTATGATACTTCAACGGAATCCCTTCTCAAATGAAAACAACGCCTCAATGTTTCTGACGGGTATTTGTACAAAAAATTTCAATTGATATATTGTTGATATCTTTGGGATCAAAATTATCCCAAAGATATAGAGAGAAAGAAAAGGAATTTATTTAGCCGAAAAAAAATTAACAAAACTAACATATACAGCACGGCAAAACAGGAAGTGTTTCAGCATCTGCTAGGTGTAGCACAAAAGTGATAGTAATGTGCTGCTCCCAGCGCTGACTTTCAGTTATAAATTGTACTTTAAATTTCTTTGTCCTGCCTATTTTCAAAGGAAGCGGTCTGGCCCAGGTAAATATTCTCATCGACAAACTGTTCCTGTAGCATCCGCTGGAGCTCGGGTGCTGTTGAGGCAAACTGGACAATGTCATCTGCGAAGCGAAGGTTTATTAGCCTTCTGTCACCGACGTCAATGCCTCTGTCCACCTAGGGGACCGCCAGCTTCTTGAACACCTCTTTTAGGATGCAGGTAAAGAAATTCAGAGATAGCGGGTCTCCCTGTTTGATGCCTGTATCTATTGGGAATGAAGATTCTGTTGAATGTAGTATAATATCGGCTGTCCTGTTTAGGTATATGCTTTCCAGAATGCTAATATAAGCCCGGAAAAGATTCATGAATGGATTATGCTGTCGAACGCCTTGAAATAGTCGACGAATGCCAGGTAAAAAGTTTTAATAAATTCGTTACGTTTTTCAAGAGTGTGGAGGTGATATGTTGTGTTACTAAATGTACTGAATCCAGCTTGTTCTTTAGGCTGATGGGAGTCGAGTTGCCCTGCAATTCGGTTATCTATTTCTTATAGATGTGATTGACGAGGCTGATAGATCTGTAGTTTCCTAGATCACTTTTGTCATCCTTTTTATGCAGAAGGACAATATTGGAATAACAGAATTTTTGAGGCAGTTTTCCATTCAAAAGTATTGTGTTGCAAATTTTAGTGATGTGTGGTAGAAGTGATGGTCTTCCAAACTTTAGGTCTTCTGTCGTTATTCCATCTTCACCCGGGCTTTTATTATATTTCATACTTCCAAAGGCAATATTTACTTCTTGTGGCTATTATGAGGAGGATGGAATCGGGGAAAGTGTGTTCTATGATTTTTTCAGTTTTAGTTATGTCCGAATATAGATTTTTGTATAATTGGGTGCAAATTTCGATAACTTTGTCTCTACTTCCTTGTTATTTACCATTCAATCAAAATTCATTGTCAGCCGTATGATCCAGGTATTCCCTTTCGAGAATCCTTGTTTGGCAACTCGGGGTGAGGTGTTGTTTTGTTGAATAAGTTTCTTTTGTATTTCCTGGATCACTGTGAGGGTTTGCCTCTGCGTCACCCGAAATTTGAGAACCGCAACCCTGTCCGAGTAGCTGATGAATTCGTTGATATTATCCTTCCTCTTCTTAGCCACCAGAAAGCCTACACCGTATAGCCCGCTGGTGACTCCAAAGCGAAATATACCATTGTCTCTTTCGGCAGTCTCCTCTCCTATTCTTCTAGTTTCTGTAAGACCAACAATGTCCCACTTGATGTCTTTCAGTGAGTTGTCTAACTCTATGTGTTTAGCGTCTGCCATAAAACCATAAAACCATTGGTCCATAAGCCCACCACACTGGTCCAGTGCAGGTTGGTGGGTTTCCACCAGAGCCCCGTTTGTTTGTCAGCAGAGTGTAATGCGGGTAGGTGAGGAGGACTTGGGGTGTTTAGATGTTATTGGACCCCCTTCCACTCCTAACAAAGCTCAAAATATGAATATGATGTAAACCTGATACATACATAGGAGTTTTAAGAAAAAACAATACTTCTATGATATCACACTAAAGGATCCGTACCATCGTGTAAGAAACATCTAAAAATAATATTATAAAAAAAAAAATCCGAACGTGGATTCGAGCCCAGAACATAAAGATATGAAAACCAATTGCTCCACCACAACGATGTGATAAACCGCATAATCTACGATCATATTTGAATCATGATTTTGTTTGTTATATCGCGGGAGGTGTGAAAACGAATATTGTATCGGGGCCCCCTTTAATACATAATATCTTGTTTATTTCATTATTTATTGCTGTAGCAGCGACAGAAATACAGATTCTGTGAATAGTAAAACTCTCTACCGTTTATGAGATATCGCCTGCTGATGGATGGACAGACAGACGGACACACGGACATTGGAGGCTTAGAATAGGGTCTCGTTCGGCACCCATCGCGTTCTGAACCGTAACAGTGAATAGAGGATCACTCCTTTAGTGAATAAAACAGTGGAGAGGAGAGAAGAGACAAAAAATTACGTTTTCACACCTTTCATTCGGAAAAGTAAGTTTTGCTCCACGACGAGAGGGAGCAAAATGCTACTTTTCTGTTCAAGCTACTTTTTTAATTTATTCATTGGCATGCAGCTTTTACGCAATGTGCCAATTGAACACTGATTAAAATATTAGAATGTAATTATGAAATTACATTACAATCGACAACGATGACGTCGTCGACTAAAAACGAACATGGTTCAAGTTTTAACTTTAACAACGTTATATCAAAATTTATGAATTTTTCGTAATATTTAAAAAAAATGTCACAATAAATTATATGTTTTACTGAAATCAAAACTATCGATGACTGTCATTGTGATATAATGAATATTGATATCCGAAACCATTGTAATATTCGATTCGATTATTTTTACACAATAGTAAAAGAACACAGGTTAGGGTGGTCTGAGCGACTACCTCCTAGTGTGGGGGTGCTGAAGTGATGCAGAAGGATACGTCCGCCTGCATAACTTCTGCTTCCTCCTGGTGCACCCTGGTAACAGCGGCTAGTGACTGGTCCCCGGACCTCTTACTAGCCGATGGCTAAAAGTAGCTCCGGTTCTGTCGGTTAAAGTGGGTGTACCCGGCAGACTATCTACACTCACCTGCGTCTTGTGGTCTGCGCAGTTGACCACCGTAGGCCAGGATGAAGGGGTCCTGGGGGGTTGAGCCGAGCGTTGCTGTGGATTTAGCTTCGTAAGGCAACACGCCCTCTTTGGCCTGGATTTCAGGCAAAACGGTAGCCTCGCCCGTAGCCGCGGGTTGGGGTAACGGCCAAGTGTCCCGTCAGAGGGCCACGGCTAGGGGTGTAGGGTCCGCTAAGGCGTCAGTCATAGCGGAGGGATGGGTCATGCTGACTGGGTAAGCTTCGGTGACTACGGCGGTGGGACCATGTCGCTGACACCTTGGTTCCCATCGTCCACAGAAGCGAGCTCCCGATGTCGCGCCAAGTACCAGCCCTATGCTCCTATATCTACTCGGTACTCCTAGCGACTGAAAGCTGTTCCAAGCGAGTAGGCGCTCCCAATTGTGCGGGCTCCGTGGAGGGTGGGAAATCGAGTAGACGAATCTCTATACATTTGACCATGGATCGTGTCAGGTCAAAAAACCCATCTGGAACGCTTCCAGCGGTGAAAACCGCAAGCGTCTCCAAACAGGTACGAGAATCTGCCTCGGCAGATCCTCAAGCCTCAACTGGGCGCACTGCCACCATCAGTGACCTACCGGTGCAAACTGGTAGTGATTCCACTGTGGAGGTTAGCTGCAAAAAGGCCGAAAGTGAGTCGAGAGGCAGGGCCACGGGGCAACCCGGTGCGCGGAGCCATTCGACAAACATCGCCGAGCATTTCGCCAGCGCCTGGACGACGGTTGGTCGAAAGGGTAAACCACCCAAGCAATCCTTGCAAGGGAAGGGCCCATCGACTAAACGTCCAGATACGGTGCAAACCGGACCGGGGCGTAAGGCGAATCGTCGGTGGAAGAAAAAAACAGCGTTTGGCTGCCACATCGGCCGCTGCCGGCGTAGATGGGGTTCCATCTGCCACGGTGACGACCGATGGCGGTCCCGCTGTTAATACAGCCGGAGCTGCGGGTAAGGTGACCGGCTCCCGTGGTGTCAAAGGGGCAACCCTAGACTCAAACGGGGCTAAACCTACCGTAGCGTTCTCTGGTGGTCCAACTTCTAAAAAGAAGTTGAAATCTGCCAAGAGATCCGGAAAAAACGAGCGCGCGGCTGCTAAGAGGGCTCGACTAGAGGATAGTATTTCTCCTCGAGTGGAGCCTAAAAAGCAGTGCACGGAAGCGCGCAGAGCTGGGGTCACCTATGCTCAGAAGGTGAAATCTGACCAGTACATCGCCGTAACTGACGTCGCTACTGGTCATATTTCACAGGATCTGTCAACGCTCATCCTCAACGAGATTGATGACAAAATCTTGAGGGAAGCGTTGGCGGATCCGAGCAAGGAAAACCCCAAATTCGGTGGCAAGCCTCGTTACGAGGACGGCCACCTTAAACTGTTCGTGGAGGACGAGTACTCCCTGAACTGGCTGCGGGAGTGTGTCTCCGGTGTGTCTACACCATCCAACGTACAGTTGGTGGTGAAACGCCAATCGGAGATGGTCCGCAGGGTTCGATGTGGGGTGCTCATACCCAACGAACGAGGCAAGTGGAAGTCTGCGCCCGACGTCGGCGTAGTCCTCCACTTTATGAACAAGTGGGCACAGGTTGACCGATGGCTCCTCCAGAAAGTGGATGAGCAGCAGGACAACCTGTTTCTCATCACAGACGTCCCTGAAGATGTGGTGCCGACCCTGCTGGGAAGGGGCAGACAGCTCCTTTTTGGTAGTGGTTCGGTCTACCTCAAATTTCAGGGACCCGGTGGGAAATTTGTGAAGGAACCACCGGTGGTAGCGCAGACCAGCTCTAAGCTGGTCATCACTGGGGTTTCATCAAGAACAGCCAAGCCCCAGAGTTCCACTCCAGAGCGGCAGCAAACAGGCCCCGATGCAGTCGGGGAAAGTTCTGCTTCTCAACCGCAGGACGAGCACGCGCACTGGGAGGCCATGCTGCTTGGTGAAGGCGATGAGCCAGAACCAGCAGTGGTGCCCTCTGAGGGCGAGGAGCTGTCCATGCGGCTGGAGGAGGAACTCGTCTTGGAGGTGGAGGAGGGGTTGACCAAAAATGGCGTCCCTCTCCCGCGATTGTAAAATCCTCCAAGCCAACCTCCAACACAGCCAAACTGCAACGGCCCAGTTAAGACGCTGGTTGGGGGCAAACAGCACTGCCGTGGCTCTGATCCAGGAGCCATGGATCAACCGCGGTAGCATTCGAGGGCTCGCCAATTTGAGAGGTAAGCTTTTCGGTACAACTGATCACGATAACCCTAGAACGTGCATCATAACTACTAACAACATCCCAGCACAGCCATTAACAGAGTTCTGTTCCAGGGACCTGTGTGCCATAAGGCTGCAACTGCCCGACACAGCTAGGTGCCGCGAGCTCGTGGTGGCCTCCGCCTACATGCCTGCGGAGGACAACCCGCCTCCACACGACCTGTGCCGGCTGGTGGACCACTGCGAGAAGTCGGGCCTCCAGCTCATCGTTGAGGCCGACTCGAACGCGCATCACCCACTGTGGGGCATGCCAGATATGAACAGCAGAGGTAAGACACTTGTTGAATACCTATTTACTACAAACCTCAATGTGCTTAACATAGGTTCTGAACCAACTTTTGTTACCAAGCGGAGCAGAACTATCGTTGATATTACCCTGGCAACGGCGGACATATCCGACGACGTTGGGGGCTGGCATGTGTCCAACGAGGCGTCATGCTCTGATCATCGATGGATACGCTTCGAGATCAACGCAGCGTTCTCCCCAACTGTCCCTAAGAGAAACCCACGCAAGACTGACAGAACCAGGTACAGAGCTATCCTAGGTGAAAGACTTGCTTGGGCTGAGACTCTACCAGATCCGGAGGGACCCGAACAAATCGAACAACAGGTAACAGATTTTACAAATACTTCAATAGACTGCTACCATTCAACTTGCCCGCTTAGCACACCAGCGCCTACCAACATCAAGGGGCAGCCTTGGTGGGGTCCTGATCTAGATAGGATGCGTGCTAAGATCAGAAGACTGCTAAACAGGGCGATGAACACCAGTGCTGATGAGGATTGGGACAACTATAAAGATGCCAAATCCAAGTACAAGAAACGACTACGGTTCAAAAGCAGCAACTCATGGAGGAAATTCTGCAGCGACATTGAAACCGTTGATCAAGCAAATCGGGTAAGGCAAATACTAGCTCAACAAGGCAACTCCAGGCTAGGGTCGCTTAAAAAACCCGATGGAACGTATACCTCTTCCACCACAGAAACACACAGTCTCTTGTTGGAAACGCACTTTCCCGGAAGTAGAACTATTCAAGAGATTGTGTGGCCGGAAGAGGTTCACCATGAAGCTGTCGACCACTTAGACATAACTAATAATATTATCACTGCTGACAAGGTGAGATGGGCCATTAATAGCTTTAAACCTTTTAAATCAGCAGGACCAGATGGAATCTTCCCAGCACTTCTACAGTGGGGTGGGGAACCCGTCATCAATATAATGGTCCGAATCATGAAAGCATGTCTTAGATTCGGATACGTTCCCAAAAGGTGGAGAGTAGTAAACGTAATTTTCATACCGAAGCCAGGAAGGAACGACTACAGTAACGCTAAATCTTTCAGGCCGATTAGTCTCACCTCGTTCTTGCTTAAAACTCTCGAACGTTTGTGCGAGAGACACCTGAGAGATGGAGCGTTAAAACATATACCCTTACACAAGAATCAGCATGCATATAGTTTGGGTAAGTCTACTGAATCGGCTCTCCATGCAGTTGTATCCACAATTGAAGAGGCGATTCAAAACAAATGCATCTGTCTTGGAACTTTTATTGATATAGAAGGTGCCTTTGACAAGACGCAGCATAGCAGTATAAGTGCATCTCTAACAAGGCATGGGGTGTCAACAGCTGTAAACAACTGGGTCACAAACATGCTTAACAAACGTATCGTGCGTCTAGCTGGAGAGTCCCTGTCGGCGGAGGTAGTGCGGGGATGCCCGCAGGGAGGAGTGCTCTCCCCGCTTCTGTGGAATCTGGTCATTAACGACCTGATTACCAAGCTTAACGCTAATGGATACTACACCGTAGGATACGCCGACGATTTGGTAATCCTCATCACAGGTAAATTTGCGAGCACAGTATGCAACCTTAAACAAACCGCTCTTCGTATCGTGGAGCGCTGGTGTTTAGAATATGACCTGGCGGTTAACCCAACAAAAACGGTAATGGTCATGTTCACTAACAATAGGGCTCTTGGTAGGTATACCCTACCTAAGCTCTTTGGAACGGAACTCCAGCTAGCAACTGAGGTGAAGTACCTGGGCATAACCTTGGACAGCAAGCTCAACTGGAGTAGCCACATCGACAACAAACTAAAGAAGGCGAGTATTGCTTTCTGGCAGTGTCGGAGAATGGTGGGGAAAAAGTGGGGACTTTCTCCCAACATCATTCTTTGGCTGTACGTAACGGTGATCCGTCCTCTTGTCTGCTACGGAGCTGTGGTGTGGTGGACCAGGACCAAACTAACCACAATGGTAAGCAAACTCCAAAGCTTCCAAAGGCTGGCCTGCATGGCTATCACAGGTAGTATGAGAACTACTCCAACAGCAGCAATGGAGGCCATGCTGTGTCTTCCGCCACTCCAGCTGTATATTAAGCAGGAGGCCGCGTCATCTGCGGTGAGACTCAACACCTTAGGACTTTGGAGGAAAAACAGGACCTCACACACCGCCATCCTAGGGGAAGTTTACAAAAAATTTCCCATCTCTATGGCTTGCAGTGACAGAATCCCTAAACAATTTGTTTTTGACAAAAAATGCAATATACAGTTACATGAAGACCATCGGGTTGAGGGGCTCGACGTTAAAGAGCTCAGAATTTTTACCGATGGTTCAAAAACTGAAGCAGGCACTGGTTCAGGCACCTTCTTGGAGGACCTAAACATCAAGATAGCCATTCCATTGGGTGCCCATAATACTGTCTTTCAAGCTGAATGCATGGGCATCATCTCGGCCGCTAATGCCATAGCATCGAGAAAGGTAAGAGATTCCTCCATTCGAATCCTCTCGGATAGCATGGCCGTCCTACAAGCCCTAAATAGCAACACTATTAACTCAGGGCTAATATACGAGTGTCACAAACGACTAATGGAGGTATGTCAACAATGGATAAAAGGACACAGCGGATCAAGAGGTAACGATGCAGCGGATGAGTTGGCGCGTAAAGGATCTAGCTTGACAGCGTATGGTCCCGAACCTATCATCCCTCTTCCCTTCAAGATGGTACGCTCATTTCTGAGAGAGTCGACCAGGAATAATCATGCCACTCTTTGGACAAACCATGAGGAGTGCAGGCAGGCTAAGCTGGCCTTGCCGTCCCCTAGCGCTAAGCTGACTAAGACCTTGCTTCGACTTAGTAGGCCGCGCATGCGACTGGTAATTGCAGCACTTACTGGCCATGGTTTCTTTAATAAACATCTATATGTCCTAGGTGTTACCGACAGCCCCCTTTGCAGAGCCTGCTTGGAGGCAGAAGAAACGGCTGCTCATGTCCTCATGGAGTGCACAGGAGTAGCGGACTACAGGGCTAAACACCTCGGACAATCGAGGGACCTTCCAGGGATAGTCGGTAACGTAAAGGGCCTACTGGCGTTCCTGGAGGAGTTGGGTTGGCTCGAATGATGTCGCATTCCCACCCACACGCAAAATAGGCGCTTTCGTCGTCGAGTTGCGGAAACCAGCCCGTCTTACAATTGACAAATTGACAAAAAGAACACAGGAATATTTTGTCTGTGGTGACCTTTCCCTAATCCTTCACAATCCATCATTATATAAAAAAAATGTTTACGTTGTTCGATTACTGTAAAAGTGGTAAAAGTATAATTCAAAGTATAGTTATTTAATTTCTTTAGAGGAATTTAAATTTTCCTCATAGTCGGTGTGAAAAGTTGAATGTGTTACTCAGGAGCAAAATTATTTTCTTCATGGGCGTTAACGCTTGAATCCTTCGTTACGCTCAGGATTCAAAGTACCGCCCTCGCCGTAAATACATCATTTTGCTCCCTTGTTACACAAATAACTATTGCTAAGTATATGCAAGCGCACTAAATATTACGCTCTAATGGGGAGGTACATTTTTGTGCCTTTGGAGTTGGGGCGTCGTCTGCGTGAACGTGGTTATGACTGCCGCTCCTGGGCATTTCTTATGCCGAGGATCTCTGGCAGTGCAGCGGGGCAATGCCGCTAGTGTCTTGGGGTGGCATTATTTAGTTAAGTTATTGTCCTTATTGTATACTTATCTTATTTTAGTTTAGCAAGTGTTTAAGTTTAGTGTTAAGTTATTGACGAAGCTTTCTGCATATTAATCGAATTGTAAATTATGTTTTGAACAATGATTAATAGATAATTACTTCACTGTAAATATCTATAGTAATAAAGAACTTTGACTTTGACTTTGAATATAGACTTCAAAATAATAAAAAACTTCGTGTTAAAGCGATTTTTTAACAAAAAAAAGTTTACAAAATTCAAAGTACCAACAGAAAATAACAAACAAATTTGAAATTATTCGTTTATTTCCAAAGTGCTTGTGTCATTACAGCGAACCCAATTGATACTAATGTTAAGTTGAACGATACGTTTAAACTTCCTTGAAGTATAGATGATTAAAATGTCATTACACAGCGTTACTTTCATTGAATGAAAATGCCCTATAATTTCTGTGAATATATTTTACGCGTGAATTATTCACATGAATGCGGCGGAGAAAATTTAAAAATATTCAGAGTGGACGTGAAACGTGATAATTTCACCGCATTTTACTGTATTCGGCATTTCATCAATTGTGAAATTCAAACAAGTTTCGGGGAATATCAAAAGTGTTTTTTTTTTTCAATAGTACCAGAGTGTGTGAGAATCATCATTTAGATGAATTATTATGTTTTTTGTAAAGTTATACGTATATTAGCTTGTGCGCTCGTGTAAAGACTATGCGGTACTAAATTTTAAACAGCTTTTATTCGGCTACCTATTCAATGTCGTACTCCCATCTTATAAGATTGAGTTCTAAATTAACCAATCTCTGTTTGTAAAGGTTCACTAAAGGAAATAATTCAAAGTCAATGCTAATTTATTTATACAATTCCGACATAATTTGCAGCTAAACCTTCTGTAGAGAAAACTTTGAAACAAAGATTTCAAATTAATTGATTTGAAACGTGGCAGTTAGTAGATGGTTAATCAATTATTACTACCGACTGTATTTTAGAGCCAATGGTAGTTATTGTAACGTTTTAAATTAAGGGTAGGCTAAATAAAACGATATATCAAAATAGATATAGCAAAATAAAACGATGTAACAAAAACTTTAATATTTACAAAAACTATTTATATTTACAAAGACTATATAATATTCACACTAACTATTTAAGCTCATTACAAGTTAAAATTTATCGTTAGACCTCAGGGGTGGTTCTTTGTCTAAATATACAGGTCAAATCTATCTATAACCGTCTATCGCGTTAAAACAATTCGCTCGTTACTCCCCTCGTACAGACGAAATGTGGAGCGCGGCAAACGCTCTGACGTGCTGGGTAGCTGGGTAGCACGACGATGACGTGAGGGCGGCAAAAAGACGGGAAGGTTGCGACGTGTAGTGAGCATGCGGTAATGCCACAGTTTAGCCGTATTGTGGCGGGGACTATCTGTTCCGCCCCCCAAGGCAAAGTTTTTAAAGACTAAAGTTTAAAACATAAAAATCAATCCAAAAAAAAAAAACGGTTTAGCCGTGCGGTAAAGGGGGCGGCGCGGATAGATCGCACCATGCGGTAGTAGGAACGACGCGGTGTAGAATGCGCCGTGCAGTCAAAGGGGCGGCGAGATATCGCCGTAGGGTGAAAAGGGCGGCGCGGATAGATTGCACCGTACGGTGAAAAAGACGACACCGTGTAGATCACGCCGTACGTACACAATGAAAGGGTTTTTACTAGCATAAGTTAGATTTAAAGTTTTTTTGTTAGAGAACCGTCGTAGCATATGATTTCAAGCTGGCCGGACTGTAGGTCGCGCGCAGCGTGACACGCACGGTGTCCGCTGGGCTTCTTTGGCCGGTCTGATGCGCTGGCGCTAACGGCTTGCAAATGTTGCGCAAAACTGGTAATTCGTAGTGCTGCGCGTACGAGTTACATACGGATCGATTGAATTCATTAGATTTTAATTTTATTATTCATACTATTACTAGCAATTGGCAAGGTTAGGAATTCAGAAAGTTACATTAACTATTTTACAACTGTTTTGTTGTGTTAATATTCTATTAGGAACGTGAAAATAATACCATCACGCCTTCTCCCAAACGGGGTGGCAGAAACACCGTTGTGCCCACGTTTAGACAGTTTTTTGATACTTCATTTTACGTGACCGGGGGGGGTAGCCCAACACCGCATCCATGGAGATATGAAGGTTTCTTCACGATGTTTTCCATTACCGTTATAAAGTTCGTATCAATCAATACATTTAATAAAAACGGTGTACATCCTACCTTGAAGATAATTAATGTAAACTAAAAGGGGTGACTTAATAACAGCAATAGAAGACAATAGATTTTTAGAGGTAATTCAGTCTGTATATCTGTCTGTTTGTTCGAATAAAATTAAAAGGGGTGACTTAATAACAGCAATAGAATAGGTTTTTAGAGGTAAGTCAGTCTGTATATCTGTCTGTTTGTTCGAGGACAACATCAAAACAACTGAACCGATTTTTGTCGAAAACCATTGTGTGGGCGACCTGCTCAGAGGTCTTTTTTCGCAACGGTATTTTAATCAAACACATCGATAAATATCCCTCTATCTCTTTTTAAACTACTGAAATATATTACCGATGAAACAAGACAACTAGCAATCGTTTATTCGAATGCTTGACAATGGAAAAAACTAATAAAACGGTTATTAAAATGGCAGTATTTGCGGTACGGACCTAATCAAGTGAAACGTGCAAAATTGTACTGTTTTGGTGGTTTTTGATAAAATAACGAAGAAGGAGTAGAAATAACCTTCCAAATAAGGAATGAAAATATTAAAAATCTTATCATATCTTGAATCATATTCAGTCAATGATCAAAACCACTGAATAAAAAGTAATATTGTGAATAATATTTTTTTGGCTTATTTTAAAATTACACCAAAGAAAAATTACTTTTGGCGTCCTTGCGGTGAGCACCGTTTTTTTAATTGCTAGGAATATTCCTGACCCAATGATTTTTATCACAGTCTCTCTGGCTCCAAGATCTTTAGTACCCTAGATCTTGTCAAGGCTTATATTCATATCCCTGTCCTAGAAGAGAATATTCTGAAAATCCATCCATCGAGACTCCGCTTGGCCTTTTCCAGTTTCCTTTTGTGACTTTCAGGTTTCCCAGTACTGGGTAAACATTCCAGCGCTTCATCGATAAGGTCACATGTGGTCTTGATTTTAGCTTTCCTTACCTGAAGCTATTTCCCTGGAGCAAGAGTATAAGGTACTTGTCAAGACATAGCAGAGCAGAGCATATCTCAAAGGGCTCCTTTGAGAGCCCTAAGCAATTTAAGATTCCTATTCCAGGTACTGATTTTTCCCTGACCTGTTACACTTGGACTGACAGACCTCGCCAGTTCGTTACACAGAACCTTCTCCGAAGGGTGTTTAATAAATTTCACAGTTTGAGCCATCCTGGTACCCAGGTAACCCTGGATCTTGTCTCGGACTGTAAGGAGTATACTACATGTGCAGGATGCTTACGCAGTAAATTTTCGAAACACGTTACTACTCCTCTTGGAACCTTTGAAACTCTATCTGGTCGTATTTTCAATGTACATATGGATATTATCGGTCCCTTGCCCGCGTGTGAAAAATTCCGTCACTGTTTGACAGCTTTTGACAGGGTAACCAGACGGCCCGAAGTCTGGCCTTTGCGCACTATCACCGCTGAAGAAGTGACTAATGTTGTCACGAGAAAGTGGGTTCCTCGCTTTGGCGTGCCTACGGTTATAACAACTGATCGAGGAGCCCAATTTGAGTTCGATATTTTTCGCCGATTAACGCGTATGATGTTACGTCTCTCTGAAGAACCCTTACTAGCGATTGCGTCGTCAAATTGCAGCGTCACATGGAATAAATTTTTCCTGTGCCTGTCTCACGACACTGTGTGTCCATCTTTAAGTATTTGGAAACGGCATCCCACGATATTCTACGCAATGATGCGGAGCGGCGCTCACTTCAACCACCATACACTGGTCCTAATCATGTGATATATCGATCCAGTGACGGTTAGTCTTACCATTGATGTCAAAGGTTGTACAGTGGTTGTCAGCATCAATAGGGTCAAGCCTGCCGATGTCGAAATTACCAACTCGCAGGCCTTCGGTCGTGCTTCTTACCCATCAGGGTCTCCACAACTAACCCAACCGCCCGTCGTTCCACCTCTTATTGCAACATATTCACCGTCCACCGATAGCAAATATACTACACGCTTCGGTAGACATGTTAAATTCAAGAGTGTCGAATGACTTATCTTTCTCCGTAGGAGGGTGGTTTAGGGACCTGCTGCCATTACACCAACTAAATGCATTACCAAATGCATTACTTTTATTCACTGATACACATAGATATATATAAGTCGCTGTTATTACGCTCATCCCCGAGCCGTTTGTAATTCCTTGAATCCTTGCATCCCGTTATTTAGGCGGTATATCCTTCTGTACAGTACCTATTAGAGACTGAACTATGTTGTTTACACCACACCTACATATATATTGTAAAGGAGTTTTTTTATTATTCAGAAAGACCTTTTACAACCCCAAACTACAACAGGATACCTCTGGAAATTCAGAAACTGCCATTCCAGAAATTTAAAAATCATTTAGCATCCATCACATTATCTAAAAGGTGATTTTACAATAATCAAGATTACATAAATGAACTCGTTTTTTTTATTTATTCCTACATATTATTTATAATAATTACTATGTTATATTTGTTCTAGTTGAACACAAAGTATTTTTAAAAGAGATCTAAAATCACTCTGTGGTAGTTTCTTTGCTTTTTTTCTCTCACAGTGGCCCGATGTAGAAAAGAGGCAAATAAAATAGTTTTGTCTTTACAAAAACCCCCTCGACCCTAGACCTGGCAATAGTAGCTAGCAACTTCAGCTAAGGATATTGTCCAATTAAGGGTACCTTATACGAACCATTTAATAAAATACTTGCACAAAAAATAAATGTAGACTCAAAAAAAAGAAAATCAAAAATTCAAAATTTTCTGTAAATGTTAACAGAAAATTTAGAATGTTAATTCGAGGGGGTTCTTCATCTCCAGCGACATATTGCCCGCCCCTGCCTAAAAGGCTACATAAATATTGACCCGAAGCCATGCATTGCTGGCCAAAGAAGCGAGGCATTGCCCGAGGCATTTGAAAAACGAGTCCACGAGTTATTCGCTGAATTGTGCTGCAAGCTGACGAATAGCAGCTGATAGGATGAGATCTGCCAGCCGCTCTATGATAAATAGACAAACTGGCGTTGTGTACCATAGCGGTCAACGACCCGCAGGTCCCCCCACCTCCCTTATTTTCCTGAGATGCACTGTGTGAAGAGCTTTATCTGAGCTAAGTTTAGTTATCAAGATAAAAGGTTAAGGCCCGCCACCAAAGAAAGGATCCTACCATTGTGTTGCTGTTGGTAATAAACTTTGACCACCCTTAAGTATTTTTATTGGCGAGGGACATCTAACCTAACAAAATATAAGGTTACAATAAAAGGGTCTATAAACAGGTGCAGCTAAACAAATACTTGAATTGGAGCTCTAAACCCTTTCTGAAGTCATTAACGTAATCAGAACGGAAGAAACGGGGTTTGGGGCCAAACTATGGAAATAAAAACAACAACTGCTGATTAACAAATAGACAAATTGGAAGTCTTAACCCTTTCTGGCGTCGCAAACGTAATTGGAGTAAAGAACGGGGGGTTGGGGGGCGGACCCCGCTATAAACAACGACTTCTGATAGGAAAATAGACAAATTTGAGCTCTTAACACTTTCTGGTGCGGTGAACATAATCGGCACGAAGGAAAGGGCAGGGAGTTGGGGTCCCCCTTTGGAAACAGAATCAATAACTGCTTATGAGCAAAAAGAAAATTTGAACCAGTTAACCCAATTTGTGGTAGCGGCATTCGTGGTTTTTCATTGGTTTTGGAAAGACATAATGTTGAAAATATGACGGAAAATATAATGCCTCTGTCACATATAAAAGTTAACCCTTTCTGGTGTCGTGAATATGTTTTAGGCATGGGAAAAAGGATGGGGGGTTGCATGGATGGAACCACCCCCCACAAAACAAATACAAATTGACAAATGAGAGTTGTTGACCCACTCTGGAGTCCTGAATGTAATTGGGGAAAGGATTTGAGTAGGCACTGGATTGGATACTAGAGGAGCACGTGCCCAAAGTGGTGGGCTCACGCGATATTCGGCTCCTACAGCAGTGCTGAGGGGTATAGCTTTTTGCCCTGTTACTACATATATTCTAGGCAATGTATTTAAATTTTAATAAAAGTCTCATAAAAAATATTAGTTATCGTTGTATAAACATGCATTACCAAATTAAAATCACGTGTTAGATATAAATAAATCACGTTTAGAAAAACGTTTTATAAATAAACATTTATATACAGGCACATGCATTGCTTCTGCAACTGAATCTACTGCGGACTGCCGATCCAACGTCCAGCGCTTTTGTACAGACTGCTGATGGACACATCGATAAATTGGAACCGCTAACCTTTTCTGGCGTGGTGAACATAAACGGGAAGGGGGAAAGTGCGGGGGATGGAATGTTGGAGAAACAGAAACTGGAACGGCTTGTCAGTCTGTGGAACGCACTTCCCTGCGCTATTAGGGATAGCTCCTCAATTTTCACGTTTAAGAAAAGATTGAAAGTGCATTACGTTTCTCTTCCGTAATAGTTATCATATTTATGCAGGTATTTGTATGATATTTTATAGTTTATATTAGGTCCTTACATATGAAATTGGCGTTTTGTATGGAGAAATTGAAGTTAACTAAATTTTCAGTACATATATTTTTTTTAGGAATGACAGATCTTAATTTTATAAACTTTGTGTGTATGAATAAGACAACATTTAGTGAACAGAAAATTTTATATAATTTTTGAAAAATGTCAGCTGTAAAAATATATTACGAATATTATCATTAAAATGAATGACATTTAGGAGGCACTGATTTTGAAGATAACATTTTAGTTATAAAACTGAAAATTAAAAGAAAATTTAATTAGTAGATGTGAAATATTGAAATTCATTTTAAAACAACAAAAAAAAACTTTAAATAGCTATTGAATTACTCGAATTATGAACTCTTGACTCTAAGAAAAATTCGCC
Source organism: Argyresthia goedartella (assembly GCA_949825045.1). Classification (NCBI taxonomy): domain Eukaryota; kingdom Metazoa; phylum Arthropoda; class Insecta; order Lepidoptera; family Argyresthiidae; genus Argyresthia; species Argyresthia goedartella. Next base: position 6,002,057 of record OX463814.1, read on the forward strand.
AATTTCATAGGTAAGCACCCAATATATGTGCGTGCTAACTATTTTATTTTGAAAGTAATGTTCGAACGGCTTTAATACAGCTTTATCGCGCACTAGGAATGTCCTGTTTCATAAAGTCTCCTGTCTTGCCAAGGTTTGCTGGAAGAAATCTCTCTTTAGAGATAAGCTCGCCTTGGCTTACGTTTCATGAAACTTTCTGAACAATAAAGAATAACGAACCGATAACTGCTGCTGGACAAAATGGAGCTGCTTACCCTTTCTGGCATTGGTACGAAGCCCGCCTTATACATGTAACAGAAAGGTGTAGTCATATTTTAGGGGGTTTTTAGGGACACCATTCTGAACAACTTTCACTATGAAACCAGTTTAATCAGAGCAAATTAATTGTTTCATTCTCCATACAAAACAGCTGATCGCCCCGCCCAAACTGTATGGAGGAGTGAAAATTTAAGTTGATCTGATCATATAGGTTTCATAGTGAAATTTGTCCAGAATCATATCATTGACGGTTGTCAATGATATGATTCTGGACAAATTTCACTGTGTAGTGTAGTCATATTTTAGGTGGTTACCTAAAATATGACTACACTACACATTTCTGTTACATCCTGTATAATCAGAATCGCCACAAAGGGTTCAACATCATCATCATAATAAGCCTACATCAACCCAATGATGGGCCTATTCTCTGTAGCGCCAATGAGAAGGGGTGAACAGCGCCAATAGACAAAAATAGACGGACTATTTGTTCTGCTGTAGTTATTGTTTCCTTTTTTTAATTAATGGAGCTCAGCCCCCCAAATCCCATCTTTTATTTCTGAATTACAATAATAATTAATTAAAATAATAATAATTTTAGCTTATTAATATCCGCACCGAATTACATGGGTTTTTGTCCTTACACGAGTAGGATTGAGTCATTATCCTCCAAGCTAGCTCAGGCCGTATAATCTTAAGAAAAATTACTTATCTCAATGTCACATGCTCGGCACCGGATTGAAACCAGCATCTCCTATATGAGAAGTGAGCGTGCAACCACTAAACCACAGAGCTCTTTTATATGTACAGTTATATGAGTGCGCCTTATTTGTGTTGTTGACTATACACAAAGTAAGGAAATTTCGTGGGTTAGCGTGCTGCCGTCCAAACTTTAATCTCAAAACTTCAGGTCGAACCTATTAAGCCGATGAAAGATAAAATTCAAATCAACCCGTAGCTTGGTACGTACCTTCAAGTAGAACAGAAATACGTAAGAGTCATTAAATAAAAATAAATAAATGTATCCCATTAATGTCCTCACCAAGTAAAGGCCTGCCTGCCTACCCCATAGTCCACCACGCTGGCTCAGTGTGGGTTGATGGAGGGGTCCAAATTCCAAATGTCTTTCTTACTGTAGATATTTACATATACTTAGCAGTCGTATTTCAGTCAGCAGAAGGGCGTAGAAACTCCCACAGATTTATTTTTAGATCTCTTTTAAAAATTGCTTATGCTTAACTAATACAGATATTATATAAGTAATATCATTATCATAATTTATAAGCAGGAATAAATAATTACAAAATTATAAACAGCAAGGTCTGTGTTTAGCCAGATTAACCCCATACAGTCCCGTCATTTAAGTAATCTTGAACATTGTAATATTCCTTCTTCGACAAAGTCGCTTTAACATGGTTTTTAAATTGCTCAAATGGCTAATTTCAAGATCTCCAGAGGTATCTTGTTGTAGTAGAGAATGCATTGATCTTTGAAAGAATTACTAACCTTCGCGAGACTAAACCGGGGCGCAAGTAGTCTGTGATTATTTCTTAGGTTAACATTACAGCTATCGCTAAGTTTGGAAAATGTTGTAAGGTTCTTGCGGACATACATTCTATTTTCGAAAATAAATTAACCAGCTACAGTTAGTATGTCAATTTCTTTAAAAAGCTCTTTTATGGAGTCTGAGCGTTTTAAATTATAAATTGCTCTAATAGCTCTTTTCTGTAAAATAAAAATAGTTTGAATATCCGCTGCTTTCCCTCACAACAAGATACCATAGTACATAGTAGCTTCATCCGAAACACTGAATGTCTGATAATGTATTTAGGATAAATTTATAATCTCATTGGTTCAGGATTTGAACCTGAATTTATTGTGTGAGAAGCAAGCGTGAAACCCGTTAGATCACGGCGCTTTTTTTTCTTTACAAAGTTAATATTCCTAGGTGCCTTTAATCAATAAGTCGGCTTTCTTTCAGTAACTCGGGAAAATTCATATTAAATGACTGCCCTAGAGGGTTATTACCACGTCTTATGCTGATTCAGTTTAGGAACCTAAACTGATCTGAAAAATTACCATTACTGTCTTTTAACAAGTCTTGGTATTAGGTACCTAAGAAAATCCCATTATGGCGTATTGAAATGGAAATGATTGTCATGGTGATTTTCTTGTTTTGAACCTAATCTGAATCGGTCTAGAGGCTATGGAAAAATAACGGTGTAGTAAAACAAAGACAAATTAACTCAAATATTCAGCAATAAAGCGATTGGCGCTAAGCTTGTATCTGAACCAGTGTCGCCGAAAATTAAGAACACGCCCACATCTACACCACTCATACATCAATCCTTCCGCATTTATTGGTCAGTGCAATGTCATGCACCTATCGTACGAACACACCTACACTACCGCAAGTACACTAGCTAGCCGAGCTTGTGCTGGGACATTGCAAGGATAGCGTGTTTCATCAATCCATTATAATTTATAAACAGTGGTATTTATGTCTGGTTATATAAATAAAATAATACTTTCTTTGTTAATATGACTTATTTATTTTACAAGAAATACCTATAAACATAGTAATGTTTACAGGCTGTAACAAGTACGGGGTGCCAAGCCAAAAAGGATTGTTTGGGACATGATTTTGAACAACTTTCTCAATGCATGTGGTTTGATCAGAGAAACTTTATTTTTACTTCCCAATACAAATCAGCTGACCGCTCGGCCCAAAATGTACTGCAAAGTGAAAAATAATGTTGTTCTCGTTTTAATAGAGAAGTATGTCCAGATTGATGTCCTTAACAACCGCCTTTCGACATATATACCCTTTCTGTATAATGTTGTACAGTACAGTACTACCTATTGACAAGAAAGATGTAAATATTTATTAAGAACTTGGCGTCTTGACAATTTAGGCGTAGCATTTTTTGCTAAGTAATGCAGTCTTATATTAGTATATCTTCTCATTAGAGCTTTGATTAGTAATATTAGATGATTACCCAATGGGTCTTGTTCGAGTTGGTAAAAAAAATATTTCTTTCTATCGATTCAAAAACATAATTCTCACTATCACTATCCCCATCACTATACGTCGTCTCTGCGTGCGTGTAACAGTTCACCTCCGTAACTCGATGCATATTTACTTTCGTATTTAGATTCGTGTTAGCTTGGCAATATGTAGTGAAATTAAGATACAAAATAAGCAATGGATAATAAACCTAGCGAGAACAACACGACATTGTCACTTTAATTATCAACTCGTGACGATGTTTTTGTGAATGATTTATTTCCGTAATAATGTTTATTTCTTGTGTTTTAAGAAGAAATAATAGTTGGAATGAGACTTACAAGTGATATGTTACTCCGCCGTTCTTGGAGTTCACAACCCAACTTCTATTTTTGCACATGAGTATTGCACAGTTCGGCATTTTCGAAAAACAGCGGAAATGAATTCGTCACTGCGGTCGCCCGGTGACTACGGAGAATTTTTAATATCAAGACTATTGGGGCTAGATTTTTTCGCACGTGCAACGCCCCTCAACCTATCTCTCGATATCTGTGGAACGTTTAGACAACTCGTTAAACGTTTCGTTCACTCACTTTTCCGACGGAATTTTAGTGACTTGGTTAAACGTCGGTATTTAATTAACGGTCTAGAGAGTTAGTTAAGTGTCTGATTTAACCAACTAACTGCGATATCTATATATGCTGAAATTTTGGTAGGCATGGCTAGTATACTCTAAGAAGCAATGTATGAGCCAATCACCTTATATTCGTCCTTTCATTGTAAGAACCTAAGTTCAGGTTGACGGGTTCGGTTCAGGCCCTTCGAGAATTCTAATATTCTAATCCCAGGTTGTTTTACCCGCCTTAGCCCTGTCCCTGATGATTATCAAATAACCCGAGTTTATTCTTCCATTCTCACAATTCAATATCCATTAAAAATTAATAAGCAAACTTCCCAACTTCACTTCTTAAGAAAGAATTCAGCTTCGATTTGAGAGAGAACTTCAGCAGAACAATGTTACTAAGACCTCTTTTTATTTTCATTGTGATTCTCGGAGTCTGGAAAGTTACAGTAAAGACCTCCAAGATCTTATAACATGGAAAAATATTCTTATATTGCTCCATCGAATAATTCGCATAAAAAATTTGTTTCGTTGATGACAATATACGATTTCCGTCATTAATTATGAGTCCTCAATAAAGATAAAAATAGTAATAATGGTGATAATGATAGTTTATCTACACACGTATCATAAACCCTCATTTCTGTGTACAAAAACCGCATGTAACGATCAGCATAATGTTAAACTACTTGGTAAAAACTCATTTCTTATCTACATATTATGACATTCAAATGCTTATGAAATGTGTGTAGATAAACTAGTGTATGTAACTGTACATAATTAGGCATTAAAACTCTCGAGTGATATTATTATGAAACTCGACTTCGGCTCGTTTCATAAACCCACTCTCGAGAATTAATGCCCTCCATTATGTAGCAGTCACATAAACTACTATTATCTATACACATATCATAAACCCCCTGAAATGCGTTCAAAAACCGCAAGTTACGACCAGCTTAAAGATACACTTTTTTGTGAGAACACATTTATTATATGTGCAACGTTTATTATAGTATATTATATTATTACATTCAAATTTCCAACATCTCCGAAAAAGAAAGCAATTTGATTGACCTCAATTCTAATACCAGTTGAAATTAAAAACGAAATTAAATGTCAATGCCGTAATGCCGGTTGTAACATGCGGTTTCTGAACACCAAGAGCTTTTAATATGTGTGTAGATAAAGCACTGTATGTAACTATACATATTTAGGCATTAATACACTCGTGTGATGTTACTATAAAACTCGCCTTTTGGCCCTTTCAGAGACTCACACTCGTATCGTAATGCCTTTAATTATGTAACAGTTCTATAATAGTAGTTTATGAAACATTCGCATAAAGAGGGATATTAAAACACGAGCCTGTGTTTAAAAACTGAGCCTTAGGCGAGGTTTTTAATAGTATCAGGCAAGTGTTTTAATACCTAGTTATGTGCAGTTTCATACACTACTTTATCTACTCTCAATAAGCGAGGTTTTTAATAAGAAGTAGCCTTTTTTTGCATCCCATAAAGTCTTCATAGAATTTATATTTGGATGACCATTTTCTTTGCCATTTTCTTTTATCGATGTTTATCGATGAAATTAACAGTAGCTCAAGCAGAATTATTTACCAGAGTGAAAAAGTGTTCGATTTCAGATAAGATGATCCTTATGTCATTTTACATAAGAGTCACTGACAGTTCGATTCGAATACTTTTTCGACGCGTAATTATTCCTGCTTCCTAAACTCTTCCGATCTTATCTCCCGATTTATTTGTTACTATACGAATAATAATTGCTCATTCGAATTATAATAAATAATATTAAGTTTTTCATCATATTTCATTTTATTTTAGTAAATAAGTGTCTCAGTTTCTATTCACTTCCGGTTTCAATGAGCAAAGAGTTTCGTTAACCTGAGTACATAGTTCAATACTTACATACTACATGCACAAGACCCTTTTCAATGTTTCGAAGTATGGCCTTGAATGTAGTCCTACCTAGTATTCAATATTTTATTATTAATAATTCAAAAGGGATACTACGATAAAAGGCTGGCGTTTCACATGTTTGCGTCTGCTCGGAGACGAACAAACGGAGACTCCGAGCCCAAGAGAACCTCTCTCTGCGTACCATCGTCGGCGCCCCCCGCTACGTGAGGAACGCGACGATCCAGAGGGACCTCAGATGGGAATCAGTGGACCAGTTTGTCCAGAGGCTGGCGAAGGGCATGTTCGCGCGTGCGGATGCCTCTCAACACCCGCACATCTGCGACATGGCGCCGTACCACGCGCGCCCGCCCGAGCGCCGCCGCCTGCCACGCGACCTGGTTGCCTAGCCGGCGATCAACCAATGGAACACCCCAAGTGAGAAGATCTCCACCGCTCGCGAGGGCCCCCCGATGACCTGTCCATAGGAGTGGACAGAGGCGAGTTAAGGTAGACCAACCGCTACAATTATCCTTTGTCAGCACTACCCCACATTAGGTCATGACGTCAATGCTTAGCTTTCATTATTTAGCTATAAATACCAATATCAACTTAGATTAAGTTAATATTGTATTAGTATAATCTTAGACGTTACTCTGTTCGTTTAAATAAATCATTTTTATAAAGTCAACCAGTCTTCCCATCTTAATTGGCGCTGCGGACAGGATCTCAACAGTTGGTTTGCCGTTACCGTACGTGCATCCACCATCCGTTTCTACGGTTTAGTTGAGATTCTCGAACAAATAAATTTATTAAGAAGAAGCCGAGTCAAATTCCTGTGGAGCCAAGCAGCCAAGCAGCGACGGACCAGGAACAAGGACCCGACAAGGACTGGACCAGAGGCAGAGGACACTTGGAGACTAGCAATATTCCGGAAGGACATGGGAGCTACGGGACTGTGAGTACACCTGTTCACCATTCCTCTACTCTTCACTTCCGCTACCCTGTTATAATATTTATACGTGTTGTTAGGGATTAGTCAACGCCTTAACATTATCGTGTGGATAGTAACATTATTCGAGAATTAATTTTTCTTGAATAACGTTCATAGTGTTATCGTTAGGTATAGTTAATTTATCGGTAGATTTTTTTTCCGCCAAAATGGAGGACATTACTAGGGTTCCCACGGAAATGATTAAAATCATACCAGTGTTCAATGGAGAAACCAGAGCATTACCACTATTTATTAAGAAATGTGAATATATTTTACAAAATTTTCAAGGGGGGAATTTACAAAATGAATACCTATTTCATGTGATTACCAGTCGACTTGCTGGGGAAGCTGCTAATTTAGTAGGAGAAAGGGAATTGATTAGCACATGGAATGAATTAAAGGATCTTCTAAGCCAACACTTCGGTGACCCAAGGTCCGAAGAATGTTTGGCGATGGAATTAGAGTCATTAAAGCGAAATAGAAGTGAAAGTTACGTAGAGTTTTGTCACAGAGTTCAACACTTGAGGAGTAGTCTATTTTCAAAAATAAATGAAACTGTTGTGGACGCAAATTTACGTGTGGCTAAACATCACATCTATGATAACACGTCACTGAATGTCTTTCTGTACAATTTACCGGCTTATTTAGTTAGGTTGGTGCGGTTGCGAAATGTCACAATTTTGGAGGATGCTTTAAAGATTGTGTTAGAGGAGCAAAACTTTCAGACGGTGTACGATGCCAAGAACCCGAAAGTCAGTGCTAATACAAGCCGAACCCAGAATAATAACTACAACCCTCCAAGATTTGACAACTCGCAAAGACCACCAAGTGCATCTGCACCCAACAATGCATTTAGTCCGATACAAAATGCATCAAACGGGCAACAAAATTCATTTCAAGTTAGAAATAATCGACAGCAGTACGCTAATGCTATAAATAGATTTAATGAAAATAACATGCAACACGGGCCTCGCGTAAGTAGGTCACCGCCAGTGCAAGCGCAAACGCATCGTCAGCACCCCGCCGCCGCCGCTGCCGTGGACAATAGGTACCGTGTGGGCTATGACGCACAACAGCCTACCGCATCGGGTTCGAATACCGATGTAACAATGCGAACGGCTAGTTCAAGGCGCGTTAATTACACCGAGAATGATTATTACGATTCTCAACCGTGCAACTCACAAGTATGTGACGGTCTAAATTCTGTCCCTTACTGTGAGCCAGCGGAAAATTTTCACGTAGAAGCCTCGATGATAGGGAGAAAATAAAACTTAATTGTAGTAAGCGTTTGAATTTGCCGCATATTCGTGTACCGGAACTTAACGCCGTTTTCATGATAGATACGGGTAGTACTCGGTCTTTTCTTAGCCCAAAGGTTGCTAACGAATACTACGCAAATTCAAAACAAAACGAATCGTTTGAAGTGATTAGTACACATGCCTCAAGCAGGCACAATGAGGTAGTTTATATCAACTTGCCCAACATTTTTAATACTAATCAAAAGCATAAATTTTATGTTTATTCTGTGGATGAAAGGTATGATGGTCTGATAGGTAGTGACTTGTTGAAACAACTGAACGCGAAAATTGATATGAAGTCTCAAACACTATTTACAGATTATACAAAAATACCAATAATTTACTCACCACCCACGAGAGAGATGTATAACCTACCTCCTCGATGTGAGATGAGAGTCAAGTTGCCAGTGAACTTGTTGCACGGAGAAGGTATTCTGAATTATACCCAATTCAGCAACGGAGTTCGAATGCCAGCCGCCATAGTGAAATGCACTAACGGCTTCGCGACGACTGTAATTCAGAATACAACTGAATTGCTTCATAAATTAACGGTTACGGCCCCATTCAATGTAGAGTTGTTTCATCAAGAATCACAAAACGTAAATTCAACTCACCTGAAACGGTCAGGAGTTCAACAAGATGTTGATGAATTATTAGAAAATAATCTTAAGAAACTTAGACTAGACCACATGAATGAGGAAGAAAGAATGACAATAGGTAGTATATGTAGGGAATATAGGGATATATTTTATTGCGAGGATATACCGTTATCCTTCAGCAATCAAGTGAAGCATAGTATTAGAACAAAGAACGAAGACCCCATTAACTTAAAAGCACATAGGTTACCTCCTGTTCAGACTCAGGAAATTAAGAAACAAGTAGGTAAAATGTTACGGGATAACATTATTCAAGAATCACACTCACCGTGGAGTGCCCCGGTTCACCTCGTGCCAAAAAAATTGGATGCCTCAGGTGAACAAAAATGGAGAATGGTCGTTGACTACAGGCGACTGAATGAAATAACGACTGATGATAAATACCCTTTGCCAAATATTAATGATCTTTTTGATATGTTAGGCAAGAGTATGTACTTCACTACGCTCGACCTTGCCAGTGGGTACCATCAAATAGAAGTAGAACCAGACGATAAATCAAAAACAGCTTTCAGCACCCCGTTTGGACACTTTGAATTTCACAGAATGCCGTTCGGTTTGAAAACTGCACCTGCAACCTTCCAAAGAGCAATGGACAATGTGCTCAGAGGGTTGCAAGGAATACACTGTCTCGTATATCTTGATGATGTCATCATATTCTCAAAAAGCTTACCAGAACATGTGGAAAAATTAAAAGCTGTCTTTGAAAGATTTCGTCAAACTAATCTGAAAATTCAGTTAGACAAATCGCATTTTCTTAGAAAGGAAGTATTGTATTTAGGACATACAATAACCAGCGAGGGCCTCATGCCAAACAATGATAAGATAGACGCGGTATTAAGGTACCCAATCCCTCAGACAACAACTGAGATCAAAAGCTTTCTAGGATTGATAGGATATTATCGAAAGTTTATAAAGGATTTCGCTAAAATAACAAGACCCCTTACAGCTTGTTTAAAGAAAGGGAAAAAGATAGTATTGAATGAGGAATACGTTAACAGTTTTGAAACCTGTAAGAAGCTGCTAACCAATGCACCCCTTCTTCAGTTCCCCGACTTCGACAAACCATTTGTGTTAACCACTGACGCATCCAATTTTGCCATAGGTGCCGTATTATCACAGGGAACAATCGGGTCAGACAAACCTGTAGCCTTTGCTAGTAGGACTTTGAGTGATACCGAAAGTAGGTACAGCACGATAGAGAAGGAACTTTTAGCCGTAATATGGGCTGTAAAGCACTTTAGGCCCTACCTCTATGGTAAAAAGTTTACAATCTATACAGATCATAGACCATTGGCATGGCTGTACTCACTAAAAGAACCGAATAGCAAGCTCACACGTTGGCGTTTAAGGTTAGAAGAATACGATTTTGAGATCAAGTACAAGAAAGGACAGCAAAACACGAATGCTGACGCCCTTTCTAGAGTAAAGATTAATGCAATAGATAACGATAATGATTTAGATTCTATTATAGCGAATATAGATGAAAACGAAGATCGTGTACTTGAGGTTAGGAAAGAGTTAGATGAATTAAATCAGAATTTTCAGAAGAAGAATAGGCCACAACCAGAGATGATGGATATCTCAGAATCTGAAGGTGGACAGCCATCTGAAGTAATAGAGCTTTCAGATTCAGAATGCGAGCAGTCGCCTAAATTGATAGAAATTTCAGATTCAGACGACGGTGCTACAGCAAATTCCATATCCAATAGGGAACATGAAGGAATACCTATTCTAAAAGAAGCGATAGACTGTAAACCAAAGCAGATTCTGGTTCAGACATGGTTTAAAGATAAGCTATACGTAAACGATATATCTAATAAGAAACAACGTATACTTGAAGTATTTATGCCCATTAACAATGAAAAATTAACAAAGGAGTTTCTCAAAGAGTATATAGACACGAAACACAAGTACTTTATTTATTTCGAGAACCAAGATTTCAGGAAAACTTTTTCAGCTGTAATAACAAGACTATTTAAGAAGGGAACGCTGAAGTTGACTGAATGTACGGAACGTACAGTTAACTTAACCGATTCCGAAGAGGACCAACGAGAGGTCATATTAAAATATCATGAAGGGAAAACGTGTCACAGGGGAATAAATGAAACTCTAATGAAATTAAAACGTCACTACTGGTGGCAAAACATGAAGGAAACCGTTACAGCTATTATAAATTCATGTGAACAGTGTAAAAGAATGAAGTATGAAAGGAAATCCATTAAACCATGTATACAGTTGACACAGAGTCAAAGCTCACCATTTCAGGAAGTCTTCATGGACTTACTGTACATTGATAGTAAATACTATCTAACGATAGTCGATGCTTTTAGTAAGTTAGGACAGGCCATTAGCATACCGAATCGCAGTACACCAGAAGTAGTACAAGCTTTAATAAAATATTTCAGCATGTACGGATTAGCCAGGAAAATTAATTGTGACTCAGGTACTGAATTTAATAATGAGTTAATCAAAGAACTTTTGAAGTTGTATAAAATTGAGCTTCACATAGGTACTCCAAATAGTCCCAGCTCAATGGCAGTAGTTGAGCGATTTCACTCAACGATTATCGAAATCTATCGTTTAGCGAAATACGAGAAAAGTGACATGGATGCAGCCTCCGTTATGACTTACGCAATCATGGCGTATAATAACTCCATCCACTCTGCTACCAACTTCACACCATTTGAAATAGTTTTCGGCAATACAGATTCTAGCAATGTGTTTGATATTGATAGAGAAAGAAATCTCATGCAAAAATTGTTACAAGATCATAGAAAAAGGTTGAAGGTTTTATATGAATATGTCACAGAGAAGCTTCATGAAGATAAAGTTAAAGTTAGGGAAAAGAGAGGTGGAGAAGAACCACCTGAAATCAAAGAAGGTGACGATATTTTCATGAAAAATACTAGGACGCGAAAAGCGAAAGACTTGCCGCGTTATGAAAAGGCTAAAGTAATAGGTAAACCGAATAGGAATATAATCCCAGTAGAATTAAAGAAAAGAAAGACAAGAGTGGCAATTAAGAATGTTAAACGTCCTCCACAGGTTAAGCCAGGTACTTCTGGTACTGATCGGCTCGATCCACAGCCTGGAACTTCAAAGTCTGGAGACAAATCCGGGAATAGCTCCGATCAAACTTGGGACGGCAGTGATGAGGATTAACTCGTGGACTATTTTTAAGACATTAGATTTAAATATATTGTTAAGCGAAGTAGATGCTAATTTTCAACAGTATAATCAACTAAATGCAACCATTTCAAATGATAGTGAATTTAAAAATCAACTAGGTAGTTTGTGTAGACAAATAGAATCATTAGAATCGATAATAAGAGATAGGATAAATCAGATTTTACCCTTTTCTAGATTTAAACGTGCATTATTTAGCCCTTTAGGTTCATTAGTTAAAGCTATTTCAGGAAATTTAGATGAAACAGATGCAGTACGTTATGATTTAGAGATAAGCCATCTTAAAAATGCGGAACATTCAGTAGAACGTAAAGTGTCATTAATGGTAAATGCCCTAGATAAATTCGCTAACATATCGCAAAAAATCAACATGAACGTTAACATTTTGAGTAATAAAACTGTAGAAATAGAGTCATTTTTAGAAAGAGAATCTAAAAGAGATAATGTTTTATCTCTTATGAATAACCTGTTCCAAATTTCGAATAACTTTCACACTATTTACGACCTTATTCAGGAAACTGAGACAGCTATAGCTTTCAGCAAATTACATGTTCTACATCAGTCTATCATCAATACCACAGAACTTATCCACATTCTTTTAGAAGTAGAAAAACATGCTCATTTAATTTACCCAGTAAATCAAGCGGATTTAGTTAAAATAGAACGTAGTATTATTATTAAATCTTATATTATTAGTAATAGATTAGTTTTTGTATTAGAAGTTCCATTGATAGAAGCAAACACGTATACTTATTATAAAATTATTCCTATCCCTGTCTATAATCCTAAAACCCTAAAAACCACTACCATTATCCCCGAACACCCTTACCTTATGGTGAATAGGTTGAAATACAGGCCCATAGTGAACCTATGCGACGAGATCGAGGACAACAAGTTCCTGTGTTCAAGCGATGACGTCGTACCATACTCTACAGAAACCTGCATAGAACAGATCATGATGCTGAAGGAGAACTGCACCAGATGTCATCAACACATCATACATTTAGAAAAGGAGAAAATACAAGGGATCACCAAAAACTTCTGGCTGATATACTCTATAAATGGATTGATAATTACAGAACACTGCAACGAAGAAGTGTACAGACAAACTGTACAAGGGACCTTCTTTCTACAACCAAGGAGCCACTGTAACACCGAAGTTGGAGAGGTATTCATTTCAACACCCACAAACACCTCGACCAGTATGCAGCTACCGTTCATCCAACTACCAGAGCTGCGACATCCCATCAGACAAGAGGAAAAGCAGCTGGACCTACAGAACGTGGACTTCAGCGACATCAAAGACGTTATTACCAGTGCTAAATTCAGTGTTAGTGAAACTATTTCGGACGATTTTATCTATGTTGTGAAAAATATTAGTGTTTGGACTATTTTACTGTATGTTTTTATGTTTTCATTTGTTGTTTTTGTATTGTTTAAATTCAGGATATATACAAATTGTATAGGACGAAATTCTCCGAAACCAACTCTGTCGGCTTCAGATAATTTCGATCTTAAGGGGGGAGGAGTTAAGGTAGACCAACCGCTACAATTATCCTTTGTCAGCACTACCCCACATTAGGTCATGACGTCAATGCTTAGCTTTCATTATTTAGCTATAAATACCAATATCAACTTAGATTAAGTTAATATTGTATTAGTATAATCTTAGACGTTACTCTGTTCGTTTAAATAAATCATTTTTATAAAGTCAACCAGTCTTCCCATCTTAATTGGCGCTTCTTCAGGAAGAGATCCGATGATCTGACCCTGACTCCCCACGCCCCAGAATGGGTGCGGGAGAAGATTACTTGATTGATTTTTGCTTATACAATGGGAACCCTTCGTGTGCGGGTCAGACGTCCTACTCGCACTTGACTGACTTAGAAATCGATTCACTGATTAGTCAAAAAATATAAAACACTAAATTAATTCGCCATTCATATTATTCGATAAAGGGTACGATCATTATCACTTAATAAGTATTACTGCATGACTGAAATTACACCCTGGAGTGTATTACCACGGGTAATATGGGGTATATATGCGTATATCTACGAGTTAAATGTTAATGTATTTTTGCGAAGTACCTATATAAGCAAGACCTATAGAAGTACTATATGGATGCAAGTCTTAAATATAAGACTTGCCTCCAGAGAATCAATATCCCCCAAATTATTACAGTTATTTGGGGGGTATTCATTCTCTGTGTATTGAGCATAATACATATTGAGCAACACATTATACAGAATGTGTTGCTCAATATTGAACCACTAGTTTAAACATGGATGGTAAAGTTTTCTTCTCTCCCCGAGTTTGAAGAAATGTTAAGTCGAGGCGTATTTTCCACAATTTAAATTATTGAATCCTAAAGACAGACATTGACACGAACACACTATATTATTTAGGGAGCGTATTTATATTCAAGTTTGACGTTTTCACTCAATTAGGATACTCGGAGCAGGTTTTTTCAAAATCTCAGCCCAGCCAACTTTTCCTTTGGCTCATGATGAATGTAGAAATTTAGGGCACTAAAACCAACCAAAATGTATGTTAATATTTAACCTAAAGTGTCACTTCAGCGATATAATTGAAAGTAAACATTATAACAGAGAACATTGATTCTTTGACTTCAATTAACTCACTAACATGTCACTTTAGATTACCATATTTAAAAAATATATTGGCCTTTGGACTGGCCGAACTAATCGATTACGTATAATGTACAATGTACTGATATCCACGGTTTTTCAAAGTCATATTGAAAGTTAAATACATACATAGCGTCACGCCTTTTCCTATACGGAGTGAACCCACGTTTAGCCAGTTATTTAATACTCCATTTTACGTTACAGGGGGCTAGCCCATCGCCGCAGCTATCGAGATTGACGGTTTCCTCACGATGTTTTACATCACCGTTAGAATGTCCGTGTAATTCACCGAGCGAGCGAAGCGGCCAGTTTCGAAATTGGCCAAAAATTCATTTGTCCTTCTGTCTGTCTGTCTGTTCTCGCCTACAGGTCGCATTTCTCATTAGATTCTCGTGAAATTTTGTGAGCAAGTTCGATAATTATGTAGTATTTTTTGTCTAATCAGTTTTTTTTTAAATGGCGGAGTTATGGCGTAACCTTTCATAAGTTTGTATGTGGTATTGAAAGAAAAAGCAGTCGGGTTACTTTATTTATAATTATTCCAGTTGTTCATCAGATAAACATCAAGGGTGTTGGGGGGATGGGAGGAGGAAAGGGGGGGGGGGGGGGTCTGTAGCGAACGTATTCATTACAGCGGATTTCAGTTTTTGATTTTATTTTGGTAAAATGTGCCTAATCGAACTATGCAGTGCTCTCCACCTTGACAAGATGAACCCGCAGACTTCATATTTGACCTGCTGGGACCAAAGCAAGGCAAGTAGTCGCCAAAAATTATACCCCTATTTTGCTCTTAAGTATGCATAGTAATTGGAAAATTCAAGCACTTGTATCGCATTACAATAAAGCCTTTTGTCCGTCCGTCGTGACAATATGTTTAAGTATTATGTATGTCGAAGGGTTCGTGAGGTCTATTGTTCTCACAGAACCATCACTATAATAATAATAATACCTTGGACACTTTTACACCCATTGATCTAGCCCCAAACTAGGATTCCCTGTATCTTGGGAATACGATACACATACTTATATAGATAAATATTGTACTTAGATAGATATATAAACAACCATGACTAGAGTACAAACGTCCGTTCTCATCAAACAAATATTTGCCGCCACCGGGACTCGAACCCGGGACCCTTGGCCTCGTAGGCAGGGTCACTGCGGACTCGGCCATTCGGGTCGTACACCACTAGTGTACTTATCCCATTGGTATATGCCCAGCACCGGATTCTTACCCGCACCTCCGCATCATCTTCATGAAACCAGAAGACCACCTAGCTCTTTTTTACTGAAAATTGTTCGGTATAATAACACAGGAGTATGGCCAGCCGAACCGATTACGAATAATGTGTAACTGAACACCACAGTTTTACAAGGTCATACCGAAAGTTGTTCAGAATAATACCAGAGGGGTAAATGCAAATTTGTAAATCAAAATTCTTTATTTTCTGTAAATTTTAACATAATTTTAGAAAACTTCCTTTTCGCCTCTTCTCTTATATTGAACCACTGTGACAGAAGAAGGG
This sequence comes from Argyresthia goedartella, assembly GCA_949825045.1. Classification (NCBI taxonomy): domain Eukaryota; kingdom Metazoa; phylum Arthropoda; class Insecta; order Lepidoptera; family Argyresthiidae; genus Argyresthia; species Argyresthia goedartella. Next base: position 6,018,168 of record OX463814.1, read on the forward strand.
CGAACAAACTCCCACAGATCGATTTTTAGATCTCCTTTCAATAATGATTACCTAGTACACATATTATTATTATTATTAAGAGCCTACCGAGTCCCACTGCTGGGCAAAAGCCATCATAAATAATATGCAGGAATAAAGCGTTACAAAATAGTTGGGCAGGTTCTGTGTTGAGTTAGATCATCACCATGTACTCTGTAGAGTAAAGTTTGAAGAGGATTATAGGATATAACTTAATACAGAAACTCTTCAAATCTGACTCGGCCCTTCTACTGCTACAATATATATTTTTTTATTAGCGAGTAGTACTGCGGGAAAACATCCCGACGCAAACCGCAGCCCCTATAAAACACTTAAAGCCTCCGCCACACTCACCGTAAGCCGGGATAAACTTCTGTCCTCCGACATCAAGCACATCGCTCACAAACAACACAACAATAAATAAACAACTTGTTTTTTCAAACACACTTCCAGTGTCAAAAATCCGGAGCATAACTAATCGCATTCCATGTTAGTAACACCTGCATTCGAAAGTGGCAGACAGTGGCAGATCGACAAAGCAATGTGACAGACGCGTGTCTTCGCCTCGGGAGCCGTGCTCGCACTACCTAAGGGTGTTAGTTGACAAGTCTTCATTGCGCATGCGTCAGACCAAGTGACTCTTTGCCCTGACGGACTTATTCAGGAGTTAATTAATATATCAACTTTACTCCGCCTCTGTATCAGCCGTTTTCTATAATTAAACATTTGGCTAAGTGTGTCTTCTCCTGTGAATTTGGAGGGTTAAGGAGGTATTTGACCCCGAAGTAAGGAGCACAAGCCTTTAAGCCGTCATTGAACGAATCTATAATTTGAGAAAACAAATAAATGATCTTGTTAGTTAGTCGATGAATTCAAAATTCAAAATTCTTAATTCGTTCTTGACAAAACAAAATAATCAGAATCGGTAACAGGGAATTATTTGCCATTTCAACGCAAATTAATATAATACTATGTGCCCTTTAGATAATGGCAAATGAATTTCGGCAACAATTACTTTGTAGGCGTTATTGTCTGGTCGCATAATAGATTATTATGCTTGATATTCGCGGAATTAAAATTACGGAAACCGGAAGGATGAATTGTTAATATAAGTTAGACCTATTTTTTTATCTTAATTGATTATGGGTAGTTCATGTTTATTTATTAGTATTTTGCTACGGTGAAGATAATGATTCGGTTATTATGCATACTAACCAGCTATTATCATACTTACCAATATTGATGGTCAAAGTAATGAATACAGCAAGATTTATCACGTTAACAGGTTAGTATATTTAATCACCACACGTCCTTGGTGAATATGATTAATACTGATTTGCACAGCTAATATCAGGGCAAAACACTAATTTAAGTAAAGGGGGTGAGCGAACCGAAGCCCCATTTATCCTTCGTATTAGGTTGAAGATGTAAGAAGAACAAAAAATACTTAAAACATAACCTTAAGTACCTACACATAAAATATGTAAAAGACAATAAGCAGAAATTTTTTAAATTTGTTAAATTTACCTTTAATAAACCATATGTGATTAAGAAAATAAGGGTGTCTTATTACTTTCACAAAACCCTCTTGGTGAGTTTGAATAATAACCGGTTAAAGTAGTTAATCGGACAAATTTTAGCTTTATTTATTACATTCACCAAAATCAGTCGAAAAAAATGGACCCTTATTTAGGGTTCCGTACCCAAAGTGTGCCAAACGGGACCCTATTACTAAGCCTCCATTGTCGGTCCGTCCGTCCGTCCGTCTATCACCAGGCTGTATCTCATGAACCGAGATAGTTAAGACAGATGAAATTTTCATAAATTATTTATTTCTGTTGCCGCTATAACAACAAATACTGAAAAACAGAATAAAATAAATATTTAGGGGGGTCCCAACAACAACAATTCTTTCAATACTACATAAAAACTTATGAATGCACCTAGTTACGTACATGGAGTGTGAAAGTAGCCGCACCAATAACTTTGTAAACAACATTTTGCTATCTAAAATCCAAACTATTCACTCCACACCTTCCCTACCATTGTACGGTGGTACGGAACCCTTCTTGCGCGAGTTAGACTCGCACTTGACCTGTTTTTTCTTTTCTTTACTCCATTTTCTGTTAATGGTATTAATTATAAATACCTTTGTAAAAATAAAAAAGAAATTAATGTATCTATGGTACGGTGGCAATTTTTTTTTTATTTGCGACCATATGTTTCTTCGGGAAAGTTCATACATAACAATGAGTACTATCAATCCCCAAAATATGGTCAGCTAATTAAATGTCACTTTGTATAATACATAACATACGTTTAGGGTGAAATATAATTAGCCGACCATATTTTGGGGAATGATAGCCCACCATTATGAACTACTTTCCCCAAGAAACATAGGGTACAAATGAAAAAAATATTTTGTCCCTTTGACATTGACCCGATCAGCTGATTACAAGTTACTATGGGAGACCCAAATATTTTTTTTCGTTTACACCCATATTTTTCCTGGGGAAAGTTTTTCATAATGATGGGTACGATCATTCCCCAAAATATGGTCAGCTATTAAAATGACATCCTAATACCGTAGTAGTAGACTCTTTCATTTCCACAATTAAAATCTCTGCACTTTGGACCAAATAGTTGCAACTAATTTCAAAAGTATGCTCTTCGATGTTCGAAAAATGCAATTATTTTCGCAACCAAAATAATGTTTACATCAATCACATTATGTCAACAAACATGAAAAATGCCACTAGACAATGCTGGTGAATGAAAAAATAAGATCGTTATTTCTGTTGAAAATTAAATGAAATGAAAACGCGCAGTGGACATTTTTTTTTTCTTAAAATATTGCTTACTGTGATAAATATTCTGAACCTCTCATATTGTGGTACTCGTAAAATCTCACACATTAAAAAAAAACATAATTAACTAATCTTATTTTTAGTGGCGCCACGAATATTTCCATGCAATATTTCATCCAGTGTAACCGAAATTCAAATTTCCACCAACGTCATTTACCAGCCTTACATCTGTACTACTTTCGCTGTAGCTGATAGCTTTCTCAAACGCGAAAGTACTAACATAACATTTATTTATATTTTATCAGGCTATATCGTTTGGATAATCCAAATGGACGGGGACCCCGTAAGTTGTCAACCTAATGGCTTCGAAGGAATTAAGTTACACTCATTTACATATATTACTTTTTATCTTATACGAAAGCAGGCTTACATGGTGCGCTTCGTATTTGCCCCAGGGATTCGCCTAGAGCAAGTGCAAGAATAACACACTGAAAGGACTACACCAGAGATCGTCCACACAAACACCAACAGCAAAAATAGTTGAAGACCCGAATGGCCAAGTCGGCAGTGACCCTGCCTACGAAGCCAAGGGTCAAGGTTCGAGTCCCGGTGGGGGCAAATATTTGTTTGATGAGAACGCAGTTTGTACCCTAGTCATGGTTGTTTATCTATCTAAGTATAATATTTATCTATATAAGTATGTGTATCGTTGTCTAGTACCCAATATACAGGGAATCCTAGTTTAGGGCTAGATCAATGTGTGTAAATAGTGTCCAAGGTATTATTATGTCTCAACGAGTCGGTCCCAAGACCAACTTTACGAAATTTTTCGACTATGGCGAGAATCGCCCTTTTATCCTACGTGCCCTACGGGTTTTTCTGAGGACATTTTCTTTTAAACCTATAATTATGAAACGGTTTTATGTACGAAACCGTTTCATCATATTTAAAAACCCCATTGAGTTTAAAATTTAAGTTTAAAGTTTTAAAATGAGTTTATAATGACAATTATGCTTTTTATAAGTTAATACAATAATATTTGAGCCAATGTCAAGTTTTTTGATGGGTGGAGGCAGTCCCCGTACAATATATTGCATAGAGACTTGAATTCTAGCCTGATTTCTTATTTACTCTTTAAATATCGTTTCTTAAAGTGGTGATTGGGGTTTCCTCGTTGCCAATAAACATAGCAAGAGCGCCAAGACTTTTAGAGGGGGTGGGTATTAGGGGTAGTGGAGATACAAATTCGCACCCAGATCCCAACATCTTGGGTGTTTCTTTTGTCTACACGTCGTGGTCTGTAACAAGCTTATTATAATACACCAAATGAGGGATGACTTATTAACATTTGTCTGTCACTTCAAGAGCAGAAATGTTTAACACTGTAAGGGTGATTCGCTCCTGATCTTTGGCCGCTGCTTAGTAAATAAATGTAGCCCATTACTTTCCCCGCCCATAGGCAAAGGCCTTTACCCGTAGATGAGTAAGATTAAGCCATACTCCACCACGCTGGCTCAATGCGGTTTGGTGGAAGGGTTTTACGACCACTACCACGTAGCGATAGTAGCCGGGCCCTTCAGCTTAACGTGTCATCTGAAACGCTGAACGTCCGATAATGTACTTAAGATGAATTAATTATCTCATTGTCAGGTCAGGTCAGGATTTGATACTGCATCTCTTGTGTGAAAAGCAAGCGTGAAACCCATTAGACCACGAAACTCTTTTTTTTGCGATGGCAACCGCTTAATACAGTTTAAATACAACTTAAGTACAGCACGGTTAAGTTAAGTAGTCAAGCACGTCAAGGTTATTGCCTGTCAGCCAGTTTCCCACTTAACATAGCCGTGTTGTATTTAGCGGCTGTCTAAAAGTTTGGTGTAAGTCAGCCTAAGTGAGTTGACAAACCATGCTGATATTACGCGACGGATGTTCCGCAGCTGATTTTATATAAGACGTAGACACACCAGACAATTACAGAATTGTATAGAGATGCGATGCCACCGAAGTTTGCCTAACTCCAAATCACGACGTTATTTCGGCGAGTGGTAATTGAAATAGAATTGCAGGCGTAATCAGGTCGAACTTCGGTTGCGTAACCCCTCGAGCACACTTGGGTACTGAGGTTTGGTACCCAAAAATCCGTTAAAGGTTTTAATTTTTATTACCATGTCATGAGGTAACCAAAATAGCGACCCCTCAAAAAAAAAGAGGGGATAATTGCGGCATGGTGTGTTACGCTTATAGTGTTAATAATTCCAACGCTTGAAGCTGAACAAATTTCCCAGAGGGATTTTAATTGGCAAGACAAACTACAAGTAACAAATCAGAGGTTTAGGAATTTTACTCTATTACCTCGCATATTCGGCTAAACAATAAGAAATAGGAAACTTTATTTGCGTTTCATGGTTTACGGTCTTAAATATTTAAGTTCAGTTTCACATGATGTGACCTTAAATAGGTATGCAAACGATATATTATTTACGCAACTTAATTACTAGCTATTTATTGACATATTTATATTACAAGTCAGTAATTACCTATTTATCTTATATTTTGAAACTATTGGATATTTATTTTATTTTACTTTATTTGTATTTATTTATTATAGAAAATTTAGGTAATGTTTTATTAAAATACAGCCGTAGACATTTTGGTCTAGAAAAAATCGGCAAGAAAACTCAGGCGAGTTTGCGAGTTTAGTTAGTAGGTAATCAATTCTTTATCATTTAAGTAGGGGAGACCGGGGCTGGAAGTTCCCGGGGTAAATTGTTCCGACAGCAATAACAAACCAAGGAAAATATATAGCAATACGTCTGAAGTTAGCCGAAAGAGCGTTAGGTGACGCGCAACGCTAGCGGCCATTATAGTTACTCCTGCGGCGGCGGTTGTGTGGCTGTGTGCAAGGTGCAGTCAAAACATCACGTAAGTAAATATTTTCGTATTTAAACTATTTGGTCTATCTCCGTTCATTAGGAACCGATCCACGTGTAGCTTTCCCAGTTAGTAGTGACATTAGTAGGGTATCTTGTGATATGACTATAATTTTAATTGATTGCATCAGTTTGCCAGTATGACAGCTTTCATATATTAATGTAATTTGGGGCTACAAGTTCCGTCCTGGAGGGGCTGGTTGTTCCCCGGAACAACTTACCCCAATTGACCTGCAATCATACCTAAAATTATTTTGACCACATTTTCATTTTTTTAAGGATGCGAAACTACAAACGTAAGACGGAGAGAGGTAAAACATCCGAAACATTATTGCGTCAAGCTGCAAATGCTGTCATCATCGAAGGAAAACCTATAAAATCTGTGGCAAGAGAACTTGAAATTTGTCACATGACGTTACATAGATTTGTTACAAAATTGAAAGCTGGTAACGTTCCTACTGTAGGTTATAAATCCAGGCAGGTGTTTACCAATGAACAGGAAACAGAATTAGTGAGTTACACTTTAAAGTGTTCCTCAATATACTTCGGTCTTCTGCCAGAAGAGCTGCGAAAACTCGCGTATGAATGTGCAGTAAGATTTTCTTTAAAAAACATTCCTCCTTCATGGCACAAGAATAGACAAGCTGGAGAAGACTGGTTCACTGGATTTATGAAAAGAAATCCTGAATTGTCTATAAGAACCCCAGAAGCGACTAGTGCTGGACGTGCATCAGCATTCAACAGGCATAATGTCAATGAGTTTTTCGCTAAGCTCGGCGAAATTCTCTTCAAACATAAATTGACACCATCCAGAATCTGGAATCTGGACGAGACTGGGGTCACGACGGTATTGAAACCAAAGAAGATAGTGGCCCAAAAAGGTATAAAACAGGTCGGTGCCGTAGTGTCTGCTGAGCGCGGGACTTTGGTTACTGTGGAGCTAGCAGCCAGTGCTGCGGGAAACACGATACCGCCAATGTTTGTGTTTCCCCGTTTAAAGTTTAAAGACTTGTTTTTAAATGGTGCCCCTTCTGAGTCAATTGGGGCTGGGAATATTTCAGGATGGATGACTGCCACTGAATTCCTCATTTATATGGAGCATTTAATAAAGTTTACGAAACCCACACCAGATGAACCGGTGTTGCTGTTACTAGACAACCAGTCATCGCACATTGACATCAACGTAGTTGAAAAAGCCAAAGCAAACTCGATTATAATGCTATCATTCCCCCCTCATTGCACCCACAGGCTGCAACCTCTGGATGTTGGCGTCAATGGGCCTTTTAAAGATTACTGTGCCAAAGCCCAAGATTACTGGCTGCGTAACAACCCGGGAAAAACAATGTCCATATACGAAATTCCTGGAATTGTTAAAGAAGCACTGACTTTAGCATCAACTCCTAGAAATATTATGAGCGCTTTCAGAGCGGCTGGAATATGCCCCTACAAACCTGAAGTTTTTACCGATGCAGATTTTTCTCCATCTTTCATGACAGATCGCCCAATGCCAGAAGTTACTTCATCTCAAGTTGTGTTAGCAGAAGAGCCCCAACCTTCTACGAGTAGCAGCATAACTTTGGCACAGCCAGGACCATCCAACATTCAAACACTGCCTCAGTGTGATGTGCAGCCTCCTCCTGAGCCAGAACCTGTGTTTAGCCCGGAAAGAGTAAAACCGTTCCCAAAAGCACCTCCAAGAGTGCAGAAGACCACAAAACGTCGCATAAGAAAGACGGCTATCCTAACTGACACGCCAGAGAAAAATGCGTTAGCTGAAAAACAAGCAAAGAAGACAAAAAAGAATGAACACATTGGAAATAAGGGCAAAGGGAAAGGAAACGGCAAAGGGAAAGGAAACGGCAAAGGGAAGGGAAAATCTCAAGGAAATGTTAAACGAAGAGTTTTACTGGAAAGCGAGAGTGAAAGTGATAAGGATCTGGAATGGTATTGCATAATTTGCTGTGATTCATTTTCAAATTCTTGTCCAAAAGAACAGTGGATTGAATGTATCATGTGCAAAAAATGGGCACATTACAAATGTTTAGATGAAGGTGACAAAGTCACTTATGTTTGTCCCAACTGTGAGTCAGATGACGATATGAGTGATGAATAAAAATGTAGATTGTCAAAGAAATTATAAGTCCGTACGAAGACTGATTGAAGACTGATCATAATTATAAATTCACTATAATGGAAAAAAGTTAACCAGTTAAGTTTAGTAAAAGTTATAGTTAACCAGTTATGTTTTGTTGATTTTTTTGTTTAAGTTATGCATAGCATAAACAATAAATATATTCCACTGTAAACAGGGTTCTTTTATTTAATAAAATCTTTGTTATTATAATAATTAGTTTTCATAATCAAATCGGAACAATTTACCCCGAAGGTGGAACAACTCGCCCCACAGCGGGGCTGAACGTTCCGCTCCGAAATTCTCCAAAGAAATGCTTCTGTGGAAAAAACTATTGATATATTAGTATAAACTACTCTAATAACACTAAATACGATAGACATCTCTGTAATATTTCAATGTCGTAGACATGTAACCTTTCATATATACAATAAAATTTCATGTTTTTTGAAAATCGGAACGTCCAGCCCCGGTCTCCCCTATTCATTAAAACCATAGTATATTTTAAGTCGAGCAATCAACCTTAAACAATACCATTGTATGTGAGACTTTTTCTGGCAGATCATTTATATGGGCCAAGAATAGTAGAGGCCCCCTGTGGAACACCATTCGTAAGTATAGTGTTGGATGCGTAGCTTTGCACTGTACCGGTTTCGTTTTTACCATTGAATGTCGACAATCCTATTCCAGCCAATTAGCGGTAAAGAATGTTCGTAGTCATTCGATAGTACGTCAGTGTGGGATTATTTATGTAATGTGTGTATATAATAACTGGCTAAATTTGGGTACAACTGAGCCTTTACTACCCAGGATGGGAAAAGACGTGACGCTTTGTGGAAGTTTTGTTTGAGTGTTTTATGCGATATTGTTTCGCGGTGATGAATATTCAACGCAATAGGTATGAAAATGTTGACACGGCCTCCGGCGTACGAACGGTGACATAATGTAATAGCTCGTATTACCTCTGAGTCAATGAACTTTGCTAGGGGATAAACTCTAACTCAATCTACATCGATACGATGTTGGGCATAGGCATTATATGCATTGCGCTTCAGATCAAAAAAAAAACTCTTTGCATCAAAAGAAAGGCAAACACCTCTATTGGAAGAATGTTGCGCTCCCCTTACTAAAGATTTTTTGATTTTTCGGCTATTCTTATGCTTTTTCTTAATTTTCTTTTTACCTTAACCTCTTCTAGGCTGAGCGGCATAAAACAAAATAGGAATTATGGTTGCAGATGTGGTTGGCTACGAACTTATACCACTGACGACACAGACCGCTGTTTTGATTCTTATAAATATACGTAACTGTTATTCGCACTGTTGTTTGAAGTCATACTGTAGAGCTGTTAAGGTGGTAAGCAAAACATTTTGTTCTCCAGCCAGTTGCTCAATCATTCCGACAGCAAGCAGCTGATCGGATCTGAATTAAACTTTGCGTAAAGATACGCGTTCAACAACCCACTTTCAGCGAGAATGAGCTAGCACAATATCACGCGGAATCTAGTCTGGAGTTTAAATTGACTCCAAAACTAGTCTGTCTAAGTAGTTTTCGTATTTTCATCGATAGTTTTAGCACTATGTTTTAATAATAAACAACTGTGAACTGGAAAAATATCTTCGGACATATAATTGAGAAATAGTCTTTTTTTGGACAAGAAAATAATAAAGTAAAGAATAAAACTAAGTTAACTAAGGGGTGATTGTTCCAACCCCAGATAAATAATCAGATAATTTTATTTAGCATTAAACACAAAAACAACTGTCAAATTCCTCAGATAAACAGGCAGATAATCATCTGAGGATTAAAAAGACGGTCAAGTGCGAATCGAACTCGCTAACAAAGGGTTCCGTACCACCGTTTAATGGTAGGGATGGTATGAGTGAATAGTCGGATTTTACATAGCAAAATGTCGTTTACATAGTTCTTGGTGCGGCTACTTTCACACTCCATGTACGTAGCCAGGTGCATTCATAAGTTTGTATGTGGTATTGAAATAATTGTTGTATGGGAGCCCCCATAAATATATATTTTTTCTGTTTTTTAGTATTTGTTATTATAGCGGCAACAGAAATACATCATCTGTAAAAATTTCAACTGTCTAACTATCATGGTTCATGAGATGCAGCCTGGTGAAGACGGACAAAGTCAAAAGTCAAAGTAAAAGTTCTTTATTACTGTAGATATTTACATATACCTAGCAAAAGTTATTTTTTGCCTCTTCTCTACATTGGAACACGGACGGACGGACAGCGGAGGCTTAGCAAAAGGTTCCCTTTGGCACCCTTCGTGTACGGAACCCTTAAAATCAGCTGTATTTATAATAAAATACTTTCACATATAATACATGACAACCAGAAAAAAGCTGTCATATCAAAGTGTCAGTTTAGTTATTTCTTTACTTAGTTTTGACCACTGGATATTTTCACACAGATGTGTCTCACAGTATATTCAATCACTTACGACCGATTTTGCAATCCTGAGATAACGTCTTATCTGAAAAATTGGTACCTGTGAAATGTTAAATAAAGCGATATGTTTCTTTATTTGCGGACTGAACAATCCCATTTTAGTGATATTGGAAAATCGTGGAAGCTAATCCTTGACACGAAAAAATATTATTGTCAGATAAATACGCTTTATCGCTATATAATTTGCAATATTTCTGATCCATGCAAGACAGTTTCCAATAATAAATAAGACCAATGATTACACATATTGCATTAATATTCTAAATCTTTATTCATTCATATAGAGCGTCACCTATTTTTCAATACGGGAATGGCAAAGGCACGATTTGAGCGTACCTTTATCCAGTCAATCGATACAATATTATTAAGTTATCCTCAAGTTATCTTCAAACATATAAAATCTAAATTCATTAGCAAATTCCGTTTTTTATTTATCAATAATTCTTCGAGCCACCTACCATCCTATGCTCATCCGTATAATAAGAGCTTATTAGTTGTCCGTCCGGCCACCAATTACAGCTAATTGTATTGACCTAAGTGAACTCGTAATACTGTCGCATGATGCATGCGTTAACTTGGTGTGAGCAGATGGTTGTAATATTAGTAATCCAGCACGAGTGAATAGTTCGTACAAGGGAATCTAAGCCCGCTCTTTTTGCTCTTTTTCGCCCACAGTGTGGTCCAATGTAGAGAAGAGACAAACTGACGTGTGCCAAGCATATTTGTTAATATCTTCAGTAATAAAGAACTTTGAATTTGTCTTTTGACTTTGCTGATATTTGTGGCGTAGTGCTCGAGGTTTTGCCTCACAAGTTAGAGGGTTTAAATCCCACAATGGTTGAATAAAGTAATAGCCGAGCCGATCATCTCGCTACATGCGGTAGCGATAAGTCGGTCATTCTGAGCTCCACTCATTTTAATTCGTAACAATGGTAAAAATGGCTAATCCCGACTTAGATGCTATAAATAAAGCAGTGAAAAGTGCTATATTACCACTTGAGCAACAAATTCGCTCTCTTATTGCATGTGTTAGTGCTCTAAAGGAAGAAATAAGTGTGCTGAAATCCGTTAGTGTACCTAAACAATCCGCCACACTTCAAACCGCTGCGCAAGCAGCCGTACTGCAGCAGCACCCAGCCAATCCCAGTACCGCTGTGACCACTGCCGCCCAATCAGTGAAGCCGGCTGTCAGCGAGCACGACAGCCGACAAACGAAACGCAATACTCCCAATGCCGTGTCTACAAAGGCACGCGCACAGCTGCAACCGAAAAAGAGGGCATCATTGCCCTTGAAATCAATAGCAACACCCATGTGAATATAATTAATTATGAATTGTTATCCAGTTATTGCCGGCCCACGCGCGAGCATGGTGGTGTGTGCATTTATGTAAACAAATCAATCGATGTTATTGATAGGCCCGATATTCGTGATTTCTCGGTTGAAATCCACTGTGAATTTACGGCTATACAATGTGTTTACTTTAATTAACTGGTACTATGTGTATATCGTTCTAACACTGAGGAAGCTAGCTTCGAGATATTTTTAAAGCAACTAAGGTCATTGATGGATTTTATTATTCATGAGAAATGCAATATTCTCCTAGTAGGTGATTTCAACGTAAATCTGCTAATAACATCGAGCCCTAAACGTCAGTTATTGGATCTATGTGCCCAGTATAACTTGTCCTCGAGGGTGAACTTCCCTACACGAGTGCAGGGTGCCTCCTCGACCTGCTTGGACCAGGTCTATACAGATTTGGATCGCAACAACGTGATAACGTCACCGGCAGATACGCATCTGTCTGATCATAAAGGTATTTATATCCAAATTATATACAACTCTAAATTGAATGAAGTAAGACATGTACAGAAGCGAATAACATCGCAAAATAATTTGACGACATTTTTAAATGATATTAATATTGACATGAACCTATTGAATTATAATAAAATTGAAAGTTTTGACACATTTATGAATAAGGTCGTGCAATTATTCCACAATCATTGCCCGCTAAGGAAGGTGCCTGAGTGTCGGTTAGATGTTAGATGGAAGAATGATAACTTGCATAAACAAAATGAAATTTTAGCCTTGCTAGAATTATATAAAGATACCTACCCACTCAAAGATATTAAGACTTTGTTTCTTGATTTTAAATATAAGCACAATATTATGCTTCGGAAGGCTAGATCTGAGTACATTTACAACTTAATAGATAGTAGTTCTAACCAGTCCAAGAGTATCTGGAATGTAATTAAGATGGAGACGTGCAAAGGCCCAGGTAGCAACCCACTGGCTGTCTTGCAACGAAGTGTTGTTGGTCCGTCAGGTTCGGCACGAGAACTGGCAACTAAGGTTAACCAATACTACCTATCCAATAGTACGCGATACACCACTAAGACCTAATGTGTATGAGGCCATAAGACTACTGAGTACGAACATACCTACCATATCTACATCTATGTTCTTGGTCCCGTTTACAGTACCTGAACTAAATTGCATCATTAAAAAAATCAAAAAGAAGTCTACTAAAGATATCTACGACTTCCCATGTGACATCCTATGCAAACTACCTCTAAGTACACTAACTATATTATGCGATTTATTCAATTAATGCGCCTCCCAGGGCACTTATCCTTCATCTCTGAAGCGAATAAAAGTGGTTCCCATATGGAAAGGCAAAGGCAACAAGACGGAAATAAAAAGTTACAGACCTATTTCTCTCGTTCCAACCTTCTCGAAGATATTTGAGATGGGCTTGTGTGAGAGGCTAATTAACTTTTTGAATAAAAATTCAGTTCTTTCGGAACACCAATATGCTTATAAGGCCGGCCGGTCCACGGTGGGCTGCGCACGCGTACTGCATCGAGAGGTGCTCGAACTGCTGGAACGAAAACGCCACGTGGCGGCTGTGTTCTGCGACCTGTCACGAGCGTTTGACCTTATTGATCACTCTCTTATTGGAGCCAAGCTGGAACATTATGGAGTACGTGGCCTAACTCTCCAACTATTTATGTCCTTCCTCGCTGACAGGACGCAGATCACGGTGATAGACGGTGAAGTTTCTGAACCCGGTCTGGTCGGGGATAGATCAGTGCCGCAGGGGTCCAACGTAGGGAATACCACGTTTGTCATCTTGATGAACGACCTACCCCATATCGTCTCCGGAACAGCCAAGTCCCTGATGTACGCTGATGATGTCTGTGTTATCGTGGACGGTAAAGATGAGGCTGAATTAAAGAAACACCTCCAATCGATTACCCTATGTCTAACTGAATGGTTCACAGTGAATGGCATGCTACTAAACCTTGATAAGACCCAGGTACTGAGATTCTCGTTGCGCAACGTAGGTGGGGCTCCCCAGGTTCCACTCGTAGTGAACGGGGTCACTCTGCCTACCACCGACACTGTTCGCTTTGTTGGATTCACTTTTGACGCAGGATTGCAGTGGACTCACCACATTGACTCTTTGTGCAAAAAATTAAACAGTGCGTATTATGCACTATCGAGACTGTCACCTACTCTGTCTAGAGAGCACGTACTAACTACATACTATGGCTACTTCCATTCGATACTTTTGTATGGTATAGATTTGTGGGGAATGGCTGCTGAACGCGATAGACCATTTCTCATTCAGAAGCGTGCAGTGCGTAGAATTTCCGGAGTACCTAACGACACCCCGGCTCGGGAACTCTTCATTAAGCTAGGTATTCTCACACTCCCCTCTATGTACCTCTTGGAAGTACTGAAGTATGTGAGGCAGAACCCATCGGAGTACCCAAGCTTCCAGAACCCAGACCGTAGGTATTCTTCTCGACGGCCCCACGACTTGTATTGTGCGACCAGTCGTCTTGCTAAAACCAGCAAATCATTGAAGGGTATGGGCCCTACCTTATTTAATAAGCTACCAGTGGAGATAAAATCCATCAACATGCTAAATATCTTTGTAACAAAGGTTAAAAAGTACCTCCTAAGCAATGCATACTACTCAGTGTCAGAATTTATTGATGAACCACTGACTTAATTAACTTATGATTGTAATAAAATTGTGACCTATTTTATTATTTATTTATTTTTTTATTCTGACATGTAATTTTTAACTTCTCTTGAGAAGTTATTATAATAGGTCTGAAAATTGAAATAGGTAATTTTGTGTTTTCTTTACGTTTTAAGACCTGGAGAATCATTTGCAATCATTTTTAGAGTGATGTCTGTGTGTGTGTGTGTGTGTGTGTGTGTGTGTGTACGTACGTATGTACGTGATCAAAATTATGGAATTCGTTTTCTCAATAACTACTGGACCGAATCGCTTTGATGACCATATCAATCGATACGCCACGTCATGACTTAGATCTGAAAGGAGTCTAGAAAAAATCGGTCCAGCGGTTCGTTTTTTATTTGTAAAAAACTGACTTTTTTGAACACGCAACGTTAATTTTGTATGTAATTCCAAGTATTGAGGGGTAGATGTGGGTTTTTGAGGGTGCTGGTTTCGAATCTTTCATCAGTTTTTTAAAATTCAAAATGGCGGACCCACTATGACGTCATCTTTTTCGTGAAAATTCTTTAAATTCGATAAAATTTATTAATCAAGAGAAGTTGCTTGTACGGTACTTGCTGCCGAACCGATTTTATTAATTTTTACCTGTAGTGGTATTATTCTTATTATTATGCGATTTTTACATAATTATTCTTTTTGACATAACTTTTATTATAGACTTTTATTAGTGAGTGTATTACTATTGTATTATTGTACCATCCTGACATGTTATTCATAATCATTATGCCTGCTAATTTAATTTATTTTCGTTTATTGTATACTGTTGACATGTAATATCTTATTATCAATAAAATATGAATATGAATATGAATATGAGGTTTATCAATAGGAAAAACGTGAGTACCACTTTTTTACAGAATTTAACGACGCAAGGATGATTAATTTTTCACAAGGATTTCCGTCAATTTCGCACGGGATTTCGGTTTTAAAACCAGTCAGTCAAGAAAATAAGTCTCAAGCTTTCGGAAGAAAAGCCAGGCTCATAGTTACCAAAGAGTATAGTAATATTCACAAAACAGAGGATAACGCGAAGACAAAGTCGTCAATATATATCAAAACAAAATTGTGTTTAGTTTTTTGTTTTCAAGTGACAGTTTTTGTTTTTTGCCTGAGTAAATCACCATCAAAATAGCATTTACTGGCAAAGGTATACCTTTAAATCTGTTGAAGTGGCAACTGGCATCAAATGAAAAACCATGTCTCGCCAACGACATCTAATGACAAATATAGTACCATATTTTACTTTAATTTATTTTTATATGAGCTGTCAGAAAATTGGCATTAGCGCTAAAGATTACTTTAACTCTCATAACTTTTTTGTCCTTCCCCATAGATTATAATTAATAATTAAAAAAGGAAATAGTTTCGGTAATCTGAGCTCTTCCTCGTCAAAGAATATCCTGAGTACGTCGACGAAGGAGTAGATCCTATATTTATGGTTTTGACTGAGCAAACTGAAACTTTATGTATAAAACCATAAGCATGCCGTGACCTTCAGATTTAAGTGCGAATGAATACGCTGATATGGTAAAACAAATATATATTGTGATAGGGTGAAAATCATCAAAACGAAAGAGCCGCTTTAGCAATGTACCGGGAGTGATTCCTAGACCGGCAAGCTCTACGTAACTGATGCACATTCGGCATTGCAATACGTGCACTAAGTGCACCGACAACACTTGTTCTTCTTCTTATTCTGTTATTTTGTTAGTTGCCAAAACGGCTTCCATAAATGTAACCATGAGAAGGTAAGGCAGGACATTTTGAGAGTTGATAGGGTTAGTCTTCTATCTGTGGAGGACATGGATGAATGCATTCCTATCTTGTACGAAAACTTAATAGCCACTCATACGTCACTTACTAAGAGTGATAGTCATAAATACCCTTTCTTGTAGAATTAAGCTCTCAAAAACTGCCTAGCAGAAAAAAATATATACCACCAAACTATATAAGAAATATGGCAACCCTCGTGATTATGACACATTTTTGGCGATTCATTAATAGTCAAAAAGGTAGTGCCTCTATACCGCAAACGATGACTCACAATTAACACTACACTTCAAATGCCGACGAAATTTGTGAATAGTTCTCAAACTATTTTGGTTCTGTATTTGAGGGTAACACTGGCGTACTTTGCATAAATCATAGTATTCCCAGAATCCAGTATCCATGTGCATTAAACTAAAGTCTCAATAAGCAAGGAAGACATAATAGGAAAAATCGCACTTCTAAACCATAGTAAAGGGGCTGGGCCAGATGGTATTCTTCCGGCCTTCATCAAGGAATGTAAAAAAGAGGTGATAACTCCGATCGATATATTTAATTATTCCCTTCGATTAGGTGTTTTCCCCAAAAATTGGAAAGTGTACCTATAGTCCCGGTGCTTAAAGCATTAGATAAATCTAAATGTGAAAACTACAGGCCCATTAGCATATTTTCATTTTCATGTCTCACAAAACTTTTTGAGTCACTTGTGTACTGTCACATATAATAATCATGTTAAGCCTTATCTCACCGACAATCAACACGGCTTTATTAAGAAGAGAGCTACTACCAGCAATCTTCTAGAATACACAAATTATCCTTGTTCATCCTTTGATGCCCGAGGTCAGGTTGATTCCTTATATACGGACTTTAGCAAAGCATTTGATAAAGTCAACCATATAATTATTTGCCAAAAAATCGCGTCTCATGGTAATCATGGTTCATTATAAAGATGTTTGGAGTCCTATCTTGATAACCGAAGTCAACTGGTCGCACTGAAGAGATCCACCTAGGACCTCTCCTATTTATCATTTTCATTAATAATATTGCAAAACACATTCGAAGCCCATGCCTAATGTATACTGTTGACTTAAAAATATTTGCCTGAATTAACAGCTTACATGACTGCCAGGTGCTGCATGGTGAACGTAGCCATGTGTTTTGTTATCACTTTCACTAATAAACTCAACAAGATAACCTATGACTACAGTTTAAAGGGTACCGTATTGTTACGAATAACATTGGTGAGGAATTTTGGAGTACTATTTGATGAACAACTTTCTTTTCGTCCGCATTATGATGGTATTGTTAAGAAGGCTCGACAAATACAGGGTTTTGTAATAAGAAATACCAAAGTCTTTGAAAGACCCAGTAGTCTCATACCTCTGTATAATAGCCTAGTCAGGAGTATACTTGAGTATGGTTGTCAGGTCTGGTTGCCATTGTATGCCGTCCATATACATAGCATAGAACAGGTTCAACACAAATTGCTTAATGTATTATCCTGACGATGTAATCTGGGACGAGAACATACTGGTTACCTTCACGTAATGAACAAATTTAATATAACCTCTCTTGAACAACGACGTAAGGTGTTTGACTTGAAATACTTGCATAATTTGATTCACAAAAGAATCGATTGCCCACCCTTACTTGAACTCTTACAATTTACCTACTTCACAAGAACCCGTAACTTTAGACCGTTTCATGTTGGCACATCCATCGAATTATTTAATGAAACAATATCAAGAATATGGTGTATATATAATAAGTTAACTAACTAACTAACTGTGATGAGATTGGTATATATATGATAATAATCGTTACAAATTTAATAAATAAGTCCAAAAAATATTACCAATCCTCTGCTCGTTGTCACTCTAAATTTAATTATTTAATTTAAATTTTATCTTTATTTTTATCTGAATTAAAATTAATGTATCTTATGCGATACCTTATTGAAAGACGTAATTAATGAATTAATGAATAATTGCCAATTTTATGCACGTTACTGAAATTTGTATTGTAAAATATCTAGCATTTTAATGTTGATTAATTGTGTTCCGCCTCCCATATGTCGCCATACTTTGGAGAGCAGTTGGGAACCATATTCTGTGCATGCTTTAATAATGTAATTTTGTGATTGTTATCTGTTTTGTAAACCAAATAAATAAATAAATATTTGATTAAGCGTGTCAAATTTATTCGAAAGATCATGATTTGATTAATGTCTTGAGAATAATTTGTTGCACCTTATCGCGGAACAGGAAGAACTTCGGTTATTAACCGTTAGAAACTAACGAGTAAGTTAATAAACTAACGGTTTCGACAATCTTACCGTGACATATAAATAATATGAATAGTAACGGAGATAGGACACTACCGTAAGGAATGCCGTAAGTATTTGTCTCAGGAGGAGATCTATACCTTTTTAATTCATTTAACTATCATTCTTGAGTGTACATATTTCCACCATTTTTTGGCGGTCAAAAAGATATGAATGAATGAATGAATGAATGAATGAATGAATGAATAAATGAATGAATACTTTATTGCACAAAACAAACATACAGAGATATACAAAGAAAGATATATGTACAAGAGGCGCGCTTATCTCTATAAAAGAGATTTCTACCAGCAAACCCAGATAGGAAAGAAAAGTGGATTGTGAGAGTAAAACCTAGATATCTGTTTAGAAATTTCCATGCTAGGGCCCTGATAAATTTTTCTTACAACAAAGAATATGGGATGCAGTCGAACGCCCTAGTCATATCAAAATATATAACGGCTACCGGCTTTCCCTTGTCTACATGCTCTAAAATTTCTGCTATTAAATGGAAACCCACCAGACACATAGATTTATTTTTTGAAAGCCATTTTGCTCAATTTTCATTATTTGCATAGATTTTTCATCATTTTTGAAAAAATACTTTGGGCAATGGGACGATAGTTATTTAAGTCAGTCATGTTACCTTTTTATAAAGGAATTTTATAACTAATGGTTTTGGGGCTTTAGGAAATTAGCCCATTGCAAATGACGTGTTTATTTATTTATTTAATTGAAACATCAAACAGTTGTACATTAAAGTTTTTCATTTAGTAGCAAATAATTTCATTTATTTAATTATTTACTTATAATTAAAGTAAATTCGCATAACATTACAGATAAGTACAAGTCGTTCTACAAATTTCAAAGTAACCATAAATTTACAATTAATGCACTACATTATTCGGCCACCGGTTTAGCCTAGCGGGTAATACCCTGCTTACATAGACGGTCCTGGGTTCGAATCTGGGTGAGGGCAAATGTTTGTGTGATGAGCATGAATATTTGTTTCTTAGTCTTGGAAGTTTTCTATGTATTTACATAAGTTTTTATCTGTATTAAATGTATCGTCGTCTAGTACCCATGACACAAGCTTTGTTGAGCTTACTATGGGCTTAGTTCAATTTGTGTAAGATTGTCCTCTAATATTTATTTTTTATTATCCAGTCAAGCGTCCAGGTTACTCAACTCCCCAAAAATAAAAGAGGGTTAGGCGTCCGGGGGAGGCAAGACACCAAAACGACTTGCGGTATCTAATGCCATCTTTTGTTGTTTTCTTTAAACTTTAGTACTGCTACTCGGCGCTAGATGGTACTCTTGATTGTTTTTTAGTGGTATAAAACAGAAATTTCTTTCTGGCAACATGCAATGTGCAAAAAAAAATGGAAATTTCGCGAGGCGATTTCGAAGTGACATTTTGTGAAATTGGTGTTGTGTATCTCCGCAATTATGAGGTAATTACGCTGTTTTTACTATTTAATTATACAAATATCATACCATAATAGAATCCTGAGGATGCCTAGATTACGTATAGGCACGTATTATAATAGTTTCATGGCTACCAAGCCCAAAGAAATGCAAAAGATAACTTCCTCGTACCGAATCAAACATGCCGTCAAACTACTTACGAGTTTCTAGTGCCAATTTTACAAAGACCTGATGTGGTTATAGCAGAAATAGAAGGAGTAGTTCCTTAATTAAGTTGAACAACCTTTGTCGTGAAGATTTATTGAGAGATTTGTGACTATTTCATGCTTTGAGTACTTTGGTTGGTGCCGTTGCCGGTCTGGGGACTTGACTCCCCAGCGGACAATTGCAAATGAATGACAATAAGGCTCTCGACAGACAGACGTAGGAAAATGGGAGATTTTTTACTTTGATTTGAATTGCTTTTGCATTACCTTCATTGGACTCCTACGGAGTCTATACAGGTGACTTTTATTTAGCTGACCAGATTATTACCATTTTTAACTTAAATTGGATTTGGTTTTGCAGTACCTACGGGGTCTTCATGCACTATACAAGGTGACTTTTAATTAACTGACTAGATTATTACCATTTTGAACTTAGATTGGAATTGCTTTCGCAGTACCTACGGGGTCTTTATGCACTATACAGGGTGACTTTTAATTAGCTGACCAGACCATTAACATTATTTATCACTTTTTTTTAATATTGCGGTTCTTTTGGGGTCTTTAATAAACACTATTTTCAAAGATATTTTTAAAGACCTCTATAGATACCCCACACATATGTTTTTGGCATATGTAATTTTTAAAGACCTATCTATAGATACCCCACACATATGTTTGATGATTTTTTTTTGTTTTAGTTCCATGTATGGGGAGCCCCCCATTTTTTTTTTTCAATTTTTGCATTAAAATTGTAAAGTTGTTCATATTGATGGGTACTATCATTACCCAAAAGGAACAAAGTTAATAAAATGACAATCCGTATACATTGTGCGTTCACCCGGTATAGTTTTTTTATTTATAATTGTTTCTTTAATTTAAAATAAATACATTGCAGTAATAGCGCATCCATATGGATAGGTATCCATATCATTTCCCAGGAGGAATCACCCTGTATAGTTGATTTCTTTAAGTATATTGTTTTAATTTAAAATAAATATTTTGCAGTAAAGCGCATCCATATGGATGGGATCCATATCATTCCCAAAAAGGAACAAAGTAAAAAAATGTCATCCTGTATACTGTATAATTGTGTGTTCACCCTGTATAGTCGTTTTTTTTTATTTATATAATGTGTTCTTTAATTTAATAAATATTTTGCAGTAACAGCACATCCAAATATCTTTCATTGAAAAAATCAAACTGTTTGACGAAAACCTTACATCGGCGGCCATCTTGCCAATATTTCATCGACATGAAGCCCGATTGGGTTGGTCGAAATTTGTTCTGCTAGCGGTAAGTAATACATTTATTTCTGCTACATTAAACACATGCAGTGAAGAGTTATTGATATCGTTAGAAAGCTAAATAAATGTAGTTTATTTTTAAATAATTAATTAGGCTTCAAGTAATAAAATTAAGGGCCGGGCTCGATGTAAAGAAAACATACGACAAAAAAATATGACATTGTGAAGTTTACTATTTTTTTTTGACGCATTTGTTTTTGTTAAATGTAGTATTACTTTCCATATTATTATTTTGTATCTATTTACCTGTTAATTAATCTTTTTATTATCTATATAACTATGTTAGTGAAGCAGATATCACGTTTTTCGTAACATGGTGCCTGCCGCTCGAGTCGCTACACCACTGGATCGCGCGCTCGGACGTTTGAGCGTGTGGTGGCGCGGCGCGACGGACGTTCAAGTGGTTATTAGATTATATACAATATCACATAATTTATCAAGTCATGTCAATATTAATATCAATAACAATTGCATACGAAAAAATAATTAAAAGACAGTACTATCATGCATTCATCTCGCAGAACCTGGCACACTCTCGCATGATATCCCTCCATACATCACCAAACAAATAATCAGTGGTGCTGCAGCCAACTAGGCGTTGAGGCTGTTGCTTGCCCCACTGCTGACGCGCTACTGTGCGGTGCGAGCCGCCCGCTACTAGCTGGTATCTGCGCGAGCGTAGTTAGTTGTGAGGCACGTATACCGCGCAAACCGTACTGACAAGCGCTGAGCAGTCATTGTCGCCTCGCAACAATCGACACACAGTCATGAGAGATGTTTAGGTGTTACATCTCACCTCTATGTGTGTTGTATCCAAGCATACCCAATATAAAAGCGGATGGATAAAGGTAAGGGTAGTATCCCTATCCATATTTCCTCTTTTAAAGGTATCGTAGAAAAGCTTTGTGTACCTTCTCGAGCATAAGGACATATGACTTTCGTGTGGATTCCAAAGAACCGAGCTAGGTTCAAGGTTCAACCTTGGGCCTGGACCACACCCAAATTCTGGAATCCCTTACTATTCCATATCACAAACCCTAATCTTTTGAAACATTCCTTGGATGAAGTGCTCATGTGCTAATGGAATGCGAGCTTAGGGTCAAACATAACACCGACGTCCTTCATTGAATACACTTGAGTCATATTCTCCGTGCCGAGTGCATATATTGCGCTAATAGGCCGAGGGGAGCGCGTGAAGGACAAGACACAACATTTCTCAATATTGAACATGATGAGTTTATTTTATATACTCCATCGATGAACTCAAATTCCAGGTCATCATCATGATGATAGATAACAACGGACAAAGAATAAAGTCTTTGCTAACGCCTGACCATGTGTGGGACTGGGATTTAAAACTGCCCTATAGCACATATTGTTGGTGGTTCTTCTGGTAATCAGCAAAGAAGACCAACAGCTGTGGGGCAAATCCAATGACACACAATTTCTTCACAAGGATGTCGTTATCGACTCTATCGAACGCCTTACGGAAGTCAAAGTAGGCGACGTCCACCTGACATCTTCGATCCATACTCTCCGAGACCATCTTGACCATCGTCAGTAAATTGGTGATTACTGAACGACGACTCCTGAATCCGTGTTACGAGTCGCACAAATAGGGTGCAATCTGGCGACTGATTTTGCCATATATGATTGACTCGGAAAATTTTGCCAATGAACTCAGGATCGCAATCGGTCGATAATAATTTAAAGAGGCAGTATTACTTGCCTTGTTAATAGGACTGACTAGAGAGAGCTTCCAGCTGGTAAGGTACTTTCCTCGCTCTAGAGCTAATTGAATAATAAATGAACAACCTACTACGATATTCACAAATTACTTCGGAGTAGTTAAGACAATACCTTATACATTTTTAATATAAATCAGATAACTCAATACCAAGTGGTTTTAAATTTAACCAATGTATTGCCTACTTTCAGATTTAAGTGTTGATATAAATACTATGGCAGTTTCACATTACAAGCACCATTCAGGAATAAAACATTTGGTAAAATCCACCTCTAATAAAAGTGCCCCAATAAACCTATATTGAAAGCGGCATTATTAATAATAATTAGGTTTTAATAGAACGACTAAGATTCAAAAATAGTTAAAACAGAATAACTAAAAGAACTATAAAACTAATTAAACCAAATAGGTTCTAACCTAAGTAAGTTTAACACTTTATATACATTCATCATCAAATGTCTAATGGCTGCTCCTTCATAAGATCATTAACACTACGTTTAAATTTGGAAGAGGAGGGGGCAAATATGTCAACACTTTCTAGGTGTTTGTTAAAAAGGTTCATAAACGATGTAGAGGAATTCTCACATCAGCTTTAGTGAGTTGAACACTAATTGAAATCAAACTGCGGTGGGTGCGGGCAGAACGTGTGGTAGTAGACTGAGGAACTGCTTAATTTATTTTGCTAGTAAGGTCAGTACAATCCAATCCAATCCAATCGGTACGGCAAAACCGATACATCACCATGCATTGAAGAAGCCTTCGACGCTTGTGCAAGGCTAATGTATGTTTTATCTGTTCGTAGGACGGTGAATAACGGAAACACCTGAAATTCTTAATCAGTAAGTTTTTTTTTTGTACTTTTTCAATACTTATAATATATTATATAATAAGTATTGAAAAAGTACAAAAAAATACTTATAGAGCGGATCCCAGATAATACGTGCATTTTCAACTTGTGGCCTAACCAGGGAATTCCATAAATGCAAATAGGTTGACGGTCTCTTAATCCAGTATCGATGTCATTATAGACTTTACTTTCAATTTTATCGATATGTTGGTCTAAATGTAACGTATGATCCAAAAAAAAATCCCTAGATCTCGAATGGAGGTTACTTTTGAGACATTATTATTGTTGAGACTATATAGTCTCATCATTAACAAAACATCATAACCTTCACATATTTGAAGGTTATGATGTTTTTGTTTTTTTGTGAATGTAATAGTGTTACATTTGGGAACGGCTAGAAATAATTTATTTTCTGCACATTAGCTACTAAATCTGTTAAGGTCCTGTTGTAGGAGCATAACATCATTAATGTCTGCTATGGGTTTATATATTTCAGATCATCTGCATAAAGCAATAACTTAGTATAACTAAAACGTATATTTATGTCATTTATAAACAAAATAAATAGTAATGGTCTCAGAATGGACCCTTGTAGGACTCTTGAGCTAACAGATTTAAAAGCAGAGTGACAACCATGCAAAACCACCCTTTGACTGCGTTTAAAATTTTATGAGTTGAATAATGTGAATAAATTTCCCATAATACCATTAAATGCAAATTTTCTGAGAAGTAATCCGTGATCAACCTTATCAAAGGCTTTTGGATAGTCGGTATATACAGTGTCCAATTGCAAACACTTATCCATATTATTAAATAAATCTCCAACAAAAACCATTAGATTACTTACGGTGAAACGCTATCTGACAAAGCCATGCTGCTCAGAAATGATTTATGCAATATAGGCTAGATTTCGTCGTGTACAAGAATCTTGAAAAGTTTTGCCACTACACAGAGGATTGAAATGGGCCTATAATTTTCAATGCAATCATTAGGTTCACTTTTATATATAGGTGCAATATTAGCTCGTTTCCACATTTCAGTTTAAAACGTGTAAAGGCTTACATATACTTTAAGCCTTATTTAAAAAAACAAAGCGGGTATACCGCCAGGACCGGCACTTCTAGTTGCATTTAAAGATTTAAGTATTCTGTACATAATGTTTTATCATCATCTATATGTAAATTATTGACTATCTCGCTGTTATCAGATGAAGCTGTAGGTGCATCTCATTATCAATAATAGAAGGATCGGAGACTGAGTCAAAAAAACATGAAAACATGATACATATTTATTATATTCAATTAAGTTGCCTTAGCGAAAAAAAAGATACTTCTACAAATACATTTCAATGATATGGACATTGATAAGTTTTAGAGGATTTCGTGGCTATGAACTTGTCTGAGTTTTTTGCACTGGAATCTGAAGATTAAAAGGTGGAATATTTCAATAAATTCTTGACCAATGTAGTGTTATGCTACTTACATGTCATTTTCCAGGATGTTCAGCTGGATACTTGCTGTATATTGTTTACTAAAAACTGATAAATTGTGTACTAAAAACTTAAAAGTAAGCAAGAAAAATGTAAACTTATTACATGATTTGAATATGTGTGTATTAGAATTAGAAAGTACTAAGTTGATGTATGAAACTGACATACAAAACATACATTTGAAAATCCAAAGCTTGGAGGATTCATTGAGATCACTAAACAGTGCATATTTGAACTTTGAGAAAGTTATAAATGAATACTCATTGGCTATGGATGATTTAATTCAAGAAATGAACCATAATTGTGAGCGGTTTGAGTCGCTGACCAACAACCATACTTGTCGCTGTGAGCAGAAAGGTGGTTGTTTGACAGCGGGCAACTCTCCGGGCTTGTGTGACAGTTTACCAACACAAGGTGTTACTGATAATAGTTCTGCCAAGTCTGATATGACCACAACACCTGATATTATAATGTACTGTGATGAGATTGGAAGTGGCATGGGCTCAGCACTCCACTCATACTCTAAGGGACATAGTGTTATTAGTAATTGCTCACCTTTTAGCACTGTAGATAATATTATAAATCAAATTTTGAATGACAGCACTATCACAGCCAGTGCCACACTGATAATTTTCATGGGCAATAGGGGAGATGTGAACAAAAATAATTTAATAAAATTTTATGAAACATTGAATGGTCTTAGTGTGAAAAAAATTATATTGTTCACATTTCCCTACTGCAACCAATTGACACAAAATGAAAATGTATATAGACATAATATGAATATAACTATGTACAATTTATGTACATATAATAACAAGTTTATAATTATTGACACTAACAATTATGTTAGTAATTATTTTACTATGACTAAAGGTACATTTTACCTTTCAAATTATTGTAAACGACAAATAGCTATGTCACTATTATATTTATATGACATTACAGCCAAAAATTTGGCTTCTAACTCTGCTTTTACTGAGCAGCCTAATATGAATCTGGTATCAGACCAGAATAACAGGATGCATTTAAATTAGTTCATAGGACAACAGAGGACCCAGGCTCTGGCAACATATGTTCTAGTATATTAGAAAACCCTAAGAATAAGGGAAGCTCACATGCTAAGTATATAAGCCTGGTTCATCAGAATATTCAATGTATTAGAGGCAAAGATCTACAAATAGAGTTATTTTTAAATTGTAATAAAATTGACATTTTGTGCATAACAGAGCACTGGTTAACTATTAATGAAATTATGTTTAGCTTTAAAGATCACCAGGTTGGTAGTTCGTTCACCAGACTTAATTCAATACATGGTGGGGCATTAATCATACTAAACAATCATATGAAATTCAAGGAACGTAAGGACATTGTTTCCTTATCTGTTGAACGAACTATAGAACTTGCAGCTGTGGAATTAGAACAGTTCATCGTTATATGTGTCTATAGGCCACCCTTGAGCGACTTTGAAATGTTCGAGAAAATAATGGAATCCGTCCTAACTATTTCATCACACAGTACGAAACGATTAATTATATGTGGTGACTTTAATGTTAATCTGATAGAAAGAACTACTCTCAGCGTTAGATTAATAAATCTTTTCTCATCATTTAGGCTTAGCCATTTATTTATGGAGCCAACAAGAGTGACTGCTACTAGTGCTACATGCATTGACAACATTTTTACTGATGTTATTCCAATCAGTAAAAGTGTTATCAGTGAATTGGATTCAGATCATTTAGGTCAATTATTTCAATTTGATTCTATTAGAGAACCTGTCATTAAAAAGAAAATTTCGTTTGTGCCAATAACTGCTGACCGGTTAAAAAGAATGAGATACTCTTTAGCCCAGGAACTACCGTTTTTGGCTGCTGAACAGTCTCCTAATATAATGTATAACTTATTCTTTGAAACCTTTATGAAACAGTACAGCGCGATATTCACTTCAAAATCGGTTGTGGTTAGTGGTTCAAACGACTTTAGTACGTGGGCTACTGCAGAGTTGCATAAACGCAGGCAAGCATTGTATGCATTGTATGAGGAACGACGGTTCAACATGAGTGACGAATTTAAAGAACAAGTCAAACAGTTCTCCAAACAATTTAAATTAGACTGTCATACAGCTAAACGTAATTTTCTGAGTAGTAAAATTAAGAATAGTTCCGATGTTATAAAAACGACTTGGAAAATAATTAATGAGGAGGCCGGTCGTAGTAAAAAAGCGAGTCACGATTACGAACTAAAAATCAATGGACAGCTTACGAGTTCTAGCTTAGAAGTTGCAACTGAATTTGAATCGTTTTTTACTAATGCACCGGCTTCCACGACTAAGTATTTAAATTCGTCACCTTTGTCTGCTGTTGCAATATTAAAAGATAATGTCTCAGAGTGTGCTTCATACTTGAATTTTAAGCACGTCACAAGTTCAGATGTCGTAAAGGCATTTAAATTGATAAATGTTAAGAAAACGAATGATCTTTGGGGACTCTCTGTTCACGTCGTTAAATCCCTGATCGAATTAATTGCACCTGACCTAGCGGTCATTTTCAACAATTGTATAGACTGCGGTGAATTTCCTGATTTAATGAAACAAAGTAAGATAATTCCCCTCTTCAAAGCAGGTAGTACTCAAGACCCCACCAATTTCAGACCTATATCAATACTACCAACTTTTAGTAAAATTTTTGAGAAATTAATCTTATCACAGCTATTACATCATTTTGAATCAAATAAGCTAATGCATAACAAACAGTTTGGATTCACTCGCGGTCGTTCAACAACAAATGCCGGAATTCAGTTCATTGAAAGTATTTTTGATGCCTGGGAAGAGTCACAAGATGCCCTAGGCATTTTTTGTGACTTATCTAAGGCTTTTGATTGCGTTTGTCATGAAACATTGATCAGGAAATTACATCATTATGGAGTTAGAGACACGACATTGAATTTGTTAAAATCTTATCTGAACGGAAGAATACAAAGGGTAGACGTAAACGGAGAACGATCACCAGGATCATTGGTTTCTTTGGGCGTGCCACAGGGCTCAATATTGGGACCCTTCCTATTCCTCATCTATATAAACGACTTACCCTATCTAGGAAGGGACTGTCATGATATGGTACTGTTTGCTGATGACACCTCACTTATTTTTAAAACAAAGCGAAACCAACACGCTACTGATGATCACGTGAACAATACCATATCAAGAATGGTAAATTGGTTTAATGTTAATAATTTGCTATTAAATGAGAAAAAGACTAAATGTGTTAAGTTTCTTACTACTAACGTTAAAAATAATCAGACATGTATAACAATTAAAAATGAGGAATTGGAATTGGTAACCAGCACAGTGTTTCTAGGTATAACGTTGGATTCCAAACTCCAATGGGGTCCACATATTGATAAGCTATCGAACAGACTGAGCTCTGCAGCTTTTGCATGCAGGAAAATCCGTCACTTGACAGATTTGAAAACAGCCAGATTAGTTTATTTTAGTTATTTTCATAGTATTATGTCCTACGGTATTCTGCTCTGGGGCAGTGCTGCTGACATAAATACTATTTTTGTGCTGCAGAAGCGGGCTGTTCGTGCGATTTATAAAATGAATAATAGAGATTCTCTTAGAAATAAGTTTAAAGAAGTAAATATATTGACAGTCCATAGTCAATATATTTACGAGAATATTATGTATGTCCATAAGAACATTGTTAACTTTCGAAGAAACTGTGATATACATAACTTTAATACTAGAAACAAGGACAAACTTGCAGTGCACACTACTCGGCTCCATAAAAAAAAAACTCGCTCAAGGGTAATTGTGTAAGATTTTACAATAAACTCCCAAGCACATTGACAGATCTATCAATTAATAAGTTCAAGAAATACATCAAGCAAAGGCTTATTTCAAAAGCTTACTACAGTATTAAAGAGTACATAGACGATATTAATGCTTGGGACTGAATTGTTCTAATTAATTGTGAGCATCCTCACTGCCAGAGTTTCTTTTACTGGACACTTGGAGGCCTTTTACACCTCCAAAGATTAATTCAATTATACAACTCTTGACTGTGGGGACCATTTACATTCACAATTCACAATTCACAATTCTTTATTGCACAGAACATTACAACAATACAATTATACACGAAATTAAAAGGCAAAGGCGAGCTTATCTCTCAACAGAGATTTCTTCCAGCAAACCTATCTGGATAGGATACATATAAAATGAAAAGGGTAGTCTAGTGCAATTGAATACTTACCAAATACCAATAAAATATGATACTTACTATAAAAATACATATAATCAAAGAAATAGTAGATAAAATAAGAATAAACAAATAATAATAATAAATAGATAAATACAATTACATACTTATATATACAATACCTATGATGAAAGAGAAAGTAAGTGCTCTTTCAAGCGATTCTTAAAGGAGAAAAGAGTGGGACTGTCCCTTATAGTGCAGGGAAGTGCGTTCCACAGCCGAATGGCCCTCAGCCTGAACGAGTGCTCGTAGGCGACGGTGTTATGCTGCGGAATACATAGAAGAGACACCGTGTGAGATCTCCGCTCCTTGCCTCTGGAGAAAAGGAACTCAAAACGTTCACGAAGGTAGGAAGGATATCTGGGGTTTCTCAAGATGTTAAAAAGTAAAGTCAATATGTGGAAATCACGGCGAAGACGAATCGGGAGCCAACCCAGTTCCTTGCGATACTGCGAGACGTGGTCATACTTGCGCAGCCCGAAGATGAACCGAATCCCGAGGTTCTGAAGTCGTTCGAGTTTATTCAGTTGTTCTTCGTTCGCACTCACCCAGCAAGCATCGGCATAATCAATTAAAGGAAGTAGAAGGGACTGGGCTAGAGTGACTTTAGTATGCCGTGGAAGGAAGTATTGTAATTTCCGAAGAGAGTGAAACGATGCAAAGACTCGTCTGCTGACCTCGGAGACATGGGGCGACCAAGACAGCATGTTATCGAATACAATTCCGAGATTTTTAGCTCATCTTACATCTCCTATTATCATTGTATTATTGACTAAAGAGACTATACATCTCTGTTATTAATATTTTAATTATTTTATTATGACATTTGAGACTCTTCACATCTCTCAGAAACAATAATTAAGTACTTTTTTTTTTCTGATAATATGATAATAATACCAAATGTTCTGTAAAAAATGAAATGAAATGACATGTGAAAGTGCCCTTGTGGCCTATTTACAGAATAAACGTTTTGAGTTTTGAGTTTTTGAGTTTGAGCTGCATAGCCGTATATTTTGTTCACCTTTATTTTCATAGGACCCTGTAACGTTTTAAACCATAAGAACACATTAACAAATCATTTTCGCTTCATATTTACACACTATCAGCACTTCTAAATCGATAGCGAAGGGGTTTACTTTTGGTGACCTTGTATTTGGCTTTCTCCGAAACTCTGCAATCTCGGGCTTCGTGCGCGCTGGTGCGCTACCCTTTTATCTTTCGCTGTTATGTAATTTTGGCTATGTGAACTTGTTAATTTTTCTATTACGAACCTGAAACCAAAATCTGACATTTATTATGTTGTTGTTTATCTGGTTGTCATGGCAATGTCCATTCAAACTCGTTAGCGGTCTGATATGTTTGCTTCAATACTTTTACAAAAATACTTTTTCTCTCTTGGCCACTCACAAAAATTGCTTTTAATTTAAATAATTTTTAGAATTCTCCAAAAAGGTTATAAGAGCGGAACATTTCTGAAATTCTGGAGTCTCACTTCAGCTCTCAAGCGAGAAGCATCACCTAAAGGCCTTATCCCGGGGTCGCACTGCCCCGGGATCCTGCGAGCCGCTTTTGCAATGCCTCCTGACGGTTGGCGAGCCTCAACCCTGGTCAGCGCTTCGTTGAGTCTCCACTTCACCTGACCGTTCTCGGCTACACCTGCTCATCAGTGACTTCAGGCCCCACGTTGGGCGCCAAAATGTCGTATAAAGATATTTACCTAACCAGAACCTAACAGAAAACAACCAGGATAAAATTTAGAAATGACAGTTTATAAGTAAGCATTGCTCCTATGCCATAATTTGATGCATCACAATGTGCAGAAAAGAAGTTCGAAGACTCATAGGCACCTGCAGCTGGTTTAGAAGATTAATTCCAAACTTCAGCACTATTGCCTCTCCACTCAACCAACTAACCAGTTCCGGGAAGAACGCTCCTAAATTTTTATGGAATTCCAAGGCTGCAGCTGCCTTCCAGAAACTTAAAGAAGCTTTGGTAACTGCTCCTGTCCTTGCTTGCCCTAACTTCGAACTACCCTTCTCTGTACATTGTGATGCATCAAATTATGGCATAGGAGCAATGCTTACTCAACATCAAGATGACAAAGAAGTCGTGATTGCTTACATGAGTAAAGCACTAAACAAAAATCAACAAAACTACTCAACTACAGAAAGAGAAACATTAGCTGTAATAACTGCGCTAGAACATTGGAGATGTTACCTAGTCAATGGTAAGGAATTTACAATACATACTGACCACGCTGCACTTAAATGGTTTCAGAACTTATCGAATCCATCTGGAAGACTTGCTCGCTGGACTCTACGCTTATCATGTTTTAATTTTGTCCTGAAACATAAAAAAGGAAAGGATAACGTTGTTCCTGATTTATTATCAAGACATAAGAATAAAGAACGTCCTGATACACGAGAAACTTCCCCTCAATGCGTACATCCTATTACGATTGAAGAATCACCTGATCGTGAACTTGAGCACTACAACAAGATTTTTCTCGGATGCTCCAACAACCCAGACGCATATCCCAACTACACTATCAGGGATAACAAACTTTACCGCTGCATCCATTCTCCCGATCGTCTAAACGACGACTTTATTTGGAAAGAAGCTCCACTGCCGCAAGATCGACATGCACTTATTGAAGTAAGCCATGGTTCCCCTTCAGAACTCCACCTTGGTATCTTCAAAACATTCAAGAAAATATCTTTAAAATACTATTGGCCTGGTATGTTTAAGGACATTGCCAATTTAATCTCGACTTGTGAAACCTGCTTAACCTACAAACACCCTAATCATTCTCCCTATGGTATTATGGGTAAACCTAAACTTTGCTCCAGACCTTTTCAAACTATATCCTTGGATCTTATGGGTCCATTGCCTATGACCCGGAGAAGAAATCAGTATATTCTGGTAATTAACTGCAATTTTACTAAATATACTATGATTTTTCCCCTTAAACGTGCTACTTCAGCTAATATCATTAATGTCTTAGAAAATTCAGTGTTTCTAGTTCATGGTATTCCCCAAACTAGTACAATGGACAACGCTGTTCAATTTCAGTCGCGAGAATTCCACTCATTCTTAAATTCTTACAACTTTCCCTGTATTTTTCACACAGCTTTATATTGTCCTCAGGTTAATCCTACAGAGAAATTTAATAGTACGATTATTACAGCTCTAGCATCCCTAGTAGGAGACGATCATAGATCCTGGGACAACCATCTTACTAAGATTCAGTTCGCAATGAACAGCGCTACAAACGTTGCTACTGGCTTTACTCCAAACTTTTTAGTCTTTGGTAGGGAAACAATACCTTGTGGTTCCTTCTATACTCCGACTCAGAATCTCGAGGAATTGATATTTATGCCTCGTGATATTTACGCGTCTAATGCTGATCTCCTCTCATCTATCTTTCACAGAGTTCAAACTAAACTTCACATAGCGCACGCTAAAAATAGCGCTCGCTATGATCTTCGCCGGTCTTTTAAAGAATTTAATGTGGGAGATACTGTTTAGCGTAAAAACCATGTTTTAAGCAATATTGGCGCATACTTTAATGCTAAACTTGCCCCTTAATTCATTAAGTGTAAAATAATAACCAAATTTTCACCATTAGTATACATTCTAGAAGACCCTAACGGAGTAAGAGGCAAGTGGCACATTAAAGACATTAAATCTTAAATTTTCTTAACTTCTATTAACTGTTAATTTATATATATGTATAAATATCACCATCATTTTCACCTTATTATTTTTATTTCTTCCTTTAATCCAGTGTTCTTCAACACATTTTACTTTAGGACCTCGAATTTTCGTTAGTTAGTCTTCACCTATTTTTTTTATCTTTATTTCAGACACATCTCGTTGGCGATGTGGCTGATCTCTGGCTTCAAGCTCTACCGCTCTGGCCGTTCTTAATCTTGTCTTAAGTCGTAGCGACTAAAGCTACCTTAGGATTAATTTGTTTCTCTTTACCTCCACTTATTTTTTTTTCCACGCAGGAGCGGATGACAACTCCTTAAGTAAGCCTGAATGTCCTTTTGAAAACACACTTTTAGAGTGGTAGTCATTGAATGTGAACTCCACCCTTACCTGAATGAAGATGATGAATGTAAGAGATGGTATATCTGATTTTGCCTGGTGATGTCTGTTTCTGCAAAGCTGTGTTTTTATGGTTTATTTTTGCACATATCAAATATTGCTGAGTCAAAAATTTTTCCAGGGTCGGGGGGAAAATGTAGTGTTATGCTACTTACATGTCATTTTCCAGGACGTTCAGCTGGATACTTGCTGAGCTGCATAGCCGTATATTTTGTTCACCTTTATTTTCATAGGACCCTGTAACATTTTAAACCATAAGAACACATTAACAAATCATTTTCGCTTCATATTTTCACACTATCAGCACTTCTAAATCGATAGCGAAGGGGTTTACCTTTGGTGACCTTGTATTTGGCTTTCTCCGAAACTCTGCAATCTCGGGCTTCGTGCGCGCTGGTGCGCTACCCTTTTATCTTTCGCTTTTATGTAATTTTGGCTATGTGAACTTGTTAATTTTTCTATTACGAGCCTGAAACCAAAATCTGACATTTATTATGTTGTTGTTTATCTGGTTGTCATGGCAATGTCTATTCAAACTCGTTAGCGGTCTGATATGTTTGCTTCAATACTTTTACAAAAATACTTCTTCTCTCTTGGCCACTCACAAAAATTGCTTTTAATTTAAATAATTTTTAGAACTCTCCAAAAAGGGTATAAGAGCGGAACATTTCTGAAATTCTGGAGTCTCACGTCAGCTCTCAAGCGAGAAGCATCACCTAAAGGCCTTATCCCGGGGTCGCACTGCCCCGGGATCCTTCGAGCCGCTACTGCAACGCCTGCTGACGGTTGGCGAGCCTCAACCCTGGTCAGCGCTTCGTTGAGTCTCCACTTCACCTGCCCGTTCTCGGCTACACCTGCACCCTGGTCAGCGCTTCGTTGAGTCTCCACTTCACCTGCCCGTTCTCGGCTACACCTGCTCATCAGTGACTTCAGGCCGACACGCTGCGGGCCTCTACCCTGGCCGGCGTTTCGGTACCAGGGCCCCTACTCCTGCTGCCCGTCGGGGCCTGATGACCGATTGGCCGCCGGCCACACTCTCCAACTGCAACTCCTACATCGCCCGCCAGTGCCTCCATTGACCGGTTCACCAGGCGTCTACTGCTTCATCGGCCTCCTACTCTCCGTGTCCTCCGCTTCCTTTCTTTTTTACCTGATATCTGTCTTTTTTTAAAAAACCTTGTCTCACTTCATCCACCCTCATCTTCCTACCATTTTTTTTTAAATAGTCACTGTAAATAGCCCTAATAAACTATCATTTCTAAATTTTATCCTGGTTGTTTTCTGTTAGGTTCTGGTCAGGTAAATATCTTTATACGACACCGAACTGTATGATACGCATGCATCGTTGAGGCCGGTAAGAGTGAAACATTTGCCAGCTCCTTGGCTCACGCGGCATCAAACGCGTCATGGCAAAACGAGACAGAGTTAAAGTGAGAAACAAAAAACAACCCACCGGTGCTATTCTAACCGCTTATAAAAACTACGTAACATATGTAACAAACTCTGTAGAAATGCCAAACGTCGGTACATACATAGTAGATTCAAACACGCAACGCTTGGTCAAATGTGGAGGTTCCTGTAAACATTCGGTGTGGGTAAGTTGGAGACAGAAATGACTTCGGTAATCACTGATATTGATGGCTTAAATAAACACTTTGCGACTCCGGGTGTTGAGTCCTCAGGCAAAATCGGTCACGCTCACACCTGTCAAATATTCAGTTGCCTTCCTGTACACCTTTCTCATTTCGGAGTGTGAGTGAGGCAGAAGTTAGGAAGATTATTATATATCTATCACTTTATATAAGACGATGGGCAGCGATGGCATGAGCCTGGATAAGTTTTTTCCTATATTGGATGGAGTGGTATCGCTTATAACGCATATTTTCAATATTTCTCTTTTATCCGGTATCTTCCCCAAAGCATGGAAGCAGGCTCATGTTATTCCTTTATCCAAAACATCAAACCCTACTTTTTTCTTACAATATCGCTCAATATGTATTCTTCCAGGGTTGTCTAAGGTGCATAAGCATTTATATGAGTATATAAGCTCAAATAACCATCTCAACTTATTTCAGTCTGGGTTCAGACCCTTGTACAGTACTACTACTGCTTTGCTCAACATGACCGAAGATATCCGTCTAGCGATGAATGCCGGGAGGCTAATTCTGATCACGCTATTTGATTTCAGCAATGCTTTTAATTCTGTTATAGCAGAACGTTGTGTTGTCATTTCCCACATACTTAACAGATGGCAAGGCGACATATGGCCTAGTTTTATGTAATCTGTCATGAAATCTACATAATTTTAAGTGACAGAGCGGGTTTGAATGCAGACTTTTCTCTAAATTGAGAAACAATGTCGGTGCGTTGTTCAAAAATGGTAGTGTGACAATATATTGGTCTGTAGGCTCACGTTTTGTTGTGGTGCGAAAGATGTCCTAGCGCTGGTCTTGCAATGGGCTGGTATGTTTATGTACTTGGAGTTCCTCACACTCCCAAAACCTTTCTATGTCTTTGTGTATAGCCTGAGCAGATGTATCGGGATCTCTTTGAGCGCCGACAACGTGGAGTAAGCTGACCTGTTTGATCGGTGAGGTATATAGGGCATCAATTCGCCATATTAGTGTTTAATCAAAAATCGTGCCGATGGCAAAAGACTTCCCGCGGCCCAATGAGTCCTCAGTCCGCTCCAAAACTTGCCTTAGAATATCTGAGCCGAGTATGAGATCAACCGGGGCTGGTGTGTGATATCCTCGATCTGAATCGAATGGGAATCGGTGGTTGCCCTATTGAGTGAGTGAGATCTGGTACCTTCTCGAGCGGTAAGTATCCGGTATTTTTTTTTTAAATGTGGGTTTTGTCTTGGGTTAGAGGATCCTTTGACCGGAATTACTGTTGACCATCTATTGGGGGCCGAGTGGGCTGCTATCGCGGCAGCGGAGACAAGTAGTGAGCTGGTGAACGGTTCAATGAGTATGTGTTGCAGTAAAAAGAAGTGTGATGACTATCTTTCCCACACTTCTTACAGGCCCGTGTTGACCTGCATTCATTTGGAAAGTGCGGGCCCAAACAACGCCTGCACGTGGACGAACTCCCGCTTTTGCACTCGTACACAGCACAACCAATGTCCTAAGCATCCGCCAGTCGTTTGTATATGGATGCATTAGAACTTATCACAAGTACACCGTCACATATATTCCTGATAAGGAAAAAGGTTATTCCGATGTCCCCTCCCAGCAATAAAGAGTGCCTTCGCGTGTGGAGAATATGACTCGATAGCTCCTCTTCTGTTTTTACAACAAAATTAACACCGCAGTTGGCATTAAACAGCTCAAAAGTACACTATCAATAATTAAATTAAAAACTGGCTGAATTTGATTATGATGCAACTGAAATGACTGAAAACTGAAATTACCATTAACCAATAACCTAAAACTACAATACCTTTAAACAATATAATATTATTCACATACAATCACTACACATCATACACATACATACACTAACGCTTACTAACACAACCCTCTCAGACACTACACTGTCACAATAATACTATACACACACAAACACACACTACACCGAAAATAAGTGCTTAATATTGTTTTCTTTTTCTCTCTTATTGTCATTTTTATCTAAGATGAATGATGATGATGATAATGAGGTTGGACACCCGCTGAAATACAGGCGGGTGATCGGTCCTCTATCGAGACTATTTCACCCAATTCCCAGTATTTTTATCTAAGTGTACATTGTTTTTTTCTTTACTGGCCATCAATATTTTTAATTGTACTCAAAAATGCATAGTGTAAATGCTACACCTCGGGATGAAACTGTCTCTCAAGACACAGCTTACGCTAATTTGAGGCTCAGGGTATTCCACACATCCTGTAAAATGTATTTTTTGTGAATAAACGAAATTTATTATCATTATTATTATTACTTACACAAGAATTTCATAAGAACTCTCAGTAATGGGCTGGACTCAGTCCCTGTGGCTGGGTGTGTGGGTCGAGCGTTGTATTGGGTGAACTGATACCACGTTAGATAGATAATGAGGTAGCATAAAGGAACTTAAAAACTTACAACATAAGTAGTGGAAAGATACTGAAACAATATAATAAAGTAATAAACTAGTATAATAACTAAAATAATTAATTGATAATAAAAATAAAGTCTTTGCAAAAATAAAAAATAAAAATTGGTATCAGTGTTTGTATCGCTACATTAAAAAAGAGGGAGAAAAGAATATAAGTTGTTATATCTAACTAATACTACTAGTACTTAAGTTTTTTTTTTATAAAAAGAGGAAGATGTATTAGAATAGTTTTAGAATATATCTGTAAGTGTCTATTAGAGTAGTTTCAGAACGTAGATGACAGTGTCAAACTGTTTTCTATCTCACTCTAGCAGGAAGTCTCCTGCTAGAGTCAGATAGTAAAGTATTCTACAGGTAGTCACCTGTAGAATACTTATTGAAATAAAAAAGCCAGTGTAATAACCGAATAATAGTGTCTTATTTCTTATAAATACAGTAGCCGCACTAATAACTTTTAAACAACATTTTGCTATGTAAAATCCAAACTATTCACTCACACCATCCCTACCATTGTACGTTGGTACGGAACTAACGCTTAACCGTTTTTTTTTCGATTTACCGCAAGACATTTTGAGTCGTTCAACAGTTCAAGCTCACCTTTGCGATTTTTATAGATAAGTAGGTCACTTATATATTCAGAGTGCGATGTGTCTATTAGAATCAAATAAAATATTTCTATGAAGCAACACTCTTAAGATTTCTTCCAAAATTCACGTTCTATTTGGCAGGATGTAAATATGGAATGATTTTAATATGTCAGCCCGCATTGTTATTGAAACCGAAAAATATAAGTTAAAATTATCTTTCTTGTAACGTCTTGTTTTATAAATAATTTATTGCCTCCTTATTTTACATTGAATGTAGCGCAAATTAACTTGTACTCATGCCTCCTTATTGACTTGAAAGTGAAACTACGGCAGCCACAAATATTACTTAAAAAAACAGTCTTTGCAGCTTCTAGTTGCATAAAATTCAACTAAAAACAGCAAGAGTCCAACTATGAAATGAATTTCGTAATTAAGTTCTCACGCTAATTAAGCGGGAGTCCTTCCACCTCTATGAAGCTCCAGAAACGCTACATTAAATCCTGATGACCTGACTGTTAGCCCAAGCACAATATTGCCAAGCAAACCACAATTTTTGCAATAAATCTGCTTCGCGCAATTTTTCGTATGAGGTAGCAGAGAAACAGATTAATAATTACGTTTTATGTACCGGAGAGGAAAAACCGGAGATGAAATGGCGTTTTTAATAACTTAACGCTGGTACAACTGTGATTATGCCACCGCGTTTGGGAAAGGCGTCATGCTATATGCGTCATCCTATGTTTCTTCTTGATATAATTAAACAATAATGAGAAGAATTATTGTTTTATTATATTATTAGAGACAGGAAATATTTTGGGGCTCAATCAGGCAAAACTTTAAAACGTAACAATTTCGGGTTTCCGCTTCGAAATAATTAATTATCATGCAGCGGAGCAGCGGTACATATAATCACGCTGTGGTGTAAAGAGGCTGAGCAGTAAGATAAATTGTATTTACTATAACACGAAATCGACTCTGTTTTTCTTGAACTGTTACAAAGACATGGAATGTTTCTCACAACTGATAGCAGTTCTCTCATGGTGCTTATATCGTAAACAAGATACTAATATATGAATTATTTTTCTTTTGGAAAGTATTATTCGGTAGTTTTGTGATATTCGCTACGTAAAACCATAAAAATCTTATGGCTGAAAGTGAAACTATGCCGTGCATTATTAAGAAACAAATGAATCTCAAAGGGAACATGAATAAATAATATACATGGGTCAGAAGTTTTTCATATAGGTGGTTTTTATATATATGTAAGGATATTATTGAACTGATGACATTGTTTTAGGTAGAATTCGTTAGATTAAGAATGACATAACCAATGTGTGTATTTTGGCATATTTATGACAATTGTAGAAAGAAAGAAAGAAAGTTGTAGGCATGTGAAAAATTATTAGGTTTCAATAATTTGAGACATGTGAAAAATTATAAGGTATCGATAATTCGTTCAGTAACCACAATCACGTGGTCACGTTATTTTATGTAAGAGACGTACATATTTTCTTTATTTATTTTGGAATGCGCCGAAAAGATGTGCGGTGTAATGAGCATCTGGTTCAATTTGTAATGGATAAATCTCACACTGATTTTGCCAAAGCAGTTCGAACCTTCGATGTTTCACTGTTAGTCCACCCCGGAAGACCAGAAGATGAGAAGTATCATATAAGTTGGCTTTGGATTCTCTTCTTTCAGCTGACATCCACAGATCCTAAAATAATAAAAGAACCTACAATAGTGTTTTAGTTAAAACTGACTCGCTATTCTTTTATAAATCAAAAAAACATAAAAGGCTCATTTATATTTAAAAAGGATTTTGCTTAAAAGGTCTACAAACATAAATTAGTTATTTTTTATAGATAAGACTGAAAGTGTTTAAGATATCGTTAAACAATATTTTCATCGATAGCGATACAGTACCAACTGTAAGGTAGTCGGAATAAAATCGTGCTATCGTACAGAAGAGCTTTCGTTTACTTTATTGGATATTCCCGTGATTCCTGGTCATCGCACAGTGGCGACGAGATTTTACGCACCTCCGTGTACTTTAGAGTGATCGAACAATTAAAAACAATGAAGATAAGAAAAATACGCGCGTTTAATGTGGAGTCGGATGATGGGAGGTTATTTGTAGAGTGCGTGGAACAGTATTTTATGGTAAACAATGTTGAAAACAGTCTCCAAGTTGAAACCTTAGTAACAGTAATGGGTGCACAAAGCTATGAATTACTCGTTAATTTGAGTACTCAATTCAAAACAATCACAAACACATTCAAACAAATAAGTGATATAATGGAACAACATCTCACAAACGACACATTGCAACAATAACAATATAAAAATCAATATATATATCCCTAGCTCAATCACTAATTACTTATTGCTTACCAATCTGGGGAGGGCGGTAAAAACAAAAATGATTGACATCGAACGCGCACAGAGAACACTATTAAAGGTTATATATTTTAAACCACGAAGATTTCCGACAACAGAGCTTTATAGCCTCTGTGAAGTGCTGTCTGTGAGGAAATTGTACATACTTAACGTAATATTAAAAACACATAAAACACTTAAATATGATCCTAAAACACTCGAAAAGAGAAGGTGTTATATGGTGATTTCGCCACACCCTGTAAAAAATAAATTTGCCGAAAGACAGATTACAAAAAGAGCTACCACATTGTTCAACTTAGCAAATAAACAAATAAAAATATACGAAATGGCAATATATGAATGAAAAAAAGCAGTGACTAAATGGTTAATGGATAAATCGTACGAGGAAACTGAAGCTCTTCTTGGAACCTGAACAATCAAAAATTATATTTAGATACATAAGTATATTAAATACAGATAAACACAGATAAATATATAAAATATTATAGTAAATAAAAACAAATGTATGAACGTTTGTATAGGGTTTATTTTATTTATTAGTTTATACATTTATTTATTTATTTATTATATAAAAAGGATATAAATATTCTCAATGTATATAAGATAAATTTATTAAAGTTCATAATATTTTTGATAGAATTGTATAACTTATTCAATTTTTTTTTATTACATAAACAATATGAAAGCAAATGATTTGTCTATGCCAATAAATTAATTATGCATGAATTTTATAGATTAATATAGTACTTACAGTATTTTTTAGGTACCTACTTTTTTATGTAACGCACTAAATGTTAATGTAATTACGGAAGAGCGGGTTCTCCTGGCACAGGTATTTTTTACTTAAAAGGAGGACTCCACAATTATGTTAATGAAATAGTGTGTCAAAGAAATAAATGAATTTTATTATTATTATTTTTTTTTTTATCTCAAACCACGCCCGAACATACGCGCGGAACGTTATGTACTTGTATAAGACACATTGAATTTGGGGAAGGGGGGAGGAGGGGTGGAGGGGGAGGGGGGAGAGGTGGAGGAGGAGGGGGAGGGGAGTTCCCCCCACCTACCCACCCTTTTAGGAAACCATTAGTTTTTATGTTATGGAAGTTCAAAGATTGCAGAAAATGCCTACATTTTTTGGATTTCGGGGGAGTTGGAGGAAGAGAGGGGTTGGAGGGGGAGTTGCCAAGAGTAGGGGGTCACCTCGCTCCGCATCGCTTCGCTCCGGCTCCCGGGTCTGCTCTAATGTGTGAACCTAACATACCTATCTTTAGTTTTTAAACAGCAAGTGACCTAAATCAACCAATTTGGTTCTGATGTGACATGCTCGGGGATGCTTCTGCTCCGGCTAGAGGGGTGCCAGGAGTAGAGGGACGCCTCGCTCCGCTCCGCTTCGCTCCGGTTACCGAGTCTGCTATAACGTGTGAACCTAACAAACATATCTTTAGTTTTTAAACACTGCAATTTGCTTCCGTGACTCCGGTGAAACATGGTATCAAAACTCCATAAAGTAGTTAGTAAGTAAACAAAGCCAAAGTCGTCGAGATAATCACGGATAAAACGCAACAGCAACGAAAGCGCAACAAAACATTCACGAAACACGGAAGGAAACGGAATGAAATGAGCAAGTCATTAAGTCAGAAAATACAAAATGGCCGACGCAAATTTCTACCATTACAACAAAATCTTGTAATTTGTACTAAAATCATGTACCAATATCCAACGTTGGAGCTTTTGTGTTTGACATTTGTCGTTCCGAGATTGGCCAAGTTGTAAAAATCGCGTAAACATATTTTATAATTAAAGTGCTAAAATGATGTTTCCTAAATCCGAAAATGGTATCAGAGGATAGCTAAGGACCCCCCCTAACCTAAGTCTTCAAATTTCAATGTGTCTTATATAAGACCCAATCCAACGTTATAAATCATTTCATCAAAGGAAGCAAACAGGAAGGGAATCAATAGCAGTGAGTCTGAGTGAGACTCGGGTCTCTAACTAACGGCGTTACGCCGTGAATGTTTACCTGACGGGGTCTTCTGTAGACCTACAACCTGGTTTCCGAGGAGCACCGAATCTCAAGCGTGCCTGTGATGTTATCCAGCTTCTCCGCTCTCCAATCTTGGGGTCACCGTCAGGTCAATCAATTTCTATTCCTTATTCAAAATGAGGCGTGGACGCTTCCCCGCAATGCAAACGATTCGCACACTAATATCCACGGCTAATCAAACCCGGTGGGCTACTCGGCGTGGAAAGGAAGGATTTTAGAAAGCGGGCGGTTTTAGATGGTTTCGCCGATGTTTCCTATGCTCTATAGGTGCATTTAGAGACAATATCAAAAAAAGCGAAACGTCGTTTTTTTTTTTTTTTTCCAAAATGCCAAAGGCTAACATTCGGGACCGTGGGGATGAGGAAGTATTAGGGTGGGGAACAGTTGGGGCACAATGGTTTTTGCCTTTTTTAGCCACAATAACCTACTCTAGCTAAATTTAGCTTTTATTTGCATACGCTCCGCTCAGGAGTTGCTTATTCTAAGGTATTACCTAACCTAAAATCCAATTGAAATTCAGGTACAATAACCTACTCTAGCCGAATTTGGCTTTTCTTTGCATACGCTCCGCTCGGCTCCGCTCGTCTCCGCTCGGCTCCGCTCCGGGGTTGCTTCTTCTTAGTTCTAACCTAACCAATCCAATTTTAATTTAGCCACAATAACCTAC
Source organism: Argyresthia goedartella (assembly GCA_949825045.1). NCBI lineage: Eukaryota > Metazoa > Arthropoda > Insecta > Lepidoptera > Argyresthiidae > Argyresthia > Argyresthia goedartella. Next base: position 6,061,866 of record OX463814.1, read on the forward strand.
TCTAGCTCAAGTAGGTGTTCAAAGCAACTCAAACGAAAGGAAACTATGTACACTGACGCGAATTCAAGCAATGAAGGCCTAAAATTACCAGATTCCAGGTCCGTAAAACATAATTAAAAAAGAAAAAAGCAAGTAATAAATGAATGAATTTGGCTACTAAAAACTTAATCTCAGTATATTTACCTATATAAAAACACATTGAATAAATTCTTTGCGTTTTTGGACTTATGCTAAAGCATAAGTCCAAAAACGCAAAGAAACAAGCTTGTGACGCAAAAATATTATCAAAAATTGCTTTATTACAATATAATGCGGTTTAATGCACACTTTCATCCATGTATTCTCATCTTACATATAAGCGTAAAAAATCATACAATAAGCGTACAACGAAACGTAACACATTTTGAGGTTAATATTTCGTGTTGTATTATTGTATGTGTGTCATACAAATAGCAAAATTTTATAGATAAAAAAATCATATCTGAAAAACTATTGAATTCCGAGACCTGAAAATTTTATGCCGTGTTTAAAATGACCCGAACTATCTACTGAAAAATCACAAAAGCCCTAGCAAACCGCCAGTTTTCTAAATTCAAGCCAATACTCGCGTTTAGAAGACGGGTTCCTCTGTAAATTCCCGGACACACGAAGGCAATTAATGAAGTTATGGTGTTAAACGCGAAACCACACGCAAGTGGAAATTCAACAGGCTATTCTCTATAATTTTTTTCGTCTGTCACAAGTGACAGCTAAGTTCCAACTTATCTCTTATAACTTATTACTCTGTTTATCAATCCACATTGTTTTTTAATAGCATTCGCATGCCCACTACCAGCACTGACCTGGCCATCGGTAGTAACGGTCTTTTCAACAAGATTGCCAAGACAAACGTCGGCCAAATGCCCGAATCTTTGGCATCGCGAGCATTTTATGAGAGGTTTAGGACAAAACATGAAACTATGCCCCTTTTCCTTAAAGTTGTAACAACCAGTGGACTGGGCATTTCTTTCACCCGTTCTCTGATTGTGACCACTTCTATTATTAGCAGACGAGTTGTCGTTATTCCTGTTTATAAACTATGTCAGATCCACGGCAGGGTGATGACAGGATTTGCTACTGACGAAATACTGCAATAATTGACCAGTGTTGGTACAACGTAATGCAAGAGCACCTGACCTCAATGTCCTATCTGTAAGACCGTGAATAATACAATCTACGGCGCGTTTTCCTACAATATCGCATTGGTTGACTAATGTCAGTTTCTCGTAGAAATATACCTCTATGGACTCGTTAAATCGGCTTTTCCTCTTCAGCATGTCCTGCAAGACCTGGCGGTAGTTTTGTTCGTCGACACTGCCACTCCTGCCGTGTGAACAGGATCGAATTTAAGCCCTCGTACCATGTCTTGGCGAGACCTTGGAGTTTCTGCATTGCAAAGTGGGTAGTTGTCCTTTCATCCCAGGCATACTGCGAAGCGCACTCATTGACATTCTTCAACCAAACGTTAATACGCTGGATCTTAGTGGAAGGATCAAAATTTGGCAGAATGATCTTATGATCCAGTTTTTGAAAACGTGTAGCCTGGGTGGATAGCTGTGATACAAGACCACCTTTAATAGAATTTTAAATATCTATGACATCTCTTTTAAAAAAATAAGGACTACGTGACCTTGGTTACTCTCCCGCGTTGCCGCAATGCTCTGCAGGCTGCTCAGCTGATACAGTTGCTCCACCTCGATGAGAGGAGCTGGTACGGCGGATTTATTCACGGTGCGCTCTGTTCCGCAGTGGAGATGAGCGTCGCTGACCAGCAGCATCCAGCCGCTTGCGCTTCCGATGAAGCTCTTGCTCGAGCAACTCGATCCGCTCAAGGCTCTGACCAAGCTCCGGCTCCCGATGTGACCGGCTGGGACTACGCACCCCCAGGCAGCTGTGGCTGCGAGTCGTAGAGCGTGGCTCCCTACGGTCAGGCGTCTCAAGGTACCGGCTTTGCCGACGCGACTGTCCATCCATCGTCTACAAACTCAGAAATCCAGAAGAAAAGAAAAATATTAGGCACAAGCATAAATTTTCGCTAAGTACACACAATCTTAAATATCTCGAAAACCGTGCCTCGCAGGCCAAATCTTAGTTTTTTTTTACCCTTTTGAGTAACCCCTAGCCCGGCAAAATGATCAAAAGTGAATATGAAAATTTCCAAATTACCCGCAATTATAATTTTGAGAAAATTAGTCGGAAAATTCCAAATTCCAAATGTCTTTGTTACTGAAGATATTAACATATACTTAGCAATCGTCATTTTTTGCCTCTTGTCTACATTGGATCACTGTGGGAGATGAAGGGCGTAGAAACTCCCACAGATTGATTTTTAGATCTCTTTTAAAAATTGCTTGTGCTTAACTAATACAAATTTTATTATATCATAATTCATAAGTAGGAATCAATAATTAAAAAACTATTATCAGCAAGGTCTCTGTTGAGCCAGATTAACCCCATACAGTCCCGTCATTTAAGTAATCTTGAACATTGTAATATCCTGTTTAGAATTAATAATATAGCTTTAAGTCAATTTTAATACAATAACGCCTAAATCTTATTTGATAGCAAATGCATCTCTTCATCTCGATGTAACTGCGTCAGGCGTTCTTTGTCTCACTCTCGCATTGCTATGTCTCACTAAAGTAAACGTACTGGTATGTACTTCCTGACAAATTAAATCAGTATAAATCACCGAAGCTGCCGTTTTCATCAAATACTACCTAGGGTTCACAACATGGTCCTATCTCGAATCGGATATTGAAGATTTTCATAATAAAGCAGTATTTGTGGAAAAATTGAAGATTGCAAGATTCACCGGTAACCACGCGGTGCTTAGTGCACAATAGCAGCCATTACTGTGAAATGTTTACGTTTCGTCGAAACATTGAGCTATTTATCCTCGATTTCACCCAACACTCATATTCAGGTATTATTTAGGTATTTAAGACTTCGGTTGAAAGGTCATTAACAATATGTAACAGTACTGAAAAAGTGGGCAATCAATATTTAGCTAAGGGTACATGCCGCCAATGTGTAAAGTGCACGCGCGAGCGTGGAAAGGTGGTAGTGCCTCAAATGGGAAATTTACCGACTAAACGTGTTACGCCTGGTACCTATCCGTTTGAAAACGTAGGTATAGATTATGCGGGACCTATGAATGTCGTGTCTCGTCAAGGTCATGGATGTAGGGTTGTAAAGGAGTATATAGCCGTCATCGTTTGTTTAGCTACAAAACGACTTAACGAGCAAATGTTTTCTATTGGCCTTACGTCGGTTCATTTCTCGCTGAGGTAAACCCTCAAATATATTCTCAGATAATGGCACTTCATTTGCCGGTGCTTCAAATGAATTATCACATTTTTAAAGAGTAATTGTGACTCATTGGGTCTTGAAGATTCTAACGAAGGAATCCAATTGAATTTTATACCGGCCAATGCGCCACATTTTTGGCGGTCTTTGGGAAGCGGGCGTGAAATCAACTAAATTTCATTTAGTGCGAGTGTTGGGACATTGTAATCTTACATATGAAGAGCACAATATAATTCTAGTTCAAATTGAAGCAGTGTTAAACTCGCGCCCTTTGACCCCGCTGTCTTCAGACCCAGCTGACTGCACTCCTTTAACGCCTGGTCACTTTCTTATCGGCCATCCGTTCACATGTCTCTCCACGGAAGATCTTCAAGGACATCCTATCACCGGTTTGAGCCGTTTAAACCGAATTAAGTAGCTTCGCCAGCAGTTTTGGTCACGGTGGAACAAAAAATATGTTTCCGAACTCCAGAAGCGAGTCAAATGGAGAACTAATGGTAAACGCTCATACCAAACATGCTCGTCGTCATAAAAGAGGACAACCTTCCTCCTCTACGATGGAAGCTAGGAAGAGTCATGGCTGTCTATCCTGGGAGTGATGGTTGGTATAAGTAGAGTGGCGGACATCAAGACCACAAGTGGATTCGTTCGTCGAGTGTTTTTGAAGATCTGTCCGCTCTTAGAAGAAGAGAGCTTTGGTTTAAAGCTGAGCTTTCAACGCCCGGGGGTATGTTTAGAATTAATAATATAGCTTTTAAGTCAATTTTAATACAATAACGCCTAAATCTAATTTGATAGCAAATGCATCTCTTCATTTCGATATAACTGCGTCAGGCGTTCGTTGTCTCACTCTCGCAATGCTATGTCTCACTAAAGTAAACGTACTGGTATGTGTTTCCTGACATATTAAATCAGTATAAATCACCGAAGCTGCCGTTTTCATCAAATACTACCTGGGATTCACAACATAGCCCTTTTTGGACAAAGTCGCTTTAACATGGTTTTAAAATTGCTCAAATGGCAATTTCAAGATCTCAAGAGGTATCTTGTTGTAGTAGAGAATGCATTGAACCTTGAAAGAATTGTTAACCTTCGCGAGTCTAAGCCGGGGGTGCAAGTAGTCTGTGATTATTTCTTAGGTTAATATTACAGTTATCGCTAAGTTTGGCAAATGTTATATGGTTCTTGCGTACATACATTATGTTTTCGAAAATAAATTGACTAGCTACGGTTAGTATTTCACTTTCTTTAAAAAGCTCTCTTAAGGAGTCTGTGCGTTTTAAATTATAAATTTCTCGAATAGCTCTTTTCTGTAAAATATAAATAGTTTGCATATCCCTGCTTTCCCCCACAACAAGATACCATAGGACATGACACTATGAAAGTAACATTGTTTTTTTTTTGTTGGAGGGGAAAAAATTGAATTACCCATTTCCAGGAGTCAGACCTCCCTGCTATATCCGGGTCCCCACATATTGAGCGGGCATCAGCTCGTGTGGTATATGGACTAAAAATGACCCCTTTGTGTTAACAGTTGTCTTACTAAAAATTAACTGTGAGCCATGGCCTCGGTATATGCTGAAGGCTTTCTACCTGCAATTTGCCCTTTTGGGCAGTATGAAAGTAACTAAAATAGACTAGCCTAGATGTAGCCACGTCCGTGTTTTATCTGATGTGCCTAACAGCCTAAGCCGCAGGACTTAATTTACCAGCCAATTCATCTATGTTGGGTCCCCACTGTAATTTGCTATCAATGGTTATTCCAAGAAACTTCGTGTCATTTACTAATTCTAACGTGCTGCTGTCTTACACCAAACTGGTCTCAATTTTCCTGACATTTGGAAGTGATACGGTTTTATCAGCATTTAACAATAAATTATTAACTGTGAACCAATTCAAGGTTAAAGACAATACTCCATTAACATCATCAAAATCTTCTTTTTGTCTTTCACTTTTGAAGACCAGTGAAGTGTCATCAGCAAACAACACTATATCAGTCAATTTCTCCACCATGAAAGGCAGATCGTTGATATATACCTGGAATAAGAATGGGCCTAATATAGAACCTTGTGGAACGACAAGTTTTACTCCCGATCCATCAGATTCAACCACGTTGACTTCTGCTTGTTGAATTCTACTGCTTAGGTATGATCTTAGTAGATCCAACGCTGTATTTCTAACTCCGTAATGATTTAATTTCATTAGTAGCGTATTATGATGATTAAAATCAAATGCCTTCGACAGATTGCAAAAAACTCCGATAGCATTCTGTGCGACCTCCCATGCAGATTAAATATGAGATATAAGAGTAATTCCTGCATCCGAAGTCAATTTACCCCTAGTGAAACCGTATTTTTTGCCGTGGAGTTGTTTTGTTCGGTTGAAGTGTGAGAGCATTTAATTGAGTATAATCTTTTCAAAATTTTTACTTAGTGCTGGAAGAACAGATATAAGTCTGAAATTTGAAGGTCTTGGCAGTGTTAGAACAGTCAGCCACGTGGTAAAATTAAAATAAATAACAAGGAATATCTACCGGGCAGCGAACGATACATACTTTTTTTTCTAATATCAGCAATCAACAAGAAGAATCATTAGTAAAAAGATATCTGGGCATGTAATTTACCGCTTCTGATCTGTAAGACAACACTTACTTTATAAATGGAAGACGGAATTATATACTGATGTCGTACACGATAACACAATTTATTTTTTCAGTATCACACTAAATTATCCGACACACAACCGTTTTCGACTACGTCTCCCAGTAGAATGTCCGTGCAATGACGTCGGTCATCTTTTAACTGCCATTACCGTATTTGACTTTGGTTCCGGTGAATCTTTTTATTTTTTAATCGATGACATTATCGAATGAATCGATTTTAAATATTCATTCGATAGTTTCAATGAATATAACTCACTCCAGTATCGACCCTAACAGTTGTAGAGCTCAATTATGTCACAGACTTCTGGAAGAATTGACATTTCTGTTTTAGCAGAACTAATCCTGCATCTTACACTTTCTCAAGCACTAAACTAGGTCTTTCTAGATGCTGAGCCCTGTCTTCTCCTGGGCATAGTATGTCATCCTGAAATATTAATACTCCTTCTGTGCCCAATAAACATCTTACCATCATCACTCTCCACATTCGTCTTATCTCAATAATGACGTTGTATAGTCTTATTTTTATTTGGGCACATCTTCAATAGAAAAAAAAATAAAAATAACAAAAGATATCATGAATATTTCTGTCGTGTTGTACGAATTTACTTTAATAAAAAAAACACTTAATCATTACAGCAGAGCCTCCTTTTAAGTAAAGAATACCTGTGACAGGAGACTCCGCTCCTTTAGTCCAGGTGATTGAGTTAAACAATAACAAAATAAAACAATATTATGATAGCATGCAACAAGTGAGATAATAATTGGGTGTGTGTGTATTTGTTTGAATGTTGGGGAATTCAAATAGTTATTTTTTTATAGCCTTTTGATTTATATCAACTAAATTAGCATAACGACACTGCTTTTCACTAGGATTATTATAACCAAACACGGAACACCTTTTTGCACTTTTTGCCATTTTTACCTGATTCACTTGTGCACCGGGCACGTACTGATGCAGTTGCGACGAAGACGCACTCGTCTACTGAGAGGCGTCACGAGCACTAGTGATGCTCACTGCCAGGTCTAGAGTTAGAGTGAGCGCAGCTGCATCCTCCATCAACAACTTGTCACGGGCCGGGCCGCTGATCATGCCTAGCACAAACCGGTCACGCAGAGTCTCATCAAGTGACTGGAACTTGCAGTGAGCCGCCAGGCTTCGTACCCGGGCTGGCCACTCCTTGAGTCCTCTGATTTGCTGAGTGGCACAATGGAAGTGATATCTCTCGGCGATGATACATTTACGGGACTTGAAATGTTCTTGCAGTAACCCGACCACATCTATATAGGCGAGACGTCTGTGTGTGTGCTCAGGAACTTGAGTCTCGACGTCTTGTACCTGACTGGTCTTCCGCCTCCGTAATACTGTTTGCATAGAACCACTGTTCCAGTCTTTCTTTGAACACCATCCAATCTTGTAGTTCGTGGTTGAAGGTTGGAAGATTCCCAATTAACGCGTTTGCCATATTTAATGTGTAGAGAACTTTGTTACGACTAAACACTGAAAAAAATACTTAATTTACTCGTCGCCAGTTGTTGTATATTGGGAAATCAAAGTAAAACACAGTCGTTACGTTGCTAGCTAATTGCACACACTTTTTTCATATTGAGAGGTAACACACCAAAAATCCGTATTCAGGAAAGTTACAAATTACACGGAACAATATATTTTGGATGATTTTATTGGTGTTCACATTAGAAATATACACTCATAGCTAGCAGCAGCAAGTCTTAACTAGCCATCATTAGGCAAGGCTGCACACTCAAATATACTAGACTTGAAACTTGCTAATCTAAAAAAGGGTTTCTATGAATATCAATGCATGTAGCTATGAAGATTTTATAAACAACAAATGAGATAGTCTCTCCATCTCCCACCTGGGAAGATTTTCGAGAAGTTGTCAAAGTCATTTACATAGAAACGCCATTTATGATCATTACTAAAACTGGAAAAGGTAAGGTAACTTGGATTCTCTTGACGCTTATTTTAACCGTTTTCATTCTTAATATGCTGTCTGTTCTCGGCGAGTCCCTGGCATTTTTCTATATTACAAGTACTTTATCAAAATAAATTTACCTACTTTATTAATTTAGTTTTAGTCATGATAATAATTAGGTTGAGTGGATTAAATTAGTTCTATCACCGCTTCATTTTTTTATTTGATTCAACGCAGCATTAGTGAAGTTAATTTCCTAAAATTAACTACATACTCGAACACAACCTAGCTCAATGAAAGTTTAATCCGATGATGCTACTAATTGCATACGGATAATAAATAATTCTATTGTTTTAGTTCAGCTCAATGTGTGGGCATACGATAGGGGTGTAAATAATTAAATTTGTTATTTCCATTACATTGTTGTTCTATTAATATTATCCTTATACTACATTAACAACTCTATAATGAATGATCCAAAACAGATTACGAGTATTTTTAAACACTGCTTTGTGTCTCTTATAGGAGAGGAGAGTGCATCTCAAACCTCACCAATACTAACAATGCTAACAGCAATAACACTTGCGGCCGCCCTCCACTCTATTCATCTGATAATACGATATTTCGTATAGAATGGAAAGAAGTACCAAATATTAAAAAAAATCCTAACAATAAAAAAGTTGCGGAGTAGACGAGATTCCACCCAGTCTACTTAAAGCATGTGCGGAAGCACAGATATCGAGAGATAGGCCTTTGGCGCTAAGCTTGTATCGGAATCAGTGTCGCCGAAAATTAAGAACACGCACACATCTACACCACTCATACATCAATCCTTCCGTTTTTATTGGTCAGTGCAATGTCATGCACCTATCGTCTGAACACACCTACACCACCGCAGGTACACTAGCTTGCCGAGCTAGTGCTGGGACATTGCAAGGACAGCGTGTTTCATCAATCCATTATAATTTATAGGCAGTGGTATTTATGCTGGGTTATATAATAATAATAATAATAATAATCTTTATTTCAGGCTTACAAAAAAACCCATATCTATAAATACCTTACAACTAGAGATACATAATGTAATATAAAAACACACTAAATATAATCTAACCTAGCTAGGGATTTTCTTCTTCATTCTCGCTTCCCTGTAGCGTCGGTAAACGATGCCCTCCGGCCAGAAATCTTTGGCCAGGAACATCGTCTTGAGGTCCGCCGGTACACGAAGTTTGAAGGAAAGGAACTCCTTGGGTCTCTCTGACTCCAAAACTTTGATCTGTACATTCGCCTCTTTTATACCAGACGGCGGATTTTTCTTCAGCTTTTCCAGGATATGACGTTCAACGTCCTGGCAGGTCATTTTCACGTCAATCCTGGAAATGTATAACTGAACGGTGGGAGCGGCAGCTTTCAGGCTGCTCTCACCGGCGGGGGCTGTGCCACGCAGATTTCGGCTGCGTCTGGAGCGGCGCTTCCTGTTTTGGACCAGGATAAAGCCTTCCCCATCAACTGTCGCGTTCGGCGGGCCACGGGCGGGCCTAGCCGGTGTCGCGCGCGGCGCAGCCTGCAGCTTCTGTTGTACGGCGGCGGGCGGTGCGGGGCGCGGGCGGCGGCGGCGGGCACGGCGGGACACTGCAGCATACGTGTCCTTCTGGGGTTCCAGTATTTTGGATGTTCCAGAAGAAACCGCATCCGGTGCTGGTCGACTCAACTTTGTGACGTCACAAGGTGGTGCGATATTTATCAACGCCGGCTTGACTCGTGGAACTGGGTCAGCTGCAGTAACCGCATTTTTGCTTACCGGCGTAATGTTGTTGCGCGTGTCGGCTATACGCTGCGTTGGCAAAGAGGTATCAGCCTGACGCAATACCGACAACTCACGTTTCAGGTCGGCGCAGATGCCTTCGGAAGCCTCCAACTTGCTCCGGATTTCGGTGACGTCAGCCTGCAGCCGCACGATGTCCTTCAGCAGCCGGGTGACGTCTACGTGGTCAAATGTCACCGGTGGCAGCTTGTTTAGGTCGCGGGCCACGTAGGTTGGGACGTCATCGGGTTCGGTCTCCTTGAACACTCGGAAGATGTTCTGGAGATCCTTCTTCCCGCTCGCGTTCCTCCGCGCCACAAGGCGCACGCTGGTGACGGCGGTTTCCTGCAGCACTTTCTTGGCGGCGGCAATCTCAGCCTCCTTGAAGCTGGTCGAGCAGATCTGCTCCAGGGAGAGCTCGTCCATCACGTCCAGCTTCTGTTGTACGAAGGCGAGCAGCTCGTTCACCAAGATGGTGTCCGCGCGCTTGGCTGGTACAGCCATGGCGGTATCAATATTGCGAAAACTAGGTTGACACTGAGTTATGGGACATTGTTGCGGACGCTGCTAGGATGCGTCCGTACGTGCCGGTGTCCCAGTTGCAACTAATATAATATAAATATAATAATAATTTCTTTGTTAATATGACATATTATTTTTACAAGAAATACCTATTACTATCTTTACAAGCTGTAACACATATGGGGTGCCAAGCCGAAAAGGATTGTTTGGGACATGATTTTGAACAACTTTCTCAATGCATCTGATTTGATCAGAGAAACGTTATTTTTTACTTCCCCATACAAATCAGCTGACAGCTCGGCCTTAAATGTACTGCAAAGTGAAAATTAATGTTGCTCTGATCAAATAGTTTTGATAAAGAAAGAGTTTCAGATTAATGTCCTTAACAACCGCCTTTCGGCATTTATACCCTTTCTGTATAATCCTGTACAGTACAATACTACATATTGACAAGAAAAATGTAAATATTTATTAAGAACTTGGCATTTTGACAATTTAGGCGTAGCATTTTTTGCTAAGTAATGCAGTCTTATATTAGTATATCTTCTCATTAGAGCTTTGATTAGTAATATTAGATGATAACACAATGGGTTTTGTTCGAGTTGGTAAAAAATCTATTTCTTTCCATCGATTCAAAAACGAAATTCTCACTATTACTATTCCCATCACTATACGTCGTCTCTGCGTGCATGTAACAGTTCGCCTTCGTAGCTCGATGCATATTTACTTTCGTATTTAGATAAGTGTGAAATATTCATTGCATGTTAGCTTGGCAATATATAGTGAAATTAAGATACAAAACAAGCAATGGATAATAAACCTAGCGAGAACAACATGAAATTTTCACTTTAATGATCAACTCGTAACGAATTTTTTGTGAATGATTTATTTCTGTAATAATGTTTATTTCTTGTGTTTTAAGAAGAAATTATAGTTAGAATGAGACTTACAAGTGATATGTTACTCCGCCGTTCTTGGAGTTCACAATCCCGCTCCTATTTTGCACATGAGTATTGCACAGGTCGGCATTTTCGAAAAATAGCGGAAATGAATTCGTCACTACGGTCGCCCGGTGACTACCGAGAATTTTTAATATCAAGACTATCGGGGCTAGATTTGTTCGCACGTGCAACGACCCTAAACATATCTCATGTACGGAACAATTGACTTTACCATTTTTTTACTTATTTAACAATTATTTTATGAAGGTGATTTCCCCGACCTACTCAAAATATCTTTAAAAAATTCCAAAAACGATCCCAGTAACTATTGCCCTTTTGCTCTCTTACCTTCGCCTTTTTTTTAAAGCCATGTGTAACATATTATACGCCTTCTGTGAAAAATATAAACTCTTTGATAACTCCCAAAATGGTTTCCGGAATAACAGATCGACTACTATAGCTGTTTAAAAATATACAGAAGAGGCCCCATAAAATGATCAAGGATAAAAAATACGAAATAGGTATATTTCTTGACATGACGAAGGCATATGATATACCTATTTAAATTTCAGATATTATTAGATAAACACTACGGTATGGGAATACGTGGCGTAGCACACAATTGGTTTACATCATACTTAAAAAACAGACAACAAATTGTAGAAATGGCAGTTAATCAGTAAACGCATCAATCCCACAAGGAAGCGTAATAGGTTGCCTTCTATTACTGATCTTTATAAACGATCTCCCCAAAATAATGAACAAACCATGTATATTATTCGCGGACGATAATACTTAAAACATGCCAAAACAGTAACGATATAAACGATACTCTGAACTCTGTCCTTGATCAAACATAAGTGGCTACGTGACCTCAAACTAGAGATAAACTATAATAAGACAAAAATAATGACATTTCATCCCCATCAAATCCAGCGTCAGACATCAATTTCATAAATTATGACATTACAATAGAATCATTTAACTACTTATTAAATTCCTCACTCAACTAATCAGTTAACTACTCGGCTTGAATATTGACCATCATATTAATTGGAAAAATCATATAAACAAACTGAAACTAAAATTATCACGTTTTGCGTATGCACGTCAAAATAACAACGGATTTTAAAAACCACACTAGTCACGTATTAAACATATGCATACTCATGTTTAAGATATGGCGTTATCCTTTGGGGAAATAGCAAGGATGTTCCGTAGCTTTTCACCCTTCAAAAAATATGTAAGTATATTGGTCAACATAAAATCTTTACTTACACAAATCCCTTCCCTTACTAGGTATTTATATAATCAAAATATGTAAATTTAATCGAAAATACACTGAATTTAACACCTGACGCGACACTTTACCATCCAACCGTTTGCTAAGACCTACACGAAAAAAAAGGTTAATATTACCCATTTCCAAATTAAAACTATATTCTACAGGACCTTTACTAAAGTCAACGAAAATATATATTTATCTGCCAGAAACTCTATTAAATGAACCGAAAGATAATATACCTTTATATATAAAAAGATTAGGCCTGACTCACTCACTGACTCATTAACACCCAGCCCAAACCCTGTAACGTAGAAAGCTGAAATTTGCATAGAGGATACATTTGTAATGTAGACAAGAAATGAGGGCGAATTTTAAAAAAAACACCCTAAAGGGGAAAAATGGGGGGTTAAAGTTGATATGAAAGTCCGTCGGTTTTGAAGTTTTGAACATCAAATTTTGTGTTTAGGCTGACAATTGAAATTAATGAACACATATCTCAGCGTTTTTTTATTCTACCCCTAAGGGTTAAATAGAGATTGCAAGTTTGTATGAAAGTCCGTCAGTTTTGATGTTAGCATATTCAAATGTTGTGTTTAAACTAACGTTTGAAATTAATGTTTATTTATGTATATTTTTTTGTGTCTCAGTGTTTTTTTTAAGTGTAGCCCCTAAGGGGGTTATATAGGGGTTTAAAGTTTTTGTAAAAGTCCGTCAGTTTTCAAGTTAGGATCTTCAAATTTTGGGTTAAGACTGAAGATTGAATATAACTGAGAAGGGTTCCAGCGTGTTTGAAATTTCAAAAAAAAAAACACCGCCCAAAGGGTAAAAAGGGGGATGAAGTTGTGTAAACAAAGTCTCTAAGCAAAAAAATAATAATTTTGCACATATATACCTTGCATAGTGTAGGCATCTACTCAGGAAAGATTTATGAAAATTCCACCTAGAGTAATATGGGTGTAGGAGTTTGTATGGTATTTAACCTATTGGTTACAGGAGGAAACAGGATATTTTAAAGCATAATTAGAAAATGATCCTATAAATTCAAAAATAGGGGTGGAATATTTAATATCAATTTTGTAATTTTTGTTTTGTTTTAAAATAATACAGGGTTGCTTTCGTTCTGTTGTTCAGTTTAACAATGTTTGTATTATTCCATCGGGCTAGGGAATTTATAATTGATTGTGCTTTAATGTGTACATATTAAAGTATTTTATATATATTTTTTAAGCAAATCATTCAAAAAGGAAATATATAAGCAGCGCAAGAAGGCAGGCCAGCTCACATAGTCTAGAAACCCAGTGCACTCCCTCCTCTCAACCAATAGACCCCGATCATCTTAACATGGTCAACTCTGAAGTTGAGCATAAAAGCTCTCTCCCCCCCATTGACTCCCTTCCCGAGATCAACCTTGAGGAAGTACAAAAAGTAATAAAGGAACTCAAACCTAAGAAAGCCCCGGGGCTTGATAGAATCACTAATATGGCAATTAAATCTTTCCCTCTCAGACTCCTAACAAACCTTACGGTAATTTTCAATGCCTCCCTCCGTCTCTGTGCCTTTCCAACCGCATGGAAAGAAGCTGACGTTATTGGCTTTCAAACACCCCGGAAAGATCGAACCGACCCCACTTGCTATCGCCCCATTAGCTTACTCTCTTCAATAGGCAAAGTCTATGAACGGCTTATTCTCAACCGACTCAAAGACATTTGCATAGACAAAAATCTCATACCCAACGAGCAGTTTGGCTTTAGACCCAAACACTCGTGCGTCCAACAGGTGCACCGCATAACGGAGCACATTTACAAAGGGTTCCACACAACGGCAAAGTCCAAAGATACCGGTGCCATATTCTTTGACGTAGCGAAAGCTTTTGTCAAAGTTTGGCACAATGGTCTTATTCATAAACTTTACCAACTCAAACTCCCCGATAGGCTTGTACTCATTATCAAAGACTAACTCACTAAGCGCAGTTTTTGCAATCGAGTAGAAAAATCGAGTTCTAGGCCCCACCCCATAGCCGACGGAGTCCCGCAAGGCTCAGTTCTCTCCCCCACCCTCTTTTCACTTTACGTCCAAGACGTCCCCCGCACGCCATACGTCGAGCTAGCCCTTTACACTGACGATACGGCTCTCTATTAAACCAGTAGGAAGAGGGCGCGCGTTTGTCAAGTACTCCAGAAAGCAGTAACCGACCTCGGTGAATGGGCTCTCAAATGGAGAATAGAGATGAACCCCGAGAAAAGCGCAGCCGTGCTTTTCTCAAGGGGTAAAACTCGAGCTGACCGCGCGTCCTCTTCACTACCCGAAATCACGCTCTTTGACCGCCCTATCCCCTGGGAAAATAAAGTGAAGTATTTAGGCGTTACATTAGACTCCCGACTAAACTTCAAATCCCACATTAAAACGGTCCGCGACAAAGCAGCCTTCTACATGCCTACTCATGTAGAAGGCTTCACCCGCTCATGAGATGTAAAAGCAATCTTCCATTGCGCTGCAAAATAACTCTATTTAAAACTTGCATCCGTCCGGTCTTCACGTATGCAAGTACAGTCTTTGCACACTGCTCCCACTCCCTTAAGCCCCTTCAGGTTTTACAAAATCGCTTCATGCGAAAAGCCGTAGGTGCCGTAGGTGGTACATGCGAAACGTAGACCTCCACAGTGACTTTAGACTCCCCACAGTAAAGCAAAATATGAAAGAAGCGTCCGAACGCTTCTTCATTAATGAATCTAGCCACCCAAACCCGCTTATAGTACAAGCATCCCTTTATGATCCGACCCCAGATATAAATAAGAAACACCTTTTCAAAAGGCGCCCCAAAGACGTCCTCCTAGAACCGGAGGACGATATCACGAAAGCTCTTAAAGCCCAACCACCCCCCGCCCCTCAGGCACGTCAACTTGACGAAGGCTCTGTTCCCGAAGCACTACAGCGTCTCAGATACCAAATTTGGATTGAAAGAGATCGCCTTCTTGATTCGACGAACACACTGCCCCTTTAAACCTCCCGGACTGAGGTCAGAGCCTCCCTAAATGACCCAAATATAAAGTAGTTTAGGATTAGGATAGGTCTTAAAAATTATATATAACCAATTCTTAGTAGCGGGGGCTATCTGCCCCCCTAACAAGCCGCTATCATGCCCGTTGAGTATGAGCTGATGCCCGCTCATAAAATCGGGTAAACAGACAAACTCCTCCCATATATATCATATACACATATATATCGCCCAAAAGGGCAAATTTCAGGTAGAAAGCCTTCAGCATATACCGAGGCCATGGCTCACAGTTAATTCTTACTAAGACAACTGTAAAAACAAAACAAAGGGGTTGTTTTTAGTCCGTATACCACACGAGCTGATGCCCGCTCAATATGTGGGGACCCGGACATAGCAGAGAGGTCTGACTCCTGGGCATGGGTAATTCCATTTTTTTCCCCTCCAACAAAAAAAAAAAAGGCCAGCTCACAACACACTGACACCTAATTGAAGCACACTGACACCTAATTGAAGACTCACCGTCCAGCACCCGTGCAGGACGGTCGTGTTTACTCTCGCCCGCTGCCGCCCCGGCAGCAAGTGTTTCCCTCTCTTTCACCCGCGCCCGCGCCCGCGAGCGTGCCCGCGCCTGCGTGCAAGAGACCTCTCTCTCATACGCCCGTGAGACCCCCTCGGGTCAGTCCGCCGCGTGTGTTGTGCCCAGGTTGGATTGGTTCCAGTAAGGTCGTATTATCTTTATTTTATTTATTTACCTATTCTTCTCTCTCTGTTTCTGTTTAATTATTTTGTACCACTCACCTCGGACCGCTTGGATAGAGGCGGAGGCGGTTCGAGACACAAGTAGGCACTCACCCACACACTAGGCTACACACCCAAGCCATGGCCCCCCAACCAGACACTAATTTACTTATCGAGATAGGTAAATATGTGTCGTCCTCGCTGGTTCTTGCATCCCTCGCGAACCCCCCAACCCCAACCCCAATCCTCAGCCCTCTTTCCCCTGTAAATTACCCGCCATCCAATTTCAATGAGGAAACTCATTTCGCCCCCGTCATCTCAAAAAACAAAAAGCGGAAGAACTGGTCTTCCGAACCCCCGTAAGCCCCGAGGCCAAACAGATAAGGCCCACTGCTATGTCTCTGTCTCCGCTAACCCCAAAACCCACACCGTGTTCAACAAATCCCCCGCCCCCCCCGCGCCCCGAACTCTGATCCTTCAGAGCCCTCCATCCCCCACCGGTACCGTGAATACCGTAGCCCCACCAACCCTTGCGCCCCGCGCTCGCCCCCCACCACCAGTAATAGTCCGAGACGAAACCGCCTGGACTCGGTTATCGATCCATTTGCAAAGAAATGGAATCAAATATATATCCGCCATTACATCAGCCGGAACCCGCGTCCAGGTGGCAGAGTCCAAAAGCCACCGCGCAATCACCAAATTCTTGAGGGCGAACCATATCGCCTTCCATACTTACTCTCTCCCCGAAGAGAGGACTTTTCCTTACATAGTCCGCCCCGTTCCCACAAATCTCCCCACATCCGTCAAAATGACTTAATCTCCAAAAACTTCCCGGTAATGGAAGTACATAGGATGCACCGTGCAAAAACCGCGTACCGGCCTGCAAAGGCATTAAACATGATTTTAGTAATTGCCGAACCCACCGCCGCAGGTAGGCAGATTAGCCCCCTTCAATCCCTCTGCGGTCTCAAAGACATCAGCGTCGAAAGCCCCAAATCCGCCGATATCATTTCACAGTGTTATAACTGTCAAATGTATGAACATGGCAAAAGCAGATGCTTTGCTTTCTACTTACCCCCTTGGACAAGGCTTCGGGCCACGGCCCCATTTCCTCCAACGGCTCCTTAAGCGCCGCCAACTTCATAAACTACCCCTCCCACCTAGGGCATTCATCCCAAGTCTTCTCGACCTCCCAACACTATATCCCCCAAATTTTGCCTCTTTCAGGCGCACCCTTCTTACATACGCCTTCGTAACCTCCCCCACCCACCAACCCACCCTTTATACCTAAACTACCATCATGTATAGTACGTCCATTTTAGTAAACTCGGCAAACGGACGGACCAAGCCCCACAGTCTAACTTTAGCGCTCTATAACGCTGATAGTCTCCTTCAACAGAGAGAAGAAGTCGCCGATCTTCTCAATAGACATAAAATAGATATCCTCGCGGTCCAAGCAACCAACCTAAAACCCAAACATAGGCGCTTCAATATAGCCAAATATACATAGTCTCCTCCGTACTGACCGCTTACCGACTCAGGACCGACCAAATAACTCCAAAGGCGGGACCGCCATCTATTATAAAAAATCTTTGCACGTTTGTTCTATAGTCACCCCCCAACTAGATAATTGCGAAGCAACTGCCATCCGCATTGCAATGTCAGGTCCCGATCCCATAGTCATAGCATCAGTCTATCTGCCGGCCGAACAGAAGATGAAAGCTAATGATATCAAAGCCCTCTTAGAACTATGTAGTTCAGTTATCCTAGCTGGTGACTTCAACAGCAAGCACCAGCAATGGAACTGTGATGAGACAAATACCAACAGACAGACCGTACACAGACTTCTCGAATCCCTCCATGACTGCGAAGTCATAGCTCCCTATGCCCCGACCCATTATCCCTACACTGCTGACCACAGACCAGACATTCTCTCCTACTGTATCTTCAAAAACATTAGCCTCCCAGTCAGGGACATAAGTGTACTTCACTCGGATAAGCGAGCTTCACTCGGATCATGACCGGTCTTATACTATCTCGGCAGGCCATTCGACTAACCGACTGAAACCAGGACCGTTATTAACAACCGTAAATTCAAACAAGCTCTCAGCAAACTGGACCCAAGATTAGATATCACATCAGAAATTGACAATAGAGCCCAACTAGAAGCCAAAATCTCTGACATAGGCAACAATCTCAACGAAGCCCTGACCGGCGCCTCTAGCGAGATTCCGGTACAGGCCATCCATCGCTTCGAACTCCCAGAGGACTTGAGACTGCTGCTTAGTGCAAAGAATGCGGCACAGAGAGATTACGATAACTGTCCCTCAGACAATCACAGAATTCAAATGCGTCGCCTCCAACGAGAGGTTACCAGATGCATGTGTTGGATTTTTCTCTATAATCTCGATAAGCAAACCTAGATTCAGCAGATTACTATTAGGATCCCTGGTTATTCATTATATTCACCATCACATTCCCTAATAATGACATCTGATAAATGAAATAACACATTACCTTATATTTCATTTATTGAAAGTGAAACTTTAGGGAAACACAATGAAAGTACGATTTTATGTGAATATATATTACACTGTATATAAAATAAACTAATCTACTGTCGGATATTTATTCGCATGGTCATAAAACACCCAATATCCTTTATATCTCGATATATCTACAAAGCTAGTTGTTACAATAGAATATCGCCTCTTTTTCTATATAGGATACAAGTAGTACAAAATAATATTAAAACAGATTTAGCACAATGTAAAATAATCACTGAGCCAGAAACATAAAAGCACAATGAAAGGCAGGATTAATTCACTTACCGAGATTAGTTCGGAACGGACGCCCAGACACAAGTGACTGGCCATGTTGCCATAGACCCCGATCATCTTAACATGGTCAACTCTGAAGTTGAGCATAAAAGCTCTCTCCGCCCCATTGACTCCCTTCCCGAGATCACCCTTGAGGAAGTGCAAAAAGTAATAAAGGAACTCAAACCTAAGAAAGCCCCGGGGCTTGATAGAATCACTAATATGGCAATTAAATCATTCCCTCTCAGACTCCTAACAACCCTTACGGTAATTTTCAATGCTTCCCTCCGTCTCTGTGCCTTTCCAACCGCATGGAAAGAAGCTGACTTTATTGGCTTTCACAAACCCCGGAAAGATCTAACCGACCCCACTTGCTATCGCCCCATTAGCTTACTCTCTTCAATAGGCAAAGTCTATGAACGGCTTATTCTCAACCGACTCAAAGACATTTGCATAGACAAAAATCTCATACCCAACGAGCAGTTTGGATTTAGACCCAAACACTCGTGCGTCCAACAGGTGCACCGCATAACGGAGCACATTTACAAAGGGTTCCACACAACGGCAAAGTCCAAAGATACCGGTGCCATATTCTTTGACGTAGCGAAAGCTTTTGATAAAGTTTGGCACAATGGTCTTATTTATAAACTTTACCAACTCAACCTCCCCGATAGGCTTGTACTCATTATCAAAGACTACCTCACTGAGCGCAGTTTTTGCTATCGAGTAGAAAAATCGCGCTCTAGGCCCCACACCATAGCCGCCGGAGTCCCGCAAGGCTCAGTTCTCTCCCCCACCCTCTTTTCACTTTACGTCCAAGACGTCCCCCGCACGCCATACGTCGAGCTAGCCCTTTATGCTGACGATACGGCTCTCTATTACACCAGTAGGAAGAGGGCGCGCGTTTGTCAAATACTCCAGAAAGCAGTAACCGACCTCGGTGAATGGGCTCTCAAATGGAGAATAGAGATGAACCCCGAGAAAAGCGCAGCCGTGCTTTTCTTAAGGGGTAAAACTCGAGCTGACCGCGCGTCCTCTTCACTACCCGAAATCACCCTCTTTGACCGCCCTATCCCCTGGGAAAATAAAGTGAAGTATTTAGGCGTTACATTAGACTCCCGACTAAACTTCAAATCCCACATTAAAACGGTCCGCGACAAAGCAGCCTTCTACATGCCTACTCATGTAGAAGGCTTCACCCGCTCATGAGATGTAAAAGCAATCTTCCATTGCGCTGCAAAATAACTCTATTTAAAACTTGCATCCGTCCGGTCTTCACGTATGCAAGTCCAGTCTTTGCACACTGCTCCCACTCCCTTAAGCCCCTTCAGGTTTTACAAAATCGCTTCATGCGAAAAGCCGTAGGTGCCGTAGGTGGTACATGCGAAACGTAGACCTCCACAGTGACTTTAGACTCCCCACAGTAAAGCAATATATGAAAGAAACGTCCGAACGCTTCTTCATTAATGCATCTAGCAACCCAAACCCGCTTATGATCCGACCCCAGATATAAATAAGAAACACCTTTTCAAAAGGCGCCCCAAAGACGTCCTCCTAGAACCGGAGGACGATATCACGAAAGCTCTTAAAGCCCAACCACCCCCCGCCCCTCAGGCACGTCAACTTGACGAAGGCTCTGTTCCCGAAGCACTACAGCGTCTCAGATACCAAATTTGGATTGAAAGAGATCGCCGTCTTGATTCTCGGACACACAATCTCCCCCTACCCCTTTAAACCTCCCGGACTGAGGTCAGAGCCCCCCTAAATGACCCAAATTAGAGTAGTTTAGGATTAGGACAGGTTTAATAAATTATATATAACCACCTCTTAGTGGCGGGGGCTATCTGCCCCCCTAACATTCCGCTATCATGCCCGTTGACTATGAGCTGATGTCCGCTTATAAAATCGGGTAAGCAGGCAAACTCCTCCCATATATATCATATACACATATATATCGCCCAAAAGGGCAATTTGCAGGTAGAAAGCCTTCAGCATATATCGAGGCCATGGCTCACAATAAAGGACTCCTGGGCATGGGTTATTCCATTTTTTTCCCCTCCAACAAAAAATAAATAAAAAATAAAGGCCAGCTCATTAAAGATGCAACATTTGTCTCGATAACACGTCTAGCGTTAGAACCGCGATCGTTTACGAAACAATTTAACTGTATTTATTTGTGCAATACTATCTCTTAAGAACTGTGCTTTTCAGCGCAAATCTTTTTCACACCGTAATTCCCATAATTGGAGACAGAGCCTGTCTGTTTTGGTCTATCTCCTATCAATTGTATTACTCACAGGTGATGGCCAAGCTAATCGTGGCTAACTGAGAAGAGTTTTCAATTATAACCCACGATAGTAACGGTGATAATTACTCCAGCGCTACTGAATACTGCAATGACATGTCACGCCCTTTTACTTATGATAGTTTATGTGAGCTCGAAGCGGCAGGGCAACTCTTTCCGTGGGTTTTTGCGTATTTACGTTTCCATTTTAGTTAGTTTTTGGTTAACATGTACGCCAAAATAGAGACGGAAAGGTTGAACTATATCAAAAACAACCAGGCGCAGCTGAAAGCTGACAGTTATGCTATAGGGAGACAGGACGTTGATGGTGGGCAGCTGGGTCAGAATGTGATGCTCCCGTCATCTTTTAATGGGGGACCATGCCATATGCACGAAGAAGAAGAAAGCACAACTGCGCATAAAGGGGTTTTCAAGCACTAAACAGAACTCTTAAGACATCAGAAGAAACGGCAACATGATGGGTGAAGTCACGCTGTTGTTAGCTGGGGACTCCCATCAGACTCTGCCGGTAGTACCGAGGGGAACCCGAGCTGACAAAGTTAAAGCTTGCATTAAGGCGTCAAATCTTTGGCCCTTAATAAAAAAATCTCCACCTTAAGAAAAAAATGCGGGTGCACTTGAAGGGCGATGTTTGCGCTGGACAATTTTCCAATCTCCTTCATAAAATAGGAAATGGCGAATATCCGGAATGTGAAGGAAAGATTACAATTCCACCAAATTTGTCTTAGTTGTGTCAACTGTTGATGACCCAATAGCCCAAATATATCCAGATTTCCACAACCTTCACAGCAAATCCATGGAGTGGCTGTGCGAACGTGCGATTCTGACTCCTAAAAATGATCAGGCTTCCGTCATTAACGACTGTAACGGCATTAAAGGCTAAGGTCGAGCCACCGCTATCAGTAGCTATGATCGTCTATTCTACCTACCCCAAAAAGAGATGTCCCGATTCAGCTGTAAAAATTGTAAGTAAGAATGATAAGTCTGAATTCCTCGTTCGTTGAGAAGTTCGTTAGGCGTACAATAGTCGAACAGAAGATTGGTTCAGGAAGTTACAGTTTCAAGTTAGACAGAGAAAGCATATATATTGTGTGTGATGGTACCATTTATTTTTTGTATATATGGGCGCTTGGAACTTCTTTTAGTGGTCGACCACAATTTATAATATTTATTTGGGATATCGTATAGATATCCGTCGTAGTTTTACGACGTGAGTACTCAATGATATTATTTCATGTGCTCGCTAGTAGCGGCTAGTGGTGGTTCAATTATATAATTAGTTCACGGCAATAACGATCCGAATAGACCGGTTTACACAATTGCGATTTAATTTTCCGAAATGGGTTTGAACTAGCGGTTACCTCAAAAGGTCCGTAACGTTTTGAAACCTTCAACTCTGCGCAATTTGAGCTGGATGTTATCGAAACGTAGTCATTAGCGCTTTAGGAGATCTAACTCTCACCATAGCGAAGTGCATACTTCGGTAAATACCGATCTATAAACTTCACTGACCTCAGCACGTCCTCGACCGAGCCCAATCATTTATATTTGACTCAGCCTACACATTAGACCTCCAGCGAAATTTACATTTAATTTAAAGATGCAACTTGAATCATAACCGACCCAAGGCAAAGCAAAACAATCTACCCGGTCCTAAACAATGAACTTTAGACTGTAATTTGATCTCTTCGCGCGTCCCCCACAACACTCAAATGTCAAAATATCAACAGGATAGGTTATCTGTGTTGACACCGGTTTAACTTTGTTCTGAATTTGTTATTTCCATCCGCGGAACCTCATCGATCAAACAGTCTCCCTATGCCCTGCCAACCTAGGTTTAGCTGCAACTAAACTCCTGTCTAGCCTAGTCTAAAATCCTAGTGTTATACCACGTCCATTATCGACACCACTCGAAAATGGTTGAGTTTGATTTGAATGTGCTTGTATGTTTAATGACTGTGTGTGTGGGAATTTCAAAACTCGCTACTCGAAAGGAATTAGGAGAGGATTAGCCCGCGAATATCCTAAGAGCCAATCCAGGAACCCTATGGTGAAGGAAAAAGGAATTTAGGGTCGCTCCAAGCCCAGACTCAGACTCAGATCAATTACCTACAAGTTCTTATCTAACGACCCAAGGATAGTTTTGGAATTTAGGGTAGGTTGATTTAAAAGATAGGAACCGAGGTATATCTCGGCGCTTCAGACACTCACGAAAATCCACCGTAACTCGCAATCACAATTCGTCCAGTTCAGACGCGTAAAACGGCAGACCGAACTGTTTAGAATTCCTGAAAGACGACTGTCACAGTAGCTTGAAGCTGAGACTGAATGCTCTCCCCTCCCACGGTCTCGTATTTATAGACCCCACATGTCTAGAAAAAAATGGCGTCCTTTGCGAACACGCGCTGCCCAAGTGAAAGCTTCATATCACTTACTACACAGGGTCTAATTTCAACCATGCCATGCAGATCCGCCGTTCTACAATCAACCATTGGCTATAACTCAAATCATTTGGTATTGCCGATACACAGAATTTGTCGATCGCTGGCTATAAAAAGCGGTTTTGATTAATTTAAGCCTTCCCGACCGCTAGCGTCTAGGACAAAGTTCACTAGAATGATATTCAAACCCGTGATGTCAAACTCGCCAAGTCGTACCAAACAAACGCAATTGTATATTTGCAGTCAACATAATAGCTTTCTCCGTATCGTTCCATAATAACCTTCCATTATTTAGTTATTCATAATTTATTCAGCGCGCAGCCAAATCGGCTCTGATCCCTACACATTTCGCAGGGATGCGACAAAAAAAGCTGACCTGTAACCTTCCTCGAACCATCCCACGCGCTCGGCTCATTGTTTTTGCCCACCTTACCCTGAGCTACTCAAAAACCCAAACGTTAAATGAATCGACTCTTGTATTCAAATACAGCGCGGCGATGGGCTAGCCCTCTGTCACGCAAAATGAAGTATCAAATGTACTGACTCTCGTGTACCATTACACGACATTTTGTTAAAGCCATTCGAAGGTGCAGAATACCAGTACAAGTCGATACTTTAGTAGATCTAGATGTTGCTGTACAATATCCTATAGAGTTCTTAAATGCGCACAACCCTCCTGGTCTACCGTCTCACATACTTATCCTCAAAGTGGGTGCTCCAGTCATGCTATTGCGAAATCTCAATCCACCTAAGTTGTGTTATGGGATCTGGTTACGAGTGAAAGCCTTACATAAAAACGTGGTAGAGGCTATTGTATTTACTGGCTGTGCTTGAGAACAATCTGTGTATATACCGCGGTTACCACTTATACCGTCGGAGAACCCATTTGAGTTTAAAACACTACAGTTCCCTCTTAAGGACTGTTTCGTAATGACGATTAATAAGTTTCAGGGTCAGTCATTAAAAACAGCAGGAATTGATCTCAGGGGACATGGCCTGCTTGAGAATGAGCTCACCTAGGAGCCTGGTTGTATGTATTAACACCTGAGGGCAGAACCTCTAATGTAGTACAAAAAGATGTACTTTAAGTCTATAAATCAAAAACGAAAAAGTCTTAAAAACTGTGAAAAGCAGTCTAAAACTTATATCCTCAGTTTTCAAAATTTACAATTGGTTCGAAATACATTATTTCTTGCTGGTATATTTTTAAGTAAGTAAAGAGTTTCGGTTATCTGAGGTGCTCAGCGAGGCTTGATGTAGGGTGAGTATGCTTCACCAAAGAAACTTTTGGAAACCTTTGGGTGAAAACGTAGATAAAAATATAACTTGTAATAAATCAATCGGGTCAATGATCTCAGAAATTTATTTATACTTTCTATCATAATATTCCTTTGGAAAAGTGGTTCAGCTACTTAATAATCACTATCTGTAAATATGTTTATCAACACACGTATCATAAACCCTCTTTACTGCGTACAAAAACCGCACGTTACGATCAGCATAATGCTAAACTACTTGGTAAAAACTCATTTCTTATCTGAAAAATTACACATTATGAACATAATGTGTAGTTTTTCTACATATTATGACATTCAAATTTCGAGCGCCGACGCCCGCCTGTATGCCTCCCCTAGTTTGTCTGTGAAGTTGGTACTGACATTCAAATTTCGAACGCCGACGCCCGCCTGCGTGAAGTTGGTACTAAAGAACAAGCTAAACAACTGCAGAGCCACAATGCCGGTCAAACATGCGGTTCCTGAACACATCAAAGAGAGCTTATGATATGTGTTTAGATAAACTAGTGTATGTAACTGTACACAATTAGACATTAAAACTCTCGAGTGATTTTATTATGAAACTCGCCTTCGGCTCGTTTCATGAACCCACTCTCGAGTATTAATGCCCCCCATTGTGTAGCAGTCACATAAACTACTAATATGTATATAATAAGAACCTCAAATAAAAATACAACCGAAATGAATTATAATACCACAATTAAATTAGGATAATCCTTCTTTAATATAAATAAATCAAAATTATGCAGTGCGCGACTGGTTTCTTTGTCTCTTGCCATCGCTCAAAGCCAGATAAGTTAGGCGCGGGCTATCCCATAAGATAATAGGAGATAACGTAGCGATATTTAGTGAAGGAATGACCAAAAACGTAAAGAACAAAAAAAAAATTTTGTTTTCATCTGTATGCAACCCCCGCATGCATATCGGTCCCAATGCGTGCGTGCTTCGGGTGAGAGTAGCGGGAGGAAACGGAAAACTTGAAGCGAACGGCTATTCCCTATATTTTTGAGTAAATATTTGGATGAAATTATTTATTCGATGAATTCAATTCGAATGAAGTTCCTAAATTAATGACACTTTAGTCACCCTACTTAGAAAGAGACACATGGCCTTAGTTTGTTTGTCCTTGTCGGCACGTGTTTTCGTTCACCGTACTCAGTCCTGTTTGGGTAAAAAGTCCGTCGTCCATGTACTGGGCATAGAGTCAAGAGTTTTTGCATCTCACTCAGATTGAATATCGTCTCGCTCAAATATAAGACTTGCGCCTCTACGTCCAGTCCCTGCCTTCAAAAAATCGAGCAGCACCCGTCGCCCAGGTCCAATGACAACTTTCTGATTGAACCTTATGACGTAGGCTGACAAAAGTAGGGTATTGTAGGGGCGATTAAAATATAAACAACAGCTGCAAGAGAAGACGTATTGGAGCTGCTAATTGTTACTTGCGTTGCCCACATGATTTGAGGGCAAAAATGCCTAATTACAAGCCTAACCATCCAATTCCGTAGCAAGCGAGCGAGCCTGATAGTCACTCATCGCTGTCACGCTCACTCGCTAGGTAACTACGCTCGCTGTCTTGCTCCCACGCTCACGCGCCACGTCTTGTCTACTGTAGCGGTTAGCAATGGAATTGCTCCCTCCCTTAATAAGGAAAATAATAAGGTGCAATTAAGGTAAGAGAAATTTCTGTAGGTTTCCTTTTTTAGCTAATGAAGCCACTATAACAAGACTAAACGTAGGCGTAGCCGTGGTCAAGAGCTAGTAATTAATAAGAACAGTATTTTGATTCCATAATTTTATGACGTTACAAGCATTTTTATACACTCACTGACAAAATGTGCGTTTTGAAAGTTCTTAAAAAGAATCTATTTTATTTTGACTACCCATAGGTACCGGTGAAATACCAAATTCTCACAAAGTACCCATACTCAGTAGGTATCTTAGATTGAAACAATACACCTCTTAAAGCAGAAATAATTAAAAGGTGTACGTGGTCTACATTTTTACGGCTTATCACGGATTTGGGAAATGCGCTAAAATAATGAAACGTATTTACAACCGCGCGGCGCGGCGCCTCCGGCTTATAGAGTTATTTCCGGTTGTTCATGTTACCATGTTTATTTTGTGCACAATCTTAGTGTATGATTGTGTATTGAGCGAGTTTTGAAGTTGATAATTACTTTGGTATGGATTCGCATCGGGCAGACGGCAATTACTTCGAAGGGAAAGTAAAACAAAGTTGTACACTTACATGAAAGCAATTATTTTGAACACCCTGCTGGTCGGAGGGTGTCAAATGACTGAGATGACGGGCACCAGAGGGGCACAGGTCCTTACCCGGGTACGAGTAAGATTGAGCCACAGTCCACCACGCTGGCTCAGTGCGGGTTGATGGAGGGGTATCGGGCTAGTCGCCAACCCGACTCACAGAACTCAAAAAGCTTCCGTTTTAGGGTCCCTGAACAGCTTTACGACTACTACCACTGAGTAGCGACAATAGCCGGGACCAACAACTTAACGTGTCAACCGAAAGAGAAGCGCCCGAAACAAAAGTCACAGAAAACGGATACCCATCCAGTACCTGTCTCAGCCGGATGTTGCTACCCGTAAGATCGATTCCGACGTGCGAATACCGCTACGTTACTACTAGCTACTCACTGGAAGCATAGCAATACAGTGAAGTGTGCATAAGTCCAGCAAAAAATGTGCCCTTGAAGATTTCTGGTAAATGGAATAATAAGTCGAATATGTGTTGTAAATGTCGATGAAATTTCAGAATTAATCTGTTTATAAATAAAAAACAGTTTTTGCTGGGCGGATGTTCACCGACTTTCATTTTATTTAAACCTTTCTCCACACCATTTTTTGAACGTCACTAGCTATAGTGTACACCTTGCAAATAGTTGTGCCCTAGACAATTTGTAGTGTATGGAATAATTAGTCGAACATGCGCTGTAAATGTCGATGAAATTTAAAAAAGTATCACTTTATAGTTACGAAGTTATTAATTAAACCAAATGTAAAATATTATAACAATCGGTTCATATGGTTACAGGCGGCGATTCCCTCAACGGTGCGTGATTTTTGAAAGCTTTCTTTTTGTTTTTAATCAAACGTCAGAAAATTCCCCATTTCGCATTCATTAATTTAAAAAAATATTAAAACTTATCCCGGTAATATCTATCATTCTCTTTTTTAGATATTTCACTATCGCCGGGCCTGGAATTTAAGAATTTTGTACCTTTGAAGAAAAAATAAACCCTTATTCGATACCCTGAATAACCCTGGATTCGATTGGCACAGGACCTGGTAAGTTGGCACAAAAAGGAGGAGGTTTATAACCAGCAGTGGGCGGAAACTTTAAACACGTTATCAACACGAAAACGAGAATATACAGGAAAATAATACGAAGTAATAGCAAATTTTTAATATTAATTTTTTGTGTTTGACTAAAATAAATATTAGTCTAATTATCACAACAAACTGAAGATGGTGAAAGTGTCAACAAGTCAATCGTCTTTTCGTCAAATTCATCTTCAACTCCATCGTCCTGCCTGCGGAATAAGGATGGGTATCCTCCATGGAAGTTCAAAATGAGAAATTAACTTTTACACCATAACTTTTGGGAAAAAGTAAGTGGTTATCCTGATGATGACACAACCCCCGCCTCGGTCAAGGTACGAAACGACGCGAAAGCATTAGCAACGTTATGCTATAAAGTAGTTGGTGCAGCTATAACTCACGTCAGATATGCGAACGATGCAGCCAAAGCATGGAGATCCTTGCAGAAAGCTTTTGAGGATAAAGGTATGGGTCGGAGATCTGCTTTAGAGAGAAAGCTATACAGATCGAGTTTATCAGACTATGATAATAAAAAACTATAAATTTATGCAGACTTGTCAACCACACAGGATCTGGCGGACATTGACAAGGTTGTACAAGATAAGTCTCTTGCAGCTATTCTTTTTGGAGGTCTTACCCCAAAGTATGACCTCCTTATAATGGCACTGTAAAACTTTAATGTAGATGTTAATGCAATTACAACAATCATTTTTATTAGCTTCCAAATTAAGAAATAATTTAAAGCACAATTAATCATTTAATGGACATTTTTTATAAGAATACTGACCTCTCATAAATCACATATTCAATCGTTTATCTTACATAAATCACTTCACAATAACATCCCACAACAATGGATTTACATGCTGAGTTGTAAGTCGGCTGCATACAGATCCCTCTCATATTTCTCCATTCGCTGACCAAAGGATTGACAATTTTCTCCATATTATTTGCCAACTCAGCATGCAAATAATATGGAGAACATTGTCAAGTCCTTTAATTTTGTGAGCGAATGGAGAAATACGAGAGGGATCTGCAAGCAGCCATACCTGTTCCTGCACCGAAGAACTTTGCAAGCCTCGCAAGTGAGTTTGCCAACTTCAAATCCCTTATTTAGAAGTGCATTGGTATGTTCAAATCTCAGCTAGAGCTACTGACACTGGGATTGGACCGGTATGAAACTACTTCTAGGCGGAAGGTGCTGCTGGCGCATGGTGTGCCTGAGGTGGCCGATGCTGTCTTGAAGAGGGTGCTTGCTGCCCAACTCAAGGTGTCCGTCAACTGTAATGATGCCGTCAGCGTGGTTCAACACCTAGGTGTGTAAGGGGCGAAAACCAGACCCCTGCTTGTTCGCTTCACGACATTGGCGGCCCGCAGCGAGGTGTGGAGACTGAAGAAGGCACTCAAGGATTCGGGAACAACTGTGACCGAATTTTTTACAAAAACGCACCATGAAGTCTTCGCAGCAGCGCACGAGCACTTTAGGATGGGCAGCGTCTAGACCTCGGAAGGCAGGATCATCGTTGCGCTGCCAGATAAGTCTCAGATTCAGAATGTACGAAACACTTGTCTTCTAAACGTGATTGGTTTCAAAATATTTAGATTTTGGATAAAGGTAGCGTTATTCCGGAATTGGAAATGTTTCGATTACTACACCCAGAAATATAGTCAACAGGATCAATGAAGTTGCTTTTTTACCAGATTTAAAAGCAAAGTTATTGTCTGTGAAGAAAGCTGTTGATAAGGGTTTTATATGTATTATTGATAAAAGTGGATGTTACTTTATAAAAAATGATACTTTCCGTTTTACAGGTGATTTTGTTCTCATGCCTTGCTCTGTGGTGGACTGTATGTTCTTGATAGTATTGTTAATATTCCGGATTCTGCCGAAATATTTTTTTTATACAGGATGCTTATTTTGGCTGCAAGAATACTAATTCTTACCAACTCTGGCAAAAAGAGGTTAAGACATTTGTCTCGTATAGGCAAGGGTCAACTAAAGAATCACGAGGTAGGCGAAGAGTTGAAATCAGTAGATAAAAACACTTGCATCGCTTGCGTAGAAGGTAAACAAGCAAGGAAACCTTTCAAGAAGGTAGCATTTATCAGGGCTACTTTTCTTTTAGAACTGGTCCAAAGGCAAAGACAAAAGATAAAAATATTTATTTGTTCAGCATTGTTTGTAACTATGTTTTATATCATTTACAGTGTTTCAAATGATTTTTCCCAGTAGTACCGGGTGAACAAATATTAACCTTATTATATAACATCTTAAATTCAAACTTAATCTAAACATATTAAGCGTAGTGGACATATTTACAATTGAAGTCAGTATCAGTATAAGTATTTTATTATAGTTTTATTTTATGAAAACGCTATTTCTATATAGCACGCATTTAGTAGAATGAAGTATATGGTTTTTATTACGTATTTTTCTTGTATAAATTGTGTTTCGTTCTATAGTTTTTCATAATGAACATTAAGCACTCTAGGATAATTATCGATGGAAAAGTTAGAATGTCAAAAAAACGGGGTTTTTTTCGAATCCATTTACTCCACCATGAAGTCATCTACAAATTTGATTTTTGGGTTAACGTTTACTGAATATTTGATTAAGATTTATACTAAAGGGAAACGCGATGGGATCAAAGGGCATTGAAACTTTCTGGCATATCGAGCTGCCGCCACGTGTCTATATGCGTAATATTATCTCGAAATAATCACTTCCAGGTAGATTATTATTATTACAGTTTATTATTAGAAAGTAGGTACATTCATTACATAACAAATACATTACATAGGTACATAGTTACAATGCGTGTTGGTGGATATCACAAATGAATGTACCTACTTTCTTCCAATAAACTGTAATAATAATAATTTACCTGGGAGTGATTATTTCGAGATAATATTACGCATATAGACACGTAATAAGTCTATTTTTAGTGATTGTCGTTGTACTCATAAGTCGATCTTTACCTCCAAATACCTCGGTAATGTGACGCTTTAGGGTACCATGTTATTAATCATTTTTTGTTCGTCTATGTGTCCTCTATCCATACATACCACTTTCATCGTACGCCGCGATTTTGAAAAAAAAAAATCAAAATGGCGGCGGATCGATATGCCAGCGTCCATACAAAAAGTTTCAAACCCCTTTCTTGATAGAATTTAAATACGAAAACACCTCTAAATTTTTTTAATTTTTTCCAGCAAAAATTGTTTTCATTATTAAATTCTAAGCAATAAACTTTGATAGTTTTGAAATTTCATTGACTTTTACAGCGCATGTTCAACGAATTATTCCATACACCAGAAATCGTATAGGGCATAACTTTGTGCTGGTCGCACGCACACTATATTGATGTCCAGTGAATGGCGTGGAGAAAGGAGTAAATAAAATAAAACTTATGATGATATCTAAAAAATATGCTTTCATAACCCGGGATAATAGTTTAATATTTTAAAATATTCAGTTAATTGCTCTAATGCAATGAACAACGTAAGTCAGATTGATTCATACTTATCTATTCAAAGGTCGATAAATATATGCGTCGTACATCTACATAAGTAAATCTGTTCGGCAACAAATATCACCAAAATATTGTTTTTCTACCCAAAATGGATAAATGTACAGCAAAAATTGCAAAAAATATCAGGGCAAAATACTGCGCTAGCTTAGGTGAAGGTTAAAGGGGGTGAGCGAAGCGAAGCCCCCTTTATCCTTCGTGTTAGGTTGAACATGTAAGAACTACAAAAAATACTTAAAACATAAACTTAAGTACACAAAACATAAAAAGAACTTTGGTGATCATTTATCCAAACACAATTTGGTGGACATTTATCCATTCTGGCAGTAATTTCGAATTTATTGGTAGTAAAATAGGTACGTTTTTGGTAATCGTTTAAACATAAGCCAATCTGTTCAGTGTTATTTCAGTAGTTTCCGGGAATGCAGATGAATTCCGACAAATCTGGCAACCCTAGCCATTCAGGCTTCGGAATTTATGAAAACCACATGAGCGCGCAGCGAATGAATTTGAGAATACCGACTCTCAAATTCGTTCATGAATTTGGTGTCTTCATTTCGTTTTACTAATGCAGCCGTATTTGTTAGGTGTTATAACAAGAACCCCGGCGTTGTGAATGAATTGAAGTCCAAATTAAATGAGCAAATTATATTAAACCCACAAAATATCAGCCTGCCTTTAAGAACAGCTGGAAGTGTTTATTGGTATGCAGAACATCAATCTCTTTTAAATAATGTACCTTTAGAAACTTGGCTGTCGTAAACTTCAGAAGTAGTAATAATATTATCATTAATCAAGCCCAAACAACCTCAACTCCCGAGTTTCAATTCATTTGCATACTATTGCACAACTTAAGGCCATTTTCCACCTATTTGGACACTACTAAGTAAGATAACTTAGTTATTCTGCTTAGGAAGTTCGTCCAGAGACGCCATGCCATATTTATTGTTTATATAACTATAAGACCCTCTCGAGCATACAGCATGTGGACTATACGGTAATGAAAATAGGATTTATTAAAGCTTACGATCTACCTACTACTAACTATAAAGCGACCTTATTCTCGTTGTTGCAAGAGGATATGCCCTATCAAGACACTAGTCTGATAAAACAGGAAAAATATCAATATACTTTATTGAACGGTAAATAAAAATAAAATATATGAACGCATGTGAGCAAAATATTGTCCCGTAAAATATTTATCAAACAATATTTTTAATATTCTACTAAATATAGAGAAGTGTGGTCCAATATAGAGAAGAGGCAAAAAATGGCAATTGCTAAGTATATGTAAATATTTACAGTAATAAAGAAATTTTCAATTTGACTTTTCATTATCACACTATTGTCGTCATGTTCATATGTCGAGGAACTCGATCCTGTGCACTCCACGTCCAACGTATACTAAATGTCCTCGCTATATCATCGGATCACCTAGAATTCATTAAAAACCTTTTGGGAAGTCTTCGGGTATTTTTACTTTAAAACCATGTTGAATCCAGTCACCCCCAGCTTAATGCTGGACACAATCTCGTGAATATTAGCACTGGATAGGATTACTCTGAGGGACTCAAAGTGGATATGTTAACCAGATAGGACGACATCGTGACTCAGTTTATTTTAAGCGTTTTGTGTCGGTGTTACGTAATTACTTAATTTATCATTTTTGAGTGTAACAAGAAGTGGCAAAAGATCCTTCAAGAGTTTATTTTACATAATTGTTCTTTTTCTGCAGTTTCTGTGCTGAATTACTTGTAGCGGTTGCAGACCACCAAACGACTATTATAGATCAAAGTCAAAGTCACCTGAATGCTATTTACACCAAAGATGGATGGGGCTTGATAAATACTTGCAGGCAGCAAGCACGAGCTTCACTTTTCGACACCTACGTCAAATATTCGACGACCCGAATGGCCGAGTCGGCAGTGTCTCTGCCTACGAAGCCAAGGGTCCCGGGTTCGAGTCCCGGTGGGGGCAAATATTTGTTTGATGAAAACGGATGTTTGACCCTAGTCATGGTTGTTTATATATCTAAGTATAATATTTATATATATAAGTATGTGTATCGTTGTCTAGTACCCAATATACAGGGAATCCTAGTTTGGTAGATCAATGTGTGTAAATAGTGTCCAAGGTATTATTATTATATATTATAAAAAATATTCATGCTTGTACAGAGGGTCTGATCTCATCCAATCAGCGGCATAACCAAAAGCTAGTAGGTGTGCCTTTGGGCGGAAACTCAGGGCACATTTGCTAGATCAGCAGAGACTACTCCTCCCCTCCGTACCAACCTCACGCCGCAATAAGACTTGAGTCTGTGGTCGCTCATTGTCAGTGGGACCGAAAACCCAACACTTAAATTTAATGAAAAGAGGGATTGAAAAGCGCGGGCCATGTTTATTTATTTAACTTTTTGTATGTGTCATATATAACAGCCATATCTATATTTACCATTATTGTTACCTATTTTTTATATATTCTTTATATTTATGTATTTATGGATTGTACCACGCCGCGGTCTGGGGCGCTCGCGAGGTAACACTTGGCGCTGACTGAAAATCAGCGCTGAAGGCCTGGCCTTCAACATAATGCTGAGTCAGACGCCATTTATAATGACAGTGACACACCACGACTGTCATTTCATTTTATATCATGTGTCAATGCAACTATTTATCTCTGTGTTTTGTTTCTTTGTTGTAATTGTAGTGTGTTCTCTGTCTTTATAATAAATGTTTCTTTCTTTCTTTTTTCTTTCTAAAATTAAAGTTAAGCCAAGCGGTCGTTTAAGAACTAAACGTGAAATTGAGACTAATAAATGACAGCAGGTGTCATGCACGGCAGAGGACACAAGTGTGATTCAACCGCATTCAGCTCATCTAGTCTCTTGAATTAGTGTTAACTACTTAATGGCTGGGTCAACTGGGCTGAGCTGGAATGACTATTACGTAACCGATATCTTTCGGTGACATCAACTAGTACGTACTAAGAAATGGAATTAGTCGGGGCGGCCCTCATACTAGACATAGATCTATACCAGCCCAGGTATTTTTTTTCTTCCTGTACTCAAGTACCAGGTATATAATACGCTGGGTTATTCAGCTTCTTCTTTTGAAGGTTCCGTCGAGAAACAAAGAACCCTTATACTTTCGTCAAGTCAGTCTGTCCGTCCGTCCATCCGTCCATCTGTATGTCACAGCAATTTAATGCAGAAACTATTAGGATTACGCAGTTGAAAATTATTACGTCAATGTATTCTGTAAACCGCTTTACGATTTTTATACAAAAATTAAAATAATTAAAGGGAATCCTCCCCGTACATGGAACTAAAACCATAAAATATTTTTTTCATAAAACCTTTATGCGTGGTGTGTTTATAGGTAGGTCTTTAAAAATGACGTTGTAGTTCTGGAAACCATTTTTCCTCAAAGTATATCGTTAAAGAGACAGACCCTTCCAAAGTGGAGAAATGTGTCCCCCCTTCTAACTTTTAAAGTAAGAAAAGGAAAAATCTTCTAAAAATAAATACTGTGTATCTCAATATTTCAATAAAAATTAATTTAAACAAAACAAAATAAGCAGTTTTTAAGACATACAACATTTATTGAAAACCGCAAAAATAACTTTGTCATTCATACAAACACTATGAAAAACAAAGTTACACCACAAACATCCAGTCACATAATTACTTGCTACAAAGGAACCCTTCATGGGCGAGTCCGACTCGCACCTGGCCACTTATTTCTTCATCTGTCATCTAACTCCTTGATGAGCATAGGGCCTTCATAACAGCCTTCCACCTCAGCCAATTCCGATTGTCTTGGCTTTGCCGGCAATCGTCCGCCTCCAGAAACACTTCGACCAAGAGTTTGTTGGGTCAGACGGGACTACCCTTCTGGCAGTGTGGATGTACCATTTCCGTTATTGGATTTCGACATGCCAACCGGGTTACTTATGTTATTAGTTTCCGTCAAGCTTTTACTCAAGTAAAAGATTGCAAGTGCAAAAAATGGCCGCACATGGTCAAATGTGCGGCCATGTTTTTGGCCAGTTAGTGTTACGAGCCAAAGAACCAAATACCTACTCTAATTATATCAGGAATGTCATAACAATTCATACGTTAAATATGTCAACGTAAGTTTGTCAAAACCGTTAGTTTATAAACTAACGCGTTAGTTTGTAAACCATCGACAATTTGTAAACCAGACCAACAGGGTTATAATTAACGTTTATTTTGTTCTTACATGTCAACCTAACACGAAGACTATTCGGTCTCTAGTCTTCACGTAAGCTCCCGCAGTGTTTGCCCTGGTATTTCCTTTGCAATTCAAGTTTAAACCAGTTAAAAATTTAACGCTTTTATTATAAACTTACGCGTCATATCGTAAGCAGTACGGTACAGTTTGCAATTTATCGATAGTTTGTAAACTAACGAGAGAAAAAAACGTCAGATTATAAACGAACGTTTTTGACAATCTTACGGTGATATATATATATGTCACCGTAAGATAGGCAAAATCGTTAGTTGATAAAATAACGCATTAGTTGATCAACTATCAACAAATAGTAAACCAGGCCGACAGGGTTTAGAATTTAGATTTATTTTCTTCTAACATGTCAACCTAACACGAAGACTATTCGGGGGCTTTGCTGCGCTCGCCCCCTCTACTCTTCACCTAAACTACCGCAGTATTTGCCCTGGCATTTCGTTTGCAATTCAAGTTTAAACTATTTAACAGTTTTAATCGTTAGTTTATCAACTAACGCGTCATGAAGTAAGCAGTACGCTATAGTTTACTATCTGTCGATAGTTGACCAACTAACGAGAAAAAACTTTACTTTATCAACTAACGGTTTTGACAATCTTACGGTGACATATACATCATGAATTTCTATTGCGGTTAAGTTATTAACAGACATACCATGGCAGAGCTAAATCTACAGCAACTGGGTTATTGGAGATGCTTGTAGGCAGCAATACAAATAAATATACTTGGCAAACATAGTGTCAATTGAAGAAGCACTAAATAATACTTTTTATGTTTATACATTACATGCTCATTTATTCTGCTAATTATAATAAAAATATTGTTAACTTCTTATATTAAAGACGCATTATCTTTTTGCAGGCATGCCTTTTGTTTTATTGGGTAAAAGCACCGATACTATTATTTGTGTCTGTTGCACAACACTGAAAATTTATAAAATTATTTTATTAAGAATTTTTCCTGAAAATCCTGAAAAATTGCTTAAAAAGTAGTTCCATATTTACTTCCCGAGTACATTTTCATTATCAAAGTTAAGGAATATGCCATTTTGCTGAGAGTTTGCTCAAAAGTAACTGCTAGTGGCACAGCACCCTTCTATCTACCTTTGTCAACTGGATAGTTACATAATTATATCGATTTTGTTATTGTTCGATACATACATGTATACAATGCATGTTTAAACAAAATAATCATGTGGAAGAAAAAATAAATAATTTACAATTTACCGTTACGAAACACAATTTTGAACTGTTGCATTGTTCCCGCAAGCAGATTTTACGAAAATCAGAGTTATGAGCATGTATGCATTAGGAGTTGATTCCAACGATATTACAATAAGGGAAAAATTCGAAATAGTCTTATAGTAAATACTACATTTTAAATAAACAACATCGCGGTACCATTTTATAGGACTATAGAAAAGTGAATGCCACCCACATGACTTGAACCTACTCTCAATATGGGAACCGATGTTACTGAACACACAAAGTCACTTACTGCTCCCCCCTGAAGGGATTTGGTGAAATATACGAGAATTCAGAACGACAAGACATCGAAAGTGTTTGTTGATGCAAATTCTCTTTGAGGGAATCCATTCTGACGTTTAGAAGCTCTTTTGCTGTTATTATTTGTTACCTTGGGCATTAAGATGAATCAAATATGCTTGTACTCAAATTAACAGGCAATGAAATACAACAACAACTGTAAATCGATGTTGATTATTTCACTCCGACGTTCAACCTCTCAAAAACCGTGGGTAGTTGGGACGGGTCGTGATTTTGAACTATATACCATTATAATAAAATTTAGAACCTACAACGGAAAAGTGGCGTTAGCTAGCGCCGGTGATGTTCAAGATGTTAATGTACGGCAAAGTGCCACTTTTCCACTATTTTCGGTCTACTTGAGTTAGGGACCTACCGCCTCATTTTTGACTCCTGATGAGCTGGTCAAGAGTTCACTGACCAGCCGTAATTACACGTTTTGGTGCAATATAATAAAGCAAAAGCATTAAATCTTACATTTAACATAACATTTAAATTAAAAAATAAATATACGTGATCTTCCCTGACAAGATATACCCTTCTATTTTTGTATTTAAGATTCGACATACTTTAACCTAACAACCCATGTAGCGTGTTAGCAAGCAATGAAACACTTCAATAAAATATCTATTAAACTTGAGTCGGGTCATTAGAAGATAATTTAAATTGTTTCGTCTATCAAGTTACGTGTCTGGCTTTGAGGGAAACCGACCTAATTTAAGCTGTAATTTATGGTGTTCTCATTATAAGATGCAACAGACTTTAAGGGTTACTGACTAAGCTGGAATAAAATTTCAATAAAAATATAACTGAATTTAAGAAAGGTATGTACAAAGTGGATGTTAGTTTTATAAATGTTTCAGTTCTTCACCAGCCAAAAAATAAACATAAAAGTGGAGTATAAATTAGTTTTTTTTTACCTTCAACAGGCAATACAGTCAGCTGCAAATAACGCTTTAACTGTACTCGTACATACACACAATATATAGAGCATAATAGCAAGTAAAAGCTAAACTCTCGTGAAAAGATGGACGGTTCAAAGTTCAGACAGCAAAATGAGCTGCTGACCTTAAAACAGGTATTCGTACAGAACGACGACGTCCATAAGAACGTATTTTTCCAACGAATTACTTCAGATCCTTAGTTAAGAAAGAACATTTGAAAAATAAATGGCTTATAATTAAAAACAGTTATATTGGATGTCCCGTAAATAATGATTAAACGTTAAGGGGAAGACACCTAATTTCCTGACGAGGTCTCCATACAAAAGACGACTTTTTATACCCCCTGCGAATTACCAAATCATAAATGAATTCATCATTAATATATCATTACATCATTATTCATCATTCATTTAACATTACATATTTTGCAACTCATTACGCATGCGGCAACAGAAACACTCGTTTTCATTATTCATGAGATAAGTGATAGAAGGACAGACGGGCAGAAAGTGGAGGCTTAGCAATATCCCGTTTGGCAGATTTCGGTTACGGAAGCCGATGGGGGTTTTGCCGAAAAAATGGGGATTTATTAGAGATTCAGGCCTTTAAAGTAGTTTATCTAAACACGTATCATAAACCCTCTTTACTGCGTACAAAAACCGCACGTTACGATCAGCATAATGTTAAACTACTTGGTAAAAACTCATTTATTATCAAAAAAATTACACATTATGACCATAATTTGCAATTTTTCTACACATTATGACATTCAAATTTCGAACACCGACGCCCGCCTCGTGCCACCCCTAGTTTGTCTGTGAAGTTGGTACGGACATTCAAATTTCGAACGCCAACGCCCGAAGTTGGTGATACAGAACAAGCTAAACAACTGCAGAGCCACCATGCCGGTCAAACATGCGGTTCCTGAACACATCAAAGAGAGCTTATGATATGTGTGTGGATAAACTAGTGTATGACACTGTACATAATTAGGCATTAAAACTCTCGAGTGATATTATTATGAAACTCGCCTTCGGCTCGTTTCATAAACCCACTCTCGAGTATTAGTGCCCTCCATTATGTAGCAGTCATATATTATGTGACTGTGTAATTTTTCAGTTAAGAAATGAGTTTTTACCAAGTAGTTTAACATTATGCTGATCGTAACGTGCGGTTTTTGGACGCAGTAAAGAGGGCTTATGATACGTGTGTAGACAAATACATTAAAGATACTACAATACCTTTAACAGACTTTTTACTTTTATTTTATTATTTATAATATTAATTTAATATTA
This sequence comes from Argyresthia goedartella, assembly GCA_949825045.1. Taxonomy (NCBI): domain Eukaryota; kingdom Metazoa; phylum Arthropoda; class Insecta; order Lepidoptera; family Argyresthiidae; genus Argyresthia; species Argyresthia goedartella. The sequence goes on from OX463814.1 coordinate 6,101,875, forward strand.
ATAGCAATAGCTTTGTTACGATAAAATCAAGACATAAGTTTTTTACCAATGTTAAAGCAAGTTTTAAAAATCCAGTTCAATGTCATTTTCGGTCATCTGAAGGCAGAACAAATAATATTTTCACTCGGGTTTTATAAAAGTTAGTAACAAAAGTGTTACCTGCTTACTTTACAAAAATAAGATTTTGGTAATGATATCATTTGCAGCTACATAATTAAGCACCTTGATGAACGTTAGACAGAATGCAAAATTCCGGGAAAAACAATTCTTTGTAACCCTATTTTTTTTTTAATATTTGAATTAGTTTAAGGGGAGGACCCCTTAACGTTGGGCAATTATTTACGGGACATTCTGTATACGGGCACGTACCAACATTACTTGTGGCTTGTGGCCGGCCCTCGGTTGCGAGGCAGGACGTCGATACAGGTCTTCAAAGAGGTTTTCAGAGAGAGTTTAAACTAGAAGTGCGGCCGTTCCAAAATTTACCCATTTCTATTTTTAGCCTGCTCTAGTGCATATCTTGATATGAGTAGAGAGCTAGGTTTTTGTGACCTTACTGAAATGTGATTATTATTGTTTATACTATTGAAACCAAAATTGAAATATTTGTATTTTTTTTAATTGACTTTACCTTAAGGCGCGGTTCGGTCAAATTATTCCCAGAATGCAGAAGTCAACTTAATCCTTTATTGCATATACAAGGTGAACTTTAATTAGCTGACCATATTTTGGGGATTGATAGCACCGATCATTATGAACAACTTTCCCAAAGAAACATTTGGTCGCAAATGAAAAATATTTTTCGTCCCTCAGTACATTGACCGGATCAGCTGATTACAAGTTACTATGGGAGACCCAACATTTTATTTCGTTTACGACCATATGTTTCTTGGGGAAAGTTGTTCATACTAATGGGTACTATCTGTTCAGGCTTCTCAGCACCTAATGACCTCGTAGGGGCCCATCAGCTACGAGGTAGCGTAACGATCAGTTGCCAAGAAGTGTGAACGTCGGCGATTCACCGAGCTGAAGTTAATTGGGGTCGATCTAACCTGGTCTGTGCTTCGGTCCCGTCAACCTCCTGTCTCTCTGCAAGGCCCGGGTGCACCCTAGGCTCTTCTTGGTAGACAGGTTCTTCAGCCAACCAGGTATGACTGGCGGGCCAGCTTCAATGAGCACAGTGTTCCAACACAGGTTATGTTACGTGGTAAAAACAATCGGGCACGAAAATGTGAACTTTATCTGGTTCGAGAAACAATAACACACTCAGCTATATTAACAATCCTGAGGGAAACCCGAATACATTCCAGATGGCCTGCGATTTAATTTCAATACCCTTACCAAAACGCGTTTACATTGCGAGGGCTTTCGTCCTTCAGTTGTCAAAAAACTGCTAGGTTGGCAGCTAACATCAAATTCAAAATGGCCGTTCAGAAACCATCGATCGAATATCGATTTGGAATCGAACAATCACCCGCCCAGACAGGCACCCACCTGTCCCCTAATCTACGGGCAGCCGAGACAACGTTGCTACCGCTCGTTTTAGAACCGAGCCTCCTACTAGAACCTCTGCAGACCGGGGGGTCCCGTCCTTGCCAGGGAACAAGTTAACAATGCGCCCCCTGCGCCAACGTAGTGGCGAAAGGTTAGCATCCTTAACCAGAACGAGGTCACCAACACTAGGGGGGCTAGTTTTGTCAGTCCACTTAAGGCGCTGTTGTAAGATATGCAGATACTCGAGCGACCAACGCTTTCAGAAATTCTGAGTAAACTGCTGCAACATCTGATACCTTGACAACCGATACAATTTCACTCCCTCGAAGGGGTGCTCGGGCAACGCGTTAAGTGGCTGTCCTATCAAGAAATGGCCTGGGGTCAGAGCCTCCAGGTCATTTGGATCCGAGCTGAGCGGACACAACGGTCGCGAATTGAGAACGGCCTCGATCTTATTGATTTATTATACCTATTTACCTTGAGGCCCAACCATTTTGCTAAATCATTCGATACAATGCAGCCCTGAGCTCCAGATCTAATAGGGCGCGAACGTATGTTGGGTTGCCCGCCAAATCCCAAACAAGCACAGAGGCGATCGGTAACACCACCGTCTCCGGTTGGGGGGCAACAAATGGTTGGGCCGCAAATTCCTAGCGAGGACCCCCGGGGCCCCACTGTGCCTGTAACCGATCAGGTATGCAGCTATATGCCAGAGGGTCTCATTGTACAAATGGCCCACGCGCCGGTTCCATTCCCAACCTACGATTCCCCGTAAAGGGGGGTGGGCGTGAATTCAACCGTGGCCGCTCCATGAGCGGGGGGGACATCACATGTGACCGACGAGGACGAGGCGACGAGCGGGGCGACAACTGAGGCGGCGTCCGAACCGCACCCGCATAGCTCGAAGGTGTCCCATGACACCAGCCTGTTACGGCCTGCTCAACACACCCAATGTCCCGCTGGGTCGGATGCTAAGTCGCCACCGAAAACTCAGGGCCCCCCATGTAATGGTCCTGAGTGCGGCCCTGCACCCTGGTACTGCCCTGTGTACGTGGGGACGTTGGCCCCTGAGTTGCGCTCCGAGTCGCAAACGAATTCTCAGGGCCCCATGCCGTGTCACCCTGGGTACGGCCCTGTGGAGGCTGTTGGCCGGACCGGTTCATGCACAACAGATTGTTGTGGGGCCCACCACAATATCCGCACATTTGTGTGCGCGTGCAGTCCCTAGCCATGTGTGGCCCGAGGCACAGGAAACACCAGCTCCGCTGCTTGGCCATCCGGCGCCGTCCCTGAACCCTAAGTTCCCCGAACTTATTGCAATTGGCCACAGCATGGCCAATCTGCCTACAACATGGGCAGGTCTCACCATGTGGGGTCAATTCACTCACAGTCCCATACGACTGCCGGTTGGTGCGGTCCTTCCTCGTCGGAGGGCCCCTACTCACAGCGCTCCCGGCAGCTCTCTGTGGCTCCGAGGGATGGGTGACCGTCAACCCCAAATTCTCTGCCCGTCGAGCCTCCTCTTCCAAGAATCCGACCAAGTCGGAGAAGGCGGGCAGGTCCTCTGCCGACCTCCCGTGAGACTGTTCGAAACGAGTCTGCACGTCAGCGGGTAGGCGGGAAAGTACAATGTACAACAGTAGGTACGACCATTCACCAACCGGAAGTCCAAGATTCTCTAGAGCCTTGGTGACGGACAACAATGGGTTCAAAACCTCCGTCTGTATGGCCCCGACCTTGTTCACAACCGGGATACTAAACAAACGGTTCAGTTGGGCATCGGCCAACCTCCGTTTGTTATGGTTACGTCTGACCAACAATTGCCTGGCCGTTTCGTAGTTACCCTCCGTAACTGTCAAATGAGCGACCAGCTCCCTAGGCTCACCCCTCAATGCTGCCACCAGCTGAGCCATCTTGACAGACTTGGTAATGTCCGATCGCATGTGCACCAAACTGTCGAACAGATTGATGAAGCTCATCCATTCACCGGAAACGCCGTCAAAAGTAGGCATAGTTATGGCAGGTAACCTGGACCCCGATCCCTGAAGCGGCAGAGGTGCTTCAATGTCACCACCATGGCTGGACTCGCGCTGTCTACGTATGTCCGCAGCCTTCTGCGTGATAGCAGCTGCCATCTCCATACATTGGTCGACATCCCCTATCAACCGTGACAGCCTGTCAGGTGCGCAACCATCAACTGATTCCGCCTGCGCGGACAATTCGAGCACCCTATTGTAACGTTCCTTAACATCCATAGACCGCTCCAATACCACATCATGCCTATCTAAACGGTCTATCAGACCGTGTGCGGAGGAAAACCATCTGAGTTCCTTAGAAACACCCTTCTGGATTTCAGATAACGACATGATCGGAACAATACTTACTCACAATTTGAAGTAACTCAATTTTATTGGACCCTCCAGTCTACAACCCAAACGAGGGAACCCTAAACCACAACATAAACAATGTTGTTTTCCTTAAACAATAGGAACCGAGTTTTATATCTATATAAATTCTGTAAATACAATTTAGTTTCCCTTTATCATTATAACACACACAGATAGTCAATATTAGTTTAAGTTATAAATTGCTATAAACTGAAAACAATGTAATAGCCTGCTATCAATAGATGTAACTACCTATGTTAACCAAAACATTCATTCAATAGCATTACTAGACCACTAATAGATTGACTAACTAGTAATTCAATGCAAATTTCAATTCAATATCTGTCTGTCTACTGCCAGCAATAGACTTATAGCTTACAATACTACCAATCTATGTGGATATAGGAACAACCAGTTACCTAATAACCGCCTATACCTACAGATTGATAGGCCCAAATCGTGCCTTCCTGGAGCCCTTGATGGCTGCAAATCTCAGGAAGCCACGCTCTAGCTACCAAAGTGTTCAGGCTTCTCAGCACCTAATGACCTCGTAGGGGCCCATCAGCTACGAGGTAGCGTAACGATCAGTTGCCAAGAAGTGTGAACGTCGGCGATTCACCGAGCTGAAGTTAATTGGGGTCGATCTAACCTGGTCTGTGCTTCGGTCCCGTCAACCTCCTGTCTCTCTGCAAGGCCCGGGTGCACCCTAGGCTCTTCTTGGTAGACAGGTTCTTCAGCCAACCAGGTATGACTGGCGGGCCAGCTTCAATGAGCACAGTGTTCCAACACAGGTTATGTTACGTGGTAAAAACAATCGGGCACGAAAATGTGAACTTTATCTGGTTCGAGAAACAATAACACACTCAGCTATATTAACAATCCTGAGGGAAGCCCGAATACATTCCAGATGGCCTGCGATTTAATTTCAATACCCTTACCAAAACGCGTTTACATTGCGAGGGCTTTCGTCCTTCAGTTGTCAAAAAACTGCTAGGTTGGCAGCTAACGTCAAATTCAAAATGGCCGTTCAGAAACCATCGATCGAATATCGATTTGGAATCGAACACTATCATTCCCCAAAATATGGTCAGCTAATTAAATGTCATCTTGTATATGGTTTGATAGGTTTTGAAATTTATTACCAAGCAACAAGGATGAAAATCGCGATCCATTTCGGGTCAGGCCATGCATTAAGGGGTTAAATAGTGACATAACATGTATAAATGTTTTTGTGAGAATATCGTTGAGATAGTCATTAGCGGAGGTGGTGAGATCAGAATTGCGGGACACGAAGTATAAAAAATGTTTGATGAAGCCATACCTAATCAGGAAGAAGATGACAAGTCATAATTCTTTTACGTCCCTAACCTTGCTCAAACATTGAAATCAAATGGGAAATATAGTTGATATAATAAATCAAAAGCTACATGCATACAACAGGTAAATAGCAGAAAGCAGGCACATAATTTTATCGATATACGAACAAGACAAAATACCTACCCAGATATCGGGACAAATATAGCTATTTGATGTCATGTGAAGTAGTAGAATTATGTGTGAAATACAAGTTATTTAGTTTAAACCACTCAAGTCGGAAACGCCCACGAAGGGTTACGTGACATAAAAAACCGGTCAAGTGCGAGTCTAAATCGCGCACGAAGGGTTCCGTACCACCGTTCAATGAAAACGATGGTGTGGAGTGAATAGTTTGGATTTTACACAGCAAAATATTGTTTACAAAGTTATTGGTGCGGTTACTTTCACACTCCATGTACGTAACCAGGTGCATCCATAAGTTTGTATGTGGTATTGTTGTATGGGAGCCCCCTTAAATATTTATTTTATCCTGTTTTTTAGTATTTGTTATTATAGCGGCAACAGAAATACATAATCTGTGAAAATTTCAACTCTCTAGCTAGCTAGGTTCTTGAGATACAGCCTGGTGACAGACGGACGGACGGACGAACGGACGGACAGCGGAGTCTTAGTAATAGGGTCCCGTTTGGAACCCTTCGGGTACGGAACCCTAAAAAAAAACCCTGGGTTCGATCCCGGGCTGGGGATGAAGAGAAAATAACCCCAAGTCTTGGATCCACTCACCTCCCATGGTACTTGTAGAAATATTATTTCCGTTATAGGTTTTTAATTGTATTACCACGGCATAAGGTTCAAAATCGCATAGGCGCGGGAGGTGAGTTGTTAAATGTGTGTGATGTCGCTGTTTCTGGTTCCAACGACACTGGTTCTCCTAGTGTGGTGCCAGAAGCATGTATTTATTTATTTGTAAAAGTTTGTGTTTATGTTTACTAATTAAATTAAGTCACAATGACATGACGTGACTATTTTAGCTTTATTTAGGTATTGTTTTTTTGACGTTGCTGTTATAACTTTTCCTATGGTAAATAACAAAGGAGAATGCCCATGGGACAATGGCCTTCAGTATCGCCACAAATATTTTTGTGTCAGCATAATATTTAGTCTACTAGTTATTGGGTTGTGTAGTTACAGTGAACGATTATACCATAGAAGCATACCTTACGCTGTATTTTTACGCAACGAGAAGTGAACCCAAATGGGCGGGGCGTAAATGCTCAACCCAGGGAGGTTTCAGTCCGGTCCTTGACGCATGCGAGTGTAGATGGCTCACCGGGCTCTTTATAACAAGATTATTTTAATTCAAAACGCCTGCATGTGCAGTGAAGTGGTGTAAGAACCATACAGATCGTCGCCTTAGGGACAGTGGGATCACTTTTCACGTGTAAGTACGTGGACAAATTCAGTAAAACCAAAAAAATAATAAATCACATTTTATCTAGGGGGATGGTGTTATGCCAAATGAAGCAGGTAGTTGAATGCACGTAACTGCCACCGCATATGAGAAAAGGCGTGATGCTATATTAGGTTACATTATGTTGACAATTCATTATCTCGCCTTTTTTCATAGGGGGAGGCAGAGGTGCATCTTTGCTCACGTTTAGCTGTTAATTCAATACTCCATTTTTGCTCGACAGATGGCTAGCCCATCTCCGCAGCTATGGAAATTGAAGGTTTCATCGTGATATTTTCAATCAACTTTTGAAAAAATATAGTAAAAATATTTGAATTTTTATTTGATTAAACAAATTTTAATATTGTTTTTTTCCATTTAGATTCCCTCAAGACCCTAGTCGTAGAGAACGATGGGTAAAAGGCGTTCAATTAGAAAGACGTGAGAGTGATTGGATTCCTAGCAAAAATGCCGTAATATGTTCAATGCATTTTAAAGGTGAAGATTTCTATTACACAAAGAAGAAGGGATTCAGGATGATTAATAAAACCGCTATCCCAATATGTACTGTAAGTATTTGCACAGCACATGAATAGATTTTACTATCGTTTGATGTTTGACTAACTAGTTTAACACAATAGTCGAAAAATAATAAACAACTATATTTATTCGTGAATTGTAAAGATAAGGCCATATAATCATATAATCACAAATAAAGATATAATCACAAAATATTTACAGATGGTATTTTCAAATGAATCTCCAGTTGTATCGACTCCTCCACCAAATCTCCAGTCGAATTCAACATTCAATCAAGAAAACACTGGAGTGGGACCATGTTTAAAAAAAACAGTCCTCTCTAAATTGCAAAAGATGCAAGACAATACAATATGCGACAAGGAAAATGTCAACCTGAGTCTAGAAATTCCTCCTACATCCCGTAAACGTAGTTTGGTAGGTTATTTAAATAAAATTCTATTAAGAATGTTCGATTCATTTTATTATTATAATTAATACTCTTTCATTCGTGTATTTTATATATCACCGTAAGATAGTCAAAACAATTAGTTAATAAACTAACGCGTTAGTAGATCAACTATCGACAGATAGTAAACCAGACCGACAGGGTTTACAATTTACGTTTCTTTTGTTTTTACATGTTAATTTAATACGAAGACTATTAGCTTCACCTAAGCTACCAGAGTGTTTGCCCTGGTATTTCGTTTGCAATTCAAGTTTAAACCAGTCTATTATTTAACGTTTTTAAACGTTAGTTTATCAACTAACGCGTTATATAGTAAGCAGTACGCTACAGTTTACTATTGTCAATTGTCAATTGTAAGACGGGCTGGTTTCCGCAACTCGACGACGAAAGCGCCTATTTTGCGTGTGGGTGGGAATGCGACATCATTCGAGCCAACCCAACTCCTCCAGGAACGCCAGTAGGCCCTTTACGTTACCGACTATTCCTGGAAGGTCCCTCGATTGTCCGAGGTGTTTAGCCCTGTAGTCCGCTACTCCTGTGCACTCCATGAGGACGTGAGCAGCCGTTTCTTCTGCCTCCAAGCAGGCTCTGCAAAGGGGGCTGTCGGTAACACCTAGGACATATAGATGTTTATTAAAGAAACCATGGCCAGTAAGTGCTGCAGTTGGTAACTACCAGTCGCATGCGCGGCCTACTAAGTCGAAGCAAGGTCTTAGCCAGCCTAGCGCTAGGGGACGGCAAGGCCAGCTTAGCCTGCCTGCACTCCTCATGGTTTGTCCAAAGAGTGGCATGATCATTCCTGGTCGACTCTCTCAGAAATGAGCCTACCATCTTGAAGGGAAGAGGGATGATAGGTTCGGGACCATACGCTGTCAAGCTAGATCCTTTACGCGCCAACTCATCCGCTGCATCGTTACCTCTTGATCCGCTGTGTCCTTTTATCCATTGAAGGATTACGCGGTTGTGTTGACATACCTCCATTAGTCGTTTGTGACACTCGTATATTAGCCATGAGTTAATAGTGTTGCTATTTAGGGCTTGTAGGACGGCCATGCTATCCGAGAGGATTCGAATGGAGGAATCTCTTACCTTTCTCGATGCTATGGCATTAGCGGCCGAGATGATGCCCATGCATTCAGCTTGAAAGACAGTATTATGGGCACCCAGTACAATAGCTATCTTGATGTTTAGGTCCTCCGAGAAGGTGCCTGAACCAGTGCCTGCTTCAGTTTTTGAACCATCGGTAAAAATTCTGAGCTCTTTAACGTCGAGCCCCTCAACCCAATGGTCTTCATGTAACTGTATATTGTATTTTTTGTCAAAAACAAATTGTTTAGGGATTCTGTCACTGCAAGCCATAGAGATGGGAAATTTTTTGTAAACTTCCCCTAGGATGGCGGTGTGTGAGGTCCTGTTTTTCCTCCAAAGTCCTAAGGTGTTGAGTCTCACCGCAGATGACGCGGCCTCCTGCCTAATATACAGCTGGAGTGGCGGAAGACACAGCATGGCCTCCATTGCTGCTGTTGGAGTAGTTCTCATACTACCTGTGATAGCCATGCAGGCCAGCCTTTGGAAGCTTTGGAGTTTGCTTACCATTGTGGTTAGTTTGGTCCTGGTCCACCACACCACAGCTCCGTAGCAGACAAGAGGACGGATCACCGTTACGTACAGCCAAAGAATGATGTTGGGAGAAAGTCCCCACTTTTTCTCCACCATTCTCCGACACTGCCAGAAAGCAATACTCGCCTTCTTTAGTTTGTTGTCGATGTGGCTACTCCAGTTGAGCTTGCTGTCCAAGGTTATGCCCAGGTACTTCACCTCAGTTGCTAGCTGGAGTTCCGTTCCAAAGAGCTTAGGTAGGGTATACCTACCAAGAGCCCTATTGTTAGTGAACATGACCATTACCGTTTTTGTTGGGTTAACCGCCAGGTCATATTCTAAACACCAGCGCTCCACGATACGAAGAGCGGTTTGTTTAAGGTTGCATACTGTGCTCGCAAATTTACCTGTGATGAGGATTACCAAATCGTCGGCGTATCCTACGGTGTAGTATCCATTAGCGTTAAGCTTGGTAATCAGGTCGTTAATGACCAGATTCCACAGAAGCGGGGAGAGCACTCCTCCCTGCGGGCATCCCCGCACTACCTCCGCCGACAGGGACTCTCCAGCTAGACGCACGATACGTTTGTTAAGCATGTTTGTGACCCAGTTGTTTACAGCTATTGACACCCCATGCCTTGTTAGAGATGCACTTATACTGCTATGCTGCGTCTTGTCAAAGGCACCTTCTATATCAATAAAAGTTCCAAGACAGATGCATTTGTTTTGAATCGCCTCTTCAATTGTGGATACAACTGCATGGAGAGCCGATTCAGTAGACTTACCCAAACTATATGCATGCTGATTCTTGTGTAAGGGTATATGTTTTAACGCTCCATCTCTCAGGTGTCTCTCGCACAAACGTTCGAGAGTTTTAAGCAAGAACGAGGTGAGACTAATCGGCCTGAAAGATTTAGCGTTACTGTAGTCGCTCCTTCCTGGCTTCGGTATGAAAATTACGTTTACTACTCTCCACCTTTTGGGAACGTATCCGAATCTAAGACATGCTTTCATGATTCGGACCATTATATTGATGACGGGTTCCCCACCCCACTGTAGAAGTGCTGGGAAGATTCCATCTGGTCCTGCTGATTTAAAAGGTTTAAAGCTATTAATGGCCCATCTCACCTTGTCAGCAGTGATAATATTATTAGTTATGTCTAAGTGGTCGACAGCTTCATGGTGAACCTCTTCCGGCCACACAATCTCTTGAATAGTTCTACTTCCGGGAAAGTGAGTTTCCAACAAGAGACTGTGTGTTTCTGTGGTGGAAGAGGTATATGTTCCATCGGGTTTTTTAAGCGACCCTAGCCTGGAGTTGCCTTGTTGAGCTAGTATTTGCCTTACCCGATTTGCTTGATCAACGGTTTCAATGTCGCTGCAGAATTTCCTCCATGAGTTGCTGCTTTTGAACCGTAGTCGTTTCTTGTACTTGGATTTGGCATCTTTATAGTTGTCCCAATCCTCAACAGCACTGGTGTTCATCGCCCTGTTTAGCAGTCTTCTGATCTTAGCACGCATCCTATCTAGATCAGGACCCCACCAAGGCTGCCCCTTGATGTTGGTAGGCGCTGGTGTGCTAAGCGGGCAAGTTGAATGGTAGCAGTCTATTGAAGTATTTGTAAAATCTGTTACCTCTTGTTCGATTTGTTCGGGTCCCTCCGGATCTGGTAGAGTCTCAGCCCAAGCAAGTCTTTCACCTAGGATAGCTCTGTACCTGGTTCTGTCAGTCTTGCGTGGGTTTCTCTTAGGGACAGTTGGGGAGAACGCTGCGTTGATCTCGAAGCGTATCCATCGATGATCAGAGCATGACGCCTCGTTGGACACATGCCAGCCCCCAACGTCGTCGGATATGTCCGCCGTTGCCAGGGTAATATCAACGATAGTTCTGCTCCGCTTGGTAACAAAAGTTGGTTCAGAACCTATGTTAAGCACATTGAGGTTTGTAGTAAATAGGTATTCAACAAGTGTCTTACCTCTGCTGTTCATATCTGGCATGCCCCACAGTGGGTGATGCGCGTTCGAGTCGGCCCCAACGATGAGCTGGAGGCCCGACTTCTCGCAGTGGTCCACCAGCCGGCACAGGTCGTGTGGAGGCGGGTTGTCCTCCGCAGGCATGTAGGCGGAGGCCACCACGAGCTCGTGGCACCTAGCTGTGTCGGGCAGTTGCAGCCTTATGGCACACAGGTCCCTGGAACAGAACTCTGTTAATGGCTGTGCTGGGATGTTGTTAGTAGTTATGATACACGTTCTAGGGTTATCGTGATCAGTTGTACCGAAAAGCTTACCTCTCAAATTGGCGAGCCCTCGAATGCTACCGCGGTTGATCCACGGCTCCTGGATCAGAGCCACGGCAGTGCTGTTTGCCCCCAACCAGCGTCTTAACTGGGCCGTTGCAGTTTGGCTGTGTTGGAGGTTGGCTTGGAGGATTTTACAATCGCGGGAGAGGGACGCCATTTTTGGTCAACCCCTCCTCCACCTCCAAGACGAGTTCCTCCTCCAGCCGCATGGACAGCTCCTCGCCCTCAGAGGGCACTACTGCTGATTCTGGCTCATCGCCTTCACCAAGCAGCATGGCCTCCCAGTGCGCGTGCTCGTCCTGCGGTTGAGCAGCAGAACTTTCCCCGACTGCATCGGGGCCTGTTTGCTGCCGCTCTGGAGTGGAACTCTGGGGCTTGGCTGTTCTTGATGAAACCCCAGTGATGACCAGCTTAGAGCTGGTCTGCGCTACCACCGGTGGTTCCTTCACAAATTTCCCACCGGGTCCCTGAAATTTGAGGTAGACCGAACCACTACCAAAAAGGAGCTGTCTGCCCCTTCCCAGCAGGGTCGGCACCACATCTTCAGGGACGTCTGTGATGAGAAACAGGTTGTCCTGCTGCTCATCCACTTTCTGGAGGAGCCATCGGTCAACCTGTGCCCACTTGTTCATAAAGTGGAGGACTACGCCGACGTCGGGCGCAGACTTCCACTTGCCTCGTTCGTTGGGTATGAGCACCCCACATCGAACCCTGCGGACCATCTCCGATTGGCGTTTCACCACCAACTGTACGTTGGGTGGTGTAGACACACCGGAGACACACTCCCGCAGCCAGTTCAGGGAGTACTCGTCCTCCACGAACAGTTTAAGGTGGCCGTCCTCGTAACGAGGCTTGCCACCGAATTTGGGGTTTTCCTTGCTCGGATCCGCCAACGCTTCCCTCAAGATTTTGTCATCAATCTCGTTGAGGATGAGCGTTGACAGATCCTGTGAAATATGACCAGTAGCGACGTCAGTTACGGCGATGTACTGGTCAGATTTCACCTTCTGAGCATAGGTGACCCCAGCTCTGCGCGCTTCCGTGCACTGCTTTTTAGGCTCCACTCGAGGAGAAATACTATCCTCTAGTCGAGCCCTCTTAGCAGCCGCGCGCTCGTTTTTGCCGGATCTCTTGGCAGATTTCAACTTCTTTTTAGAAGTTGGACCACCAGAGAACGCTACGGTAGGTTTAGCCCCGTTTGAGTCTAGGGTTGCCCCTTTGACACCACGGGAGCCGGTCATCTTACCCGCAGCTCCGGCTGTATTAACAGCGGGACCGCCATCGGTCGTCACCGTGGCAGATGGAACCCCATCTACGCCGGCAGCGGCCGATGTGGCAGCCAAACGCTGTTTTTTCTTCCACCGACGATTCGCCTTACGCCCTGGTCCGGTTTGCACCGTATCTGGACGTTTAGTCGATGGGCCCTTCCCTTGCAAGGATTGCTTGGGTGGTTTCCCTTTCGACCAACCGTCGTCCAGGCGCTGGCGAAATGCTCGGCGATGTTTGTCGAATGGCTCCGCGCACCGGGTTGCCCCGTGGCCCTGCCTCTCGACTCACTTTCGGGCTTTTTGCAGCTAACCTCCACAGTGGAATCACTACCGGTTTGCACCGGTAGGTCACTAATGGTGGCAGTGCGCCCAGTTGAGGCTTGAGGATCTGCCGAGGCAGATTCTCGCACCTGTTTGGAGACGCTTGCGGTTTTCACCGCTGGAAGCGTTCCAGATGGGTTTTTTGACCTGACACGATCCATGGTCAAATGTATAGAGATTCGTCTACTCGATTTCCCACCCTCCACGGAGCCCGCACAATTGGGAGCGCCTACTCGCTTGGAACAGCTTTCAGTCGCTAGGAGTACCGAGTAGATATAGGAGCATAGGGCTGGTACTCGGCGCGACATCGGGAGCTCGCTTCTGTGGACGATGGGAACCAAGGTGTCAGCGACATGGTCCCACCGCCGTAGTCACCGAAGCTTACCCCGTCAGCATGACCCATCCCTCTGCTATGACTGACGCCTTAGCGGACCCTACACCCCTAGCCGTGGCCCTCTGACGGGACACTTGGCCGTTACCCCAACGGCGTGTTGCCTTACGAAGCTAAATCCACAGCAACGCTCGGCTCAACCCCCCAGGGCCCCTTCATCCTGGCCTACGGTGGTCAACTGCGCAAACCACAAGACGCAGGTGAGTGTAGATAGTCTGCCGGGTACTTCCACTTTAACCGACAGAACTGGAGCTACTTTTAGCCATCGGCTAGTAAGAGGTCCGGGGACCAGTCACTAGCCGCTGTTACCAGGGTGCACCAGGAGGAAGCAGAAGTTATGCAGGCGGACGTATCCTTCTGCATCACTTCAGCACCCCCACACTAGGAGGTAGTCGCTCAGAACACCCTCTACAGTTTACTATCTATCGATAGTTGACCAACTAACGAGAAAAAAACGTTAGTTTATCAACTAACGGTTTTGACTATCTTACGGTGACATATATAAAGATAAGGCTAATTATGTAATATTTCAGATGGAGTTTTCAAATGAAACTTCTATTGCAACGACTCCGTCACCAAATCTCCAGTCGAATTCAACATCGAATGCACTCCTCTCTAATACGACATGCGATAAGGAAAATGTCAACCCGAGTCGAGAAATTCCTTCTAAACGCCGTTTGGTAGGTATTAAAATAAAATCAGACAAAGATTGTTCGATTCGTTGCATTACAATTTATTATTCCTTTATTCGGCAAATACATGGTATACTTACCGATATTTTTGTTTCAGGTCTCTTGTCCAAACTGTGGTTGTGACTTTGAGTTGACCATGAATTCTACTGAAAACGATACTCTTGAGATGCCACGGCCGTTATCGGGTGTCACAGATTCCAAACCAAGATGTTTTACTCCTTTGAATATTCCGTCTTCTGATTCTGACATTCAATCCGCTCTTAATACCCCCAAAACGCATAAGTTTAAAAATCTAGTAAAAACCAAATCCTTGCTTTCTGAAAAAAGATTGTCGAAAAACAGAATCTTAAAACGTAAAAATGACAGATTACTTAAAAAATGCATCACATTAAAAAGTATAACTGCGGATCTGAAAAAGAAAAAAACAATAGAAACAAATTTAGGTGCACTCTCTTCACTTCCCACGGTGGCACGCGATATTGTACTGAGTATTAAAAAGAAACTACAAAAAAAAAGAGAAGCATAATTAAATTCACACCCGCTGTAAAAAAATTTGCTCCCACATTGCACTACTATTCTGCATCAGGATACAAGTTCGTGCGTAAAGAATTTGATTCATGTCAGCCCCATCCATCTACATTAGCCAAATGGTGTCAAAGTATTGACTGCGAGCCTGGTTTCACAGAGGAATCGTTTAGAGCTATTAAGTTCAAACTCGAACATACAGATAAAAACCTTGCTTGTCTCATTGTGGACGAAATGGCAATAAGGCAACAAAAAATATTTAATGGCAATGTAATGGATGGTCTTGTCACACATTTTGGATGCCACTGCTCGGATGAGATTGCAACGCAGGCGTATGTTCTGATGTTGGTATCTTTGAAAGATTCGTGGAAATTAACATTAGGTTATTTTCTAATAAACGGAATAACGGCGGAACAAAGAGCAACAATAATCAAAATGTGTCTTACAAAATGTGCAGCTGTGGGAATAGATGTGGTTAGCTTAACGTTTGATGGTTGCGCGTCAAATCTATCTACTGCTAATGTACTTGGGTGCAACTTGAATGATCCGGCTAATCTAAAAACTACATTTGCTCATCCAACTACTGGCCAAGCCGTTGTTATAATACTTGACCCATGCCATATGGTGAAATTGGTTCGAAATGCTTATGAATCAAAAAAAGTAATAATAGACCACACTGGGAAGAGTGTTCTCTGGCGCTACGTCCAAGAATTCAAAAAAGTCCAAGACAACTTAGGTCTTCATTTTGCCAACAAATTAACTGAGAGGCATTTGAACTTCAGAAATAACATCATGAGCGTCAAACTTGTGACACAACTGTTAAGCAATAGCGTTGCCAAAGCTATACAGTTGTGCGAAGAAGTTCTCGAAATCCCAGAAATTAAAGGTTCTGCAGCTACAATCAACTTCATAAAAGCTTGGCCGGTAAAGGTTTCGAACATCCGGCATCCTTAAAAGACAAAAACAGTCTATTTGAGTTTCTTGATTCGACAAAGGATTACTTACTTGGTTTGACGATAAAAGTACGCAGTAAGACCACTCGGACCGTTAGTGGAAGAAAAATTATCAAGCTTACCACTACCGAAAAAAAAGTTACCAAAACAAAAGGTAAAACAGGTGTATTGGGATTACTTGTATGTATACAGAGCCTCGAACATCTTTTCAATGTCCTCGTGTTGGAAAGAAAGGCACTGATATATATACTTCCTTATAAATTCAGCCAAGATCATTTGGAAATGTTTTTCGGGGTGATACGCAACCACGGGCGTTATAATAACAACCCCAACGCACATCAGTTTAAAGGAATCTATAAGAAAACATTACTGAATTTGGAACTTCGCTCTAATTTCACCGGCAATTGCATACCGTTGACTGAAATACCTATACTAAACTGCTCAGTGAAAATTAATGAAAGTACCAGAGGTTTTCGCAACGATACAAGTTGTTCCAAAATTTATCCCCAAAACGATAATGATGACAATATACATGAAAGCAACTGTGATGCATTTTCTGACATGCTAGATTCAGAATTACATTTACCCGACAGAATTGAGCAAATCATAGGCTACGTATCGGGATTCGTAACAAAAAAAATAAAAACAAAAATCGACTGCGAGCATTGTGTGCGAAAACTATTATCAGACATGAAATTGTATTTCCATCAATTAATTTGTCTAAAGGACTTTGGTGGTTTAGCATATCCGTCTGTCGGTTTGTCTAAGATCTGCTTGAAATCTGAATCTGTTCTCCGCAATATAATTAAAACAAATGATGGCAAATCACTGACAAAGAAGCAAAATCTCGAGTTCATTGTAAGCAAATGCTTTGCATATGTTTCAGATGATGATGCTTTTTGCATACACAGGATTCTCTTGATCAAAAGCATCATACATCAGTTTTTGGTTATTCGATTGCATTACATAGCAAAAAAAGACTCCTTGATCATATCAAAGCGCCAAAAACTAAACAAAATAATTATATTTAGGGGCACATGAAGAAATTCTTGATGTTTAAACGAAATATCTTATAAATTATATTATAGGTATACCTTTAATGAGTTCACCTGCTGCTGTTCCTCCGTAATAACATATTTACAAATATTTGGATTCTTTAATAATGTTTCTTTTCAGAATTTGCTGGCAAACATTGTTTAGTATTTATTGTTCAACTTGACTTACTTGAACTTGAAAATTGTGTGTAAACTGTGAAAAATAAAAATATTTTACTTATCCATTGGTCTGTCACGTAATCAAATATGATCGCGTAAAAAAGGGCCTGTCTGTCACGTCATCAAATATGACCGCGGTCTGAAGTAGGCATATTTTGATCGAAAGGAAGAATGAAACATAGGACTATCCCTTTCTAACTTGCACCAAAATATAGCCGAAAGAACAAGGATGGCATACTATCCATTGATTAGCCTCTAAAGCCAGCCATCGGCGGTTAGTGAGGCAATCAAGTGAGGCGCTTGCCAGTGGCAAAGTATCTCTTGATCGTGTGCCTGCGTCGACATGATTTTGTAAAGCTTGTGGTGTTAAAAAATTGTACGAGGAGACGTGTTATTTTTATTGAATTCCTTGGAATAATGTGAATATGTGATTAAACACTAACATTTAGAAATGATGATTTATTTTTTATTTATTTCGACCTTTGTACAATAAATTGGGAAAAATTCACTGACCCCTGATTTCAAATTAGAATTTAGAATATATTTATTGCTAAGCTAAACTGGACTAAACTATTTTATTGGTTTAGCTTATTTAATATTCTTTCCAACCACGTAACATTCAGATATAGGTCCCATAGAAAAAACAGAGATATCGTCATTTTTTATGAAACGGGCCGCAGCGCGCCATGCTCCCCGCAGACCCCGTGACATGGCAGCTAGTATGCACTCCTTGACAGTTCAATGGTTAAATGAGTACACTTTTTTCCTAATTTTTATTCGTTTTAATGGAACCAAAAAAATCTCGTCTAGCCTTTTAGTGAAATCCCAATGCATGATAGTATTTTAGCTCTGTAACCGTTTCGGAGATACCTAATAATTGAATAGAATTTACGTTTTTTTTATCTTTGGAAAATAGTGATTTACAATTTATTTGAAAACATAATATTTTCAGCTTAGCGAAGTCGTTCTGTAGAACTATTTTACACAAGTATAATTTTGTTGGTTCATTATCGCATGAAGCCAACCAACGATGACGCGACGATGACAGTGACTGAAGCACTGCGTATCTGTCACTGTATTTCAGCCTGTCACGGCTGGCCTAGTGTTGCATGAAGACCAATCAGGAGCCATTTACGATTTGTGATAATTTCATTGGTTAAATTTTACTTGTTAGTCAAGTGAAGGTCCGTGCTCTTTTTTGTACCATTTTAGTCTGACAATATGTTCGAAGGGCGTCTTTTATGGTATAATCGTTCACTGTGTAGTTATCATGCATAAATATAATTTCAATGTAATTGTCGGGAGATAGTAAAAAATAAAAAATACTGTTCGATTCCAAATCGATATTCGATCGATGGTTTCTGAACGGCCATTTTGAATTTGACGTTAGCTGCCAACCTGGCAGTTTTGACAACTGACAGACGAAAGCTCTCGCAATGTAAACGCGTTTTGGTTAGGGTATTGAAATTAAATCGCAAGCCATCTGGAATGTATTCGGGTTTCCCTCAGGATTGTCTATATAGCTGAGTGTGTTGTGGTTCCCCGAACCAGATAAAGTTCGCATTTACGTGGCCGATTGGTTTTTACCACGTAACATAACCTGTGTTGGAACACTGTGCTCATTGAAGCTGGCCCGCCAGTCATAGGAGGTTGGCTGAAGAACCTGTCTACCAAGAAGAGCCTAGGGTGCACCCGGGACTTGCAGAGAGACAGGAGGTTGACGGGACCGAAGCACAGACCAGGTTAGATCGACCCCAATTACTTCAGCTCGGTGAATCGTCGACGTTCACGCTTCTTGGCAACTGATCGTTACGCTACCTCGTAGCTGATGGGCCCCTACGAGGTCATTAGGTGCTGAGAAGCCTGAACACTTTGGTAGCTAGAGCGTGGCTTCCTGAGATTTGCAGCCGTCAAGGGCTCCAGGAAGGCACGATTTGGGACTATCAATCTGTAGGTATAGGCGGTTATTAGGTAACTTGGTTGTGTTCCTATATCCACATAGATTGGTAGTATTGTAAGCTATAGGTCTATTGCTGGTAGTAGATAGACAGATATTGAATTGAATTACCAGTTAGTCAATCTATTAGTGGTCTAGTAGTGCTATTGAATGAATGTTTGGTTAACATAGGTAGTTACATCTATTGATAGCAGGCTATTACATTGTTTTCAGTTTATAGCAATTTATAACTTGAACTAATATTGACTATCTGTGTGTGTTATAATGATAAAGGGAAACTAAATTGTATTTACAGAATTTATATAGATATAAAACTCGGTTCCTATTGTTTAAGGAAAACAACATTGTTTAAGTTGTGGTTTAGGGTTCCCTCGTTTGGGTTGTAGACTGGAGGGTCCAATAAAATTGAGTTACTGCAAATTGTGAGTAAGTATCGTTCCGATCATGTCGTTATCTGAAATCCAGAAGGGTGTTTCTAAGGAACTCAGATGGTTTTCCTCCGCACACGGTCTGATAGACCGTTTAGATAGGCATGATGTGGTATTGGAGCGGTCTATGGACGTTAAGGAACGTTACAATAGGGTGCTCGAATTGTCCGCGCAGGCGGAATCAGTTGATGGTTGCGCACCTGACAGGCTGTCACGGTTGCTAGGGATGTCGACCAATGTATGGAGATGGCAGCTGCTATCACGCAGAAGGCTGCGGACATACGTAGACAGCGCGAGTCCAGCCATGGTGGTGACATTGAAGCACCTCTGCCGCTTCAGGGTTCGGGGTCCAGGTTACCTGCCATAACTATGCCTACTTTTGACGGAGTGTCCGGTGAATGGATGAGCTTCATCAATGTGTTCGACAGTTTGGTGCACATGCGATCGGACATTACCAAGTCTGTCAAGATGGCTCAGCTGGTGGCAGCATTGAGGGGTGAGCCAAGGGAGCTGGTCGCTCATTTGAGAGTTACGGAGGGTAACTATGAAACGGCCAGGCAATTGTTGGTCAGACGTTACCATAACAAACGGAGGTTGGCCGATGCCCAACTGAACCGTTTGTTTAGTATCCCGGTTGTGAACAAGGTCGGGGCCATACAGACGGAGGTTTTGAACCCATTGTTGTCCGTCACCAAGGCTCTAGAGAATCTTGGACTTCCGGTTGGTGAATGGTCGTACCTACTGTTGTACATTGTACTTTCCCGCCTACCCGCTGACGTGCAGACTCGTTTCGAACAGTCTCACGGGAGGTCGGCCGAGGACCTGCCCGCCTTCTCCGACTTGGTCGGATTCTTGGAAGAGGAGGCTCGACGGGCAGAGAATTTGGGGTTGACGGTCACCCATCCCTCGGAGCCACAGAGAGCTGCCGGGAGCGCTGTGAGTAGGGGCCCTCCGACGAGGAAGGACCGCACCAACCGGCAGTCGTATGGGACTGTGAGTGAATTGACCCCACATGGTGAGACCTGCCCATGTTTTAGGCAGATTGGCCATGCTGTGGCCAATTGCAATAAGTTTGGGGAACTTAGGGTTCAGGGACGGCGCCGGTGTTTCCTGTGCCTCGGGCCACACATGGCTAGGGACTGCACGCGCACAAAAATGTGCGGATATTGTGGTGGGGCCCACAACAATCTGATGTGCATGAACCGGTCCGGCCAACAGCCTCCACAGGGCCGTATCCAGGGTGACACGGCATGGGGCCCTGAGAATTCGTTTGCGCCTCGGAGCGCAACTCAGGGGCCAACGTCCCCACGTCCACAGGGCCGTACCCAGGGTGACACGGCATGGGGACCTGAGAATTCGTTTGCGACTCGGAGCGCAACTCAGGGGCCAACGTCCCCACGTACACAGGGCAGTACCAGGGTGCAGGGCCGCACTCAGGACCATTACATGGGGGGCCCTGAGTTTTCAGTTGCGACTCAGCATCCGACCCAGCGGGACATTGGGTGTGTTGAGCAGGCCGTAACGGGCGGGTGGCATGGGACACCTTCGAGCTATGCGGGTGCGGTTCGGACGCCGCCTCAGTTGTCGCCCCGCTCGTCGCCTCGTCCTCGTCGGTCACATGTGATGTCCCCCCCGCTCATGGAGCGGCCACGGTTGAATTCACGCCCACCCCCCTTTACGGGGAATCGTAGGTTGGGAATGGAACCGGCGCGTGGGCCATTTGTACAATGGGACCCTCTGGCGTATAGCTGCATACCTGATCGGTTACAGGCACAGTGGGGCCCCGGGGGTCCTCGCTAGGAATTTGCGGCCCAACCATTGGTTGCCCCCCAACCGGAGACGGTGGTGTTACCGATCGCCTCTGTGCTTGTTTGGGATTTGGCGGGCAACCCAACATACGTTCGCGCCCTATTAGATTCTGGAGCTCAGGGCTGCATTGTATCGAATGATTTAGCAAAATGGTTGGGCCTCAAGGTAAATAGGTATAATAAATCAATACGGGGCGTGGGGAATGTTACGGTTACGAATGTAGTTGGTCAATCGGTGATCACGTTCTCTCCACGTTATGACATTTTGTCAAAACATCCGTGCAAGCTTTAGTAATGACGCATGTCATGGGCAGACACCCCTTGGTGAAGTTGAATCCAGCCGTTCGATTCCTGACATCAGGACTCAAGTTGGCGGATCCCGATTTTGACACTCCAGCCCCGGTCGACCTGCTACTGGGAGCAGACGTTCTGGGTAGGTTTCTGTTGTCGGATCGGCGAGTTCTTCAGCCGGACGGGTTGATTGCTGTGGATACTAAGTTTGGTCACGTGATCATGGGTCCGGCATTGCCAATGGTTAGGCCTGCCGAGTCAGATGGCATACTTATTGGCTCAGCGTTGTCAGACGCTATCCAACGTTTCTGGGAGATAGAGGAACCTCCCACCGCTCGTCGAGTCGACGCAGACGAAGAAGAGTGCGAGTTGTTTTACCAGAATAGTACTGGTCGCCTTCGTTCTGGTCGTTTTGTAACTCGACTGCCTTTCAGGGCCGATCGACCGCCACTAGGAGAATCTAGGAAGATGGCTGAGACGAGATTGATGTCGATGGAGCGTAGGATGACAAGGGACGCCGTATTTAAACAAAAATATGTTGATTTCATGAGGGAGTATGAGTCGTTAGGACACATGTCGGTATCGGGTGTGGACTGGAGATCTGAGGATCATTGTTTCCTTCCACACCATGCCGTCCTACGAACCCCTACCGGCAAGATTCTAGTTGTTTTTGATGGGTCAGCACCTACCTCGAACGGGATGTCCCTGAATCAGTGTCTACATTCGGGACCCAAGTTGAGTCGTGATATTTCGGATATTCTCACGAGCTTTCGGAGGCACCAGATTGTATTTGTCGCAGACATTCGGATGATGTTTAGGCAAACGGTAATTCATCCGGCTGACAGAAGGTATCAGTTGATACTTTGGCGTGAGTCCACGGCCGAGCCAGTCAAGGTCTATGAGTTAAACACGAACACGTATGGGTTACGGTCTAGCCCGTATTTGGCGATGCGTACCCTGCGGTAGTTGGCGTCGCGTGACCGTGTGAGCTATCCTAGAGCCGCCGCTATCCTGGAGCAAGATTTGTACGTCGATGACGTCTGCACAGGGGCAGCCAGTGTAGAGGAAACTCTGGACCGACGTGACGAGCTCATTCAATTGCTGGAACGAGGCGGCTATGAACTACGTAAGTGGATGTCCAACTCCCCTGAGTTGATGGCTGGTCTCCCAGATGAGTTTCAACAAGACCCGCACGTTTTTGAGAATCCTGACAACCCTAACATGTTGTCAGTGCTTGGAATTCAGTACCGGCCCGTCCATGATGAGTTTACCTATCGGGTGGTTTTAGAAACACCGAAGGCCTGGACGAAGCGGTCAGTACTGTCAACGATTGCGAGAACGTTCGACCCGAATGGATGGATTTCTCCAGTCACCTTTGCTCTCAATTGTTTTATGCAAAGGCTATGGGCGGCTCAGTTGACCTGGGACACCCACCTCTCAGGTGATTTGTTGACTGATTGGACGCGAATGTTCACCTCGCTATCGGACATAAATAATGTATCGCTGCCGAGGAAATTGATCCCTGCTGGGGATTACAGGGCAACCCTTCACGGGTTTTGTGATGCCTCTGAACGAGGGTTTGCGGCAGCGGTTTATTTGCGAACCGTCACCTCCACCGGGGAGGTCGACGTGCGTTTGGTTTTGGCAAAAAGCAAGGTAGCGCCTATTCGGACAAGGATGACGATTCCAAAACTGGAACTGTCCGGGGCTGCTCTTTTGACCAAACTTTTGAATCACACTCTAACAGTGTTGCGTGGGTCAGTGGTTTTAGAGGATACAGTGTACGCTTGGACGGACAGCCAGATTGTTTTGTGCTGGCTGAAGGCTTCGGTCCATAACTAAGAGGTTTTTGTTGCGAACCGTATCTCCCAGATCGTGTCGTCTGAGGTCCCACTGACCTGGAGACATGTACCAGGAGAATTTAACTCGTCTGATTGTGCATCCAGGGGATGTCGGGCTCCTGAACTCGTTAGACACCATTTGTGGTGGGGACCACCCTGGCTTGCCAAGAGAGAATCAGACTGGCCGCACAGCCATGTAGTAGTATCTTCGGATCATGGCCCCAGAGCGGCCGTGCATGTTACCCAGAAGGCTGAGGACCCTGACGCCAGGTTTCTGCTGGACCGGTATAGCTCACTTGACAAGTTGATAAACGTGTCCACTTGGATTAGGAGATTCGCTCGAAATTGTCGTATTCCTCGCGATCAGCGAACGTTGAACCCTATTCTGACTCCGGCAGAGCGAAACGAGTCGCTGTTGATTTTGGTCCGGTTGGTACAGTCCTCGAAGTTTGGGGCAGAATTGGAGATTATACGAAGTGGACGTTCGAAATTGAAGGAAGCCGTCGCGCGTCTCAACCCCTTTGTTGATTCGACCGGGTTACTTCGGGTAGGAGGGAGATTGCGCAATGCGAATCTGTCGTATTCGGCTCGTCACCCACTTCTGCTCCCCAAGGGGGGATAGTTAGTTGAATTGCTGGTGACTGATCGTCATATTAAAAACGCGCATGCCGGCTGTAACGCGTTGTTGGCCACGCTCCAGCGGGAGTTTTGGATCTTATCTGCCCGCCGTGTCATACGGAACATCGTGTTTCGGTGCATGCCTTGTTATCGACTTAAGGCTGCCACGATGCAACCTCTCATGGGGGACTTGCCCCCTGATCGTGTGAATGAGGTCAGACCGTTTTCAGGTGTTGGTACGGATTTTGCAGTACCGTTTATGGTGAAGAGTTCACGATTGCGTACCGCTAGGCAATACAAGGCGTACCTATGTGTGTTTGTTTGTTTATCCACCAAGGCGGTACATCTCGAGCTCGTTGCTGATCTCTCGACAGAGGCTTTCATTGCTTGTTTGGATAGGTTTGTTTCTCGAAGGGGACTTCCAATTTTGATCCGCTCTGATAACGGCACTAACTACATCGGTGCGGAACGATACTTACGAGAGATAGTCAACTTTTTGAATGTAAATAAAGTGGATATTGGAACGGCCCTCTCCCGTCGGGGTATACAGTGGACCTTCAGCCCACCGATTTGCCCCCACTGGGGTGGGATTTTTGAGGCCGTAGTTAAGTCAGCTAAGACGCACTTGGGGCGTATAGTAGGTCAGACCGCGCTGACTTTTGAGGAGCTCGCGACATTGTTTTGTAAGATCGAGGCCGTTCTCAATTCGCGACCGTTGTGTCCGCTCAGCTCGGATCCAAATGACCTGGAGGCTCTGACCCCAGGCCATTTCTTGATAGGACAGCCACTTAACGCGTTGCCCGAGCACCCCTTCGAGGGAGTGAAATTGTATCGGTTGTCAAGGTATCAGATGTTGCAGCAGTTTACTTAGAATTTCTGGAAGCGTTGGTCGCTCGAGTATCTGCATATCTTACAACAGCGCCTTAAGTGGACTGACAAAACCAGCCCCCCTAGTGTTGGTGACCTCGTTCTGGTTAAGGATGCTAACCTTCCGCCACTACGTTGGCGCAGGGGGCGCATTGTTAACTTGTTCCCTGGCAAGGACGGGACCCCCCGGTCTGCAGAGGTTCTAGTAGGAGGCTCGGTTCTAAAACGAGCGGTAGCAACGTTGTCTCGGCTGCCCGTAGATTAGGGGACAGGTGGGTGCCTGTCCGGGCGGGTGATTGTTCGATTCCAAATCGATATTCGATCGATGGTTTCTGAACGGCCATTTTGAATTTGACGTTAGCTGCCAACCTGGCAGTTTTGACAACTGACAGACGAAAGCTCTCGCAATGTAAACGCGTTTTGGTTAGGGTATTGAAATTAAATCGCAAGCCATCTGGAATGTATTCGGGTTTCCCTCAGGATTGTCTATATAGCTGAGTGTGTTGTGGTTCCCCGAACCAGATAAAGTTCGCATTTACGTGGCCGATTGGTTTTTACCACGTAACATAACCTGTGTTGGAACACTGTGCTCATTGAAGCTGGCCCGCCAGTCATAGGAGGTTGGCTGAAGAACCTGTCTACCAAGAAGAGCCTAGGGTGCACCCGGGCCTTGCAGAGAGACAGGAGGTTGACGGGACCGAAGCACAGACCAGGTTAGATCGACCCTAATTACTTCAGCTCGGTGAATCGCCGACGTTCACGCTTCTTGGCAACTGATCGTTACGCTACCTTGTAGCTGATGGGCCCCTACGAGGTAATTAGGTGCCGAGAAGCCTGAACAAATACCTTTTTTTTATTCATTTTCATATACAAATTCATCAAAAATATTACCAAGAATCTGTGCAGTAGCGTAGACATCGTTATACCGTGCCCAACTTAAATATCAAGTCACTGCCATTCATTACATGGGCACAACAGCCTACTGTTCGGTTTCCCACCAGGCACTTGCAATAGTAGCCCTCCATGGCATTTAAGCTGTTTTCGTATTGTTCGCCACTGCTTATTAGCTAGTATGTGTATTATGTTCTACTGCCGATATGCCTGGACCTAATTCTGCCCCGAATCAAATATGAATTGTTTGGTCTCATGGCAAGGGGAAGATCATCTTCGATTTGGTCATTTATTTCAATTAAATACGTTCCATTTTGCCAAACATGCTCCCTATAATAGGACCTAGATTGTTTCAGCTGATAGTTGCCCAGTGCCTGCATTTTAAGTCTTCCAGAGTCAGACGGGGGAACCGTTCTAAATAGCGATTGTTTCCATCATTGGTTTGGATAGCTGCTCGTCTCCTGTTCATGTTTTCAGTTGTTATGAAGTTGCCCAAATGATTGAGTAAATGAAGCCTGATCAAGGCAATGTGTAAATATTCTTGAGCGTCAGGGATGTCCACAATGACAGGGTGGAATTTATTAATTAGCGCGCAGCCAACTCTGAGGTCTTCCATAAGATGATTGCCAGCTCTGTTGAAATATTCCTGCCTGAAAAGCTTAAAATCTATTTTCATTCTCCCATTGAAAACTTCAACCACCCATCTGCACATTGTAATACATCTTGTTTTATTTGCTTGTTCGGTTGTAAGCTGATGTTCTTCATCTAAAAACGATTCTGGCATATGGGCATGGTATCCATATTCCTACAGTTCAGGAACCACATCTCTAAATCCTCTATGAAGGATGAATACATCGCCTTGGCGACGTATTCATCATGGATCATTCATTTCATGGATCATTCTGGATTTATAAACTCATGTGACATTATCGTAGCATCATTCACAGTCGCACTGAATGGACCTTCACAATCAAGAATATATCCATCACAGCACATAATCATGAAGGGTGTTACCAATTTTAGGTGTTTGTGCAAACTGTAGGTTTCTTTCTGGAACAGATAATTGCTGCTGTTTTGCACATAAACATATGTTGAGTCACAAATAACAATAGCTGGCTTCTCATCATCAGGAGCTTGCAAGTTTCCATAAAATCCTTCTGAAATTAAAGTGTTGCGTGCTGCAATCTCTTGTACTGGCATATGTAATAATCCCAAATACATTGGAACTAACTGTTGTGCTAAACAATTTCTAGCCTTTCCCATGTATCGCTCTAATGCGCTCCTCGGCATTTCAAATAACGTGGATAGCCTTTCGTTACTGTCGCTTATTCTCATCTTGGCCAGAAACATGCTGAGGGCTACATTAGCATTTGATGCCTCTTGGTGCAATAAGGTCATGAAACTGCACTGCATTTAAACCCAACCAATAATGAAATAGGTGTGGCGGCATTAAGTCAGTCTGGTTTACTATCTGCCTATAGTTGATCAACTACCGCGTTAGTTTATCAACTATCGGTGTTGACTATCTTCCGGTGACATATATACCTCGCGCCATGAATTAAGAGCTCTGGGCGACGTTGGCGGGAATTACTGCGCATATGTACAGTTATTGAAAAGTGACTAGGTACTGGGCATTCAAGGCCACCGCTCATAACTAGTGGCACGAGTTATATTAAAGAAATAGTAAGCAAAGAGTTTCCTTGATCCTGTGTATTTATTAGCCACTGCTGAAAAAAAATACTGTCACTTTGGCATTTGACATAGGCCGCGGCCACACAATGCACGAACAGGAGACGTGGCGAGCGAGCGCGGCTGACATGAGATGACGTACACGAATTAAAAAATACAGAGAAAGGAATGATAAATGAATGACTCCTTAAGACAGCTTTTTAAAGAAATTGACATACTAACTGTAGCTAGTCAATCTATTTTCGAAAATATAATGTAAGTACGCAAGAACCTTACAAAATTTCCCAAACTTAGCGATAGCTGTAATGTTAACCTAAGAAATAATCACAGACTACTTGCGCCCCTGTTTAGACTCGCAAAGGTTAGCAATTCTTTCAAGGGTCAATGCATTCTCTACTACAACAAGATACCTCTGGAGATCTTGAAATTGCCATTTGAGTAATTTAAAATCCATGTTAAAGCGACTTTGTCGAAAAAGGGATATTACAATGTTCAAGATTACTTAAATGATGGGTCTGTATGGGTTTAATCTGGCTCAACACAGACCTTGCTGTTAATAATTTTGTAATTATTTATTCCTGCTTATTAATTATGATACTGACTAAATATTATATTTTGTATTAGTTAAGCATAAGCAATTTTTAAAAAGAGATCTAAAAATCAATCTGTGGGAGTTTCTACGCCCTTCTTCTCCCACAGTGGTCCAATGTAGAGAAGTGGCAAAAAATGACTATTGCTATGTATATGTAAATATCTACAGTAATAAAGACTTTTGGAATATTTGGAATATATTGGAATATTTACATGTGCACCATGTTGAATCTGTTCATGTGGAGTCGTTGGATATATCCTACTTATCCTGCGATATCTATCGAAGTCCAGGTTAACAACAGCGAAAATCAATTTATTGCTTAAACAAGTCAAGTCGGGTAATTTGTTTTTGCAATGATAGTTTATTGCACAGGTTCTGCTCCTGGAGTATGAAAGTAGCCGCGCCAATAACCCCAGAAACCTAGATTTCGATTTTGCCTCAGTGCTTACTGAAATACCTACCTGTAAAATAATGCTTAACAGACGAAATAAATATATAAATAATTAGGAAACAGACCTATTTGTTTTAGTAATTCGCTTCCGTTCACCACAGTTGCAATGTGGAGCCACGTCGATTTTAAATGTCACAAAACAGTGATGTTCATACGTAAAACCAATTGATACCATATGAGTTTCTAATAGTAGTTTATGTGACTGATACATAATGGAGGGCATTAAAACTCGAGAGAGGCTCGTTTCATAATAATAGCACTCGAGAGTTTTAATGCCTAATTATCTACAGTTACATACACTAGTTTATCTACACACATATCATAAGCTCTCTTTGATGTGTTCAGGAACCGCATGTTTGACCGGCATTGTGGCTCTGTAGTTGTTTAGCTTGTTCTGTAGTACCAACTTCACGCAGACGGGCGTCGGCGTTCGAAATTTGAATGTCAGTACCAACTTCACAGACAAACTAGGGGCGGCAAGCAGGCGGGCGTCGGCGTTCCAAATTTGAATGTCATAATATGTAGAAAAATTACCATATGACCATAATGTGTAATTTTTCAGATAAGAAATGAGTTTTTACCAAGTAGTTTAACATAATGTTGATAGTAACGTGCGGTTTTTGTACGCAGTAAAGAGGGTTTATGATATGTGTGTAGATAAAATAAATAATGTGTACTACGTCGTTGTTTTTATAAGTGATTTTCTTGGATAAGTTGTAAAATATTATAATCTTTTTAATATATATGGTTTTTAATGATACGAGTTTTTTAATTGCGGTAAAAAATATACTACCGAGTCAATTTATATATTTTACAATGGTGTCCCTTTTCGGCACACGCCCATAAAAACAGACGCTTGATACAACGCAGCATTCGATCTAAATAAACCACTTCTTATTTCTAGATTTCTTATCCGGAGAAGTGAAGATTTCTTAACAATATATAAAATCATCTTAGATTAAAACAAGAATTATTGATTTCATGAACTTGTGACACAACTTAGATTTTCGCGATACCATGAATGGGCATTGTCCCTTATCTTATTAGAAAACCTTAATTTCTAGTATTCATTGCTTGTACAAGAAAACTCCAAACACCAATTTAATCGCAAAATGGACCGTCGTTATTATCACTGACCCTTCATCTTTACAGCGGAATTTGGACCCTACTCTGCAGAGTCGTTGTAATATCCGAATCTATGTCTACACATTGGTACATTTTACAGTTTTCCGGAGATGAAATTTTCTGTTCTTAAAGAACGTGCATGAAAATTGACGTTAGTATTGAACTCGAGGAAATTGCTAACATCCAATTTATGTTAAGATATTGAGGAACGAGATTTTAACTTTTTACAGAAGTCATGGTACCAAGAACTACATTAGAATTGAATGAATTAAGAGAGTAATGCTGGGATTTAGGGTCGTATATTCGATCTCTCAAAAGAAGTCAACACATATTATTCGTTAGATTAAAGCTTTGTTCTAGTTACGACTGACAAATGGTGCTTACTGTCAGTCGCAGTAATAACAAAGACTAAAAAAACCTGAAAAACCGTGTCCTTATAATGAAAGGAACACTGATATGTGTGCGCGTTATCTGAAAAGACATTAACCTAATGAGAATCGTGGATCCCACCATAGATTAAATTAGTAAGGTCTTTGAAGACAGCTAATCTAATAAAAGTCTGTGCAAAATACTTGCGTCTTCATTAAATGTCGCGGTGAAGAAACGTTGGTCTTTGATGAGAAATATAGACCAGAAAGGTGGTATTGAGTTACAGTTACATATATTATAGCGCAGACAAACAAATTCTAAAGACGTTGCTTGCAGGTTTTGTACTCGACATATGAAAAGGACAAAACAATGTATAAGTTAAACCGTGAATTATTACCGTAACCGTGAATATTAGTAAGGCCGTTCGTTTATAAACCAACGCGTTATTTTGTAAACTATTGACAACTTGTAAACCAGACCGTCAGAGTTAAGAATTTACGTTTCTTTTGTTCTTACATGTCAACCTAACACGAAGACTAATCGGGGGCGTCGCTGCGCTCGCCCCCTCTTGTCTTCACTAAATCTACCGCAGTGTTTGCCCTGGTATTCCCTCTGTAATTCAAGATTCCACCAGACCACAATTTAACGGTTTTATCATAAACGCTTCATATCGTAAGCAGTACGGTACAGTTTACAATTTATCAATAGTTTATAAAGTAACGAGAAAAAAATCGTAGGATTATAAACTAACGGTTTTAAGTCCACTCAATAGGCCCATAGACAGCTGGAATCCTTACTCACCGCCTTAAATGTCTCTAATGTCGGCGTTACGCTGCGCAATAATCTTAAACACAGTAACTTGCTGCTCCCTTACTGCTGCCGGCTTCACCGAAGGCTTCCGCGACGAATTCTGGGTGTACCCAGACTGATGAGAATGACGACGCCGTCTGCAGCACCTTCGCCAGCAAGGACACTCAATACCGTCACTTTCGGTAATCTATCTAAGGCCGATATTAGACTATCATATATTCATCATAGAAATATGATTTCATATCTGTCAAATTCTAGGATATTTTTTTATATGATGCTGTTCTTTATTTGCATATTACACCTAAGGTCATATAAACGTCATAGGTAATCAAGATGGATACCAATTTAACCGCGTTTTCAGTTGCTATGACCGCCATTTTAGTAATTGCCTTATGGTTGAGAAAATATGCAAAAAAAAAGGAACAAACGACGTATTTGGGTTAGATCATGGATTGCAAGGCGATCAGGGAGAGGAGTCAATAACATATTACTAGAAGAACTTAGACTGGAAGATATAAAGTCCTACAAAATGTACCTCCGAATGTACGAAGTTGTATTTAGCTATATATTGTCAAAGGTAGCACCATTAATTTCAAAACAAGAAACTCATTTTAGATGCCCAATCAGTGCAAAAGATCGTTTACTAGAAACTCTGAGATATTTAGCTACCGGAGAAACTTATTCCAGCTTACAGTGTCTAACCGGAATTCCCCAATGTACATTGTAATGGTACACGAGAGTCAGTACATTTGATGCTTCATTTTGCGTGACAGAGGGCTAGCCCAACGCCACGCTGTTTTGAATACGAGAATCGGTTCATATAACGTTTGGGGTTTTTGCGTAGCTCAGGGCAAGTTGGCAAAAAACAATGAGCCGACGCGTGGGATGGTTCGAGGAAGGTTACAGGTCAGGTTTTTTTTGTCGCATTCCTGCGAGATGTGTAGGGATCCGAGCCGATTTGGCTGCGCGTTGAATAAATTGTGAATAACTAAATAATAAAAGGTTATTATGGAACGATACGGAGAAAGCTATTATGTTGATTGCAAATATACAATTGCGATTGAGGTATGAGATGGAGAGTCTGACACGACTAGTATGAATAGCATTCTAGTGGTCTTTGCTTCGCGCGCCTAGCGGTCGGGGAAGGCTTAATTAATCGCAACAAGCTTTTATTGGTCAGCGATCAACAGATTCTGTGTATCGGCAGTACCAAATGATTTGAGTGATCACCTACGGTTGATCATAGTGAATATGCGTACACACAATTTGTAGAACGGCGGATCTGCATGGCATGGTTGAAATTAGACCCTGTGTAGTAAGTGATAAGAAGCTTCGCTTGGGCAGAGCGTGTTCGCAAAGGACGCATATTTTTTCTTTCAGACGTGTGGGATGTATAAATACGATGGCGGGAGAAGGGAGAGCATTCAGTCTCAGCGTCTAGCTACTGTGACAGTCGTCTTTCACGAGTTCTAAACAGTTTTGTCTGCCGTGTTACGCGTCAGAACTATACGAAATTGTGATTGCGAAGTTTCAGTGGTTTTTCGTGAGTGTCTGAAGCGCCGAGATATACCTCGGTTCCTATCCTTTATATCAACCTACCCCAAATTCCAAAACTATCCTTGGGTCGTTAGATAAGAGCTTGTAGGTTAACCGATCTGAGTCTGAGTCTGGGCTTGGAGCGACCCTAAATTCCTTTTTCCTTCACCATAGGGTTCCTGGATTGGCTCTTAGGATATTCGCGGGCTAATCCTCTCCTCATTCCTTTCGAGTAGCGAGTTTTGAAATTCCCACACACACAGTCATTAAACATACAAGCACATTCAAATCAAACTCAACCATTTTCGAGTGGTGTCGATAATGGACGTGGTATAACACTAGGTTTTTAGACTAGGCTAGACAGGAGTTTAGTTGCGGCTAAACCTAGGTTGGCAGGGCATAGGGAGACTGTTTGATCGATGAGGTTCCGCGGATGGAAATAACAAATTCAGAACAAAGTTAAACCGGTGTCAACACAGATAACATATCCTGTTGATATTTTGACATTTGAGTGTTGTCGGGGACGCGCGAAGAGATCAATTTACAGTCTAAAGTTCATTGTTTAGGTCCAAGTAGGTGGTTTGCATTGCCTTGGGTCAGGTTGGATTCAAGTTGCATCTTTAAATTAAATGTAAATTTCGCTGGAGGTCTAATGTGTAGGCTGAGTCGGTATATATGATTTGGCTCAGTCGAGGAAGTGCTGCGGCTAGTGGAATTCATAGTTCGGTATTTATCGAACTATGCACTTCGCTATGGTGTGGGTTAGATCTCCTAAAGCAATAATGCCTACGTTTCGATAACATCCAGCTCAAATTGCGCAGAGTTGAAGGTTTCAAAACGTTACGGACCTTTTGAGGTAACCGCTAGTTCAGAACCCATTTCGGAAAATCAAATCGCAATTGTGTACCGGTTTACACCGGTCTTTTCGGATCGTTATTGCCGTGAACCAAATATATAATTGGAACCACCACAAGCCGCTACTAGCGAGCACATGAAATATCATTGAGTACTCACGTCGTAAAACTACGACGGATATCTATACGATATCACAAACAAATATTATAAACTGTGGTCGACCACTAAAAGAAGTTCCAAGCGCCCATATATACAAAAACCAAATGGTACCATCACCCATAAAATATAACAACGATCGTTCTGGCGCAATACACCGCTGACTGATGCGAATTACCGGCTCGCGGATATATATGCTTTCTCTGTCTAACTTGAAACTGTAACTTCCTGAACCGAACTTAGTTCGACTATTGTACGCCTAACGAACTTCTCAACGAACGAGAAATTCGGACTTATCATTCTTAGCTTACAAATCTTACAGCTGAATCGGGACATCTCATTTTGGGGTAGATAGAATAGACGATCATAGCTACTGATAGCGGTGGCTCGACCTTAGCCTTTGTGCCGTTACAACATTATCAATAATTATACCACAAGCGTGCAGAGCAATATATAAGGCTTTAAAGCATATACATCTGAAAGTAAGTTCCTTGATATTTTTCTATTATATTATTTTTTTGCGTTTACCTCGCCGTGGCCTAACTTCCAAAACATTTTTCATGTTATGTTCTATTTTGTTTCTGTGCCTTCACTGTCCGCTGCCCAGTTGTTAATTTATTTTATCCTGTGTGTTGTTTATAACTAAAAGAAGTAGGTTTTCTGCTTACTTCAGCAATCGTTGTCTGGCAATGGGTCTAGGTCATCCCGTTAAGTTATGTACTTGTTTTTTTTTTTTGTTTTATTAACATTTACATTATTGTAGTATATATTTTTATACATATTTCTATATTATTTACCTATATATAGTATGGATATCCATAATGATAGCTTCTTGTCGTGTGCTTCTAGCGATGAATTTATTAGTGCGGTAAGCGATATTTCCACTATGGCAGAACCGCTTTCCGTCAAACTTAAGACTGTCTTTGGTGGGTCAGGGAAAAATCTGAACATAGTGCACATCAATGCTCAAAGTATTCACACTAGCTACCCCGATCTCATCGAGGCTTTTTCTGAGCAACGTGTGGACGGCATCCTTGTCTCTGAGTCGTTCCTTAAGCGTTCACTCCCTTCATCCATGTACTCTCTTCCAGACTTCAGGCTATATATGAACGACATAACCGGAAAGGCAGACGGAGGTGTCGCTGTTTACCTGCGTGCGGAAATTGCTTGTAAGGTGATTAATGTATCCCCTAGCCAGTACTCCGAGTCTGCTGAATACCTCTTCCTTGAAATTGTTCTTCATCACAATAAGGTGCTGCTTGGTGTCCTCTATAGCCCCTCTCTTCGTGTTGACTACTTCGACACCTTTGAATCCCTTCTTAATGATTTGACCCCAATTTACGACGACACTCTCATTCTTGGGGATTTCAACACCTGTCTCCTCAAAAAGAATTCCCGTTCTACCAAACTCAGGTCCATAGTTGATTCATTCAATCTCCACATCTTGCCACTTGAGGCCACTCATTTCCAGCCGCATTGTTCTCCCTCTCTTCTAGACATCATAATCGTCTCCAACTTGGATAAGGTTGCCTCTCACGGTCAAGTTAACTCTCCTTTCTCCTTCCACGATCTCATCTACCTCTCCTATAAGATTAGGTGTCCGAAGAGCAGAACGAAATTCATAGATATTCGAAGCTTCAAAGGCATAGATGTGGAGTCCCTTAGGTCTGATGTCTCACTGGTCGATTGGTCCCCTGTCATCTTGAGCGAGAACGTTGACGACAAAATCCACAACTTTAATGCAATTGTCTTGGGACTTTACGACAAACATGCTCCCATTAAGAAAGTCAGGGTAAAACACCTGCCGGCGCCCTGGCTTAACGATGCTATCAAGCGCCAAATGGCCAAGAAAAATCGCGCTAAGTGTAACTACAAAAAGGATCCGACAGATGACAACTTTCTTTCCTACAAATGCCTTCGCAATCGATGCAATCGTCTCTGTCGATGCGCCAAGCGCCGCCACATCTTCGAGTGTATCGAAAGGTACACCCCAGCTCAGGTGTGGAAATTCCTCAGGACACTTGGTATTGGCAAATCCCAGAACATGCATTCGGGTGATGTTGATCTGAACGCTCTCAATCAATTCCTCTCTGCTCCACCAGTTGTAATGGACCCTTCTATCAAGGAAGCCACTCTTCAGAGTCTGCGCTCTAGGTCATTACCCAACACCA
This sequence comes from Argyresthia goedartella, assembly GCA_949825045.1. Classification (NCBI taxonomy): domain Eukaryota; kingdom Metazoa; phylum Arthropoda; class Insecta; order Lepidoptera; family Argyresthiidae; genus Argyresthia; species Argyresthia goedartella. The sequence continues at coordinate 6,137,226 of OX463814.1, forward strand.
CTCCTTTCAACCTGAGCAATGTTGGAAGCAACACGGTTAAGAAAGCATTTCTAGCAATTAGCTCCAAAGCTGTAGGAGATGATAATATCTGCCAACGAATGATTCTAACTATCCTTGATGATCTGCTTCCGGCCATAACACATATTTTAAATTTCTCCATTTCCAATTGTTCTTTCCCTACTGCTTGGAAACAAGCATTAGTTATCCCTCTCCCCAAAACATCCAATCCCACCTCCTTTAAAGAGTATCGCCCCATTTCTATCCTGCCGATCCTTTCTAAAGTCCTCGAATCCATTGTCCATATTCAGCTCTCCCATTATCTATCCTCTAAAAATCCACTTAATCCTTTTCAGTCTGGCTTTATAACGGGTCATAGTACTGTTACGGCTTTATTAAAAGTGACCGATGATATTCAGGTCGCCATGGATCAAAGGCAGCTCTCGGCGCTGGCTCTGCTGGACTTCAGCATTGCTTTTAACTGTGTTAACTTCGACATTCTCGTTGAACTTCTCAAATCTCTTAACGTCTCCTCCCTCTCTGCCAGCTGGTTTGACTCCCACCTAAGGAACCGAAAACAGCGTATCAAGTCGGAGGATGCTTGTACGGAGTGGTGTGACCTCTCTTCCGGTGTCCCCCAAGGTGGCATTCTCTCTCCTCTTCTATTCTCAATATTTATCAATTCCATATCCGATGTCCTCTCTTCTTCCTATCATCTCTACGCGGATGACCTTCAGATCTATCGTCACTTCTCTCCTGATGATGTCAATTCCGCTGTGGAAGCGTTAAACGCTGACTTGGCTGGTATTAGTGGATGGGCATCGTCATTTGGGTTGCTGGTTAATCCGAATAAGTCCCAGGCCATGATTATAGGTACCAGACACTCTTTAAACACGTTGCAGCAATTGTCTGTCCCTTCTGTAACTTATAACGGTACTGTAATCATGTATAGCGATAAAGCTAAAAACCTGGGTGTCATCTTTTATAATCAATTGTCCTGGTCAATGCATGTTAATGAGGTCAGCAGGCGAGTTTACGGAACTTTTCATTCCCTCAGGAGACTTCAGAACTTTCTTCCTCGCCAGACCAAAATAACTCTCGCTCAGTCCCTTCTTCTCCCCCTCATTGATAATGCTGATGTTTGCTGAGTGAGCGCAAACGTAGAACAACTGAACAAACTCAAACGACTTCAAAATCTCGGGATTCGGTTCATCTTCGGACTGCACAAGTATGACCACGTATCTCAGCATCGCAGGGAGCTGAAGTGGCTACCGATTCGGCTTCGACGGGACTCTCATATCCTGTGTTTCCTTTATAATATTTTGTGGAACCCTCGTTACCCTAACTTCCTACGTGATCGCTTCGAATTTCTTTCTTCAAGCAGGCCTCGGAGAACTCATACAGCGTCTACGCTCAAAGTTCCAGATCGCTCCACTGCAGCCTACGAGCACGGGTTCAGAATCCGAGCCGTACGACTGTAGAATGAGTTTCCTTGCACTATCAGGGACAGTCGATCTCTAAATACATTCAAAAACCGGCTAAAGAAGCACTATCTCTCCCTTTCCAGTTAGATAATATATTTTTAGGAACCAGAGGCCGAGATGATTTTTTAAAAAGAAACACACTGAAACTGACTGATTATAATTTCAACAAAAATGGACTCTAATAACAATTATCAAAACGAATAAAGATATCGGACAGCGTGATAATAAAAATGGTAGGTGTTGAGTCTATGACGACGGCTGAGCAAGTGCCTCGCACACGGTCTGCGCCTCGCTTTATACAGGCGCGCTGCTGCCCGCCCCACGGCTGCCCGCCGAAGACGCAAACACGGCCTCTCCTGACACCCTGGCGTCCTCGACAGGACTCTCAGGCAGATCAGGCGTTGAACAGAGCCCAGATGCTGGTCCGGGCTGACCTGGTGCAGACGAGGGACCCGGTTGATCAAAGTCTTGAACACCGCTTGGATCAACTTCTTCATCAGTCGGATCTGAAATCACACATATGTACGCAAAGTTACAAATTACAGTGAATGCGAGCAGTTTTACCTGTGTTAGTTTGTTAAGTTTTTGTTTAGTTGCCCATAGCCACACAATAAATGAACTGAAAATAGATAAGTTGAAGCAAATTCATTTATGATTCTATTCAAATCACAAACCAATAGCCCCAGATAGAATAAACAGACCAACATTCATGCACCACAACACCAATGACAGAGGACAGAAGGCTCTCAGTTCAGTCTCCGGCATCGGCATTGAGATCGCTAACTCCAGCTCGTAGAAGGTGAAGCGCTGTCTTGCGGCTCATGGGGCACAAGCACAGCAGTGGCGCTCGGCAGGACAGTGATTCTGGCTCAGGCTCGTAGGGGGTGAAGCGCTGTCTTGCGGTTCATGGGGCACAAGCATAGTGGCGGCGCTTGGCAGAGCAGCGATGCTGGCTCCGGCTCGTAGAAGGTGAACCGCTGTGTTGCGGCTCATGGGGTACAAGCACAGCGGCAGAGCTCTGCAGGACAGCGATGCTGGTTCCGGTGTCTCGTCAGCTGGACGGGAAGGGCCAGCGACTGGTTATTCTGGTCGATGAGCCGATGCCGTGGTGTCTTCCATCGGATCGTCATGTTCAAAAAACGCAGCGCAAGTGTCGGGACACCACTCTTCAGACATTGGCAAATACTTCTTTCCTTTATGTCATTCATAACACTCCTACGTGATACGTGGTAACCAGAAGTAGCGTAGCGTGCGAAGTGGCGCCCGAAGTGAGGCTCAGGCTGTAGACCGTCGCAACCCGTTGGAGCTCGACTCGATCAACGTGAACAGAAGGCGTCCCAACTGTCACCCCGGTAACCGACACAGTGTGGGACTTACAACTACTAAGTTTGCCATAAACACTGTTCAGTACCGACGGATATGGGTGCACTTGATGCAACGACCACACCGGCCCAGTAGGTAGCGCAATCCCATACCGCAAAATAAACAAAACAACACTTAGAGGTAGAGGCATTAAGTTGAGCATACCCAGAAGGTGCTTAACACGGGAAGGCCCAGCATGATAAAAATCACCCAAGGTATCCTCAACCGCCGTCTAGATATTTTGATACACATTGCACAGTGATCACCACATATTGTCATATAGGTAGTCAGTAAGTCTGTAGTCACACATAACTAAGAGACGCAAGGGATAATTAATAAGATAGGTTAAGGGGGTTTGCAATTATGTACTTTCCTATTACAGTGACAAAGTACCATGTGGATCAAAAATCTATGGGCTCTCACATTCGAAGAAAGTGGCACACGTCTCGGGACACCACTCTCCTCACCAACACTGCATAACTTAAGCACATATTTGAGTGCTAATGTTATACTAAACCAGGCCCACAGCCTCCAGGCCCCACGGCCTCCAGGTACTCAGTCTCCAGGCCCACGGCCTCCAGGCTTATAGCAGAGGCCCAATTTTCCGCTTGCTACAGCCCCCGTGACAAAAGTCACGCCAGATTAGTATCTGCAGACGGTTGCACCGTCTCATATAGCCGGGAACACCCGCTGCCGAGTCATAGCATCCTTTATCCGTCGAAGAAAGCTGCACAGGCGTCCGGCATTCACTCGCCACGCCACAGCACCATGAGCTGCGCTGCTGCTTGGGTCCATTTGCCGCAGGAACCCGCCAGCAGTTCAAGCTCATAGCGGTGGTGAAGCAGCTCCTGCATGACCTTGTAAGGGCCGCTCGGAGGCCAGCTTGCCAGCACTCTGCGAACTTTTAGAGACAAAAACGAAGTCTCCTTTAGAAAACGTCTTAGGTTCCCCACAACCTTTATTAGCATGCGCAACCTGTCGCCGCTGATTGACAACGAGCCACTTTGTTGCACGCTGTTGACTCAATGTAGTTAGTGACCAAAGTGAAGCCTACACCCACAACATATTGGCTCTAATGCTGCAGAGCTCGCAGCGTACTTTATATCCACACCTTGTAATAACTTACTGTAGCAGGAAACAACTCGCTTGTGTCCTCCATCATGAACCTGCATTAGCAAAGTTCCATAACCGATAGAACTTGCATCAGTGTGCACCTAAATCGGCAAGGCAGGGTCATAGATTGCTAGCACCGGTTTTTTGATGAGAAATTCTCCTAGGTCTGTGCGTGCAACCTACAGTTCCGGTCTCGAAAGCAGCTATTCATTCGGGTTTTTTGAGCAAAATTCCAACTTTATCATGGCTCGGCCGTACCTGATCCTCGTTTATAGTCATGCCTGCCAAAACATTCAATATCCTTCGCTAGGAAGGGACATTATTATTAGAGATGTGCGAAGTGTCATAAAAAGCGGTCGTGTACAACTTCTCTCTAAGAAATATAATAGAAACCGTGGTAAAAAGTGAAGTTTCCAGTTAAAAAGGCACAAAATCGAGTATATAATTTAGTGTACAACAAAACTGTGAAAACAGAATTAAAATAAAACCGAAACTGTGGCAATAATCAACAAAAAACTGAACCAAAATATCGTTTGCATTCAAAATAGTGAACGTGAGTGTGCGTGTGAGTTCAATAACCGGCATCAATCCGACCTTGAGACATAAACAAAAGTTCCGTCACATCAAACACATTCCCTACTAAGATACAATCAAAGAATTAGCAACTGAATGTAAGTGTCGCCGTGGCCTAGTGGCCACTATCACTGCGCACTGTGGTGCAGTGACCTCAGGTTCAATCCTGCCCGTGTTACAAAATATTTTTTTTGTATTTCTCTTCGTGGTGAGCGACATCTATACTGAAAAAGATGAGTTTCTTTGCAAACATAACATTCAGAAAGCCGCGAACACGATCAGAGTCACAGTTGACCGATGAGGAACTAGATACCACAAAAGATCCCCTAGATGGCACCAGTAGTAGTTTGCCCGCAATCTCTGACGACGACGAGAACCAAGTCACGGAGCTTAAAAAACAAATTGAAGTTCTGAAACGAGAGCTAAAAACAGCTCATAAAGAGATAGAAAATTTGAATTTAGAAAATAGACGCTTACATAAAAATTTTGACGATTTGAAAAAAACAAATGAATTGTGCAAAAAGGTAACAGAAAGCCTAAAAAATGATTGTATAACTCCAAAAAGGAAAAAAAGCAAATCATCCAAATCTACTCCTCGGCGTCACGATACACCGACTACCTCAATTTCAAATGAACAACAGACGGTAGACCTCACGCAGTGGCCTATGCTAGGCGTTAACTCTAAAAATAAAATAAAAAAAGCCCTTAAAGAGCCAACAGGTCAACAAAATGAAAATGTGAATTAAAAGTCTGCATTACAGCACGAAACAAGGGCGCCAAGCACGCATGAGGAAAAAATAAAACCATTAACGAGAAAAGTAACTATATTGAGCAGCAATTCACAAAATAGCGTCCTCACAATTGCGCAGGAAACCTTCGACAGAAATACTCAGCTGTGTCACCATTTGACTAGGAATGTCGGCATCAAAGTACTCCTTAAGGATATTGAAATAAAGCTGCAAGACCATACAAGTAAGGATTACTGCATCGTAATAATTGGAGAAACAGACTTCGTGGAAACCAATAACTACTTTGAAATTATAGAAAACATAAGATGCACACTCCTAAGAATACAACACACAAACATTATCCTCTGTTTGCCTGTATTTAAATTTGGTCCGAACCTCACCATGTTCAACTGCAGGATTGAGATGTTCAACAACCTACTCTGTTTAGATAATATGAGTCATAAGTATGCGCATATTCTGGACTCCAATGAAAACCTTACCTACGATCACGACATGTTCTCGGGGCGGCAGTTAGCGCTAAATAACATGGGAATGAAACAAATCTTTGCAGACCTTAAATCACTATCAAACGTAATGAGCACTAAAGTAACACAGCAGCATAGTAACATCAACAATAGAGGAGAAAAGGATGGAAATCAGCAAGTTAATGCAGAGGAAAAAAAGGAGCTAGAGTTTTTTCGCCTATAACAGTATCTCTATCTTACATCAAAACATAGCTGGACTTATAAGTAAATCAGACTTGTTAAGTGTACATTTATCAAATTTAGATTCATTAAGAAAATGTATAGATGTAATTTGTTGCACAGAACATTTTATAGAGTCAGGATATGAGGATCAACTATGCATACCCAACTATAACTTGGCATCATGTTACTCCAGACAAAATGTAAAAAGGGGAGGTGCATGTATACTTGTGAAGAACGGGATAAAATATAAAAGTGTAGAGCTGCAGGAAATTTATATTTCAAGTAATATGGAATGTTGTGCAGTAGAGCTGACAGACTACGCGTTTATAATACTATGTCTTTATAGAGTCCCAAAAATGTTAGCTACGGAATTAAAAATGTTCTTCACACAATTAAATAAGTTGCTGAAATTAATTAACAAAAAACGTGACAAGACAGTTGTACTCTGTGGTGACTTTAATATAGACATTTTGAAGCCAAATAAAACCTCTCAAAAATTTATCCATATTTTAACAAGTCACAACTTAACCTTAGCAATAAATGAGCCCACAAGACTACAAAGCAAAATATGCATTGACAATTTTGCTCACAATGATGCTACTTGCTGTCAGGCTGAGGTCGTCGATTTAGGTTTGTCTGACCATACAGCTCAAATATTGAAATGCAATGTAAAAAAACATGTTAACTGAAATTCTGGCGGATAAAACGGAGGGACTACTGTGACGAAAATCTAAAAAAATTCAAAGAGTACCTAAATCAATGGAAATTTACTGACTTATACACTACTGACGACCCAAATGAGGCATACAACCGATTTCTTGACATTTTTCTTTTGCTGTATGAGCTATGTTTCCCATTAAAATATATTAAAATCTCCTGCGAAAAGAGAGTCAGATGGATATCAAAAGGTATAAAATTATGTACAAAAAGGCAAAGGACTCTGCTTTGGAACAATAGGATAAATCCAAGTGAAGTCAATAAATCTGCTCTAAAAACTTAAACTCAAAGATTAAGAAAAATTATAAAGCTGACACAAAAATCTATAAACAGTCATTTAATTAGAACGTCAGTTAATAAGTCAAAAACAACTTTGAAAATTATTAACAGCACTAAACCTTATCAACCCAGGGAACCCATTAGAAAACTAAAGGACGATAATAATACATTGATTACAGACCCAATAAAAATTGCAAACACATTTAATGACCACTTCATAGACCAAATAACAACTCCACCTATGGACCTACATATGACATATAACCTAAAATTCAATTCTCAACCATCTTCATTATTTATATCACCTACAATTTCGTATGACATAATCAAAATAATAAAATCATTAAAAAATAAAACAAGCGTAGGCTATGATAACATTAGCACTAACGTGATAAAATACGTTAATGAAATAATTTCACCCCATCTAAGCCACATAATAAATCTATGCATTGTTAACGGGACATTCCCTGCAAATTTGAAAACAACGATGATTAAGCCTATTTATAAAAAAGGCGATAAAAACTCGGTTCACAATTACAGACCAATTGCCTTAATTCCAATTATTTCCAAAATATTCTAAAATGTTATTTATAATTCGGTCTACAACTATCTCGATAAATATAATATATTAGTAGAGCAGCAAAAAGGATTCAGAAAAGGAAAAAGTATTAATCTCGCAATATACGACTTTCTTGCGGATATAATACGATGCGTAGATTCTAGAATTCCAGTATCGGCTATTTACATGGACATGACAAAAGCATTCGACTACGTTAATCACAAAATTTTGCTACAAAAAATGGAATTCCATGGAGTGAGAGGTACAGCTTTAAAACTCATAAAATCATATTTAAACGGGCGAACACAACAAACTCAACTCGCAAATATTTGCATAGAGACAAACAACGGAGTAACATATACTTCAAATGACCGCTTGTCTCTACATGGAGTCCCGCAAGGCAGTATACTCGGCCCATTGATTTTTTTGCTCTACATTAACGATTTGCCGCTGAATGTAAGCTACCCTATGACCCTCTTTGCTGACGACAGCACAGCGGTCATAAAAAAATCAGAAAATAAAAATTACGAACACGAAATAAATAAAACTCTCCAAGAAATAATGTCATGGCTAGAATCAAACTGTTTAAAGGCTAACTTAAGCAAAACTAAAATTATGCACTTTACACAAAAAACCAATCCACCTCCTGTAAACTTGGTATACAATAATGTAGCAATCCAGCAAGAACATGTCACCAAGTTTTTAGGTTTGACGATAGATCATAACTTAAGCTGGAAATACCAAGCCGAGGTAACGTGCAATAAGCTTAGTAAATCTGCCTACGCCTTATACAAGTTATCAAAAATTGTTAGTAGAGACGCCGTACTGTCAGCTTTCCACGGGTATGTAATGTCAACACTGCGGTTTGGAATTGTATTTTGGGGCAATTGCACTGAAGTAACTACAATATTTAAAGCCCAAAAAAGATGTCTGAGAGCGATGTGTCAGTTAAAATCTACCGAAACCTGTAAGCCATATTTTAAGGCACTGAAAATTCTTACACTTACCTGTCTATATGTATATGAAGTTGCTGTCTTTGTCAAAACAAACGAGTCGCTATTTCCAAAGGCGCATGAAAATAGCTCTAGAACAATACGGCATCCACATAAACTAAAAATTGAATCCTGTAAAACAGCCTTCAAACAAAAAAGCATTGTGGTCATGGGACCAAAAATATATAACAAGTTGCCAGATAATCTAAAATCGCTAAATACTATTCAATTTAAAAGAAAATTATATGACATGCTGACTTTGCTATTATGACATGAAAGAGTTCTTTGAAGATAAATTGTAATTTAGATCAGATATTTATTAATTTAGTTTGTAATTATTGACACGCTGACATGTTTATTTTTATCATTGACATTAATTTTGTATTTATTTAAATTGTTTTTTTAATATTAACTTAATCTTTTAATTTTTGACATTCTGTATTTAATTGTATTTTTATAAAATTATTTAAAAAGTTTTACTTGTGACATAAGAATTGTATGCCTATTTAGGTAGAGCACAAAAGAAGCTATATTTTTTCAACCATTACACCTGATGTACTTGTGTCTCACAAATCAATAAATGAATTATGAATTATGAATTAGAACCATTGTATATTGAAGTACTCGAACCTCCGCATGTATTTTTCCTAGATTGCTTATTCCAGGAAGCTTGCCTGTGTCCTGACTGTCCCACAACACGTGAAAATCATCATTTTCAAAACTTGCGCTTTCTACAAAACGCAACGGGTTTGCCTTTCGTGGGGATCATACTTTGTGACGAACTAGTACGAACGGTAGACGGAATATTTTTATGCACCCTAGGCTTAGCATAGATTGAGCAAAAAACTACTAGGTTACTTGGATGTAGTTTTGTGTCTGTGGCTATTCTAATGTGTGGATCAGTAACAAGGCACTGCACTATCGCCGGAATCATTCATAGTCACTCCAATTGTTTTGCGATAAGGCGCGATCTACCTTCTCACACAAATCCTCAATGTTTTGAAAACTATAGATGTAAAAATGATGGTTAGATCTCATCGTAGATACCAATCGCCCGAATCGCATCCACAAATTTTTCTGCCATCGTACTATTTTTTTCGGCATTAATACCTCGCTAGTATTCACGTTTGTATGAATACTTTGCGACACAGACTCAGCAGGCCTGCAGACTCGAGGCACGTGCGGGAGTGTGGAGTATCACGCATCGAGCTGGCTCAGGCTCATGGCGCCGGCGGCGGCGGTGATCGCGCGCCAACATTGTTTGCGGGGCAGACGCCGACGATGGGTAGAATTGAGCCACAGGCCCAACTGTTTTGCGGTCTAACGCACAGAGGCGAGCCAAGATCGCAGACATTTCCTGTCGCAACTGGCCTTCGGGAGTACGCTCCTTGTATCGTTTTCACTTTTCACATTAAAAGGTCGTTCACGTGAACGACTACTTTCACGGCGGCTACGACGTTGTTCACAATCCGACATCTTTCACTTGTACAATTTAAAATGTATGTAGGCGTGTGAGATAGAATCACAGGAATCCTATCCCACTTCTAATTTTAGGAACCAGAGGCCGAGATGATTTTTTAAAAAGAAACACACTGAAACTGACTGATTATAATTTCAACAAAAATGGACCCTAATAACAATTATCAAAACGAATAAAGATATCGGACAGCGTGATAATAAAAATGGTGAGGTGTTGAGTCTATGACGATGGCTGAGCAAGTGCTTCGCACACGGTCTGCGCCTCGCTTTATATAGGCGCGCTGCTTCCCGCCCCACGGCTGCCCGCCGAAGACGCTAACAATATATATCGTGGGTGTAAAGGTAAAAATCATTATTTGCAAAAAAGTAATTATGAATAAATGAAGGTTTAAAATTTTATTATCATTTTTTTCATTTATCTCTAGAAGTTAAAGACTTGTTTAAATATGTATTTTTTTGTTAGATATGTATGTCATCCTTAATAGGACCGTTAACATTTTTGAGACTTATTTTTATTACTTTTATTATAAATAAATAAAACGTAAATAATTAGTTTTACCTTTTTCATATTTATCTTTTAAAAGTCACTTAGTGAATAAAAATGTAAATAATTAGTTTTACCTTTTTCATAATTACTCCATTAAAGGTCACTTAGTGAATAAAAATATGATTATAGAGAAACTATTCTTTATTTAATACATAACTAGTTTTACTTATTTAATCCAAATTATTATAATATTAATCAAAAAACACTTCATCCTCGGGCAATGCAGACGAGACAGACAAATTTTGATACCAGCCATGTAGTTCCATTGGAATGAGCCCATCTTTGCATAACTTTACTAGATCTCTTTTTTTTTGAACAGATATTGGAAGCTGACGATCATAGGCTGGTTTAAGCTCGACATTTTGGATTACTCTGCTACGACTGCCACGAGGAGCTACATCAATTTTTTTGTATGCAGAATTATGGTCGTACCTATAGAATATTGTATTAGGATGGACTTTCTCATACCTTAAGCATTTTACTTTTAGCCACGATAACTTATCGCCGAATTCATCCACTGTTCTATTCTTTATGGTTGCTGCTGACAATGAATGCAAATCCCAAGTCTCTAAAAGTCAGCTCATTTATTTTGTATGGCTCATTGCTTACGTCTTTTCTTTTTGATCTGGCTTTCCTGAAAACATCTATCCAGTCTCTGAGCATAAAAATCTCCCTGTTCTTACTGGCATATTCGATCGCAGCATGCATCGAATCACACTCCATATGACTATGGCCAGATTCTAAGAATTTTTGTTCAATAATCTGCAAGTGGGTGTTCTGTACAGCGTACAAGAGAGCGGCAGCCATTTGTTGATTACGGTTCTGCCCTCCGCACGTATCTGAGAACATAGATAACTCAGTGACATTTTCAGGGATTTCAGATTGAATGTACTTTAAAATAATAGAACCAATTTCATTACTACCTCGTTTTCCGTTAATCTCACTCCAGACATTGCAAAAGGCATAAATTGTTAAATTATAAATACAGAGCTTTCTAACGTAGTAAAAAGGTGATACTGCAGAAAAGGGCAACTGCAACACATTCTGTAAATCAAATGTGATTGATTTAAATGTTGTGTCCATTTTTGCCTACTTTTATCCTGCTCTTTTGCTTCATTACATTCTTTTTTTCTTATTATATGTAGACAGAAATCAACTTCCATTTCTTTCTTTTTCTCTGCATCTGCCGTCTTATACTTACTACAAGTTGCACACTGGTCGTTTTTCGGAGTATGAAAGGATAAATTAAACTCAGTACCAAAGATACGCCTATATATAGGCTCGCTCACTGGGTTACAACCTTTTTCTTTACAAAAATCGACGTAAAGCTCATGCATCTTCAGTATACTTAGCAAAGGATCCAAATACATTCTCTTGGAAGTTTGCCGAACATAATGTGCCTCTACACTTGGAAAACTTTGGATGTGTTCTTTGACCAGAGCCACACTGCAATCTGGAGTTTTATTTCCAGGTGCTTTTCTTCCTCTACCATCTGTTTTCTCAAAGCAACCAGTATCTGACTTATTTTCAACTGCATTAGTTATAGGACCATTGAAGATGCAGAGAGTTTTTTGAAAGAAATTGGCACATACTCTATGCTTTCCACTGCTATTTTCGAGATAATAAACTTTTGAAATTTCTCGTGGTCTTGTATTTTCATTCCAAGTTTTTCTACGCTTAGGTATCATACATTGAACATGGTTAATTATAAACTCTTTTTGTCGATTATAATTATTAAGACCCCAGTAGCTTTTGCAAATAGTTTCCCGATCTTCTGCTGAAATGTTTTTAGAGCAGTCAAATCTACAACGGTCACAATTTACAGGTTTTGGTTGTTTAGCTGGACATTCTTTTGTCTTAGTTCTGTATGGCAAACAAGCAGCACGATTTTGTTTTGTAACATTGACTTTCCACTTTTCAGGATTACATTTTTTCCATCGTGTCAATGCAGTTGTATTTTCAGTATCAGATACGTCAAAAATAGGTAGATCAGATGGCAAAAAGTCACTATCAGAATCTGCTGGAGAAAAATCTTTGTTACTTTCTTCAGAATCACTGTAATTGACTAGGCCTGTTCTTCTTACCCTCCTTTGTTTATTTATTTCTGTGTTTTTTGTAAGTTGTACCTGTAATAGAAACATTTTTTTATGGAAAACTTTTCCCAACTGAAAAAATACTCACATTTTCATCAAACACTAAATCCTGAACAGATTGAATACTTTAAAACTCATCAACATTTGTCTGTAAACGAAGGTCCTGCACTACTACCTATCATACCATCATCATGGCCTTATTACATCTATGTCAGATGATTTAAGCAGCGTCCGAGGTACATGCACGCTCGTGACTATACAGTCCGATCCTGGAGCGGCAGACACGTCCGTCCACACGTCCATTATAAAGGTCAATAAAATGCAAAACTGTGAGTATCTCATCACAATAACCCAGGCAATACTTGCATACTTTAAATACTCACTTGGTCACCCAACACGTCCACTTCAGAAGATGTAGGCATATTCAAAACAGATTGAACGCTTTCAAGCTCATCAATAGGTCCATCTGTCAACGGATTCTGCTGCAACATAGCAGTATTATATAAGTAACACTACTCACATAGAAAGGTAGATAGTGAAAAATTGTAAGAGTCTCATCACATCAACATAGGCACTCCTTGTAGTATAAATACTTACTGGGTCATCCAACACGGGCACTTCAGAAGATGTAGGCATATTCAAAACAGATTGAACACTTTCAAGCTCATCAGTAGGTCTATCTGTCAACGGATGCTGCTGCAACATAGCAGTATTATATAAGTAACACTACTCACATAGAAAGGTAGATAGAGTGAAAAATAGTAAGAGTCTCATCACATCAACATAGGTACTCCTTGTAGTATAAATACTTACTGGGTCATCCAACACGGGCACTTCAGAAGATGTAGGCATATTCAAAACAGATTGAACACTTTCAAGCTCATCAGTAGGTCCATCTGTCAACGGATGCTGCTGCAACATAGCAGTATTATATAAGTAACACTACTCACATAGAAAGGTAGATAGAGTGAAAAATAGTAAGAGTCTCATCACATCAACATAGGCACTCCTTTTAGTATAAATACTTACTTGGTCATCCAACACGGGCACTTCAGAAGATGTAGGCATATTCAAAACAGATTGAACACTTTCAAGCTCATCAATAGGTCCATCTGTCAACGGATGCTGCTGCAACATAGCAGTATTATATAAGTAACATCATACTCACATAGAAAGGTAGATAGAGTCAGATCACAACAACAGAGGCACTCCTTGTATAAGTACTTACTTGGTCATCCATCATGGGCACTTCAGAAGATGTCTGAACAATTTCTAGCCCATCAATAGGTAATATTTTTTTCAATTGATGCTCCTGCAAAATATATATTAATAATATAGGTACTGACTGAGGAACTGTGTCTTACAATCACAATGAGATAAGTACCTACACAGTACTCACTCTCTTATGCGCCATACTTACATTTTTATCCAACACAGGCACTTCAGAAGAATAATCATATGGCTTCAGTTTGTTTCTTTGCAAGTCAACATCATGTTCAACGAACATGTCATGTTTTGCATTTTCTATAGAAGTGCGATTCTGTGAAAAGATATTGCTAATAGTAATGTTCTTTATCAACAAAATGTAGTGAATTCTTAGAGTAAGAAGTGACTTAAACGCGAACAGTGGTGATTGCTTACCAATTCTTTAAATGTTTGCTCCTGGTATTTATTCTCTAACACAGATTCCACCATGCGACTACTCCTTGAACAACTCTTTTTTCTATGCATTTTAACTTATTATTCACTCCCTGCTTCACTTTATCATATTTAAACAACTAAAACTAGAAAATAAAGAAACGAGAATGAAAATCAGATCACACAACAAATGTCACTAAGCTAACTACCGCGCGTTTTGACGTTTATTTTTTGACAGTTCAGTGTTGCCTGCAGGTAAAACTCCGTAAAGTTACTTAGTGATTTTTTCCATTCATATTATTAGACAAAGCGCATATAAATAATCTGCGAGGAAAATATCATTACAAAAGTAGTTATTTTTTCCATCCATTGCTTTTAAAAATAATGTAAATGATGATTTTTTTCACGCCTCTGAGAACCAAGTGGTAAACGCTATGCACTTAGACACTTTTGCCTCTCAAAGATTATCGTCTTTTGCACTTAATGACATTCATAAGTAAATTTTCACAAAAATGTCACTAAGTGAGTTTTACCTTTACACCCACGATATATTTGTATGTATTAGTTTATTATACGGTTTATTCATATTTTTACGTTGTATTTAAGTAATTGTGTATGCAGTCTATTTTTAGCAATTAGGGTTATCAGTATAATACATACTGTTTGTAGTATATATTAGTCGTAGTATTTATAGAGTTTTATTGTACGCGCAGGTCTTTCCCCGCTCAACCATCACCTCTCCTACCATCTTGGTTTGCTGGAAGAAATCTCTTTTGAGAGATAAGCTCGCCTTTGTACATGTTTTTTTTCTATTATAAGTTATCTGTATGACTGTTTTGTGTAGTACAATAAAGAAATTACAAATAAAAAACAGAAAATGTTAAATCTTATCCTTATTTATTTAAACAAAAATCAGAAAATATTTGGTTAGGACGAACTGAGCCCATGTGCGCAACGTATGCAACGCATTATGATATCTATACTAACCACCTAAATGTGTATTGCGTTGTGTATGAGGGACAAGTGTGCACATCAACTCTCCCACGTTGTTTTGCATACGTTGCATATGTGGGCTCAGTTTGTCCTTACCTTAAAGTTAAGGACAAACTGAGTATTCTTATTTACTCATTTTTCTCGTATAGGTTTATTAGTATTTTTGTGGTTTCGATATTCCAGTCAAAAGTCATGCATTTTGACGACGCCATTTTTGTATTTGAGGTTAGACGACCACAGACTATATAGTAATGTGACCACATATGACCATAATTGTATGCTTGCTGTGAAATAGGATCAAACTTCTATGATCATGGACAATATGAATCATAGCTTGTTATTACACTGTCATAGGTTTTTCATATTTTGAAAAGTCCTTTATCTATGATTATATTTCTATGATAGTCTAATATCGGCATAACTCTAACTAGCGTGGCTACCCCGCGGAACTCAATTGACACGCGAATAAAGTTTATCAGCCTAGAGGGCAACCGGCGCAGCTCTCCCGGACAGGCCTTCCTTCAGCCCAATTTTGGGAATATCCGTTCCGACCAGCCGCGGGGCCGAAATATGGCTAACAAAAACTCGCAGATTGGAGTCGGATCGCTTGGATATCGGCTAGTACGAACACCAGAAAGAATTTCCCTTCAGCTCAAACCACGAAATCGATTTGGCGACAAAAACAGGAAACGATAACTTTTTTTTCTTGACATCTGTCAAAAGACGTTTTTAAAGGTACGTTCCGAATTCGCCTTAACCAATACATCGATTACAGATTGGAACTGCAATTTGGTTCCGAAGAAACGGTTTTGACAATCTTACGGTGACATTTATATTAAATAAGCTTTTATTCGTAATATAATTGAACAAATAAATTCGAAACGCTAAAAAGTGAGAAACTAATCAACGACTTAAGTAATTGTCAGAAGAAATCCGACGAGCCCAAGCTCGATGAGGGATGCAAAGATGGGGGTTGTGTCGTTTTATAACATAGTTCTCAAAGCCACCACCCGGCTCCATCTTCAGACCCTGAATATCATCTAGGAACAGAGTCCTTGTCAAGACAAGTTAAATGAGCTGCAACTCGAAAGTGTTGCGGCGTTTTATTACAGAGTTACCCTGGTCACCTTCGCGATCCATCATCAGATCAGCTTCATATTACAGAAATATTGCATTGTCATCTGATTAATATATGCATGCAAAACTTCAGCTAAATTGGAAACCGGGAAATGGGTCAAAGGAGACGGGGATCTCTGGGCCCAATTGTAATAAGTTGAGATGTGGTTTAAAAAAATCGGTATTTTTTCTGTTTCAATATATAAAAAATCAGCTCAATTCACAATCTGGAAGACAAGAAATCTTAAAAATAAGTTTTTGCACTGAATCGATTATTAATGTTTACTGTCATTTCAAGAATTGAACACTAGCAACGGATGATTGATTCAATCAAAGTGAATAAATTCTACGGAATAAATACATGATTTAACATAATGTTAATAGTTTACAAAAACAGAATATCAACTTACTTTATAAAAATTAATCTTAAAATCGATTCTCGTTTACAGACAGATTTATTACATAAGCTTGTCCGTAAAAGGAGTATCTATCTACGAGCTTGTCTAATATATATATTTAATCTGTGCTAACAGTAGCAGCTGACTTTTAATCTATGACCATTGATCACTGTGGATCTTTACCACAGAACACAATTACCTACTCCAAGGAGATCTTTACTCAGTAGTCAGTCAGTCAGTACCAAAGAAAATATAATCACGTCTGAACCTAGTCTGTGATCGATCACTCGTCTAAAAATCGTTTAGTGCATCTACGTTTTGAGTGTGTTTCCAGTCGTTTTATTGAAATATTTGCGTAATTGGATGTGTATTTTGATATATTCCTCGACCAGTGCTTTCTCCCTACGGACTTCTAGTATATTGTTTAACTTCTACGACCCTAGCTATCTTAAAGGAACGGATAACCTTGTTTACTCGTTTGACCTTGGCTCGTTAATTTGGATTGGGCTTATCGATTGGATATCGACACCATGGATTGCTGTGTGAATTGTGGCATAGCGACTAGTCGATGTAATACACTGGGCCGACGAACTTTAGATAATGAAACGACACTGTCAGTGATTCGTCAATGGCGTGCACCAGAACCTGTACGTTGTCTCTCACTACATATAACCCAGCATCTCTCATAATAGATTAGTCGCCCTTGCTTTTCATAACCATAGTGCAGGGGCAACAATAATGATTAGTGTCTTTATTTGTGGCGCCTTCATTATAAAAGAAACCTACTGTACAAAATTATGCTTAGTTTGGCCCCTGCATTATCCTTATAAATACAGCATTGATACTTAAACATATAATGGCACATGAAGATTGTTTTCATGTAATATAAAAACCTAGACAACAATATTTTGCAGTTATCACCAGTTCTTTTATCATCGCGTTTTTCAGGTAAATAACAGTGACCATGTTTGCCAAGATTGTTGGAATTTGGCACAACAACCATTTGTTGATGAACCGAAGATTCAAGATTCAAGATGAATAAAAAATAATTATTATTTAAAAATTGTTTTTTTAATATCACATTCTTGCTTTTAATCTATTTGTGACTTTTCTTATATTCTCCAACTCAATAAAATAAAATTATTACATTAAATAACTGTCTATTATAACAAAATAACAATCATAGTTAAAAATCAGCCGTTAAGTATTGGTTATTGTCAATTTTTTACATTACCTCACTTTTACTAAATCTCTTTTAACTCTGCTCTCAGATTGCCAAAATACACAGAATTTTCAGACATGGTTTGATAAAATATAAGCTTTTAATTGACACCACTCTCATCTTTTTACATCTAGGCCCAAGAATGAATGAAGACTTGCAAGATTTGATCATAGGCGGACAAAGCTAATGACAGGTGAAACAAAATGAAAACATATAATAATGTAGTAGTAGGCCTTGTGAAGGCGAATCGAATCAGCCCAAACTGGATGGATAGTAATCGGAGATCCCACACGGTGTCTCTCTTATCAACTCCTCGGCATAACACTGCCACTTACAAATACTTATTTAGGTTAAGGGCAATCCGACTGTGCAACGCTATTCCCTGCACTATTAGGGATAGTCCCTCAATTTTCACTTTCATGAAAAGATTGAATGCGTATTTACCTTTCTCTTCCTTAATAGGTATCATATTTATGTAGGTACATGTATGTTATTTTATAGTTTATATATGTGTGTGCTAAATATTGTATTTTATATAGTTGAGATAAATAAATATTTTATTTATTTGGTATATTTTATTTATATTTTAAATAATTTTCGTACGTATTTAAACAGTTTTATTGCGCAATAGGACTGTCCTGTTTTATAAACACTCCTGTCTTGCCTAGGTTTGCTGGAAGAAATCTCTCTTTAGAGATAAGCTCGCCTTTGCCTATAAAATTTGTTATAACTGTCGGTTTATCTATATTTTCTGTGCAATAAAGAATATGAATATGAATATGAATGGAATTACAAGTAAGAATACCAGTATTCTCTCTAAAACGTTGCAGCTCCATCCAGGTGATGATGATGAAATCAGCGCCAGAAAAAATGTATAGGACTTGTCACAACAAATCACCGCCCATACTCGATGGGTTTACAAGTTAACGTCCCAGGGTTCCCTCTCTCACATTCAAGCTCCATCATCAGACCAGCTCGATGGTATCATATTATTGTATTGTCATCTGAACTACATATACATGCCAAGTTTCGTAATGATAAAAGAACTAGAAGTGGGTCAAATTTAACTTGCAAGATTTATTTATATAGTTAGTTACAGGTGCAGCTAATAAAAGGGTGTTAATAAACGCTTATCAAAATGTTCGAGTCTAAACCAAATTCATTTCCACGTGACTATAGATACGCAGATACCAGATACCAGAACACCATTTTTTCCATAGAAATATTGCTATAACGAGATCAATAAATCAATTCTTGCGATGCTAAATTACTTAGTCAAAGAGACGACTGACTTAAAGTAATCTCTTATTTGTTTTGGAAATCTCTTTATATCCGATTCCATCTCCAACAATTTAAACAAAATAAATGAAATTAACAAGCTTCGTCACAAAAGTTAAAGTTAAACTTAAAGTTGAACCCCATTAAATTAACATTTACTCTATTTAAAGTGCCAAGGTGATTAAAAGGTAAGTACACATTTCTGGAACGATTTACTTTTATTTTGCTATTTTTAAAATAACCGAATGCTCCCATTTCTAAAAAAGCAGTACAGTTGCAAGAAACAAAACATCGACCAATATTACTCATGGACGGAGGGTTCCGTAAAAAAATAGATTATAAAATTTGTACCTGTCTCACACACTTAATAGATTCGAGTTTAAAAAAAGTTAATAAATTAAATACAGAAAAGAGACACCCAAGGTGGTTGAGGGAAGAAACCGTCAGTACGTTTCAAAATGAGAACGTATTTTCTAACAAAATATTTTACTGTTTTCTGAAGTGCACGTGGCTTCGCTTGCTTCAACCCGTAAAAAATGGCCAGTCCATATAAACTTTAATCCGGCTTTTCCCTCACACAGGGGCGAATTTCGATAAAAACATACTGAACCGCCGTCTTACATCTACTAACTACCTACCTGACAAGTTAAAACAGCTTCATAGGTCGAGATTATTTTTTATGTCCAAACAAAGTTTATTCCCCCCGTCTCCCCCTTTGCAAGAGGAAATTTGAAATATAACTTAAAGATAAAGATAAAGATAAAGATATTTTATTTGTGAATGTGGGTTACAGGGTTGTTAAATAAATATTGTTCTTGCCACACTCTACCTTAAAGGCGTACAAATATTAATTTAAATTAAATTATATTTAGATTAAATTTAAATTACATAACAATACATTATATTACATGTCCGTTTGATTATTCAAATACTGCAAATTACATAGATCCTTAATAGATAGATTAACTTGCTTGGTAGATACCTATAAACTGCCTACCTGTAGTATAACAGCTTCATAGGTCAAGTAGTTTTTGCTTTTCATAAAATTTCAACCTCACATTCCCCCCTTAGGGGATGAATTTCGCCAAATCCCATCTTAATGCTTCCCTACGCTACATAAGGAACCCCTGACAAAGTTTAATATCTCTAGGACCAGTGGCTTAGGTTGTGCGTTGATTCATCAGTCAGTCAATAAGTCAATATATATATACAGGCTGACATTTATTGAGCTGACCATATTTTGGGGAATGATAGTTCGCATCATTATTAAGAACTTTCCCCAAGAAAAGTATGGTCGCAAATGAAAAAAAATATTTCGTCCCTCGGTACATTGACCCGATCAGCTGATTACAAGTTACCATGGGAGACATAATTTTTTTTTCGTTTGCGACCATATGTTTCCTTGGGGAAGTTGTTCATAATTATGGGTACTATCATTTCCCAAAATATGGTCAGCTAATTAAATGTCACCTGTATATATAAATAGCGATTGGACTAACTATTTGAGTATAAGTGCTGTCTAAACTGTAATAGTAAAGTTTTTTTTAGATAAAATATATACATATTCAAACAGACCAAACGGCGGGACAGCGAAAGCTTTTAACTTGTAACAGATATATATTAAAACGCATATGAGGATCGCTAAAAATAAAATTACTACCTCCCAGTACCGGTATATTCCGGAATTTTTCCTGCACATTTCGCTTAATCGAGCTTTATTTACGGCCAACTTGGTTAACCCTACCTGTATTAAATGCTAAGGAGAATCCGGGAAACCGACCAACCAAACCGGAAACCTGGCGCTTTTAATAATGCAGGCTTTTTGTATTCCTAAAAAGACCGAAAGTTTTGTAACTAACTCCTGCCTTACCCAGAGCTATTTTGTAATTGTATCCAAATTTGGAATCTGATTGATAATTCATTAAATGACTGAGTAAGGCGGTTATTTAATATTAAAACCTTAGCGCTAAATTGGTACATATATTTGTCAAATTATGACATTCAAATTTCGATCACCGATGCCCGCCAGCGTGCCGCCCCTACTTTGTCTGTGAAGTTGGTACTACAGAACAAGATAAACAACTCAATGCCACAATGCCGGTCAAACATGCGATTCCTGAACACATCAGAGAGAGCTTATGATATGTGAATAGATAAACTAGTGAATGTAACTGTACATAATGCCCTCCATTATGTATCAGTCACATAAACTATACTATAAAAATACAAATAGCGCAGGTTACGACGAAATAAACACTAATGTTGTAAAGTACATGGTAATTGTAATTATGTATCAGTCACATAAACTACTATTAAAAGTTTTTCAGAAATCGTCCACAAAATACATCAACATACTAAACCATAAATACATCGATATTATCTAAATAAGGAGAAAATTTACATTTATGTTTCTGATGCATTTTGTAGACGAGGTCACCGACAAATATGCAGATTTCCACTGAATTCCAACCGACAGAATAAGCAAAGATCGAACTGTGAATTATGAATCGCCAGTCGATTCGTCACCTCAAATCATTCCGGCTTCTGAATTGCAATCAAACGTCATGATTTCAGCACCTGCCGATTATGAAACTCCAGCATAATAGAGACCAACATGTCAAGTTTATTTTTTATTTTTTTATAGTGATATAGAAAAACGGGCACCGTAAAATACGTGGGATATAGAACAACGGGCACCGTAAAATACGTGGGATATAGCCTATGAGATCAATGTCAAGATGTGGCAAGCGTATGAATGCAAGCATATTATCACAATCAGATAGTACTATTATTGACACAACCTTGTAAGTTACGGCAGTTTAGCAATTGGAAGCTAGAACTCTGTACCAATTGGTAAAAATCTTTTAAAACGTGGATAATGAAAATTGTTTATGGAGGCGTGACATGGTCATAATAAAGTGTAAAACTCTATAATTATACATTTTTTTTAATATAGTTTATCACCACTACGAAGCTGTCCGAAGAAAGCTAGTGACGGTGACGTTGGAGATTTTGATGCATTAACATCGATAACCTGTTAGGTCTGCCGAAAGACCGAGAGGGATATTCCGAGCTGACTACCAACCTTCAAAAGTGGAGTGGCACTAGAAGAAGATGTAGATTGTCCGAGTACCGAGTTCGGCGGTGGGATGACATCCGAATCGACTATGGTTCGCTTATCCGCAATCGTATCAACGTCGCATCTCGATCGATAAACACTATCACGCCTCGGCGCACAAGGGTTATCAGATGTACCAAAGGTTATAAGCTATTCTGCCTTTTTTAGCTCACGTCTATAACCTAAATAGTTATCGTTCTAGTTTTCTAATCAAATTGTTCTTGAAATAAAGAGCATAAACATAAATAAAATAAAACAACATAAACATTTAATGTTACATACAGGCGCATACATTGCTTCTGGCCCCACACTAGGATACCCTGTGTCGTGGGAACCAGAAAGAGCGACGTCACACTCATATAAAAATCAAAGACCTAGGGGTCTTATTTTTTTTTTGTATCCCCTACCGGGGATGAAACCCGTTACCTCTCGCATGGTAGGCAGAGTAAAAGCCGCAAACTCCATGTACTAGTGGGTTTTCACATGGTTGTCACGCATGAGGCTCAGGTTCGAAGACCGGTGCTGACCATGTACCAATGAGATAAGAAATTTATCTCAAGTAAATTATACGGTCGTTCTACAATGATAGAAAACATCGTGTAGAAACCTTCATTGCTTGACTTTGAGGACCAGAATGGCCGGGTCGGCAGTGACCCTGAATACGAAGCCAATAGGTCCCGGGTTCGAGTCCCGGTGGGGGCAAATATTTGTTTGATAACAACGGATGTTTGTACCCTACTCATGGTTGTTTATCTATCTAAGTATAAATACTTATCTATATAAGTATGTGTATCGTTGTCTAGTACCCAAGACACAGGGAATCCTAGTTTGGGGCTAGATCAATAGTAAATCAGTGATCAGTGTGTAAATAGTGTCCTAGTATTATTATTATTATATTAATTCATAACGGCGGCGATGGTAAGCCCCCTGTTCCGCAAAAACATTATTTTGCATTATGCATATGGAGCATTTAATAACTGGAAAAAATATTGTGGGACACTTGTGCCTCTGCCAACCTGTATGGGACAAGGATGTGCGAACCCGAACAATATCGACTTCAGCTCTATGCCGAGTAAAGTAGTTATAAGCCCTGCATACTGGTAGTGCACGTAACGTTAAGGCGCGGGTCCTCATAGGGACGTAAGTTATTGTGAGTGTATTTAGCAGACAAATACAAAGATTCTCCAAGTAGGTCCTATAATATATTTGTAAGCAGAATTTCTGCTTGTGGTGGAAGCAGCCACGGAAAATCTGAGTATAAAAGATACGATGCATAAATCATATATATATATATATATATATATATATACAATCAGGTCATAAGTTCTGTCACACAATAAAAACTTTTGGATTTAGAACGCTGGCCACAAAAAAGTTTATTGAATTCGAATTTCGATTTTTTCATGAAAATAAAAATGTGTACTTTTTAGAATTTTCCTCATTTTTAAATATGGAGTGGACACTTAAAGAAGACCGTGTCGCAGTTATTGCGTTGCATCGTTGCGGTTACGCGCCAATTCAGATTTTCGACTTACTGAAAAATTTTATATAACCAAAAGATTCGTTTATCGTACCATAAAACGATACAATGAAGACTCTAGTGTAGATGACAGGTCAAGAAGTGGTTGCCCTCGCTCTGTTAGGACTCCAGCAGTGATAAAAGCTGTGAAGGCGCGAATTCAAAGAAATCCCATACGTAAGCAGAAACTGTTGGCCCTTCAGATGGGGTTAAGCAGGACCACGGTGAAAAGGGTGTTAAATGAAGACTTAGGGCTTAGGGCATATCGAAGAAAAACATGACATCGTTTGGACGCTTGTTTAATGTACCTGAGACTGAAGAGATGCCGCGCTTTGTTGAAGCGGTACGCGGGAAAAAAGCATCGAAAAATTATTTTTTCGGATGAAAAAATTTTCACCGTGGAAGAGAGCTACAACAAACAAAATGATAAGGTGTACGCACACAGCAGTGAAGAAGCGAGCAACCGTATTCCGCGTGTCCAACGAGGTCATTTTCCATCCTCGCTCATGGTTTGGTTGGGAGTCTCTTATTGGGGCTTATCTGAGGTACTTTTTTGTGAGAAAGGCGTAAAAACGAATGCAGTTGTGTATCAAAATACAGTCCTCAAGAACCTTGTGGAACCTGTTTCTCATACCATGTTTAATAACAGGCACTGGGTATTCCAACAAGATTCTGCGCCAGCTCATAGAGCGAAAAGCACACAAGACTGGCTGGCGGCGCGTGAAATCGACTTCATCCGGCACGAAGACTGGCCCTCCTCCAGTCCAGATTTGAGTCCGTTAGATTACAAGATATGGCAACACTTGGAGGAAAAGGCCTGCTCAAAGCCTCATCCTGATTTGGAGTCACTCAAGGCATCCTTGATTAAGGCAGCCGCCGATATTGACATGGACCTCGTTCGTGCTGCGATAGACGACTGGCCGCGCAGAATAAAGGCCTGTATTCAAAATCGCGGGGGTCATTTTGAATAAACTTTATTACCATAAGAATCTATGGTTTATTAAGTTCATTTTGCTGTATAAATGTTTACATAAATAATAAACATGTCTAAATTATTTCATATTGCACATGTGACAGAACTTATGACCTGACTATGTATATATATATATGTTTTATTATTTTTATGTATTTATTTATTTTAATCAGACAACATAACATGAGCAACATCTTTATTACGTCCACGGAAACTATAAGGGTTTGATATGTGGGTTCTTGTTTACGCTATCATAATACTACATATAGTACATATAGTACAAAAGGTCAAATCAGGATATATATAATTTTTATTCTTTTTATTTATTTATTTATTTTGAACAGACAACATAACATGAGCAACATCTTCATTACGTCCACGGAAACTATAAGGTTTTGTTTGATATGTGGATCCTTGTTTACGCTATCATAATACATGTACTCCTGTTCGGATCAGAGTTACTGCTGCTTTCTGAGGTCTCTGATACACTATCAGACCCGGTAATAATGAACTTCTTATCAATCAATATATCTCTGTAATTAGTAATTTTCTTCAACGCGCTTGCTATGTTGACCTATTTCTTCCATTCGTCAGGTGTTATCGGCTTTAAAGCATCTAGAATCAAACTCTCTTAGCAGCTGTTCAACATTCTTACTCTACTCTAATCTTTACAAGGCCCCAAATATATTCTATAGTTTTTAAATCACAGTTATTTGGCGGTAATAGTACTTTTTCATGACTATCACCTGCCAAAAACTTATCAACGATGAAATTTTTAGGAGTTTTGTGGGATTTGATGATCATTTTTGATTATGATTTGGTCTATAAAACACAGTTTATACTAGCGCATAGCCCAGGGCTACATAAAAATTATATTTAGTATTGTTACGCCGGTAGGTTAGGTCAAAAACTTTGAACGTCAATTTCAGTGCTTTAGAGGCGTTTTCAGCAGGCTGAAAAGTCATTTCAGGCCGTTTCAGAAGTTACTCTATCACATATCTAAAGATCGAAATTTCACCCAAGTTGCCGTCGTTTTCAGGCGCCTGAAACATGTTTTCAGTCCGTTTCAGGGCACCCTCTATCAGATGACGCCATAACCTGAAAACCCGTTTTCAGGCGTTTTCAGGACCCCTTATGGGCCTCTGAAGCACAAATCGTTATATGGCGAAATATCCGGTAGGAGTGACAGAGATAGCACTACTAGAAAGAGATAGCTATACTCGGAACATTCGAGAAGTGTGTGACAGAGATAGCACTACTAGAAAGAGATAGCTATACTCGGAACATTCGAGAAGGGAGTGACAGAGAGAGTGCACCATTAGAGAGAGACATATAGTGGTCTCGAATGTTCTCGGCCCGCACGCTGGTCCTTACTAGAATATTCGCGATATGTGTGGACAATGTGTCCAGAGCGGCTCCGCGGGATATAAAAGGCGTCGACGGCCGGCGCGAGTTAGTTACATTTTAACTGCGATCGAGTGCTAGTACAAGGATAATCGGAGAGAACGACTCTTCGTGTGAATAGTGAGTGCATAATTAGTGAAATAGTGTGTGTGTGATTTAGTGGATTTTATGTACAGTTCGTGTGAATTGTAAGTGCCTAATTTGGGTAATAAAGTGAGTGTTTTAATTAGTGGATTAATTCGTGTTTTTCTATCAAATACGAACCCCACGCTCGTAACATTTGGTGTCAGAAGTGGGATAGAAAATGCCGTTAATGCCACGAGAAACCGAGCCAAAAGGAGTGACGACGCGAAGCCAAACGTCTGGGTCTGGAGACTCGACGCCTGGTACGTCGGAATCACCTGCTCCAGCTGCACAAGGAGTAGACCTCAACGTTATCTTCGTCCTCCTAAAGGAACAAGCGAGAGAGCTAAAGGAACAGTCGCGAAAACAGGAGGAACGGGCCAGGAAACAGGAGGAACAGGCCAGGAAACAGGAAGAACAGACTCTAATCCTCCAGAATGAGCTTAGGGAACAAAAGGATCACCAGGAGGTACAGGCACGAATGCTTCGTGAGGTACATGAGTCCACGACCGAATGGAAGAGAGAGTTGTTCGAGGTCCAGGAAAAACTGGCCGATATGGATGAAAAACTGGAGAGTCGAGTCCATGATGTCGATAAAAAAATTGAGACCTGTGAGAGCCGTCTCCAAAAACTTGAGATCAAAGTGGCTAATGGTCCAAGTACCTATGCACCCAACGCATCGGTGTCCGGAGGCGGCAGGTTCAAAGTGCCCCCCTTTGACGGTAGCTCATCGTGGACTGCCTATAAGCTGCAGTTCGAGTCTGTTTCCCAGGCTAATGGTTGGAGTAAGGAGCAAGCCAGGACAGCACTGACGTTGGCGCTGCGCGACGAGGCTCTTACCATACTAGAGGCTCTGGGAAACGACCGGACGTACGACCGCCTTCTAGAAGCCTTGGAGGCACGATACGGTGACAGTCACCTGGAGCACGTGTACCGAGCTCAGTTAAAGGACAGGACACAAGGACGTAACGAGTCCTTACAACAGTGGGCCCTGGAAATCGAGAAGTTGGTTAGGAAAGCCTATCAACGTACGTCAGCATCCTTTGTGGACAGTATGCTGGTGCAGGCCTTCATCGATGGGATCCGGGATCTGGAAGTGAGGGCAGCCGTGCGATTGGGACATCATGGCAGCCTAAAGGATGCAGTAGCCCACGCTCTCGAGGTGGAAGCTGTACGACAGGATTCATCCAGGCCTTTCAGGGTGCGAGAAGTGTCGACTACGAAGCCAGTAGATTCCCGCCGCGAATTTGGGCCACGTTGCTACCATTGTGGAGAACGTGGTCACCTGCAGTCAGGCTGTCCGAAAAGGACTAGGAGGGACAGAGACCCCGCTCCAAGGACAAGGACAAGGAGCGGGCCAGGCCATCGCGTGAAGATCGCAGCGAGCGGAGCGAGAGAGGGGATCGAAGCCAGCGGGACCGAGACCGCGACCGTGACCGCAAGCATCGCAAGGACAGGCGTGACCGGTCACCGCACGAGCGCGGCTCGCGACGTCGCTCGCGCGACCGCCACTAGAGATTCACTGAGGTATCACATAGCACCTCCAGCCGTTGGCAGACGTAAAGGCACGAGAGGAGCTCCCGCAGCAGCGGCGGTGGGGGGCTCGGCTCGGACCGGCGCGAGCGGGAGCGCGGCGAGCGGGACCGCAGGGACAGGGGGGACCGCGGCGACAAGGACAATGATAAGAACTGATACGGTTAGCGACGAGTGGAGTGATGAAATCATGCAGCAAGCGCAACAAGAGGACCCTGACGTGAGACCCATTTTTGATTGGATTAATGCTGGCGCACCTAAACCAAGATGGTGTGATGTAGCTCCTATGAGTGCGGTAACAAAAAGCTACTGGGCACAATGGGATAGCTTGGTTATGCATAATGGCGTTCTATGTAGAAAATGGGAATCAACAAATGGGAAGGATGCTCATCTGCAAGTCGTTGTCCCAAAGAAAAGGGTGAAAGATGTTTTGAGAAGCTTTTACGATGGAACATCCGCTGGACACCTTGGAGTAAAAAGGACCCTAATAAAAATTCGGCAACGCTTTTATTGGATTCACTGCCGAGAAGATGTTGAAAATTGGTGTAAACGATGCACTAACTGTGCATCAGTCAAGGGACCGCATACCCGTAGCCGAGGAACACTCAAGTTGTACAACGTGGGAGCCCCTTGGGAAAGGGTTGCATTAGATGTCGCAGGACCATTCCCAGCATCGGACTACGGAAACAAGTACATTCTTGTCGTGATGGATTACTTCACGAAGTGGCCTGAAGTATTTGCCATTCCTAATCAAGAAGCGGTAACCATAGCTGAAAAGTTAGTGAACGAAGTATTCTGCCGGTTTGGGGTACCACTCGAAATCCACAGTGATCAAGGAAGAAACTTCGAATCTGCGATCTTTCAGGAGACTTGTCGCATAATGGGAATTCATAAGACGAGGACTACGGCGTATCATCCACAGTCAGATGGAATGGTTGAGAGATTTAACCAGACACTGGAGAGACATCTAGCCAAGGTCGTTGAGAGCCATCAAAAAGATTGGGATCGGCATATCCCCCTCTTCCTGTTGTCATATAGGTCGGCAACTCACGAAAGTACGGCGGTTACTCCATCGTATGCGAATTTTGGAAGAGAACTCCGTCTGCCTGCAGATCTCCTGACTGGACGTCCGCCCGATACACCAAGGACCATCACGGAATATGCAAGTGATTTGCGGGATCGGATTGATGATGTTCACAGCCTGGTACGTGAACACGGGCTCCACGCTAGCATAAAGATGAAAACCCGATATGATCGGAAGTCTTATCAAGTGGGTTTTGAGGAAGGTTCGTTGGTGTGGCTACATAACCCTATGCGACGAGTAGGAAAGTCCCCGAAACTATCTCCCAATTGGGAAGGCCCTTACAAGGTGGTCACCAAAATAAACGACGTCACGTATCGAATCCAGCGGAATCCTCGTAGTCCGAGCAAGATTGTTCATGTTGACCGGCTAGCCAGATACCACGGAAATAATGATGCTCGGGACGAGCATGTCTTAGGAGGGGGTAGTGTTACGCCGGTAGGTTAGGTCAAAAACTTTGAACGTCAATTTCAGTGCTTTAGAGGCGTTTTCAGCAGGCTGAAAAGTCATTTCAGGCCGTTTCAGAAGTTACTCTATCACATATCTAAAGATCGAAATTTCACCCAAGTTGCCGTCGTTTTCAGGCGCCTGAAACATGTTTTCAGTCCGTTTCAGGGCACCCTCTATCAGATGACGCCATAACCTGAAAACCCGTTTTCAGGCGTTTTCAGGACCCCTTATGGGCCTCTGAAGCACAAATCGTTATATGGCGAAATATCCGGTAGGAGTGACAGAGATAGCACTACTAGAAAGAGATAGCTATACTCGGAACATTCGAGAAGTGTGTGACAGAGATAGCACTACTAGAAAGAGATAGCTATACTCGGAACATTCGAGAAGGGAGTGACAGAGAGAGTGCACCATTAGAGAGAGACATATAGTGGTCTCGAATGTTCTCGGCCCGCACGCTGGTCCTTACTAGAATATTCGCGATATGTGTGGACAATGTGTCCAGAGCGGCTCCGCGGGATATAAAAGGCGTCGACGGCCGGCGCGAGTTAGTTACATTTTAACTGCGATCGAGTGCTAGTACAAGGATAATCGGAGAGAACGACTCTTCGTGTGAATAGTGAGTGCATAATTAGTGAAATAGTGTGTGTGTGATTTAGTGGATTTTATGTACAGTTCGTGTGAATTGTAAGTGCCTAATTTGGGTAATAAAGTGAGTGTTTTAATTAGTGGATTAATTCGTGTTTTTCTATCAAATACGAACCCCACGCTCGTAACAGTATTAAGGAAACACCAATAAATGTATCTTTATCTTTTTCTTTATGATGATAATTCAGATTTCGTAAATTTTTTGGAAAAAAATATGATATTTACATTGAGCCAGTCGACTATCACTGCTTTTTTTTAATTCATGTTGGGAGGCCTCTCTTCTTTTTTATTATAGTATGATGCATTATCCATTACTATAAGGTGATTTGGCGGTATATTAGGCAAAAGATTTTGTTCTAACCTCTTAGTGAAATTATCGGAATTAATTTTGTGTTAGCTTTGCCAATTTAAAGTTCGACAACTGCAAATCTGTTTTCGCTTCCAGCATGAAATATTTTCCATTGACGACCAGGGCTATCGTTCTTGTTTGCTCCCTTATCCGTAGCAGACTGCCAACACCTTTTTAGGGCATACAAGGCATCCAGGTTTCTTAAATATACATGGATCGGGCCATAAGTTTTGTTATATCCCTCAAATTGTAAACTTAGAACGCGAACCAAAAAAAGCTATGTGCGTTCGACATATGAATATTTTAGGAAATTTAAATCAAAGGTTTTCTGTTATTTCTTATTTCTGTAATTTTCTTTAATTGGACGCGAAAAGACGATAGAGTCGCGGTAATTGCATTGCATCGCTGCGGTCACGCGCCAACTGAGAATTTCAAACTGCTGAAAAAAAATAAAATAACATCGTGGTTCGTTTATAGTATTATCAAACGATTCAGGAAGATTCAAGATAAGAATATAATTAGCCTCCAGCAGGGATCCAAGCAGTGATGGCGCGATTACAAAGAAATCTCGTTCGGAAGCAAAAACTGTTGGCTCTCCAGATGAGGTTAAGTAGAACTACAGCTAAAAAGGTTTTTGTTTAATTTTTATGCGTCGGAAACGCACCGGTTTTTTGTTGCGCGAATCGATCGCGAGTAATCGAGACATCACTAGCGAAAACGGCACTAGCAGCTGTCACTCGTATCGGAAACGAGATGTAAAATTGGAGGTTAATTTTTCTCTTGGTCTGTCTCGTCGGTGAGAACAAACATGTAGGCTCGGGCCTCGTGTCATTGATGGTATTTCGGTGTACCAATTACTAAATACAGGCGTCGGGCCTGGTTGGAGTGTTAATTATCTACATCGTCGGGAAATAAGTAGATTCGCGTCAGCGGCCAAGTGATCCCTGTTGATTGGACATCGTCGCATCGGTAGCGGCGACTCCATGGTCACGGCAGGCAGCACGCCGGCGACAGCGTCGGCAGCAACGATAGGTTTCGATTCACTCCATATCCTATCCCAAACTGTGCCCTTTTCCCGTATTCCCGTCTCGAATCGAGCTTTCGATTTCCTGCCTACGGAGACAAGGTCAGTAACCAATTTCATCACTTCTTTTCTCTCACGTGGCAAAGGCACAACCCCTCAGGATTCCACGCCGTTCGGTGAGGCGTGGAATCAATCATATTGGTAGCAGAGCGTGGTTTCCTAGTGGGAAACCATCGATTCACGGTAGGGTTGCCTTTGTCACATTGTAGTTGGGAGAAAAGAATATCCCAGATTGGCTCAAGTCGGCAATGAGTCTGTGGTCGGTATACCACGATTAAAGTTCATTTTCGGTAAGTGAAAGTATAAGTGCCAATTTAGTTAACAGTTGTTATAAAATTGTAGTCGGAACTACTGTTGTTGAGCATAAAAGATTGAACAGTCATTCTGCGAAGTAACTAGATTGTATTACTTGCGATAGAACGTCGGGTTCTATAGTCCTACAGTGTTATTTCGGTTTGCACAGCAGGGTTGGGCTATTTAAGGGGTATTAAGCTGATTTTGCTGACCTCAAAGGAAGTGTGGTTCCTATCGGAGGGGCCACTACTAGAAAAATAGCTTTTTTTATAATAACCTTTTGTGTGTTATTTGGATTGTACCACATGGTGGCATTCTCTAATTGATTTAGAGTGTATATTATAAGGTGTATGTTCACAGGGCGACCATATTAAATATTGTTTATGATTTAATTGTTTAGTGGTTGCCTTGGGTTTTACAGCTTAGTTTTAATTTCTGTGCCCAGCGCTGACGGGAAAGTGCTGGTATCTGGCTGTGCTTAGTTCGGCAGTGAAGCATAGGACCAGGAACAATTAAATCGGTAACCATGGCACCTTCGCCCTTGACGGTACTGCGGTATGGTGTCCGTGAGGAGATGAGATGGCTCGCCCATACTCACAAGTATGTGGAGCGACCCGACATGGACGATGTCCTGCTCAAGCGTGTGGAGGACGCAATGACACGCGTCGGGAAAGTGTGTCGGCTGGCTGCCGAGGCTGAAGCTCTCGGGCTTACGGATGAGGCCTCGGTGGCTGCAGTGAGGCAGCTCTGCGTCGATGCTGACCAAGCGATGGAGTGCTTGGGCGACATCGAGCGTCGCGCCGAAAAAATTAAGCGGTCGCGTCGGGATGACCGCGGGGAGGGTAGCGGAGACCCCCCCCCCTAAGGGTGTGGTTGGACGGCTTCCACACCTGGAGATTCCGGCCTTCGGTGGGGCAATTGATGAGTGGCCGGCATTCATCAATTTGTTCGATAGCCTGGTCCACGGTCGGGACGACCTGGACAGCGCCTACAAGTTGGCCCAGCTATTGATGGCACTGCGGGGTGAACCGAAGGAGTTGGTCGGTCACCTAACGGTTACGGCGGGCAATTATGAGATTGCCCGGGTCATATTGTTTGACCGCTACCAACACAAAAGGCGGTTGGTTGATGCGCAGCTGGGGAAGCTGTTCAGCATCCCAAGAGTAACCCGGGATGTTGACATCCGGGTACAGGTGCTCAACCCTGTGCTGGTGGCCACTAAGGCCCTTCAGAACCTTGGTCTGCCGGTAGACCAATGGTCATATATTGTGTTATATATGGTTTTGTCACGGTTGCCTGCAGCTGTTCAAAGTCGGTTTGAACAGCTGCATGGGGGCAGAAGCTCGGAACTGCCCACGCTCGTCCAATTAACGGAGTTTTTGGAGGGTGAATGCAGGCGATGCGACACCATGGATTCGGAGGCCAGTGTGCAGCGCCAACCCGCGCGGATGCGGGAGGAGCCGCGCCCCCCACCCCCACGGGGGGGTGGTCGGTCAAAACAATTTGACGTTTTGAGTTCCGCGCCGTCGGGTGACGGCTGTGTGCACTGCGACAGTGCCGGTCATGAGGTGACCAGTTGCGCCAACTTTAAGGAGCTCGGTGTGGCTGCCCGCAGGAAGGTGGTCTTCCGCCACCGATTGTGTTTCGGTTGCTTGGGGCCGCACCCGCTGAGCGAGTGCTCACGGGCGTCCCCCTATGAGGGCTGCGGTGGCAGGCACCACGTCGTGTTGTGCCTGAACCGGTCAGGCCCATCGGACAGTCACCAGGGCCGGACTCAGGTTGGTCTCCCCCCCGAGGGGAAGGGGGCAGCGCGGGGGGTAACAGGCGGGACAGCCGGGGTTCGGTCGCCGCTGTCCAGGGTCAGCGAGGACTTCGGGCCGCTGGCTCACCGCGTGTTACGGGCGGGTGTCAGATGGCACCTATGAGTGGCGCGAAGGCTGAGAGCCCACCAACTTCTGCGCCACCCTGCCCGTCGCTCTGGGAGGCGAACAGGGAGGCGAACAGTCGGATGTCGCCCCCATTCCTAGAGCGCCCCAGGTTGGATTCGCTCTCCCCCCTCCATCCACGGTGGCCACCGGGCACACCGTTCACAGTCCGATATGGTCGGGTACCGGGACAGCGAGGGGCCTATTATGCGGGTTGGGACCCCCTTATGTACATACGGTCTGATATGCCACCGGTGGCATATCAGCAGCCGAGTTACCAGGCCAACGGAGGTCTGAGCGGGTTCGGATCCCGCGGGGTTCCCGCTAGGGATACGCCGCCCACTTACAGGGTGCCGCCACTCCACAGATGGTCATGCTCCCCACCGCCGCGGTGATAGCGTGGAGTTCGGACGGCAAATCTTGTGTGGCACGAGCACTATTGGACTCGGGGGCCCAGGGGTGCTTAGTCTCGTGCAACCTTGTAAGACGGTTGGGCATTTCGGTAAGGGAGTATCCACATTCCATTCGGGGAATTGGGAACACGGAAGTCGGTTCCGTTAAGGGAGTATGTCGGATTACTCTCTCGTCACGGGTGGATTCATCGGTGAATCTGACGGTCACGGCATTAGTCATGCCTAATGTGATGGGCTCACACCCTCACGTACGGTTGTCGCCCTCGGTGCGACAGTTGGTCGCTGGGTTGTCACTGGCTGACCCGGAGTTCGATATTCCGGGCCCAGTAGACATTTTATTGGGTGTCGATGCCTTGGGATACCTGTTAGTGCCAGGTGTCCACGTGTTGCAGGCGACTGGTCTGGTTTCGGTCAACACCAGACTGGGCCATGCGGTAATGGGTCCGGTCATGCCGGCTGCCCCACGCCTAGCGACTCGTAGTCCCTTATTCGGTTCTGTACTCTCGGAGGTGATACAGAAGTTTTGGGAGGTGGAGGAACCACCTACGGTACGCCGGTTGGACCCGGTTGAAGAAGAGTGTGAACAGTTTTATCGGAACAATACTGGTCGCCTTCGGTCAGGTCGATTGTGTCACGCTCCGGAGTTGGTTGGACATCCCTTGTGGTGGGGTCCAAAATGGTTGACTCAAGCCGAATCGGATTGGCCAATGAGTCCACGCGTTACCACGGCGAACGGCGCCTTGACAGTCGGTGTCTGTACGACGCAACCAGAGCCGGAAGAGGAGTTCAGCCTGCTGGAACGGTACAGCTCGCTCGACAAGCTGGTCAATGTGACCGCCTGGATCTGCCGATTTGCGCGGAATTGTCGGAATTCTGCGGCGCAACGACTGCGGACACAGGTCCTGACACCACGGGAACGGAACCATGCGTTGTTCGCATTGGTACGGAACGTGCAGACGGTGCACTTTAAGCCCGAATTGGACATTCTGAGACGCGGACGCGTCCAACTGAAGGGAGCTGTGGCTCGGCTCAACCCGTTCATTGACCCTCAAGGATTGCTGAGGGTAGGAGGTCGGCTGCGGAATGCCAACCTGCCTTATGCGGCCCGCCACCCGTTGTTACTCCCTAGGAAAGGGAAGTTGGTCGAACTGTTGATTCAGGATCGACACATTCGGAATGGGCATGTCGGATGCCACGCCTTGATGGCGTTTCTCCAGCGCGAGTTCTGGATTCTATCGGGAAGACGCTTAGTGCGTAGCGTCGTATTTCGGTGCCTGCCTTGTTATCGGGCCAAGGCGGCTACGATGCAGCCCCAGATGGGCGATTTGCCCTCGGATAGGGTTAACGAAATCCGGCCCTTTGCGGGTGTCGGAACGGATTTCGCGGGACCATTCATGGTCAAGTCTTCACAGCTACGGAACGCCAGATTAGTGAAGGCATACCTGTACGTCTTCGTGTGCTTGGCCACGAAGGCGGTCCACTTGGAGGTGGTCAGTGACCTCACTACAGAGGCATTTATCGCTTGTCTAGATCGGTTCGTCTTACGAAGGGGCCTCCCGACATTAATCCGTTCGGACAACGGCACAAATTTTGTCGGAGCCAGGTGATATCTGCAGGAGGTCACTCAATTCCTGAACGGTAACCAGGACGCCATCGGTACGGCTTGCTCCCGACGAGGTATTGAATGGGTTTTCAGTCCGCCGGGATGTCCTCATTGGGGAGGAATTTTTGAGGCTGCGGTTAAATCGGCCAAGTCGCACCTGACGAGGATCATTGGTGAGATCTCTCTACGCTTTGAAGCTTGCGACGCTGTTCTGTAAAATTGAAATGACACTGAACTCGCGTCCGTTGTACCCGCTCAGTTCGGATCCAAATGATTTGGAAGCGTTGACGCCGGGTCACTTCCTGATAGGTCAGCCCCTTAACGCCCTGCCAGAATACCCATTCGGTGATGTTAAGTTAAGTCGGTTAACTAGGTGGCAGATGTTGCAGCAGATGGCTCAAGATTTTTGGAAACGGTGGTCCCTTGAGTACTTGCACATCTTGCAGCAGCGCCTTAAGTGGACTGATCGGACGAGCCCCCCTCAAGTCGGTGATTTGGTGCTGATTAAGGATGCGAACCTACCATCATTGAGATGGAGACGAGGACGGATCGTCAATTTGTACACGGGTCGGGATGGCACGCCTCGATCAGCAGAAGTCAGGGTGGGGGACTCGGTCCTCAAGAGAGCGGTCGCAACACTTTCTCGCCTTCCTATTGATTAGGGACAGGTTCGGGCCTGTCCGGGCGGGTGACTGTTTAATATTTATGCGTCGGAAACGCACCGGTTTTTTGTTGCGCGAATCGATCGCGAGTAATCGAGACATCACTAGCGAAAACGGCACTAGCAGCTGTCACTCGTATCGGAAACGAGATGTAAAATTGGAGGTTAATTTTTCTCTTGGTCTGTCTCGTCGGTGAGAACAAACATGTAGGCTCGGGCCTCGTGTCATTGATGGTATTTCGGTGTACCAATTACTAAATACAGGCGTCGGGCCTGGTTGGAGTGTTAATTATCTACATCGTCGGGAAATAAGTAGATTCGCGTCAGCGGCCAAGTGATCCCTGTTGATTGGACATCGTCGCATCGGTAGCGGCGACTCCATGGTCACGGCAGGCAGCACGCCGGCGACAGCGTCGGCAGCAACGATAGGTTTCGATTCACTCCATATCCTATCCCAAACTGTGCCCTTTTCCCGTATTCCCGTCTCGAATCGAGCTTTCGATTTCCTGCCTACGGAGACAAGGTCAGTAACCAATTTCATCACTTCTTTTCTCTCACGTGGCAAAGGCACAACCCCTCAAGATTCCACGCCGTTCGGTGAGGCGTGGAATCAATCAGTTTTGATACCTTGGACTGCACATTTGCTTAACTCATGACTAAAGAAAATCAGGCTGGAAGTCTCGGGGGTATAAGCGATACGCGGGAAAAAAATACCTCGAAACACTTTTTTCGGACGAACAAATTTTTGATGTTGAGGAAAGCTTCATGGTTTGGCTTGGGGTTTCCTATTCGGGCCCAACTGAGTTATATTTTTGTGAAAAAGGAGTTAAAATAAGTGGTCTCGTGTACCAAAACACATTTCTAATAAACTTCGTAGCTTCTCTTTCAAGACATTGTTCAAAAACAGGCACTGGGTATTCCAGCAGGACTCTTCACCAGCTAATAAGGCAAAAAGCACTCAAAATTGGCTCTCATCCCTGGAATCGACTTTATCAGACACGAAGACTAGCCATCCTTGAGTTCAGACTTGAATCCATTGGATTACAAAATATAACAGTACTTAGAGGAGAAGGTATTTGCTAAACCTCATTGCAATTTGGAGTCTCTCAAAGCATCCCTGATTTAAGATCATACTCGACCAATATCGTTGCTAACTGTACTGCATTTTCTTCACATGTCTTTGGGCGATGACGTCAAATAACTACTTTGATGGGAACTGTCAAGTGCTTTACTTTTCTGTGGGGCT
This sequence comes from Argyresthia goedartella, assembly GCA_949825045.1. NCBI lineage: Eukaryota > Metazoa > Arthropoda > Insecta > Lepidoptera > Argyresthiidae > Argyresthia > Argyresthia goedartella. Next base: position 6,174,925 of record OX463814.1, read on the forward strand.
TATACCGGCCTTTTTTCCTTATTTGTTCTACGAGTTGTAGTTAATTTTTATTTTTGTACAAGATCAATTTACTCAAGGTACATTTTAAATTCTGTATATATCTTTGATTGAACGAAGAAATATTTTAGGGGAAAACACTATGGTAGCTTAGGTGAAAACTAACTGGGGCGAGCGCAGCGAAGCCCCTGAATAGTCTTCGTGTTAGGTTGACATGTATAACACAAACAATACCACGTAGTACTGAATATAAATTATTTTAAAAATACATGTTTTCGTAAAATTCAACCCTTTCTGATTGAACCATTTCATGAAATAATTGACTATATCATGAAATGGTTGCCCATATCATGATATATTTGTCAACATAAGATAGTCAAAACTGTTACTTGATAAACTAACGTGTCTGTTGATGAAATATCGACAGATAGTAAACCAGACCGACAGGGTTTAGAATTCACGTTTCTTTAGTTCGTACATGTCAACCTAATACGAAGACTATTTGGGAGCTTCGCTGCTCTCGCCCCCACTTGTTCCGCCTTCACCTAAGCTACCGCAGTGTGTGCCCTGGTATTTCGTTTGCAATTCAAGTTTAAACCAGTTAACTATTATCGGTTTAACCGTTAGTTTATCTATATATATGTCACCGGAAAATAATACGATCCGCAAGTTTATAAATTTCCTAAATTTTTTCCGCAAGTTTATAAATTACTAACCTAACCTAACCTAACATAACCTTACCTATCCTAACCTAGCCTAATGTAATCTAGAAGGAAGTTTATAAATTTCCTAATAGGAAATTTCCTAGGAAATTTATAAACTTGCGGATCGTATTTCACTTCAAAATCGGTTGTGGTTAGTGGTTCAAACGACTTTAGTACGTGGGCTACTGCAGAGTTGCATAAACGCAGGCAAGCATTGTATGCATTGTATGAGGAACGACGGTTCAACATGAGTGACGAATTTAAAGAACAAGTCAAACAGTTCTCCAAACAATTTAAATTAGACTGTCATACAGCTAAACGTAATTTTCTGAGTAGTAAAATTAAGAATAGTTCCGATGTTATAAAAACGACTTGGAAAATAATTAATGAGGAGGCCGGTCGTAGTAAAAAAGCGAGTCACGATTACGAACTAAAAATCAATGGACAGCTTACGAGTTCTAGCTTAGAAGTTGCAACTGAATTTGAATCGTTTTTTACTAATGCACCGGCTTCCACGACTAAGTATTTAAATTCGTCACCTTTGTCTGCTGTTGCAATATTAAAAGATAATGTCTCAGAGTGTGCTTCATACTTGAATTTTAAGCACGTCACAAGTTCAGATGTCGTAAAGGCATTTAAATTGATAAATGTTAAGAAAACGAATGATCTTTGGGGACTCTCTGTTCACGTCGTTAAATCCCTGATCGAATTAATTGCACCTGACCTAGCGGTCATTTTCAACAATTGTATAGACTGCGGTGAATTTCCTGATTTAATGAAACAAAGTAAGATAATTCCCCTCTTCAAAGCAGGTAGTACTCAAGACCCCACCGATTCAGACCTATATCAATACTACCAACATTTAGTAAAATTTTTGAGAAATTAATCTTATCACAGCTATTACATCATTTTGAATCAAATAAGCTAATGCATAACAAACAGTTTGGATTCACTCGCGGTCGTTCAACAACAGATGCCGGAATTCAGTTCATTGAAAGTATTTTTGATGCCTGGGAAGAGTCACAAGATGCCCTAGGCATTTTTTGTGACTTATCTAAGGCTTTTGATTGCGTTTGTCATGAAACATTGATCAGGAAATTACATCATTATGGAGTTAGAGACACGTCATTGAATTTGTTAAAATCTTATCTGAACGGAAGAATACAAAGGGTAGACGTAAACGGAGAACGATCACCAGGATCATTGGTTTCTTTGGGCGTGCCACAGGGCTCAATATTGGGACCCTTCCTATTCCTCATCTATATAAACGACTTACCCTATCTAGGAAGGGACTGTCATGATATGGTACTGTTTGCTGATGACACCTCACTTATTTTTAAAACAAAGCGAAACCAACACGCTACTGATGATCACGTGAACAATACCATATCAAGAGTGGTAAATTGGTTTAATGTTAATAATTTGCTATTAAATGAGAAAAAGACTAAATGTGTTAAGTTTCTTACTACTAACGTTAAAAATAATCAGACATGTATAACAATTAAAAATGAGGAATTGGAATTGGTAACCAGCACAGTGTTTCTAGGTATAACGTTGGATTCCAAACTCCAATGGGGTCCACATATTGATAAGCTATCGAACAGACTGAGCTTTGCAGCTTTTGCATGCAGGAAAATCCGTCACTTGACAGATTTAAAAACAGCCAGATTAGTTTATTTTAGTTATTTTCATAGTATTATGTCCTACGGTATTCTGCTCTGGGGCAGTGCTGCTGACATAAATACTATTTTTGTGCTGCAGAAGCGGGCTGTTCGTGCGATTTATAAAATTTATAAAATGAATAATAGAGATTCTCTTAGAAATAAGTTTAAAGAAGTAAATATATTGACAGTCCATAGTCAATATATTTACGAGAATATTATGTATGTCCATAAGAACATTGTTAACTTTCGAAGAAACTGTGATATACATAACTTTAATACTAGAAACAAGGACAAACTTGCAGTGCCCACTACTCGGCTCCATAAAATAAAAAACTCGTTCAAGGGTAATTGTGTAAGATTTTACAATAAACTCCCAAGCACTTTGACAGATCTATCAATTTATAAGTTCAAGAAATACATCAAGCAAAGGCTTATTTCTAAAGCTTACTACAGTATTAAAGAGTACATAGACGATAAAAATGCTTGGGACTGAATTGTTCTAATTAATTGTGAGCATCCTCACTGCCAGAGTTTCTTTTACTGGACACTTGGAGGCCTTTTACACCTCCAAAGATTAATTTAATTATACAACTCTTGACTGTGGGGACCATTTACATCTCCTATTATCATTGTATTATTGACTAAAGAGACTATACATCTCTGTTATTTATATTTTAATTATTTTATTATGACATGAGACTCTTTACATCTCTCAGAAACAATAATTAAGTACTTTTTTTTTTTCTGATAATATGATAATAATACCAAATGTTCTGTAAAAAATGAAATGAAATGACATGTGAAAGTGCCCTTGTGGCCTATTTACAGAATAAACGTTTTGAGTTTTTTTGAGTATTATTTTCCGGTGACATATATATAGTTAGCAGTACGCTACAGTTTACTGTCGATAGTTGACCAACTAACGGGAAAAAAACGTTAGTTTATCAACTAACAGTTTTGACTATCTTACGGTGACAAAGTCAATCCTGGTTGGCTATTTCATTAAATAATCGTATTCTACGCTATAGCTAGGACAGATATACTAGTACCATTTTGATCCGTATCATGAAATCCAGGAATGGCAGCTCTACTGAGCCTGATTGTGGCTGGCAGATATGGGGACTCCTGTAATCCTGGATGGGTCCTTTGACTTTGGGAATTATGTAGTAACTACATTCACTATCATACCCACTATGTTCTTTCAATCTGATATCACATGTCAGCATCAAAGCTCCCAACAAAGCAACTGAAAAAAAAACGGTCAAGTGCGAGTCTAAATCGCGCACGAAGGGTTCCGTACCACCGTTCAATGGAAGCGATGGCGTGGAGTGAATAGTTTGGATTTTACACAGCAAAATATTGTTTACAAAGTTATTGGTGCGGTTACTTTCACACTCCATGTACGTAACCAGGTGTATCCATAAGTTTGTATGTGGTATTGAAAGAATTGTTGTATGGGAGCCCCCTTAAATATTTATTTTATCCTGTTTTTTAGTATTTGTTGTTGTAGCGGCAACAGAAATACATAATCTGTGAAAATTTCAACTCTCTAGCTAGCTAGGTTCTTGAGATACAGCCTGGTGACAGACGGACGGACGGACGGACGGACGGACAGCGAAGTCTTAGTAATAGGGTCCCGTTTGGAACCCTTCGGGTACGGAACCCTAAAAATAACACAGCCAAGCGCGAGTCAGTCTCCTACTGAGGGTTCCGAACAAATCACACGTTTATAGTGATTGACTGATATATGATTGATGATTGATATTTTGGTTTTCTGATTTATTTATTTATTTGTGCTATAATACCTTGCTTTTGCCAAGTTTCGTGATGCTTCAACCGAAAGTGCCCTAAATCCCTTGCGAGTATAAAACCATATTAAAAAAGTTTGTGGCATAAACGGCAACATCTTTTCATAGACTTGACCTAGAAGTTTTTTCACAACTTCAAGGGATTACAGACACTTCTACGCGTATACAGAGTGTATATCTACGCGTTCCTGAGAAACACGGTATTGGTAGACAGAAGGATGGACGGACAAACGTATAACAAAGTGATTGTTTTTTAAGGCTTCATATTTCATTTAAATTACAGAACCCTAAAACTGTCTTTTATTAGGGTTCCGTCACCGAATCACACTGTAGGAAGAAAAAGACAGCAAGAAACATGCAATTTACTTGCTGTCTTTTTATTACCTATGTACACGTACGTCTACATACGAAAAGGAATCTTCTCGTGACCTATTAATCTTATCAGTATAATATTGTTTAGAGTTTTATTGTACGCGCAGGTCTTCCCCCGCTCAACCATCACCTTTCCTACCATCTTGGTTTCCTGGAAGAAATCTCTTTTGAGAGAAAAGCTCGCCTTAGTACATTTTTTTTTTCTATTATAAGTTATCTGTATCATTATCTGTTTTGTGTAGTAAAGAAATTACAAAATTACGAATAATGATCCTATTGGAGTTTGAAATAAATTTTTGCCAGATTATTAACTCGACATCGATGGATGGTTGATTCGTACCTGTAAATCTTTACTCCGACATAAAAATGAATGTAATGTAATAACAATTTTGCATGCCTGTATTGCAGTGAAATATGTGATCTTTATATTGTAATTTAGAAACAACTGTCTTTAACATATTTCTTGCAAATTAATATAATTTATCATTTATCTATCGTTTTCTGAGCTCTACAGACACATAAACAATATAAAGACAAACACTAAAGAACAAGTTAAACAAAAGTAAAACAAGTTAGAGATGCGCACAACAAAAAATAAAATCCATCCTACTAATCATTCATCAAAACCATTTCTTTTATTCGTTACCTACTAGTACACCGACCGGCCCTTTGGCCTTGAGATCGCAATATCATTTTCCGGGCTAGCCCCCTACAAAGCCAATTGACTTACATGCTAAAGTGAGCCTGCGTGTGCGCGAGGTTTGACACATCATTTTCTTAAAATAAATAAGGCAGGTGGATTTGGAATGGGCAATTATGTAATGCACATGCGTTCCTGCGGTATTCCGTTGCCATGGAGCCACAGCCCTTGTGTGTGTGTAGTCAAGGAGCCACAACCCTTGTGTGGGTGTAGTCAAGGAGCCACAACCCTTGTGTGTGTGTAGTCAACGAGCCACAACCCTTGGAAGTGGCGTGCACCAATTTGACGCGAACTTCGCCCGATCGAGCGTCCCCTACAGTGGACCTGTAATTATGTTCGCAAACACCAACTTGGCGTCTATTGCACGAAGTTCCTCCGTAACGATATAATGACCTAATGAGGACAGATGTGCTGGTAGTTAGTTTGCAAGATAGTTTATCATAGGACGATGATAAATATCCCTGAATTATTGGGAAATACGGCAAATATACCGGAGAGTGTTATTTGCCGAGTTTGTTGTTTCTAACCGAAATCAAAAGAGAAGAGTTCTCAAGTCGTCAAGATCTGTTTATTACGTATTTCCAGTGATGTCTTGAAGACGGCTGGACCGATATTTTTTTATTTATTTTTTATTATATATTTTCCAATTGGTCTCATTTACATCAGGTCAAGATCTAATGATGGGATTCTGGATAAATCGAGGGAAATCTAAAAGTATTATAGGCTATATGGATTTTTGTATTTTTATACTCACTCATGCACTTACTCTCGGGAAGCATCATGGTTACAGCAAATACTCAATACTAGGTATTTCACGGTTTGGGATACGATTTCATAGATGGCTGCTAATCAAGTAAGGTCTGATTAGATTCGGTGTTGAGGGTTTCGTACCTTAAAAAGGAAAAGCTTAACTATTATAGGATTACTCCTGTGACGTAAAACGACCGAATGAGTTGAAATGTACACTAAGGTACTAATGTGACCCAAACATAAACACTTTGAAATACTCAGTTAAAAAAAATATTTTAGAAAAAATACAAGAATATACACAATTTAGTTTTAGAATTAGTAGTAATACCACATACAAGCATACGCAACCCTTAGTTCGCGAGTCCGACTCGCACATGACCGTCTTTTTTAAGATTTCGGTACTTTTTATTGGATTATGTTAAAGTGTTTACGAAATTGAGAAAAGTAGAGTTACGAAAGAAATTTATTAAGCAAAAGATTCATGAAAATAAGTACAGAGAATATAAATAAGATATTCATTCTAGTTCAAGACGTGTGGGACTGCCGCTCCATCCTCATATAGGCCTGTGCGATTCCACCTATGGCGGGTGCCGCGGATGCACATGCTGCTAGCCCTGATGATGGCGGTTTGAATGCTTGCTCGTAGCCAGCCCATTATTGTGGCAGGGGTCCGGTTCCAGCGGTCCGCCAGCGTTTCGGCGAGGTGTTTAGTGAATGATATCATTGAGAAAAATATCCAAAAAATTAATAATCATCCCAAATTAAATAAATGTACACCAACAATTATACACCAAAATGCAGACGTGACAATTATAAATTTAAAAATATGTTTTTTCTGTACTTAAATATTATCATTTGGATCATTTAACCACCTTATTTTATACCTATATCGCCTCGCTCCGCTTCGCTTCGGCTACAGGTTATATTATATAGTTGTGACCTAACAGAACTTTAGTATTCGGACAGAATGTGACCTGTAGCAACCAATACGGTTCTGTGAAAATCCAGGGGGCTCTAAATTTGGTGAACATTTAACATATTTGGGATTCAAAACTTATATTGGGAAATACTTGGTGGTATTTATTGGCTTGTGTTTAAACGATTACCAAAAAAATCGAAAATTTATTACCAATGAATTCGAAATGACTGCCAGAATGGATAAATGATCACCAAATTGTGTTTGGATAAATGATCACCAAACTTCTTTTTATGTTTTGTGTAGTTAAGTTTATGTTTTAAGTATTTTTTGTTGTCTTACATGTTCAACCTAACACGAAGGATAAAGGGGGCTTCGCTTCGCTCACCCCCTTTTATCTTCATCTAAGCTACCGCAGTATTTCGCCCTGATATTTTCTGCAAATTTTGGTGATCATTTACCCATTTTGGGTAAGAATTTTTTTTTATGATCATTGAAATTGTTCTCGTCTTGAATTATTACAGCCAATGCTTACATTATTATATCTATACTTAATCCATTTTAATATCGGATAAATACTATACGCGTCTTAGACGGAGGCATAGTTATTCCATTAACGTTTTCCGAAGAATTTTGTAATAACAAACTTTTAACAGCCCTGCTAACGGTGCAATGTCATCTAACCATTGATATTTTACGGACCATGGAGTACTTTATTAACACTTCAGCTCGCTCCGGAACTCGCGTTATTACTTTTAACGGCTTTAGGAACCATAAAGTGATAATTAGCACTTTAAAGCCAGCGTTGTTCATGAGCTGGCCCTCTGATGATATGGGTATTAAACCCCCGAACGCTGCTGGAGTGTTATTGCTCCGAGAGACTTCGCGAAATATTATTTTACTTGTATTAAAATATGACGACACAACGTAACTCTTATACAGGGTGTAATTGAAGACGAGAACAATTTAAATGACCACCAAAATATATTTTTTCTACCCAAAATGGGTAAATGATCACCTAAAGTTGAAGGAAATATCATGGCAAAATACTGCGGTAGCGTAGGTGAAGGGTAAAGGGGGTAAGCGAAACGAAGCCCCTTTTATTCTTCGGTTGAACAAGTAAGAACAACAAAAATACTTAAAATATAAGCTTAAGTACAAACATAAAGAGAAGTTGGGTGATCATTTATCCAAATTGGTTATTGGTGGTAAAATAGGTGCGTTTTTGGTGATCGCTTAAACATACGTCATAAACAATTATAGTCATATTTTAGGGGGTTATAAGGGGGCCATCTTTCTGAGCAAACTTCACTAAGAAACCGATTTTGTCTGAGAATAAATTTTTCTCTTACCAATAAAGTTTGGGCCGGGCGATCAATTTGTCTGGAGAAGTGAAAACTAAAGTTGCTCAGGTCAAATCGGTTTCATAGTGGATGTAGTTCAAAACGATGGCCATAACAACCCCCTAAAATATAACTGAACCTTTCTTATACTTTCTGTAAATAGGATATATTGCTTCTGGCCGCACACTGATACACTGCAAATATTTGATTACTTATTTAAGATAAGCTATTATTTTGCATTTTTGTGTGTATATGTCAACAGAAGATAGTCAAAACCGTTAGTTGATAAAATGACGCGGTAGTTGATCAACTATCGGCAGATAGTAAACCAGACCGACAGAGTTTGGAACTTACGTTTATTTTGTTCTTAAATGTCAACCTAACACGAAGACTATTCGGCGTCTTCACCTAAGCTGCCGCATTGTTTGCTCTGATATTTCGTTGGCAATTCAAGTTAAAACCAGTTGACATTTAACGGTTTTAACCATTAGTTGATCAACTAACGTGCAATATAGTACACAATACGCTACAATTTACTATCTGTCGATAGTTGACCGAGTTACGAGGAAAAAAAAACGTTAGTTTATCAACTAACGGTTTTGACTATCTAACGGTGACATATACACAACATAAGTTTACACAATTTTACAAATTGGAGTATTTACTATGATTTACAAAAACACTGTCTGAAAGATAACAACGCAATAGCTGAAAGTCGTCTAAAAATAAAAATAAATAAATGTAGCCCATTAATGTCCCCACCGGGGGGCACAAGCCTTTAGACGGATACGAGTAAGATTAAGCCATACTCCACAACGTTGGCTCAGTGCGTTTTGCTGGAGGGGTTTTAAGACCACTACACGTAGCGATAGTAGCCAGGACCTACAGCTTAACGTGTCATCCGAAATACTGAACATCCGATAGTATACTTATGATAAATTAATTATCTCATTGGTGCATGGTCAGGATTTGAACCTGCATCTCATGTGTGAGAAGCAAGCGGGAAACCCATTAGACCACGGAGTCAGAATTCAATAGTTTTAAACTTAATTCGGTATATCTAATTATAAATTATATAAAATGATCGTGTCACAGTGTTAGTTGCCATACTCCTCCGAAATGGCTCAACCGATTTTAATTAAATTTTATATTTACATTTATTAGCTTTAAGAATAGGTTTTTATTAATTTTTATACCCATAAGTGATTAGGGTGGTCCATCCAAAAAATTATATATGTATAAAAATGTATATGGCAAAACAACATTTGCAGGGTCAGCTAGTTATTTATAACTTTTTCTGGGAGACTATGGAAACTATGTCATACCTACATGATATACAACTGGGGTATTGGTGCAGATGGTAGTATTCAGTTTTTTCACTAATTAATATTAACCGCAGTTGAGAACAAAGTTTTCTCGAGTGGCCACAGTATTGAATTCCCGTAGGTCTATTTCTTTTTTCGAGAAAGAAGTTTAGGAATATTAAAATAGAAGAAGTGTGTTTGAATTAAAACTGTTCTTGTATACAGGTATATACATTGCTTTTAACCCTTTACTTGGTAAAGGATAAAAAGGTACATTTAAAGGATAAAGGATGCCCTTTGTCGTGGGAACCAGAAGCAACGACATCACAGACATATAAACATCCAAGAACTGGGGTTCTTTTTCCGGCTCGAACCCGGGACCTCTCGCATGGTAGGCAGAGCCACAACCACAGCGCCAGAGACGTCGAGAGAATAATTATTTTCATTAATTGTTTTACAGATACATGTGTACTTCCCAAATGCACGTAAATTGTTTAAAAATAAATGTTGCAAGTAGCTAATTACTTTCACACTGTTACTTACCTAAAACGTCATGCGCTATTTTCGAACTAGATATAGTAATTATGTAAGCACTCCTATATTTAGTTAATATTGTTTTATATTAGTCATTTAGATATAATATACAACTAACCATATATTAGTTATTTTGATATGTACTACGTAAATTATATTATTGTATACATGGTCTACCCCTGCTCAGCAATCGATCTTTCCCATCATAATTTGGTTTGCTGGAAGAGATCTCTTATTAGAGATAAGCTCTCCTTTGTACACTTTTTTATGTTAGTCTTGTTGTCTACATATTTGTTGTGTGCAATGAAGAAATTATGAATTATGAACTATATCAATATGTCTCTGTTCAATTAACTTCAAATCCGATGCTGGCTATGAACCAATGTGATAAGTTATTAATCCTAGTATTTGAGGGATGATTTAACGATGATGATAAACATCGTGATTTCAATCTCCGTAGCGGCGGCGATGGGCTAGCCCCCTGTCACGCAAAAAATTGGTATAGAATAACTGACTAATTGTGGCCATATGAAGCCTCTACCACCCCGTCCCGTATGGAAAGCACTGAGACGCTGTATTTTTTTTTAACAGTATGTAGGGAACTTGGTTTCCTTCCATAGTAATTAATTATCAGCACGTTTGAGGCGGATGGTGCAAATTGGACAACCTGATAGTCGGAAACTAAGCTATAATATTAGATACACTGCTCTAACTCTTAACTTAGCTATTAACTTAGCTTCTTAAGCGACTGATTGCTGAATTTTCGTATTTAAAATGAGTACCTATGAGTAAGAACTTTTTTTGTTAATTAAATAAAAAACAGTTTTTCAATGTGCTTTTTAAGGTTAGGTACCCGAAAGCTGCCAACAGGACCCTACTGCTAAGTCTCCGCTGTCCGACTGTCCGTCCGTCAGCGCGTGTATCTCATAAACTGCCATAGTTAGATAGTTGAAAATTTCACAGAATGTGTATTTCTGTTGCCGCTATAACAACAATCAATGACCTATATGCAATTTGAAAATTAAAATAACGCCCGTTCAAGAGACTTGTTTGATTGCGATTTTCTTGTAAGATGTTACGGAACCCTTCGTGGGGAATCCGACTCGCTCTTGACCGATTTTTTGCTCAACCTTGGATCAGGGTGGACGCTGAACTAAACAGTCGCACTCATTCACAAAGATCCTGTAAGAAACTTAAGGGTCTTACTACAAACAAAAAACTCCTGTTCAACACTTGTTTAAAGACAAAAATGTATGGAATTTGACGTTCGTTGTTAGGTTAAACGTTTAATATTTTTATAGAAACGCGGTAAGTTATTGAGTTATAGAATTACCGATGAGGTACAGTCAGCATCAGATATCTATATGAGCGCGCAAGCTACTCAAATAGATCTACACATCATAAACAACCAGAAATATCTACACAGCCAAAGTGTCAAAATTATGTTAACACTTTGGCTGTGTAGATATTTATGGTTGCTTGGTATGTGTAGATATATTTGAGTAGCTTACGCGCTCATATATATCTGATGCTGACTGTACAAAAAAAATATACCAACTAGAACAATCGTCAAAAAAAAACAATTACCTGCTTTTAACGTAGATGACTTTATAAAGTTTTTAATCACAAATCCGAAGGCGTATTGAAAAAAATAACAATCAGCGATATATATCCAACAAAAGCTACGGTACATCCGTAAAAAACACAATGGCCGCCCCACAAAGTTTTTCCCTATCATCTGTTGTCGGTAGCGCGACCTCTATTGTGGGAAGCCTTTGTGCTCGCCTTTGAAAAGACAAAAGACGTCAAAAAATAAAAGTTTGAAAATCAGCCCGTTTAATTATTGCAACCCAGGGCTCTTGCTTTCCTTTTCTCCCGCTCTTTTCTGTTTATCAGTTTGTTTTTGTTGAGTTGGGAGAGATTGAGATGGGCCACGTGACTGATGCAGTGTCCACGTAATTTCTGTGAGAAGCAAACTGAAGCATGTCAAAGGCCGAAGGTGTTAAGGTGATACGAAAAAAAATGGGGTTTTTTTCGAATCCATTTACTCCGCCATGAAGTCATCTACAGATTAGATTTTTGGGTTAACGTTTATTGAGTATTTGATTAAGATTTTCACTAGAGGGAAACGCGATTGGATGGCATTTTCTCGATCGAATTTAATTACGAAATTCTAAATTGTTTTATTTTTTCCTGTAATTCTGAAATCCTAACTAATTGTGGAACTGCGTTCATAATGTAGATATTATGTATTCGCAAATCTCATTAAAAAACTTTTTAACAAAATAGCGTAGTTTATTTTTAAACAATTTTTCTGTGGTTTAGCGCTACGTTTATTCATTTTTTCCCGATTCCGTCCCTCTCACACTGCGGGTCTTTCCGCCTGGAGTAACGGGGACCTTTGCACGGTCGAGGTAGCGCCTTAATAAAGGATTTACGACTGGAGTTTACACTGGAGTTACTAGTGTCCAAGCCGGACAATGTTGGGCTGAAGGAGACGAAGTGAGGGGGGTTCCTACGGTTGGACCGCCGCGTGCGCTGCCACCAAGTCATCAATATATCACAGAGCGAGACGCACGCGCGACCCTTCTCAAGATTAAAGATTTAAAATATATACTTTGTTACAAGTAAATAACGTTTTCACATTTGCATGCCTTGACATCTAGTTTTGTTTAAGTTAGGAATAATAACAATTTAAAGTCAAACTCTGAAAATTAAAGCATGTCCATTCAGCATGAAATAAAAACATATATATTTATTTACCGGCAAACTTATTTCTTCTGGTCCCACTTTATAATACAATGAAAAAAAGCCACTGTGGATACTAAAATACTTGTGGGTGTAGTAATAATCTAAAGTTTATAGTCTCACTTAAGGGATTCATATCGTACATTAAGGTCCGATCAATCAATTCGTCAATTTGTGAAATTTTTCGTCCTGTTTTAACATTGACCGTTTGTTTTTGTTAATAGTACAACAAATAGCACTTCCTTGCAAGATAAGAGACAGTCACACTCTTTTCTCTTTCAAAATAGCACTTCCTTGCAAGATAAGAGACAGTCACACTCTTTTCTCTTTCAAAATAGCACTTCCTTGCAAGATAAGAGACAGTCACACTCTTTTCTCTTTCAAAATAGCACTTCCTTGCAAGATAAGAGACAGTCACACTCTTTTCTCTTTCAAAATAGCACTTCCTTGCAAGATAAGAGACAGTCACACTCTTTTCTCTTTCAAAATAGCACTTCCTTGCAAGATAAGAGACAGTCACACTCTTTTCTCTTTCAAAAACCGGCTAAAAGAACACTTCCTCTCTCTTTCATGAGAGTAGTTATAGTATGTATATTATTACTATGTGTATAGGTTTATGTATCTATTGGTACTTATTTAGTAGTTTGGTATATACATAGTCGGTCCTTAAGTTCTGTCACAAGGTTTTTGATAGATAAAACTCAGCAATAAACTTTTTCTTATTCGTATTATACATGATTAAAAAGCTTATTTCATACGAATCAAATTGCAATACAATACATTTTGTACGATTATCGCAATATGACAAAAAACCTTATAACTTGAGACAATCGCGAACCCAAACCACGCCGCAACTGACAAAAATACCACTTACCACAAATTTAATAAAAAAAACAGTGTTCCAGATAACCAACAAGGTTTTTTTTATTTATTCTGAAACCTCGATTTTAGACCATGCTTGACAACTAGCATTTGATTTTCTGTTAGCTTTCAGTTCCAACTGCTCCCAAAGAGAACTTTACGTACTTTTTACGTTTTCAGAAAAACGTATAAAAATGATCTTGTGGGCAACAACTACACTACGTAAAATGTGAATATGAAAATTAGTTTTACCCAGACTTAGTTATCTTATGCTTCAAAATGAAGGTAATGGGTTCAGGGAGGGTTCTGACTAAAATCTCACGTAAGTTTGAAAGGTTTTAAGAGTCATGGAAAAAAGATAAAGTGAATCACGTCCGTATTTTTGATTGGGTAAAAAAGTGCAAAATCTCTGAAGAAACTAGCATTTGTGTAATATGGCTTTAAGCATTTAAATCCAATAATCGTTCTAATTTATCAGTATTTAATGAGCTATCAAACCATATATAGTATTAAATAAAATAAAACTTGGTATTATTTACTATGCGGCAAAATATTTGTGACAGAACTTATGGATCGACTGTGTATATATTTTATTTCACATATTTTATAGATATTCAATTTATTTATTTGTAATGGATAAGTTATTTGATATTGTGCACTGCCTAGCCTTTCTTGGTAATTTTTCCTATCATGCCTTGGTTTGCTGGAAGAAATCTCTTTTTAGAGATAAGCTCGCCTTTTCACATATGTTTTCAACAAATGTAACTTTTTATTTATCTTTGTGCAGTAAAGAATTATGATTATGAAGAAAATAGTATTATTTTGAATAAGTGTACATGTTCTTAGAGCTATGTTCATGAAAATCCAAACCTTACACTCTTGGGAATATTCTAATCTTTGGCTCTATCTCCCGGCTGTGCTGTTTTTTTTTCCTCCCTGAAATGGAAAGATAAGGTTATTGTTCATCAACAGTAAAAGTATGTTAATTTTGAGTAAACTTCTAATATAAAACTTGAAATTTTACACAGAAAGTAAATTCCATCAACTTGAGCGGAAATCTTATTTATAAGATGGTGGAGTTATTTTAATATTTAATTTTATAATTATGACTTACAGTAATTCTCGTGTCTGCAATTTTTGTACTTGGAGTATTGTTGGTAATTCCAATATCTGGCGGCACCCTTTGAAGAATTCATCCGAGTAATTGTGTTCTGTGGTTCATCCTGTCTGTATGAAGAACTCACAACCACTAGTGCCCTCTGTATTCATATCCAGCCAACTGGAATATTTTGCTGAAGAACTTTTCTACACCTTTAAAGGATTATTCGAATCCAATATTAAGGATGAGTGCTTCTGAATAACGGAGAATTCGTGGATCGGGTGAAGTTAGCAGATGTGGCCGTGGACTGTTTGATGGATAGGACCACGCTTCTTCTTGTCTCCAAAATACTAGCAGACATTGTCTATGAAGAAAATATACAAAAAATATTTTCTATAAGTGTCACAAACATGACTTCCAAATAATATATATTTATCGTGAAAAAAATAACAAAAGTTATTAAATTATATAACAAATGATGTGGCTGCATACGACCAACATATAGCATTCGATCAGCATGTTATGTATGAGTAGCTTCTACTTGTAGAAGAAATTGGTGCTGATTATGAAATTATAATTGGCTTGAAAGGCTAGTACTTAATCGCATAACTAAAATACTAATTTGCACAGCAAAAAAGGATCAATACTATTTATGTTTGAAATATTTATGTTTTAAGTATTTTTTGTTGTTCGATAAAAGGGGCGTCGCTTCGGTCAACCCCTTTACCCTTCACCTAAGCTACCGCAGCATTTTGCTCTGATATTTGTTGTGCAAATCAGTATTTTTGATGTGCAGTTTAATATTTCCTCTCCGGAAATCGTTCCGACATTATTATGTACTAGTGGCCCTGTGGGCAGTAGACCTCGCTAACAGGGGGGACTGTGAACCAATTTATAGATGAGTATATTAGATTCAATCAAACTCAAGTAGTAAAGTGGCCGCACCAATAACTTTGTTAACTACATTTTGCGATTTAAAAGGCAATCTTTTGACTTTTCACGAAAATAGTAATAGTCTATTTCACTCACTCTCGTGGTCTGTATAGATCCTCTTTACTAATCCGTCTCCTACTTCGAGGAGTCCAAACTTGGTATGTTTTGAATATATTTCTTAGATTTTTAGAAAACAGGCGGCCGAAATGTAGTGGTGTAGTATACTTTTAGAACCGGCTCATGAAGCCCTTTAATTTTTTACCCCACAAGATTGGTTTCAGAAAAAAAAATAAAAAAAATCCCAAAACCAAAAATCTAATGACGTCATAACTAACGTCCGGTAGTTATAGATTTCATAAATTTAGAGTCGAGTTCAAGTAGTCGGGTTTAAATTTATGAACTTATTGCCTTTTTTACTATTATAGCCAGGCCAATATATCTATAAATTACAGCTTTTGATACATCAGAATTATGATGCAACAAACAAGCATTACATATCTGATCGAGCGTGTAAAATGTAATTAAAACAGGATAGGATTCCGAGTGAATCGATCCCGCGCCAGGGTTGTAGATGGCTGTGTAATTATAATTAGTTATCCCGTAATAGATTGCCGGTTAAGTCAATAAATTAATTAATTAGTGCGGAGTGTATATACGTTAATTGGTTTCAAGTTGAGCAAATATTATACCCATTTTACCTTTAGCCTGTTGAACAATTCACAGTTTAGTCACGTCACAACGATACATAGTCATCGTAATAATACAAACCAAACTAATACCGATGTGTTTACTTTGAGGAATTTGTCTAAATCTGAAAAGGTCAATTCTGTGTTTCTGATCCAGATCTCAATCAAATTGATATTATGAAGGATTTGCGCCGTCTTCACAGCGTATATTATATATCCTGAAAAGAGGTTCAAAAACTATGTTAAAAATGGGCTAATAAGAAAGTCATATTATAGTATTAAGGAATACTTAGATGACAAAACAGCATGGTCCATACCATCTCAGCGCACAGAAATTCGACGAGGGGCGATGGATCAAGTCTATCACTCGCCGGCGAATTTCCTTAGACCGAAACCAGTACCTGTTGTTAAGTAACTTTTTTAAAAAGAAGGTATGAGGGAGTTTCTTGTCGTTTCTACTTAACCCTG
Source organism: Argyresthia goedartella (assembly GCA_949825045.1). Taxonomy (NCBI): domain Eukaryota; kingdom Metazoa; phylum Arthropoda; class Insecta; order Lepidoptera; family Argyresthiidae; genus Argyresthia; species Argyresthia goedartella. Next base: position 6,191,812 of record OX463814.1, read on the forward strand.
AGGCCCACCTTCCGAAACGGTGTAGTCTTTTTTTATATAAAAAAATGACTTGCAGTTATAAGTAAGTATAATTTTGAAGTTGTATAATATAATTTATTTATTTATATTCAATAAAAAAAATACTCTGACTCTGAATTCGAATGATTTAAATCGCTAGTTTGACAGTTGTCATTCCAAAATTGCAATCCCGTGCCGAGTTGAAATACCTGTCAAAAAAACGTAATCAAGCTACAGGTCGATGTTAAAAATCTGAAAGTATCTCATTACCTTACCTCATTAATTTATAATTGTTATTTAAGTAGGGCAGCTTCTGACACCCCTTCATCCAAATTCCAATTTCCAAATGTCTTTATTACTGTAGATATTTATATATACTTAGCAATCGTCATTTTTTCCCACTTCTCTACATTGGACCACTGTGGGAGAGGATTTCATCATCATCTACCTCTGAGCCAGCGGGCGGCGGCTAAATCTTACCCGTTTCCGAGTAAAGGCCCATGCCCCTTGGCGGGGACATTTTATTTAACTATTTAAACGCCTAACCACCACGTACCACGTTCGACCTTTTACTTAGGTATGAGTTTGATGAGTTTCGCGATTCAACATGTCCGAGGAACGATATCTTCCGCCGTCGGCGAGTCCACTCGAAACAAATATATTCAAGCGCGCAGCTGCGAAAAATCTCATTACTCAAAGTGGGCAATAACTTAAACCCTTCCGATATTGAAATAAGAAATTCCTACCGCCCGGAGGCCTGTTAATAAATTAGCGCATTTACTGGCGCGGCTCTGCGGATAATGTGCCGCGCGGCAGAGCGGACACTAGTGCGATGTGGGACATTGTCAGACCTTGATGTGTGGAGGCTGTAGATTGACCAAACTTTATTGCAAACTATGTCTGTTTACCGAGTGTAAACGTAACATAACATAGCGTTACGCCTTTTCCCATACGGGATTTTGTTCGTTTTTCGAAGTTCATTTATTCACCCGAATGGCCGAGTCGGCGGTGACGCTGCCTAAGAAACCAAGGGTCCCGGGTTCGAGTCCCGGTGGGGGCAAATATTTGGTTTTTTATCTATCTAAGTATAATATTTGTCTATATAAGTATGTGTCTAGTACCCAAGATACAGGGAATCCTAGTTTGGGGCTAGATTAATGTGTGTACATGGTGTCCAAGGTATTATTATTATTATTATTTAAGTGAAGTTAAATAACAATTGACATAACTTAACAATTACACGGCTAGTTAAGCAAATTATACCAAAGTAAACGATTTGAGAGAGATATGAAGAGGCTTATGAATGTTGAGGAAGCGAGAGTTGTATGCAAAAATCGTAGCAGATGGAGTTCTATGGTCTCTGCCTACCCCTCTTCCGGGAAATAGGCGTGAGCATATGTATGTACGTATGTAAACGATTTGTTTTTAAAAACTTGTTACAATGTTTTAATACTGATGAGAAAGGTGTTTGAAAAAAGAGGTCTAATAATTTAGTGGAGTGAGGCAATTGACTTTACCTCACTTTTTTGCAGGTAGGTAAACAATTTTCTAATAACTAACTACTTAAAAGTAACTTAACTACTAAAATAATAAAGGTTTCTAGATGATGAACCTACTTGTTCTATAATGAGTTACTGTACTGTTTATGTAGGAGGAGACTTATTATTAGCTCGTTAGCTATCTGTTATTTCTAATTATCTTTTCTATTATAGCTGTTAGTCTTCCTAAAACCAATAAATAAATAATAAAAATAATTGTAAGCTTAAAAGACATAAAAGTTAATTACAATCAAGATACCCCATACGGGGTGCAGAGGCATAATTGTGCCAACTTTGAGCCAGATATTCAATACTCCATTTTGCGTGACAGGGGGCAAGCCCATCGCCGCAGCTATGGAGTAATTAAGGTTTCGTCACGATGTTATCAATCACCGTTAGAACGTCCGTATAATGTACTTAAGATAAATTAATTATCTCATTGGTACATGGTCAGGAATCTATTTACCTATTGGATTACCTTCCCACTTAGAAGTACATCCGTCACGTAATAATAATAATAATACCTTGGACACTATTATTTCTAGACAACCATATAGATAAACAACCATGACTAGGGTACAAACATCCGTTCTCATCAAACAAATATTTGCCCCCACCGGGACTCGAACCCGGGACCCTTGGCTTCATAGGCAGGGTCACTGCCGTCTCGGCCATTCGGGTCGTCGAATTTAGAAGTACATCAATACCGTTCATAAAATACATGTTGTAAATAAACAATACTATATATTAAATTCCTAAGTTTACGAAAGAAAAAATAATGCTCCTTTAGACAACAATTAAGTAATCGAACCCGCATCTCTTGCTTGACAAGCGAGCGTGAAATCACTAGACCACGGTCGCTCTATAGCTATGATCTCAATGACCGGAGAAATCGTATTACTTTGCTTCTTTCACGATACACAAACCACATATCATTGATTAAAAAATAGTTCAAGTGCGGGTCGGACCCGCACACGAAGGGTTCCGTACCATCGTACAAGAAAAAAAACACTAAATATTAAATAATAAAACCAAAACAAAAAGAAAAATTATATGTGTTCTCTGAGAGTCGAACCCAGGAAATTCAAGATTGCGAAACCGATACGAAACTGACTGAGTCATCTCAAAGTTATTAAGAGCTGCGAAATTTATGATGATATTGAAGAATGATGTTATGAGGTATTTCGCAGGGGTAGGGGTTTAAGAAAACAGTCGCTTGTATGGGGACTCCCTTTAATTTTCAAAATTGCGTGTAGTAAATTTTAGTTCTCTACCTATTTCTGTTGATCCGAAAGCGCCCGGTGACGGAAGGACGGACAGACAGACAGACGGACAGCGGAGGCTTAGTAATAGGGTCCCGTTTAGCACCCTTCGGGTACGGAACCCTGACAAAGACAAGCCTTTTTCTGATAAAAAAGTACTTCCAACACCATATTGATATTTTTTAATGAAACAGATCTACAGTGTTACCGCATCAGCTTGCAGATACCAGCGGATAGATCAAGTGTGCTCTTGTACGGAGCCGCCACACTTGTGCGTCCCGGAATTAATTCCGCAGACCAGAGAGCCGCTCGATTGGGAATATACCCGGTCGGGAATTTTACCAATTTCCGGATTGTCCCATACACATAATACCTTAGACACCTTGGACACTATTTTACACACATTGATCTAGCCCCAAACTAGGATTCCCTGTATCTTGGGTACTAGACAACGATACACCTACTTATATAGATAAATATTATACTTAGACAGATAAACAACCATGACTAGGGTAAAAACATCCGTTCTCATCAAACAAATATTTTCCCCCACCGGGACTCGAACCCGGGACCCTTGGCTTTGTAGGCAAGGTCACTGCCGACTCGGCCATTTGGGTCGTCAGTGACATACATTTGTACAAAGACACATTAATTACTTCTGAGCTCACACTAGGATTCCCTGTATCGTGGGAACCAGAAACAGGGGCATGTGTGATGTCCATAAACATCCAAGACCTGTGTATTTTTTTTTATTGATCCCCAGCTGGGGATTGAATCCGGGACCTCCGCATAGTATGCAGAGCCACAACGGCAACGCCACAGAGGTTGCCACATTTTAGAAAATATTAAAGGCCTTAAGATGACTTTATTTCGTTTATAGGTTTATGTTTCTTGATGAAGTCAACATAATTTCTGAAATATATGTTAAGTAAAAAGTTGCATCCAAAAAATATTGCCGAATTCACCGAAATTTTACACTATACTACATGAGGCGCCTCGCTACACTCCGCTTCGCTTCAGCACCAGGTTGTATTATAAAATTGTGAACTAACAACCGAACTTTAGTATTCGGACAGAAAGTGACCTACCAATACGGTTCTTAGAAACTCCAAAGAGGCCGGGCCGATACCCGAATATATATAAATAATACCCGAGATTTTTAAATGCAGGAGCGAGCGAAGCGAGCGAGGTTGCTTATTGTTCAAGAGTGAAATTTATCACTAATACCCAAGTGCAATACTCTACTTTTCAATTGGAATGAAATATTTGTTCTCGTTACAAATATGTTAACAAAATTTTTCTTTCACGCCTCAAAATAGCACCTTCGCCTCTTGATTTTGGGTTCTCAGGCGGATTTTTTTATTCGTAACTCGTTCGAAAAGGCTTCTTTATGAACGTCGCTACGACCCTCGCCTTCAGCTCGTGCCATAAACTTCTCGGTTCGTAAACACAAACCGTATCCATGCAACTTTCTTGCTGTTCAGTAAGATCGTTTAAAAAAAAAAATAACAATTTAGTGTGTCACCTTCAGGGTCTTCCCTCAAATATGAGTTGGTCTCCCGAAAGACGAAGAAAGGGGCCTCGTTCGATTTTCTTTACTTAAGTCCTTCTGGTGGCAAATCGCATTTTCACCCCGCATCTCAAGTTAAACCCTACTTGTTTTCGGAGCATTAGTCATGAAAATATATTAAGCAGTCAAAACTCATATTGGTAAACAGTAAATTTTAAAACTTTACTTTATTGCAATTCGCGATCTTTCGCTAATCGGTATTTTTTTTACTGTATTTGAATAGTGACGTGACCGATTATGATGGATCATATCTGAATTTAAATTACTTGTATCCAACAGAGTTAATTAAAAAAACTTTCCTCAATAAAATTAAAAGTGGGTGAAGCTAAGGCACCAAATGGAATTTAGGTTATTGAGCAATATCTCATTTTTCTTCAAGAGTATATTGAAAGGGTGTATCGTCTTAGCTAGCGTCCCGTGGCAATACAGATCTTGTTAATATTCCCTGGCTATAACTTATCATTGAAAACCCGAACACGTTTGGCCCAGAACAAACAGCGACGGCGACTGAGTGATACATCTATGTGAATATGTGTACAACGTTGTATTGTAAATAGAGCGTAGCGTACTAGGAATTACTACGAAGCTACGCCTAACGCTACGCCGTAGACAGCGAAACATCTAGTTCAAGCGCTTGCGAATAGATGGCGCTGCTGTGTTGGAGTGAAAATGCACAAAATTATTTTCATCGTATAATGAATTGTTGAAATCTGCATCAATAACCATCACCCACAAAAGTGCTTTAAAAGGTTTTAATGATACCTATATAAATAGGTATCGGTAAAACATTTGAAGCCTTACCAAATTTTACTACTTTAAGTGTGATGGCCTTATAAACTTCGCTATAAGACCGATATTGCACGATGGAGTTTTTAGGCTTGATACAGTTAATTGACAAGTAATAATTTTTTCTCGAAAATAGTACGAAATGTTCCAATAACATCTGTGAAGATAGTATCCGAAAGTGACTGATCCTGGACAATTTTTAGAAGTGTCCAGGAAAACGCAAAAGTGTCCAGAGTAAGTATGAAATCCCATTACATATCACAATATTTGAATATAGAACTATATTTTTTTCAAAGATAAGCTAATGAGGTTAATGGCAGATAAGGGCCTTTAATAAAAAGGAGGTACCATAGAGGTTGACGTGTCCGAATTGCAATTATATTGCACGATATCAAATGGCGAAACACTCAGTTAATTCGTATTTTTCACTATTTTGATAATAATTAAGAATTAAGAATTCGATTCTAACAGAAGAAAAAGAAGAATAAATAAAATATTCATAATAACCATAAAACTAATACGAAATTTATGTATTTATTCTATTGGGGTTGTGACATAATATCACTATCTTAAACAACATAAAGCAATTAAAAAAAAGTCGCTATTGTATTTTGGCGGGATTGAGTTCATTGAACTAAAATATTTAAGAAGGTATAAAAATAGCTAAAGATGAGTTCTGATGAATCAGATCACGACATAGATTGCACGCCTCCCTATTTAAAAGTCTAGGCGGAATTGGCGGGAAAAAAATTACTCCCACCCAAGTCCACCGAGACATATTTCCACAATTATGAAAAGTTCATGAAGGGGAAAGCTGAACATGAAACTATAAGTTGGTCAGAAAATATATATAGGCAATTGTCCCAATATGACTAACGCAACCTCTAACATTTATTAATAGTTAATCTTGTTATATGAACCTATATAATTGTCCAGCAATAAACTTCTAACTTTTATTCAAATATATTGCTTTATTTTTTGAGAAAAGCACTATACACGCTTCGACCATACATCGTGACGTGACATCCTGGCCTCGTATCATGGCTTACATACTGGTCTCTGCAGTAATGCACTATTACGCAAAACCTTCTGTATACAATTTATTACTTCTCAAATTATTGTATTAAGTCATTACAATAATCAAGTTTTAGGTAAACATACGATTCCGGGTAATGCACACCGCTAGCGAGTGACTTCATTTCGCAACAGCATGTATTACAGTATTTTTGACCGAGCGAACGAAGCGTCTCCGTTTAAGGATTGGGCAAAAATGCTTTCGTATGTTTGTTTGTTTGTTTGTCTGTCTGTCTGTCTGTTCTCCCCTACAGGTCGCATTTTTGAACCGATTCCCGTGAAATTTTGTGAGCAGGTTGGATAATTAAATGGATTTTTTTTGTCGATTCAGTTTTTTTTTTTTTTTTGTGGCGGAGATATGGCGTTTTCAAATTTTAAAACTCGTTACAACCCAAACGGCTCAACGGATATTAACAAATGAGGTGTCGTTAGATTTGTGGAGACCGTGAAAGCGACACAGATTATATAATTTTAGTAAAATGTCAATAGATTGTATTTTAGATAACAAAATGTAACTTTACAAAGTTATTGGTGTGGCTATTTTCATACTCCATGTACGTAACCAGGAACATTCCTATGTTTATATGAGTTATTATAACAGACCATTGTATATTAAACAAACACTTGAAATTTACAGGTGCAACCGACAGCCCCCTATGCTGGGGCTGCATGGAAGTGAGTTATTCCACTAGAGATAAGCTATTATTATCATATAATTGAAAAGTTAAGTTGTGATCGTAACATGTATGTACTTAGTTTACAATGGTTTTGGTGCGGCTTCACTCCATGTACATAGGTAACCAAGTGCATTCATAAGTTCAGCTTTCCACCGACATGCTCGCGAGGTCTCCAGCTCGCAGAGCCACTAGTGTTACTTGGTTTTCGAAATAAATCACCATTAGTCCATTACCTACTAGCCTCAGTAGGGCACCGCTAATCCCTATCGAATATGCTGTGTATCTAGTTACCTTACCGGGTGTAGCAGAATGAATTATGGATCGGCCGCCAGTCAATTAGCGAATATTTACTGCTGAGCCACTCTGTTGCATAGTGCTCATTTTCTTTTGTACTTTTCTGCCGTTTGCTTTGCAGTTTTGGCGGTAGGTTTTTTTTTATGAATGAAAACAGATTTGAATCTTTTGTCAATTTTAGCGAGAAAAATCTCCAACATCTTGAAATAGATTATGAATCTCGGGGTCGCGATTAAACCGTTTTTTAATAAATAAAAAATAATATCAAATTAAATAAAATGCATTTAAATATTCTGTGTAGATCTAAGCAATGCGAATAAATAAAGGCAATACTTTGGCCATCGAATTTATTAGGTTTTTTTTTAATTACTCTTAACATAAACGTTTCTAAACAGGCACATACATTGCTTCTGGCCCCACACTTGGATACCATGTGTCGTGGAAACCAGAAACAGGGAAGTCACACACGTATAAACGTCCCAAGTCCTGGGGATTTTCCTTTCTCCCCAGCCGGGATTTGAACCCGGGACCTCCCGCTTTGGTGGCAGAGCATCGAGCCGCAACGCCACAGAGGTCAACAAATATTCTGATCATACTCTTTATTTCGAGATACATATCATTCACACTGAGCCTGATTTTTTAGGGTTCCGTACTCAAAGGACCCTATTACTAAGACTCCGTTTGCTGTCTGTCTGTCTGTCCGTCTGTGACCAGGCTGTATCTTATGAACCGTGATAGTTGGACAGTTGAAATTTTCAAAGATGATGTACTTCTGTATTCGCCATAACAACAAATACTAAAAAACAGAATAAAAAATATATTTAAGGGGGCTCCCAGCCTGCCACACAACAATGATTTCAATACCACACACAAACTTAAGAATGCACCTGGTTACGTACAAGGAGTGTGAAAGTAGCCGCACTAATATAACTTTGCCAACAACATTTTGCTATGTAAAATCCAAACTATCCACTCCACACCATCCTTGCCATTGTACGGTGGTACGGAACCCTTCGTGCGCGAGTCCGACTCCCACTTGGCCGGTGTTTTAAGTACGATTTGAAACATCTTCCTTATTAGAAACTAGCGCGGCTTCGGAACGCGTTTTTTGTATTCACATAGATCTTCGTAATAAAACTATTCTTTTATCATTTTATCTACACACGTATCATAAACCCTCTTTACTGCGTTCGAAAACCGCACGTTACGATCAGCATTATGTTAAACTACTTGGTAAAAACTCGTTTCGTATCTGGAAAACTACACATTATGGTCATTATGTGTAGTTTTTCTACATATAATGACATTCAAATATCGAATGCCGACGCCCACCCGCGTGCCGTCCCTAGTTTGTCTGTGAAGTTGGTACTGACATTCAAATTTCGAACGCCGACGCCCGTCTGCGTGAAGTTGGTACTACAGAACAAGCTAAACAATTGCAGAACCACAATGCCGGTCAAACATGCGGTTCCTGAACACATCAAAGAGAGCTTATGATATGTGTTTAGATAAACCAGTGTATGTAACTGTACATAATTAGGCATTAAAACTCTCGAGTGATATTTTAATGCCCTCCATTATGCAGCAGTCACATAAACTACTATTAGAGGCACTTTCATGGGTTTCTGGAATCCATATCAACATTATCGGCCTATTGTTAAGCTTAATACGCATCCGACCTCAGATTAACGAAACTCTTTGCTTAAAAACTTTATGCACCGCACCGTCCAAACATAAGTTCCGCTAACAAAGAGGTTGAATGTAGGAAATGAATTAATCAACGACGAAGGAGTTTGATTGATGCCAGTTCTATGGCTACCAACGCCTGAGGCTGAACTTTCCATACAACAACGAGAGGCTGAACTTTACATTCAATAGTTATTTGTGTCTCAAGGGAGCAAAATGATGTATTTACGGCGAGGGCGGTACAATGAATCCAGAGAGAAGGGAAGGATTCTACGATAGACTCCTGAGCGTAGCGAGGGATTCTAGCGAAGGATTCAAGCGTTAACGCCCATGACGAAAATAATTTTGCTCCTGAGTGACACATAAAACTTTTCACACCGACTATGAGGAAAACTTAAATTAAATGCTCAAAAAAAAACTATAGTTTGAATTATACTTTTACCACTTTTACAGTAATCGAACAACGTAAACATTTTTTTTATATAATCATGGATTGTAAAGGATTAGGGAAAGGTCACCACAGATAAAATGTTCTTGTGTACATTTACTATTGTGTAAAAATAATCGAATCGAATATTACAATGGTTTCGGAAATCCATATTCATTATATCACAATAAGAGTCATCGATAGTTTTGATTTCAGTAAAACAAATAATTTATTGTGACATTTTTTTTAATATTACGAAAAATTCATAAATTTTCATTTAACGTTGTTAAAGTTAAAACTTGAAACATGTTCGTTTTTAATCGACTATGTCATCGTAGTCGTTTGTAATGTAATTTCATAATTACATTCGATTATTTTTGTCCGTGTTCTCTATGTACTATCGAACCAACTGAATCATGACCCTTTTGCCTGATAATTCGTTTGAAACTTTCAAACTTGTAAGATCTATCTATCTGTCAGTGTCTAATCAAATGATAACAAGTCCGTTACCAAGGAAATAAACCTTCAAGCGAATTTCGACCTACTTGCATTTAAGGGGTTTAGCAAAATAAGCTTATGGTGGGTCATGATTCAGATGGTTCGATTGTACATTGCGTAAATGCTACATGCCAATGAATAAATTAAAAAAGCAGCTTGAACAGAAAAGTAGCATTTTGCTCCCTCTCGTCGTGGAGCAAAACTTACTTTTCCGAATGAAAGGTGTGAAAAATATTTTTCAGCTTTTGGCTTTTTCTTTGCGTTTTTCGTAATTTTATTTTCCTCTAAACCTCCTTTGGACTGAGGAGAATAAAAAATAAAAAGGAATACAATTCGATCGGGCTATTATATAGATTTAGTAATAATTACGTACAGCGATTCATTTTTATAAGTTTAGAGCTTCATAAGTTTATTTTAGTTTTTTTTTTAATTTTATATTCAGGCACCCTACGTTGCTTCTGTACCCATACTAGGATACCCTGTGTAGTCGGGAACAGCAACGTCACGCACATATAAACATCCAAGACCTGGAAATTATTTTTTTCTTTATCGCCAGCCGGGGATCAAACCCGAGACCTCTCGTATTTACAGATTTTAATTTCACCACGTGTCCATGTCTTCAGTAATAAATCGTGTGCACACACATTCCATTTCTCCTATTCAACAAAGAACTGCATTTTAGAACTCAGACAGATGGCCGGGAGTTGTTCCCGTTACATCTCAATTATTGGATATACATCAAGAGGTGGGAAGTGCTTTATTTTAAAGTATAGAAATGTCACCAGAGTAATAAATTTAAACTCGGCAAATACCTTCGCAACCTATAATGAATCGAAGGCATCATTGCCACACTTTATGCCCGCTGCACACTCTCACGCGAGCCACCCCGATGCTGACGTATCAGACTTCCAGTATGAAATACATCAGCTTCGAGACGTCTCCCGCGATAACGTACAGCGGCCATTAAGGCCCAAGATCAAACAAAACCACTGAAGAGAGCTTTGGCAAAAAAAAAATATTACTTTCAATAAATTCATAGGTCTCAAAAAATTATTTGTTATTCACAAAAAGATAGTCTAGTTTAAATACTATGTCGTTACGCGATTGAATTAATTTAGCTCGATCGTAAAAAATCCTGAACATAGTCTTTATTTAAAAGAAAATTCAGTAATTTCATATTAAAATTACTGATTTTTCTCATGACTTTTATACATATATTTTCCTCTTTTAAAGCTCCGTATTAATCCTTAAATTTTATCAATTAGCTTATTTCCGTTTTTCAGTAAAATCGAAAAAACACCTAATTTCTAAAGTATCCGGGCGGCCCGATGCTATTCCGCGCCGCCCGCTACCCCGCCAGTTCCGCTACCCCGCGAGAAGACGACGGGCGAATGCGGCGCCCCTCACCTCAACAGCCAGAACTGAGCCTTAAGGGATTAAATATGGCCAGCGCCAGGGGACGCGAATAAAGAAATGCATCTTTAGCTTCAATTCTAGGCTAAACTAGACAACATAAAAATGTAGGATAAATATATGTTATAAAAGGTATATCAGAGATAAGAATGGACTTTTAAAATTAGCCAATATCTGTTAAATAATACTTAAAAATATTTTTCGCAATGCATTATTATTCAACTAAATGAACAAGCGCTCGGAGACAAAATCAGTTTCCTATATGAAACTTACAAGCAAAAATAGGTAAAACAAAGGGAAAAATTTTAGTTCTTTTATTTTATTTTTAATGTTATTATTACAAGAGTTTAGTAATATTTTCTATAATTTTCTTGGTCTCGGAGTTCGGGCTGCCCCGCGGGGCTCTGCGCGGGAGCATGCGTCAGTCTGCTTCGACGCGATGCGACGGGTATTTGTTTTCTTTGTCTAATTCTCAATGCCATTGGCCCTTGTTCAGCCCTTAAAACAGGTAAATGGCAATAGAGTCGAACATGATTTTGATTACATAATTGACTAACCGGCTTAAAGCAGGCGCAAATATACATCTGCCACTCCGTGTAGAAAAATAAATAGTTTCAAAATGTTCTGAACAAATCTTCCTTTTCTCATGAGATTAACCCCATTCCAGCTTGCACTTGCCATAAATCTATCGCTTCACTGGTTTCTAGTGGCAGTAAATTAAGAATTCACACATAACCATGTTTCACGTTAGGAAACTTTAATTCTTGCTGTTTCCTCGTGGTATTGGTAAGAATTTTCTCCATCCAACAAAACTGAAGAAACTGTATATTTTAGACTGGTTGAAGATCTATACAGGTAGTAATTCGATTGGCTACAAATAAGATTTTAAAACCTTTGCAAATGTCATTTATGTTTTTATCTACACACGTATCATAAACCCTCTTTACTGCGTCTAGAAACCACGCGTTACGACCAGCATAATGATAAATTTCTTGGCAGAAACTCATTTCTTATCTGAATATTGATCATTGTGACCATAATGTAAAAAACATTTGTCAAATTATGACATTAAAATTTCTAACGCCGACGCCCGCCTGCGTGCCGCCCCTAGTTTGTCTGTGAAGTTGGCACTACCTATACAGGACAAGCTAAACAACTGCAGAGCAATGATCAATGCCACAATGCCGGTCGAACATGCGGTTCCTGAACAAATCAAAGAGAGCTTATGATATGTGTGTAGATAAACTAGTGTATGTAACTGTACATAATTCTCGAGTGATATTATTATGATACTCGCCTTCGGCTCGTTTCATAAACCCACTCTCGAGTATTAATGCCCTCCATTATGTAGCAGTTACATAAACTACTATTGAATTTCGAATTCGACGACCTGAATGGCCGAGTCGCCAGTGACCCTGCCTACGAAGCCAAGGGTCCAGGGTTGGAGTCCCGGTGTGGGCGAATATTTGTTTGATGAGAACGGATGTTTGTACCCTAGTCATGGTTGTTTATCTATCTAAGTATAATATTTATCTATATAACTATGTGTATCGTTGTCTAGTACCCAAGATACAGGGAATCCTAATTTGGGGCTAGGTCAATGTGTGTAAATAGTGTCCAAGGTATCTATCTATAAGTCGCTTTTTCTGGTTGCCACAAAACAGGTTATATTAGTATGGTAAAGCAATGCCTTTAGATGAATGCCTATGTCAAATTTCCCGCGAGTAAGACGCGCTTTGCTTTATTTAAAGTTTGTATGGAAATTGTTCAGTTATTTGAACTATTTGAACTACGTCTTTGAGTCTGATACAGCTTAAATTGGTTAAGAAATTTACCCGAATACTTCACATCAACTATGCAGAGACAATCAAACTGTAGTGTAGCAACGATATTGGCAAAACATTTGAAACAAGTGATAAATACCTACTCCTAAGATGCAGGCAACACTAGCTTAGGCGTCGAATACCTTTTACTAGATCTAAGACTGTCTCCTACAATCAATGTATGTACATAGGTTAAGTTGGATAAATAATTTATTTTTTTATTTTTCTTTGTATCTTTCTATAAATAAGATATCTCAACCATTCAATAATCTTCCTCGATAGCAACCAATACTAAGTTTTGTTAGTAAAAAAACTTATATATTTTTCCAAAAATGTAGGTAGTTCAGATTTTCGGTTATTATTCGATGTTGAAAAAACTGTGTTTATGTTCCACTTTCGTGTGCTGGTAAATAATACAACAAGGTCTATTTTGACTAGAAAACCGATTGACGAGTTTTTTTTTGTAGGATTGGCGCTGTCGAAAGTGAGCCTATTAGTAAGCCAAGATGGGCTGAGAATGATACCATGGAATCTAAAATTAGTTCATGTTCAAAGACTTTTATTCATAATAGTACAAACATTGAGACTTAATGAACGTCATAACCTAATCATACGTCATAGCATAATAAAACATTGATTAGGTGCCTAATTATTACATAATATATAAGGGTGCAATGAACTGGTTTAATGCCAGATGTCGGTGTCTTGTAAAAAGTTATTAATTTTGTAGTAGGCCTTTGTGCACAAAGTGTGCTTTATACATTTTTTGAATACAACCTACCATATCCATATATTTATAAATGTTTCGCTAAATATGTAGGTAAGTATGAAACTCAAGAACGGCTGGACCGATTCGGAACATATTTTAAACTTCATATACGTTAAAGTCTCAGGACAGTCCTTACGGAGATAAACATTTCAAAAACACAAAGAGAATAGCCAAAAAATCGAAAAATCATTGATTCAGGTGACGGTTCCGTCAGTTCAATTGGCACCTTGGCAGCTTTTGACAGCCAACATCTTTTTTTACCGTCAGCTAGGGTATAAAAATATTGCAGAGATATTTATTGTAAGTCATGGTCACTCTCTCTATTGAATATCTTCGTGAATCAGGACTTTGGAAACAACGACCAAGTGAATAGCCGTTGTTCAGATCTGTCGGGATATTGTTTGTACTATTATGTAAGCACAATAAATGTTTCGTGTCTGTTGCTTATGAATGGGAACTGGGAAAACCCTTAGAAGTACCAATATTTAAAGCCACACCAATACAGTTATATACTCTAAGGGCCTGTTTCAAGAAGCCCCAATAAGCCCTTTAAAAAAGATAAATAAAAAATGTGTTTGCAAAATGACAGATGAATCTGTTACGGAGAGCTCCTAGCGATCCAGATTAGGTGCAAAACAAGAACATCGCTATGGCAAATATTTCTATTTCAATATGCCATAAAGGGCTTTATTTACCTATTAACAAGACTTATTAAATCAAGTCCTGATTGTAAAAGCTCAAGACTATTTCTCGAGGAACACTAGAAACCCAAACAGGCGCGCGCATTAAATCACACGATAAGAACATCATGTTATTTTAAAAACGGTTCAGCAATGTGTGCAATTGTTTATAACTTAATAGCGGATGACATTAAAACGTTGCCGTTCAACAATTTTAAATGTAAATTATTCCATTGGCTTGTGCAAAACTGTTATTACTCTGTTGAAGAATTTCTTAACTTAAAACGTACGTGGAACCGGTCTTGACATTTGTTGTTTTTTTTATGTTTTAAACAAATGACAATATGTAACTTAATGACTACAAACATCAAAAATCTGCCTTCTATTTGTAAAATGATATAAGATCCTTTTTACCCTTGTCTTTGCAAATACATTTCTTATTTATTTTTTTAGGTCGGTCATGGTGATTTTGCGGATTGTTTTAGGTTCTTAAACTGAATCAGCCTCAGACTTTGTGGTAACTCCCCCAGCCATAACTATATCCATGTTGTAAGCACACTTCTCTGCACCTTTTGTGATACTCTGAGCTTTACTAGGTAGGTATTTAGCTTAGTGACGAGGTTTAAAATACAACAGTCTTCACATGTGGAAAACAACAACAAGGTATCGTAACGCCTTTTGTGGTAGCTGAGGCATATATTCGCGCCTAACTTTAGCCAGAAATTAATATTAACTTGAGAATGGGAAACATAAAATAATATGTGAATTTCAATAAATAGAAACATCGGTCGTGTAAGGGTTGTTAGCAAAATAAGGGTTCCTTAGCATCGAACAAGAAACTTAAGGTCCGAGAATAATAGAACAAAAGAGTAGTCAATGTTCGAACTTGATTTTGATACCAGTCCCATCAGACTGCGGAGCTGATTGCGCCACCGACCACTATGAAATAGAGAGAAGAATAAAATTCCCCGAAGTTGCGATTGTATTAAGGTAATGCAGACATCAAGGCAGACACTTCGCTTGTAAGAGGGGGGCCCATTGAACTTAAAAAATATCTTATAGTTCATAACTATTTACCTATTACGGTTCATGAGACGCCCGCTGGCGAACGGACAGACAGATAGACGGACGGACGGACAGCGGAAGCTTAGTAATAGGGTCCCGTTTAGCACCCTTCGGGTACTGATAGCATGATCAGAAAAATACTAATGTCCTTATGAATAATGGATAGCTAATGTCTTCACTAATACAATCGTTCGCCGAGCGCTGATTTTTTCCTTTTAGGCCCCACGATTAGGATCGGTAATTTGTGACGGGTACTCACTGTGTTCAGGAGGACGGAAACCAGTATACGTTGTTGCAAGTTCATACTTCGGGTTTAGGCATCCGAAATATCTTAGGGAGCATACAGGAAGCGAGGAATCCAGGAACTTGTCTACTCATATAACAACATAAGTTAGTTGTGTTAATACATTTCGCCTATGCTTGTGTTCCAACAAACTGTTATATTCTGATAAATATAATAATCATCCACCTAAAAATGTGATGTTCTAACAAATTTATATATTACTGATGCCCGCAGCTTCATCTGCGTGTTCCTAGGAATTATCATTTACCGAGATAACGTTGCCCTGCTTCTGGTGCAGTCGGATAAAAAGTATCCTATATGTTAATTTAGCTCATAAACTATCTCTGTGCTAAATTTCATTCAAATCCCTTCAGCCGTTTTAGCGTGATTGAGGCACAAACACACAAACATCCAAAAATTCAAACATCTAAACATCGCTACTTTCACATTTATAGTATTAGTTGGATGTGTTGAATCCTCCAATATTTTCATTTACTTTGAGAAAAAATTCTCGTCCAGCTGCGTCAAGGTAGCATCTTAGTCTACGTTTTACGAGTTTTACCATGACGGGATATTCAAATATGATGGCAATTTTTAATGCACATTTTCAGTAAAATGTTGCACTTATTACTACCGCGCCGGTCCTGTCGGCAGTTAACTTAGAAATGGCGCCGGTTTTATGATACGTTAGTGGAGAAACAAATATCGTGGATGCCCTTGCGGTGATGTAACATCATTAATTATATTATGCTTTAAAGAAAGCATTTATAGTCAACCCTCTGTGTACGGTTTAGTAAAGGGATGGAGAGAAAAGTTTATAAAATATCCCAAAGAAAATTTGCTACAACCAAATATATCAGGGTTCTGGAATTATGCCAATTAAAATGGATGAAGAGTAATTTGTAATGTGTTATTAACTTCTCTAAATTAAGATGTCTCTTTCATGTAACCTCCTGTATATAAGTCGGAATATAATGAAAGAGAGGAAAATTCTATTCATTATAGAGGGGCACTCAAGGCCCTTGATATGGCTCAATGACACTCGACAAGCTTGAGATCTTGAGAGGTTCATTGTGGATGACCGATCATTTTGAACAATAAAAATCTTCGTAAGCATTATCAGATATAATAAACTCTCTCACGATTATTTGGGATTTCAGGGAATTGTAATGAACTGTCGTAATATTGCCTTTAATTCTATGTTTCACCTGTTTTATGTTCTTTTGTCTCTTTTTTTATGCAATGTTGTGTGTGTTTTGTACTTCGAATAAAATTATTTGTATTCTATTCTATTCTATTCTATTCTAATGTTGGATTAACAATTGTACACTTAACAACACAATAAAACTCTTTAATACTCAGTTTCTTAAGGGTTTATATTGTTTTGTTAGACAAAACCTTATTTTTAGTAGACAAAATAATAAAAACAGAACTAAAGAGACAATAATTAAATATGGCACAGCGCTAGTTGGATCTGTCCTGTAATTAATAGATTTGAGATACCTGGATAATAACTGGTGTGCTTGAAGATAAAGAAATTGCTATTTATGGTATAAAAAGCAACTATTTTTAACATAACACTTACATTTATATACAGGCACATACATGGCATCTGGCTCCACACTAGGATTCCATATTCTGAACACACATATATTAACATCTAAGACCTGTGTTTTGGCGCCCATTGAATTCAAAGAAATGGTTTGGAATGGAATTAATGAAAAATATCAAAAGTAAGGAGCTCACGTTAAATAATGAAACCTATGAATTTCGTTTCGATACATCTTGCCCTGATAATATACCTATAGAAACGCCGCCAGGCCTTGAAAGGAAATACGGGAGATATGATCAGCCGGACTCACGTCGTAAACTTGGCTTTTTGCGTCTGGTACAGACCTCTCAGACCCGACTGGTATGACCTTTTGGGACAAGCAGCTCAAAGAATATAACATAACTGCTTCTAGACCCATACTATGATTCCCTAGGTTGTGGGAATCACCCAAACCTGGGATTTTTGTTTTCCTATTCCCCACCTAGAATAAATTTAAAACATAACATTACATATCGTCACGCCTTATCCCATACGGGAGTGCAGAGGCACAACTGTGCCAACTTTGAACCAATTATTCAATACTCAATTTTGCGTGACAGGGGGCTAGCCCATCGCCGCAGCAATGGAGTAATGAAGGTTTCCTCACGATGTTTTCCATCCCCATAGAACGTCCGTATTATAATAATAATAATAATAATAATAATAATAATACATGTACTTAAGCTAAATTAATTATCTCATTGGTCTGGTATCTCATCTCAGGAATCGAACCTGCAATTCCTGTGTGAGAAGCAAGCGTGAAACCCATTATTAGAATATAATTTTAGTCATTTATTATTGTAAATTCTTTCCACTCCTTTTAATTTTGAACTCCTTTTTAGGGTTCCGTACCCGAAGGGTTCCAAACGGGACCCTATTACTAAGACTCCGCTGTCCGTCCGTCCGTCTGTCACCAGGCTGTATCTCACGAACCGTGATAGTTAGACAGTTGAAATTTTCACACATGATGTATTTATGTTGCCGCTATAACAACAAATACTAAAAAACAGGATTAAAGAAATATTTAAGGGGGCTCCCATACAACAATTCTTTCAATACCACATACAAACTTATGGATGCATCTGGTTACGTACATGGAGTGTGAAAGTAACCGCACCAATAACTTTGTAAGCAATATTTTGCTGTGTAAAATCCAAACTATTCACTCCACACCATCGCTTCCATTGAACGGTGGTACGGAACCCTTCGTGCGCGATTTAGACTCGCACTTGACCGGTTTTTTCATTTGATCTTGTTGTTTATTTTTCTATGAATATTTATTTGTTTTGGAGAGGACGATGCCCGGCTAACTCGCAATTTTTTTAGTTTTTGTTACGCAGCCGAGATGACAGTGTCCCACTGCTGGGCAAAGGCCTACCCCTTTTCAGTCCACACGTCCCGGCTTTGTGCCACCTCCGGTGAATCCGGCAAGAACTTGTCGAGGGTCGTCCCGCCATCTCCGACCTGGCCTGCCCCTATGCCGGAAGACGTCTTGTGGCACCCAGTCGGTGGTGATCTTTGCCCACCTATTCGGGTGCATACGACTCTCGTGTCCGGTCTAGTTCCACTTTAGCTTGGCAGTCTGTGCACCCACATCAGCGATGCCAGTTAATGAGCTTAGTGTGGTGTTCTTTACCTGGTCTATCCTGCACACACAATGGATGCTGTGCTCCATCGCTCGATGGCAAACCTTGAGTTTGGACTTCTGGAGCTCAGTCAAAGACCAGGTCTGAGCGCCGTTAGGTTAGGTTAGGACGAGCAGGATACACAATGTCGATGAGCTTGCGCTTGTGTTTTAGCGGAAGGTTGCCCTTCATTAGTTCCTTCATATACCAGAAGCTCTTCCAGGGGTTATAAATCCTTCTTTCGATTTCTTTGTCCTGCCTGTTTTCGAAGGAAGCTATCTGGCCCAGGTAAAGATGTCGATGAGTATATATCGACAAACTGTATCTCCTGCCCATCTACCTCGAGTCTACGTTTAACGCTGTTCGTCATGGCCTTGGTCTTTGACCGATTCATCATCAGTCCAACCTCAAGGCTCACATTGCTGAGTTCCTGTAGTATGCGCTGAAGCGTTGGGGCAAACAGGACAATATCATCGGCGCAGTGATGGTTTGTTAGCCTTCTGCCACCGACGTCAATGCCTCTGTTCGCCCATGGGACCGCCCGGTTGAAGACTTTAAGAGATAGCGGGTCTCCCAGTTTGACTCCTCTTTCTATTGGGAATGAAGATCCTGCTCCATGTAGTTTAATATTTTCGGTATGAATGGATTATGCTATTCCGATATCCCGATATTCCGATATGATTTGCAGTTTTTATTCAGCTGACAATAATTCGGAACAGTCGTGTATAGTTAGTCGAGTGCAGTTCGGAACAACACAAGTTATTGTGTTGTGGAATGGACCGATGCAGTATCAAAACGTAATGTCAGACGGCAGCTTGCGTCAACCAATCAGCTGATGCAGTTGGTGTTTCGTAAATGTTTGTTGTTGTGAATTTCTTCCGTTTATTGTATGTTTAAACCGTTGTTATCTTATATAGTAGCTATGTTTATGTTTTGTCCGACGCATAAATATGGGATTTTGGTGTTTTTTGCGCCTTAGTGATGTTGTTCAGTGGTATGTTCTCACAGGTGAGGTTATGTGTGGTCCTTTACTATCACTTTTAATATGATTTCTCCATTTTTAACGCACTTTCGTAATTAATTTTGATGAGATTTGTCTGTTTACATGATAACCGACCAGTGTCGCGTTTCGTTCCTCCTCTGGTCATACTGGTCAACTACTATTATGCGTCATTGGCACATTTTATAGGTAGGCTTATTAACATGATATGATGAATAATGTGTTAGGTATATGTAAAGATAATATTCTCGAAATTGGCGTCGCTGTTGAATATCAGTTATAATCTGCTGCAACAGCTATACCCTTATTTTTTACATATATGCATATGCTGTTTGGTCTTAATGTAGCTCAACACAAACCTTGCTGTTAATATTTTTGTTAATATTTATTCCTGCTTATTAATCATCATTATTAATATCGTACTATTTGTATTAGTTAAGCACAACCAATTTTTAAAAGAGATCTAAAAATCAATCTATGGGAATTTCTACGCCCTTCTTCTACCACAGTGGTCCAATGTAGAGAAGAGGCAAAAAATGACGTTTGCTAAGTATTTGTAAATATCCTCAGTAATAAAGAGCTTTGCCTTTGACTTTGCTCACGCCTTATTTTTTAACCATTCATTAATCCCAATAACAGTATATATAACTAAATGCTATCTAGCCACTAACGCAAACCAGAAGTTTATGTGTGTTGGCGAGGGATAATTACTTAAAACAATATTTGTTACATACATTATCAAAACATAGTATGTTAAATATCTCGCAAGTAGGTACATATTTTAATTATATTAATGGGATGGGTCATTATTCACAGGTACGTTCTGACAGCTCACCGTAAAATTTAAGTACGAGAAAAAAACTTATTGGAAGAGCAACTTTATTGCCAATGTCATGACACGTCTGATCCATCGTAAAAATATGTATCGATATTGTAAGGGAAATATTGCGATAGGGAACTTATGTTAACGTGGCAACTGACCGGACTCACACGAAAATAGGTTTTCGGTTGGTGTAGTTTACGATAGGCTTCGGTGGAGAATAGCTTGGCAAGCGTCAGGCATTATAGCAGTGTGTGCAGGTCCTAACATTGTACGAAGTGGAGGGTTGGATATATGAGAAACTGCGGACGTGCTATCTATAATTTGGTTGGATTGCATTTTCTCATATGTTGAAGTTCATCTACCCTGCTTTTTATTCAAAATATATCATAATATCTTAACCAATTAATAAGCTATTTCAATAATGATAATCCTGTGATTTATCATTTAATGTCATGTAATGTTAAAAATATTTCTAAAGGAATAATTACAATTGTTTTACATGATTTCGAAATTACTCAAGACGATTAAGTCATGTCTTTTTCAAATGGGGTGGCAGGAGCCCAAAAACAAATGAACAACAAATATTTGTCCCACTTATCGAGTTTAATTGATACAAGACTCGATCAATACGACACTCCTCACCTGATTTCCGTCCGAGAAGGAAAATATACGATAACTGAATGGACAACGTAAAACAAACAAAATTAACTCAAACACGGGGATGCGACGTTTCAATCAACGTTCCGTTACATGCATTATTCACCAGGCGACTTTCGAAAATGGTAATTGAAATGCGTCGAACGGAACGGGTGGCGAGGGGAAGCCTCTACGATGGTAATCGTAGTTCAGCTTTAATCAGGTACCTTTTTGGATAGCTCCTTTAACTGTCTTTTGAATGAGTATACCTAAATAAACATGGGCAAAATAATATCAAATAGATAATCTTAAACCTTACCTTATACGGAGTCTGTATTCTAAGCCTTAGGGTCAAAACACATCATTGCCGAATCCGCGACCGAAGTTCGGCGTAATTACGCCTGCAATGATATGTCAATCACGTAAGGTTCAATTCAGCAACGAAAAATTGAGCCACGTAACTTCTGCGCGTTTTCGGATATGGTGTGTCGACACACTTATACCTAATTAAGGTATAAGTGTGTCGACACACCATATCCGAAATGTCTAAAGCTGTCACAAGAAATATGCTGTCTTTTTCAGCCTACCATTAAAATTATTAAAATTTCTCAGTGGTGCCCACCTCAAAGTAATCATAGTCCCTTGTGGAGGGAAAGACCAACAAAATGTTAGAAATATGGTACACAAATTAAATACCTTCTGCGGCATCCAATTATTTTTTGCGACTTGTTTCCACTGCTTATTGAAACATTTTTAATTAATGCATACCTTAAAAATCCGAGAAACCAATATTTATGGAACTTCCGTGGCTCGGCACCTCGATAGTGGAAAGTAGAATTCCACCTTTAGCTTACTATTAGAGGAAGGCACAAAAAATTTAAGGATCATAGTTTTCCAACAGCTCCATGACAATTACATGATATTTGGCGTTCGGAGAATATTTTTTTAGGTATTTATGGTAAGAATTAAGTTAATTGGTAAGCACAATAATTAAGTTAATCAACAAAGGGAATGGGATTACCAAATCGTCAGATACTGGATATCTAAAGTTGACCGTAATCGTCGTGTAATTATCATTGAGCTGTCATTGTGTACCGGAAATGGGACCCTGATCTGGCGATTGCGACCACGTTGAAGTCTGATCCTCGAATTTATTGCAAGCAAGGCATATTATGGAGTCCAGTATCATACTAACTTGCCAGATCAAGTCGAGAGAAATGTCACTTCTTTTCACTTAAAAAAAACCGTTCCGTTTGCTAGAGCAAACGGAACGGTTTTTTTTAAGTGAAAAGAAGCATGCAACCTTGTTTGACTTCTAGTCGTAGACTGTTAATTTATTCATACCAAAAACCAAATTCCAAATGTCTTTATTACTGTAGATATTTACATATACGTAGCAATCGTAATTTTTGCCACTTCTCCACATTGGACCACTGTGGGAGAAGAAGGGCGTAGAAACTCCCACAGATTGATTTATAGATAAAAATTGCTTATGCTTAACTAATACAAAATATATCATAAATATATCATTATCATAATTAATAAGCAGGAATAAATAATTACAAAATTATTGACAGCATGGTCTGTGTTGAGCCAGATTAACCCCCTACAGTCCCATCATTTAAGTAATCTTGAACAATGTAATATTCCTTTTTTTTACAATCCCGAACCAAACCAAAACAATCCCGAAATAAATAAACAATCATGGTCAACCCACTTCGGAAACATCTGACATGAACATGAACAAAGAGAAAATAAAAACCAAGCCACATGGTAACCCTTCTTAAAGAAACAATGTCTTCTCTACTCTTCTAATCTGCTTATCCAACACAAAACAAAACAAGAGAGACCACACCACGAATAAGGACATCAAAGTCCCTCTCGACGGTAACTATCAGTCTAGGAAATTCCTAACGTTAAAAGTCTCCTAGTATAAACAGTTACTTAAACTAAACAGACTTGCTATAGAGCGTAACATTTTTGTGGTCTACCTATCTTTAAAACTCCTAAAACCTTAGTCGTGGTTAGAACTCCTACCTTAATACAGAGAAGTTCATAAGACCTCTGTTATCCATGACTATTGACTATATTCGTTGCCGTAGATCCTTTTAAAACATTAATTTCAGAATATTCGTGAAAGTAGGGATCTAAATAGTAAGACTTAACGCAATTTAGGTTACAAGAGAGGAAGGCAAAGAGATTCATAGACCTTTTGATCTTTTTCAAATAATGATAGGCACATAGATAATAGAGAGTAAAGAGTATTTTGTGAAGAAATATCTTTTCTATTCAACCTATTTAGAGATGTATTCTCATTTATATATCGTATACTGAGATGAACGATTCTGTAGTTGTATGCTAACCAAGATACATTGAATGCTTATCTTCTGAGGCTATGTGATCTTCTGAGAACTTCTGCATTTTATCTTTTTCTGAACCTGAATTTCCTACTATTATATTCAGAAGAATTAAGAATCTACCGAGTGCAGAATGTACCCTAAATTTTGATACACCCAAAAACACACACACACACACACAAAAATTGGACACAACACAATTAATAAAAGTGAAGGTCCATCATTACTGATTTTGTTTTAGTATAGGCATGGCCGTCTTTTAGTAAATTTTGAGTTTCCTCTTTATTTTTGACAACAATAATATCATCGGAGTTCATTTTAAATCGATAAAATGTTAAATCGCAGATTGCTTGTATTATTTGACTCCTCCTTGATACAACTTGGTGGATGACACCCATATCATGCTGGGGTATCTTAGAGTATGGTTGTCAAAAAAGTTCGGTGGCGCTATCTACCGGCTAGGCATAGGCATAGGCTAGGCATAACATGTCATTGGCACAACGTGGTCTTGCCGCTATACAATTATTATTTTCTAGGGTAGAAAATATTACATACGTTTTTTTATTGTTTATGTTGTATTTAATAGATCTCTAATCTGAAGTTTATCACAGTTTATTCATGATTATTTATTTGTTTTAGCTAACCATATTTTGAACAAGATATCGTTGGGTAATAAAAGTTTAGGATAATTTAGTTGTAATTCTGTTTTATGTTCCTGCTTTGTTTCATGTATTAGTCAACGAGAAAAAACGGAACAAGTTTGAAAGTTTTGTTTGGCGATTTTAAATTTTTCATTATATTTTATTATTTGGTGTTGAGCAGTTTGTTCCTCCAGTACAGCGTTTTGATTAAAAACAGGAGTTTCGGTTGGGGTGTAGATAAGGCGGCGGTAGTTTTGAGATAGGACTACCCGTGCAGTGCAGTGCAGCGTAAATACTTTTATAAATAAAGACAAGTCTCAAATTATATCTAGGAATAAATGTTGCATGCCTGGTTGCACAACCAGCAACTCTGACGGTATGTACATACATACAACATATTGTAACGTAGTAACAAATTGAACCCACTGAATTCATCGTCACCACTGATTTTTCCTGGACTCGGGTTCTTAACAACAACATTATTTCTGTTCAAGGTGTCCCGATGCATTATTTTCCTCATTTTTTTCAATATGTGGACAACAAAAAAGGGAAAAAGCTAAGGCAAACGGGTGTTGCACTTGCAGTTTGATCGACTGTATTGTTTTAATTATTTTGATTTTATTATTTTTATTTTTATTACTTGTTTTGGAATGTGATTGTCTAAATGTTTGGATATTATTGTATGAAATACCTCATGACTAAGATTTGCGTTTTTGGTGTTGTGGAAAATAGTGTCCCAGTTTATTTCTTGTAAAGATTTTTTAAATGCTTGTATTTTACTGTTTGATAATATTCTCCTTTCAGTGAATAGAGTTTTATTTTTCTGGTCTTTAATATTTACATTTGCGTTTACTGATTTATGATCGGACAGGCCATGATCCTCTTCGAAAGACTTGTTTCTGAGCGATTTGTAATTTGTGAATATCAGGTGTTGGTTCATCTATTAATTGTGTTAGATTAAAGGAGCGCATTATGTTTTGGAGCTCTTGAGCACTTGTATGAGATATCATATTAAAACACAGAAATATAGATTTTATTTGCTTAACATGGTTTGCAATTTAATCTTAAATATGTTACTTTAGTTTCACATGATACAACCTTCGATGGGTATAAAAATGATATATTTACTTAACTAGTAGTTATCAATAATATTTACATGAGAATTTTGTGCATAAAGTTTAAAATGTTAGAGACCATATCAGTTTTGGTTATGTATTAGCTTGCAAAAGAGGAAATTATATTTAATTTTGTCAGGACTGCGATTTAAAAAATGTGTAAATGTGTAACCTTCATAATGTATTAAACAAATACATCTTGTATATATCCAAACTAAATTGTTTTATTAACTATACAGTTTTTTAGTAATGTGGTGCTACAAAGTTATACTGAGATGATATTTGTAAGAACGTTTTTAATTAATCTCAGTACCTATAACTAGAGCACCATGTTTATAAGTTCCATAACGGTTATGTTAAGATAAGGAACTTATAAACGTGGTACTCTAGTAATACTGAAAAAATACAAAAAACTTTCTTACAAATATCATGTTAGTGTAACTTAGTAACTAGTTGAAAAAAAAACAAACATTCAAAGCTTTCTTTTCGCTTTTCGCGCAAATTTTTGTTTCATGCCGGTCCGCCGTCAGCAGCACTGTCTACGTACTTCTGAAAAATGTCAAGATGTCCATCTATTTCCTACTATACATTTTTATCTATGACCCATATGTTTATTTATCATTATTTATATCATCTATGATACACTTGATCTGAAGTGCTCTAGCACTTCAGATCAAGTGTCAATAAATATTCACAAATAAGTTTGCAAATGTAGGTTTAGGCAAAACGCGATTTAGGCTGATTAAACTTTAAGCAGATTAAACTGTAGCTTTAATACGAAGAGAACATTCTGCATCAACGACATTATGCTAGTTTGGTATGACGTTCAGACATTTCTCGACTTTGTCCCTCTACGGATTAGTTAAACCCTTCTAGAAGGCATGACCATTTTTATATTTTATAACTTTTGATTAATAAAAATAACATAATTCCGATGCAAAATTGTAAAGAAAAATATATCGTGAAAAACAGATTTTGTGATAACTAAAGGAGAATTACTATCAAAATGCGTTTATACTTCATGAATTCTGCTGACAATCGTGAAACATAAGCTGGTATAAAAAAACAACTGCTTTAATACTCCTACTTTGCGTAACTTCGAGATTTGCAAATGGTAGTTTTGGCCTACTGCTTAATTACATGGATAAATACAGGTTATTTACTCTGGTCTAATCTCCACAATTTGTTGATTGTTTTCACTACAAGGATTAGATGTTCCGTATGTTTAGAGATAGTACACAGTCAGGTCATAAGTTCTGTCACACAATAAAAACTTTTGAATTTAGAACGCTGGCCACAAAAAAGTTTATTGAATTCGAAGTTCGAATTCTTCATGAAAATAAAAATGTGTACTTTTTAGAATTTTCCTCATTTTTAAATATGGAGTGGACACTTAAAGAAGACCGTGTCGCAGTTATTGTGTTGCATCGTTGCGGTTACGCGCCAATTCAGATTTTCGACTTACTGAAAAATTTGAATATAACCAAAAGATTCGTTTAAAAGATTCGAAAAATTTCATTTCATAGACACCAATATTTGTATTGGAAAATATTTTTATTTGACTAAGGATAGGTATTACCTATCTAGGTTTTATACAAAACAGATAGCACAGTCACTATCTTATTTTATTTTGAACTCAGTCAAGATTTTGACTAATGAAACGCCTGCTTCTATTGAGCAGTGTAATAATAATGACATGTACTCCTTGGAATCTGTTCCAAGCTCTTTAAATTAACCCATAGGACAACAGAGAGTAACTCTGGCAGTAATATTAATATTTGTATAAATATACCTTCATCTTGCCCATTAAATCAAGTTACTAGTAATGAAAAATGTAAAAGTAAGAATATTTTAAATGTGGTTCATCAAAATATACAGGGCATGTTAAGTAAAGAACTGGAAATTGAGTTATTCATGAACTGTAATAATATTGATATTTTATGTATAACAGAGCACTTTTTAAAGAGTTATCAGTTCATGTTCAACTTTAATAACCACCACGTTGCTAGTTCGTTCAACAGAAAAACAGCTGATCGCGGTGGCTCCTTAATACTTGTAAATAATAGTTTTAAATATAAGGAACGAGTTGACATAGTGAGCCTGTCTGTTCAGCGTACCATGGAAATAGCCTGTATTGAACTTGAACAACTTATTGTATTGAGCGTATACAGACCACCAGATTCATCCTTTGATTTATTCGAAAAGAAAATGGATGAAGTGTTGATTAAAATCAGCGATAAAAACAATTTTTTTATAATTTGTGGTGATTTTAATGTTAATCTGTTAGAGGATAATAATATTTGTACTAGATTAAAATCTTTATTTTTATGTCACAACATGAACTATCTGTTTTTGGAGCCTACTAGAATTACTGCAACATCTGCTACCTGCATTGACAATATATTTACTAACATTACGCCCATTTTCAAATCGGTCATCAATAAATTAACCTCTGATCACTCTGGTCAGATAGGTATATTCAATATTAAAATAAAAAAGGACCAAAAAGAGGATATTACATGTGTGCCCGTTAGTGACACTCGGCTTGAACACTACAGGAATAATATTTTAGATAAACTATGGGAAATACCATACAGTGACGATCCAAATTTGTTGTACAACTCAGTATTTAACCTTGTCAAAAATGAATATGATACGGTATTTAAATCAAAATCTATAAAAGTTAATAACAAAGCTTTGTTTAGTGATTGGGCGACAGTTGGAATTCATAGGAGCAGACGAAGATTATATGAACTCTATGAAGAGAAATCATATAACAAAAATACGGCCTTTCTAGATTATGTTCGTAGTTATTCAAAAATGTTTAACGCGTTTGTGCCGTAGCTAAATCTAATTTCATTAAAAACAAAATTGAATCTAGTAGCAATGTAATGAAAACGACTTGGCAAATTATAAACAGAGAGACTGGAAAGGCCAAAGCTACACATAATAACTTCAAGCTTAAGATAATTCAATTCAATTGCTAAGTACAGACCTAGAAGTAGCAAAAGCTTTCGAAAATTTCTTTACGGACATTCCAGTTTCAACAACCAAGTCTTTAAATTCATCTCCCGCTGCTGCTGAATCTATACTTAAACAAAACTTTGAGGAATGTAAAACAGATTTTAAATTTAGGCACGTAAATAATGAAGACATTGTAAAAGCGATTAAATCCCTGGAAATGAAAAAGACAGCTGACGCCCATGGTCTATCAGTAAAAATTATTAGTTCCATTGTAGATTGTATTGCACCTCACCTTTGTTGTATATTTAATCAATGTATAGATAGTGGTGTGTTTCCTGACTTGATGAAACTAAGTAAAGTTATACCTTTATTCAAAGCTGGTAGTACATCAGACCCCACCAATTTTAGACCCATATCGATACTACCAACGCTTAGCAAAATATTTGAAAAACTCATACTTAATCAATTGCAAAGTCATTTTTATCTCAATAATTTAATTCATATTGCTCAGTTTGGTTTCACAAAGGGTCGTTCAACAGCCGATGCTGGTGTTGAACTAATCGACAATATTTTTGATGCCTGGGAAGACGCAATGGATGCAATAGGTGTCTTCTGCGATCTATCCAAGGCTTTTGATTGCGTCCATCATGACACTCTTGTCAGGAAGTTACGCCATTATGGTGTAAAAGATCAGGCACTTGGCCTTCTGGAGTCATATCTAACAGATAGGGTTCAGATGGTCGATGTTAATGGGAAAAGATCACCTGGGTCTTCAATAAGTATGGGCGTACCGCAAGGTTAAATTCTTGGTCCTTTCTTGTTTTTAGTATATATTAATGATTTACCTTACCTTGTTAAAGCAAAACATGGGTTAGTATTGTTTGCCGATGATACTTCTTTGATATTTAAAGTTAAAAGACAGCAATAAAATTATGACGAGGTAAACAATGCTATATCTAGTATAGTGAACTGGTTTACTGTTAACAATTTATTACTTAATGAAAAGAAAACTAAATGTATTAAATTCGTGTTACCCAATGTGAACCCGGTAACTACAGACATATTTATAAAAGGACAGAGATTGGACCTTGTGCAGTCGACTGTCTTTTTAGGCATTACTTTAGACGCCAAACTACAATGGGATCCTCATATAAATAAATTGTCGAACAGACTGAGTTCGGCAGCGTTCGCAGTTAAAAAAATTAGAGCTCTTACCGACGTAGACACCGCTAGACTAGTCTACTTTAGTTACTTTCATAGTCTAATGACCTATGGTATTTTATTGTGGGGTCACGCTGCGAATGCTCATAGTATATTTATTCTGCAGAAACGGGCTGTTCGTGCAATTTATAGATTAGGGCCTAGAGTGTCACTGAGGGAAAAGTTTAAAGAAATCAATATTCTGACATTTGTGTCTCAATATATCTATGACAATCTTGTGTATGTAAAAAGAAATATAACTAATTTTCAGAAGTACAGTGATATACACAATTTTAATACTAGAAATAAAGACAAGTTGGTTGCTTATGTAAGCCGACAACATAAAATTAGTAATTCTTTTAAAGGCAATTGTATACGCTATTACAATAAGGTCCCTACTGATATTAAAAACTTACCTCTAGACAAGTTTAAAATAATAATAAAACAGAAATTGTATAAAAAAGGTTACTACAGGATATCTGATTACTTAGAGGACAGATGTCCATGGGAATAGATTGTTTGAGTAACAGGCTGTTTCGATATATAAATAGCATTCATTTTGTAATTTGACAATATTTTATTTAAAAAAGGAAACGCAAAAGATGCGACGACTGTGGAGTTTCTTCGGTGAGCTCTTCTCCACAGATTCCGCCATTGGGTTAGTGAACTCACCCAAAAAAATGTAATGACGGATCTAAGTGATGTAACAACATCCTATGGAAATAAATGATTTTTGATTTTGATTTTGATTTTGATTTTGTACCATAAAACGATACAATGAAGACTCTAGTGTAGATGACAGGTCAAGAAGTGGTCGCCCTCGCTCTGTTAGGACTCCAGCAGTGATAAAAGCTGTGAAGGCGCGAATTCAAAGAAATCCCATGCGTAAGCAGAAACTGTTGTCCCTTCAGATGGGGTTAAGCAGGACCACGGTGAAAAGGGTTTTAAATGAAGACTTAGGGCTTAGGGCATATCGAAAAAAACAGGACATCGTTTGGACGCTCGTTTAATGGACCTGAGACTGAAGAGATGCCGCGCTTTGTTGAAGCGGTACGCGGGAAAAAAGCATCGGGAAATTCTTTTTTCGGATGAAAAAATTTTCACCGTGGAAGAGAGCTACAACAAACAAAATGATAAGGTGTACGTACACAGCAGTGAAGAAGCGAGCAACCGTATTCCGCGTGTCCAACGAGGTCATTTTCCATCCTCGCTCATGGTTTGGTTGGGAGTCTCTTATTGGGGCTTAACTGAGGTACATTTTTGTGAGAAAGGCGTAAAAACGAATGCAGTTGTGTATCAAAATACAGTCCTCAAGAACCTTGTGGAACCTGTTTCTCATCCCATGTTTAATAACAGGCACTGGGTATTCCAACAAGATTCTGCGCCAGCTCATAGAGCGAAAAGCACATAAGACTGGCTGGCGGCGCGTGAAATCGACTTCATCCGGCACGAAGACTGGCCCTCCTCCAGTCCAGATTTGAGTCCGTTAGATTACAAGATATGGCAAAACTTGGAAGAAAAGGAAAAGGAAAAGGCAACCCCATATCTCCGCCTTTAAAAAAAAAGAAAAAAATGTGCTGCCAAAAAATACTATTTAAGTATCGTATCTTCTTACAAACATTCACGATTATAAGTTGAGAAATACTGCCTGTAGAGGAGAACATCCGGACACACATCCGGATACGAAAGCTTTTTTGGTGAATCCTGAAACGGAGACGCTTCGCTTCGCTCGCTCGGTAAATTATGAACTAGTTCTAAATATTTGGGGGCACGCCAGTTCCGTCTTTTGAAGGTAGAGTAAAAGGTAGGGTATTTTCGACCCATTGTGGATATAGCTATTTATATTGTGGGTCACAGAAAATTTAGGGATCATTTTTCTTAACCCACAATATGAAGTTTAGGTATGTTCCAAAATTACATTTTAGTACATTTCAAAATACGGCAAGTCAATGTTCCTTTAGTTTTGTCACTGACTGACTGACACACTCACTCACTCATTGGTCCTCAAAATTTTAAGGTACTTCTTGAAACACAAGCTGAAAATTCTGAACAAGATTAGTGTTTAGCCTTAAAAAACTAGGAAACTCTCAAACAAATAACACTTCACATTTGACATTTTACAAGTCCCGATTTCTAGATAGTTTTCATGCAAATGTAACTTTGTAATCCTATACAAATTAAACAAATTTACGTCACTTTTACTACCAAAATAGAAAGTCGTTGTATGCTACAGTTGACTATGTGGTAGGGTATTGTGATGCTTCGTTCGATTCGTGGCGAGCAAAGACACCCCTACATTAACGGTGATTTACTACTACTGAAAATAAAAGAAAGGCTAGTTTTAATATTCATGATAATTCTGAGAAACCGATGAAACATTTACGAGATTTTCAATGAGGTCATTATAAAGGTGACTTTATAATCATACTTTCTTTATTGCACTCAAATAACGTAGCTATAGTAAAAGTTATAACATAAAATAGTTAAGGTGAGCTTATCTGTAACAAGTGATCTCTATCGGCAAACCAAGTTAGGATGGGAAAGGTTGATTGTTGAGCAGACAATGAAGACCAAGAAAGGAAGGAAGCAAAGAAACATAACTGAAATACTGAAGCATCTCGTAAAGATGTAAATAATAAACATTCAATGCTCGTATAACAACGCACAATATGTAGCACCCAAAAAATTAACCACTACTTACAAAAATAAATTAGATCTCATCATAAAACATACTTTAAAACCGTCATTGTGATGTAGCTGAAACAACTCTGAGAGCTGAGAGAAGTTTATTAATACGCGCCCTAGTCTTCGACAAACCTTCGCGTGTGTATTTTCCTGCGCAATTGCCTAGTAATTCAATGTAATAAAAAAAAAACTCTGTATTCTGATATTGCTAAGTTCACTATGAAAATGTTGTTAGTTAACTAGTTAGGTTGTGGTAAAGGTTAATAAGTTGTTGAAAATACGCCCCCATAGATTAGTAGGTAAGTGATTTAATTAACCGATTTGTTTCTACATAAGATCTCACAACATTCTACGGTAGATTAAAGCTCTGCGAGACGGGCTTACCTTTTTTGTATGCATGCATGTTTTTAATGGGATTGATGATTTTGTTCAACTATATAAGTAGTTTATGTAAACGCGTTAGGAACTGAGTCGTTTGGCGAGCCATAAACTAACATACCGTATAACGAGTACATAATGCCGATCGTATTATAAATAATACAAAAAAACATAGGAAAGGAAAGGAAAAAGGAGGTAGTTCTCAATTCGACTGTTTTTTTTGTGTGTTTGTTTTGCGATTACTCCGTCAATTATAAACCGACTTTGATGATTCTTATTTTGATTGGTAGGTCATACTTAAGAGGTTTTAAAATTTTATCAAAATTGATTAAGTGCTTTTTGAAAAAGTCAACAAATACAAAAAAATATATGCACAGATGACGTTTTGGTTTGTGGTTCCTTGAAGCAAAAGTTTCGATGAGGACTTTTCATGACCAGGAAGGAGGAAAAAGGGCTTGAACTTGAAGTCTGTTTTTCTAAGTTTTTTTACTCGGTGAATTATTATTTTTATAGAAGTCTTGAACAGGACTTTCTTTTATGTAGTAAGACCGCCAACGTGTACAAACACACGTTAAAAACGTGGTCGCGAACCGGAGACGGAAATAGGACCGGAAGCCACGCGGTTTGCGACAAACGGTACTTCCGGTAACCACCAACAAAGCCTTTGCGAGAAATTAAGAGATATTTCTTTAATCTCCTTAGCTGCTGCGATAAGCTAGCCGCCTGTCCGGCATAAGGGACTATTGTATGACTGGCTAAACGTAGGCACAATTGTGCCTCTGCCACCAAGTATAATAAAAGGCAAATGTTTTGTCTTTAATACGAAGCCTCGAGACTAGTTCATAAATTACATTCCTTTATTTTTATAATTTGGTTTATTGTGGAAATAAAATTGTTTCATCTTCAAAGTAGAGCCGCTATTATTCAGAAGAACCACTTGAACTCAGCCTCGCTGAGTGACACCATTGTCGGGCGTTGGTTGAAATATAAACAAGCAATAAACATTATTTTTGATTATTTATAAAAGCTTTTATTTGTTGTTAAATAAAACGAATAAATTAAAACGTAAGAAACTAATCTAGTTAAGATAAATCCGAGGTTTGTGTTGTTTTATCATAGAATTACCATGGCCACCTTCCGGCTTCATGAGCCCTGGATTTCATCTATACCCTTATTCACATAAAAACGAAGTAAACTGACAACATCAAATGTCAATTCTTGAAATAATGTTGCCATGTACAGTTTGGTAGTGATTTTCTCATTCATTCTAAATAGAATGAAAAGCTGTTTATTTTGAATAGAGTCATTCTTTACAATCAGAATTTGTAATGAATATTTGTCACAATTCACTGTGACATTAGATATCATTACGCTTTATTTCCATTTTAGGTAGCAGAAGCAAATTGTGTCCAATTTTTGTGAGTAATAGTAATAATGATTAAGAAAACCTATGCACTGACTAATGCTATTTATTGCCGTACGATTGGGTATGCGACTTGCAACTCAGGTATATTTGTGCTTGTTCCAAATTCAAAATACTTTTATTCACTCGAGAATAAAAGAGCGTTTTATTCACCGTTATCGAAAATGCCGGTTTTCGAGTGGCAATGCTATAAAAACGTTATGCTTTTCATTTTACTCATAGTATAGCTTGTTCAAACTAAATGTATTCATTTAGATATAATTGAGACAATAGAATGAACTAAATCTTACTTAACCCCATCACAGTATTTTTTTCTACCAAAAAGCGGTTACACTGGAACTGTCATTTTACTTCGTTGTTATGGGAATAAGGGTATAGAACCAGCTTACTTGTCAAGACGAATTCGACGAGCCCAAACTCGATGGCGTTGTGTTGTTTTATTGCAAAGAGATCCCACCTTCCGGATCCATCATCAGATCAGTTCCATTTCATAGAAACATTTCATATTTTTTCGCTTATTGTTTCCCCGCCTCTATTGGCAAAGGGAATAATCATGTAGCAAGGGCTGCGTCTGTCCCCGTCAAGGCCGTACAGACTCGGCAAGACCCTCAGACAGAGGGTCGTTTGAAGTGAGGTAATGCCCTTCGGTATTTTGCTTTGCTCCGGAAAACCGGAACCATTTTAGGATCACTCATGTATCTGTCCTAGGCGTGTTAAAGAAATATTAAACCACCGATTTCTTACCCATTACGTTGAAATTTGGTTCACTTTCCAATCAAATTAATTCAAATATCATAATATGAATTATGATAAATAATATGCAGGAATAAATTATTACAAAATTATTTACAGCGAGTTCCGTATTGAGTTATATAAATCCCATGCGCTCATATCGTTTATGTACGTTCAAGATTGTTATATCCATTTTAGACAGCAATTTTTACAGGTTCTTAAATTACTCAAATGTCAATTAAAAAAATCTGCTCTGACTCTTGAAAGAATTGCTATATTTTTAAACGAAATTGGGGCCGCAACTAGTCTGTGATTATTTCTTATTTTTTTTTTTATAATTTCCATGATGCCAGGAAATCCGGTAAAGCATTGCTAATTGCATGCATAATATGGAAGCGAATTTAAAAAATATTTAATTTCAAAAAATAGGTTTTCCGGGATTGTATAACTAGTCAGATGCATGCAGTTAGCATTGTAGGTTAGTTAAAAATATTAAAAATTTAAGAAGATTTTTATTAAATTTATTACTTTATATTGGGCGTATCTTGGTTACAATTACTGTAAAACAACACAAAAATTGACGATTCTTTTATAAAAATAAAAGCTTTCAATATAAGCTTATAGTTTTTGTCTACAGCAATAAAGCTTATTAACTTTATTGACCTGCCTACGAAGCCAAGAGTCCCGGGTTCGAGTCCCGGTGGGGGCAAATATTTGTTTGATGAGAATGAATGGATATTTGTACCCTAGTCATGTTTGTTTATCTATCCAAGTATAATATTTATTTATATAAGTACGTGTATCGTTGTCTTGTACCCAAGATACAGGGAATCCTAGTTTGGGGCTAGATCAATGTGTGTAAATAGTGTCAAGGTTTTATTATTATTATAAGTACGCCAATAAAGAAACTAATTTTAAATACTTATTTTACTTGCAGTGACAGTAAAATCTGCTAGGGTCAACAAAAAGAGCAGTTGTGGTTCGTACATTATTATGTTGACACTCTAGTTGGAAGCGTTCAAATATGAACTGAATGTTGGATTTTTTCATCAGGATGCGATTGGCAAGTGCATAGAAAGCGCGTATAATAATTACCAGAGTGAAGAAATATAATATCATTATAATATAAGTTCATTCTTCATAAGAGTCTTTAAAATTCGATTAGCGGACGTTTTCGATGCGTCATACATGATTTGTGATTCCTATACAGGCTTTGCATACGAGCGCGTCGAGACAGCGTGAGAGCAAATTCAGACTGTTTGTTTTCTGCAAGCAGTACAGCCGTGTGTAAGCAAAGATGGTGATAGTGTGCAAGTGAGAAAGCATGATAATTGTAAGCAAGACGCCATTTTAGATTAGTCACTCCTCAAGTAAATAGCAACTTTAATATTTGAATGCTTTTATTATCACAGTTCATGCCACGTTTCTTTGGTTCTGAACGAGCGGATACCTCTGTATCTCTCTCTCTCTCACCTCACTTTTCCCTCGGTGAGAAATAGAGGTCACCTAAAGGCTAAAGAGACTTGGCGCGTCCTGTACCTACCCAACAAACTCTTACAGAACCAAGTCGACCAAACAACAAAACTCGAGATGATCAAATAAGTAAATGGAGGAAGATTGAGTTTGTAATAATGTTTTCCCTAAATTATGATAATCAATTTGTTTCTCGGCTTGAAACTCCGCTGTTCAAACTTTACTTCGTTGTTTCAGGTAGCGAGTGAGTCTAACTTGCTGGTTGTTTCTTAGAATCAATGTTGTGTGGAAAAGCATGGCAATGTGTTACATCGTTGAACACTCTGTTAAGTTATTGTTTAGGTATTAACGACAAGGCGTGTGTATCGGTAAAATTAGCAGCTCGATTCATGTGTTTGAAGCATGGTTGAAGTATTTGACGCAAACATGTATAATAAAGTTCATAACAACTCACACTTCAACATGGCTGTAACGTTAGTCGCTGCGACAGATCAGTGCGTACATGTGTATTTTGCATTTATATTGCAAAAACTTCAGATTATTTCTCCATTTCACTATACAGTTTTAGACAAATTGTTTGAATCTTTTTGTTTTGACGCAAGAACTATTTTTCAACATTCTTGATAGTCCCTGAGAATTAGAAAGTTTTGGACGAAAAACATCTATTAAATTTTTATTTTTTCGTAAAGATCCTAGGGACATGGTTATTGACATTTAAGGGCCTGTAGTAAGAAAACATCCTCTGGCATTTTCATTCTTTTGTTCAAGAAATGTTTATGTTTAAAAAATATATTATCATAAGTAGACTGTGATTTTGTAAGCTAGGAAGATAATAGTTGCTAGTCATACAAAATTGTAAAATATGAAATAAATAATTCAGAAAACCGAAAACAATTAATAAAATTTCCATGACACAGGCTTGCCTGGTGTGAGGTCACCAACTTATCATTGTACATGATTTTTTATATTGATAAATCGAAAAAATTCAAAACACCATGTTGATGTATCATTGCGCTACAAGATAGTAGCCGCGCCAAATTCAATTTTTGCATCATTAGTATAATTTCAAGATTTTTTAGGTTGCTAAAAACGAATTAACGATGGCTGCCATGCAATCAATTAATCGATTAATCAATCAAATGTCTTTATTACTGTAGATATTTACATATACTTAACAACTTAACTTTTTTGCCACTTCTCTACATTGGACCACCGTGGGAGAAGAAGGGGGTAGAAACTCCCACAGATTGATTTTTAGATCTCTCTAAAAATTGCTTGTGCTTAAATAATTCAAATATTACAATATTAATTATTATAATTTGGTAGTTTTTAAAAGATCTGTTATTTACTTAAAACATGACATGATACAACCCAGTGTAGATTTAATCCTAGGTTATAGCTAGTTCATAATATTAACAGATGTTTAGCAGGCTAAAAATAACCTCTTAAAACTTATATCATAAATGAAATCAAGACATAATTGTAAAAAGGAGTATGTATTATAATGTAACAGAGTTATTTTGCAAACTTCGTTGTAGCTTACAATCTTTGCCATCGGTAGTAAAATTATTATAATTAATAAGCAGGAATAAATTATTATTAACAGCAAGGTCTGTGTTTAGCCAGTTTTAAATTGATACAGTCCTATCATTTAAGTCATCTTGACAATGAACTTTGTCGAAAAAGTGTGTAATATCCTTTTTCGACAATGTCGTTTTTAACATGATCAGCATCGACGCTCGATGCGCGCGCAACGTTAACTCATAGCTCTCGTTATTAAAATCATTAACCGTGGCAAAAAGTAACTTCTCGGCCTAAATACTTCTGTGACTTATTCACCATAACATAGGCTCCAATTCTGCGAAGCAAGGACTCCAAAAGGCTACGAACTCCAGAGATACAAGCAAGTTCCCCGAAAGAAATACGTTACAACTTGGACTTGGACAACTTGGACTATCGCACAGCTTCAACTCGCCGCGCCGGGGTGGGTGAGTCATCCTAACATCGCTTGCTAACCGCCGCCGCCGCGGCTAGCCGCTCGCTGTTACTACGCACCGCGCCGGGATAACCGGTCTTGCTTGGCCAGTTCTGCTGCTGCACTACTAACCGTTCTCGACTTTGTTGCTGTGCGACCACGGCAATTTGCGACTTCGTTGCTGTTCAGTACTTATCACACACACATAATTGTTCGGAGATGATGAACTGTGGAGGATGTCACAACACAATTACGGACGAAAAGTTCATGCAATGTTCCAAGTGTAGTTTGATTTACGACTTAATATGTTGCAACATACAACCGAAGCATTTTGCTTCTATGAACAACGAACAGAAATCAGGATGGCTCTGTCCCGTCTGCAAAAGTAACCGCCCGAAAAACGATAATACTAATACACCTATACGTGATGTAACCGGTGATGGGTCCGCAAATGTCACCTCCCGTCGACCGGCCAGAGTAATCCAACCGAACTATGTGACAGAAGATACCCTCCGATCGGTCCTGAGAGAAGAGCTAACGGCAACTATCAAGGACCTAATTGCCGTCGAGTTAAGGGGCCTCAGAGAAGAAGTAACCTCGTTTAAAAGTTCCCTCGAATTCTTCGACATGCAGTACACGGACTACGAGAAAAAACTGAAGGAAAAATCCGTTATAATATCGGACTTGGAAAAGGCCAACGTGTTACTTACGTCTACCGTGCACGATCTGACAAGCAGATTATCTCTGGTGGAGCAGCATATGCGCGAAAGCAACCTAGAGATCAATGGTATACCTGAACATAAAACCGAAAACTTGCCATCCACTATCCTTCAACTCTCTAAAGCAGTCAATAGCACCTTAACTGACGAGGAAATACTGCATGTGACTCGTGTGGCAAAAATGGACAAGGACAGTGATCGCCCCCGAGCTGTCATTGTGAAGTTACGCAGCCAGAGACATCGGGACGCTGTACTCGCTGCGGTTTCCAAGTTCAACAAGAAAAAGGCCGACGAAAACAAGCTAAGTTCCCACCACCTAGGCTACGGAGGTGCACGTGTCCCAGTATTTGTCTCAGAACACCTAACGCCGGAAAACAAATCACTTCATGCAGCGACACGGAAGCTTTCGAAAGAGTTGGGCTACAAATTCGTCTGGGTACGCAACGGGCGCATCTATATACGCAAAGACGAAGATGCCCAGGCCATATACATACGAAACCGGGAGAGCCTGAAATTGATAAACCCTCGTTAGCGTTATTGCATCCGTACTACCAAAACTAACTAAAATTATAAGTGTTATTGTGTTATATATTATAAGTGTTATTGTGTTATTTATAAAATAAAAGAGCTAAGTCTGTATTATCAAAATGTGCGTGGCACACGAACTAAAACCCGTGATATCTATAAAAACGTTCTGAATAGCGACTACGACATAATAATACTAACTGAAACATGGCTTAATTCTGGTGTGGCGAGTTCTGAGCTATTTGATTCTCGATACATTGTTTATAGGCGAGATCGTATCTGTAGTAGAGAGACCAAACTGGACGGGGGTGGTACATTAATAGCAGTATCCAAAAGGATCCAATCAGCCCGTGTTACCGGCTGGGAAAGTAACGATACAGCTAAATACGAGGATCTTTGGGTGACAATAGAAATCAAAGTCGACAACCACTCAAAAAAGGTAGCTTTCTGTTCGGTCTATTTACCCTCTCCAATCAAGCTAGAATCACTGAACGCTTTCTTCGACAACGTTAATCTCGTGACAGATTTTGCAGATGATACTTTGATTTTGGGCGATTTTAATCTGAGTTTCATCGATTGGAACGTCACTGACGACCCCTCACATCCCGTACCCCTCAATTACAATAGAAACCTAGGATATAGCTTGGTTGACTTTATGGCTCTTAATAACCTTCGTCAGATCAACCATGTCAAAAATAGGGATGGGAGGATACTTGACTTAATTCTCACAAATATACTCAATGTTACCACCAGGATGCCTCCCGACCTACTGAGCAAGCTGGATTTCTATCACCCACAAATAGAGTTATGCATCGACTTCTCCTCCATTCGTTTCCTGAACCCAAAGGCCTGCACAGGTCATAACTTCTTTAAAGCTGATTACGACAAAATAAATTCCGAACTCAAATCAACGGATTGGCGGACAACGTTTGAAAAGTGCAAAACTGTCGACGACATGACAACCGAACTTTACATAGTCCTTAAAAACAGTATAGATAAGTTTGTTCCTAAGCGTAAGACAAAATCAAATAAGTATCCTAAATGGTTCAGCAAAGCGCTAATAAAAATGCTAACTGAGAAACACAAAACTAGACAAAAATATCGTAGATTCCATAACCCACGCGATAAGCTCCTATTTGAAACTCTCAGAGACAGATGTGACAAACTCTACAAAAAATGTCATAGAAACTACATGGAACAGATTGAATCAAACATCAGCAAGAATCCTAAAGCTTTTTGGAGCTTCATCAAAGACAGACGGAAGGGCCACCCCAATATCCCTGCAAAAATGCAAATGGACGGGCAAACTGGCACGGACGACGAGGCCGCTAATCTCTTTGCCAGTCAGTTCTCCTCGGTATACTCTAGCAGTACTGCCACGCCTTATGCAAGATCAACAAATGTTCACCACCACAATATATGTAACATCGCGATAACTGAGCGAGATGTTCTAAAACACATAAAACAACTAGATATATTCAAGGGAGCAGGGCCTGACAATATTCCACCTTTATTTGTTAAACGCTGCGGACCTGCAATTTCTTTTCCCCTTGCGATAATGTTCTCCACATCCATCAGAGACGGTAAATTTCCATCAGTTTTCAAAAAGGCCAGAATTGTACCAGTCCACAAAAAAGGTGATATGGACAACGTCAAGAATTATCGTCCTATCTCAATGCTGTCGTGTCTTTCCAAACTGTTTGAAAGCATTGTTTGTCCCATCCTCACCAATTACATCCAAACAAGAATATCGGATCACCAGCACGGATTCAGGAAAGGACGTTCTGTAGAAACTAATTTAGTATCCTATATATCGGACTTGTCATCAAAAGTTGATAAGGGACTACAAGTGGACGCCATCTACACAGATTTCAGCAGTGCATTTGACAAGGTGGATCACTCACTCCTACTCACCAAACTGGAGTCCCTCGGTGTACACGGATCACTTCTCGAATGGTTTTCATCCTACCTAGCAATGAGACCACAAGTGGTAGCCGTGAACGGCTACGAGTCGCATGTGTACTGTGCCACATCCGGCGTGCCTCAAGGATCGCACCTCGGCCCGGTTCTCTTCCTCATCTTCATCAATGATGTTACATCGCATATGGAAAATTGCAAGTGCTCTCTCTTTGCCGATGATCTCAAACTTTACAGAGTGGTAAACAACAGCAACGACACCGCCATGGTTCAACGTGACCTAGACCGACTGTTGCAATGGTGTACTGACAATGGAATGAGTCTCAATGCCAAAAAATGTTACCATATAAAATTCACTCGGAAAATTAAGCCTGTCGAGTCAGTTTACACAATCAACGGTGTTCGTCTGCAAGAGGTAAAGGAAATACGTGACTTGGGAGTCCTTATAGACAGCCAACTAACTTTTATCCCTCATGTCGATGCGATTTCTAAAAAAGCGGCTCAGATGCTTGGCTTTATGAGGCGAAACGCAGCTGGATTCAAAAGAGTCAGTACCAAAATTCTTTTGTACAACGCGCTGGTCAGAAGTCATTTGGAATTTGCAAGTTCAGCTTGGAACCCTACGTACTGTATACACTCACAACGCATCGAAAGTTTGCAGCGAACGTTCACCAGGGCCCTTGCTTACAAAGCCCGGGGGATTTCCCACAGATGCCCTTATGATCAGCGCTTAGCCTTCTTCGAGATGCAATCGCTGTACTGTCGCCGGAAAGCTCATGACCTGGTATTCTTGTACAAATTAGTTAATGGCCTAATAGACTGTAATGATTTGCTTGGTGCGGTGCAGCTTTCAGTCCCTTACAATGTACCACGGAACCCAATCACCAAAACGTTCACCTTACCGCGATGCAGGACCAACTTGGGCCAGCACTCGCCACTACCAAGAATGTTTCATTCATACAATATGTTGTGCGCTCAGAACGATATAGATATTTTCCACGACACCCAACCTAAATTTAAATCAAAAATAACCACATAGTTAATAAGCAATCTCAATTTCTATTGTATCAATCCCAATTCCCAATTCCTAATGTATTATATTGTATTGTATAAGCCTATTTTTTAAATTTAATATTAATTATCTTAACGTTGTTGCGTGATCAAACTGTAAATGTTGTGCATGTCTATAAAAGAAATATATATCAGAATTTGTCATTAACTTGTAAATCAATTAAGTGTAAAAATATGTATTTTGTTGATGTGTCTAATAATAAATAAATAAATAAATAAATAAACATGTTTTTTAAATTGTTCAAAAGGCAATTTCAAGATCTCCAGAGGTATCTTGTTGTAGAAGATAATGCACTGAGCCTTGAAAGAATCGCTAAACTTCGCGAGTCTAAACCGGGGCGCAACTAGTCTGTGATGTGCCAAATAAAAATTTTGCTGTATTGGTATCATTTTCAAGATTTTAGGTCATTAATAATGGACACTATTTGTATAAACACTATTTTCATGTAACACTTGTTTTTTTATGCATTAAAGAATAACAGTCCACTTTACATTTCAAAAGGCGGCCTCCCCAAATGTATGTTTTGCAATAAAAATGTGATTTATAAGGTTTTTTAGGTTGCAAACATCCTCGATATTTGGAGTTTTGATCAAGGATCAGTTTTTCAATCCAAGATGTTGGCCTTGCTAAATTTATGTTTTGCAATAGGGGTATATTGAACTTTTCTTTAATGTACATAGTTATTCATACACATTTACCAAAATAAGTACGGCCGTCATATTGAAACTCAAAATGGACCGTATCTTGGGTATAAGCGACCTAAAATCTTGAAATCCATACCTGTATTACTAACTAAATATTTGGCGCGGCCTCTATCTTGAAATGCATAACGGACCCTAAATTCGTTAAGACCTAAAAAAGTTGAGAATCACACACATGTTGCAAAACATACATTTGGCAACTTAAAAAAAACATACCCACACTGAAAAACATAACAAGGCGCGGCCGCCATCTTGAAATGTAAAATTAATCTAAAATTTGTTATAAGCAACCTAGAAAACTTGAAAACTTTACACGTAATGCAGAATTTTTATGCGATGCCTCCGCTACTTTAAATGCAAAATGAACATTAAAATCATTACAAGCACTCTAAAATCCCATACGCGTGTCAAAACAAACAAACTGGCGCAGCTGCAATCTTAATGTGCAAATTTATATATTATTATTTTATATTCAATCAATACCCCAATAAGAATGTAGGTGACTGGAATATCCTGTGTCCATTTCATAAGTAGGTAGGTAGGCTACTGTGCAGCAGTACTTTGTG
This sequence comes from Argyresthia goedartella, assembly GCA_949825045.1. Taxonomy (NCBI): domain Eukaryota; kingdom Metazoa; phylum Arthropoda; class Insecta; order Lepidoptera; family Argyresthiidae; genus Argyresthia; species Argyresthia goedartella. The sequence continues at coordinate 6,235,772 of OX463814.1, forward strand.
TCGGTCGGTGTATATTTGACGCGATCTATTTTTGCTGACAACGGATGGACAGGGCGACTAGGATGTAATTGGACGCAATAGCCTTCTTGCCGCAACGATGGGTTTCAACAAGTCAAATCCCAAATACAAGCTCAACACCCGTCACATGGGCAATGAACCACAGCCAATATTGGCCGTCGAACATCTATCTATCCGCCGCTAACAAAGCACTACATGCCACCGCAGAAAACTAGGGAAACTCCTGGTCTAAAATTTTGTCTGTGGACACGCGGTGGTAAGGTCTTCATTTGAAGTCACAGCAAAGCTCTCAGTTCGACTTGGATGTCGAAACGAGCGTGTCCGCGCCAGTTTGCCTTTGGACAGGGCTTCAAAATCAGCAATAGCTTCTTTTACAAGAAACCTCAACGTCTTGGATCTGGTTCTGTTCTGGGAATTCTGTAAAAAAACTTAATTGATTTCATACTTGCATCAGACAAAAAAATGTGGTTTTTTGAGTCTTTTTGGCAAGAGAAAAATAAATAACAAACTACTATTTAGGTTACATATTTATAATAACTAAGTAACTAATAATGCCCAATTTGATTGATTTGATGATCAATAGATTTCTGATGTCTAATAAGGACATCACAGTTCATTGAGAAATCTAAAGAATATCGGCGCTTAAGCAAATTTGGAATGATCAGACATGACAATCGTTCTATAAGATTGATTTTATGTTCATAAAATATCTGTTATAACCACAGATATCGAAGAATAGGTTGAGGGGCATGGCACGTGCGAACAAATCTAGCCCCGATTGTCTTGTAATTGAAAATTCTCAGTAGTCGCCGGGCGACCGCAGTGACGTATATTTTATTTATATATACCACTGTCTATAAATTATAATCGATTGAGGTAACACGCTGTCCTTGCAATGTCCCAACACTAGCTCGGCTAGCTAGTGTACCTGCGATAGTGTGGGTGTGTTCGGATGATAGTTGCATGACATTGCACTGACCAATAAAAGCGGAAGGATTGATGTATGAGTGGTGTAGATGTGTGCGTGTTCTTAATTTTCGGCGACACTGGTTCCGATACAAGCTTAGCTCCAAGGGCCTATCCACGCCAGGTTCACTTCAAACAAATCAGCGAGAACAGCCGCACACACACAGCTACATTGCATTCCGTATAAGCACGCGCCGCCACACGCACACATTGCCGAATCTCGCGTCCTTCGCGTGCTACGAGACAGGGCTACGCAAGCAATGCATGCGACGAGTCAACGTCATTCGTCCGGCCGGGCGGCACGTGTTAACTTTTTTTTGTTTGCAAACAAGTGTGATTTCCGCGCACAGATATTCTTATTTTGCAAGATGGTTAAACATTGCGCGGTATACGGTTGCCTCAATAGGGATTCAACAAATAAGGATCTAGTGTTTTTCAAAGTACCCCAAGATAAGGAAATGTGAGTATCCATACCTAATAGTACCTATATATTGTTTGTAAAGTAAGGTAAAGTATAGCTTTTGCATCGGTGAAAAAACAAAAATGCTACTTACTTCACTAACTCTAATCGCTAATAATAATAACTTTTTGGCATACGACCTTGTGTTTACAATAGGTAGGTACAGACCTATCAACTTAAGCTGAGAATTGCATTTGTGTGAGTGATCGCCAAAAGTACAGTTAGTAAAACACATACAAATAAAATCAATGTTTTATTTAAACGAAGTCCATAAAACACAATGTTACCAACTGTCCAATTCTCGACCTCATAATGACTGAATCTTATAACTCTTCTACTCCGCTCATTGCATCTTCATCTTCACTCTCGTCTGATGATTCATCAGAGTCAGAGCCTGTGTTAATAATTAATCGTTCCGTTATATCGTCGATTGTAGGAGCCATTAGCAGCAGCCAGGAGCAGTAGGAGCCATTTCACTAATATTTCAAACACAACCAATCACATAAAATTACACGTCTATCTGCTACCAGTACCGGAGGTGAAGTGAAGTATGTGAGCGGGCGGCAGGGAAGCGGTGCGTAGCGGACGTGCCGCGCCTCAGGCCGCTTGCTATAAACTAGTATAAACCAGTTTAAACCATGCGCGGGACGGGCCGCGCCTCAAGCCGATTGACACTCTACACTATCGGTGTGCACTCACACAAATGCAAGTATCAGCTTAAGTTGATAGGTCTGTATACATTAAAAGCTTTTATTTAACTTGCAATGTATGTTGTCCTATGTAGGTATGTTTGGTCGGGTGGAATCTTGGAACTTAATTTTCAAGCAGATATTTTTTTTAACCAATTGAGCTGTAATTTTGCATTAATATAAACTCGGGTAACAGTCCCAGTAACTATAGCGCCGGGAGCGAGTTTTGCATGCACTTATGCAGTTGCGTTAATGTCGCTTTTTTCACGTTTGCCTAACTTCAGACGTGATCTTTTTACAATACGCGAAGTATACCCCCTCCAAGCGGCACTCAGAGGCAGAATACGGGGCATCACCTGTAAGTAGGTACTTGTTTTACCGTGCAGCGAGCGACGAGCGACGACGCAACAAATCCGCAACGCAACCCGCGGCGCTAAGCGACAACCCTAGCCGTTTGAGCAAGAGTAGGTGGTTATCATGCGAACGGGGGCCTAGTGAACTTACTATTTCTTATTTATACTATGGCCTATCTCTCGATATCTATGGTTGTAACAATAATTTTAATTGCCTGGCTCAGCCGTAAGGTATGCGTTTCTAGGCTTGACAGAGTGACGTAGCAGGTTGTCAGAATTAGCGCCAGTATACACCACTATGAGTTGGAATACAAAGTGCAAAAGAGCTTCCTTCAACTGAGTTAAGTGCCATATGTTAAAATGTTACAGATACATAACAAACATGCCAACAATGTTTATTCTGGCCTATTCAGACAGGCCAGAAAACACATTGTTGAAAAATTTAATTAATAAAATAGATTTCCTTTGAGGTGGTTTTACAGATATAGTCAATAGTCAATAGTCAATAGTCAAAGTACTTTATTACTGTAGATATTTACATATACTTAGCAAACGTCATTTTTTGCCTCTTCTCTACATTGGACCACTGTGGGAGAAGAAGGGCGTAGAAACTCCCACAGATTTATTTTTAGATCTCCTTTAAAAATTGGTTGTGCTTAACTAATACAAATATGAAAAAAATAATTGTTATGATTAATAAGCAGGAATAAATAATTACAAAATTATTAACAGCAAGGTCTGTGTTGAGCCAGATTAACCCCATACAGTCCTGTCATTTAAGTAATCTTGAACATTGTAATATCCCTTTTTCGACAAAGTCGCTTTAACATGCTTTTTAAATTGCTCAAGTGGCAATTTCAAAATCTCCAGAGGTATCTTATTGTAGTAGAGAATGCACTGACCCTTGAAAGAATTGCTAACCTTCGCGAGTCTAAAACGGGGCGCACATAGTCTGTGATTATTTCTTAGGTTAACATTACAGCTATCGCTAAGTTTGGAAAATCTTGTAAGGTTCTTGCGTACATACATTATATTTTCGAAAATAAATTGACTAGCTACTGTTAGTATGTCAATTTCTTTAAAAAGCTCTCTTAAGGAGTCTGTTCGTTTTAAATTATAAATTGCTCGAATAGCTCTTTTCTGTAAAATAAAAATAGTTTGAATATCCGCTGCTTTCCCCCACAACAAGATACCATAGGACATCACACTATGAAAGTAACTAAAATATACTAGCCTAGATGTAGCCACATCCGTGCTTTGTCTGATGTTCCTAACAGCGTAAGCCGCAGAACTTAATTTACCAGCCAATTTATCTATGTGGGGTCCCCACTGCAATTTGCTATCAATGGTTATTCCAAGAAACTTCGTATCATTTACTAATTCTAACGTGTTGTTGTCTAGCACTAAACTGGTCTCAACTTGCCTGACATTTGGAAGTGAGAATTTGATACACTTGGTTTTACCAGCGTTTAACAATAAATTATTAACTGTGAACCAATTCAAGGTTAAAGACAATACACCATTAACATCATCAAATTCTCCTTTTTGTCTTTCAATTTTGAAGACCAGTGAAGTATCATCAGCAAACAACTCTATGTCAGTTAATTTCTCCACCATGAAAGGCAGATCATTAATATATACCAGGAATAAGAAAGGGCCTAATATAGAACCTTGTGGAACGCCAATTTTAACACTCGATCCATCAGATTTTACGCCGTTAACTTCTGCCTTTTGAATTCTATTGCTTAGGTATGATCTTAGTAGATCCAACGCTTTATTTCTAACTCCGTAATGATTTAATTTAATTAATAGCGTTTTATGATCAACACAATCAAACGCCTTCGACAGGTCGCAAAAAACTCCGATAGCATCCTGTGCGGCCTCCCATGCAGAATAAATATGAGATACAAGGGTAATACCTGCATCCGTAGTCGATTTACCCCTAGTGAAACCATATTGTTTAGCGTGGAGTTGTTTTGTACGGTTGAAGTGTGAGAGCATTTGATTGAGTATAATCTTTTCAAATATTTTACTTAGTGTTGGAAGAACAGATATTGGTCTGAAATTTGAAGGATCGCCCTTATCTCCCGATTTGAACAGCGGTATAAGTTTACTGTGTTTCATGAGGTCTGGAAAAGCCCCATCGTCAACACATTTATTGAATATATAAGCTAAGTGTGGGGCTATAACTAGAATTACTGAACCAATGACTTTGACTGATATACCCCACAAGTCTTCCGTATTTTTTAAGTTAAGTAATTTAAACGTTTTGACAATGTCCTGGGGATATACATGATGAAATTTTAAATATACATTACTGACTATATAAATATAGATGGAAATATTAGATACAAATTCACTTATGTTCTTTAGTGAAAGAAAATTGTTCCACTTTATAGCGATTCCTTGCGAGCTGGCAAATATGGAATGTCAGACGAGTTAGTTCAGATAGCCCTGCCTTTGACATGACTCTCACACTCTGAAGCCCTGATTCTCCTGATACCACTCACTGGTCCTGCCGTGCGTTACTAGTTTAACATAAACTAAATATTAAACTAATTAAATTATGTTCAATTGTTTTTTCTTAACTTAAGCATTCCAAATTTACATTTTCAATTAAATATTCTGTCGAGAACGGACCAGTCGCAGTGATATCAACCATTTATTCAGAACCGGCAAATTAATTGTCGATTCCGCAATAAAGTATTTTTTTACCCACGCTCTTAACTTAACCGTATAATTCGAATGTTTCCAATAAAGTTAAATTGAATTTGTGTAAAATCGATGCGCCAGCCAATAATGTAATGTCGCGTAAACACGATCGCTCAGGAAGCGTAGGTGCTTACTACTGATTTATGTGTGCTACAGGTACCCCGTGCAAACTTGGCGGTGTCGATAATGCCCAGTCCCATTGTTGTGAACACATAAATAAGTGTTTTATCACATCTGGACTGCCTGCAATCAAGCGGGAATATGTAATTTTTGTACACGTTTACAGCAAACTGTACGACTAAATGGTAACTATAATGTTGAAACGGTTAAGGGTATAGTTTATTTCCTATCAGCCTAACAACAAAATGAAGAATTTGTTTACAATATAGACAGTATATTAAGCAGGACCGCGGCTGGTCGATGGTATCGTGGAATACTCTAGTTAGCGTGGATTTAAATATCTTTAGTCACTAGCTCTCTCCTAAGTCTTCATGCAGAGCGTGATGTGGAGAAAAGGAGGTGCCATGTTTAGTCGGGAAGCCAGGAGATGGATCCACTGGAATCTGGTATAGTAGTCAGGTGGCCAGCAGAGAGTGGTAGGGTGGTCGGCAGGTAGTGGTTAGGAACAAGGGTTATTGGAAGACCAAATCGGCAGAGTCTCTGAGGTCCGGAGGCGGTAATAAGACCCTGTAGATAATTATGAGTCTGTATATAAGTAGACAAAAAATACGCCTTCAATGTCTTCGCCATCGTTTCTGCTACGCCAAGAAGGCAGGACGCTGTGATGGAGTACTTAGTGATCAGAAAAATTGCAGAGAGTTGCATCTGAAGGGAAGAAAAGAACACAGAATTATGTACAGACAGTAGAATTTAGCAAAATACGACTAAAACATATACGTAGCCAAACTCTGGGGAAATCAAACAGACAGCTTTTTCACAGGTTTTTAATAACAATTCATAGATTTGAAGATAGGTATACTTATAGATTTTTAGGGCTCCATATCCGAAGGGTGCTAAACGGGACCCTATTACTAAGCCTCCGCTGTCCGTCCGTCCTTCCGTCCGTCTGTCACCAGTCTGTATCTCATGAACCGTGATAGCTAGAGAGTAAAAATTTTCACTGATGATGTATTTCTGTTGCCGCTATATTAAAAAATACTAAAAAAACATAATAAAATAAATATGTAGGGGTGCTCCCATTCAACAAACTTTTTTTTCTCTTGTATTTGCTCGATAATGATAACGGCAATAGGTAGACCTTTGAAATAATCACAGAATTTTAGTTATTTATTCTCTTTGAAATTAAATTAATAAATTGAAATAAAACAAATATAAGAGGGGAGCTCCCATAAAACAAAATCAAAAAAAATCAAAATCAAAATCAAAAATCATTTATTTCCATAGGATGTTGTTACATCACTTAGATCCGTCATTACATTTTTTGGGTGAGTTCACTAACCCAATGGCGGAATCTGTGGAGAATAGAACGTGTTTTTTTCCTTTTTAATAGATAATGGTACGGAACCCTTCGTGCGCGAGTCCGACTCGCTCTTGGCCGGTATTTCTGTTACACTAGACAGCCAACAGACAACCGAAAAACAAAGCAAAAGAGAATCGAAATTGTTTCCCGGAATATTCTAGAAGTTTGATAATTAGTTAAATAGATAGTAAAAACACACTCAAACTGCAACATGAACACTAACCAAGTTACTTGAACTAATCTATGTTTATTTATTACGTATTTAACTCACAGCACCTGCAACTAGTTATGATCAAGGAAATAACAAAAATTGAATTACATGGGTAAAATTTGTGGGAATTGTGCGAAGGAGTAATGAGAAATGGAGCTATTTTGTACGTTAGCGAGGGAAGTAAGTATCTAAGTATTCCGTCTGTAACTTATGTGTGAGCTATTTCACCATTCTTCTTAAGATATTTCCATTTCATAATACAACTTTAGTTATGAAATGCTTAAAATGCGATTATTTGAAAACAATCTGCACATTTAATTTTTGTACTAGTTTCTGTACTTTGCATTTAGAAATATCAAGAAAAGAACTCATAGAACGCTTTTGAAGTTTCCGCAAATATTTTTTCGTTCTCATATTTGGTAAGTTTCTGGGGTTTTCGCTACACTTACTTCTGTACTCTATGACTCACCAAATACGGTCAGGGTTTGAAAACTCGGTGGGACATATTCTTCTCGTTTTATAGGACCTGATTTTGCACTCTAGTATTATCGTCTGATAAATAGTCCAACGTTGCGATTTACTCATGTAATGGACTTGATCTGCAGCCTTCTTCGTAGGAATAACTATGAAAATCGTTATTGTTTACATTTTAGACAGAATTAGTTTTTGGCAACTTGCTATTTGGTGTTGATGTTTTTTTATACGCTTCATATATAGTATTACTCTATTGCTCTCACTGGCAACTTGGGTGAAGAAACTTCAAAATAAAAACATGTTAGAAGTTTCGAAGTCTGGAATGAAAAACAGTTTTCCTCAGACTTCAAAAACCAAGAGGGTGGTCTTTCATCTAAAAATCTTTAAAGAAGGAGGAAATAAGAAGCCAGATACCAAGGCTCAACTTTCCCGGGTAACGTTGAAGAAATATTCTCTCTTTATGTCAACACCGCCGCACGGCCTAACCACAACTACACGGCCTGGACAAGGAAAGCCGCTGTCCACCTCCATCTCCGTACCGAACGAAGTTGCCCGCCAGACATCAAACAAAACATTGATCACACCTAGGCTTGTATATTTTAGTTACTTTCATAGTGTCATGTCCTATGGTATCTTGTTGTGGGGGAATGCAGCGGATATTCAAACTATTTTTACTTCACAAAAAAGAGCTATTCGAGCATTTTATTTTTTTAAACGAACAGACTCCTTAAGAGACCTTTTTAAAGAAATTGACATACTAACTGTAGCTAGTCAATTTATTTTCGAAAATATAATGTAAGAATGGCAAGAACCAAATTTTAAAAGAGATCTAAAAATCAATATGTCGCTGCATTAAAAGAATAGGGAATTAATCCTTAATACGCCCCTATTGTTTTTAACTAATATACGGCATTAACTAAGAAAGAATAATAGGATCACTTCGACAGCCACTTCAATCGAAGCCCATTGGCCGAAATAAAACACCTCCCGTCTCTTTCCTACAAACTTTGACGCCGAGTTGGTTCTGTGAAACAGCGCGATTCAGTGATGCTTCGTCGGTGGTGGCGGTAGCACGTGTTATTTTTTGGAAGAAGACGGAAACAAAACGAAATATTTCCGTGTTGCAGTATCAGGTGACGCTTTTTACAATTAATATTAAGTCATATACTGAATCATTTTAACTTACTTCCAATTATTCTTTAAAACACGCTTGTAATCGCTTGACTTATTGAGACTTAATTCATTATAGTTTTGAAATAACTACGGCTGAGAAGAAATATTTAGATTTATTTCCTGTTAATTTTTAAATTATCATTAATTTTGAGAAATTATTAGCTATGTTCCATTTTACTTTTAAAAAAGTGTTGGACATTTTGTTGCATTTCACTATAGACCCAGTTTATTACAAAATAATCTAAATTAGCCAAGATACATTAGTTATTATTGCTAAAAGTATTATAATTTAACTGGAATATTTTAAAGTTAAGTCCGTTTTATATAAATCAGGTGACGATTTTCAAAGATGACGTCTTGGAGATGCCGAAGGATTTTACAACTTCTGAATGAGTCCTCAGAGGCGGGAAATGAGAAGCCTGACCTGATGGTAGGTGGCATACCTATCTATTTTGTTTGTTTTTCTTATTAAGTTACCCTGATAACATTAGGTACGTAATTGGTAAATTTTGTACTACCTACTCGGCTTCTCATGTTCACGGCGTATAGATAAATGAATCAATATCGTTTCAGGTGTCAAAACATAGAGCTGACGAGATTGAAAATATATCTCCAGAGACTCTTGAGAAAATTGGCGCTGGCACGGTGAGTATGACAATGATTTTGTCAATGTATTGCCCATTGACCAGGACCGCTTACTTCCATACTACTTGGTGAGGTTGGGTGTGGTCACCCAGACTTTGTGCACCAATATCTTAGTTCGGAACTGGTTGTCCAGTAGAATACTAAACGTCGTTGGTTTTGCCTCATTTTATGTAACTTTACGAGCCATTTTTTTCTCAGCTTTGTTTTCACTAAGTTTGTTTGTCTAATAATTTTGTTTTAGATCCCTGAAGAAAATATTATACCCTTTAAACCGATGCTATCCGCAAATGATGATTCTACAGTGACAAATCAAGAACCTACTCACCCGATGGTAATAAAATTAGCATGCGTTTATACCTATGAATAAACGCTTTTCTTATCTTATAATATCTTACCTTATCTTATTTATTATCATTGTTACCGCGATGCATAACAGTGATTTATAATACTTACTATACTGCATTTCATATAGCATGACACAGAAGGTTAAAATAAATAGTAGAATTAGTCGTTCGAACTGACAGATCTCTGCGATGTCAAATGTCTCGTGGGATTCGAAAACCAGTTCAGTCAGATAAATTAATAATTCAATATCGTTTTAGGTGTCAGAAGAGGTCAATATGGTGGATAGTAAAAATATTTTACTTACAAGTCTAGTGCCTGATTATAACAGTGACATTTCAATGAGCGATACTGACACAAAGGAAATTGAAACAAACTCCAACACAAGAAAATCTTCATCTAGCTCATCTTCAAGCTCCTCCTCGTCGACATCATCATCTACATCGTCAGACTCAGACAACGATCATTCATCCTGTTCAGATCAAGTCAACCAACAGATTCGATTTAATAATGAAACTGTAAATCCTATATCTCAAGAGGATAAAACTGTTGAATCCGATGTTTCAAAGGAAGTTATAGAAAATTCAATAGAGGACACAGACGTGCATCCAGATACTGTAGTAAGTATTTAACAAAATAATTTATCAAACAGTCATTATTTGGACGTTCGTGGTATATCTGCATTGATGTATTTATACCTGGGTTGTACAACTTTGTTTTTAAATAATATGCTTCCTCGTATCAATTTCAGGAACGAGGTAACAGAATAAATCAGAAAAGTCCAGACGCTGATCTTTATTCTGAAATCCTGTCTACTCTGACGAGCGATTATGATGATGACATTGGTGATCCAACTTATGGTCTTGGAGACAAGTTTGCTAACGCAGCAGCAGAATTTATGCGAGGAAGAAGAAACTACGTGGTGCCTGAAAGCACAGAATCTTCTAGTTCTGAGTCAGATAGCGAAACTGTTCCAAGAGGCCGCAAGCGCATGCGAAATCCTAATAAATGGAAAAATAACGAGGCCAAGAGGTTAAGGAACACTGGCCAGTCGTATAAATCGAATAAAAGTCAAGTACTAAAATCAAGTCGCAGTATCAAAGAACCTTGCGATGAAAAGTGTAGATTAAAGTGCACATACAACATTAGTGTTGAAGATCGACAGGAAGTGCATCGCAAGTTTTGGGAATTGGGAGATCTGTGTCTGCAGCGAGCCTTTATATCTGCGTCTATGATAGATGTACAACCGAAGTATAAATATACCAATGCCGAAAAGCCCCGACGTCCAAATAGAGCGTTTTACTTTACTATAAACGAGAAAAAGATAAGGATATGTAAGAAGTACTTTAGAAGCACGTTGGATATATCTGATAAGATGATATTTACAACACAGAAAAAAACAGATTGTACTGATTTCCAGCTTGAAGATCGCCGAGGAAAACATGGAAATCATAAGAAACTCAGTACAGAGTTAGTCGATGACATCAAAAAGCACATCAATACGATTCCTCGAATCGAATCACACTATGTGAGGGCTGATTCGACCAGGGAATATATTGTTGGTGACAGAACCATAAAAGAACTTTATGATGAGTTTGCAGCAGAACAGAAGATAGCAAATAGGGACATAGGAAACTACTCTGCCTACTACAATATATTCACGACGAAATTCAATCTGGCGTTTTTCGAACCAAAAAAGGATCAATGTGACATGTGTGTCTCTTATGCTAACTCTAATAATGACCAAAAACAAGAACTTGAAGAAAAGTACCAAAGACATTTGAATGAGAAGGTATTATCTAGAGAAGAAAGACTGGAAGATTTGAAGAACATAGAGAAGAATAACAAAGTTGTTATTTACGACTTGGAAGCAGTGCTTCAATGTCCAAGAGGTGAATCATCTTCATTCTACTACAAGTCGAAACTCAACAGTTATAACCTTACACTAACTGAAATGAAAAAATATACAGAAAAGGAGAAGAAGAAGAAGAAGAAGGGCAAAAAGGCGGAAGATGCGTATGACAATGTATACTGCTATTTTTGGTCTGAGTCGGATGCCAAACGCGGAGCGGTTGAGATTGGAACATGCGTATGGAAGTACCTTAAAACCCATGTTGACCATGAAGAAAAATCTAATGTCACATTCTACTCCGATAACTGCTGTGGCCAGAATAAAAATAAATATATGGCTACAATATATATGTATGCTGTGCATAGTCTAAATATTGATACCATCACACACAAATTCCTCATTAGAGGACATACTCAAAACGCGGCAGACAGCGTGCATAGTTTAATTGAGAGGGAAGTCAAGAAGAACTTAAGGGCAGGACCTATTTATACCCCCGAGCAATATATACCTCTGATTAAAAGCGCAAAAAAAAGTAAACCCGCGATACAAGTACACGAACTGACGTATGATTCATTCATAGATTCAAAATCCTTACAAGAAGAATGGGGCTATAATTTTACCACCAATACAGAAGGGAAAACCGTGAACTGGAACGATATAAAACAACTAAGAATGACTAAAGCTAATCCGTTTACGTTTTATTACAAAACGTCGTACGGAGAGGAAAGTTTTAATGCGGTTGACGTAAGAAATAAGCGGAAGAAAATGGGACCTATTACTGAAATCTCTTTAAAAAATGCGTACACCAACAAAAATGAACTCAGTGCTAATAAAAAAAAGGACTTAAAGGAGCTAATTACTAAAGGACTGATTCCTTCCTACTACGCCAATTTCTATGCCAATATCTTATAAATTATGTAAGTAAGTAGGTAGGTATCCAGTTATTACATAATCGTAAGCTACAGTTTATTGTTAATCACACTTATGCCAGTGAGTTCTGAGTGAGTGGAGTGTGAGTTAATTCATTTTGATAATATTCTTAACATGTTGTACCTCCTCAAGTTACTCCAGCTAGTGACTAGTGCTTTCGCTTATTAATATTTTGATACATAGTTGATTTATCTCTACTTAAGGGCCATGATAGGTATCCTTGTACAATTGTGATTATAAGTATTTGTGATAAAAATACCTACCTCGGAATTTCAAGGCTGATTTGTTTTTAACTAAGACTGATTAATAACCAGGTTATTGCTAATTGGTATGTATGATAACGTATGTTGTTAATGATCTCATTATGAGAGTGTTTATTTCATTTTGATACTATTCTTATTATGACTGTTGTACTCTCAAGAGTTGTTCAATTTATCTCATTATGAATAAATTTACAGGCGCGAGAATCTTAATTTAGTCAAGTAGCAAGTATGTATGTACCTTCCTGGTTACACAAACTTGTAGTTTGAGTCAATTAGGGTGCTCGCGAGTATAGTTACTAATTTTTTTTATTGTAGATCTCAACATTATTATTATTTTATTATTGTGATGACATCACACATTGTGCGTGCATCTTATGGTGCGTCTATAGGCTGGTGGTGGCTTGCCAATATGCCACCAGCAAGCAACAAGCAAGCTGTGTAAACAGCTGCCCAGATCGGCGACAACCACACGGGCTAGCACCAAGCAGGGTGTTTACACGGTTTGCTTGTTGGCTTGACGGCTTGCTTGTTGCTTGCTGGTGGCTTTTTGGCAAACCACCACCAGCCGTGTAGATGCACCATTACTTGAGTCAGTATTAATTTAATTTTGATACTATTTATTTTTACTTATAAAGTTGCCCAATTTGTAGTTTTTAAGAAACTAAGTGTTCCTAAATACATCCTAATAGATAATTGTTGTTCTCCTTCTAAATAAAAGTTTATTTTCTCTATTAAAATTAGTGTTATTCCTACATCCAGTCCAAACTAAGAATTATTACCGAATTTGTTGGTTCTGTAAATGAAGAAAATAATACAAAAACAGAGGAATTATGAATTGATCTGATTAAAATAATTATTCTTAAAAACTAAAATGAATTATGTCTTATTAAATACCCTATCGAGATAATGTTTATAAAAAAATAGTGAACGATTTGGTTATATTCCGTCTGAAAATAGAAGGTTATCTTTTAATTTTAATCAAAAAGGGAAACAAGTCACGAGTTTTTTTTTCAAAATATTTCTGCCCAAAAACTAGCGTCATTTTAGCTGATCCTGGTATTAAATATTGTTGGTTAATATTCAAATAAAGTTCTAAAAACAATAAAATCACTAAAATGCATTAAACATTTTTGTAATTTTACAAAAACCTAGCGCGCGCCGAAAGTGAAAACTTTGAACGCCGATTCCCAACATTTTAGTTTTTTGGATTAATTCCCTATTCTTTTAAAGCAGCGATGTGGCAGTTTCTACGCCCTTCTTCTCTGACAGTGGCCCAATGTAGATAAAAGGCAAAAATTGACGTTTGCTAAGTATATGTAAATATCTACAGTAATAAAGTACTTTGACTTTGACTTTGCATACCCGCCCCAATCACCGCGTTACCCAGGAGTCAGTTCTAAAAATCTTTTGTATGCATAATTAGGTAGATAGGATATTTTTTTATGACTTCTCATTTCTCTGTTTCATTTATTTTAAGGTCTACTCTCAAAATTTCCTTTATTAAGTATCCGTTACGGGGGGTTATTCACACCAACTCTTCGTAACGTGACATGTTCTCATTGCTGAGATGATAAGTTCTAAGTGCAAATTTATTATTATATTATACAATAAATTTAAGTGACCACCGACTTGAGTTATCGAAACTAATTTCGTCTTGACCCCTCCACGTGTTCTTGAGAAATGGGGTCTTGATAGATGGATAGACAGACAGACAGGTAGACAGACTGAAATTTACAGTTTTTGTTACGTTTCCCTTATTTGTGCTTTAAGACTGTCAGACAGACAGACGGACGGACGGACACCGAAGTGATCGTAGAAGCGTTCCTTTTTTCCTCTTTCTCCTCTACAGTGTCCACGAATTGAGAAAATAGGATTCCGTACTAGTTTGAGCGCAAACAATGCGCGTGGGACGCGGAGGGCTACGGAATCCTTAAATGGAGATGGACATATAGCTCTATCCCTAATTTGTCGTGATTGCCATGAAACCTCGCAGGAAGGAATTATAGCCACGGCACCAATATCATCACAACCTGGCTCATGGATTTTTTCCCAAAGTCCTTCCTTACATATTTCCCATGTCAATTTCATTACGTCTCTCTCGAGAAAGAACTTCTCACATGTCTGCTAAGTTGAATAACTGCACTGCTGTCATATTAACCATTCAGGAACCTTCATTTACCTCTGAAGTGTTAATTTATACAGAAACTGATGTAACATGTTAGGCGAGTTATTTCGGGTGGAAGCTTAAAGCTATTTCAAGCAGAAAGTGATGCGGCTGTCCTTTTCCTAATGTTTTGTTGTTTCTATTATATGCTGTAATAAATTGTTTTTCATTATTCAGTTGATATAGGGAATGTTTTACAGAATAATTTGATTTAATAATTTGACGACCCGAATGGCCGAGTCGGCAGAGACCCTGCCTACGAAGCCAAGGGTCCCGGGTTCGAGTCCCGGTGGGGGCAAATGTTTGTTTGATGAGAAGGGATGTTTGTACCCTGGTCATGGATGTTTATTTATCTAAGTATAATATTTATCTATACAAGTAAGTGTATCGTTGTCTAGTACCCAAGATACAGGGAATCCTAGTTTGGGGCTAGATCCATTGATCTAGCCCCAAACTATGTGTGTAAATAGGTCCAAGGTATTATTATTATTATTAAATTACTTTTATATCAGCTTGGTTTAAATTGTATTTATTTGTGAAACTAAGCTATACATACTCATTCGAATTATAATAAATAATAATACGTTTTTTATCATATTTGGTTTTATTTCTGTAAATAAGATACTCAATTTCTATCTACATCCGGTTTGAATGAGCTAAGAGTTTCGTTGGCCCGAGTACATAGTTCAATACATACATACCACATACACAAAACTCTTCAATGTTTCAATGTAGTGCCTTGGATGATTTAAAATTTTAAAAATTATAAAGGTTCCTAAGGCTGTCGTTTACATTTTCCGTTTACAATGGTATGGAACCCTTCGTGTCTGACGTCCTACTCGCACTTGACTAATTTTTATTTTAAGCTACCAGAATACGGTGTATCAGAAAAAGGATTGCTTATTCAGCTAACGTGTTAACCTTGACGGATGAGGAACTGTTCATGTAGGTCTGTAATTTGGATAGACGCCTTTATTGCTTTCCCCTTTAGAAGAAATAAGAACTAATATATATAGGTTTATTTTTCATATAAAATTGAAAAATGAAAACAAATGATACGTAAGCGGTCCCAAAAGTAGCCGACCTGGCATATAGAGAGCAATACTGGCTGATTTTGATTTTTTTATTCGAAAGTTCGAATCTTTTGCGCGTACATTTGAAAAAATAAGCAACCACGTTCCTTTGTTTTTGTTTCAAGATAGAACTTCAAGATGTAGTTACAATAGGGTTAAAATCAGTTAAAGATTCGGCTTTTCTCGGATATTCTTAATCCGGAGACAGAAATGACACGAAATACATTACCAAGGTAGCATTCAATTTGAAGTATCATAAACGCAATGTATAGCACCTGCCAAGATGACATTACTAACAGGCAGCCCTAATTTATTTATTATGCGGAATCGACATGAATTTGAACATTAATAACAGTAAAAAGTAAATAGTTATATACATTATTTACAACTTCACGAGATTCAGCAACAATTTTTTTACCACACTGTAAATTTTTTGAAGCCATGATACATAACTATTGTAAGTTAATTTTGATATAAATTAGATAGAATCTAATATTTTCACGAATGAAATTAGCGTTCATAAACCTAAATGTATTATATACGTTACACTGTTTTTATGGACACTAAGAAGGCAGACTGTCAAAATAGTCAATTATTTTTCTTATTTCAATATAAAGGTTGTGTTAGTTTTGAGCTACAAAGGAGGTTTTGTTGCTCATATCGTTCTTGTATTGTATTGAATAAGACAACGAGTAATATAATTAAAGGTCATATCTGTAAATTCTATGTGAGAGATGACGGATTCACGACAATTTCCGAGGTTGGCCGAATCGTTAACTGATTTTAATCGTATTGTACCTACTTTATGTTTTATTACGCTAGCTTGATTATGTTATGACGTTTATTAAGTCTCAATGTTTGTGCTATTATGAATAAAAATGTTGGAACTTAGAACTTGGACTTGAATTATTCAAGTCCAAGTTCCAAGTTCCAACATTTTTAATTAATAAACTTATATTACTTAATAAACGTCATAACATATTATAATAATTAATATTGTCATCTTAGTATGTTGTAGTATTAGTTTATCACAACCAGTTTTTAAAAGGGATCTCATAATCAATTTGTGGGAGTTTTTACTCCCTTCTTCTCCCACAGTGGTCTAATGAAGAGAAGGGGCAAAAATGACGATTGCTAGGTATATGTAAATATCTACAGTAATAAAGACATTTGATTGATTGAACAAAAAAAGACTTTACACATCTAGTTAATATAAAGTGTTGCTAGGTTTCGCTCAACAACAATAGCATAAAACAAAGAATAACATTTGTTTATTCGGACTATTTGGCAGTATTTGATATCGTTGCATTATACGAACACGGCGGTCAACAAAAAATATATATGTCACTGTAAGATTGCCAAAACCGTTAGTTTATAATCTAACGAGTTTTTTTTCTCTTTAGTTTACAAACTAACGATAAATTGTAAACTGTACCGTACTGCTTACGATATGACGCGTTAGCTTATAATAAAACCGTTAAATTGTGAACTTAATTGCAAACGAAATACCAGTACAAACACTGCGGTAGCCTAGGCGAAGACTAAAGCGGGTGCAGCGAAGCCCACGAATAGTCTTCGTGTTAGGTTTACATGTAAGAACATAATGAAAGTAAATTTAACCCTCTTGTCCGGCATACAATTTATCGATAGTTTACGAACAAACGCGTTACTTTACAAACTAACGGTTTTGACTATCTTACGGTGACATATATTACCCACAAAACAGAAAAAAAAACGAAATGCAACCACTGGGCCGTCTGTATCAGAATGAAAAGACGATAAAACAGACCACGTCTTTGCGTCAAAGTGACAGATGACAGCTGACAGGAAGGAAACAAAAATTACAAAAAAAATACTAGGTTCCGGATATTCTCAGATTTTCACCGGAGAATTCTCAGCATCATTCCGTGCCATCGCCGATACTTTGACACTGGCAGAATCATCAAAACGATGGAAGCCATTAATTAGAAAAAAAAATAACTACAAAAAAAGAAACATCACTTATGAACGAAGGTGTAAATGAACAAACAATGTAATGTAAGCTCAACATTACTGACTACCTCGCAGTTGTCTACTTGAGTAAGATTTTATAATTTTTGTTCGATTAATGGCCACCCTCCGTAATTCCAATGCCAATCTTGCTAAAAATGTTTTCCCCCCATATTTTAATTCGAAAGGCCACGCAGATTAAAATTAATCTAAATAAGACTAGCAGATAAAAGATTGGTGGCTATTCGACCCACAAAACAACAAATATTAAGTGACAAATACTATTTCACAGAGCACTGTTTAAAAGTTATTAAAACTTTTCACTGTTTCAAGGGACCTCACATAGAACATTTTCCAGAGGTTTCGATTAAAAGTTTCGCAGAAATTAATAGGGATACTTCGATGCGGTGAAATGAAACAAAGTGAACTAGTTTCAAGCTTAAAAGTTCTTGCGAAATATATAGATGTGGTTGAATTTAATTGAATGTAAAAATTGTAATGCTTTTTTCAACCCAATACTATCTTTTGATCAAATTTAGAAACTAGCCAGCCTAGAAAAATATTTAGAATCCAAGGTTTCCTATGTATTGAGAACTTTAGTGCCCTATTTCCAAGGGTCCATTACTGAAGCGATATTGCAATGACGAAGATTCGCTTGAATGACATGACGAGATTACCTAGGGCAGGTATGACCTAACCTAATTCAGGCTTTACTGATTCAGCTGACAGCCATCCAACCTCGTTCGACGACCTCTGTGGCGCAGCGGTTGTGGCTGTGCCTACCATGTGAGAGGTCCCGGGTTCGTTCCCCGGCTGGGGGTAAAAAAAAACCAGGTCTTGGATGTTTATATGTGTATGACGTCGCTGTTTCTGGTTCCCACGACACAGTGTATCCTAGTGTGGGGCCAGAAGCAATGTAAGTGCCTTTAAGTAAATGTTTATGTTTATATTAAGATTATGATCTCTAACATAAGTTTGGTACGCGTACACTGCCGACATCTTATAGTAGTTCCCTTCATCAATGTTAAATCTCAAGATGGCAATCTCTGACAAAAAAGTTTTAAACAAATATTTATGAACAGGCATATTGTCTCGGGCCCTACACTGTGATACTCATTGTGTCATGGGAACCAAGATTAGCGACGTCACATAAACATCTAAGCCCAGTTTTTTTTTATGCTTCCTCGTCACCCCGGACGAACCTCGGCCGCTAAGCCACAGTGGTCGTCTTTTAATGCGTCATACCTTTTCCGTATGGTTAGCAGAGGTACAATAAAGCCTTCGTTTATCCCGCTATTTAATACTATATTTTGCGTGACACGGATCCAACCCACAGCCGCCACAGCTCAATACAATAACATCAACATTTTCAAATAATGAAAACGAAACAGGAAATGTCATGTACCTATAAAGAAGAAATAAGTAGTTTTTTAATACAAACAGGTATCACTCGTACCAACATCAATTACATAACGGGAGTAGTGTATATGTCGCAGTTAGTTGGTTAATTCAGACACTTAACTTACACCCTAGACCGTTAATTAAAGACCGACGTTTAACCAAGTCGCTAAAGTTCCGTCAGATAAGTGAGTGAACGAAACGATTAACGAGTTTTCTAAACGTTTCTAGGCAAAAAGACATATACAATATAAATACACTTAAGTGCACATTAACAATATTTTATGTGTACTTAAGTTTATGTTTTTTTTTTTTTTTGTTGTTCTTACATTTTAAACCTAACACGAAGGATAAAGGAGGCTGCGCTTCGATCACCCCCTTTACATTTCACCTAAGCTACCGCAATGTTTTGACCTGATGTAAGCTGTGCAAATCAGTAGTTAAAAGATAAACTCTGAAAGTAATCAGCTGTTGTCGTGACGCCATCTTGTTTTACATTATTTAACGAACGCGCCGGCTTTCGGTGAGACAGATTGTTAAACGTTTTCGACGGTGATTTATTTAAATCAAAATGCTAGGTGACTTGGTTAAACGTCGGTCTTTAATTAACTGTCTAGGGTGTAAGTTAAGTGTCAGATTAACCAACCAACTGCGACATATATGCCACTAATCGGCTTTTATTCATACTTACAAATATCGATGGTTAAAGTAATTAATACAGCAAGATTTGTCAGATTAACCGGTAAGTATACAATAAACATTTCCCCGAGCAACATATGGTCGCAAATGGAAAAAAAAAATGTGTGCCCCATAGTAACTTGTAATCAGCTGATCGGGTCAATGTGTACAAAAAAATGGTCCCTCTGAAGAGGGACCATTTTTTTTTCTATTTGCGACCATATGTTTCTTGGGGTAAATTGTTCATAATGATGATGATATCATTCCCAAAATATGGTCGGCTAATTAAATGTCACCTTGTATATGATCACCACACGTCCGTGGTGAATATTATCATACTATCCTGGTTGACATTTGTGTTAGGTTAAACATGTAAGAACAACAAAAAATATTTAAAATATAAACTTCATTACACATAATATATTTAACACCTATCTAATAAACATCCTTTGCAATACAGTGCATTGTAGACAGACAATATTAAGAATAATTTAACTATTTGTTTTTTTTTATCTTTAATAAACCAAATTTATTAAGAAAATAAGGGTGTCTTATTACTTTCACAAAACCCTCTTACTGAGTCTGATTAATAATAATCGGTTAAAGTAGTTAATCGGAATGATTTTGGCTATATTTATTAAATTCACCAAAATCTGTCGTTATTATGTATACTAACCGGATTTATTGAGTTGACCGTAACATATACACACAAATTGAGTCTTGATTAATTTACATACTAGCCGTCGTAACCGTCGCGTGTGCTGTTTGATTAGATGATGTAAATTATATGCGACAGCGAATATGTAATTCTACGGAGAGTAATTGAAGACCAAGTACCTGACATAAATATTTTGATTTATTAGTGCAGGCATAATGAGCAGAGCCACTTTTAAAATTTTCAACGCGGCCCGGATTCATAGCCTTCTACCTAAACTTTGGCCTACTTTCAAGTCATGGTGCGATTGTCTGTCGCTCAGAAAATACAAAGCCAATATGACATTTAAGCGGCACTTAAACCGAGCAGTTGGGCAGCTGTCGAATTTGTAGAATTGCGCCCCAGGTATATTCTGACAAACGAAACCAAAATTCAACAGAATTTGCGGGTTTAACTAGACATTTCTATCCAAAGCGAGACACAAGAGGTGGCAAAACGAGGACAAAGGCTAAACACCAGCTTTTCATTCCGGTTGCAGAATTTCCTTATTTACAGATGTTGGCGGTTTTTTCCTTCGCCTTTGTTTATTTTTTCACTTTTCCCGCAATGCAGCGGTTTATGAATTAATGCAAGCCATAATTCTATTTGGGCATTAACAATGATATTGTTCGCGTTTTGTAGTTATAATTTAATGAAGTGTGTTCAGTTCGCCTTTAAGTTACTATGATATTGAGGTGTTTTTAGTAATATTCAATGAAATTTCGATAAACTTAGGTAAACGATTAATAAATGAGTTATTGGTGTTCTAAATTGATACTTTTTAAATAAAAATTAACTATTATAAATGTTTAAATTATAGGGAAAATTAAAGCAATTTCTGCATCAAAAATTAAAATTTGCATTTACAATTCTTTGCGAAAGCCAATGCCAACGTAAAGTTAAAAATAAAAACCGAAACAACTGTTTATTTTTAGATTCAAGGAAACAACACATCACTGTACAAAACAATCACACAATTATATCCAATAAGACAAAACAATCAGGTTATTTCCTAAAAGATTTCGCCTTCGATTTCGCCGTTTTTTTCCATCAAAACCACTCAACTCGAATCTGTCTCGCATCTATCTCCAATAACAAAATGTACACCAAAGACGACATCCGAAGGAATTGAATTTATATACTGTGGCGGTTGAAAGACTTTCCACGGCAACGAGAGCTGAGTTTCCCTCGGGAAAAGTTGGGACTCATGAACCCACCCGGACCCATGTTTGAAATTCAAACCATTTGACAAACGGCTTTGATACAATTTTAAATAATTCACGGCAGACTGCGCCCCGTACCTACTTATCAAAAGTTTGATTGAAATCTTGCGCTGTGTTGCGTACGAGCACGGGGTGGTTCGTTACAAAAGTTAATAAGTAACCTAGAAAAGTGAACTGTAAAAAAGGGTGTATCGGGATCGGGAATCGTTAATCCGTGTTATCGGGAGCCATCTGGTTTATATTAATTTTATGGTCGCACGTGTAGATTTAAAACAACACCAATATTCTTTTATTATTTGGTAGATATGGAATCGGAATGATCTACATAAAATCTTATCTATGAAACATAATTTCACTTTTTTAGGGTTGCAGCGTTTTCCATATCTAATGTTAAAGCAGGATATCGTCAAACACTAGAAATCCAATTGTCGCTGTATTCGCATTCTATTCAAGGATCAAGGGTCCTGAGATTGCACTGGGGTGCCTACTTTTGATCTATAGTTCAGCCTTACAAAAGGGCTTACGTTATTGGAACTGGTAATTAATTTCTTCACTTAATTTTTATCAATAAGAGTAAACTGTAAAATTGTTGTTGTGTATCGACTGTCAATATTCTGTCTGATTTATGTTCTTAAACGTACAACGTAGGTCACCCTCCTCCTTTGAGTTTTTTCCTGGCCTCTGGGAGTTTACGTCAATTTGAAATTAAAACTTGAAATATGAACTTTGGAACTGATCCGAGTTTTCCTGACAAATCTCGACCCAAGAAACGGCTTCTTCGAGCTCTCAAAAAAGACAAGTAAATGAAGACCAGATTCTGGTACACTCTGCTGGATCTTCTGAGACAGCTGCTAAACCTCCAGCTTACTAGCTTTGCTGGGAATTTCTGAGGAACTCTGCAGGATTTTCTGAGACAGCTACACCTCCAGCCTTCTTGCTACGTGAAAGGGTTCCGTACCCGCAGTGTACCATACGGGATCCTATTACTGAGCCTCCAATGGTCCCCCTTTCAAGTAAAAAAGATTTTTTCAAATCGGTTCATAAATAGTACCAGTTTTAAGGTGACAAACATAAAAAAAAACTACAACCGAATTGAGAACCCCCTCCTTTTTTGAAGTCAGATGAAAAATTAATGGCGATGACTAAAGAACAGCAACAAAACACCAATCAGTGATTTTTAGAATTCATTTCTGTTGAATGTTTGTAAAGGGGGACGCCCTTTCAAATAAAAAGGGATTTTTCAAATCGGTTCATAAAAATTACGAGTTTTGTGGTATCAAACATTAAAAAAAAAACAACCGAATTGAAATCCCCCTTCTTTTTTGAAGTCAGTTAAAACATGACTAAAGAACAGCAACAAAACACAAATCAGCGGTTTTTCGAATTAATTTCTGTTGTATGTTTGTATGTTTCTGCGAGGTTAACGTCAAAACTACTGAACCGATTTTCATGCAGTTTTCACAGGAAGATAGATCATAATTAAGAAGAAAAGCTTTGTTTTAAAACGATATCGTAATAGATTTTTGAAAAGAACTACGGAATGGATTTTCGTGCAGTTTTCTCAAGTAGATAGAACTCATAATTAATAACAGAGTAAAAGGCTTTGTTTTGTTAAAATCGAATGTATGAAAAAGCAGATTTAGTTATTTAAAGATTTTTGGATTAACAGGGTGTTGCAGAAAGATAAAGTCATATTTTATGGACACAACTTTTAACAACTTTCATTGAAAAGCCGATTTGATCAGATTAGTTATTTTTCCTCTACTTAATTTCAATCATCCGGTTTAAAATGTATTTAGGAAGGAGTTTAGAAGTGCAAAATATTGAGTTATTAAGAAAAGGTTCAGCTATAAAAATACATAAATTAGTGCTGTTAACCATTTCTGGCATCGTGAACATGATTAACACGGAGGAAAGGACGGGGGACATTGAAACAAAAGTAACGAAAACTGCTGGATAAATTGCAACTGTTAACCCTTTCTGGCGTCATGAACGTAATTGGTACGGACGAAAACATTGAAACATAAACAAAGACTGCTACTGCTCAAATAGACCAATTGGAGCTGTTAACCTGTTATTCCCGTCTCTATTTGTGTTGGGGTTAGTAGGGGAGACAGTATACAACCTAGAGTTGAGGTGAAAATCGTCTCTTTTAATGAAATTTTTTTTCTACACTATAAGGCAGACAACAGGCGTGGCTCGTACAGAGCGCGCTCGCCAGGTACTACCTTCCAGGCTCTGACACTACTCAGCGCGTGTCGCTGAGGACTCAGTTTGATGTTTTTTTTATGAGATTCCATATAATTGTATATATATTTCTGAACAATGGTTATTACTACTTATCTTCAATGTACAGACAGATCAGGTTTGTATTTCCTTTATAATATATTGTTTTTTATCATTAAAGACTCAATATTTTTTTATACTGCAGGTAATTTAATAATTAAACGGTGGTACGGTACATTAAACAATACCATAGATAATGGTTAATGGAATTACTTTTATGTAAGTATCAGTTTGACCTATTTTCAAAAAGCGGATGGTAATATGGCCCCCCAGTAAAAGTCACTGTAAGTGCCTAAATCAAACCAAAAAAGGAAAGACGCGGTACGAGTTCAACTCGCAACGATGTACTACTGTAAATATTGTGTTAGTGTTAACTTGAGTGAGCTGTTTGAAAATGTACCGCATCTGCCTATTTTTGATATTAGTTTAAATGACATAATGCGCCCACATACCGACCATTTATCCAAATGTTCTTAAATCGAGAAAAATTGCTTTTTCCGTCGGAGAAAAAAACATTCGGTTCGCGTGTTTTGACAGATAAAGTCATAATTAACGCGCGTTCAGTCCAAGTTCAAATTTATTATATTTACATAAATCTTTGAACTACTTATATACAGTGTGATTATTCATAAACTGGACATATTAAATAGGGTTAAAAAGGAAACTATTTTATCGACAAAAATATGTTTAAAAAATTCCCACTAGATAGACAGAGAGAGACAGAGATATCGTTCTTGTTGTTGAAGGCACACTGCGTCCTTCTTCGACTTTTTTTTTGCAGGGGGATACTTTGAAAATTTTATGCATTAGATTTGTTTAGAGTTCATGGTGTAATTCGAACTATCAGTCGAGATGACGTACTATTTGAACCTGTCGTAAAATGCGGTTTGGCATTACAACACTGCTGTGATTTTATTATTTAACTCATCTGTCGACTCGTTTTATAAACCCACACTCGCATTTTAATGCCTTTCATCAAGTAACAGTCACTAGAAATAAACTAACTTAAAAGAAGTTAGGAAAACGCTCCTAATTATTTCATTGCGACTTTGTACCGCCAAAATTTCGAAAGTAATATCGTAGTAATATCGTAATATCGTAGTAGGTTCGGTCCGTATCGAGTTTCAGGATCGAGTTCGACGGCTTATCCGAATTAAACCTGTATTTATGGTGGTCCCTTTATTGATTTCCTTGTAAATAGCGTGTTTGCGAGGGTACTCCGGCTATCACGGTCCGTATTAACATTAACATATCATGGATCTTCAATATAATCAGATGCATTATACCATTTTTCGAGTGTGACTTTTATACTTAGTCTTATACTTAGTTAGGGGGATGATTATCGCGCAATATCAGCATTCGATGAAATGGTGGATTTCGAGTGATTCCCATAAAAAATAACTCGATATATAGTATCGATATCCGTATATCAAATGCGCGAAAAATGTGAACCAGCAAACCTAAGACGAACTCGAAAGCCATGTACGTCCATTGATGACGGGGTATCACTGAATGATTTCGACGGCTCTTGACATCAGCGGAAAAATTAAATAGTGACGCAGATTGGCCAACATCCGATATCGCCGCGCGGCCTATCAGCGCCTACGAAGGCAGGGCTGCCAACTGCCGAATGCTTTGACGTTCGCGGTGCGATCACGTCGTAGTGCTGCATTCGTTTAACACGTGAGTGAGGTGTTGCCACCACGGCCATGCTGCAATGTGCCTGCCCTCGGGCCTTGGCTCTCCTCCTCTGCTGCAGGCAGCAAGATGGCCCACGCCATATCAAATACTTCAATCATCAAACCAGAAAGATATTTATCTTAGTCGGTCCCTAAACGACTTTTTACTGTTAAACAAAATTCCCAATAATCACTTACCAAAATGTTATGATTTAAACATTGAAAAATAACCAAAATTGATAAATCACGACTAAAAAATGTTAAAACCAAGGACGATGGTCCCTTCTTCATTTGACGTTTGGGAATTGCCTTCTATTTCATTACAATCGTCTTCAAACATTACATGACGCGGATTCATTTCAAATCATACTGATAACGTTCATTATTTCACCTTCTACATCGCTTTCAATACAATGGCATTTGCACGATACGAATTTGACAGATGTAGCCAATTTACCGCCTTCAAATGTAATCGAGTGTGACTTTTGCATACACTCAGTTCGCGTCATGTTGTGATGGTCATTTATATAGAAATTGCTAGAAAATGGCCATCACAAAAAAAAACAACTTTTCCAGAGGCGGATATTAAGATTACAAAGGTAGTCAAATAAAAGCAAATCTGTCTAAGTATAAAGAAACGCCTTGCTTACCAAATAGCTCTTTAATATGGATCAACGCCAAACAAATGACTTTAAAAAAACATATGACACTGAAACGGGATATTTACGAGTAACGAGAATATTAAATCGTCGTAATGGAAGTGACCCCATCATGTTACATCGAATGAATCGTCTCACCGAATAATTGTAATTGTCCACGGTTTCGACAAACAAGGGTTAGACTTTATAATGGGCCATCTGGTTGCGTGCTTGTTGGTTGTGTATGGGAGTTTGTAATCCAAGAGATAATCGTTAATATGCCGGTATATCAACTGATTAAATTATCTCTCTTACAGCCAGTTACAGACACGTCTTCAAATTTTAAAGCCTCATTAAACGCTAATGGGCGTAACGGCAAGGCCTGTTAAGTGTCTTGAACATTATGTGCTCGGAAATAAGAGCCACGTATTATCAAAAATAAAAAAACTGTTATGGAACTGATACGCGATTAGCTTTAAAATTAGAAAACCGTTTCTGCAACTGGTTGTGAGACTATTAAGTTATAGATTTGACAGTTGTGAACGATTTGTCGCACTATGGGTAAAGTTTCAGCCTTGTGTCATCATTGTCACTCTGTACCTGATATGATGATATCTGGGAAGATATATAGAGAGTCTTCTATGAGATCTTCCCAGATCACTACTAGATATTACCTATGTGACGTGTTCTAATCCCGATGTGCATTATTTGCCGTCGAGTAACATAGCCCAGAGGCTTATCTAGGCGCTGTCCTGATTGACATCAGTCGCACAACTATGGTCGTACGACTTGCTAAAGTTGCAGATGGACCGAGAATTTTTATAAATATCAATGAGATGTTCATCGATTCGTTACTATAGTCCGAAAAACATAGGGTCTGTGATAGATAATACACTAAATTTCATTTCATAATTTGCGCCATCGAAAAGACGATAATCGTGGGTCTGATGTCAATTAGAACAGCGCTTTTCACTCTTACAACGAAATAATAGTAGATATACACCAAACGTATAAAGCACTGTTTTGTGTCACGGGCGCGATATTGAATCCTAAAGGTAACGATGCGTTTAGGAGCTGTGAGTAATTCCCGAGCAAAAAGCGAGGAAATAAAGAGTGCAGTGAGGTGTTCGAGTGCACAAGACAAAAACATCTTTATCCCCTCTAATTTTAAAACTTAATTAGTTAGAAAATTAGTTTCTCGCCTTTTGCGAGACAATAGTTAATAACGTAACCTTAAAAAGTTAAAAACCCGACCTCGCACTTGACCGACTGTGGCACACTTAAAATCACAAAACAAGCAGATTTGAGATTCGATAAAATTATAACAGTAATCTGTTCAATAAAATTAAATTTAAATGCAAACGTAACCAACTCTATTAGATTTAATTGGTACCGCCAGTCGTTTTCTTCATGCTTTTTCGTTGAAAATAATGAAATCTCTGTAAATGCTTTGTCCTTGAACTTGTCCAATATATATATCCGGACCTGCCTTCTAAAAACCTTTACTTAGATACCCTACTTGCAAGTACCATCTTGAAAAAAGTGTGTTTAAGCCCACATATTATAGAGCATAAAATCCGTGTTTTTTAAGTACCCAGTGACACAGACAACTTCTATGGCGCTCCGGTTGTGGGTCTGCCTACCATGCGAGAGGTCCCGGGCTCGATCCCCGGCTGGAGACAAAAAAATCAGGTCTTGGATGTTTATACAACGTGTCACCGAATAAAAGCATAATGAGAAACTAGTTTTTTCAGAATCATGCCCAGAGTCGATTTCCCTGACTTTAAATACAGGTCATATTTTTGAAGAAAAATAAATATTGTTGTTGCTCTGTCCCTTTATAGCTAAGCTAACATAGGCGCGATCGTCCAGTTTAACTGACCCCTACCTAGACGCCACGCTGAAACGAAGTTCACACAGGTGGCCGCCCACCAAAATGAAACCTGATTTCGTTTTCTTTACGAAGCAAAACAAAGGGATAATTTCGTAGGTATGCTTACTTTCTTCATCCGTATGGAAAAAAATAGACAGCCTCTGCGTCGCGTAGGAAACATCGAGCGAGCGAGTGCAGATCACGGAAGGGGAAAGGCTTTGGGTGAGGGGTGCAGGGATCTCTTTGTTTGTTTTGTTTAGTCCGTCACCGCATTAGCACTGTATCATTTTAGCAGTGTCGGGGTACTTTGAAGGGTTCGTGGTACGAGTGTCACAGCGACTACTAAGGTCTCTCTTTCACTCATATGGTAAGCGTGGGATGAGTGAGAGAGAGGTGCCGCTTGCTCAAAGCGAAAGAAACTTGGCTCGAACTGTACGGTCAGTGAGAGTGATGGTGGGAAATTCGAAGTACCTAGATTTTTGCGATGTTTTGTAGTAAGTAGGTAACTAAACTAAATTTTAGTTTTACTTTAACTTTCTATAGAATTATTTAACCTTAATTTTAACCATAACCTACTAACTTACGTACCTTACCTTGACTGATATACCCCACAGGTCTTCAGTATTTTTTAAGTTAAGTAATCTAAACGTTTTGACAATGTCTTGGGGATATACATGATGATGTTAAATATACATTATTGACGCTAGTGTTGTTTTTTATAAAGTCTCTGCTTTATATGGGGATGAATTTAGACACTCTGTTGTGAGTATGGGTACATTGGTGAAGAATGTTTCAAAAGCTCGAGCTACGTCAGCGTTGGATTTAACAACATCATCACCTATTTTTAAGCAGAAATCATTGTCCCTTGGTATAACTTTATCAGATTTACGGTTTATGATTTGCCTAACCGTTTTTATTCTATTATTTGAATTTTGTATTTTTCTATGAATGTGTAAAGTTTTTGCAGTTCTACAAACCAACTTGAAAGTTTTGGAATATTTTTAACATAGTCATGAAATTTTATATCAAAGTTATTGGTTTTTTGTTCATAAAGGTCATATCTCTACTTTTTCGAATTCCAAATGTTGCCCAGTCATTAAATTTAGATTTACCGTTGTTGGCACTGACTTTCTTTAATTTAAAAACTGTATTGAATTATGTTTCAATAATGTTGAAGAAGTCTGAGTAGATTTTGTTTGGGTTCTGTTCATTAAAATCCGGTACTGGCAAATTTATATCTCAGTTTTTCGTATACGTCTCCAGTCTACGGGATGTCATAGGCCTATAAAATGATGGATCAGTCTTATTTTGCTAGCAATTAGGAATGAAACTGTTTGACCACTGGGATCGGATGGTAAACACTTAATTACATTTTCACTTGTGAATGCACAGACACAAAAAACGTTATCTAAGCAAGTTTGGCTGGTAAGTGTTAATCTAGTCCACTCTAGAAATACATGACATAAATTAAATTATTTGAACAGAGTTACTAATCGTCTTTTCATTGTTGTATCTACAAGCAAATCTACATTAAGATCGCCACAAATAATTAACTTTTTTCTGTTATTACAAAGTTTAAAGAGGGCTTCCTCCATAATTTTCTCAAATATTTCAAAATTGCCAAGGCCTTTTTGATCTCTCGGAAGTCTGTAGACATAAACGATAATATGGCTATCCAACTCAAAACAGGATACCTCTATTTGTCTTTCTACAGTAAGTGCAAGAATATCTTTCCGTTGTTTCATCTTAATATTATTTTTTACTAAGATTAAAGAACCACCTCTGACAATTTTATAATTATTTATGTTAAAAGACATCATATTTTCCTTTAACCAGTGTTCTGTTATACAAATAACGTCAGTGTCAGAACTATTAAGAAATAATAATTAAAATACAAGTTATTTGCCAGGTAGCTCCTGCATGTTTTGATGGGTAATATTTAAGTGGGGCGTACCCTTTGTCTGAATATTATTTAATATTGGGAAATTATTACACTTTTTTGACTTATTTAATTCATGCAAGATTTACACATTTTTGATCTCCTATGCTTGCTTCTTATATTTTGTGGCTTATGTATTCTAGAGATATCCTTTATTGTCTTAAGAACTAATTTGAATTTCTTGAAAGTCTTCCAATATCCCTTGTCTGTGCTCAATAGAAGCAGTCAGGATAGCCAAATTCTTGGCTGGAATACAAAAAAAAATTAGATAGCGACACAGCTATCTGCCGTCTGTAAAAATCTGAAAGGTAGTAACTACCTTTGGTCAAATAAACATTATCACTAACATAATTGTTAAAATCAATCAGATGAATCAAACTATAAAATAATTATTATATGACATTCTATGTAATGTCGTATAAAGCTTATATCTAACATCATTTTCAGCTTGTGGCAAGCTTTTACTGTATGGGAATGTAAAAATAACCATTTTATTAACATTCAGTGAGCAAAGTGTTTCATAATATTTAATTAGGTCCCATTTGTTTACATCACCCCCATTTCCAAACATGAGTATTAAGTTTGATTCAGATGTCAGATCAAGTGTTTTTGTTATTTTTTGCATAACATCATGAAAACTGGAGTTTGGTTAACAGTTATTTATAAGACTAAGTGTCCCAATTTATTCAATAATATGCCTAAGTTTCTTCCAATTTCATCACAAAACATAACAGTTTTGCTTGTGATGTTTTTGTGCGAACCTGAAATCTTGGGTCGGATACTTATTTCAAGGCTCGTGGTTGAAACTGGTCTCTCCGGCTGTTGCAAGGAACTTTGACAGTCACACAAATGATTGGCCACCAAAGAGTCATGACGTTCCTGCTTACAATGAGACAGTTTAACCATCTGATCCATGGCCAGGGAGTACTCCTTAATGGCCTCTTTAGATTTTTCATAGCGGGCAGTAATATATCTCAAGCAGTCATTGACACTGGCAAGTTCAGACTCAAGATTATGCAGGTCTTTCTCATATTTTGTTTTATTAATTTCTAATTCTGCCATACACATTTTAAATTTTTCAAAATTTATATTTTACTCTTATTAGATATATCTTTACTGAGATTTTTATGACATTTTTTTTTTTATGTTTTAGTGATGTGTTTTTAGGGTTCCGTACCCAACGGGTAAGAACGGAACCCTATTACTAAGACTTCGCTGTCCGTCCGTCCGTCCGTCCGTCCGTCTGTCACCAGGCTGTATCTCAAGAACCTAGCTAGCTAGAGAGTTGAAATTTTCACAGATTATGTATTTCTGTTGCCGCTATAACAACAAATACTAAAAAACAGGATAAAATAAATATTTAAGGGGCCTCCCATACAACAATACCACATACAAACTTATGTGTGTGTAAAAGGTGTCCAAGGTATTATTATTATTATTATTATTATTATTACCTAATGCTTCTAGCAATATCTTTTCATTGTCCTCCCGTTCACAAGTCAACTGGCTACATAATTCCCTAGATAGTTTTAATTCTCCTAAAGCCAGTTTATGTGACTCATACATAATGGAGTATATATAGTTACACACACTAGTTTAGCTACACACATATCATAAATTCTCTTTGATGTGTTCAGGAACCACATGTTCGACATTGTGGCATTGATCATTGCTCTGCACTTGTTTAGCTTTTTCAGTAGTACCAACTTCACAGGCATACTAGGTGCGACACGCTGGCGGGCATCAGCTTTCGAAATTCGAATGTCATAATATGTCTAAATATTGATTCTTACGTTTTTTTTCTCGCTGGTTGGTCAACTATCGACAGATAGTAAATTGTAGCGTACTGTTTGCTATATGACGTGTTAGTTGATAAACTAACGGTTAAAGCCGTTAAATTGTAAGCGGGTTTAAACTTGAATTGCAAAACTAGAGGGGGCAAGCGCAGCGAAGCCCGTGAGTAGTCTTCGTGTTATGTTGACATGTAAGAATAAAAGAAACGTAAATTCTAAACTCTGTCGGTCTGGTTTACGATCTACCGATAGTTGATAAACTAACGCGTTAGTTTATCAACTTACGGTTTTGACTATGAAGATAGCCAAAACCGTTAGATGACCGGTGACATATACACGAAACTCGGTCTAATGATTCAATAAAGCCGCATTATCACATTATTGCTTCATTGGCAGATTGCGTGTATCAATTATATTAACTGATTAATTGTTGAAGCATTTGAATAACTTAGGTCCGGGATGCATCAATGCGAACTCCAAGTTTGGCTGACTCAATGCCATCTTTAATTTATCTCTCATAATGGTATTATAATGATGGCGTCAGTACTACGAATATCTATGTTTTACTTAAGGTTCGTGTATTCGGCGGTCTTATTTTTGTATTATATTATTTTTGTTCGATATGTTTAAGTGAGTTCTATTTTGCTTTTAACGCTTTAATATTATAAGGGATTAAAAATCCCATGCGGTTGGCTTGGTTGGTTACATATTGTTAAGGCCATAAGGCCAAACCAACGTCATCACTTTTGTACAGCACAACAAAGACAACCTTTTTTGGTATTAGGTCGTGAAAGGACTATAAGTGGCTATTACTATTACACTACTTATGTAGATTTAACTCTGTGCATGGAGTTTGATGAGTAATTCTGTTTTACTGAACAAAAACATAAAAACAAAATATATAAATCATTTTAAACAATTGTCTGAACTGCGTGCAATTCTGGAAAGGCATAGGCACCAAAATGTTTTTTAAATTAGTTTAGTAGCGACTTGTCTGAAATCGTGAAAACACCTGTAACCCCTTAATATGACTGTATAATCAGGTCGGTAATAGCGAACGCCAATAAAGATATATAAATTGTTGAATTGTTCTATGTTCAGCAGAATTACCACTGAAGTCAATAGGGTTCTCTTTCGTTCGCACACAGCCTGTAAGCGTGTCATTTGTGTGCATTAGATTTTATGACACACGTCGAGCCGGGCCGTAATTAAAAGGGGCCACTAGGGTGGATATAATGCGAGGTATGTATGAGTAAAAGCTTTTAGTATCAACGTGTCGACCTGGAAGTGCGTGATGCTAGAATGCATTTACCGCGAAACGATAAAAAACATGCAGCCGCGGAATAGATGTGAATCATAAACAAGTTGTAGTGTTGTTTGAGGAGTTTATCAGGGACATCATTCTGAACAACTTTCACTGGATTCGATTTGTTTATTTTTTTACTTTTCTGTAAAAATTAACTGACCGTCCGGCCCAAAACGTATGCTGGAGTTAAAAATAAAGTGCCTCCGAATATTCCAGGTTTATTTTGACTATCTCAATCTCAGGCTCATATTTACAGTTCGTTCAATATCCGTTTGTCGGTTTTTCATAGACTTTTGCATTTAAAAGTCAAATTATTGACAAAAGTAAGACTGTCTCAGTTATTTTGTGAAATTTTCAACGGAACAATAATTCTTCAAGTCCTTCCGGTTCCAGGGAGAACAGCTACAGTTAACAAAATGTTCCGTCGGTGTACAAATGATAAGCAGGGTCAGCTATGAATAATTTCTCTGACCACATCAATGTTGCCCGCACAAAGTGGAGCCACCAAGTCCTCTTTCAGTATACGCAATTAAGTTTTTTTTTATGACCAGTCGTATGGCCGGTTTTATTAGGGATCTTTTAAATATTTTATGAGATTGCTTTGCTTAAATTGCCCCATTTACTTTTTAAATAACCAAGAGTTTGCATTTTACGTTGCGCTCAGCCGACGTTGTAATGGGCGTGTTAAATCTGGGTTTACAGAGTACACTGATGAACTAGTAAATATTCGGAAGGTTCGGCGATAAATAAATGTGTAGATCTAAGGGTAATTTTGACATTGCAATCATCATGCAACATATTAAATAATCATTGCAATCATCATTTAATTGCTGTAACTGAAGCATCACAAAAAATATAATCAATATGATAAATCATATACGAAACTCCAATTTCTTGAAACATAAACCTATCTACCTATCTTTTTACAAAGCTAAATTATATTTGAAATTAATTTAGAGGGTCTGTTGAAATTAATGAGGGACATCGTTAACGCACTGCTTCCGTAAATACAACTAACAAATTCTATTAATTGATGGTTAGCGAACGTCTGCTTTAAATTACACTGCCTTGATGTTGTTATTATACTAGGGGAATATTGAACTGAAGCTCAAAATGAAGTTATGCAAATGAATTATCTTCACTGATACCCACCGTATACAAAAAAACTGACTACTCCACAAATAAAATATTTGAGTAACTAAACAAGCACCACCAGCAAATTCATAAATTTTATCAAAACAAACTAAACTTTCCTACACAGTTCATAACAAATATCTGGCTATTCGAACACAAAATCCGCTTTCAATCTAAAAAAAATCTTAGTCAAACTAATATACTGAATTGCTCTCAAAATTCTCTATCTATATAACGGAATTTCTAAAGATCTTGTCTTTTGCTGCACCACACTAATTGATAGAAGTTAAATTTTACCATTTTATCATTATTTTACCTAAAAAGCTTATGTAGGTACTACTATAGCTAAATTTCATTTTTCTTATCTGTTAGAATGGAAATTATATATAAAACTTCCCTGTTGGCATAAGATAAAATCGCGGACACCCTGCTAATGCAAGACCTGCATTAATCATACAACGAAAAGTTTGAGGCTTTAATAAGATTTTGAAAAATGCTGATTTGCACAGCAAATATCAGCGCATATCGGTGCGGTAGCTTAGGTGAAGCGAAGCGAAGCCCCCGTTATCATTCGTATTAGGTTGAACATGTGAGAGCAAAATAAACATAAAATGTTTGAACATGTAAAGCAGTTTAGCATTAGAAACATAAATATTTCCGTTGAACATTTTTGGTGTTCGATAGGACATATTTGATGTGCGATTAAATACTACCCGATTTAATTTTGTTTTTATATATTGCAATTGCAAAAATTATGTTTAAAAATCTGATGTTCTTTGTGGTATGTTTGAATTAAGGTGAGATTTTTATTAATTGATTAGTTATCAATGATTGATTAAATGGTTCTTTCATTATTAAAACTTATAGGCCCCAAAGAATAATAGGTGCTTGTAGGGTTTAGGTTTTTGTAGTTAATTAAATAATTGTTAGGTTTTCATTTAGATATCAGATAAAGGTTTAACATAAGTAGTTAAACAGTTTTCAAAATTAATTTTGTTTTGCGGGTAAAATCTGAAATGCAGTCAGTATTTTTATTGCAATTTTGAGATATTTGATCAAAAATCGGTGACCATTTGTTTCACGTTTAAATACATCCCATTATATAGTGTGAATAGTGCTAAAGACATGATTTAATAACACAGTAACAAAATTCTGGTGGCATAATATCAACAATACTATATGATGCTGTAAAAACAGAATACTCTACACAACACGAGGAAATTTCAGGCCGCCTCGTACTTTCGCATCATAAACACGTGAATCGAAGTGCTATGGCGCGGCCCGAAGACCTAACTTATTTCAGCATTACATCGAGCAGAGAGAAAATCGGGGGAAAAGGGTCGCTAGAAATATTTCAATATGCCATTCACATTTTTTACGATCGTCATGTGAACCGCCTTACGACAGATCCGAACCACAATATTGAACAATTCCTCGGTTTCAAGAGAGTTTTTTTGCAAGAAATCCTGAAACGACATAAGAGGGGATTGCATTCTGTGGTCTCGCGAGTAAATTGTGCTTGGATATTTTATATGTTAGATCAGTAAATGTTGTTTGTACAAGCGTTATGCTCAACACAGAACTTGCTGTTAATAATTTTGTAATTATTTATTCCTGCTTATTATTAAAAATAATTAATATTGTAATATTTGTAGTTAAGCACAACCAATTTTTAAAAGAGATCTTTAAATCAATCTGTGAGAGTCTCTACGCCCTTCTTCTCCCACAGTGGTCAAATGTAGAGAAAAGGCAAAAAATAAGTGTATGTAAATATATACAGTAATAAAGAACTTTGATTTTGACTTTATGTTTATTACTTTTTCCATCTCTTCTTCACAATACCAAAAGCGCAGGCGGTGCAGTTAACCTTACAAAAAGACCTTTTCATTTGCACTTTATCGAAATATACGATATTGCCTATTCGCCCAGAAACTTTTCCTTGTAAGTTAATGGAAAGTTATCTGCGTATCTTTAGTAACAAATATGCGGAAACCAGAGCCTCGGTGAATGTTCGGCGAAGATACAGCATTACACTGCGGGCAGAAGTCGGCAAAAACAGTCCGGTCCCAGCGACGCCCCGGCGAGATTATAACATTGAAGTTTCAATTGCAGAAGTTGGTGAATTTACTGCCTCGCACTATCGCTTGCCCTGAATGTGGGGCCAGGTGCGTTACTGACTTTGTATTTGATACTACTAATGAAACTACTTATTGCAAATACTGGTCAAGGTAGACTTGCTGCTTATTGACTAGTTAACTTCACAGCGGCAGCATTTACAAGCAAGCCTTAGATTTGTGTTCAACCTTTTTTGGAGTCCACAGACAGAAGAAGCAAATGCACCTACTTCGCGTGTCATACGATAGGTGTTCTGCACCACTGATGTGACTAATAGATAAGAGTGTATTTTCTGTGACTTATTGTAACTGACAGATGATTTTTTATATAAAAAATTGATACGGTTAGTTCACTTACATTTTGAGTTAGTCAGCCAGTCAGTCAGTCACTTTAGTGTCAAATAAAGAAAAATAATTAAATATCAGATTTCATTTAACGTCCGAGAGAAAATTAATGTCTTTGTTAGATGATATAATTCTACATAATTTGAATCAAATACATTTAAAATCTAAACAGATTGTCCTCAATACAAATCAAGCATTTGACTAAAAACCACCTACTGTACGAATCCTACTACAATGCAATATATGTATATATGTATAATAAATGTATGCAATGCAATAACAATAACAGAAGAGGTCTGCGTGGTTTCAACATTGCTACTTAGGGCTCCGACAAATTAGTTCATAGTTCTCAGCCCGACTGAAGTTTGTTTTCGTACGTAAACGCTGTCACATCGCCATACACATCAAAATGTTTTTGCATATGAAATGCAGTGATTGCACCTCAAAATTCAGAATTATGTCGAGAGTTTACACTACGAAGATACTGACATGTTAAATTTACATACATGTGAATGTTATTTTCAACAACTAACATTTACTGTGAAAACTGTTGATCTATCTGAACATAATAAAAACATTAGGAAACTGGGAGTATTCCGAAATTCAGGTTGAGATTAATTTGTAACCGTAATTTCTCTGGAACATCGGCTTGTTTTTTTAAACAGTAAAGACGGTATTAATTTGAAATTCAAATGTGTTGAATCTGATAAGGCTTCCTGTGGGGTCGTTAACACTACGTTACGGCAGCGTCAGGTAGTAAGCTATGGCTCGCTCACTATATCTTGTGTGTGTGTATATAAGTCAAAGCTTCGTAATTAAGTCAGAAATCTAGGTGCACAGGAATTTTCGAGAACTTGTAGAATGTAGCAGTAAGGTTTGAATAAATCTTCTGAGATTGTTGGTCATTATTCTGAACATCTTTCACCGCGAAACCGAATTAAGCGGATCTATATTTTTCACCATCCAAACGTAATGAAGAGGTAGCCTTTGCTCACCGAAACAGCAGGAGGCTGACAAATAGATACGTTTTAGCCCGTATGAACTAAAAATGACACGTAACTCAGTTGTTCCCATGTGCACCACGACAAAGCTGCGCCATAACTATCGCGGTTAAACCCAAGCGACATATCGGTGCATTAGATGCGATGTATATCAGCATCCCAGACCCTGGATTTGCTGAATTTATTCCTGCTATTCTCCCAATATATCTCTGAAGCGGAATCGCAGAGAAACAAGTTCTATCAAACTGGAAATAAGAATGGAGGAATGTTGCTGCGGGTGTAAATGTAAGTTGGTTAGTTTAGGTACGTCCCCCGCTCAGTCCCCTGATAGCCATTGGGCCTCGGCCGAGTTTCGATTACATTCACGTCAAGTTTTTGGAACAAAAAGAGGTATATGTTTCTAATATACGGATTATGGTACGCTTGGGGCGTGTTTCTTTGCGATTGATATTGGTGTAAATGGTCTGGTCTGCTTTTGGATGAAGATTTGCACGCGGAGATTTAAGATTTAGTCATTTTTATGTCTTATAGTTTATTTTTAAAGCATGTATAACGAAAACCTGTTTAAAGTTAAATAACTGTAAAAATAAATATCCTGACTTCATTTTCTTTCAGTACCACATACAAACTGAAAAAGTACCTTGTTAGGTACATGGAGTGTGAAAGTAGCCGCACCAAAATATTGTAACCTTCATTTTGCGATTATAAAATCCAACCTTTTGATTTTTACTAGATTTTATTCTCTGTCTGTCACTCCCACCAAGGAGACAAATCCAACAACTGCAGATTCATTTAAATCTGTCTAGCCGTTTGGGCTGTTGCAGCGTGCTAACGACATGTTCATACAAACATACTTACATGCAAACATACCTATACATACTTCTATATTGTACATATGTCATTGACTCTTGGTTAAATGATCCACTTCATTAAAAAGCCCGGGCCGTTCATTAAGGAACGGCAATTAATGGCTAGCCTTCTGATTAAAATAAAGCATAGTCGGAGACGTTTAAGAACCAGCCTTACTGAAAGTTAGCCTTTTCATTTAGAGGAATGAATAGCCGGCCCAATTCGCTATCATGTTTTCGACTCCAAAATTAATAATTATTTCATTAGAATTGTAATACCTGCTGTTCTTTTGATCTGAATGAACAACTGACAAACTAAACTCCATCTATCTTTTGTTTTGTATTATAGATTAGCTAAAATAAATAAGAAGAGTCTAATTAGCGTAAGTGTTCTGCACATCTTGTTGCAAACATGGTGTCCGAAGACTCGACACATTCGTTCAAACCTAACATTTTACGAAAATTTGTCGGAGGATGATAACCGACATCAAGGCAATTTGTTATTTTATTTCGATAGTTTTTTTTAAGGGTTCCATATCCGAAATGTGCCAAACGGGGCCCTATTACTAAGCCTTCGCTGTCCGTCCCTCCGTCCGTCTGTCCATCCGTCTGTATCTCATGAACCGTGATAGTTAGACAGATGAAATTTTCACACATGATAACAAATACTAAAAAACAGAATAAAATTAATATTTAAGGGGGCTCCCATGCAACAATTCCTTCAATACCACATACAAATTTATGAATGCGCCTGGTTACGTAAATGGATTGTTTTTGTTTTTATATTTTAGGGCTACGTATCCGAAGGGTCCCCAAAGGGACCCTATTACTAAGCCTCCGCTGTCCGTCCGTCCGTCTATCACCAGGCTGTATCTCATGAACCGTGATATTTAGACAGATTATATGTTCACAGATGATGTATTTCTGTTGCCGCTATAACAACAGATACTAAAAATTTTATAAAATGAATATTTAAGGGGGCTCCCATACCATCAAAAATGTGAAGAATGACCACGGTTGAGAGAGGGTTTTATTTTTAATATAAATAAACAAAAAAAAACAAGAAATGTCTATTTATTGTAAATTTTCTCTCTTTTATAATCAAATATCTTGATCCCTCCCCAAAGTCAAATCCATCTTAGTCATCGTTCCCACTTACCTGAGTGGGCACGACGTCCTGGACGGATTTAACGTAACATGACATCGATCTGACAAAGGCCACGTTTGCAAGGCATATTTTTTTGGGTACCGATTGAATAGAATATGCCGTCTGAACGTGGCCTTTCCCAGATCGATGTCACGTTGCATCACCTAAGTGGACACGACACCTTATGAGTAAACATAAAACAAGAAATATATTGTTACTATCCTTTTTTCTCAGTCAAATATCTTGGTCACTCTACCAATGTTAAAATCCATCTCGTTACTTTGTTTGGTCATTTGCCTGACAGACCTATAGTTTTAGTTAAAGTTTATCGCGGGCAACTTTTCCGTAACTCGACGTCTTAAATTTGCGTCTATTTTACGTGACCTGGGTTTGGAGCACTACTCCTGCCAACCCAGCTCCTGTAGGAAGCCTAGCAGACCCTTAATGTTGCCGACGACTTCCTGGAGCGACCTCGGGGTCTCATGGTGTGTTGCTCGGTAGATGGCCACGCCGGTACATTCCAACAGGACGTGGGTGGCTGTCTCCTCGACTTCCAAGCATGCTCTGTACAGGGGGCTGTCCGTGACAGCTAGAGTGTGTAAGTGTTTATTTAGCAAAGCGTGTCCAGTTATCGCTCCGGTTACCAAGCGAAACTGGGGCCTCTTGAGCTTCAGAAGCTTACGCGACAATCCGGGTGTGATCATCGGGAGGGCCTGTCTGGCTTGTTTGCAGGTATCCAAGGTAATATACCAAGACCAAGACCAATAATGTTGGTAAGTTACCTTTGTGTATTGTCGTAGGGTTTTCCTCAACCAGCTGAATGCCAATAGTATTATGGGTTCTTGACAGGCCTAAAGCTAGTTGCTCAAATGGCGGCCCCTAATGAACGGCCTGGGCTTTTAATGAAGTGGCTCATTTAACCAAGTGGCAATGACATATCTATACATATACAGGCAGTAAGAGAATTGATCTTTAAATTTTGAAGGCCCGTAAAACGCTAATGGCATGTCAGTTCCATAATATTTTAATTGTTAGGGTTCCATTACCAAAGGGTGCCAAACAAGACCCTATTAATAAGCCTCCTATGTCCGTCTCTCTGTCTATCCATCTGTCTGTCAGCGGGCTTTATCTGATGAACCGATATATGTAGGTAGAGAGTAGAAATGTTTACAAAATGTGTATTTCTCGCTACAGTAACAAATAATGAACTACAAGATAATTTATAAGTCAAAGGGGGAGCCCATCCGAAATGTGTTTTAACACCAGCCGCAATATAAAAAACCACAACATGATTCAAATATGATCGTAGATTTCGCGGTTTAGCACATGTTCGAATTCACGTTCGGACATAATATTATTCTCTTTTTGTATTTGTTTTGTTATTTTAAGTGGTCAACATTTCTTGTGCGTTGGTACGTAACCCTTCGCGTGCGAGTCCGACTCGCGCTTGACCGATTATTTTGATAAAATATGGCTCTTATTTCTGAGTACATAATGTTCATAACAGTTCAAACTGGTTGACCTTATGGCCATTAGTGTTCTCCGGGGCTTTACAATTAAATTGTCGTTTCTGCAACTCATTGTAGTCGGGTAAATGGTCAATTATTTAACAAAAATGCATGCTGCACTACGGCGATGCTACGCTGTAGCGCATTGCTACGCCGTCGTAGCAAGATTTGTAACAGCACAAATCAGTGTATACTTGAGATCAATAATGTCTGAGTTTTGTACATAACTCAGCAGCATGCAGCTCACTAGAAGTATCGGCATTCCTGAGTTCACTGATCCAACAGTAACATTATCAGTGTGGGGGGTCTGGGCTCGCAAAAACGGACAGTCTGTTTCGGTGATTAATTTTAATTGCTAAACTTTGGTGGATTCGCGGCTTAGTATCACTAGCAATGGGTTGTATCTCAATTCAACATTATATTTCACGTATTAAAGATCATGCACTATTTCCAGATTGACCGGACCTCATATATAATTGTAGTTTATGTGACTGCTACATAATGGAGGGCATTAATATTCGAGAGTGGGTTTATGAAACGAGCCGAACACTCGAGAGTTTTAATGCCTAATTATGTACAGTGACAAACACTAGTTTATCTACACACATATCATAAGCTCTCTTTATTGTGTTCAGGAACCACATGTTTGACCGGCATTGTGGCATTGAGTTATTTAGCTTGTTCTGTAGTACCAACAGACAAACTAGGGGCGGCTCGCCGGCGGGCATCGGCGTTCGAAATTTGAATTTCATAATGTGACAAATTTTTGTACATTATGGTCATAATGTACAAATTTTCAGATAAGAAATTACTTTTTACCAAATAGTTTTACATTATGCTGATCTTAACGTTTTTAGATGCAGTAAAGAGGGTTTATGATACGTGTGTAGATAAACATAGATTATATTTATTTAAAAATTTTACATCACCTTATAGCATCAAAAAATATTTTTAAATAACCTGCCTCCTTATGACTGAATACTATACTATACCCTGTGTAGAGCAACGTAAAGTTAAATAAATAATACACACACCATAGCTCCCCTTTGTATTAATGCGTCATTGCAACCAAGCTACTAACATTCAAATGCAATTAACAATGACATTAATTAATTATACTAGTAAACGTACATATGTAATAAGGCGGGGCTACGAACGGTTGTGAATGGATGTATTTTGTTATATTGTGTATGGAAATGGGTACGAATTCTATTAACACGCTCAGCGCCAGTGTATCTTTAATGATACACCATAGAGTGCTTTGTCACAGGCCAGTGAATCATTAATGATACACCACACTGCCCGACTTCGGAGGCCGGTGTATCCCACAATATACAACATTTCATACATTTTAGTAGGGCATTCAAAAGCGTTGGCCCTGGAGAATGTGCCTGTGTTTTTGGGGTGTAAATATCTTAAAAAATAAAGAAAATATGGGTTTTTCTTAAAAAAATATACTACAAAATTATATGTATACACTGGCCTGTGAGAAAACACCCTATGGTGTATCATTAAAGATATACTGGCGCTGAGCGTGTTAAAAACACAAGGTCTGCCGCTTTTCTGCAATGTAGGGAGTTTTTAGAAAAGA
This sequence comes from Argyresthia goedartella, assembly GCA_949825045.1. Lineage (NCBI taxonomy): Eukaryota > Metazoa > Arthropoda > Insecta > Lepidoptera > Argyresthiidae > Argyresthia > Argyresthia goedartella. The sequence goes on from OX463814.1 coordinate 6,278,761, forward strand.
TACTCTTGTTCTTGCCCTTCTGTTGACGCATTCAGGATCAGTATGTTCTAAAAAGCATCTTTTACTTTACTTATTAAAAACCATCTTCGGTACAGAGGGGCACAAATTTCATACTTTTTTCATCTTCCATAACAAAATGTAATCATTCAATCCGTTCTTGCAGTAAAGCGTATAGTTAGTGTATGTACGACAGAAAAAATCTATTTAATTTTTACAACATTCCTTTTTACTACAAGAATTAATACAGAAAAATTAACAGTTAATAAATTTTTGAACTTACGCCCATGGGACGGTAGCAAAACGGCCGAGCCACGTATTTTGAATAAGATGTAGAATTTGTGAAGTTAGTGCCTGTAGAGTTAGAACGTGAAGAGTTAGAAGCTTGGCCCTACATGAGGTCCGATATATTTTGACAGTACGAGCCATATAGTCTCGTCTTGGCAACATTTTACATGAAAATGTTACTGGTTGGGATTGGGATTCCACTTTTTTTCTAAGTTGCTTATGACAGATTGTTTTATGTTGTACTTCTTCGGGTGCATTTCTTGCACATCAGATATATCTCCGCCTTTTTTCCGATTCATAATATATGTTTGGGAAATCGGGATTCAGCATTGTCATTTCTGAATTAGACTTGACTCTTCGATTGCGGTTCATGTTGACATCTAGCCACCTAATTGTTATCTAGGGATGGCATACAATGGGATACCCAACAACGTATGACTGGCCCTAATGCACCATAATCACGATTTGACAACATTGTTAGCCCGATGCTCGGATACACATTAAGTGTTTTGTGCGTGCTTTATAGGCCCTAATTTTAAGCGATGGGGGTGATTAACTTAAAAATCCTGAAATATATATTTTAATATATATTATCAATTTTCAGACTTCATCAAAATTTGCGGATGTCTCATACAAAGTTTCATCCCCTGATTTTTGTTGTTTGTGTACTAATAGTAGATTAAATTATTTCAGCTTTCTAGGACTTCAGGAAGTACCCTTAGAAATGTGATGATCATCAGCGAGTCAGTGACGAACTCGGCGCTTTTAAGATAACAATAAAAACTAAAGCAATTGAAACTTAATATGTTTAGTGAGTCTACTATTGACATCATATCCCGAGAATTTTGTTAATCTGGTATTATCCAACACCAAGTTATGAGGGTTAAAAAAAATGACGAATCGCTTCGAGAAAAGGTAGTAGTGCCCTTGCGCTTCGCTTGGCTCGTCTTGGCGGGGGCACTACCGTGCCCTCAGAGTTTACTTCGCTAAAAGAGAGATTTTAGGATGCCCCGGTATTATTTACGTACCAGCATTTTACGTCGAAAATAAATCAAAATACTTTACTATTTCACTTGGTTATTTTTTAATGTATATTAGTGCGCGTGACGAAATAATTATATTGGAGTGTATATGACTAAATATTATTATATTTGAATTTATAAAAGTAGTAATAGCTAATACATTGGCGACATAAACCACTAAAATGAAAGGTTGTAAAAGTAGGCATCGTAGACTTCTACCAAAATCTAGTGAAGTTGAAAAATTAGGTATGCCAATTTGGTATGGGACAATAAAAAGTGGGCATTGAAAGAAAAACCGTCATAGAAGGTTGTACTCCTTTTAAGGAACATATATAACCTCTTCCGCGCAAGAAATTGCAAGCATTTATTATTGGGGACTTTTTCTAGGCGGTTCCAGTCAGATTATTCTAAGGTGGAATATAATAGGTCAAGACACACGGCAGTGCGTCGAGACAAGTTCGTGCGTAGATATAAAGCCCACTTCCAGATAACCTAAAATAGTACAATTTGGTAGCCAGGTGGGAGATTTTGTGTATATTAAGGAAAAAACATGAATTACTGTGATTAAAAATATATTTGAAATATATTTTTTTGCGCCTGCCAAAATAAAATAGCAATCACCAGCATCTCTACTGATTAATTAATTTATCTTTATTGTCCTTAAGTATCTTTCTGCCTATGACTTCACTCACATAGACATATTTTACTTCGTTGCAGTGCGATAAAAAGTCGGAATAGCGCGTGAGTTACAAACTCAAACACGAATAGTTTATTGTAAGTAGGCAAAAATAATTCACTTTCACAGTCATACTTATACTTGGAGATTTTAAAAATAAATCATTTTTGATCAAATAAACTAATGAGCACTTAACTGATTATGGTTTTAATTTGAAAAAGGAAAATTCCCTTCCAAATGCTGATTCATGGCTGAATCTTGCACAGTAAAATGTAACTTCATTAACCCAGTAATCACTGGATTTTTGAAAATTGGATAGATTTTGAACTTTAACATTTTAAGATAAGGTTCAAATCCTATTAAACAAAATTGATCGTTTTAACGATCAGTCGCTGTAAATGGGTTAACACTACAAGTGCTTCAGAAAAACGCCGGTCAGAGAAGTTATGGTGGTTTAACTTCTCTGACCGGCGTTTTTCCGAAGAAACTCTACTGGGTTGTATTTTTTTAATTTTCGTTTTTTTTGTTTAATACTCAATGTACTGTATGTATTGTACATGGAATAATATTCAAAATTACGAAAATTTAAATAATTACTTCGCCGTATCAAAATCATCTAATCTAATGACAATATTGTATCTATAAGTGACAGTAACATGTCTCTAAATAACAATCTAACAAAAGAAATAAATGAAATCAATCAAACATAACCTATGAAAAACCAGACTGAACTGGAGCAACACGCTACACAGAGCCGCCGCAAGCAAACACATTTTATTAAGCATGACCATAAACTCTGGTTTCTTGGTAACAGACTTGTATTCTAAGTTAAAACTAATAAATTGTTATGAGTCACCTCACATAGCACTATTGTACAAATAATTTTATTACCAGACTATTAAATTACATTATTGCATTTTTAATGTAACATTAATTATTTTATCATTATCATTGATGCATTTTGTCAAGCCACCGTAATTATTGTATTGATCTCCTTCCTCTCGTTCCCGGAGAGAATCGCGTGATTTCATATTGCTCTCTTCTGTAGCACAAATACCGATTGGATATTTGCGGCTTTATCCCACAAGATAATGCGATTTGACATAATGCTGTGAAAGTAACTGAAATTTCAGTGACTTAATCACTAAACTGTAAAATTTTGTCTAAAGGCTCGTTATTCATTAAAATACTTAAAGTGGGTCTTTGCTTAGCTAGAATTTTACACATATGTTTTTTTAGAATAAATTAAAATAATTGAATTGAGAACAAACGTGATAGCTTTGTTAACTTCGTCCGAACTGTTTCGGGTTCTGTCAATCTTAAAAATGAGTGAAGTATCATCAGCAAACAAAACAATATCACATAAGTTTTTTACTTATAAGGTAATTTCGTTATCATACACCAAAACAAAAATGGGCTCAATATTGAACATTGAGGGACACCCATTAAGATAAGAGATCTTGATGATTCCTCTACATTCATATAATTTTTCTGGATTCTATTACTAAGATAAGAGACGACAATTTCGAGAGATTTCTTCTGAACCCCGTAATCCTTTAATTTATAAATTATTATTTCGTGACTGACGCAATCAAATGCTTTGGAAAGGTCACAGAAGACACAAATTGCATCTTGTGACTTCTCTCAAGCATTATATACTAGCACATAATGTAAATCAAGTTTCTTGCACCTCTCCTCTTCACTGTTTGACTGTTTTAACTTCTATTCGTGTTTAAGTCTATGCGATGTATATAGCAATGGGCTATATTTACTTGTTGTTATATTATATCAGATAAATGCATAAAATATGTAGTTTATATTGAGATCTAGGACGATAGAAGAAATCTTGCTGGAAGAAATCTCTCTGTAAAACAAAGCTCTCCTTTGCGCAAAAAATGTTTTTTAATAATTAAATTTTCTAGATCGGGTCATAAGTTCTGTCACATAGAATAAATGACACGAAAATCTTTGTAAAACCAATATTTAAATATCAAACGACAAATACAAAACAGAGATTTAAATAAAATTTAAATTATTCAAAATGGTTCTCCCCTGTTTTCGATACAAGCCTTCAAGCTGCGCGGCCAAATATTGATAGAAGCACACACGACATCCATGTTTATATTGGTCACAGATTATCATGGATGCTTTGAGAGACTCCAAATTGCAATGACGTTTATCGTTTAGCAGACTGGCCCTCCTCGGTCTCTAAGTACTGCCATATCTTATAATCCAATGGATTTAGCCATGAATCGAGGAAGGCCAGTATTTGTGCCTGATAAAGGCAACTCAGCGTGGGGAGAGTCATTTTTCAATGAATTTTGCCTTATGAGCTGGTGCAGTCTTGCTGGAATACCCAGTGACTGTTTTTGAATATTATCTGTGAAAAAGATTCCACGAGGTTTGTTAAGACTGTGTTGTGGTGAACAAGTGCACTTGTTTTAACTCCTTTTTAAAAAATACACTTCAGTTGGGCCCAAATAGGAAACCCCAAGCCAAACCATGAATGACGAAGGATGGTGACCACTCTGAACACCTGGAATCCGTCTCCTCGCTTCTTCATCATTATGCGCATACACTATATTATTCTGTTTCCTCGATATTAAAAATGTTTTGGTCCGAAAATAGGATTTCGCGATATTTTTTGCCGCGTATCACTTTAGCAAGACTCGGGGTCTATGGAGCCTGATTTTTTTCAGTCGCAAGTTAAGCCAATATGATGTTTTTTTGAGTTAGCTCGTAGTCCAAGGTCTTGTAATTGCCTCTGGCAAAGTGGTGACCCGACTTCTGAACATCAGCAACCTTCGGTAATAGCAGCATGGACCCAGCCGAGAAGAAAACTCCGTGTGCTGCCACCTTAGAAGTGCAAGCAAGAAGCACTTCGTCCAAGATCGCCGAGCCCCGACTTCTGCATACCTATTTCAAACCACGCTGCAGATATCCATAATCAAGACCCCACCCAAACCAAGACGACATCAAGCAAGCCATGACGGACCAGAAGCCAAAAGATTTCAACTGAAGATTTCCCGCATCGAACTCAAGATACCGCAAGAATAATGAACCGATAGTCAGCCGACTGCTGATTTATCAAAATGGGGCTCGCACCAGCAGAAACGAACGCGTCGGCAAATTCATTCACAGCAAGCAGCTTTTTCAAGTTCAAGGCATAGGAAGCCATTCCAGCCCCCAGAAGAGTATTGAAACATCATCGATATACCTAATGCAACGAATATTGAAATCATCCAGGAAGAACATCGCACGAAGAATAATGAAATAAATGAAGAGAGATATATATATATATATATATATATATATATATATATATATAAACGATTGGTGTACAAGATGTGCCCTATGTTGCCAAATTCCAAGGTTTTTAGGCACACAAATTTCATCAATCGACAACATAATATTCACTCAAGAGTGAAGAGCACGCACGTACATATGACGTACGAGATCATTGACTGCCTACAGCCAAAGTTACAGATTTAATGCTGACGCTGATTCAGCACAATCATCCTTATGTAGGTACGGTCGCAATTATAAACAAACAGTGATTACAATTTCAACGACGTGCGATGTAAATTGACTCATCGATTCCTGAAAAACATGGGCGGCTGCAGCATCAGATGACTCTCCGGCGGATCTTTTCCAGTTATAGGTTAGGTTAGTTTAATAACCGGGAAGCCCCATTTTCCTAGTTTTTCTGTTTTCCAGTTTTTAGTTTATTTTATGTAGTGTGCGGTCAGATACAAGGCTCGCCTGTAGGTAAATATTAAGTAATTCTTTAAACTTATTTTTCTAGATTCGTGTAAGAATTACCTTAAGATTAAGTTGAAGCATGCGCTATTACTATCTTGTTTTATTTAAAAGTGACTTTCCTTATATATAAAAATAGATTAAGTTAAAGTATGCACAATTAAGATCTGGTTTTATGTTTATTAAAATACTACTAGTTATTATTGCAGTTGATAAAAGTTTGTTATGGTATCTAACTTAGATTTTTTTTCCAAGGGGGGAGTATCGGTGCCGGTCGACTATGTTAGTCATATTTTCATGTAATGTTAAGATAAGTTGACGACCGTCACAGATAAGGTATATTTATATTCATCACGCACTATGTCTTATGCACGTCATTAGTAACATGTACCAACCTAGTATATAAGCTAGGATTCCCTATAATAAAGTGACTACTTTTAGTACAGTCTGGTATTTGCGCGCATCTCAAGCCTTTTACTTTACTCCCAAAGATGTCGCTCTCCTTATAATTGCCCCTGGCAAAGTGGTTCATTCAATACCCTTTTAACTATAGTTCTTCTTAACCTCATTTAGAGACCCAACAGTTTTTGCTTCCGAACGGGGTTTTTTTTATTTGCGCCTTCACTGCTTTGATCACTGCCGGAGTCCGAACAGTATGAAGATGACCGCTCCTCTGCTCATCTTCAAATCTTGAATCTTCCCTGAATTGTTTCATTATACTGTAAACGAACCTCAATTGTATATATTTTGTTTCAGTAGTTTGAAAATCTCAGTTGGCGCGTGACCGCAGCAATGCAATGCAATTTCCACGCCTCTTTTTGCATCCACACCATTTTTGAAAATTTATAAAATTACAGAAAACTTATTATTTGAGTTTCTTAAAATATTCGTATTTCGGACGCCCATAACTTTTTTTGGTTAGCATTCAAAATTCGAAATGTGAGGTATGTGACAAAACTTATGGCCCTACCTATGTTTTTCTTATGTTTATTTTCCAAAAATATTCACATGACATTAATAATGGGAGCCAATGATTGTTTGACCCAATTTAATAACAGGATTATCTATAAAAAGTTCTTTTGTCGGTGTATTCTCTCGAAATTGGCTCCGATTATTACAGTCATGAGAATGTTTTGTTGAGATATAGGTTGCCTGTTGACCCCGCGTGCATAGCTGACGGACTACAATTCCCCGCGGCATACCTCTGCATTATTGTACGATGCATTAATTACGATGACATTACTTTGTTTACCTTGAAGTGGTAGGTATGTGTTGTAGCGAATTATCTGTGAAGCTTTAATTTACACTATAAGTGTATTAGAGAACATTTAACCAACAGAGTTCCGAAACATCGGCAGTTGGTTGCAAAGCTCTCTTAAGACATCAGTAAGCTTAATGTCCCTCGATGATGATCATCACCGGCTAAATCGTTTCCTTGAGAGCTCCTCGACTCGGACTAGTTTCATCATCATCTTGTACAAAGACGACATCTGCATCCTGACAGGGAAGGAAAAACAAGGGCTTGAACTTGAAGTCGGTTTTTTTATGTTTCTAACTTGGTGATTATTACAAACTTAGTTGAACGAAATTCTACTGTGTGGAAGATGCAAACAAAATGACAATCGCCAAAAACTGCAATCTGTACTCAGAGTTACGAAGCAAATTGTTTCAATCCTCTGAGAATCTGCACCTGCAATAGAAATCTGTTGATCAAACGTTTATTTTGGGTATTGTCTTTTATAAATAAGATCGATGAAATTAAGAAAATTGTAGATTCAGGACATAATTTTGAAAAACCTTAGAAAACACACATAAAATCTCAGATAAACGAAACTCTTTGCTTAAATAGCTGTAGCCTCAATTTTGGATTTGCCTATACTTTATTCATTGGTTTGGTCTTTTTGGGTACAATATTTACTCTACAAAATTAGGTTATACTCGCCATATGTATAGATTTTCAGACAACAAAGACCTTTTCAATTGCATCGAATAGATGATCTGTCAAAGTCATAACATAAACAAAGACTGAATATTTTAAATTAATTAGAAAGAGTCAGTGTTAGAAAGTCATGTCGTGTATCATACAGTGGAAATTTACATGAGAAATCATAAAAACGTAAGCGAATTCATAAGCTACCACAGATTAATATTAATTGATATTATTCATAAATTTTCTTGTATTTTATACATTTCATTAGATACATTAGGATAGGAGCAGATATATCCCAAATTATTTCGGCTAAGACATATCAGAAATACGTTTATAAACGAATTTACAACAATTTTTCTTTTACAAATTTGTCCAAGAAATAGTGACAATGATGTGAAAAATTTATTATAGATATATTTCATAGTAAAAAGCAGAAATAATAATGAAAATTTCAATTATTTGATCTGTATTTGTGATTGTTGTCCGCAACGTAACAATGGTATGTGAAATTTGATGTGCAATTAAATACCCCTTTTAATTTAGGATCACTTGTAGAAAATATTGGTTAAATGCGAGGAATGCGGCGGGTATCTCGCGGATCTGGCTGGACAGCAAAAACATGCGCGAATTTTTGTCCCACTGCTGGAAAAAGGCCTCCCTTGATCGTACTCACAGATCCCTATCGGCCGTCATATCGACCCATTCTGACTGGAACCTATCCAGTTCGTCTCTCCCTCTCCTTCTGGGCCTTCCCCTACGTTGGTCTCCGTCTGTAGGCACCCAGACAATGACTATCTTCGCTCATCTGTCTGGGTGCATTCGACTCACGTGTCCGGCCCAGGGGGTCAATGCTAATCCCGTTAACTAATCTGTCGCATGCGTCTCTAATTCGCGTAAATAAATTCTAATACAAATTGTCTAATGCACGACAAAACATATATTCTGGCTCACATGCGACATTGAATTCGAACAAAATTTCAAGTCTAAAGAAATTGTACGATAATCTGTGAACATACATAATTGAGGGTTCATACGTTGAAATTATGTTTAGTTGTTATTATTTCGTTAATTGTAACAAGCATATTGGTTAATTTAATAGAATAATTTACTTCCGAAATATGTGAATGATATTAAAAATCTAATTTCGCACAACGGAACGATGGAATTTTTCAACAAGTGTAATGCAGTGACATTGGCAAGTAGGTATAAATTGTCAGTGTTTCAAGTCTGTTGCGTTTTCAATTTTACTTAACGAACTCAAAATAATGGTCATAACATTATCAAGCAAGCATTATAAAAGTCTAAATTTATATATTTATGTATATAGTTCATAAAGTCTAAATTTTTGTGCTATTATGAATAAAAATCTTTAAATTGAATTGAATTGAAATTATGAATAGCTCGAATAGCCTTTTTCTGTAAAATTTAAATAGTTTTAATGTCCACTGCTTTCCCCTACAACATAATACCGTAGGACATGACACCATGAAAATAACTAAAATATACTAGCCTAAATGTAGCCACATCCGTGATTTGTCTGAATAGTAGCGCGGCAGCTCCAGCAACATCCTGAAAGCATATAATGCATTTTAATAATAAAATGGACGTGCAGGGTGTTTTTTTGGGTAAAGTCAGCCCGTAGGCTGCACATGTAGAATGATTGATAGTTTGCCTTGAAGAGTGTGATTTTACTGACTTTTACAACGTGCACACCTACGACAAACATATTAGCCCGAACTGTCACAGCTCCCCCGCTCTATGTCTAGGTCATCCCTCAGGTCGTCAGTCACTATATACTAAGGTATATGAAATTGGTAATTGTGTGTATTCATATTCATCATCGTCATCATTCATCAAATTCATTTAAAGATATGTGTTTATTTATTTCGTAATACAATAATAAAATAACTCTTCCATATTCTTTGTTTAATGACTTTATTTAAGCAGTGATCATTAGCTCGCAGGTCTATTAAATACCAGTCTTCTAATATCAATTGACAAAGTAGTATATATATATATATATATATATATATATATACTAGCTACTAGTAGTATATATATATATATACTAGCTACTAGTAGTATATATATATATATATATATATATATATATATACTAGCTGTCTGTCACTAAAATTGTACGCGAAAATAATCCTACCTATCCTGTCGAAACTATATTGGCTTCAGTCATACAAAGTAAAACAGCCGTATAATAATAATTATTATTATTATTATTATTTTCTCTATTTCAGGATAACAAAAGCCATATCTTTAAATACCTTACAACTAGAGATACATACTTTATTAAAATAGTATAAGTAAAAAGTAAAGCGTGATTTTGTTCATGGCAAATAGCCCTCTCTCTACTCCCTTACTTACTCTGTGAACAAAACCGTCACAAATATGCAATGTTGACATGGCGAAGGTAGCCTAAATGTACAGATCCACCAAGTTAGCTGTTCCGGTGGGCAAAATTAGATCTACGGCCCGTCATCCGCCATTTAGAAAACATCATTCCGCTGTCAGTTTCTGTCTAGTGTAAATGCTCCCGTGTTTTTTGTTTTATTTAATCGTGAAAAATGCAAATTAAATGCCAAAACCCCTCAAAAGTGATGCACGGCTAGTTATTTTAAACCTGTGTTTTAAACGTTTTTGAGAGAAGAGAAACGACTCCAAGCTCCATTAATACCATTCGAAAATATGAACAAACTCGTTGCTGATGCCACAGATGTGCCAGACATGGAAAAATTAAATCACCCATTATTAAAATACCCTTTTTTATGTGGTGATTTCATTCAAAAAAACACCTTAATATATATAGTTTGGTGGTTTTATCTAAAGCTGTCCTGATATATCGAAAACAATCGGAAAATAGTTAGGTACTTAAGTAATGTCGACATTTTTTTAAAAAGCGATTACGGTATGTTATGTAATGGAAGTTCATAAAAAAAAATCACGGATTTAAGAAACAGGCTGAAGAAACTAATTCTCAAATCTCTACCCCTGGCAATTGAAAGGAAAAAAGGTAATTTAGAAATTGATGATTGTGACATATATATTGTGTGTTATATGAAAAAAGATACATTTATTGTATTTACTAAGAAAAATAATTCAGACCTTACCGAAGTTACCGAATTTTCTTAGGGAAGACATTAATTTCCAAACAAAACCTGAAACCAAGTTTCCAATACAAGCAAATTTCCTACTAAATAGATACCTAAGTAGTATTTGAGTAAAAAAGGATAAACATAAACATTTATATATATTGCTTCTGACCTCACATCAGGATACGCTGTATCGTGGGACACTAGAAATAGAGACATCACACACCTGTTTTTTTTAGATATACCCAGCCGGGGATCGAACTGAGGACCCCTCGGATGGTAGGCAGAGCCACTACCGCAGCGCTACCTATGATGGACAGTGCTGACAGGTGTGCCGGGTTTCATATAATTCATACAAATATTTTAAATGCAATAACTACAGATAGAGCCTAGAGGCCCTTGGAGTGCGTGTACCAGAATGTGTCGCTTTGCAGTTCCTGTCATGCGCTCAGAAGTGAGCAGTAAAGCTGAACTTTTTGAACCACGCGAGCAATTGCTTTGGAGACAATTATGTGATACATTGTGTACCTGTGGTATAAACAATCAAATATATTATTATTATTAATATTAATAAATAGCGGTTTGCTTTTCCCATACGAGGCAGATGCAAAGTTGCTTCTGTAGTTAGCCAGTAATTGAAAACTCCATATTGCTTGACATTGGGCTTCTCAAAATATCAATTAATATCGCACGCCTTGACCTAAGCTGAGGTAATTCAAATAAGTAAGGTTTTTCAGAAAGGCTGTATTACTGATTACCGCTTTCATAAGTACTATAGATATTTTCTGTATTCAATGCCGTTTGAATACAGGTAGTAGCAAAATGATTTAGGAATCTTATGTTTCACTCATGTAGTTCTTTTATGGGACACTGTATACGTTTCTACAATAAAATTCCGCAAGAAAATCAAAACTTCACTGAAGCTCGATTCAAAAAATGTATAAAGCACACTTTGTGCACAAAGGCATAGAACAAAATTGATGATTTTTTACAAGACACCGATATCTGGAGTTAAACCAGTTCATTGCACCCTATTTATTATGTAATATGTAATAATTAGGCACCTACTTAATGTTATATTATGCTTGCTTGATTATGTAATGACGTTCATTAAGTCTCAATTGTTGTGCTATTATGAATAAAAATCTTCGAATTGAATTTAATTGAATTGAGGGTCTGCGGGTGGACGGAGTTTGTTTATCAAAAATCCAATAAAAAGTAAATGTAGTATAAAAGAAGACACGGTCATTTATGTAACATAACAGATATTTATAATAATTACATTTAATCTATTCACAGCTTATTTTACAATACAAGTACATTTCCTATTAAATTGCTACCTAAGTATCTTATCTAAGTATTTCATTTATTTCAGTAGAAAAGGATAAACATAAACATAAACATTTACATAGAGGCACACACATTGCTTCTGACCTCACACCAGGATACCGTGTGTCGTTGCAAAATGATTTAGGAATCTTATGTTTCAGTCCTGTTATTATACCAAACAAGTCGAAAATCGTGATGATATTGTCTGTGCGCGGCATGGTGCGGTGTTTGTCGCATAGGGAGTGAACCGCAACACAGTTCGCGGTACTCACTATCGTGTTGTGACAAATTGGAATTGTTGGCTTCCTCCACTAGCTCTCTTAAAATTACGACCTGTTTCTGCGCTCCCGACGGCGGCGGCGGGCGGTTTCCTATACAATTATTCAGGGAATTTTACACAGGTAACGGTTTTTCTTGGGTTTGAATTCCGAGAAAGTTATATAAAAAGTTAGAATATTTCTTTGATATTGTATTTGACGATGTCTGTGGCATTGCTGCACGAGGCTTTGCCTCCCCAGCAAGAGCTCCTGGGTTCGGATCTCCAGGTCTCGGATGTTTGTATGTTTGTGATGTCGCTGTTCCCACGATACAGTGTATCCTTGCATTGAGCCAGAAGCAATGTAAGTGCCTGTATACTAGCAGAAAATACAGCTTTGTTAAGGCGAGCAAAAGCTGATGTCTCTTGACAACTAGTCTACACAACTTATTCAACTAACTTGTCTAAACACATCGAAACAGTACCATAATTGCAGTCCAAACAATTTATTTAAATTTATTGTTAGGGTTTTTTTGGTATCCTATAAGGGTATTTTTTTTTCTTTTTAGGTACCTTTAAAGGAAAAGGTGAACCCCTAAAGGATCACTTCGTTGTCCGTCTATCCGTCGGTCTATCTATTAAGACCTTTTTTCTTAGAAACACGTGATGGAGGTGTCAAATTGAAATTAATATCAATTACTAAGGTGATCCCCTAAAGTTGTAAAAAAATACAAGACATCAAACCTATAGCGTGTTTTCCATTGACCTAGAATCATTAAATTTGGCACGAAGCAAGGTCTTCTTATATCACAATTAGTAAATAAATAAAAAAAAACGAAAATAAAAAATTTGTGCTTCTATCATTAAACAATAAGAATTTTGCAGTTTTTATTTGAATTTATTTTAGAAATATTTAATATTTATTTTGCTCAGATCAAATCGGTTACATAGTGAAAAATGTTCAGAATGATCACCCTAACAACCCCCTAAAATATGACTACACCTTTCTGCTAAACCCTGCGTAGATAGTTGTAATAGTTTCTTCATAAAGTCTACCACAAGGTCTGCTAGTTTATGGCATACTGATTTAAAGGTACTATCAGAAAGCTCAGATTTTAAAGGGCGCGCCTAAGGTGAGGTCCCTTGAGAACATGTCTACGAATTGCTATTATTATACTGCACTGAAATCGAAAAAAACCTCAGTAATAGTGCCTGAGCTATTATTGTTTCAATAATTCCGATGTGCCTACTCGTGGTAACAAAGCTTCACGCATTTTACCATTCGGGGATTCACTTTTAGCTATTTGATCAATACTTCATTTTGACAGGGTGCACGTACTCATGACTTATCTCATGAAATATTAGGTATTTTTTTATGGTGTCATATCATTAAAACGTGCAGACCGGAAGTTGAAAACTGTTGCAAGCTGTATTTGACTTAGTCAAAAAGAGGAATTTGACTCGCATTTTCGAGCGCATTTTAAAGCTCTTTCCAGTAAAATGGCAAATAAACTATGCAAATTCTATTTAAAAACTCAATTTTGAGTGAAATCGCAACTCGCATAACAGGGAAAAGCTCAACTCAAATTCAATTTTCACTCAGTACTTTTACAGTGAAATAGGGACCTGTTGGAAGAGAGTTTAGGGTAAAACTGAATGTTAAAGCAACCCTGAGGTCTCTTCTGAGTCAGTTAGTTGTAGTCTAAGTATAGTCTGACTCGGATAATTTATGTAAAGAGATCGCAACTGCTGACAGTCTGAATAGTACATTCATACTCCATACGTTTGGTACTGTTTTGCAAAACGGATGTATTCTGGCCCAGCGAGGCCTCTATCTATTATACCCACAATATATTGGCTAATTGCCCACCAGGAGAGCCCAAATAGTGAGCTTTTATTCATTACCATCATTTTCAAACCTAAGAAAATTATTAAACAGCGCCTCAGAATAGGTATTAATTAAAAGAAAAGACAAACATTAGTTATTAGAACTTAAACTAAAAACAAATTAAATTCATTATCCCGATGCAAAAGAAAATTGTGTCAGCTGCTTGTATACCAATAGACCTTCTTGGACAATACCATATTAAATAAACTGTGCAGGCCACCCTGTACTAACTTTCTCGCATAATGCTTTCGGTGTTGTTATTTAAATAATAGTGGATATTCGTGTGCAGGCGTTTAGGAGATGTCTTATGAAGTTCTAAGATAAAATATACAGGGTCTAACAGAAAGGAGTTGCAAGCCGAAAGGTGGTTCTTAGGGACATCATTCTGAACAACTTTTACTATGGAACCGACGTGATCAGAGCAACTTTATTTTTCTTATCTCAATACATTTCGGGCCGAGCGCTCACCTGAGTTATATGGTGGAGTTGAAAATAATGTCGCTCTCATCAAGTCGGCCCCATACTAAAAGTTGTTCAGAATGATGTCCCTAACAGCCACTTCACCATACAAAACAACTCCTTTCTACTTTAACCATGCCCCTCACTGTGAGCTTATTCCGCCCGTCGCCTGAAGTACGGGATATATGGCACTGTGTGCATGTTGTATGGGAGTTGCGGTAATCAAAGTCAAAGTACTTTATTACTGTAGATATTTACATATACTTAGCAAACGTCATTTTTTGCCTATTCTCTACATTGGACCACTGTGGGAGAAGAAGGCCGACTACTCGACGTATGAGAAGGACAAAACACTGAATAAGTTAAACCGTGAATAACTTTTTTTATTAGTAAAGCCGAAGTTTGTGATGTCGCTATTCCTGGGTCCCATGACCACCACGTAGTATGGACCCCAAGACAATTGATGTGCCTGTATTTTAATATAAAAACAATGAAATTGTAGAGGTTCATCTTTCAACCTGTTTGAACGAGGGGTTACTTGAGTGACATGGCTTTCGCAGAAGCGTGGCCGACGCCACAATAGATAATAATTGGTCCGGTCTGATATTTCAGCTTGATTAATAACAATATAAATCACCGACGCAAAATCCCAGACGTAATGCGAAAATAAAATCAGCAACGCTTTTATTCATTGCAGTATTGCGGCTTGGTTCAATTTGAAATATTACGGATCCTGGATATTGTGGAACTATAAAATATTTATTTTAAGATATATCAATGTTTTTTTGATGAATCAGATCTCAGAAATAAATTCCAATAAATCAAATTTTATTTCAATCATTATTATATTTAGTTCACTAGTAATTAAAATATAATATTATAAACGGCTTATGTTAAAACGATCACGAAAAAAGGACCTATTTTACTACCAATACATTCGAAACGAACACCAGAATTAGTAAACGACCACCAAATTGTGTTTGGATAAATGATCACCAAACTTCTTTATATTTTGTGTACCTAAGTTTATGTTTTAAGTATTATGTGTTGACCTTACATGTTCAACCTAACAAGAAGGATAAAGGGAGCTTCGCTTTGCTCACCCACTTTACCCTTCACCTAAGCTACCGTAGTATTTTGCCCTGATATTTTCTGCAACTTTTGGTGATCATTTACCCATTTTGTGTAGGAAACAAATATTTTGGTCATCATTATATTTGTTAAGGTTTAGAACCTTTCTTTTGTTTGGGTAAGTTTGCTAAACATGATTTAAGAAACTTTCGCTGTCTGTCTCTCCGTCCTTCCATCAGAGGGCTCTGTCTGATAAACCGAAATAGGAAGAGTTGATCTCTTCCAAATTGTGTATTTTTATTGTCGCTATAACAATAAATAATGAACTACACGATATTTCATAAATTAAGGGGATCCACATACAAAAGACGATACCCAAAAACACTGTGCCCCAGTGAATTAACCGAAAAAAGAACAAACTAATCACAATTTAGACATTACACATTCATTTGTGAACTGTTTCCATTCCCAAAACGCGTGTTTGGAAGTCAATGTTATGACTCCACGTAGTCATCAGTGCAATCAGTATAAAATTTAGAGTTGACTAGAAACAAACATGTTCGAAATGGTTATCTCGTGTTTGGCCGGGATTTTGAATTGCTCTGTCGAAATCGTGTAGTTTACTATCCAGCAGCATTTAATCCGTGCAATTGTAGGCTACAAAATAGCTCGAGTGTATTTGAACATAACCTCAAAATTGAGCCTCGCACTGAGAGACATTGGATCTCATTGCGGAAACCGACCTCAGTGCAAGAGATTTGAACGGTTGCGCGTGTGTTCGCAACCTCCCTGGGAGGTCGTCTTGGTAGTAGAATTAAGTGGAACAGTGTATTACTTGCTGTCGGCAAGGAGACGCAGAGAACCTCCGTCAGTGAAGAATTGGGACTTACTGAGACACGCGCGTCTTTTACCTTGCCGGGACGGAGGTCGTCGTCACAGCCGCACACATACAGGTATTTGTAGCTCGGCGTAAAGCCGACAGATCGAACCTCCATCAAGGTTGGACTGTGCTTCTAAAAGCTGTGGGCCCCTACTCTGATTCCGGCCCTGGTGGAAGCCAGATCAACTGATAGACAGAGCGCAGTTCTTTTTATTGGTGAGTGACCTCTGGGGACCAAAAGAATCACTGTCATGCCTGGACTACCACTGGTTAGGCTCGGGTAGGTAACTAAGGTTCCTCTATCCCCATCCAGTAGATTAAGACCAGCATAGGCGCACTATATTCAGATTATTCACCACATAATGCAGTTGCATGTTTGAGAGATATGTCTCACAACGGATATTGCGATATTGTTGGGGGGCTATATGTTATGATTTGGATTTGGAACTTTGGAAGCCTTATCATAGGGTTCTACTGAGACTTTAGATCAATTTATTTATAGGTGAAAATGAACGCAGGGTTTAAGTTTGTGTTGAGTAGGACATATTGTGTAGTGTTCTTTATATTGAGATTATTAGATATAAGATTTAAATTGGTGATGATTTCTTCTTGAAACGTAGGGTATTTCAGGTCTCGGTGGATTTATTCGTTTATGAAATACCATGAGGCATTTACAATTAACCTCAGTGTTTTACTGGAATCGTTGGAGTATCTTAATATTCGATTTGGTTGCCGTTGAAGACAATAGGACCATATGGGCTTTATTATGCATTTTCTACACAAGTATCTTGCTTTCTCTCGACATATGTGAATTTCTGTTGAGAAGCCAGTAGAGATTTCGGAGTTTCAGACCCCAGGCATTACGTTTGGTAAAATATGTTTCCTCCATGTGAGATGTGAGTCGTCTATCCAGGTAGATGCCGAGTTATCTTGTTTCATCTTCTTGTGATATTTCTTTTCCGTTCAGTGTACCTGGAGGGCATGTGTCTTTTCTAGTAGTGGAGGTAACTTGGACAAATTTAGATTTGTTGGCTTTTTTTCTCTCCAGTCTCTGAGCCAGGCTCGATTGTAGCTTGGCCTATGCAGCAACAGGGTTTAGGGTCTGAAGTAAGTACTGCTGTGTCATCAGTCAAGGTTTCAGTGACTACGTCATTGCTGACTGGAAGATCTGCAGTATATATATTGAAGAGGATCGGTCCAGCGACACTTCCTCGTGGCACTCCTGCTTGTATTGGGTCTAGCTTGGATGAATCTTCTCCCTGTTTTACAAAGAAGAATCTGTCGCATAGGTACGACTTGAGTAATAGGTAGTAATTAATAGGAAGGTGTAGTCTTATTTTGTAGAGTAATATTTCATACCAAACGAGTTAGTTTCAAAGCTTGTGAGATGACTGTTGAGCAGTACTCCTTTTTTTCGAAGGTGGAGTGTACCTTTTCCACAAGTATATGGAATTGCTCTATTGTACTGTGCTTTTGCTTGAAGCCAAACTGATGTTCTGATATAAGATTCTTTTCTTAAATAACTGGCATTAGTCTCTTCATAAATAATGGTTCGAGAAGTTTTGATGTGATTGGGAGCAAAGCTTATTGGACGTTATGATTTTACTTCGGTGGTTGGTTTTCCAGGTTTGACAGTCATTATTATTTGAGCCACTTTCCATTGTTCAGGATAACTGCTTCGGGATATATATCTCCCGGCTTCTTCCGGGAGATGTTTAAGTACAGTCGCGGTGATTAGGTCATAACCTGAAGATTTGTGGTTGAAAAGGTTCTTTATTGCTATGTTTACTTCTATTTTACAGATATTCTGGAGCGGTCTGTCCAATTAGTAGGCTGTGGCAAGCAGCGCGTCTACGTATTTAATCCTGGTGGATCCCTCAGGGTATGGGACAAATACACTCTCTAGGTGATCTGCAAATGTATTCGCCTTATCCATACCACTTTTCGGTCATGCAAGGTCTGGCTTCTGCATAAGAGGTTGTTAAAATTTGGGAAGATTGAGATTTTTGCTGGCCTTTCACAGTGAGTAGTCGATACTTGTTTTTCCGTCGAGGTTTCTTAGGTATTTTTGAATGCCCTCATTCATTACTTCCTCAAGAAGATTTTAAAGCTTGACTTACATTTAGCTTCTTATCTATGAGTTTGCCAGGTCTTTTAGCTTTGCGTTTTCCAGCAAAGGGATCTGTAATTTTTTGGGGACATAGAGCTTGTACTTGTTCTCTGAGTTTTGTGGTTGATTCTCATGCAGCCTGTTGGATGTTTTGGTTGAGATGTTTTACAGCTTCTTCAAGATCTAAATCACTTTTGAGTGGTAAATTAAACTGGTTCTTGAGGCTTCTAGGTGATAAAATACATCCCAGTCAGTGTCTCGATTATGTAATTTGCATGGTCTTTGTATGTGCACCACATTCATCCCAAGCATAACGAATACTGGTGAATAATCAGACGAAAGGTCATAGCTATCTTTGCATTCAATATTTTTAGTGTCTAGTCCTCTAATTATACAAATATCGAGTAGGTTTTTTTATTTTTTTTTAGTTGGAGGGGAAAAAAATGGATGTACCCATGCCCAGGAGTCAGACCTCCCTGCTATGTCCGGGTCCTCACATATTGAGTGGGCATCAGCTCGGCATTTTACTGTTAAGGGTCAGTTATTTTAAATATATCAGTTATTTTATTTTATATGGAGGCCACTAGGTCGGTTATCCGGTCGATACTACCATCAGCTTGAGAAATTCTTAAGTTTGAAGAAGTTGTCGTCCCTTTGTAGTAGTGGTTGTGGCTCCCCATGAGGTGTGCTCCGCATTATAATCACCTACTGCAAGAATTTTTCTACCGAGTTGACTAAGCAGTTCACTGTCGTCTGTCGTTTTTGGGTTGTGTCTAGGTGGGCTATAGACAGCACACAATGTTAAGGGCCCTTGCCAGTCCTCAATTAAAATAATGTTTATGTTTAATTTCACTTTATTAGAAAAGGATTAGACTGATCAATCATTTTATAGGCTTAGAACATCCTATAGTCTAGAGACGTATATGAAAACTTAGATATAAATTTGTCAGTAACGCATTTTAATGAACATAACTCAAACAAAATCTATTCACACTTCCTCAACACTATTTAAACAGAATTCAATAAAGAATATAATTAAAGAAAGTAACCGACTACAAGGGTTAATCTAAATTTAATGACAAATTCCAAACGTTGCCCGTTTTAAATTTGTAAATGTAGAGTTATCTTGTATGATATTTTTGAACAACAAACCTATAACTTTTATAGAACATTTCATGACTATGTAAACAAATATTCCAAAACTTTCAAGTTGGTTTGTACAACTGCAATAACTTTACTTATTAATAGAAAAATACAAAATTTAAATAATACAATGAAAACAGCTTGACAAATAATAAACCCTGAAACTGGCAAAGTTGTTCCAAGGGACAATAAATTTTGCCAAAAGATAAGTGATGATTTTATTAAATTAAACTCTGAGGTTGTTCGAGCCTTCGAAAGATTCTTCACCAATGCGCCCTTACTCACAACAGAGTGTCAAAATTCATCTCCATTTGAGCAAAGACTTTATTTAAAAACAACACTAGCGTCGGTAATAAAAGTAAAAAAATTATTCTGTATATACCCAGGACAAAACGTTAAGATTAATTCACAAAAAAAAACTGAAGACCTGTGGGGTATATCAGTCAAATTCAGTTCAGTAATTCTAGTTATAGCCCCACACTTAGCTTATATATTTAATAAATGTGTTGACGATAGATCTTTCCCAGACCTCATGAAACACAGTACAATGATACCACTGTTCAAGTAGGGAGACAAGGGTGATCTTTCAAATTTCGCACATCTTACAACAACGCCTTAGGTGGACTGAAAACTATTCCCTCTAGTTTGGTGACCTCATGTTGGTTTAGGATGCTAACATACAGCCACTGCGTTGGCGTAGAGGGCGAATTGTTAAATTGTTCCCTGGACACGATGGGATCCCCCGGTCTGCAAAGGTATTAGTCGGGGACTCAGTTCATAGCATTTTTGTCTCGCCTGCCCGTAGATTAGGGGACAGGTTGGGGACCTATGGCGTGTGACTGTTTAGAACCAAACCTTGCCTAGTTGCGGTTTCGTCGCGATTAGTATGAATCAGAACGCACCCTTCTTTTTGTCTATGAACAATGAGTTGGAAATTTTAGGTGTCACTGTTATTGCATTTTCGTCTCGGTTGGGTTTTCCCACGAAAATCTCAACGGTTATTGGAGATTTGTAATGGAAATTATTTAATATTATAGTAAAACATTCCCAAAACGCGTGTCTGTTAGTCAATATTATGAGTCCACGTAGTCGTGAGTGTATAACATTTAATCTTGACTAGGAACAAACGTGTTCGAAAAGGGTACCTCGTATTTGGCCGGGATTTTGAATTACTTTGTCGAAATCGAGTAATTTACTATCCAGCAGTTTGCCAGAGGCAATTATAAGGAGAGCGACATCTTCGGGAGTAAAGTAAAAGGCTTGAGATGCGCGCAAATACCAAACTAATTTATTATAGGGAATACTATACGCTTATATACAACTTACTACAAAACTACGTGATGAATATAAATATACCTTATCTGTGACGGTCGTCAACTTATCTTAACATTACGTGAAAATATGACTAACATAGTCGACCGGCACAGATACTCCCCCCTTCAGGGAAAAAAATAAATGAATGTACTTATAACAATGGAAAAAATCTAAAGTAGATACCATAACAAACTTATATCAACTGCAATAATAACTAGTAGTATTTTAATAAACATAAATCAGATCTTAATTGTGCATACTTTAACTTAATCTAAAGGTAAATCTTACACGAATTAGAAAAATAACGGAACTACGGTTATGCGAATTCTACATAAGTTTAAAGAATTACTTAATATTTACCTGCAGGCGAGTCTTGTATCTGGCCGCACACTACATAAAATAAACTAAAAACTGGAAAACAGAAAAACACTAGGAAAATGGGGCTTCGCGGTTAGTAAACTAACCTAACCTATAACTGGAAAAGATCCGCAGGAGAGTCGTCTGATGCTGCAGCCGCCCATGTTTTTCAGGAATCGATGAGTCAATTTACATCGCACGTCGTTGAAGTTATAATCACTGTTTGTTTATAATTGCGACCGTACCTACACAAGGATGATTGTGCTGAATCAGCGTCAGCATTTAAATCTGTAACCTTGGCTATAGGCAGTCAATGATCTCGTACGTCATATGTACGTGCGTGCTCTTCACTCTTGAGTGAATATTAAGTTGTCGATTGATGAAATTTGTGTGCCTAAAAACCCTGGGATTTGGCAACATAGGGCACATCTTGTAAACCAATCGTTTATATATCTCTCTCTTCAGTGATTTGATTATTCTTCGTGCGATGTTCTTCCTGGATGATTTCAAAATTCGTTGAATTAGGTATATAGATGATGTTTCAATACTCTTCTGGGGGCTGGAACAACTTCCTATGTCTTGAACTTGAAAAGCTGCTTGCTGTGAATGAATTTGCCGACGCGTTCGTTTCTGCTGGTGCGAGCTCCATTTTGATAAATCAGCAGTCGGCTGATTATCGGTTCATTATTCTTGCGGTATCTTGAGTTCGATGCGGGAAATCTTCAGTTGAAATCTTTTGGCTTCTGGTCCGTCATGGATTGCTTGATGTCGTCTTGGTTTGGGTGGGGTCTTGATTATGGATTAAGGTGGCAGCACACGGAGTTTTCTTCGTGGCTGGGTCCATGCTGCTATTACCGAAGGTTGCTGATGTTCAGAAGTCGGGGCTCGGCGATCTTGGACGAAGTGCTTCTTGCTTGCACTTCTAAGGTGGCAGCACACGGAGTTTCCTTCGCGGCTGGGTCCATGCTGCTATTACCGAAGGTTGCTGATGTTCAGAAGTTGGGTCACCACTTTGCCAGAGGCAATTATAAGGAGAGCGACATCTTCGGGAGTAAAGTAAAAGGCTTGAGATGCGCGCAAATACCAGACTAATTTATTATAGGGAATACTATACGCTTATATACAACTTACTATAAAACTATGTGATGAATATAAATATACCTTATCTGTGACGGTCGTCAACTTATCTTAACATTACGTGAAAATATGACTAACATAGTCGACCGGCACATTCAATTCGCGTGATTGTAGGCTACGGAACAGCTTGCGGACCCTCGAGTATATTTAAACATAACCTCAAAGTTGAGCCTCGCACTGAGAGTCATTGGATCGGATTGCAAAAACCAACCTCAATGCAAGAGATTTGAACAGTCGCGCGTGCGTTCGAAGCCCCGCTGGGAGGTCGCCGTGCTTGGAAAATTAAGTGGAACAGTGTATATCACTTCCTGTTGGCAAATACACACAGATAACCTCCTTCAGCGAAGAATTTGGTTTTGCCGAGACGCGCGCTTCCGGTACCTCGCCGGGACGTAGGTTGTCATCACAGGCGGATACATACAGGCATTTGTAGCTCGGGGGTTACAGACGACAGATCTCACCTCCATCACGGTCGGACTGCCTCTAGTCTAAATCCGGCCTTGGTGGAAGCCAGGTCACCCAATGCTGTCCTTTTTCACCCCATCTGGGAAAAGACATCTTAATCGGAAGGCCTCGACGGGTTTATGAAAAAAGAGAGCTTTATTTGTTTTTCCTTTGACTTTACACTTTTTTAACATACATAGGAATTGACAGTCATCTGTCCTCCTCAGAATTCAACCTCATTAGAAAACGACTGACTGAGATCTTGATTATCATATGGCTTAACCAGAATCGGATTTCAAAGGAATCAAACTTCCTCCGATTTTGACTTGTAATTCAATTGGCATAAGTAGAATCAGGCTTGCTCAGCTCAAAGAGATTTTATGACGCTATGATTAAAACCTAATCTAGGACCAAATTACTTGTCAAGATGAATCAAACGAGCCTAAACTCGTTGGGATTGCGTTGTTTTATTACAGAGTTCCAATAGCCACTTCCGGCCCCATCATCAGATCAGACCCATGTCATCAAAATGTTTCAATGTGGCGCGATTTATGCACGAAATGAAAACCGGGGACTGGGTATATAACTTGCAGATTTATTTCCCATATAAGGCCAGGCTGAATGTTGTAGCACGATAATTCTGCGACCGGCGAGACGAGAAGAGGGCGTGGCCTATTTACACATCTTAAGAAATTCATTGTTAAGTCTTTGAATATTTAAGTTCAGATTAGATTAAGCGAATTTAATAAAATACTATATAATACCCTACCCAACCTCATCACCAACTCATCATCAAAATTTCATGGCTCCTCCGTAGTCGTCGGTGACACAATTGGTTTACTTTGGTTTCGCAATGGGTCGGGCATCGAAACCAAGTTCGGAAATATAAATTTTTTTTTGTCATATTATTTTTAGTCCTTAAGTTTTTCTGTACGGAATCCGTCGTGTGCGAGTCCAACCCGCACTTCGCGGACTTTTTGAAAAACAACCTATCTAAAAAAAGGCTCGACTGTGCCATTGCCATCTTGTATGGGTACAGGTGTGACGATTTGTGCAGTTTTCTTAAAAGATATACGAGTAGTATTAAAATTACAAAGAACTACAACTAAAGCCTCAGTTACCGTGTTAACAATCTTCTCGATATCCTTGAACAAAATTCTTAGCTATATACCTCTCATAAATAGTCATGTGATTTAAGAAATGAAATAATTTGTATTTCCTTCACCGCTAGAGCGATTTGATTTGTCAGTACCATGGGAAATCCCAGCGAATTCACTTCGGTAACAAGGAAAAATGGCTCTACTTTCATAAAGCTATACAATCGTACATAATAGATTCTGTGCGATTTATTTCTTGTTCTAAATTGAGGATTGTTTGTCAGAGAAAAACGGCTTTATTTGTATTTTGCCTTGAATATTAAATCTTCTAATCATAAACGCATCATAATGCCTGTCCAACCAATGTAAGGTACCATCTAATCTATATATACCATACCATCAAATCCACTATGACTATGGTTTTCAACACGACAAGTATTTATTTTATAGATTACAATTAATCTTGCTCTGTTACCTACCATATAGATATCTGAATATTCAAAGAGTTGTATTAGGAAGGAACCTGTAATTGTAAATGCTGGATCCAGTTTCATATGCTCAAACTTCTTTACCCAGTTTATATGTACATATGCAAAAAATAAAGCATAAACCTATTCGGCAGAAATATAACCTTCTTTTTTTCTTGCCATCATCTTCAATAGCGTGTCAGGGAACCTACTGTTGAGTAAAGAACTCCTGACTTACGCGCAGTTCAACTCAGTCCTGTGCTGACACGAAAATGTTCCGAGGACATATTATTTTACACTAGCTACATACACCTTCATCATTCTTAGCAACCAAGCACAAACTGTGCTATTGTAACACCAATGATTACCTGATGACCAATAAACGAAATTTTTATATTATGACGATGAAAACATTCTGTTTGTTTAATGATCTCCATGGAATTGTTTCATAGTCATTAAATAACAACGATATTACATTCCGGAATAAACGAGCGTATGAAGTTTGTTCGACGTATCGTTTTAAATTGCAATTAGCGTCAGTATTCCCAGTCGAAATGATGTGGAAATTTGTATCATATCATTTTAGTAACGCAGCATTAAATTTAAAAGAAAAGTAACTCAATACTGACTGCACTATTGTGTACAAGTCTGAAGGTGTCACAGAATTAACTGACGAGTACAACTAAAATAAATTTTGCTATTAATTCAATCTTCTGTTGAAGTATTATAATTTTTTATCTACAGTAGCAAATTTACGTTTTTTTTACAATGTTTTTTTAACTGTACATCTTAGGCCTAATATGTATAATAAATATATTATTATTTATTTATTATACATCATAGGCCCTACAAATAAAACGCGATTCATCTTAGATTAACTTTGAGAACTCCGTACAAATTATAGTTTCTTGGGATTTCTGGAATAATCTAGACCTCTGTGTGATCTAAAGGGTATTTCTATATATTATTGAATGTTAGTATAATTGGATAATATAAAATTAAATATGAAACTACGAACACGAAGGAAATAACTCTTTTACAACCTTTAGTTAGTTTAACTTTTTACGGCATAATTCAATTCAATTCAAATTTACTAACTTTTTACGGCACAATAAAGTTACGATTTTCCTGGCCGAAGGTAAAATTGTATTTCTGCAATATTTAATATATAATATTTAATTTTAATATACAAGGTGACATTTAATTAGCTGACCATATTTTGGAGAATGATAGTACCCATTATTATGAACAACTTTCCCCAAGAAACATATGGTCGTAAACGAAATAAATTTTTGGGTCTCCCATAGTAACTTGTAATCAGCTGATCGGGTCAATGTACTGAGGGACGAAAAATATATTTCATTTGCGACCATATGTTGCTTTGGAAAAGTTGTTCATAATGATCGGTGCTATCAATCCCCAAAAGATGGTCAGCTAATTAAATGTCACCTTGTATATTAGTGTGGCTATTTTCACATTCTATGTTCGTTACCAGGTACATGCATATGTTTTTATGTGGTATTGAAAGAATTGTTGCATGGGAGCCCCCTTAAATATTTATTTTATTCTGTTTTTAGGGTTCCGTACCCGAAGGGTTCCAAACGGGACCCTATTACTAAGACTCCGCTGTCCGTCCGTCCGTCCGTCTGTCACCAGGCTGTATCTCAAGAACCTAGCTAGCTAGAGAGTTGAAATTTTCACAGATTATGTATTTATGTTGCCGCTATAACAACAAATACTAAAAAACAGGATAAAAGAAATATTTAAGGGGGCTCCCACACAACAACTCTTTCAATACCACATACAAACTTATGGATGCACCTGGTTACGCACGTGGAGTGCGAAAGTAACCGCACCAATAACTTTGTAAACAATATTTTGCTGTGTAAAATCCAAACTATTCACTCCACACCATCGCTTCCATTGAATGGTGGTACGGAACCCTTCGTGCGCGATTTAGACTCGCACTTGACCGGTTTTTTTGTATTTGTTGTTATAGCGGCAACAGAAATGCATCATCTGTGAAAATTTCAACTGTATAACTATTGCGGTTCATGAGATACAGCCTGGTGACAGACGGACAGACAGACAGACGGACAGCGGAGTCTTGGTAATAGGGTGCCATTTTTTACCCTTTGGGTACGGAACTAATTATTTCATTTTGTGTGCGATATACATTGTTTTGAGTAATTTTCATAATTATTATAGATAATGGTAGGCAGCAATGTTTAGCTTCCTATTTTGCCAGTATAATAATTGTTTTTTTATCTGTTTTTAGGGTTCCGTACCCGAAGGGTTCCAAACGGGACCCTATTACTAAGACTCCGCTGTCCGTCCGTCCGTCCGTCCGTCCGTCTGTCACCAGGCTGTATCTCAAGAACCTAGCTAGCTAGAGAGTTGAAATTTTCACAGATTATGTATTTATGTTGCCGCTATAACAACAAATACTAAAAAACAGGATAAAATAAATATTTAAGGGGGCTCCCATACAACAATTCTTTCAATACCACATACAAACTTATGGATGCACCTGGTTACGTACATGGAGTGTGAATGTAACCGCACCAATAACTTTGTAAACAATATTTTGCTGTGTAAAATCCAAACTATTCACTCCACACCATCGCTTCCATTGAACGGTGGTACGGAACCCTTCGTGCGCGATTTAGACTCGCACTTGACCGGTTTTTTTTTGTTTGTTTTTTTGGCAAAATAAATACTTTTTCTTTCTTTCTATCTTTATTTTTAATCCATATTGGAAAAGATGTTACGAAATAAATATATTTCATTTAGTATACTTATTGATTTATACCATGCAGAAGTATTTGTCATCTTGCACATTAGGTTGGCCTTACAAAAGAATAGAGTGAGTGAAATTCGGGTAACATTTCGTTTGAAACTGTTGATTGGCCCAAATCGGCGTATGTTCTCATTGCACACGGCAGCGCAGGACGTCGGAAAATGTATGGATTTTCAGCCTTACATCAGATTTGAAGCGTGGATTGAGCTCAGCAAACAGGCAGGATTGGAGCCATTCAATAAAGATTGATCAGCTCAGGGTTCTGCTAGCGAATAGAAAATCTGATACCATCTGCTATTTACAAAGCCTAATCATCTAATATCAGGACCGTAGACGTTGCAGTTACGGTAGTTTTTAGGGTTCCGTACCCGAAGAGTGCCAAACGGGACCCTATTACTAAGCCTCCGCTGTTCGTCCGTCCGTCTGTCCATCTGTCCGTCAGCGGGCTGTACCTCACGAACCGTAACAGGTAGAACGTTGAAAATTTCAAAGAATATGTATGTCTGATGCCGCCACAGCAACAAACAATGAACTACACGATATATTATAAAAGACAGGAGGTCCCTGTTTAAGATTCGTAGCTCAATATCACATTCCAAATCAGCGAATTTCGAAATATCATTATTCAAATATAATCTTTAATTCAGCAGTTTAATCAGAGTCTTCGATGGCGTAATTGGTTTGACGTCGAGACCGCTATAGTATCGGGACCGCTGGTATCGAAACCAAGTTCGTTTTTTTTGTTTTGTATTATATTTTTTAGGACCTTAAGTTTTCTTGTACGATGTACGATTAACTTATTGTAAGAGTACGAGCCGCACTTTACCGATTTTTCAATACTGACAGCTTTTTAGTAAAATAAAAAAAAAAGTGTACTGGGAACATTATCTTATGATAAAATTTTTACTTACTACACAACACTTCGAAAAATGTATTATATTCAGAGTCGGAAGCTTAGTTCAATGAAAAGCTATGTGATATTTAATAAAATAATATGAAATTTGGAATAGGGCTCTAAATCGTATCCAGGTGAAGGCCAGTACCCCTAAGTAGGAAAATTAATTAGCTTCATTTAATATTAAAATGTATTTATTTAAATCTAAATATACATTTAAGTACATATATTTTGTGAAGAAACTACAAATTTGCGGTTATCGGATTTTTCCTTTAATTGCCCTATAACCTTGCTTGGTGCCAAATTTCATGATTCTAGGACAACGGATTAATATCCCCTTTTGATTCCCTTGCAAATATCAATAAGTTCAGATAATTTGTTTGTTTTTTCACAGCTCCAAGGTAAAAAACGTTAATATATTCTAGATAAATATATTATTTTTCAATTTAACTCGTTCTTGATAAAAAGGAAATTAATAGACAGACGAGTTCCTTTATTCCTTTTAAGGTACGGAACCCTAAAAATGCACAAACCCGTTTAATACGGGTAGGTTGGACGCTAAATGCCGTTAGCTCGTAAATATGAAGAGGGTACTAGTTCCACTGTACACATGGAATCGTTTTAATTGCGCACACATTTCAGAACGTCTCTCGGCTTAGCTAAACCCACACTATGACCACGTTGCAGCGTGTCTACATGCTTGCCCTGTCCAAAAGTAATCTCTATTTCCTGCGCAGCAAGATTGAATGCCGTCACATTAGAGCGAATAAGTTTGCTAGCCACTGTTTGATGAGCTATCGACATAAAGTGATCAGTCAATATTAATTTAGTTTAGTATAGCCTAGCTCGGCTAGTATTTGCCCGTGATAACGCTTCCGAGAAAAAGCTATTAGAAATTGTTCAAATTAAAATTCAAAACTATTTCGGCCTTGCCAAAAAAAAAAAAACGAGTGTTCAACACTTGTTTGAAAACGAAAACGTTTGGGATTGGACGTTTGTTTTGAGGTTAACCGCTGTTTATTTTTTTTTGTGGTAACACGGTTTATGTTCTAGAAAGTAAAAAAAAAACATTAAAAAAGCTTTTATTTAAATAATAATAATAATAGTACCTTTGACACTATTTACACACATTGATCCAGCCCCAAACTAGGATTCCCTGTATCTTTGGAACTAGACAACGATACACGTACTTATATAGATAAATATTATACTTAGATAGACAAACAACCATGAATAGGGTACAAACATCCGTTCTCATCAAACAAATATTTGACCCCACCGGGAGTCGAACCCGGGACCTTTGGCTTCGTAGGCAGGGTCACTACTGACTTGGCCATTCGGGTCGTCATAATGTTGTTAAAAAGAAAACAAACTTTAAATTTAACCAAATCCATCAATTAGTTACATCACACAATTAATTATGATGTAAAAGCTTGCTGCGAGATTTGCTTATGTAGATTTAGTTACCTACCTAATTCACAAAATGTGTTATTAAATTGACTGAAGATTCTCGTGATATTGAATTGACAGAAGATGTAACTTGAAGATGAATTTCGTTCTGTAGTATTATTAGTTATTTGGACATATATGTAATTGAAGGTATACGCGCGTTTCCAAATGTGAACAAGGTCATCAAAGGAACAACATTCCATAACAAGCGCTTTACCGTGCGTACCAGAGGCGCTTGCACCTTTAGGACCACACGCGTGGGAGTCGGTGAAATAGTATTTACCATCGTAATTCATGACTCCTAGATATATAGAAATATTTAGGCAGCAATAAGAATACCGGCTTTGTTGTTTTCAAACATTTATGTCAGAGCCTCTTTTAATGTTATCCCAAGTATTAAAAAATGTTTAAAATAGGTAGGTTACTACATTTACGCCAGTAAATCTTGCAGCAAGCTTTTATATCATAATAAATTATGTGATTTAATTATTTGATGGGTTTGATTCAATTTAATTTTGAAATGTCACTTGGACAGAATGATTTCGTAACCTCGAAAAAACCTTGAATATGGCCGCGCAGACAATCGATCTTCCTACCACGAGTTTAATATTTCGGGACTTGGCATTGATACATACTCGCGGGGAAACAGCCACGAAGAGTTAGAGTAATTAAGGAAATAACAATTGACCTGACGGTAATCTCAAGATTGACTGGAGCGGTGAAGCAATAAGAGGCCAGGTGCGTCTGGCCCCATCGCATCGTAGCCAGGTCATAGGTCTACGTCTACGTAAGACCCCGTCAGGTAAGTCCCCCTAGCATAGCAAAGTTAGAGAGCTTCACGGCGGTGAGCAGAAATTCTAGCTGTGTATGGACCCACAGTGTGACCACCGCCATGAGGTGTTCTATAACATATTGGTAGTAGAGCGTGGTTCTTTCCATGAATGGTGCCAGGGGGTTAAAATAATCACGGTCATAGACTACAGAAGGTAGGCGTCAATAACACAGTTCCAATATCCGCCTGTAGAGGTTTGTCTAATTAGTAAAGATAAAGATAAAGATAAAGATATTTTATTTGTAAATGTGGGTTACAGGGTTGTTAAATAAATATTGTTCTTGCCACATTCTACCTTAAAGGTGTACAAATATTAATTTAAATTAAATTAAATTAAATTAAATTTAGATTAGATTAAATAAAAGTTACATTACATTACATATGTCCGTTTGAATAGTCAATACTGAAAATTACATAGATTCTTAAAACATACACTAAACAATCACTCTTGAAACAATCTTTCAGTCACCGTTGAGGAAATCTTGTACGCTATAGTAGGCTTTATTAAGCAAATGTTCTTTAAGCTTTGATTTAAATAAATTAAAGGATTCTATTTCTCTGATACATTTAGGTATAGTATTATAAATTTTTGGTATCATCCCAAACACATTTTTTTGAAATAGTGCGGTAGAGTGCCGCGTGATGCTTAACTTAATGTTTCTTTTCGACTTTATTTTATTAAAATGATCCCAATTATTTCTTATATAAACAGCCATTTCGTAAATATATAACGATGGTAGAGTTAATATTCTTAATCTTTTGAAATGTGGCTGACATGTTTCTATTTGTTTCAAGTGACATATCGCCCTTATACATCTCTTTTGTGCTTTAAAAGCTCTGTCTTTATCCGTTGAGTTGCCCCAGAATATAACGCCGTATTTGAGAGTCGAAGCCACATAAGCATGATATGTTGATAGCAAGGCAGTGACTCCAACTACCTTAGCGAGCATAAACAGAGCATATGAAAATTGGCTCAACTTTGTGCAGACATTGTCAATGTGTGTTTTCCATGTCAAGTGGGAGTCGATCGTTAATCCTAAAAATTTTGTGTCATTAATTTCCTCAATTATTTTTGTACCATAGTGGATGTCAATTTTATTTGTTATATTATTGTAATTGTTTTTAAATGTCATTATATTAGTTTTATTCAAATTTATTATAAGATTATTTTGTCCGAGCCATTCAATAATATTTTCTAGGGAATTATTTATGTCAGATTCATAGGAATTAATATTAATATTCTGGCCTTCTGCTATCATTGTACTGTCATCAGCAAACATGACAATTGGGAAACTAACCGCGTCAGGTAAATCGTTTATATAAATAATAAATAAAAGTGGTCCCAAAACGCTACCTTGTGGTACCCCATATTGTACTGTCCTTGAATCTGAAAAATAATGATGTTCTGTCTTACTTGCTTTGTCTATTCTGGACATTTGAGTCAGTTGTTGCCGGTTGCACAGATAGCATTTAATAAGATTAAGCACATTACCTCGGACGCCATACATGTAGAGTTTATTTATCAAGATGGAATGATCGACATAATCAAACGCTTTGGTCATGTCCATGTACAATGCTGATACAGGATTTTTATTATCTAGGCTGGTGACTACGCGAAAGAGGAAATCATAAATAGCTTGATCTATTGTTTTATTTTTTCGAAACCCTTTTTGTTCTCTTCTAAATAAATTGTTTCTTTCAAAAAAGGCGTGTATAGCATTATAAATTACTTTTTCGACTACTTTGGAGAATACAGGAATAAGTGCAACTGGTCTATAGAAGGACATATTTTCTCTGTCATCTTTTTTAAACATTGGCTTGATAATTGTTGTTTTGAGCTTTTCAGGGAACACTCCTTGTTCTATGCACAGGTTTATGACGTGACTTAATATTGGAGCTATGATCAACGCTACATGCTTTATCACGCTTGTACATATGTGGTCATACCCCGTACTATTTGTATTTTTCAGTCCTTTTATTATTTGATATACTTCAATAGGTGAGGTGGGATTAAAGAATAGAGATTTAGGAAAGCAAGGCAGTTTTGATCTGCTGCTAGTCACCTCAACCTTTTGGTGTTGCTCTACTTGATCTATGTAAAAATTATTAAAAGCTTGGGCTATTTCCATAGGATCAGTAATTACACAATTATTGAATTTTATTTGTTTGATACTTTCTTTTGGTGCATTGTTTTTATTATTAAAGTTATTATTTATAATTTTCCAGGTAGCTTTACATTTATTGTTTGAGGATTGTATATAATAATCGTTTTGGGATTTTTGTGTCAGTTTTATTATTTTCTTAAGTCTTTTAGTATAGGTTTTGAAGTTATATTTATTGATATCGTTTGGAGCACGTCTGTATGTCCATAATAGCTCCCTTTTTCTTTTTGAACATACTCGTATGCCCTTAGAGATCCACCGAGGTCGCGCGTTGCTAGAGCATCTTATTTTGATTGCTGGAAAGCACAGGTCATACATAAGCACAAATATATCATGGAATTCATTATATGCAACGTTGGCATCAGAGCTTGTTAAAGACTCAGAGAAACTCAGATTTGATAGACACTCTTTAAATTTGTCCAGGTTATCTTTATGGAAATCTCTTTTTTCCACAAACCAATATTCAAGCGTACAGTATTTTCTCACCGGGCATTCCAATAACTGTCCAGTATGATCCGAGAGCGCTAACTCTATTATTCGGCCTTTGCATCCTCTAATGTTTTGAATAAAATTGTCAAGACAAGTCCCACTACTCAGACGTGTGGGTTCGTTGAATGTTAGTCTCATGTTGTAATTTAATAGTAATTCTTCAAAATGTGCTGCATTCTTATCTTGACGAAGACGATCTATGTTAAAATCTCCACATATTATAGTCTTACGTCTACCACGGCAAAGTTTTGACAATAGCCTATCTAAGTTTTCGAAGAATTTATCGTAAGACTCTACATCATATTTACATTTCCTATATATACATATCACATTTAAATTATGCTCTGTAAGTATTATACCACAGCACTCTATTGCATTTGTAATATTACAGTCATCTATGTCAATATTCTGAAATTTCAGTCCATTTTTTACAATTAGAGCTGTACCACCACTCCTTGTACTTCTGGCTGAATAGGTAGCCAGTGTATAATTTACAACATTAAGTGCATTTACATCAGTTTTTAACATGTTATGTTCTGTTATGCCTATGACATCTACTGAAGTTCCGCTATTTCTAAGTTCCTCCAGGTAAATGGATAACATGTCAGATTTACTTATAAGTCCATCAATATTTTGATGGAATAAATGTATAACATTATTCACGAAAAAAATCAGTATTGTTACACTTTTCGTTTCCATTAGTATTGCAATTATCATCACTGTTTTGTTGAGGGTTTGTCACACAGCTTTCTTTTTGTATATAATATGTAGAGTCAGTTTGAGTTTGAGTACATTTATCTTCGCTCTTTCTTGACTCAATCCGGCCTTGCTTTGCTGCGTAAATATGCGCATCAAACTTTATTTTATAGTCTATGCGCAGCATTTCCCTGAGGAGTGATTGAGACAGAAATACTGACCTAAGTATATGCGCATTATTCTTCAGTGGCAGATCAACAAATGTACAGTTTTTAAATGCACTCGCGATGAATTTGATTTCATAATTTAACTTCTTTTCGTTTAAGTAGTGACTATGAGTAACTTTTGGAATGATTATATTTGTGTTCTGTACTTTTTGCAACCAGTAGATATCAGTCTAGATTTTTAGTGTATTTTTATTGTTGTATGGTAATGTACAGTGTAAACAGAAAATAAGCCCTTATATACTCAAAAACAGAGAGTAGTTGGGATGGATCGCAATTGTGAACCCTATGCCATGGCAATAACATTTAAAACCTGTAACGGAAAGGTGGCGTTAGCTAACGCCGGTGGTAACTAAGGGGTTAAACGTGGACCTTCAAGTGATATTTGGTGAGCCTTTTGAGCTTTGAACTTTGTTTCACCTCATAGTTTGATATTGTGTTATTATTATGCAGGTTTGAGTAAAATTTCAATGTTGATTGAACTATAAGAGATTGGAAGCCTTATGAAGAGAGTTCAACTGAAACAGTACATCACTTTATTTGTATATAAAATATGAAAGCAGGGTTCAAGTTTGTGTTGGTTTGAACAGAACATGTACGCTAGTGATCTGAATATATTGGGATTATTGGATGAGATATGAAATTGACAGTGAATTATTCTATCGAAAGTTACTGAGCTACAAGTGAAACGTAACTTAATTTTTCTCAGACCCCTTATTGTTTTGAGTTCAAATTAGGGCTCCGTTGGACGGACCATTAGTTGGAGGATTCTGTAAATTAAGGTTTTTATTAATTTTAGGCATCGTTCATCATGTCCTTGTTAGAACTTCAAGCTAGATTAAGCATGCTTTGGCGGTATATTACGTCTGCCCACTCCTTGATAATACGCGTTGTTAGGAACGATGTGGTTTTGTTATGTGCTGAGGAGGGGTGCAAGCAAGAACGCTTCCTAGTGTAAGTAGCTGGGGATAGCCCACGAGGATCTAAAAAA
The DNA here is from genome assembly GCA_949825045.1 of Argyresthia goedartella. Lineage (NCBI taxonomy): Eukaryota > Metazoa > Arthropoda > Insecta > Lepidoptera > Argyresthiidae > Argyresthia > Argyresthia goedartella. Next base: position 6,314,027 of record OX463814.1, read on the forward strand.
CCGAATGGGGTATAACGAGTTATCATGGCGCATCCTAGGCGACATTAGTCCTGCGCAGTTGAGCTACGTGCACGAGGATGAAGCAGTTCTGGTGGGTTTGATTAGAAAGGAGTCGGGTCAGTTACCTTTGAGAAACAACTCGCCCCCTTTGGTCCGGATTTCGAGCAAAACGGTAGCCTCGAAAATAGCCACTGCAAGGTAATGGACACGAGTCCTGCGTTTGCAAGAGATGGAAACAGTACTGCAGGCGAGGGGTGGGGGGTCCTACAGGAGGACACTAGGTCTCGGCCATGCTAAAGGAGCAAGAGCATACGGAGCAACTGGGGAGAAAGGATCGTAACCTCCAGCCGTACTGCCTGCAGCACCCGATGTAGAGCATGTAGACCCAACCCGCTGAACCTATACCTTCTGGGTAGCCCTGGTGCCAACGTTTGGCACCCTCAATGGTGCGGGCTCCATGGAGAGTGGGGATTTCAGAGGTTGAAGATATGCACAATGGAATATGGACAACAAACGATCCCAATCCCAAAACACAGAGGAATCGAAAGGAGAACCTGACGGGTCCACAGTTCAAATGGGCGTGGTTCAGCTTGCGCTGACCCAGCCATTTACATAAAGAGCTGGGTCTGTTCATAGTGCGGCTGCCAAATGGTGCCTGCCATAATAGGGCGATTTAAAAAAATTGTGTGTTGCCTACTAACTAATTTTAGCTTAAGGATCAATTTTACCTACAGGTTTAAGAAAATATGTTACCTTCTATGGGCTAATATTTTACATAAGTACGCATGAATTTACGGAGGAGGAGATGAGGAGGGAGGGAGGGGATTTTAATCCTCTCCTATAATTCCCCCTTTGAGGAAAGCCATGGTTTCCATGATACGAGGTCCAAACACGGGGTCCAAAGATTAAAGAAAATGTCTATTTTTTTTATATTTACTAGTGAGGTAGAGGGGGAAAAGGGGAAAAAAGGTACCAGAGGGATGCCCCACTCCTAGAAAACCGATATTTATGGCTATTGCTTCTGCTCCGGCGCAACGTAGCGCGGCGACTGTCCCCGTGCCGCTCGTCGCAGGCTCCCTCACTTGCCGTCACCGCTCCGGCTTCTTTCGTCTGGCCTGCTCCTCACCGGAATGTGGCCGCCGCGCTCCGCAGCGCCTCCGGCTCATAAAAAATACTCTAGGGAGTAGCCACAAGACTGCCCAGGAAGGACTGCCCAGTCGTCAGTTTTAAATAACCTATCCTGACTTAAGAATGGTAGGTTTAATGCAACGATATTATTCAAGTCTGTGGTTTGCTGGCACATTCACGATTTCATGCAACATGGATGGAGAGAGACGGAATGAGTCATGATGGCGATTGGCATCCAAAATGGCCGATGCCGTTTTCCACCGTTGCAATGTCTGTTGTAGTTTGTACTAAAATCATGTACCAAAATCCAACGTTGGAGCTTTTGACTTTGACATTTGACGGTCAAATTTACAAACTTGACATCACGTCGATTATATCGAAAATTCGAAGTATTTAAATTGGCGCTAAATTGATGTTCTTTGATTAGAAAATGGTATTAGAGGATACCTAAGCACCCCCCATAACCACCTATGTACTCCAAACTTCAAACTTCGTACATACTTATATAAAACCCAACCTCTTGTTTGTTCGCGCCAAAAAAAAATTATTTTTTGCGCCTGCACAGCATGTTTAATAACATAAAAAGTATTGTAAGTTTGGAACGTCGACAGGTGACGATTTGTTTTTTTTTTTGCTTTCTGTTTTTTTTTTCTCTTACACGAATACAGTACATATTGAGATTTTAATTTTTAATTTTTTCCTCTTATCAAGTTATTCTTCAAACGTGGTCTCTCCTGCTCGCAGATTAGGGGACGGGTTGGGGATCTGTCCGGGGGGCAGGTGATGGTTCGGAACCAAACGCAGTTCGATTTTGTGATCGAGGTACTAGTTAAGGTGAATAGGCGCATGGTTAGAATAAGTAAAGAAATAACACTTGACCTGAAGGTGAAGAAGCTAGACGGGTCATCACATCGGAGCCAGGTTATAGGTCTACGGAAGACCCCGTCAGGTGAGTACCTATAGCACGGTGTATCGCCATCGTTAGAGACCTTCACGGCGGTGAGCAGAAGTTTTAGCTGTTTATGGGCTCGCAGTGTGACCACTGCCCTGAGGGGTTGTCTAACAAAAGGGTTACGTTGTTTAATTACAGAGTTCTCATGACCACCTCCTGGCGCCATCATCAGATCAGCTGCATGTCATGAAAATATTAGATATGACCAAAGGATATGTCAAGAAATCAAACGCGCCCAAACTCAATAGGGTTGCGTCATTTTATTATAGAGCTCCCATAGCCACCTTCCGGCTCCATCATCAGATCAGCTCCATGTTATTATAAAAGTTTTTAAAGATGATTTTTTTGCCTCTTCTGTACATTGGACCACTGGGGGGGCATTACGGCGAAGTTTTATTTAATAATTAAAAAATAAGCTGCAGGAATAAATAATTACAAAATTATCCACCAGTCTTCAGTGTAAAAGCCGGGAATTGGAAATGTCACTTTTGGCGTGTCAGTGAGCGAGTTGTTGAGTCAGATTAACACCGTGCACTTTTGTCATTTCTGTAATATTGTTCTTATCTTACATATTGTTATATCACTTTTTAGATAAAATGATTTTAACATGGTTTTTAAATTGTTCATATGGCAATTTCAAAATCTCCAGAGGTGTCCTGTTGTAGTTGAAATTGACCCTTGAAAGAATTGCTTTCGCGAGTCTTAACCGGGGTGCAACTAGTCTGTGATTATTTCTTAGGTTAACATTATAGCTAGGCTGCATAGTAAATAGACGATGTTAAATCGTCTCCCTCCACGTGGTCTCAGGCAGCACTTCATATCAGGTTCGGTGATCTCGGCATTCGTCGCCTACAGAATACGGAACTCGCTGCTGTCTTCGCATGGCCTCATGCCTGTTTAAACTTGTCACTCGCATTTTGAACATTAATGGTGACAATTTGAACATCCCTTTTACGGCCGATGCTTTGTGGTTGTGGTGGGTCCGTTGCTCAGGGAGAGATGTGCCGGAGCAGCCTGGCGTACAGCGTGCCTAAGATGAGGAGCTTTGTAAGTCGTCCCTTGATGGGCTCTTGGTGCAGAACACGGGAACTGCAGCCTTATGGCGTAACTCTCTGAAGTTCATAGCGTGTGTCTATGGTTCATATCATGCTCACACAATTTCATCGATTTCGGGGTATCACCGAAGGCTTTTAGGCTTCATTCAATGAGCTTGGGTTTGGCCTCCATTATGATGCTACTTGCGGGATACCAATTTGACAGATGAAGCTGGTGCAAGGTGTCAAACGTAAAAGTCTATATGAAGTTCATAGCTCAGACGACTTACGCCATAAGCCATAAGGCTGCTGATCTTGGCCGCCTCTCTATGCGTTGCCGTATCCGCCACCTCTTTGGGAAACAACTCCCTGCATGTGGCAGTGGGACTTCAAATAAGTTGCGTCATTTGCATTTACGCTGGGGCGTGATTTGCTTCACTATGTTCGTAGCGCAAGGAGACTCTCTCGCCATCATTTGATCATTGACATAGCTCGGAGTGCTCTTGACTCCAACATTCCGGCGGTTCTTGAACCTACCTAAGTGACTTATTATGGTTTTGTTGTTTTTTATCACAAAAACATAAACATTTACATACAGGCACATACATTACTTCTGGCCCCACACTAGGATAACCTGTGTCGAGAAAACTAGAAACAGCGCTTTCACACACATATAAACATCGAGGACCTGGAGTTTTTTTTTCTGTATCCCCAGCCGGGGATCGACCCCGGGAACTTTCCCATCGTAGGTAGAGCCACAACCTCAGCGCCACAGAGGTCATCACATAAGCTTACAATTAATTTAATCACTATCTATCACTATAATTACAATTTTACTATCGATACAAGTGCATTCCATACTAACCAAAACTTGAACATAGGTAATATACATTAGATTTTATAATCAGAACACTAAATTTGTTGATCCCGGAATCGCGGAATATTTTTCATTCAAAAGGTGCATTCCATAATAGCCAACAACTCACCAGTAGGTAAATATGCATCTGATTATGAGGTAGGAGATTTTATAATAACTGCGAACAAAATAGTTCGTTATGCATTTCATACGCATGCATGCAAATATCGTAAAGTACTATTCCGTGTATGGCTAATAATAGGCCCTCTGAGCGGAATCGGAAGTAACTATTTTAGGCGTGCGCTATTGTGCGAACCTAGAGCAAGTGAGATATTACTAGATCGAACTGGATGTGAGCAGTTTCATTTGCTTCGTAGCATTAAGGTGTTAATTTTGTGTATATGTTACCGGCCAAACTCGATTTTAGGACAAACTAGTTTTGCCTTGGATAAACTAGTTTATGTGGACTTAAGTTTATGTTTTAAGTATATTTTGTTATTCTTACATGTTCAACCTAATACGAAGGATAAAGGGGGCTTCGCTTCGCTCACCCCCTTTTACTGTTTACCTAAGCTACCGCAATATTTTGCCCTGATACTTATATCAGGGCAAAATATTGCAAATAGATGCACAGCTTACTGTGCAAACTAGTTTATCCTAAGAAAAACTAGTTTGTCTTGAAATCGGGTGTGGCCGGTAATATATATATCTGAAAGCAAGGGTATTTGAATTGCATTTGTAGTTGTGTTCATAAGTATTTTTTTATAAATAGAACAAAGGTTAAAATGAAACCTCTACCCAAACTGCCACAATGAACTTTCCTTTTTCTTTTGACGCGATCGTTACTTATCCCTCGCCGTCTTGATTACTATCATTTCGCAGATTATACTTTTCACTCGCCCCGCTATAAACCGAGACCGAAACAAGGAGAACTCATCTCCGACTATGATGTCCCCAGTTTTAAATGTGCTACCTTTAACACCGACAACAAAGGGAGCGCGCTGCGAATAAAAATTCTTATCGCGAATGACAATGGCTTGGGCTTGCTTCGTTGAGGAGACAATGCAATCTCTGGCGACCTTTTTCTTCGGTAGATAAAAGTCCTCTTGGGTAATGTGGAGATAACGCCCTCCCGATGTATTAAGTTGGAGTGGGATCGGAATTAGTCGATTGATTTCGTCGCCCCTTACGCAGTGTAATGATGATTGGGTTTTGACCCAGGAATGGTTTCATTTGGACAGTTTGGCTGACGTTTTTCAGGAGGCTTTTTCTGGGAAAAGTTGAGTTGATTTTTGATGCAATGTAGTTTATGTATGTCTTTATCATCGAAAGGCCTGTAACATGTGTATCAGACGATTTAAGCAGCGTCCGATAGACATACATAATTCATAAATTCTAAGTGGAGCTTTTTAGGGTTACCTACCTTAAAAGACAAGAGAGGCCCGTTTAGGATCACTTCGCTGTCCGGCCGTCTAACTATACTGCAATTTTTTATTTGAGGCCAGGAATGTAAACAAACCACTGTCATGTTCTAGAACAAAACCGTTGACTTTGACATTCATATTATACTTTTTGCACTAGAAAATGAGAGTTGTTTGTTTACATTCCTGGCCTCAAATAAAAATCCTAGTATAGCTGTTTTTAGGGTTCCGTACCCAACGGGTAAGAACGGAACCCTATTACTAAGACTTCGCTGTCCGTCCGTCCGTCTGTCACCAGGCTGTATCTCAAGAACCTAGCTAGCTAGAGAGTTGAAATTTTCACAGATTATGTATTTCTGTTGCCGCTATAACAACAAATACTAAAAAACAGGATAAAAGAAATATTTAAGGGGGCTCCCATACAACAATTTTTTCAATACCACATACAAACTTATGGATGCACCTGGTTACGTACATGGATTGTGAAAGTAACCGCACCAATAACTTTGTAAACAATATTTTGCTGTGTAAAATCCAAACTATTCACTCCACACCATCGCTTCCATTGAAAGGTGGTACGGAACCCTTCGTGCGCGATTTAGACTCGCACTTGAACGGTTTTTATTTCTATTTTGATGTTGTGTCATGCTGTGTCATGCTGTGTCGCGCTTAAAAGGTTACAGTAAGATTACTTTAACTTTACAGCTCGACACTTCTCGGTATAAGTAGCTTAAAGTGATCAAGATGTCCTGGAAACTTGAAACTTGGTACACAGGTAAATCATCAAGATTTTATACGAAGGGAAAAATATGAAAACATTTAATTGATCTACGATTAAAAAAAAAACAAAAAGACGAGAAGTGTTGAGTGGTAAAGTTAAAATAATCGTAGTGTTTAGAGAGAGCTATGCGCGATATATAGCTCTTACTCCCATTACGCGTACGACAGCACTAGGGCTTTCGCTCGACACTGTCTCGAGAAAGCTCGAGAAATCTAGTCCATGTCAAGATGAGAAAAAAATACACTGAGAAGTATTAAGTAAGTAAGTAGTAAGCTCTCGCTCGAGAAATAACTTAGCACTCAAAATCGAACTAAAAATAGCAATTTCTGCAACTGCGCAACCGGCGGCGCACGCTACGTTATCTAGAAACTATCCCGGCGGGGTAAGGGGGCGGGGAAATACACCGCAAGATGACCGATATCAGGAAACGTACCCCTGAAAATTCTGAAAAGATTATCCGATGAAGCAATTAATGCTCTAGTATTTTAAAGGCCTATTTTATAAGAATGAATGTATGTAAATGAAAGTATATGAATGTACATTTATTATAAATATCTATGTGGATATTTAACCGCATAATTATTTTTTATAAACAAAGACAATATATATAAATAAAGACTGATTGATTTATAACTATTGTGCTACACTAAATATGTTCGTGAATTAGATAATAAGAATTTAGGTAACTGAACTGAAGATCAATAAAGAATTACAATGAATAAAATACTGGTTGGTTAATCTACTATCTACAATCTACTTATCCTGTTACCCTTTAAGCAGTAGGTATATTATATAGGATCTCAGTATAGCTTTCATATTTCATTTATTTGTTTCATTTTTTATTTTAAAAAAAACGATCAACTCGAGCAACTCGAGAAATCGATCTCAAGAGTTCTCGAAACTCGAGAATCAAAATATTGCGAGAAATCAAAAGCCCTGAAGTATAACGAGTTAATTTAAAATTTTCATCAGTAACGCTCTGAAAAGAAGTTGTATTTAACTCGATATGCGGTAGATAAAAGCGATTTCCACCCTGGAGTTAGGTAAATTTGAAAATCGAACGTGTCTCCTTTCTTTGTTTTTCTTTTTAAAACCATCGCACTGGTCATCGAGAAAATTGTGTGAAACAGAAAAAAAGGAAATTGGTGCCACGCAAAACTTATTGCAGACGTAAGATGTAAATTTTTAGCGAAAAAATATGTTTCCTCGCTTCAATGATGAAAACTATGCTAGAGTGTATTTGCACTCGATTGTAAGTGATCAATGCCCATGTACCATAAAGGACCCTCGCTCGCTTCGCTGGTGTGCATTGAAATATCTCGAGTTTAATTGCTGGCTTACCTCCCTTGTATAACAATCCACTATAACTTTTTTACTCGCGGAGGCCCATAGTCCCCGCGGGGCTCCGCAGAGTAGTGCGCTCAGTCTGCTTCGACGCGTCGCGACAGGTATTTGTTTTCTTTGTCTAATGTTCAAGGGCATTACGTTTGTTCAGGCCTTAAGTCTGGGCACGCCGACAGCGGAACTTGGAATTTCTCTACATTACTTGTAAAGGAATATAAGTTCAAATGTAACAAAGTGGCGAGTCGGACTAGCCCATGAAGGGTTCCGTTGTAGCAAGTAATTAAGTGTGACTTATGTGACTGGATGTTTGTGTTGTAACTTTGTTTTTCATAGTTTTTGTATGAATGACAAAGTTATCTTTGCGGTTTTTAATATATGTTTTATATCTTAAAAACAGCTATTATATTCTTTTTTTTTTTGAAGTGTACAGCATATATTTGCTTTAAAAGTAAGAGGGGAGGGGCGGACATTTTTCCTCTTTGGAAGGGTCTGTCTCTTTACTTTGAGGAAATATGGTTTTAGGAACCTCAACGTCATTTTTAAAGACCTATCTAAAAAACCCCCGCGATTGATAAAAAAAATAAATCGTTTGAGTTCTATATATGGGGATGTCCTCCTTTAATTATTTGAATTTTTAAATTTTTTACAAAATACATCTACATAAAAAGCTTCAATACAACTGTGCAGTCGTAATAGATTCTCTCTGCATGAAAATGTTGTGACATACGGACGGACGGACGGACGGACGGAGAGACAGACTTGACGAAACTATAAGGGTTTCTTGTTTCTCTACGGAACCCATAAAAGGCTCTCCACCGGTCTTTAGACGACTAACAGAGCAACATAATTTAACATTTTTCATAATTATTAAATTAATAACACGTACATCAATTTAAATCAGGTGCAAAATTATATAAAAAAAATGTGTGAAACTTCGGGAGAATTTTCTATCGAGCAAAAATAATCTAAGGTTTATATATGTGAATACGATCAGAAATCCCTGCTGACACTTATGATTAACAAGCTATTATAAAGAAACATTGCTTTTGCATTGCAAACCCCATTTGCTTGGTATGCGCAAGCGAATCAAAACCTATACTAATGGGTACTTCTCGTTGATCTAGAATCATGACTTTTTCAAGATGGATTTTTCAACTAACCAAAAACATGCGAACGCGATCGGTGCGGGGTTTCCGGTGTGCATGTCAGACTCGCACTTGCCCGTTTTTTATTCTAATATTCACGAAGTCAGATCGGCATGAAAGAATACTACTTTTAAATCAAAGGCATAGTTTATATAGGTGGGATGAGTAAAATTTCAAATGTTGCAAATAAGCAAATTTATTATTCTTGAGAAATATTACACAATACCTTGCTTAACATTTACGATATGTCAAGAAGTCTTTGAAGAATCACCAAAATATTAGTTAGTGCTGAAATAGTAAAATGAAAAGTTTTTTTATAACGTTCCATTTTTTAAACATATATGTAATTTAACGCTAACTCAATTGTATATAATTTAAAACAATCTTGAGAAACGGTAATAACGTTTGAGCAATATAAATTTAAAACTTATACACCATAACACAATGTATATTTTTTTAGAGTAACATTATCCATGATATTTATTTTAATAATAAACATTTAACATCTCCACATTGTATCTTTTATTTACATTACTTTATACACATACCAAATAGGTACCCTTCTATTTCAGTAACACTTTGAATGGTTAGTAAGTGTAGTAAATTGAATTTTATGTACATAGATACAAATGTACCACTTTATTGAAACAATATATAATAATTCTTAGCATCACAGTAAATTTCATTATTTCAAAATTACAAATATTCTACTTACACCTTTAGCAAATAAATTACTGGATAGATTTCAACAAAACCTTTTTTGTACATAATATATCATTTAGATAAAGGAAGAAAGTAGAAAGGAATAAAGATCCCCGTTGATCGTTCGTGAAATATTCTTAAATATTTTAAAAACATCTACAATATTTATTCTTTTTCGGTTCAGCATATTTAAAGTTATGAATTATGTTTTAATTAACTGATAAATCATCTGATTTTCTACATAGAAGGATATCTTTATCCACATGGTTAGTAACAAAGTTATTCTTAACATGACCATCGATACAATAAGGTATAATCAGTAAATAGAATATACATATATACACCTAATTCATAAGTGCACGATATTTTTATGTATTAATTATTTCAAAACCACGAAATTTCAAATTATATAAACAAATTAAATTTCTTGTCACAAAGTACAGAATGTTTCCATCAGAAGATAATTTAGTATTGATAATTATAATTATCTAGGTAAATATTGAATTTGTATAAGATATTTTTAACTTGAATATAAATACATTTTTGTTACGTCATTCCATTGATCTAATAAACAAACAGTTAAAATATTTAAGAATTCTGATATTTAAAAGTTATTGTCTATTTTCGTACGAAACACTTATTTAAAAAAAAGAAAATATATTTTTTCTTGATATAAAATGTTCGTTGTTACAGTTGTATTCATGCAAAAATAAGCAAATGAGTGCATTACTGCAAATATAAGACATCATCAAGCAATAGCTGGATCAAATAAATTCCAGCAATATTTCGCAATTAACAGAAATGTAATGAGTTGTATAAGGGAAAGAAAAGGAAAAACATACAAATAAACTAGGTATGTATACCGAAACGAACTTCTAATTAATTGGCTAATATTTCTCCAAAAACTCGTCGCCAAGAAATGCGTTTCCTCAGTACATTATGGATCAATCAGCTGATGAAATATTCCAGAAAACATGTGCAATGTTCATTTCAATGGCAAAAGTTGCTCAAAATAATTAGAAGAGTCCCTGCTTTTTAATAAATTACTACCGAAATTATTTACACATCCATGAGAAGCTAGCACGGCATTTCTTACCAGATTGAGAAGATCTCGCTTTAAACATAACCATAGATTACACACGTTGACAAGACTAGACACAGCTTTCTCTTGCGTTCGCGAGGAGAGGTGTCCGTGTCGTGACCACTTCTCTCCGCCGTGACAAAGTGCCGCTCGTCACCGAACGACGGTCCTCCGCTAGCGTTCCAATGCTCTGTAGGAGGAAAAACAGTGTAAATATGAGTAATTAGTCTCTGGAACAGAACATTTTTTTAACCACCAAAGACGAAAAAGGACGGTTGTTATAAGTTTGAAGCATCTGTCTGTATATCCCTCTGTCTGTCTGTCTGTAGTACCCTAGAGGTCAAACAGGTCGACGGTTTTAATGCGGTTTTCTTTCAATAGACTTCCCTACGGCGGTTCTTAGTCGTGTTTTATTAAAATTTGTTCAGTTGTTCGAAAGTTATCATAAGATTTTTTTTTATTACGTCGGGTATGCGTTTTATTATTTCTAGTTATAATAAATAGTGTCACGCCTATTTGATATGGGGTGGCAGAGGCACAGTTGCAATGTTAAGGATTTTTCAAATGTTTTCCTCCATCGTTAGAATGTCCGTATAATTGAAATACCACTTTTAAATAAAGACATACAAATTGGCCAAATTATCTGTAGAAATGTAGCAAAGGTACTTTAGATCAAATTCAGCGATGACCTACAAAAGTCATGGAAAGATCAAAACAAAGTGGATATGTTGTTTTTTTATTAGGGTTCCGTACCCAACGGGTAAGAACGGAAACCTATTACTATGACTTCGCTGTCCGTCCGTCTGTCACCAGGCTGTATCTCACGAACCTAGCTAGCTAGACAGTTGAAATTTTCACAGATTATGTATTTCTGTTGCCGCTATAACAACAAATACTAAAAAACAGGATAAAAGAAATATTTAAGGGGGCTCCCATACAACAATTCTTTCAATACCACATACAAACTTATGGATGCACCTGGTTACGTCCATGGAGTGTAAAAAAAGTAACCGCACCAATAACTTTGTAAACAATATTTTGCTGTGTAAAATCCAAACTATTCACTCCACACCATCGCTTCCATTGAACGGTGGTACGGAACCCTTCTTGCGCGATTTAGACTCGCACTTGACCGTTTTTTTAAATTTTACTAGGGTTGATTCTGCGGTTAAATACACGTAAGCCTTATTTAACACCTTCAAACCACAATGGAAATATATATGATATGATTATTATGATTGTAGATATTGATCTACATTTCGACTCAACCCTAAATATAGGCTGGGGTAAGGGGCATCATACAAGGGCATCAACAAATTAATTTATTTTAGTTGAGTCTATAACTATCATTATTTTAAAAATAATCCTTCGTCAACCAAGTATCGGCAAGTGTTTTTGAACCACACCAAGATAACCCCGAACTTTATCGGCACTAATTGCGGGTTTTCAATGGCAAGGTTAAGACATAAAAAATTTACTATAGTAACTATAATATGTAAGGTGTTGGCGTTAACACTATATAGGTACATATACATCGTCAGGCGGTGGAATTCAAAGTCACGGACTTTGGTTATAACCAAAACACTCTACTCGGGTCTGAGGGCGGCTTGCTTCTTCCACTGGGAAGACTCTGTGCCGCACCTCTTCATTTGCCGCTTCAGCAACTCCTCAGATACAAAGATGTCTTTGTATCTGAGAAGTTGCCCGCCACGCTCGCCCTTTCCCTCCTCAAGTTCTGAGAAGAAGTTGTGCTTCGCGACCCTCTGCTCTGCCATCCTTGACACGTGTCCGCACCACCAAAGCTGTCGCCGCATGAGTTAGGCCTCAACGCCACCCACATTGGCACGTCGCTGCACTTCAGTGTTCCGCACGCGATATCTGATATATAACCTTGCGTAGATATCTGAGGTGGAAACGGTCCACAATACGGATGTAACGGCGGTACACGGTCCAAGTTTTCGCAGCATACAGGAGATTAGGCAGGACGATCGCTATGTACACTGAGGTCTTCGCACCAATATTTATGTCATGTGAACGGCAGACCTTGGTATCTAGCTTGCCGAATGCTGCAGCTGCAGCTCCGATCCTGCTTCTGGTCTCTGAATCAAGGTCGCATTTGGATGTTTAAGTGCTCCCCAGGTAGAGAAACTTATCAACCTGCTTCAGCTCCTCCTTGCCAAGTTTGATGTTCAGCAGCTCGTGACCGCCGATGTCTAGAGACTTCATTTCCAACTTTTTGACGCTGATCTTAAGCCCAAATTTACGGAATGAGCTGTTGCAGGCTTTCTGGGGATTCTGTCACAAAGCATAGGTCATCCGCTTAGATGATCTCTGTGACCACCGTGTGTGAGACATTTGTGCGGGCTTTTAGTCGCGCCAGGTTAAAAGATTGCCATCAGTGCGGAAACGGATGCCTTCTAGAGAGGTTTGTATAACCTCCCGGCCACAAAGTTATAAGCGAACAATGTAGACGCGAGAATGCAGCCTAGTTTGACCCCACAGTAACGGGGAAAAACTCTGATTGTTCATCGTTGATAGCAACGCAGCACTGCATGTCATCGTGGAGGAGTCTCAAGAACATGGGACGGCCCTGCTCTCTGCTTTTCTCTTGCAGTTGACGCACTGAGAAGACACAGCCTCAGCTGTGCCTCGGTCAGGTCGGAAGTCTCAGGTAGCAGCGCTTCTGATAGTTTCATTAGGCGGTTTATGAGAACTCTGGGGAAGGCTTTTCCAGTGACTAATAAAAGCAAAATACCGCGATATGAACCACAATCGGAATAGTCGCCCATGCCCTTATATAGAGCCCTTACGTGTGATACATTGAAACATTGAAACATATTTATTGGTCAAATCAAATCAAATCGATAATCATTTATTTCCATAGGATGTTGTTACATCACTTGATCCGTCATTACATTTTTTTGGGTGAGTTCACTAACACAATGGCGGAATCGGTGGAGAAGAGCTCACCGAAGAAACTCCACAGTCGTCGCATCTTTTGCGTTTCCTTTTTTAAATAAAATATTGTCAAATTACAAAATGAATGATAGTTATATATCGAAACAGTCTGTTACTCAAACAATCTATTCCCATGGACATCTGTCCTCTAAGTAATCAGATATCCTATAGTAACCATTTTTATACAATTTTTGTTTTATTATTATTTTAAACTTGTCTAAAGGTAAGTTTTTAATATCAGTAGGGACCTTATTGTAATAGCGTATACAATTGCCTTTAAAAGAATTACTAATTTTATGTAGTCGGCTTACATAAGCAACCAACTTGTCTTTATTTCTAGTATTAAAATTGTGTATATCACTGTACTTCTGAAAATTAGTTATATTTCTTTTTACATACACAAGATTGTCATAGATATATTGAGACACAAATGTCAGAATATTGATTTCTTTAAACTTTTCCCTCAGTGACACTCTAGGCCCTAATCTATAAATTGCACGAACAGCCCGTTTCTGCAGAAAAAATATACTATTAGCATTCGCAGCGTGACCCCAAAATAAAATACCATAGGTCATTAGACTATGAAAGTAACTAAAGTAGACTAGTCTAGCGGTGTCTACGTCGGTAAGAGCTCTAATTTTTTTAACTGCGAACGGCGCCGAACTCAGTCTGTTCGACAATTTATTTATATGAGGATCCCATTGTAGTTTGGCGTCTAAAGTAATGCCCAAAAAGACAGTCGACTGCACAAGGTCCAATCTCTGTCCTTTTATAAATATGTCTGTAGTTACCGGGTTCACATTGGGTAACACGAATTTAATACATTTAGTTTTCTTTTTCATTAAGTAATAAATTGTTAACAGTAAACCAGTTCACTATACTAGAGATAGCATTGTTTACCTCGTCATAATTTGATTGCTGTCTTTTAACTTTAAATATCAAAGAAGTATCATCGGCAAACAATACTAACCCATGTTTTGCTTTAACAAGGTAAGGTAAATCATTAATATATACTAAAAACAAGAAAGGACCAAGAATTGAACCTTGCGGTACGCCCATACTTATTGAAGACCCAGGTGATCTTTTCCCATTAACATCGACCATCTGAACCCTATCTGTTAGATATGACTCCAGAAGGCCAAGTGCCTGATCTTTTACACCATAATGGCGTAACTTCCTGACAAGAGTGTCATGATGGACGCAATCAAAAGCCTTGGATAGATCGCAGAAGACACCTATTCCATCCATTGCGTCTTCCCAGGCATCAAAAATATTGTCGATTAGTTCAACACCAGCATCGGCTGTTGAACGACCCTTTGTGAAACCAAACTGAGCAATATGAATTAAATTATTGAGATAAAAATGACTTTGCAATTGATTAAGTATGAGTTTTTCAAATATTTTGCTAAGCGTTGGTAGTATCGATATGGGTCTAAAATTAGTGGGGTCTGATGTACTACCAGCTTTGAATAAAGGTATAACTTTACTTAGTTTCATCAAGTCAGGAAACACACCATTATCTATACATTGATTAAATATACAACAAAGGTGAGGTGCAATATAATCTACAATGGAACTAATAATTTTTACTGATAGACCATGGGCGTCAGCTGTCTTTTTCATTTCCAGGGATTTAAACGCTTTTACAATGTCTTCATTATTTACGTGCCTAAATTTAAAATCTGTTTTACATTCCTCAAAGTTTTGTTTAAGTATAGATTCAGCAGCAGCGGGAGATGAATTTAAAGACTTGTTTGTTGAAACTGGAATGTCCGTAAAGAAATTTTCGAAAGCTTTTGCTACCTCTAGGTCTGTACTTAGCAATTGATTATCTATCTTAAGCTTGAAGTTATTATGTGTAGCTTTGGCCTTTCCAGTCTCTCTGTTTATAATTTGCCAAGTCGTTTTCATTACATTGCTACTAGATTCAATTTTGTTTTTAATGAAATTAGATTTAGCTACGGCACAAACGCGTTTAAACATTTTTGAATAACTACGAACATAATCTAGAAAGGCCGTATTTTTGTTATATGATTTCTCTTCATAGAGTTCATATAATCTTCGTCTGCTCCTATGAATTCCAACTGTCGCCCAATCACTAAACAAAGCTTTGTTATTAACTTTTATAGTTTTTGACTTAAATACCGTATCATATTCATTTTTGACAAGGTTAAATACTGAGTTGTACAACAAATTTGGATCGTCACTGTATGGTATTTCCCATAGTTTATCTAAAATATTATTCCTGTAGTGTTCAAGCCGAGTGTCACTAACGGGCACACATGTAATATCCTCTTTTTGGTCCTTTTTTATTTTAATATTGAATATACCTATCTGACCAGAGTGATCAGAGGTTAATTTATTGATGACCGATTTGGTAAGTGTCAATTACATGTCAGATAATAAATAAAAAATTGATTAATATACATCTGTATAAAAAATTTCAGACATATAAAATGCATTCTATAAATTAAGATACCATTATTTAAAATTAAAATTGCCATAAAGTATTACATTAAATTTGAATTGCATTAAATTAAATTAGTTTTTCATTTCATTAAATTGTAATCACATTTTATATTGGTCGCTTCGAACTCAGCGAAAGAGTAGAAGGTTTGCTCGACAAGCCAGTGTTTCAGTCGCTTTTTGAAGCATGCGGAATTAGGCGCAGATTAAATATGTTGTGGTAGGCGGTTGTATACTGTCGGACCCATGACGTGAGTCAACTTCGATGTTTTGGCCAGGGTGTGTAAAACCGTCCTGAACCTGTGACCGTTGCGAGTCGCGTGTCCGTGGATGTCGTGATGCCTGCGGAAAGAGTGGATGTTCTCGTGCATGCATACGGCCACCTGGAGTATGACGATGGACGGGAGCGTCAAGATGTGCAGCGCTTTAAAGTGAGGTTTTACCGACACGTCCCGGCGGACCTGGACTATCGCTCTCACGGCTCGCTTTTGCATCCTGAACGCCCCCAGAGCTCGGCTCCGTACTGCAGCAGCGAGTGTACCGTGGCGAAGTAGCACGCGCGCGCCACACTCCGCGGCACCGTGCGCACCAGCCACCGCAGCGCAAATCATGCGCCGCTGAGTCGCGCGCACAGACGCGCCACGTGAGCACGCCATGTGAGTCCACGGTCCAGCTCGAAGCCCAGGAACGTTGTCGCTTCCACCTGCTCGACCCGCATTCCGTCCACTTGGACGTTCAGTGGGACGAGACGACGACCTAATAGGTCGAAGTGGAGGAAGTGAGTTTTCTTTATGTTGAGAACGAGACCGTTGTTACGGAACCAGTGAGACAGTTCAGTGATAGTATTGTTTAGGCTTTGTTCAAGGCCTCCAATTGTCCTGTCAGTGATGATTATTGCCACGTCATCTGCGTACATGACTAATTCGCTGGAGGTCATCGCTTGTGGCAGGTCATTCAGAAGTAGTGAGAATAGTATGTTGGATACCGAAGAGCCTTGAGCAACCCCCATATGTGTCATCACCGGTTCTGATACTCTAAAAGTAGGCGGGACCTGTTATTTTTTCCATAAAAAATCAAAATGCTCCCATTATGCCGAAAGTCACCTCCCCCTCACCGCCGTATTTAAGCGTTCTCCCAGTATAAAATCAGCGCCAACCGCACGTTTGTTTTGTTGTTGCTTTATAGAACAACCTCGCCTCATCCAGCTCGCTAGATATGAAGAATTGAGGGATCGAGTTGATGTTTTCCAGGTCGGCAGACCGGTCCACATTCAGCAGAGTTTTAAAGTGTGCTGGCCATCGTTTAAGTTCTTTTTCCTTGTTTTTAAGAAGGCCTTCGCCATTTGCAGGCTTAAGTGGCACTTTTGTAAGAGTCAGTCAGTTTTCGAACCTCATCGTAGAATTCCCCTACCATTTATTCTTGGTTCGCGGGTTAGCCTGCGCAGCTCCAGGTCACTCTATCTGATCTCCGCAATACCACGTTGGTTTGTCCTGTGCTGCCTGAGGAGACGCCGGTGTTTTTCGACTGCCTCCTTAAGAGCTCTATCATTCTCATCAAACCAATCCTCGTTCTTACGGACTTTTTGACCCAATTGGTTGTGGCGGTGTCTTAAATATGAGAAGATATAATTCCCCAGTCAGTATTAATATCACCGACCTCCGTGCCGGTGTGAGGCAGTGGCATACTTCTCCCTCGTCCCGAAATGTTTTAGCCCGTCCATGTTAAGACTTGGTGGCTTGGTCTTGACGGATCACCAAGGACAAGGTGCACCTCGCATGACGCGGATAATTTCGACTTGGGAAACTTCTTTTTGCCTCACTATAGCATAGTACATAGTCAGGTCATAAGTTCTGTCACATGTGCAATATGAAATAATTTAGACATGTTTATTATTTATGTAAACATTTATATAGCAAAATGAACTTAATAAAACATAGATTCTTATGGTAATAAAGTTTATTCAAAATGACCCCCGCGATTTTGAATACAGGCCTTTATTCTGCGCGGCCAGTCGTCTATCGCAGCACGAACGAGGTCCATGTCTATATCGGCGGCTGCCTTAATCAAGGATGCCTTGAGTGACTCCAAATCAGGATGAGGCTTTGAGCAGGCCTTTTCCTCCAAGTGTTGCCATATCTTGTAATCTAACGGACTCAAATCTGGACTGGAGGAGGGCCAGTCTTCGTGCCGGATGAAGTCGATTTCACGCGCCGCCAGCCAGTCTTGTGTGCTTTTGGCTCTATGAGCTGGCGCAGAATCTTGTTGGAATACCCAGTGCCTGTTATTAAACATGGTATGAGAAATAGGTTCCACAAGGTTCTTGAGGACTGCATTTTGATACACAACTGCATTCGTTTTTACGCCTTTCTCACAAAAATGTACCTCAATTAAGCCCCAATAAGAGACTCCCAACCAAACCATGAGCGAGGATGGAAAATGACCTCGTTGGACACGCGGAATACGGTTGCTCGCTTCTTCACTGCTGTGTGCGTACACCTTATCATTTTGTTTGTTGTAGCTCTCTTCCACGGTGAAATTTTTTTCATCCGAAAAAAGAATTTCCCAATGCTTTTTTCCCGCGTACCGCTTCAACAAAGCGCGGCATCTGTTCAGTCTCAGGTCCATTAAACGAGCGTCCAAACGATGTCCTGTTTTTCTTCGATATGCCCTTAGCCCTAAGTCTTCATTTAACACCCTTTTCACCGTGGTCCTGCTTAACCCCATCTGAAGGGCCAACAGTTTCTGCTTACGTATGGGATTTCTTTGAATTCGCGCCTTCACAGCTTTTATCACTGCTGGAGTCCTAACAGAGCGAGGGCGACCACTTCTTGACCTGTCATCTACACTAGAGTCTTCATTGTATCGTTTTATGGTACGATAAACGAATCTTTTGTTTATATTAAAAAATTTCGGTAAGTCGAAAATCTGATCAGTTTTGTGGGACGTTAGTTTGATACACTGTTGTTATTATTAAGACTAATAAATGAATAAATAATAAAAAAAAAAAAGTGAGACAACTCCTCCTAAAATTATTCCTTAATGTCATCAGACTTGTCTGGCATAGGAGCATAGACACTGATGATATTCAGGTAGTTATTATCGTCCGGTTGCAGGCGCAAAGATGTCATACGGTCTGAGATGTGCACCGGGAACTCTTGCAGATGTTTTAAAAGCCGATTCTTGATAGCGAATCCCATGTCTGACTGTCGCGGCTCAGAAGAGGCCAGGCCTTTCCAGAGGAAAGTGTATTCGCCACCGTGCTCCACCAGCTCTCCCTTGTCAGCGAGATGGGTTTCTCTGATAGCAGCCACATGCACGTCATAGCAAGAGATCTCACGAGCTACAATTGCTGTTTTGCTCGCTCGGGACAGATGTTCTCTTTGCGATCAAGGAGAGTTCTTACCTTCCATGCGCCAAATTTCACATCCAGTTCTTGGTATTTTTATACCTGTATTTTTTGTCGTCATTGTTGCGTCGACGACGAAATTAAGAATGCGGAGGCAGCCGCGATTACTACCATCACAGTTGGTTGGGGCGAGCAATTTTTAGAGCACCTTTTCTAGCCCCCTCCAAGGCTTAGCAAGGAGAGCAGTGGTACCCTAAACAGGGCTGCTCTATCAACCCGTACCTAAAACTCCCTCAGTACCTCCAGTTTAGAGCAAAAGCGATCACGATGATCTGGGACCACCCCCGGAGCCGCATGTGTGCAGGCCTCAGACAAAGCTCGGTCTACATCAAACCAACCTCTCAACTTCAGCCCATCGCCACAGGTCTCTACGTCTTCGGAGTCCAATTTGTGAAGCCGTCGTCTGCGCAGGAGTATTTTAAATGCGTTAGCGGTCGTGCAGTCGCAGATGCTCTCTCTCGTCCTCATCCCCCGCAGGTCAGTAGAATGGTAACCGCTACGACTAGCGGAGGGTTCCGATGCGTCGCTGACTGGAAGTCACTTCTGACTTCAACTGCCACCCTGGGCCATCGACATTGCCTTGGTAACTCGCCGGATCCGCCAGAAATCGGTGCTTATCAGCGTGAGCTGCCTTTACCGCCGAGTTAGACTTGTCCACAAGCGGGAGGTTTACGCATAGAAACCTCTCTGTTGAAGCCTCCAGGCCCCCTCACTGGGTTTAGTCCACGAGCCGATGATTTGGTGAACCGGGGTGTGGCCGTCGTGTGCACAACAACTACTTGCAGCCACAGGTGAGAGTTTGTAGAATGCCTGCCAGTACGACCAGCCTACCCTAGCACCCTACTACACCCACAAAATTATAAATATGTGCTGCATCACCGTAAAACTCGTCCGAAAGGCTACATAAATATGTAGTTATTTACCTGAGCATCAGACGCAGGAGTATTAGGCGTGTGTGGCGTATTCGACCGATCGTGAAGACTAGTACTGCTCCGAGATGAGCCCACCGGTGGCGAGACTACAGAGCCGTAAGGGGGCGGTTCCGGAGGTCTTTCCACTTCTCTCGAGCAGTTGAAATCTGGCGGGAAATTAATAACATAAATAAAAAGTTAAATACAAGCTTATACATAACCTCCAGCCCCACACTAGAGTAGCCGTGGGAACCAGAATTAACTACATCGCAAACATATAAACATCCAAGACCCGAGTTGAAAGCATCTGTTTAATTAGCAAAATTTTACAGGGAGGCAGAAGAGAAAAAAAATGCTACATGGTTATGTGCTAAAAAGGTGCTTAAATGCTACATCAAAATTATGAGTAATAAAAACTATATCTTTATGGTAATCTGATTCAACAGATTACACTTTAAGTGTAATCTGTTGAATCTTGAGAAACTAAAAGTAATTTGAGTTCAAGCGAACGTATTCCTACAAAACTCACCTTTACCCAGAGGTACCACGTCCGGGTTCTTGTCGTCTGGTTGTATTGGAGAATGATTGTTGCTTTGAAGGGCACCCTTGTAACCCTTTACATTTTGCAGTGGCACTGTAAAAAATATTCTTTAATATTATCAACAGTCATACATTTTTGTATTAGTGATTATATTTGTAATCTAATAATGGGTTTAAGGATTGGTGTTGGTTTGCCATCAAGGTCGGAAGCACATCATCTCCCGTAATTTGATAACGTTAAGCATACTTTGCTATGAAATCAACAAAATTTGGCTGCGTATGTTGTTGACACTTAGTTATATTTGGTCTTGCCAAATATCCTTGCATACTTTCTAATAAAATTACAGCTAGAAAAAATAATTCAGCCCTTTGATGACACTAAATTAGCGACCAAAATTGGAGACAAAGCAACAAGCTCTGAAGATAATAAGGGAAAAAATATAGTGCTCTACAGGATTAATTTTGGAAATCTTAAAAAGCAATTGTTTTTAAAGTATATTGAACATAATTTAATGGTGAAAATTGCTATCGGCGCTGTTTTCTTGGTATAGAATGGCGTAATAAGTACGTAATAGTGATATGCTGATATGTTACATAACAGCCCTTATTAGTACTTGCATCGACAATATTATTTCCAACATGAATTTACGCAATGTGAAAGTAGTTGAGCCAGGTTTATCTGACCACAGCCTTCAGCATGCTACACTTGATATAAAGATCAAATCAAATCCACGTAGTATTTATAAACAAGTGAGAGACCTCAATAAATCAAATACAGACGAGTTCAAAGATTTTTTGAGTTGCGGGTGTTGGGAGCAGATATACTCGATTTCAGATACGGATCAGTCTTTTAATCTGTTTCACGATATACTCGTTAGTGCGTTTGACAGGTTTTGTCCATTGAAAACAGTACAGGTTGAGAAAAAATATCCTAAGCCAAAATGGATTACACCGGGTATTCAAAAATCCTGTGAAACAAAGCGTGAACTTTTTATTGAACTTAAAAATTTAAACCAAGATTCCATAGTTTCAAAAAATTAACTCCATACTTTCGAAACACTACAAAATATACTGTTCGTTTTTGCACAGGGTGGTATCGTATGCAAAGAAAAAAGACAACGAATGTCTTATTCTAAATTCAAAAAATAAAATTCAAACTGTCTGGAATATAGTAAATAAAACTATCAAAGGGGAAAAATCTAAAAAATTGAAAGTTTTTCGGGACTCACAGATGGTGTTAAAACGATAATCAGTGAGTTAGAGGCCCCAGACTTATTTAACGCTTATTTCAGTACAAGTAGCACTCCTATAAATAAAAACGAGCTACATAGCATTGAACTTCCCAGCTTTCAAAACAACACCATGTTTATCAATCCCATATCTAGACATGAAATTCTAATACTTGTGTCTAGTTTCGATAATAAAAATTCGTGTGGTTTTGGCGGTTTACCAATCACTATTATTAAAGAAATTATAGAGGTAGTTGACGATCCTCTGGTCTATCTCATAAATCGATCAATAGCCACAGGTATTTTTCCAGAAAGGCTTAAAAAAGCTCATATCATTCCTCTGCACAAAGGTGATAGTAGACTGGAAGTTCAGAACTATCGCCCCATTGCGTTGTTGCCCTGTCTTTCAAAGATCTTCAAAAAATTTTATTCAAACCGTTTGACAAACTTTTTATTAAAATACAAAATACTGTCCAAAAACCAATTTGGTTTTCAAAAGGGTAAGTCAACTATTGATGCTGTTTTCGATATGATGGATTTTGTGGCGGACTCTCTAAATATAAAGTCAAACGTGGTAACTGTTCTACTGGACTTATCAAAGGCTTTTGATTATGTCGATCATCACGTGTTGCTATGCATCCTAAATCGGTACGGTATAAGAGGAAATTGTCTAGACTGGTTAAAGTCTTATCTGACAAACCGCCAACAAAGTGTTAAGCTCCCTATGTTTGACTCCAGGACAAACACACTTTCAAACAAAATATCCCTAAGTACTGAGATGACGCAAGGTGTGCCTCAAGGTAGTGTCCTGGGTCCCCTGCTGTTCATATTATATATTAATCATTTACCCCAAATAGTCAGTAAGAAAATCACTATGTTTGCGGATGATGTCTCAGTATTCTTTAAATTTGAAAGAAATAATACAACACAGCTGTTTCCTGAGATAAATGAAACTATCAATGCCATAGTCAAGTGGTTAAAATCTATTGGACTAAAAACAAATGCAGGAAAAACAAAAATGATTCATTTCCGAAATTATAATACCCCTAGACTGGAACCAAATCTAACTGTGGATAATACTACGGTTGCCCTTGTAGACCAAGCCAAGTTTCTGGGGATTTTCGCAGATGAGTACATGAATTGGAAAAAGCACATAGATACCCTTGAGACAAAACTAAGTAGTTTTTGCTATGCATTGAGATGCTTGTCAACAGTTACTACAACACATGCCATGCTGCAGGCTTACTATGCGTTTTTCCACTCTAGGCTTCTGTACGGCTTGGCATTGTGGGGTGGCAGCGTTGATATAGAAAAGTTGTTTGTCTTGCAAAAGAGATGCGTTCGTATTTTAAGTGGTGTCAAATCAAATATAGTAACTTGTCGCGGCCTATTTTTTAAATTGGAAATACACACTGTCACAGCGCTCTACATTATGGAGCTCTGCAAATTAATAAAGCGTTATCCTGAAAAGTTTCCTATCAGCTCTTTTTCATTTCATTTCATTTCATTTATTTATTTTCAATTGTAACCTTACAGCTAAATTAACCAATACGTTACAAAGGCGGTAAAAATATTTTACTTATCTAGATCTTGCATTCGTCTTTCTGTCATTCTCTTAAATTCCCTCACCAAGCACGCCATCCCACTCGTGAATATATCACACTGTGGTGAGGCGGCGAGCACGGAGTTGATCAGCGCCTGCGCCTGCGCGACGGGCGAGTACAGGTAAAGGTTAGTGCGCGACGCGCGAGTTGCCAGCAGTGCGCGAGCGCGACTACCCCGCAGCCTCATGTATGCGTCGGGCACGAACATTCGCAAACACCTTTGGAGAAGCTCTGTACAGTCGAGTTTATTTCTAAGGATGTTCATTACAAAATTAAAAAGAGATATTGACCTTCTCAGTTCTAATGACTCATACCCCAGATGACCTTGTAGAAATCGTGTTGGGTACATATATGGGTAATATCCATGGACCTTTTTATAGAGACTGCGTAGAAATCGTTTCTGTACTTGCTCCAGCATGAGAATATATTTACGCTCATGCGGAGACCAGGCCGCTGCATTCGTTTCCACTATGCTCCTCACCAAGGCCTCGTACAGAGCGCGTGTAGCCGCGAGTGTGAGTGGCGCCGCGTTACGCAGTACGAACCCTAGCCTCTGGAACGCCTTAGCGGTGAGCTGCTGCATGTGCGGCCGGAACGTGAGCTGCGCGTCGAACAGCACGCCGAGGTCGCGCACCTCGTGCACGCGCGCCACGCTGCACCCGCCCAGCGAGTAGTCGCCTAGCACCGGATCTTTCGATCGAGTGAAGCTGAGCATCTCACATTTGCTTGGATTAAAATAAAGCCGACTGTCGAGACTCCAGTTATATACTAAATCTAGATTTTTCTGTAAAATTGCACCGTCCCCCATGTTTCTGACGACCCTCACCAGTTTTACATCATCAGCGAACAGCAGCATGTCGCAGTCGCTGACCACATCCGGCCAAGTTTTGATCCTTGACTTATACCCGACTGGGTGCCGTATGGGTTGGATAGAAATTGGCCGTACCTCACAAACTATCTTCTATCCATTAGATAGTTAGAAATCAGCTTGAGAAGCTTTGGTACCAGTCCTATCTTACCCAATTTTAGTAGCAGGATATCATTATCAACCCTGTCGAATGCTTTCTGGAAGTCCAGATAAATGACGTCGACTTGGTTTCCCGCATCTAGTTCCCGAGTAAGGATGTCGACTAATGTTACGAGGTTCGTGGTCACTGATCGTTTCGGCAAAAATGCATGCTGTGCACTAGTAATGTAGGGCAGGCATTGAGGTAGTAAAGCCGCCTGAAGAACCATCTCGAACACTTTCGCCATTGCACAGAGTATTGCCACTGGGCGGTAGTTTTCGATCATTGTTTTAGATCCTTTTGTGGGAATAGGAGACACCCGGGATATTTTCCAATCCTGAGGGTAATCCCCACTTTCCAAGATGAGGTTAAAAATAAACTTTATTGGGCCGAGTAATTCATCCATACAACCTTTGATTACATAAGCCGGAAGAGCGTCCGGGCCTGGTGACGTTTTCGGTTTTAGATTCTTTATTGCACAACAAATAACATCCGAACTTATGTAACCAATATCAATCCTACGAGACCCCGAGTCGGTTGCACTAGCAGGAGCCGGATCGAGTGACGGTTGTTGTGGTAGGAATACTGAGTGGAAATGATTCGCGAAGGCGGTAGCCGCCGCGGCCCCTTGATATTCCTGATCACCCTTTGTAACCCTCGCCTCGACGCCTCCTCGGCTGCGTAGCGTGTTAACGAATTCCCAGAATTTTGCGGGTTCTTTGTGCAACTTTACAGATATATCTCTTACATATGAACGATATGCTAATTGTGTGTCTACTAGGTACTGTAGAACTACGTCCTATAGTAGAAGTACTAGTAATATGGCAGTCTGCGTTTATAATAAACTACCGTCAAATATAAAGCTTCTCTCGGGTGATCAGTTTCTGAAGGCCTTGAAGCAGTACTTACTGCTTATGTGTCCTTATACGTTGACTGAGTTTTATGAATACGGCAAATTATTGTCTTAGAAAGTAGGTATTACTGTTTTACGGATTAGACTTTTTATTTTATTATTTTTCATACTTTCGACTAGCGACATAAATATTAACTCAAAATAACAATTCAATTCAATTCTAATCCAATAAAATAATGTTTTTATAGAATTATTTATGATTATGTATTTTTTTGTTTTCCCAAGGGGAAAATACTATTATCTTATTTTCTCTAATGTTAATCTAATTTACTTAATCTTATTTAATTCTATTGATAATTATGATTATTAAATTGCCATGCCGCCATTATTAAAATTACATTAGCACATTATATTATATTACTTAAGATCTGTAACAAATACTGTAATTTATCGCAATAAAATGAAATGAAAAAATGAAATGTTGAAACAGTCGTAGAGATAATCCGTGGATGAAACCTAATGACTTGCAAGACAAAGACTTTGAAGATCTTCGTCTACTAGCCAGAAAAAGTGAGAATCTTTAGTCCATCGTAGACGATATATAAATTGAGGCTGCAGAGAAAGGATACGGATCAACTGCGCAAAAACAGTATTTATGGAAATCCGGTCATGTGTTGTTGCAAGGGTATAAATTATGGTAATCCTTTTTTACAAGACGCAAAAAAATCCTTCTGTTCTGTAATCTACTAATAAGATAAAATTATTGTAATTTTGAATTTATTTAAAAAAAAAAACATTGTGTAAGGTCATTTGAGAGCTCCATGGTCTAATGGGTTTCAGGTTTGCTTCTCACACAGGAGATGCAGGTTCGAATCCTGACCATGTACCAATGAGATTGTGCGGAACCGAACGCAGTCGTACATACGTACTCATTAGTGCAATTTGGAATGCACCTTTTTTCTCTCTTTATGTCAAAATGACGTTTTGAGATTAATTGGCATTGTCATCGAATTTTCGTCTCGATCGGGTGGTCCCGCAATAATGATGAGTGAATTTGGAATAGATCTTTGTCGATCGATCATTTCTTGCGACCCGGGTCGATCGTGACCCATTGGTTAGGCGATTGGATGAAAAAGATTCGATCGTTTGATCGATCACCTGCAGGTCAGACACATGAATCACGGGTCAAAATATGAGATTGTTCGATGAGCCGGCTCGCAACACGCGAGTGACAAAGGTATTTTCACCTTTCGTAATAAGGTCGATCAGCTCATATAGGCACTTGTCCGAATCTTTATTGCAAGGTCTTAAGACTCATAATGGCTTATTTTTTTGCGGTTGCGCAAATGGGATGAACGACGCACTTGTCTGCATTCGAGGCGTATTGTGCACGCAAGTGAAGGAGACAAGAAAATAATAATTCGAGTCGGAAGCAGGTACTCTTAATATTTAGCCGCAGAGTCTAATTTAGTTTTGCGAGCGGCACGGTGGCGACGGCGGCGGAGGGTCGGCGCTGTTGCCGCTCCGTGCACATTTTGTAAATGATCGGATCAAAACGAGTGGGTCAAAAACGATCGTATCATTCCTAAAAAGATGGTTCGATCACTCGCGAACGTATTGTGATCGAATCAAAGTGATTCGATCAATCGTGATCGAATCACTCAGGTCTAATTTGGAGAATTGTAATAGAAATCAAGTAATATTATATCAATCCAATCGCAAAACACGCCTTTGATAGTTAATATTGTGACTCCGCGTCATTGTCAGTGCATTTGGTGATATATTTTGGCCAGCTCGAATTGTCGCGTGTGTTGGATGATCTCGTTGGAAGACTCCGCGCTGGCACGAAACCAGTAGCGTGAGAACATTGAATTCCGCGGGGAACCACGCTAGTTAGAATAAGGGTATAAGTGTCGCACGTGCATTCGAAACCTCCCGGGAGGTCCGTACTTTTAGAACTAAGTGGAATAGTGTATCAATTGCTGTCGGCAAGGAGACGCAGAGAACCTTCTTCAGCGAAGAACTGGAACTTATACCGAAGCGCGAGCCCGGTATCTTGCTGGGAAGGAGGTTGCGACTTAGCTGTGTTTGTGGCTCGGTGAAGCGCCTACAAACCTGACCTCTATCATGGTCGGACGAGTGTTTCTACTAGCTATAAGCCCTTAGTCTGAATACGACCCTGGTGGACGCCAGATCAGGGATAATTAATTTATCTTAAATACATTGTCCGACGTTCAGTGTTTCGGATGACAGTTAAGCTGTAGGTCCCGGCTACTATCGCTAGGTGGTAGTGGTCGTAAAATCCCTCCATCAACCCGCAGTGAGCCAACGTGGTGGAGTATGGCTTGATTGACCGGGTAAAGGCCTGTGCCCCTCGGTGGGGACATTAATGGGCTACATTTTTTTATTATAAGGTCATTTAATTTTATATCCCTACACGAATTTTATTAAGTATACTTAAAAGCTCTTTTTCAGCAAAGCTTTATTTAGCAATGCGAAACTTTTTTATAATTTTTCTACTTTACTTTGTAGCATACATCCTGCTACAACATTTGTTATCCTGACAAATAAAGGGTTCAACAACCAATGGCAATCATTTGACAAACATTATCGGACACTCAAACACCATTATGACGTGAAGGACTAACATTTATCTCTTGAACTCAAATCAACATAAGGGTACAGCATCTAATTGTTAAAAATATTGGTAAATAACTTGTAGTCATACAATGTTTATTTGCACTACATTCGCTAAATCAGTTAAGCGTGCTAAATTAACTTAAATCAGACATAGTTCATATATTTTGACTATAGATGCTACATCCCTTTTTCGTTATCATCATCTTCACATGGTTAACAATCAAGTTACTTAAAGCACTACTTAAGCCACAAAGATTTTTATGTACAACAAAAATTGTCTACAGTCAGGAATTTAAGCTTTATGTCGGTTGCTGCCTTAAAGGCACAAACACAGTTCGTGTTGGATTATGACAGTTATATGACTTTTGAGCATGGCTACAACACGGTCAAGTTACGTACGTAGCTAGGATATTGCCTGTGAGCCAAATCCCTACTTAACATGGTCGCGTTTTTTGTATATTGCATTTAAACTTCATTATCGGTTAACAAAAGTCTTCTCCGGCCTAGTGACGGCAGTGTTTAGTGAATGTCGTGTAAGTGGAATAAAGTGTTTTAAAATGACATCAAAATGTTAACCACTTGTTACATGTACACAAACATAGGGTACATAGGTATTTTAGTACCTTTGTAGTTCATCAATGAGTAGGTATCTAAAGTAGAGCAGTTACAGATGTTTAACGGGCAAAACATGATTCATGAACAATAAGAATAGCCGACCTTGTCAGCCTTCCTCCAAATTGTGTAATACATCTACGATAATCTATCCACTTAGTTTAATATGTGAGTTTTAAAAAGTTTGACATATGTTTCTCCTCGTGAATTATTTATTAAACGATTCAGTCTGTTATTTGTAGGTCATCAAAAACACAAAACTAATGCCCAAATAATGACCAGTCTCGACTTAACTTATATTCAAATCAAAGATATTCGGGCTAAGTATTTATGCTATAGGCAAATAAAGGCCGGGATTATCGAGAATGTGAGCAAATGCCTTCAAAATCACACCTGGGCGATTTCAAGTCTAGACCGTAATAGCCTGCTATTACTAAAGGATCGATTTGGTAATCGATTCGATGCCTCGATATGAGCACGCGATGGTATTTGGCACGGCACACGTTTTTCACACCTGGCACTACCCTGGTACTAGCGAATAAAATTTATATGGAAATGGCGAGATTTTTGTAGAATGATCTCCCTTTAAATAAATATTTGGGGAATTTATGTAGGTAACTTTTGTTAGGTAGGTAGGAGTTACAAAAGTCTTCATTTTTCAAAACAACTTATGTGATATTCCGCTTTATCTTTCTTATGAACGGGCCTCTTTATCGAACTCAACGTTAAAATTAATTTTAGAAAATTATTCTTGATGCTTCTGAAAAATGCCTTTCCATCGAAAGCTTCAATTTAGGCAAAGGAAACCCCAATACAAAAAGTGCCAATTAGACTTAATCGCTTTACCATTCGCATTCGCTTCCCAAATTCGAGCCGAAAATAACCCTGCGTTGAGACCGGTTTATAAAACCAAAAAAGGTACGGAATAGCCAGTTTGCAGTATCCAGGTGAAGAAGCGTGCCTGCCATTACCTCCGTGCTGCGCGGCGAGCTCTAGTAAAGCCAAAAAATTCTGAGCACGCGACAAAATCTGCTACAATTTCCGTTGGACTTGTCTGCAATAGGGAATTCGATTTACTTTCCGAAGCGGCACTGAGTTTGGTCTTTGATTTGTTGTAATAACAAATTTTTAAATCAGTTGCGGCCTTTTCGGGACAGACGGCTTTGTGGTTCCAATCAAACGTGTGAATTTGGCTTTGAAAAAGCTCCGAGTTGACGATTTGATTACTTCGAATAAGGTTGCGAAGTACTTGGCTGGAAATGAGGTTTTTTTGTGAATATAACTTATTACCGCTTATTTTTGGAAGAAGCTAAAGTAAGCTTATGATTTGCATTGTAGAAGATAATTTTGTGTTCTTCTTCTTGTTATGATAAAATGAAAGGTAAAAAAGTTACTGACCGATACAATTGAAAAATTAGGTTCACAATTTTTGTTGAAAAAATAGATGGTTTTTGAAGTGCGAAATACTACCCAAAAACAATGTTTTATGAAAAGCAGGGCAAAATAATTTGCTTATAACTTGTAACTTTATATTATGAACCTTTTATGAACGGGGTGGGCTCGAGGCTTGAAGGGAACAATTTCCATTATCCCGACGCCCGCACCAAATTCTTTAGTGGCCGTACGAGGGGTGCTGTGTTTAATTTCAGAAATAGGTTATATGTATAACATGATTAACCTCATTAAATAAAATTTGTACATGGTTTTTGAAGTATAAAGCGACATATTCTTTTGGGGAGTAGAGGGGAATTCTGTATTTCTTCATGAAGTTCGTTCCTCAGTTATTGAGATATGATTTTTTAAAGGTCGGGATACGAACGACTTTTAT
Source organism: Argyresthia goedartella (assembly GCA_949825045.1). NCBI lineage: Eukaryota > Metazoa > Arthropoda > Insecta > Lepidoptera > Argyresthiidae > Argyresthia > Argyresthia goedartella. The sequence continues at coordinate 6,344,525 of OX463814.1, forward strand.
ACGAAAAGTCCTCATCAACACTTTTCTGAAGGGAACCACAAATCAAAAGGCCATCTGTGTATTTTATAATTATTTAGTTTTTGTTGACTTTTTCAAAAAGTCCTAAATATATGTTGATAAAATTTAGATAGATGGAGTCACCTCACCTACCAATCAAAACAAGAATCATAAAAATCGATTCATAATTGACGAAATAATTGTGTAACAAATTTACATAAAAATACAGTTGGATTGAGAATCTCCTCCTTTTTGAAGTCGGTAAAAAAGTAAGTCTTTAAATTTAACATTGTTGGGATAAGAAAATTATTTCTCAAATCTGATAGTGAAAACTAAGAATATATTTTTACTTTAATAACTTCTTCAATTCATATTCTTTCTAACGATACAACACATATCATGAATTTCATCACTATCGGGTCTTAAGTCTCAAACAAAAGAAACGGGCGGTGTATGGCAGGTCGGTTGCCAGTTTTAGTGCGGCCCGAGCTTGGCTGGGTGTCTGTCGTACCACTTAGGTAACGTGGCTGGATGCTCAGTCTGGTGGTGGGCGGACGGTGCGTGGCAGGCCGGCAGCCCCTTGTTGTGCGGTCTGAGCTTGGCTGTCTGTCTGTTTGTGTTTTCGTACTACTTACCTGCTCTATATTATCTTCAGCGGGCAGATGCTAAGTCTAGTGGTGAGTAATGGGATCTACGTATTTCCAGCGGACGTGAGCAAAAGACCTCCAAGAATGATTGTTAATGGCGGGCGCTAACGTTTCCACCACGTCAAAAACTATTGTTTTCGTTCGAGACTTAGGACCCGTCGACTTTGGCGACTCATAGAAAGGCTAATTATCTTAAAATACAGAAAAAATTTAGTGTATCAGAAGAAATAATAAAAATGTTATGGACTCATTGGAAAATTTTGGGTATTTTTCTCCAGAAACATTATTAAAATTAAAAAACAATGATATGCAGAAACTCGTGTAAACATAAGCAGAAGCGTTAAATAACTATTTTAAATCTACAATATAGGATATAAGAGTTGTGCAAAAGAATTCTCCGTAACTAACTATCCATATAGTTAGTTACGGAGAGAAACATTCATACAAACATACATATGTTATTTTGTATACTTGTTTGGAAGTCCTAAAAAAAAAAATACCTTGGACACTATTTTACACACATTGAACAATACCCCAACTAGGATTCCCTTTATCTTGGGTACTAGACAAAGATACATATACTTATATAGATAAATATTATACTTAGACAGATAAACAACCATGACTAGGGTACAAACATCCATTATCATCAACAAATATTTGCCCCCACCGGGACTCGAACCCGGGACCCTTGGATTCGTAGGCAGGGTCACTGCCGACTCGGCCATTCGGGTCGTCGAAAAACATGTGTGAATATTTTACGTTTCCGATTATATTACATATATGCGTATAAAATTGTGAGAATCTCTCCTTTTTAGGGTTCCGTACCCGAAGGGTTCCAAACGGGACCCTATTACTAAGACTTCGCTGTCCGTCCGTCCGTCCGTCCGTCCGTCTGTCACCAGGCTGTATCTCAAGAACCTAGCTAGCTAGAGAGTTGAAATTTTCACAGATTATGTATTTCTGTTGCCGCTATAACAACAAATACTAAAAAACAGGATAAATACTACAATACCACATACAAACTTATGGATGCACCTGGTTACGTACATGGAGTGTGAAAGTAACCGCACCAATAACTTTGTAAACAATATTTTGCTGTGTAAAATCCAAACTATTCACTCCACACCATCGCTTCCATTGAACGGTGGTACGGAACCCTTCGTGCGCGATTTAGACTCGCACTTGACCGTTTTTTTTACATATAATAACAAATGGTGCTTTCAAAAATATATATAAATATAAACTAGGAAATAGCATATTTTTAAACAAAGTGTTCCATGTAATGACATGCTTACAATCCACTGAGCTGAGAACACCATCTTTAGAAATTAGAATAATAAAAGAGTTATTTTCTTTAATTAATAAAAAAAAAAAACAAGAACACTATTTCTGTAAAAGTTAGAGTTAAACTAAAACTATCAATATTATCAAGCCTATCATTGTGAAGTCTACACGCACTTGTAATAAAAGTATTATCTGCATAATAAGTATTGCATTAAGGAATAGTGAAAAAACGTTTTTAGCGATAAGTACGTTTACGTCTTCGAGGAACACGAAATAGAATATTTTGCAATAATGAAATCGATGATGAAATTAAATATTTTTATAGAACGGCGTCGGCGATCGGTGTTTTAAAAATTCAATGTTCAATAAATCAATATTTTTTCGAAGTCATTTATTAAATAGGTACTCACCTTCGTACTGTATGGGCCTGTGATGTCGTTTCCTCAGCAGCAGAGCCAGGCACGCTATAATGATGAGCGTGCCACCCATACCTGCTATACTGCCGAGAGCCCAGCTCAGGTCCCAGCCACCGCTGCTTTTTGCTTCTGCGATAGGACAAGTTACAAAATAGTTGAAAAATATGAGTAAATACACCATAGCGCTGAATTGGGTAGATTCCTGCAGTCGTGTAGCGGTTCAGGAGGAATGACATTATATATATCGCAGTTAGTTTGTTTAATCAGACACTTAACTAACACCCTAGACCGTTTATTAAAGACCGACGTTTAACCAAGTCGCTAAAGTTCCGTCAGATAAGTGAGTGAACGAAACGTTTAACGAGTTCTCTAAACGTTCCTAGGCAACAAGATATATACAATATAAATACACTTAAGCCTAACACGAAGGATAACGGGGGCTTCGCTTCGCTCACCCCCTTTACCCTTCACCTAAACTACCGCAATGTTTTGCCCTGATATAAGCTGTGCAAATCAATAGTGAAAAGATAGACTCTGAAAGTAATCAGCTGTTGTCGTAACGCCATCTTGTTTTACATTATTTAACCAACACGCCGGCTCTCAGTAAGACAGATTGATAAACTTTTTTGACGATGCTTTATTTATATCAACTAGTAATTTGCTTAAATGTCGGTCTTTAATTAGGGTGTTAGTTAAATGTCTGATTTAACCAACTAACTGCGACATCTACACTATGTTCATTTATATTTATTTATATTTATTTATTTATTTATGTAAGCCATTACTCCGTTAACAGTTGTTCTGCCTCTGACATGTGTCATCGAAACAAAGGAAGTGAGGGGCAGAGCTGTGCGAAAGAAGGTGGGGATTGACGCACAGCCCTTTCCCTTACTTCCTGTGTTATTATCACAGACTAAAGGGATACTACGTTATGATGATTGATGACATATGTCAGAAATAAAATAACTGGAAGTCCCGCCCAATACAGACGTCACCAAAACAAACTTCTCCCGCATGTCTTTCCAGCTATTCATCTAGGTTTATGTCTGGACATAAACCTAGATAATTCGGAAATCGCCAGTGGAAACTGGAAGTTAACCATGATTTTAGGTAAAACAGTACAAATAAAATCACAAGTTTTGCAAATATTCCCAGCAAGTTGAATTTCACTATTAGTGTAAAGGTATATTTTGGTAACTTCTATTCTCAATTAGTAAGTTACGAAAGCATTCTATGTTGATGTTAGTTTTGCATGTCGAGTCAGGGATTAAATGTTGTAAAGTCAAATTCAAAGGTTAATCTGGTTTCAGGCAAGAAAACAAAAGGCCTAGAGACGAAGCATCTTGTATTCCATGTTTTCGTACATCGCACTACCGAACTACGTACAAGGTCCCTTCAATTAACTGAGTAAATTAAAGGGAATTACTGGTACTATAATAGCCCATTTTTCTGAACAACTTTCCCCATGAAACCTTAGTACTTATACCCGCTATGCCGATAACAAGTGACTAAAGAAGACTCTTTGTAGGGTTCCGTACCCGAAGAGTACCAAACGGGACCCCATTACTAAGCCTGCGCTGTCTGTCTGTCCGTCCGTCTGACCATCTGTCAGCAGGCTCTATCTGGGGAACTACGTACGTAGAAGGTTGATGTTTTCACAAAATGTATATTTCTATTGCGTAGGGGCCATAGCAAAAAATTATGAACTTCACGAGATTTATTTTGATATCTCTGCCCCTTCGAATGGCCGAATCATCACGATTCAAATATCACCGCAAATTTCGCTATTCTCAACGTCGACTTCGGTGGCGCAAATAGTAAGACCTCGGAACCGCAATCTGTAGCAGCTGGTATCGAAACCAAGTTCAGGCATATATTTTTTGTTTTATATTTTTGGTACTACAGTTTTCTTTTACGATGGTACGGAACCTTTCATGTGCGAGTCCGACCCGCACTTGACCGTTTTTTACTTTGCGAAAATAGTTTTGTAGGTAGTTATCGTAATGATGGATACTCATCGCCCAAACTTAGGACATCTGATCAAGGTCACCTGTTTAAACTGAGGATATCAGAGAAGGGATGTTTACGTATCGTTACTTAAATGGAATTTCAGGGACATATGTATTCCAAATAAGTTATAATATAACTGGTATACTCGGCGCCACGACTAAAGAGCTTTGTCCTTGAATGCGCAGTAGTCACTTTTCACAAGTGTTTGGCGCGGGGAAGTGAGGAGCGACGGGGGCGGTAGTCAGCGCCGGCACCTGATTCGTTGATCAGTCGCTTCCCGATGCCCGCACCGAAAGCACGTCTCGAAGCTTCTTGAGTACAGTCGCATACAATATTACCCAACGTTATCTTTCGCCCCGGTCGAAAATGCCGAAAAATAAAGTACTGACTAGGCAAGCTAGAAAAATGGTTTACGATGTGAACTGTTATATCAAAAAAGAGTCTGATGAAATACTGATGAAGAAGTCTGATGAAAAACTTAATTGTGGTTTAATTGTTACAAATTATTAGTCAGCGGGAAGAAAAGAGTGTGCAGGACTATTACTACAAGTATCTATATTCACTAGGCCCTAGTGACTAGGGGCATTCTATGCTAGGGGGTTATTTATATATAGGTTTCAACCTTGACGTTAACAAATGTTGTCAATAGAGAGTACCTATAGTTTATTTGACACAAAGTCCATTATTTACATCGGCTAATATCCCAATCAACAAAATATCAATCAGAGAAAAAATAGAAGTGAAGAAAGTCCTGAACACTCATTCCTTCACACTAACCCTAAAAACGCACTTCGGAATTATGCCGCGACTGTACACATGCGCAGTAATCCCCGCCAGTTTCTCCGACAGCTCTTTATTCGTGGCGCCGAGTGTTCATAACTGGAGACTCCAACAAAATTAGTTTGTTCACTAAAAAAAATACTTAAATTCAATAATTTCCTGTTCACAGATACCTATACTATTCCTGTACCAATCACTTAATTACTAGAATATTATTTGGTGCTTGTAGTTCAAAGAGCTTTGTGGGTGGGTGAAGTCCACTGAAGCATTCCCTATTACATAGCAAAAACAATTTCCTTGTTTTGAATGCGCACCCTATGAGCCTGCTTCTGGATGCAATTGATTATAGGAAATAAAGCAGTCATGTTTTCGTGGCCGTGAAAAATATTAAGTTATTATGTTAATCCCTTTTTCGACCACATTTATATGTAGGCATATATGTCACAGTAAGGTAGTCAAAACTGTTAGTTATTAAACTAACACGTTAGTTGATCAACTATCGACAGATATTAAACAAGACCGACAGGGTTTAGAATTAACGTTTCTTTTGTTCTTACATGTGAATCTAACAAGAAGACTATTCGGGGGCTTCGCTGCGCTCGCACCCTCTAGTCTTCACCTAAGCTACCGGAGTGTTTGTTCTGTTATTTCGTTTGCGATTCAAGTTTAAACCAGTTTACTATTCAACGGTTTTAACCGTTAGTTTATCAACTAACTCGTCACATTTTAGTACGCTACAGTTTACTATCTGTCGATAGTTAACCAACTAACGAGAAAAAAAACATTAGTTTATCAACAAGGTTTTGACAATCTTAGAGCGACATATACAATAACAATTTTGGTAAGTAATCTTACCTGTATGCAATGCTAATCTGGACAGGGTGTGTATCCTCAAAGTCACTGCCTCGGATCTGCCTCTCGCGTTGTGCGCATAAAACAGCATCTTCAGCGCTCGTCCAGCTCCTAAGGCTCGTAACCGCCACGCTGGTGATGCAGCACTGGTGTTAGCGACCAGCGATCCTGCCGCCCACGCCTCTACGAAATAACTGGTGTGGAGTCCACCGTCGTAACCTATGAATAAAGGCAGATGACAAAAGGAAGCGTATTTGGCGTAACCTGGCTTTGACACATACCAGAATATTATTAGAGACGATCACTTCATTGTCTGCCTGCCGAACTGTACGTCTGCCTATCTATCTGTCAAGATCTTTGTTCTCAGAAATACATACATATACCCCATGTATGTATTTCTGAGAACAAAGATCTTGACAGATAGATAGGCAGACGTACAGTTCGGCAGGCAGACAATGAAGTTAAAAATTGAAATTAATATCAATTACTCAGGGCTGCAGTCCCTTGGATTTGTGAAAAAACAAAACTTTTAGGTCAACTCACTCAATAGTTTAAGCCGCATATATGCTGAATTTGCTTACTACTAGCAAGGGAATCAAAATCTTTAAGGTAGTTCCCGTTAACCTAGAATCGTAAAACTTGGTACGAAGCAAGGTCTTATAGAGTTCGAAAATCGTTAATTTGTTGTTCCTTCACAAAATAAAATACTGGTGCGCCAGTGCAACTTGATTTTTCAAACAGGGGTATACTCGTACATCATAGAGTAAATGTATATGTTTAGTATTACTTGAATTTTGTGTTCTTCAATTAATTTTCTTTTAATTGAAATGATCCTCTTATCCATAGGAGTACGCATATATACGATTAAACAGATTGCAATCAAGTATATATATATTTTTAAGTGGCATAGTAAAAAATTGCAGCAAAATTATATTGCAAGTGCATGAAATTTACATACAAATTGCGACGTCGAACTGTTTATTCTGCAGGAGCTCATGCGATCGTGGAAATAGCATTTCTTTGGATTTTGTGGTTGTACCTTACTGTTTGTAAAAATATTTATATGATTACATTGACTAATAACAGACATGTAGACTGTTAGATAGAAGTAGGTATTCTTTTTAAATTGTTACTTATCTCAGCGAGCCGTTCGTCGGTGTTGCATGTCAAGTCGATTCGCTTAGATAATGTCGCGCTGCCTTGGCACGTGCCACCTCTAATCAAGGGATATACATAGCCTTGTCCGCATAAGAATAATATCCACATTTGCATGCGGCTGTATGACATTATCTAAGCCAGTGTAATGACTATCACCACGTACCGCGCAATCACACTAAGACACTGCTCATTTACGACAAATTAGAAGAATAATAGTCATCATCAGCATCATCTTTATTCATTCATTCATCATTTAAAAGTTATGCTCTTGTCGGTGGAGTTCCTTCCACGCACTCCCATCATCTTTATACTCAGCCTAAATCGATGCAAAGCGAAGCATAGGTATCTTTTCTTTAAAATATCATTTTAAATCTCAATTACCAGCAGTACACCTCAGCTCGACCGAATCATCGGTCAAGTTATACGCCGAGCAATTGTTAGGCGGCTCCGGGCGCACAGCCTGAATCAGGTTGTACCGGCACGGCTCCATCTGCTGACCTGCAAGGTTGGTAGCCCTGCAGGACAACGACCCGTAGTCGGTTTCCAGCGCCGGTGCGTATGTCAGGATGGATCTGCCGGCGCTGTCTATTGAAAACTTCGTCTGTTGGACAAACATATTTAATTAAAATAAAGATATACAGTAACATCAGTGTTAAAGTAACATCAGTGTTAACAGGATGGCTACCCAGAACTGCTTGACGTTCATTCGGCAGTCAACCGGCCCGCTGAACCAATGACATGATCGCCATAACAAGCTGGCAGGCAGTGGATGCGGGAGCCTCACGACCGTAGAAGATGGTTACTACACCATCCACTTAATCCCTTGACGCCACTGTGGTGCCACTATGCCATTATAGGTTTTGAATTTTATTGAAATGGCATGAGGATCGAAATGGCCAGAGCTCAAAAAGATAAGAGGCAGACACCCAGCAGTGGGTAAATTTGGATTAATTAAAGATGATAATGAATTATGCACATCGATGTCAAGGGGAATTCTAGGGTTGTGGTTCGGTTGGTTGGCAGAAGTTTTCACTAGTGGATCACAAGTGACAAGCTTTTCACTCTCTCTTAATATTTTTTGCACAAAATGGGTGCCTTAAAACATATCAAAATTTTCACGGCGATATCGTGAAAGCATTTCTAATTCCCACAGTGGTGGAAATATAGCGCGAGTGACAATTTTTTTAAGGCTCCGTTAACTTGTGATTCCAAGGAGCTGTTTACCACACGCATTTACCGGTACTAGTAGGTTCGGGCAATCTTAACATGAATGGGGACTGGCTGCTCGCGGCGTGGATTCGCAACGAGTTTTGAGTTTTATCGTGGTTCCGATGATTATGATTAGGAGAACCTAACTATTATCCTCAAAAAGTTTCAAGTTGCACAGAAGTAAATCGGGGGCAAGAAACTGGGGCTCACTCTGTCACTATGTGCTCACACATGCGCAATAATTATTGTAGGTATGCAGTAAGCGCACACTCGTAAGCGTAACTATGTCGTGGATAATACGACAGGAGTTACGAATTTACACGATATCGTGCGACATCGTAGGAAAGTTATAAAGCGTCGCCATATTTCTCATACATTTTGATACCCTGCAATGTCGTAGCACCGTATTGTGTAATTAGTGTCCAAAATTATAAAAAGCCAATGGTTGACGGAGATTTAAAAACGGAAAATGCTAGTACCGAGGCGAGTTTATATTATATTCCTATTGCGAGATCATATGAGTAGGTCCTATTTATAAAACTGTTTCATAATAAACGTAAACAAAGATAAACAAAAACATTTATATATAGGCATATAAACATTGATACAAAGAAACATCCAAGAAATGCGTTTTTTTTATCCCCAGCCAGGGATCAAACCCGGGACCTCTCGCATGGTAGGCGGAGCCGCAACCGCAGCGCTACAGAGGTGGTTAGATAATAATAATAATATAATAATACCTTGGACACTATTTACACACATTGATCTAGCCCCAAACTAGGATTCTCTGTATTTTGGGTAGGTACTAGACAACGATGCACATACTTATACAGATAAATATTATACTTAGATAGATAAACAAACATGACTAGGGTACAAACATCCGTTGTCATCAAACAAATATTTGCCTCCACCGGGACTCAAACCCGGGACCCTTGGCTTCGTAGACAGGGTCACTGCCGACTCGGCCATTCCGGTTGTCAAATTGTCGAACAGTAACAAAAGTTACTTTAATGGGGAAAATTAAGCAAAACTTTTTCGCATAGGTCAATGTACTGCGTCGACAAATAGTTTCGACAGCAATAAAGAGTTTCATTCATCTGAGGTTCTATGGATATCTGGATAGTGACAATTCAGTTATCTGAATAATTAACGTTAATTTAAAAAAATGGGTATTGAACAAATTATCACCCAATCTAAATGAACTCACCTGTAAATGGACAATGCTAGATATCATCCTAGCCAAATTAACAAACCTCCAAGCTCGGTAAATAGAAAAAAAATAATTGCAGAATGGCTTTCATCAAATAATATTGATTACCCTACCAAAGCCACTTAAAGTATGTCGTTGTTTTTGGTAAAGCAAAATAAACTTGACCCAGTATAAAAGATTGATAATTAAGCACAGGAGTATGGTCACAAAATACTACGACTGCCGCCTTATCATTGTGACCTGAATCCGATAGAAATTATATGGGGCATAGTAAAAGGAAAGGTTGCCACAAAGAATGTTGGTTTAGATAATATCACGTTCCTGCAGCTTGTAAAAAACTTTTTTGAGGTCATAACTGCTGATACTTGGAATAATTGCTGTAAGCATACAAAAAAAACTATACGAGAAATAAAGATGCAGTGGACTGGTAATTGATAGAGAAATTGGACAACTTATTATAAAAGTTGGCGGCAGTTATAGAGAAACATCCAGTCTTACAACTGACAATGAGCCGGATATGTCTAGAATTGAACCAGTGCGATCTGATCATGAAGATCATGAGATGTCATACGAATCTGTTGAATATTTAGATTCTGAATTGGATGACTAATGAAAAAAATTGTGCTGGCCACTAACTTTCTCGCATGATGCTTTCGGTTTTGTTTTTTAGATAATAGTTTGTGGATATTCGTGTGCAGGCGTTTAGGAGACGTTTTAAGAAGTTCTAAGATAATGTATACCTAGGGTCTTACAGAAAGGGAGTTACAAGCCGAAAGGTGGTTCTTAGGAATATAATTCTGTACAACTTTTACTATGGAACCGACGTGATCAGAGCAACTTTATTTTTCTTATCTCAGTAAATTTCGGACCTAGCGCTCACGTAAGTTATATGGTGGAGTTGAAAATAAAGTTGCTCTCATCAAGTCGGCCCCATACCAAAAGTTGTTCAGAATGATGTCTCCAACAGACACTTCACCATACAAAACAACTTCTTTCTACTTTAACCATGCCCCGCACTATGAGCTTATTCCGCCCGCCGCCTAATGTACGGGATATATGGCACTGTGTGCATATTGTATGGGAGCTACCATTTAAATATCCAAATTAATACCTTATCAAAATGGTTTCATTTTATATATTTTAACCCGACTACAGGTACTTTAGTGAAAGATTATATCATAATAATAAAAAATAATAGTAGTTAATGTGGCTTCCATAATGAGACGCTTTTACATACAATGCTTTGTCTGTACATATCATAAGCTCTCTATGATTGTTTATTTATTGTTATATTTAAAATGTAACTCCTAATAAGTTCGATTTTAAAATAAGTTCGGCAAATAGCGAAGCGGCCAATTTGCATGGGTGTACTATAATTAGTATTGCTATATATAAAGGTATTTAGCGCATGAACATAACTTTTTGCTTTTTTACTCCGTGCTTATCTTTTAGCATCATCTATGTGGAACTAATTTGACAGTTTTCTTCCCTATTGAGTTCATGAAAGCTCTAAGCTATTTCTTCCACCTAATATAATTTGTGCTTTTAGCTTGATATGTTCAGGGCAATTTACTTTTGTATAACATCCACTAGAATGAATCACTATCTGGATAGGAATATTGAAAATTAAGGGTTGATAATACCTATCGATGGTGGTATTAATTACGTACGCGTTAGACAATCTCCTTGTTTAATGAGAGGAAGACTCGAGGCAATATGCGTAAATGAAATACAATTATACAGAAGGCTGTCTGTAACATGTATAGGTATAGGGAATGTACAGTACTCCAAAACGTTTAAAATGTTTTAAATGTTTATGTCAAGTTAATGTTTATATAATCGTAAGAGCCCTAAACATTGCAATTGCAATTTGTTCCTTGTTCGAATGAAATTGGACTCAATGTGTAAACGATCGATTGGGATGGTTTCGGAAAAGGCAAAGGTTTATATGCGCATTTTCAGTTTTGTACAAAAAAAAAACAGTCAAGTGCAAGTCTAACTCGCGCACGAAGGGTTCCGTACCACCTTACAGTGGTAGAGATGGTGTGGAGTGAATATTTTGGATTTTACATAGCAAATTGTTTTTTACAAAGTTATTGGTGCGGCTGCTTTGACACTCCATGTACCTAACCAGGTGCATTGATAAAATTGTATGTGTTATTGAAAGAGTTGTTGTAAGGGAGCCCCCTTAAATATTTATTTTATTCAATTTTTTAGTATAGCGGCAACAAAAATACATCATGTGTAAAAAATTTAACTGTCTAACTATCACGGTTCATGTGATACAGCCTGGTGACAGACGGACAGACAGACAGACAGACGGACAGTGGAGTCTTAGTAATAGGGCCCCGTTTTTACCCTTTGGGTACGAAACTCTAAAAACAAATAAATTATACGTCCGATCTTGAGTTTGATACCAGTCCCGACAGACAGCAAATCCGATGTCAAACCAATTGTGCTAGCGATAATGTTTACATCACAAATTATTCGATGTTTATTTATTTATTTTATTTTCTTTTCTTTATTTAGGACATCAACAGCAAATTACAAAGTAGTACTTAACATCAAAATTAAACATAAGTATTGCCAATAATAGATATCCCCTAATTTAACATGTGAAATTGAAGTTGCGGCGGAAAAACAAACCATTAAGTACCTAAATTATGATTATTAGATATATGATTTATATATTATTATGAATTATGTATTATTATTATGAATAATGAACTTACTACTTATATAAACTACGGATATGAAATATATATAGATACCTACAGATCTATATAAAATAAATATGTATTCAATATATACATACTACGTAAGAAATAAATACCTATGTAAAAATATAAAAGTAAGAGCCTTTGGAGCTATTAGAATTAATCAGTCAAATTGTCATCGCTGTCTGGATGCAACAAATTATCAACAATATTGCATCTGAAAGTTGTTTTGGAGTGCTGGAATAGATCTACAGAGTTAAAGTCTTTGTTGTATGTGTTAGCTATACGAGTTAAAGGTTCGTTATTCGCATAATTAGTGCGATGTCTTGGTGCATGTAGAAGTGGAGTGTGGCGGGTGCGACGCCTAGGAGTTACAAAAGCAATAGCGGACAGTAGTTCTGTAGAATCAAGCCTACCACGAAGAATGTCATAGAGGAGCATCATATCCAATACTGTCCGCCTCTGTTCTAATGATAAGATGTGATGTGTTTTGCATCTGCCTTCATAAGAAGTATGAGAACGTCGTGTTTTGTAGTCAAGAAATCTCAAAAATCGTTTTTGAATATTCTCGATACGATGATTATACACGTCATATTGAGGAGACCAGACACTGCATCCGTACTCCAAAATACTACGTTAAATGTTAAATCAATGATAATTTGAGGCGCCACGGTTATTTAAACTGGTCTCTTTCATCGGGAAACCTCGCGTAGTTCCACAGAAATACACATTATGTAAACATGTCAAATCTCTACCTATTATGGTCCATGACAGCCAGACGGACAGCGGAGGCTTACTGATAGGGGCCCTCTTTAGCACCCCTCGGGTACGGAACCTTAAAAAATTAGTGTTTTGTAGCTGGCTTAATAATATACTCTAAATTACCGTGTAGAGATAAAAACTGAGTCAGTCTGTCAGATAAAGCTAATCGAGTCACAAGTTAAAATAGTGACGTTAAAGAATCGATCGATTAACGTAAAAAATCTTGACTTGTTAATGACGCAAAACGAAGTCTGTTTCTAACGAAATCACTTAGATGTCGTAATACATGTAGGCATGATGATTTGGAATCATTTTGTTAGCCTAAAAATAACAAAATTTGGCAGCTGCCTTTGTAAAAAATAAGTTTTTCAAGTCGCCCAAGTGTGTAAGTAAATAATTTAATGTAAAATACAACACACTCTTATATCCCAGTTCCACACTTTTCCGATGTGGAATAGGAAAAGGACATACAGCTAAAGTATATACCAAAGACAAAAATCGATTCAAATGAAATGATTGGGCAATCCTTACTCAAAGTGAGTGAATAATAATATTAGCCAATAAGAAGTAATTTTAAGTCCCAAAAAATACAGAATCGAAAATAAAGTCGGTTGTGTCACTTCACTATTTTTTGGCGACAAGAAAGTGGTCACACTGCTAATGTCATTAGTTGGCCTCGGTTTTTAATTTAAGTACAGTACTAACTCGCTACCCTTTTTTTTCGGGCCTCAGCATGGTTATTTAACTATTTCTTATTGAGCGAAGATTTTTGATCAAAATAGAATTGTAACTTCCATACTCTGGGCGAGCTTATAAACGAGTAAAACTTCCCACAAAAGTAAGGACCTAAGTTGACATTTACAAAATGGCGTTGCCGTAATTACCGCTGACACAGCACATGTCCACGAAAGGCATTTTAATGTGTGCTAACTGCTTATTTTACAGCAATTTAACGGCCGCCATCGCTTTAACAGCCATCATTTTCTATCCAATTTATATTCGACCATTGTATGCGTGCGGCTTCACCTGGCAACATTACAGTTATTATAAGTTCATTATGTTATTTATTCATCAAAGTTTTCGCATTTCTATCACAAATTGTTGTAAAATCATTTATGAACACACTGAAAACCAAATTGCAGGAGAGGTCAAAATCGACTCCTACTCACTCGCAAGGAACTCTTATTTTTCATTATTTATATTTTGTATCGAGTGTCGTGGTTAATATAAGTTTTTTGTTACAAGAGGGTTGCTAAAAGAAATTTACTAGACAATACTTTCATTTTCTTAAACGAACATTTATCATGAAAACTTTGAATTAGTAAAAAGCCCACTTACCACCTCAATGTCGACAGTGCCCATGGAGTTATTAAGAGTCCATTGGAAGTTGTTCGGTATTGGGAAGGCATCGACATTACAAGTCACTTTGATTGCTTCGTTGAGAGCAGCTCCGACTATCATGGGTGCTTCGTTGCTGCAGACCGGCTTGTCTGTTGACAATTCGAAATTCAAAACTCACATAAAAATTCATTTAACACAATCAGGAGACATGGATTTTTACCTATTCATAGTCTTCCAAGCAGAAAAAGAGCTTTGTTTGGAAAGTTAGATATTTTATCTACACACGTATCATTAACCCTCTTTACTGCGTCCAAAAACCACACGTTACTACCAGCATAATGATAAACTTCTTGGTAAAACTCATTTCTTATCTGAGTATCGATACATTATGACCATAATGTACCAAATTTGTCAAATTATGACATTCAAATTTTGAACGCTGACGCCCGCCTGCGTGCCGCCCCTAGTTTGTCTGACAAGCTAAACAACTGCAGAGCAATGATCAATACCACAATGCCGGTCGAACATGCGGTTGCTGAACACATCAAAGAGAGCTTATGATATGTGTGTAGATAAACTAGTGTAAATAGCTGTACATAATTAGGCATTAAAACTCTCGAGTGATAGTATTAATGCCCTCCATTATGTAGCAGTCACATAAACTAGTATAACGGCAGTACACAGGGTGTGTAAACAGGTCTACACTGTGTCTGTTCCTCTCTGCGGACTTTTTTACTTTTATGTTTGCCTATGGGAATTGTCCACAATCTTCAATTCCATATATCACGTTCAAATAATATATGCAAACATTTCAAATGACCCATGTCATGTAGACGCATAAGCACTATTTACATTACATTACGCCTCCGTGGCGGCATCTGATACCACTTGGCGCGGGAAGAGATCTTTGTATTTAGATACCTACGTGGTTAGTTTTAGACATTATTTATTACGATTCTACAGAAGATAATTTGAAATGGTGATGAGTATTAAAATGTCAACGTTAACATTATTTTGTATTCGAACTCGCCAACAGTATTTCTAATATTTTGTTTGGTGGTAACTTAATCTAACAAAATATTTTAGTTGGCAACTACATACGATACGAAAACTAAGGTCTCGTCTATTGATAATATATTTTTATTAAATTCGGGACTCGCTCGTTTTTATTTACGTATGCTTATAAATTAGGTTCCAATAAATGAAATAAAAAATTAAAACCGACTGCGGTACATTAAAAAGCACAAAACAAGTTGATGTAATAATTTCATCGAACGTAAATAATTACCTACGTTAAGTAAGTAAGTATTACGTTAAGCTTCTTTTATGCTTTTTATTTGACCGTAGTTGGGTTTTAGTTATTTTTTCGTTACATCATTTATTTCCTCGTTTTTTTGTATAAATACTACGAAAAATCTGGATAGGCTTAGTTTAAAACTATGGTGTATTATTCACAGCTTGTGCAAGGTTAGTAAATATTTCCGTACACGCCTTTCAAAGCCCAATGTTGATACCCCACTTCTTAAAAGTGTTTTTATCCACTTAGCTGTGGGCCTTCAAAAGATAATTGATTATTTTCCATACGTTTTGAACTTCATTACCAAGCAATAAGGTTTAAAATCGCCGACCATGTTTTGATCTACACACAGACGATAGTGGCGTGCACAGGACTTTTTATAGGGTAGGCACAGTAATAAAATTTATGAAAAAAGCTATTTACCTACATCAAAATTGGTTTCCGGCGGCTCCACACAAACTTTGTGCATGATGAATTTCTGCAATCCAGTAATAACCTATTGGGGTGAGCACAGCCCGCTAGCCAACTATATTTACCGTAGGCACTGCACTCAAACTGCCGTCATTTAGGGTAACATAATTTTTATCTAGGATAGCCTCAAAGAGCTGATTACCTCTAGAGTCAGTCTTGTAGGACCAGTTGGAATGGTGTCCGTTAAAATCGCCAGCTATCAGAGCTTTGTTCTGGCACAAGTCAAAAATCGCATCCCAGTCATTAGGTAATGTATGGACGGATGAAGGACAGTGCACTGATATAATGTTTTCTATGTTTGAGCAATTCAGAATTTTAACATGTAGGATCTGAATACCAGCATTGGAAATACTTAACTGTGACATTTGAAACTTAATGGTAGCGTGGAGAATAATAGCTACCCCGCCGTATCCATCATCACGATCCTGCCGCAGCACATTATAACCACTTACCCTTATTGCACATTCTGGTTCAAGCCAAGTTTCACTCAAAATAGCTATGTGCACCTTTTCCTGAGAAATTAATTGTTCCAGTTCTGTTAGCTTAGGCCGGACACTTTGGCAATTCCATTGTATGATATTCAATGCATGTGGAGTTGATCAATCATTTTGAATGAAAGATTTCAAAACAGGCCAGTCAGATAGACAATCCACGATAGAACTAATTAACCAGTCGAACAGCAACTTCCCACATGATTTAATTTTCTCTTCAAAAGATATTTTCTTCATAAACACAACATCCTTAACTTTCTGTATTAATTGTGCCACATCAAACTTCTTAAATTCTCCATTTTTATGCATGTCCTCTGTATTTTTCTGTTCGTGAAGTTTGTCGCTATCATATTCAGATGAACTTTCTTCCACTAATCCTATACTTTTCCTTCTTTTTCGGTTCTTCTTAGCAGGTCTAGGCGCCAGAATAGTAGACTTTGGGGAGTTCGTGTGCTCATTTTGTACGGCAGCTGCGTAGGTACTTGCTCTGTCTAAAGGTTCACTGCAGTCTGATTGTTCAATAAATTCATGAACAATTGGATTTATTCCAGCCGGTTTATTCAATGGTCTCGTATGTTGCGACACAGGCGGAACGTACAAAGTTAGTGCCTTTTTATAGGTGCAATTGTTTACAGCCATCACCTCTCGGACCTTCCTTTCTTTTACATAGACAGGGCATTGTTTCGCCAGTGCCATAATGTTGGCCAGAGCAGTTTACACATTTATAGATCGTGTTTTCACAATTGGGATGATATTTACCACATTTCAGACAGGTAGTTTTGTTCGAACGTTAATTAAATACTTCAATTTTAGAATGATTTATGCCTAGTGTTAGCCCAGGGTAGGCAGCGCTTAAATGCCTGTATGGGATGCTCGCCACTGACAGACGAGTAGTTATAGCCTGCATATATTTTTACACTGACGAGCAATGAAAAAGTTCCAGTGACATAGCACCAAATTACTTCTAAACGGGAAAGGCTAGCTTAATGACGCCGTCGGCAATATTGAAGTACATTTAACAGCGCATCAGAATATTACCAATCAAAAACGTAAATATTGTGTTCAAATTTTAAATTAAATGTTTAAAAAAATTGTATGGGTGTTTGTCGGCATTTTGTGGGTGAAACTTTTTCATTGCTCGTCAGTGTAATTTAATGAACCTAGTGACACTCGCGATACACCAAGAATCTTATGCTGTAGTTACGAGGGGACACAGGAACAGACATAATTACATACATCCATACAGCTCAAACATATAACCCTCCTCTTTTCTGCTTCGCTGCTGCCGGGAAAAAAGCAGAAGTTCAATATTTTTTTTCATAACTATGAAAAAAAAACTCTAAATTTGATGGGCACTAAGTATAGGAATTAGTCCAAACCATATGCCTCTGGTCCTATTTTATGCATAATTTAATGTGATCTACGACTTTTAACCTCTTGAATACCACCGGCGGTTTATATTATTACCATGGCATAAAGTTCAAAATGGTGACCCGTCCCAACTACCCTCGATTTTTGAGAAGTTAATGAAGCCAATTCGATATTTTTAAACGATTGCGATTACGATCACAATATATAGCCGTACAATCTCAAACATACCCATTTTGGGATAAAGTTTCTACCCACCACAACTTATGCGCAACTCCACCAAAGAGGAAACCCTAGGTTTGTTAATAACAACCCTAGTGTTTCCCCATTAATGTTAAATTGGGCTACAAACGAAGCCATTAAATAAAACCTTTGTAGCATTTAAATCAGATTTGTTATTTTTTCCGTTTCATTCCAATGGGCTAAATATAATAGCAATCAAGCATAGAAGCCGTAATGTCGATCTTTATGTAGAAAGCTGGTGTTTAATTATTATTTATTTAGAGTTTGGTTGCTAGCGTTCGTATCACGAGGACGTTAACCTGAGCAGCCATTGGACGGTATTTAACGAGACTTCAAAAGAAAATCTAGTACTGCTAACGATAAATTTTAATTACATTCACGAAAAATAGTTATCAAATACCAAGTGTTTTCTAAAGGCTTTATTCTCACGGAAATAATTCATAATAAGTTTCTGCCTTGTAAAGTTAGTTTATATTAAGTACACCGAGGAAATCTCCGCGCTACGTCGAAGCATTCGATCAAGTCGTGAAAGCACATTATATCCGATTGTATGCTTGCAACATCGACGGAGAGAGCAATGCATCAATTTATTCAAAAACCCTTCACTACACCGGACATAAGGCTCTGAGCACATAGGGACGGAGAGCATATTTGCGACTCGAAAAATAAGTATCCTTGTCCAATTTTCTAGTCTATACTGTTATGCTATAAATCCTAAGTATAATAATATAAGTATAGCCCTTTTGGATTTAATAATAATTCTACATTACTGAGGTAGGTTATTTATGTATATCATATAAACTATTTTATCTACACACGTATCATAAACCCTCTTTACTGCGTTCAAAAACCGCACGTTACGATCAGCATTATGTTAAAATACTTGGTAAAAACTCGTTTCGTATCTGGAAAACTACACATAATGGTCATTATGTGTAGTTTTTCTACATATAATGACATTCAAATTTCGAACGCCGACGCCCACCCGCGTGCCGTCCCTAGTTTGTCTGTGAAGTTGGTACTGACATTCAAATTCCGAACGCCGACGCCCGTCTGCGTGAAGTTGGTACTAAAGAACAAGCTAAACAATTGCAGAACCACAATGCCGGTCAAACATGCGGTTCCTGAACACATCAAAGAGAGCTTATGATATGTGTGTAGATAAACTAGTGTATGTAACTGTACATAATTAGGCATTAAAACTCTCGAGTGATATTATTATGAAACTCGCCTCGAGTTTTAATGCCCTCCATTATGCAGCAGTCACATAAACTACTATAACAATAACATATCAAAGATTATTTGGAGAGAGTAAATTCAATTTTTTTTTCAATTCAAAATATTTATTTCAGATAGCATACATTTTGACACATATACATCCATAGGTAGATATTATTTTATCATTATAAAAAAGTTTAAAATTAAACTAAATACATCATCCATCATCCTTGAATAATAAATAACACCCACACTCACACCCTGCTCACACAGTCACACACATCCTCTCACACACACAAAACATCGTCCTAAAATATGATTATAATTTATGGTTTGTTACTGCGAAGGTGCACATCCATCCAGTACTTCAACATAGGGCTGTCCACCTTCCCAGCCAGAGTGCTGAGGATAGTGTTGGAGCTGCCGAAAAGGCGGTTTCTTAACGAGGCAATCCTCTTTCTCATTATTGCAAAGAAATCGTCAATCCTAGCTTCGGCAAACATAGCCGAGGCGCTGCAGTATCGCGGCAGCCCCAACAGTATTCTCAGCGCATTATTATATTGGACGCGCAGGGCGCTGTAGGCTCTCCGCGTATAGCTGACCCACAAGCCACCAGTGTAGAAGGACTGACAAAAGGCTCTGAAAAGTGTCAATTTGACAGCCCTTGTACACTTCGCAAACCTGCGGGCCAGCATATTACATCGGACCGCCATCGCCCTGCGCTCCCTTTCAATATCAATGTCATCTACGAGCCCCTCCGTGACCACGTGACCCAGGTACTTGAAATGTGGAACCCGCTTGAGAGGTGCTCCACACAATGACACAACCGGATCCTTATCAGGAGATTTAGTCCCTGAATGAAACACCATCAACTCACTTTTCTTCACATTATACCTGAGCCCGTGTGTAACAGCGTAGGACTCACAGACATGTAAAAGTTTTCTAAGGGCCTTGACCGAGGGACTCAGCAACACCATATCATCAGCATAAGATATGTTATTAACGATTGTGCCATCGATTGAGCATCCAATACCGGTGTTGCTGAGCTCCCCGATCAGCTGATTGATGTAAAGATTGAATAACTTGGGAGATGTAAGTCCGCCCTGCCTGACCCCGCACTCAAGGCTATATGAATTGCTAAGCGAACTCACCCATTTTACTGCATTAGTTTGATTTTGATACCAAAATTTAAAAATGTAAACCAACTCAGTCGGTAGTCCTGTGTGAGTTAGCTTATTCCATAGTATATCATACGATACAAGATCAAAAGCCTTTGACAAGTCAAGAAAACATGCATAGATGTGTGTTTTCCTGTCAGTATAGTACCGGACGGTCTGCTTGAGAGCCAGAATTGCACTTTCAGTGGACAGTCCGGGCCTAAACCCGAACTGGGCATCATGTATGTGAAGATGTTTATCAAGTTGACAATCAAGCAAACCGTCCAGCACCTTAGCCACAGCAGTTGCTAAGGATATTGGTCTGTAATTATCCTTGTCAGAAGCGTCTCCCGTTCTATTTTTAATAATTGGTACTACTATAGTTTTCATTAAATTTTCAGGCAGGTAAGAGTGTCCCACACAAAAGTTAAAAAACATTTTAAGCACCCTAGGTAGGTGTACACCAGCGCACTTCAGGTGCTCGACACTCAGACCATCATGTCCTGGTGACTTACCCCGCTTCATATCTCTAATAGTTAACATTACTTGATTGTATGTAAAACGCAAGGGTTTGTCACCAGTATCAGCGCTAGTCCGGGTGCCGGACACCGGAGTGTCACTGGACGAGTCAGTGTTACTGGAAAGATCAGAAACAACACGGAAATTATTTTTAAACAAGTTTGCTATTTCATGGTGGTCGGACAAACCATTAACAGTCACTGGATGACCAGGCTTAGGATTTAATTTATTTGTTTCTTTCCAGAATTTTGAAAAATCTTTTGCATTATGGCTGGTGGCAAGAATATCCATTTTTATTTGTTCCGAATTCTTTTGACACCACTTAAGCTTCGATTTAAAAATCTTTCTGGAATTTTTCATTAGATCATATATATGACCAGATTCCGGCTTATTATGTAAGACCCAATTTCGAAAACAAAGCCTGTAAAGAAAGTTCTTTTTAAAATTACCAAGTCAAAAACTTACAGACCCCCTTATACCTACTCACCGAGACGAATCTGAAGATCCTAAAGTCGGTAGGATTGCGTTATTTTATCATAGAGTTCCTGTGAGAACCATTCAGTTCCATCATCAGAACAGCGCGATACCCCCACTACTAAGAGCAATGTATTTGTCACGCTAAAACAAATCAAACGAGTCCAGACTCGAGGGTTTACTAGTAGCTGTTGAAGAGTTCCACTATCCACCTTCAGGTCTCATCATCAGATAAGCTCGATGCCCTCACTAATCCATTAACTGCTCACCAAGTCGATTCTGAAGAGCCCAAATACGGTAGGATTGCATGATATTATTACAGAGTTCTTGTGACCACCATCTGGCTCCATCATCAGTCAGCTCGATGATATCATAATATTGCATTGTCACCGAACTTACATAATGATTCCAAATTTTAGCTCAATCGGAAACCGGGACGTGGGTCAAATTTAACTTGCAAGATTCCTCTAAATAGTTACGGGTGAAGCCAATTTAAGGCTGATAAAAATATGTTAAACTTCCTAGAAGGAATTATATGACACATCTTATAATATAAAAACTTTGAACATCTTATAATATAAAACCTTTCTGACATATAAAGAAAGATAGATAATCCATTTATACACTGTAATAATACACACAAATACAAGCAATACAGATTCTAACAAAACATAAGATATGAAATATAGAAAGAAACGATACATGTGCATATTCCTCAGTGATTAGGCCCTGGCTCAGCATGTGTTGCAGATAACTGCAACGCTGGTATTTCTGCCAGAACACATTTTACAATGTTACAGATCAGTGTTATATGATCTGTAGCTTTATTTTGTATTTCCGACATCAATCCAAACAACGTTTAAATTGAGAATGAGAGTGTCAGAATGTGTTTTTAATAATCAAAACTATATTTCTATATATCTGTGTATCATGAGCTCTGTTCCCTGTGCCTAACTACCAAATGGAACCAAATTGAATTTTGCTCAATCTCGTGTGCAGTGCAACACAACTTGCAAATAGTGTGGCGACGACTTCGCATTGGAGCGAGTCCGGACCACTGGTTCCGAGCTATCGAATCCTCAGAAACATTAGGACTGAAGGCGCCTTCTGAATGTCTATGTCTTAGCCAGATCATAATATGATCACTTCATGATATGGCCAACCATTTCATGATCTGACCGAACATTTCATGAAATGGTTGAGTTTCATGAAAACATGTGTATTAGTAAAAACCGGTCAAGTGCGAGTCTAAATCGCTCACAAAGGGTTTCGTACCACCGTTCAATGGAAGCGATGGTGTGAAGTGAATAGTTTGGATTTTACACAGCAAAATATTGTTTACAAAGTTATTGGTGCGGTTACTTTCACACTCCATGTACGTAACCAGGTGCATCCATAAGTTTGTATGTGGTATTGTTGTATGGGAGCCCCCTTAAATATTAATTTTATCCTGTTTTTTAGTATTTGTTGTTATAGCGGCAACAGAAATACATAATCTGTGAAAATTTCAACTCTCTAGCTAGCTAGGTTCTTGAGATACAGCCTGGTGACAGACGGACGGAAGGACGGACGGACGGACAGCGAAGTCTTAGTAAAAAAAGCATTTTGTTTCAGTTCTAATATGTGGTGGTTTTTGTGTTATACCTTCACGTCGTTCTAACACGAAGACTAGTCTTCACCGAAGCTATCGCAGTGTTTTGCCCTAAAATATTTCTTCATACAATGAAACCGCATGGGTTGGTTACAACACGAGGTGATAAATTGTATGATGTGGACGACATCCACACTGTGCCCTGTCCCTGTCATCTTTAATTCATTCCATTGCTTCAAGGATATGCTTCTCAAGCGCTATTGAATTCGATATGATGAAAGACACAATGTGGATTCCACACACGGGCCACAAACCCCCCCCCCCCCCAGTCAGGTTTGCCCACGTGCTAAAGAATAATGGTTAAAATAACTTCCACTTCGGCAGATAGATAAGTGCAAAGGCAAATGGCGTCTCCATTATAAATCGTCCTTGTTCGGTCCTGTGGTCGAAGGTGCCACGTGAGGGTTTCACAGTAAAACGCTGCACCGGGCAGTACCTAAGCGTTACCGTTCGACTTTAATCCCTATAGCACAGTGCAAAAGATCGATGCATACATATATCCTGGTACCAAGTGTGACTTTCAGCTGATACCTGTTAACTGAATTTTCGGTGTATGTTGAACGCGTTTAAGGAAACATTTATCTTCTTCAGTGTGTGTTCTCGCAGTGATGGGAAACCTCTTCTACCTTCTTAGTCTACCTTCGTCGAGAGCCCAACGATATGGCGACAATAAATCGAAGTGTCATGGCGGGCAGCGAAAATACTCGACGATGTTTGCTAAATGAGGGATTACTCGAAAACTAATGAGAATTATAATGTGAAGTACAGTAAAATCAGTTGGACATTGATGCCTTTGTTTGCATATTTCATTGTGAGTGAAATGTAATTACTTACGAGGATAAAGCATAAACCTAAAAGTTATCAGCCTAAATAGGATAGGCCAAATTTTTGCCGTAAGATTTTATTGATGTGACATTTCGTTGTGATATTGATTTAAAAAATCTGGATCAATTAACAAAGTTTGTATAGCGAAGTTTCCCGCAACCCACGACTAGCTTTTACTAACCGCTCTGTGTAGGTATATTAAAAAATCTACATGCTGCTCTTGGGTATTGATTGGAGGCATTTATTAGACTAATGTCGCTTTTACCACTCGTATGGCCGCGGTGCCATTAAGATTAATGGCGCCGCGAGCATCAAGTGTTGGACATTATAGTATAGGTTTACAATTTAAAGGAAAGTTATCATTATTTATATGAGCAAACGTTAAAGTTAAGCATTTCTCCAAATGACGGGTAATACTTTTCTTTATCCATTCGAGCCATTGTGGTCAGTATCAGTTTCTATAACGACGCGTAAATACTAAGTGCCTGTTTCACAATAAACGCTATTGAACGATAAATCATAAATGTTGTAAGTAAAATTACAGATAAATCTGTCATACAGAGCTTAAAACAGGCCATTACACTAATACATTATCTTAATTGTTAACCCTCTCAATAGCCATAAAAAACAAAATATTTTTGCTATAAAAAGCCAAATTGTCAAGGCGGCCAGCCAGATTACCCATTATTTTATTTTTTTCACTTACTCAGTCAGTCGACCAATCAAGTGTGAGATACCAGAGTGAAGGTACGTTTATCCTCTATTGCCGGTCAGTATTGCCAGTAATAAAAAAGAGTAGTAGGTAGTAGTAATTATTTTATAAAAATAAATATTATTCCAAGTCCATACTAGGTGTACATGCGTGAGTGGATGGTAGGTAAATTAAAATTTAATGCAAGTCCATACTAGGTGTTCATACGCGAATGGAGAGGGTAATGAAACTTACAAATAACTTGAAGGTGCACAGGCGGCGAGCGGCCGTCCCCTTCAACGTTGGACGCCGTACAGACGTACTTCCCAGCTTGCTCCCTGGACACTCCTTGTAGGGCGAGGTGTGCCGACCCCGCTATCACACCCGCTCGCTGGTTGTGTGACATTAGTTGACCCTGGGAACAGGAAAAGGAATAAAGACAAACAAACACTTAACACCAAAACTGATCATGAATCATCTAGTGCAAGGAGGAACCTTCATCTTCATAGCTACTGCGATGTGCTAGCCCCCTGGCACGCAAAATGGCGTAATGAATTGGTGGATAGTAGCGCACTACTATGACTTTGCCAAACCGTAAGAAAAATGTCGAGACGCTTTGATTTGCTTTTTCAACGACTTTAAAAATGATATTTTATATGTACATATTTTCTCGGAACCGGTATTATTTATGAACCTTTTGAAAAAAAACTTTTTGATTTGAAAAAATAACATTCCGGATTGGTCCAATTTTTTTATCAGAAATCTGTCTAGTAGCTTGGTTTCTACATCAAAAACACTGCAATTATGTGGTCCAGGTAAACCCAATTGCGTATTATTGCTTTCCTGAGACTTTTCAGTGGTGTTTATGGCTGGCTATACATACCGTATATTCGTTTACAGATTGAGGACAGATTTCGTGGCCACAGGTACATACTTGTATAGACGACAATCCCATCTCGACCGAGGAGTAACAAACAGGGCTTGAAGTAAGGTTTTTTAAGTTATAAAAACTTGGTTAATTTTGTTTTATCTACTTATTTCTAGTCGCTCCGTTTTGGCTCAAACAATAGCACAAGACCAGCATGACATGGACAACATATATCAGATGAGATGTGAAATGTGGGCCAATTAAATTTCTAAATTAAAAACGAAAGAGTTTACATGTATCTAACATAACTTTATAAAACAGAGATACTAGAGTTATATTCCAACCCTAACCAATAACGTCCCTGTTTTTCAATTTATTATGAAACATATTGCGTTACAAAACAAACATGAATAAACAACCAGGTGACTACAGCCCCATTTTGTTATTTGTGAGATGCTTCGTTTGCAACCAGCAACAGAGCTTCATTTAGATTTCCATGAATATAAAACGCTTTATAATACGAAATTGCATTAAATTGCTGCCAGCGACCAGCTTTGACATTTGGAGACATATGGGAAAATCTACGGAAATTCATTTTAACTTTTGCACGAGCATGTACGCCATATTTACATAGAGGATGTTTCTGATAATGTATCACAGAGTTATTGCAATAACTGATAGGTGTGATTCAATTGATATTTATTTTACTGAAGAATGAAGTTGTTTAAATACTCCGTTTGTTAATAATATATATTTATATTGCTATGAAACGCGACCTGTTAAAAGCCCGTCCACCTGCTACCATTACCTACAACTACGCGGGTGGCGTACTTACGTGCCCCCAGTGCGCAAGGAGTTTCGCTGCGTAGATCGGCTACATAAGCCATGTTCGGGCGCACGCGCGCGAAACCGACTAGGAGTAGAAATGGTCGCCATGACCGAAAATCGGTCGGAATCATCATCATAATCATATTTAAGTTTTCATTATAAAATTGAGTGAATTAGGTGCAAACGCCTTATGTATACAGGATCGATTTTTTTCGTTGTATAAAACCTCGAGTCAATTATGTGCTGAAAGACTCTTCAACAAGGGAATCACCTTCTCATTCTCAGTAAACCGTCGAGCGCACCGCCACAAATCACTTTGTGCGAGTCTATAAGCTAACTTACGAATAAAAAAAAACACTCACATTATGCTCCCATACAACTTTGTATGCAGGCGGGTTAGCGCGAACAACACAATCGAAGTAAACGTCATCTCCTTCTTCGATGTCGTTAGGGTTTAATTTCGAACCCAATTGTAGAGCCACAATTGGCACGTCTGCAAAAGAATCCTCATAAAATTTTCTTTTATAATTTGTGATTATTTTAAACATTTAGTAGCAATGATCGGAAAACCATGGAGCGCAACGAAAGCAAAATTATGGACATAACTTTTTAAACATTTCAGGAACTTAATAAGATAACGGAAAATTACTTAAAAATGAAACATAGTCGTAGGTAATACATTTTTATTGCCTAAGAAGGTATAAAGCTAACCTATAAAGCTTTGAATTTTGTGTTTGAAAATATGATATCAAAGAATTGAAAATATTTTGTGCATTGTAACTAAATTTCAAAAACTCTGTCGATCATTTTGAAATGCAATTTGGAAGAAAATGATACTTCATTTTAATTTTAAAACAAATAAATTTACATAGTTCAGTTCCTTGAGATTTAATCTCTTGAATGCCACCGGCGTTAGCTAACGCCACTTCTCTGTTATAGGTTTTAAATTATATTATCATGGCATAAGGTTCAAAATCGTGACCCGTCCCAACTACCCTCAGTTTTTGAGAGGTTCAATTAGGTAGTCGTGGGAAGTTTCAATGAACAATTTTGGAAAGGTACGTATCTTCTAAACTGAAGAATCTTTATATTGACGTTAGGAGAAACTTATTCTTCATCTGAAGTCTCTTCAGCTCATATCTTTTCTTTGTAGGTATTGAAATTAATGATTTGTTTTTCAATACTTTTCTCTTTTGGTGTGTTTCACTTTACCTGTACAAATACATAAGGAGCGCGAGAATGAGCGCTCCTTATCAGCAAATAAAAATACAGAGCGAATTTAAATTTAAATATATCTGGATCACTTTTAGAGGTCGAACTATAAAATGCATGACATTTCTAGCTACCAATTAGCCGTTTCGTCCAAAGAAATCCGGAGCTTCTAATGGTTCGTTTCCTTGTAAGCAGTTTCAATATTTATTTAAAAGAACTTGTTCAAGTATTTTTTTCTTAAACTGGCAGCGTCCAATTTGACTATGTCCATACTTTTAATTTCGTAGCTCTCCAAGGTTACCGTCTACATAGAAGACTTTCAAATCTCGAACGGGGAGGATGAAATAGGGCTTGAAGTTGGTTTCAAATATATTTTTTACTTTTTATGACCTTAATCTGTTAGCTTTCTACTTACAGTGCAGATTCAGTGACATAGTGGTCTCTATAGTAGAATGTTCAAGAGTCACGTGTGACGCTCGGCACGTCAGTACTCGTCTGTCGTGCTCCATACGAGGCGTCCATCGGAGAACAGACACCGTTTCGTTGCCATCCAGGGAGTTCTGTGGAAAAGTCAACGAGAATAACAGCCAGTTGCACACACGATCTTTAAATTTTAAAGCCCTAATCGCTCATGGCGTGTCAGTTCCATAAAATTTAGTTTTTTTTAATCCTTTCTGCAATTCAATTTAAGTTATTGGGCGCTTTTGAAGTTGTCGTACGACACTGAAAGTTAGGGACAGAGCTATGCGAACCTTATTTTCAACGTGTTGTGCATTTATCGTAGGAACTTTAAAAACGCCAATTCCTTTACCTTACAGTTGAATGGTGATGGGAGGACGCAGTATGGATGTACAGTAAAGCACACCTATCCGAACCTTTTGCACCGAATGGATTTCATGACGTCATCAGGATTTCTGAGGTTCTCCGGAGTAGGACGATTCGACGCGGACAGGTGTGCTAGGTTTCATATGATTTCATTTAAATAATTCTAAAATTCGATTCATTCGGCTCGTTCGGTGCGGATGGTGCGGTTAGGTGTGCGTTCCCCATAAGGCCGAAGGGTTACCTAGGCGGTAACGCAGTGGTCAAGGTACGCATTACCGAGAGGAATTCTCAGAATCAAATTTTCAGTACTCTTATACTATTGTTTTCCTTATTGAAAAATTACTTTGATACTGTGCCAGAGCTGGAGCAGGATTATAGCTCTGTACATTCAGTGTTATTATATTTATTGAGCTAGTACATGTATTATAAAAAATACAATTTCTGATATGTACTACCTAAATTTTGTTTTATTCATTAGAATCTTGTAAAGCTTGCTTCAACATTCGATATCGGGGCTCTCAATGCGCAGTGAACCATACATTATTACTTATGTCAAGATCTACAATAACATGGCGTCTATAGTAAAATATATGTCACAGTCTATTACTCGATATTTAACGATAATGTAGAAGACAAACTCCTAACATTTGTTTATCTTAGTTACTAGAAAGTTAATTAAATTGTTCCTCTTCCATCGACATTGATTAATGAGGACTCGAGTAGAAAAGGTCGAGGGCGGGTCCAAAAGTTTTGATAGGTATTTATTTTTCAGATTAAAAATCAAACAGTATTGTTTGACTGAGATATTTGAGGCGACCTCGATATCTGTCTTCCCTAATTAAAAGGAAAATATAAGAAATAACCAAAAAACTCTTTCATTTGTTTGTCAATTATAATTCGTATTTCTTTATGATTTGTAACTAACATTTGTCATTTTGTATTAAGGGATATAAAAAAAAGATTGAGTGCGAGATGGACTCGCCCAAAAAGCTCAAACACATGTTTCTTGCTGTGTGATTAGGTACCTTTAATTTTCCTGTGCGTAAGATAGCAAAATGTTGTTTACAAAGTTATAAGTGCGGCTACTTTAATTTTCCAAGTATCATTCATTTATAACTTTGTATGAGGTATTGAATGAAATTGTGTCTCTCTGTTTAAACCATATACGTATTTATATTTTTTCTGTATAACTACGCTGAAATTATATCATAACTGTGCTTAATATCCAGCACAAAGCGGCACATTGTTGCAAGAGCAGAAAAAATATATGGAAATCCTTTACTGCACTGTTTTGCACTGGCCAACCTGACGGCTGTATGGAGTTACACAGTTTGTGTGCAAAGTAATCTTTGTCAACTTAAAAAAAACTGTCCATAAAAAATTAAAAAAAAAACTTGGAGTTGCTAAGTTTACAATTTTACTATGAAAATGGAATCTTCAAGTGACACGAACATTTTTTTAACTCTGGAAGAAATTCAAATCGAAGCCAAAAACGTAATCCTAGCAGTAGTTGAAGGAAAAGCAGATTCAGTAAATAATATGTGTTGCACCTTAGAATGGAATAGTTTATTACTTTCTGCTTGGTGCAAAAATTTAGTATTTAATTTTTATCGGTCAGTAGTTTCTTTTTTGCCTATTTTTTAAAGTATTTTTTTTAACTAAGCATTTCAAGTTTATGAAAAAATATAATTGAGATTCCGTAAAAAGTCATTTCATTTGTCATGTAACACGATACAGACTGAAGAACTTTTTTTTATTTTTTTTTTAATTGCCATCCTACTTCAATATCAATACCTTCAATATTTTTTTAACAAAGCATTTGTAGTTTATAAAAAAATGGGAATTCTCGCAACAAGCCCTTTCATTAAATATAACACGCGATCCGGTTGGATTTTTTTTATTTCTGATTTGCGTCCATATTTTGCATTATTTTTCCTGTAATATTTAAGTTAAAGTATCGGAGATAAGGGATATACTGGTCTTTTCTGCCGATTTTCCTAAATATTTTTTAAGTAAGCAATTCAGGTTTATGAAAGGAATATATTTAAGATTCTCGTAACATTCCGCCCGTTCATTAGAAAACTCACTCGATACTGTTTGGATTATTTTTTTATTTTTGATTTGCCCCCAAATTGTGTACACCTTATATTTCGCTTTTTTATATTGATGTATAGACCATAATTTTTGGATAAGTAGTTTCGGAGATGAGGGGGTTGGGGCTGGTCTTTTTTGCCTATTTTCTTAGCATTTTTTTAAACTAAATATTTCAAAGCTATGAAATTTATATTTGAAATTCATCTACTTCTAAATCTACTCAAGAAACTAGTTTGACGTTTGTTTATAATCGAAGTATTTATGAGCAATCGATATTTGCAGCACTGTGCAAGGTCTAGCAACATTGGTGCATTTGAGTTGGCATACAACTCCTTGCGACTTTTAAAAGCTTTAAATAAACTTTGAAATGACATGCAGGAAAAATATTTTGTGGCTTCTATTTTTTCTATGAAAGGTGAATAATAATAATAATAATAATACCTTGGACACTATTTACACACATTTACCTAGCCCCAAACTAGGATTCCCTGTATCTTGGGTACTAGACAACGATACACATACTTATATATATAAATATTATACATAGATAGATAAACAACCATGACTAGGGTACAAACATCCGTTCTCATCAAACATATATTTGCCCCCACCGGGACTCGAACCCGGGACCCTTGGCTTCGTAGGCAGGGTCACTGCCGACTGGGCCATTCGGGTCGTCATAAATAAATCATAAATATTTAAAAAACAGTATTTATTTTTGTTTATTTCAAAAATCATAAAAAAGAGTAAACCTCAGTATAATATTAAACTAGAAAGAAGACTAAACAATTAGAAAGAAAAATATTTTAGCGCATTATTATTGTAAATTTGGCAGGATGCCCACGCTTTCTATATATTTAATTTTTTTATTTATGCTTCGCTTCGCTACGCTCCGGTTTTGGTTCTTATAACCTATAACCTATAACAATTAAATTTAAATTTAGCCACAATAACGTAGTCTAGCCAAATTTTTCTGTTAGACGTAGCTCCCGTCTCGTCGTCATAACAATTTTTGACTTTTTTTGAAAGGGACTTACCTATATGATTACTTACTTATATGATTTTCCATAATCAAATTTATTTGATCACAACGAGGGTACAAATTCAATACGGTCCCCCAATACCATCCCCCACTACGTTAATATCCCACGACAGTGCATTCCGTCGTCGTTAAATTATGATTTAAATAAAAATAAACTATTATTACTTTTTATTGTACTCTTTTTAACATTTGGAGTTGCCCGCAAATACGTAATATACAATCTATGCCTAAAGTTGAACTTTGCCAAACCATAGTGGTCGAAAAGTTAGACAAAGCCTTGCTACAAGAGCCATATATGTTGACGACTAAACGCGTCAGGGCGCTGGGCTGCCTGGGTGGCGAACTTTATTATGACCATTCAGGTGAACTGGCTGCCCAAACATGTATTTCTGTCAACAATAAAATGAAAGCATTAGGATGTATTTCTGGTATATCTTCAAAAGATCTGGTCGCCATAGAACTTAATCTGTTGGAAACTGGCGGGGGAAGCAAGAAGGTGGCACTCATATCTAGCTATATGCCGAGCGAGAAGACTACGTGCCACCCCCGCAAAGGTAGAAGACATTGTCGAGAACTATAAAGATAAAGACGTTCCATTCGTGTTGTGCTGTGATACTAACTCCCATAATGAGGTGTGGGGTAGAACAGTTACTAACAAGAATTAAAAAGATTTGTTAAGAACACACAGAGTCGAACTGCAATAAGAACCAAATTGCAGTTCGACTCTGTGATCGATGTATTGGCTAGGGTTAATTCGGAACGCACCTCTAAAACGTCTTCTGACAGATTTCAAGAAGAAAAAGGCTTTTCCGGTTGTCAACCAACTTACCGTCGTGCTTTGAGCTGAAGGGAATTTTCGTTCTGTTTTCCTACCAGAAGTTATCCGCCAATCCGCGAGTTTTTGTCAGCTATATAGAGTCCGCAGCTGGTCTCAACGGAGATTCTCAAATTTATATATAAAGAAGGCCTGTCGAAAAGCGGTGCTTGCAGCGCTCCAGGCTTCCATTCGCGTGTGAAAGACGCTCCGCTGGGGAGCCACGCAGTTAGCTATTATTAAATGACCTTGCTGGTGAAAGTGCTGTGGAAGACTTCGTCATCTTCATCATTCTGGTTGCACCCAGAATTCGACGCAGAAGCCTTCGGTGAAGCCAGCAGTAATAAGGGCGCTAGCAAGGTACCATGTGTAGGTTTTTGCACGACGGAACCCCGTCGTTAAAGACAGTCAAGGCGGTGAGCAAGGATCCCAGCTGGTAGCAGAGCGTGGTTTCTTTGTCATTGCAAGCCCACACACACACACACACATACACACACACACACATACACACACACACACACAAGACATATCCCGGCATTTGTTGAAAAGGCGATATCATAACAAGCGTAGGTTGGTTGACGCCCAGTTGAAACGGCTGTTCACCATTCTAGTGATGACTCGGATTGGTGCGATACAGGCAGAGGTGCTGAATCCTGTATTGTCGGTCACCATGGCACTAGAAAACTGGGGTCGCCATTGGGTAAATGGTTGTACATAATGTTTTATATCTCGCCTCCTAACAGATGTGCAGACGAGATTCGAACAGTCGCACGAGAAAGTTGCAGATGACTTGCCAGCCTTCTCCGACCTGGTCGGGTTTTTGGAAGAAGAGTGCCGTTTAGCTGAGAACATGGGCCTGTCAGTTGTCCCCTACCCAGAACCACAGAGAACCACACCCAGGGATACTGTGAGCAAGAGTTTTCCGCAGAAGAGGGAGAAAAGGAAGCTGTTGCAGGCAAGTTAGCCATGGCATGGCCAACTGTAATAGATTCAAAGACCAACAGCGACGGCGCCAGATCGCTAAGCAGCTAGGCTGGTGCTTTAGGTATCTGGGTCCGCACCTGGCAAGAAAGTTTGAGTGGGCGAGCACATGCTCGTTTTGTGACCGCCCACACCATGAGACCTTCTGCCTGAACCGGTCAGGCCCACCCCAGTTGGGTGAACAGGGACGTACGCAAGTACAGGGTGACTGGGGTCGGGTACAAGGCAGTACCCAGGGTCATAGCATGGAGGGCCCTGGGTTCTCGGTTGCCAACTAGGGACCAATGAAACCAAATGCACAGGGGCGGACCCAGGAGTACCGGCAGCTGGGATCGTATATACAGGGACATAGCCAGGATGAGGTCGGAGACATTGCTTGAGTTAAGACTGGCCTTACACTCTTTGACTAGTGCAGATTTATTCATTTGTTGCTTAAGCGCAAAATAAATTACTGCTGTCTTGCTTTTGATTTCCAGTATTTCCCTTAGTGCTTCAGCGCATTCCATTATGGCGTAGATTTCCGCTTGGAACACGCTGGCGTAAATCCCCAAGGCAATTGATTGGTCTTGTTTGTTGATGTCCATGATGCAAAAACCAGCTCCTGCTAGTTTTGGGCTTTTTCTTCTTGAGCCATCCGTGGAGCAAGTTACAGCCAGTTGGTATGTTTCTATTTCGCAGTTTTCTCTTGTTCCTATATGGCTTCAGTATTTCTTGTTAAATTGTCTTTCCTTCTTTATCAGATCGCTGTTTGCCAATAGCATTGCCAACTTGCCACCTGATATTTCTACAATGGAGGCATGTACTTTGGCTATAGAGTTATCTTTCATTCTTTATTCATTTTCATTCTGTACCATTGTTCAGTTGCTGTTCTTTTTACTCCCACATACAATGGGTTTAGATTGAGCATTGTTAGTAAGGATGACGTTAGTGTCGACCTCATGGCTCCTGTAATCATAAGACATGCCAAACTTTGTTCCTTGCCAAGCTCTTCTTTCGTCGTTGCTAGTTCTGTTCCTTTCCACCAAAATTGATCCGTATAGAATCCTTGGTAGAATGATTGCCGTGTAGCTGGTAAGAAACGACACTGATGAGCGTTTAATTAGACCAGAACCAATATCAGCGACTGTCACAAAGAACATTTTCAACATGATAGCTACGCGAGATGCTAACCTAGAGTGGAAGGATGCCAAAGACTTTAGACAGTCTTAGATGTTTATCTTAAGAAAGCCCAAAAAGGCTAAATATCTACTTAATCTCAGCAAGGAAAACTTAGCAATACTGGTAGGTTTGGTAACCGGTCACTGCAAACTAAATATACACCTTTCAATATTAAAGCTCGTACAGGACCCATCATGCCCTCACTGTGGCTTTGAGGATAGTAGCCAGCACTTCTTGGGAGAACGCGTAATGTATTAAAACATAAGATAGCGAACACTAGGGATAGATAACATTAAACCAGATGGCTTGTCAAACTTAAAGTTCGTAACAAACAAACAAACAAACGTAAGTCTGTTATACCAACTGTAACCAGTGCCCAAACACTGGGAATTGGGTGAAATAGTCATAATAGAGGACCGATCACCCGCCTTTGGTTCAGCGGGCGTCCCGCCTCATCATCATCAACATCATGGACAATTATTCAAGGTTCAATAGTGCTTATTGGTGGTGATTTGGGGCGTGAGACATAGTGAGCGCTGTACGAACCTGTTATTGGGTAGCTGTTATATTCTTTCCTTCGGTATACATGAAATAGTGACGCGATGTTTAAATTGATTTTGTAAGTCATGGATCGTTGAGTTATTATTAGGTATAATGCTTTATTTTAATTTGAACTATTGGCTATCATCGGGGGTGGCGGATATTGAACAGATATTCATCAGATATGATGGTTAGCTGCAAATATACTGAATAAGCAGCCCCCGACCACTAATTGGCATGATTCAGAAGAACATAGTGGTAACCCCTGTGGAGAGGATTTACTTTAAAAACTACATTAGTGACGAGCTTACGACATGGCAAAGAAATGCCCCCATGATTGCTAGCCCCCGGTAGTAAACACCGTTGCGGAAGGCTACAGGAAAACCAACGCATTTTAATTTATCAGGAAAATCTTATGGCAGTACAACAAATAACCACTGCCATCGTTCCGCGGCAGGCCATATTGACCAGGATGCTAACAATCCCCGCGTTGGCCGTAACGATGGCAACATGAAAATAAAAAAATCATGAAATGTTGAACAGGAGATAATAATAATACCTTGGACACTATTTACACACATTGATATCTTGGGTACTAGACAACGATACACATACTTATATAGTTAAATATTATACTTAGATAGATAAACAACCATGACTAAGGTACAAACTCCGTTCTAATCAAACAAATATTTGCCCCCACCAGGACTCAAACCCGGGACCCTTGGCTTCGTAGGCAGGGTCAATGCCGACTCGGCCATTCGGGCCATCAAATATTGATATATATTGTTGATTGATATATTGGGTCTAAGAGACACAAGGTTGAAGGGCGATGGCCGATGACATGCCAAGTTGACCGATGATACAGTGGTAATGAAGATAAAGACCACAGTCATGGAACTGCTGAAATATTTTCATGTCACAAGAAATTATGTATCTTAAGTATCACAAAGCATACGCCTGTATTTATGACGGTAATTAAATGGCTTGATATAAATGGGTTTGTTTCTTAACTATTATTATTTCTAGATTATAAATACCTATAACAGTTATCATTTTATTAGTTGGTTGACAATATAATGTTGTTTAAGTTTGATGGAATCGGCTTGAATTTAATTCCCCTTTCTCTATTCTTAAGATTTGGCATGATATGCCGGCTGTAATGAAGATGACCTGTGCAACTTAAGTGTTAATAATTAAATTCATAGTTCCATATTGACAATTTTGACACTAAGGGTTTTAGTGGTACTTAGATTTTCCTTTTAGAATCCACAAGTGTTTGCTATTAATTTTATTAGAATTGTGTGGTGTCCTTTTAGCTACTTGAACGTTAGCTCGCGAATATTTCAGTCGCAAAATTATGACAGGCGATTATGCAATTCGCGACTTCCGGCCTCGAATTTCATGACAAAATCATTTTTTTTCTACCAACTACTTGAGTTGGAAGAATATAAAACAATTTCCAGAAAGCTTATTAAACTTAGAAGCGAATAATGTAAACATATCATAATCTTGCAAATAAAGATATATCTGATTGAACACAAACAAACGGCTGACGTCATCCACAGGCACTCAACCGGATATACTAACCGCTATAGTACCAATCGTCGTTCAAGTGGTTATTCTGTTTGATTTGAATGTTTCTGAACTGTTTTCTAGAATATTCTATGTTTTGTGAATCCGGTTTTCAGCTTAGTACAATACAGTAATTGTTGGGCTTCTTTAACGCTTGATTGACTTTTAATACGGTATATTACACGGTATATTAATTAATACGGTAGTCAATTAATTTGGAAAAAGCGTTTAATCTGCTCTATCTATCTGAAACGTCACTTTCGTTGTCAAAATACGGTTGTCGATGTGGAAGTTATTTAGGTTCTCAATAAGAAAAGGAAGTTATTTAATTACTTCGGTTACTCAGGAAGCCATTGAATTGAATTAGTAGTATAATACATAGAATTGCTACTCCAGCTTGTTGAATGTCTTTGATCACTCCACTCCAGAGTATAGATATGTTTGAACAAAAGATTTTTCTTATTGATTTATTCCTAACTTTGTTCCTGTTGTGTCATCAAGTAACTATGTGTATTTTATTTGATTAAAGCGACTTTGTCGAAAAAGGGATATTACAATGTTCAAGATTACTTAAATGACGGGACTATCAACACAGACCTTGCTGCTTATAATTTTGTAATTAATAATTTCTGCTTATTAATCATAATAATTAATATTGTCATATTTGTATTAGTTAAGTACAACCAATTTTTATAAAGAGAGAAAAATCAATCTGTGGGAGTTTGGTC
Organism: Argyresthia goedartella; assembly: GCA_949825045.1. Taxonomy (NCBI): domain Eukaryota; kingdom Metazoa; phylum Arthropoda; class Insecta; order Lepidoptera; family Argyresthiidae; genus Argyresthia; species Argyresthia goedartella. The sequence goes on from OX463814.1 coordinate 6,381,984, forward strand.
GACTCGGCGATCCGAATGGCCGAGTCGGCAGTGCCTACGAAGCCAAGGATCCCGGGTTCGAGTCCCGGTGGAGGCAAATATTTGTTTGATGAGAACGGATGTTTGTACCCTAGTCATGGTTGTTTATCTATCTAAGTATAATATTTATATATATAAGTATGTGTATCGTTGTCTAGTACCCAAGATACAGGGAATCCTAGTTTGGGGCTAGATGAATGTGTGTAAATAGTGTCCAAGGTATTATTATTATTATTATTCTACGCCCAACTTCTCCCACAGTGGTCTAATGTAGAGAAGCGGCGAAAATGCTAAGTATATGTAAATATCAACAGTAATAAAGAACTTTGAAATATATTCATTTGTTACTTAATTCAAGTAATATCAATTATTTAAACATAATGTTGACCTGAATTCTAGATTAGGGCATTTAACGGCTACCTTTTCTGTAAACGTGTAAATTTTAGTTAAGCCTGATGTGACGGTTCGATGTCTTGACTAAATACTTGATCCTCGCTATTAATATTTTTGTTTTGTTTGTATTGTATATTGTTTATAATAATTAATATTGTAATATTTGTACTAGTTAAACACAACCAATTTTAAAGAGATCGAAAAATCAATCTGTGCAATTTCCTCGCCCTCCTTCTCCCACAGTTGTCCAATGTAGAGAAGGGGCAAAAAATGACGTTTACTAAGTATATGTAAATAACTACAGTATTACAGAAATTTTGATTTTGAGCGGTCAAATACCATCCTAATTCGGTGAATTTATCACTAAATCCAACTGGCCATGTAAAAAAGTAAAGGTACGAAATTGAGAAAACCATTTCGAGATAATTATGTTCCTAACTAAGTTCCGTTGTTCCCATCAAAAAATATTACAGAATTTCTGAGATATCCGTAAAAAAGGTAATGTAGTTCATATGTCCCCTACGGCTTAGTTTGTTCAAAGTCCCTTCGCCGTCAAGTTGGCTGTTTTGAAAAAGATGTCATGTATCAACAGATTTCCTGTCAGTTGATAACACAGCCAGTCGGAACGTTAACAAATATCGATATTATAGTTTTTTCTGTTATAATCGGAAACAACCAGCCTCAAGTACAACCGTTGCAAAACTGTGAACAAGTGACGTCACGAGGAGTGTTATTTAAAAGTTATTAAAAATATAATTGGACATCTAAAACATCGAAGTATTCAAATAAGTTTCTTAAAATAGGATTAAATTTTATAAAATAAAATAAAAAGTAGAACGTATATTTTTCAACCCGGCCATTCATTATAATACATGTCCTAATTATTTAGCTAGCAATCAAGTTTCAGAACTACAATTTGATTGGTTTCAATTGTCTGGATCGAAGACCGAATCCAGTAGTAATCTTTAAAATATGCTTTCCATTTATTTATTCCAATATTTATCTACTATGCTTACCTTTTATTTATTATAATTATTTGTTTATTTTATATCAGACACTGAATAGATGGCTGCAGACGGACACAAGCGTAGAAGAAGGCCCAGAAGGAGATGGAGAGACGGTCTGGATAATTTCTGTCTGGATCGAAAAAGCAGCTTCGCGGCTTCGGCTCGAGATGTGAGGGCTTTAACCGGTGAGGGCTTTGCTCATCAGTGTGACACCGCATAGGCTAACAAAAAAAAAGTTGACCCAACACATACTATGACATTCTATAACATAATTTTACCTTAAAAAGTTATTCATTGTGTTTTAGATAGTGATCTGTTATCATTCTTGTTGGTAGGTAATACTTAATTTGATATTATATACTTTCTATAATTATTGATTAACTGACTTAAAATTTTCATAGCAGAACATCTATTGTCTTCGTTGACGAAGTAGAAGTCCTAACCTACGAGACCAACTCTTTATATTTGGTCGAAAATAGTACATTACTGCAGAGACCAGTAAGTAAGCCATCCTGGACGAGTATGATTTACAAAACGAGGCCGATGGCATTTATGGTCGAAGCGTGTATAGTGCTTTTCTCAAAAATAAAACCATTTATGTTTATTGTATATATTTAATTTTATTCTTCTTTTTCTTCTGTTAGTATCGAATTCCTAATTTCTAATTAGTATCAAAATAGTAAAAAATACGAATGAACTGAGTTTTCCGCCACTTTACATCTTGCAATATAAGTGAAATTCGGACACGTCATCCTATATGGTACCTCCTTTTTATTAAAGACCCTTAACTGCCAATAACCTCCATATTTAAATATAATGATATGTAATGGGATAACATACTTACTTACGGGGGGATTTAACTCAACAACATGCTGATTCAGATTAGGAACCTAATTTGTTCCGCAAAATTACCGTGACGGTCTTAAAACAAGTTTTGGTATTAGGTAAATCAAGCCCATTATCGCGAATTGGACTGGAAATGGTTGCCATGGTGGTATTCTTGTTTTGAACCTTGTATGAATCGTAAAAAGATAGTGGTAACCCCCCAGGACACTTTTGCAGTTTCCTGAAAACTTCTAAAATTTGTCCAGGATTAGTCACTTTCGGATACTTTGTTCACAGATGTTATGGGAACATTTCATACTATTTTTGAGAAAAAACATTTTCTCAAACATGCAAAGAACTGTCGTCATTTCGTGTCTTATAACAGGGTTAGAAGTATCATGTTTCGGGCCGCACAACTCGAGAGAACTTTAAAGGAATTTCATAAAAATTGCAGGCCTAGGCTAGGAAGTCTTTTTTTTATTTATGCGCAACGCAAAAGACAACAGGCGCACGGAACTTGCACTTTGTAGTATTTTTAAACTTGAGTTTGTTTTTTTGAGTTGAGTATTTTTTATTTTATTGCATACATGCTTCTGGCCGCGAAAATGGCCCGCCGGCTTCGTATCACTATCCGGCCCCCCTCAGCCGGCAAGCCCTTCTTTCCCGGCGTCTGCAGTAATGTTCTATTAATTTAACTGGTCAAAATTTTGTGTACAGTAAAGAATTATGAGAAAAATAATTATATAAAATGTGTTTCAAAAAATATATTACGGGGCTAAAGGGCATTGTTACACTACCGCATGCTCATTCCTTAGCCTTCGTGTAATGGTCGAGCAAAGGATCTTTTGCACCAGGTTCTGGCTCGCATTCGTTGTTTTATTAACCATGAAGAAATAAATATAACTTCTAGATATAAAATACCATAACGAGTGATCAAGGACAGAAAAAATAAACGAAAGCGGAGATCGAGGACAACCACATAATTGACGAATAGAAATGTATATATTACAAGTAAAATAACAAAAAACGGAGAGTTCATTCGTTGGCCTTCGGCGACCGTCTATACTGAGTTGGATCAAATGGTTCGATTCCTTTGATGAAATGCTTCGGATTGCCGGCACGCCGGCGAGTCACTAGCATTTTGATTTAAATAAAGCGTCGTCGAAAACGTTTAACAATCTATCTTACCGAAAGCCGGCATGTTGGAAAACAAGATGGCGTCACGACAACAATTGATTTGCACAGCTTATATCAGGGCAAAACACTGCGGTAGCTTAGGGGAAGGGTAAAGGGGGTGAGCGAAGCGAAGCCCCCTTTATCCTTCGTGTTAGGTTGAACATGTAAGAACAACAAAAAATACTTAAAAAATAAACTTAAGTACACATAAAAATATTTATATTGTATATGTCTTATTGCCTAGGAACGTTTAGACAACTCGTTAAACGTTTCGATTACTCACTTGTCTAACGGAATTTTAGTGACTTTTAACCAAGTCACTAAAATTCCGCCGGCATTTATTTAACAGTCTAGAATGTAAACAGCCATGTACACAGCATAAAAGGAATATTCAGATGACTTAAGTTATTTAATAAATTGATGATGAGTAAAGTTGTCTGTACACTCAATTACGCAGATGCAGACACAGACAAATAAATATAAACCTTTAATGTACAGACATATATTACTTCTGGCATAAAACTAGAATAAAGCATGTCATGGAAACCACACAAGACTTAGGGAAATGATTGTCTTCCTTCCCAGACAGGATTCGAACCCGGGACTCCCGTGTCAGGCTGAACCATGAATGCTACGAATGCATGGAATTCGTCAATATTTACACATGTACCTTCTGCACATCAACGCTTGGCAGCTGCTTCCCATTCATCCACCAGGTGATGACGGCCGGTGGTCGCGCGCCGATCGCTCTGCAGGCTATCTCGGCCTCCTGGCCCACAGACAGAGGCTGCTCCCGTGCCAGGATCTCCACCAGTAGCGGCCGCACTGGACAACACATTTTCAATATGTTACTTTTAACTGGTAAAGATACATTCTGAACTATCAAAACAATAGTTTTGATAGTGGATTTTATGATATATATTTGGACACTATTTACACACATTGATCTAGCCCTAAAACTAGGATTCCCTGTATCTTGGGTACTAGACAACGATACACATACTTATATAGATAAATATGATGTTTATATAGATAAAAAACCATAACTAGAGTACAAACATCCGTTCTCATCAAACAAATATTTGCCCCCACCGGGACTCGAACCCGGGACCCTTGGCTTCGTACACTGCTGATTCAGCCATTCTGGTAATCAAAACTCACATGTGATCAATAAATTATTTATTATAGTAAGCTTGTGCTGTATCCTCTGGGTATGTTATTGAAGTCCCGTCATGTCGTATACTTTTTATACTTTTATTTTATCCTTCGGCGCATTTATTTTCGAAATATTAATTATTTTCCATACCGCTTAACATTTGTTTGTAGATGATATAATTATGTAGTCATTTTGTGATTTCTGTGTAAGTTTTACACTGACGAGCAATGAAAAAGTTCCACCCACAAAATGCCGACAAACACATTAATATCTCCTAAAACATACAACCTAGCTTCATAAATTAAAAAAATATATTTTTAATTGGTTATATTCTGATGCTCTGTTAAATGTACTCCAATATTGCAGACGGTGTCGTTAAGCTAGCTTTTCCCGTTTAGGAGTAATTTGGTGCTATGTCACTGGAACTTTTTCATTGCTCGTCAGTGTTAAATTATCTTTTTAAGCGTTTGGAATACTCTTTAATATACCTATATGTGACGTCAAAGTAAAATGTTAGCTTTTTTGCACTCAATCATGTTGCTAAATTTATCCGCTGCAAATAAAACATATCAATATTGACGAGACGTATACTTGTTTTTGGATTATCTGGGTACGAAATTAAATATCCAATTAAAACCGCTACGGTTTTTTAAATATTTTTGGTGCTAATTGCACAGTAAAAGTCCTTGATACTGAAAGCATTCAAACAGTTATAGCGAAAACTTGTTCGTTCGCTCTTTGCTTATCTTCATATTTCAATACATTGTAATTATTTAAATTTTTCCTGAATTCAAGTTTGATACAAAGTTTTACTAATTATATGTTTTTCGATACTCACTCATTTCGACATGAGTGTTATTTTTGGCGTATAAAATAAAAGTCTATAATACTGTCTTAGACTCTAAAGCATGTTTGACAATGTAATACGTTTGCAACAATGTAGGATTTTCTTTCTGCGATATTTTCTCCTGTTTATGGACCTCCAAAGCCTCGCTAGTTGCCATTAAAGATACAGTGCCGACCGCGAAACCCATTAAAAACGCAAGGAAATACCGCCCAATCTAATGGATGCCATTAAAACCGCATCGGAAGTCTAACGGCACTAAAATATATCCTTTACTAAAAGGTTGAAGGCTTGCATTAAGCTTAAGGTGCTATGTGTTAAATAATGGAGCATAATTTCCTATTTGCAATCGTGTTGTAGACAGGACAATGCGGAGCACAAATAAAAACTAATGGCCACGCCACGGCCACCAGGAGGCGCTGAGCTCACGATTATGTGACATCACGCTTTTCATTTTGTTAGCAACCCACACGCTCTTTGAGGTAGGTACCAATAGTTTCTGGATTTATACATGATAAACTTCACTTCCAGGCAGTTGGAATCGTACATTTGTACGTATTGTGTACAATTTGATTGTGCATATCATCATCGCCATTACAATACTGAAATACTAAAGCTGAAAAGTTATGTTGTTATATGTTCGAAGTGTGTGTAGTGGAGTTACTGTGACAATCCGTGTATTGAGCTCCCTATCACGTTCCTAAAATGGGGTCAGCCAAAACGAGCGCCGATTTTAATCCACTTACTTGGGTAATCTGGTTGAATAACATAATCAGAGGAGCCGGTGCCACAAAAGAATGTGGTGAGCCGTGTCATATCTACCGTAATCCACGCTGAGTCGCGTAGAATGAGGCACGTGGCTTGATCTAGGTTAATCATGAGCTTTACGTGGATTCCGTTTTGCAATAACAGAAAATGAACTCTTGTCCTGAGCTGCAACGTCGGAGATTGACGGCAGTGATAATATTTGCAATAGTTGGGCACGAAAAAATGGGGTAACCTACTTTCGGCATCGCAATGAAAGGGTACAGTTGCTTCCGTGTTACTTGAAGTAATGTCGCTGAACGCATGTACGGGTATGTGCCTACTCTTATTTTTACAGATTCTGTAAATGTGTCAGCTTTTCGAAAATAACTTCTCCAGGAAAATAATATACTCTACATAACTTACTTACACTACTCAAACAAAAGGTCATAGAAGTATATGTATTATCACGTACTCCATGTGTTTGTACTCGTAAGAAGTATAATGTTCTTTATCAATCCATAAAATTGTATAATTCATTACCGAAAAAAAATAAAATAATTGATAAAACGAAGATGTTTGAAGGAAAACTTTAAAAAATATTTGATGGAAAAATCTTTTTATGACATTAATGACTTTTATGCTGAACGTAATTGTTAGAAAGGTTTTAACTATATATAACATAACAACAACACAATATGACAACTTGTAAAAAATAATTTAAATTATTGATTTAATTTGCTCAATGTTCATTAAATTTAGTAATAATTTTGACATTAAGTGATTTCAAACACAATGTATATTGTTAATTGATAAATAAATGAAATGAAATGTTGTTTTCATACAAAATGTCTTAACCGTTAAATTGAACCAGAAAAGAAGCGTCTGAAGGAAGAGTTGTGGATTTATTTTATGAATCTTGCCGAGCTTCAACTACAAATAAATACCAGAGAAAATTATGAACTTACTTTAATTGTTTCAAAATATCGACAGTCACGTGGAACCATCCGTGGTATCAATTATTTTTATTAGCGAGTAACAAGAGAGTGAGCAAAAAGGAGTGTTCATTTGAATATTGTAAAAAAACGTGCCGATTATTATGTAACACTTATGTAACAAAACTTACGTAACAATGTCATCGGCAGTAATTGTATTTGAGCTAAATTGCTACCCATGTTTTGCAAGCAAGAACGAGTACGAATTACGAGTATTTTACAAGCTTTTTTTTTTAAATTAATTTGAATATGGTCTCTTGGTCTTGCAATTATAAAGATTTGTATTTTTAAGTGTATTTACACTTAACAAATACACATTTGCTTTACATGGTCACCACAACCACTCTAAAATATTTCACTTGAATTATTTAAGAGATTTTTTCTTTGTTAAAAGTAAATATGGAAACCTCGTATTGTGTACGACCCGAGTGGCCGAGTCGGCAGTGACCCTGCCTGCGAAGCTAAAGGTCCCGGGTTCGAGTCCCGGCGGGGGCAAATATTTGTTTGATGAGAACGGACTTTTGTTTATCTATCTAATTATAATATTTGTCTATATAAGATGTGTATCGTTGTCTAGCACCCAAGATACAGCGAATCCTAGTTTGGGGCTAGATCAATGTGTGTAAATAGTGTACAAGGTGTTATTATTATTACGTGGTACCATTCTATGAGATCAATCTCATAATTCGCTGCAAAAAGTAAAAATATACACATTCTGTGAACATTTCAGCTCTCTACCTCTTTCGGTTGATCCGATATAGCTCGGTGACGGATGGACAGACGGATAGCGGAGGCTTTGTAAAAGGGTCCCGTTTGGCACCCTCCGGGGAGTACGGAACCCTAAAAAATAGGTTTTATATTATTAATCGTTAATTAAATACGGGTCTTACCAAAAAACATATCTATTCCAAAGATAATAAAGTTTTATAGCTTATACAAGAACAGAATGTAAAAAAATACCACACAATTCTTTCCTGAAGGATAAATATTATTATTTGGTTTTACATATTGATATCTGTATAGTGTAAAAAAAAATGTAGCCTTTAATCTCCCCACCAAGGGGCATAGGCTTTTACCCGGATACGAGTAGGATTAAGCCATACTCGACCACGCTGGCTCAGTGCGGGTTGATGGAGCTGTATAATATACTTAAGATAAATTGCATATCTCATCGGACAGCACCGGGATTCAAACCGGCACCTCCTGCATGAGAAGCAAGTGTAAGAGCCACTAGACCACGGAGATTAATAATTAATATGTGCCATATATTCGTTGTAGGGGCGATTTTTCCAGCCCAGATAATTTTATTTGACTATCAAAAAAAAAATTCAGTCCAATTCCTCACATCAACAGTCAGATAAACTTTATCAGCGGTGAGAAAAATGGGCGGTAACTCGTGTATTATGTGTGGCATTGTCAGAAGACAGATTTCGTAAGTAAGAACAACTTTGCCTAAGAAACCTATAGACGCAAAGGAAAAAGCTTTCTTGGGGAAAGTTGCTCATAATGATGGACTGTCATCCCTAAAAATATGGTCAGAGAACTAAATGTCATCTTGTATAGTAACATAACAAGACGACCTCTGTGTCGCAGCGGTTGTGGCTCTGCCTACCATGCGAGAGGTCCCGGGTACAATACCCGGGTGGATATTAAAAAAAAAAAACAGGTCTTGGATGTTCACATGTTTGTGACGTCGCTGTTTCTGATTCCCACGACACGGTATGCTAGTGTGGGGCCAGAAGCAATGTATGTGCCTGTCTGTAAATGTTTATGATTATTTTATGACCATGCCGATGATGATGCCAATACATAGTTAGATGACTACTCATTCGACTAAATATTATGTTGTCCACGAGCCAAGGTTTACGTGAGGTGACATTGTTCGTTCATAATACCCCACGCTGTTAGTTGGATGAATGTGCATTCATTAGGAGCGTGACAGTGAGTAAACGGGAGAGACGCCCCGTTTCTAACTGTTGTAAATGTGATATCACGGCTCATCTGTTTTTACGTGCTTTACAAGATAGTGCTTTCATATGTCAAAACACATTGGCTAAAACAAAATGAACATCTTTTCATTCAGACGACCCGAATGGCCGAGTCGGCAGTGACGCTGCCTACGAAACCAAGGGTCCCGGGTTCGAGTCCCGGTGGGGGCAAATATTTGTTTGATGAGAACGGATGTTTGTACCATAGTCATGGTTTTTTATCTATCTAAGTATTAATATTTATCTCATCATCTCGGCCGCTAATGCCGTAGCATCGAGAAAGGTAAGAGATTCCTCCATTCGAATACTCTCGGATAGCATGGCCGTCCTACAAGCCCTAAATAGCAACACTATTAACTCAGGGCTAATTTACGAGTGTCACAAACGACTAATGGAGGTATGTCAACATAACCACGTAATCCTTCAATGGATAAAAGGACACAGCGGATCAAGAGGTAACGATGCAGCGGATGAGTTGGCGCGTAAAGGATCTAGCTTGACAGCGTATGGTCCCGAACCTATCATCCCTTTTCCCTTCAAGATGGTACGCTCATTTCTGAGAGAGTCGACCAGGAATGATCATGCCACTCTTTGGACAAACCATGAGGAGTGCAGGTGCACCCTAGCGCTAGGCTGGCTAAGACCTTGCTTCGACTTAGTAGGCCGCGCATGCGACTGGTAACTGCAGCACTTACTGGCCATGGTTTCTTTAATAAACATCTATATGTCCTAGGTGTTACCGACAGCCCCCTTTGCAGAGCCTGCTTGGAGGCAGAAGAAACGGCTGCTCACGTCCTCATGGAGTGCACAGGAGTAGCGGACTACAGGGCTAAACACCTCGGTCAATCGAGGGACCTTCCAGGATAGTCGGTAACGTAAAGGGCCTGCTGGCGTTCCTGGAGGAGTTGGGTTGGCTCGAATGATGTCGCATTCCCACCCACACGCAAAATAGGCGCTTTCGTCGTCGAGTTGCGTCTATTTACACACATTGATCTAGCCCCAAACTAGGATTCCCTGTATTTTGGGTACTAGACAACGATACACATACTTATATAGATAAATAATCTACTTAGATAGATAAACAACCATGACTAGGGTACAAACATCCGTTCTCATCAAACAAATATTGGCCCCCACCGGGACTCGAACCCGGGACCCTTGAGTTCGTCGGCAGGGTCACTGCCGACTTGGCGACTTGGTTGAACATCGACATATTACCATTTCGACTATGATGATCAGGCACATCACTATTTTTTACTAACACACAGCAGAATGACAAAACATCGAAAGTCAAAAATATGTCTCAATTTTCAGGGCTTTGGTTATTCAATAGGTTTAGATAGACATTCTACCTGTTTGGGTTTATCAGATATAGCCCGCTGATAGACAGGCAAACGAACGGACGGACGAACGGAATGACGGACGGACGGTCGGCCGGACGGACGGACAGCGGAGGCTTTGTATTGGGGTCCCATTCGACCCCGGGCATTCGGGCACCTTTAGGGTATGGAAGCTGGAAAAATGCGCCACTCTCTCCTACCGAGTGGTGGCGTTAAAATGTATTTTTGGCCGAAACGCACGCTGAAGTAGACTTTGCGGCGGTCTTTTAAACTGTTGATTTAACAAAAAATATAGATTGCGATAACAATTGCAGCATTTTTTCTTGTTTTTCCCTTTTAAGTGATGATTCATGGCCTTATCTCACACAGGTATAAGAAACTCCATTAACTGGACCAGTGCATCGGAAATACGCCCGTCAGAGAAGAAAGCACCAAGAAACTCTACGGGCGTATATTTTTAAAATTTTCGTCATATTTATTTTTTTATTTAAGCCACAATTTTTCCTTCGACATTTTTATCGATTCTATTATAGTTTTCCCATAAATGTAAAAAAACCGTCAAGGGACACATTTTACGGTTAGGGGGGTGAAGCATCAGGGGGAGAATGTGCGATTTCAACACCACACCGAAATGTAAATTTTGGCACAAGTTTCACGAGTTTATTCATTTGTATGTCATTCCCTTACATTGATTACATAGAATTTCTGAGAGAGGTAGATTATGCTCTTATTAAAATGGATTCTCTGTCATTGTTATGTACGAGAAGCAATTGGAACAGCGGACATCTACGAGCACTACAAATGGAGACCTTCAATTTAATTTAACTACGCAGCGAAGGACTGCCTACTTCACTATTTTCATCAAGAACACAAGATCAGAAATATCCCTGCAAAGTTGCTTATTTACTTAACATAAAAACATAAACATTTACAAACAAGCACATACATTGCTTCTGGGAACTAGGGAACCAGAAACAACGACGTCACACACATAAACATTCAAGACCTGGGGATATTTTTTTTCTTTATCCCCAGCCGCGGATCGAACCCGAGGCCTCAGATAGGCAAGGTAGGCAGAGCCAAAACCACAGCACCACAGAGTTCGTCAATTTTTCATAGAGAAAATACCAGTGTTTTTTTTTCGGCTAGTGTTTAATCGCACACCAAAAATTCTGATTTTCACAGTAAAAAAGGACCAGAAAAAACATTTTTTATGTTTTAAATATTTCATGTGTAGTCAAGTTTATGTTCTAAGTATTTTTGTTGTTCTTACATGTTCAACCTAACACGAAGGATAAAGGGGCTTCGCTTCGCTCATCCCCTTTACCCTTCACCTAAGCTCCCGCAGCATTTTGCCCTGATATTTACCGTGCCAATCAGTATTTCTGATGTGCAGTTTAATATTTCCCTTTTTTTATTAAAACAGGATGTGTTAGAAAAGTATTACTTACGATGTAGCTGTATCTGCACATTGACCCTTAAAGGCGGTACTTCGAGAGTATTGTCAGCTGTACACGTATATATTGCCTCCAGATATTCTCTGGAGAGTTTGGATATCTTCAGTTCCAGCAGACTCAGTCTCGAGCCGTCGTTTATCGGCGCAAGCGTCGCTATCACTTTGTCGTCGCGCCACCACCTAAGGCGAGGCATCGGCTTTCCTGTGAAAGAAGTGTACGGTTCTTATTTGCTACATGGCCGTTGAAAAGCGATTTGGCTTACCTTTAACGGATGACCTACTCGCTAGGGTGTCCAAACTTAGTTAGCGTAAAGTTGGGGTCATTTTATCATCTTCCTGAAAGTTACATACATGGTTGCGGAACTCAATAGTTTTTAAGATATGATTTTTTGAAAATCTGAAAATACTTTGTAAAATTATGCACCGAAACGAAAATCATATGTTTAAATCAGGTCTGTGATCAAAATAAATTACCTACGCTTCGCTGTACGCATATTTGAAAAGATAAGAATTCTCTAAAAAAAGGAGGAAATGTGGAATAGTTTTTTAAAAATACATATTTTAATAAAAATGTTCATTTAACTTTCAATTTATGTTTGTTTATTTATTTTACGTCAATCAAAGTTAATTTAATATTTTTTCGAAAAATATCACTTTTGATAAATAACAAAGTTACAATTTTTGTTTAAAACGGAACGCCTTTTGTTGTGGCGTTATCCGCGTTGTTGATTGGGCGGCCAACCAAAATGGCCGCATTCATGACGCCATTCCGTTTTCTAGTAGTTTCGCGAATGTTCTATTTTCTTGTTCTCTCGATATTTACAAGCAAAAAACAACTGGCTAGAGTAGGAAATTGTGGCTACATTTCAATCGGGTTATAGGCTAGGTTAGAAGGTTGAAGAAGCTAAACCGGAGCGGAGCGAAGCATAAGCAAATAAAAACGACTGGCTAGGGTAGGTTATTGTGGCTACTTTTCATGTAAATTTTGATGATAGCATGGTACTCGTAGCATGATATGGAGCATTTGTGGAGGAGAAAGGTGTCGAGGCAGAAAAATGACCCTTTCGAAGAAAGCAACAAGGCATTTCCGCGGGGGGAAGTAGTAGGGGGGGGGGGGCATCTAACCCTCTCCCCCTCCTTCCTCTCAAGGTCAAGGTCAGTCTGAATTTTATTTTATTACACAACATAATCTCAAAACTTAAAAAATAATATATCAGCAACTAGGCATTTCCGCGGGGGGGAGTAGTAGGGGCGGCATCTACTCCCCTCTCCCTATGTCATATTATGGACAATGCCCGACTTTAAAATGGGGTTTTCTCCATTGGGTTATATTGCGTAACACCAGAGAAACAAACGAAAATAACTATCAAAGCTGCAAACTGAGAATATATAAGAAATAAAACCAAAATAGTGTGTGTTATAATCTCAAAAAAACCTTCTCGGTTCAGGCAAAACTTTAGTTGCAAACTGAGTGGCGTTTATCAAAAACAACAAAAAGAAACTGGCCACTTACACGGACAAAAAGTTCGTAATACGCAACTCGTATCCAAACCTCTTTGGGCTGGGCCTTCAACGTAAAAGAGGTTTCATATTATATTTGTAAAAAAAAATCTATGGGGTGGTCGAGTTGTAACAGAAATTACATAGTGATATATTTAAAAGGATTCTAATGTTTTTGTAAAGGTAGTTGTAGCATGGAGTCGCACACCGGGTGGCTAGCAGATACCCATACTGCCCACGTTTAGCCAGTTATTCAATAGGAACTCCATTTTGCGTGACATAGGGCATAGCCCATCGCCGCCATTTTGGGAAAAAAACTTTAATTGACAACATTTCATTTTTGTTTTGGTAAAAAGATTTAATGTCCATTGAGATATATTTGAATGCTTAATATGAAACACATTTAAATATATTTTTCTATTCATTAATTTTAAAGATACTTTGAAAATAATTCAGATATCGAGGATGTAGGCAGAATAACTACATTACCTTTGCCTAGCATTAAAAAAAATACCAGCTCCAATGTCAACCCACACCCGCATAAAACTAATAGAAGAATAGCACTATACAAGTTCTACGCCTGCAAAAGAGATAGCATATAAGGTGGGCTCATGGTGGGCGTCAACTGAGACGTTCAAACCGAACGCAGCCTTTGTTTTTTTTTACTTTCTGGGACAGGCAAAGACAAAACCTTGACAATGACATTTTTTTATGTAATGGTAACATGGTCCATTATGCTGACATCAACGTTTTCCAAAAACTCAAGATTTATAAAGTAATTAAAATAAGAAAAATCAAAATTTTGGAAAATAGTAAAATAAAAATCCCTGCCCTCGACCAACTTCCGAATTAGCTTTTAAAATTGGGGGTTAATAATTTGAAATGTTGTCAATTGCGGCCAGCGATGAAACTGGTGTTAATAAATAGAGTAACTTATTGATAACAAACAAAAGCATATGTGCTATATATATAGAGATATATAGATATGTGCAAATATGTATAAGAAATAAGTAACTATGTAGTTTTATGTAGGTAGGTTTTAACTTTAATAATGTATTTTTTTGCAATTTGAACTCAGATTTCTCGCAAAATGTGTCGTTTACGGAATTCATAAATAAATAATACGATTCAGCTGCCTGTACATTACACATGATACAGGTTGTGACAGAAAGGTGTAGTCATATTTTAGAAGGTTGTTAGTAGGGTTGTTCGTTCTGAACAACTGTTACTCTGAAACATATTTAAGCAAAGCAACTTTCATTTTCATTCTCCATACAAATCACCTGATTGCTTGGCCGATAATAAGTAAAAAATAAATTTGCTCTTATCAATTTAGTTTCATAGCGAAAGTTGTTCAGAATGATGTACCTAACAGCCCCCTATAATATGAATACACCTTTCTGTTACACCCCGTATACAGGCACATACTTTGCTTCTGGCCTCACACTAGAATATCCTATGTCAATGTTGTGGGAACTAGAAATAGTGACGTCACAACCATAACATCCAAAACCGGGATTTTATTCTTCTTCCTCCCGAGCCAATTAATAATAAAATTATCAAAAATGTATAGGCTGTTGACTTCCATGTAGAATGAATGATTCAAAATCTGCGCCTAAATCAAGTGAACAAAAAAAAACGTGCTTGCTTGTAGTTTGGATTCTCATTCAACCTCATTTGTCTATCATTTGATGATCAAAGATTGTCTTTAAAACATTGCAATTACTTAATTATGACAAAACGGAGGACCTACTGATCATAACTACCTAGCTACCTTCATAAAGGTGCACAAGGCAGTTCATCAATTCATCTGTTAAAAAAAAAAAATATAACGCATATTTTATATTAATCTGACTTGTACACCATATTGACATAGTAACAATGTTTTATAATTATATTTATTACCTCACACACCCTCTCACACACACTCACTCATACTCATACTACACATAGAGAGGCTCCCACTCACCCACACACCCATTTTTTTCATATTTTTATAACTTTGTCTTTAGTCAGTATTAGTCAGTAATTTTGTATAAAAAAGTGTCCGTGTAACTTAAATTAGCTTTATATATATTTTATAGGAAGAGCACTGTAGTCTGAAATACAGGTTTACACCTAGCTCAGGCTCAGATGACTCAATTATCATATGTCACATTTTAGCTAAGGGCCTCAAATATTGTAAACGTTTTCTGTTTCTTTTCTTTGAATAAATAAATATTTGATATTTGATTTGTCTGAACTGGGACGTAAAGCAGTTTTGGATTCAATCTGGAAAAGCCCGTGTAGAACAAAATTATGTCGATATGAACTGAGTTGATGATGATGATGATGCTAAGATACCTTAAGGGGATCGAACGGGGGAGTGACGATCAATTTTCTGGTCGTAAATTAGGAGAAGCCTAAAATCGCGTATGCGAAGCCGTGCCCACGGGCAGCTAGTATCAAATTAAGTACGTATTAATATAACAGTTAGGTAATTTTACAGTCACATAGAAAGCGCGACCCCTTTTCCTACAAGACGTGGCAGAGGCATATGTACGTATAGGTCAACCGGATAGGTTTTGATTTCCTTGCTAGTGCCAAGCAAATTTAGCAAGTTAAGCAATTTTGGGATAAAAACGGCCGTATTTTTTGACTGCGCGGACCTAAAAGCTTGAATTTTCCATAGCTCCAAGGTTTTACAGACGTGGGTAATTGATATCAATTACAATTTGAAACCTGCACACGTTCCTGAGAAAAAGGGTACGTAACCCTCAAAAAGGTGAAAAGATAAAAGAATAATGTGCTACACAACTTATAGGACATTAATTTTTTATTTGACGACGACCGCTGCGGTTGTGGCTCTGCCTACGCTGCGAGAGGTTCCGGGTTCAATCCCCGGCTGGGGATAAAAAAAAAACCTAGATCTTGGATGTTTATATGTGTGTGACGTCGCTGTTGCTGGTTCCCACGACACAGAGTATCCTAGTGTGAGGCCAGAATCAATGTTTGAGCCTGTATGCATTGACATTTTTAAAAATAAATAATCGCATTTAAACTCATCAACATGTCTATGAAAACTAACCCATGGCAACAGGAGGATTTCTTTGAATAATTTAGGGTCGAGTCTTCAAAGTGCTGTTTATTAAGTTCAAAACTTTACCTCCACTTACGACGCAACTGAGTTTGAGACTTGTGTCTTCGGTGTAGGGACCTGCCACGCCGATTATTTCTTTGTCGCGCTCGTCGAAGATTTTGGGCTTTTCTGGAAGTTCTGCAACAAAGGGAACTTTGTTACTGAAAATATATTAGTGCTGGTAAAATATCACAGAAAGGAGTGAATGAGAAAAATCCTAAAACTTGACTGAAATATAAAGGCTCGATCATGCTTAATTATCCATTTTAAGGCTATGATTTAGTAGCAGTTTTACTAATAACAAATACCGTTGAAATCCTACTTGTAAACTTAAACTTCTTAACTACTTCAAGATTAATATTACTGATTTAAACCGATTCAAATCATCTGTTTATGTCGGCAACTGCTACGATATTTTAGTTACTTACTTAGAAGTGAAATATAAAATGTTGTTCAATTCACGCATCGGCTTTTGTAGAAATATCATACATAACTAGAGTGTATTTAAAGCAGCCGCAACTTTTTCAAGCCGCCTTCACCGTAGTTTTATTTAAAATTTATAGCTTACTGTTTCAAATTTGCAAGCAAATTCGAGTTTTCATTTCACTCGTGGCAAGGTTCTTAAATATAACTGGCCATTACAATATTGCTTACACCACTCTATATTGCGATTTTTTATTTGAGGCCAGAAATGTTAACCATCAACTGTCATTTTCCATTACAAAAAGTGTAATAAGAATGTCAAAGTCAACGGTTTTGTTCTAGAAAATTACAGTTGTTTATTTACAATTCTGGCCTCAAATAAAAAATCGGAGATTATTTTGTTTTTGATTCATCTGAAAGATTCTGGTAAAGCAATTATTTTAGTAATTTTGTAATTTCTTTATTGTACTACACAAAACAGTCATACAGATAACTTATAATAGAAAAAAAAACATGTACAAAGGCGAGCTTATCTCTCAAAAGAGATTTATTCCAGCAAACCAAGATGGTAGGAGAGGTGATGGTTGAGCGGGGGAAGACCTGCGCGTACAATAAAACTCTATAAATACTACGACTAATACCTAGTCGGTCCTTAAGTTCTGTCACAAGGTTTTTGATAGATAAAACTCAGCAATAAACTTTTTCTTATTCGTATTACACATGATTAAAAAGCTTATTTTATACGAATCAAATTGCAATACGATACATTTTGTACGATTATCGCAATATGACAAAAAACCTTATAACTTGAGACAATCGCGAACCCAAAACACGCCGCAACTGACAAAAATACCACTTACCACAAATTTAATAAAAAAACAGTGTTCCAGATAACCAACAAGTTTTTTTTTATTTATTCTGAAACCTCGATTTTAGACCATGCTTAGCAACTAGCATTTGATTTTCTGTTAACTTTCAGTTCCAACTGCTCCCAAAGAGAACATTACGTACTTTTTACGTTTTCAGAAAAACGTATAAAAATGATCTTGTGGGCAACAAGTACACTACGTAAAATGTGAATATGAAAATTATTTTTACCCAGACTTAGTTATCTTATGCTTCATAATGAAGGTAACGGGTTCAGGGAGGGTTCTGACTAAAAACTCACGTAAGTTTGAAAGGTTTTAAGAGTCATGGAAAAAAGATAAAGTGAATCACGTCCGTATTTTTGATTGGGTAAAAAAGTGCTAAATCTCTGAAGAAACTAGCATTTGTGTAATATGGCTTTAAGCATTTAAATCCGATAATCGTTCTAATTTATCAGTATTTAATGAGCTATCAAACCATATATAGTATTAAATAAAAAAAAACTTGGTATTATTTACTATGCGGCAAAATATTTGTGACAGAACTTATGGACCGACTAGGTATATACTACAAACAGTATGTATTATACTGATAACCCTAATTGCTAAAAATAGACTGCATACACAATTACTTAAATACAACGTAAAAATATGAATAAACCGTATAATAAACTAATACATACAAATATATATATATATATATATTATCTAACTGGAAAGGGAGAGATAGTGCTTCTTTAGCCGGTTTTTGAATATATTTAGAGATCGACTGTCCCTGATAGTGCAAGGAAGCTCATTCCACAGTCGTACGGCTCGGATTCTGAACCCGTGCTCGTAGGCTGCAGTGGAGCGACCTGGAGCTTTGAGCGTAGACGCCATATGAGTTCTCCGAGGCCTGCTTGAAGAAAGAAATTCGAAGCGATCACGTAGGAAGTTAGGGTAACGAGGGTTCCACAAAATATTATAAAGGAAACACAGGATATGAGAGTCCCGTCGAAGCCGAATCGGTAGCCACTTCAGCTCCCTGCGATGCTGAGATACGTGGTCATACTTGCGCAGTCCAAAGATGAACCGAATCCCGAGATTTTGAAGTCGTTCGAGTTTGTTCAGTTGTTCTTCATTTGCGCTCACCCAGCAAACATCAGCATAATCAATGAGGGGGAGAAGAAGGGACTGAGCGAGAGTTATTTTGGTCTGGCGAGGAAGAAAGTTCTGAAGTCTCCTGAGGGAATGAAAAGTTGCGTAAACTCGCCTGCTGACCTCATTAACATGCATTGACCAGGACAATTGATTATCAAAGATGACACCCAGGTTTTTAGCTTTATCGCTATACATGATTACAGTACCGTTATAAGTTACAGAAGGGACAGAAAATTGCTGCAACGTGTTTAAAGAGTGTCTGGTACCTATAATCATGGCCTAGGACTTATTCGGATTAACCAGCAACCCAAATGACGATGCCCATCCACTAATACCAGCCAAGTCAGCGTTTAACGCTTCCACAGCGGAATTTACATCATCAGGAGAGAAGTGACGATAGATCTGAAGGTCATCCGCGTAGAGATGATAGGAAGAAGAGAGGACATCGGATATGGAATTGATAAATATTGAGAATAGAAGAGGAGAGAGAATGCCACCTTGGGGGACACCGGAAGAGAGGTCACACCACTCCGTACAAGCATCCTCCGACTTGATACGCTGTTTTCGGTTCCTTAGGTAAGAGTCAAACCAGCTGGCAGAGAGGGAGGAGACGTTAAGAGATTTGAGAAGTTCAACGAGAATGTCGAAGTCAACACAGTTAAAAGCACTGCTGAAGTCCAGCAGAGCCAGCACCGAGAGCTGCCTTTGATCCATGGCGACCTGAATATCATCGGTCACTTTTAATAAAGCCGTAACAGTACTATGACCCGTTCTAAAGCCAGACTGAAAAGGATTAAGTAGATTTTTAGAGGATAGATAATGGGAGAGCTGAGTATGGACAATGGATTCGAGGATTTTAGAAAGGATCGGCAGGATAGAAATGGGGATTTTGTATTGGATCCCGTATCATTTCGGTGTTTCAGATAACAAGAAGGTGGGCATGCTGGTTCACACTGACCTAATTAATGCTCGCGGTGAAAATGCAAAATCAAATCAAAGGTATTTATCAGCAAATAAAGGTGCTTTATGGTGTTATTTTTTGTTTTCATTTATAGGAACTTCACTGTATTTTATCCTATACGGTGGCAAATTTAAAACAAAACGTATAATAAATATAAATAAGATAAATCTATTTATTCATTATAACATGGTTCAAACATAAACACATAATTATAACGCAAAATAAAAAAGAACTCTAAACTTATTACATACAGCGTGGTCTGACAGGTTTGTTGCGAACATTGCCATAATTTCTAATTTGTGTCCTGCCTTAAAACAAGACAAAGAATAGTTATGATTATGATTCAAGTGCTGACAGAATTGAGAGTTTTTTATTTTTCCAGGATGGAATTAATTATATTGTCACATTACTGGGGTTAATAGGAATAACGCTCTGTAAAGCATAAGATAATTTTAGAAGAAGAAGAGTATCCAAACCAAAGACCTGAACACTCTGGTGCTCTGACCACTATAAATTTGGTATTCCCAGGTAACTCCATCAACAGTGCATAGTTAATAATTTTTAAGCATATGTATGTGCCTTTGAAGATATGTATTAATGGAATATGGGTCTTCCTCTGAATTGGACCATACATTAATCCACCACAATTATTTCTCCTAGAATAACCGATGATAAGTTTCGTAAAAACGGTCACCTTCTGCTCTTGTTGCTTCATTTCATTATGAACAAAAAACCGGTCAAGTGCATGTTGAAGTCACGCACGAAGGGTTCCGTACCACGGTACAATGGTAGGGATGGTGTGGACTGAATAGAGTGGCTACTTTCACACTCCATGTACCTACTTAACCAGATGCATTCATAAGTTTTTAGGTGGTTTACAGATAAATAAAATATTTTTTTCCGTTTTTTAGTATTTGTTATTATAGCGGCAACAGAAATTCATCATCTGTGAAACTTTCAACTATCTAACTATCACGGTTCATGAGATCAGCCTGGTGACAGACGGATGGATGGACGGACAGTAGCGCGTCACGTCCATGTATGGGGATTTTTTTTTATTGAGGTACTGCTACGCAAGAGGTATCAAAAGTTGCGTTTTACAGAGAGATTACGACTATCATTAAATTTAATCAAATACCTGTAATCTTGAGGCCTCTACGGGTCCTTGAAATTTTTAAGATTTGCCATTTTTAGGGGTTCTTAACATAAACTATAAATCATACAAAATTGTAAGCTACGGCTACGCAAGAGGTATCAAAAGTTGCGTTTTGACACATAGATTAGGATTATTATTAAATTTAATTAAATATCTGTCATCTTGAGGCCTCCACCGGACCTTGTAGTTTCGCAAATTTGCCATTTTAATGGATTTCTAACATAAACTATAAATAATACAAAAAATACGTGGTTAATAAATGCTTTTTATTAAATTTAAAGGCACAATGATTAATCAAAGAAAGGTTTTCAATAGTTGAGACAAATAATCAGTGAATACTTTATAAGTGGAACTGGTTTTTGTGCCCAAAATTAGACATTTAAGCGCGAGATTTTAATCTGTACCTCATGAAACCATCCCGAGCTGTAGCGTCCGTGACGCCTTGAGAAGCCTCTGTCACTAATTTAACACATCTTTTCACTGACTGTGTGACAGGGAAAGTCAACTATATCGAGGGTCTGTCCTTTTCAAATTTCATCGTCGGATACGTATCGCAGAATTGGTGGAGCTGATATCTCACACTCTTGCCAAAATATCATATCAATGTAATCTCGCGCAAAGAAGAAGCTTTGCTGCTTTAAATAGCCTGCGAGAGTTGCTCTTTTCTACTTCGCTGGCCTTTAATATTTTGCGAGATGCAAGCTCTCGAATATTGTCTCTATCGTCGAATAACATAGCAATAAGCAAGATTTTTGGGTGCGCAAAGAAAGCGTTTCTTTCGATCACTGAATCTACAATAGATCTCTGACTATCAGGTAAAAATCTAGAGTATATAACCATTTCAAAAATATGCTTGGCTCCATCTTTATATGATGATTTTTGTTTGATGAGGAACCAAACAAGAACGTAAACTTTGACAACGCAGCTGCAAATTATCTGACGGCGACACAGTACTTACGTAAACTCTGAGTATGCGATTGGCAGTTGTGAGCCATCTCGAATGCGCCATTTTCCAGGTTGGCGGCTCGCGAGCTCAAGGGAATAGTAACCAGCCATCACAGCATGACACATTTCTTAGAGATACTTTTGATATGTGCTTAGTTCCTCCACTATATTATCAGGTATTTCGAGCAAATTGCCAGCCACTGCACAAAAAGACGCTAGAGGTTTACCTTCACAAACAACTAGCTATTTTTCAATAGGTACTACATATTATTTTGGTCTAGATGTGCTACCATCCAGAGAGATAAACAAATGGCGAAGCGGTAATGAAATGAAATGAAATGAAATGAAATTGTTTATTCTCCAACTAAAAACCTATGTAGTTAAACTCATGTACATCTCATTGCGGTATTACGTCTAGTGATAGGCATGAATCATTGAAGCATTGAACATCCAACTCCTAAACTAGTGTTACCTGTATCTTAGGAGTTGGGGCTCTCTTTTTTTGTAGGTACACATTATAAAACTAGACATGTGGCTAATTTAGTACAAATTATAAATAAGTTTAAATAGATAGATAGTTGTCGGGGAGGCAACATGAATTATGTAGAGTAAGTAGGTCCTCAAATTGTGAGTAATGAAATGAGTGAAAGGTGTGTATGTGTATGTGTATGTGTGTGAGTGTGTGTGTGTGTGTGTGTGTGTGTGTGTGTTTGTGTGTGTGATGGTATGAGCGTGTGTGCGTTTGAGGGTGAGTGTATCTTGAAGATATTGTATTTATGGTTTTTATTATATTGTATCTGGTTTATCTTAAGCAAAATTACTAAGTAAACATTCGGTGTCGAGTTTTTGAAGCCATTTTAATAATGTTATTTTGAGTATATGTTTGGGTAAAGGATATATATTTAGAATTCTGTTAACCTTATTGTATAGGGTAGGGGCGAGGCAGCAGAAAAATCGGTTCATAAAGGCATGTTTGTATTTTACAAGTAGACATATTCTGTCACTACGTCTATTGACCAGGGTCTGTGGTTCGAACTTTAGAAGGAAGTGCTGCCTTAGCAGTACCGAGTATATAAACAGTTGCCTAACAGTGTACACCTTACAAAATTCATAAACTAAATTTGTAGGGTACAGTCTTGGTTTGAAAGTGCACACCTTCAGTACAGCTCGTTGTGCTATTTCTAAGGGCATCAATAAAGTTTTAGCAGCGCCACCCCAGGACGTAATACAGTACGTAATTATCGACTGACAGAGGGCTAGGTAAACCCGCTTTACCAATATTGGGTCCGCTACGTGTCTAAGATTTTTGAAGACGTAGATAAGTTTACGTACTCTTTTTGCAGTATTGTCAATATGTTGGTGAAAATTTAAATTCTGATCGAGGATTACACCAAGGTAGTTGGTATGCGATATTCTGGTTAAAAATGGACAATTTAAGTTACAGACCTGGGGGTCAGTGCAGGAGTGTGACACTATTTTATGATCAGTAGATGGTTGTGTTGCATTTGTTATAGTGAAAGCAATGTAATTTGTCTTATCATTATTAAGAGTAAGATAATTTGTACGTAACCAATGTGATACAGAGTTAAAACCAGTTTGTGCTGCATTAAAAGCTTTATGCCATGTCTTGTGTGAAAATAATAACGCTGTATCATCAGCATATGATATAATCTTGCCGTGAACCAGGTTTAATTTGAGCAGATCGTTAATGTAAATAAGAAATAGGATTGGTCCCAAAATACTGCCCTGTGGAACTACCATCTGCACAGGCAGGTCAGAGCTTGTATATTTATCAATCATTACACATTGTTGACGTCTGCAAAGGTAGTCTTCAAATAATTTCAGTTGGTTGCCACGTATTCCCAAGAGTTCTAGTTTATTTAGTGTCAAAGGCTTTAGCCAAATACAGGAAAATACCTACAATCTTGTTGTTATTGTCAAGACCACCGACCACATAATTGGTTAATTCATGTACTGCGTCATCCGTAGACTTTCCAGGCCTAAATCCAAATTGACAGTTGGAGAGTAGGTTGTTATTTTCAAGGTAGTTGATAAGTCTTATATTATCTTTTCTAGAATTTTAGATATTGATAGTAGGATGGAGATAGGCCTGTAGTTATTGACACGGTCTCTATCACCTGTCTTATGTATGGGGTGTATTACAGACTTTTTTAAACAATTTGGAAATGTTCCAGCAGCAAGGCAGTTGTTAAAAATGTAGGTTATATGAGGTATCAATATTTTTCGATAGTTCTTAAGGAGTTTGTTTGGAATCTTGTCCCAGCCAGTAGCGCTGGTATTTTTTAGACCAGTTATTATGTTATTAACCTCATCTTCATCAGTGTCTAGGAGAACAAAAGAGTTAGTTGGAGGATTATTTGAATTTAAGTTTGGGGTATCTAAATTAGATTGGAGGATTTTGCTAGCTAGAACATCCCCAATATTAGCAAAATATTGGTTAACGTTATCAATAGAGTTTTGAATATCATTTTGAATGAATAATTCGTAAGCTGATGTTTTCGACTTCGTTGTATTTGTAATTGTTTTAATGGCTTCCCATATTTTTTTGTTACTATTACCTGCTTTTTCTATTATTTTTTAGTCATAATCACGTTTTATTTTCTTTAATAATTTGTTACAGAAATTCCTGTATCGCTTGTAGGTTATATTTAGTATTTGGTTGATAGGTTGTTTTTTTGCATTTTTATGCATCCGATCTCGGTTTCGCGTGCATTTTAATAAGCCTGGAGTTATCCACAGCTTGATAACTTTATTACGTCTTGACAGTTTTTTGACTATTGTGTTTTTATCAAGCGCTGTATGTATGGAGTTTATTAAATATTCCATCGCAAGGTGAGGATCATTGTTACCGTAAATAGGTTGTAAGTCGATATTTGCTAGATCATTTTGGAGATCCTCGTTGTTTATCTGAGTGCTGTTGATTTGGGAGTATATTCGTTGAATTTTAAGATTCAAAGAAAGCATTACAGTTTCGTGATCCGTAACAGTGGTATTAAAAATGAGAGTAAGGGCATTATATTTCGTTTTAAGTATGATGTGATCGAGACAGGTTTTATTCATTCTAGTCGGGAGTGAGTGCGCAGAAAGTAGCCCATGACTTGCACATAAGTTAATATAGTCATGCACTTTCACAGATCTGTTTTCAGGGCAAATGTCGATATTTATATCTCATCTCCTATAATGGCCACGTTTTTAAAAGATTTTAGATTGGTTAGAACTGAGTTAAGAGAGTCATGAAAGTTGTCTAGATTAGAATAAGATGGAGATCGGTATATAGCTACAACAGCGGTTTCGCTGCCTAATCGTTGCACTAAGCAGTTACCATCTCAGAAATCTGGTTCCTCAACAGTAACCTTGACGGCTTCCCTAACGTAAGTTACGACTCCATCGTTTTGCAGTGGGTTAGTTTGAGATTTATAAATGTTATAGCCATTTATTGGAGGAATAATGTGATTTGATGACAGCCAGCACTCCGTCAAAACCGCGTAATTCATTCGCGTGCAGCATACAAACACACCATTGCAATGGTCGCTTCAAATAGTTTTCCAGATATTGGATGACACCTCCCTGAGCAGTACTATCGCACCCCACACAGATAACCTCTTCCATGTTCAACCCTTGATTTTGTAACATTTATTTGATAGAAGTGACGATTGCTTTGGCATCGCCACGACTTGGCGACGCGTGTCCCAATTAAATCGATCCCTGCTCTGTGAGAACTGAAATGTGCGCTTCTAAGACTTCTTTGCGGTGGTACCGATCGCCTATTTTATCGTTTATGAGTGTTTTGTCCTTTCGTCTATCAAAGTAGATACTTTTCACTACAACAGCATCAACATCTTTGCTGGCATTGGTTCTTGCTTTTGAAACAGCTATTTTATTCTTATCAATAACAAGACCTTTATCTTCGGAAGATAATCCTATGTCAGATAAGACCGCAAACGCAACTGCAGGCACAGATCGCGTTGATAGTTCATACCGATCACATACCTTAGCTACTGTTGGCAGTGCCAGAGTGTTCCGATTTAATAAATAAGATAGTCTCATTTACAAGCACGCCACTATTCGGAGAAAGCTCTGTTGCAGGCAACTGTGGTCGGGGCCGCAACTCGCGCACAGGAACAGGATTGGTTTCTTGTGATGTACTTGGTAAACATGTGTGCTCTATCCGCTTAAACTTTTCTTGTCTCTGATGTTTCTTTAAAAGTCTTGTTATTTCTTTTGTGTCTATACCGCTTATTGCCATTTTTCTAAAACTTCTTTAGTCCAGTAAAAATTCTCTTTCAGTAATAGGAACTTTCTTCGATTTTATGCAGGAACAAGTGTCAAACGAACTGCACTTACAAGCAGCAATGTCGAAGAGCTTGTTGTTCGACGATTCCAAAAAGCACATCACTTTGCTGTCGTAGCTATAATTTCTTTTATTTTTGGGATATCTTATCAATGACAGGTATTTGTCGAAGTACGATTTCAGTAATTGGGTAGCTCGTTCTATGGAAACGATGGGAATCGAGGCTTTGGTCCAAATAGTATCAAGTTTTTGAGAAACGATTGAAAAAACTTCTGTGTTAGAAGGGTCTTTCCCATTCTTCTGTAGTTTTAGTTCATTTTTAGTAAAAAATGAATTTGATGACGTCGATCGTAACTGGCGATCGTCAAGTTCTTTATATGATCCAAATATAGCATTGTTTGTAACAAAACACGTATTTTATAACAATGAAGTGAAAAACGACCCCTTACAGCAATAAAATCGCAATAGAAATGAGACGAACTGACTCACTTAGTGTAGGGTAGGAGTTAGAAAAACAAGTCAAAACATGAAATTCGCGAGTTCGATCCAAACTAATTAATCGCTATAAAAAATCGTAAAATAGGGTAAACCATTGTAAAAACAATGATAGTAGATATCATTGTTTTTACAAAATAAAATGGGAATAATGTAAATAAAATAGAATAGACGATATAGACTGAAGGGTTAATTAAATCATTTTTGAAAAACAAAAATGTTGGTAGGACCCCCAAGATATTTAAAAAAAAAACAATTATTTTTACGGTAATCTATAACATAAAACGAAACTTAAAAAAAACTCGGAGCACCCATATTGAATCTATTATACGATATTCCAGAGCTGTGAGGCAACGGATGGTAATATTATCACTCATCTTTTTCCAGTGTGATTTAATGGTTAGAAATGTTCTCAAACCCAATAACAAAATAATACCAGTAAAATTGCAAATTTCTTTCTCGCCAACCCAGGAACCACTCGCCTCCCGGGTCCAAGTTATGCCGCGCGCGCCTGAACCTCCGAGCGTACCGTTGCTGAGCACCGCATGCTGCGTGGAGCCTGCACCCGTAGCAAGCCGAGCGCGGGGGGGTTTTGTCGCGAATCAATCAATCAATCAGGTAATCTTCTCACGCACCCATTCTGGGGCGTGGAGAGTCAGGGTCAGATCATCGGATCTCTTCCTGAAGAAGTGCTTCTGTCCACTCCTATGGACAGGTCATCGGGGGGCCCTCGCGGGCGGTGGAGATCTTCTCACTTGAGGTATTCCATTGGTTGATCGCCGGCTAGGCAACCAGGTCGCGTGGCAGGCGGCGGCGGTCGGGCGGGCGCGTGTGGTACGGCGCCATGTCACGGATATGCGGGTGTTGAGAAGTATCCGCAGGCGCGAACATGCCTTGTCGCGAATCGCTAGGGACAGAGCTTTATATAGCGCATAGCTCCGTCCCTCACCTTCCCGCGTCAATACCCCCCCGCAGGGTCGGCGTGCGCTGCTTGCTGCCGGGTGCGCGTGCGCCGGGTATCGCTGCACCGCGCGTGCCGCCGTCTCGCCCAGCATCGCGTAGGCGACGTGAGTTAAGTTCCCGGAAGAACTTTTCTCAAAAAAAATATAAACTTTTATTAAAATATATTTATTAAAACAAATTACATGTTTCGCGACCGCGTTATTCTGTATGACTGCCCGGCAGCCCAGGCATCAACGCTCCGGTGCAGCGCGGCTTATCGCAAGAAATTCTAACGTAGCGTCTGCATTCCGCGTCACCATAGCCTCGATGCAAATATAAGAGCTATAGTCTATTACTAAAACTTATGATTAAGGTAAACTAGATATGAAATTAACACGGAAACAGTTGAGAACACTAAAAGTTAATGTAGAGCCGCATAGAGTTCATATAACACCTCCCGGCAGAGATAGAGGTCCTTTCTGCAGCTTATCTGAAGAAAGACCGCGGAATTGTTGCTCCACTTTGTTCAGGTTCTGCAGCAGTTTCAGCGTCTCCTGCAATCTGCTTCATTTCCTTACATTTTATTATTTTGATGTACAATATGAATGTGGTCGTCAGTAATAGAAGAATGTATAGCGGTGCCGTCCAATACAGGTGTGGTTTCAGGTTGACGTCATCTAGATTGATAGTTTGTTGCTCTCGTTCTATAAAATCAATTGTATTATGAAGTTGTTTTAAATTGACATTTTCTATTTTCAGGGGCTGTAGCGGATTCTTGATCTTAGCTGCTTCTGAATTGAAGTAAAATAATTTGATGGGTATTCCGTTGAAAACATTATACGCATTCCTGAAAGTTACTTTGTCCATTGAGGCGCTGCAGTTTTCCGGAAGCCTGAGTAAATACGCACCATTTATTTTCAGATATTCGTCGTGGATGCATTGCAGGTGGAGATTGGTAGGGTTGTGGCCAATTAGTACAAGGTATTCATCGCTTATCTTTTCAAAAATGTTCCGGTTAACTTTTATTTGGTGGTATTCACATTGAGATGAAATTTTCTGTGATCTTATTAAGTTGTGTATACAATCAGGGTTACGACTTGACTCCAGCAGGTTTGCATTTATCCGGCAGTAATACATACTTTCAACTCTGTTGCATGAGTTTTCTAGATACTGGTACGCATTTTCGTTCATAACTAGGTGGGATTTATTAGGTATAAGGATAGTATTGTTGGAAGTGGGAATTGGGAACAAATAATAATATGTAAACGTATTCCTAACATAAATCGGTACCTTAATAATAAAAACTAACTTTTTGACACTAAAATAAGAGCCTACATCTAAAAAGTTATAAAGAAGACGAGATTTCTTCACTTCAGATATTATTAACTTATCCGGACCATAATGTTTCAGCAAAACTTGTAAGATATATTTTGAACCTTCAAAAGAAATGAAATTGCGGTAAGCTACGTGTTTTGTGGAAAAGGAAAGAGCTGTTTCAATGTTTAACAAAATGTCTAATGCTGTTTGTCGTTAATTTCCAATAATTTATACGCACTATCTAATTTTACAAAGTCTATAAACTCTTGTTGAGTAATATTAACCTCTATTAATATTTCTGATATTTTAAAATTTAATTTATGTTGATTTTGCACCACAGCCGTCATTGTGTTATTGTAGTTTTCCATAAAAAGTTTATTTAAAGTTACTGCTTGATTAACATGGTGTGTAATTTCATTTTGATTGTTTTGTAGAGTATCTATAGCTTTATTATACCTAAGAGCATCATTCTGATCCAAGTTACCAGTAATGCTTTGAATCAAAGTACCGAGACCGTCAATCAAAGCTCTTTTATACCTATTTCTACTTAGAGAATTATACTTATCTAAAATACTACTAAACCTATCTCTAACATATTGTTGTAAAGCAGTAAATCTAAATTTATAATCGTAACCTAAATCATTAACCAATGCCCCAAGAGTTAGAATTTGATTTTCAATTATTCTGATATTATCTTTCATGGGGTCTAAATCTATAAAGTGTAAGAAAACATGGTCAGATTGTAAAAGTTTAGCAGAGCCTAATTTGAATGAAAGTAATCCAGGGTTATTTGTCATCGGTATTAGTTTCGCTTCCTCGGCTCGTGCCGGGCAGCCCACCGTCATCGTCGTCCTGTAACAAGTAATGTTGCAGTTTAAGGGGCCTTCGTAGTTTTCTTTTGTGATATTCTTGTTGTTTGTCATCAGTAATTTTTATACCTAAATCCTTTGCTACATTTCTCGTTAAATAACGAGGTTGTTCTTTCAATTTTCAATTTCAATTTAGGTTTATTGCTTCCATAAAGTACATAAACATTTGTTCTTAAATTTAGGTACAATTTATGGACCCTGTCCATAGGGCACTGCAATAGTATAGAGGTATAATACTAAGGACTAATATAAAATATTTATTATTGAGGTATGTTTATGTGTACGTTTGTGCGTGTGTGAGGGTGTGTGTGTTATTGTGATGTACATGCATATATTTATAAGTTAGTGTTATGTATACATATATATATCTGTGTGTTAATGTAATTTTAAGTTATTTATTTGTCTCAAATGATGTGTCTATGAAATATTCATTTATACTGGAATATGTTTTATTAATTAATATAGTTTTTAATTTCTTTAGGAACTTTACGTTATTCGTTTCATCTTTAAGTAGGGTGGGTAATTTATTATATATTTTGATACTCATAACATAAGGACTAGATGAGTGCATCTTTAGAGTAGAAGTGCAGGGTTGGATGAGTCTGTCTTTATGTCTAAAAGAGTAGTTTACGGGGATTTCTCCGCGCTTATGGTAAAGATTCCTATTATCACGGACGAATTTGCACATTTCGTATATGTATAAGCATGGTAAAGTCAGAATATTTAGTTTTTGAAAGAAGGGTTTACAACTGTCCGTTTGTTTGATATTTACTAGGATCCGTATTAGTTTTTTTTGTAAAATAAGTATTGCTGGCGCACCTGTGCTGTTTCCCCATAAAAGTATGCCGTAGCTGAGCCATGCAAAAGTGTATGCATAGTATACCGCAAGTGCAGTTTTCAGATCAGTGCATTTTTTAACTTCTTTAAGTGCGTAAGAAAACTGAGATATCTTGTTACAAATTTTTTGGGTGTGTTGTTTCCATTTAACGTGTGAATCTATATCAATTCCAAGCAAAGTGAACCGGTTTACTATTTCTATTTGAGTAACTTTATAGGTGAAGATGAAATCAAGTTGCTTTTTTGTCGGGGGTGGAATATCATTACTTTAGTTTTATTATAATTAATTTGAAGGTTATGGTTTGTCATCCAATTAGTAATGTGATCTAATGTAGAAGTAAGCTTTGTGTTCAGTTGGGAGCTATTTTCTGATGGGGCCAGTAAGGATACGTCATCCGCAAACAGCACGCAGTGACTATTCGTTACTTTAGGGAGATCATTGATGTATATAAGGAACAACAGACACCCCAGGACACTTCCTTGGGGTATTGATGAATTTAATGTCCTATCAGTTGAGCGTACGTTTTGTATTTGGTTAGTTTCTTTGTTCGATTGCTGTATTTCGACAGATTGTACTCTATCTTTCAAATATGAAGTGAACCAGTTATGGGCTGTTCCGCGCACACCTATTCTATAAAGTTTGTCTAATAGAATTTTGTGATTCACCCTATCGTATGACTTAGAGGTGGGCCTTCTTTTAGACATATCTAAAAGAAGGCCCACCGCGTATGATTTCTTATTCATGATACTTAGAGCTTCTTGAATGTATTTGTATACAGCCATAGTTGTCGATCTTTTCTTGCGAAAACCGTTTTGAGACTCTGTAAAGATTTTGTATTTTTCGTAAAAAGAGTATACGCGATTACACATAGACTTTTCATAAATTTTCGAAATTGTTGAAAGTATGGCAATGGGTCTGTAATTATTTGGGTTGGCTTTTGAATTTTTCTTTGTGACGGGACAGCAAGGGGATTCTTAGAGTAAAATGCATGGCCTTCTTCATACTCCAGAGGAGCTTCTAATGTTTTTTTTCGTTTATTTATGGTAGCCATTTGTCGTAAATTCAAACGTTCATTAATTTTTTCATATAAATCGGTGGTTATTTGTTTGTGCTTATTAATGTTATTTTGTAGGCATTGTTTTTCTAAAAGAATATCAAATGGGTCTCGATTATCTAAATGTCCATTTATAATTTCAACAGGTTTTTTGTCTGTAGAGGAATGGATTGAATTGTTATAGGCTAAAACGGCAAAAAGCATCAATTTGGTAATCGGAGATTGTTTATGATCCTCTAGAAGTAATCGAATGTGTTCTGAAATTGTGGAGTGAAATCTTTCAATGGCTCCATTTGATTGGGGATTACTGACGCTTGTAAAATGTAAATTTATTTTTTGCAGAGCAGCAAATTATTTTAGAGGGAGATTTTAATATTCTGTTCCTTGATCAGCGGTAAAATTCAAAGGTAAGCCATGATTGGTCATCCATATTGTAAGTAAATTTATGACACTAACGCCTGTCATACTTTCCAGGGGATAAGCTTGAGGTACTTAGAAATGGTATCTATGATTGTAAGAAACTTTTGACCTTTTATTTGAAAAGTGTCTATATGTGAAATCAAGTTGCTTTTTTGTCGGGGGTGGAATATGTCAAAAATCAAATCAATCAGTCAATCAAAAGTGTCTACAGGAGTCGCAAATGGGTCTGAAACAGCAGTAGATCTCTTAATGGACCACTGTCCAAAAGTAATGCGTGAGATGGACTTTAGACCAACGTCTAAAATAGAAGTTGAGAAGATGGTGAGACTCTTCGAAAACAAACAGTCATGTGGTTATGATGATGTTCCAATTACAGTGATCAAAAATAATATAGATTTATTAGCAGAGCCCATTTCTACTTTCCTGAACAACTGTCTAGAACTTGCTATTTTCCCTGAGCAGCTCAAGATTGCTCGCGTACTGCCAGTATATAAAAAAGGAACAAAATCTGATCCTACCCACTACAGGCCTATTTCGTTGCTACCCATCTTATCAAAAATATTTGAAAAACTTATCAAGGCAAGGTTTCTAGCACACTTAGTTACAAACAAAATATTAAGTAAAAGACAGTTCGGCTATCAGAGAGGTCTAGGAACCACTGATGCAATAGACACTCTGGTAGAGGACGTATTAAATAAACTAGACAACAAAATTAAGGTAGCAGCATTGTTTTTGGACTTAAGCTCGGCATTTGATCTTGTGGATCATAACATATTAATTATTAAGCTGGAACATTACGGTGTGCAGGGTAAATGCTTGGATCTCATAAAATCTTACCTACATAACCGAAAGCAGTTTGTCGAACTGACCACGAATAACAGCGGATGTCAAGAGGTAACAAGGTCAAGGATGGTCCCGATAACTAGAGGAGTACCGCAGGGCTCTATTTTGGGTCCAATTTTCTTCATTATGTTCACCAACGACTTGTTCGAATTTATTGGTAAATCGATGCCTGATAGTCAGCTCGTAGTTTATGCCGATGACACAAATGCTGTTGTTTCGGACAATGATCTTGAAACACTCGAACTCAAAGTAAATTTAATTCTATCAATGTTTCATAACTGGTTCACGAATAATAATTTAAAAATAAACACAAGTAAAACCAACCTACTTTTATTTAAAACCACGGCACGGAACAGTGACGTTATAAAAGCAACGCTAAACGGCGATACAGTGACAATGGTGGATGTCATCAAGTTTCTGGGGGTTCACATAGATTCCTCACTGAACTGGAAGCCCGAACTTACTGCCCTAGAAGGAAGCATCAGCTCAGCGTGCTATGCTCTGAGGAGTTTGAGAGACGTGGTGGATCAGGAACATCTTAAAATGGTGTACTATGCTCTGGTCGAATCCAAACTACGATATAGTATAAAACTGTGGGGAAATAGTTATGCTTACAATGTCACAAAGGCTTTCGTAATGCAGAAAAGAGCAATCCGTACGATAGTTCGCATTTCACAGATGGAATCGTGCAGGCCGCATTTCATTAGGTTAGGAATACTAACGGTTCCTGCGCTCTACATACTTGTTTTAATGGTCAGTCTATCTAAAAACATTCACAAATTAGAAAACCTCGATCAGAGGTCTAAACGAGAAACTTCGCGTCGGAAGGACTTCCGAATTGAATCCGCACCGAGGTTAGAGATCGCACGGCATGCTGCTGGTTACCAGTCGCTATTGTTATTTAAACACCTACCAGTGGAGCTAAAGACTTTAGTTACACACAGCAGCTTTAAACAAAAGCTTAAAGTGTACTTGTTACAAAAGAGCCCCTACAGCATAGAAGAATTTATTAATTTAAAGTGATTTTAATAGTACTTTGACATACATACCTAATATTATTATTGTTTGTTATTGTAATTTGTAGATTGTATACTGACTCGAAATTTTTGTTTATGTTTTATATGTTGTATTATAGGAAATTTAACTTGTGACGGCTCTATTAGTTTTAGGCTATGGTCTTTTAATCCTATTTAAAAAAATATTAATATTTAATTTTAATTATTTCTGTGACATTTTAATTTATTTTTTGTTCTTCATTGTACCATATTAATTTGATATTATGATTAATTTTAATATTATTTTTGTAATTTCATACACAATTTATGTATTGTTTTTGAATAAAATACTTATGACTTATGACTTATGACTATGTAAAGTTTCTAAAGGCTTTGTAGGAATTGGTGTGAACTGGAGGCTTTGCTTATTGGGGTGTCGCTCGTATTTATTTGTTTGACAAGTTGAACAGTTATTAACTATTTCAGTTACGGTTTTTTGAATATTGGGCCAATAATAGGTTCTACTTATTTGTCCCATAGTTTCTTGAATGCCCCTGTGATTTGATTTCCCTTCGTGGTAGGCCTTTACTAGGCGATACTGTTCATCAGTGTGAGTGATGTCGTCTAATTTAAATTTACAAAATATTAAATCGTAAGCTGAATTTTTAAACGTTTCCTGTAGAACTATTGTTACTTCGGGCAAGTATTTGAAATCGTTTAACCAAACTCCGTGCTGAATGTCGGGACGAATATAATGTTTGAATAAATCGATAGTTTCCTGTTTTAAATTGTTTAGGCCTATTTGTGCCATAATACGATTTTCCCAGGAAAAGTCTCTTTGATTTTTACTTTAGATGGAGAATGCAAAACAAATTCGATGAATATTTGGTTTTTATGTGTATTCACAGATTTTTCAGCAATAGGAATTTCTAAAATTGGCTGTTCTTCATTTGAATGGACAGTATTTTGTATCAGTTCCTCCAAATTATTTACATCAGGTATCTCAGAAACGTTTCCAATGAGTGATAAAAGGTCTTCCAAAATTTCTGGAGTGTTTGGGGGCTCATAACTGTCGGTCGGTTGGTCGGTAGTTTCAGTCTCGTTGTTGTTGATAATGATTCTGGATAATGCGTCAGCATTTGTGTTTAGCTTACCCGGTTTGTGGACAACGTCATACTCAAATTCTTCAAGCTTACATTTCCATCTGAAAAGGCGACTTTGTGGTTCTTTCAATGAAAAAAGCCAATTTAGTGGTTTGTGGTCTGTCACGATCTTAAACTTTCGTCCGTACAAATAAGGACGAAAGTATTTGGTAGCCCAAACCACAGCTAACAACTCCTTCTCTATTGTGCTGTAGTTTGTTTCATTGTCATTAAGGGTTCTGGATGCATACGCTATTGGTTTATCTGAGCCAATCGGTCCTTGAGACAAGATGGCGCCAATAGCGAACTGTGAGGCATCTGTGGTGACTATAAAGTGCTTTTCAAAGTCAGGATAGATAAGTATGGGATCTTTCATTAAAATTTCTTGACAAATTTTAAAAGCTTTTACATACTTGGGGTCTTCAATATCAATTTTGGCACCTTTTTTAAGGCAAGCCGTGAGGGGTTTTGATAATTTGGAAAAGTTCGGTATAAATTTTCGGTAATAACCGATAAGCCCGAGAAAAGATTTTATTTCCTTGGTGGTTTTCGGAATGGGATTTTTTTTAATTGCATGGACTTTGTCTGGATTGGGTTTAATACCCTCGAGAGTAACAATGTGGCCTAGATAGGCAGTTTCATGTTTGAGGAACTCAGACTTGTCTAGTTGGACTTTGAAGTTAGCTTCCCTAAGCCGTTGGAAAACTCGTTCGACGCTCGTGATGTGCTCTTGTAAGGAGCTGGAAAATATTATTATGTCATCCATGTAAACGACACAGATTTCATTGATAAGCCCACGGAGAACATTTTCCATAGCTCGCTGGAAAGTGGATAGGGCATTTTTAAATCGAAAGGCATACGGCAGTATTCGTTATGCCCGTTTTCTACTGTAAATGCGGTTATTTGTATGTCATTTGGGTCCATTTCGATTTGGTGGAAACCACTTGCTAAATCAAGGGTAGTGAAATATTGACAGCGGCCTAATTTATCCAGGACATCCGTAATATTCGGAATAGGGTATCTGTCGCTTAGTGTTTTTTCGTTTAGTTTTCTGTAGTCCACTACAAGACGCCATTTTTGTTTCCCGGATGCATCTGATTTTTTAGGTACGATCCAGATTGGTGAGGACCAGGGAGATTCAGAGGGTTGTATAATTTTTTATTGAAGCATTTTATCGATTTGAGATCTCACTTCGTCTTTATGTATGTATGGATAAGATTTTGAATATATAGGGACTTCATCCGAAGTTTTAATTTTGTGTATAACTGTATTTGTAAAGGAAAGGGGACAGTCTTCATAGAAGAAAATGTCGCTATAGTTTTCGCATAGTTTCAATATTTTAGCCTTTTCCTCAGGGTTCATGTGATCTGTTCTAATAAGCAGTTCTATGTCTGGAGATTTAGGTAAGGGTGTATCAAAACTGAAACATTCAAAATTTTGTTTCAGTGGCGTTGATTTAATGGGAGATGTGAAGCTAACGATGACGTCATTACAGGTAGGGTTGCTCAGTTCAACGTAGGCGTACCCTTTGTCTGATCGAGTGATTGATGCAGATAAAATACACTGGTAAAAATTTAATTCCAGTATATATATTTCTCCATCTTTTGTCGTTACAGGGATTTTTACTACACTGTTGTCATTTGCCTTAACCAAAGCTTCGAATAGATTATGGACTCCAGTTTCCATCATTAAGATTGAATTTTTTGCGTTTTCTGTCACCAGTTGTCTGTTTGAGAGATTTACGTTAGCTTTTAATTTTTCTAATAAGTCTAGTCCAATTAAACCATTAAAAAATATTGCGGAATTTGTAAATGTGAAATTTGCAATTTAAATTTGTGTTAAATTCGCTAAACAGTGGCAAATCAACAGTATATTCATGATCAGTTGTACAATGTACATTAGTGACTGAAAAAGGCTCGTAGTTAAGCTGCATATGCGGATAGTATTTCCTAATTATCTCAGGAGATAGGAACGACTGATTGGAGCCCGTGTCGATTAGCAGCTTAAGTGGAGGGTTATTTATTTGTATGTAGGGTAGCTGCCTTTTTGAGTGTAAATTTATTTGCATTATGTTATGTTGTCTTGCCCTGTGGCTGCGCAAAAATTTTGATTCTCAGAAATTTGAGGTTCTACTTCGTATTCGAGCGGTGTTTCATTTTGAATTTCGTTAAATGAACCAGGAATAAATTCTGACTGGTTGTTATCAGCATAGCATACGTCATCACAGCTGTTGAAGCCTTGACCGTCAAGTTCAGGGTTGGAAGTGTCATTATTATGCAATTCCTCGAAATGATAATCGGGATAATGTCCTACATTTTGAAAGTAGTTCGGCCTTTGTGGATTATTTTGCTGCGGCCTGTAGTTTGGATTTGGAACAAATTTAGGAGCATTGTTGTTTGAGTAAGAAATCCCACTCATTGGAGTTGGTTTCGGTTTTAAATTTGTCCTAGGGTCTTGATAAAAATAGTTGAATTTCGGCTGTTGGTGTTGATTTGTTCGAAACTGGTTGGGATTATTATTATTGGGTTTAAAGTTTTGTTGATTGTTACCAAACTGACGATTATAGTTTGGTTGATTGTTATTATTCACAAACTGACGGTTTTGGTAAAAATTCATGTAATTGGGTCTCTGTTGAACCCAATTTGGGGTAAATTTTTGTGTGTTAAATTTAAAATTTTGGTTATGATTCTGGTTTTGATTTACAGGCCTATTATTGGACAAATTTTGTACTTGGTTACGTTTTTGAAGGTACATTATGTTTCCCTACTCTTTTATGTATGGAAGGGCTTCAGGTAAATTGTCAGGTCGCATAGCACGAATTCTAGAGCCAAGTGGCTCTCGTAAACCGGCCAAAAAGGTTTTAAGGGCCTGAGCTTTGAAAAAATCTCGCTGGCAAGAAACAACATTTGGGTCATCATTATGTATGTTAATATAGTTAATCAAAGTAGTGAACACATTAACACATCGATCGTAAAATTGTTGGGGCTCTCGTTGCCTTGGTACAAATTAACAAGGTCACGGTTAAGTGAATTTTCATCTCGTTGATCCGAGAAATTTTGAGTCAATACTTCTTTAATTTGCGGCCACGTATTTGCAGAATTTACATCAACTATATCGAGAGCTTTTCCCTTCAATTTTCCGATTAAACCATTAATAACGATAGTATTTTGGAAATTTTCCCCGTTTACATCATCATAATACTGTGCATAAATTTGATCGGCGGTATTTAAAAATCTGTACAGAGAATTAACATTTCCGTCATAATCTGGCACTATTTTAAGCGCTAAAGTAAAGAGTTCTAATTGCGCCATGATTTACAAAAAAAGAAATAGCTTTTAAATAAAAAGTTATAAGAGCTAACACAGGCTATCTGGTATAGTACTTATTTAGATTTAGTCGTACACTTCACTTGACAAAACTCTTGGAAATCGGGATGGGAAAAGTTATGAACTGATCTAATATCTGAGCGTACTTACAGTATTATCAGCAAACCAAGCATCGTAATCGTAATTAGGCCCAATGAAGGCGATTGGTATCCTTCAGGGCGTCACAGTTTCCACAAAACGTAAGATCACTTTTTGGGAACGTAAGTTTTACACTGTTAACCGTTTAAACGGACACTGAACACGATTTTCGGTTGTTCAGTGCAGCGTAAATCCACAAGACTGCGCCAGTTAAGTTCCCGGAAGAACTTTTCTCAAAAAAAATATAAACTTTTATTAAAATATATTTATTAAAACAAATTACATGTTTCGCGACCGCGTTATTCTGTATGACTGTCCGGCAGCCCAGGCATCAACTTATCGCAAGAAATGCTAACGTAGCGTCTGCATTCCGCGTCACCGTAGCCTCGATGCAAATATAAGAGCTATAGTCTATTACTAAAACTTATGATTAAGGTAAACTAGATATGAAATTAACACGAAAACAGTTGAGAACACTAAAAGTTAATGTAGAGCCGCATAGAGTTCACATAACACGTGCTTCTGGGCCGGTGCGAGTACCGCCGGGCATGCAAACGCGGACGCCGGAGACGATCCGCACGCCTCGACCTGGCCTTCACGTCCGGACAGCGAGACGCGGCGGCGGCGGCGGCAGCGGCTCCCCACGTCCAACAAAGACTCTTCCTCTCAGACTGTTAAATTTTGTGACAAAATAGGAAAAGGCTGCTTGCTAGTAATAATATTAAGCAAAAAGTATTAAATATGTGTATGCCAGGCGCCTCCTTCAAAGAAATAACTGATAAAATGTTAGGAATGACCTATACAAAAAACACAACAGTTATTTTATTACGGCTTGTGTTTAAACGATTACCAAAAACGCACCTATTTTAATACCAATAAATTCGAAATGACTGCCAGAATGGGATAATGAGATAATGGGATAATTCAATAAAAATGCTAGGTAAGGACCTAGCATTTTTATTGAATTCTTGTGTTGATCAGGGTGTATTTCCAGATTTAATGAAACATTCTAAAATTATACCTTTATTTAAGTTAGGAGATAAAAAGGATCCCGGTAACTTCAGGTCAGTAACATTTTTGAAAGTATAATACTTAATCAAATCCTGTCTCATTTTAATCTGAACCATCTACTCCATAAGCAACAGTTCGGCTTTACTAAGGGGCGTTCGACCACCGACGCTACAGTTGATCTCCTACATCACGTGTATGGGGCTTGGAAGGAGTAGCAGGATGCTCCTGGGGTATTCTGTGACTGATCTTAAGCTTTCGACTGCGTCGAGCACAAGACGCTACTAATAAAGCTGGAACATTATGGAGTTAGAGACGGAGCCCTAAATTTGATCAGTTCCTATCTAGAAAATAGAATTCAAAGAGTTCAAATAAAGAGCATAAAGTAATTAGGATCTACAGTCAAAATCGACGTGCCACAGGCCTCAATTCTCGGACCGTTCCTTTTTTTAGTATTTATAAGTGACCTGCCTTTTATGCTACTAACCCTGTCAAGGATAGGGTTATTTGCAGACGATACTTCTCAAATTTTCGAAGTAGACATAATCAAGATATTGACGACTTTGTAAATATCTTGATTATGACGCTCTTTCCCAGATCCATCATTGCTTTACGACAAATAATTTAATGTTGAATCCCAAAAAAACTAAATATGTAAACTTTTCATTGGATAATGTTAGAAACAACAACATAGGCTATTGTGTTGAATAACGAAAATTTGGAATTTTCTGTGGGAAAGAGCTTTTGACCAAGTCATGAAGTTCGTCACATCGGCAGAGATGTAGGACAGTCGTGTCAGTTATGCTACTTAGTCCTACATTTCATCAACATCATCGGTCCGTTTTATGTCCATGTATCAGTTGTCGCAATACAATAAGGTCGATAGTGTCTGGTCCGCTAAGTAAGTTGATTTTGTCAGGTTCACTACAGTCAGTCATGTAGTCATTTACTTATGGATATTTATTTACAATCGTTGTGTATGGAACACTATTTACACAAACATTCAAACTATCTATAGAATTATTTGCCTTCGGCATAAATAGACTAAACCCTTTATGCCGAATGACACAATATTAGATTTTTCTTCGGTTGTTGTCATCCCAAAAAGCACTTGATGAGCAGTTTCTCCGCCTTTCCCGTGACACCTGCCCTGTCTAGTAGCGTGAAATCAATCAGGGTAGCTGTGACTCCCTCGTCTAGGAGCGCGAAGGTTTGGACGTCGCCTTTTGGTCCAGAGACTATCACCGGTAGAACCTTGAGCATCACGTTCGGTCTCTCATTTCCGCAGGCATTCACTGTCACGCCATCTGTGTGGTTGACGGGTGTTTCTCTGTCGGTTGACTCGGTAAGCGGAGCGGCGTGAAGTAGGCAGTGGTGGGCTCGACTGCAGTAGAAACTGGTAGGTAAGGTTGGCTGGACATTTCGCCTTCCTCTTGTAGGCCTACAGTTGATGTCGTTTGGAGAGGCAAGAGAAGCATAGTTTTTTTATTTGTCACGATCTTCCATCGATTTTCTGTTAACGTCTGTTTGAATGTCTCGCAGTCTTGTTGCGAAGAGCATTCAGGAAAAGTTGTAGCCATTACCGGTCTCCATGATCGTGGGTCGGGCTTGGATGGCGGTCTCGGATTGGCAACATTCGGAGTCTTAGCAGTCGGCGGTGGAGTGATGTACGTTGCGGCGTGGACTAAAATTATAAGATAACCGGAAATGTGCGTGAGTGATGCAGATTTAAAGCTGAGATTCGATCAAAACATTCACCATTAAAATTTCAGTAAGGACGGCAGTTTGTTTACAATCTCTCTGATTAGAGTCGGATTGTTTATGTGACCAACCTCATCTGTCAGTTTCAAAGTGGCCACAACGTTTTGAACAGCTATCGAGAATTAAATCAGTTGACTTATGTCATCATGGCGCTTGTCACGCGAATTTGTTTATCATGACTTCCACTATAAATGCAGGTCCACCAAAACGAAGTTTCAATGTGTCTATAATGACATTTAGGTTCGTAGTACTCACCAAAAGCGCACATACAGAGTCCCGTATGCGTCCCTTCGCGCGCATGCGCGATGTTCTCGTCTTCGCTTTAGCCACCTAGTTGAGATGTCGGGTGGAAGTTGCCGGAGAAATCGCTGGAAATTTGGGACGAAGTTGCGGAGGATGAACCCTCCTGATCCATGTGTCTTCGTCATCGAAGAAGTCTTTGTAATCGTCGACGTAGTGATGATCTATTGCCTTATACGCCTCTGGGTGTGTCAGTTCAATATTCAAGTTCGTCAACGGAGGCATCTTAGGCAGGTCAGGATTTAGCAGCAATGTGCGAGAATGTGTGCGTGACAGATTGCACATACCGTCGTCTTCGATCGCTTGCATCTGGATAGCAAGCTTCTGTTCGACTAGCTTGCGCTGAATAGTCGATGTTCTTCGGCTGCCACCAGTTGTAGCTGCATCAGTTGTCGTCTGATGGTATTCGCCCTCGAGTTGGTCTTGGAGCGTGAGAAGGCGGATGGTGTCGGTCACCCCAGGGTGACAAAACGGGGTAACCACGAGTCCAACGGGACACTGCGCGGTTGCATAGGGCAGACTGTCTGTCGTATCCATTCCCGTCATCGTCTCCAGGGGCTGCGGGCGACGCTGACGTTGTAGCCATGGTTTGGCTTCTGGTAGTTACCATAGGTTTAGTCTTTGTAGCGATAAAGGACCACAATGAACCATCCCTGACTTTTCATAGCCCTAAGCTTAATAAAACGGTTCACGATTTTTTTTAACCAGTCTTTAGTTTAGATTTTATTAATATTTTTCCTAGCTCTTGTCTTTGTCGAATCTACTCAAATTTCTCTTGTTGTTTTTGATGGAAATTGTCTTTGACCGTCTGTCCATCAGTATTTCGTCAGTATCCTAGTAGCCAGTTCCGAAGCCATGCAAGTAGGTCAGTTTTGCCACGACGGTAAGCAAATCTGTTTTTTCGATGAATATATGTTTTATGGGGGGGGGGGCTTTATCGTGTCCTGTAAACTGTTTTCCGATAAGTTTTTCGATATCAGTCTTCCACTCTGGCGACTCTACATTATTTTGTCTTCTTTTTCTAAGCCATTGACGAGGAGGCAGTTGGTCATTTAACTGCTGTTACTACGTAGTAGGCTATAAAGCTACCTTCGCGATGTACATCTTCGGATATTACTTACATTTATTGTCTCTTCAATTTCAATATACTCGCCAACAACTAAACTCCAATAATCTTCATTTTCGTAGTTATTCTCTGAAATTGAATCCGAATTATTACCACAAAACAGCTCCTCATCAGCATCCGAGTCTTCTTAAAGTTTTGCAATATCTCCATCTCTTAGATTAGGCATTTTTTTTTAATTGTGAAAATAGGTAAACGGCTCAAATTCTAATCTAAAATAGTACATTACATTGCATAGCGTCACGCCTTTTCCCATACGGGGTGGCAGAGGAACATTTGTGCCCACTTTGAGACAGTAATTCAATACTCCATTTTGACTGACGGGGGCTAGCCCATTGCCGCAGCTATGGAGTAATGAAGGTTTCCGCACGATGTTTTCCATCACCGTTAGAACGTCCGTATAATGTACTCAAGATCAATTAATTATCTCATTGGTACATGCTCAGGAATCGAAACTGCATCTCCTGTATAGTGTAACGGCACACAGCTAAGGTCGAGCCACCGCTAACAGTAGCTATGATC
Organism: Argyresthia goedartella; assembly: GCA_949825045.1. NCBI lineage: Eukaryota > Metazoa > Arthropoda > Insecta > Lepidoptera > Argyresthiidae > Argyresthia > Argyresthia goedartella. Next base: position 6,425,440 of record OX463814.1, read on the forward strand.
GTCTATTCAATCTACTCCAAAATGAGAGGACCCGATTCAGCTGTAAGATTTGTAAGTTAAGAATGGTAAGTCTGAATTTCTCGTTCGTTGAGAAGTTGGTTAGGCGTACAATAGTCGAACGAAGTTTGGCTCAGGAAGCTACAGTTTCAAGTTAGACAGAGAAAGCATATATGTCCGCGAGCCGGTAATTCGCATCAGTCAGCGGTGTATTGCGCCAGAACGATCGTTGTTATATTTTATGTGTGATGGTACCATTTGGTTTTTGTATATATGGGCGCTAGGAACTTCTTTTAGTGGTCGACCACAGTTTATAATATTTGTTTGTGATATCGTATAGATATCCGTCGTAGTTTTACGACGTGAGTACTCAATGATATTTCATGTGCTCGCTAGTAGCGGCTTGTGGTGGTTCCAATTATATATTTGGTTCACGGCAATAACGATCCGAAAAGACCGGTTTACACAATTGCGATTTGATTTTCCGAAATGGGTTCTGAACTAGCGGTTACCTCAAAAGGTCCGTAACGTTTTGAAACCTTCAGCTCTGCGCAATTTGAGCTGGATGTTATCGAAACGTAGGCATTATTACTTTAGGAGATCTAACCCACACCATAGCGAAGTGCATAGTTCGATAAATACCGAACTATGAATTCCACTAGCCGCAGCACGTCCTCGCCTGAGCCTGATCATATATACCGACTCAGCCTACACATTAGACCTCCAGCGAAATTTACATTTAATTTAAAGATGCAACCATCCAACCTGACCCAAGGCAATGCAAACCACCTACCCGGACCTAAACAATGAACTTTAGACTGTAAATTGATCTCTTCGCGCGTCCCCGACAACACTCAAATGTCAAAATATCAACAGGATAGGTTATCTGTGTTGACACCGGTTTAACTTTGTTCTGAATTTGATATTTCCATCCGCGGAACCTCATCGATCAAACAGTCTCCCTATGCCCTGCCAACCTAGGTTTAGCCGCAACTAAACTCCTGTCTAGCCTAGTCTAAAAACCTAGTGTTATACCTCGTCCATTATCGACACCACTCGAAAATGGTTGAGTTTGTTTTGAATGTGCTTGTATGTTTAATGACTGTGTGTGTGGGAATTTCAAAACTCGCTACTCGAAAGGAATGAGGAGAGGATTAGCCCGCGAATATCCTAAAAGCCAATCCAGGAACCCTATGGTGAAGGAAAAAGGAATTTAGGGTCGCTCCAAGCCCAGACTCAGACTCAGATAATTTACCTAAAAGTTCTTATCTAACGACCCAAGGATAGTTTTGGAATTTGGGGTAGGTTGATATAAAGGATAGGAACCGAGGTATATCTCGGTGCTTCAGACACTCACGAAAAACCACTGAAACTTCCCAATCACAAATTCGTATAGTTCTGACGCGTAACACGGCAGACAAAAACTGTTTAGAACTCGTGAAAGACGACTGTCACAGTAGCTAGACGCTGAGACTGAATGCTCTCCCTTCCCCCGCAAATCGTATTTATACGCCCCACATGTCTGAAAGAAAAAAACCAGCGTCCTTTGCGAACACGCTCTGCCCAAGCGAAGCTTCTTATCACTAACTACACAGGGTCTATTTTCAACCATGCCATGCAGATCCGCCGTTCTACAAACTGTGTGTACGCATATTCACTATGATCAAACGTAGGTTATCACTCAAATCATTTGGTACTGCCGATACACAGAATCTGTTGATCGCTGACCAATAAAAGCTTGTTGCGATTAATTAAGCATTTCCCGACCGCTAGGCGCGCGCAGCAAAGACCACTAGAATGCTATTCATACTAGTCGTGTCAGACTCTCCATTCCATACCTCAATCGCAATTGTATATTTGCAATCAACATAATAGCTTTCTCCGTATCGTTCCATAATAACCTTTCATTATTTAGCTATTCATAATTTTATTCAACGCGCAGCCAAATCGGCTCTGATCTCTACACATCTCGCAGGAATGCGACAAAAAAAACCTGACCTGTAAACTTCCTCGAACCATCCCACGCGTCGGCTCTGTTTTTTGCTAACTTGCCTCTGAGCTACGCAAAACCCCCAAACGTTATCGGAACCGATTCTCGTATTCCAAACAGCGCGGCGTTGGGCTAGCCCTCTATCACGCAGAATGAAGTATCAAATGTACCGACTCTCGTGTACCATTACAGCCCCTTCCCAGACCTTGAGACACTGTTTATCTCAGTTAACATGGCGCAAGGATCTCATTACCACTATGCTACCCATGCTTTGTCCATATCTACTCTATACGCACGAACATCTCAAATCATGTACACAGACCGATGAATCTGTCAATTATGTATATAATATTTACACAACTCGATTGAGTTCTCTCCTGTCTTATCTTATTTATCTATCTAACTATACAACCTCGCTTACCCGCAATTTATCCTAATTCGTATTACTATATATATACAAATTGTTTTTTTTTTGTTTTTTTTTTGTTTTGTTTCCAAACCATGCAAGATCCTTAAATCTACAAAGTAGTTACTCAAATTTACAGCTTACAGCTTAATTATATAACTTTTATACACTATCTTATTTATCTACGCCCTTATTCGTCCTCACATAATACCTGGCTATATTTATAGTATTGAAATTACCCAATATCTCATTTGAACCCGGATCTACTAAAGTATAACAGTTCGGATATATCACTGCCGAAATAACATAAGGCCCTTTATACAACAATGAAAATTTCCGCATGATTTTATGTTCTTTATTTGAACGCACAAAGGTCTTAAGTTTCACATAATCACCTATACGATAGACTGTCGCTTACGTCGTTCACTGTTCCGTATCTCGCACACTATGGCCTAATAACCATTCATCGCCTAATTCATTGTCAATAGTTAACGGTTCCCGCCTACCAAACGCTAACTCATTAGGCGCAAAGCCTGTGCTTGTGTGTTCGATATTATTGTAGCAATTTTGAATGTCCGGTAACACGTCGACCCAACTACGATTACTTCCGCCGCAATAAGTTCTATTCAGACGACCTAGCTCGCGATTCACTCTTTCTACGCTATTAGAATTTGGACAATACACCGACGTATGAGTGACCCGAATCCCTAGCTGTTTGAGTCCAAATTCCCAAACTTTCGATATGAACTGTGGTCCTGAGTCCGTAATTATAGTTTCGATAGGTATTTCCCTATGAAATCTCTTTGTACAAGCGAGCACGCTCCTACCTGTAGCTTTTCGCATTGGATATAATTTTATTACTTTACTGTACACGTCTTGAATCACATATATATATTGATATCCGAATTTACCTACGGGCAATGGCCCATAAAGGTCCGAGAAAACTTTCTCACCCAACCTTTCCGCCAACACCGGACCTACGGTATTGTTAGTACTTGGTTTGACCTTTTGACATATGTCACAACTTCTTATCACCGCGCTAATCACCCTACTCATATGAAGAAAATAATATCTGTCCTTAATCAGTGCTAATATTTTATATCTGCCGTAGTGACCTATTTCTTCATGTATGTGTAAAATTAGTTCCTCCTGTAGTGATTTCGGAATTACTAGCAACTGTACGTTCCGCTTCGGCACGTGAAAATATAACGTATCACCTACTAGCTTGTAATTTTCAAACCCTCTCGTTCCCGTATCTACCACACTACGTCTGATACAACCGCTAATTCGATTTAACCGCTCATCTTCGCTTTGTAATCTCGCAATGTCCCGTAAACTCGAAATAACACTTGCGGTATTCGATGCCTGAAACCAGAATATCCCCGGCTGAACATTTGTACTGTCAATCATACCTCCAGGTCCCGCTATTTGCCTACTTAGCGTGTCGGCAATTTGATTATCAGTCCCTCGCACAAATTCTATGTCGTAATCGAAATGCTCTAAAAACATAACCCACCTAGTTACGCGTGCCCCAATAAAGTCCACGACTTAATGAACGTCAAATTTTTATGATCAGTTCTAATAATAACTTTTTCTCCCCGCAAATATATCTCAAATCGCTTTAAAGTGTATATAACTGCATACATTTCTTGTTCACTGATAGCCCATCTCGTCTGAGCCCCCTTAAATGCCTGCGAACAGAACCCTATAATTCGTTCTTGGCCCGAATCATCTAATTGATAAACATAGCCCCCAATTCCTATAGCGCTGGCGTCACATTGAACATAATATGTTTTTCCCGCCAATGGCTGACTCAAAATTATACTTTCTAAGAATTGTTTTTTTATCTCGTCAAAAGCACTTTGCATCTGCGCACTCCAGACGAACTTGACTCCAGACCGTAATAAATTGTACAAGGGCTGTGTTAACGTTCCAAAATTTTTTATAAACCTCCTAAAGTAATTTATGAACCCCAAAAACGCCCTCAATTGCCTGACAGTTCTGGGTGACGGATATAATTTAAGTGTTTCAATTTTGTCCGGGTCCATTTGCAAGCCTTGTGTAGACAAAATATGCCCCAATAACTTGACCTTTTTTTGTGCGAACTCGCATTTTTTTAGTTTGCATGTGAAGCCCGCGTCTTTCAATTTACTCAGAACCGTGTCCACTTGAGACAAATGCTGTTTGAAGTCACCCTCAGGTAAAATTGCCAAATCGTCAACAAAATTTAAACAATATGACCTAACCTCTGGCCCCAAAATTAAATCCATCGCCCTCGAAAATGAACCCACACTGGTTTTCAACCCCTGAGGTAAAACGTTGTAAACATAACTTCTGCCTTGATATACAAAACCCGTGTATCGTTTAGATTCGTCTGATAATGGTATAGAAAAATACGCATCTTTGATATCAATAACCCCTATGTAGTTTATCCGGCGCCCGGATTGCAATATCTCACTCATTAAAGGTGTGGTTTCAACCTCCCCAACCATTCCTGTGTTTAATTGTCGTGCATCTAGCAGGATACGGACCTCTCCTGATTTCTTTAATGCACAAGTCAATGGACTGCTGAAATCCGTAGATTGCCTGCTAATAATACCTATCAGTTCCATTTCTTCCAATCGTTTTGTTACTTTATCGCGATATGCGAACGGTATGGGATAGCTTCGTTTTACGAAAGGCGTTTCATCTCTCATTTTTATCTCATGTATATTTTTATTTGTCTGACCTACCCTATCGCTAAACAACTCTGCATGTTTATTTAACACCGGCAATAACCTTGTTTTGTGTTCAACAGGTATTGATGAATTATTCACATATTCCTCTATCATATTTCTACTGGTATCTTGGTTCTGTACTTCCATTGTACAACAGCAAGAATCCTGATTAGGGCCAGTACCTAATGGTATTTCACACATCCGCCCGGCGCTTCGTATAATTAGCCTCTTATTACCCTCACACATTAAACTGGCTCGCGTCTGTTGTATAAAATCAAACCCCAAAATTAAATCTTTAGGCACCCTTGTTAATACTAGCATTGGAGTATCGATAACGCATTCACCTATTGTTAATGGTAACGTTACTAATTTATCAACCTTTTCCTTACTGACTCCAAATGCACCTGTGATTCTCAAACTTGGAATCGGTATTTCCGTCGGTTTTCCCAATTGCTTGCACACTTCTTCGTACACTCTCCGACTTATTACACTGATTTCGCTCCCCGAATCAATCAAACTCCTTACAACAATATTCCCAATACGCACATCTATCTCAGGTAATGTCAAAGTACTACATAAATCGCGCCCACACTCAGTCGAATCGTCGTCTCTGAATATCGTATGTAAACGTCTGTCATTTCGATCTCTATAATTCGATCTAGATTTTTCATCTAAACACACGGCATATCCATGCGCTTTATGCGCTAATAATTGAATAAATTCATTCACACCCACGTTCGAATCAAAATTACACAAATCATACAGTCTATGCTTTTTTTCAATTTGATCGGCTGTCCACCCGAACCGTTATAAATATCTGAGCGCGAACGACCCGCGCGAGTCCACTAGTTTTTTGAATTCTGATTTATCGCATTATTCCTGTCACTTGAACTTTGCCCTGCCTCTGTATTATCTGAACCATCATTGCCCCTTTGGAACCCTATTGCCTTGAAACTAGCCTGAGGCTGTCTACCTCTACCGCGAAAATAACCGCGACCGCGCGTCCCAAATTCGTTTCGCGCCTTCGTTCCTGCGTTATAATTATTCCTACGACTCACCGCGTTATAACGTATCGTATTTACCCGCATAGCTCGATATTGCCCACGCATGTAGCTGTTACGCCTTACGTCGTTTGTATTCATCGTCTCTGAACCATGCAACGCACTTAATCCCCCATCGACATTCCATTCTAAATGCCGAAGGAACTCGACCGCATCACGTATAGTCATTGGTTCCTTTCTAGCAAAAAACGCTACCTGAATATCACGCGGCAACTGTCTGAAAATCGTGTTGATTTTCTCCGTATCAGTAAACGGTATCGTAAGCTCATATATGCTATTGAATTGAGAGGCAAAGAATTCTTCCATACTTTGACCTTTCTTAGAATCAAACTTCGCAGTTAGGAATCTTTGCTTAATTAATTCCTGTTCATTATCACCCCAGAATACCTCTCTGAAATCTTTTTCAAAATCCGAATAGGTTCGCCATGAGTCTCTGTATATGCTCATTTGAACTTTTGCAATTCCTACCAAACTATCCGTTGCCCATATCAAAGCCCTAGAACTATCTCCCGAGACTTTAATATATGCCTTTAAATCTCTTAAGAAAATCATCGGATTTTCCGAACTCCGCCCATCGAATGTCGGCAACTTCTGAGTCATTTTATGATTGACGTTTTTCTACCGATTGTTCAAACGTCTCTAGTTCCTGTCTGTCAGTCTGTCTGTCCGAAGTCCTACTAGTATTGCAAACTGTCTAATCTATTCACTATTTCAGATAACAATTGCGTCACCTGTCCTGACGCCATTTCACTTGTTTGCAAAAGTGGATTGTCTCGTACTACCCGACTAACGTTTTTTCTAAGCCGGCCGGCCATTATTCCTGAACACTGAACCGTCGTAGCTCGTCTGAAAACAATGCCCCTTTTTTTGCTTATTTCTTATTTACAAAACTGAACTGTTTAAAATCGTTTCTACGTTGTGTTATTTTTAAAAGTAACGCGTTAGACCTTGATTCTTTTAGAATATCTAGGTATCAGACTATCAAGGATATCCTTCGGTCTCGGCACCAGAAATCTGTAACGGCACACAGGCTAAGGTCGAGCCACCGCTAACAGTAGCTATGATCGTCTATTCAATCTACTCCAAAATGAGAGGACCCGATTCAGCTGTAAGATTTGTAAGTTAAGAATGGTAAGTCTGAATTTCTCGTTCGTTGAGAAGTTGGTTAGGCGTACAATAGTCGAACGAAGTTTGGCTCAGGAAGCTACAGTTTCAAGTTAGACAGAGAAAGCATATATGTCCGCGAGCCGGTAATTCGCATCAGTCAGCGGTGTATTGCGCCAGAACGATCGTTGTTATATTTTATGTGTGATGGTACCATTTGGTTTTTGTATATATGGGCGCTAGGAACTTCTTTTAGTGGTCGACCACAGTTTATAATATTTGTTTGTGATATCGTATAGATATCCGTCGCAGTTTTACGACGTGAATACTCAATGATATTTCATGTGCTCGCTAGTAGCGGCTTGTGGTGGTTCCAATTATATATTTGGTTCACGGCAATAACGATCCGAAAAGACCGGTTTACACAATTGCGATTTGATTTTCCGAAATGGGTTCTGAACTAGCGGTTACCTCAAAAGGTCCGTAACGTTTTGAAAACTTCAGCTCTGCGCAATTTGAGCTGGATGTTATCGAAACGTAGGCATTATTACTTTAGGAGATCTAACCCACACCATAGCGGAGTGCATAGTTCGATAAATACCGAACTATGAATTCCACTAGCCGCAGCACGTCCTCGCCTGAGCCTGATCATATATACCGACTCAGCCTACACATTAGACCTCCAGCGAAATTTACATTTAATTTAAAGATGCAACTTGAATCCAACCTGACCCAAGGCAATGCAAACCACCTACCCGGACCTAAACAATGAACTTTAGACTGTAAATTGATCTCTTCGCGCGTCCCCGACAACACTCAAATGTCAAAATATCAACAGGATAGGTTATCTGTGTTGACACCGGTTTAACTTTGTTCTGAATTTGATATTTCCATCCGCGGAACCTCATCGATCAAACAGTCTCCCTATGCCCTGCCAACCTAGGTTTAGCCGCAACTAAACTCCTGTCTAGCCTAGTCTAAAAACCTAGTGTTATACCACGTCCATTATCGACACCACTCGAAAATGGTTGAGTTTGATTTGAATGTGCTTGTATGTTTAATGACTGTGTGTGTGGGAATTTCAAAACTCGCTACTCGAAAGGAATGAGGAGAGGATTAGCCCGCGAATATCCTAAAAGCCAATCCAGGAACCCTATGGTGAAGGAAAAAGGAATTTAGGGTCGCTCCAAGCCCAGACTCAGACTCAGATAATTTACCTAAAAGTTCTTATCTAACGACCCAAGGATAGTTTTGGAATTTGGGGTAGGTTGATATAAAGGATAGGAACCGAGGTATATCTCGGTGCTTCAGACACTCACGAAAAACCACTGAAACTTCCCAATCACAAATTCGTATAGTTCTGACGCGTAACACGGCAGACAAAAACTGTTTAGAACTCGTGAAAGACGACTGTCACAGTAGCTAGACGCTGAGACTGAATGCTCTCCCTTCCCCCGCAAATCGTATTTATACGCCCCACATGTCTGAAAGAAAAAAACCAGCGTCCTTTGCGAACACGCTCTGCCCAAGCGAAGCTTCTTATCACTAACTACACAGGGTCTATTTTCAACCATGCCATGCAGATCCGCCGTTCTACAAACTGTGTGTACGCATATTCACTATGATCAAACGTAGGTTATCACTCAAATCATTTGGTACTGCCGATACACAGAATCTGTTGATCGCTGACCAATAAAAGCTTGTTGCGATTAATTAAGCATTTCCCGACCGCTAGGCGCGCGCAGCAAAGACCACTAGAATGCTATTCATACTAGTCGTGTCAGACTCTCCATTCCATACCTCAATCGCAATTGTATATTTGCAATCAACATAATAGCTTTCTCCGTATCGTTCCATAATAACCTTTCATTATTTAGTTATACATAATTTTATTCAACGCGCAGCCAAATCGGCTCTGTACTCTACACATCTCGCAGGAATGCGACAAAAAAAACCTGACCTGTAAACTTCCTCGAACCATCCCACGCGTCGGCTCTGTTTTTTGCTAACTTGCCTCTGAGCTACGCAAAACCCCCCAACGTTATCTGAACCGATTCTCGTATTCAAAACAGCGCGGCGTTGGGCTAGCCCTCTATCACGCAGAATGAAGTATCAAATGTACCGACTCTCGTGTACCATTACAGCAGGAAGCAAGCGTGAAACCCATTAGACCACGGAGCTCTAAAACAGTAATATTGTGTTACATCAAGTGTAGTGTGAGAGGTGAAAATTACAGTTTCTTTATATGATGTAATTGTCCATGGTTCGGGTATTTTATTGTCATAAATAATAATACCGAACCCCCAAGTCCATGGTACACGCTAATGGTTCACAATAAATGAACGCGACAAGTCCGTGCTCCTTATATGGCACACTGAGAAATATTAGAAAAATCAGAAAAATCTACCACTTTTACACCTGGTACCACCAGGTAACAATTCTAGCGTTTATATATTATATACCACGAATGGCCGAGTCGGCAGTGACCCTGCCTACGAAGCCAAGGGTCCCGGGTTCGAGTCCCGGTGGGGGCAAATATTTGTATGATGAGAACGGATGTTTGTACCCTAGTCATGGTTGTTTATATATCTAAGTATAATATTTATCTATATAAGTATGTGTATCGTTGTCTAGTACCCAAGATACAGGGAATCCTAGTTTGGGGCTAGATCAATGTGTGTAAATAGTGTTGAAGGTATTATTATTATTATGATATTACCAAAACGTCACTGAGACAAAACACCCTTGACATAAACTTTTGTATGGGGACTACGCATGTGTGGATTAGCCCATCACACTTGTTGGTTTTTGAACTTAATATACCTACACTTTAAAAGTACCCACCACTGAAATGCGAGAACAGTTATTTGTAAATGCAGTAATACTTTTAAAATAGTACGTACCCAGCTATTAGTAGCTTTTATTAAATAAACGATCAATTGCTAGTCGCACTCGCGCACGAAGGCAATAAGTTTTATTAGGATTAGCTATCTTTTATTTTCCTGTGTGTTATAGAAAAATGTTGTTTACAACGTTTTTTGGTACGGCTACCTTTTTACTCTATGAAGGTAACCAGGTGTATTTATAAGTTTGTATATTGTATCACCAAGCTGGGGCCCACGATACAGGTTAGACCTAGTGTGGATCCCAACAGTAACATGTACCTGCAAATTTTAATTCTCATAATAAAGTTTTTCGTATTTGTATTTGTATTTTGTATTGGCAATCTGTTCTTCAGAAAATTTTAATGAAGAGTTTCAAAACATAATATGAGCAAAATAATAATGATAATATTTTACTACACTAACCGAATTATGAAAAAGGACATTGAATTAACATTTAATGTTGTGTGTTTTGTATAGGTATTTCTTAATTTTATTCGAATCTTATTTAATTTAAATTTTGTATGACATAAATTTAAATTCAAACATTGTTTTGTATAGGCGATAAGAAATTTATTAAGCAAAAGATTCATGAAAATAAGTACAGAGAATATAAATAAGATATTCATTCTAGTTCAAGACGTGTGGGGCGGACCGCTGGAACCGGACCCCTGCCACAATAATGGGCTGGCTACGAGCAAGAATTCAAACCGCCATCATCAGGGCTAGCAGCATGTGCATCCGCGGCACCCGCCATAGGTGGAATCGCACAGGCCTATATGAGGATGGAGCGGCAGTCCCACACGTCTTTGTTTTGTATAGGATGTTTATATATATATATAAACATCCTATACAAAACATTGTTTGAATATAAATATATATATAGAGGGCCCGAATGGCCGAGTCGGCAAAGCCCAGAAGGGCAAATGCCCAAAAGGGCAACAAATTGCAGGTAGAATGCCTTCAGCATATACCGAGGCCATGGCTCACAGTTAATTCTTACTAAGACAATTGTAGAAACAAAGGGGTTGTTTTTAGTCCGTATACCACACGAGCTGATGCCCGCTCAATATGTGGGGACCCGGTCATAGCAGGGAGGTCTGAATCCTGGGCATGGGTAATTACATTTTTTTCCCCTCCAACAAAAAAAAAAATGGCCGAGTCGGCAGTGACCTTGCCTACGAAGCCAAGGGTCCCGGGTTCGAGTCCCGGTGGGGACAAATATTGTTTGATGAGAACGCATGTTTGTACCCTAGTCATGGTTGTTTATCTATCTAAGTATAATATTAATCTTTATATGTATGTGTATCGTTGTTTAGTACCCAAGATACAGGGAATTCTAGTTTGGGGCTAGATCAATGTGAGTAAATAGTGTTCAAGGGATACAAAAGGGATATTTAATGTAAATTAATTTTATAATATATTTTAATTAATTTGGAATGTACTTAATTAGGACACTGCATGTTGCTTGATATGAAACTTTAATAAAAGGCTTTATAATTATTATTATTATGATTATTATTATGTTGTATTGAAAGGAATTTCCCCCCTACTTTTTAAATCATACATTTCTCGATATATTTCCTGTAATGTTTAAGTAAAGACCAGTTTAACCTTTATATTTTTTAAGAAAAGATAAGTTCGGAGATAAGGGAAGGGGGGAAGTCTTTTATTTCCTATTTGCTTTTTTTAAAATAAGCATTTCAGATTTTAAGAAAATATTTGTGATACTCATATGCCTTTCATTACATATGTCACAAGATCCGATTTGGAAAGCTTTTTGTGTAAATTTCTGATTTTGCTTTTTTACATTTATGTACAAGCACAAACATTGCTTCTCACTAGGATGATACCCTGTGTCGTTGGAACCAGAAACAGCAACGTCACACACATAAACATCCAGAACCTGTGGTTTTCTTTTCACCCCCAGCCGGGGATCGAACCCGGGACCTCTCGCATGGTAGGCAGAGCCGCAACGGCTGCACTACAGAGGTCGTCATTAGAAATAACGACATCACACACATATAAACATCCATGACCTGGGGTTTTTTCCTTTATCCCCAGCCAGGGATCGAATCCGGGACCTCTCGCATGGTAGACAGAGCCACTTCCGCAGAGCCACAGAGGTCCTTTGAGGATTTGCCCCCCTTTTGTGCCCCCCTATTTGAACCATAAATTTATCATTATGTTTCCTGTAAAATGTGAGTAAAGACCTATATTACGCATTTTAAAAAAATTATCATTATTTTTACGGTTTAACTTTAAAAAATATATCTGATTTGTTCCCCAATTGTTCCCCTTTTAAAACATATATTTCGCTTTATTTTTCTTTTAATATTTAACAAAAGATCTATATTACTTATTTCTTATTTTATTTTAGGATTAGTGGTTTCGGAGTTTAGGGGGGAATGGTCTTTGTTGTCTTTTTTTAGGGTTGTGTACACAAAGGGTAAAGCGGGACCCTATTACTAAGACTCCGCTGTCTGTCCGACCGTCCATTCGTCCGTCCTTCTGTCACCAGGCTGTATCTCATGAACCGTGATAGTTAGATAGTTGAAATGTTCACAGATGATGTAGTTCTATTGCCGCTATTACAAAAAATACTAAAAACATAATATAATGGTTCCGTATTCGAAAGGTGCCAAACGGGACCCTATTAATAAGCCTCCGCTGTCCGTCCCTTTGTCTGTCCGTCTGTCACCAGGCTGTATCTCATGAAACGTAATAGTTAGACAGTTCAAATTTTCACAGATGATGTATTTATGTTTTTTCAGTATTTGTTGTTATAGCAGCTATAACAACAAATACTGAAAACACAATAAAATAAATATTTATTAGGGCTCCCATACAATAAACGTGTCTTTTTTGCTCGTTTTTTGTCGATTTTGATAACGGCAACAGGTAGGACGCTGGTAATATTTACAGAATATTAAATTTTATATTCACTTTAAAAATAAATAATACAATAAATTAAAACAAATATTTAAGGGGGGCTCCCATACAACAAATGTGAATTTTTTTCTCATTTTTGCTCGATAATGATAACAGCAACAGGTAGACGCTTGAAATATTCACAGAATATTGAGTTATACTAATCACTTTAAAAATAAATAATAAAATTAAAATAATATTTAAAGGGGGCTCCCATACAACAAACATATTTTTTGCCGTTTTTATAGATAATGTTACGGAACCCTTCGTGCGCGATTCCCACTCGCACTACGCCGGTTTTTTTAACTATTTAAGGGATGGAGCCCTAAATGTAACTATAGAATTACATGTATTTTGAGTCACAAAGCTTAAGTAAGCCTACATTTTTGACGGTAATTAAATAACCTGACGTTGTTTATGATCCTTTTATTCTCGTTTTATAAATTTTCCATCAAAATATTTCCCTCCAAAATGCACGAGAACATCGCGTGCAGTCTACATTACAGGAAACATAGTACGTATACATCCGACGCTACTATAAACCCAAAAGCACCTGAATAACCTAAAAATATCAATATTTCAGAACATTCCTTGTTGCGAGGCAACCTGGGTCTGGATTCCGCTGGCACCAGGCTCATTCACAATGACGCGTCGACGACCGTCGGTCATTTTTAGATATTCATTATAAGTATTAGAGGTTATTCACTCGGTATCCGACATTGATTATTCACCAAAACATCGTTTTTTGAGGTAAGCTTTTATTATTCGTAAAATATAACTAATTAATGCCCTAAAAAGTAATCTAGGACCAGAAGAGTAACTTCCAGATCTATCATGCATCAGCTCTATGTTATAAAAATATGGCAACAATTATAATGATCACCAAAATATTTTTTCCTACCCAAAATGGGTGAATGATCACCAAAAGTTGCAGAAAATATCAGGCCAAAATACTGCGGTAGCTTTAGTGAAGGGTAAAGCGGGTGAGCGAAGCAAAGCCCCCTTTATCCTTCGTATTAGGATGAATATGTAAGAATAAGAAGAAATACTTAAAACATACACTTCAGTACACAAAACATAAATAGAAGTTTGGTGGTCGTTTACTAACTCTGGCAGTCGTTTCGAATTTATTGGTAGAAGAAGTTTAAACATAAGCCTAAAAATATTGTATGGTCATCCGATGCCGCTTGAGCTGAAATTTTGCATGTATGTGTAATACATGCAAAATTTCAGCTCAAGCGGAAACTGGGATGTGGGTCAAATGTAACTTGCTAGATTTGATTACACATGGACATACAGAGCGCAGAACAGATTACACTAAATAAAAGCTTATGGGAAATATTAAACTGCACATCAAAAATATTGATTTGCACAGCAAACATCAGATCAAATTGCTGCGGTAGCTAAGGTAAAGGGTAAAGAGGGTGGGGTGAGCGAAGAGAAGCCCCCTTTATCCTTCATGTTAAGTTGAACATATAAGAACAACAAAAAATACTTAAAACATAAACATAAGTACAAATAAAATATATAAAACATAAAAAGTGTTTTTTATCCTTTTTTTCTCAGTATTTTTGATGTGCGGTTAAATACTAATATAAAGAATATTCTTCATGACAGATGGACGTTCACACTGCATACGGAATTGTGTTTTAGGGTACCGCACCCAAAGGGTAAAACGGGACCCTATTACTAACTCTGCTGTCCCGCCGTCCGTCCGTCCGTCTGTCACCAGGCTGTATCTCATGAACCGTGATAGTTAGACAGTTTTAACAGATTATGTATTACAGAATAAAATAAAGTATTTATCTGTAAACTACACACAAACTTATGAATGCACCTAACTACGTACACGGAAAAGTGAAAGAAGCCGCACCAATAACTTTGTAAACATTATTTTGCTACGTAAAATCCAAGCTATTCCCTCCACACCATCCCTATCATTTCACGGTGGTATGGACCCTTCGTACGCGAGCTAGACTCGCACTTGACCGTTATTATTATTATTTCATGATTCCGTATGCAACGTGAACTTCCATCCGTCATGACATTTATTCACATTGCATACGGAATCGTGTTTTTCCGTCTGTAATAAAATCTAGCAAATTAAAACCACATCCTGGTTTCTGCTTGAGCTGAAATTTTGCATGTATATATGAAATATGTACATCGGTGTATTCCTGTTATATGCTTTTATTTAGTTTCACTATATCTATCTATCTCGATCTATCGTAAATGATTTGTGTTTTTGATGTAAATAATTTTTAGGGTTCCGTAGCCCAAGGTTGCCAAACGGGACCCTATAACTAAGCCTCCGCTGTACGTCCGTCCGTCCGTCCGTCTGTCACCAGGCTTTATCTCATGAACCGTGATAGTTAGACTGTTGACATTTTACAGATAATGTATTTCTGGTGCCGCTATAACAACAAACACTAAAAAACAGAATAAAATAAACATTTGAGGGGGCTCCCATACAACAAACGTTTTTTTTCTCGTATTTGCTCGAATTGATAACAACAACAGGTAGACGCTGGAAATACTCACAGAATAATAAGTTATATATGCACTTTAAAAATAAATAAATTAATTAAAATAAAACAATTATTTGAGGGATGCTCCCATACAACAAACGTGTTTTTTGCCGTTTTTACAGATATGGTACGGAACCCTTCGTGCGGCAGTACGACTCGCACTTGGCCGGTTTTTTAAAAGACGATCCCTGTTTTAAGATGTATCCGTGATTTTTCACGATTCGCTTTAAAACATTGCTTTCGTGAACCACAACTATTCATGAAATAAGACTATTCGTCAAACAACACGAAGTGTTCTTGTGTGAATGAGCCAATAAGCGTTTGGATCCTTTTATTAGGCAATTAATGTTACAAATTAAGGCAAGGCTAGCCGCACGCCCGCGGCCTAGTGGTATTCGCACATCGGAAACGATCGTGCGGGTAGCAACATCTGGCCGAGACGGGCACTGGATGGGTATCCGTTCTACGTGGTATTTGTTTCGGACGCTGCCGTGTTTCGAATGACTCGTTAACACTATCGCGGTCAGCGAATGCTATAGAATTCCTCAATTGAAAACCCTTACTCATGCGAATGCTATAGAATTCGTTCTTTGATCGGCTGTTTTGGACGGAACTTCTATACAATTCACATTTCCATTGCAGTCAGAGGTAGCCCTACTGTTTGTGTCAATATGACCAATTTCACAGGTTGAATAGTGTCATGTTAGAGCCTTTTTGCACCCATAGAAAAAATATCAAGGAGCGAGCGAGACAGAAGATAGTTCTATCTCTCTTGCTCCTTCAGTTTACTGCTATACCGTTGGACTTCTATAGCATTCTATGTCACATCGCAATGAGTTAAGTACCTGCAAATGGGCACGACTTCTCTAGCATTTTATTTTTCCTGTACTAAATTATAGAGCCCAAAACGTAACAACCGCCCTTCGGATACCGTCCGTGTTGGTCCCGGCTACTATCGGTACTCGGTAGTGGTAGTCGTAAAGCTGCTGGGTAATAGGGCAGCTTGGTAACTTCTGGCAGTCGGGTTGGCCACAAGCCCGAAACCCCTCCATCAACCCGCACTGAGCCAGCGCGGTGAAGTATGGCTCAATCTGACGCGTATCCGTGTAAAGGCCTGTGCCTCTCGCTGGACACGTTAATGGGCTACATTTAAAATACATAAATGAACGATGCAAAATACATAAAAATCAGTTGAAAAATTGGCTAATAACTGCAAAATATGAATCTGTTGAGAATCTTGAAATATGAAATATGTTTATTTTCATTTCATTTCAATCTTATTTTGGCAATTACTTAGAGATCAAAAATTGTATCATTATTTTATTTTTTTATGTTTTATTCTGATGTGTAACATTATCTTATGCGTGTTAGATTAGATATTACCTAAATAGGCACGATGTAACCTTACGCTGTGTCCCATGATAAGGATTTTTCTAGTATGCTACCCACAAAGTGTATAAATGTATTGTGCGTACATGAATAAACTTACTTACTTACTTACTTACTTACATTTATATCCCACCACTCCGTCACATAAAATGGGGTATTGAATAACTTGCTTAACCTCCTTGGACCTGGATCCCGTTATGAGGAGTCGCGATTTTGTACTTTATGCCATGTTAATAAAAATCAATACCTATACAGGAAAACCTCATCATATGATGACGCCAGCTATAATCAGGTTGTCGAAGGCACAAATGTGTCTCTGACACCCCGTATGAGAAACGGCGTGACGCTATTTTGTAATCCTTTTAACTTTAGTAAACAACAATTGTGATTAAACTATAAAGGTCTTAAAAAAACTTATCAAATCAATTAATCAGAATAGCTATTTACAAAAGTTGAAAGGATTACAAAGACGTCACATTGTTATCGTATTATTATCATCCATTATAATGGATTCCCTAAGCTGATCGTTGCCGTCGTGTTACTGTCACTGAGCCGGCGTCATTTTGATAGCGGAATCGGGCTCCAGTATGGGCAGTCAGGCACGATGTCACGCTCGCCCCACCCTGTGACCGTTAGAAATTTATAGTGAACATTTCGGACCGAAGCCAAATAGCTTTTGGTTATTGCGCCATGCACTAAAATAATAGTAGCGCTTATAAAAAAAGTAATGAACTTGTCGGAAGGTAAATATATATAATACTTATAAATAGTTTTTATATTCAATTTATAATTTGAATTCCTATAAGCGCTTCCGTGTAGACTTAATGCTGATCATAAAGTTAATAGCGCTGTGATTCTTGTGAAATAAAATTGTAATAAACCTCATTTTAGATCTGATTAGATGTGAATATTAACCCAACATCGTCTTTAAAATTAAAAATAACTTAATTTACTTACATTGTCTTGAAACAAAAGAATAATAAGTACAAATTTTGATTTAATTTGCCAGTTACAAGCGGGTTTTGAAGTCATTGTTTCACAATAAAACAGATATAGAAACCGTCGATATAATATAATAATAATATCGCCCTACCCGCACGATGTAAATGGCCCATTCCGGGCGAATCACGACGACGATGATAAGATTTCTTCGGGCTAGAAAGTAATTTGTGTCCGGGACATCACTTGAAACCTTTTATTTTAGCTATATACGATCCGGGGAAAAAGTTTAATGTAGGGTAACTCAATTACATTAGGTCCGCGCCGTGCATGGCCTTTTATCGCGGTGAAATTCATCTCTACATTTGTGGGTGTTCCATTTTACTTTTTTTTTTAATGCCAACGTTTCCACCCTTAGCCAACGTTTTTAGCGTTCCGTACCCGAAGGGTGTTAACCCTATTACTAAGCCTCCGCTGTCCGTCTTTCTGTCCGTCCGTTCGTTCGTTTGTTCGTCAACGGGCTCTTTTTGAGTTTCGAGATTGGCCAAAAATGCTTTTATCCGGTTGTCTGTTCTCAACAGGTCGCATTTTTCAACCGATTTTGACAAAAATTTTAAGAATTTAGATTTAATTAAACATTTTAGTCGATCGAAATTTTTGATCGGGGGAAAAGGGGAGAAGTTCGCTGTACCGTTATTTATCGACGGATTTCAATCCAATTTGAGAGGCACGCAAAGGACTTCATTCTACAAAAGTTGTTGCAAAAAAAACCGAAGGGGGGAGTAGAGAACTCTTGCAACGAGTTTTTCTTCGGTGTTGATATATTTTCTTTGTCTCCTGGTAGATACAAAATGGCAATATTGAACATAATTTATAATAAAGATAGTTAAGTGGTTTAGCTTATATACTTAAAAAAATTGTAGGATGTACCTATTTTATAATAAAATTATACATTTTACATTGTTATTACTAGCTATGATAATGTTTATAGTACCTATACCTAGTTAAATTTATTTATTTTTGTAAAAACAGTATCTTAATTGTTTAATTCTGTGTGATTTATCTGTGGAAAACGGTGCTGGTTGTACAATTACCTAATTTTACTTAATGCTACTTCGATAATCTAGTACTTTCTATTGTACAATTGTTTGTTTTTCCCAATAAAATAAAATAAAAATAAAAAAATGGAGGAAGAAGCACTTCGGGGTATTTTCGACCCCCTTGTAACTATGTTGTAAATAAATTAAGATACCTAAATTTTCTGCGACGGCCACAATTTCAATAGGCAAATTTCCAAAATTCAGTCGATTTGAACCAATAGATTGGAAACGACAGCCGTTCAAAGTTCAGTCATTTTATGACTGACTGTCTCATCATCGATCATCAACATTCTAATCAACGTCTAGTAGACCTAGAAGCGTGAAATTTTAAACAAGAGTAGTTTTTAGTCTACAAAGCAAAAAAATAAAAATTAAAACATCCTGTAAATTCAGCTCTCATTTTTATATTTACCTATCCATTAATCTAATGTTCCGAATAGTTTCATAGGTTTAACGTTTACCTATATGATCATTACATGGCGTTGGGTGTATCCTGCATCGCGGTATGGTTATGCTTCTGAACTCTGAAATGGTTTTGCTAGCCAGGAGAAAAGGAAAAGTGTCGGTTATTGAATGTTTATAAGAGCTCACGAGGTCTACTGTTCTCACAGAACCAGTAGGTAGGCAGTTTAAAATATCACAGGATATGTTTTTATTTGCTTTTTATTACTGATATGTAGTTTGGAATTTCCTAGAGACTAAGAATCCTATTTCCTTTAGAGATCTTGCTGAGCTGTTGCAGGTTTTAATTTACAATTTGGATGTTAAATGCCTAACTAAATAGCAACTGCAACTGTGTAAGTACAGTAATTATTATCCTGACTTACGTAACTTTACTTAACATTTACTATGTGAAAATTACTTATATCAAACGAAACTCCGTAATGCCAAATTGAGCACACACCCCCGCCAAATAACCTTTTGAAGCCAATGACCTTTCTCACACCTCACATACCGCTTTTAGAGTTTCATACACGTCTGAAGGGACGTATAGATACAAATGACGGCACCAGGATTTATGGGCAAACTTACCCGTACCTCAACCCGACCAAAACCTGTACCGTTAGTGTTACGTAGTTCTGGGGCTTATTCACTTATTAGGCAAGTCTTGTTCGGCATTTGTCATTGTCGATGTATTACAACCCCTAAAAGTCTAAACTTATACCGTTACACGGTTGTGAGTTGAACTTTCTGCAGTTTGAATTACCAACCCAACAATTTGACGACCTGAATGGACTGGAATTGACCGTGCGACTTACCGCTTCAAAGGGAGAATTTAATGTTTTTTTATAGATAGCATTTTTCTTAGATTCAATAATTAATTGAAGGAAGGGTTCATGGTTTTTTCGGATGTGACTCAATATGGAAAATACCTATATCAGTTAATAAAGGCGGCCACCTGATTCTAATTGGCGTTAGATCCAGGTCGGTTAGAATACCTTACCATACATTGAAGATAACCTCGGGTCAATGTCCCTTTAAATTTAATCATACGTAGCTGGTATCGGTCGCTTTATAACGTATACCTAGTGTGACGTATGTTCAGTGAGAGAGGCAACTCGCATGTTTCCGGAGGTGATCGATCCCGGGTCACCTCAGCTCAGCACGTGCCAACTTACTCTACTCCAGAATTGTGATAGTCCGATCGATTACGGAGGTGGAACAACTTTTTTTTTGGGCTGGGTTTCATATCGTTCACCCTGAATTTAATTGTAATTAGGTGTTTAATGGATGGCTGGTAGTCACTTTTCTCAACAAAGTGCTTTTTTGCGAGGAAATGCGGAGGTTTTTTAAAATAAATAATGAAAATAGGTAAAATTATTATGAACGAAAAGTAAAAAATTACATATGTTAACGTCAAAAGTACCATATACAGGCGATATTACAGGATATTTTCAATATTATTGTAAGCTTGTGTGGGAAAAAATAAATGCGATATAAATCGATGCAAGCAAATTCGGCAAGCGAAGAAATAATAAAGGTTACTGTCCGTACATAATGTACGCTAAGTTTTAGTTTGGCTATAGATATCTTAATGTAAGCTATCTATAAGTGAGAATCTGTAGTTGGCTATATGGTTTTATTGTTGTTTTTATAAATATGTTGCGCTGTTGGCTTTCAATGTATTAATAAATAAATAAGTAAGTCAACCCCATATAGTCGCACAAAACTGAAGTTCTTGTTAAAGGTCACTTCCTGTCAGAATGCTTGAGTTAGATTGGGTAAGGTTACGACATAGTGAATAACCCGGAGCCGAGCGTAACGGAGCGGGGTGAGGCCACCCCATGTAGTGGGACACACTCAAAGGGTCGAATGCCAATGGCGGCTTGATATCTGTTTTTTATAAAAATAATTATAAAAACAAAAAAAAACTTTAAGGACATAGAGCATATAGCATAGAGCACTTGTGGAGACTAGGTGTTTTAAGAAACAAACAGGATCCATTTGTTGATTTGCCCAAAAAGCTATTAAATTTGTCTTCAAAGTGTGATAATAAATGATTTTTCAACTATGCGATGTTTTATTTTTTCATTTTCCTAACAAATTATGTAAAGATAACCTCAACATTTAACGAACTTTAAAAACAAAATCTCAAAAAATAAACGTTTCCTCACTTTAAAAAATATATTAAATCCTCGGATTCCGGCCATCTCGATTGTTAGCACGTATCGTAAGTGTCAAAAGCAGCCCCGCCTATTCGGATCACTGCAAACAGCACACATACATCTTCAATAGATTAATTCTTTATTTTTTGTTTTTAAGGTTATTTTTATTTTATTTATCTTCCACGCATTATGCACTCATTTACTCAGGTAAAGTTTCTTTATTTATTATTTATTTTTATACTTATTTTTAACTTGTTTGTTTTTTCTTTTTTGTTATGTAATAATTACCTACAAGTATCTTCTCACTTGTGTGCTCGTTCATCTGTCTACTGTTTATGTCAATCTATACACATAAAATATTTGTGAAAACTTGTAATTGGCCTTCCATACTTTAACTCATACTTTTATAATTGTACCTAGCTGTTAGTTTTCCCTGAGAATAAAATAAAATAAAAATAAAATAACCCACACTAACCTATAACATCCAGCAACACCTTGTGGTTCCTCGTCGGCGACACCTTGAAGTCGACGCGGCACCGGTAGAGCGCCCGGTCGCTGGCCAGCACGTCTCTGATGCGCAGTGACGACGGCGGGTTGGAATGCCACCGTGCCCGGTTGGCCAGCACGTCGTCGGCCCAGTGGGCAGCCGGCCCTTTCACACGGCCGTCGTAGCTGTGGAAAACAGGCGTTTTAAGACGCTGGCTGTGGTCAAATGCGCTCACAATGACCACGGACTGCCGTAGCAGTCATTTTCCCGTTAAAGGTTTGGAATTTTATTACCATGGATTGAGTTTAAAAATGCGATGCCTTAATATTGTTAAAGCGCTATATATATCAATGGGAATGTTAAGTTAATGTTGGAATGATGCGAAAAACAAATAGATGTTTTGCACTTAAACTTGCTATAAAAAAAAAATCTTGCGATATAAAAATAATATTGATATGTTACTCGCAAAAAATTAGGTAGTTAACATATCTTCCAGCTGAATATATTTTTTAAATTAAATAATTATCAGTGGTTTTGGAAAAATAAACAATTTTCGCACTGTTCTACTGCTGCAGCTACTGACGTAGCAGCCATATTGCAGTGTAATAAAGTTTGTATTATTTGATTACGTTTGTGTCCAAAATTTCCACCACCACGAATTTAGTTGCTAATTTTACCAATACACGCGCCTTAATCTATATATATAAAGATTCTACTGTACGTGTGTATGTCACTGAATTCCTCCTAAACGACTGGAACGATTTGAATAATTTTTTTTGTATGTGTTTGGTTGGCGCCCTGGATGGTTTAGATTCACAAATCAGCCCGGCCGGCAGGACAACGTCTGTCGGATCCGCTAGTATAATATAATGTCTTCTCTCGGACGGAGAGGCAGAGGCACAGTTGCGCCCACGTTTATTCATCTAACTAATTCACGTTACTCACACGCTCGCCTACTTGATTCCGCGACTAATAAACAATCTACCCACATATATTAGAAACACACTATCACCCTTAAACACAAAACCTTAACTTAAATAAAGATAATTCACCAAGTTAAAAACATAAAAAAACCGACTTCAAGTTCAAGCCCTATTTCTTCCTCCCCGGTCGTGATGCAAATGAAGTCTGTGTACATAAAAAGTCCTCATCAAAACTTTTGCTGCACGGAACCACAAACGTAAAAAAGTCCACTGTGTATATATATTTTTTGTATTTATAGATTTTTTCAATAAACGCCTGATCAATTTTGATAAAATTTGTATAATATTGTGTCATCTCAAATATGACCTACCAATCAGAATAATAATCATCAAAATCGGTTCATAATTGACGGAGTAAACGCGTAACGCGTTTTTTTTGTCTTTGTTACAAAGACAAAAAAAAACGTACTCCTCCTTTTAGAAGTCGGTTGGAAATTCTCCTCCTCTCTTCCCTTTTATAATTCATAATTATTTATTGCACAAAGATAAATAAAAAGTTACATTTGTTGAAAACATATGTACAAAGGCGAGTTTATCTCTAAAAAGAGATTTCTTCCAGCAAACCAAGGCATGATAGGAAAAATTACCAAGAAAGGCTAGGCAGTGCACAATATCAAATAACTTATCTATAATAAGTAATAAATAAATAAATTAAATATCTATAAAATATGTAAAACAAAATATCTATATACCAAACTACTAAATAAGTACCAATAGATACATAAACCTGTACAAATAGTAATAATATACATACTATAACTACTATCAGGAAAGAGAGAGGAAGTGCTCTTTTACCCGGTTTTTGAAAGAGAAAAGAGTGGGACTGTCTCTTATCTTGCAAGGAAGTGCGTTCCACAGTCGGACCGCCTGTGGAACGCACCTGAAGGTGTGCTCATACGCCGAGGTGTTGTGCCTTGGTTCCCTCTTCCTTACCCCACATCAAATAGTTGTGTAAATAAGCAAATAACTACCAGTTAAGAATTACATGATTTGTGTTGTGTACTAATAAATTTAAGAATATATTATGTATGATATTATGTAAACAAGGTTCTACAAATAAATCCATACCGTGTAACCACAAAAATATTAAACCTCGTTGAACCGCAAAGCAAACGTCAAATCCCATACACTTTTGATTTTAAACAAGTGTTGAACAGTAGTTTATTTTTTGTGGTAAGGCCCATATGGTTTCCGAGGACCTATTTAACCCCTTGATTTAAATGGAAGTGTATATATGTTATTTGTATATGTACAATGAATTGGACATTGTCTTTAATGTTGTGCATTTAACTGTATTAATAAATAAATAAATCACTACCCCTCGAGCACATTTGGGTACTGTAGTAGTTTATAATAAATAAATAAAAAAAAATAAAAAAT
The DNA here is from genome assembly GCA_949825045.1 of Argyresthia goedartella. Classification (NCBI taxonomy): domain Eukaryota; kingdom Metazoa; phylum Arthropoda; class Insecta; order Lepidoptera; family Argyresthiidae; genus Argyresthia; species Argyresthia goedartella. The sequence goes on from OX463814.1 coordinate 6,449,940, forward strand.
AAACTCTGTTTTCGTGACAGGGGGTTAGCCCACGTTGCAGCTAGACCTATCATAGACCTAGGCGCTTATAAAGACCTATCATCATAAACAATCAGTTTACCTTAGACCGTTAGACCTGGACGCCATCTACTTGAGTCCTTAAGCTCCCGGTTAAACTAGCAAATGCCTAAAATATTGGGAAATATTAAACTGCACATCAAAAATACTGATTTGCACAGCAAATGTCAGGGCAAAATGCTGCGGTAGCTTAGGTGAAGGATAAAGGGAGTGACGAAGCGAAGCCCCCTTTATCCTTCGTGTTAGGTCTAACATGCAAGAACAACAAAAATACTTAAAACATAAACTTGAGTACACATAAAATATTTAAAACATAAAGTGTTTTTGCTGATCCTTTTTTGCTGTGCAAATCTGTATTTTTGATGTGCTATTAGATACTAGCCTAAAATCTTTGTAGTATATAGCGCTCTCTCTCTCTTTCTCTCTTTCTCTTTCACAAATATGAACTTGGTTAGCTGTATATGATAACTGTATACACAACTTTTATAAGTTTTTCTCCATATTAACAATAAAGAAAATATTAAATTGATTAAGTTTATGTCTTCGTTGCTACAGCAGTTACCAGCAGTACAAACGTCTCATGTCCCGTGTGAATAACGAACTACTGTACGGTACGGTACGGTACGCCAAAATTAGATGGTTCTCGCGAAGATCACTGCACTTACACTAGAGCGGGCGCAAATAACACGAAACTACATTTGAAACGAGCACAACTTCCACTTCGCTCCTATTTAAAATTTGACAAAGCAGTCTACGGTTGCTGGACATTGATTTATTTGTATTGTAATTTATAATAAGACGACCTTCGCGGAGCAGCGGTTGTGGCTCTGCCTACCATGCGAAAGGTCCCGGGTTCGATACCCGGCTGGGGGTAAAAAAATAACCCCAGGTCTTGGATGTTTATATGTGTGTGACGTCGGTGTTTCTGGTTCCCAGGACACAGGGTATCCTAGTGTGGGGCCAGAAGCAATGTAAGTGCCTGTATGTAAATGTTTATGTTAATGTTTATAATAAACTTTATTATCCATAAACATAAAAAACAAATCATCATCATCATCATCATAACAGCCCGTATCATCCCACTGTTTGGCATATAAACAAACAAACATAAAACAAATAAAACACTTATTTAACATTGTATAACATCACTTAATTTTCTAACTTTTTGGGTATTTTCTAAATACAGTTACTGCCCCCAAGTAGTTTTACAGAACCGTATTGATTGCTTTAGGTCACTTTCTGTCCGAATACTAAAGTTAGGTTAGTTAGGTCACAGATATTTCTAATACTTCTGAATCGGCTTTCATGAAAGTCGAGCGATCTGTTAAGCCGATTGACAAAGCTAGAGAGTTTTTAGGCAATTGCTAACGAAAGCCATATTACCCATTGGGTAATATGGCCTTCTACCAGTCTGCATGTAGAGGCAATTAAATTTAAGAATTCAAGTTAGAATTCGACGAGAAATGCTCGGTCCCGAGAAATGAACCAGTTATAAATATGTCGTAGCTCACTCGGTGACTATATAAAGGAGTCATCGATCAATTCTGATCCTTGCGGACCAAGAATCGAATTAACAGGCGCGGTCATTCGTCATAATCGCTCACTGTAACGTGCCAAAAATTCCAGGTCTTTGGAGGAAATTGTTTAGACACTTTTGATCAAAGGAGTCGGAGAGAACTGCCCTTTGGGATTGATTAAAACAGTACCTACGATGCATAGAATGGTTTGTGCTAAAATCTAAGGTTGTTAATGCGTATTACATACCCATACAATACTATCAAATGTATGATATTCAGGGATAAAACAATCGGATTTTTTATTCGAATTACTGCCGATTTTTCCATCTTTAGATAACGTTTAACTGGCTGTATATCTGAGGAATCTGACAGAAATTTGTACTTGTGAAATGACAAATAAAGTTATCTGACTGTTTATCTGGATATGGAATAATCACCACTTAGTCACAACCAGATTTATTAACCATTATATTGTATTTTTTTTTTGAGCCTATTACTAAGCCTCCGCTGTCCGTCTGTCCGTCTGTCCGTCTTTCATTCCGGCCGTCCGTCAGCGTGTGTATCTCATGAACCGTAATAGGTAGAGAGTTGAAATTTTCACAGAATGTGTTTTTCTGTTTTTGCTTAAGCAAGTAATAATGAAGAAGACGAGATTTGATTAATTAATTGGGGTCCCCATTCAAGAGACGCGTTTTAACGCACCCGCAATACAATAAACCATATAATTATTCAAATATGATCGTAGATTTCGCGGCTTAAATATGGTTGCGGTGGCGCTATAGGTTTGATATCAGGTTTCGCAACCTTTAAGTTCAAATACATGTTCAGAAATAATATTTTAAAATTTGTCTTTTTGTTTTATTATTTTTAGCGCCTAAATGTAGTTGTTCGATGGTTCGGAACCCTTTGAATGCGAGTTCGACCCGCCCTTGACCGATTCCAACTATCCTTCAATCAGCGATATGTACTAGCATGCTTTCAACACTTGCAGATCTTAATTCCATGAATATGAGTGCGCTGTGCACATAATTATACGTTTTAAATGCTTGTGTATTATAAATAAGCATGAACTATACTTTTTTAGTTGAATAAACAATTTACAATTTCAATTTAAATTTCATAGGTACCCTGGTACGAGTACCCTGACATAGCAGGAGAAAAGTCAATCGAACTTTCCATCAAAGAAATAAGCTTGACTCCCACAATATTCACTTAATGACATGACATAGAGTCACGCCTTTTCCCACACGGGGTGGCACCATTGTGGCCACTTTTAGCCAGTTATTCGATACTCTATTTTACGTGACATGGGGCTAGCACATCGCCGCAGTTATGGAGTAATTAATTAAGGTTTCCGCGCGATATTTTCCATCACCGTTAGATGACCACCATTAGAATATATAATGTTCTTAAGAAAAACTACTGATCTCATTGGTACATGGTCGATTCGAACCTGCATTTCCTGCATGAGAAATAAGCGTGAAGCCCACTAGACCACGGAGCTCTTTATATTCACTTAACCTCTTGAGAGTTTGCGCAGTGTTTGCGCTCCGAAAGGACTGAATCATTTGTTCTCAATTCGTAGACATTTGAGAGGTTAATATGGAATGAAAATAATTATTTATTGAGTCGGAAAATGTCATCGGTTTTCGCAAATCGGTTTATTACGGGATATTCTGTATAAGATGCGCTGCACGACGAATCTCCTTACCGATTCAACGAAAACTTGATCTGATAAGTTAGTTTGACATTTGTATAGTCTGACCCAAAGACATTTGAAGAAGATATAATGACTTGCAAATTCTATTAGGCTTATTTATCACCTCTGAATATGATACCTCTTTGCAAAAAGTTTCAACTTATGCAACAGGAAACTATTCAACCAACGTACGGTATGTGATTTAGTAGAACCTACTTGACAAGCTTTGAACTTCCACAACAAAGGCTTCATAAGTCGGTAGTTTCCACGTTCCATAATCTAATCAAACGTTTTAAGTGTCTTCTGCATTGTATTCGGGATAATTTCCCTACATGCCGGTGTGGCTCACACCGCCATGAATAACAGATGTTGGCTTGAGCGATATATGAAATATGCACACTGCGCCAGATTGAGATTTAGCCATGAATCTTGCTCGATAAACGTATTACGTCTCGCAAACTAACCTAACCTATTTGGTATTTTTAGGGTTCCGTACCCGAAGGGTTCCAAACGGGACCCTATTACTTTTATTATTTTATTATTAAGACTTCGCTGTCCGTCCGTCCGTCCGTCCGTCCGTCTGTCACCAGGCTGTATCTCAAGAACCTAGCTAGCTAGAGAGTTGAAATTTTCACAGATTATGTATTTCTGTTGCCGCTATAACAACAAATACTAAAAAACAGGATAAAATAAATATTTAAGGGGGCTCCCATACAACAATACCACATACAAACTTATGGATGCACCTGGTTAAGTACATGGAGTGTGAAAGTAACCGCACCAATAACTTTGTAAACAATATTTTGCTGTGTAAAATCCAAACTATTCACTCCACACCATCGTTTCCATTGAACAGTGGTACGGAACCCTTCGTGCGCGATTTAGACTCGCACTTGACCGGTTTTTTTTAATATGTTTATCATCATCTTCATTGTTTTCCTAGTAATCGGATTATGTTAATGTGGTATTATGTTTTATTAATTTTCAGCTAGTTATAAAAACGATCTTTAAATTAAAAACGATCTTAAAGCCACATTGAACGCGAATAGACGTAACGTCAAGGATGTGGTCAAGGCGTGTGTCGGCTGTCATAGACATTATACTGGGTTGACATTTAATGAAAAAAATTTAAATGTCCATCAAAATAATGTTTTCCTTTCCAAAATGGGTAAATGATCACCAAAATTTGCTGAAAATATCAGGCCAAAATACTGCGGCAGCTTAAGGTGAATCCTTTATCCTTTATCCTTTGTGTTAGGTTGAACATGTAAAAACAACAAAAAATACTTAAAAAATAAACTTAAGTACACAAAACATAAAAAGAAGTTTGGTGATCATTTATCCAAACACAACTTGGTGGTCATTTACTAATTCTGGGGGTCGTTTCAAATTTATTGGTAGTAAAATAGGTGAGTGTTTGGTGATCGTTTAAACAAAAGCCAAATTTAATTAGCTGAGCATGTTTTGGGGAAAGTTAGTATCGATCATTATGTACAACTTTCTTCTTGAAACATAATATGGTCACTAACCTCAGATATCGAGAGATAGGCCCTTGGCGCTAAGCTTGTATCGGAACCAGTGTCACCAAAAACTAAGAACACGCACACATCTACACCACTCGTACATCAATCCCTCCGCTTTTGGTCAGTGCTATGTCGTCCGAACACACCCACACTACCGCAGGTATACTAGCTAACCGAGCTAGTGTTGGAAAAATGCAAGGACAGCGTGTTTCATCGATCTATTATAATTTATAGACAGTCGTATACAATGCCGGGTTGTATAAATAAAATAATACATTGTTTTTAAATTTGATATATTACTTTTACAAGAAATACCTATCACTATACATACAGGTTATAACAGATACGGGGTGACAAGCTGAAAAGGGTTGTTTGCGACATAATTTTGAACAACTTTCTCTATGAATCTGATTTGGTCAGAGCAACTTTATTTTTTAGTTCTCCGTACAAATCAGCTGACCGCTCGGCCCAAAATGTACTGAAAAGTGGAAAACAATGATGATCAAATCAGTTTAATCGAGAAAGATGTTCAGAATGATGTCCTTAATCTTAATCTTTTGGCATATATACCCTATATATAAAATCCTGTACAGTTAAATATTACCTATTGACCAGAAAAATGTAAATATTTATTACGAACTTGCCGTTTTGACAATTTAGGCGTAGCATTTTTTGCCAAGTAATGCAGTCGTATAATGGTACATCTTTCCATTACAGCTTTTATCAGTAATATTAGATGATTATCCATTGGGTTTTGTTCGAATTGGTGAAAATCCATTTCTTTGAAAAGATTCATGCTAATGAATCGGGGTAGTGCTTTAGACATCAATGATTGTTTTAGATTTTAACCCTAACCTTTATTTTGTCTGCAGTTGTTTAACCTGTTCAGTAGTACGAACTTCACAGACAAACTAGGGGCGGCACGCAGGCACAGAGGAAGAAAGGACCAGAGACAAAGGTTCATAGGACACGCCATCGTAGGTAACCTACTACAAGCATACTGCGCATGTGTTAGTGAGCACTGGCCACTGTGTCGCGTATGCGCCGCCACTGGATAAAACGGGTTAACGCTCGTTCGGCCAGTGCCAAAACGGAGGGCTTGCACAAACCACGTCTTATTTATTGTCACCTACCTTATCTAATTGAATAAACTACTAGTAGAATAAACTACTGAAAATAGTTATTAAAGTGTTTAAGTGTATGTTTTGGACTTTCAAAATGGTGTACTGCTGTTTGTATGAATAATAATAGAAACAGAAAAGACATTTCATATTTTAACTATCCCAAGGAGACTATTAGGTAAGTAAATGAATACCAGACTAGGTATACCTATTTAAAACGTTAAAGTAGGTAGCACAAATCGTGTTATTTAGTTAGGTAACTGGTATTAGTATTATTACCCTACAAATATGTTCAATGATAAGTAGTTGAGTTTATAAGTAAGTTTTGACGGCCTCTGTGGTGCAGCGGTTGTGGCTCTGCCTACCATGCGAGAGGTCCCGGGTTCGATCCCCGGCTGGGGGTAATGAAAAAAAAAAACAATCCCCAGGTCTTGGATGTTTATATGTGTGTGACGTCGCTGTTTCTGGTTACCACGACACAGGGTATCCTAGTGTGGGGCCAGAAGCAATGTATGTGCCTGTATATAAATGTTTATGTTTATGTTTTAAGTGGGTGACCTCATGTGACGAACTGTATTAGATACCTAAGTATTTCAATGGCATACCGCCCAAAAAATAATAAAATAAAATCGCTCGGTCAATAAAAGCTCGTAACAGTTTGTTAATTTTATTTTTTTCCCTTTTGCCATCCCTACTAATATAGGTATGAATTTTGCAGGCTCCTTAGAATCTTTCTCTCTGTTCTTATTTATTCCTCTGTGACGCAGGCGGGCGTTGGCGTTTGAAATTTGAATGTCAAATTTTGGTAGATTATGGTCATAATTTATCAATATTCAGATGAGAAATGAGTTTTTACCAAGAAATTTATTATTATGCTGGTCGTAACGTGCGGTTTTCCGACACAGTAAAGAGGGTTTATGATACGTGTGTAGATAAACAAACTTAAAATCTAAACAATAAGCTAACGTATTATGAGTAATAAAATAACTATATTATTACATGAATGTAAGAGTCCGAGCATAATTTCGGAATAATGATTAAATCTATCGATTCAAAAACATAATTCTCACTATCACTACCCCCATCACTATATGTCGTCTCTGTGTGCGTGCAACAGTTCACCTCCGTATCATGATGCATCTTTGCTTTCGTATTTAGATAAGTGTGAAATATTCATTGCGTGTTAGCTTGGCAATACGTAGTGAAATTAAGATACAAAACAAGCAATGGATAATAAACCTAGCGAGAACAACATGACATTGTCACTTTAATGATCAATACATGACGAATTTTCCGCGAATGATTTATTTTTGTAATAATGTTTATTTCTTGTGTTTTAAGAAGAAATAATAGTTGGAATGAGACTTACAAGTGATATGTGACATCGCCGGTCTTGGAGTTCATAATCGAGCTTCTATTTTTGCACGTGAGTATTGCACAGATCGGCATTTTCGAAAAACAGCGGAAATGAATTCGTCACTGCGGTCGCCCGGTGACTACCGAGAATTTTTAATATGAAGACTATCGGGGCTAGATTTGTTCGCGCGTGCAACGCCTCTCAACCTATCTCCCGATATTTGTGTCGCAAACGGATAATAAATTTGGTTCACCATTAGTAACTTGTTACCAGGTGATCGGGTAAATGTAAACGGGTACTAAGGGTAAAGGTGTTCATAATTATGGGTGCTATTATTCCACAAAATATGGTCAGCGAATTAAATGTCACCTTCATACACACAAAATTAGACGATCTCTGCGGCGCTGCGGTTAGGGCTTTGCCTTCCATGGGATCGAACCCGGGACCTCTCGGGTCCCGGGTTCGATCCCCGATAGAGAAAAAGAAATCCCCAGTTCTTGCATGTTTGTATGTGTGACGTCGCTGTTTCTGGTTCCCACGACACAGGGTATCCTAGTGTGGGGCCAGAAGTAATAAATGTGTCTGTAAATATTTTTATTTATGTTAGAGCCATGATTTAACAAATTAAGATCGTCTCCGCAACTGGCTGTATATCTATTTGCGACAAGCCGTACTTAGGTAATATAACTTTTGGAATACCTGGATTTCTTCCGAAATCAAATGACAGTGTGAAATAACAGTGTGAAATAATCGCGTTATATGCAGGAAGCAGGAATAATTACGTATCGAAAAAGCATAGCAATCGAACTGTCAGTGACTCTATTTAAGATTCATTTTAACTGAATTATTTCTGCTTGAGCCACTGGACAATCAACAATTTGAAATTTGCAAAGATCGTTCGTCTTGGCCCAGGGAGCCAATTCTCTCCCATGCGAATTGAAAGCGTAGACGTAAAATACGCGTATGACTCGCCATTTGCCATATGAAATCAAAGTTTACATATTCTCAGACAGTCGTATGCGCAAATCGTCTAGAATTCTATTCGACTCTAGCCGCGTGGTACTTTACATGCGGCTTTCAAAAATAAGTATAAAAACTGACGTTTTAGACCATTTTAGTTGGTGTTATTTAATAAATTAATGAATCTATCTTATCTATCTATTAACTTACAACATACGAGTCTAAGGAGACAATAAACAAAAAAGCAAGGGCTTTTTTGTTTCTTGACTTGTAGGTTTGTATTTGGTGTACTATGTATCTGCATTATGGTATTATTGAAGTGTAAGACAACACATTGAAGGAATAAAATATACTACTCAAACCGCTGTTTTGAACAAGAGCATCCATATACGAGTTTGTCGCTGCTTTTATGGGAAAAGTGTTGGAGAAAACGGCTGACGCTGGAGTTCGTTAAAAAACTTTGAAAACGCAACACACTTGAAACACTGAAAACTCATACCTACTTGCCAATGTCATTACACCTGTTGAAAAATGCTAACGTTCCGTTATAGGAACTTTGTTTTTAAATATTATGTATTCTATAAATAGATTACAGAATTAAATTAGCAATATTTTGGTTAAAATTAATGAAATAATAACAAATAAACATCATTTCAACGTATTTACACTCAAATATGTATGTTAATTTAGGATTAAAAAAAACCTCGATTAAGTTAATTTTATAATCGATATGAACGAGGCTTAGAATTCACAGGTTATTATAAAAAAATATTTAGAGTTCAATGTCGCATGTGAGCCAGAATACAGTTTTTGACGTGCATTAGACAATTTGTATCAGAGTTTAGTTACGCGACTTAAAGACGCATGCGACAGATTTGCTAACGGGATGAGAATTGTCCCCCAGATCCTTCATAGTGTCACACTATGAGGGGCACTATCACAAAGCGATAGTAGCCGGGACCTGCAGCTTAACTTTAATCCGAAACACCGAAAGTCCGATAATGTACCTAAGATAAATAAATTATCTCATTGGTTTACGGTCAGCATTCGTACCTGCATCTCCAGTGTGAGAAGCAAGCGTGAAACCCATTAGACACATTAGAAACGAACATAATGTTTTGTAATCTATTAGTTGAAAGACACACCAAGTTCATAAAACAGCCAGTTATCGACGCTTGGCGGCAACGGCAACGCATAAGATTCGTTTTATAGTTATAAAATGTACCGAGGAAAACTTCGGACTTACGTTTATTGATACCAAAATAAGTAAAGTAAAGTTATGGGTAAAAAAAAAGAATCTGAATCTGTTAGCACTTCCGGTATTAATCTGGAGTTGAACAAGCGTTCAATTTTACATTTTATCAACAATTTAAGGGCTCATTGTTATTTTTATCTACACACGTATCATAAACCGTCTTTACTGCGTCTAAAAACCGCACGTTAAGAGCAGCATAATGTAAAACTATATGGTAAAAACTTATTTCTTATCTGAAAATTTGTACATTATGACCATAACGTACAAAAAATTGTCAAATTATAACTTTCTAATTTCGAACGCCGACGTCCGCCTGCGTGCCGCCCCTAGTTTGTCTGTGAAGTTGGTCTACAGAATAGGCTAAACAACTGCAGAACAATGATCAATGCCACAATGCCGGTCAAACATGCGGTTCCTGAACACATCAAAGAGAGCTTATAATATGTGTGTAGATAAACTAGTGTATGTAACTGTACATAATTAGGCATTAAAACTCTCGAGTGATATTATTATGAAACTCGCTTTCGGCTCGTTTCATAAACCCACTCTCGGGTATTAATGCCCTCCATTATCTAGCAGTCACATAAACTACTATTGGCAGGTAGAAATGTCATATTAGATTTTCAATTCAATTTTTTTTTATCCAATCCGAATCATGACCCGTTATTCTCCTCCACGTTATCCCTTTAATATGAAGTGAGAAACAAGGGAAGATATATTCTCACTTCATATTATTATTAAACTTTATTAATCAGTAATGAAGTTCAAAACCAATTAAGTATTATGAATGGTTCTGCCCGTCAATGGGGTAAAGCTTAGTTCACAACCCTAGATAGAGAAGATACTGGCAAACTCCGCACTAATTAAAGTTATAAGGGTTGTTCAGTTTTCGCTTTTGTTATAGTTGGTTTATAGAATTACCATTTGGGTGATTCTGGAATTCCTGATAAAAATAATAATCTACACCTTCAATACAAATAGTGTACTGAATCAAGAAAACATTAATTCTAATATAAAGTTGAATAGAGGCACCATTGAGTCGATTTAGGCTGAGCCTGGTGGTAATGATGTTGATAATGAAAGCTACTGTATTTATCTACACATGTATCATAAACCCTCTTTACTGCGTCCAAAAACCGCTCGTTACGACCAGCTTGATGCTTGATATACTATTTTGTAAAAACTCATTTATTTTCTGAATATTGGTACATTATGACCACAATGTATCAATTTCGGCAAAATATTACATTCAAATTTCGAACGCCGACGCCCGCCTGCGTGCCGCGGAGTGCCGCCCCTAGTTCGTCTGTGAAGTTGGTACAACCTAAACAAGTGCAGATCAATTATCAATACCACCATGCCGGTCGAACATGCGGTTCCTGAACACATCAAAGAGAGCTTATGATATGTGTGTAGATAAACTAGTTCGACGACCCGAATGGCCGAGTCGGCAGTGACCCTGCCTTCGAATCCAAGGGTCCCGGGTTCGAGTCCCGGTGGGGGCAAATATTTGTTTGATGAGAACGAATGTTTGTACCCTAGTCATGGTTGTTTATCTATCTAAGTATAATATTTATCTATATAAGTATGTGTATCGTTGTCTAGTACCCAAGATACAGGGAATCCTAGTTTGGGGCTAGATCAATGTGTGTAAATAGTGTCCAAGGTATTATTATTATTATATTAGTTTATGTGACTGAACATAATTAGGCATTAAAACTCTCGAGTGATATTATTATGAAACGAGCCGAATCATAAACCCACTCTCCAGTTTTAATGCCCTCCATGATGTATTAGTCACATAAACTACTATTGTATCATTTAAAAAATAGGCTGTCAGATGAAATGAACTAAACTAGTAAGAGCAGATTCTGCTGTATTTGCTCTTACTAGTTGTAGAATATGTTACCTACTCTTTCGGTGAAATCAATATAAGAATGGATCTAAATGTGGATCTAAAAGGCAAACACTAACACAAAGCGGTCAACTGACCGAGTGGACCACAGCCAGGTTAATAAAGCCGTTAATTTTGTTTGAAAGTCTCACGCTTTGGGAGTCCAAAAGCGAACATGCGCATTAAAGTAACTACCCCTTCAATCAGCTGCACAAACTACAAAATATTGCGTCGTCGTTATATTTGAAATATGTATACATGGTCAAAGATGTCTTCTAGTCTAAGATCCCTCAAACATTCTTGACTAGAGTCTTCAATCAGTATGTCCTTCCGGTGATGACTTACGCTTGTTTGACGCGATGCTTGATTCAGAGGCACAAACTCGCGGAAACACAAACTTATAAACTCCCTCCTCCCTGTCGGTTGTACCCCCCCGTCTTTCAATTGGCGTTAACCCTGGTTGTGGCTTGCGGGAGTACGACAAAGCTTGGCAAGCATGTATTACATACTTACCTACTCTGCCCTGAGTATAAATATGTACCTACCTGTAAATGGGCACGTCGTTCTTATACCACACGACGAGCAGAATCGTGTCGGGTGGTTGTGGTGAGCGCGTGTCGCACACCAGCACCGCCTCACCCCCCGCTACCGCGGACGCCTTGGCAGCGTCGAGGGCCTCTGCGCTTGCTGACGGCATCGAGCCATGGCGGAGACCTGGGGAGAGATGGTAAAGTATTTTGTGGTCACAAATTAATGTATGACTTTATATCTAAAATTGGGTCCAAAGAACTGCGGCCATGAGTAAACCCCCGATACTGTCTCAACGTGGACTGAGTCTCTGCCACTTATGGGTGGGAAAAAGCATAACTCCATGTTTTTATGCTGTGAGGGAAGTGTACCGAATCATATTTTTTGTAGTATAGTTCAAATATTAATAAGCTGGACCAACACCAAAAGATCCAATGCGATTCGATCGCGCTCCTCGGGAGCGCGCTCCACTGGAGCGGGTGATATGGCAACCGGAGCGAGATCCAAGCGGCATCCTCGGATTGGGCGCCTCGCGCATTCAGCTTTTTTTGTGAGTTTTTCGTGAATGCTCAAAGGTGCCTTAGCAATTTTGCGCGCGCGGTGTGGACGATTGGGTGTTGTGTGTCGGGATCGCGCCATCGGAATTCGCGAATTATGGAAAATATGTGGTTTTTCAATTTAGTCCCTTATCGTTTTAATATCCATTTATAGGAAGCAGAAATGTCAATTGGACCTCAATGGCACCAACTATATACAAGTAGAGGTGTAAGAAAAGATTCTTAGCGGTACATTAATCGTGAAATCAACATCCCAGTTGAGGAAACAAAGAACAATATGAGATCTTTGACAGGAGGCTACAGAAGAGAAAAGTACAGGGATTGTTTTTTCATATATAATCAAGAAACATATGCGTTGTCACGGCAACGGCAATTTATCGGCGTCGTCGTTTTACGTTTGAATCCATACCGAGACAGAGTCTGACTGAATCAGTGGATCAGCCCGGCAGGATTCAGGAATAGCAAGAATTTGCGGTTGGATCAGATTTAGTATGCATGATATGACTCATGATCCATGATCCACGGACCTGGATCACAGATCACGGGATCGCTGATTCAAGGTGGATCGCAGACCCAGCTAATAACCATTTTAAGCGATAGCCCTAGTTCCGTACGGGGATATGAAAGTCTTCCATCGTATCAGTTACGCAAAAATCTTTAATTGCTCCTGGTTTCGTAAAGGATGAAAATGTTTTGGTTGCGACCGGTTACAAACCACCGGTTACGCAAGCAGCTGAAACTTTTGTAAGTATTTGTCCATAAATTGACATTACTCTTGGCTATCAAAAGAGTCCTCAAGACCATACAAAAATAGAGGCATTCAAATACAGTTGTACTGTAAAAGCAACATAAAATTTTGCCACAACAATATTTAGTTTTCTTTTAAATCGAATGCACTTAAAGCAAATAGTATTAAACGTGATTATACACAACAAACGGCTGTAAGCCACGGCACAAACCCACGCAATTTTTCAGCGTAACCCCAAACAAAATATCCTATTTACACAATACCCTAGCTCCAACCTGTTCAAACAATGTATCGGCGTATTCAAAAAGCCATTCGTAAGAGGTTTATCCTCTAACGAAGCAGGAATCGAACGGGCACCTCTCCTCCCCCCGTGATAAATGATCCGATTAACATTCTCAGTCTCAGATCATCGGAGGAGATGGCGCGAATAACGAGGCAATATTTCAAAGGTTTTGCACTGGAGGCTGTGACGATTATGCGTTCAGGTGGTCATTTTAATAATTCAACATGTTATAAACCTAAAAAAAACCGACTTCAAGCCCAAATTTTTCTCTCCGGTCGGGATTGGAATGTCGTCTGTATAAAAGACAACGAGGCTACGAAATCTGTCAACTGATAATCAAGGCCACACATAGTAAACAAATATATGGCACTTCTTATAGCTAGAATACATCTCATGATAATGACTATATACATGCCTGAAAGTCACAGGAAGGCATGCAAACGCAATTTCGTTTACATGGATGACATCATATTTTATGTTTTTTTTTTAAATTTAGATTCGTACAGGACCGATTCGTAATTTTCAAAAAATGAGACCAATGTAATTTAAAATTAATAATGCTTTATTTTCTGTAAACATTAGCTGTAATGTTATAACATAATGGTTCACCCATTAGTTTTTTTTATCGGTTCATACATATCAGTTTCGAGGTAACAAACGCAATAATCAAAAAAATATACTTCCGAATTGAAACTCCCTCCCTTTTAGATTCGGTTAAAAATAGACTTTGTTTTAGGATACGAACTAGTCGAAGGGTTACGTATCGTCGTCCAAGAAAAACCGCAAACAAAATGTCTCTTATATGTTGACTCTTAAATTTCATCTCCTTTAATGAGATGCCGTCGCCTGCTGACGGACAGAGCGATGGGCGGACGGACAGCAGAGACTTTAAGATCTCCTTTAGAGCCCTCTATCGCGTAAAACGGTAAATTTGTATACTCGGCGCCACGACTAAAGAGCTTTGTCCTTGAATGCGCAGTAGTCACTTTTCACAAGTGTTTGGCGCGGGGAAGTGAGGAGCGACGGGGGCGGTAGTCAGCGCCGGCACCTGATTCGTTGATCAGTCGCTTCCCGATGCCCGCACCGAAAGCACATCTCGAAGCTTCTTGAGTACAGTCGCATACAATATTACCCAACGTTATCTTTCGCCCCGGTCGAAAATGCCGAAAAATAAAGTACTGACTAGGCAAGCTAGAAAAATGGTTTTCAACAGCAGCCTTGTTCCTTATCGCAGGATGATTTAATGGAAGGAATATCATTACTGTCAGATGAATAATATTTTTGTGTTAAAAACTTAATTGTGGTTTAATTGTTACAAATTATTAGTCAGCGGGAAGAAAAGAGTGTGCAGGACTATTACTACAAGTATCTATATTCACTAGGCCCTAGTGACTAGGGGCATTCTATGCTAGGGGGTTATTTATATATAGGTTTCAACCTTGACGTTAACAAATGTTGTCAATAGAGAGTACCTATAGATTATTTGACACAAAGTCCATTATTTACATCGGCTAATATCCCAATCAACAAAATATCAAACAGAGAAAAAATAGAAGTGAAGAAAGTCCTGAACACTCATTCCTTCACACTAACCCTAAAAACGCACTTCGGAATTATGCCGCGACTGTACACATGCGCAGTAATCCCCGCCAGTTTCTCCGAGAGCTCTTTATTCGTGGCGCCGAGTGTATGTATGTGAAAACTCGCGACGCTATGGACATATGTCGTTTTGTAAGAACGGAAGGTTCAGGTGATGACAATCCAGACGGTCACACATGTACTAGTCGCTAAGTTGAGATTTATCTGTGATTGATTGATACTTCCGGCAAGGCAGGTAGCGTCTTATCGGAGGCTTAGAAAATACGATCTCGTCGCTAATAGGCCTTGCTTGGGCTACTGATGTTGTCGGCACATTTATTTTAAATACAGCGCAGATAAATTAAATATCCGTTTAGGGACTAGAAATTGCCTATAAGTACTGCGTTATTTATGACGTAGTTTTTTTAGAACAGTTTAATTAAAATTTTGCCAAAATAACAATGGTTACAACTTACATTAAAAACTTAGTCTCAAGTTGGGCGCATAATCAGTACGCATGAATATTTCCTCTAGAACCTCAGAAAAGTTACCTTGAGACGATGTTTGCCCCTACATAGATTGGCTGGCCCTGAACTTTCAAGGCTGTGATAAAACACGTCGACACGTGTAAACCGTGTACTGTTAGTACGAGTACCAAGACCGTATAAGTCAGAATTGTTTGATGTACCTAATAAATCTGGTACTACATAATCTTATATCACTTTTCTATATTAATCACGTACGATATGAAGATACCTACTCGGTCACATTTATTTGTACCTATAAATCCAGTTATTTTGTCTACAACTTGATTCCATCTACAAAAGTTTTTTTTTTTCATACTTTAGAAGTTTCGCCGTATTTTTTTGCGGTTGACAAGTTTAGAAAAAAGTTTTCAAGCTAGATTTTTCACAGGTGACTCTTAGATATTCAAAAGTCACTCACAGAACAGTAAAGTATTATTCCCTTCGAAATAATTTTTGTGAGTTTCTATATGGCTAAAGATGCTTGCAGACAATGGAAGTAACGTAACCTCGCATATTCTGACACAATAGTTTTGCTAATGAACCATGCGTCAGTTTGAGCCCAATTATTCAACATTCAGCTCTTGAGGTGTACTTTGTTTCATATTAGGGCAGCTAAATTAAAATCTAGCGCGAAAATAGTGTTTTATCTTAATTAAATATTTATGAATGAAAAAGTTATTCACTTTTTCAACATTGTTCAACAGTAATGAAATCGCATGAGTTTCATTACTGTTGGAAAATGTTGGAAAAGTGAATAAATATTTATGAACTTTTAATATTTATGAAATACGGACCAAAACACAACAATTCTGACCCTCCACTCTCACAAGCAGGCGGTGTGTGGGATGGTAATCCCGACAATTTGTTACAATACGCTCCTTCGCGGATTATTGCATCGAGTCAACGCGAAAGCGATCGTATTCGCGATAATTCGCTGCAGATGTTAACGAACGAGTGTTACGAATAATAAGCGAGCGCTCGCTGCTTCGTATAAATCGAACGTGAAACACGAACGTGCAAGCCGTCGATTCTACTGTTTAGGCGTTTGAGCGCAACAATAAAGTCTAATTTAGAGGTAGCACCATACCTCGCCTGGGGTATTATTTTGCTGTAACTTGATATTATCTCAACATCATCTCCAGCCACCCGCACTGTGGTCGATATCGGTAAATTTTGAGTCAAGGCTTTTACCCTCAATTGCACCTTTAAGTGAACTAGAAACCGAAGCGCAGGTGTGCGAAAATCTTAAAATACAGCAGTTGAACTAAATTTCCTAATAAATAAGTATTCTAAAACGTATTTGGCTCTGTTTATTTTTGTAACGCGAAAAGTCTAACTTGCCTGTTAGTCTAAACTTAACGGCAGTAGGTACTAAATGAAACATTCAGATCAGTTGTTTATTTTTCTCCAACCCTCTCGGAGAGCGCTTCGGCTGCTTCCAATGCTAATCGCGTCATTTGTCACAACGTGCCTCGCTTCTGGATTATTTCGTCGCGTTTCTAGACGACTCGATGTGAAGCGATCCGATAATTATTCGCAGATGTTAACGACTCTGCTTGGGGCGAATGGATGGGAGTTATAAGTTTGGCTTGTCTCGGTGACAAGCAGAAATTGGGTTCTTGATCTCGTAACACGATACACGAAAAGAGATGACAGTATGATACTGTCTCTCTTCCTCTTGCTAACATAAAGCTGCTACAGCAATGTTTGTATCATAACAATATGAAACACAAAATTATTAAATAATTAATTTCAATATCATGCTTTAGTTATACTCGTATTATATTTGCAAACAAACAAAAAATAAAACAAAGCTTCACCCCTTTTCCCGTATAGTGTGGAAGAAGTACAGTTCTGTCCACTTTTAGCCAGTTATTAAACTCTCCATATTGCGCGACAGAGAGGCAGCGGATCTGTTCATAAATAAAATACGAAGATATCATCAAAAACAAAGTTTAATTTAGAAAGTCGACCTAATTTCCCATACTCACTTATCAGACACTCGGCACCGATATCACCCGAGCACAAAATAGTATTTTATCGAAGCACAGAGAAGAACTCATTCTGAAGTCAAAAGTAAAATTCTTGCTCGCGTGCTCAGCTCCTCCTATACGTACAAGTTTTACTGGCAAACATTGGAAACAACTGTTCCCTCGGGAAACGTGACGGCCGTTCTATATAGCTGCATAGAGATATAGATAGATAGCCCGACAATCGTCCTGGAAGTATCGATACATCGGTAGTTCAGTTTAGTACGCGTCAACATTTGAGTAGTTATGCAGAAAGTAAATATTTTGAATTGAAATATACATAACATTATGTTTGCCTCTAAGTTTACCCTGGAATGCCCTTCACCCTATCATAGATACAACTTGGATTCAGCGACATCACAAATCTAAAAATATCTTAGACGCGGTTAGGATTTGAAACTGGAAGGACCAGGAATTGTAGCACGCGATGCAAAACCTTGACTCGACTACAGATCAAGTTTGTGTTAGTTTGTGTTCTACGAAACACAGATATCATGAACTAAGATGATACGTATCCGCGTTTTAAAGAGTTCATAACATCGCGTGTCTACTAACTTCGTTCTGCGATTTTTACTTGTATCTCCGAAGATACGTGACAAAAGTGGAATGTTGAATGGAGAGCAAAAGAGGGCAGAGAACACGTAAATAAACTTCCACGTTGCCCTCAGCCTTGTAACAACTGTTCGTATAAATATCATCGAGTACTAGCTTCATTTCTTTCTCGTGACTTCGACTGACATTTTCTTTACTTGACGAAGTTCCTTAAAAAGGCCGGCCAGCGTTTTTTTAGCAAAGGGTCGTATTTCCAATTGTTTGCTTCACTATTTATTTCTGGGAACACACAAAACTAATCACTTTTTTCAAATTCCAGCTTGTTAGAGATAACCTCACCTTTGTAATCTTATCTTAAAATGTATCTGTATGTTCTAATTGCAGTACAAATAAGAATACATGAGTTATGAAGTGTATAAGTTTGGCTATTGATATGCACCAGTCAATCTAGGCTTTTGTTTAAAGATATTCTGCTCGCATATACTTACAGTGGCATTATTTTCGTTAGGTATAAAGTTTGTCGAGAGACTTGAGCTTTAATTTTACGCTCAATATCGGCGGCGTACTCGGTATGAATGACTAAGTGTTATTAAAATCAAAATTATACACGCATGTATTATGTACGTCTGAAACGAAATATTATGACTGACTCACAATCACCATGAATGTAATAATAATAATACCTTGGACGCTATTTACAGACATTGATCTAGCTCCAAATTAGGATTCCCTGTATCTTGGGTACTAGATAACGATAACGTACTTAAATAGACAACTATTATACTTAGATAGATAAACAACCACGGCTAGGGTTCAATCATCCGTTCTCATCAAACAAATATTTGCCCCCACCGGGACTCGAACCCGGGACCCTTGGCTTCGTAGGCAGGGTCACTGCCGACTCGGGCATTCAGGTCATCTAGTCGTTGTTAAATCGCCTGGTCATATTGATATTCCACTCCGTACAAGCAAAAAAGCACCTTGATTTTTTATTCCCTGTAAGGAGGCTCCTTTAAAGAATATATTTTGTACTTCGTCGTTGGAAAGGAAACAATAGGTCGCTGGGGACACTTGGGACGAGATGCACGTAAAGCCAATCTTGAACCCTCTGTCTCCTGACCCTTCTTATTACTCCGCTGCTTTACTTGGAAAATGGAATAAGTGTTCCATGGACTGGGATAATCCAATAAAGGGGTCAGGTATCGCCAGTTGTTACTCGTATAGGCCCATTTCTCAGTGTATGTTGAAGCGAGTTTCAAGAAAAAAGCTTATTAATTTTATTTTATTTCATTGCAGAACATAACAGTAAAATCATCATCAAAAACACTGCATGTCATAAAATAATGGTTTTACATATTAAACTAGTGATATAACCTTAAGATGTGCTGACAGTATGCTTAATTAAATGGTAGCTGCTATATTGCTTAATTATTTGACTTATCAAAAATTAATTACTTAAATATGTAAAATTAGTAAGAAGTTAAAAGTTAAATCTATGTTTGTTTTATGTTTGCTTCTTTTTATAAATGTTTAAAAGTTTTGTTTTGAAGGTACTAGGGTTTACAAAGATATCTAGGGTGTGGTCGTTGGAGATGTCATTGTAAAGACGGCAAATATTAAATTTATTAATGAAATATAAGTACCTTTTATGGTTTAACTGACTAAAGGCTGCACGACTATACTTTTAAAAGGCTTGACGTTAAGTAGATGTATTTGATCATTATCTGTCTTGAATATACCTATGAGAGACCATACATTCTTTCTTTGCTTTGTTTTTTTATCTTGTCTTTACGATTTTTCATAACTGGATAAAGACCTCCACCCTTTTCGTCCAGACTTCCCTGATCCGTGCCACCTCCGGCCACCCTAGCAGACACTTGTCAAGGTCGTCCCGCCATCTCCGTTGAGGACTGCCCGCGGCGATTTTCGAACATCTGTCTGGGCGCATACGACTTACATGGCCGGCCCAGTTCTACTTTCGGTTGGCGGTTTGTGCACCGAAATCAGCAATGCCAGTTATTCATATGTTCTTTCATTATTTAACCCCTTGTGTGGTAGAGGCATGCATAAATTTTCATTGGTTTTGGACTTTAATACCAAGCCTTAAGATTGAAAATATAACGGCAAATATATTGCCTCTGTCACATAAAGGGTTAACTATTATTTGACGACCTCTGTGGCGCTGCGGTTGTGGCTCTGCCTACCATGCGAGAGGTCCCGGGTTCCTTCCCCGGCTGGTCATAAAGAAAAAAATAACCTAGTTCTTATACGTTTATACGTGTAACGTCACTGTTTCTGGTTCCTACGACACAGGGTATCCTAGTGTGGGGCCAGAAGCAATGCACCTGTATGTAAATGTTTATTTTTTATCGACTGCATTTATTATCAAATATTAACTTACCGATATCACGCAATGGTTTGACTAGTTATTAAACGATTTGTTTCATTGATATTTTCCAACAGAACCGCCACAGTCATCAAACAGTCCGGAAAGCCATTACCAACAATGACTGTTGAAACAGAGAGACATTGCAGAGACAATCCAAGCAAAAAACCGTTCCCGGTAAATCCGTCCACTATACAAGAAACCGGGACGTTAATAGATTTCACTAATTAACCCGTTCGCTGGAGCGGTTGATTGCAGCTCTGTTCCCGAGATAAAAAGTGACAATTCATCGCAACTGGGATTTCGGGATATAGGTACCTTCACCCTGCCCATACACATGCAACCTATGCGGATTTGGAGCTGGATCGCCATCCCTTGTTGTGCTCGGTCGGCGGTTGCATGAACTTATAACCCTAAACTAAATATATAATACCAATAACTAACCAAGCCCAAAAAAAACATTTTGAGAAGACATTTATCTTTGAATGTACAGATTTGCAAATATTTTATTGGGCGATGGATAATGCCAGCTGTGTATACCCAAAGTGGACCACGATGAGTTAACAATGACATAAATAATCCACCAATAAACCTTGTGAGGATCAAGTGGTTGTTTTTATACTAATACTTAAATACTAGCAGAAAGCACAGCTTTGCAAGGGCGAGCAAAAGGTGATGTCCCTTGAGAACTTGTCTATGAACTGCGAAAATTAATACAACTTACGTTATTGTCGTAGAAAATAAGATTTCAATTATATAAGTGGAGGAGACTAAATATAAACTTAAATCACTGTATCAAAGCTCTAACCTATATAATATAATATAATAATATACCTTGGACACTATTTACACACATTAACCTAGCCCCAAACTAGGATTCCCTGTATCTTGGGTACTAGACAAAGATACACATACCTATAAAGATAAATATTATACTTAGATAGAAAAACAAGCATGCCTAGGGTACAAACATCCGTTCTCATCAAACAAATATTTGCCCCCACTGGGACTCGAACCCGGGAACCTTGGCTTCGTAGGCAGGGTCACTGCCGACTCGGCCTTTCGGGTCGTCGCCATACACACATACAGCCCGTCAGACATAACTACACCTTATGTCTGACGGGTTCGGCAAATCTGTTGGTCAACACATAAATAGCTTTTATTCGTGTGGGAGGTAGAGTTAACCCAAAGGTCCTTTTTTTGCCTTTATGGTCGATAAAGCGTGAAAGGGAAACGATAGTGCCTGAACGGACTTTTAAGGGATTGCCGCTTTCACCTACGATTTGAAGTTTTGCGGAGCGTAATTTCGATGTGGCTGAAACGATTCATCGGTTGAAATGGTTTACAAAACAAAGAAAACTAAGTACAAAAGTGTGATCATATACTAAACGTTTTTTATCAGCATTGTACTCAAATAAACTTTTTGTAGCCAATCTATTCAACCTATATTCTCCTATCCCCTTCGACTATGATTCTATAATAAATTTTCCCCACATTTTGCCGACATACCATTGCCGATAATTTTTATTAAAGAGGAGCTTAGGATAGGCGCTTTCATCCTTGCGACACGTGATTCTTGGCTCAAAGAATGCGTATCGCGTTTCAGCAGAGTCCCGCTCAACGTCGAGCTAAGCCGCCACATTAGCATTCGCTCCTACGACGCATTCTCTTCCATACATGAATATTTATAACGTAACACCGCCGCATCAATGTACCGTAAAATATCAACGCCTTTACGCTCGCCGTGCGAGAAGTATTATGTGATCATAATTTTTAATACGGGAGCTCTCCGTAACTCCCTGTAACATTAATACGATGTGAATGGAGCGGTGAGACGTGATATTTTCGTGCTCTACTGTGTTATGGTTGGATTTCTTAGGTATGTGCGAGGCTTTGTTGCTTCCCTTCTCTGCAGTTAGCCGAATCGCTGTGAAAAATCATTATGTAACACGTTTTAAATTAGAACTGAGCACATTCTATAATTTGAAATACAAAACCGTGACAAGCAAAAAGTTTACAGTAACAAAGTGGATGTATTGGCTGCGCTGATATTGTTTGATTTATTTTGTGTCCAGCCAGAAAGTCACAGTGAATGGTTTCATCAGAGTTTGGTGTGGAGTAAAAGGAACGTGAGGGTCAGCGATAAATCAGTCCACGGCTGTCAATGTCACAGCTCTTTCACTCCCACCCCGCTCACATGAAGCTGTGCTGACGTAGTTGGTGCTTTGTAATAATAAAATTATGGATAGAATCAGATTGCTGCAGTTTTACCCTCCTTTCAACTACGACGAATTTTGGATGACATATTTATTACAGTTCACCGAAATATTTTTGGGAAATATTATAAACTGCACATCAATAATACTGATTTGCACAGCAATATACTGATTGCACAGCAAATATCAGTGCAAAATACTGCGGTAGCTTAGGTGAAGGTAAAGGGGGCGAAGCCCCCTTTATCCTTCGTATTAGGTTGAACATGTAAGAACAACAAAAATACTTAAAACATAAAAAGTTTTTTTGTTGATCCTTTTTTGCTGTGAAAATCAGTATTTTGTTGTGCGATTCAATACTAGCCAATATTTATTACTTATACATGTCTAGAAGGGCTCCATTAATGTTCTTTTACACGTACGAGTAACTACATATAAGTATGCTATTATGTTTCTATTGTGCCAAGATTTCCAGCATATATCTTTCGTTGTTTATTATACGTATAGGTAATATAGTTTGTTCTACATACATTTTTAGGGGTTAAGACGTCAGTAAATTCAGGATTCAGGTAAGTGAAACGACACAGTAAACTAATCCTGTAAAGCACCCTAAATTTTCAAACTTTGCAGGCTTGCGACAACGTTATTTAGGCATGAGTTTCCAATTTTGGAATTGTTTAATTTATTCAAGGGACCAGCGAATTAGCATTTGAAACGTTACGAACATCTATATTAATTGGAAATGGTGTTTATTCGTTGGAATTTATTAAAAGCAGTACCTATATATACACAGAACGAGCACAGTGAAGACTTGTAGTATTTAGGATTCGTCTCATTTTAAGCAATAAATTAAATATACAACAGAAAGCCATATTTAAAGGATTTTATAACATAACTTACGAGTACTTATAACCAAAAGACAAAAAGTCTGAAGCCTATATGTAAGTACATCATTCAATTTCTTAATTAAAAGTGGTCTAACTACTTAGGTTAATTTTGCCAATCCCACTTGTTTTAATAAATTACATTGGGAAGGTGCTATTTGGAAAATCTGTTTTTTTTGTTGATTCGTTGTTCGTGACCATAAGCTTTCATATGGATGTGAACAAATATTCCTCTCTATGCAAATACATAATGTTCAGGGAAGTAAAACATAACGTCTTAAAACATACGTTTAATACTAGAGCCGCCAAAAATACCAAAAAACTTGAATGAATACCAAGAAGAAGCCCTTGAGACTCACTTATCATGGCTCACTAAATACCAAACAAACGATAGGATTTGTTGGCGAGCCTAGTTGATCGTTTGTAGTCAGTTTGGTGTTGCTTTTGAATAATGGATTGGTAGCTTGGCGTCGGCAAACACTGCTGACTTTGATGGTTCCCAAGTATGTCACGTGGCCTGGAGGCAACGATTGAATTAACGCTCGCGTGAATTATTGTGAAAGAACGGAATTCCGAGACCAGCAGATTAGAGCAAACTTATGCATAGCAACACCGTCACGAAATCACCAAAGAAGAGTCCAATAAATTAACCTGTGATATATGTGAATGTCTCTTCATATAACTTGTGATTTTGAAATTGCTATTGGAGTAATTTAAAAAGGCTTGTGTTTAAACGATTACCAAAAAATTCGAAAATGTACTACCAATAAATTCGAAATTACAGCCAAAATGCACAAATGTCCACCAAATTATGTTTGGATAAACGATCACCAAACTTCTTTTTATGTTTTGTGTACTTAAGTTTATGTTTTATTAATTTATTTTATTTATTTTTATTTTATTGTATTTGGGACATCAACAGCAATTAATATAGATAAGTTACAAGTTACAATACAATATTAAGTTATTAACCAATACAAGAATAAATCCAGTTACAGAAATCCACAGAAGATACAGAAAAAAAGTAGAAGAAAAACTTAGCAATAAGAATAAAGAAACTAACCCAAGAAAAGTTACCTACTTTTAAGAATTACAAGTCAGTAAAAAATTAGAATAATTATGTATATTAATTTATGGAAGTATGTAATATAAATATATACATGATAAAGTGCAATGTGAGGAGTATAACTGTGTTGTGAAGGTGTGTATGGGAGTGTGTGTATGTGTGTGTGGGTGGGTGTGTGTGTGTGTGTGTGTGTGTAAGATCACTTGTTTCCCTCATCATCTATCAACACATTCATGATATCCTGACGGAACTTGGCTTTAGAGGTTGAAAACGGATCTAAAGCATTATTTTTTTTATTGAATTCAGAGGCAAAGCGAACCATGGTAGAATTTTGGGCATAGTTGGTGTGAGCGAGAGGGATGGAGAATAGCGTATTAGATGTATGGCGAGTACGATGTTTTGGAACACAAAAATAAAATTCTGATAGCAGCGCAGGAGATTCGAGACGACCAGATAGGATATCGTGGAGCATCATCATATCCAATAATACTCTGCGATCTTCAAGCGTGGCGAGGTGATGATGCCGACAGGACTCCTCGTACGAGCGACCCTGGATATGGGATCTATAGTTTAGGTGTTTCAAAAATTTGGATTGAACACGCTCAAGTTGCTAACATAGCCCGTAGGATAAGCAAGCTGAAGTGGCAATGGGCAGGCCACATAGCGCGAAGATCGGATGGCCGATGGGGCAAAAAGGTCCTTGAATGTAGACCACGTACTGGCAAGCGCAGTGTGGGTCGGCCACCTACGAGATGGACCGACGACCTGGTGAGGATCGCTGGATCTCGTTGGATGCAGGTGGCTACGGACCGGTCACGCTGGAGTGCGATTGGAGAGGCCTATGTTCAGCAGTGGACGTTAACAGGCTGAAATGATGACGCTCAATACGTTGGATGTATGTAATATAGTTCGGGGACCAAATACATGATGCATATTCCAAGATACTCCTAACATATGCACAATAAACCTGCTTTGTGCATCCGAGGTCGCTGAATGGTTTGCAGATGCGAAGGACAAAACCGAGACCTAGAAACGCGCGGCCCACGATGTTCTCAATGTGCATTTGAAATGTCAGTTTCCAGGCTTTCTCAAATACCTTACCAAATACATTGAGGATGGATATTGGTCTATAATGTTAAATTTTATTTTAGGGCCCTTTTTATGGATCGGGAGGATATACGCTTTCTTCCAAATAGACGGATACGAACCTTCTTTCAGCGATCTGTTGAAAAGGATGCAGAGGGGAAAACATAATTGTTTCGCGCACCGCACTATGAAATATGTTGGGATTTTGTCACTGTCATTTAAGTATTTTTTTTTGTTCTTACATGTTCAACCTAACACGAAGGATAAAGGGGGCTTTGCTTCGCTCACCCCCTTTACCCTTCACCTAAGCTACCGCAGTATTTTGCCCTGATATTTTCTGCAACTTTTGGTGGTCATATAGCCATTTTGGGTAGGAAAAAAATATTTTGGTGGTCATTATATTTGTTGCAATTTAAAAAGCATGTTAAAGCGAATTTGTCGAAAAAGGGATTTTAAAATGTTCAAGATTACCTAAATGATGGGACTGTATGGGGTTAATCAACACAGTCCTTGCTGTTAATAATTTAATAATAATTTATTATTGCTTATTAATTATAATAATTAATATTGTAATATTGGTTTTAAAAGAGATAAAGAAATCTGTGAGTGTTTCTACGCCCATCTTCTGCAAATTCCAATGTAGAGAAGAAGCAAAAAATTACAATTGTTAAGTATATGTAAATAACTCCAGTAATAAATAAATTTGACTTTGACTTTGTCGGTTTATATTTCCTTAGCTTTAAACCGGAACCGGATTAGTTATAATTATCTATATAATCTATGCTATGCTTCTACCACCCCTTATAAGAAAATCATGACGTAATAAAACATAAACAAACATTTATATACAGGCACTTACATTGCTTCTGACCCCATACTAGGATACCGTGTGTCGTGGGAACCAGAAACAGCGACATCACACACACATACAGACCCAAGACCTGGGGATTTTTTCTATGTTTTATACCCAGCCGGGGATAGAACCTGGGACCTCTCGCGCTGAAGGCAGAGCCACAACTACAGCCACACAAGTCGTCAAGAGTTTGTTTGTAACCTAAGACACCTATATTTCAATCCGATCTCATCAGAAAAATCTAAGAACAACTCAGAACATATGTATTTCCCAAGTTCGAAGGCCACCAATACCCAATTCCACTTAACCCAAATTCGCTTTCCCGACCATAATCATAGTACAATACGCTCCAAGCGAGGCCTCGGAATGCCTTGGATCTGGTTAGCTGCCTCCTGCAGAGACTCAAAGACGACTTATCAGATTCACCGACGTCGGGAACAATAAATCCTTAGCTGTTTAATTTACAAAGCCCTTAATTACATCGCGATACTGAATGCGAGTTGCAGCGGTATTTGTTCAAATTCGAATGGTTAATTAACTACTTTCAATGCTTCTTCTTTTGTCGGCTCTTAAAAGAGAACGAATGTACAAGTTTATGCTTCGCATTTAGGTACTCGTGAGCTCAAAAGGGCTATTTAACACAGTCATGAATTACGATTATGTACCTATGTGTATTGTTATTTTGTACCTATCAATTTCGTATTCCGTTACTCCCTTACCTTATCAGAGCCAAATCTTACCGTAGCTTAAGCTTCGTTATTGTCCTAATACCTATTCAATACTTTACAGGTGCTGTTTTGTAAAGTACGCCCAACTCAGGGACGATAGTTTATGTACCACTTGTAACAAAAAGATAGTCTTACACGATCACCAAAAACTCCTATTTTACTAACAATAAATTCCAAACGACCGCCAGAATTTGTAAATGACCACCAAATTGAGTTTGGATAAATGATCACCAAACTTCTTTTCATGTTTTGTGTACTTAAGTTTTGTTTTAAGTATTTTTTGTTGTTCTTACATGTTCAACCTAACACAGAGGATAAAGGGGGCTTCGCTTTCATTCACCTCCTTTACCCTTCACCTAAGCAACCACATTATTTTGTCCTGATATTTTCTCCAACTTTTGGTGAAGTTCGGTTTTTCCTGCAATAACCACGAGGTGCGAACACGCCCGGCCGGTCCACGAAGCCCGCGCGTGCAGCTCGATGAGTGTCCGATATTGCGAGCGCGTTAGGAAGCGATAGAAGTAAGGCCACAATTTAATTATTTTTGGGCATTTTTGGGCAATAACAACAACCGAGTCGAGTGTAGAGAGAATAAAAAGCATACCGCACCGCATGAGCTTCTCTGGGTAACATACCTATATAACCGACAAAAATTTCCCGGAAATCTAACCCTTTGACTCGGTATCAAATGTAACCAATCTCACCGGCTAATGTAATCTACTGTAATCTAAACTACGCTAAATTGATCGCTTCGCTCTAACCAGCTTTAAAGTGTAAAGTTTGTTCCGCGTTTGCATTCCAACCGCGTCTTCGGAGTGAAGCTACATCCGTCCGCACTTCGCGGGTTGTACTTTTTATATTTTTATTCACTTTGACTTCGAATCATAATAAACCCTTGTAGACTGTGTCCTCCATTTTGATATAATAACTAGTATAAGTTCGACCATTACTAGTTCGCGTATTGGCCTTTATATGTAGTAAACATATCGTAGCATTGACCATGTCATGAAATGGTCAACCATGGTCGAATTAGAACTTTCATTGAAGAAATCTTTTAGGAAAAAAAAACTGCGGTAGCTTAGGAGAAGATAGACTAAAAGGGGTAAGCGCAGAGAAGCCCCCGAATCGTCTTCATGTTAGTTCGACATGTATATCACAAAAAAATATATTAGGTAGTACTAAATAAAAATGCTTTTAAAAGGACATGTTTCATCAAAGTCAACCCTTTCTGACCATTTAATGAAAAGGTAGGCATATTCTATGATATGGCTACGAAATATATAAACTGGTCAATGCAAATATGCCAGTTAATGCAAGAAAGTTTGTTAAAAGGGTCAGCCTCGGAATGTGAGATAATAAGCTGAAAATTTGCATAAACCCTTTATTTGGGCATCCTTAATGTTTTGCCAAAAATCACAATAAATCACGTGTCGGCGACTTCAGTCATTCAACGTCAAAATCGGTTTTTCGCAAATATCTCCCTTCCTATAGTTTTAATGATTATGGCATCTTTATAAGAATGGTAGGGCTCGACGACCCGAATGGCCGAGTGGGCAGTGACCCTTCCTACGAAGCTAAGGGTCCCTGGTTCGAGTCCCGGTGGGAACAAATATTTGTTTGATTAGAACAGATGTTTGCACCCTAGTCATGGTTGTTTATCTATCTTAGTATAACATTTATCTATATAAGTATGAGTATCGTTGTCTTGTACCCAAGATACAGGGAATCCTAGTTTGGGGCTAATCAATGTGTGTAAACAGTGTCCAAGTTATTATAATTATCTCCCTTCCTATAGTTTCAATGATAATGGCATCTTTATATGAATGGTAGGGCATAACTTTCTAAATTCTATAACAAAAATTACATTAAATAACGTGTCCAAGCGCAAAGTAACAAAAAAGTATTTTTTGCAAATATCTCGCTTCCTATGATGATGGCATCTTCATAATAATAGGAAGGAAGGAAGAAAGAAAGGAAACAGGAAGGAAGAAAGGAAGCAGGAGATATTGGCCAAAACTCGTTTTTTGGTACCTTTGACGTGAGACTCGAACACGTGATTTATTTTAAATTTTGAAATAATATTTAGAATTATATGTTTTACTTTAGTTATGATGATGCCATCATCATTGATACCAAAGGAAGCGAGGTTTATTGCCAAAAACCGTTTTTGTGATCTTTGAACTTGAATATTGTGAGCATCGGATACCCGATTTATTGTGTCATCTGAGACAATATTTAGCATGTTATTATCAACAATGAGGATCAACGAGGATTTCAGTTAAATATGTAGAATTATGGTCATAATTGAAATTGGACCAAAAATGATGAAGTTATAGCGATTTTCGAGCCGAATTCTTAAAAACGCTCACCAATATACACGAGTCGCCAATGACCGATGATTAGCCATCGCGTTCACCGCCGCCGCAGATGCTTGCTGCGGATTGACACGTAGTAAAAGTAAATGAATAATGTCGTCTTACAAATAAGCATAGTATTGTGCCACGATGCGAAAATACGTGTGTTGCTACGAACGACAAATATTTTTTAATGGATTTGAGTAATTTAAAAATAAATTTACTCGGACATTTATTTTGTATTTGTTGTGGAATACAAAAGTGATACATTCTTTTGTCGAATTGGTCCTCATTTTTATGCAGATGTCATCATCATTGAAACCATAGGAAGGGCGATATTTGCGAAAACCCGATTTTTGACACTTTTGACCTTGAACAACTTAGACGCCCACACGTGAATTATGAATTGACATTATGGACTGACTTTTCCCAGGCATAAGTGTCAAAAATCGAGTTTTCGCATATATCTCCCATTTGCGAAAACCCGATTTTTGACACTTTTTACCTGAACAACTTAAAACGCTCACACGTGATTTATTGTGGCTTTTAGGACACCATTAATGATGTCTGAACAAAGGGTTAATAAAGTTTCCAGCTTAATATCTCACATTCCGAGGTCAAACTCTGAATAGCCTGGGAAAAGTCAGTCCATAATGTCAATTCAGACTTAAAAAATCTTAGTATAATGCTCTTAATAAATAATGAATGAATTAAACAAATTTCCATCCTTCGATATCTTCCTTCTGCTTAATTTCGCCTTAAATTTTTCCGTCGCGTCATACCGTTATAAACATACCAACACTCATTAAAAATAGCAACTCCCAATGGCAGTATTTAAATATTTCAGTTATTACTCTTCCCGCGCTCAATATTCGCGCTTATTTTCATTTACATAAATATCACATTCAAAATTAGGCGACGTTGTTGCTTACGGCAACGCGCGTTATCTTGTTGTATAATTTGCATCCCTACCCGGTCGCAAAATTAGGTGACTCCAGCTCCTGCCTCGAGTTGTTAGCAATTATGTATTCTCGGCCGAGTCGGGTGCTCCAAGTTGGTATCCCGCTATTCTCAGCTTGTACGACTCAAGTTCTGCTCGGGCTGTGCCCACAGCACGCCGAGCGCGGGGGGTTATGTCGTGAAAGGTGAGGGACAGGGCTTTATATAGCGCATATATCTGTCCGTCACTTACCCTCCATGGCTCATAGTCAAGTCTTAGACCGATAACTCTAAACACAAAGGGGTTGTTTTTAGTCCGTATACCACACGAGCTGATGCCCGCTCAATATGTGGGGACCCGGACACAGCAGGGAGGTCTGACTCCTGGGCATGGGTAATTCCATTTTTTCCCCTTTTTTGCACAAAACAGGGACAACGAAACAAATATAAAGGAAATAACATGTACAAAGGCGAGCTTATCTCTAACAAGAGATTTCTTCCAGCAATCCCAGAATGGAGAGGGATAAAAGAAACTAAAGATAGAACTATGTGCACAACAATAAAAAAGTTAATAAAAATAATAAACTACTTACCAATATCTACATGATACTAAAAATTATCTATAGCTTAAATATGTAACATATACTCAAATAGTAGCTACAAATACATACTAATACTTATCATGGAAGAGAAAGAAAGTGTTCTTTCAAACGACTTTTAAAAGAGTAAATTGACGGACTGTCTCTGATGGCGCTTCAACAAAAAAAAAATCACTAACCCGCGTCACCACACCCCGCGGGGTCGGCATGCTACGAGTGCTGATGTTCTGATACTATTTGAATGCTGCTAGTTACACTGTCAGCTGGAGCCAGCTACTTGTGATTCTTTCGGAACGACCCGAATGGCTGAGTCGGCAGTGAGCCTGCCTACGAAGCCAAGGGTCCCGTCCCGGGTTCGAGTCCCGGTGGGGGCAAATATTTGTTTGATGACAACGGATGTATGTACTCTAGTCATGGTTGTTTGTCTATCTGAGTATAATATTTATCTATATAAATATGTGTATCGTTGTCTAGTACCCAAGATACAGGAAATCCTAGTTTGGGGCTAGATCAATGTGTGTAACTAGTGTCCAAGGGATTATTATTATTTCTGTTTTGAACTAAAGAGAAGAGTTTCATTGCAATTTGTTACAAGATTCAACATCTTTAGAGGTCGGAAGGTAATATTTGTCTTAATAATTTATTTGACGGACTGCTAACTAAGGGACTTGTCGGATAATATTCTGTGAATTTATTTAACGGCTGTCATTTTCCGTCTTCGTTGAAAAATTGAAGGACTCTTTATTGCGATTAACTTACAATAAATGTATTACAGTAATTGTTATTCTACGGCGAATTATTTTGTCGCTATAAAAAAAAATCTTAACAACATAAGGTCCATGCCTCTTCCCTTACGAGGTATCAGAGGCACAATTGCGCCCGAGTTAGTAATTCAATTCTCTATTTCGAGTGACAGGAGCGTAGCTGATCACCTATCAGATATGGGGATTAAAGGTTCTCTCACGATGATTTAAATCACCGTCAGAACCTCTATAGAATGATACAACCTCTGTGGCGCTGTGGTTGTGGCTCTGCCTACCATGTGAGAGGTCCCGGGTTCGATCCCCGGCTGGGGATAAAGAAGAAAAATCCCCAGGTCTTGGATATTCATATGTGTGTGATGTCGATGTTTCTGGTTTCCACGACACAGGGTATCCTAATGTGGGGCCAGAAGTTATGTATGTCACTGTATGTCAATGTTTATGTAATTTATGTATATGTCACCGTTAGATGGAAAAAATCGTTAGTTGATAAACTAACGCGTTAGTTGATCAACTAACGACAGATAGTAAACCAGACCGACAGGGTTTAGAATTTATGTTTCTATGTTCTTATATGTCTACCTAACACGAAGACTATTCGGGGGCTTCACTGAGCTCGCCCCTTCTAGTCTTCAGTGTTGGCCCTGGTACTTGGTTTGCAATTTAAGTTTAAACCACTAACGTTTACTATTTAACGGTTTTCACTGTTAGTTTATCAACTAACGCGTCATATAGTAAGCAGTACGTTAAAGTTTACTATCTGTCGAAAGTTGACCAACTAACGAGAAAAACAACGTTAGTTTATCAACTAATGGTTCTGAAAATCTTACAGTATTTATCTTACCCTCAGCCCAGATTCAAACCCGCATTTCCTGCGTGACTGGCAAGCGTTAAACCACTTGACCACGGAGCTTACTCGTAGTTTTATTTTTGTTTCAATTGAAGAAAATATAGGACAGACGTTTGAATTTTCATAAAATGTATTACTTAGTCTGACAACGAAGCATTGTTTGTTCTCTTAGCTCTTAGATAAATGAAACTTTTCACAACACCTAAGATATTTCTTTACTCACCCCTACTAGTTATACTTAGACAGATTGAACACCTACATACTCGAATACTTAAAATAAGGTTCTAATGCCGAAAAAGAGGCCGACCCAACAACGAATAAAGATTCAGAAGACGTTCTTTAGTAAATAAAGCACAAAAATCACCTGTTAAAGCAGTTAGATGACCGGGCTTCGGGAAATCGGAAAATATTTGGTCCGTTCGTTCCTTGAATACTAATCAAGTAGGCGATTTTGATTCGGGCAGCCAACAATCGTTGCCGAAATTACTCAACCCACTCTCGACCTTTTGTGGAGTTTGTGGAGTGTTCAGGCCTTATTGGTAATCCCAAGGTCAACTTGAAGTGATCTCCGTCGTTTCATTGTATTTATGATGATTTGGTATTCACTTTCTAGCAAATATTGGGTGCTTACCTATGAAATTGGCGAATTTTTCTTCCAGATTCAGGAGTTCATAATTTGAGTAATTCAATAGCTATTTCCAGTTTGTTTTTTATTGTTTTAAAATTAATTTCAATATTTTACGTCTACTTATTAAATTTTCTTTCAATTTTCAGTTTGATAACTAAAATGTTATGTTCAAAATCAGTGCCTCCTAAATGTCATCCATTTTCATGATAATATTCGTATTATTTTTTTACAGCTGACACTTTTCAAAAATTATATAAAATTTTCTGTTAGCTAAATGTTGTCTCATTCATACACACAAAGTTTATAAAATTAGGATCTGTCATTCCTAAAAAAAATACAAAAATGTTTTTACTGAAAATTGAGTTAACTTCAATTTCTCCATACAACACGCCTATTTCATACGTAAGGACCTAATACATATGTTAAGTACAGACAAATAATTATGTCTCGTTGTGGTAAGGGGTTTTATATAACCTAAAGAAAAAGTATAGTTTTATCTATGCAAGGTGACATTTAATTAGCTGACCATATTTGAGGGAATGATAGTACCCGTTATTATGAATATCTTTACCCAAGAAACATATGGTCGCAAACGAAAAAATAATTGGGTCCCCCTTAATAAGTTGTAGTCAGCTGACCGGCTTAATACTGAGGGACAAATGTTTAATTCATAATTCATAATTCTTTATTGCACACAAATATTAAAAAAAGTTACACTAAAAGAAAATATACAAAGGCAAGCTTATCTCTAAAAAGAGATTTCTTCCAGAAAACATTATAGGAATTGGTTCATTTCCATTTGCGACCACATGTTTCTTGGGAAAAGTTATTCGTAACGATGGGTACTAATATTCCCCAAAATATGGTCGGCTAATTAAATATCTCCTTTTATATTGTGAATGTCTAAAACGATTGAAAACGAGTTATAATATGTGCGTGCCCCATCAACTCGAGCAAAGGCACAACCGTACCAACCTTTTCTCGAAGCCGTTCAGGGAATTTTCGACCCCCCTGAAACTTCGTTGTGGATAAAGCTAGAAGTCTGAATTTTCTGATAAGAGGGCAATATTACTACCAATATTCCCAAACTTAATTTCAGATCAGACACTACATCAAGTCAATGTTTCCTAATTTTTTCGCTCACTGACTTACACACTCACTGATCTTTAAAATTCTAAAATACTTCTAGCAGTCATTCTGTTTTATAACGATGTTTATTATTGATACGGTCACTATTAAATTTTGTTAGTTAACTAATTAGGTAACATAAAAATAAACATAAACATAAACATTTACATACAGGCACATACATTTCTTCTGGCCCCACACTAGGATACCCTGTGTCGGGGAACCAGAAACAGCGACGTCACAAACAGTAAACATCCAAAACCTGTGTTTTTTTTTCTTTACCCCCAGCCGGGGACGAACTTGGAACCTCTCGCATGGTAGGCAGAGCCACAACCGCTGCGCCACAGAGGTCGTCTCAAACAGTTTGTGATACAGTTGTTGAAAATATGCTCCCATAGAATACGAACCCAAGGGTACCGGGTTCGAGTCCCGTTGGGGGCAAATATTTGTTTGATGAGCACGGATGTTTGTACCCTAGACATGGTTGTTTATCTATCTAAATATAATATTTATCTATATAAGTATGTGTATCGTAATCTAGTACCCAAGATACAGGGAATCCTTAATAGTTTGGGGCAAGATCAATGTCTTTAAATAGTGTTCAATGTTTTATTAATATTATTATTATTAGTATTAACATAGACTGTTAATATATCCAAATTGGTATTACATTAGATCTCAAAACTGTTTAGGGTAGACTAAACTGGGTGGCGAGACTTAGTTGCATTTGTTATGCATGTTTTTGATTGGATAGAAATACGTTTAATAAGATATGTTATACTTTATTAGAAAATTAACTACTTCTTACAAAGAAATAGCTGAACAATTATTGTATAGATATCGTTACGACATCTAAAATTTTATACCACGCAATGAGCGATAAATATTGTCCTTGGCTTCTAAGACCAACCTAAAAGAGTTGCTATTGGTATGGATTCCTTCCTTTGTTTTCGGTAACAGTAGCTGTAGTGACATTTGAAATATTGGGGCTATTCACAAAAAGTAACTGAGGCCTCAGCAACAGGCGTTCACAGTACCTGTAGTCAATTCTATTCTTTATGGCTTTTTATTGTGTCATGAGTCGTGACCTCGAGGGTTAAAACTGCCACGGAATTCCGTTTGTATGTTGTGAACGCTTGCTTCATTAAAATGTTGATATAAAAAAGGTCAAGTGTATATTAAACTTGTTGCAAAGGATTTTCTGTATATTTGTATGATAGTTCTCACAGTAAAACTCAGTAAGTATCTAAATTCGAAGGCGTATAAGGCTATACGTAAGATAGTTATTAACATACGATAGATACGTTAATAACATACAATAAAATGCTTCATTCATGTTTGTTTCGCCAGTGGCGTTTCTCGTATACATTTAGGTTGCCCTAACGAAGTTAAATAAAGTTAAGAGGTTAAAAATATTTCCAGGGCTACTTAATTCTAGTTCGTCCATTATTTATAATAATGGATATGTCCATTTCACCACGCTTTTATTTTCCTTTCATGCATACTAACACAGTCACAATGATAAATTTACCCGCTTCCGTTTTAGCCACTTACTCAAAGAACTCTACAATGCTTCTGAGGGTCTCACGCAATACTAACAAGCTAGGAGCCTTTATTTACTTTGAACTATAGTTTCAACAAAATGCTCATAATTGAAGTTCTTTATTACTTCAAACTTTATTATTCTTCGTGGTGTTCGTCTGAAATGAGGTAGAATTATGGCAATAAGGAACAAAAGTTTTTTTATTGACTATAATATGAATAACGGAGTATCGAATTTCGAGCTAAATGTATGTGCAAATATTATAACTTCAAGACATGCGAACGAGAGGCAGAGCGAAGTTAAAGTCAATTTGAAGATTTAGGTTTACCTAAAGGCTTAAAGCGCTCTTCCCCTAGACTCAGAGTCATAATTTGTTACATTTTACGAGGAGTTAAAGTCAATTTGAAGATATAGATTTACCTAAAGGCTTAAAGCGCTCTTCCCCTAGACACAGAGTCATAATTTGTTACATTTTACGAGGAGTTAAAGTCAATTTGAAGATATAGGTTTACCTAAAGGCTTAAAGCGCTCTTCCCCTAGACACAGAGTCATAATTTGTTACATTTTACGAGGAGTTAAAGTCAATTTGAAGATATAGGTTTACCTAAAGGCTTAAAGCGCTCTTCCCCTAGACACAGAGTCATAATTTGTTACATTTTACGAGGAGTTAAAGTCAATTTGAAGATATAGGTTTACCTAAAGGCTTAAAGCGCTCTTCCCCTAGACACAGAGTCATAATTTGTTACATTTTACAAGGAGTTAAAGTCAATTTGAAGATATAGGTTTACCTAAAGGCTTAAAGCGCTCTTCACCTAGACACAGAGTCATAATTTGTTACATTTTACGAGGAGTTAAAGTCAATTTGAAGATATAGGTTTACCTAAAGGCTTAAAGCGCTCTTCCCCTAGACACAGAGTCATAATTTGTTACATTTTACGAGGAGTTAAAGTCAATTTGAAGATATAGGTTTACCTAAAGGCTTAAAGCGCTCTTCCCCTAGACACAGAGTCATAATTTGTTACGTTTTACGAGGAGTTAAAGTCAATTTGAAGATATAGGTTTACCTAAAGGCTTAAAGCGCTCTTCCCCTAGACACAGAGTCATAATTTGTTACATTTTACGAGGAGTTAAAGTCAATTTGAAGATATAGGTTTTTCCAGCAAGAAAGAGGAGAAACCCCAAAACGCTACTAATCACTTACTCGTTCACTCCGGTATTATAATCCTTGCGACATTAACATAAACACTCGCAGGAGCTGAAACTGTCGAGTCGTAGGAATTACTTCATCAAAGGCGCGTGTGAAAATAATGGTGTTTCGCGGCAAAAGGCGCCGCGTTGCATCGTAACATTAATTTATGGCGTTGTAAAATTTCCGCCGACATTCCATTCTGCACAGACGGCAGACAACATGGGGAATTGTTGAGATTACGCGAAATCTCACGTAAGCTGAGGTGGTGGGTGGAATTCATGAATCAGGCGGCTGTTTTTGTGCTGGCTTAATACCTAAGGCCTTTTTGTTTGCCGTATTGCGGAGGTTTAGGCGTCTTATAAGAACTCTGCCTTAGATCATCATTGGGGCACTAAGCGATCGCCTCTATTGTGTTTTCAAACTCGTAGTCACATTTTCATGTCTCAGTAATTATGTAGATGTCGTAGCTACATAGTAGAATTTGATTATTTCATGAAATAGCCAACCATGGATTGACTATATCGTGAAATGGCCATTATTTCATAAAATTATCAGAAAAGGTTGAATTTCATGAAAACAATCTTTTTAAAAGAATTTGTTTGGTGTTTTTTGTGCTATACATGTCGACCTGACACGAAGCGTGCTTATCTCTAACAAGTGATTTCTTCCAGCAAACCTATAATGGTGCTGAAAAAAAAAACTAAAGGATGAACTAAGTTGCACAACAATAAAAATAATAATAAAAATAATAAACTACCCAATATCTACATAATACTAAAAATCTTCGTCCAAGGAAGGTTCTAATTCACCATGGTTGGCTATACCATGATATAGTCAATTCTACGACATTGCTACGGCAAAGCCATGTATCATTATCAAACTTTAAATATATATAATATAATATATAATCCTGTTAGTGTTTGGTAGACATGATTGCGATACGAATGCACTATCGTAGCAATTGTGCTACGCACAGTGACGACTACGGCGTAGCTCGACTTCAAAACACTCATGTTCACGCACACCTAACCATCACCTAACTCAGCATTCTCTTTTAATTACGCGTTTTGTTCCGACAACGTTTTTTTTCTGCCATGACCTGGTCAGTTAAAGAATGCGTGCTTTTTCTAATATACTTTATGGGCGGCTTGTGTAATAAATCCTGTTGTATCTTCCACATACGGCACGGAGGGGCCTTTTTCATGCAAAACACACCACGCACGCCACGCGTTCGCGCGACCTCCCGTACTTTTTTATCGCGTTATTTTGTTATTTTGCGGCTGAGCAAAATAACGCGATAAAAAAGTGCGAGAAAAATCTGGCGGGTTCTGTCAATTTTGAATGATCCTTTTGATGTGTTTTCTTAGATTTGTTATGTGACAATGTTTATAATGGGGTTGTTCAAATGTATACTATTCTAAATGTTTTAATGCTATTACCGTTATTAAGACATAACTGTTTGACGGTAAGACAAATTTCGGCATCTCACGTGTATTTGTTAAGTTATATATAAAATTCTAATTATTTTCGCCCATGTTTTTACCCTGATTCGAGTAAGATTAAGCCATACTCCATCACGCTGGTTGATGGTTTTACTAAGATATTTAATACTTTTAAAATAAACGGTAAAACATATGTTATGAATTCGTATTTTTATAAAAAAAAAAGTTTTTAAAAGGTACAATTATTTGTGGTAAATATAATAAATAATAATGTAGCCCTTTATTGTCCACACCGAAGGGCACTGGCTTTTACCCGGATACGAATAAGATTGAGCCATACTCCGCCACGCTGGCTTAGGGCGGGTTTGATGAAGGGGTGTCGGGCGTGGCCAACCCGACTGTCAATTGTTTTCAAACTGCCCTATTAGGGCATCTGACCAGCTTAACGACAACACTGTACTAAAACACAAATAATTTTTGTTACATAATTTATAGCATCGATATACAACGTCACATTTAATCAGCTGACCATATTTTGGGGAATGATAACAGCCATCATAATGAACAACTTTCTCCAAAGAAATATATAGTCGTAAATGAACTTTCCATAGTAACCTGTAGTCAGCTGATCGGGTCAATGTACTGTGGGACGTTTTTTCTTCTTCATTTGCGACCATATGTTTCTTGGGGAAAGTTGTTCATACTGATGGGTACTATTATTCCCCAAAATATGGTCAGCTATTTAAATGTCACCCTGTATATTTCAGAGCGATAAAGTAAGTATTCTAAATTACGAGGTCCTACCAGACAAAGTAACTTTGCTAAGCGTTTCTCGTGGAACCCAAGAAAATCTAGCTAACGCTGGCAACCGGCGACTTTCAAGTTCGCATCCCCGACCTTCGGTTTTGGGCTGTTTTGGTGGGTGAACTGCGATTTATGGTTATCTACATACGCGTGATTCCCTTAGATAAGATGTAGTTTTGATAGAATAAGTGGGGCGGGGGTGTAATGGGAATGGATGGCGCTCCACCGCTTAGGAATACAAAATGTTTTTAGGCGCGACAAGAACGCCGTATTTCATGCGGGCGTTTCTTTTATTTTGCCTCCTATTCTTTAGAGGATATTGCATCCGCGGTTGGTGAAAGCGTTTCTGTTTTTGAGATTTTTGAGTTGAAAACACATCTTTTTATGGTAAAAAATAATAATAGGATAATTAGTTAATTAATTCTTAAGTTAAGTTAATTACTATTTATCCTATTTTTTTTTCTTTACTATAAACTTTTAACTCAAAAATATCAATAACGGAATCGCTAAGGTAATTTGACAATTTTTAGAGGTTATTCAACTCTTAATTAAATAATTACCAAATTAAGTAATCTTAAGGGTCAAGTGCGATTGGGACTGACACACGAAGAGTTCCGTACCATGGTTTAAGAGAAAAACGCAAAAAAACACTAACTCTTTTTTATAACATTGCATGTAGTTCATTATTTATTTCTGTAGCGGCATCAAAAATACACATTCTCTAAAAATAAAAATTCTCTACCTGTTATGGTTTATGAGATACAGCCCGCTGACGGACAGACGAACGGACAGCGGAGGCTAAGTAATAGGGTCCCTTTGGGACATTTAGGGTACGGAACCATAAAAAGAACTACAAATTAGTTACTTTAATACGTTCAGCGCCAGTGTATCTTTAATGATACACCAAAGGGTGCTTTGTCACAGGCCAGTGTATCCTTAATGATAAACCACACTGCCCGACTTCGGAGGCCGGTGTATCCCACAATATACAACATTTCATAAATTTTAGTAGCGCATTCAAAAGCGTTGGCCCTGGAGAATGAGCCTGTGTTTTTGTGGTGTAAATATCTTAAAAAATAAAGAAAATATGGGGTTTTTCTTAAAAAAAATACTACAAAATTATAGGTATACACTGGCCTGTGAGAAAGCACCCTATGGTGTATCATTAAAGATACACTGGCGCTGAACGTGTTAAAAAATTAAGGTCTCCAAAGTCATCAATGTATGTGATGTAATTAAAATTTTGGTGAATGTCAACCCACGCCAAACTCTTTAGCGCTTTTCTATCACACCTGTAGACGACGAGCCATTTTGAAAATGTAGTTGTACATTCACAAATGACAACTACTAAAAACTGTGTTACTTTGAAGCTAGTATTACTTCACAACTGTCTCCAAATGTTGATGCATTTCACTTAGTGAACTAACATTTTTTAGGTTAAACAGAGCTCCGTGGTCTAGGATGTAGTATTGTATCGTCTTAATTGTATCCGGGTAAAGGCCTGTACCCCCTGGTGCGAACATCAATTTGTTACATTATTACAATATATCGTTCACCTTATTTTTTGTGAGGGAAGGATCCCAAAATTGCACTACGATGTTGAAACTTATGCCATAGTAATAAAGATCAAAACCTATGAAAACTTCAATGTATGGAAGGAGTGGTTAGGCGAGCGAGCGTTTAAAAAGTACAATTTTTTTTTTACTTGTCTGCTTGTTTTTGTGTATTTGTACTTTGTACTTGTATTTAAAAATAACACAAATATTTTGCTTGTATCCCTGTTTTTTATTTGTGTTTTTTTTTGTACTTTGTACTTTTAAAAACTGGCTGGCTGTACCTTTAAAAACTCCCTAGCTCTGATAGAGAGTCTCACCATACGAGTGATTTTTCATACATGTTGCACCTTATTCGCATGGCATAAAGTTCGAAATTGCGAGTCATAACGGTAGATTGTAAATAGGTTTGGTATATTTCCAGCCAAATGGTGTACCAAAAATTATAATATATAACCTGTTTTTATCGAATCTTTTTCTTTTTTAAGTCGGTAGCAAAGTAAAAAAATATTCACCAGTAAATTACTTAAATACTAGCGAAACCATCATATAACAATTAACATATAATTTGTTGAGTTTTGTTAGCTCTCAGATTATAATAAAGTCTTACTAAAGCATTCTTCACGATCCTGTCGTTTAATAATTGATGTGATTTGGAACCTGTGCTAAATATACGTAAAAACTGTAATAGAATGTAAATAGTCAATCATTTAAGAGTTATTTTTGACCATCCTTTGCTCAATTTTCTTGAGTGTTTTTGTTATTATGAATGTTCAATACTGACATGACATTAGTGACATTGATTTGTAGCCATTAAGTTTTTTTTTATCAAGTGATGTCACGAGGTTTGTTATTTGAAACATTGTTGAAAAAGTAATCAATCATCTCATGTTCTCATGTTACCAGAAATATACAAGGACGTTTTCCTTAAAATTGGCTAAAATTTCATAAAATTAATGAAAAAGGCTATTTAATCGCACATCAAATACAATACTGATTTGCACAGCAAAAAAGGATCAGCAAAAACACTTTTTATGTTTCAAATATTTTATGTGTACTCAAGTTTATGTTTTAAGATTTTTTGTTGTTCTTACATTTTCAACCTAACACGGGTAAAGGGTAAAGGGGGTTCGCTTCGCTCACCCTCTTTACCCTTCACCTAAGCTACCGCAGCATTTTGCCCTGATATTTGCTATGCAAATTAGTATTTTTGATGTGCAGTTTAATATTTCCCAATAAAAAGTACCACATGTATTTTCCAACCCATCGTCAATTCTCAGAGCAGTTTATAAATAAAGGCCTTAGTCACGTCAGTCAATCAATTTCACACAGGGGCGTTTCTCTAGGCGTACGCTTATTCAAATTATTCCACATGAAATCGACCGTTTTTGTAAAAGCAATCTCGTAAAAACACGTACTCGCGTCGAAATCGTTATGTTTTACTGACAGATGCGAAAATCGTGCAATCGAAACAAAACTCTGCTTTTTTAAATGTTGTAAGCCAATCGGAAATCGTTTTCCATGTTGATGATTTCACGTTGTAACGATACACGATTGGAATTTTTATTGACTGGCATTTTAAACATTGATTCGATTTACTAGAGTCATACATATTTTATTTAGGTACAGGTATTTTTATAAAAGAAGAGGAGAATGGTTTAGCACAATGTACTTATTGCAAAAAAATACCCATGCATGGAACCAATGTTAATCTGCCATTAGACCCTTAACCCCACACTGAAGTTGACAAAAATTTAGGGCGTCGTGTTTCAAAATATTCGCACTAAGTTTCAGTGTATATATCTCCGTAAGATTGTCAAAACCGTTAGTTTATAAACCAACGTTTTTTTTCCTCGTTTACTAGTTTACTATCTAACGGTTAAAACCGTTAAATAGTAAACTGGCTTAAACAAGTTTAAAAGAGGGGCAAACGCAGCGAAGCCCCCGAATAGTCTTCGTGTTTGGTTGACATGTAAGAACAAAAGAAACGTAAATTATAAACCCTGTCGGTCTGGTTGTCTATCCTTCGATAGTTGATCAACTAACGGTTTTGATATATACATGTCTTACTATGTTTTTTTTGTTGTTTTGTCTAGGATCGATATTTGAAGACTTGGTTGATAGTCAAAAAAAATAGGCACTATAGCCATTGGTTTATCACCCCTCAATCTCATCCACTTTTTGATTTCCAAATTACGGCTAAAGAAGTTATTTACTTCAGTGAGTTAGTCCACGTCGATGTTTATTTCTATTTAATTACTTATTGGAATTTCCTGTTGAGTTTCCTGTCGCAACAACATACATACATTTCGAAATACCGCTGTCACCTACGTCTCCTTTTCTTTCTCGTTCATTTTGTTATGTTTAAATTTTTAACTTTTGAAATAAAATATAACAGACATCATATGGTTCGGTATATGTGGTATTCAACAACTTTCCACCTCCAACTTACTATAAACCTGCGTGCTTGATTCACAATATAAGAACCTATTAAATAGTAGTTTATGTGACTGCTACAAATGTACAGTTACATACACTAGTTTATCTACACACATATCATAAGCTCTCTTTGATGTGTTCAGGAACCGCGTTCAACCGGCATTGTGGCATTGATCATTGCTCTGCAGTTGTTTAGCTTGTTCAGTAGTATCAACTTCACAGACAAACTAAAACCGACACACAGGCTGGCGTTGGCGTTCGAAATTTGAATGTCATAATATTACAAATTTTGGTACATTATGGTCGTAATGATCAATATTCAGATAGGAAATGAGTTTTTGACAAGAATTTTAACATTATGCTGCTCGTAACGTGTAGATTTTGGACGCAGTAAATAGGATTTATGATATGTGTGTAGATAAAGTACTTTATATAGTCAATACAATCGATCTAACTACCAGTTCCAAGCAACAAAATTACACACAGCTAACAAGGTATTTTCTCTCGCAGGCAAACGTTTAAAAACAAGAGGTCCTTTATCATTGTCCGCACATTTCCTTGAGCACTGAAAGGAAATAAATCTTGTGGAATCTGGCCTCGCCCGGAG
The DNA here is from genome assembly GCA_949825045.1 of Argyresthia goedartella. Classification (NCBI taxonomy): domain Eukaryota; kingdom Metazoa; phylum Arthropoda; class Insecta; order Lepidoptera; family Argyresthiidae; genus Argyresthia; species Argyresthia goedartella. The sequence goes on from OX463814.1 coordinate 6,494,178, forward strand.
ACAATCTGTTGTAGCGAGACTTTGCCGGCTTTGAAGGCTAGAGTTGGCTAGAGTAGCTGCGGGTTTGGGTACATTGTTTAGGTCAATGTGTACCAACACCATTGTGTTACCACATACATGAAGGGCCGCATCCTAAAAGTCGTCTGGTCCCAAATTTCAATTGACCTGGAAATGTTATCATACGAATACGAAAAATAAACGTTTATGTTTTGGCCACTTTTTTATAATCAACATTATTATAATTTGGGCTTAGTTGTAATATTTTTTACTGAAAACCATAAGATCTGCCCTATAAAAATGTATAATACATATAGTCATTGACAAAAATAAAATATTCATTCCGACCTTTACCTGTCCTCTTCAATCGTATCTCCGGATTGTTCTTCGTTTGAAATTATAGAAATTGAGTTTATGCAGGTGTTATATATTTTGAGCTTTAGCAGGTTTTAATTATATCGGACCATTATATGTATCATCGGGTTCTCTTCTCTATAGATATAGAGTGAAATGTCCTTGAACCTGTCATTGCTGTCATGCGATGGCCGCGTCTTCGCCTAATATTCGTCTTGAATGTTTATTACAGGTAATTTTTTCTGAAGATCATATGTTATACTCAAAGTATGGTCATCAGTTTCATCTTCTATACTATGTTACTTCTTAGAAAATACCTCAGCCTTTTTTAGGTCTAACTTTTTATTTATGTTCAGCTACGCTTTTTAAGGAAGTCAGTATGATTTTCTATCTCAACAGACATTATTTTTTATTTTTGGTGTGCCAGGAATAAATACTTTTTTATTAAACTTTTTGGACTTAATTACTTTTAGCGTGAACGCTGGAGGATATACACTTTGTACGTAAAAACAGGCGAATAAATATAATGACATTTTGACGTAAAAGCAGGGGAATAAATATATTTGGGTTTATTCTTTCACACTTAGAGATTTGTTAGATGCATGAAAAAAAAAATAATTATTGCGAACACGATGGTGTTGTCAGTTCAAAATATAAAAAAATGGACTTGAGGGCTTTTAGAATGCGTCCCTTTGAATACTATGTTTTCCTTTGAATTTTTAACCACCTTCCAAAACCGTAGAGATTCTCAATTCGGTTGTATTGCTTTTTTATAATCAATACTTCCCGAATAAATAATACTTTTAGAAAAGTGGGCGTAATTAGGTCATTCTTTTGAAATCCTATTTTTGACACAGATATATTTTGGCACTAATATGTAGATTTTCACACCCCCAGCAGCAGTGGGTCCAGGAGTAAGGATGGCTGAATCAGAAGTGAGGGTGCCGCCGGGGACATGCGCAAAGGCCCCGCTTAGGGCCTAAGATCACACAAAACCACTGAAGATCGCTTTGGCAAAAAATAAACAAAATAAAAAACTACATTCATGGGTCTCAAAAAATATATGTTATTCACAAAGAGATATGCTACTTTAAACACTATGTCGTTACGCGATTGGATTAATTTGCCTCTATCGTGAAAAATCCTGAACATTGTCTATATTAAAAAGGAGATACAATAATTTGAATATAAAATAACAGATTTTTCTCATAACTTTTATGCCTAAATTTTCCTCTCTTAGAGCTCCGTATCAATCCTTAAATTTTATCAATTAGCTTATTTCCGTTTCTCAGTAAAGTCGAAAAAACACCCAATTTGTAACGTCTCCGGGCGGCCCGATGCTATTCCGCGCCGCCCGTTACCCCGCCAGTTCCGCTACCCCGCCAGAAGACGACGGGAGAATGCGGCGCCCCTCACCTGAACAGCTAGAACTGGGCCTTAAGTGGGCCGGGTGCAGACACTTTAACCTCCGGTGAAGGAGAAGAAGAACTGGGTCCAAGAAATAGGCTAAACATGCTGTCGATGATGATGATAGTCATGTTTTGATAATTGTTTGTATAGTTAACACCACCGTCAATTGCATGTCCACTGTTACAACGTGTAAGTAAAGAAAATATCCATCCATCCGATTTGCAAGAACGATATATGTATTAGTCAGAATCCGAATCTGAATCAGATCCTGTTCTGACTGAAAATGGTGTTTGACGTTAAGCTCATCGCGCACTGGGCTATTCGAAGGTGAATCAAGTTTGATACGCGTATCCTACGCGAATCGCCGCCTAACAATTTCGATGGTTCGACTATGCGTTTAACGTCGGACAAGAATGAAATTGTTTAATAATAATAATAATACCTTGGACACTACTTACACACATTGATCTAGCCCCAAACTAGGATTCCCTGTATCTTGGGTACTAGACAACGATACACATACTTATATAGATAAATATTATACTTAGATAGACAAACAACCATGGCTAGGTTACAAACGTCCTTTCTCATTAAATAAATATTTGCCCCCATCGGGACTGGAACTCGGGATCCTGGGCTTCGTAGGCAGGGTCACTGCCGACTCGGCCATTCGGGTCGTCTTGCTGCGTATGGCTGCGACTTAAGGCAAGTCTTTTGGGTAAAATTAGCAACTCGATACGTTTTTATCGAAAATTTGCACACAACCATATTATAATAAAGTTCATGACTGCTCACACAATGCAAATTACGTTAGTCGCTGCCGCAGAACAATGCCAAAATTGTGTGTTTTTAATTATTTCTTCAAAAATACTGATTATTTCTGAATTTCAGCCCACAGTTTTAAGATATTTTGAATAATTATTATTTGACGTAATAACCATATCAACATTCTTTTTAGATCCCAAGTTTTAGCAAGTTTTAGGTAAAAACTTTTTTTTCTTGTTTCCAAACACAAAACTTGAAGACAATGGATGTTTTCATAACAAATGTGTTTTTGCGATATGTATGTATAGAAGTGTCTCTTTTGGCAGGACTAGCGTTTCAAAGATAGGCTTTTTACCGAATTTACCTAGCGTCTTAAGAGCGGCGCGGTGTGTCCTCACCAAAGGTATATAAATTACAACTACCTACGTCAATGATGACGTAAACCAACATCATGCTATTGACTTTAGAATAGGATAATTTCATAATTTTTCGTACGATGATTTCATACATAATTAATTAGATTTTTGTTTCGATAAGCAAAACGCTTCCACTCACGTTATTAAATGGACGACCATGCGCATATTATTATTATTAATGATACAGACAAAATTATGGTATCGATATCCTCTGGTTATAAAATTGTTCTGTGCTGTATTTGATATCATACATTGTATACTATAATTTATATTGTACACTATGTTTGTATATTTTGGCCTGTATTTATTACAACTACCTATATTTTTCTATACAGCAAGGTGTAATCTGACGCCATCGAACATCGTAAGCGCGCATTTATTTAGCATTTTTCAATATGTTGTTAGTAGCCCTGAGAGCAATTTATACACAATTTTACAACCCTGAAAACCTTATGCTACTCCCGTGGTGCTTAACAAACTGCAAAGTCCTGGCACTTGTTGCAGTTTTTTCGAGATAGCTGCCTTACGGAATCGTTATTAGGGTATATTTACTCTAGTTTTTAAAGTAAACTTAATTTGCTACAAATTGAGTCTGACCAGAGCTATCTTGGTTGATTGTTAGCGAAGCTTCAGCCAGTCAAATATGAGCATTTTTTCAAAGATAAGATCATTGGAAAAGGGAGCATAGGATAGAGCACTTAAGCCTTATGCAAGTACACGAGCTTAACCCCTTTCTTGCATTTGATACACATGAGTGTCCACGATTTTTATTGGACCGCAGTCGCAATTTCCGTCGTCACAGCCACTGTGCATGCAGGCGTGGGAATGGGCAACAATACCAACCTGAGTCTTGACTTTGCAGTAGGGTGATTTGATGTGAAGTAGTTTGGTCTTCTGGGCGTTGAGGGCTAGTACCGCATCATGACACCATTTCGACAAGCTGTTAAAGTCTGCTTGTAGTTTGATTTTAGCGACAGTCGCATCTTTGTCGGCTATAATTAGGCATGTATCATCTTCAAAATTATAGGTGGTGCAGTAATTCATCGGGTAGCTCATGTCGTTGACGTAAGTGAGGGAGTGTGGTGGGCCTAGGACCGATCCTTGGGCTGTGCCTTGGCTTATTGGGATGTCATCACTGAGTTCGTTGCCGATTTTGAGTTTGTACTTTCGCCCTTGGAGGTAGTTTATGCACCATTGCTTGACAAGACCTCTTATACCACAAGAGTCCAGTTTGAGTATGAGATTAGCATGATCGAGTGTATCAAAAGCACGTGAAAAGTTTATAAAGCGAGCAAGTATTTGTTTTTTATCATTTAAATGTTCATTAATATCTTCCGTAAATTTTTTAATTAGCATGGTTGTACTTTTGCGTGGCTGGAATCCATATTGGTTGTAATCATATTTTATTGGTATTTGGTAAGTATTTAATTGCACTAGACTACCCTTTTCATTTTATATGTATCCTATCCAGATAGGTTTGCTGGAAGAAATCTCTGTTGAGAGATAAGCTCGCCTTTGCCTTTTAATTTCGTGTATAATTGTATTGTTGTAATGTTCTGTGCAATAAAGAATTGTGAATTGTGAATTGTGAATAATCTATTATATTTTTGACATAGAAGAATCTATGTTATTGTTCACAAAATAATTTTTCTCAAATTTTGTCGATTGAAGATAGAAGTGTAATTGGTCGATACTTGCTAATACTTGTATTTATTTATATAATATTGCATTACTTTGTTGAGTTTGTTTCTTATTTTATTATAACCTCAGTGTGGAGTTTTTTGTATCTTTTATCCCTTGGCCAAAGATTTCATCTCTCTTGTTACATAGATTTATGATATTATTGTTGATCCATGGCTCGGCTTTGCGATTTCGAGTTTTGATTTCTCTTTTACAGGTAGCTTTGCATATTGCTTTTTTGAATGTATCTCGAATAATTGAATAAATTTGATCCGCCGTGTCGATCTCACTAGTTTTGTTCCAATCAGTACTAATCAGTGGTTTTTGGACTTAAAGACTTTATAAAGAAATTATCTGGCAGTAAAGTTTTTATCAAAATTTGCTCCCACAAGGAAAAAGGGGGGTTTATGCCAGTTCGTACTAGAATTCGCAGTTTTTCGAGCACCACCAGAGTAGTACAGGGTTTTCAAGGTTGCAAACTTGGATATAAATTACTCTTAGGAGTAAATTGAACTTGAAATGGTTTATTTTGCCTAAAAAACTATACAGAAGAAAACAATATAAATACGTGGGTACGTAAGGCAAAAAATGGAATAATCTCAGTATTTACTGCAAGCTAGCACAGTGCTAGCTTGCAGCGCTGGTTTTCAGACCGTCCCTGACTATAATTTTGTAAATAAATTGAGCCCATTAATGTCCCCACCGAGAGGCACAGGTCTTTACCTGGATACGAGTAAGATTAAGCCATACTCCACCACGCTGGCTCAGTGCGGGTTGGTGAAGGGGTTTTACGACATATCGATAGCAGCCGGGACCCACAGCTTAACGTTTCATCCAAAACACGGTAGCGCTCGATAATGTACGTAAGATAAATTAATTATCTCATTGGTACATGGTCAGGATTCGAACCTGCATCAGTAAGAAAATACTAACAACATATGAAAAAACCGGTCAAGTGCGAGTCTAAATCGCGCACGAAGGGTTCCGTACCACCGTTCAATGGAAGCGATGGTGTGGAGTGAATAGTTTGGATTTTACACAGCAAAATATTGTTTACAAAGTTATTGGTGCGGTTACTTTCACACTCCATGTACGTAACCAGGTGCATCCATAAGTTTGTATGTGGTATTGAAAGAATTGTTGTATGGGAGCCCCCTTAAATATTTATTTTATCCTGTTTTTTAGTATTTGTTGTTATAGCGGCAACAGAAATACATAATCTGTAAAAATTTCAACTCTCTAGCTAGCTAGGTTCTTGAGATACAGCCTGGTGACAGACGGACGGACGGACGGACGGACGGACGGACGGACAGCGAAGTCTTAGTAATAGGGTTCCGTTCTTACCCGTTGGGTACGGAACCCTAAAAATCGTTGATACATGCGCGTTTGCGACATTGGACTTATACTAGTAGGTCATACCAAATTAACTAGTTCTATATCCAAACCAGGCAATAGGTGTTAAAATATCTAAATGTCACCGTAAGATAGTCAAAACCGTTAGTTGATCAACTTACGCGTCAGTTGATCAACTATCGACAGATAATAAACCAGACCGACAGGGCTTAGAATTTACGTTTCTTTTATTCTTACATGTCAACCCAACACGATGACTATTCGGGGGCTTTGTTGCGCTCGCCCCCTCTAGTTTTCACCTAGGCTACCGCAGTAATTGCCCTGGTATTTCGTTTGAAATTCAAGTTTAGACCAGTTTTCTATCTAACGGTTTTAACCTAGTGTTACTAACTAACGCTACATATAGTAAGCAATACTCTACAGTTTACTATCTGTCGATAGTTGAACAACTAACCAGAAAAAGAAACGTTAGTTTATTAACCAACGGTTTTGACAATCTTACGGTGACATATATAACTATTACGTCGTAATATTAAAGTATCTGTGATATAACCCAATTATTCCTATTTTAATGCAAGAAATGGGTAAATTGTCATCTCACCATTATGCTGCCTAACGAACTGATAAAAAACTTTGTAAAATCATCTAGCGATAAGCTACACAAAATATAAAAGGAACGAGCTCGCGACTCCAGACAGACCAATAAGGACTACTTGAGTGGCAAATTGTATCTGTAATTTGTGTTAATAGGTATTAAATAAATACAAAAATAAAATAAAACATATCACGCCTTTTCCAAACGGCTTGGCTGGGGCACACTTGCGCTCACATTTAACCGGGCATTCCATGCTTTATTTTCCATGGCAGAGGGTTAGCCCGCCGTCGCAAGAGGATGAATTGAATAAATAAACAAATACTTTTCAGTTTCATTACACTTGGAAGTGAACTGTAATTTTGAGGAAGACTAGCAAAGTAATGTAAGCACCTTCTTATATTCAACACTTCAGTTTGGCTGGAATAAAAATTGCTCGAAGCAATCACGCTAATGCAACTAAGCCACGCTTCAGAAAGCAAGGCCCCAGTAAATATTCAACAGCCAACTAAACGCCACTTGTCTACAAGTTTGTTTGTTTTTTTCATTGAAGAACATGCTTAGGTGGTACTCTAGTTCTACTTCAAACAATTGGTTTGCTGCTGCATTTTCTCACTTATGTTGGCAGCGAAATTATAGTTTATATTTGTAGCAAAATAATATTTCATTGATACTTAACTTGAAAGGCACAAATCGAACCCTCGAAAAAATGAACAACTACATCATCAAGTAACTTTTGTCACATATTTGATAAGTCATTCCGGGACTGGATAGTCAACGTGTCAAAATGTCTATACGGACCGGCTGTACCTATAAATGTGACAAAAAGCGCGGAGAAAGTTTAAACAGTTCCAAATTCAGAATTATATGAAAAAAATCTTGATCTTTTTATACAAGTCCGCAAGATTGGGAAAAAGTAAGTAAATTGAGGAAAGGATACTTATTTGATACTTATGTACTTATTTCGATGTCAATTCGCAGTTCCATAAATTATAATATCAGTAAAAGCCACAGACCCACCAAACTACCTTAAATTACCCATCTCAAATGGTTAATTACCACCGCGTCAAGCCAAGCAACAATTTAAACTTTCTCATTTCCTTTTGATTCCATCCGTACTGTCTGTTCCGAAAATTTAATTCGAGAAGCAGTTATAAATAATCAATCTCGATCAAACTCCGACGCGAAAAAGTATGAGACTTCGAAATCATGGGTAAAGATTTATTATTGTAGGGATCTTCGTGACTGTCATCCTTTACCCCGCACAACTTCTCGAGATAACGGGCATGTCCACAAGCGTTGAGATGGCAACTACGCTTCGACAAAGTTACTCTTGCGCTTCCGTGAGGGAGTGTGGGTGAAAACCTTTTCTTATTTACGTGGCGTGCACAGTCCTCGTCCGTACACCACAGAGTGCACGCCAACCTTGGTCTCGTTAAAATCTGTCACACTCTTTCCTGCTCACCGAGATAGAGACAGCTGATATAGCTAATCAGGTTTGAATCAAAGTCGCTCTCGGATCGAGACAACATTTTCCTCGTAGTATTTCTCCCCTCATTTCGACGTCTTTACGTTTGTACGGCACGAAATTGGTTTATTAGGAAACGAAGCCTTGACTTGGTTTATTTTGATAAAATATAAATGTTTACCTGTTATTAATGTGGTATATTTTGTGCCTGTTTATTTTCGGGTTATTTATGATGACAGATGTTCTTTTATATTTAGATGCTCGAAAGTGGTAGTCCATTATGGCTTCATTTCATGACTGTAAACAAAATAAGGAAAACTAATTACTTAACCGGAGGTTGCGGACGCTACTTTTAAAGAAATTTTTTAGGGTTCCGTGCCCGTCTGTCAGTACCGTACATGAACCGTAATAGGTAGACATTTGAAATGTTCACGGAATGTATTTTTCTGTAGCCGCTACAACACCAAATTATATACACGCAATTATATAAAATAAAAGAGTTTCATAAAAGAGAGGTGCGTTTTAGTGTTTTTTCTTGTACGATATTACGGAACTCTGCATGTAAGATATCAAATAACATTTTAACCATTTAATAAACTGAAATACACGAGATTGTTTCAAGTAAAGGGAGTCTTCATATAAAAGAAGTGTTTTAACACTCTTTGCGATATTAAAAATCATATCATCATTAAAATATGATGACATCATATATTTTTCTTTTGCTTTTGTTTTTTCTAGTACGATGGTACCTTGACCGATTCTTATAGTTCTGTGATGCGTCGACGACAAACAGTGAAAAGACAATGAAAAGAACATTTCTAGGTTTTCTCTCTGCAATCTTATAAGGTTGTTCACTTAATTAATGTTATTACACACTTGTTTATAAACCCGGTTGGACTATGGTATAATGTAGATATGTATGTTATTTGTTTGGTAGCGGCAATTTGAGAATATGTTACTCAAGTGTACCCTTACTAAGAGTATACTTACATTCTCAACTTGTAAGACTTAATTTGCCTCAGTCTTGAATTCAATTGATTAAGTTGGAAACTTCTAATGAGCCTGCCTCACCTGCGATATTAAAGCTTCCGATCAGCAGAGTCCATAGTGAAAGAATCCTCGTTGGATTCCCTCTAACGAAGCACTCCATTCTTGAATATCACAAAACAAACCGACACGACACGTCTTTATACGATTACATTTTCACTTGTATTTTAGATTGAACTGAACTTCATTGGCTTCTTCATGCATCTGAAACAGAGAAAAACATTATTGTAAGTAACAGAAATTTATAGCTTTAGGGATATCAAATATGCAAGTTTATGGTGTAACCTTATGGTCAATAGTCAAGGGGTGTTAAGATATCAAAATGTTCTGTTTCCATATATACTTCAACATTTTCTTGCCTTACGTGACATTTCAAATTTTGACCCAAGTGGTCAATGTCTTTATATGGAAAAGAAACAACAACATAATATGTTGTGGTTTATTTCATATGTATACATTGATGTATAACCATCTGTAGGGCCGTCAACAGTTGATTGATTATTTTTCATAATTTTTTAACTTTATTACCAAGCAATAAGGTTCAAAATCGCGGGCTATTTTATGATGTACCCACAGATCAGTGGATAATCAATCACATTCTTTCCTTTGGATGACCTCTGTGGCATTGTGGTTTAAGGGTCTGCCACCCAAGCGAGAGGTTTTCGGTTCGAATCCCCGCTGGGCAGGAAAAACAAAATCCCAAGGTCTTGGATGTTTACATGTTTGTGCCGCCACTGTTTCTGGTTCCCACGACACAGGGTATCCTAATGTGAGGCCAGAAGCAATGTTTTTGTCTGTACATAAATGTTTAATGCTTTCCTATCTGACATGACACAGATTTTCTCCCACCCCAGAGAATCAGTACTCTAATTGAAAGGATAATTTTAGTACATCTGATCTGATACAGTGGGACTACTTGGGTCCAATCTAAAATACAATTAAACCTTTGAATACAGTTCGCAGTTCCATATTGCTATACTAACTTCCCAGATATAACGAGACCAATGCCGAATCAAACAAACTATGAAATAGCGCAAAAAGGTTTTCAATTGCAACATGCCACAGACAAACGAAAGCAAGTATTTGTTGTCTGTGGTCGCGGCGCAAATACTCGGACTGCGAATGTACTCTGTGGTACGAACACACCGCTCAACAAAGCTTAATCACGCGCCATCTTGTATCAAAATAGCGTTGCTCTGTGATTGTCGCATTCCGGTGCTAGTCCAGCCGAAATGACTAACTTAATTTGCAGCGCTACTCAAGCTGAAATAGTCTTAGAGCCCATGCTCTAGAGGTCAATAGGTTTAGATATACAGGATTGATGATCGAACATTGCATGAATATCTCAGACAACTGTTTAACACTGATGGCGTCAGTTATGGAATTGAATCATTCATCACTCGGATGCGTCAATTAATGAACACAATTGCATACAAATATTGTAAAGATGTACTGTCTTCGAAGACAATGCTATATTACCAAAACGGTCAAATGCGATTCGGTCTCACACTCGAGAGGTTTCGTACCATCGTGCAAGTAAGAAAACACGCCTCTTGTCTTGGGAGTTCCTTTTTTATTTGATCATTTTTGCTGAGCGATAACAAAAATACACATTCGTGAAACATTCCTCCTCTACCTATTTCATGAGATAAAACCCGCTGACCAACAAACTTCAACAGACAGACGGACAGATGGACAGACGGACAGCGGAAATTTAGTAATAGACCGTCTGGCACTCTCCAAGAACGGAACACACATTTTCATCTGTATGTATCAAGAGTACCTTAGGCATTTGTAAATATCAGGTGATTTCTCCTATTATATAATAATATGCCCACGCTTTATCATTTAATTAAACGACTAAACTTTGTTATTTGAACCTAACGTTAAAGAAAATTATGTTCTAGCTTCAAAGAAAAATATTTGAATCCTTGATTTGCGTACCTCCTCACTAAGTAAATACACTCAGACCGAAATCAGAGGCGTCACAACTGAACTTATTAAGACACGAGTTTGAAAAAGGGTTATATAAATAATAACTCACCGAGTTAAAAACTTATAACCAACTTCAAGTTTACGTCCCGGCCGGCATGCGAGCGTCGTCAAAATACACAAAAACAAGCCTCCGAAATATGTCTGTCTGACAGTCAAGTACACACGTATTAAATCACAAAAATGAATATACGGTACTTAAAGATAGAATTCATATAATGACAATGACCCTAAACAATAAGTCACTGTAAAACGATAATACCTAGTTGACATCATAATTCCAGTCTTTTTGCCTTAGAAACCAAACTACTGGAACGACAAAATTATAAGAAATGTCGAGTCCGAAAGAAGTTCTCTGCGATTCTTAACTTCCCTTCGTCCCATATTATCATACTTATCATTTGAATCTATTACTTAAGAATTTGGACCCAACTTCCACAAATCAGAACAAAGTGGGCTTAGAGTAGGTGTTAGATACAGGAGATAAAGTTAAGAATGTTTATAGACATTAAATTTTTTCCATCCCACTTTATTAGTGAAATAACATAAATGATACTTGTATCTCATGCCGTTCTGAACGTTTTAATAATTGCAAAATTTGCTGATATAACAACAACTAACACATCTCCTTAGGTATAATTAGTAACACTGTTAACGAAATCAACATTTTACGATGCTCATCCCCTCGGTACTTCCATAAGCCATTGGCCTGGCCTCGCAGAGCCCCATTGAATATTTTCGCTGTACCTCTCTTCTGGGCTACTAAGTGTACCCTAGGGGCATCAGTTGGGTTACTGCTACTTTTCTTGAATTTTTAAAACCTACCTAACAGCCGAGATGGTGTAATGTGGCTTTTAAGGCGTAATGGCGCGGAGTTATAATTTGTTCCGGGTTATTTGGTAGGAATGTTAAGAATAATATGGATGTGAATAATTGAATTTGGAGGTATTCATGGTGGACGCTGCGGAGTGTGTAAAGCCAAGTAATGGTTATATTATGTAAAGGACATATAATTTCCCCTCGGCTGTCTATAGAACCGGATTTTCGGAACTGGTTCTAAGTATCCGCTTAATTCCATAAATAAATAAAAATATGCATTTAGGATATCACTTTGAATAAAATCATTGAATGCTTTTTCATTCCAGCTTTCTAATAAAACGAATCCTTGCAGAGGTAATATTTCTAGTTCTTAGATTAATCAATTTATTTATATAAGTAAAAATCACATTTCACTCGAATTCTCACGGAAATTGGGAAAGAAAACTCCAATTTGTAAGATGGATGGACTCCATTTGGCCGTTTTGCTCAAAATATGAAGATTTATGATGGCAGCTTCCAATCTGGTATGCCCAAAGGGAAGGCATTGTCGCCTTACTGCGTTGCACTACTACATCAAAAGGATTGCCATATTAATAGAATCGGATGGTCAGCCAGAATAAAACATACCATCTTATGTATCAGGTCCTGATCGGCCCTGTTTGTATATAACACACATAATGTATTTTAATCAATACATGCAATCTATATTACTTGTTTGATTTATTAATACTTTATATAACAGCTGATTCCACTATATAACTGCGTCAATCAGCTACAGCTGTACATAATGATGCCATTTTTCGCAGCAATTCTACGTGGAAATGGGTCCACATTACTGGCTTCGAGTACACGTTAAGTTTTACGAGTATTTTATTGCCTGAATATAGTTTTCGGGCGGTTTCAGGTACGTGTAGTTGATTAAATTCAATTCGTTTTTGGTTATCCCATACTATATATGTAGCCAGTTCATGATTGCGATAATTTTGAGTACTCTGGAGATGTTGTACTTCCTGTTACAATATTTTATAAATATTAAGTGTAACAAACATAAAACTGTATACAAAGGCATAAACATTGCTTCTGGTCTCACACTAGGATACCCTCTATCGTGAAAACAAGAAACAGCAACGTCATACATCCAAGACGTGGGTATTTGTTTTTACTTCCTCCCAAGCCCGGATTAGAACCCGGCACCTTTAGCTAAACTGACCTATTCAGTAGTAATGCGAAGGTTGGCAGATCAATTATTAAATCAATTAACATAAACATAAACATAAATATACATTACTTCTGACCCCACTCTAGGATACCCCCTATCGCGGTAACCAGAAACGGCGACACAGATCTAAACATCCAAGACATTTGACCAAATACCTACTATCGTATTTATTCGTAGTGTAGAGCCGCCTGGGGTTGAAACATGTTTTTACTTTATACGCTCCGTCATATGGCTTTATATCAATATTCGTTTTCACACAAATATATAACTGCGTTATTAGATGAATGTTTTATTACCATCTATACTTTTTAAAAGTGGCGAGAAACCGCTTCAATTCCAATTCAATCGATTGTCTCACCGTCCATCGGAAAAGAGTCAGCTTCGAAAGCTGGGACTGCACAAAAAGACAAATAATTGCAGCGGAATCCCCGGCCAGAGAGAATACGAAATTTAATGCATAGTCTGCAAAAATAACGAAGACTGAACACACGATGAATAAGCGGATTTTTTGCACTGAATGGCAATTTTTCTTTTTACAAGGCATGAGCTTTTTAAAATTTATTGAGAACATTTCAACGAACATAAGAGTAAACATATTTCTAAAGTATTTTTACTGAAAGAAAAAGCACGTTGAACCTCGTTTTATATTGTTGTTTTTTTGGTTTGCATAAACTGACAAACTTATGTACGATGCTTTTATTATAGAAGATGTCTCAGTCAGAGTGCACTTTTAACTTAAAGAAGAAACATACGTTTTTATTGACCAAGTTATAATATTTTTATCTACACAAAAATCATAAACCCTATTTATTCCTTCCAAAAACCACTTGTTACGACCAGCATAATAATAAACTTCTTGGTAAAAACTCATTTCTTATCTGAATATTGTTCATTATGACCATAATGTACCAAAATGTATCAAATTATGACATTCAAATTTCAAACGTCGACGCCCGCATGCGTGCCGCCCCTAGTTTGTCTGTGAAGTTAGTACTACTGAACAAGCTAAACAATTGCAGAGCAATGATCAATGCCACAATGCCGGTCGATCATGCGGTTCCTGAACATATCAAAGAGAGCTTATGATATGTGTGTAGATAAACTACTGTACATAATTACTGTACATAATTAGGCATTAAAACTCACGAATGATATTATTTTGAAACTCGCCTTCGGCTCGTTTCATAAACCCATTCTCGAGTATTAATGCCCTCCATTATGTAGCAGTCACATAAACTACTATTACTATTACTATTGCATTGTTGTATCAAGTAGAAGTGTTTCGATTAAGTATGGAATATAATGTCAGGCCAATTGCCGCGGCTTAAATGACAGGTCATTGCTGTTTTCATAAAATATTACTCTTTACATGAATTTTCACAAAGATGTGGTTGTATCTCATCGATGACGCGTTGGATCTCGGTCTTGAGCTGAGGATTTTTTTTCCGATTTATTCGAAAAAATACTAAATTTCACAAAACCCCAAAGAAATAATAGCACGGCGTTAAATCGCTTGAACATGGTCACCAGTTGACGTCAGAATTTTCACTCTTATTGACCTGTGCAATGTTTTTGTATGAGCATTTTTTTTAAGAAAAGTATAATTTTACGTAAGAAGGAAAATGAGGAATCTTATCTACTTACTACTTTAGTTGTTTTTCGGTCATAGGCTAGAGTTGGACTACAAATTACCAACTATTTAGCTACGCTGATACCTCATATCGTGACTGAAAGACCGATACAACTATCAGACAACCGGCAGCGTTCATGTGTCAATATTTAATTGGTCACGAATGTGTTAACTATACCCCTAATGGTTTTCTGTGATACAATTTCCTGATATTAATCTTGATCGTCGCCTTATCGACGGAGTTATAAATACCTGCTGTTACCTACCACACATGTATTTGAGGATCTATGGGATCTTATTGCAATTCTTATTAATATTTTCCCGGATATCATTCTTGCCTTATAATATTAAATAAGTTGGCAGAAACTATGTATGTAGAAAAGCGGGAGAACAGAAAATACGAAAATCTTAGGTTACTCTGATCAAATTACTTTCATAGTGAAAATTGTAAAGAATTTTGTCATTTCTATTACACTTTGCATAATTTCATCACTACTCCGAGAAATATCTTTAGGGGCAAATCGATTTAATACATAATCATATAGATAATCACTTTATTCCTGCCTTAATAATAACTTATTTGTGTGTCAAGGGAGCAAAATTATGTATTTACGGCGAGGGCGGTACATTGCAAGTGAAGCAAAGGATTCTACGATAGAATTTGAGAGTAGCGAGGGATTTTAAGGTAGAATCCTAAGCGTAACGAAGGATTCAAGCGTTAACGTAAGCGAAATAATTTTGCTCCTGAGTGACACATACAACTTTCCACACCGACTATGAGGAAAATTTAAATTAAATGCTCTAAAAATAATTGAATAACTAAACATTGAATTATACTTTCACCACTCTTACAGTAATTGAACAACGAAAACAAAACTTTTTTTTTATAATGGCGGATTATGAAGGTTTAGGGAAACGTCACCACGGATAAAATATTCCTGGCTACTTTTACTAATGTGTAAAAATAACGAATTGAATATTACAATGGTATCGGATATCAATATTCATTATATCACAATAACGGTCTTCGATAGTTTTGATTTCAGTTAAACATATAATTTGTTGTGTCATTTTTTTACATATTACAAAAAATTCATGAATTTTCATATAACGTTGTTAAAGTTAAAACTTGAATGTTTTAATCGATTACGATGAAATTACAATCGAGATAATAATTATTATCGAGAACCGAAAATCATGCAGCGAAAGTGCTATTTTTAGCTTAGAAGCCGGAAAATTACCTTTCTACTGTATTTTAGATAACACCCTAGGTTTTTGATTCTCCATACCAAACCTAAAAAATATTCTTGTAATATCAACGTAAATGCTTTTCAACGTTATCAAGCACACCCTTTAATTTTAATGAACTGGATCATGTAATACTCGTAGGAAATCTTCTATGTTGACTTTGTTTCGATAAACATTGATAAAACAACTTCAAGCCCAAATTACCACAGCAGAAAAAATCCTATATATGCAAGCAAATTATATCCTACATTCACCTGAATAAAAACATTCTAGCAAAACCTTTACGCTTTGATAACAACCGGGCACTCTGCCCATTCTTTTTCTCAGGATTATCTTCTAGTTAAATCTCTTTATGGGTGACGGGTATCTATGCATTTAATCCACTTTGGCCGTTTTATCTCGAGGAAAGGAATGGGCTTAGAAAAAGGGGCTTTTGTCCCTTTCCGACACAGTAGCTGACTCCTCCGTTGTTAAGTTTATTAAACAAAAGAACACCTGTGCAGTCAGCCACTGCCGTTCACATAATATTGTGTATTTAAAGTCAGATAAGTACTGCGTTACATTCTGTCAATTCTTTACCTGTTGTTTTGCTTTCTCATTTCAAACTTTAAAGCCCAATATATAGAGGATCTAAAAGTGATTCAGTTTACATTAATTTACATAGAAAAAAAAAACTAGGATCGTTTGGTATCCTGCGGGTATGCCAAACCTAAGTTTGCGACCTCGTGTAACGGGATAAAGGCTAAGGTCGAGCCACCGCTATCAGAAGCTATGATCGTCTATTCTATCTACCCCAAAAAGAGATGTCCCGATTCAGCTGTAAAATTTGTAAGTTAAGATTCTACAGTATGAATTTCTCGTTCTTTGAGAAGTTCGTTAGGCGTACAATAATCGAACCGAAGATTGGTTCAGGAAGTTAGAGTTTCAAATTAGACAGAGAAAGCATGTATGCCCGCAAGCCGGTATTTCGCATCAGTTAGCGGTGTATTGCGCCAGATCGATCTTTGTTGTATTTTGTGTGATGGTACCATTTATTTTTTTGTATATATGGGCGCTTGGAACTTCTTTTAGCGGTCGACCACAATTTATAATATTTGTTTGGGATATCGTATAGATATCCGTCGTAGTGTTACGACGTGATTACTCAATGATATTTCATGTGCTCGCTAGTAGCGGCTTGTGGTGGTTCCAATTATATAATTAGTTCACGGCAATAACGATCCAAATAGACCGGGTTTACACAACTGCGATTTGATTTTCTGAAATGGGTTTGAACTAGCGGTTTCCTCAAAAGGTCCGTAACGTTTTGAAACCTTCAACTCTGCGCTATTTGAGCTGGATGTTATCGAAACGTTTTCATTAGCGCTTTTGGAGATCTAACCCACTCCACAGCGATGTACATTCTTCGGGAAATACCGATTTATGCATCTAACTAACCTCAGCACTTCCTCGACTGAGCCCAGCAATAAATACTAGACGCAGCCTACACGTTAGACCTCCAGCAAAATTTACATTTAATTTAAAGATGCAACTTGAATCCAAACCGATCCAAGGCAAAGCAAAACAATCTACCCATTCCTAAACAATGGACTTTAGACTGTAATTTGATCTCTTCGCGCGTCCCCGACAACACTCAAATGTCAAAAATATCAACAGGATAGGTTATCTGAGTTGACAGCGTTTATACTTTGTTCTGAATTTGTTATTTCCATACGCGGAACCACATCGATCAAACAGTCTCCCTATGCCCTGCCAACCTAGGTTTAGCCGCAACTAAACTCCTGTCTAGCCTAGTCTAAAATCCTAGTGTTATACCACGTCCATTATCGACACCACTCGAAAATGGTTGAGTTTGATTTCAATGTGTTTGTAGGTTTAATGACTGTGTGTGTGGGAATTTCAAAACTCGCTACACAAAAGGAATGAGGAGAGGATTAGCCCGCGAATATCCTAAGAGCCAATCCAGGAACCCTAGGGTCGCTCCAAGCCCAGACTCAGACTCAGATCAATTACCTACAAGTTCTTATCTAACGACCCAAGGATAATTTTGGAATTTGGGGTAGGTTGATTTAAAGGATAGGGACCGAGGTATATCTCGGCGCTTCAGACACTCACGAAAATCCACTGTAACAAGCAATCACAACTCTTTCAGTTCCAGACGCGTAAAACGGCAGACCGAACTGTTTAGAATTACCGAAAGACGAGTGTCACAGTAGCTTGACGCAGAGACTGAATGCCTCCCCCTCCCACGCTCTCGTATTTATAGACCTCACATGTCTGAAAAAAAAATGGCGTCCTTTGCGGAACACACGCTGCCCAAACGAAAGCTTCTTATCCCTAACTACACAGGGTCCAATTTAAATCAAACATGCCATGCAGGTCCGCCGTTCTACAATTTGTGTATGCATATTTACTATGATCAACCGTCGGTTATCACTCAAGTCATTTGGTAATGCCGATACACAAAATTTGTTGATCGCTGACCATAAAAGCTGTTGCGATTAATTAAGCCTTCCCGACCGCTAGCGTCGTAGACAAAGATCACTAGAATGATATTCAAACCCGTGATCAAAATCAAAATCAAATCAAAATCAAAAATCATTTATTTCCATAGGATGTTGTTACATCACTTAGATCCGTCATTACATTTTTTTGGGTGAGTTCACTAACACAATGGCGGAATCTGTGGAGAATAGCTCACCGAAGAAACTCCACAGTCGTCGCATCTTTTGCGTTTCCTTTTTTAAATAAAATATTGTCAAATTACAAAATGAATGCTAATTATATATCGAAACAACCTGTTACTCAAACAATCTATTCCCATGGATATCTGTCCTCTAAGTAATCAGATATCCTGTAGTAACCTTTTTTATACAATTTCTGTTTTATTATTATTTTAAACTTGTCTAAAGGTAAGTTTTTAATATCAGTAGGGACCTTATTGTAATAGCGTATACAATTGCCTTTAAAAGAATTACTAATTTTATGTAGTCGGCTTACATAAGCAACCAACTTGTCTTTATTTCTAGTATTAAAATTGTGTATGTCACTGTACTTCTGAAAATTAGTTATATTTCTTTTTACATACACAAGATTGTCATAGATATATTGAGACACAAATGTCAGAATATTGATTTCTTTAAACTTTTCCCTCAGTGACACTCTAGGCCCTAATCTATAAATTGCACGAACAGCCCGTTTCTGCAGAATAAATATACTATTAGCATTCGCAGCGTGACCCCACAATAAAATACCATAGGTCATTAGACTATGAAAGTAACTAAAGTAGACTAGTCTAGCGGTGTCTACGTCGGTAAGAGCTCTAATTTTTTTAACTGCGAACGCTGCCGAACTCAGTCTGTTCGACAAATTATTTATATGAGGATCCCATTGTAGTTTGGCGTCTAAAGTAATGCCCAAAATGATGTCAAACTCACCATTTCGTACCAAACAAACGCAATTGTAAATTTGCAGTCAACATAATAGCTTTCTCCGTATCGTTCCATAATAACCTTTCATTATTTAGTTATTCATAATTTATTCAGCGCGCACCAAATCAGCTCTGATTCCTACACATTTCGCAGGAATGCGACAAAAAAACCTGACTCGACCTTGCTTCTCCGAACCAACCACGTTCTATGGCTCTTTTTACTTCGAACTACTCGATAACCCAGCGTTAAAGGAACTGACACAACTAATTCCGATTCTCACTGTTCACTGATTGCATTCGTTAAGCGATGTTCCATTACACTCGAAAGTGGGAAGGACTACTTTTGGTGGCCCAAAACCTTGCGCAGAATTTGGCCTTTATAGCTTTTTTAAGCCCAATTTACTACTTCGACCATATAACCTTTGTTGAAGGAAAAAAACAAGAGAATTTTTGCTATAATAATTGAATTTACCTCTCTTTTGTGAAGTCAATAGTTTTAGCGTAGGAGCACCGCAAAGTCCACTTCCCCCTAAGTCTAACCCCCTTTCATTAGGACAAAAGATGTGTTTTCTTGGTGACCTCTGTGCGGTTCGAGGCTCTGCCTCCCAAGCGATGACCCGGGTTCGAATCCCGGTGGGGGAGAAAAAAAAACAAATCGCCAGGTCTTGGATGTCCAAATATGTATGACGTCGCTTTTTCTGATTCTCACGATACAGGATACTATTCCATTACAGTATTGACCTCTGTGGAGTTTTGGTTCGAGGCTCTACCTCTCAAGCTGGAGGTACCGGGTTCTAATCCGGGCTCGGGAGGAAGAACAAATAAATCCCCAGGTCTTGGATGTCCAAATGCGTAAGACATCGCTGTTTGTGGTTCCCACGACACAGTCCATGACGACCCATCCTAGTGTGGGGCCAGGTGTAATGTTTGTGCCTGTATATAAATGTTTGTGTTTATGTTTTTGCATGGTTCCGTATCACAATCCAAAAAACTAACCTTTTGAATGATCACTGTATTGTCAGTCTGTCTGTCTTTCCGTTTTTCCTTTTTTCTTTCTTAGACCGTTTTTCTCAGGAAAACTTGAAGGTGATAAATTGAAATTGATATCAATTACACATGCATGCATTACCAGAGAGCTATGGAGAAAACAAATTTCTAAGTTAACGCTGTCAAAAGAGTCAAAAGATATGTCACAATATTGTCGCATATTTCGACACTCCCTAGGGAATCAAAATGTAGCTTCACAAAATTGCCGCATATTTCGACACTCCCTAGGGAATCAAAATGTAGCTTCACAATACTGCCGCATATTTCGACACTCCCTAGGGAATCAAAATGTAGCTTCACAATATTTCCGCATATTTCGACACTCCCTATGGAATCAAAATGTAGCTTCACAATATTGCCGCATATTTCGACACTCCCTAGGGAATCAAAATGTAGCTTCACAATATTGCCGCATATTTCGACATCTCTTAGGGAATCAAAATGTAGCTTCACAATATTGCCGCATATTTCGACACTCCCTAGGGAATCAAAATGTAGCTTTTGCCGACAGGGGGCAGCCTTCGGGAGACGAAATAAAAGGCTTGTCAATGCATGTCAGTTTAAGTATATTTGATTGGAATGCAATCCTTTCTTATATACTAAGTTGGCAAATATAATGACTAGTATTTAATTGTACATCAAAAATACTGATTTGCAAAGCAAAAAAAGGATCAACAAAAACACTTTTTATGTTTTTAATATTTTATGTGTGCTTAAGTTTATGTTTTAAGTATTTTTTGTTGTTCTTAGATGTTCAACCTAACACAAAGGATAAAGGGGTCTTCGCTATCGCAGCATTATGCCCTGATAATAATAAGGCATTCCCGTTAATAATGACGCACTTAAGACAGTAAGACGTGATGAGATATTTCCGCATATGACATTGACCCACATGAGACATTATTTAGAGTAGGTACTTTCCTTGGACCCAGAGTTATGAAAATTAGCAAGAAGCCAGGTCATATAGCGCACGTAAAAAAATTACAAAATTCTTAAGCTTGTAGTAACATCACGAAAAAACCGCGTACAAGAAAAGATGCAAAAAAACATCTCCTGTACGGGGACCCCTACAAATTTTTAATTAATTACTAAAGCGGCAACAAACATTCACACTTTGGGAAAAAAAATGTTGCTATCTATTACGGTTCTTGAGATATAGCCCGCTGATAGACAAAAGAAAGGATGGACAGACGAACGGAATACATGAACGGGCGGATGAAAGGAAATCAGAGACCCTAAATGAGCTTAAACATTGGGCACCTTTCAGCTATGGAAGCTTGAAAAGTGCGCGACTTAATTCTACCGCGTAGTGGTGTGGAAATGTATTTTCACACCTTTCATTCGGAAAAGTAAGTTTTGCTCCACGACGAGAGGGAGCAAAATGCTACTTTTCTGTGCAAGCTACTTTTTTAATTTATTCATTGGCATGTAGCAGTTACGCAATGTGCCAATTGAAGACAGATCTTAATAAAATAATCGATTGTAATTTCATCGTAGTCGATTAAAAACGAACATGTTTCAAGTTATAACTTTAACAACGTTATACCTATGAAAATTTATGAATTTTTCGTAATATAAAAAAAAAACACGATAAATTATGTGTTTTACTGAAATCAAAACTATCGATGACAGTTATTGTGATTTAATGAATATTGATATCCGAAGCCATATTTAGTAGATTGTTAACCGAGGGCTGAAAGGCACCCATTCCTGACGAGATGTTTTGGCGCTCGAACGAAGTGAGAGCGCCAATAGTGCGAGGCAGAAATGGGTGCTATCACCCGAGTTAAACACTCTACTTTTCATTACGAATACGAATATACATGAAAAATATTTTTCATTACTCATACTCTGAAAGGGGGTCATTGTTCATCCAGGCACCGTGCTGAAAGTGGTACATGCCTGCTCTAAAGCAGAAAAGTATTAAAAAAAAATATATGAATCGCAGTTTATATTGAACAACGCAATGGTAGTAACCTATACAGCCATAAAACGGAAGTATTTTTTTTAATGTTATGCTCAAAGTAAAAGACATCAACGGGGGCACCGAAATTACTTTTTTTATGAGTAGTATTTTTAAACTTGAGTTTGTTGTTTGTTTTTTAATAAAATAATTTTGATTTCAAGTGACTTTGTTTTTAATAAAATAATTTTGATTTTAACTGACTTGTGTTTACTTTCCTCGTATTCGTAATGAAAAGTAGAGTGTTTTACTCGGGTGATAGCACCCATTTCTGCCTCGAACTATTGGCGCTCTCACTTCGTTCGAGCGCCAAAACATCTCGTCAGGAATGGGTGCCTTTCAGCCCTCGGTTAACAATCTACTATTGATTCTATTATTTTTACACATTACTAAAAGTACACAGGAATATTTTTTCTGGGGTGACCTTTCCATAATCCTTCACAATCCACCATTATAAAAAAAAAAAAAAAATGTTTACGTTGTTCGATTGCTGTACAAGTGGTGAAAGTATAATTCAAGAATAGTTATTTAATTTTTAGAGCATTTAATTAAAATTTTCCTCATAGTCGATGTGAAAAGTTGTATGTGTCAATCAGGAGCAAAATGATTTCGTCATGGGCGTTAACGCTTGAATCCTTCGTTACGCTCAGGATTCAATGTACCGCCCTCGCCGTAAATATATCATTTTGCTCCCTTGTGACACAAATAACTATTGTGGCCAAAACGCAAGTTGCAGGAAACATCGGAGGCGACCGTACGCTATAATTATTGATTCCAAAAAAGTGAGCTTGAGACAAGAATCACGAAAATGTATCTTGTTTATTTTTTCGAAAAACATACAGTATTTTAAGGAAATAAAATCTTTAAACTAGTACTTCTCGAAACCTGGAAAAAATCCAAAATTTTCGAGTTTTTTGAGCCACCAAAAGTTGTCACCCCAATTCCGAGGTCGCAAACTTATGTTGGGCACACCCACACGATACCAAACGTTCCAAAAAAAAACTTTTGTAGTTGTGGTATACTATATAGTATATAGTATAACCATATAGTGGACTATTAGTAACTCTTTGGTAAATTGATGGAAAATTTCGTGTGTCGGTGAAAAATACCAACTAATGATATCATCACATCCAAGCATTGTTTCCAAAACATCCTATTTATATCTCAAAGTTCATTTACACACATTAGGTATTTCCGTACGTAAGAAACACCCGGTTGCTTTACAAATAGGGCTCATATCTCATTGAAAATACAGGCCAAGTGCTGAAATGTGAACAAGTCTGAGGGGCGACAAATGGGGTATACTCGTATCAAACCTGGCATACGTCGGTTATATGTACGATACAGTGTGTGTTGATACCGCAGGTGCTCGTTCACGCGTAAACAAGGAGATGTTATCTTTGGCAGATACGTGTGTACTTTATTTGGATTAAAGGTCGGGAAACATCATTATTGGTATCGTAATTTCGTGTTTGTTAGAACACTTGGGTTTTGTTATTCAATTCTATCAAATCTAACCATATAGTGTGTATCTGCACGGTGTAGTAAAAATTAAAGGAGATATTTGAACAAACATTATGAACTCTATTTTTCAGACAAAACACGGAGGCGGCGAGAGCTCGTCTAGTCTATTTTAGTTACATTCATAGCATCATGCATGTCCTATGGTATATCTTTGTGGGGTAAAGCAGCGGATATTCAAACGATCTTTATTTAACAGAAAAGAACTATTCTAGAAATTTCTATTTTTTCTTAACTCGACCATGTTTCTCAATATCGCAAATATTTGGGGTGGCTTCCGATTCGTCGTCGCCGAGACTCTCACGTTCTTTATTATCTGTTCAATATCTTGAAAAGTACGAGCTATCCCCACTACCCTCGAGACCGTTTTGAGTTTCTCTTTTCGGAAGAACGGTACCGGAGATCTCACACTGTCTCATTTTTAGATACTCCGCGGCAAAACAACGCTTCGTATAAACACTCTTTCAGGTTACGGACGCGGTCCGACTCTGGAAAGCACTTCCTTGCACTATAGTGCAGAGACAGTCCCACTCTTTTATCTTTTAAGAAACGTATTAAAGAGCACTACCTCTCTCTTTCATAAAAGTTATTGTATATATATTATTAATATATTAAAAGTTTATGTAGTATATATGTTACGGCTAAAGCTAGGTGTGAAACTAAACTTAAGTTTAGCCGGCTAGTCTTAAGATTAATTTCGAGCCTCGGCTAATATCCGAAGTCACGTTCGTTTGTGATAACGTTTGTCATCTTTAATCGGCTAGACTGCATATTAGCTGATGCGTTTCGGTTGATGTTGGACATTAGTTAGCTAATGTTGAAAACGAAGTATTCGTGCGACTGCGGGGAGCGGGGCGGGGTTATTTTATTCAGATGAGAAAGATATTTCTAATATCAGGGCAAAACACTGCGGTAGCTTAGGTGAAGGGTAAAGGGGGTGAGCGAAGCGAAGCCCCCTTTATCCTTCGTGTAAGGTTGAACATGTAAGAACAACAAAAACTATAATAAGACGAGTGTAAGTATTTTTAATGTCAACCATATTTTCTCACCCATCTTTAGCCTCAACAGCGTCGAGGCTAAACTGCTGTTTAGCCGACTAATGTTGAAATCATTTATCGCAATGAACATTATTTCGGACATTAGCCGAGGCTCGAAATCAATCTTAACTTAACTTAACTAGCCGGCTAAACTTAAGTTTAGTTTCACACCTAGCTTTAGCCATCATATCAGTAAATATTTTTTTATTTACTATCTGTATCGTAAAGGTATTAATTTATTCCTAGGTATTTTATGTATCCTAGTATTTATTGTGCACTAATGCCTTGCTTTTCTGGAAGAAATCTATTTTGAGAGATAAGGTCGTCTTCGTACATGCATTTTCTTTTAATGTGACTTCTTAAATGTTTGTATGCAATTAAGAATTATGAATTATGTTTCTTTACATCTTTATTGAATTACAACTTCTAAGGTGGCATTGTTATTTGTGAATTTGTGATGGGAAGTAAAGTTTATTTAACCTCTCATCAGTGGATAATTGATAACATTGATTTTCAATTGTTATTGGCGGACTCCGCCATTCCCACAGACGAGGTATATGCGACATACGAACAGCTGAGGGCTATTTAAAAAGCGCATTGATTTCAGAACTCTTTTTTACAGGACAGATTATATTATAATTAAACTCATAATAAAAAAGCTTTAATCAGACAGAGAAAAGTTAATACATCAATTTAAATTATAATATTTAAAGTAATTCAAGGAGTTTTGATTTTGTTCCAAATACCCCGAGAAAAAACAACAAGCCCCATTTTTTAATACTCTTTGTCCATCTGAATAGGCCAAAGTGCTAATCATATTATAATATGAAATTATTATCTTTTTCTTTGTTTCTTAGATTCGTGGTCCTTTAATTTTTATCCGACTGCGACAAAGCCCAAAAGGACCTTTTTCTGCCGTAGACAAAAAAAAGCATGTGTTCTTCTTTGATTACTTGTTTTTCGTGAACTTGTTCTAGAAATTCACGGTTTTCGGATTTTTTCTTGTAATTATCTAGCTTCTTGATAAATTTCATAATTGGCATAAGTCAAGATTCCTTTGCGAGTATCAAGCAAATTCAGCATAAACGGCAGTATCTTTTGATTGCGTTTTGTTTCCCAATTCCAAGGGTGAGTTTGAGAATTCAGAATTCGGAGAAGATAGCCATAAAGACGGATATACGGAAAACCAAAGTGATCCTATAAGGTTCCTTTTTGCCTGGTTCATTATTTACATAAAGATTATAGCGGCAAACGAAATCTTATCTGTGTAAAATACACCACCCTGACGGAACTACGTATTAATTAGGTTATAGCATATGTAATTAAAATTTTAATAATTATATTTGACATTATATTGATATGACGTTATATAGATCAGCCATTCTTATTTTTTTGTCAACTTGAACCTGCAACTGCCCCTAAATTAATTAAAGAGGCGAAACATTAATAACAGTTGGAAAATACCGGTGAGCGGTGACCTATAAAATATCGCCTCTACAATTTACACGTGCCGGAAAAGAACGAATTGGATTGCACGGTACACCGACCTTGTCTTGCGGTATTGGATAATTATAACGATGTGCTTCAGCAAACAAAAAACTTTAGGTTTATTCTATTATCTGCTGTTTACATCAAAACCTGCGCAGTGTGAGCTTGCACCAATCTCGAGTAAACTTTGCCATTCCAAAGATTTTATTAAGGAAAAGACAGAGATTAGTACTCACTCAGTTTCTAAGTTGCAGCATTTTCACTTTCGTTATATTTATTGACCGAGCGACAAAGCGTCTTCGTTTCAGGTTTGGGCAAAAACGCTTTCGTATGGTCACGGATGTGACCGGATGTGTGTCCGGATGTTATCCTCTACCGGCCGCATTTCCCAACTGATTCTCGTGAATTTTTGTGAGCAGGTTTGATAATTAAATATATATTTTTGTCGAATCAGTGTAGGTAATTTTTCAAAATGGCGGGATTTAAAATTATAAAAAACCGCTAGTCCAAATATCTTGACGGATTTTAACTAATGGGGTGTCGTTGGATTTGTAGAAACCGTAACAGGCCATACAATTTCAGTGAAAAGTCAATAGGTTGGGTTTTATTCTGCTTATTATTGGTGCGGCTACTTTCATACTCCATTTACGTATATTTGTTTGATGAGAACGGATGTTTGTACCCTAGTCGTTGGTTGTTTATCTATCTAAGTATAATATTTATCTATATAAGTGTGTGTATCGTTATCTAGTACCCAAGATACAGGGAATCCTAGTTGGGGGCTAGATCAATGTGTGTAAATAGTGTCCAAGGTATTATTATCATTATATTATGTAACCAGGTGCATTCATAAGTTTGCATGTGTTATCAAAAGAAAGTGTCAGTTACGAGTTCTACAGCTCACAGATCTACCAGTATTAGCAAGTTGAGACGTTTTAATAACGGGCTTGGACTTACGTCACCGTAATAGCTAGAACGTTACGCATCTACCGTCTAGTGAACTCACGCACGTCACGGTGTGTTCACGTAGCGTAATTGACAGCGCCGTGACGCACCCGCCTCAGTCTGTAGGAATGTTTAGCTTTGGGAATTGTGCGTAATTAATTGTCTCATCCCTAACGCTGCCCTATTTCTGGGGCCTGATACTGCTGGCAACATGGCTGCTCAATCTCAATGACGAGACGACGATGGTTCACTGTTGGTGTAAAATATGAATAAGTAATAAATAATATTTTTTTAATTATTAAAAATAAAAAGGTATCTATCTATACTTACATAAATGAATCGGTTTGTGTATTTCCTATTTGATTTAATTGTCCTCAGGCCGGAGGAGGTTAAATTTAAAAGAAATAAGGAACAACGCAAAGAAACAGCTAAAATATCAAAACTATATTGTTTGGGTAGTTAAGCCACTAAATGATGTTGGTAGCCATTACCCAAGAAACTCCTTTTGCGATGCAAAGAGTTAGTAACCAAAGAGTTACGTGTTGATATGGACTGAGTGTGATAATTATGATCTTTAGATGGGTGCCTCAGGAAAATGATGGAATCGAACAGTTTTTTTGACGAGGAACCACGAGAATACCAAAAACCCGTTGCGAAGTCATGCAACGGGCACGTAATTCATAATTTAAATTATTATCAGCTTATCAAGCATAGCAAATAAGATTACAGAAATTAAACATATTTATATCTTTATCTGCACACGTATCATACATCATCTTTAGTCCGTCCTTTAAACCGCACGTTACGACCAGCATAATGTGATACTACTTAGTAAAAACTCATTTCTTATCTCGATATTGATACATTATGACCATTATGTATCAATTTTCGACAAATTATGACATTCAAATTTCGAACGCCGCTCTCGAGTTTTTATGCCCTCCATTATGTATCAGTCACATAAACTACTATAAGTGAACCGCCATTGTCCCGTTATTGACTCGTCCTTTCGTTAGAATAACTCAGTTCCTGGTGTACCTTTGTATACAATGCAATACAAAAGGCCTCGTGTATATCGACATCGACCTCGGGTTAACTTGTCACTGAGGTCGGATGTTGAAGAGACTTTCGGTGTTAATTTTTACTTATGCATTTATATTTTAAGTTGTTATTCGTCGATTAAGAAGCTTTGAATTTAAAGTATGCATGTTAAATAAATGTCGTACACACACGTGAATTAATTGTTAACATTTCATAAGCTGTTTCTAAGTATTTCAAAATCCCTGAAAATAGTCATTTCACATAATACGTTGACTTGTTAAACTAGGATTCCCTATATCTTGGGTACAACGATACACATACCTATATAGATAAATATTATACTTAGATAGACTAATAATCATGACTAGGGTACAAACATCCGTTCTCATCAAACAAATATTTGCCCCCACCGGGACTCGAACCCTGGACCCTTGGCTTCGTAGGCAGGGTCACTGCCGACTCGGCCATTCGAGTAGTCGCAATAGCAAATACAATGATAGTAACGAATACATTGACTATTCAGTAGCTCCTAATTTCTTGTTTCAGCATTGAGAATTCTAAAAGTAAACACATTTTCCTTGCAGTATCCTACTCTCGGTATGAGTCCATAACATTTATAATGGGCTTTTCACATACATACCCTAAGACCATGTTAAATTGCCGACCCAAAGCAACAAAAGAAAACAAATAGACCCACTAAGTAAAACCAGTGTGATCCCGTTCCGTCTTTTCGCATTTCTGCGATGTTGCGTAAAGTCAAACCCTCTTATAATAACAGTCACTGAGTCCTACATTCTGCAATTGTATATAATAATAATTTGGATACTATTTACACACATTGGTCTAGCCCCAAACTAGGATTCCCTGTTTCTTGGGTACTAGGCAACGATAAACATACTTATATAGATAAATATTATACTTAGATAGATAAACAACTACGACTAGGGTAAAAACATCCAATCTCATCAAACAAATATTTGCCCCCACTAGGACTCGAACCCGGGACCCTTATCTTCGTAGGCAGGGTCACTGCCGACTCGGCCATTCGGGTAGTCAGCCGCTATACGACACGGTAAGAAAATACTTAAAATAAAAATAAGTTTTCTACGCTATCGGATCAAATCTACACTACAATATCGATAGAACGTTAGAAGAGAGCTAACTGATTAGATATCTTATACGGGAGAAACATGTGACTTCATTCTCTCCCGTTCTGTAGGGTAGTAGCATTTGGACATTAGACCCACATATCAAACAAACAGCAAACTAACATTAACATACAGGCACACATTGCTACTGGCCCCACACTAGCATACCCTGTGTCGTGGGAACCAGAAACAGCGACGTCACACACATATAAACATCCAAGACCTGTTTTTGTTTCTGTATCCCCAGCCGAGGATCGAACTCGACCTCTCGCAAGGTAGGCAGAGCCACATCTTTTACACAGAACACCATGTAACGTTACACAGTGCAAACTGTGTATCTATGCGATGCGTGTTTGCACCTACGCCGCCGCCAGGATTGCGCTCGGCTGCCTATGCCCGAGACAAATGGAGACGTCACCCGCAGCTTCGCTCGCTGACGAGCGAAAATTGCTTTGATTTTCTAACAAACTAGAGAGAAACTGTTGCTCCCAACGCCACTTTTGCTTTTCTCGTATATATGCCAAATGGAAATTGAGTTTTTGACGTGTGCGTGTTTCCGTATCGAGTTACTCGGGCATAAAAACTACAACGACATTGACGCGAAAGCACATTTTTAGTTTGACAAGAGAGGTGATGTGGATATTCTTAGTTAGACGACCCGAATGGCCGAGTCGGCAGTGACCCTGCCTACGAAGCCAAGGGTTCCGGGTTCGAGTCCCGGTGGGGGCAAATATTTGTTTGATGAGAACGGATGTTTGTACCCTAGTCATGGTTGTTTATCTATCTAAGTATAATATTTATCTATTTAAGTATTTTTATCGTTGTCTAGTACGCAAGACACAGGGAATCCTAGTTTGGGGCTAGATAAATGTGTGTAAATAGTGTCCAAGGTATTATTAGTATGTTTATTATTCTAGGGTTGATGACTAAAAAAATATAGACAAAAACATTTACATACCGGCACATACATCATTTCGGGCTCCACGCTAGGATACCCTGTGTCGTGGGAAGCAGAGAGAGTGACTCCACACACATATAAACATCAAAGATCTGGGGGTTTTTTTTGTTTATCTCCAGCCGGGGGCTGAACCCGGGACCTCTCGCATTGCTGGCAGAGCCACAACTTCAGCGCTACAGAGGTTGTCACAGATTCGAAAGTCTCTGGATGAAAATGATAAAAAATAAAAGATATCTCACAGAAACGTAGAAGAAAATCTTGTGGTTTCACAAATATTTGGTTTGGAAATACAACGCCTTTTGTGGTAGGGATCAATTTCCCTACAAAGATACCTCTATCTTTAATTCCCACGTCGAGAATGTGGTTGTCCACAAGTATCAAAAAGCGGCCAGGTGCGAGTTGGAGTCGCGCACGAAGGGTTCCGTACCGACTACAATGGTAGGGATGGTGTGGAGTGAATAGTTTGGATTTTGCATAGCAAAATGTTATTTAATTTCCTGCTCCATGAACGTAACCAGGGGCATTTATAAGTTTGTATGTAGCTTACAGATAAACAACAAAAAACACCTTTACAGTTCCGGGTAGGTATTTCTGTAATCTTTGGCTTATGTTATAAGTTCTATGTTCCGTATTTTTTAAAAAAATTAGGCATTGTACTTTCGGAGATAATTTCGGGGGGTGGTCATAATTTGCACTTTTTTGATCATAACATCTGAAGTTATTAAAATTTAAATTTAAAAAGAAGTTTTTTTAACCTTTATAAAGAGCCCTTTTTGACAATACCCTATAAGACTTCTTACGATGTTTATTTTTTTTTATTTTGCTATTTTACCCCCTCCACTTATTTGTGGGCAATATTTTTCATATTAGTATTGAATTATGTCGCGTTCAGGATAAGTATTGCAGAAGATTTCAAGACTCTATCCTGAGAAAATTGCCTGTGACAGGCGGACGGATGGACGGGCACGCGAGCGATCTTATAAGGGCCTTTTGAGGCACGGAACCCTGAAAATTGCGAAGCTTCATATTTAGGCTTCATTGATCCTCCCCGCTGAGCTGCCACGTTAATGATGCCACATCAACCATGCTGTGGCCATGGGTACAAGCGCTTGGCCATCTCACGAACAGATGTGTGCGTGTTGTAATAATGGTCATTCCCAACTTCAGAGGGGCCTGTAGGTGTGACAAATAAGGTACCCCGAACCGGAACCGAAAAATTATTCACCGATGCATCTGTGATTGAAATATCGAATCATCACTAGCATAGTTCATCGGTGATACAAGTCACCGATATAACGGTTCGCTGTAATAACAGGTTCCTTCCTTTAGGGTCACAAATAAGGGCTGAGTAGTACATGAAAAGAAAAACAACAAATTAAATATTCAGCGTCCAGAATTTTCCCTTAACTTGTTATGAAAAAGCGGCCAACCGCGGGTCGGACTCGCACACGAAGGGTTCAATAAAATGTACCCACAAAAAATTATAAAAACAAAATAAGTTTAAGATAATAATATTATGTCCAAACTTGACAACGTACCCAGAACCCTAGGATTACAAAACCAATATCAAACCAATTGCACATCACAACCATGTGACAAGCCGCAAAATATGCGATTATATTTGAATCACTTTATGGTTTGTTATGGCTTTTGTTTAATTATAAATGTATAAAATATCGTATATTATTTTTTTATTTGTCGTTGAAGCGAATACAGAATATCATATTTTGATTCAAATTTACTTTTTTGTTATTTTAAAATCGTATTTTTAATGAGTGAAGAACAACTTATAACAGTGAAACTCCACACACCTTCCCATACTCATTCGTACTCACATTATTCAAAGAGAGGTTCTTCCTTACACTACAATAGCAAAAAAAAAAAATTTGCAGTTTCTGCCTGAACAGCATTTTTTGGGTCTTATCTTACCGTTTTCTGAGTTACTTTTATTTTATTTTTTGTTTTTTATTAATCGGACACAAATGCTCTGTACATTCTGTGAAACAACTCTCTACCTATTTCAGTTCATCAGATAGATCTTGCTGACAGACAGACAGACTGGGAGCGGAGACATATAGGCGGAGGCGATAGGGTCCCGTTCGGCAGCCTTCCGGTACGGAACCCTAAAAACTGTATTTGGGGTCTCGCTTAGTCCGCGGCCACGACCTTAGTTGTTTTTCATAGTTGAATGAAGGTAGATACGTATCTTGCTGGCTTTACCTATGAAGGTGTAAAAGTTTATTAAATGTAGCACGCTGAGCTTAGCAGCACGATTTAGTGCGCTTTATTAAAGGAAGCCACCTCTGGTAGAGTATTTGCGAAAATACATCTTTTTCTTTTACGTTGTAGTATAAAAAATATATCAATTCTTATGAAAATCACATGGTTTATCCTCGTTACCTCTTTCATACTATCTAAGAGAGACGGGACGTTATTTTACCTACAAAGTGAGATTCTTGAGGACTCACTCAAGGCGAAGCCTTTTCAAAAGGCTAGTATCTAATCGCACATCAAAAATACAGATTTTCACAGCAAACAGGATCAGCAAAAACACTTTTTATGTTTTAAATTTGTTATGTGTACTCAAGTTTATGTTTTAAGTATTTTTTGTTGTTCTTGCATGTTCAACCTAACACGAAGGATAAAGGGGGTTTCGCTTCGCTCACCCCCTTTACCTTTCATCTAAGCTACCTACATTTTGCCCTGATATTTGCTGTGCAAACCAGTATTTTTAATGCGCAAATATCTCCCTTTTCTAAATAGTTTACATTTGCATATTTCTTTTTAGTTTGACAGTTGAAAAATGGATCCTTATCAGGGTTCCATACCCAAAAGGTAAAAACGGGACCCTATTACTAAGACTCCGCTGTCCGTCTGTCTGTATGTCTGTCTGTCTGTCTGTCCGTCTGTCACCAGGCCGTATCTCATGAACCGTGATAGTAAGACAGTTGAAATTTTCAAGATCTGTTATGCAGAATAAAATTCATATTTAAGGGGGCTCCCACACAACAATTCTTTAAATACCACATACAAATTTATGAATGCACCTGGTTAAGTACATTGAGTGTGAAAGAAGCCGTTTCAGTTACTTTGAAAACAATATTTTGCTGTGTAAAATCAAAACTATTCACTCGACACCATCCCTACCATTGTACGGTGGTACGGAACCCTTCATGCGCAAGTCCGACTTGCATTTGGCCAGTTTTTTATATGTACTTTATAAAAACATTAGATCATTTTTTACACTGCTGTAAAACTACGCATACGACTACAATTAAAACTGTAAAATTATATGTTTATGATTGTTAGCAGAGGTGATAGTTTGCAGATTCGGCAGGCTACAAACAAATTAAACTAATATATTGTATAAAAAAAGATTCTATGGATATTTTACTACTGTCACTTCTTGACAATTTTGCGATAAATTCTACAAATTGGCTGCTTTGTTGGCTTTTTACAAAGTTCTCTTTTAGTTTGCCTGCGGCTCGGTGCGCGCCGGATCTTTAGCCGACACATTTTAAAGATTAAACGAATCATTTAAAATACAATATCATATAGATCCAAGATCCAACTCTTCCGAGTGTTGAGTGACACACACATTGAGTTTATTTGAACGGAAAATAGGTTAAAAGTTCTTCGAATCAGTCGAGAAAACCTTGGAAGAAAATTTCTTATTCTGAAATGGGAAGTCGCACAAGTTTAGCTATCTAGATAATTACATTGAAGCAGTCTAATTTTTATATTTTGCTTGCTGACCTGACAGACGTTGTTCTGTCATGAGCCACCACGCCATCTATCGAGAGAAATATGAACTAAACAAAGGTTTTTTCGTTTATTAGGCTGTTTGCTTTTTTTTATATTTTTCTTTATGACCTTTTATCTTCACCTTTATGAAAATTAAATTTGCTAAAAATTAGTCCAGAAATAGTCTACAGGACATGCCAAATTTCAGAAATAGTCCTTCAACGATTCCATAGTTATTAATACATCTTGTTGAGGATTACAGCTTGAATATTTAACATCATCAAATATCTTTGGACCGCCTACGACTTTCAGTTTGAAATTTGTGCCAAAAACAGTCCAGAAATAGTCCACTGAAACAATAATGATTTCCACCTGGTTTACTTTAAAGAAGTGCATTAAAAATACAATGTTTAATTTCTCACACATTTCAATACATGTACAGTCATATACAAAATAATAATGGGGTAAACCCTAATAAAGCGGTTTACACCAGTTGAGCTCCATTATCTAGTGGTTTCATGCTCGCTTTTCACGCAGTAGATGCATGTTCGATCCGGTGCTCACCATATACCAATGAGATAAGTAATTTAACCAATGTACATTTACAGATGTTCTTACGGTGATGGATAACGTTGTTTGGTAACCTTTAATCTACAATGTTGAAAATATTCAAAACCAACATCAGTTATTCGTAATTTTCATGACTTTACTGCCACTTTCCATAATAAATGAACTCTACAGACGGTTTGTTTAACACAAAAAACTCACTTCACTTATCCGTTTAATTTCGAATAAGAATAAAATTAATGCACTCACACAAACGCACACACCATCTCACACAAAAATACCCAAAGATGAGATACGAGGCTACCACAGTGCACACTCATAGCTAGGTACCAATATAATAATAAATAAGTTGCAGTATTATAGACTCTTATCAGTACAGCATAGAGCGCAACATGCGAAGATGATGTTCGATGAAGAGGAGTATCGTCTGTAATGAAATTATAGTATTTTTTATACTATCCCTAGATACGAAGCATGAAATGGTATTTTTTTAATTTTTATTTTATTTTATTACATCAACAAAAATCCACAGCCGTGCTTACATGTAATCTAAAAAAAATTATCTTTGAATGAGGCCAATTAAGGATTTCATTATATAAACAAAATAGGAAATCAAAAAGAAGAAGAAGATAAAGATAAAGGTAAATAACCAAAACAACAGCATGAGTGCCTTACTTATGTCATGTGTGTGTAGGTTGTGTTTGTTATTTGGTGTTGTATACTTGTAAATATATAATTGAATAAATACATTGTTTGTGTGTGTGCGTGGGAGGGGGGGGGGGGGGAGGAGGAGGGGGATGTTTTGGTGGGTATGGTTCATAAATTGTAGGTTTGTGAAGCTGAGACCAAAAACTAATAAGCGACTAACTCAATGAATATAAATACTATAGTTATAATACGAAATCCAACGCTGGCGACAACCCTAACCCTAGCTGTTTGAGCAAGAGCAAGTATTGGTATCACTTGAACAGGAGTCTTGTGAACATTTATCTTTTATCTAGTTTGACTATGCATGAAACGCAAAACGAAATTTGGTAGAATTGAGAAGAACGGTAAGTTCAAATGGCATTTTAATTTTATTGACATAAAGCTCAATATTGTGCAACGAGCCTTTTTTTAGTTGCGACTTGGATTTGGACCAGTTTTTTCGAGTCGTGTAGGACAAAGGTCGGCAACCAGCAGCTCGCGAGCCGATTTCGATGTAAAGTTGCGGCTCTCTAGTTCCATGGAAAAAAATATAATTATGCTATTTTTTTAGTAAAACACAAATAGTGCAATCGATCCATGCGTAAGTATCATTTACAGGCTGACACTCTTAGGGTAGAAATATTCGTGTGAGCAAGCGTTTGCTAGCATGAATATAAAAAAGTAAAGTAAAAAGCCAACTTTAGTGCATGTAAAGACAAGGCTCCCATTGATGAAATTATCAATTTTCAATAACTAATTATAGATTTTAAAACCTACCTACATATTTTAATACTCCAGCGGACTAAAACATATTCAGTTTTTATATGAGCACGTGCAAGACTTCGCCTTAATACTTAATACTCAATATATTTTGCAATCCATAAAATTGATGTTTCATATGATGTTCAAAGGATACATGTATTATTTATGGACCTTGTGAAAAAGACATTGCAATAGAAGAGAGGGAAATAAAGTTTTTTAATTTATAATTAAGTATAATATTTATTCACAGTCAGTGGAAAATAATATCCGTCATGAAAAAATATCCTAGAAAGGAATTTATTGTCTATTTAAATTTGTCATTTAAGTACTCATTAACTGTATTATAATTATATTTATTGTATAACATTTGTTTTAATTTATTTATAAGTATATTATCTTTCTGTTTATTTAATAGAGTTTCTGGCAGATTATTACATATTTTTATTGATATTAATAAAGGCCTTGATGAATATAGTTTTAAGTTATAAATGGGTAATATTAACATGTTTTTTCGTGTAAGTCTTAGCGAACGGTTGGATGGTATATTGTCGCGTCTCGTTAAATTCAGGGTATTTTCTAATAAATTTGCATATTTTGAATATATAAAAACATGGTAAGGGAAGGATTTCGTGTTTTTTAAAGTAAGGCTAACAACTATCAGTCGATTTTATGTTAACCAATATCCTCATGAGTCTTTTTTGAAGGGTGAAAAGCGACGTGCTATCCGTGCTATTTCCCCAAAGGATAGCTTAATCATGCGTATGCATATGCATAATACTAATAATTTGTTTTAATCAGTAGATATTTTGAATTCCGGAAATGCATACGCAAAACGTGATAATTTTACTTTCAGTTTGTTTATAAGATTTTTCCAATTAATATGATGGTCAATATTCAAGCCAAGTAACGTTAGTTCGTTACCTGATACTATTTTAATGTCATTATACACAGTCAGGTCATAAGTTCTGTCACACAATAAAAACTTTTGAATTTAGAACGCTGGCCACAAAAAAGTTTATTGAATTCGAATTTCGAATTTTTCATGAAAATAAAAATGTGTACTTTTTAGAATTTTCCTCATATTTAAATATGGAGTGGACACTTAAAGAAGACCGTGTCGCAGTTATTGCGTTGCATCGTTGCAGTTATGCGCCAATCCAGATTTTCGACTTACTGAAAAATTTGAATATAACCAAAAGATTCGTTTATCGTACCATAAAACGATACAATGAAGACTCTAGTGTAGAATATGACAGGTCAAGAAGTGGTCGCCCTTGCTCTGTTAGGACTCCAGCAGTGATAAAAGCTGTGAAGGCGCGAATTCAAAGAAATCCCAGTAAGCAGAAACTGTTGGCCCTTCAAATGGGGTTAAGCAGGACCACGGTGAAAAGGGTGTTAAATGAAGACTTAGGGCTTAGGGCATATCGAAGAAAAACAGGACATCGTTTGGACGCTCGTTTAATGGACCTGAGACTGAAGAGATGCCGCGCTTTGTTGAAGCGGTACGCGGGAAAAAAGCATCGGGAAATTCTTTTTTCGGATGAAAAAATTTTCACCGTGGAAGATAGCTACAACAAACAAAATGATAAGGTGTACGCACACAGCAGTGAAGAAGCGAGCAACCGTATTCCGCGTGTCCAACGAGGTCATTTTCAATCCTCGCTCATGGTTTGGTTGGGAGTCTCTTATTGGGGCTTAACTGAGGTACATTTTTGTGAGAAAGGCGTAAAAACGAATGCAGTTGTGTATCGAAATACAGTCCTCAAGAACCTTGTGGAACCTGTTTCTCATACCATGTTTAATAACAGGCACTGGGTATTCCAACAAGATTCTGCGCCAGCTCATAGAGCGAAAAGCACACAAGACTGGCTGGCGGTGCGTGAAATCGACTTCATCCGGCACGAAGACTGGCCCTCCTCCAGTCCAGATTTGAGTCCGTTAGATTACAAGATATGGCAACACTTGGAGGAAAAGGCCTGCTCAAAGCCTCATCCTGATTTGAAGTCACTCAAGGCATCCTTGATTAAGGCAGCCGCCGATATTGACATGGACCTCGTTCGTGCTGCGATAGACGACTGGCCGCGCAGAATAAAGGCCTGTATTCAAAATCGCGGTGGTCATTTTGAATAAACTTTATTACCATAAGAATCTATGTTTTATTAAGTTCATTTTGCTATATAAATGTTTACATAAATAATAAACATGTCTAAATTATTTCATATCGCACATGTGACAGAACTTATGACCTGACCAAGTTGATAGGTTAAAACCTGTAAAAACAATGGGTGTTTTCTAATATATATTTAGTCATTTTTTTGCTAATCAATTCAATAACCAGCGGTCTGTTATGATTTTCGGTATATCTTCCGACTCTATATATGTCTTCAATGTAGCTTGACTGTCTACTGTCTTGACAGACTTGACGGTCTTCATAATTTCATAATTTCACACAACTAATATATGGACAACAAGACTTACATAAAAATATTGTACAAAGGCGAGCTTATTTCTAATAAGAGATATCTTCCAGCAAACCAAATTAGGATATGAAAGGTCGATTGCTGAGCAGGGGTAGACAATGTGTACAACAATATAATGTTACATGTATATAATAATATACATAATAAAAATACATGTAAGATAAACTGATAATTCTCTTCTCTACATCGTTTTCGTGCTCTTTATAGTATTCTGTCAAGCCGTATAGAAATATCTTCTTCCTAATATTTTCGTGTGCTGTTGGTGCCGCAGATATTGATCTATTGGTGGATAGTTTAGTTTCCAGTTCATTAATTTCTTGTTGCAGGATTTCATTAATTTTTTCTAGGGTTTCTATTTTCTATATAAATTTACCTATCTCTCATTTTCTTAGAGCGTTTTGTCCTAAAAGCGTGTCCATTTCTTCTTTATATTCCTGTTTAATTTTTGATATTGTTTTAATAATTTCTACCTTTATTGTATTTTGCAGTTCCGAGAGAGACTTATCATTTTCTTTTGATAGTGAGTTTATCATTTATTTCAGGTTTTCCAGTGTTAAATCTGTTTGGTTATGGGTGTTTTTTCATTCAACAACACCTAGAAACCAGCGATACCAGTATCGCCCTCCCGCCCGCTACACAAAGTTGGCATATTAATGAATTAAGTAATGAGTTTTAAAGCATTATTGTACATTATTAGAAAGAAGAGCAAACTTTTTTTGCCTTTCAAAAAAAAAGCCTCGTTTAGTTTTTTTTAATTGCAAGTCGAAGATGATTCGTTACAGAATTTTACTTCTTGAAAAAACATTTGTGAGTCAATAAATAAAAACTAGAAGTTAATTTCCAGTATTTTGACTATAAAAGAACCGTAAAATATTACACAACAAATAAGAGTAAATAATTGTAGGTTTTATTACTAATTTTTTTATTTATTCAAGTTTAAAGTAGTAATGAGGGTTTTCTGACTTTGTACTATCTGACAGCTGTTTAGACCTGACGCCTACGAGGCGTCGCCTGGTGGCAGAAAAAGTATCGAAAACCTTCGAGGGTTTTCTGACTTTGTACTATCTGACAGCTGTTTAGACCTGACGCCTACGAGGCGCCGCCTGGTGGCAGAAAAGGTATCGAAAACCCTCATTCTGGAAGGTTTTTCAAAAATGTTAAAAATTATAAATAAATAGATCCGTTGGGCCAAAACTACCTTAACAGTTGTTGGACAGTATTGGATCTCTAAGATTTTGCCCTGAATGCAATCTCTTTTGAAGTATAATTTCAGATCGATGTGTTTTGACTTTGGCGTTACCATAGAATTCTTGCTTAGCTTCAGGGCAGCTTGATTGTCGTTTTGGATAACTATTCTTCGGTAGTTCGTCCCCAAGTCTTTGTATAACCCTTTAAGGTGTATGGCCTCTTTTGCTGCTTCAGTCAAAGCAATGTATTCTGCCTCCGCTGTCGATAAAGCGACGCTTCTCTGCTTCCTGGCCATCCAGCTTACTGTTGTCTGGTCCCGTTTTGTTTTTCAGAACCATCTTGTAGTCTATTACTTTCATATTTTTGTTTTTTTGGACTATTTGCCATGTGCCGTTCTTGACAAGTGCTTGTATTTCGGCTTTTATAGCATCATGCCAATATTCGTCACTTTCGTTTTCGAACAGATAAGATTCTTCAATAGTCTCTGATAGGTCTGTATGATTGAGCACATAATCCTTGGTCCACACAGGTGGGTGGATGTCTCCTTTTGGCCTCCCATTCTCTTGTGAACTTGACTTCTCGGGCATGTCTGAAACTGCTGAAATTTCATCGATCGTAT
This sequence comes from Argyresthia goedartella, assembly GCA_949825045.1. NCBI lineage: Eukaryota > Metazoa > Arthropoda > Insecta > Lepidoptera > Argyresthiidae > Argyresthia > Argyresthia goedartella. The sequence continues at coordinate 6,534,793 of OX463814.1, forward strand.
CAATGTCACCGGAATCATCAGGACGTGTAGTAGTATCAACATTTTTGTTTTTATGAAATTCAACTTCTATCTGTTGTACCTTTTTATTCTTCCTTCTGTGCTTTTCTTTTTCAAAACTCTGCTGGTGTACTTGTTACTGCCAACCTATCACGCTTTCATAGTCCTCGTCGTTGTTTTCTTCAAAGTACATCTTTTCTATTACTTTTATATCCCTGCTTATAACCACATTGTTTTCTTCCGGTATGAATACTCTTAAAGCTTTGGCCGTCATCGAGTATCCAAGGAATATTCCCTCCTTTGTCTTTTTCGTCAGTTTTCCTCGTCGTTTTTTTTTAAGATGAAGGTTTTTCTTTTTTCCGGATGGTGTGCGGGATAGAAAAGATAATATCCCCTACAAAAACATAATTGGTACGCTGATGTACTTAGCTGTGGCAACTAGACTAGATATATACCTACTGTGATTTAAACAAGTTATGGACCTGTATTTGCTTATTAATTACTATGATAAAGATAAATGGAAATAAAAACATGTTTTTCTTTCAAATTATGTTTTGTGAGTACAGAAGCTAGCATGTTAACCTTTACACATTTATTGACAGTTCTTAGCACTTTCCTCTATTACAAAAATGTTGTTATTCCATTGACGTGATGTTGAAACAGTCATGCCTTAATTTCCACTAAAAAATCTTTAACCCCTCAATGCATGGTGACCCATATATGGTTTCATAGGTTTTGAACTTTATTACCAAGCAATAAGGTTGGAAATTATGATCCATTTCGGGTAAGGCATTAATTAAGGGCTTAAGTTTCCGAGGCTTGATTCGGTGGACTATTTCTGGACTATTTTTGGGGAAAAAAATCAAAACTGATAGTCATAGACGGTCCGAAGATATTTGATGATATCAAATATTCAAGCAGTAATCCTCACCAAGATGTCTCAATAACTCTGTAATCGTTGAAGGACTATTTCTGAAATTGGGCATGTCGTGTTAACTATTTCTGAACTAATTTTTGAAACCTAAACGAAGTCGATAGGCCCTTCCGTTTGCTTGCACGAGAGATGAGGATTACAGCTTGACGTCAAGCTGTAATCCTCACCAACCTATGGAACTTCGAAACTATAAGTGGCCTATTTTTCATTATTTGTGGCCTATTTAGGACTATTTTTTAGCAGTGTCAAATAAAAAATTTATGAAGGTTTCAACGGTGAGGATTACAGCTTCAAGGTCGTTTTTTCCGTAAGAACCTTCCTGAGACTTCGACGGATACTTAAAAAGTACGTCCGATTCAGTCCAGCAGCCGTTTGCGATTTTCACTCATTCTAACATATTTTGCTATTTATTTTCATATAAAAAGATTTACTCAGTTTAGATATAAGTCCCTATGCTAGTGAACTTATAGCAATCGGATTAAGAGCAATACGTTTTCTAGCAATCAGTTACATTTGCTGATTATGTGCTTTGAGACCTTGATAATGAGGCCCTTTTTGTATAAACTTAAGGGTTGAAAAAGTAAACTAAGCAGCTCATACCTGCATTAATTTAGCTCTGTTAGTTTACACAAACCATAGATTTCGTTGGTGAGTTAGTACTACATTGTAAGTGGGCAGAGCGTTCGGTAATAACATTGAAATCCCAGGATAGATTGTACTGTCAAACGTGTTGGTGCGATAGTAAATCACGGACACAAATGCTACGTGGAAAATGGTGGAAATCGCCTTTTAGAGGTGCTCCAGTGAACAGACAGATTTGGGATTATGCAAATATAAAGGCATTTCCACCGGTTCTCAATGGCGGATCACGAGAATCTGCTAGCTGTGAGTCTAATGTGGTAGAGTAAAATTGCCCTTGTGTACTCGTTCCTATTTTTTTTCTTATTCGTTAACACCCACCAAAAACCTTTATACACAAACGATTGGTGGTAAAATTCAAGCTTACAGGATAATTTGTATAGGTTTTCTATTGCAAACACTTAAAGATATATTTTTTCTATCCCTTCCGAGAGTTGGCTATTAACATGTCAAAATCAGTGTACCGCAAGGCTTTCTTGCTTGCCAAATTGTTTGCTCAGCAAATGGAAAATAGTTTTGATATTTTTATTCGCGCCAAACCTTCCATTTGCTGACACTCAGCCTAAATGACAGCGAGCCAAAACAAGTCACCTGATGAATTCCATTTCACGCACGAATTAATCATATTCACCGAAAAATATTATCTAAATCGGTATTCACTGATCACACAAAGCGGCATTCGACATTCAGCCAAACGAAACAACAACGAGGCTTAACTGCTCCCGTGTTCATTTAGACCGACATACATACTTACGTGCTAGCCCGGTGCGGGATCCAAGCGGATTTTAACCAGGTCAGTCCAATCATGCTAATGAAAACAAGCCATGCGATCCGGTCCTGCGTTTAGCCTCCTGAATATTCAGGGGCTATTTTCTTAACGGCACTCTAGATTTTAGACCGCAATCTAAAATTATATAAACACAACACGCCCGTTCGGCCGCCGCACTGTTCGATAATATCGTAAAAGTTAACGGCATTCGGCTAAATTGAATACGGATTCGGTGTGGCTCCCCGTGAAAGCTGTTCACAAAAATTAACCCACATACCTCTAATGTACTCAAAACGTACGGTTGCTAAAGTAGATTAATGTGGGATATGTTTACAGATGTTTATCTCTCGCGGGTTTAACTTTGCTTTATTATAGTTTCAAAGCGCATATAAATAAATAAATAAATAATAATAAATAATAATACCTTGGACACTATTTACATACATTGATCTAGCCCCAAACTAGGATTCCATGTATCTTGGGTACTAGACAACCATACACATACTTATATAGATAAATATTATACTTAGATAGATAAACAACCATGACTAGGGTAAAAACATCCGTTCTCATCAACAAATATTTGCCCCCATCGGGACTCGAACCCGGGACCCTTGGCTTCGTAGGCAGGGACACTGCCGACTCGGCCATTCGGGTCGTCATATGTTTAGAAACTGATTCTTTCAGTTCACACCAAAAACTTAAATAAAGTGTGAGATGGCGATTACTTACTATAATAATAATAATAATAATACCTTGGACACCATTTACACACATTGATCAAGCCCCAAACTAGGATTCCCTGTATCTTGGGTACTAGACAACGATACACTTACTTATATAGATAAATATTATACATAGATAGATAAACAACCATGACTAGGGTACAAACATCTGTTCTCATCAAACAAATATTTGCCCCCACCGGGACTCGAACCCGGGACCCTTGGCAGGTAGGTACTGCCGATACAAGTGAAATAAAGTACATTGACCTCGCTAAGGAATTGTATGCGGTTTGACGTTTGCAGCGCAGTCATGGCGACAAATGTCAAATCGTCATTTTCTGTATAGGTATGATATTTTATAGTTTATATACGTGCATGCTATCTATTGCATTTTATATAGTTGAGATATATATTTTATTTATTGGGAATATTTAATTTATATTTTTAAAGTAATTTTCTTACTTATGTATACAATTTTACTGCGCACTAGGACTGTCCTATTTCATAAAAAACTCTGTCTTGCCTAGGGTTACTGATAGAAATCTTTCTTTAGAGATAAGCTCGCCTTTGCCTATAAAATTTATTGTAACTGTCTGTTTATCTATATTTTCAGTGCAATAAAGAATATGATATAAATATAATAGGTGACCATGGATAAAAAACTAAGGCGAGTTGTAATGTCAACACATCGTGCCCTAATTATACGAGGAATCATTATAAGACAAGACGACTGACTTCATTTGAAATTGAATTAGCCTAACCGCAGCAAAGTCCACAGTTCATTGGTTTCATACTTCCGTCTCCAGCCATCAGTATACCTAAAGTATACGGATTAAGTTTCATTTACAAAGACTGAGACGATTCTATGTACATTTCAATTCAATTCTATCCAATCTATATAGACTCTAATTTTACACAAGAGCATCTACAATCAGTAAGTATATGGGTTCAGTTTTGACAAAATTTGACAGATGTCTCAAGCAATTGTATCCACATCCATTTCTCTTTCTATTGGTACCTTTTTCTTGAGTAGTTTGAACCTGAGTATTGAACTCCTGTTCAGTATGCCATTTTATGATCTTGCGCTTCTTTCACTGGCGCCTAGAAAACAGATGATGTTGTTCGACCAACGGGCGATAGTATGCTTCTCGGATGTATCTCGTCGGCATGCGATCGAGAAAGGAGATTCCTTGCATTTCCTTTTGTGCTATGCTGACTTTATGCATGCAGAAAGCATGATTCGAGCCGAAATTTGGTTTCCGTCGATTGTATCCCAATATTCCTTGTATGAATAATGGTAAATAACTTTAATTTGTTATTTGCTCTGATTGACGTGCTTCCTACACGCTGCCAATCAGAATGAAACTTAAAAAACCGGTCAAGTGCGAGTCTAAATCGCGCACGAAGGGTTCCGTACCACCGTTCAATGGAAGCGATGGTGTGGAGTGAATAGTTTGGATTTTAAACAGCAAAATATAGTTTACAAAGTTATTGGTGCGGTTACTTTCACACTCCATGTACGTAACCAGGTGCATCCATAAGTTTGTATGTGGTGATTGAAAGAATTTTTGTATGGGAGCCCCCTTAAATATTTCTTTTATCCTGTTTTTTAGTTTTTGTTGTTATAGCGGCAACAGAAATACATAATCTGTGAAAATTTCAACTCTCTAGCTAGCTAGGTTCTTGAGATACAGCCTGGTGACAGACGGACGGACGGACGGACGGACGGACAGCGAAGTCTTAGTAATAGGGTCCCGTTTGGAACCCTTCGGGTACGGAACCCTAAAAACAGTTCCTTCTTAGGCGCAGTGCCCGCTGAGGCGACGACGCGACATCACGTGACATAATTAAGAAAGAGGCCACGCTTGCACAGCATGTCCTTTTGGGTACCGAATCCTTCAACTCCGACTGTGTAGAACATTCTGCGCAGGCGTCTTGTATTTGTGACGTTGCGCTGCCTCAGTTGGCATCGCGCCTAAGCAGAAAATATTCTACGTTAGTCGATTCCAGGTATCAATTTAGTTTTTATTTGATATCAAAAAAACAACAGCTAAATCCAAACGCATTAAGATAAAAAATATTAAATAAACACTTCAAAATTAAATTAACCCAAAATGATGGAATAATATTAAAATATTATTTGACCATTTTTTTGGGTCGTTGCCAGCAAACACAGTGAATATAAATCAAAATAGAAAGAAATAGTGAAACATTCCGCCCCGTAATAAATCATATTATATGAGGCTTACCTATAAAATCCGCATTTTGTCTGGAGAAATTGGAGAAAACTACATTTTCTGTACTTTTTTTTTTGTAGGATTGACAAATCCCTATTTTAACCCCCGAAGACAAAGAGGGGTGTTATAAGTTTGAAGTGTCTATCTCTCTGTTTGTCTGTGTGTGTGTCTGTGTGTATGTCTGTCTTTGGCACTCAAGAGCTCAAACGGGTGGATGGATTTTAATGCGGTCAGTAGTTTGAAACCGAAAAATATGAGTGTTGTTAAAGGTTTGAGACGTCTATCTGTCTCTCTGTGTGCGTGTGTGTTTGTGACACCCTAGTCCTCAAATGGGTGGATGGATATTGGTGATGCGGTACAAGTCTGAGACGACGAAAAAGAAGGGTTTGTTTCATAGGCGCTCAAACGGGTGGACGGACTTTGGTGATGCTGCACTCAAGTTAGAAAGAATGTATTACTGAGACACAGATTGACTTCTACATTTTTACCCCCAACGACCATGTGAGGTTTTATTAAAGTTTGAAGTCTCTGTAGGTCGGTGAGTCTGTATATCTATCCTTAGAACCCTAGCGGTAAAACAGGTGGTAGTAGTTTGACGGTTTTCAGTAAACAATGGTAGTAGACTTCCCTGTAAAAAATCTTAGATATGCTCAGCAGTTCGAAAGTTCTCAGCTTAATACCGAATAGCGATCTAACGTGGACTGATTTTATTGACTTCACTGCGATGGTTCGTCGATATATTTTATTAAAATCAGTTCAGAGGTGCAAAAGTTATCAACCTAAATAGGAAACAAGTTAACCAAATTTTAGCCGTAAGGTTCCGTTAATGTTTTGGCGGTGTTTTATTTTTTTATTTATTCATTGTAAAAAACTAAAAAACTTTGCGTGATGAATAAGAGAACATTTAACTAACAGAATTGTTATTTATTTGTCAATTTAAAGAAAACATCCAAGACTATGAAACAAATATTCATGCTCATCACAAAAATATTTGCCCTTACCGGGAGTCGAACCCAGGACCGTCAGCCTAGTAGGCAGGGTAGTGACCCGCTGTTAGTGAACTGCTGGGCTAAACCGGTCGCTGAAATATTTATATAATATATAATAAAACAGAGTTGTCAATAAGTTTTGGCGAAAAACAAAGATAAACATACATTGAAACATACCAACATACCAACATATATACATCTTTAATTTTTTTGTATACTTGTTTGGAAACCCTAAAGGGTGTTTGGAAACCATAATATGTGTGAATATTTTGCGTTTCTGATGATATTAATTGTGAACTTCTCCTTATTTTGAAGTCGAATAATAAAATTTATTTTATTATAAATGTCGTATTACATTTAATTTATTTCAGACTAAAAGTTTCTCGAGGTTAGCGTAACCCTTCAATAAATACGTAGACAAACACTATTTTCAAATTTTCGACCAAATTCGCTCTGTTTGTGTTTAAGTTATCTTTTATTTCGGTGTGAAAGTGTATCATCACATCAAAATCTTCATGAACTTTCGCGTTTCTAATTTAAGTTTTAGAAAGTAGGAATCCAAACGAAAGTATTTTCTAATGTTCCAAAATAATATCTTTATTTCATGAACTTCATTATTGTTCAAGGAATGATCTTATAAAAATTCACCACACATGAAGCGTATTCATATAAAGGAAAGTTAATTAATTGATACCGTTCCTCTTAATCCTATTGTGCAAAACACCCACCAACATTCAGTACTTAGTAATGAGGATTTCCATATTCACGTCATGACTTGCAGTACATCTTTGTAGTGCACTTCATCATTCGCCGAGCTCTGTGCCATCTCATAAAGTACTTAGCTGCTCACGAGAGCACAAGTTCATGCATTCATACTGCATCTGTGGCTTAGGGATCAACATTTGCAAACAAGCTTTACAATTGGGTTATTGTTGATGAAGGAATTTAAATTGTGCTAAATAAAGAGGCGTTTGCTATAATGTGATAGTGATTTCATTGAGAGAAAATGTGAGAATAAATAGGATGTTGCAGAAAGATGTAGTCAAACTTTAAGGGGTTGTTAGGGGAAACCGCGATGCCGATTTGATCAGAGCAACTTTATTGTCACTTCTCCCTATCTACACATCAGCTGACCTTTCGGCCCAAAATCTATGGACATTAGTTTGTAGTCAAGCAGAAGATTTTTTCTGTAATTTTAATAACAAAAAGGTTTGCTAACTGCTGATATATTTACTCTAACGACCAAAACACATGTATGTCAAAAAGTTTACCTACTCAAAATCACTTCGATTACTTAATTTTGACTGAAACACTGGTCTTTTTCTTCGTATTCGCAACCGTTAACAACAAAGAAGTGAAATTGATGACATCGGGCGAGCCTCTTAGCAATAAATCAAATGATAAAAGAATTGTATAAAAGGTGGGAATAGGGAAACGTGGCCCTTTGTGTCCGAAGTTTGGCAGTGTGAATGCGTTGGGTGTGTACATTCTGTCCTGTCCTACTAATAGGTGTACTGATACAACTATTCTTTTTCATGCCTCAAGGAAACTACGATCGTACTTACGAATGTAAACTTAGCTGTACAAGAGAAAGATGAAAGACTTTAATTAAATGTTGTTGCAAGCAATTTTATTATAAAATTGATGTTTTTCAAACTTAATAATTTGGCGTCAGATATTTTATGAAATGATTGTGGATTACTCCACATGGAAACGCCTAATCGTGAACGGGATAATATTAAAATATTAACAGCATTATTAATTGTCTGATCCTGATCAGTAGATACCTACCTGGTTTTGGTACAACCAAACATTACTATCATTAAACATGGTGATAATGTATGAGGGGTGTTACCTTGTGTATTTTCTTATATGTTGTTTAAGTATCTTGCAAGGATATATCAATCACTATTTGGTAGTAATTTATATCTTTATCGACTGGTTATGGCGTTGTTAATTATCTAAAACTTATTAAACTCAAGGCCAAACCACAAACCAGCTGTATTGTATTGTTAGCCGTAATAAAAAGTATATTAATAATGTTCGCAGCAAAGCGTAAAATTCTACCTTCGTGATAACGTGCTTTATTTGAGCAATAAGTAAAATTTCCGCACATAAAATCTCATATTGTCGGACTTGCAAAATTTGTTTATTATAGAAAGAAGGAAGCTGAGCTAATAAAAATAATGCTTGAAATGAACCCCAGGGTTGTTCCGTTGTTGCCGAGTTCTAAGTTCTGAGAAAAGATTTCAACACTCAACTAAGTGATTTGTAGCTGCTTTCGTATTTTCGAACAAAATATTTAAAATAGCCAATCGTTCTAAGATAAGAATTAATGGAGGCATTTGAGGTTTCTCTCTAAAATATTGTTATTAGATTATTTATGGCGTTGCATGCGCCATTGAAATCAAAGACGGGAGACCAGGGAATTTGATAGAATTTTTGTAGGTTTTCCTACAGGATTTGAGTAAGCGTAGGACGAAAATCCGCCCGAGAGGAAGCAAGGAAGCAACCTCTATATAGGTATATTACCGGGGTGGGGGTGCGCAAAAGGGCAAGCTATAGAATACATCAGAAATAAACTTCTATTATAAAAAGTATATGCGTAACAGGAGAAACAGGGAGGTTCTGAAGCATTCGGTACGCTTTTCCGACTTGGGAATAATAAAGAAGTAAGTACCTAAGGAAAATTGATGAGGCAAGCGTGCCGCCCTGTAGAGTAGAATCAAAGTTATTTTTTATTACTCTTGAGTTAGGTGCTATATTTTGGTTTGAGATCTAGATAGTGATCTATTGGTATATTGGTATTATTGGCAGTGGCCATTAAGTGACAAAACATAATGAAAACCAAGTGAATATTAGATAGTGATAAGATAACTGCCCATTATCACAGAGGAAGTCTATTCCTCTGTGCCATTATTTAGCATTGTAAAAATGTGAACTAATTGTTAATGTATTTTTGATTTATTTTTTAGTACCTTGCACACTATTTACACATTGATCTAGCCCCAAACTAGGATTCCCTGTATCTTGGGTACTAGACAACGATACACATACTTACATAGATAATTATTATAATTAGATAGATAAACAATTTTATCTTATATAACTAATTTATCTATCTAAGTATAATATTTATCTATATAAGTATGTGTATCGTTGTCTAGAACCCAAGATATAGGGAATCCTAGTTTGGGGCTAGATCAATGTGTGTAAAAATCGTGTCCAAGGAATTAACAACCATGAATAGGGTACAAACGTCCGTTCTCATCAATCACATATTTGCCCCCACCGGGACTCGAACCCGGGACCCTTGACTTCGTAGGCAGGGTCACTGCCGACTCGGCCATTCGGGTCGTCAAATTGACATCGAAGATAATTCACGTCAGGTTACTTGTTACTAATAAGATTGACTATTATAAGATTGAATATAATAATTGGCTCGTTGAAGTCATGACACGTGTTTTCGTTTGCTTATTAAAAGTGGAACTAGATTATTTACGTGTTTTACGCCAGTCAAGGTTCGAAGCTGAGGGTTTGTTACGAAATTTGGTGCATTTTTTATCTCAATGGGTGCAATGGAGAAAATATCAAAAATACACACATGATATTTTGGGACAAATTTTGACAGATACAAAACCTGGAAATTTTGGGATCTTGTTTTGGTTTCTCGCTCGTAAATTACTTACGGTGCATCCCAATCGAAGAGTTACTGTATAAGATAAATTACTTATCTTATTGGTACATGGTCGGCACCGAAATTTTAATTAGTATTTCCTACTAGATCATGGAGCTCTGGAGAAACCAAAAAAAGTCCTTACATTTCGAGGGCTTGTAGCTTCGAAAAGTTGTCTCGAGATATCTCGTGTGTATGATATTTACGCAGTTGCACCCATATCTACAATATAACAAAAAATTACGACGACCCGAATAGCCGAGTCGGCAGTGACCGTGCCTACGAAGCCAAGGGTCCCGGGTTCGAGTCCCGGTGGGGGCAAATATTTGTTTGACGAGAACGAATGTTTGTACCCTAGTCATGGTTGTTTATCTATCTAAGTATAATATTTATCTATATAAGTATGTGTATCTTTGTCTAGTACCTAAGATACAGGGAATCCTAGTTTGGGGCTAGATCAATGTGTGTCAATAATGCCTATTACAAGGTACTATTATTACTATTATTATTAAATAACTAATACGACTACCTTTTGCAACATACCAGTACTCTACCGACTGGCGTATTATGGAACTTTCATAATCTCATAACTGTCCATCTCGACAGAAACTTATGTATTAATGTCGCAGCACCGAGTAAAGAGATTGATATTAAAATTCTCATAAGCCAAAGTTAAATATTCTTTTTTAGAATACCCGGCAATGTTTTTTTTTTAATAAATTATTACTGAAAACCTGCATGCATTTAACCTGTCCACTCGCGTTTGAGACTTGCATTAAATTTTAATTTACCTACCGTCCACTCGCGCACGAACACCTAGTATGGGCTTAGAATAATATTTTTATAAAATAATTACTACTACTACCCACTACTCTTTTTTATTACTGGCAATACTGACCGGAAATAGAGGATAAAAGTACATTCTCTCTGGTATCTCACACTTGACTGGTCGACTGACTGAGTAAATGAAAAAAAAAAAATCGGTAGGTAATGTGGCTTGCCGCCATGAAAATTTGGCTTTTATAGCCATATTTTGTTTTTATGGCTATTGAGAGGGTTAAGTATGAACCAAGTATTTACAAATATTTATGTCGCTAATGCAGCTAATGTTTATTATAATAGACTAAAATCTCTGGCCTCACAGAAACTTGTCTTAACGCGCTTTATCCAAAGTATAAGGCAAAATATTAAAAGTAAAACGGAATATACAATTTATAACATTTCAGAGGTTAGACGACAATCAGATGTAACAAAATTATAATGTCTTTGTAACCCGACTTCGCAAATCCTACAAAAACACGCCGCTGAAAAGGCAACACGGGGTCGCTTCAGTACAAAAACTTCCACCAACACTTACACAGTGTAACGGAGAACGGTCGCAAAAACATGATCAGATTACTCGTGCCCCGACCCGTCCATCTCAGATTAGATTTCTTATTGAAGTGGTTGGACCGAGGTACGGTGCGGGAGAAACGAAAGTGAAAGTCAAAACGACGTGTGAAGTCAAGAGATCCTCTCCCTTCTCAAGAGTACGAGTCTTGGCGACAAAATCATCACTTCACGTCAGGAGCAGGCGGAGAGCGATTGACTCGGTTCTCTCCTTCGGTTTTGGAACGGCTTCGGTATATTTGGCGCAAGGTAGAGGCGTTTCTAATTCTGGGTTGATTACGGTAATTAAACATTGAATGGTAGGCTTGTGATAACTTATTTGACCAATTTTAAAGTTTTTCTCTCTTTGTTAATATATGAATAACTGTAGAGAGTAATACAGTACAAATAATGTAAGTACAGTACTGTTGTTACGGTAGCAAAACAGTATAGTTTTGTTTAATCGCTAAGCGTGAGGACTATTGTGCTTTTGCCACCTCATATGGGATAAGGCATGAGGCAATGCCATGTTAGTAATTAATATTTCGGTTGTTACATCAATTTTGTAACCTCTGCTGCTGACCGTCGTTTTTAATCGAAAACTTAATCGGATCTAGTTTAAGCTTAACCCAGATGTTACGGGACTTTTCAAAATTGGATCGAGATTTGAAGTTTAATACTTCAAGTTAAGGTTCAAATACAATGAAACTAAATTTATCGTACTACCTTTGTGGTTAATACGAACATATGTTATGTTCAAAAAGCAACAAATATAATGATCACCAAAATATTTTTTTCTTACCCAAAATGGGTAAATGATCACCAAAAGTTACAGAAAATATCAGGGTAAAATACTGCGGTAGCTTAGGTGAAGGGTAAAGGGGGTGAGCGAAGCGAAGCCCCCTTTATTCTTCATGTTAGGTTGAACATGTAAGAACAACAAAAAATACTTAAAATATAAAGTTAAGTACACAACACATAAAAAGAAGTTTAGTGATCATTTATCCAAACACAATTTGGTGATCATTTACTAATACTGGCAGTCATTTCGAATTTTTTGGTGGTACATTTTCGAATTTTTTTGGTAATTGTTTAAGCATATTTTCAAAATATAAGACAAAAAACTCGTGCAGCTCAGTACACGTCATCGAAGTTGAACTCATCCCCATAAAAAAATGTTGTCTGCAGATAATAAACCTCCTCTTGGGCTTTATCTCAATCGGGTAAAAAGAAAAGAATCACAAATCTAAGAAACGAAGAAATAAATAAATAAGAATTTGCTATATGGTCGGAAGACTCTAACCCATACAGATGGACGAAGAATATAAATATTTCACCATGTTAAAAACTTACAAAAACCGACTTCAAATCCTATTTATGCGAATGTAGTACACACATACACAAAAAAACGGTACTGCGAAACATGTCTACTTAATACAATACGAATATACGGTACATAAGTGAAAAAAATGCCAGATGGAATCTCATTTCATGATAAAGAACGTAAACACCACTAATAATTCACCAAGTTAAAAACTTAAAAAAAACATAAATATTTCATCCTCCCCGCTGAGGATGTCAATGTCGTGAAAATACGTGAAAACAAAGCTACGAAATCTGTCTTGTCTGACCGTCAAGTCCACACATATCACACGACATAAACGAATATACGCTTCTTATAAACAGAATTCATCTTACAATGACCTTAAACACAACTAATAAGTCACAGTAAGTTTCAGTGTTCGTTTACCTGGATGATATCATAATTCCAGACTTTTTGCTGTAGAAACCAAACTACTGGACCGATTTAAAAATTTATAAAATGAGACTACACTGAGAGGTCACGCTTTGCAATAAAAAGTATTTTTGAAATCGTTAAATAATTAGTACCAGTTTTGAGGTAACAAACATTAAAAAAAACGAACAGAGAACCCCCTCTTTTTTGTAGTCAGTTAAAAAAGACTTAAAACGGCGCATGTTTTATTTGAAATATTTTGAATAAAAGCAAAACTGCTTAAGTTATTTAAATAGTAGATTGTAAAACACGCCATTTCACCCGAGACTTCGATATCCACCCGAGCCGCAGGCAAGGGTGGATAGTTAAGTCGAGGGTAAAATGGGGTTTATGACCAAGTTATACACCCTGCTTTTCACTTCGATTGCGAGAAAATTAAACAGTGTTAATGTAAAAAATACCTTCTGGGAATGTATGTGTTTATTTGCCGCTTCATTCAAGTCTCTTTCCCGCCACAGTTTTTTTTTTTCTGCTTGACATTTTTAGATTAGGTCGTACGCGATACTGCCCTAGTCATACTTGGATTTTTTAATGTTTTTGTTAATTATACTTTCTTGTATTAGTTATCTTTTTTACTATGCAAAAATCAAGTAAATGCATTAAAATAACAAATGTATTGAATGCAGTCACCTCGTCTGTCAGGCTGAATGGCTCAACGACCCGAATGGCCGAGTCGGCAGTGACCCTGTCTACGAATCCAAGGGTCCCGGGTTCAAGTCCCGGTGGGGGAAAATATTAGTTTGATGAGAACGGATGTCTGTACCCTAGTCATGGTTGTTTATCTAAGTATAATATTTATCTATATAAGTATGTGTATCGTTGTCTAGTACCCAAGATACAGGGAATCCTAGTTTGGGGCTAGATCAATGTGTGTAAATAGTGTCCAACGTATTATTAAAAAAAAAAAAAAAATGTCTTAGTCTAGATTATTAATCTGTAGTCTAGATGACGACAACACTTTATCTACTAGTGCCTAAAACGCGATTTTATGCAGCCTACACCCAGCATAAAGGAGTTTTTGAGCATGAGAATTCGAGCATGGGGGGAGGGGGGGAGGGTGTCATAGGAAGCCACCACAGACGGCCGTCGGTCGCCAGAACTGCTTACGATATGATGCGTTAGTTTATAATAAAACCATTAAATTGTGAACTGGTTTAAACTTGAATTGCAAAGGAAATACCAAGGCCAACAATGCGGTGGCTTCGCTGCGCTCGCCCCCTCTAGTCTTCATGTTAGGTTGACATGTAAGAACAAAAGTTACATAAATTCTAAACCCTGTCGGTCTGGTTTACAATTTGTAGTTTAAAAACCAACGCGTTAGTTTATAAACTAACAGTTTTGACAATCTAACGGTGACTTATATATATATATATATATATATATATAATAGAGCCATATATATAAAAGCGTCCAAATATCGCTCAAATGACAGAAAAGTGCTCATCCCTTTCAAGATGCACAAAATGAGTTTTTTCCCAGCAGATCGGTTCTCTTATTGCAGCCTGCTCCGCTGTCAACTATGGCTAGTAAGTAATATATTAAAGTTTTAAGGCGACAAAAGTTCCTTGCGCTGCAAAAACATTATGGTAAACTATGAACTACATCTCCCAAATGATATTTTGGAAGACTTGGACTGGTGGAGGTCTAACATTCACAAAACATGACCCTAAGAGGTCTTTAAAGCATAAACTTGAGATTTACACAAACGTTTCCAGAATAGGCTGGGTTACAGTATGTGGTATTGCATTCCCACCCACACGCAAAATAGGCGCTTTCGTCGTCGAGTTGCGGAAACCAGCCCGTCTTACAATTGACAATTGACAGTATGTGGTAATTAGAAAGTAAATGGCATGTGAAAGACAACTGAGAAAAAACACCACATCAACTATTTTGAGCTGCTGGTCGTGTTCTCTAGGCTCAAGAGTTTTGCAAGTGATGAGTCTGATTGCGCGATATTGTAACGCATCGATAACACAACAGTCTTTTGCTACGGAAACAGAATGGAATTTCCCAATTTTAATTCGCATCGCATCATTGCCAAATAATTCTAACAAAAAACAATTTTGCTAGATTTATTTGGCAATGATGCAATAAACGTTATACCTGTTTATATGCATCATACGTAAATACGAGATATAATGGTGTTGATGTGGAGTTAAGAGAAATCAGTCTCAACACCAAAGATCTGGCATTTAAATCAATTACTCGACGATTTGGACGTGAAATTGACATTCTTAGAATTCAATGTTCTATTATACATTTCCACCGTTAACTCTCATTTTAAATGCCTACTGAAAATCATTGATGACTAAGCAACCGGAATTCTTTTCTTTCCAAATTCCTAATACGGAGCTTTCTTTATAACTAATAACGATGAAATTAGTAATTTAATTGGTGATTTCTATTGCTCATAGAGTACAAACGCTTTCCCCTATCAAACTGGAAAACATTAAAATTTCGGTATTTTTACCATATTTAGTACAAAAACCGCAAATATGTCCTGCTGCAAAGGGTTACATATTTTTGATGGAAAATAAAAGAGCAGTTAGTTAAGGAACCCTTTTATTGACTTACAAAAGACTAAACAAAGCAGCTCGAGTCAAACCATCAGTAGATGGATCAAACAAGTCCAGGAGCTCTATTTTTGAATCACTCGCGACGTGGGGAGCGCTCGCCAAGCGCAACGATTGGTTTATATCACTCGACATAACTAAGCTCCACCAATCGTGTCGCGTGGAAAGCGCTCGCTTACCAGGCGAGTGATTCAAAAATAGAACTACTGGTCGCGAGTAGTATGGATGTGTTCAGCGTGCACGGCACGCGGCTCGACGCCACCTCGGCCGCCGCCGCCGCCGCCGGCGTCAGCGTTGACGTCATACGTAACACAGCTGACAGACTTTGCGAGGTTCTATGCTAGTCCCCTGATTGATAAAATGTTTGATTTAATGTTTGTACTGTTGAATACAAAAGTTTATATATTTCAAGATATAATTGCCCGCTCTCCCTAGAGTGGTTTAACCACATAGCCTGTGAAGAAAGTTCTCTGAAAAGAATGAAGTTGGAACATAGCCGCTGTGATCGCGAGAAACCGGAAGTATAAAAGTACTTTATTGATTTAGACGTCGGTTTAGATTACTCTTAATATGCAAATAGTTGCTAGTAAATACCATGTACTGGTGTTATAATTATATCTTTGAAAAAACGACTCATATAATAATGATCGAATTTCACCTGGTGAGCTCGTCTAATCACTTAATTATTTAGGTATTTTCCCACAGTGGTCCATGTAGTAAAGAGGCAAAAAATAACGTTGACGCAGTATATGTTAATATCTACAGTAATAAAAAAATGACTTTGATTTTAACTGCATACGTACTTAGGCTAGTCCAAGGCAAACAAAACTCATAACGCAGTAATTGCCAAGTAAATCCAGTCCAATGATCTTAGATTTAACGCAATTTATCCAAGCAAATACATATGTGGCAGACTGAATTGATGTCGAGTATGAAATAAAGGTAATCTGAGAAAACTCACATTGGGATCAATCCTGGCTTTATAAAGAAAAATACTTAACAAACTTTTCTTTTTATGCTTGAAAGACGTGATAGTTTATCTTTATTGTCCTGAATTGTGGCCATTGTCGTTCAGATTATATTGGAATTTATTCAACCGATAACGACCACTTATCCTTCGCAATTTTGCGAGAAATTTCATATAATAACTTCTTTTCTTAAATTGCCTTAAAAATATCAATTTGTAACGTAACAGTGAGACGCAAAAGAACCTTACCACCTCACTTAAGTATTTCAAAGTCAAAGGTACCGGTTAGAAGTAAATGTCTCTCAGTCTCAGCGTATTTAACCCCAAGTTTATGATGAAAAGTCAGGTTCTGTAGACGGGCACCACTTTAAATATCATTATCCTTAATGTCACACACATACACACACACACCGGGTGGTAGACACCTGCGCGCTGCTATTTGCATCGTGGCGCAGCCGGGAAATATTTTTAAAGTGGTGGCATCAAAGTGGATTTCGTCTAACACAGCGAAAATCCAGAGATTATGGCTAGTAAATGTACCCTGAATTGAAGTATATGCAGTAAATAGATTTCTGAAAACCCATAAAATTGCCCTTAGTCGCGTGCATTAGTTGCCCTTATGCTTGTTTATACAAGTATATCGATGCAGGAGTATTGTTGTACTGATAATCTAAATAAATATTTCTTTCCAACAAATACCGATTTACCTGGTAAAGCTTTAGCTGGTAAACGATTGATGTAGTCAATTAAATATTTTAATATACGGATAATGTATTGATAAATTATCTCATTCGTACCATGGACAATACCGGATTCGCACCTGCATCTCCTGCGTCAGAAGCAAGCGTGAAACCCACTAGACCACGGAGCGCAGAGAAATATAAAATCAAATTGTATTTTATTATCAGAAAACAATAAAAGGTTTTGCAGAATTCGCTTGAGTGATATTTAATTTTTCCGAATTTCAATCAACTCTTCAACGAGATGAAACTAGCCGAAATATGAGATACTGTGAAACATTAAATTTAAGGCTGGCTTAACATCAAGGGGCTGTGTTCACTCGAAGTATTTTGGAATGTGTACAGATAATTGGTATATTGGCAAATAATTCAATCATAAATTCGTAATTGGCTTTAATTTCCCAATTTCAAATTGTTATACTACTATAATGGATTTTGGTATATTGTATATTTCAACTGCAAAGCAAGATTTTGAGTGGAAACATCAGGAGAAGCCTTTGAAATTGAAAGAGGTATCAGACAAGGAGATGTCTCCCAAGATATTCTCCGCAGTGCTCGAACACGTATTCCGATAACTAGATTGGGCGGAAATCAGACTAACATAGATAGAAAGAGACATTTTCTAATATTTTCAGACAATATTGTCTAGTTTGAAGGAAACCCTTTCAAGCTAGAAAAAAATATGCAGTAGGTCCTGGAGAAAAGTTGCAACTGTCGAAATTGTTAGAGAAGGCCTTTGCCGGAAGGCACATAGAACTCTGAGATATAATAATAATACCTTGGACACTAACACATATTGATCTAGCCCCAAACTAGGATTCCTTGGGTACTCGGCAACGATACATATACTTATATAGATAAATATTATACTTAGATAGATAAACAAACAACCATGAATAGTACAAACAGCCGTTCTCATCAAACAAATATTTGCCCCACCGGGACTCGAACCCGGGATCATTGGCTTAATAGGCAGGGCCACTGCCGACTCGGCCATCCGGGTCGTCACCCGGGCATTCAGGTTGTCAGAATAATATCTCCAACAAATTAAATCAAAGAAACAAAAAATTAGTACTCAGGATAAAGAGACTATTGCATGGCATATGGTACATACCTATAAGCAAGTACATTATGAATTCATTTTAACGTATCATTACAATCGATTTAGGCAGCCTGTGTTAAATAATCGTGATCTGTAAATTTCATTTTTATCTTAAATAATTATCCTGATCACCTGCAAATTGACGATTTACCAATAACAATCGCTTTGAACAAAAGCTCGTATGTAATAATCGTTTTCTGATAGGCAATCGTTAATGTGAAAGGGATCAGTATCTATTTTGGAGTTAGAAAATAATGAAGATAGTTAGTACAAATCCTTCAAACGTCCATTTCAAAGGTATCGGGATTGATGTCAGCTCTCCTCCTATCCTACTTCAAACAACGTACTCAATCCGTACCAATCTGGGTTCAGACCAGGGCACAGTACTATCACAGCACTTTTAAAAGTCAGCGATGACATCCAGCTGGCCATAGACCAGAAGATAGTCACTGTGTTGGCCCTGCTTGACTTCAGCAATGCCTTTAGCTGCGTCGATTTTGACATTCTTATTGAGGTGCTGGGTTCCTTGAATATGTCTTCGTATGCGATTCACTGGTTCAACTCTCACCTGAGAGATCGTCAGCAGCGTATTAAGTCTGAGGAGACTGAAACTCAATTCTTTCCCCTCTCCGGTTTTCAGTCTTTATCAACTCCATCTCCGACGTCCTTTCTTCTTCGTATAATCTATCGCCACTTTTCCCCCTGCGATTTAGTTTCATCTGTGGAGATGTTGAATGCTGACCTCGAGAATGTGAAGGACTGGGCCTCGTCCCACGGGCTGTTGGTTAACCCGATAAAATCGTAAGCAATGATTATTGGAACCAAGCACTCTCTTTCCTCATTACAGAAACCTATTGTTCCTGTAACTTATAATGGTACTACAATACAGTACACTGCTAAGGCGAAAAACCTTGGGGTCAGCTTTGATAACCAGCTGTGTAAGTCTCGACATGTCTGCGAGGTCCACCTCGGGATTCGGTTTAATTCGACCATGTTTCTCAATATCGCAAAGAGTTGGGTTGGCTTCCGATACATCGTTTGCGAGACTCTCATATTCTTTATTATCTGTTCAATATCTTAAAAAATCCGTGCTACCCCAACTACCTTCGAGACCGTTTTGAGTATCTCTTTTCGGGAAATCGGCACCGGAGATCTCACACGGTCTCACTTTTAGCTACTCCGCGGCATAACAACGCTGCGTATAAACATTCTTTCAGGTTGCGGGCGGGCTGACTCTGGAACGCACTTCCTTGCACTATAAGAGACATTCCCACTCTTTTCTCTTTTATGGACCGTATCAAAGAGCACTACCTCTCTCTTTCGTAAGAGTTATTGATTTATATTATTATACATAAAGTTTATGTAGTATATATCAGTAATTATTTTGTATTTCCTATCTGTATTTTATAGGTAAGTATTTAATTTATTCCTAGGCATTTTAGTTATAGTATTTATTGTGCACTTTTATGACACCAATTCCTGTAATGCCTTGGTTTGCTGGAAGCAATCTCTTTTTGGAGATGAGCTCGCCTTTGTACATTC
The DNA here is from genome assembly GCA_949825045.1 of Argyresthia goedartella. NCBI lineage: Eukaryota > Metazoa > Arthropoda > Insecta > Lepidoptera > Argyresthiidae > Argyresthia > Argyresthia goedartella. The sequence continues at coordinate 6,554,846 of OX463814.1, forward strand.
ATTTTCCTTTAATGAAACTTTTTAAATATTTGTGAGCAATAAAGATTTATGAATTATGATGTTGGAATAAGAAAATAAGAAAGCAGGATAGGAGAAACACACATTTTTTACAAACAAGGTTACAATTTACACTCTAGCCTCACCAGCCGTGCAACGATTTCCCTTCCATTATACTAGTATGATAAGTGATAAGTTGCGAAGTTAGACTGAGTGCTTCTCGTATATTCTTCCGATTGGGAACACCATCACGCCATAAATAGTGGTGACAGGAGGGTGCGCCTGGGTGTGGACAAAACTTTCCTTTTCATATAACCTAAGTGACGTAGCGTCAGTATGATTGGTTGGATCGACATAAACATAACAAATTATGTGGTGTGTTGTTCGCAACATCCGGTCTTTGTTTGAATTAAACTTTGTGAAAAAATATTCAATGCAGATTTCGCGGTCTGGGTTTTAAGAACGGCCTGAAAATTCCATAAAAATTTCAATGAGGTTATAAATGTTTCTTTGTTTGCTAGGACACATAGTGTTTGTCCGAAAATATACAGTTTTAAGACAGATATTAGATATGCCTAGTACTTATCTTTGATGTTGAGTTAAAGATACTTCATAGATTTTTAAATAATGGCCACATCAACATTGTATAAAATAAAACCACAATAAATATCATATCACTTACGGCTGACGCAAATTTTGTTAGCGTCTCAATGTCGCCTGGAGGGAGCAGCAGCACATGAGTCTAAGAGTGATGCATACATGGGCAAGAGAGAGAGAGTGGTGACTATTTGCTCACACGCCAAGAAACCACGCAGTTTCCTTGCTCACGACCCCACAACACAGCACCGCGTCCTACGAGCACGGGTTTAGACTCTGGGCCATTCGGTTGTGGAATGCACTCCCCTGCACAATCAGGGTACAGTCCTACTCTCAAAGGAAGCATTTCCTATCTTTTTGGAATTATATGTCGTGTGCATGTATTTATTAGTATATTTATATATGATGTATATTTATTTATGTAGTTTAGGCACTCGTATGGATAGTTTACTGAATATTTATGTATGTAAGGACCAGGAAAACTATAATTATGTTTCGTTGAACTCATAGATCTGCCCCTGCTCAGTGATCAACCTTTCTCAACCTGAATTGGTGAAAGAGATCTCTTACTCTAGACATGCTGGCCTTTGTAGACTGATTTAATGTGAATCTTGTTATTTGAAACGTAGGGTCGAGGTTGATGGGCAGGAAATACACTGGGTTGACGAATACATCTTCTCGAGTCAGTTAGTCTCCTTCGAAAACAGGCAGGAAAGGGAAATCGATAAATGCATATCGAATACCTGGAAGAGCTACTACCTACATTGGTTCGAATTTGCACCATACACTATATATAGATTAGCAGTCAGATTACCTGCAGATCGAGGAAAGCCTTAACGCTGTTAGTTGGTTTGGATCATCATTGTGTTGTAATCACCCAGAGAAATATAAATTATCATCGGAATCTTAAAGTGGATTCGGAATCTTAAAGTGGATTGATATTGATACTTCTAATATTCTGCCGCATTGATGTGGCACAAAATCACTTCAACCTTGCTTAAAGGACCATTTTACTGTTTAATTTGGATATTAAGCGTTTAATAACTCATTGATAGGACATTTGCCATAGGAATTTACTTTAACCTCGCCAGAAATAAGTGTTTTTCATTGAAGAGCTATCCAGTTGACGTTGTTACATAACGGACCAGCTAAACGAGCTTCGCTACTCCATTACATTGTTTGGATTAAATAAACTGCCTCCAGACCAGTCTCACGGATACATTCCAAGAATTATGTCCAAGGAGTGTATACTTCCCATGTTAAGTCATTTGACTCTAATATGCGTATTAACATTATATACTTTCTTAGGAGAACACTCGACTTGATCAGCGACCTCTTTTTGTCAAATTAAGACTGAAATGCAAAATTACTATTCTCTTTTAAGAGAGGCGTTGCAACTCTAAGTTTTACCCAATTTCGTCCAAAAACATGACTCAGTTCGCATTAATATTTATGGAAAAAAACAAACATGGGCTAAAACTGATTTGAAGGAATATCAGACAATTTTTAAATTTAGAGCTCGGGTCATGCCCTAATTAGTTGTCCAACTTCAAGGAGGGTACATATATGTACCCTCCTTGAAGTTGGATATCCTTTGCATCTATTATATACATTATTAGTGTTACAACTGTTAACCCCACCATCATTCCTTTTGTCATCAAAAAAAACCTATAAAGCAGTTTTCCTATGATGGGTGATAGAATTTGGTTTTCCTAATTGACTGTCCACCACTGTATATTTAAAGGTATGAGCCAGGTTTGCCCATTAGGCCACAGCAGTAGCAACACACCATAACCTTTATCTTGATCGCCGCGCCCACGCTTACACTCATTACACAACATATGGGCGCTATGAGTCCCTTTACTTACATGGAGGAAAACCTACATGACCGACATAACTAACCGAGAAACTGGCTCCCTTCCTTCTGTTTGTTAGGGTCCAAGGCCTGCATTCTGTTAACGGAATGGCAACTCAATGACATTGCCGTGAAATCGGTGGACTACTTTAGGTATTCTTTTTCAGATTTTTCTGTAATCCATTTCCCTTTGGTGAATCATCATCATCATCATCATCAGCCTCTCAGGGGACCCACTGTTGGGTTTAGGCCTCCTCATAAACACGCCATTCAGAACGGTCCTGCGCAACACGCGTCCATTGCATTTCTGCCACCCTCGCCACATCGTCGGACCATCTTTGGTGAATAATTATTTGATATTATTAGAAATAGCCTAACTTTATGTCACCAGAGACCGCAAAAAGATTATCCGACGCGATATATTGTAAACCTTAAATGGACCGTTGTTATGGTGTTGTCACTGAGCCGCCATTTTGATAGCGGAATAAGGGCACTACTGTGTCCCGCCGGCATTTCCGTTGGAGACAAACATATAGTTTCACAGGAATTACGCCCACTTCCTTTGGTATAAATGTACAAACGCGGGTAATCTCGAGACAATCTGACTATTCAAGTGAGAAAACCATCAATTCAAAGTGTACTATGGACAGGATTAATCCTTTGTATAAAACGTTGCTCAGCAATATAAATTCAAAAGCATGCGTGTTATTATGAATTTCTAAAACGGTATCCTTTGTGAGAAATCTGAGTTCAAAGTGCAAAAAAGTTGTTTTTATCGGCCTTTGACGTCAGATTTCTCGAAAAAGGTATCCTTTTAAAAATTCATAATTAAACCCATCTGTTTGTTATAAAATTTTCTATCGATTGACATCCGTTTCAGCACTGGCGGTAAAAATCATGATTTTTCGACAGTTGGTATGCCAGAAATCACGATTTTTCGACAGTTAGTATGCCAGAAATGTTATGTGCCCTTTAAAACGTAATAAGATATCATTGTCAAAGGACTTAACGCATTAATGTTTGTACAAAAAAGTATAAAGCCACCATGTAGAATTTATTTTTATCTTAGACTAGACGACTACCAAGCGACCAGAAACTTTAATATATTTGAGTCTCATTTAGACACAGTTTTCATAGTTATAATTAAGTTAAATATATGGCAAAAAATATTGCTAATAAAGAGTGGTTTAATACAATCCAATAAATAGATAAATGATAGATAAATTAATTTATTCATTGCAACATGGTACACACACAAATACATAATTTTAACTCAAACTTTAAGAAGAAAAATCTGCAAAAAGAAAACAAAACACAGCAGTTAAATGAAACAAACAATAAATAATAAAATTATACAAGCAAAACATTAAGGTACGGTAAGGATAACTATGTGGTATTGTGACTGTACCGCGACAATGAAATGGCCCTGACTCAGCAATGTCACAGACGAATCTGTGACGCTGATATTCTGCCTAAATAATAAAAATCTTAAAATCTAGACAGTGAACTTACATCCAAAATACGTAAATAACACAAAAATATTCCATATTTTAATACTATTTAGTCACAAAACCTATGAGTTTTAATTTGTATGGAGTCCTCATGTGATAGGGGGGTCTTTTGTTTCCATGTACATTATCGCACGTTAGAATGGAGAGAAAGAGAAAGTTTTATAAGATAAGAAAGGGATGGGTAGAATAAACCATTAAAGTATTTGGATTTAATTCATTTTCAACTGACGGTACTTATACTCGTATGTGGGTGCGAGTTGACGACACCAAAAATAGGTTTAATTGAACAGGGTCGACTCGCACTGCGGTGCGAGTTTCTTTGGTGCGAGATGACGACTTACTCGAATGTTCTGTGCCTAATAGCCCACGATTTAACCTCTCAAAAACCGAGGGGAGTTGGGATGGGTCGCGATTTTGAACCTTATGCCATGGTAATGAAATTTAAAACCTATTTCGGAAAAGTGGCGTTGAGAGGTTAAATAGGATAATTCCCAAAATTCAGTCAATTTGAACCAAAAGATTGGAATCGACAGCGGTTCAAAGTTGCGCCATTTTGTCATTAACTGAGTCATCATCGATCATCAAATTTCTAATGTATGTTCTCACAGAACTACGAGCCATAAGTATGGTCAGCACGTTAAATGCATTATAGATTTTTAGTATTCCAAGATATATCTATCAAATAACTCAAAAATTATATAGATACTCTATTAGGTAATTTCAGATACTTATAACAAAGATCAATCTTGCTAATTTATAATTCATAAGTATTTATTAGTTTATTTCTATCCGTTCGATGTTAAGCTACTCTACATTAAGATTCAGGTGTCTGTCTTTTTCTAAAATAAAGTTACAGGGATCTAAAATACCCCGAAGTGCTTTCCCCTCCACTCCTCCTTTTGGATTATTTTTTGCAACGTCTAGTGAAGAATGAAGACCCTAGTGTGCCCCTTAAATTTCGTCGATAAATAACGCTACAGCAAACTTCCCCCCTTTCCCCCTAATTTCCCCCCAATAAAAAATCGCGATTGACAAAAAAAAAGAACAAGAAACTTGTGTGCCAATTTTCGTCAACATCGGTTGAAAAATATGACCTTTAGACGAGAACAGACAGACGGACAAAGGCATTTTTGGCCAATCTCGAAACTGAACGCTTCGCTCGCTTCGCTGGCTCGGTCAATTATACAAGTACAGCACTCATGATTACACAGTTTGAAATCGCGGGTAATAAAAGCAAAACTATACTAATTAACTTCCACGCGTTCGGTTGCCAAAGCAAAATCGCGCCGATACATCAACGTGATGCATTTCTCATCGGTATCACAAATTGCTCTCCATAGAAATAAACCAATCGGTTTAGCCCCTGATAAACGAGTACAATTAAAAATAAGCATTGTTCTTCTAAAGTAAGTAATGTTTCTCTACGTACGAGGTTATTGATTTTTCAACAGTACAACTTGTTACAATAGTACTTGCTAAGACTTTCATTAACAGCAAACCGACAAAGAGTATTAACCTCGTCGTGAATACAGGGAGCCAATTTTAAAATACAGTTGTATTCAGCACTCGACAAACACGATCTCTTTGATGCAGATTTTCGTTTATTGCAAAGTGGAAAAGTCCAATTTCGCTTGTACACACATCGCATTTTTCTTATCAAATTAATGTGGAGAAATAATAGACCCTTCAGTATGGCAGTTACGGGTTTGGGCTAGTTGACGAGTTTGTGCTTTACTGTGTCGTGATAGGGCTGGGTCTTGTTTGGTTTAGTAAGTTGAGTATATCATTTTCAGTGAGGCCTATAGTTTCGACTACAAAGCAGTTAAGATGGCGCGATAACGGTTTTAATATGAGGCGGAAGTAGCGGGCTTGCGGCCTGGGGAGCTACCAGTGGGAAATAATTTGTTTCAGAGTTTCTCCTAAAGACCCTACTATTAGTTCAAATTACACTTGTATTTGCAGAATGACGTTTAAAGCCTCTTGGACCACTTTTGAAATGGCTAATTCCTAAAACGTACACCTCACTGATATAAACAGCATTTTATTAAAGCGGCTTCAGTGTTTCATAATACGTGTATTCTCAATATGGGGTCTGGCTCTGGCAAACTGTTAATACCATATAATGAACCCACAGCTGCATTTAAGCTCTAGATTCTCTTAGTCTACTTTACGCGCATGCTCGTCATGCGCAGCTTGTCTCTTATACACCCTTATTGACTATATTAAAATAAAACGAAAATTGCCAATAAGTTTCGGTTTTACCTTGCTGTAGCATTAAGCTATAATTTTCAAAAGAAAGGTGTTTAACAGTAAATGCAATATTGACCAACCCAACTTGCTTGCATGCTAAGGGCAACACTTTATAAATGTAAGGGTTGTTGCGTCTTTGCCACTTCGTCCTCTAAGAAAAGGTTTCTTATCTATTTTTTAAACCTAGGCCTTGACATCCAAAAAGTAACCCTTTGCCCTTCATGATATTTTTTCAAAGATGTTATCTATGTAAAGTGCTGACCCAGTTCCCTGGGCATTGTGTACAGTACTAATACTATTTTAAAATTCACTGCCTGTACAAGTTATACAAAGTGCTGTTTGTAATTTTAAACACGCATAGGCTAACTTGACTGGTTCTAAGGCGCCTTAACTGAAATAAGTTTACAAGATTTTGATCTGCATGAAAGTGATGAGAGTCAGTAAATAGTTTTTGTTTCCTTTTGTGCTTAAAATTCACTTTATTTAAAGAAGACACCTCGAATGCTAAATTTATCCAATCTTTTCTAAAAGTTTACTTAGCTGTGTCATACTCACGCCACGCCAATTTACGACATTGACAGCAACTTATTTTTATAAAGTCTTCACTAATTTTATGGTAGAGGCGTCACTAGTAAGTCAACAACTCAACCCAACCCTTTAATCACCTTTGTACTCAATCTTCACCTTAATTATGAGAAGAGCCATCCATAAAGGCTGAGGTATTGTTGAAACTAAATACAATCGCTCGGCTCACGTGACCGGGCCATTATAAAAACGAAACATACACACAAACAAAACCCAAAGATAACAAATTATTTCAACAAATAAGTATTTTTTTGAGGTTATATTGCTGTGTTTGGGGATGTCTTACACTGAGAAAATAACTTCGTTTATCCATTTTTGTGGACACCAAACAGTCCCTGAAGACTCTATCTATCATTTTCAATAATGATGTATTATTAGTTTAACACATAAAAACTTATGATAGACTACATTATTAACACCATCACTTATGGTACCTACGTAGACTTAACATCAACTTTAAGATATTCTATTTATTCCCTCAAATCTCAATGGCATCCATGATTTTATACACTGTTTATATTAAGGCAATATGTCTCCATTTAGCGGCACAGACACACATTCAGAGTTGTAAAAACGAACGTCAAAAAATAGGAAAACGTTTTCGCTGACAATAAAAAAACGACACGAGCCCCACATCGGTGCTATGCGACACGCGCATGACCGATCTAGTCCCATATACTCACACAAAAGGCTTTGGCAATCAACGGTGCCAGCTGCCTAGCGTGACACATGGAAGGTCTAGCTTTGTACACGCACATTCGGACAAAACGCGGGGCGGGGTACGGTTTCAAAATAACGTTGTCAAGGGCATTTTTCACCACAGAATTCATTTGCTACCGATCCTGGTCCCGACAGGTTGCTATTAATTCGTAGGTCGTATTTAAACACTATGTACCTACGTATAGAGGTGTTGTGGTGATGACAGGCTAATTTAGTGGTTGCGGGGTTCACGCAACACGTATACAACTTATATTATCGAGCATAAGGAACATATGTATCATTAGTCTGATTCAAACTATTAAACTAGTGGTTCTGTGAGAGCAAAAACCCTCACGAGCCCTTCGATGTACGATAAACTTATTGTCACGACTGACGGACAATGAGTTTTGTTATAATGCGATCTAAGTTTATTTTGCGCAACAATTTAACGAAGAAAATCCAATTTTAAATTAAATTTCAGATGCTTGAATTTTCCAATTACTTTAGAGCAAAATAGGGGTATAAGTTTTGGCGATTACTCGCGTTGTCTTGGTCCTAGGAGGTCAAACCTGGTGTCTACGGGTTTGACAGGCGGAGAGAATTGCGTGATCTGATTAGGTATACATTGTCCGAAATAAAATCAAAAACTGATATCCGCTTTAACGAATACGTTTGCTACAGCAAACATCCCCCTCCCTTTTCCCCCTCCTCTCCCCCCATCACACCCCCGACTCCTTGAGCTTTATCGGATATATTTATGGGATATGAACAACTGGAATTATTAACTAGACTCCATTTTTATTTAATACAACATACAAACTTATGAATGCACCTGGACGTGGAGTATGAAAGTAGCCGCACCAATAGCTTCGTAACGCCATAAGTCCGCCATTTAAAAAATAAAAAACTGACTCGACAAAAGAAAACTATATAATTATTGAACCTGCTCACAACATTTCACGACAATCGGTTGAGAAATAAGACCTGTAGGCGAGAGCAGACTGAACACATGATTCGATCGACCCAAAAACTCAACAACTCAAACAATTATTGAAAGTAGACTAAAAAAAGCACTTTTACAAGTCTATCACTTAAATCTACATAAAGAAAAATAAATTAAATATGATGATCTAAACTAATGAGCAATTATCATGGTTTGAGTTTGAAAAAGAAAAATTTCCTTTCAAGTGGTGATTCATAGCTAAATATCGTACAGGAAAAGATACATTAACTCTACCAGTGCTTCCGAAATACACCCGTCAGAAAAGATAGCACCAAGAAACTCTATAGGGATGTAATATTTTTTTTCAATTTAAGTCTTTCTTATGCCACAATTTATAATTTATAAATATTCTAATCTAATGACAATATTAAAACATCGAATCCATAAGTGCCCATAAATCGTCTCAAAATGACAATAAAGATATTAGAACAAACAAAAGCTGTAATGAACACAACTTGTGGGAAACCAACGACATTTTAGTGAGCATGACCATTTACTCTGGTTTCTTGGTAAGGACTTGGATTCTACGTTAAAACTAATAAATTGTTATGAGTCACCTCACATAGGACTTGTACACTTAATTTTATTACCAGACAAATAAATTACATTATTATATTATTTGTAAAAGTTACGTTAATTATTATTATGATGGAGCTTGGGGCATTGAGGCTATTGATTTTTGTCTTTAACATAGACATTAAAATTGTAATAGGCTTTCTTTATGAGATTAACTTAAAAAGTCTTAAAACTTATCATGGATAAGTTATAAATTTATTCCCTCTGGTAACTTACTCTTACCGAAATTCTAAGTTGGACGCAGGCAACACTATTCAAGGAAAATATATCTAAATTCATAAATGCTCTAGATAGTTTGTCATTTGGTAAAGTTTATGAATGTACAGAGAGAAACGATGCCTTCGAGAAAGTACGGGAAATAATAATAGAATTCGAACTGTCCTGCCCGTGACTGTTCGCTAGAAATAAGGTTCAGTTCAAAGTTCAAATTTCCAATTTATTTATTTCTGTAGATATTTATTAGAACATTGAAATATCCCGTTTTTGATAAAGTCGCTTTTACATGGTTTTTAAATTGCAATTTAAAAATCTCCCTAGGTACCTCGTTGTTGTAGAGAATGCAGTGACCATTGAAAAAATTGCTAACTTTCGCGAGTTTTAATCGGAGCGCAAGTGGAGCGCACTTAGTCCGTGATTTCCGTATTTAGATTAACATGATAGCTATCTCTTAATTTGGAAAATGTTGTAAGGTTCTTGAATACATAATATATTATATTATTGAAAATAAATTGACTAGCTACAGATAGTATCTAAAAAGCTATTTATGGAATTTCGGCATTTTAAATTATAAATTGCTCGAATAGCTCTGATTTTGTAAAATTAAAATAGTTTGATTACAAACCACCGCTCTCAAAAAGAATTAAAACTAGCTTCAGGGAAAAATGTAAACTATTTTGGAAATATCGTTAACACCAACAATAACAAATAAACAAGATTACATTTACTTTAAATAAACAATCCTGAAAACAAATCGAAAGCTACTTGGAAAAAATACGGAACTTACAACAAAACAGAAACCATATTATAAATGAAATTAACCATAATCATGAATTATTAAACGAGCCTCGCGAATAACAATAATTTTTAAGACTTTTTATAGCTCAGGTAGAATCACAAAGTGACAATTTAAATGAAATCAATCAAATCGAAAATCCTTAATTATGTCGTCAACAGACAATACAGAAATGTATCACCTTCAAAAATCTTAATACAGAAACAGTCTAGGACATGACGGCATCAGTACTAAAATACTAAAAAAAAACTCCCATATACTAAACCCCTCCCCCTTTTTCGAGCAAGGCATACCTGGATAAATTTAAAACTTTCGTCATAAAACCTGTTCATAAATCTGGAGAAAAAAATATGTTACTAAGTACCGACGAGTAGCGATATTTCCTATAATATCTTAATTTTTTATAAGGGGATAATAGACTAAATTCTTATCTAGTAACGAACACCATCTTAGTAAAGGCAAAAGGCTCTGAGAAAATCCACAAGACTAGCGATATTTGGCCTCTTTTTTTTTGCATAGCCTTTTCTATGTCCCAAAAAAAGGGCTGGGTAAAGGCCTTCCTGAATCTTACCTACAAATCCCTATCGGCCATCATATCGACCCAAACTGACTGGAGCCGATCCAGGTCAACCCTTCATCTACTTCTGGGTCTTCCCCTGCGCCGTTGTCCGTCTGTAGGCACCCAGTCTTTGGCTGTCTTCGCTCATTTGTATGGGTGCATTCGACTCATGTGTCCGGGCCCAGTTCCATTTGAGTTTCGCGGTTTCCACGCCTACATCAGCATCGCCAGTTTTGGAGCGCAGTTTGGCGTTTCTGATGCGGTCTGTGCGTTTCACTCCCAAGATGCTGCGCTCCATGGCTCTTTTACAAACCTTAAGCTTGGACTTCTGATGTTCGGTCAAGGACCAAGTTTGTGAGCCGTACAACGACAACGGGAGGTTGCTCTTCATTAACTCCTTCATGGACCAGTAGCTCTTACGAACACGAAACATCGAACACGACGTTCGATTTCCTTGTCCTGCCTGTTTTCGAAGGATACTATCTTGCCCAAGTAAGTGCATTCATCGACGTATTGTTTATCCTGCCCATCAACCACTACTTAACGCTTTAAGCCGTTGGTCATGAGCTGGATTTTTGGCCGATTCATCTTTAGTCCAACCTCAAGGCTTGCAGTGCTCAGGTCTTGGAGCATAGTCCCGAGTTCTTGTGCCGATGACGTGACAATGTCGTCGGTGAAGCGAAGTTTGTGGAGCCTTCGTTCGCCGATGACAATGCCTCTGCCCTGCCATTGAACCGCTAACTTTTTTTAAACTTCTTGAATACAGGTAAATAACTTCGGAGACAAAGGCTCTCCCTGTTTAATGCCCCTCTCTATTGTAAATAATGGACCAGGGGATTACAATTTAATGTTTGATGTGCTGTTGCTATAAAGGACTCGTATAATGTTTATGTATGCGGGGCCGATATTTTGATCATGAAGTGAGGAGAAAATTTATGAGTGTGTGATATTGTCGAACGCCTTCGAAAATTCTACGAAGGCTAAGTAGAGAGTTGTATTGATTTCGGTATGTTTTTCGATGATCTGATTTAATTGGTTGGTTATGGAGAACGCGGGACGAAAACCAGCTTGCTCAGGGGGTTAATGATGATCTAGTTCACTGGAAATACGAACCGTATTTCCATTGTTTTTATGAATAATTTGTACATGTCACCGTAAAACTGACAAAACAGTAACTGTACCCTACTGCTTACGATATGACGCGTTAGTTTATAATAAATATGCTTACGATATGACGCGTTAGTTTATAAAAAATTGTGAACTGGTTTAACCTTGATTGCATACGAAATACCGGAGCAAACGCTGTGGTAGCTTAACACATTTAACAACAAAAAATACGTAAATTCTAAACCCTGTCGGTCTGGTTTACAATTTGTCGATAGTAAACAAACTAACGCGTTAGTTTATAAACTAACGGTTTTGACAATCTTTCGGTGACAAAAATACGTGAGACCAGGCTAATAGGGAGATAGTTTCCGGTAACAGATATATCGCCTTTTTTGTGGGGAAGTATGATAATTGAGTGACAATAATTTTGAGGAAGTTTACCATAAAAAGAATAGAACCAAATACCAAATGTCTTTATTACTGTAGATATTTACATATACTTAGCAATCGTCATTTATTGCCACTTCTCTACATTAGACCACTGTGAGAGAAGAAGGGCGTAGAAACTCCCACAGATTGATTTTTAGATCTCTTTTTAAAAATTGCTTATGCTTAACTAATACAAAATATAATATTTAGTCATTATCATAATTAATAAGCAGGAATAAATAATTACAAAATTATTAACAGCAAGGTCTGTGTTGAGCCAGATTAACCCCCATCATTTAAGTAATCTTGAACATTGTAATATCCCTTTTTCGACAAAGTCGCTTTAACATGGATTTTAAATTGCTCAAATGGCAATGTCAAGATCTCCAGAGGTATCTTGTTGTAGTAGAGAATGCATTGACCCTTGAAAGAATTGCTAACCTTCGCGAGTCTAAACCGGGGCGCAAGTAGTCTGTGATTATTTCTTAGGTTAACATTACAGCTATCGCTAAGTTTGGGAAATTTTGTAAGGTTCTTGCGTACGTACATTATATTTTCGAAAATAAATTGACTAGCTACAGTTAGTATGTCAATTTCTTTAAAAAGCTGTCTTAAGGAGTCTGAGTGTTTTAAATTATAAATTGCTCGAATAGCTCTTTTCTGTAAAATAAAAATAGTTTGAATATCCGCTGCTTTTCCCTACAACAAGATACCATAGGACATGACATTATAAAAGTAACTAAAATATACTAGCCCAGATGTAGCCACATCCGTGTTTTGTCTGATGTTCCTAACAGGGTAAGCCGCAGAACTTAATTTACCAGCCAATTTTTCTATGTGGGGTCACGAACCTCAAGAGTTGGCTGGATGGGGCTTATAAAAGGGTGTTCCTACTTTCAGCGCCTCTGTCGTGATACCATCCTCCCCTGGGATTCTGTCATACTTCATGCTTTTTAAGGCTTTATGCACTGCAGAGTTACTTATAGGAGGAATGGTATGTGGAGTTGGACGGGAGTACGCGACGCTGGAAATATGCTCCGTTTTAGATGAGTCAGAGCCTAATGTTTCATAGAAGTATATAAATAAGAATATTCATCACTTTGTCCCTGTTGCCTTGTTTTGTCCCGGTGTTTTCCATCAGAGATGTTATCCAAGTTTTACTGCTGTTAGTGCCTTTTTTGGCAAGGCATAGAGATCTGTTCTTTACTATTGCTGTTTCTGCGAATTTTGTATCAAAGTTCCTGATGTCGGTGCGGATTCTGCGTTTTACTTGACGGTAATATTCGGAGGAGCATTTAGGAAGAAATTTTCTTTTATTTAAAAGCTGTTTGTCTTGTCTATTAGTTAGTTATTAGTATAGTTATTAGTATTCCATTTAGCTTCTTTAAATTTAGTACTAGCCGATATCATGGAATTTATAATATTGATATATTGTTACAGTAACAAGGTTTTGGAAACATTTTTTAGTTCAAGATTGTTTTTTTCTGAATAATTGAATAGTGTGTATTTGGATAATCTCTTAACTTTTTGTTTGAACAGCATGTCTTGTTGGATTTTTGAGTCCAGGTGCATCCTTGCACGCAGTGGTGTGAGGTCGGAGTGTACTTTTGATGATGAATTTGTTAATTACTGAGATATCTTTGATGAGAGTTTATTTGGAAGCCAGGATAAACTTTATTTCATTTTTGTCCTATTGTTAGGTGAAGTCCACGTCCAGCGCCGTTGCGGTTTTTCGTAGAAAAGAAACTGTTGCTTATTTGGAGGCTTTTTCTGAAGACAAACTGAAGCAATTGGGAACCACTCTCTTTTCGGCACCCAAGCCCGTTTTTACAATTCCTCGCTGCCTTCAGCATGCCTTCAGACAAAGCCTCCAAATAAGCAACAGTTTCTTGTTAAATTCTCATCGCAGGCTTGGTTAACAAGGTCGTAAAAGTCTTCTACGTCGTCGTCGCTATGCGTGGATGTTGGTGCATGGGTGTTTACTATAGCTATCGATTTGTTGTCTGTGAAACGGAATTTAACTACTGCTGCTCTGTCTGAGTATCCGGAAAAATCGATTATGTTATTCTTCCACTTCTCTTTCACCAAGAACCCTACACCAAATATTCCATTGGTAGCACCCGAAGTGGTAGAATATGCCTTCATCTCTTTCTATGTTGATATCTCCCGGTCTTCTGATTTCCGATAGGCCCACAATATCCCATTTGACGTCTCTCAGCACATTTTACGAGGTGCTCTTCTGGTTATAATGTTTAGTATTTCGCTGGTCTCCGAAATACTGAACATAATTATCAGAAGAGCGCCATTTTTGCTTGCCATGTTTCGTTGACGGGGAATCACTCTCGACCGGAGATGCTTCGTACCCGGCTTAGCGGCTAGTACGGCTACCATCATCGCTGGCATCGCCGCTGGAGGCGCCAGGAACTTGAGGCCGGGGTTTCTGGTGCACTATCATAGGGGATTAGACCATGTGCCCCCTACGCTGTTTTAGTGAGGGTTGGTGGATTTTCGCCAGAGCCTCGTTCGTTAGTCAGCAGGACGACCGCGTGAAGGTGAGGTTGGCTTGGGCTCCGAAGATGTTGTGAGGAACCCTCCCGTCCCTGACCTCTTCAAACATGTTAATCACAGCATCAACCATAGACAACATGTCTCAGTAATGTTCACGGAGATCTTCGTAGACCAAAAACAGCTACAGATGATAGATGATAAACAGCTTTGTTATAAAAGGACCTACACAAAACCTTATAAAATTTATACATGAAAAATATAAATGTATTTTTCATGATTAATAATAAAGATCAAACCGGTACAGAACTAAGCCTCGCATCTAACACAAGAACCGTCAAGTATGGAGTAACACAGGGTAGTATTTTGGCCTATATAAATGATCTACCAGAAAGTGTCCCACATCAAACTGTATTATTTTCGGATGATTGCTTGGTTGTCTTGAAATGCTCATGAGATAAGTTGAGTATCTCATGAGCATTTCAAGACAACCAAGCAATCATCCGCAAATAATACTAGAATAATCAGAGATAATTACATTGAGTAGACTAATAAAATGGCTACTAATCAGTAATCTTATAATTAAACTACATTAAACTTAAATTATCGAATTTTACTAGCCTCAAGCCAAACCCTTACAAATAAACTATAATAACCAAAACATATAAATTGTAAGCACAATAAAATTCCTCGTACTACACTTAGACCAAAATTGTGGATGGAAGCATTACGCTGTAAAATTAATAGCGTTGTATAATAATAACACACCAATACAAATTGCGTCCACAGAGACAGCTATTAGAATACATAAACTTTGGATTTTGATTCTTGAATACGTCCACATTTGACTTTTTAACATTTGTGACACCGGCAAAGCCGGAGCCAAATCGAATTTCACATTTAGCGTTTGGACTTTTCAAAGAGATATAAACGACAGGCATGTTTTTTCTGCCTGAGTAAGATTGTCTTTTTTCGGATTACGGATAATTCTTAGTGAAACAACCATTACGGAAGGCTTTAGGCGCCAAATAGATACACCAACAACATCTTAGGATGTATACGATTGGTAAATGTGAGTTTTCCGCGCTTTATGAAAGGCATTAAAGTACGGGTGTGGGTTAATGAAATGAGCCCACAGGCGAGTTTCATAATAACATCACTCAAGTGTTTTATTGCCTTATTATGTACAGTAACATCACACTGTTTTATCTACTTTGATATTATAAACTCTCCATTTTGTGTTTAGAACCACATGTTACGACCGGCATTGCGGCATTGACATTTAATTTCGAATAAATCACCTTGACTGGTATTAGAATGGCACCTATGGCCTTCGCTCCTACTTGGTGGCGCTGACTTAGTTGGTGGCAAGAGTTCTATTCATCTGAGGAAAGTTTCAATAATACGTCACGTGATCGTTCAAATCACTTGACACTAGCAAAATTTTCCTCAAATGTGGTAAGGATGCCATATTTTCTAATAAGCAGTAAATAGAATTTGACGACTCGGACAGATAGACAGCCACCAACTACAAAATCGCCACCTGCAATGAGCTTTTTAAATTAGGTGCTTGTTTTTCAGATATACCTATTTCATAGTTGAATGTTATAAGAACACCGATTTCGATGTTATTATGAATTAATAATAACATTATCACAGATAAGAAATGTGTCTTCACAAAACAGTTTATCTTGCAGTTGGTCGTACTTTGCGGTTTTTAACACATTATAGTGGGTTTATGATATGTATTTAGATAAAATAGTTTACTGCGTACGAAACGTCATCGAACTTATTAGCTGTGAAAAGCTGTAAGGTATTACCTACCCTAAGAAAATAAATAAAAAATTACATACTCTGTAATTTCTAGGCAATCTGGACATGAAAATCAATTTAGATGCAATACGATAGCTTAGTAAATAAGTGCTCATAAGGGGAATATGGATGGCAAAGTCGAAAGCAGAAAGTTTGACTTTGGAACTTTGTTTGGACTAGTATGAGACAATCATCCTAAAAGTCCTTATCGTTCTAAGGTGAGCCCTAAGGGTTTGCATAAAGAAGGTCCTGTTTCTAGGTTATTGCTTACATCTCGAAAACGATGCGGCCTAAAGGATATTTTGTTGTACCACGTAATGAACACTGATGAAATTCTTTGCAACTCGTAGATGTGTTGTGACCAAATCGGCGTTGTTAAGTATATTTTAAAAGAACTATATAACTCTATCGGCCCTACTAATGAAAAAGTTATTCACTGTTTAACTCTTCAGTGTTTTGTCCTTTTCAAACGTCGAGTCAAATGTCAAAGCAAGACAAAACACTGTATAAGTTATACTGTGAATAACTATATATATAACTCTCTTTCGGCCACATTTTCCTGAGGTGAAATATTATAATGTTAAAAAGCAACCAATCATAAAAAAGGGAGATAAAAATACACTTTTGAAAAAATATCGGATGTCAAAGTTAAAGTCAAAGTCAAAGTACTTTATTACTGTAGATATTTACATATACTTAGCAAACGTCATTTTTTGCCTCTTCTCTACATTGGACCACTGTGGGAGAAAAAGGGCGTAGAAACTCCCACAGATTGATTTTTAGATCTCTTTTAAAAATAGGTTGTGCTTAACTAATACAAATATGAAAAATTTATTGTTATGATTAATAAGCAGTAATAAATAGTTTCAAAATTATTAACAGCAAGGTCTGTGTTGAGCCAGATTAACCCCATACAGTCCTGACATTTAAGTAATCTTGAACATTGCAACATCCCTTTTTCGACAAAGTCACTTTAACCTGCTTTTTAAATTGCTTAAATGGCAATTTGAAAATCTCCAGAGGTATCTTATTATAGTAGAGAATGCACTGACCCTTGAAAGAATTGCTAACCTTCGCGAGTCTAAATCGGGGCGCATATAGTCTGTGATTATTTCTTAGGTTAACATTACAGCTATCGCTAAGTTTGGAAAATGTTGTAAGGTACATACATCTTGCGTAAATACATTATATTTTCGAAAATAAATTGACTAGCTACTGTTAGTATGTCAATTTCTTTAAAATGCTCTCTTAAGGAGTCTGTTCATTTTAAATTATAAATTACTCGAATAGCTCTTTTCTGTAAAATAAAAATTGTTTGAATATCCGCTGCTTTGCCCCACAACAAGATACCATAGGACATCACACTATGAAAGTAAATGATGTCATATCCTAGACGACAATGTGAAAAAAGGGCTTAGAATCAAAGTTGTAGACAATTCATCAGATTCCATTATGTGATACAACAAAGTTCCCAAGACACATCGTTTTCGAGATATAAATAAAACCAGCTAATTGCGAGTAGGGCGTTGGACCCGCTCACAAAGGGTTCCATACACGGAAAAACGTAAAAAGTATTTTAAACGAGTATATCTTTTCATTAATAATTATAAAATCTTTAATACATTAGGACTACATTTAAGGCCGTACATCGGTACTTTGAAAAAGAGTTTAGTGTATGTACTATTGAATTACGTTAATCGAAATTTCTATAAAAAAAAAAATTGTCTGTTTTCCCGCACAACAATATACCAGGGACATGATACTATGAAAGTAACTAAAATGTACTAGCCTAGATATAGTTTCGTGTTTAATCTGATGTTCCTACCAGCTTAAGCCACATAACTTAATTTACTAGCTAATTTATTATTAATCGTATAGTGACAAATAAATAAGCACAATTGATCGCACCTGCGATTAAAGTCATTTTCGATAATACCGGGAGAGTTCAGTTTAGTTCAGCGATAAACAAATAAAACATATTGGCTAAGAAAATGGCCATACAAATAATTCTTAAAATCCCGTATGTTTTATTATTTACAATAAAATACACCCTCTGAGAAAATTTCAGACACCGGTGACTGACGGACGAACCGACGACAGACAGGATGGACTTATGAACTGCGGAGGCTTAATAATAGGGTCCCTTTTGGCACCCTTCGGGTACGGAACCCTAAACACCAAAAAATGCGAAATTCTATGTGTGTCTCCTAACTAGTCCATACAAAGTTCCGATGCCAAACTTTCTGCTTTCGACTTTTCCGACCACAATCATTCGTTTCCTTAACTATGTTTAAACATTTCTACTTCTCAGAATTTGAAAAAAAAATTTACTTATTTTAATTGTTAAAGTTTTGTTAAAATTTCTTTCTCATACGATTTATCACGGACGCTATGCCTGGATGAAATATGTGCCCGTATAGAATTTACACGCTGTATAATACTACAATTCTTACGTGATGCTAATTATCGGAAATCGGTGATAATTATCGATTATTTATAAGTATTTATACGACTTTGTGTAGACACAGCTCGTAAACTTAAGCCGGACTACGGCGTAGCATACTGCTACGAGTGCATCCGTTACGGCGTAGCACGGTCATAACATTGTAGCAATCATGCTTTGATGAGATAAGGTATTTTAGTGCCAAGCATCGGACTAGGTATAAAGCTGTTGATGGCAGATTATAATATTGGGTGCTTACCTATGAAATTGGCGAAATTTTCTTACAGATACATGTAATTAAATTGCTATTTCCATTATTTTTTAATGTTTAAATTTTCATTTCAAAGTTTTAAATCTTCATATTAAATTTTCTTTTAATTATAAGTTTGATACCTAAAATTAAATCTTCTAAAACAGTTTGTCTTACATGTCAGTCATCCATTTTCATGATAAGATTCGTAATATTTGTTTACATCCGACACTTATCACAAATTAAATCAAATTTGCAAAATTTAAACAATTTTAATTAAATAAACATAATTTAATTTATTTGTACTCACCGTTGTAACTACCAACGGCTTTATATAACCAACGAGGTGACTATATACCATAGTGTCTATGTAATATTCTCAACCAAGACCTAGTGATACCGGTTAAGGAAATATCTATTTATTTGCTGGATGTTTTCATTTATTTTTAAGTAATTCTAGCTTGTTTACAATTTACCCCCTTAATTCGTTTTCTATAAAGCGAGAATACCATATGTTACCCAAAATATTTCCACATATGGCTAGCTTTTATAGTTATCGATAAAAGTAGCAACAAACCTTTATATATTTTAGAGTTTCTGTCTTTGTACTCAATACTCAATCATTTTCAAATGAGATATTTCGGTATAAACTGTTTTTTTAGATCTAGTTAAAATTTTATCTTAATTATTAGATGTGAAATAAAAAAATATGTGAATAAAACGTTGAAACAAAATCAGCATAGTTATTTTTATTTGTGGGTTTATTTTATTATTTATAAAGTTTTACCCCGGTGATCTGCTATCTCCAAAATAACAATCACGAATTACTGGAAATAAATTACAGTCTCTGAATAACTTTACAAAATCACAGAAAGCATGTTAAATTTTGGTAAATACTAAACGTTGAAATCAGATGATTTTCAATGCCAGTAACATTTTCTTAACCAAATAAATACTTACATATCGAAAATCCACTATCACACACCCACAAACTTAATCCAAGTAATTGTACGTAACACTAACAATGACCAAAGAGTCACGTGAAAGTTCCGAATCGACTTTCAAAACTATCATAATACCTTCCCTGCACCCACGACTGTTTATAATAACTGAACAGTTCGTTCGAAAGGTGTCCAGTCTACAAACATCGTGTTGGAATTCAACCTCGTATTCGACGATGACAGGTAAACCACGCGGGAGTAACAGGCGGTTGCGAGAACTGTGGCGCAGCGTAGAGAGGCACGGACCGAAAGACTAGCGGCCAATTACTGAGCGCCTGAACGCAGAGCACGCGAGCGCTACCGTTCCAAATGCGCATGCCCCATCTCGATTGACACTCGCAAAGCTGTAGGGATTACACTATGACAAAATATTCATAAGTTACCTGTTTTTAGTTTTGATTTAATGGATATTTCTCTTGGGTGCCGCTTTTACGAGCGCCGGTCCAGAGCCGGAGTTCCGAAAGCTGAATTATGGAGCGGGAGAAGCCCGCTCGGCGCGGTAGCTGCTGTGTGCATGTTACATTTCGCAATGTTGTTTTAATTGTACTGGACAGATATCAGTGAATTATTTAGGAACGAAATACAGATTTGAAGGTAGAATCAGTAAGAGTGTTAGGGCTTCAAAATATTTGATAAATATGCTTTGAAGAAATATTCCTAAAATGGCGTTTCCACAAATAATACAGAATCGAGGTTTACTTTCCCTTGCACTTGTATCGAATTCAAAACCGCTGGTTTGTGAGACAAATAATTGGCATTGCCACAGAAATAAATACGGGTTAAATGTTAATAGCCAAGTGAATTTCTCAAGCGTGGCTGAAAGTCAGGGTTTAAATGCGTGTATTACTGTGACATATTTTTAACGACATATTTTATATCTACGAACTTTGTTCTATTTACCTACCTATGTTATTCCCCGCTATAACAATACATATGGCCAACGGAACTGGGAATACATGCTTCCCAGTATTTTAAATAAGATACCTAAAATAACTATAGACAATTTACTAAATAATATATTCAAGAGAAAATTTATCTTAAAATCATATTACTTTTACCGTTATGTTTAAAATAAAATGCAATTGTAGCAATGTATACATAGATAGATATAGTCATAGATAGTAGAAATGTAGATATTATGTAGACATTGTTTCTATTGTATCCAAAGTACTTACCGTCGAGTAGTTAAGCGATCTCACCATGTCGCACTAAAATCTAGTGGTTTCAGCGCATGGTTACTGTATTAACTAATGTAATTTATTTATGTATTGAATAAACAAAGTTAACAGTTTTAGCCATCTTTATCCGTGACTGACCAGAAATAATAAATTGTTAAGGGGATTTGGGATACAGAATAGAAAATAAAATACCTTGAGTAATAATGTTGGCGGTGCGTGCAGCAAATGGATTGATGGTTATTTTTGATACTCACACAAAAGATACAAAACAAAACTTACAATTCAGTAACGCAATTCTAACAATTATGATGGTTCTATCCAATGATAGTATGTATTGTTTTTATATTATGCTTCATAACTAATCCAAGATCTTTTTGTAAAGGTGCGTCCGTTGGTAAACATACATTTTGGTGGATTTTGGCGGTACTCAATGGTGTTGTTGGTGGGTGTTTACCCCCTTTAAATCTAACATTAACCAGTAAGACTGGTCTAAGACTCCGTCACCCAATTCATTTAACCTCTTGAATACCACCGGCGTTAGTTGACGCCACTTTTCCGTCACAGGTTTTAAATTTTATTACCACGGCATAAGGCTCAAAATCGCGGCCCGTCCCAACTACCCTCAGTTTTTGAGAGGTTAAGGACACACCTCCCATTGACTTCCTAGAAAAGCCATTTCCCGTTATAGGTTTTTAAATTTATAACCTTGGCATATGTTTCAAAATCGCGATGCCTTGCGCGTAGGCGTGGTAATTGGCCAGTGTGTGAGGTTTTACGTAACACAGAAAAATATTTCCTATTCTTTCCCGCTGACGTTTTTGGAAAAATAAACCACTTAAATAGTAGATGCCCGAAGGTTTGGAGTTTCTTGTTTCTGAGCCTTGCGTACAAGATTTTTTAAATTTGTATTGTGCTTGGTAGAGATCAGGTACGTTTTCAATATGATGGCAGTGTGTTTTTTTCAATTATTATCAAAACTGCCATATTTGCAAAACTTTTTTTTTGTTTTGGTGGAGAAAGGTTGGCTGGTACATCATTTTTTTTATAACGTAAGTAACCTGTGAAGCAACTTAGATTATTTTAATTACTCTTGCATTTCATGTTAGGGGATCGTGGTTTAATACTTAACAATAACTCGGTTTGATAAAAATGTTAAAAAAAAAATCTCCACCAAATTTGAACGAAGTCATAAGAAGGTGGATTTAATGAAATTCCCTCATTTCTCTATTTAATTGATTATATTTTCCGTTATAGTTTCTTTATTAACACGTTAACTCGATAGGTGGTCATAAGTCTCTTCGCGTACATTCGGGACTCGCGGGAAGAGAACAACCTGTCACACATTTTTAAGTTATTATCAATTTATTGTATTATTTATTTATTTATTTTTCAGTTTATTCATACAGCACATATTATCTCAGCCTTGTATATACACACCGATTAGTTTATTTAAATATAAGTAATATTATGTAAGTATTGTACGCACACTACACGGCAATTGTGGCACGTGCGGTCACTACCTGGCACTAACTGAAAATCAGCGCTGAGGGCCTCCACTCCCAGCACAATGCTGAGTTAGTGCCTTTTGCACAGCAAGAACACACCGTGACCCTGGCCAATAATTGTTTACAATTAGTTGTGTTTTTAGATGTTTCGTTTTGTTTATTATACTTTTTTGTTTTGTCCTACTGTAAGGTGTGTTTTTTGTGTGTAATAAATGTCTTTCTTTTCTGACCGAACTTTCATAATTTGCGAAAACTGTATCTATGGCATGTTTTGTGTAAGAAATAGATGAATAGTGTTTTTGATTTATCTTGAAATTACCTACTTTATGGGGTGAACATTTAAACACGGTATACATCGGCCCTTTACCGTACTGTGCTTAAAAATATATTATTCAGTGCGGCTTAGACCCCAAGCCTTAAACCCCACACTTTGGACCCCTTCCGCACTGAATTGCCGGCCTATGTGCTCGAAATTCTTCATAGATTTATAGTAAATCGATGACATATTCGAGCACATTCCAACATTTAATATACTACACTGACGAGCAATGAAAAAATTCCAGTGACAGCACCAAATTACTCCTAAACGGGAAAGGCTAGCTTAATGACGCCGTCTGCAATATTGAAGTACATTTAACAGCGCATCAGAATATTACCAATTAAAAACGTAAATATTGTGTTCAAGTTTATTTATTTTTTGTCTTAGGAGATTATAGGGTGTTTGTCAGCATTTTGTGGGTGGAATTTTCCCATTGCTCGTCAGTGAATTATAATTCTTATTGACATAACGTGTAATATATCCGCAAATAAAATCGCCCACCAACTAACTACTGTCTAATGGTAAAAGTTCGTCTATTGAGGACATAACACGAAGAGGTCGAACACCTTAAAACACCTTTCAGTGCCGAAGAATTCCAGAAAGCTTTCAACAACCATAACATGCAGAAGCAGCAGGTATCGATGATATATGTACGGACCAGATCAAGAAGTTTGAACCCAAAGCGAGAGCCTGACTACTTGAATTGATGGATATACATTTATTAAGATCCAGTGATATATGTCACCGTTAGATTGTCAAAACCGTTAGTTTATAAACGCGTTAGTTTGTAAACTATTGACAAATTGTAAACCAGACCAACATGTTTTAGAATTTACGTTGTTGTTACATGACAAACTAACATGAAAACCATTCGGGGGCTACGCTGGGCTCGCCCCCTCTAGTCTTCACCTAAGCTACCGCAGTGTTTGCCCTGGTACTTCCTTTGCAATTCAAGTTTAAACCAGTTCACAATTTAACGGTTTTATTATAAACTAACACGTCATAGCGTAAGCAAGACGGTACAGTTTACAATTTATCGATAGTTTGTAAACTAACGAGAAAAAAATGTTAGATTATAAACTAACGGTTATGACAATCTTACGGTGACATATACATGTACAGACATATACAATGATCAAATGGTTTAAAGGTTTAAGCTTTGAAGAGGTAGAAAGTTTATTAAATTATATTAAATAGTATTTATTATTAGAATCAAACTCACACTCACACACCCTCCCACAAAAATAGCACACTTACATACACACACCCGCTCTGATTACTATAATAATAATAATAATAATATATATTTTGTTTTTCCGTTGTATCCTTTTACTTTTGTCTTGGTACTTATATTCAATAAGTTGGCATTAGATTAAATAATAAAAAAATAGTTTTGTTTACCGATTAATCACAAGAACTGACTAAGTGTGGATAAGCGGAGCTTCCTGGTACAGGTATTTCTATACTTAAAAGGAAGTTCTAGCCCTATGTAGCTACTGTAAACCTTTAAAAGTAAATAAACGATTATTATAATTTCATAGAGAAAACTATAAACATAAAAAAACATACCGAAAAGCTGGAGACGATCGCACCTAGTAGCTTTGTTCAAGCCAGGAAAAGAGCCTGACGATCCTAAGAGCTACCGATCCATATCCCTTCTCTGCCACTTATTTAGGATCTATGAACGGCTTATCCTGAACAGAATTATCAACACATTAGAAAAATTAATTTATCCAATAACAAGCTGGGTTCCGTCCAGGAAAACTATGTACGGGCCAAATCCTCAACCTAACTCAGCATATAGAGGAAAAATACGAGAAGAGACTGATCACCGGAGCTCTACGACCTCACGAGGGACCTCACCTCACCATCTCACGTGCACAATCCAAGAGCTACTTAATACCCGTAGGTTCTACGTGTCCTTCCAAGGCCAGAATAGCAGATGGAGATACCAATGAAATGGCTTGCCACAGGGTAGCGTTCTGGCACCTATCCTGTTTAATGTCTACACGAACGACCAACCTATTCTTCACAATATGCGCATATGTTCTCTTCGCGGACGACCCGGCCTTGGCCTCCCAGACACGCACCTTTGAAATAGTCGAGGCTGAACTGACTCCGGCCTAACCCTCGCAAAAAGCAACTCTGCGCTTGCCAATTCAAATAATGGGGAAGCGAAGCGTGTCTTTATCGTGAAATCGTGAAAACCACCCAAATATCTCGGTTTCACTCTGGACAAAGCACTTACATACAGGAACAGCGCTAGCTCTATGCTACTTGGCAGCGGAATATACGTGCCCTGGACGGACGGACGTGGACGTTGCTCTCAACGAAACATGTCGCCTGGTTACCGGCTGCTTAAAGTCTACACCGACTAATAAAGTGCACCTCCTCGCCGGGATAGCACTTTTTATCCGAAGGGAGACGGCCACGGCCAATTAACGATGGAGATAGCTCTATGATCCTCGTCATCCGCTCCATAACCAAATCCCTCTCCAACAGCGCCTCAAATCGCGGGCAAATTTGGCCACCTATGAGATCCTCTCAGAGGAAACGCCGAGGAACGCTGAATGAGGAAGTGGTGAGGCTATACCCAAAATCTCAACGGCTTTGTGAGACTGACAGAGCGTCTTCCTCCTGGTGGTACACAGGAGATGGACGGTTTGGAGAGCGCTCAATCGACTGCGTGCGGGTGTCGCCCGAACGAAGGATAACCTACAGAAATGGGGGATAATGTCCGAAACCTTGAGCTCCCTGTGCAAATGCGGGGCTGAACAAACAACGGACATCTTTAAGCTTGCACGGACGGTCCCAAATGTCACGAGGAGGATCGGCGTCGGCGAATTCCATAGCGGTGGAAAATTTTTGGAAACATATATTTTAATATTGTTTGTTTCTTTTATTTACTGTTAAACGATTCCACACAAAAAGAAGAAGAGGAATTATTATTGAGTGTTTGGTTTTCCATCGCTAGCTTAGCATTACTTTGTACTGCCATACCGTGCGATGGAAGGTGAAATGACCACCTAACATTTTTCTGTGTTTTCTTTATAAATATATATATTTATAAAGAAAACAATGCCTCGGGCGAAGCTAGATCTGTATGTGTTGAGTCTTGGGCTAGCTGTTTATGTATTTTTTGTAATTATTTTTTGTTTTCGTCCCAATATTAAATTCTGAAGTAGGTGGTGTAATGTGGGGTCGATCGACCTCCCTCCGCAGTCTGCCGCCAAATAGCAGAAAGGTCCCATTAACCCGCAACGCACTGCTGGGAAGAACAGGATTAAGTGGTTGCCAATAACTGAAGACGTTATTAAGGTATAGCTCACAACAACAGGTAAAAATTAAATTCAACAAAATTACAATCATATTTTGAATAATTTATTAAAAATTTGGAAACTTGTATGGGTGTCCGATACGTAGGTAGCTTAATTTTTCTACCAATATAATTGCAATAAGAGCGTACGATACGATTAAAATCAGTTAACGATTCGGCCAACCTCGTAAATTGTCGTGAATCCCTCATCTCTCACATAGAGTTATCAATTTACAGATATGACCTTTAATTATATTACTCGTTGTCTTATTAAATACAATACAAGAACGATATGAGCAACAAAACCTCCTGTAGCTCAAAACTAACACAACCGTTATATTAAAATAAGAAAAATAATTGACTATTTTGACAGTCTGCCTTGTTAGTGTCAATAAAAACAGTGTGACGTATATGATACATTTATGTTTATGAACGCTAATTTCATTCGTGAAAATATTCGATGGGTGGGATGCAGCAAGCCTTCCCGAAGAGTGTATTCTGCGGCACTCGGGCCCCTCCCGTGAGTAGCAGATGACAGAAACCTCTGTGAAACCAATTGCTGCAAACAGGAATCGTACAAAACTAGAGCGCAGAAACCCGGATAGGACAAATCCAAATAGCGAACGGTCCTTATCAGGGCCAATATTAACCATTGCTTCGATCAACATCAAAGGCTTACTTCCTGCACACACGCCGACCTTATGCAGGCTAATGACAAAGCTATCGCGGTGGCTGAATACTGGAAGGATCTACTTTGATCCTCCTTATAAGTTTCCACACGAAGAAGAAGAAGGATAATATTCGATTCTATCAAATTTTATCAAAATTAACTTACAATAGTTATGTATCATGGCTTCAACCAATTATAGATGTATAGATGTTATAGATGTTATAGATGTTATAGATGTTATAGATGTATAGATGTTAAAGATGTTATCAATGTTCAAATTCATGTTGCTTCTGCATAATACATTTCTTAGGTCTACCTGTTAGTAATGTCATCTTGGCAGGTGCTATACATTGCGTTTATGATACTTCAAATTGAATGCTACCTAAAAGAAATCGCAGTAATGTATTTCCTGTCATTAACGTCTCCGGATTTAGGCGATGATATCCGAGAAAAGCCGAATCTTTAAATGATTTTAACGTATTGTACTTACATATTTTAGATCAAAATCAAAATCAAAATGTTTATTATCCAAAAACACAATTGTACAGTAGTTTTTACGGTAGCTCCCACACTAGGCGCAGCCTGTGTCGTGGGCGCTTGTAGGCAAAATTACCATTTGATTGGTAGTTTGTTTAAATTCGCACACAATTTTATAAAACAAAAGTAATTAAACTTACACTTACGAGAAATACAAGAAAAAAATATTAAAAGTAGTCAGTTACTGTTCTTACGCCTATTTTGTGATATCATAATATTTTTTTAATAACATTAAAGTATTTGGAATGTAGATTATGTAGTACACATTTTTATAGTATAGTAAAAAGTATATAAGTATAATACATATTTGTAATATATATAAATATATAAGTATATAATGTAGACGTAGAGTTAGTTACCTATAGTGGTTAATTCCTATCATTCTTTCGGTGTCGTCGTAATCTTTCTCGTGAAGCCAGCTAACTATTTTCCGTTTTGCTTCCTTAATTGTGGATGACTTTATATCACATGTTCTCTGTTCGGCAATTCTGTTGTAAATGAAAGGGTGTAAGAAGAGGGGGAAACGCTACACACGACACGGACACGGTAATAGCTGGAACTAAAAGTTTTCACGTCACACACTCTCGGTGTTTGTGCGTTTACTTTACTTTGTGAAGAGGATTCACACACTCGCCGCCCCCGCTCTTCTCTATTCGGCTCTTCTCCCCGCCCGTCGTGTGCTCACTGCGCCCGCAGTGACGTCATCGCATCGCGGCTGCCTACGTGCTTCTAAAGCTAGAAGCGCAGGACACGTCGCGGTGCCGCCACCACCACCCACGGACCGACCCCAAACGGAGAGGAGGA
This sequence comes from Argyresthia goedartella, assembly GCA_949825045.1. Taxonomy (NCBI): domain Eukaryota; kingdom Metazoa; phylum Arthropoda; class Insecta; order Lepidoptera; family Argyresthiidae; genus Argyresthia; species Argyresthia goedartella. The sequence goes on from OX463814.1 coordinate 6,583,366, forward strand.
AGGAGAAGAAGGAGATGAACACGCCCGTCTCCGGAGTTGACCCTACGCAGCACCTGTGGTATTGATCGACTGCTCGCCGGCACTTCACTGGGCCTCCTCGGATTTATTCGAGGTCTCACCCGGTGGAGGAAGACCGCGTTAAGTCGGCACCACAGAGCCTGCATAACTCCGGAGAAGTAAGAGGAAGACCCCGTTTTTAAAAACAAAACGAGATGAAGAGAAGCCGCAAGCCGGAGGACCCTCCCCCCCCGCCCCCCGACGAGCCGGATCCGCCTGATGTGCGGATCCAAATCGACCGACGACGGCGCCGGGTCATCCAGGTCGTTAAGCGTGACATCTTCACCGGCGAGACCTTCGACCTCGCCGGCAACCTGCTGCAGAGGCGACAACCCGGCGCTGCCTCCAGCCCTATTCTGGATACCCCGACCCACGAGGGGGGCAGGGAAGAGTTCTTCCGCCCCCCCCCCGACTCACCAACTGAATTCCCGGCCGAGGTGCCGGCGAATGAAGACGCAGCCCGCAGAGCCGCGGCAACCGCCCTGCTCGCCTCCTTATCGCCGCCACCACCGCCGGCGATGAAGAAAAGCCCGGTGCGGCCGACGCTGCCGACGAAGTTCCCCAACCTCAACCTGGGGAACGCACCGGGGGCCGTCCCGAGGCCCCCAAACCCGCTCATACGGGTGCTACAGGGGTCTGCGCAGACAAAGTCGCGGGACCCCAGCATTAGCAGTGAGTGGGCGGAGCCAGCGTTGGCCACGCCCCCCGTCGCACCAACCATACCCACCGCCGACACACCGAACCCGGACTCGACGGAGACATCATTAGAAGCCGAGATGGTTGAAATACCGCAAGCCACGCCCCCAAGCGGGGTTTCTTACGCCGCGGCCCTATCGCAGCCGCCGAAGCCCCAAGCGCCAAGACCCACCACACCACCAGCGACCGCCACCGGTGAGCCCAAGCCGAAGAGGAACCACCCGCCAATCGTCGTGGAGAACCTGCCGGCCTGGGCTACACATTTTGCCCGGCTGAAGGAAGTCTTAGGCCATGCCCCCAACGCGCGACCCTTTGGAAAGGGGGTCCGCTTTACGCCGCAGAGCCCGGAAGAATACCGGCAAATCTTCCGGTATCTGGACGAGGCGGCCCGCACAGACAAGACCATTTCATGGTTTTGCTACTCACTGGACGCGGACCGCCCCTTCAAGATTGCTATCCGAGGGCTCCCGGCAACCACCCTGCCCGAAGAGGTCGCCGCAGCGCTGGCTAGCGTAGGCTTCCCGACGCAGCATGTCCGCCAGATTCCCGGCCGGATGGGCCGCGCCGGCTGCCTTTTCTTCGCCCTGCTGGCGGAGAAGCAAACACCCGGCAGCATCGAGAAACTCTACAGGGTGAATGAGCTGCTCTGCATGCCGGGCATCACCATCGAGGGTTGGCGCGGCCCAAAGGGGCCATCGCAGTGCCATCGGTGCCAATCATTCGGCCACTCCTCGACCAACTGTCGCCGCCCTGTACGCTGCGTGCGATGTGGAGAAGGGCACGCAGCTACCGACTGTCAGCGGCCAAAATCTGAGGCCGCCACCTGCGCCAACTGCGGCCAAGGCCACCCGGCCAACAGCCGCCGCTGCAAGGCGCTGAAGGAAGAGGCGCGCAAGCGCGGCATCAATATCGCGCCGCCACTGCCGCCCCTACAACAGCGCCCCAAGAAGACCGCGTGCCCCACGGCCCGCCCGGCTGCCCAACCCGCGGCCCGCCCGGCTGCCCAACCCACGGCCCCTCAACCTGCGACCCATGCCGCCACTCACCCCGAGGCCCGCCCCGGCCCCTCCACACACCCAGATGTGGAGCCGCTCGGGTCACCAACATCGCCGCCGATAAAGCGCCCCCACCTTGCCCAGCCGGGCGAGACCAAGGGCGCCACCATCAGAACGCCAGCCAACCCGCCCACCACCCGAGGCGAAGAGGCGAAACCCCGAAGGAAGCGGGGCAAGAAGCGCCGCAATAAGAAAAAGGCGTCTGAAGAGCCCGCCGCCGAGCCGCCACTTGAGCCCGCCCAACCTGCGAGCCGCCCCCCACTGCCAGCCCACCCCCGCCCACGGGAGCCGGCAGCACTCGCAACCCTATCCACGGAGCGCCAGGAGGCTCCACTCATGGCCGCGCTGCTCGACGCCATCGACCTTATCAGCGCGGCCATACAGGCGATCGTGGATAGACGCGATCCGTTGTTGCCCCTGCTGCGGGGGTTATCCACATTGAAGGCCACAATCTCGTCCGGACACAATGCCTAAAGACCTAAGGCTTGTGTACTGGAACCCGGACGGGATCACCAACAAGACGATAGACCTGAGGCTACTCGTGCAGGAGCATGATGTGCATGTCGTGCTTCTGTGCGAGACGAAGCTGCACCCCAGCCGAGAGCTCCGACTGCCCAACTTCTTCGTGTACCGCCGCGACGAGTTATCTCCGAGGGACGTGCCGTACAGAGGCACGGCGGTCCTCGTGAGACGGGACCTCGTCCACGAAGAGTTGGAGCTGCCCGCCTTCAAGACGACACGGTCCATAGGCGTCCGTCTGAAGACAGCCGACACGGAGCTCAAAGTCTTCGCAGCCTACAAGCCTCCCGGCGACGTCCACCATTTCCACCCGGAAGACATCCGAGCGATGATGGAAGGAGCGACCCCCACACTGGTCGCAGGCGATCTCAACGCCAAGCACCACCAGTGGGGGTCCCACAGCATCAACCCCGCCGGAAGGGCCCTACAGGAAGATGCTGAAAACTCCAACTACGAAGTTCTCAGCCCGGGGGCCCCGACACACTACCCGACGAACCCCATGCATCGCCCGGATGTACTAGACGTCGCCCTGGTCAAGAACGTACAGTTCCCCATCGCCATCGGGGAGCTGTACGACATCGACACCCTCCACCTGCCTATCTTGCTGGTCCTCGGGGTGGAGGCCGATCTCTCGTCGGCACCGCGTCCAAGAACGAAGACGGACTGGCACAAATACCAGCTGGAGTTGAACACAACGCAGCTCCCCGGCGGTGTTTCTACCAAGGAAGAGGTAGAAGCCGCGGCAATGGCCATCACCACAGCCATCACCACCGCTCAAGCCGCAGCCACCACCACCAAACCACCGCCGGTTTTGCGGAAGGAGAGGCTCCCTCCACACCTCCGCAAGAAGCTGGACCTCAAGCGCCGTCTTCGTCGAACCTGGCACCACACGCGCTGCCCTGTGATCAGGGCGGAGATCAACCAGCTCGGAGAAGAACTGCGCGCGGGCATCATCGAGCTGAGGGGATAATCCTGGGAGCGCACTATTGACCAGGCCTCCCAAGATGACACCGCCCTTCACCGCCTGAACCGCAGCCTGACATCAACTCCCGAGCCGGTCTGCCCCATGTTTGATCACACGGGCAGGCGCCGCTACGCCGCACGAGATCGAGCCGCCATCCTGGCGGACCACTTCGCTGGGCAGTTCCAGCCCAACCCCATCGCCGACTACGAGCACAACGCCGCTGTTGTGGAGCGCGTAGAGCGCTTCTTGGCGGCCCCCGCGCCTCCCCTCGCCGGCGACTACTTCATGTCGCCCCGCGAAGTCCGGAAGGTGGCCCTGAAGCTGAACCAGCGGAAGGCCCCGGGCCCGGACGGAGTCGTCGCGGGGGCCCTAGTACAGCTGCCAAGGAGAGCCGTCGTCTCGCTGACGCGGCTGTTCAACGGCATCCTGCGCACCGGTCACTTCCCCGCCCTCTGGAAGGAGGGCAAGGTGATCGTCATCCCCAAGCCGGGGAAGGACAGAAGACACCCGGGAGGCTACCGCCCGATCACCCTGCTGCCTCACATCGCCAAGCTGTTTGAGCGCCTGCTGTTACGGAGAATCCTGCCCCACATCCGGCTGAGGGCAGAGCAACATGGCTTCCGTGACAGCCACAGCACGACGCTCCAGTTGGCGAGAGTCCTGCACTACCTGGCGTCGGAGCTGAACAGGGGCCGATACACCGTCGGGGTCTTTCTTGACATCGAGAAGGCCTTTGACCGAGTGTGGCACGACGGGCTCCTCTTCAAGCTCCTGGACGCAGGTGTGCCCCCAATGATCGGGCAGATCGTGGCCTCCTTCCTGGAAGACCGGCGGTTCTTCGTCTCGGTCGAGAATGCACACTCCCAGACGAAGGCCATCAGCGCAGGAGTCCCGCAAGGCAGCTGCCTTTCGCCGGTGCTCTACGCGCTCTACACCAACGACATCCCCACACTCGAGGGCCATCTCGAGGAGGGGGTGGAAGACGTTGTGCTCGCCCTCTACGCGGACGACAGCGCCTACTTCGCGTCGTCGCGCAAAATCGAGCTCGCCTGCAGGAAGATGCAGCGACTCCTGGACCTGCTGCCGCCCTGGCTGGACAAGTGGCGGACCGCGGTGAACGTCGGGAAGACAACAGCCCTGTTGACCACCCGCTCCCGCCGTCCGACCCCGCTACAGCTGAGGGGCCGGGACATCGAGTGGCAATCGACGGTGAAATACCTCGGTTGCAACATCGACTGCTCGCTGCGCATGGTCCCGATGGTGCAACACTGCATCAACCGGGCCAAAGCCGCGCGGGCAATGCTCCGGCCTGTCCTGTCGTCCAGCCTGCCTCTGAGAACCAAGCTGCGGGTGTACAAGGCCTATGTGCGCTCGCGGCTCACCTACGCGGCTCCAGCATGGTACGCCCTGCTGTCGAAGACCCAGAAGGCACGGCTGCAGCGGTTCCAGAACATCTCCCTGCGGGTGATCACAGGAGCCGGGCGGTACGTGCGCAACACCACCATCATGAGGGATACCCGGATGCCCACCGTGGAGAAATTCGTCGCGCGGCTGGCACGGCGCATGTACGATTGCGCCGACAACAGCCGCCACGCACATCTCCACGACATTGCTCCGCATCACGCACGTCCGCCTGAAGGCAGACCACTCCCAAGAGAGTTGCTGCTCATCCCACTGTCGCCAGTGTAAGCCCGCAGAAGAGAGCGAAAGCACGGCACAGTGAAGAAGAAGAAGCTCCCGCACCGTTGTCGCCAGTGTATGCCAATAGACGGCGAAAGCACAGCACAACGAAGACCACGCGAGGCCCCTGACTAGTAGGGGCCACCCAAGACCGGGGGGGACGTTACCCCCCGAGTTGACGCCGCGGGCATGAGGCAACCATAAGTCCTCGACCCCGCAACCGTAGTGGTTCTCGCGCTCCGCGCGAGAACACACTCCGCAGACCACACGGCGGGAAACGCTGTGCAAAGGTTGTTTGTGCTACTTTAGGTTGCGTTCGGAAGACACGTTGGTTTAGAAGGCTATTGTATTCTGGTCTATTGATGTTGATTCGGTGTTGGTCTAACGCTGATTTAAGGATAAATAATTTCCGAATGCTCAGTAAGTTACTGTCTTTGTATAGAGTCGTGGTGGGGTATCTGACTGGTTTTTTAAACATTACTTTTAGTATAGAGCGTTGGGCCCTTTCCAAGATGAGCATGTAGCTTAAAACAGATTGACATAAGGATATGAAGACCAGCTTTAGGGTGTATTTGTTAGCTCCGTTTCGCAGGAGTCTCATTATGTGGATCAGTTTTCTGGCTCTACCTGAGAGGGTGCGTATGTGTTTGTGAAAGTTGAGTTTCTCGTCTATCGTGATGCCTAGGTATTTTATATAGTCAGTCCTTTGAATTGTGTCACAGGTACAATTTGCAGCAGAGCGATCGCAAGTATGAATTTGTGTGGCTAATGCTAAAAATTTTATGGAAGCAAAGGTATTTAGTCTTGTTTGTGTTTAGGGTGAGCAGGTTTTGTGAGAGCCAGTTAGATATTCCTGATAGTCCATTTATGGTTTTTAAGAAAGTGTCTTTCCAAGATTTATCACTGAATATTAGAGCTGTATCATCGGCATAGCATATTATTTCGGCTGAGACAGAGGTTGGGAGACTGGTTCCTATGTCGTTAATATAAACAATAAATAAGGTAGGACCTAAGATGCTGCCCTGTGGGACTGCGTAATTTATAGGCATTGGGTCACTGTATAAATTACCAATTTTTGTCATTTGTTTTCTGTCTGTAAGATAGTTGATGAACCAGTCAAGTGCTACACCCCTAATGCCCAGGTTTTCCAGTTTTTGTAATAGAATCGGTATAGAAACGGTATCAAAGGCTTTAGCAAGATCCAGGAAAACGCCGATCGAACAAAGGCTTTAGCAAGATCCAGGAAAACGCCGATCGAACAGTGCCCTTTGTCAAGCTGGGAAGATACCAAGTTTAAGAGTAGGGCTATTGCGTCTTCGGTTGATTTTCCCTGTCTGAATCCAAATTGGTTTGATGATAGTAAATTGTTCGATTCTAAGTAATTGATGAGGCGTTTGTTAGTAATTTTTTCAAGTCATTTTGAAAATACCGTAAGTAGAGAGATTGGTCTATAGTTACTAGGGTTGCATTTGTCGCTAGCTTTATGAATAGGAGTAACAGAGGCTACTTTCCAGGAGTCTGGGAAGATGCCTCTGAGGAGGCTGAGATTACAAATGTGAAGAAGAGGTTTTACAATATGTTGGGCAATGTGTTTGACCAGAAGATTTTTGATGCCATCTAGACCTGGTGCACTGTCGTTTTTAAGTTGTTTCATGTAGTTTGTGAGTTCAAATTCATTAGTTGGTTGAAAGAAGATAGAGTTAGGTGGTGAGGATGGTGATGTGGCTTGGGAAGCTAAATTTGTTTCTGTTTGGTTAGTTTTGACCAGTATATCATTAGCTAAGCTGCTTCCTACGGTTGTAAAGTATCTGTTACATTCATTTATGGATTCGATTGGGTTGCTTTTACTTCTTAAGAGCTCGGCAGAAGAGTTTGTTTTAGATGTTGAGATTTCGCAGATATTTTTAATTGTTTTCCATAACATTTTAGGGTTTTTGTGATTTTCGGTTAGCATTTTATTTTCATATTCTGACTTTACTCGGTGAAGTATATTGACACAGAAGTTTCGGTATCTATTGTAGATGGTGTGAGCGGTTGCGTCATTAGGGTGTTTCGTACATTTAAGATGTAAGCTGTCTCTGTGTTTCATGCATCTTGTCAGACCCGGAGTTATCCAAGGCTTCATGGGATACTGAGCTCGACTGGTTTGCTTGACTTCGGTGTTTCTTGTGATGACCTCATTAAGTTTTCCTGTAAAAATATTGTTTGCCTCTGAAACATTTTGGCAGTTGGTGACAACAGTTCAATCGATGGCTTTCAGGTCATTTGCTACCTCGTCATAGTTAGTTTTAGATATCTGTCTTTTGGGTGAGTTAATATTTTGATTTGTATTTATAGCGACCATTGCGGGGTCGTGATCTGTAACTGACGTTTTGCAGACTACGGCTATGGTTTTATTTTTAGTTTTTAGGAAAATATGGTCTATGCAGGGTTTATCTCTAGTGGGTATGGTAACGGCAGGGAGAAAACCGTGTTCTGCAGTTAGGCAAAGATAGTCTGTCTTACGGGTATCGGTGGAGTCTGTGAGGATATTTTTGTTAATATCGCCTGCTATGATTGTGTTGTTACTGTGTTTTAGTGTCTTGAGAATATTGTCCATTGAAACTAGAAAATTTCCTATATTATGCACGGAGGGAGATTTATATAGAGCTATTATTTTAAAACTGTTTGGTAAGCTAATCAGAAGACAGTTTGCGTCAACAAATTCTGGTTCGGAAACCGTAGCGATCCAGGTTTCTTTGATATAAACAATGACGCCTCCGTTTTGGTTGGTGTACTTGGTAGTGTGATAATGTGTATATCCATAAATTTTTCTAATGAGTGGAGAGTGGCCAAGGAAGCATTCAGTCAGAATGATAACATCGTAGTTGAGGTCTAGACGATGAAGCAAAGTTATGAAACTGTCGAAATTACAGTTATGACTTCTGATGTTAAATGTTGCAATTTTCAGATTATAGGAATTTACCAACACGTTTTTACAGAGTTCAGCTGATTCAACTGCGTGACTTGGGATGGCTAATGAAATATCGATATCGCTTGCAATATTCATGTTGGCCATTTTTGTAGTTGAATAAAAGAGTGTGTGTTGTTTGGGTTGTATAAGTCACGTATGGCGCAGCAAGATATCGTGTTAGCGGAAGATTTGTATGTATTACGTTTGTCTACATTATAATCATAGTAATATGAGTAATAAAAATAATATTTTATTCAGTAGATATACACGTGGTTAGATAAATATATGAAATAAATAATGTTTGACACATTGCAGCTAGTGAGACTGGAAACAACAATAACAAATGTGGAAAAAGACTCACTCATTTTCAAAGACTTAAAATTAAAGTTAATAGTAGTTTTTTCTGGTAGAAAATAATATATCAGGAACTTTAATAATATCATCAGGCACATTGCACTGAGAGGACGTATTAGAGAGCTAAGTGGACTGCGAGGCTTCATTTCGTGAGTATCTGGCGGAGAATTTTGGAATGGTGTGGTTTGTATTTGCTGAGGCTGTTGGGGCTGTAGGGGAAATGTCCGGAAGGTCTGGGCCCATGAGGCGGTCAAGGTCATCAGGGTTGCGAATGAGTGGTGGCTTCTTCCCTTCTTTACGAACTCGTATTTGGCCATATTTGACCCAGGTATACCGGAAACCACTTTTTTTTGGCTCTGAGTCTTGTTTCAAGAAAAAGTTTGCGGTTAGACTTCGTCAGACGCTCGTTGAAGTAAAGCGTGTTCGTCGGGCCTTCTAAGTCAATGTCTTTGGTGATGAGTCCTCTTCTTTTACGCGTGGCATCGAGCACCGAGTTTCTTTTTGAGTTTCTGAGAAAGCGTACCACCACGGGGCGAGGTTTATTCGGTTTTCCGGCTGCGTCGTACTCTTCCTGTTTTGGGCCAACACGTGTAATCAGGTCTACTTCGTTTTCTTCGATAGTGACCCCAATCTTCACTGCTACGATAGAAACTATGTGGTGGAGACTTTCATTGTGGGTTTCATTGATCCTGGAAATCTCCAGCTCGTTACGAACAGCGAACTGCTCCTGTTCGTTGATCCGCTGCCAGAGTCTAGTAGTGTCCTGATCTGATGTGACTGTTTGTTCACGTAGGAGGGAGATTGTCAGTGTAGCCAACTCTACAGTTTTAACTGTAGATTTACAGTTTCGTCCATATCGTCACAGTTTTTAGTTCAGACCTCCAAATCTACAGTTTTTCTATATAATACTACGTCATCTATTTTATTCGCTGCGTAACCCGTACAACTCGGTTTTAGCAACGTCTATGGCACGGTTTGCGTAATTGCACAGGTGGCGTTAGTAGATAAATAAATAAATAAATTAAAAAAACATATGAAAACCAAACTTAGGAATAAACTGTCTACCACCACCATAAAGGCACCTTACATACGAAATCAGAATATAACAATTGTTTCGAGTTTCATGCTACCAATAAGCATTTAAAGAGATTCAATTAAAATATGTACGATTTCAAGAACAAAAATGAAACTGAAAATGAGGAGGATGTGCAAATTGAAAACGAAGTCTAGTAGGCATATTGTAATTTTTTTAAGATTTAAAGTTGATTTTATTACTTAATTATGTTGTTTTATTGATTACTGCCATTAAATAATACAAAATAAGAAAAGCTGTAGAATTATAGTTCTGTAAGTATACATTTACAGTTTTTTACAGCTTTTTGAAAGCTTGTTTGCAGTTTTAGTCTAGAATGGGGTTGGCAACACTGGAGATTGTGTTATTTAAAACTGTTATTTGTTCCTCCTGGTTCCTCAGCTTCTCTGTGGGGACAGTGTATTCATCTGACCGGGCCTCCAGTCTTTGGATTCTTTCTTTCCAGGAGTTCACAGTTTTTGACATGTTTTCTAGCTGCTCACTCACAGATACCTTAAAGTCCTTAATGTTTTTAGAGAGAGCATCAAACTTTTTGTAATAATAATCCTTTATTGCACAGAAAACACAGTGGAAATTATAACAGAAACAGTTTGCAAAGGTGAGCTTATTTCTAAAAAGAAATTTCTTACAGCTAACCTGTGAAGAAAAGAGAAAAATAAAATATAGGGAGGTAGTTCTAGTGTACAATTAAGAGTTAAAAGAAATAAATAAAATAAATATACTATCAAATAAATCACAATACACCTTACGTAATTACTATAAAATAAATAAATAGAATACAATAAATAAATAGATCTACATAAATACTATGAGATACCCACTATTCGGAAGAGAGGAGATGCTGTTTCAATTTTTTCTTGAAAGTGACCAAGGATTTGCAATCCCTTATAGCGCAAGGAAGTGCATTCCACAAACGTATTGCCCTTTACCTAAACGAGTGCTCGTAAGCAACAGTGTTGTGCTGAAGAATTGACAAAAGTGACACCGTGTGAGATCTCCGAAGTCTATCCCCTGAGAAAAGATACTCAAAACGTTCACGAAGATATGCAGGGTAGCACGGATTTCTCAAAATATTGAAGAGGAAGGAGAGAATGTGCATATCACGACGAAGTCGGATCGGGAGCCAGCCTAATTCCCTACGATATTGGGACACGTGGTCGTACTTACGAAGTCCGAAAATAAACCGAATCCCGAGATTTTGGAGTCGCTCGAGTTTGTTCAGTAGATCTTCGTTCGCACTGGCCCAGCAAACATTGGCGTAGTCTATTAAAGGCAGAAGAAGGGTCTGAGCTAGCATGATTTTAGTCTGCCTAGGCAGGAAGAACTGCAAACGCCGAAGAGAATGAAAGGATGCAAAGACTCGTCTGCTGACCTCACAAACATGGGGCGACCAGGATAATAGATTGTCAAAAACAACGCCAAGATTTTTGGCTTTCTCGCTATACTTGACAATGGTACCGTCAAATAGAACGGGATCAACGGACTTATTCTGCAACAAATCAAGTAAGTACCGTGTACCTAGTATCATCACCTGAGACTTGTCCGGGTTGACTAATAGCCCATACGAAAGAGACCATTTCCTGATGTTGTCGAGGTCAGCATTCAAAGCCTCAACAGTCGAAGTCAGGTCACACAGGGGAAAATGCCAATAAATTTGAAGGTCATCTGCATAAAGATGATACGAGGAAGACAATACATCCGAGATGGAATGGATGAAAACTGAGAAGAGAAGAGGGGAAAGGATGCCACCCTGCGGAACACCTGTAGAGAGCTTGCACCATTCTGTAGTGACCTCTTCAGACTTGATGCGCTGCTGGCGGTCTCTCAAGTAAGAGTCAAACCAGCGAGCCGAGTGTGAAGAGACGTTAAGCGATTTTAAGATTTCAACAAGTATATCGAAGTCGACGCAGTTGAAGGCGCTGCTAAAGTCTAGGAGAGTCAGGATTGTCAGCTGCTTCTTATCCATTGCCAGTTGGATATTGTCAGTTACCTTGAGTAGTGCTGTGGTGGTGCTATGCCCCGGTCTAAAACCAGACTGAAAAGGGTTCAGTAAATTCATGGAGGAAAGGTACGAGGACAGCTGGGTGTGGACAATTGATTCAAGGATTTTGGAAAGGATTGGTAGGATGGAAATGGGACGGAACTCTTTGAAGGAGGACGGGTTAGATGTTTTAGGTAGGGGTAACACTAATGCTCTTTTCCACTGGCTCGGGAAGCAGTAATCGCTCAGCGACGCATTGATTATATGCGTTATGGGTTGTAACAAATGATCAAGTACACTGAAAAGCATCTGAAAGCAGATCTTGTCATCACCTATAGCCTTTGACGATATTGCTAGAAAAGCCTTCTTTACTGCGCCAACTCCGACAGACCTGAGGTTGAAAGGTAAGCTACTGGATGTCTTTCTGGTGCGCAAGTAACGAATGGTAGCATCCTTGACAGGGGGGTCCATCACGACAGGGGAGACAGCAAAAAATTTGTTGAGACCGTTGAGGTCGACAGTACCGGTTACTGCGTCCTGGGACTTACCAACACCGAGGGTCTTCAGGAACTTCCAAACCTGTGCAGGAGTGTAACTCTCAATACTCTCGTAGATATGGCGGCGTTTGGCATCTCGACAAAGACGGGTGCAACGATTACGGAGACGTTTGTATATAAGGAGATTATCGTCCGTCGGATCCTTCTTATATCTACATTTGGCACGGTTTCTCTGGGCCATCAGACCCTTGATGGTGTCAGTAAGCCAGGGCGCAGGGACATGTTTGACCCTAATCTTTTTGACAGGAGCATGTTTGTCGAACAAACTCAGGACAATCGATTGGAAATGCTGGACTTTTTCATCAACGGGCTCACTACAGACGACAGGGGACCAGTCTATAGAGGCGGCATCAGACTCAAGGGAGCTGAGATCCATACCCTTGAAACTGCGAATATCCAGGAATTTCCCTGCGCGCTTGGGAGGCCTTAACTTGAACGAGAGATAAATCAGATCATGAAAGGAAAAGGGGGCGTACTTTTGTCGGGAAGCAGTAGGACAATCTTACCACCAGAAGTCCAGCAGTTCTGCACGCCGAAGTGTTTCCGGGCAGTAAGAAACACATCATGTCTGGACTTTGTCAGGAACTCTGATATGGTGGTTGCAGTGCCCTTCAATGCGGTTTTGCCGTTCCACACCTCCATACGGGCACCGAGTGTGGAGAATCTTACCAGTATTGGGCGCGTTTTGGCTGGCCTTTTGGGTCCAAGACGATGTACAACAGAGGCACTCGCAATGCACTCAGGGGACACTTTTATATGGTCGGATAGTATCCTTTGAGCCACATCATTTACCCGTTCCTTCTCATCTTCGGGTACTCCATGGAGAAGGAGCACCTTACGACATGATGCAGTCTCCATCCTGTCCTGTCCAGCGAGCAACAAGTCAACCTGGCTGCGCAGCAAGTTTAGGCAGTTCCACGTGAACGCCTTGAACTCGAGAAACTCGCTGGCCAGGGAATTGATGTTGAGTGGGCTGCTAGATGAGGACATTGTGGCGCACTCACGGAGCTCCTTCTCATACCGGGCCATCCTGCTGCTGAAGTCGGCTGCCATCTGCTCCATGTTGGCACTGATTTTTGTGCATAGATCCATTGTGAGTGTGTAGTTGTAGTGAAATCTCCAGGTATGTTTATATATGTTTATAAAATATTATATGCCAGTGTAGGTAAAGGGTCCAGGCCTTGTTTTTAATAAAAAATTATAACATTAAGAAACTGATTTTAATTTAAATTAAATAAAAATAGTGATGACAAGATCTGCTGTCAGATGCTTTTCAGTGTACTTGATCATTTGTTACAACCCATAACGCATATAATCAATGCGTCGCTGAGCGAGTACTGCTTCCCGAGCCAGTGGAAAAGAGCATTAGTGTTACCCCTACCTAAAACGTCTAACCCGTCCTCCTTCAAAGAGTTCCGTCCCATTTCCATCCTACCAATCCTTTCCAAAATCCTTGAATCAATTGTCCACACCCAGCTGTCCTCGTACCTTTCCTCCATGAATTTACTGAACTCTTTTCAGTCTGGTTTTAGACCGGGGCATAGCACCACCACAGCACTACTCAAGGTAACTGACGATATCCAACTGGCAATGGATAAGAAGCAGCTGACAATCCTGACTCTCCTAGACTTTAGCAGCGCCTTCAACTGCGTCGACTTCGATATACTTGTTGAAATCTTAAAATCGCTTAACGTCTCTTCACACTCGGCTCGCTGGTTTGACTCTTACTTGAGAGACCGCCAGCAGCGCATCAAGTCTGAAGAGGTCACTACAGAATGGTGCAAGCTCTCTACAGGTGTTCCGCAGGGTGGCATCCTTTCCCCTCTTCTCTTCTCAGTTTTCATCCATTCCATCTCGGATGTATTGTCTTCCTCGTATCATCTTTATGCAGATGACCTTCAAATTTATCGGCATTTTCCCCTGTGTGACCTGACTTCGACTGTTGAGGCTTTGAATGCTGACCTCGACAACATCAGGAAATGGTCTCTTTCGTATGGGCTATTAGTCAACCCGGACAAGTCTCAGGTGATGATACTAGGTACACGGCACTTACTTGATTTGTTGCAGAATAAGTCCGTTGATCCCGTTCTATTTGACGGTACCATTGTCAAGTATAGCGAGAAAGCCTAAAATCTTGGCGTTGTTTTTGACAATCTATTATCCTGGTCGCCCCATGTTTGTGAGGTCAGCAGACGAGTCTTTGCATCCTTTCATTCTCTTCGGCGTTTGCAGTTCTTCCTGCCTAGGCAGACTAAAATCATGCTGGCTCAGACCCTTCTTCTGCCTTTAATAGACTACGCCGATGTTTGCTGGGCCAGTGCGAACGAAGATCTACTGAACAAACTCGAGCGACTCCAAAATCTCGGGATTCGGTTTATTTTCGGACTTCGTAAGTACGACCACGTGTCCCAATATCGTAGGGAATTAGGCTGGCTCCCGATCCGACTTCGTCGTGATATGCACATTCTCTCCTTCCTCTTCAATATTTTGAGAAATCCGTGCTACCCTGCATATCTTCGTGAACGTTTTGAGTATCTTTTCTCAGGGGATAGACTTCGGAGATCTCACACGGTGTCACTTTTGTCAATTCTTCAGCACAACACTGTTGCTTACGAGCACTCGTTTAGGTAAAGGGCAATACGTTTGTGGAATGCACTTCCTTGCGCTATAAGGGATTGCAAATCCTTGGTCACTTTCAAGAAAAAATTGAAACAGCATCTCCTCTCTTCCGAATAGTGGGTATCTCATAGTATTTATGTAGATCTATTTATTTATTGTATTCTATTTATTTATTTTATAGTAATTACGTAGGGTGTATTGTGATTTATTTGATAGTATATTTATTTTATTTATTTCTTTTAACTCTTAATTGTACACTAGGACTACCTCCCTATATTTTATTTTTCTCTTTTCTTCACAGGTTAGCTGTAAGAAATTTCTTTTTAGAAATAAGCTCACCTTTGCAAACTGTTTCTGTTATAATTTCCACTGTGTTTTCTGTGCAATAAAGGATTATTATTATATTGTTTGTATCAACACTATCAGATAATACATGCAGGACCCTCTATTGGAAACTTAAGGTATCACTTTGAGTATTTTGTTTTGCGAAGAAAAATAATGACTTTATTAATTAGAATAGCTTTTTGACACGGATTTTTACGGTCTAAGTACTTTTTAAAGTACACACACAATTTTGAGGTAGGAACTTATGACGTAAAACACTGATATTTTGACACAGTTTGTTGTTGTTGTATTGGGTCAATGACCTCTGAGCGTCTCACAGTTTTTACTTGTTTTCGTTATTAAGGAAGAGTTTATGCTGAAAATGTTCACGAAATCGATGGATATACACGGGATGCAACAATGCAATAGATTTCTGTTGGATTTGGCGTGACAAAATGTCTTCGGGTCCCCTGAATTTTTCATAATTTCACTGTTAATCACTTAAATCACTAATAATGGTAACTGCAAACACTTTTGTAGGTGAGTTGACAACTGGGTAGCATTTTTACGTAGTTTTTGTGGTGAAACTAACAATAGAAATATTATTTTTTTATTTTAAAAACAATAACACGTAAAAAACAATGCAAGTGGTGCGCGCGCCATCCATCTATCAATTCAATCAATTGAATACAATACTAATTGAACATCAAAAGTCAATAATGTTTATTTTCAACCTAGATTCAGTAGATACTGGGACCAATGCTGGAGGCTTAACAACTAAACTAATTAAAAAAACCGGTCAAGTGCGAGTCTAAATCTTGCACGAAGGGTTCCGTACCACCGTTCAAAGGAAGCGATGGCGTGGAGTGAATTGTTTGGATTTTACACAGCAAAATATTGTTTACAAAGTTATTGGTGCGGTTACTTTCACACTCCATGTACGTAACCAGGTGCATCCATAAGTTTGTATGTGGTATTGAAAGAATTGTTGTATGGGAGCCCTCTTAAATATTTCTTTTATCCTGTTTTTTAGTATTTTTTGTTATAGCGGCAACAGAAATACATAATCTGTGAAAATTTCAACTCTCTAGCTAGCTAGGTTCTTGAGATACAGCCTGGTGACAGACGGACGGACGGACGGACGGACGGACAGCGAAGTCTTAGTAATAGGGTCCCGTTTGGAACCCTTCGGGTACGGAACCCTAAAAAGTGTGTTTGAAAATGGAATCTATGGAATCTAAGCTGCCGGGTTAGTAGTGACTTAGTTAGTTTGTTTTTGACACCTGAAGAATCGCACTGTGACTCTTCTTTTACCTGACTACAGCAAAGTTAAAATAAGGGTTGTGTTTGACCAGTATGCATGTGTTTGTTCACTTGTGTCACCAGAAAATTTAAACAGAATTTGACAAATGATTAATTTTTAGAAGCACTGAGGCATATGAGGCACACGTTATTCCTTATGGCGTCCTCTAGATGGCATAAAGCCATGTTTTTTTAAAAGTTTTGAACAGGGTCGTGTCAGGTGTCAAATAAAGAACTTAAATAGCACATTTCACATATATATGTTACGGCTAAAGCTAGGTGTGAAACTAAATTTAAGTTTAGCCGGCTAGTCTTAAGATTAATTTTGAGCCTCGGCTAATGTCCGAAGTCATGTTCGTTTGTGATAGCGGATCTCATATTTAATTGGCTAGACTGCACATTAGCCAATGCGTTTCGATTAATGTTGGACATTAGCTAGCTTATGTTGAAAACGAAGTCGCACGAATACTTCGTTTTCAACATTAGCTAGCTAATGTCTTTTTTTCTTTATTTTTTTCTGCTAAACTTACCATAAGTGTACCTTTATACTATATGTATAAGTGTGAATAATAATATATTACAGCTACCAGAGTAGGGGCAGGCTGGCGGAACGACCGGGATAACTTTTTGTTGTAGTGACCGGAGGTAGCATACGGACCAGAGAAATAAGACAAATAAAGGACTTCATTTGGTTACCATGGTTTATATTGGTCTTAAATATGTAATATCGGTTAATTCAATAACATCCAAGAACGAGCGGACTGTGATGTTCTGCTCACCACGCGGGAAACAAATTTGGTACTGTATTCATTACATGTTGTTCGATTAATTAAGGCCCAAGATCACACAACACCACAGAAAAGAGCTTTGGAATTTATTTATTTTTTACAAAATTCATCAGTTTAAAAAAAATGATATTCACAATGAGATAATCTTGTTTAAATACTGTATCGTTACACGATTGGATTCATTTGCCTCGATACCGGACGGCCCGATGCTATTCCGTGCCGCCCACTACCGCGCCAGTTCCGCTACCCCGCCAGAAGACAACGGGCAAATGCGGCACCCCTCACCTCAACAGCCAGAACTGTGAGTGAGAGAACCTTAAATATATGTATATTGGTCTCGTTTAGTGATCGGATAGGTGGAGCATATGTCATAATCATAGCTCCGACAAACTGTAGCAAAACATTGTCAAAACGGAAAAAGAACATGATACAATGCAGTCGTATTGTTGTTATATTATTAATCGTTATTAATAATAATAATAATAATAACACCTTGGACACCATTTACACACATTGATCTAGCCCCAAACCAGGATTCCCTGTATCATGGGTACTAGACAACGATACACATACTTATATAGAGAAATATTATACTTAGATAGATAAAAAACCATGACTAGGGTACAAAGATCCGTTCTCATCAAACAAACATTTGCCCCCACCGGGACTCGAACCCGGGACCCTTGGTTTCGTAGGCAGCGTCACTGCCGACTCGGCCATTCGGGTCGTCGAGTTATTGATATTTGACCTTTTTTGATGCATCTAATACTTGCGTGTTTTGATTATCTATACACCTTGTTAATGTCATTTCTGTATCATTGTTGCTAAAATCTTTATATCATCTCAGTTAAAGTTCATCGAGTAGATAGATAGCTATGGTGAAAGCAAGCACTGGATTGTAAATAATTATGAGCTGTCTTACATCGCGGAAGACAATGAAATATTTTGTTCGGTTTGCAATATTCGGTTAAAGTAGTAAAAAGGCCGTCATACACAAACACATTGCCTCAAAGCAACACAAAAAAAACGGTCAAGTGCGAGTCTAAATCGCGCACGAAGGGTTCCGTACCACCGTTCAATGGAAGCGATGGTGTGGAGTGAATAGTTTGGATTTTACACAGCAAAATATTGTTTACAAAGTTATTGGTGCGGTTACTTTCACACTCCATGTACGTAACCAGGTGCATCCATAAGTTTGTATGTGGTATTGTTGTATGGGAGCCCCCTTAAATATTTATTTTATCCTGTTTTTTAGTATTTGTTGTCATAGCGGCAACAGAAATACATAATCTGAGAAAATTTCAACTCTCTAGCTAGGTAGGTTCTTGAGATACAGCCTGGTGACAGACGGACGGACAGCGAAGTCTTAGTAATAGGGTCCCGTTTGGAACCCTTCGGGTACGGAACCCTAACAACACATCACAAGAAAAATCATATGATACTTTTTGTACTAATTTGTTAATGTTTTTGATTGCTGTTAGTATTCCTTGGCATCAGGTTAATAATCCACGCTTCAGATCTTTTTTTTGAGAAATATATATATTGCAATTGCACGTCTTGGATATTACCTGATGAGTCCTATTTACGGAAGAAGCACTTGCCTGTCTATAACAGAGAATGCAAGTTTAAAAAAAAAATAAGGATGAATATTTGTGGATATCAATTGATGAAACAAAGGATAGACATGGAAAAAATGTTGTTAATATGATAGTACGAAATTTGTCTCAACAAGTACCGTCTTACTGTTTCTTATTTGCTTCCAATATACTCGATGTGGTAAACGGTGAGACTATGGCTAAATTTGTAATTGAACATCTGAAATTGCTTTAGGATAACGAAAATAATATTGGGAAGCTATTGATGTTATCTGTTACTGTTACTTAAAGCTGGAAATTTGTTAAAACAGGTACTTCTTCGTATGTTGCATTATACTTGCATTGCCCATGCTCTGCATAGAGTTAGCGAACAAATAAGAAGCGATTTCCCTATTGTAGATTTACTCATAAGCAACGTAAAAAGGGTCAATAATAAGGCTCCAAATCTTGTTAAGGCACTCAATAGAATGTACCCAAATATACCACTAACACCTAAACCTGTCATAACAAGATAACGTGGCTTGATGCCGCACTTTATTACAAAAAATACTTTGTTGAAATCTCAAATGCAATATCCCAAATAGACATCAAAGAGGCACAGTCAATTGCGGTTGCTCAAAGTGCACTTAAAAACCCAAGTGTTTATCAAAATCTGAATGATGTTAGTGACAATTATGGAACCCTAAAAATTTCCATACAATAGCTGCAAACTGCACAGTTTAGGAAGCAGGAATAATTACGTGTCGAATAAGTGTGCGAATTGAACTATCAGTGACTCTTGTCAATGACATAAGGTGCATTTTACCCGAACTCGAACACTTTTTCACATTGGTAATTATTCCTGCTTGAGCCACTGATCTTTTTAAATGATTCATTTTTAATTCTGGATTAAGTGCGTATCATTACTGCTACGACTACCATTACGACTACGACAATATCTGAGACATTTGTGAAAGATTATCTCAAACATGACTTCGAACATCTTGATTTTTATTATAAAAGTGCATCACTTACTTCAGTAGACACGGAGCGGTCATTTTCAATCCTTGAATTAGAGAAATATATTTTTCTCTATTTGAACAACAACTTGTAAATAGAATACATGGATGGAATACAAACTTAAAAAAAAAAAAAACATGAACTATTGTTTTATTTTGGCTATTGTTAATAGATTTCGCTAGAATATCGCTAGTTTAAAAGTGAACTCGATGCAAAAATGGAAATTATTTTATTTTAAATTATACTTCTGGTAAGTAACCCTTGATCTGCGCGCAGCCTCCTTGAAGTCGTGTCAACAAATACACTAAACTACTCGCCTACCATATTTAATACAGAACAAAAGTACTAAAGTTATCGCCAAACGTAGTTACATAAAAACTTACAAATATAAAAATAAACAAATACCTGATACTCAATACTCAATAGTTTATTTGCATTCCATAATGGTACATTTGGTCTTAATAATTATAATAAATTGTCTCACATTATGGACCCTTACGGGCACAGCAACACAGGGAGGGAGAAGGCAGCTAATTTATTTTTGTAGGCTATCACTTAAATAATCTAATAACGTATAGTAGCTTTTATTTATTAACATTAGTTTTAGTTTTTTAAAGAAAATGCTATCTTTTGGTTCATTTGTCAATGATTTCGGTAGTTTATTATAAACTTTTATTGCCATAATATATGGACTGGAAGAGTGTAGTTTTAACCTTGAATATGGTAAATGAAGTCTGTTCTTATGTCTCAAATTTTTTTGATTCATTTGCTCACGGCGATTGAAAAAATGATTGTATTTCCGGACGAATTTACATAGTTCCAAAATATAAATTGAAGGGAGGGTAAGGAGTTTATGTTTTTGAAAAAAGGGTCGACAACTATCTGTTTGCTTTAAGTTAAATATGATTCGGATTAGCTTTTTTTGCATTGTAAATAGTCGAGGTGCATCGACGCTGTTTCCCCATAGTGTAACACCATAACTTAGCCATGCATACGCATAAGCGTAATACATGGCTAGAGCAGAGGAAAAGTCAGTGGATTCTTTTATTTCTCTTAGAGCGTAACAGAAGCGTGATAATTTCATGTGAATTTTTTGAATATGATTTTTCCAGTTAACATGGGTATCTATATCTATGCCTAATAGATTAAATTCATTTACGGTTTGTATTGACATATTGTTGTAAGTAAGGTTTATGGCAAGAGGTTTCTTTTGGTGGGGGTAAAAGGCCATTATTTTAGTTTTTGAGTAATTGATTTGAAGGTTGTGATCTAGCATCCAGTCAGTTACTATATTTAAGATGGAGGTAAGTTTCGCAGTTAGGTTAAAATCACTATCGCATGTGGTAAGTAGAGAGATATCGTCTGCAAATAATACACAATTCTGGTTTATAACTTTTGGCAGGTCATTTATATAAATGAGAAATAAAAGGCATCCAATAACGCTACCCTGTGGAATTGAAAAGTTTATAGCTTTTTTGTTTGATCGGATAGATTCTATTAATTTAGTTTCTTCATTATAATGTTCGATTTCTACATATTGTTGCCTGTTTTTCAAGTATGCTTGAAACCATTGATGTGCTTTTCCACGTATACCTATTCCATATAGTTTATTTAGTAATATATTGTATTGGACTGTATCATAGGCTTTCGTCATATCAAGCAATATTCCAACAGCATATTTTTTGTTATCTAATGTATTAATAATTTCCTGTATATATTTTTGTACTGCTAAAGTAGTTGAACGATTTTTCCTAAAACCATTTTGGCACTCATCAAACAGATTAAATTTTTCGCAGAATGAATAAACACGATCACACATACATTTTTCAAATATTTTTGAATTTGCAGGTAGTAAAGCTATTGGTCGATAGTTATTAGGATCCATTTTTTCGTTTTTTTATGTACGGGTTTTAATATTGAAATTTTTAGCAAGTCTGGAAAGTCACCTTCTTCAAATGTTTGATTTATTGGTGTAGTTATTGGTAAGATAAGTTCGTCAGCACATTCTTTAATAAGTGTTGGTGGTAATTCGTCTATTCCGAATGAACGTTTATTTTTCATATTTTTAATAATTTTGTGTATTTCTTTATAAGTTACTGGACTTAGGTAAAAATAATTTTCTGTAGGAATTAGGCAAGGGCGGCCTTCAGGCAGTTTACCATTCGCGAGTCGAATTTTTTCTTTACCTATAGATGCAAAATGGTTATTAAATGAATTTACAATTTCCTTCGGCTCAGTGACTAGATTATTATCAATTTGTAGCTTAATGTTCTCTTGATCTTTTTTTGGTATTTTATTAGTACGTTCATTAATGATACTCCACATTGTTTTTACTTTATTTTCTGACATGTTTAGCTTTCTTACATAATTTAGTTTTTTTGATGTTATGATTGTTCGTTTTAATAATTTTTTATACGCTTTATAATGGTTATTAAGCAATGTGTTATTAGATTTATTAATTAGTATTTTTAGCAAACGTTTATGTTTACATGACGCCCTAATACCAACCGTTAACCAGTGTTTTTTAAACTTAGTTCTTAGCTTAACTCTATTTTTTGGTATACATCGATTTAAGATTATCGTCACCTTTTCTATGAAGTTCTTACAATTTTGTTGAATATTGTTTTTAGGTTTTATGCATTCTATCCAATTTATTTCTTTTAACTGTTTTTTAAATTTAGTGACATTTTCGGCGTTCATAAGGCGTTTTTCGGTAAACCATTGTGTTACATGTTTTACATTAGAAATTTTTAAATTTATAATAGCTCCTTTATGATCACTAAAACCAAAATCCATAACATCAGTGTGGCTAATACTATTTTGGAAATTTGTAAATATTAAATCTATACATTTTGTTAAACGTGTTGGTTTTCTTACAAGTTGAGCAAAATTATATTCCAACATGACATTTAGTAAGTCATTAGATTGTGTATCGTTTACTAGTACATTTATATTAAAGTCGCCACCTAGTACTACGTTACAGTGACGATAGTTATTATTGATATGAGTTAATAAGAGTTTGAGTTGCCTATTAAATATGTCCTTCTCTCTGCCGTTCCAGTATACGGATATTAATAAAATATTTTCATTATATAATTCAACAGCACATAATTCTATAACATATTCAACAGAAAACTTTTCAAAGTCTTTTCTCTCTATAAACTCTGTATTTTCAGGTAATAGTATACACACACTTCCTCCGGCGTAGTTAACTCTACAATATGAAGATGCAATCTTATAGCCTGTAATACTAATTAAATCCAATTTTGCTGGGGACAACCACGATTCAGATATACATATAGCATGGAATGGATTCTGATCGACGAAAGTTTCTAATATATCTTGTTTGTTGTATAGACTTTGCATATTCTGAAATAGGATTTTAAAGAACTGGTCTTGTTGTTTATTTGCGAAATGTATGATTTTCGGTTTTACTTTCATTCAATTGTTGGTAATTGTTTTCATTATTATATTTCACGGTCTTGCTTCCTGTATAATGTTCTTTTCCATCTATAATCAATCTGTTATTTCTTATAATTGCGTGTTTCCCTTCTCTTCTTGCGGAATTCATTAATTCTTGCATTTTGATCCGTTCTTTTCGTTTTTCTTCATCATAATATTCAGATATGTAGAGTCCGGTGTTTTTGAGAAACGTAGAATTTTGTGTTATGTATTTACACATGATCTTGCTAGTTACTTCAATTACAATAGCCCGACGGTATCCTTTTCTTCCAAGACGAAATATCTGATCAATATATCCGCCAAGATCCACATTGTACAGTTCTGCAAATATTTCAATAATTGTATTGTTCAGGCTGTATTCATTCTCGCCATAGATTTCATCAAGTCCGTATAATACCACCTTTATAGAATTGTCACTGCAATCGTTTGTCGGAGAGTTTGTATAGGGGGCTTGGTTTTGGGAGATCTTGGACGATAACTTTTCTATTTGTTTTTCTAAGTTTAACTTATCTTCTTCTAACTTTTTAATATCATTATCTATCTTTGTTAGATGATTAGACATTTTTGCTTGTTCTAACTTTAAGTTTTTTACATCTTTAAATAATTCTTGTTTCAATTCTTGCATGGCAATTGTTATCTTAACTTCTAATCTGGATGATATTTCTGTTATTATTTGATGTTGTGCTATTTTTAATTTGCTATCCAAAAGATCACTCAGCTCCTTTAGGTGGGTGGGGACTTCACAAAGGTCAGAAACATTTGCATCTTGTGAAGTAGTTTTTGCCAAGAATTTACTAGTTAGGGTATCGCCCGTGAAACTTTGTTCGCATTCGGAGTCTGCATATAATGTTGATGAATGGATGCTTCGCGCGGGAGTATTGTCATTTCTTTGTCTCCTAGTTACATTTGCACATTCAGGACAGGTCCAAGAAATATCGTATATGTGCGTGTTTTTTGTATATTGCTCATTTGTAATATTTAAGCATTGGTAGTGGTATATATTTTCACAACAGCAGCATTGTATGCGATCTGATATATTCGCATGTTGCTGACAAGCATCACAATTTGCCATAGCTGTTTGTAGTTTTCTAATGCAATTTTATATCAGCGCCCTCTGTACTGTAGTAGCAGTACCAAAACAACCGCAATGGTTGCAGTAAAGACACAATGCGTGGAGCGGAACGCAATCGGGGTATGTGATCATTGATTGGTCCTTTCCGGTGACACTAGCTGTCTGTTTGTATTTCTCTCTCTCTCTGTATGTTGGGCCTCTCTCTTTTGCGTTGACGTATGCAATTATGTTTGGTCGGCTAGTACTAAAGATTTTGAGTTTTAACTTACTATTTAACATGAATTTCAGCGAGCCAGAATGTTCACTTTATAGCACACTGGTCAAATAATATTTATCTTGAGTTTGGAAGTAGTTTCACCGCGGTAACTATTTTATTTTCCGATAATTGTAAGACGAGAATGTAAACAAGTGTTCGCAGTTACACGGCACGTTCCGTTCCGTCGTCCCCTCTCGACTGTTAGACATTGATAGATTTGGAAGATAATAAGAGTTGAAATAAAACGTGAACGTAAAGCACAAACGTATTCTTTGTATTGAAGTCAACAAACATGTCACATATGGTTGCTAAGACAATAAGCCTAACAAGAAGGTTGCGTTCTTAATGTCCAACACTCCCTACAGAACGCAAACCCATTTTACAGCCGCAGTACAAATGCTTCACAAGAGAAGTTCCCTTTGTTAAATTATCAGCCACCATATTACACCCGTTCACAAACACAAATTTACTTTAGATTTAACAACACACTCTCTGAGAAAATGCAGACGAATGTCTATATGCTTAGTCTTCGGTTTGTAACAGTCGGTATCATTTTTAATTAGAGACTCGTATTCTTCCTGCATGGCTTTCTTCCACTGGTCTGCCTGAGTAGATGAGAGGGCTTCATCCACAGTCTGAGGATCGTTTAAATCAAGTATCGGACAAAAATAACTTAAATCATGTTCATCCTTCTCTTCATACTGAACAGCTTTACGCGGACGTAAGTTTATACTACACGCTGGTATTTCAAGCTCGATCGGCTCGTCTGGTATGTAGGAAGGGTCATCATTGTCTCCAGAAAAATAGTCATCGCCTGAGGATTGTTCGACGTTGCTCTCTGTCTCTACTTCTTTCTTGTAGGGTTCTTCAGGATGCTGTACTGTTGTCATACTGCTGTCGGATGCACACGGTATATAAATGTTATTGTCACATTTCTGAACATTTTCTAAAAATACCACATCTCTACTCTTAATTATTTTATTCGTTTTACGATCAAGTAATCGATAGCCTTTAGTAGATTCACAGTATCCGACAAATATCAGCTTTCTGGACTTTGAATCCCATTTTTGGCGTTTTTCTTTTAGTACCTGTACCATCACCTCGGAGCCAAAAATCCTAAGATTTGACAAATTAGGTTTCTTGCCGGACCACATTTCCATGGGAGTTCTACCGTCAATCGATTTCGTGGGGGACCTGTTAACAACATAAGCAGCTGTTGCCAGCGCTTCAGCCCAGAACTGTTTTGACAAATCAGCATCATACAACATACATCTAGCTCTTTCCACCAGGGTCCTGTTCATGCGTTCTGCAAGACCGTTCATCTGGGGAGAGTACGGAGTGCTCGTCTGATGTTTAATACCATGTCCACGCAAGAAACTCTCAAAGCCTTGGTTACAGTACTCAGTTCCATTGTCTGTGCGAATCGCTTTTAATTCGCCTTCGAGTTCATTCTCAACTCTACTTTTGTAATCTTTGAAAACATCAAGCACATTCAATTTGTTTTTCAAAAAATAAACATGAACTTTTCTTGTATAGTCATCTACAAAGGTAATAAAATATTTTATACCTCCCAGAGATTCTTGTTCCATCGGGCCACATAAGTCGCTGTGGATCAGCTGCAAGGGTTGCGTTGCTCTCTTGCCTGTATTATTAAAGGGTAGTCTGGTCTGTTTCCCCGTGAGACAGGTAGTACATGTGATAGGACTCTTACTTTTCTCAGGAAATGGATCTACTCCTTCCGCACACTCCAGCAGCTTGCTAACATCTGTAAAATTCAGGTGTCCCATGCGTCGGTGCCATAGGGCAGCATCATTTAAGTTAGCTGAACAAGTCAAGTTTGAAAAAACTTCTCGGTGAGTGTTCAACAGATACAAGTTGTTTAATAATGTGGCTGAATACAAGAGTTTCCCATCTCTGTTATAGATATCACAGCCTTTGTCTCTGAAATTTACTTCACAGCCATTTTTCACCATAGCACTGACAGATAAGAGATTCGCGGCAAGTTTAGGTACATACAGAACTTGTCTTACCTGGATTTTGCTGTCTTCATTGCCATTCAACATTAAATTTACCTTTCCCATACTTTCGACTGGTAGCGGTGACTTACTGGCGACAGTTATGGTTGGTATCGGTGAACTTGTGACGTCATACATCCAATCACGTCGGTTGGTCATGCTCATTGATGCACCTGAGTCCACATACCAAAGATCGGGTTGCATGGTCTGTGAAGAAGCTGAAAATGCTGCAATAAAACCTTTACTATCTTCAACTTTTTCAGAGTTCTTCTTAATCGGAGCACGGCAATTCTTCGCAAAATGTCCGTGCATGTTACATTTGAAACATCGGGGTCCTTTATTGACCTTTGTGGTGTTATGACTTCCATGAGTGACCTTATTCCTCGCGAAGAACGCGGTGCTTTCTGAGCATTGAACTTCCTGCAGGAGTTTTGTTTTGATGGAATCTGCGCTGATTTTTATGCCTGAACTCTCTAATCCCATAATCATTGGCTTATACGCTTCAGGTAAGCCAGCCAACATCAGCGTTCCAAGCCATTCATCGTCGATATTGAACTTAATATTCCGGAGTTTGTGAGCGGTGGACATTATTTTATTTACATAGTCATCTACATTTTTAGAGGAATCCAATGTAGTTGTTATGAGGTCTCTCAATAAAGCAACTCTTCTGTATAATCAGCTGTCATCAAATGCCTGCTGCAAATTATCCCAGACTTCCTTGCATGTAGTTGCGCTCTGCACGTGTACATAGTTGATCGGGTCTAATAGTAATATGAGCTTTGACTTAGCTTTTGTCTCCTTCTTGGTGTCTGTATTTTTACCAATGACGCAATCCCACAATTCTTCAAGCTCAAAAAATGCTTGCACGGCAAATTTCCAACTCGCGTAGTTTTCTCTTCCGACAAGGCGATCAATATGAAAACTGTTGTGGCTTGAAGACATTTTTGCGTGGAAAAAATATTTCGATAAACATATGACAGAATATACCACTGCCGTTCCAGAAAATTTATACGTCAAGTTCAAATCGTATTTATAACCGAACACAAAATTTACGCTGGCCAAATTTTCTTGTTCTCACTGCGTTTATATTTCCGGACTCTATCCATTATCAACCACGCTCTGCTACCATGATAGATTTGGAAGATAATAAGAGTTGAAATAAAACGTGAACGTAAAGCACAAACGTATTCTTTGTATTGAAGTCAACAAACATGTCACATATGGTTGCTAAGACAATAAGCCTAACAAGAAGGTTGCGTTCTTAATGTCCAACAGACATGCTGCAGTTAGATTTGTAATATTATCAATAAGTTATCTGCTAATATACTTTGGCGCATTTTTTTGTAGTGATGTGATGCGTTAATCGCACCATTTGTTTTTTATTCTCCAGTGCCGAATTTCTGCCTATGTTTCATAAACTTTCGTGAGAGATGCTTGAAATTCATGTTGAAACCAAAAAGCAACCTGGTTTTCGAAGAATGCTGGTGTCATGCAGGTGTTTCGGAAATTTCAACGAAAAGGTTACTAAAGTTGGCAATAATTAATCATTTATTGCTATTACCGTGAAATAGATACTAATAAATCTAAATTTTGTCTGTTACAGAAAGCAATATCTCCGCTTTTCACTGTCTGTGTTTAGCTTCACAATTTAAAAAAACGGATGGTGACAATACCTTTAAAAATATTTGGACAATTATGGGTTGAGGCTGTAAATACTATTGAAAAATATAAATAAAAATATTATACTTATACGACTCCATTGCTTCTTGTTCTTTTTCCGTTTTGACATTGTTTTGCTACCGTTTTTCCGAGCTGTGGTCATAATAATATGGACAACTCGTAATCCCAGGATTTAATAAACAGGTTGTAAAAAAGGTGTCGTTACATTTAAGGGGGTTGTTGCACATAATTTTGAACAAATTTGACCGTGGAACTAATTTGATCAGATCAACTTATTGTTTAGTACCCGACTCAGTCAGATGGTTGCGTAACCCGCAAGATTAGTTACTCCTTTACACTTAGTTTTTATTCTGGGTTTAGAGTCAGAATTGCAGGGCATGTCCATATTAATATCTACGTTAGACGTCAATGAACCAAAACACTATAACAGAATGATTTTGGATATCACACCGACACTTATCCTACACGGCCATAACTACAAGTCTTCAGAACTCGGGTATAAGATAACAAAAGCCACTTCGATCCATTCCAATACACCAATATTTATTTCCATGTCTTCGCCCGAATAAAAGTGGAAGCCCTAGAGAGTTATCGGTCCATCGGCGGGGCTTAAATTAATCGCCTTGTTTGAGAGTCTTCAAATCTCTGAAAGCTTTAACATTCATCCCTTTTTATCAGAGCGATTGTACAAAACCACTCAACCCTTTTAAACCTCAATCCGAAGTGCGCCCGGTCGTTAGCAGACATTAATGGTACATAGTACAGGCCCCGTTGTTCTCCCGTGGAAATAACAAGGAAAATCCGTCCTCGACCTAATCTGTTGTCTATTAACAATAAACGGTCAAGTGCGACTCATACTCGCTAACGAAGGGTTCCGTACCACCGCACAGTTGTATTCAAGCTTTCGGTTTGAAAAACTTTTTCTTAATTTCGGATTTGCCCCCCCCCCCCCCCCCCCAACTGTGCCGTTTTTCCTGTAATATTTAAGCAAATTCCTTTATAACTTAACTTTTACGAAATTAAATTTTCAGTAGTTTTGGAAATAAGAGGGGGATTATGTTTTTTTTTTGCCTATTTTCTTTTAACTTAGCATTTCTGGTTTGGAAAAAAAAATTGATATTCTCGCCACAAGAATGTCACACGAGACAGTTTGAAAAACTTATATTTTTATTTTGCTCCCAAAATTGTCCCCCAAATTCAAATTGTATTTGCTTATGTCGTATTCGTCGTTCGTATTTGGGTCCCAAAAATTCAAAACTGGACAAAATTTAAACTGAATTGGTTCAGAATTTGCGTCGTTTAACATTACTTTTACAAACCTAGGACAGACGCACAAGTGATCATTTAATGGTTCCGTTTTTCCTTTATAAGGTACGGAACCCTAAGAATGAAAATTGGGCGAGAGTTTTCGCCTAATCCGATGACCTTAGGATACTCTTCGACCAGACTCTGCTATACAGGTTGTAACAGAAAGGTGTAATAATATTTTACGGCGTATTTAGGGACATCAATCGGAACACATTTCATTATTCAACCGACTTAATCAGAGAAACTTCTCCATACATTTTGGACCAGGCAGTCAGCTGATTTGAAGTGAAAAATAAGTTGTTCTGATAAGGTTGGTATCATGGTAAAAATTGCTCAGAATGACTTCCTCAACATTAGCTTAAAATTTTGACAACACATTTCAGTTACACCCTGTATTCAGCACTACTGAATGGTAGTTTGACACCAAGCTCCTTTTATATTGGTGTGGGGGACCTTATGTGATCCTGCCACTCAATTTAACTCTACTTATAATATCGCCGTGATTTGTACGAATTCTAATTTTGTAGATTCTAAATACGCAATTTACCCAATTAATTTGTATCCTGAGCAATAACATCTAACCTGTAGCTTAGATTAAATATTGGTTTATTTATTGAGCTACTCAATAAATAATTATGAAGTTAAGTGGGATGAAACATTGCATTTAACGTCGTTGTTTAAGAGTAACTTGGAGCCAACCATGTATGTTCATGTGCGCAGAATCACTGTGTAGGTACATGTCCTTTGAAAACAATAGGAAAGTGACCACATCCTATAACAACACTGATTAAATTGAATGTAAACGAAAGCTTGAGTGGTTTTACTAAATACATCAACAACCAGTAATAAATGGGTATTTCCAACATGCGACGGCAGATTTACCGGATTTGCAGCAACACACGATATTCGGAAAAACATGAAGGGTTAGGTGTCCAAAATGCTATCGTCAAAATATCTAAATTACTATTTACGAGTTTGTATATAAAGAAATGTTTCTTATCGGACTTATCTCTAACTAACACCGAAAAGAACAAAGTCATTCTTAAATGTAAACTTGTATTAAACCATCAGTATCCCACACAGCCCACGCAAACTTCAAACAGTGGATAACACATCTCCTAGACGGTGTTATCCGAAAAAGCAACATGATACGTTATTGTAGGCACCGCGCTCGGCCCCAAGTGTTTGAGCGATACGCGAAAATTGAATTTTCGCTTCGAACCCGGCTTCAATAGAGTTACTGTTCTTCACTAACTATGCTGGGAAGTTTTACGTACATGCATGAGCTGGTAAGGGAGTCTATGAAATTGAGCTGCTTGAAATGTCTCAGTTTGATTATGACTTCGTGATTAGGTCGTGTGGAGTTACATCGAAAGTGTGAATGGACTTGAGTAATGTTCAAGTAATCTTTCATAAAATAGTCATAAAACCAAGTTATAAAAGAGATCTAAAAAATAATCTGTGGGAGATTCTTCGCCCTCCTTCATCAACAGTGGTCCAATGTAGAGAAGAGGCAAAAAAGACGTTTGCTAAGCATGAGCAAATATCTAGAGTAATAAAGAAATCTTTTTAAATGTTTCGACTTTGGTAGGCCTCCGCTTGCAATTAAATTTTATTTTATTTAATAGTATACTTTAACAATTTAGTTGGATCTCAATAATTACATTAAGTCTTATCTGCTTGTTTTGTGCTTTTTAGTGCACCGCAGTCGTGTTTTTTAATTTTTATAATAATGCCATTAATTCATATATTTAACTTTCATTCATCATTCCTTTAACTTTTGACGTTTCCTTATTATCACGTACATATTTTTATTGCAATTGTCAAAAGTGTCCCCTACATTGTTGAGCTATCAAAAGTTACTCGCTGAATAAACTACACAATGAACAGACCACAATATTCCATACAATTTACTGCGTTGCAAAGTCGCCTTAATCCATTATATCATATGTATTATTTTCAGCGCAGTGTCGGCTAATCGCAGTAAATCTTTGCGGAAGCCTGTGTAAGCTTATAAAGATGCCTTTTGTAAGGCTTCTATTCCGTACGGATATAAGCAAGTTTAGTGTTAAGGTGTTATGGGCTAAATAAGACTGCTTTGTGCCATGCGAGGAAGAAATTCAAAATTCAAAAAGAGTTTATTTCCATAAGAAACACATAGGTTACACTTGGAGAATGTCAAATCTTAAACTAACACATATATAAGGTATAGAAAAATATAGAACTCAATTTGAATACCGTCACCTCAATAGAGGCAAAGAGGCGACTAGAAACCTCCAGCTTTATACGTTATTTTTTACAGAATTGGAGCAAACACCTTCCTAAGCTTTCTTGTCTTCTACATAATCTGATATTTTATAGTAAGCCTTTTACATAAGTGATTTTTAACAACATTTTTAAATTTAATTAACGACATTTCTTGTAACTCAGACTTTGATTCTTCTTTTTCTTGAAGTGAAATCTCCACTATGAAGGTCGGCAGTCAGTTCCGAATATTCCAGCCTTTATTTCTCCAGGCGAAACAATAACGATTGGTTTGGAGAAGCGTAAATAAAGTAGGTCTGATCAATTCCGTTACTAAGTAAAAGCTGTTTAAAATGAAGTCCTTAACTACCGCTTCAATAAAGAAAGTGTGATCTATCAAAGTAACAAAAATAAAGATATAATATATAATAACCCTCTGTAATAGTTAGTTTGATACATTTTGTTTTCTTAGCACAAATATTTTAACATCTCTGTCACGGTATTTAATAATATACATTTTTGTAGTTCTTTCATAGACTAGCCACTTTAAAGTGACTCAAGATAAACCAACTTTCCAGTAAGTTTAATAAAACTTTCTCTACCTTACTTTTTTAAACTAGATTATGGTTGATATACAAACTCTGTTACTTTGTAGTTTATTGGCTACGGAATGTGTTTTTAACTTTTCCATCGTAACTTTCTGCACGAGTGATATTTAAAAGTGCCTGTGTAAAGTTGTGGTAAAGTTTAAGTTAAAAAATATTAATATACCAACGCCTACGGGGCGATGTTTGTTTTGAATCTTCTTTAATGTTCGTGCATGCAGAAGTTAAATGAAATGAATAAATTTTACGTAAGTACGGCGGTCCTAAAGTAAATACGCATCAAAGCAAAATAAAATTGTTTATAAATTCACGTAATGTTTATTTTTTGAAACATTTAAACCCCAAAGTTTATAGTGCGCTATAATGTACATACTGCCACAAAACTGTAAAGAGCAGGAACAAAAGCTAAATAAACGACTACCGTAATGAATAAACAAGAGGCAAGTTTTCACGTAATAATGAGACGCTTGAAAAGTCCTAGAAAAGCGGAACGGAGGAAGACATGAAGCAAAAAAACAAAAGTCGAACAGTGGAATTCGCAATCTCCCGCTTAGTCCTTACTCCTCCTCGCCTCGAATGGTTGTTAGTTGGATAACAAGCATTTCTGTTAAAAAAACATTGCTATCCCGCATATTTCATTAGCACTTGATTCAAAATTTTCGCTTCTCATTCCTTATGTAGGTATGTTTCCTGCTTTTGTTACCCAAATGACGAATTGTGCGGCCTCTGGCAAAGGTTGTTGTGCTACTGACTTCGGATAACGTGAGGCAAGAACGAACTTCCACAACTAAAACACGAAACCCAGAGTGAAATTTCTTATAACAGAATATGATGAAATCTTAAACGACGTAACCGCAACTTCATGTTGCCAGAATGTTACTTTGGGAATAATGTTTACGTTGGAAATGAACCTCATTGTTTACTCGTGCCTGCAAAATTTTATAAAGTGAAAGTTTTCGACAAAATTAATTAGCCACTCACATGTAAATTGAGTCTGAGTTATTGCGAAATTGCATACGAGTAATTAAACGTGGCGCATATTCGAGATTGTTCAATCTGAAGTTAGGTCCGAGCGGCTCGCGATCGCAGTTTCAGCGCCTGAGGCAGGTTTTCCACAACTCTGAAATAGGCAATTAGTGCCAGGAATAGTTTTTTTTATGCAAATGAAAGAAGTTTCGTCGCGGTGCAATTTAAAAGTTGCCGGCCAGTAATAATTACAGCTAAATGGTGACTAAGATAATAAAAGTATTCATAAATAATAGTGTTGAACAAACTTTCCGAGAAAATACAATATTCAATAGATAGAACGATAAACTAGATACCTACATGTAATTTAGCACCTTACCTTTATAAATACAACATACTCGACTAGCACATATATTCCATAAATATTCGTTAGTTGCGAAGCACCAAGTTGGTAACAGGAAATGTTACTTCGGTAAGATAATGCGTTATCTTAGAATACAAATAATTGTAATACGATTACAATAATAGGTTAGGTGTGTATTCTGCAACCTAGACAATGAAACAACATAATCTGAAACAAGCTTTGTACATATTAATCACGTCACGAGTGGTAAAATACCTCTATGAAATGTACTTATATTATGCTTTGTAATTCATTCGTTAGATCTAATCTGGAATATCGACGGTATTGAGCCCACAATATTCCAAGTCATAGATATGATTGAGAGAATCCAAAATATTTTCATAACAAGATTTCAATATAAATTCAAAAGTTATGATGTAAATACTTTTGTATCCTTGGCTAAGCGAAGACAAATTAGAGACCAGATTTTCTTATTTAATTTAATTAACAATAAGATCGAATCATCTTATCTATTAAGTAAAATTGTCTGAAAAGATGCCCTACTCGCACTCGTTCAAGCGCTACTTTCTCAACACCAGTATCTATGAAAAATTACTCAAAAAATCGTTACCTTGTCAGAGCCACTCGACAGTACAATGATAATTACAGTAGTATAGATATTTTTAACGAAAAATATTCTTCTTACGTTGCCGCAATTAAAAAGATGTAAAAATATTCTGACTTATAATTTTTTGGTAACATATTAACAAGCTATTGATTATTGTTATTATATACTTTCCCAACTGAATTTTACAGCAGGTTGTTCTCATGAACAACCTGCTGTAAAATTCAGTTCGGAAGTTCAGTCGCCTCATGGCGATTAGGTCGATAGTAGATTAGTAGTTAGATACTAGCTTAGTAATAATGTTACAGATTCTTTTTTTAAATCATTTTATACTCTGTTTTCATATCTATGTTGTGTCACCCTTTGTGTAAAAATGAAAGGTTTAAGCTATTGGTGGAAAGTTCTCTGGCTCCATGTAAAATTACTTGTATTTACTTAGATGTAATATATATGTAGCTGTTTGTTTCCTAAATAAATAAATTAATGTGATGAAAATTGTGTGACATTCATATAAAAACAACAACAAATATATTTAAAAATTTGGAATTTCATTATAGAACCATATAAAAGAGAAAATGGAAATAAATGTCCGCGCTATCATTGCTGAGTAATCCAGTACCACTATGACCACCGACGCTTTGCTCGGAGATCTCGTACAATGTCCGCAATATATTCAGCAGCGATTGTTCAAGGGACAAAGAGGTCTAAAGATATGTACATCAGGCGCATGAAATATGACCCTGCACCACATGGCAACCAAGGCGCTCAAAATACGCCCGATGACAGCAACAGTACACAGCCGCCCACGTGAGCGTTCTGGGCGACCTTGGGACAGCTAAAGCAAAGTTGCCATCTAATTAAAAGAATCCCTCGTGGTGCGAGGACATGCGTGGCGACCTTCCTGTCGCACTCGATACGACAGGCCGTCTTGAACAATGACGGCCCAGGTTGGGGACAGTTGCTGACGTTTGGATATCGGACACTTCATGTAGATAGGGACAGGAGTAAGAATAGCTCCCTAACACAGTGTATTAAAAATAACTGCAAAAACCACCTTAAAACATATCAGGCCAAAGTTATAACTATAACAATATTTCTCGGACGAAATTCAACATCACGAAAAGAATAGAAACCAAAATCAGCGACGAAGACTTAAAGGGGGCTGCTCAACTTCTGTTCTCGAGTGACGCTGTCGCCCTTGACTCAGGCAATGTTGCAGACAATATTCTAAATTAATCTTCAGGGAACACCTTCTACATTCAGCTGTTGGGTGTCAGTAGGGCAACCCACTCAGACCGGCAATATTTACGTTTGGCTATCCATCCATAATTAAGCAAAATAGGCCTAGACGTTTCTCGAAATGCGAATTATTCATATCCGATAAAATGACGCCCGCCGAGAAGACTAACATCATCACCAAATTTAACTCAGTTGCCCCCAACATAAAAGTTATGGACAAATCTCATTCGACGGCATTCCCAGCTTCGTGGATGTACAAATTTCAAAATGCATACAGACTCACTGATTTAAATCCGCATAAGACATAAGGTTATCATAAGGTTTTGCCTTTACATACCTCCTTCGATGCTCTCCTCTTTGGAAATACCCTCCCATTCTCAAACTGTTCGACGTTTTGATCCAAAATTCACTAACCAAAATTATAAACTCCAACTTTGATGAACGAAGCCGGACCCTAGCTACCCTCTCAATCAGACACGGAGGTCTGGGGATCCGGAAAATCTCCGATGTGGCGATGAATCCCATCGTTGCCGTTGTGGTGCCAGGGTGGGCCAATAAGAACACCACGGCCTCTCCTGTCAGCGCAGCGCTGGCTGGTGGTCCCGTTACGCTTGCCTGAATGACGTCATTCTCCGGGACCTTGCCTTGTGGTGTGCCAGCCATCCTCGAACCCAATGGCCTGGCACGTGATGATGGCAAGCGGCCGGAAGGAATGACGCTCATTCTCTGGCAGAACGGGAGGTAGAGGTAGCGTGGACACGTTGGCACCAACTACCGGCTACCTCAGCCGCGGCTGGTGCCGTGGCGGCAGCTGCACGTACATATGCCGCCATAGGCGACGAATTTCTATTAATGGCGTTTGGCGTGGAGACCCTTGGGCCGTGGGGCCCTGACGCTCGACGAGTCCTTAAAAACATTTCTAAGCGACCGTTCGAAGCTTCAGGTAACCGTAGAGCTGGCACCTACCTCGCTCAACGTATCAGATTAACGATATAGCGAAGAAACGTTGCCCGTATATTGGGCAGCCTGCCCTTGTGTCTGTCCTAGGTGTGTAAAAGTAATATTAATCGACCGAATTCTAAACATATTGAGTTGAAATTTAATTATATGTTTTTATATACATATATGACACTGATATATGACTGGTATCAAACCAAGTGTATCAAATCACTCACTTCCAAATATCAGGCAAGTTGAGACCAGTTTACTTAGTATTAGTATTAGACAGCAACACGTTAGAATTAGTAAATGATACGAAGTTTCTTGGAATAAGCATTGTAGCAAATTGCAGTGGGGAACCCACGTAGATAAATTAGCTGGTAAATTAAGTTCTGCGGCTTACGCGGTTAGAAACATCAGATAAAACACGGATATGACTACATCTGGGCTAGTATAATTTAGTTACTTTTTATAGTGTCATGTCCTATGGTATCTTGTTGTTAGGGAAAGCAGCATATATTCAAACAATTTTTATTTTACAGAAAAGAGCTATTCGAACAATTTATAATTTAAAACGAACAGACTTCGTAATAGAGCTTTTTAAAGAAATTGACATACTAACTGTAGCTTAATCAATTATTTTCGAAAATATAATGGATGTACGCAAGAACTTTACAATATTTTCCAAACTTAGCGAAAGCTGTAATGTTTACCTAAGAAATAATCAAAGACTAGTTGCGCCACGGTTTAGACTTGCGAAGGTTAGCAATGCTTTCAAGGGTTAGTGCATTCTCTACTACAATAAGATACCTCTGGAGATTTTGAACTTGCCATTTGAGCAATTTAAAAACCAGCCAAGTGCGTGTCGAACTTCGCACATTTAGGGTTCCCAAGAAGGGGGACCCAAATTTTTCCACTTTGGGAGGGTCTGTCTCTTGAACGATTTACTTTGAGGAAAAATGGTTTCAGAAACTTCAATGTCATTTTAAAGACCTATCTATAAACACCCTACACATATAGGTTTAATGGAAAAATAATAATTTGGTTCTAGTTCCATATTATTAATTATTATTTTTTATTATCCTCCCTTATTTTTATTTTTTTTATTTTTGTATAATAATTGTAAAGCAGTTTACAGAATACATCTACATACCATGTTTCAACTGTGAAGTCTTGATGGCTTTGGAATAAAGAGGCTGTGATATATGGACGGACAGACGGACAGACAGAAATGACGAAACTTTGAGTGTTCCCTGTTTCTCTACGGAATCTTAAAATCATGTTAAAGCGACTTTGTCAAAAAAAGGATATTACTGCTGGATTAAGGATGCTGATTAATTATAATAATTATTTTATACATAAAATATAAAAAATTGTATAAGTTAAGCACAATCAATTTTTAAAGGAGTTCTAAACATCAATCTGTGACAGTTTCTACGCCCTTTTTTTCCCAAAAAATGACTGACTGTTTGCTAAATACATGTAAAAATCTATAATAATAAACAAATTGGACTTTGACTTTGGCTTGACTTTGACTTTACTTACTTACTTTGTCTTTGTCTTTACTTACTTTATTCTCGAACAAAATATTGTCGTTTTACGTTTTTCCTTGTACAATAATAAATTAGCTGGTAAATTAACTTCTGCGGCTTATGCTGGTAGGAACATCAGATTAAACACGGATGTGGCTATATCTAGGCTAGTATATTTTAGTTACTTTCATAGAGTCACGTCCAATGGTATATTGCTATGGGGGAAAGCAGCGGATATTCAAACAATTTATATCTTACAGAAAAAACATATTCGCGCAATCTATAATTTAAAACGAACAGACTCCGTGAGAGAGCTTTTTAAAGAAATTGACATACTAACTACTCACTAACTGTACAAACAATTGAACAAAATATTCGACGTTTTACGTTTTTCCTTTTACAATAATAAATTAGCTGGTAAATTAACTTCTGCGGCTTATGCTGGTAGAAACATCAGATTAAACGCGGATGTGGCTATATCTAGGCTAGTATATTTTAGTTACTTTCATAGA
Organism: Argyresthia goedartella; assembly: GCA_949825045.1. Taxonomy (NCBI): domain Eukaryota; kingdom Metazoa; phylum Arthropoda; class Insecta; order Lepidoptera; family Argyresthiidae; genus Argyresthia; species Argyresthia goedartella. Next base: position 6,621,700 of record OX463814.1, read on the forward strand.
GTCATGTCCAATGGTATATTGCTATGGGGGAAAGCAGCGGATAACAATTTTTATTTTACAGAAAAGATATATTCGCGCAATTTATAATTTAAAACGAACAGACTCCGTAAGAGACTTTTTAAAGAAATTATGAAATAAAATGTAGCTAGTATTTTTTTTCGAGACTATAATTTTCCACCTTCTTACCACAAAAAAGCACCTTCCCCGCTTGATTTTCGAAAAAATATTTTCTTAACTCGTTCAAAAAGGCTTCTTTACGAACAACGCTGCAAGCCTCGTCTTCGGCTCGTGCCGTAAACTTCTGGGTTCGTAAATATAAGCCCTTGCGAACTTGTACGAAATGTACGCAAAAACCTTACAATATTTGCCAAACTAAGTGATAGCTGTTAACCTAAAAAATAATCACAGACTAGTTGCGCCCCGGTTTAGACTCGCGAAGGTAAGCAATTCTTTCAAGGGTCAGTGCATTCTCTACAACAATAAGATACCTCTAGAGATTTTGAAATTTCCATTTAAAAACATGTTAAAGCGACGTTGTCGAAAAAGGGATGAAATTTGACTAATGATACGGAACCCTTCATGTGCGGGTCTGACTTACTTCTTTACTTGACCGATTTTATCTTTTGAACATTTGGGATTTAACATTAAAATAATCAATCAAAAATATTTGAACGCAATAATGACTGCAAGAGATCCGTAGTCTAGTGGAATTCACGTTTGCTTCTCGCGCAGGAGGTGCAGGTTTGAATCCCGGTGCTAACCATGTACCAATGAGATAAGTACTTTATCTTCAATACATTATGTGGATATTATAACGGTGATAGAAAACATCGTGTGGAAACCTTCATTACTATGGAGTAATGAAGGTTTCCACACTTCTTTGCTTGACACGGCAGCAATGGAGCTGCCGTGTCAAGCAAAATGGAGTATAGAACAACTGGCTAAAAGTAGCACAACTGTGCCACTGACGCTAACGCTGACGATAACGCTGACGCTAACGCTGACGCTAACGCTGATGCTAACGCTGATACTAACGCTGACGCTAACGCTGACACTATATTTGTTTTGATTTGATGCCTGCATTCACAGATGTTTGAGGTCCGTATCGATTCGATCGATTTTTTTAACCTTACCTTGAAGCTAAGACTGACAAATGTCCAATGTTACCTGTTACAATGACATAACAATAAGTCTGTAAAACGTATAGCGCGACCAAATATTGTTGTATTATTAATACCAGCGGATGCAGCGAACTTGCCGTTTCAATCAACCCTACGACACCCGGAGGCGTAAGCCGCATTATGTGTATAAATCAGCCCTGAACATGCTCAAACCTCATAGTTCTTGACCTCCCCTTTTGCCATTTTGGGAATTAAACATGAACAAAATATATGTACCTGTATTTCAGCGTGCGGAATGCTGTGTAATACAAATAACAGCGGTATCAAAATTATTAAGAAATATTTTCCAGGTAGCCCCTCCCTGCATGTTTTGATGGGTAATGTTTAAGTTGTGCTTATTCTTCGTCGGAAATGACAAGCTTTTGATACACCATCATCATTTGTCCCTTGTTTTGCCATGTCAATATCAATGTATTACTACTAAATCCTGTACACGAAACCTCTGTCATACTAGTTATGACATGGTTATTTATTATATTTAACGGTAAAAAATGCTAATACACATTTCAAATGTGTTATATTGTTAAAATCTTTTACCCTGCATTTCACTGAAATCTTTTCAAGCGTTTTCAGAGATTTATAACAGTTTGAGGTTTTTTACGAGTCGTTTAAGTTGCGCGCAATCAAATATCTGCTTTCAGTTTTTCCATACTTAAGTACCTATAGGATTAATCCTCGATACTTACGTATGTATGCCAATTCTTGATCTCACAATTAATTTCCGTAATGCCTGAAGTTTTGTTGAACTCTAGATATTCGATTAGATCTTTTTCATATATGCCATCGCCATAGATGAATATGAAATACCGCCTCCGGATCGTTTCCGTATCGAAAGTTCAATTAACGTTATTTCCAAGTCGCACTACCTTATACTCAAGCCACAGTTAGGCTAGCCTTTAGAAAGCGGGCGTTTCAGATGCTTTTGCCGTTTTTTGTATGCTTTATTAGGGGATTTATAGATGAAAAAATTATAAAATTTTTGTTCTCCCATAATAACTTGTAATCAGCTGATCGGGTCAATGTACTGAGGGACAAATATTTTTTTCCCTTTGCGACCATATGTTTCTTGGAGAAACTTGGGTCGATGTAATTTGAACGAAAACTAACGTTAAAAAAGAGCAGAATTGTCGTTTCCTCACCCTAAAACTGCCACATACCCACAGTCCCGAATGCCTGAAATGGCATTAAAAATAATAAATAACTCGAAAACTAATTATTTCCGATGGTTCGAGTACTTTGAAATCATCGAGAAATCCACAAATAAAAAATCAACAAAATTAACTGAAACTAAAATTAAATTTAATATTAGTAACTGCGCTTCACAAAGATGAGGGTAATTCAATAAACGGTCCAGTGCTAGTAGGACTCACACTAACTCACGAAGGGTTCCGTAACACCGCACCGTATTCAAGTTTCATGTAAGGGGGGTTAGGTATATTTAATTATACTTCATGCTTGGTCCTTCTAGATTAGCATTAAATGCATGTAGAATCACGTTATGGTGACGCTATCACACTGATATTTGAGTTTTTTTTTTAAAGTCGCCTTTTTGAAAGCCATGTTGGCTTGGTTTAATCCCGTTCTATCACTCTTCATTCACAGTTCAGTGCTCCGCATATTCGCAGGTGCCTTTCATTTGCAAAAATCAAACCAGCTAATTCAATTTAGGTTGTGAGGTGGGTGTGAACGAAATGGGCAAAAAACGTAAACGCTCACGTGAAGACATTGCAAGAAAAATAAGAAAATGGAAGACAAAATTTAAACATCGTCGCCGTGAATCATCAACCGAGTTATCGCAATATGATGTGATGTAATGTGCAATCGCCGAAAAATAGTGTAGCTAGTGGACAAAACAGGCTGAAAATATTTTGTCCTGAGTATGAAAATGTAAATAAATAAACATTAGAGGAAAATCAATTTTTGTTAGGCTTGTGTTTAAACGATTACCAAAAACGCACCTGTTTTACTACCAATAAATTCGAAATGACTGCCAGAATGGATAAACGTCCACCAAATTGTGTTTGGATAAATGATCACCAAACTTCTTGTTATGTTTTGTGTACTTATGTTTATGTTTTTAGTATTTTTTGTTGTTCTTACATGTTCAACCTAACATGAAGGATAATAGTACTTGATTTGGTATGCTAATTTTTCTTCGTTCATATCTTTAGGGGATGAGCCTCGCTACTTATCCCAAAACACAGGGGAAACCCTACCTTGGGGAGTACCGACTCTGATGTTATTTTTGCTTACTACCAACACCTATTCTCATAAACATATGATGTATCTATCTTTAGTTATGTTTATATAACATGAAACTGTACCTTTCTTATTATGTATTCTTTTGTTATTGTCATTGTCAAAGAGGACTTCGCTTCGCTCATCCCCTTTACCTTTCACCTAAGCTACCGCAGTATTTTTCTCATATATTTTTTGCATCTTTTGGTGTTCATGCATCCATTTAGGGTAGGAAAAAAATATTTTGGTGATCATTATACACTGACGAGCAATGAAAAATTTCCACTGAAATAGACATAGACATAGACATTTATTTATTCACTGGACAAAATATTGTACATCAACAGGATAACTTTACAGACAGGAAATCGACATTAGATTATAGAAGAAAACACATAATAAAAGAGAAGGATGATGTACGCATGCCAGTGAAATAGCTCCAACTCAGCATAATGCTACAACAGGGCTGCAGCGCTGATTTTCAGTCAAAACCATTTGATATCCGTGCAGGCACCTCTCAACGATGCGGGGTATAGGTAGATATATAGATATACAACAGAAATATGAAATAGGTACATAATAATAATACTAATAATTAAGTGAGTACAGGAAGTGACTTATGGTGGATTTTACAGCAAAAAGTCATGCGAGAATAATTGATGATTAAACGAACTTACCTAGTGACGTTCGATCATAATTATATGAGTCGCTTCATTTGAAGATATAAAGACCATTTACTACGTAGTTTCTCTAACCTACAAGGCAACTTCGCACACTTCATAGTTTTTTTTTTTTTTTTTCACATCACTACTCCCGCGCCGCCATACCTGTCATTCTTTTCAGAGATAGGGTACTCCTACTTGTATATACGTAAGCCAAACTTCGATTACCAAGGGTTCATGGGTGGGAGGGAGTTTATATCTTCAAATGAAGCGACTCATATAATTATGATCGAACGTCACTAGGTAAGTTCGTTTAATCATCAATTATATATTCGTCGCTTCATTATTCGATATAAAGACCATTTACTACGTAGATGTTCAGAGTAAGAATTTTGGCTTAAGTATGTACGATTATTTCAGGTTTGGAACAATGAAAATAAAATATTACGAATCAATTATTATAATAATAACACTCTATAAGTAATCTTATCGTTATTTAACCTATTAACAATAACTCTTTGGTAATAAAGTTGATCTTGCAAAATTATCATTTGTTAATAATGGGCGATTATAGAATTTTGCAAAAATTTGAGAGGAATTAGTCCAGCCAGCCTTTTTTCTAATTACGTCTATGGGAACGCCGTTAGCGCGTGCCGCAGACGTGGCGGCGTGCCGGGTGCTGTGCGCGCCGAACACCGCCACGTCCACGCCACTCGACTGTAGCACGTCCTTAATCCATCGACTGATGGACTGTGTACTGGCAGTCTTATAAGGTCGACGGAATGTCACAAATAAGTTTTGTATGTTTTTAGATCTGTTTGTTTTAGTCATAACCAAATAATCTTCCAATGCTGTAGCTGGGCAGATGTTAGGCTTATCTTTAAAGTAAGGCAGGAATAATACAGGCTGATCCCGACCTGGGGCAGATGTTTTAATGATGTCAGTTATTACAATTTTTATACCATCATTGGTAATATTGATATTTTTTGTCCTAATTAGAGAAATTGTTTGGACCCTATGGGCCGTACACAGAGCAAGAAGAATTGCCAGTTTCTTTGTAATTTTTTCAAGTGAAAGTTCCTTATTTGGAAACCAATTACTAATCTCATTTAAAACAATCTGGGGGTCCCAAGTACTTGTGTACTTGGGCAAACATGGTCTTAATTTAAACACGCCTTTTAAAAGCCTTTTGATACTATCGTCTGACCCAATATTACTTCCTAAAAGTAGTGACAGGGCAGAACGATGAGTGTTTAATGTACTATATGAGGAACCTCGATCAAATTGCTCAGAGAGAAACAACATGAGGGAAGGAATAGAGGCACTAAATATGTCCAGATTTTTCCGTTTGCAAAAGTCCCACCAAATTTTATATGTGACACTGTACTGTTTTATAGTACTATCGGCAAGGGAAGCAAGCATCAGGGTTAAACTAGTGGTTGGCATGCCACGATAGATGAACGCGAGCTGGAGAGCACCGCGGCACCCAGGGTAAGCTTCTTGTGCAGAGGATGATGTGTCCTGAAATTGGAACACAAAAGGTGTTTGTTAGGCTCAAGAAATATAATTTCTGATGCAACCATACTTTGTAACTGGGGATACCAGGCCTGCGAAGGCCAAATCGGAAAAACAAAGATACCTGAAGCTTTATCCGTCATGATTTTGTGCAAACATTTTAGAATAAGCGAAAACGGAGGGAATGCGTAGAAGAAATAGTTCTCCCAGTTGACTGTGAATGCGTCTACAGCGACGGCGTCAGGATCTTGGTTCCAAGATAAATAATGATTACACTTAGCATTAGTCCGAGAAGCGAAGAGATCGATATCTGGTTGTCCGAACTTTTGAGTTATCAACGTAAATGCCCTGTCCGAAAGTTCCCATTCCGTATCAGGGTTTATCCTTCTCGACTCTTCATCCGCTTCAACATTGTCTTTGGTATTAATATAGGATGCGTATAGCCAGATTCTTCGCTTCTCGCACCATTGCCATATATCCCGAGATAGCATGTTCAAGTGTGGGAACTGGATTCCTCCCATTCGATTTATATAGCAAATCGCAGTCGTGTTATCTACACGTAACAATATCGCACAGTCTGTAGATTCGCGAACGAAACATTTCAGTGCTAGGAATACCGCGAGCAATTCTAGATAATTGATATGGAATTTTAACTCCTCATTTTTCCAACCTCCACCGACTCGTGTTTCATTGCAATATGCACCCCAGCCCGTCCTGGATGCATCGGTAAAAATTTCCATGGAAAATTTTGAATTCCCTAAGGGGGCGGAGGTTGAGAATATGTTATTTTTCCACCAGTTAAGATCGTCTAGGATGACATCTGATAACCGAATTTTCGTCTCATAATTGGTTTCTGATTGAAGCGCCAGAATTTTTTCTCTTTCTAACAGTTTGGTGTACAGCCAACCATATCTAGCTGCCGGACAAGCAGCTGTTATCATACCAATCAATTGAGCAAATTCTCTAATTGTACAGGTAGGAAGTAACAGAAATTTGTCCACTAAGCGTGCGATATTGGTACGTTTTTCCTCAGGTAAAGACAGAGTTAGATTTATGGAATCATAAATAAATCCCAAAAATTTGCATTTTTGACTGGGCTTTATAGAACTTTTTTCATGGTTTATAACAAACCCTAGACACTGTAAGAGTCTTAAGGTTTCTGTTACATTCTCATAGCATAGCTGATAAGTGTCGCCAATGCAGAATATGTCGTCAAGGTATTGTACTGACTTGTAACCGCGGCCTCTTAAGTAAGACATGACTTCTTTCATGATTTTGGTAAAAGTTCGCGGTGCAATAGATAACCCATAAGGCATGGAGTTAAACTCATAAGTGATTAACTGAGAATATTCCTTTTTAAATTGAAAACGTAGGTATTTATGATAGGCATCTGCAATAGGAATGAGTAAATAGGCCTCCTTGAGGTCTATAGTAGCCATAAAACTATCGCGTGCAATTAATTTAGAAGCTGTACGGTAGTCTTCCATTTTAAAATGACATTTTCTTATGAATTGGTTGAGAGGTTTTAAGTTTAATATAAAACGTTGTCCACCATTAGGTTTCGGGGTGAGAAAGATTTTTGAAACAAATTGACTGTTACGCGGTTCACATGGTTTTATCGCACCCAATGTTAATAACTTTTGTATAGCTACTGACATGTTCTTATTCTCAGTAGGGGACAATTTATTTTGTGGCAAAAACTGTTGAATCGGTTTTTCAGTAAATGGTATTGGAAATCCATTTGAAATCCAATCCAAGATAACCTTATTATTGGTAATGTGAAGCCAACAGTTGTAAAAATGGTGGATTCTACCCGCATGTACCTGGACTATTATTGTGTCGGAACACGGGGCTTGTTCGGGTTGGACAGCTTGTTCTGATTCTGAGGTAGCAGTGGTGGTCGACGATGTACTGGGTTGGTCTTCCTGTACCCTCCGCGCCCCCCCCTGTTCGACGGCGCGTAGCGTGGAGGGCCCGTCCAGTTTTCCTGATAGCGGGGCCTTCCAATCGTCGACTGAACTGTGGTTACAGGAGTCTTCGGAGGGATCACTGTCTTCTTTATCTGGAGACCTTGTTTTTCGACAGCTTTTGAGGCCCTTATCTGGTCTGAAAGCTTAGATCCAAACAGAGTATCGTCTCTTTCAGTATCTTTAAGAATATTAAGGAATGATTTTTCCAATCCCGGCACCAATAGCTTTGTACGGGCTTGTGTTTCCATAAAGTGAAGGTCACTGAGGATGCGACACCCATCACTAATCATCTTAATTGCTTGGACTGGGACCTTATCATCACTTGTTATAAGTAAGGTCAATGCTTGATTTATTGCTGTCAGGCCAACTCCCAGCTGCTGCTGTGCCATTTTAATTTTCTTGTCGCGGTTTTTAGACATTTCTGTGATTGCAGCAGCTATTTCAGCATTTAAGTTTGGTGCTTGTAGAAGCGGGCAGTTTTCTGGGATGGTATAGTTTTTCATTATTTTCTCTTTCGACTCTTTCGTTAATCCTTTCTTTAGTATTTGCTGCCAAATTTTTGCTAGATTCTCGTGAATCGGTGGACCAAACTTTGGAGCGTCCTCCACCGACTCACCCAACGCCATTAACACATCCGGATCCAACTGCGGGACACTGTGTTGCTCCACCTCGAGTATTTCTGGTCCAGGTAAGATATTAAAATTCATCTCCGGTTGTCTTTCTTCGTCGTGATGACTTTCTATGGACAACATTAGAAACGTTATTAGAAACTAACAACATTATGTAAGTCGTCATTATTTACCATCGTGTTGACTCGCGGCCAACCCCCAGGTATGTAATTTTTTAACAGAATCGTAAGTCGTACAACGTAAGAGTATGTACACCTAACTGTTTCTGTGTTTTACCGTCGTGTTGACTCGCGGCCAACCCCCAGGTATGTAAATCGTTACCAGAATCGTAAGTCGTACAACGTAAGAGTATGTACACCCAACTGTTTCTGTGTTTTACCGTCGTGTTGACTCACGGCCAACCCCCAGGTTTATCACTAAGCACTCGGTAAAAAGTGAGTTGCTTTGTCTTTTGTTAGACTTCGAAAAAAGGTGAGGTTATGTTACCGTCGTGTTGACTCATGGCCAACCCCCAGGTGTAACCTGTTCATTAGTCGAATCTAGACTACCTTTAGCATTGACTTAGCACTTACCCAAAGGATTATCACCATCCGACTCTGATGAATCAATCACTCGTTGGACCCGACGCGTCTTTTCATGCAATTTTTCCTCGAGCTTGCGCAGTTTTTTACGATATCGCTCGAGCTTATCTTTGGCACTGCGCTTGGGCATGGTTGTTTTCTAATCAAGAAACACAATATGAAACCTGTAACTATAACTTAATCGCAAATATCTTGAACAAAAAGCGGGAGCGTTGTACTGAGTTGCCCCGCACGGAAAAAGAATGACAGGTATGGCGGCGCGGGAGTAGTGATGTGAAAAAAAAAAAAAAAAACTATGAAGTGTGCGAAGTTGCCTTGTAGGTTAGAGAAACTACGTAGTAAATGGTCTTTATATCGAATAATGAAGCGACGAATATATAACTAAGTTAAAGTTAAGTTTTTGATTCGTGGCTTTCATCGAGATAATTTATATGACAATGACATTTCAAAATGAGGTCATTCTTAGAAAAAGTAGAAAATACTCTCGAGTAAAAAGTTACTCTTCGATGGTAAAACTCGCTCTCAGTGAGTTAACTTATATGCTCGTAGGTGCGGCAGGGGTTTTGGATTAAACTTTAAGAGACAAAGGGAGACTGGCTGTTCGATTCCCGTAAGATGAACCGTAATGTCACAAAAGCAGAACGAGACAGAGCGATACGTGGGTATAGCACTGTTCCCCTCCGCCATCATGTACATAACCATCCAAAATATAAAAGGCACATGGGCTTACAATTACATTCAAAATGAAAAGTAATTGTTAAACTGTATTTGGATATATTTTAAGTAGATTTGTAATTTAATTACAGTAGTTTGATTGTTATTTGTAGATTGATTATAATTTTTAATTCGATTATCATTTATTATTTGATTGTAATATGTAATGTTTAAAAAATGAAATATGCCTATTATATAGGTGAGTTAACCTTTTGTAAGGCTAAAAGATATATTTTATAATGTTTTTTGAATGTTGCCACTGATTGAAGTTCACGTAGAGGAGGCGGTATATTGTTCCAACATTTAGAAGAAAGGTACCTAAAGCTACCCCTGAAGACAGCTGTTTTATGAGAGGGTACTTTAAGTGCGCTCGCACATGACCTAGTCCGGTTGGTGTCATGCCATGCAAGCTTCTTAAAGAGATACTCAGGCTTGGATATCTTAATTGTGTTGAACATAAGCGACGCCAGAAATAGCTGCTGTCTACCCTTCATCTTTAATATGTTCGCGCCGTCCAGAAAGGGAGTGACATGTGATCGTGGGGGAATTCGGAAGCAATAACGGGCGCACGCATTTTGAACTCGCTGTAATAAACGCTGTGATCTCTCCAACAAGCACGGGCCGTACAGTGTTATTCCATAATTTAGTTTGGATAGGACCACTGATTCACACCAAATAATACGAAGATCAACCGAAATAAGATTCTGAAACTTGTAGAGGACCCTCAGCCTGAAAAAACAATTTCTAACAAGCTCGATAACATGTTATTCAAACGTCAGATTACTATCCATGAGGAATCCGAAATTTCTAGCTTCATCGACCTGTTCTACAACCGTATTACTAATGGTGACATAGCACCAAATTACTCCTAAACGGGAAAACTTAATGACGCCGCCTGCAATATTGAAGTACATTTAACAGCGCATCAGAATATTAACAATTAAAAACGTAAATATTGTGTTCAAATTTGAAATTAAATGTTTTAAAAAATTGGGGCAATTGTGCCATGTGCTCTTAATACAGCTTTTACGTGATCGGGCATGCTGAATACCAGATTTCTCAGCATATGCTGAGGAATGTTCTCCCATTCTTCGATGAGCGCGTACTTCAAGTCACGAAGAATAACTGGAGGTGGAACTCTGTTTCTGACACGTCTGTCAAGCTCTTCCTAAGCATGCTCAATAGGATTCAAATCAGGGCTCCTTGCTGGCCACTCCATTTTGTGGATTCCTAAGTCATGAAGATACTCATTTACAACTTGAGCAGTGTTGGCCCATGCATTATCGTGCATGAACACTACATTGTCGCCCATATTGGCCAAAAAAGGACCAGCATGTTCATTGAGAATCTCATTGATGTATCTCACAGCATTTAGGTTCCCGTTCTCGATTGGAACTAACGCTGATCGACCCTCTGCAGAGATACCAGACCACGCGAGAACGGTACCTCCGCCCTGTGACACTTTTTCTTCAAAACATGCTTGTGCAAAACGTTCTCCTGGTCGTCGGTATACTCTTGTCCTCCCATCATGATGGTACAACATAAATCTTGACTCATCAGAGAACATCTCTCTGCCGCAATCGGGCAACTTTATGATGCCGTTCAAGTTTTGGCCCATTTGCTGGCCTGTTAGGCTTCAATCCTCTTTTGGCAAGGCGTCTCTTGACTGTCCACTCGTTTATTGGCTCCCTTTGAACTTGCAGAAGTTGTTGTTGGACCGCAACTCCCGTCTGGTGTCGATATCTTAACATGGCTGCCGCAATTAATCGATCTTCTCGGACTGTTGTGCACCTTGGCTTGCCAGTACCTGGTCTTCTCAGGTTTAATCCAGTCTCCCTAAACCTTTGAATTACTCCTCGGACAGTAGTAATACTAATGTGTCACGCCCATTATTCTGGCCGTATTTCTTTTGCTGGTCCCAGGATGAAATCAAAAGCAAAACAAAAAACGAAACAAATGTATTCCGAAATTTTCAAACCTCAAATTTTTATTTTTCTACATTTTTTATCCACGGCTTCAAAAAAGACCACTATTTAAAAGATTTTAAGTTTGCATAATAAAATAGATTTCATTATATTTTTTAACTTATTAAGCTAGGTTCTATGTCTTAGAAGATATTAAGGTGTTTGTCGGCATTTTGTGGGTGGAACTTTTTCTTTGCTCGTCAGTGTTTTTGTTGCGTTTTTGTTATCACTCAATTAGTGTGATGTAACTCATTTTATTTTTATGACAAGTTTAACCTTGTAGGCAGTTATTTTGGACTGTCACTAGTTTCGAACAAATATGAAACATGGTTTTCACTAGACCGAGATACATAATGTAAGGAGGTTTTCTTACGAGGTCTAATATTTAATGTAAAAGGTCCGTTTGGTGCGTTCCTTCGATTTTATTATCAAAATTAGCAAGTGACAAGCGAGATGCATAATGAGGCGCCAAGGTGGTCAACGGCGGAAGGGTTAACACTAGGTGAGTTAAGATAATAACAAAATCAGCAAGGTGAGCTACGTTAATAACAAAATTAGTAAGGTTAGTTATGTTAATAACAAATTTAGCAGTCGGCAAAAGGATTAAAATAAGTTGAGTTACGTTAATAACTATAGTAGCAAGCGACAAGCGAGATACAAAATGAGACAACCAAAGTGGTCGTTGGCAAAAGGCTTAAAACAAGGTAAGTAACGTTAATCACAAAAATAGCAAGCGACAAGCGAGATACAAAATGAGGCGACGAAAGTGGCCATCGGTAAAAAGCCTAAAACAAGGTAAGTTGACGTTAAAAACACCATTAGTAAGCGAGTGGAATTTAACTTATGTTACGGAAAATATCTGCCCAAAACGTCCTATGAAAAGCAGCGTATTTAGCGAGATGCTCAGTAACAGCTGGGATAGCCGATAGGTTCAGTAGTGTCCGAAGTGTTGGAAGCAAGGCCTAGTGTAACCGAGTCAACCGACTGGAGCTCCGTGGCTTTGCAGCTGTTTATGTAGCGAGTCGTTGGCGCATGTGTGCGTCTGTGTAAAGCTCCCACTGTTCGATACATGCTGGTTGGTCACGCGGACGGTGCGTGATGCCTTGTTTGTTGCGATGTGAGCTGATCACGTGGACGGCGCTTGGATGATTTGTGTGTTGTATTACAGTCTCCCTCTCTGGCTTCGAAGAAGTCCCGACGAGAGAGCTAGAAGCTATTTGTCTACAAATAATGTTTTAGTCTGTGTCTTCCCTTTCTTTCTTCTAAAAGGTTACACTCGTTCCGGCTCATCCAGAAAGCTGCATGTAAGTTGAGGTAGATGAGAATATGGACGCCGTATTACGCCATAACGTCGTGCTCTTTATTAGCCTCAAAAAAGATTTAAAGGAATAGTTGCCAAAAACCATGATTCACAGTTTCCTCTATGGCACAGATTTAGCAGAAACAATCAATGTTGCTAAATCTATATCGAAGTCGGGAGCAAAACTCACTACTCCGGGTAATAAACCTACAGTAGCCGTGAATGCCATTGTAACGTTTGCGGGTCAGCCTCAAAGGTCAATACTAAGAGAAGTAAAAGAAATAAAATTAAGAAAGAGGATTTATTGCTATTTAGATGGGTCGTGCCAGATCAAAGGTGATTAGAAAAAGTAGTATAAAAATAGAAACTTGAAATATAAAGATAAAAATTCTCAAGATTAGTAGGTAGGTCTGGGTAGGTAACGTGGGGCGCGATTCACCATACAGGCCTCTTTGGGGTTTAAGCCCGGGTGGGTTTTTACCCGGTTGGGTTTTAAGCCGGAGGGTTTTAACCCGGAATGTTACCGGTAATTAAGATGAAGAATCCGGTGTAGAAACCCAGTACTGTTCCTGTAGCAAAAGAGATTATATAACTAAAAGAGAAAGCTGAATAGCGGAGGTGCCTATCTACAAGATTTTGTATCTGAGAAATAAATATCTCACCCAGATGGGAACCAGGAAACACTGAATTACTTTACTTTAAGAAAACACCCTAGTAAGAGTATAAGAAAGAAAAAAAAAAGAAAAAATTTTGGTCTGTTAGCAAATTTGTAATCAGTCAAGTTTCAAAAATCAAAGGCAAGTCAGACTCAAAATCATAAACAAAATGAAGAAAAAGAAATAAATGAAACGAAATAAGGTTGACATGACACAACGTCGCAGTATGGCGCTTTCAGAAGACGGATTTTTCCTTCAGTGGGAAAAATCCGTGAAACTATAATCAAGTTACATTTTTCAATCCATCATTCATAGCCAACAGATTAATAAAGTTGTTACGTCTCCTGTCCAGATAAAGTGTTTGATATTTATGAATCAAAATACTCAGTGCAACTAGAAAAATATGAAATTATAATCCAACTACAGCACATCTCCCAAGATTGGTGACAAAACATAATCCTTTCCGTACCCGCCGAGTACCTTCCCAAAAAGCCATTTAAACTTGAAGGCTCCTTCCCCCAGTCACAGGCCCAGGGGGACTCCGAGGATGAGGGAGCCTGCAACAGCACAGAGTCATCAGCGCGCAACCTGCTACAGAAAATCGTATCGAGCGCCACCGCCCCGCCGCCACAGAGCCGCGGCCATCGATAGACACGGTGAGACTCGCCGGTAGGCTTGTATAATTTTACGACCTGTGGATTTTACTAACTTATGACCAAAGAGTCATTTCATGGCTTCAAAATTCCCTTATCACGACTGGTGCAGCAGACGAATATTTCAAAAACTCGTACTTACTCTGTCACCGAACGAATTAACCTAGAGACTTTCATCAACAAATTGATATACATAGGTGCAATTTTGCAGGTCCAGCCGTGCGAAGGGCAATTTATCTCAAGTATATTTCTGGTACTTAAGCCGAACGGTTAATGCAGGTTTAACTAAACTTAAAATAACGTAATAAATCAAAACATTCGAAATATTTTAATTTCTTTTTATTTTCTTAATTAATGAACATAAAAGCAACAATGTTCCTAATATGATGTATTAGGAACATTGTTGCTTTTATGTTCATGCAAAATTTTAGGGTACATATAAGACACCGAAAAATTCCAAGTAAGTTTACCGACAGAAAAAAATATAAAAATTAAAGAACAATAAGAATTATTTAAAAAATTTGAAACAATGTCAAATTCGTGACTTTGCAAGTCAGGTATATAGGCTTGCTTACATATGCATGTCCTGCTGTTGGATACAGCTGGCTCTATACTAAACAGTTTGAAAGATGAAAATATTTTAATTTCAAAAATGATCCAGAAAATTATTATATATACATGGAGTTACCAAATACATTAAAATATACTTATATTAAAATAAATACTAAAAATATTATTATTTTCATTATTATTATATTAAAAAATATAATAATGTGACATATACTCATTGAAATTTTCTGTGATAGATTCTACTACGGGGTGGGGCGTAGCGTGCGGTGAGGAATCGGCTAGTGGTGTATGGAATGAGGAAGAGCTTACCGCGTTCTTTTGCCGAGTCGGCAGTGTCCCTGCCTACGAAGCCAAGGGTCCCGGGTTCGAGTCCCGGTGGGGGCAAATATTTGTTTGATGAGAACAGTTTTATATTTATCTATAAGTATGTGTATCGTTGTCTAGTACCCAAGATACAGGGAATCCTAGTTTGGGGCTAGATCAATGTGTTTAAATAGTGTCCAAGGTATTATTATTATTATTATTATTATTAATATAATTATTCTTTGGGCTTAAAGTATTTGCCAAACATCTAAGTAATTGTGAGATTCTTCTTCACATTGACAACACCACGGCTATTTTATACGTCAATCGTATGGGTGGCGTTCATTTTTCTCACTCACGCAACAACGGGAGGATTGTTGTAGTGGTGTGAGAGTAGGAATATAATTGTATTTGCTTCAAACATTCGGTCGGATATCAATCAAGTCGCAAAAGCAGAATCAAGGCGCTCTTATCACGACTTTGAATGGGAGTTGCCTAATTTACCTTTTCAGAGAATTGTAGATGTAAGAAAATATAGGCTCCCTGGTCTAATGGTTTTCAAGCTGCTTTTGACACAGGAGATGCAGGTTCGCTTCCTGACCATGTACCAATGAGATAATTATTTCAATTTATGTGATGGAAAAACATCGTGAGGAAACCTTCATAACTACATAGCTGCGGCGATGAGCTAGAACCCTGACACGTAAAATAAAGTATTGAATAACTGGTTCAAAGTGGGCACAATTGTTCCTCTGCCACCCCGTATGTGAAAAGGCGTGACACTATGTAATGTTATGTTTATTAAGTATGTCTTTTGGCATAAAAATCCTGACACCGTTGCCATAAATGCTTTTACATAAGGTCACGCTTAATCTTTTAGGGTTTACCCCATTTTAAAACTACATTTGAAAGCTGCAACTTAGAAGTTTCTTCGAAGATGAAGCTTTTAGTCTCCTAAACTATAACCTTTACCTCTGGTCAAGAAAGATCACATTTCGTCTTATTCCAGCAGCCGAATGTACATCATCAGGTTACCCTGGTTGCCGGAGTTTTGTTAGGGAATCACTATTGAAGAAGAGTGTACCAGGGCTGGCTATAGACATTATGTTGATCTCATTGGCAGAATATAACGTCAAGCAATATGATTCCTGCCTCAAAAAGTGGTTCGTGTTCTGTACCTCTAAAAATGTAATGGAGGCCTCAATTGATATTTTAATTTCTCTTACACAAATGTTTGACGAAGGCGCTCAATACGGGACACTCAATAGTTGCAGGTCAGCCCTATCATTTATCCTCGACACAAATATCGGAAATGATGACAGGATCAAACGTTTTTTCAAGGTGTCAATCTTGATGTAATAAGAAAATCTGCAGGCTGGAGCGGTTGCTCCAGAACTTTCGGTAAATTCTGTAATATAATTATAGTGGAAAATTGAGATGATACTTCTTTTGCCAGAACATTGATTTGATTGATTTCCTATGCTCTTTTTTATATGTAGAAAAACTACACATAATGACCATTATGTGTAGTTTTCCAGATACGAAACGAGTTTTTACCAAGTAGTTTAATATAATGCTGATCGTAACGTGTGGTTTTTGAACGCAGTAAAGAGGGTTTATGATACGTGTGTAGATAAACTACTATTACGTTCATTATAACCAGCAACAAAAATTGGTATGGAGTTCCCACAGAATCAATAGTTCCATGCGGCAGCTTTCTTTGCGTAGTCGTATGGGAGGTGTGTTTTTTTTTTGTTGGAGGGTAAAAAAATGGATTTACCCATGCCCAGGAGTTAGACCTCCCTGCTATGTCCGGGTCCCTACACACTCTAAAACTAACTAATCTAAGACTAAAACAACCCCTTTGTTGTGTTTTGTGACAGTATCGATAAAATCGATTTCACTGTGAGTAGGGAGGTGTGCTTGTGCGAGTCAGCGAAGTTTTATATAATCTGTCATCGTAGGTATGGTGGGAGTGCTTACGCGAGCGGGAAGGCATTATGTTTTCGTTAAACGCTCTCTATGTTCCTATCGATGGAATCATTATTCCATCCGTTAGTACAATACTCGGTGTAGCACGATAATAAAACAAAAGTGTGTAGGTATAGTTACAGGGCAAGAGAGCGGCTACTTCATCAAAAGGCGGCGGAGCTGTGGTCAACGTTGGTGCGAGATACAAATTAAAAAATCTCGGACTCGACTCGGATACATGAAAGGTTCCGTACCACATCGAACAAGATTGCAAGAATTAAAACTTAAAACACCCCTGAAATATCATATGAAACCTAAAAAGTGTAGCGGCAACAGAAATTGTGTACATTCTGTAAAAATCTCATCGCTCTAAAAATTACACTTCACGAGATAAAGCCCGTTGACGGACTAACGGGCGGACGGACGGACAGCGGAGACTTATGCGCGTTTTCACCACCAATCCCTTTCCATTAGAGGACAATTATCTCTTTTTAAGGGCTACCTAGGTGTTTCGCTTTCACCAACGTTTAAGTGTCACGTTTTCTTGGCTGTCAACAAGTTTGCGGCTTGTTTATTTCTTCGTAAAATCAGTAAAATGGACAACTTAATGGATTTTATTGATGACTTTGAAGCTCTTGACGACGTCGGTTTCCTAACAAACCCAAATCTTACGCGGCGGCCTCGAATTTTTGAGAGAGGCCCAATTTTTTCGCAAAGTTCGACGTTGTAGATTTTGTAAGACGTTTTAGGTTATCTCAACGGACTGTTATTTTTGTACTTACCAAAATTGGAGTTCAACTGGAATTCAATGATCGTGCTAAATTGAAAAACACCGGGTTTGACAGTTTTTTTCCATAATGGCAGGCAAAGATTAGTCACCAAAAGCCATTTGTTTTCATGTATTTTTACATAATTATTACATAGTGCTTGCAGAATCAATACAGAATTTGTAATGAAGCATGAGATGTAGCTAATTTGTCCATTATAATCACGAAAAACACATAAAAATGTGTTTACAGGTTAATTTCCTCGAATCACAACACTAGACCATAGACAAACCGACACTTATAATAAGTAGCCCGTTGTTAGGTGTTTCTTTGTACGGTGAAAACGAATTTAAGTTACGGGATGGATTAAGGGACGACTTAAGCTAGGAGTTCCCTAGTTAGGTGGGCGTTAGGTTATGGTTGGTGAAAACGGGCATAAGGCACGCAAAAACTGTTGCTCAAATAAAGTGCTGCTTAAATGTCAAACTGGCGCTGTCATTCCCCGAGATAGAGACAGTGACAATGATTTAGAATATCCATCAAACTTGTTTCGCCGGTTCCGCCCAAGAGTTCCATATCAATGCGCTTTTAATATTGGCATAAGCGGTCACTAATAGCAATGATACTATAGCTAATATGTACACCGAACAAGGTAGAAGGACTGAAGTTCAGGTTCGATTCCTAGCTAGGCCACTTTGTTTTACCTGCTTAATACGCCACGTATTCCAAATAAAGATTCCACAATTGTAAAAGTTTAACAGATGAACGTATCGCCCAGCTTATAATCTCCCTTGTATATGCCCACGTATTCACCCGGATATTAGTTCGAAGCCGATGACACAATAAGTATCTTTTAAAATTACTCAAATGAGTAAAAACTCATTTGAGTAATTTTGAAAGACACATATTGTGTCACACATGTTATGACTACAAAAGTAGTCATTACTAAATTAAGTTACTATTTTTGGCCATGAATATACCATAGCATTACGAAATCAATTAACCTAAGCCCGATATTGAATTTACAAAGACATGGGTGCCCTCATCTGTAAGTTTTGGAAACCAAACACGATCCTCTGAGAGGTGGAAGTTGAAATCAAAGTTTCGCTGCCGAGCCTACGGCACACCGCACGCAAGACATGAACGGGGCGTGGCGGCGGTAGTTGTCAATAATATACATGGTCAAATAACACAACAGCAGAGGCTAGCTTTCGACTTTGGTTTGACTTGTACCATAGATACTATATACCTATACTATAGTATCTATATACTATATACTATATACTATATACTATATACTATATCATAGTATTTGACACTCGCCCTGCTACCGCCCTGCTCCTGTCCCGCCTGCGGTGTGCTGAAGCGTCATGTCTTTTCCCTAACATGGTGGCCGTGGTACATATTTACACCTGATACCTTGTGTCTTAGGAAACAGAAACAGCGACATCACACACATAAACATCCAAGACCTGGGTTTTTTTCCTTGTTTCGTTTGACACTCGTCGTGTACGGAACCCTATAAATCAAAGGTACCACGGTAAGGGGACTGGTGGCCTACTCAAGCCTCGCCCTAATCCGCCCGCACACTCACAGCGCACCACAATTTCGCGGTTCACTAGGCATCGATATTGCGAACTGTCCGGCCGGCCCTCGACGCTGCGAGACAGAATTTTTAGACGCAAATGACATATTAGACGAATTTACGAGTATACCAGGAATTTCGGATTCCAGAATTTAGAATTCCAGATCCGATTGATGTGGCTCTCGGTCATTGGACTTGACTCGCTTGCGGTGTGACGCTTTGTGACGCTACCTTTGTTGCGTCAGAAGTTAGGCAAAGAGACGCTTTAATTAAATGTTCGAGTGACATAATGTGCTTCGATAAATTCAATCAAAAACACTTTTTTAATGAGCTTAGTTGCGTACAATAAATTACTTCATGTGCAATGCACCCACGCCAGACTTATACGGGTATATCAGCGTGGAGGGAGTAGTACACAGCATTTTTATCGGTACTCTTTACAAGTAACATTTTGCAATGCGATTTATTGACCTGTAGGTACTATCGAACCATCTGAATCATGACCCACCATAAGCTTATTTTGCTAAACCCCTTAAATGCAAGTAGGTCGAAATTCGCTTGAAGGTTTATTTCCTTGGTAACGAACTTGTTGTCATTTGATTAGACACTGACATAGCGATAGATCTTACACGTTTGAAAGTTTCAAACGAATTATCAGGCAAGTGGGTCATAATTCAGTTGGTTCGATTGTACATTAAATACGTACCGAATGTATGCTAAATGGATTTTTCAGGTGAAACAGCTAATAGATTTACAGTTAATCAGGAATACAGTGTAACACCTAAACATATTTGCCACACTGTGGACAAATTTAATTAACATTAGAAGTACTATTACCTGTCTATCAGAAACTCTTAGCAAGAATATTTCATTATTGGCTATAATTCATAGTATGTTGATCCGACAATGTTGCTTCCAAAACCACTGCAGCAGGTTTTAAGTTTGTAAATGGGAGGGAAGCGGAAGCCAAGATAAAGTAGTAATTCGTTACGCTCGTCCTTACTGGGAGCAATTCTGGATTCCTACGCTAGAAATGTCGACACATAGAGAAAGGGTCTTACATCAAGTCACCCTGAGTGCGGTTGCGTCCCAATTCGTCCTGACAACCTGATTCTTTCATACCGATTTTTTTCTCCAAATGGTGGCTGGATGCCAAACGTTGGCATAGTAGTGCTTTGCCTCATGTATGGAAAAAAGTGTGACGCGATGTGATTATTGCTTGGCTGAAACCTGAGAGAGAGAAAGCACATACCGGAAGCCACATGCCATGCTGTTCCGTATTGAAATCCAATTCTCACTTAGGTCTCAAACTTATCTTCACCGTGGGTTATGGTGCATGAGATCCCTTTTGACTAACTTAACATCCGAATACACCTTGTTGTTAAAACCAAAAACAAAATCAAAATCATAATTTCATTACTCGTGTAGATATTCACATATACTTAGCAAACGTAATTTTTTGCCGCTTCTCTACATTGGATCACTGTGGATGAAGTAAAGCAAAGAAACTACCACAAATTGATTTTTAAAACTCTTTTAAAAATAGGTTATGTTAACTAATACAAAAATTACAATATTTATTATAAATAATAAACGGCAATAAATAATAACAAATTATTAACAGCGAGGACTGTGTTGAGTTAAATTAAACCCAAACTTACATAGCGTCAATCCGTATCCTAGACGGGAGGCAGAGGAATGTACGTACAAAGTATGTATTTACATCAATAACAACAAACATAAACTAGGATACTCTGTGCCAGGAACCAGAAACTCCTTACGCACATTAAACATTCAAGACCTGTTTTGTTTTTCTTCCACCACAGCCGTGATTCGAACCCGTGCCCTCTCGTTTGTAATACAGGAGCCTCGGCCGCAGCGCCACAGATAAGACACCGACATCTGGCATTAAACCAGTTAATTGCACCCTATATTATAGTCTATGTAATAATTAGGCACCTACTTAATGTTATATTATGCTTTCTTGATTATGTTATGACGTTCATTTAGTCTCAATTTTTGTGCTATTATGAATAAAAATCTTTGAATATGAACTTGAACTTGAACAGATATAAAAATGAGAGTTCCATCTTATGAAGCCCCCGCACTCTCAGGTGAGCTCGCAATATGGTCTCAGCTATTACATCCAACCGCCTGATTCGCCAAATGCACCTGCCTGTGTATTCACGGGGGCGGCGGCGTTCAGGGACAACGGAACTATGTGAACCGAGCTTAATAATTTTAGATGCTTTACTGTATGGAGCTATTATTTTGTGTAGGTGGAGTTATGTCTATTCGACTATGTCTTGGATGTTTGTTTGTGTCATCTTTGTTTCTTGTTCTACAAGGTCCTAATGTGGGAGCAGTAGCAATGTGTGTGCATACGTACGTAAATGCTTAAATGTTGAGAGCATAAAAGGGTTTACTGACAATGTGTTAGGGACTTATTCTACTACATATTAATATTCTGCTATTCTACAACATATTGCTACATATGAATAGTTAGTGAACATACAAAACCCCTGAAATCAGTGGCCTGTGAAATAATTGTGCAACGCCGCTCCTTCTTACATTTTACAGCGTTTATTTTGAACACTTCCCGTGCAACAAAGAGCACGCAAAGAATAATTTCAAAGTTAAAGTAAAATAAATGCAAACAGTTAAAATGCTAACAATGCAAATACAAGCCACGTGTACTTGTTCAATGGACGCCTACAATTCGTCTTTGCCATAAGTTTTTTGTTGAGCCACAGCTTCCCCGCTGGAGCTATGGCTTGCATTTCTTCTGTGAAAAATATCTTGGGATTCTTCGCTTCCTTGTACTCTATGTGAATGTATTGCTTCTTCAAAGCCAGAGACTGGTATTAGTTATATTTTTGTTTCGGGGAATGCCCCTGATATGAGATAAGGGTTTTTTTTATTCACAATCATTGCGTCACAATAAATCACGAAAATAGTAAAACAAATAACGATTTTATGTTAAAGCTTTCAAGATTGCAGTGAATGGAAAATTTGACAACAAAGTCAGTAATTTTATCTATCGGGATATGAAGATTATACCTACTATGCGACCAACACAACTTGGCGCAAGACAGGACTGCGTTTTCGGCTCCTGCAACCCGCCTACAATACGTACGTATACGTATAGTTCCTGTACGTACAAGTCACTAGCATGTTTTAAGTACGTAATAATGGTACCCATTATATGGTATCAATCATCATTCTGGTGTTCCCTCCGTAATTTCAATGAACACTTAACTGTCATGCGCCTAGTTGTGTTGGTCGTGTAGTATATTTAAACTTCCCTCCATAACTTATATTTCCCGATAGATAAAATATCTCCATTATGTATGCCAAATTTTTAGCTTAAATTCGTGTGATATAAACCATGCAGATGATATAGAATGTGTCAAAATGTAAATTTTCACGCCACTGCTCGGAAATGTGGCCAAAGATGGTCTGTAATGGGGCCTCAAAACAATGAATAGTTTGGTTTGCTGGAAGAGATCTCTATATAGATTAAAGCATGCCTTTGTAGACGTATTTTCTGTTTTATTGTATCTTATGTCGTTTTATGTGCAATAAATAAATACGAAATTTAAACAAATAGTTGTGCGTTGAATGAACAGTATTGAGCAGGCCTTATATGACTTTAAACAGGTTAACAAAACATAGTAATTGGCTTGTTCAAAAAGGAATCGGAGAATGAGATCTCATGAGAATCTGTCATTCATGAAGAATAATTAGGTCTTTCGTAATTCTGGGTCTAATTTGGTACGACATATTCCTTTTTATTAAAAATTATGTCAAAGATATTCCAATTATAGGCGATTGATTATTATAAATTGATTTTAATTTAATTTAATTGATTTTAATTCCTCGCAGCAGTCGTGAAAAGCACTGTGGAATGTCTCAGGTAAAATGTCTCTCTTTCCAGCATCTACAAGTCTACAACATTGTAATGTACATCCATCGTCGTTGATAAACAATATATTACTCCTTATAAATCAATGATACTTTGTCACCGAGCAATCTACCCTTAAACGCAAACATCGCCTGATTGACAGATAACAAACAATCAAAATCATTCAACTTTGCCATAACATAAGTTCAATAAAGGTAATATCTGTCACCGAAGATAGCCAAAACCGTTAGTTGATAAACTAACGTTTTTTTTCTCGTAAGTTGGTCAACTATTGACACATAGTAAACTGTAGCGCACTGCTTACTATATGACGCGTGAGTTGATCAACTAACGGTTAAAACCGTTAAATAGTAAACTGGTTTAAACTTGAATTGCAAACGAAATACCAGGGCAAACACTGCAGTAGCTTAGGTGAAGACTATATGGGAAGAGCGCAGCGAAGCCCCCGAATAGTCTTCGTGTTAGGTTGACATGTAAGAACAAAAGAAAGATAAATTCTAAACCCTGTCGGTCTGGTTTGCTATCTGTCGATAGTTGATAAACTACCGCGTCGGTCTGGTTTGCTATCTGTCTATAGTTGATCAACTACCGCGTCAGTTTATCAACTAACGGTTTTGACTATCTTCCGGTGACATATCTAAACTTGCCCTCACAGGGGTAAAGGGAGGGGGGGGGGGGGGGGCAAGTTAGTCAAAAACTACTTGGCCTGTGAAGTTGAAAGTCAGGTAAATACAGGTGAGATGTCTAATCACACTCGTCGTTCGCCGCTTGACCGATACGCCCGTGCATCGGTCGCTGTCTCGAATCGTGCGTCCCTCTCGCGCTCACGCGCGCGTCCCTCTCGCTATCGTGACCAATGAAAAGTGTTAAAACAACATTCCAATCTAACAAAACCAAGTGCCGGATTGCAGTGAGTGAGTGTACCGCTGGAGGTTTGATTTCGCCTGAGGTGGGTTACGTGTACTACACAGTAGGCACACAACACACGCAGGCACACACGCCTTCCTGCACTAGGCAGGGAGGGAGATCGTCCCCTCCTCCGGTGACAGACATTTATTGTTTCCCCCCCATCTGTTAGTGCAGACTAAGATGGAGCAGGAGATTTATGAACTCCGGCTCCGTAACCAGGCGCTGTCCCAAGAGCTCAGCCAGCTCCATGCCGAGAGAGAGTCGTGGACTAACTCCCAAGGTTTGTTCTCGCAACAAACCTTGTTTGAGCGGTCGCCGGCCTCTCCGCCTGAGAGCGCGCTGACTCATAGCAATCAAGACCCCATCATCATCCCGCTTGAACAGACCCTACTGACCAGCCGCCCGGCTAATACCCCCGACTCCAATGAAGTCGCAATGGATCAGGTTTACTCTGACCCCAGGAATTCTTTTGATGGTCTCACCGAGGAAGGAGATGCTTCCGCCTCGGATGAAGACAACTTCAACCCCGCTAGGCCACGCAGGAAACGTGCCTCTAAGAGGCCTCCTACTCCAACCATTGGTCCAGAAAACTCCCTCGCCAAGGTCGGTCGTCCGTCCAAGGCCACCCTTACTCCCTCCGCCGTAGCCAAACCCTTGCCAGCGCCCTCTGTAGCTGTCCCGTCTACAGTCCCGGGCACGCGCAAACCGCTGCCACCAAAGATTTGCATAAAGAACAAAGAGATGTGGTTAAAAATTGATGGAGCGCTCAAAGAGCGCAAAATCAACTTTGTTAGGGCCACAAACACTACTCATGGGATCCTAGTCCAATTACAGACCTCAGACGACCACCGTGCTCTGACTAAATTCCTGACCGCTTCTAAAATTGAGTACCACCATTGGACTCTACCGGAGGATAGAAGACTTCGGGTGGTTGTCAGGGGTCTTCCAAAGGAGATTGAGAGCGAGCAGATCATGGATGACTTGAAGGCGAAAAACATTCCTGTGCACGAAGTGCACAGGATGTACAATGGTCGCTCCAAGTTACCTTACGACCTGGTGCTGGTTGTGGTCGATCTATCACCACAGGGGAAGCAGATCTTCCAGGTTATGGAGATCTGCCACATTTCAGAGCTAAAAATTGAAAACCCGCATAAAAAAAATAACCCGCTCCAGTGTTTCAACTGTCAGTTGTTTGGCCACTCGGCCAAGAACTGCCATAGGAAAGGCCGCTGTGTTAAGTGCCTGGAGGACCACGCTCCGGGGGCTTGCACACGCCCAACCGACCCCAAGGAGTCTGACGGCCCACCTGGGTGCGTCAACTGCGGTGTGCTTGGTCACACCGCAGCCTACGGAGGTTGTCCGGCCCGACCTAAGCCTCGCTTATCAGGACGGGCGAAAGCCCATGCCCCAGCCCCAACTAATGTAGGCCAGGCTCATCCTCGCCCGAGCCATAATGCCTGGGCTAAGCCACTTAGTTGGGTTCAGGGTTCAGCGGTAAATCACACCAGCTTCCCCCCTCTTCCCCCTTCTAGGCAGTACCCCTCTACTCCCAATTCTTCCGCTGTGGCTAACAAGCCAAGCAAAATTCAAACAGCTCCAGCTGACTTATCAACTAGAGCCATGCCCCCCAACTCAACAAGACCCCCTCCACCGACAGAAACTAGGGACTATTTAACAGACCTATTGACCATCTTGGACAGAATAGACCCTGATGAAATTGTTAATTTTTTCTCAAAATTGATACTGCAGCACTAAAACAGGACCCTGCTGCTGCCTTGCGAGCCTGTCAAGCTCACAGAACATTGATTTCGGCGATCAAAGGCGTTCTCAGGAACCGTAATGTCTATTCTTCGTAATGGATTCCACACCCGGTAGGATTAAACCTAGTGCATTGAGATTGGCCTTTTTTAACGCTGATGGCTTGAAGAGACAAAGTGACTTAGTATCCGCCTTCCTATCAGACCACCAAATTGACATTCTCCTTGTACAGGAGACTTTCCTTAAACCCCAACACAGAAACCCCAACATTTCTAATTATAAATTGATTAGAAATGATCGCACTAATGGAATTCGTGGGGGCACGGCAATCTATTATCGGAGAAGCCTGCACGTCTCCCCGTGTGACTGTCCACCGCTTCAAAACATAGAAGCCTCAGTTTGCCGAATAGCAATGAGGGGTCATCAAACTATTACTATCGCCTCATGCTACCAAAGACAGGGCTCAACAGACAGTCTTAGGCAACTCAAGGAGTCTGACATCTCCTCCCTTCTTAGTTTGGGTGATTCCGTCATCATTGCGGGTGACCTCAATAGCAAACATGTCGATTGGAACTGTAGAGTGACAAACTCAAACGGTCCTCTCTTAAAGAAAGCCACCGAGAAATTTGCTATTGAACTACTAGCCCCAATGACTCCTACGCACTTTCCTAAGAATAACCCGGACTCGGAAGGTGACATCCTCGATATTATGCTTCTTAAAAACATTCTTCTCCCAATAAGAGGGATAGAAGTATTCCATGAACTGATATCCGACCATCGCCCCGTGATATCTATACTTGGTGATATTGAACCCCGCCCGCCCGCCATAAAATCAACCATAGACTGGACTTTGCTCCACAACACATTTAAGAGAAACTCCCCCTCCGAAGAATTAGAAAGAATCCCACAAGTCATCGATTCTCAATCTGATGTTAACATAGCTATAGAGTCGCTGACTTCGCACATCCAGAAGTCAATTCAAGCCTGTACTAAGCCGGTAAACTCACCTGGTGATAGTAGTTGGAGATTACCTGAGGATATACGCGACCTCATCCGTGAGATGCGCGCTGCCACCAGAGCCTATGATAACTTCCCGAGCACTGACAACAAAATCGCAATGCGTCGTTCCCAGCAATTAGTTAAAACTGCCATCAAAAATCACAAATCCCAGAGATGGGATCAACTTCTGGTAGAGCTCACCCCAGATCATCATGCTTACTGGAGGTTAGCGCGCACTCTCAAATCGGACGCGGTCGTGGATATCCCAGCCCTCTCCAGACCCGACAAATCACTAGCTTTCGAGGATGCTGACAAGGCTGAGTGTCTGGCTGACAGTTTAGAGGGTCAATGTTCATTGTCAAATGAACCTTTTGACCAATCCCACGTAGACCTGGTGGACTCTGAAGTAGTCAGACGCTCATCACTTCCCCCTCAAGATACTATCGAGCTAGTTAACATCGATGAGGTCAATCTTATTATCAAGGAGCTTCACTCCAATAAAGCCCCTGGCTCTGACGGAATTGCTAACCGGGTTCTTAAGAACCTCTCCTACCCCCTTCTAGTCCTATTGGTGACCATTCTAAATTCCGCCATTGCCACCTGTATGTTCCCGGATGCATGGAAGGAAGCTGATGTGATAGGAATTCATAAACCGGGTAAAGATAGATCGATACCAACCAGTTACCGCCCTATCAGTCTCCTTAAATCCTTTGGCAAGATCTATGAGAGGGTGTTAAACAGACGACTGAAGGCAATAGCCTTCGGTAGAGGCCTCGTTCCAGACGAGCAGTTCGGTTTTAGAAACGGTCATTCCTGTGTCCACCAGGTACACAGGATCACCGAATTTATTTTGGACGGTTTCAACCAAAAGAAGCCGAAAGGAACGGGTGCCTTATTTTTCGATGTGGCTAAAGCGTTCGACAAGGTTTGGCACAACGGCCTGATTTACAAGCTGTACAACTTGAATTTCCCTGACAGACTAGTTCTTATTATCAGAGACTTTCTCTCTAATAGGAACTTTAGGTATAGAGTGGAAGGCACTCACTCTAGACCTCATCCAATAAAGGCGGGAGTCCCACAAGGCTCTGTGCTCTCGCCTCTCCTGTTCTCACTCTTCACTAGTGACATCCCCAAACATCACAACGTACAGCTTGCCCTCTTCGCCGATGACACAGCTCTCTATTACTCTGGTAGGAATAGAGAAATAGTCATTAAAAGGCTCCAAATAGCCGCCACTCTCTTGGGCGATTGGTTCAAGAAGTGGCGGATTGAACTCAACCCAGAAAAAAGCCAGGCTATATTCTTCTCCCGCTTCACACCACTCAGTGAGTGGTCTCGTTTACCACAAATCTCCCTGTTTGGTCGGGCTATTCCATGGACTCGCCAAGTGAAATACCTTGGAGTGACACTGGATAGCCGTCTCACCTTCGGACCGCACATAAGAATTGTGAGGAATAAAGCCAAATTTGTTTTAAGCCGGCTTAACCCGCTTATTCAATCCAAGAGCAAACTCTCCTTACGCAATAAGCTAAGATTGTACTTAGCTTGCGTCCACCCTATTTTTACATATGCTAGTGTGGTGTTTGCGCACGTGGCCAAAACCCACCTAGATACTCTTCAAATCCTCCAAAATAAATTTCTTCGTCGAGCCACGGGTGCCCCGTGGTTTGTGCGAAATTATGATCTCCACAAAGACCTGAAAGTGCCTACCATCCGCGACTTCATTAAGAAAGCTTCTACTCGATACTTCGATAGAGCTATTCACCACTCCAATCCCCTTATTCGCTTTGCGGCTGACTACGCCGCATCTCCCGAGGCCACCCAACCGAGACGTCGTCCCCGCAACATTCTCTCAGACCCTGTAGACGCCATTACGGCGCAATTAAATTTACCAGTACCCCCGGACACAGACAACCCCGACCCGACTCTACCCACCCGTCCATTGTACATCCACCGCCCGCGCACGCGCAGGCGGAGGCGGCAACTTAGATCAACCACACCAGACACTGCTCAAGCCGCAGACGCCCCACATGACGCCGTACACTCTACGCCGGCACAAGACACACAGAGACGCAGCGACACACCTTAGTTGTGCCCGGCTGCCAAGTTCACATCATTCACCACAACCCTCCCAGGTTGGGTCTCTCCCCCGGTAGGGCACGCACTCACGTGTGAATAAACTATTTGAGGCGTGGACTACCTGTCCCGCCCACTCCCAAGGCAAAGTTTTGAAGGACAAAGAGTCTAAAAACAAAAAGATCAAGGCAAAAAAAAAAAAAAAAAGATGTCTAATTGACTGAGGGATTAAGCGATAGTGTCATATGAAAAGTTAGTATGAACTGGTCATTTTACACGACTTTGCCCAAGCGAATCCGCGGGCACTCATATCATTGGCAAAAGGAAAAAACATCTGCTATACATGATATCTTTCCTTTCCAATAGCGTGATGGATCGAAGTGGGAGTAAAAAGGAATGATTTGTGTTACGTCCTCACCAATCAAGCAATTTCTGGGGTGAAAAATAAGCATCGGATACTCCCTTTTCCATAAACGATAAAATTAAATAGGAAACTACATTGGAGCAAAACTTATCTGAACGATCAGTATTATCAAGCTATTACAACGGGTTCTAATTGGGATAAAAACTTACATCGACAATTTTAGTTACTTTTCCACTAAGGATCCCAAAGCCGTGTTCACCAAAATATGGCAGATATTGTGCTTTTTACTATTACAAGCTCACAACGACGTTTTTGCTAAAATTTGTTGATCGGTGAAATTAATTTTGCTTACACCACAGCACGGTTATTCCAAACTGAGTATCTCCAATTACAAAGACGCGCGCACACTGAAAACGACAACCCTCGACACAAAGCCAAACTGTCGACGACACGGGGCGCGGCGCGATTGACCAGGCGAAGCGCCAGTGCGCCTTCCGAAGTTAGCCTTTCACAAACTGACACTCCAGATGATCTACCGTAAATCTACGTTGAGATTTGTTTATATATTTTATAAATAATTATGTAAGCAGGTGTTCTAGATACGGTTTTTGGGTATCCATTAAAATATAAGTTCGACAAATGGAATACAGATAAATTGAGGAGGGGAGAATCCGCAATCGTCTAAGACCCAGGACCATAATTTTGTTATTTTCGTAGATTTTATGAACCTAAGTGAATTACATGAAATCTAAGTTACTTTAATTTGAGGAACACAACCCATTAAGTTCTAAACTAAATAATTTGAGGGACACATTTATGTACTCTGAAAATGTCCTGCGAACTAAGTAGTGGTTACTTCATAATCAATTATATAATTTTTTGGTACATCAGTCCCTTACATAGGGACGAATCGGTCTCCCGCTTCTCCCTCCTGCCTGGAGTCGACCGCGTGCTGTAATGAGCTTGTTTGTCTCAGTTTAACGTTTCTCAGCACGTCTGCCCGCCTGGTACAACATGCCAGTTGGAACTTCTGTTGAGTATTTCAATGTCCTTTAGCTGAAATGAGTACTTTTTGAGCTTATTAAAATTACTTATAATAAGATAAGAAATGGGATTGGGCAGCTTTTATGTAAGGTGCCATGCTTTAGTTGTATTAACATTAGTAGCTTCACATTGAACAAAAACCACACACCAAATAACAAAACATGCAATAACAACTATACATATACTATGATTAAAGAATTCATTATTTTGACTTTGTCAGATCGAAAATCATCAGAATCAGTATTTTGCTGGTAGGTTCAAAATCTGATGGCAACATATCTCGCAGTTTTAAAAGATGACGTCAAAGGTAATTCAACTGTATAATTATTTAGATGTATTTATATTCCCTGATTAGCATCAGCTCAAAGTTTGACAGTTCTTGTAAGTGACGCCTGTAACCTGTAATAGAATCACGGCGAGCGCTCAGACGAAACGAAAGGCATGTCATAGTTTCTGAATTCATTAAATAATAGCAACGAGGAATCGAGGAATTCACTCAGGCTGTTGAATAAGTTAGTGAAGAGGGAGTTCGTTAATCCGGAGACAAACGAGTTGATTGTCTGGCAAATTCACGATTTGTCTTGAGGCGATGTTGTGGCGGCGTCAGATATCAAAATCGGTACGGATCTCGAATGATATCAGAGATTTTTATCGCTCGACTATTTATAATTTATTGTTATTGTTACTGTACGCAGTATACTTGTAGGTATTCATCATCATCATAATCATTCTTTGTCCATATTAACCCACTGCTCGGCAAAGGGCTCTCACATTTATAAAACAGAAACGCCTATTATAACTGTGCCGGCCCATACGCCCGCCACAGATATGCGGAAATATCTCATCACGTACTATGTTCTATGCACGTCATTAATAACATGTACCAACCTAGTATATAAGCTAAGATTGTATTCCAATTAATAGACAAGACTTTAATCGAGCATGTAGTGACAAGCCTGTCTCCCGTCGCGTCGGTTGCCACTCTGTCGGCAAAAGAACTGTCCTTTTTCAGCTATGCCGCTCTGAGCCTGGTGGTCAAAACTATGCGTAGATCATTATATTCGTTAAATTGCACCAATATTTTCTCCAATTACCTATTTCCAGCTGGTAATCAATTATCAGATCGGACCAGCGGGAGCGCGCCCATACATTACAATTTCCGAGTCTCGAATAGAAAACGCACCGCAATTAAAAATTTAATCTTTCAACGGATGCTTTATTGCAGTTTTCTCGAAACTCGTGAGAAATGTAGTGTGTTATCGAGGTGGAAATCGCGCGGCTCTGATTAACGATCAGACAAGAAATTGGTGTGTTTATATTTAAGATTGTATAAGAAAAAAGCTTTTGGTAAACGTGAGGTATTAGCAATTACATGTGGTCCGAGGTCTAGTTGGTTTCAGGCCTGCTTCTCAGACAGAAGTAGCAGGTTCGAATCCCGGTGCTAACTAGTTTATCTTAGCTACATTATTCACGCGTTCCAACGGTGATGGAAAACATCTTGAGAAAACCTTCATTACTCCACAGCTGCGGCGATGGGCTAGCCACGCAAAATGGAGTGTTGAATAACTCGCTAAAAGTAGGCACAATGTATGGAAAAAGTGCGTCACTAGCGTCACGCCCTTTTTAATACGGTGTTGTTATGTTGTTATGTGATGGATCTGATAATGTCAGC
This sequence comes from Argyresthia goedartella, assembly GCA_949825045.1. Taxonomy (NCBI): domain Eukaryota; kingdom Metazoa; phylum Arthropoda; class Insecta; order Lepidoptera; family Argyresthiidae; genus Argyresthia; species Argyresthia goedartella. The sequence continues at coordinate 6,653,706 of OX463814.1, forward strand.
GATCTCGAAATATGAAAAGAATTTGAGATAAATACATTGTGTCTAAAATACATTGAAATGCTAAAAAAACGTGTGCAGCACCGTACACGTGATCGAAGTTAATAATAGAACCACATCCGAAATGTGGAAATAGATAAGTATTGGCTTGTAACGCACCAAATTCTGTGTTATCATTTTAGTTTCAAAACGTGCCCGACCACGACGCGTTCTGTTTCACATAGGGCAGATGTTTGTCACTTCGTTACTATACTTCAGCAAATTTAAATAAACGTTTGTAGGAGATCTATGTCGTTGAAGTAATTAAAATATAATGTTCTTGAGAGCTTAGAAGTCTCTTAACTCAACATCTAAAAATTTCGTACAAGATTAACTTAATAAAACAAAATAATCACAGTATGGTATGCTTAGAAAGTAATCATTACATCCCCATACTAGTATAAACTGTATTACGGCTGAGCACCGAAGTCTCCCCAACCACAAGTAATTTTTGAACTAAGCTAGGCCTATGCAAGGTAAACATACTGTTGTTGGAAGGGAACAAGTTAACAATGCACCCCATGCACCAACGCAGTAGTGGTAGGTTACCATCCTTAATGAGCACGAGGTCACCAATACTAGGGGTGATAGTTTGTCAGTCTATTTAAGGTGTTGTGGTAAGAAGTGTGACCAAGGCTTCCATAAATTCTGAGTAAACTGCTGCAACATCTGATACCTTGTCAATCGATACAATTTCACTCCCTCGAATGGGTACTCGGGCTTATCTGAGGGACTTATCTGTTTTCTGTCTTATCAGAAAAAACATGATAAAAGTTTTATATTATGCTAATGGATGATAAGAAGAAGTGCATCATAATATTATTTGACTTAGCGAAAGCATATGACATATTTAACCCAATTCTCCCGAAAAAGCTCGATATTTATGGGCATAAAGAAATCTAAGCTCAGTCTATTTAAAAGGGAGTATTAGGGCATATAGTAGGTTAGACCGTGACCTTCAAGGTTCAGCAACATGTTAATTTCTAAATTTATTTTGAACACTTTAAAAAAAACAATTCGGACTAAGACTTATCTCTCAAGATGCGTACCCTAAAAATGGACGATTGAATTTTACCACTTATAGAATCGTCGCCAAAGAAATATTCACTTAAAAATATATGAAATATCAGAATCTAGATTCCGAATAATGGTGATCATTTTATAAGTAGAATAATATTTTAAGACAAAAATCTCTTACTTATAAAGTAATGTGAAACATGATTAGAATCGATTTATAAAGCTTTGTGACAACTCCAAAGATATCATAATATTGAGGATCAAAAGTTAAGAAATATAAAAAGCCAAAAAGTCCATTAGCCATTTCAAAGAGCAACAGACAGAATATTTCGTAATTTCGTAATTTCTTTATTGTACTAAACAAAACAGACATACAGATAACTTATGATAGAAAAAACATGTACAAAGGCGAGCTTATCTCTAAAAAGAGATTTCTTCCAGCAAACCATGTTGGATAGGAGACGGAGATTATAGGTAAGGGAAAGAATTGCGCGTACAATTAAGACTATATTCTAATATAATACATATTACACATACATAAAACCCTATTGATAAGAAATATAGACTACATACACAGTTACATAAATACAGCATATCAATAAATATCTTACAAATATACTAATACTAATACATTATATAGCTAAATAGAAAGTGAAAGATAGTGCTTCTTTAGTCGGTTCTTAAAGATATTCAGTGATGGACTGTCCCTGATGGTGCAGGGAAGTTCATTCCACAGCCGTATAGCGCGGATTCTAAACCCGTGCTCGAAGGTTGCAGTGGAGCGTTGTGGGGCTTTAAGCATAGTAGCCATGTGAGTTCTCCGAGGCCTGCATGAAGAAAGAAATTCGAAGCGATCACGCAGGAAGTTAGGGTACCGAGGGTTCCACAAAATATTGTAGAGCAGGCATAGGATATGAGAGTCCCGTCGAAGACGAATCGGAAGCCAATTCAACTCCCTGCGATGTTGAGAAACGTGATCATATTTTCGCAGTCCGAAGATGAACCGAATCCCGAGGTTTTGAAGTCGTTCGAGTTTGTTCAGTTGCTCTTCATTTGCGCTTACCCAGCAAACATCAGCATAGTCAATGAGGGGAAGTAAAAGAGACTGGGCGAGAATAATTTTGGTCTGACGAGGAAGAAAGTTCTGAAGTCTCCTGAGAGAGTGAAAGGTAGCGTAAACTCGCCTGCTGACCTCGCCGATATGCGTTGACCAGTTTAACTGGTTATCGAAAACAACACCCAGGTTTTTCGCTGTGTCGCTATACATGATTACGGTACCGTTATAAGATACAGGAGGGACAGACTGTTGCTTCAACAAACATAGTGAGTGTCTGGTACCTATAATCATGGCCTGAGACTTGTTTGGGTTAACCAGTAGCCCAAATGACGAGGCCCATCCTCTAATACCCTCTAAGTCAGCGTTTAACGCCTCCACAGCGGAGTTTACATCATCGGGAGAGAAGTGGCGATAGATTTGTAAGTCATCCGCGTAAAGATGATAAGAAGATGAGAGGGCATCGGAGATGGAGTTAATAAATATAGAAAATAGAAGAGGAGAGAGAATGCCACCTTGGGGGACACCGGAGGTGAGGTCACACCAATCCGTGCAAGTCGTCTCCGATTTGATACGCTGTTTACGGTCACGAAGGTATGAGTCGAACCAGCTGATAGAATGGGAAGAGAGATTAAGAGATTTGAGAAGTTCAACGAGAATGTCAATGTCAACACAGTTAAAGGCACTGCTGAAGTCAAGCAGGGTAAGCAACGAAAGCTGCTTCTGATCCATGGCAACCTGAATATCATCCGTCACTTTAAGTAGAGCCGTAACTGTGCTGTGACCCGGTCTGAAGCCTGATTGAAAAGGATTTAATAGGTTGTTAGAGGATAGATATTGGGAGAACTGGGTATGGACAATGGATTCGAGGACTTTTGATAGGATCGGCAAGATGGAAATCGGGCGATATTCTTTGAAGCAGGTGGGATTGGATGATTTAGGGAGAGGGATAACTAGTGCATGTTTCCAAGCAGTAGGGAAGGAGCAGTTTGAAAGGGAAAAATTTAAAATGTGCGTTATGGGCGGAAGCAGGTCATCTAGGATAGTGAAGATCATTTTTAGGCAGATGTTGTCATGTCCGACTGCTTTGGAGCTAATCGCCAACAATGCCCTTTTAACTGTGTCAACTCCGACATATCTCATGTTGAAGGGAGTGGTGTTGGGAAGTGACCTAGAACGCAGGCTCCGAAGAGTGGCTTGCTTGACGGTAGAGTCCATCACAACGGGCGGTGCGGAGAGAAATTGATTAAGAGCGTTGAGATCGACATTACCTGAATGCGTGTCCTGGGCCTGGGACTTGCCAATACCAAGTGTCCTGAGAAATTTCCACACCTGAGCAGGAGTGTACCTTTCGATACACTCAAAGATGTGGCGGCGTTTGGCGTCGCGACAGAGACGATTGCAACGATTTCGAAGCGATTTGTAGGTGAGAAAATTGTCATCTGTCGGATCCTTTTTGTACCTGCACTTAGCCCGATCTCTCTTGGTCATAAGTCGCTTGATATCATCGTTTAGCCAGGGAGCAGGCAGGTGCTTCACTCTAACTTTTTTAATGGGAGCATGTTTGTCATAAAGTCCCAGGACAATTGTATTGAAGCTGTGAATTTTGTCATCAACGCTCTCGCTCAAGATGACAGGGGACCAATCGACCAGTGAAACATCAGACTTGAGGGAATCCAGGTTGATGGCTTTGAAGCTGCGAGTTTCAATAAATTTGGTTCTGCACTTAGGGGACCTAATTTTATATGAGACGTAAATGAGGTCGTGAAAAGAAAAAGGTGAGTTAAGTTGACCATGAGTGGCCACCTTATCCAGGTTGGAAATGATTATGATGTCAAGAAGAGACGGCGAGCAATGTGGCTGGGAATGGGTGGCCGCAAGCGGCAAAATGTGCAGATTGTATGAATCTACTATTGACCTAAGCTTGGCTGAACGAGAATCATTTTTGAGGAGACAAGTGTTGAAATCCCCAAGAATGAGAGTGTCATCGTAAAGTGGGGTCAAATCATTAAGAATAGATTCAAAGGTGTCGAAATAATCAACACGGAGAGAGGGGCTATAAACAACACCAAGAAGCACCTTATTGTGATAAAGAAGAATTTCGAGGAAGAGATATTCGGCAGACTCGGAGTACTGGCTAGGGGATGCGCTGATCACCTTGCACGGAATATCCGCACGCAGGTAAACAGCAACACCTCCATCCGCTTTCCCGACTCTGTCATTCCTGTAGAGCCTGAAGCCTGGAAGAGAGTACATAGATGAGGAGAGTGAAGGCTTCAGGAATGACTCGGAGACAAGGATAGTGTACAAGCATGCACATCGTTGGTAGTCACTGTACTTTATAACCTAGATAATTATTGTAAATTAAGCATAACACGTAGTTTACCTTTCTAGGCTAAAGACTAGTCTGAGTTAGTTGCAATAAAGCACTCGGTACAATTACCAGTTAACGTCTTTCCTTCGGAACCTACAACATACATCCTACAACAACACGTTACGAGCTAAGGCTCGTACATTTGGTCCTTCGAGCAAAGTTGATTGTGGTTACGGTTATTCCTACTCACTACGGGATAATACGTGATTGGAGTCAGCGTATCGGCGCCGTTGGAAACACAGGACGTTGTAAAACCACAAACATCCGTCCGGGGGTCAACTTCGGCGGGAACAAACAGCCGTCTGGAGCCAGGAGGCGCCAGCGGGAACAAACATCCGTCCGGGGGTCAACTTCGGCGGGAACAAACAGCCGTCTGGAGCCAGGAGGCGCCAGCGGGAACAAACATCCGTCCGGGGGTCAACTTCAGCGGGAACAAACATCCGTCCGGGGGTCAACTTCGGCGGGAACAAACAGCCTTCTGGAGCCAGGAGGCGCCAGCGGGTACAAACATCCGTCTGGAGGTCATCTGCGACGGGAACAAACAGCCGTCCGGGGTCAGCAGACTTGGGCATAACAAAACAACAAAATGGCAGACAAATTGGGAGATGTGCTGAAACAACAGGCGGTCATCATTGATCAAATCAAGGGCATAGGCGACAATTTCAACAAAGATGGACCATCAAGGAAGAACAAGGAGTACCTGAGGGTCCGTTTGGAGCGGTTACAACTAAACTGGGAGCAATTTGAGCTCAATCATTCGCGCCTGATGAGCAAGGAAGATAAAACATCTGAGTACTTCACCGACAACGTCTACGAGAAAGCTAAAGCGAGCTACCTGTCCATCAAGCAAGCAATTTCGGGATACGAGCAAAGGATGCGTCAACAAGAGGTGCAAGAGCAAGTTCAGGATTACAACACCGACCCCAAGGCTACACAATCAGCTACATCATCGGCTTCACATTCCGGAACAAAGGTGTTGGAGCTTCTGGGCGAGCAACGATCAAACATCAAAGCTTTAGAACGAACCATAAGAAATGTGAACATCGACTATATCTCGGAAAAATGGCAGTTAGAAGACAAACTGAAGACTATATCAACTCGCTGGCAAACTTTCGACAATATGTACTGGAAGCTGGATAACCTGCTTGATGACACAACAGAGTACGAAATGGAGTATAATAGGCTGGAAAAGTTATTCGACGAGGCAAAATCGCTCATCAACGGAAAAATGGGAAATATTCAACATAGGGAACAATCGACACCGAAAATAGAAATCCCGACATTCGACGGGAATTACTCCAAATGGACTACATTCAAAGATTTGTTCACGGAGACTGTGCACAACAACAAAAACATATCGCCGGCCCAGAAAATGCAACATTTAAAAACAAAACTTAAGGGGGAAGCAGAACGCCTGGTACAGCATTTACACGTTAGCGCCAACAACTATAAAGACTGTTGGGAAATATTGGAACATCGTTACGACAATCTTCGTCTCCTCTTCGGATACTATGCGAACTTATTGCTCAACCAACCTAACATACAACAAGCAACCGCGACCCAGGTGAAAAGACTACACGACACGACGTTGGAGAACATCAATGCTATTGCAAACTTAAACATTGATACTAGCGGATGGGAACCATTGGTGGTGCATATCCTTCAACAAAAACTGGATCCCGAGACCCTGCAGTCGTATATCGAATCGCTAGAATCACCTCGGGAACTGCCAAAACTCGATAGCTTTTTGGGCTACCTCGAACACAAATTCATCTCATTGGAGTCCAGCAACAGTAAAGCTCCAGGGAACAACTACAACAACAAGGAACAGAACAAGAATTCGTCAAACAACAACCCTCCCTTTTTCAAGTCGGTTAATAAAAAGGGGGCAGCCAGTTCAACGTTCAAACCACGAACCTATTATACAGCAAAGAGAACGTGCCCGCGCTGTAATGGAGAACATGGATTATACGCGTGCCAAGAGTTTTTGCACCTTGAACCTTTGGCTAAATTACGAGAAGTTGAAAAACTGAGAGTATGCAGCAACTGCCTGTTTGGACACAACGGGGATATTTGCAGATCAAACAAAAAATGTAAAGAGTGCAATGGGTCGCACAGCACATTGCTGCACGAGGCAATATCTAGGCCAAGCAAGTCAGCAAGCCAGCAAGTGAACCGGCACAGCACGCACGTATCGAGTACGGAAACAAACGAAGTACTGTTGGCCACAGCAAAACTTATGGTGCAAGCCAACGACGGAACTTATGTAACGCTGAGAGCTTTACTCGACCAAGGTTCTCAGATAACAATGATAACAGAGGACGCTGTGCAACGGCTACAACTCAAGAGGATCAAAAACAATGCTGATGTAACTGGGTTGGGAACAACACCCAACAAATGCAAGGGAGAAATCCATCTCGATTGCAAAGCTCTACACAACGACTACAACTTCGTCATGGGTGCCTTAATTATGAGGCGACTGACCAACAAGCTGCCTAACAGATCGTTCGATGTGGACTCTTGGAAGCATTTACAACATTTGAAGTTGGCGGACCCAGAGTTCAACATAACAGGAGAGATCGATATTTTATTGGGCGCTGATATTTATCCGGAATTGATAATGGAAGGCCTGATTAAAACAAACAATCAAGCAATTATTGCGCAACAAACACGGTTGGGATGGGTGATATGCGGAAAATTCTCCCAAAGGACTTTCAACTGTCATGTCACCATCAACAATATGGAAGATATCAGCAATTTTTGGGAACAGGAGGAGATAGCAAGCAACCAAGTTGAAACTAGCTCGGAAGACTTCTGCGAAAAAATGTATGCGGAAACAACAGAGCGACTTCTTGACGGACGATACCAGATTCGCCTCCCGATGAAGAAGGACTTCAAGAACAAGCTGGGACTATCAAAACCACAAGCTATTGCACAGTATAAACAATTAGTGCGCAAGCTTAACAAAAACAAAGAATTTTCCCAACGCTACAATGACTTCATGGCCGAATATGAACAATTGGGTCATATGGAGATATCAAATAAACAAGAACAGCTTCAATATTATCTACCGCACCACGGAATCTTGAGAATGGAAGCGGTCACAACAAAGCTAAGAGTAGTATTTAACGCCTCGGCAAAAACAACAAGCGGATTCAGTCTCAATGACTTGATGGAAACAGGACCTAATCTTCAAGCGGACCTTCAAGGACTATTACTACAGTGGCGACAGTACAAATACGTCTACTCAGCAGATATTGAGAAGATGTACAGATTCATCGTCGTACATCCGGAAGATAGGCCACTCCAGAAAATAATTTGGCAGGATTCATCAAAGAAAATGAGAGAATTCGAATTGAAAACAATAACATACGGGACTAAGGCCGCGCCTTACTTAGCCCAGAAAACGTTGAAGCAGCTCGCCTCGGACGAAGGCGATAAGCTTCCTCAAGCAAAAAGCGTCCTTCAGAACAACTTCTACATGGACGATGCACTCTTCGGAAAACATACAACAGAACAAGCAAGGTTAACAAGAGACCAGCTCATAACGCTCCTCAACAAAGGCGGGTTCAACCTCCGGAAATGGTCAAGCAATGACCCATCTTTAGTTGCCGATCTACCCGAAGAGATGAGAAACCCCCGAAACTTCAACTTCAGCGAAAAGGAAACATCAAAAACACTTGGGTTGGGATGGAACCCGAAGAACGATCAATTTATGTTCACATCAACATTAGAACAAACAACAAACTATGTCAAAACAAAAAGGCATATGTTAAGTGACGTCGCTAAGCTATTTGACCCACTTGGCTGGCTGTCGCCAGTTACGATTAAAGCAAAAATCATGTTTCAACAAGTATGGCTGTCTAAGATTTCCTGGGACGACGAATTGCCGGAGGATATCCAAAAGGAGTGGACAACTATAAGGAAGGATCTTCAAAACATACAACATTTTACAATACCGAGATGGTTGGGAATTGAAGAAACAAACTGCAACATCGAATTACATGCATTTTGCGATGCGTCAGAAAAAGCATACGCCTGCGTCGTTTACTCGAAGGTTACGTTGTCTACCGGCGATGAGAAAATAACACTTGTCGCAGCGAAAACTAAAGTAGCGCCCATAAATAAACAAATAACGCTACCAAGATTGGAGTTGGGTGGTGCATTATTACTAGCCCGACTGGTGGACAAAATAAAACACAGATTTGCTGAAAATCACAACATGAAGATATTTGCATGGACGGACTCAATGGTCGTGCTGGGATGGCTGCAAGGAGATGAACATCGCTGGAAACCCTATGTGGGAAACCGGGTTCAGGAGATCAAGAGTGTCGTCCCGGCTCAACAATGGAAACACGTGAAATCAAAGCAAAATCCAGCGGACTGTGCTTCCAGAGGACTCCTTCCGTCACAACTGCGGGGGTTCAACCTTTGGTGGGAAGGGCCTCATTGGCTTCGAAACAACGACGCAACACAAATGGCTACGGAACCTTCAAGTTATTCAACAAACGAAGAAATAAAGATTCAAGCTTATCCAGCACAACAAACAGAAATGGGGGTCATCGCCAGCGTCATCGAAAAATGCAGTTCATTGTCAAGGGCTACGCGCATACTAGCGTGGGTGTCACGTTTCATAACAACGGCACGCGACCCGGCGACAAGGGGCAACTCCAAACACCTATCGTTGCAGGAAATACGACGCGCGCTACAGCGAATAGTAAAACAAGAACAAAATACGTATTTTAAATCCGAAATTAAAGATTTAAAATCAAAGGGAACTGTCAGATCCAACAGTAACATTATCAAGCTGAATCCTATCTTGGATGAAGAGGAGAACCTACGTGTCGGAGGCAGGCTGAAGAACTCAGAGTTGGGGTACACGACAAAACATCCAATAATTCTGCCATCAAACAGCAGACTGACACAGTTATTAATCGAACAAGCTCATCAACAAACATTACACGGAGGTTCCCGGCTCACGTTAAATTACCTGAGACAGCGTTATTGGATCATCAGCGGCAACAAAACAGTAAAACAAAGATTGAGACTATGCGTGCCGTGTACAAGATTCAAACCGCAAAAACAAAACCAGAGGATGGGAGACTTACCAAAAGCCAGAATAACACCATCGAGACCGTTTTACAACTGCGGCGTGGACTTCGCAGGCCCAGTAGATGTCAAGGCCAATAAAGGAAGAGGAGTCCGAACATCCAAGGGCTACATCGCCGTGTTTATCTGCATGGCAACAAAGGCCATTCATCTGGAACTGGTCTCGGATCTGAGCACCCAAGCCTTTATTTTGGCATTGAAAAGGGTGGTCAGTAGAAGGGGTCTGATAAAAAACATATGGAGTGACAACGGAACAAACCTCCTGGGAAGCAGCAGAGAACTTAAGAAACAGTTCAAGGAACAATCAACATTTAATGAAGACTTCGTGAACAAGACAAATGAGTTGGAAATCCAGTGGCATTTCATCGCACCGGCCTGGCCAACTGCGGGCGGGTTGTGGGAATCCGCTGTCAAATCCATGAAGTATCACCTGAAAAGAGTGATAGGGGAGCAAAAACTCACATATGAAGAGTTTTACAGCCTTCTAACATGCATAGAAGCTTGTCTCAACTCGAGGCCGCTGCTACAGCTGACCGAAGACACAGAGGATCGGGAATTTGTCCTAACTCCGGGTCACTTCTTAATCGGCGAACCTCTATTAGCAATACCAGAAGAAGATCTGAAAGGCGAAGTCAGTCTGCGAAATCGGTGGAAGTTAACCACGAAGATGTACCAGGACTTCTGGAAGAAATGGTCATCAGACTATCTACAACACTTACAAACGAGGAGTAAGTGGAACAACAAAACAGAAAACCTTGCAGTGGGGGACACTTACAAACGAGGAGTAAGTGGAACAACAAAACAGAAAACCTTGCAGTGGGGGACGTCGTCGTTGTAAAAGAGGACAATCTTCCTCCGGGAAAATGGGCTCTAGGCCGAATACTAGAAGTACATCCGGGCAAGGACGACCTGGTGAGGGTGGTATCTCTCAAGACAGAAAAGGGATCTCTGAAGAGACCAATAACAAGACTCATCAGACTCCCCACCGAAGGCGAAGAAAAACAAAAACAAACACAACAAACAAACAGCACACCCGGCAAGAATAAACGCATATCGATGATGAACTACATAACTATGTTCATCGTATTTATGTGTATGGTCTGCGGCTCGCAACAACAGTTTTTCGGCATGTCATCATTTGAAAAAGGAAGACAAATATATTATGACGACTTGGGAAATCTGAACACGGTTCACGACAGTTGGACAATCCTGGCGTACTACAATATGTCTACCTACTGGAAGGGGTTCAAGGATATCCAAGGATACGTCGACCATGTAGAAAACGCCTGCCAGAACTTCGCCTATCAAGTGGTCTGCGGGAGTATCGTGTCGGAGCTACGACAAGAAATTGAGGAGCTTCAGAGCAACAACTTAGGCTTACAGTCCCGACAAAGTGGGGGAAACAGGACGAAGAGAGGCTTCTTCAATGGCGTAGGACAACTTGCGCACAGCCTATTTGGAGTTCTAGACGAAGATTTCGCGGTGCAATATCACCAAGAGATAAACAACGTCAGAGACAATGAACAATATTTGCTGAAGCTGTTCAAGAATCAGACCTCTATTGTCGAAGTACAAAACAGCATCATAAGCAGGAATGAAGCAACAATGAACAAACAACTCGGGCTCATGCGAAGCCACATCAAGAGAGCCGATGAACATATGCGGGAGTTACAACAAGACACAAAACAAAATGCCATGATGGTCTACTTTAACGCAGTCGCACTGCAAGCCAATATTATCCTGAGCAAACTCAGGAGAATACAACAAGGAGTCCTCGAGGTTATTCAAGACGTCTATCGAGGCCAAATGAACAACAAGATAATATCCCAAGAACAAATTTTGAAGGAGATGAGCGTTATCGCCTCTCGACTTCCGGGACATTTGGCATTGCCGGTGGACAACGCCCACGAAGAAATAAGGGAGGTCTTCAAATTGATCCACGTCAAAGCACGAGCGACTCAAGAATATCTTATTATGGAAATGAAGTTGCCGCTTATAAATGACAATCAGCTACAACTATACAGAGTTATACCTATACCGCTGATTACAAACAAACAGACCAGATCTGTGGTAACTACGTCTGAATACATCGCTATCAACATGCTGAAGGATATCTATGTAAACTTGAGCAAAGAAGATTTACAACAGTGCACTATTTTGAAGCAAACTAAGTACATTTGCACTTTCAACAATCCCGTCTACAGTATGCGACAACATAACAAGCCATGTGAAATAAAACTGCTAACGAATGATAACAGCACACAATGCAATGCGCTCAGTTCGACGTGCGCTAACAAATGGATCGCATTACATCGCCACAATGTCTGGCTCTACGTCTGCTGCGAAGAATGCCACCTACGCATTATTTGCAAGGAACATATGATGTCTAAGGTCACGAGCGGAACGGGAATCATCAACATGGCTCAAGGATGTTCGTTGAAGAAAGACGAAAGTACGATCTACACGGACACCGAGTACCAAAACAAACTCTTCATTAACACAAGGATTGCAGTACCTACACTGGACACCATCAACAACATGACAAAGTTAACAGCCACAGAGGACCGGGAAGATGTTGTCACCGAAGATCATTCAAATGCACTTCGGAGACTCGAGAATCAGTTGGAGGAACTCAAGAAAAATTCTGAGTTACCGCAAACATTGTCGGAGCATGACGTGCATCAGTACGCTGTTTCCTACATAACATTGACGGTGCTGATACTCGGAACGGTCATTGGCTGCCTAGCCTGGATCGCCGCGCGTCGTCGTCGTGATGCTGAGAGTCGTCAGGACAAACGTGTCGCCGCCACCGCCGCCGTTATCACGTCCCGAGCCGTCACCGCCGCCAGTGCTGCCACAGCCACTGCACCAGCCGAGGGGGACACCAAGACCGGAAGGAGATCGCGAACGGAACATATCTACGCAAGACCGACCCAGAAGACTAAAATGTTTAACGTTTAAATTAAAATATTTAAGATACTGTAATAACATAATATTAACAATTTAGCAAACCATTAGGGGATAACAATAACAGAAAGGTTTATAGTGATAGGCAGGGTAGTTACCCTTTATTTTCCCTGTTGGTTGATTTGGCAGCATGTACAAGCATGCACATCGTTGGTAGTCACTGTACTTTATAACCTAGATAATTATTGTAAATTAAGCATAACACGTAGTTTACCTTTCTAGGCTAAAGACTAGTCTGAGTTAGTTGCAATAAAGCACTCGGTACAATTACCAGTTAACGTCTTTCCTTCGGAACCTACAACATACATCCTACAACAACACGTTACGAGCTAAGGCTCGTACAGATAGCGTCCACATGTTGGTCACTAAAAGCCTCGATAAGATCGGTGTAGCTCGTGTGAATGCTCTGAGCATTGATGTGCACAATGTTCAGATTCTTCCCAGACCCACCAAAGACAGTTCTGAGTTTGCCAGAAAGTGGTTCTTCCACACTGGAAATGTCACTTTCTGCACTTACAAATTCATCGCTAGACGCACACGACAAGAAGCTATCGTTATTGAGATTCATAATATGTAGATAAAATAATATACTATAATATAATATAAATATATAACTAGGTATAGGAATATACCTAGCAGAAAATATATAATTATTAAGGAATCAAAAGAAAAAAAAAAGACTAATATAAACCAATGGGGTGACCTAAACCCTCACCAGGCATGGATTGTTGTAAGAAATCAGAAAACCTACTATAACATTGTAAATAGACATCACACACACACACACACACACTTTACACAAAAGAAAGCAATAAACTATAGCGCTAACAATAAAATAAAATCCACAGCAAAAAGGTAAGCGCAAGAGGGACCGCGACTTCAAAAGCCGCACAATGGCACTTAAAAAAAAAAAAAAAAAAACTATCATACTATTTGTTCTTTTATGTTTAGGAAAGGAAGTTTTCAATTCAGTACGGTAGGCATGAAGATTTTTATGTCTCGCATAGTCACGCTTCTTCCGCGCAAAGTTAAGTATTATTTGAAACCGTATAATGGTGAATGGCCTTTTGAGAAAATTTCTCACTTTTAACGCATGTTACTCTAAACATGGGCTTACTATTGGGTAATAAACTATGTAGAACCATTCTTTAGGGATCAATTAAGAAAATCTATAAAAAAAAAAATTGTTTGTTTGTAAAGTAGGTTTACGATCGAGATGCTTACGTGATAAAGGGTTTGTATGCCGCTAGAGTGAGAGAGACGGAAGATCGGTCCACTCACTCGAACGCTATGCCAGCCTCCGCTCGTGAGGATTCCGCGTGACAAGTTTCACGGAATGACTGGCAGCGCTCGAGATGAGACGGGAGATCGGTCCGTCTCTCTCTCGTTATACCTGCGATCGCGCTCGTGAGGTTTTGGTGTGACACAAGTTTCTGAACATGTCACCCGACTAAAACGATTTTAAAGACGTTATCACGTCAAAACATAAATACCTTTTTTTGACTAGTCTAATATATAAGTATAATACAGCTAAGAAACTATGTTCTATTATGGAATTCCACTTTTACGAACCGGATCCATCATAATATCCTGAATTGCAAGAAAATGGTATTAACTTGAAACTAAACTTAAAATTGTATACAAAATACATAAGTGTTTCCTTTTGTTTTAGTCGAAAATAAATTATTATAGATACTGTTTTTTTTTGTAACATGTAGGTCTTACTTACAGGTACAGGAGAACGGACACAAATGTATGGGCCAATAACCCACGACGAATAATGACCAGACCGATCTCGTTCGAGAGCTCTTTTTGTGACTATCATTCGTACTATAGGGGCTAGGAAAATTCGCTGTTGAAACAAAGTTATAGCTAGAAATTCTGCTGGAGGATTAAAAACTTCATGCCTTGCGTAACCAATATACCTTACTATTGATGTAATATGTCAAATCAAATCAAATCAAATCAAAAATCATTTATTTCCATAGGATGTTGTTACATCACATAGACCCGTCATTACATTTTTTTGGGTGAGTTCACTAACACAATGGCGGAATCTGTGGAGAAGAGCTCACCGAAGAAACTCCACAGTCGTCGCATCTTTTGCGTTTCCTTTTTTAAATAAAATATTGTAAAATTACAAAATGAATGCTAATTATATATCGAAACAGCCTGTTACTCAAACAATCTATTCCCATGGACATCTGTCCTCTAAGTAATCAGATATCCTATAGTAACCTTTTTTATACAATTTCTGTTTTATTATTATTTTAAACTTGTCTAAAGGTAAGTTTTTAATATCAGTAGGGACCTTATTGTAATAGCGTATACAATTGCATTTAAAAGAATTACTAATTTTATGTAGTCGGCTTACATAAGCAACCAACTTGTCTTTATTTTTAGTATTAAAATTGTGTATATCACTGTACTTCTCAAAATTAGTTATATTTATTTTTACATACACAAGATTGTCATAGATATATTGAGACACAAATGTCAGAATATTGATTTCTTTAAACTTTTCCCTCAGTGACACTCTAGTCAGTCTCTCTGTTTATAATTTGCCAAGTCGTTTTCATTACATTGCTACTAGATTCAATTTTGTTTTTAATGAAATTAGATTTAGCTACGGCACAAACGCGTTTAAACATTTTTGAATAACTACGAACATAATCTAGAAAGGCCGTATTTTTGTTATATGATTTCTTTTCATAGAGTTCATATAATCTTCGTCTGCTCCTATGAATTCCAACTGTCGCCCAATCACTAAACAAAGCTTTGTTATTAACTTTTATAGTTTTTGATTTAAATACCGTATCATATTCATTTTTGACAAGGTTAAATACTGAGTTGTACAACAAATTTGGATCGTCACTGTATGGTATTTCCCATAGTTTATCTAAAATATTATTCCTGTAGTGTTCAAGCCGAGTGTCACTAACGGGCACACATGTAATATCCTCTTTTTGGTCCTTTTTTATTTTAATATTGAATATACCTATCTGACCAGAGTGATCAGAGGTTAATTTATTGATGACCGCAACGAATGCTAATAGTATATTTATTCTGCAGAAACGGGCTGTTCGTGCAATTTATAGATTAGGGCCTAGAGTGTCACTGAGGGAAAAGTTTAAAGAAATCAATATTCTGACATTTGTGTCTCAATATATCTATGACAATCTTGTGTATGTAAAAAGAAATATAACTAATTTTCAGAAGTACAGTGATATACACAATTTTAATACTAGAAATAAAGACAAGTTGGTTGCTTATGTAAGCCGACTACATAAAATTAGTAATTCTTTTAAAGGCAATTGTATACGCTATTACAATAAGGTCCCTACTGATATTAAAAACTTACCTTTAGACAAGTTTAAAATAATAATAAAACAGAAATTGTATAAAAAAGGTTACTATAGGATATCTGATTACTTAGAGGACAGATGTCCATGGGAATAGATTGTTTGAGTAACAGGCTGTTTCGATATATAATTAGCATTCATTTTGTAATTTGACAATATTTTATTTAAAAAAGGAAACGCAAAAGATGCGACGACTGTGGAGTTTCTTCGGTGAGCTCTTCTCCACAGATTCAGCCATTGGGTTAGTGAACTCACCCAAAAAAATGTAATGACGGATCTAAGTGATGTAACAACATCCTATGGAAATAAATGATTTTTGATTTTGATTTTGATTTTGATTCGCAGCGTGACCCCACAATAAAATACCATAGGTCATTAGACTATGAAAGTAACTAAAGTAGACTAGTCTGGCGGTGTCTACGTCGGTAAGAGCTCTAATTTTTTTAACTGCGAACGCTGCCGAACTCAGTCTGTTCGACAATTTATTTATATGAGGATCCCATTGTAGTTTGGCGTCTAAAATAATGCCCAAAAAGACAGTCGACTGCACAAGGTCCAATCTCTGTCCTTTTATAAATATGTCTGTAGTTACCGAGTTCACATTGGGTAACACGAATTTAATACATTTAGTTTTCTTTTCATTAAGTAATAAATTGTTAACAGTAAACCAGTTCACTATACTAGAGATAGCATTGTTTACCTCGTCATAATTTGATTGCTGTCTTTTAACTTTAAATATCAAAGAAGTATCATCGGCAAACAATACTAACCCATGTTTTGCTTTAACAAGGTAAGGTAAATCATTAATATATACTAAAAACAAGAAAGGACCAAGAATTGAACCTTGCGGTACGCCCATACTTATTGAAGACCCAGGTGATCTTTTTCCATTAACATCGACCATCTGAACCCTATCTGTTAGATATGACTCCAGAAGGCCAAGTGCCTGATCTTTTACACCATAATGGCGTAACTTCCTGACAAGAGTGTCATGATGGACGCAATCAAAAGCCTTGGATAGATCGCAGAAGACACCTATTGCATCCATTGCGTCTTCCCAGGTATCAAAAATATTGTCGATTAGTTCGACACCAGCATCGGCTGTTGAACGACCCTTTGTGAAACCAAACTGAGCAATATGAATTAAATTATTGAGATAAAAATGACTTTGCAATTGATTAAGTATGAGTTTTTCAAATATTTTGCTAAGCGTTGGTAGTATCGATATGGGTCTAAAATTGGTGGGGTCTGATGTACTACCAGCTTTGAATAAAGGTATAACTTTACTTAGTTTCATCAAGTCAGGAAACACACCACCATCTATACATTGATTAAATATACAACAAAGGTGAGGTGCAATACAATCTACAATGGAACTAATAATTTTTACTGATAGACCATGGGTGTCAGCTGTCTTTTTCATTTCCAGGGATTTAAACGCTTTTACAATGTCTTCATTATTTACGTGCCTAAATTTAAAATCTGTTTTACATTCCTCAAAGTTTTGTTTAAGTATAGATTCAGCAGCAGCGGGAGATGAATTTAAAGACTTGGTTGTTGAAACTGGAATGTCCGTAAAGAAATTTTCGAAAGCTTTTGCTACTTCTAGGTCTGTACTTAGCAATTGATTATCTATCTTAAGCTTGAAGTTATTATGTGTAGCTTTGGCCTTTCCAGTCTCTCTGTTTATAATTTGCCAAGTCGTTTCCATTACATTGCTACTAGATTCAATTTTGTTTTTAATGACATTAGATTTAGCTACGGCACAAACGCGTTTAAACATTTTTGAATAACTACGAACATAATCTAGAAAGGCCGTAATTTTGTTATATGATTTCTCTTCATAGAGTTCATATAATCTTCGTCTGCTCCTATGAATTCCAACTGTCGCCCAATCACTAAACAAAGCTTTGTTATTAACTTTTATAGTTTTTGATTTAAATACCGTATCATATTCATTTTTGACAAGGTTAAATACTGAGTTGTACACTAAATTTGGATCGTCACTGTATGGTATTTCCCATAGTTTATCTAAAATATTATTCCTGTAGTGTTCAAGCCGAGTGTCACTAACGTGCACACATGTAATATCCTCTTTTTGGTCCTTTTTTATTTTAATATTGAATATACCTATCTGACCAGAGTGATCAGAGGTTAATTTATTGATGACCGATTTGAAAATGGGCGTTTTGTTAGTAAATATATTGTCAATGCAGGTAGCAGATGTTGCACTAATTCTAGTAGGCTCCAAAACAGATAGTTCATGTTGTGACATAAAAATAAAGATTTTAATCTAGTACAAATATTATTATCCTCTAAAAGATTAACATTAAAATCACCACAAATTATAAAAAATTTGTTTTTATCGCTGATTTTAATCAACACTTCATCCATTTTCTTTTCGAATAAATCAAAGGATGAATCTGGTGGTCTGTATATGCTCATTACAATAAGTTGTTCAAGTTCAATACAGGCTATTTCCATGGTACGCTCAACAGACAGGCTCACTATGTCAACTCGTTCCTTATATTTAAAACTATTATTTACAAGTATTAAGGAGCCACCGCGATCAGCTGTTTTTCTGTTGAACGAAATAGCAACGTGGTGGTTATTAAAGTTGAACATGAACTGATAACTCTTTAAAAAGTGCTCTGTTATACATAAAATATCAATATTATTACAGTTCATGAATAACTCAATTTCCAGTTCTTTACTTAACATGCCCTGTATACGGGGAAATTCGTGATTCATTAAAATATATTTTGATGAACCACGTTTAAAATATGTGTGCAGCTTGCCCAGCAAGTGCGGTAATAATGACTTATAGCATAAAGATTTCCTCAAGCTATAACTTTTTTCGCACAGAAAATTAGCACTGGACCTTGGAAAATATATTTCCAATGACATATGTACTTCTAGTTTTATTTTATTTTCTTTATTTAGGACATAAACAGCAAGTTACAATGGTAATTAACGTTAAAATTAAACAATTTAGAATTGCCAATAACAGATATCCCCTAATTGTACAGTGTGAAGTTGCGGCGGAGATAAAAACCGTCACCTAAATTATAACTATAAGCCAATACATATAAGAATATAAATACTTACAATATAAACTATGGATATATAAAAAAAACATATAAATACTTACAGATCTGCATAAAATAAATATCTAAGTATCTAAAATATATACATACATATGTACTGAATAAAAATAAACTATAAATTATATAAAAATAAGAGCCTATATTGGACTTCATCAGTTGTCATCGCCGTCTGGAGGCAACAATTTATTGATAATATTGCGTTTGAAAGATGTTTTGGAGTGTTGAAATAAATTTACAGATTTAAAATATTTGTTGTAAGTGTTAGCTATACGAATTAAGGGTTCGTTATTTGCATAATTAGTACGATGACTTGGTGCATATATAAGTGGAGTGTGGCGTGTGCGACGCCTGGGAGTTAGAAAACTAATAGCGGACAGAAGTTCCGTAGAATCAAGCCCGGTACGAAGAATGTCATAGAGGAGCATCATATCCAATAATGTCCGCCTTTGTTCTAATGATAAGACGTGGTGTTTTATGCACCTATCTTCATACGAAATATGAGAACGTCGTGTTTTATAGTCAAGAAATCTCAAAAATTGTTTTTGAATACTCTCGATACGATGCTTATACACGTCATATTGAGGAGACCAGACACTGCATACGTACTCCAAAATACTACGTACATAGGAAAAGAAAACTATTTTGATACATAAGGGGTCATTGAAGATGGAGCATGTCCATATAACAAAACCAAGATTTTTATAGGCTTTATTGCAAATAATTTCAATATGCTGATGTAAAAGAAACTTATTGTCGAAGTAAATACCCAGGTCGCGAATCAGAGAGACTCTATCAATAGATGTATTGGTAATTGTGTAATTCTTTATGATTGTTTTTTTTTTACGGGTAAAACTTATGACTTGACATTTCTGGACATTATCTGTTATCCGGTAGTATTCCTCAAGATTATGAAGGTCGTTTTGTAATATGGAGCAATCATGTGAATTCTTTATATCAAGAAAGATCTTAGTGTCATCGGCGTTCATGAGCAATTTAGAATTTTTAAGACATTTATAAACATCGTACAGATATGCGTTTTAGAACAGAGGCCCAAGATGGGATCCCTAAGGGACGCCAGATGAAATTGTAACGTAATCGGATCTAAAGCCACCCATCACAACAGCTTGAGACCTATTAGAAAGACAGGATTCTACCCAGCGAAGCAAATCTCCGTGGATACCAAGGCGATGGAGTTTCTGCAGAAAGATGACGTGGTCCACCCGATCAAACGCCTTCTCGAAGTCTGTATAGACCACGTCAACCTGGCTGCCTTTTTCCATTGCGTTAAGTACAAAACTAGAAAAGAGCGCAAGATTAGAGGTAGTGGACCGACCTTGAAAAATCCATGTTGTTCATCAGGGATTCCCCTGGACAATACCGGATAAATCTAATTCATAGACTATATTTTCAAAGATCTTACTGAAAGTATTTAGGATTGAAATTGGTCTGTAATTCTCAATTTTAGTGGTTAGACCTTTTTTGTGAATTGGAACAATACGTGCTTTCTTCCAGGTGGCAGGTGCCTTCGTGAATAGATTTATTGGAGATGATGGATAGAAGATAAGATAAAGAAGGTGCACATTCAACAATGAAAATGGAGGCTACATTATTTTCTCATGCCCCTTTACTGGTAGAGTGTTTTTTTAGTAGAAGTTTGACTTTGGATTCTGAAATTTGCATTTTATGGATACCATCGTAGTCACCGTATTGGGATGGTGGTAAATCTATAGTAGGGTAAGATGAAGCAATAGGAGAGAACATTTTCATAAAGAAGTCATTAAAACCTTTAGTGATATCGGGACGATTATTTAGCTGCGTATTGCCTACTGTAACTGTGGTGGGATACTGACTTTGACCTCTTTTTGATTTGACAAATAACCAAAAGTTTTTAGGATTACATTTTATTGAATCCTGAGCATTAATGGTCATTTCTTTGTAACAGTCTTTATGAATTTTATGAAAACGGGTCCTCAAAAGTTAAAACTCTTGATTTTTATTAAGATTACCATAGTTGTTATTGGTTGGTGGGTAAATATCGCCCGTTTTCTATTGTTGAAATATAATGCGCACATTACTGTTTTCCGTGGAATGCAGTATTTCTGATTGCGCTCCAAAAAAGACAATAATTCGCAATGCCAATACCCTCTAAAGGACAGTGATTGGCGGTGGCATTTTTTCACTTAAAGAACACGCTTTTACTGCCATTTTTTAAATTAACTTCTCTGACATATTGCATATAAAGTCAAAAATAGTATCAAATTAAGTGAAACCGACTTAATGATTAGCCGCCCTGACAATCAATTCGACTTCCATTCAACGCCAGCTGATAGTGATTGGACCCCTTAAAATTTATTATTTTATATTTATTAAAAAAATATTATCATTGTAAACTAAAACAGCACTTTTACCCAACCTGACCACTACACGATAAGAAACCATGTCAGAAAAAATCCCAGTATTAACAAATTTTGCTAAGAATCTATCTACAACTTTTAAAATGATCTTGACATCCGAACGCAAATATTTTCTTTCAGTGTTACTGTTAGTGTTAAATAAACTATTTTTGAATTGTTGAAAGTGATAGCTATGGTAGATTTTATAAAAATTTAATTCCGAGCTCCGTGGTCTAACGGGTTTCACGCTTGCTTCTCACACAGGAGATGCAGGTTCGATTCCTGACCATGTACCAATGACATAATTATTTTATCTTAATTACATAATCGGACGTGTAGGCCCCGGCTACTATCGTTACGTGGTAGGGGCCGTTAAACCCCTCCATCAACCCGCATTGAGCCAGCGTAGTGGATTATGGCTTGATCTTACTCGTATCCGGGTAAAGGCCTGTGCCCCTCGGTGGGGACATTAATGGTCTACATTACAAATATACATAGTTTGGTAAATTTCCCACAGCAATCCTTAATATTTGGGACTAAAGGTCGAAAGGCCATTCATTGTGGAGAAGGCAACATTACCCCTATACCTAACGCCACGTTTTTTGGGGGTAGCGGCGCATGGCAAAAAAGGAGATGCATACATGGGCGAGAGAGAGAGATGGTGGCCTCGCTCAGGCGCCAAGAAACTTGGTACCAGGTAAACTTTGCACGAGAAAACGTCAAATCGCATACAATTTCATGGCTTTGTAGCGAGTGACAAGTTACTGTCCATCCAGCGCATGGCTTAACTTTTGACAGCTCAAATCCTATACATTTTTGAGAAGCGCAATCAAAAATATTGCTTATTAAATAAGAAAGAAGGAAACGTCAAAGTCATTATTGAATCATATAAAATAATGAAAAAAGTATAACGAATGCAACAAAGCAGTGGATTATATAAATATGAGTGATATGACAACTAGGTAAATCCTAGTTTAGTTAAAGTTATAGAACTGGATGTTGGTACAGGTATTATTTTTTGAAGTAAACCTTAATTTCTTTATTGGACATAAATAATTTAAATAACAAGATATACACTAAAATAGTATACAATGGCGAGCTTGTCTCTAGCAAGAGATCTCTTCCAGCAGACTAAGTCAGGATGAGAAAGGTTGATCGCTGAGCATCGCTATATACAACAAACCCAAATTATAATTTTCCTGGTATTTCATTTATTTATTTATTACTAACGTAAATTTGCACAGCATCACGGAAACAATTCCAAATCGCTGCACAAATTGCATAAACACATTAGTAAGACATCGTTCATTGGCTGGATAGGCAAACCTCGCGATCCGACCATAGAGCGAATAATTATTTAATATTTATTTAAAGTGCATGTGCTCAAAAAGAGAGTTCCTAGCAACCAAACCGTGCCGAAAGTGCCACTATTTACTTCGCAGTTTATTTTTGTAACTCCGTCGTTTTTAAAAGGGTTTTTAATAATTGAGTAAAGTTTTGCAAATAAGTCAAGCATGTACAGATTATCATTTATATAAAAGGTACAATAAAACAAATACATCAATAAACACGATATTAATAACTGTAGATTTTGATTTTGATCAATAAATTATTTTTTAATATTCACTTAATATGTTTGGCTGACGTATATTTTGCCCGTGATTGTGTGCGATACGACGTGGCAGCTATTTGCACATGCACAGAAATAGAGCGCGCTTGTATTTATGATAACTAATTTCTTATTCTGTATGCAAATAACCATCCCTGGGTCGGTCATAACTCAAAAAAACAAAACCCTGTATAATACCTATTGGGACCGATGCTAGAGGCGACACGACTAAACGAATTAAAAAGTATATTTGAAAATGGAATCTATGGCTACCATACAAGAGCTAGCGCATTCAAGGTTGCCATCTACTTAGTTGGTTTTGACACCTGAAGAATCGCACGGACGCCCGGTTTCCGAAAGGATAATTAACTGTGAGAACTTGTTGAACTCTTGTTAAAATCAGTTCAGACAATCACGTGCCACTATGTTGAATTAATCTTCGATTAATTGTCTATAAAATTTTACCCCTCTTTGAGAAACTGGGGGTGAGTATCTTATATTGATGCAACATCTGCATGTAAGAGACTGCTAACCGATGTAAAAAAATATATAGCGTCACACCTTTTCCCTTACGGGGTGGCAGAGACACAATTGTGCAATGGGCTAGCCAGTTATTCAATACACCAATTTGATTGCCAGGGGGCTGGCCCATCGCCGCACTTGACTGACTCATCTCTTAAATGTTTGTTCATATAATATTTAATAATTTGTTTAAAAAATATGTCAATAATTTTTACTGCATCACATCACTAATGTGAGTAATTCCCTGACTTCAAATTATATCAGGGAACGTTCATTCCCTTGCCTATTGTAAATCATCTGCGACTACTATTAGAGTACCTATAAACGTAAATATAAAGTAATTTATTAAAGCTTCGTTTCATTAAATTACACTCTGAGTAAAAGTTTTCTAACCAACAGCTGGAGGTTGAATTCTTAATTTTATGACTGGAATAGCATAGGCCATGTCAATCATTATCAAGCCCCGACGGAGGGAGGTATGAGTTAAAATGTCCCAATTTCAAGAAAGATTTTACACGAGTATAGAGACCGACCGACGATGTTTCGGTTTCGGCCAATTTTCGGCCAAGGTTTTGGTTTCGACCAAAAACCAGCCAACACTTCGGCTCTCCCAAAACATTGGATATACCTTCAGTTCGCCGACGAAAACCTAGCTTACTTAGATTTTATTTAGCTATATTTTATAATTTTTTATCGTTGTTTCTTTGATGATGATTTCGTTAGCACGGGAAGCTTGAAACGCGTATTCTCAAAACTTAGCACGAACTTCAATGTTGTTCACATCAATGCACAAAGCATCCATACCAGTTGTCCTGACCTCCTTGATACCTTCAGTGACCAGAACATTCATGGTATTCTTGTTGCCGAATCATTTCTCAAACCGTCTTTTCCTTCTACCATATATGCTCTGCCAGGATTGAAGCTCTACAGAAACGATAGGACAGGCAAAGCTGATGGCGGTGTTGATATTTATCTACGTTTCGACATTTCAAGCATGATTATGGGCCAGTCGCCAAGCCAGTACTCTAGTACCGCTGAATACCTGTTCCTGGAGATCTGTTTGCGTCATAACAAAGTCCTGCTGGATGTCTATTATAGCCTCATTCTTCGAATCGATGATTTTGACTTATTCGAAACCCTATTCAATTATATGAGTCAATTCTTGGTGATTTAAACACCTGCCTTCTCAAAAATAATAGTTGCTCTGAAGAACTCAAATCTATTGCCAGCTCTTTAAATTTACACACCCTTCCTCTGGTTGCCACTCATTTTCAACGAAACCCCTAATTTACTTCACCTGATGGTTATTTCTAACATTTCCAAGGTAGCTGCGCATGGCCAACTTAACGTCCCTTCTCCCATCATGACTTGATTAATCTCTCGTTTAAGTTAAGGCCTCCCAAGCGTGCAGCTAAATTCCTTGACATTTGTAGCTTTAAAGGCATGGCTCTCAACTCCCTTAAATCAGACGCCTCCTCTGTTGACTGGCCCCCTGTATTTGGTAGAGAAACCGTCGATGACATAGTCCGGAGATTTAACTCGATTGTCCTGAGTTTGTTTAATAAACAGGCTCCGATCAAAAAGTTTAAAGTCAAACACCTTCCTGCGCCATGGCTTACTGACACCATCAAGGGTCTAATGGCTGAGAGAAACCATGCCAAGAGTATATATAAGAAGGACCCGACCAGCGATAATCTCGTTGTCTTCAAACGCTTCCGTAATCGTTCCGAAGACGAGAAGTACACTCCAGCACTGGTTTGGAAATTCTTGAAGACCTTCGGTGTCGGTAAATCCTAGGACTTGGCTGTTGGAAATGTGGACTACAACTGTCTCAACAGATTATTTGCAGTCTCCCCTGTTGTTATGGAACCCCTTGTAAAGGAAGCTACCCTCCGCAACCTCTGCTCCAGGACCGCAGCCCTCAATCCACCCTTCAACTTTGACCATTTCGGAATTGACGCAGTTAGTAGGGCAATACTTGCGATCTCATCGAAGGCTGTAGGCAACAAAAAGATATGCTCTCAGATGCTCTCAGCATCCTTTAACATATATATTTTTGTATAGGTACCAACTACAAACTAATTTGCATTGTAAATACGTTGTCCAACAAATACGCATGAGGATAAAGCTCTACATTTCAGGGAAAGGTACGTCTTAGCACAAGAAGAAAAGACCTCGAACAGAAATTATGTCCTCGCCTCAACATTGTGCAGCACAATGCTCGCTATCATGCTGTTAAATTCTTTAAAAAGCTTCCAATAGAGTTAAAAATAACCACTAATTATAATAAATTTTAAACGCAATTGACTTACTAAACGAGTTCACGGTTGATCAACATTGATTATTATGATTGTTTTAAAATTGTTTGTTTTGACTGAACTTTATTGATATATCATTTAGAATTGCATATTATAGTTAGTACATTATTATTATTACAGTAAGATTTTATTATTTTCAACATAATGTATATTGTACAGAAATAACCTAAACTGAAACTGAAACTACAATTCCAAAAGTTTAAACATTTCGGTTTCGGTTTCAGTATTGGCCGAAATTATGATAGAAGCCGAAGATACGGTTTCGGTGTCACTTACTATTGTATCATTTTTTCACACCTACACTATGTTCTTTGGGTGAGTGAATTCTTATAGCATTCAAATAATAAAACACCAGCCAAGCGCGGTTCGGACTCCTTTCCTTAATTGTGCCCCTTATTTAAACCATTAATTTCTCAATATTTTTTCTGCAATATTGAAACAATGAAATATAATTCGTATTATTTTAAAATTTTACGATCAGAAGTTTCGGAGTTAATATATCGCAATGGTATTTGTTGTCTTTGAAAAAATAATAATTAGGAAACAAATATAACGGAAATCCTCGCAAACAAGCCCTTTTATTAGACATGTCACACAATATAGTCTGCAAAACTTTTATTTTATTTTTCTAATCTTCTCCCCATAGGCCCTCAAAATAAAAATAAAAACGTTTACTTATTCGTTTTCGTGTACGTATGTGTGTGTAATACATGAGTGTATCAAATATAAATTAATCGGTTCAGAAAAAGGTCATTTATTTTACTTTTGCATACGGAATGACGGACACACGATTGACCCTATACTGGCTGCACTTTTCTTGTGTAAGCTACGGAACCCTAAAAACAATTCTCGGCAATCGTAGCCATTTCCCCTTACATACATATACGAACTTTTTATCCTGTTTTCACAACTTATTCACACTTAAGCAAAAATATATTTAAAAAAATACCCCGAAATGTACCTAAAAACATGAAAATCTGGCCTTACTTCTACCGTTGGCTTCCGCGCTTGCAATATAGGGAACTCGGCGCTCAGACCGGCCGGGCGTATTCGTTGCGGTTAAAGGGCAAATTGAACGTGGTAATTTGTAAATCAAAATTAAGCTATAGAAAATATTTTTAGTTACAAGCGATACGTAAACTATCGTCCCCAACTCGGGTCGGGTAGAGTCGGGCGTAACTTTACAAACAACACCCTGTATATAACTAAAATTCCAATAAGTTCTCTCAAAGTTTATCATAACATGTGTTCAATAGAAATTTTCAATATTCGTAACATCGTAGAACAATATAGATAACATTATATTGGATATACATATATATACTCGAAATTGGATATCTTCACGAATGAATGAGTTCTTGTAGACTCAATTTGATCGATCAAGTTTCTACTTGAATAACTTTATTGTTATTATCAAACATCGTGACGGCACTGTACAATGACGTGCTTCAACCTTCATATGTATGTATCTTAATAAGCGGCAAGTGTTTACAGTAATCATCGAACTAAACAAGTTCGCGTTTACGTGTGTCGTTCTACAGGTGAAGTTACTTAATGGCGTTTATTAGTTTCTAATTTAATTGATATTTTGTGAAAGGACGCGATTTTTTATCTTTAATTTATTTTTAATTAATTAATTAATATATTATACTACTACTATAAATTATTAAATATTTAATTAATTTATAGACTAAATGTGTTACTTTTTATAAAAATATCAGAATAATACATATTTAATAGTAGTTTATTTCACTGATAAATAATGGAGGGCATTAAAACTCGAGAGTGGGTTAACGATAATAATATCACTCAAGAGTTTTAATGCCTAATTATGTACAGTTACATGCACTACTTTATCTACACACATATCATAAGCTCTCTTTGATATGTTCAGGAACCGCATGTTCGACCGGCATGGTGGCATTGATAATTGCTATGCTCTTGTTTAGGTTGTTCAGTAGTATCAACTTCACAGATAAACTAGAGGCGGCACGCAGGCGGGCGTCGACGTTAGAAATTTGAATGTCATAATTTTGGTATCAATATTCAGATGAGAAATTAGTTTTTACCAAGTAGTATATCATCATAGTAGTATAGTATCATAATGCTAGTCGTAACGTGCTGTTTTTGGATGCAGTAAAGAGGCATGACACGTGTGTACATAAAGATATCAAAGGTTGCATTCGGTAAGGATCGATGAAAATGTTTGCAAAAATATGTTTCTTTGGGAATGTTGTTTGTAATGTTGGGTACTATCATTCCCCAAAATTGGGTCAGCTAATTAAAAGTCACCCTGTAAGTACCTATATGCAGTTTTTATATTTTTTTTTTAATATTTCTTGCTTTATCTCCTTGTTGCTGATGATACAGTACAGATTCATAGTTTCGAATACTATAAATAAAATAAAATATATAATACTATAAATATTTTAATTTTCCACGCAATCCCATGATAAATTATTGTGTTACTTATTTCCGCAGCTCGGCATCTCGGTTCGAATAGCGGCTGGGGAGGAAAAAAAACCTCCAGGTCTTGGATGTTTACACGTCCGTGACGTCGCGGTTCCTGGTTCCCACGACACAAGGTATCCTAGTGTGAGGCCAGAACATTGCATGTGCCCGTGTGTAAATGTTATGATATGTGATTCTTTTGTTAACTGTGCCTCTGCCAACCCATATGGGATAAAGCGTGACGCTATGTTTGTTTGTTTGTTTTCAGATAAATTTAATTCATTATGTTGGAACAATTATTACGATGACGTCTATCTTTCTTAGTAGATAATGGCTAGTATTTAATCGCACACCAAAAATACTGATTTGCACCGCAAAAATGGATCAGCAAAAACACTTTTTATATTTTAAATACTTTATGTGTACTCAAGTTTATGTTTTAAGTATTTTTTGTTGATCTTGAATGTTCAATCCAACACGAAGGATGAAGGGGGCTTCGCTTCGCTCACCCCCTTTACCCTTCACCTAATAACCTTCTGCAGCATTTTGCCCTGATATTTGCTGTGCAAATCAGTATTTTGACGTGCAGTTTAATATTTTCCGTAGATTCCCGTTACAGTAAAAAAGTTGTAGAACTTTTAGAGTAAAAACTTTCTACACATGAGTAGCATAGCACGTAGACGTCCTTTTAAAACATGATGTGAAGTATATTTTGAATTATGAGAGTGTAATTTAGTGAAGGGATGTTTGCACAAGTAATTATGAAGAGGCTTAATTAAATAATGTTTTGCATAGTATGTCCGGTCTGAAGCGACGAAGAGACAGGGCGCTTGGCCAAGGACCGCTACACATCATCCAATTAACATAAAAGCATTGCGTCATGCCTTTTTCCATACGGTGTGGAAGAGGCAGAGTGGTGCCCATACTTAGCCAGAAATTCAATACTACATTTTGCGTGACAGGGGGGTACCTCATCACCGCAGCTATGGAGTAATTAAGGTTTCCTTACGAAGTTTTTGATCACTGATATAACGTCCTTATATTCTTAAGATAAATTACTTATTTTATAGGTACAGATGCCAACCAGCATGATGTCCTGGGTTAGGAGTAAGGGTGAATCCACTATAAAGCGGATTTCTTATTCTTTTTTATAATCGAATTAACGATTCTCGGATTAGTATAATAATTAACCAACTGAATCATAGGATTTAACTCTAGAAATTAAGTTTTTTTCTTATTTTCTGTATGTGAGTGGGCGGTCTCCTTAGAAAATGTCTTTTAGAGCATTTCCTTAGAATTTAAAGACTGGCAGTTGCAAATTTCACAATGCACTTCATATGTTCTTCACATTTTCTTTCGTCTAAAGAAATAACGGTAATGGGAGGTCGTACATCAAGCGTGAAATACTAGCTGGGGTGCAACTGTACTGCAGCTATGTCCTACAAGATTAGGAATACTTATAGTAGCACGTATCTACCATCTCGCCATTCATCCACTAAAGTTAAAATACTTATGGTAAACCAAAAAATATTTTCGTGAGTGAGCCTTATTGCTGCCCTCACTCAACCAATGAATCATTCGCGTTCAAGTGCTGAGCCGTCCACTACAAATTTCAGGTGCTAATTTTGTTTTCGGGATTTTTTTTTAATAGTTGTTGCCATCATAGTGAAAAATGCCTAAACGCATTCACAGTGATGAAAACAGTAACAAATAGCTTCGTAAAAAAATGCGGAAATTAGAAAACTTCAGAAAAGATGCTATCTTCACATTATTAAATGTTCGCGTGATATGTATATCTTGTGGGGATGTTACTTTCACTTCAAAAGTAATGTGGATAGTTTATAGGGACTATCTCATGATGATTAGAACAGTCAATACCTTTTTCATATAATCATATTATTAACTTTTTGTGTGGTTTACATCTCATGAGGATGTTATCTTCATAACAAAAAATATTGTGAATAGTCTATCTCCTACATAATTCTATAAATAAAGCTTAAATATTTTTTTGGGCGTTCTCCGCGATGTTTCAATGGCATCCATATCTCAACATGATGCTCAGGGCCTGACTAGTGATTGTGAGCTGATTAAATCTTGGAGATGCTGGAAAAACTCCATCGATAGAGAAAACCTATGCACCGAGAAATCAGAAAGACTTGGCTTTGAGATGGAATTCCTTGCTACTTCTGGATTGACTAAAGAAGAAATAAAAGAGTTTCTCGAAAAGCAACTAATCCGGAAAACTGTGAAAAGATGGACGCGCCACTGAATGCTGAAATAAAGGCAGCATTAATACTCTTAACAAGAAAGATAAGGCCATCTCTCTTGAATTCTCTTGAATTAAAAGCTGCTTATTTTGGTCTTCAGGTCCTCGCTAAAAACTCCATGATTGCCAAATTCTATTAAGAATAGATAACTCAACTGCTGTTTACTTGTTAATCGTATGAGTGGCATGATATTTCCCCACCTCAATTCATGTCCAAGAACTTGAGGCAATTCTGTGAAGATCGTTGGATTCACAATTCAAATTCAATAAAAAAATAATATTCAGAATAAAAGGTACAAAACATGATATTAAAACTTTTGCATGGTGGTTTTGTACATTATTAATTAAGATTAACGTTGGAGTCCCTACTCTCCAAGATAAGGTTGCCCCTGTGTTTTGGGATAAGCAGCAAGCCACTCCCAAAATATGAATCATTAAAAGTAAGTAACCAAATTCATTCAATTTCTTTTAACAATAAAGTAACTTTGACAGAAAAGTATGCATGAAGTGAGGCAAGAAAAAAATACATATAGTGTGTGTGAGTTAAATGTGGGTGTGTTAATGAAATTGGTAAGTGTAGTGCATGAATCCAAAGTTAAGTGTGTGATGAATATTTAAATAAACATTTGTTTTAATATATTTGTTACTGAACAATTTTAATAAATTTCCCCGTGTCGTCATAATTAAATTCAATAGGATATTTGTGTTAGCTTCCTTTATCAGCTCACAGGATAATGAAATAGCAGATGCGGAATCTAGAAGACTACACCCTGATATCGAATGGAAACTGAGTGATGATGCCTTTACAAAGATAACTAGTAAGGTAACATAACATCTGAGATCGACTTTTTTGCATCGAGAACAAATAATAAATATCATCGTTGCGTATCTTGGCAAAGGCTTTTGCAACTTTATATCGAAAGTACTGAAAAAGATGATTACAGAAGGTGTCAAGGCATGCAAATGTGAAAACGTTATTCACTTGTAATAAAGTATATATTTTGTATCTCTTTATTGATACAATCTTGAGAAGGGTCGCACGTGCGTCTCGCTCTGTGATATATTGGTGACTTGGCGGCAGCGTGCGCGGCGGTCCAACCGTAGGAACCCCCCTCACTTCGTCTCCTTCAGCCCAACATTGTCCGGCTTGGACATCTTGCCCGCCGTTGAAAGCTTAGAGGGAGCTATCAAGAGCTCTTTCAATTTCGCAATCGAGTTGCTATGCTGGTTCTAAGTCGAAGTTGAAACAGTTGAAGCTGAAGCAGTTGATGATGAAGAAGTAGAAGTTGAAGCAGTAGATGCTGACGCAGTTGTAGTTAAAATAGTTGCAGGTGGAGCAGTTGAGGTTGTAAATAAACAATCAGTCCTTGTGAGTTAATTGTGAGACTATTGCTGATTTCGTAAGGTAAAAAAAAAATATATAAAAAAATATAAAAAAAAATCTAGTGTCTTAGTTTTCTTCGTCGAACAATGGGCACACGCGATTTAAGGCACGACGAACAATTCCTTTCTCTGTTTTAAAGTCTGCAACACGAGTGATGTTACCCTTCCTTGGATACAGATGAGATACTCTTGCGAGACGCCATTTTAGATGTGGAAGATGATCTTCTTTCAGGACAACTATATCGCCGACTTGAAGCGGACGTTGATGCGATCTCCATTTTGATGGTTGTTGAAGTTCAGACAGGAACTCGTTTCGCCAACGCTCCCAAAAATGTTGTCTAATCAGCTCTATGCCTT
This sequence comes from Argyresthia goedartella, assembly GCA_949825045.1. Classification (NCBI taxonomy): domain Eukaryota; kingdom Metazoa; phylum Arthropoda; class Insecta; order Lepidoptera; family Argyresthiidae; genus Argyresthia; species Argyresthia goedartella. The sequence goes on from OX463814.1 coordinate 6,686,031, forward strand.
CAAATCTGGACAAGCGGTTGATGTTGCAGTCCAGCAGGTGCGCTGATGGCAGGGATGTCAACGCCAGTTCAATCAAAAAGTGACCAGTTGTTAAAGTGTTTAAATCGTTAGGATCCGAGGAAAGCGGAGTCAATGGTCGCGAATTAAGAATAGCCTCAATCTGTGTAAAGAGTGTCGATAGTTCCTCGAACGTAAGATGTGTATTACCAAGAATGAGTTTTAGGTGATAATTCGCGGATTTAATGCCAGCCTCCTAAAGGCCGCCAAAATTTGGAGAATACGCCGGCGAAAATAAAACCATACCGTCATTGGCTGCGTATTCTCTAAAATGCTTGTGGCTTGAACTCAAAAAAGAAACTATCTCATTGTTCGCTCTAACAAAATTTGTACCGTGTTCGCAATAGATAAAATTTGGTTTTCCTCTGCGAGAGATGAAACGTCTAAGGCATAAAATGAAAACATCTTTCGTCAGGTCACTAGCCACTTCCAGGTGAATTGCTTTCGTGGAAAAGCAAATAAATATAAAAAGGTAACATTTTGTTATTTTACAACCACGACCCTTTCTGTTTGTAATAAAAAACGGGCCACCAAAATCTGTACCACAGGTTTGAAATGGGAAACCTGGAGTGATACGTGGTGTTGGCAAATTACCCATTAATGGATTCATGATCTTCATCTTCATGCGCCTGCACACCATGCAAGCATTTACGCAAGATCTCGCTAACACTCTGCCTCTAATAGGCCAATACTGATCTCGAATATAATTAAGCAGAGACTGCGGACCGCTATGTGGTAATCGGCTTTGTTCATAACTGAATACCAGCTTAGTTAAAGCATGAGATAGAGGCAATAATATGGGGTGTTTCCTATCATAAGACTCGGAGGTTTGTTGTAACCGTCCTCCCACACGGAGAATCTCATCATCCAAAAAAGGAGTGAGAGATATAGGTGAAAATTTAGGCGGTAAGTTTTGTTTTTTATTTAATAATTTAATATCTTCACTGAAAGAATCAGATTGTTATTGTTTTATCAGAATTTTCATCGCCGATTCCAGCTCTGACGCATCTAGTACTCCTGTACGCACATTACCAGGGCTTTTCAAGTTATATATAAAACTATTCATGTAAGCTATAATATTTTTTTACTTTTTTTAGTTTGGAGAATTTAGTTACATCAATAAGCGGCGCCTTCAGCGTAAGGTAAGTGAAGGTTTAATTTTTTGGTTTTATATTTTTTATTTTGTTTTACTTTTCAGGTAGATTAACGGATTTGGATGGAGGTTTAGGCCAGTTAGAAGAATCTTACAGCAGATACGAGGGCCGTGCCACCACAAGGATGCAGCATGAACGAGGCGAGGATCGACGCCTCTAGATGCTAAGTCAGACGGATTCAGGGTGCCCGGCACATGATTTCAACAAGCAGAAGCAGGAGTCAATTCTTGAATTTCGCCTATCCTGTTAGACACAAAGGTCTGAAAATTACGAAAGAGGCTGTTAATCTGTCCTAGTGCAATTAAAGAGTCAACCCAATAAAAAACATTATCCACCTTGCAGCGAAGAGTTTTAATTACCTTATCTACCAGTCTGGCAGAAAGTAAGGCTGCGCAAAGCTCGAGTTTAGGTATAGATATTTGCTTGATAGGTGCTACCTTTGTTTTAGCATATTAAAGTCCAACTAAAACCTTTCCAGTATCGCCAATGGAACGAACATATATGCACGCAGCATAGCCGAAGGTATTGTCGATGCGTAGCTTTGGTTCCCACTTTATCAGAGCCTCCTTTACTCAGATCCATTGATTTTTATGCGACTGATTTACCTGTAGCTTTAATTAGATACCTAACTTAATTAAAGCTACACGTTCAAGTACCAACCAGCCAAATTTTTATCTCCTCTACTAATGAGATCAAACATAAATCTATCCAGCTTTGACTTAAAATCAATTAAATGATAAAACAAGAGAACTGAGAGGAAATATTGATACATTTAAGATTAAATAGGAAAAAAAGACCTTGCAAGCCAGTTACGCCTCAAACATAATGTGATGGGTTAAGAACACACTTTGAGAAAGTGGGATTGACACATCGATTTTTATTGCCCACTCGAACAGGCAAGCTGCCACCCACGTCCAGTGCGCATAAAAAATGTGGGAATATAGACACCATTAGAAGTACCTTTGCACCCTGGTTGGATTGGGAGATCTACTGCATTTACTCGGTTTTACCACAGAAATATTGTAAATAATGATAATAAACTAAAATAATAATAAACTAACTAACTAAACTAATAAAACTAACTTTCATTATCCTTGCTGGATATTTTTTCTATTATTTATTTAGATATTATATATTAATAATGAAAATATTAGCTCCCACCCCGCCCCCAATGTAAAACATGTAGTGGAATATTACAGCTGAAATACAGTTTGTATAGCTGAACATTAACTAAATAAAGCATCTGCACCACTTTTCTATATGACTCATTATAGCATGGCTTCATACACAGCTAGAGTCAATCAGAAAAGGGGTGGATCACTCATATTAGCAAAAGAAAATTGTGAATTTGAAGAGTTAGAAATATGCAAAAAAATGTACAAAATGGACTCTTTTGAAATTTGTGGTATTAGGGATATTAATACAAAACTTGATATCTGTTGTTTATATCGCACACCAAACGACAAAAATTTAGATATGTTTATGAGTCAACTGGAGAAGTTACTGGAGCACTTTTTCAATAAGAAATTAATTCTATTAGGGGACTTTAACATTGATCTGATGACGAATAATAAACGAAAAAGGGACTTTTTTAATCTCCTAACATGTTATAACTTTAAACCATGTATTGATACTGTTACTTTTATCCGTAATGATTCTATATCTTCCATTGACAATATAATTACAAATATTCATAATGACGAAATTACCAATATTGACATAGACCACAATAACTTGGCCGATGGGCATGCTTGTATTTCGGGTACTTTTAGAAGCTCCTTTGTGAATCATAATCAGAGACAATACAAAGAACAATTTATTTATAAAAAGCAAAGAAACTTTAACGAAATTAGTCGAAATTTTTTCAAAGAAAATATCGCTTCACAAAATTGGCAAGGAGTGGGTATTAACACGTTTTTAAATAAATTTACAGAAATATTTAATTACAGCTATCGGAAATGTAAAAAAAAAGTAAATCTCTGTAAAGGTACACAGATAAAATGGATAACTAGGGGTCTAAGAGTGTCTAGTAAAATGAAGAGATTTCTCGGTACATCTAAAGGAGAAAACATTGACAACTCTGTTCTTCAATTTAAACGCAGGTATATCAATCAGTACCGTAAAGTTATTAAAGGTCTGCAAAGATTATCAGTAAGAAAAGCCATTAGTCAATCTACCAACATCCCCAAATCAATTTGGCAATTAGTTAATAAACACCGCAATAAAAGCAGTCTCAAGTTTAAGGATAAACTCCTAATAAAATGGCAAAAATTTTCTCTGATCAGTTTATCTGTAAAAAATCTTCTATCGAAAACCACCATATATCAGAATCATATCTAACGGAAAACACCAAAAGAGTAGAAAACAGTATGATCTTAAGAAATGTCACATCTGCTGAAATAACCGAGCTAGTATCAAAAATGAATAATAAAATCTCATATGGTTATGATGAAATCCCAATTTGTATTATAAAAGACAACATTGACATTTTAGCAGAACCATTAATACATTTCTTTAATTTGTGTTTTGATAATTTTACATTCTCAGAGCAGTTGAAAATAGCAAAAGTCATACCTATCTTTAAAAAGGGCCTAAAAACTGATCCAAAAATGTATAGGCCTATATCGCTTTTAACTAAGTTATCAAAAATTTTTGAGAAACTATTGAAAAGAAGATTAATTTTTCACCTGGCTAGCAATAATATACTTAGTAACCGGCAGTTCGGATGTCAAAAAGGCGTTGGTGCGATGGACGCTATTGACTCTCTGATCGATGATGTTGTCAAGAAACTCAATGATAGCAAGAAAGTGGCTGGACTTTTCTTGGATCTTAGTTCCGCTTTTGATACAGTAGACCATACATTATTAATAAACAAATTAGAACACTACGGCGTTAGAGAAAATACCCTAAATTTATTTAAGAGCCATCTACAAAATAGAACACAATTTGTTGAAATTAAATATGAAAATAATGGTACGGAAAAAGTGGCAAAATCCGATATATCTAAAATAAAAATAGGAGTACCACAAGGATCCATATTGGGACCATTTCTTTTCATCATATTCACAAATGACTTAATAGACTACATACTTAATAAAAATCCGGACATTAAACTTGTTTTATTTGCTGATGACACAAATGCAATTATTTATGCTGATGACATAGAAACACTAAATAATATTGTAGTTAAAGCTCTTTCAGCTTTTAATGAGTGGTTCAGCGGAAATAATCTCCACATAAACCCTAGCAAAACAAATGTCATGCTTTTAAAAAGTACCGCCAGAAATGATGATACTCTCGAGATTAAAGTTAATGACAGTACAATCGAACAAGTAAATATAGTCAAATTTCTAGGGGTCCATGTAGACTGTTTTCTTAACTGGAAACATGAGCAGCAATAGAAAGTTCTATTAGTTCATCATATTATGCCTTGAGAAGTTTAAGAGATGATCTAAGCTTATTCCAACTAAAAGCTGTTTCCTATGCATTAGTTGAATCTAAATTACGATATAGCATCATGTTTTGGGGTCATAGCTACGAATATAATATTAAAAAAGCATTCATATGCCAGAAGCGAGCAATACGCACAATGGTAAGAATACCACAGTGGGAAACGTGCATAGAGCACTTTGTTAAATTAGGTTTACTTACAGTACCGTGTCTCTATATTCTTGTTTTACTTATGAACCTAACAAAAAATTGCCAAAGTTCGAGTCATCAGAAGAAAAACATGTGCGTAACGAATCAAGACGCAAAGATGTAAAAATCGAGACACTATTTCCCAGACTGCAAGTTGCAAGTCACAGTGCAAGGTACCAGGCCGTTGTCCTGTACAATAAATTGCCTATTGACTTAAAATTAATTGACAACATGACCAAATTTAAGAATGCGTTGCAAAAATACTTGTTGAAGAAGTGCTTCTACACTCTTGAGGACTTCATAAATCAATATGATCGGCATTAATATATTAGGAAATTTTTAATTATTTAGTATGGTAATCTTATTGACATTTAATTTATTTGGAAATTGCCTAAATACTTGCATTATTTTGTGGAATTATCTTTTATAGTATAGTATTGTATTATTGTTTTTATGTTCTGTTGTTTTTGTGTTTTAGTTTTAAGTATGATTGAAATATGATTTAATAATCGTGAATGAATAAATGAAATGAATGAATGGATACACTAGTACTTTTGAAGTAAATGAATTATTGGCTACAAGTATTCCTAATCTCTTCGGACAAAGCCTTCGTATAATTATGATGTACAGGTAAATTCGATTAATCATAAAAATGGGCGTTTCCTAGCATGGGAAATGGCGTAAGGAAATGTACGTCTGTACAGGGTAACATTACCTTAGGACTTTAATTTACTGACCAAATGTTGGGGAATGATAGTATGTACCCATTTTTATGATCAACTTTAGCCTAAAAACCTATGGTCGCAAACGAAAAATATTTTTTGTCTCCCTTAGTAAGTAACTTAAAAAAAACCGTTTGCAACCGTATGGTTTTTTGGCAAAGTTGTTCACAATGATTGGTACTAGCATGCCCCAAAAGGACACGGAAAAGACGAAGGATGGACGGCTGCCCCCGATATGTATGAGCATTGTACCTAGTGATACATAATTCTTAATGGCAGAATATCAGTTTTCCATGTTACAAATTTTCAGGAAGGGATAAGACATTTTACAACTCCTATGATAGATTTATTTACTTAACTTCAGAGTCGATAAAAACAGAGAAAAGTGAAAACCACAAAACTCCTTCAATATTATGTACCTATACAAACTTCGAGAACTGATAATAACAAACGCTTGAGCGAAAAAGTAATTTTTTGAGTTATGCTTATTTTGGTAGGTCCTTGAGCTTAATCTACAGATCAAAGACGTCTATTTCTGACTGACGTTTTTGTTTACAAACGTCCCGGAAGATAAAGCCAACAACTCCATATAAGTTCTGGAAAAGAAACAGAGACACCGATAATAATATCATTATTAATATTTAAATGAGTGATAAGTTTTCATACTTGCTAGGACAGTTAATAGGCCATGTCCTTTGGTCAGCTCAATAAATGTCACACTGTATTCAGATAATAATATAATACCTTGGACACTATTTACACATATTGATCTAGCCCCAAACTAGGATTCCCTGTATCTTGGGTACTAGACCACGATACACATACTTATATAGGTAATATTATACTTAGATAGATAAACAATCATGACTAGGGTACAAACATCCGTTCTCACCAAACAAATATCACCGGGACTCAAACCCGGGACCGGGCAGGGTCACTGCCAACTCGGCCATTCGGGTCGTCAGATAAGATTCATCAGAGATAAGATTCTAACATAACTCTTCCATCCAGCACCTTTTAGTGTTCATATTTGTATAGTCTAATTCAATTAAATGAAACTCATTCATACATTATCCAAGCTCGCCGTGGGACACTCGTGCTGAAATGAGGTTTGGGTATTCCATCATAATAGAATGGATTCAGTGCAATCCACTTGGCTATGTTCGATGTAACCTCCTGTGTACTGCTATTCTAGGTAATCTAGTCATTACATTAATTACACAAAGGAGAATGAAGCAGCGACTCTATGGCTCTTGCTTAATTTATGCATCCCAGGTGGTATTCATACATTTGTACATTCCATTGTACAGTATAGTACAGTCTAGACTATCTAGATACTTTGCAGTTTAGTAAGAGTTTGCATAAACTTGTACGTATATAAGGCTAGTTCTGCTCAGATTAATCTTGCTACGAGAGACTTAATCTATCCTATGAGTATACCTAGACTCCTTGAAATTTAAATATGTTACTTAATCTCTTGTCGTGTTGAGTATGGTATGAATAAATAAGTAAGGCTTAGTGTTGCAAGAATTTTTCACTCTTAGACTAGCTAACCACTACCGGAAATGGATACATCAAAGATCGGCCTAAGGTGTGTAAATCATTCTTTGTTTTACTGAAAACTGTTTCCTGTTTTGTTTTAGTGAGTCTTGGGTACAATTATAGTGAATTATCTATGACACAAAAAAAACGAAACGAAAATCGGTACATCTGTTTACGAGCTACGATACCACAGACAGATACACAGACAGACACGTTAAACTTATAACACCCCTCTCTTTGCATCGGGGGTTAAAGACAACGGTGATGATTTAACTACGTCATTCAGGACATATAAAAACAATCGTAATTCAAATAAGCTTATTATATGAATTATCGTCTTTAAAATTACTTTACCTAAAAATTGTGAAATAAGATAATGTAGTATAAAATCGGCTAAATAAGCACTATGTCTCCCTTTACAGTATATATTGGTATGTATTAGTGTATTATACGGTTTATATATATTGATACGTTGAATTTAAGTCATTCTGTATGCATTCTATAAGCTCCCATTTGTACATGTTTTGTTCTATTATAAGTTATCCGTATGTTTGTTTTGGTTAGTACAATAAATAAATTACGAAAAATTAGTTAAGAGAATTAAATATTTTAGGTCAATATTGATGCCCGCGTCGATATTGATTTATATTTTGTTTATGTTTTATATTCGTTGGCTTTATTGGCACCGAACTCAAAATACTTTAGACTCCTGATTATATAAGGTCCTTACATATGAAATTGGCGTTACGCCGTACTGGCCACTTTGATATCAAATATCTCCTCTATGCACACTGATTCGTCTAGAACATGCTAGCTGGACAAAATTATTTTTTGATTTCTAATGGCTTATTTTAGCTTGAATAGCAGTTAATTGTTGTTACTAGTAGGATTCGAGACTATCCCGCAATTTTAGGGGATATAAAAAATAAATAACAAAAAAATATTTTAAAAAATACATATTTATTCAAAAGAAATACACACCTTTTGGAAATAAATAAAGAAAATAAATTGAATAATTACATTGCACAAAATCAACGAAATTTTCAAAATTATAACTGTAACTTAAATTAAAAGGATCATGAAAAAAACCTATTTCATTAAATAACTGATGCAAAACTACACTAAATCGATTTATTTACACATAACAATACAAAAGTCATTCTTCTTCACCCTCAGACGAGTCGGATTCTGTATAATCTAAATTATTTCTAATTCAATTACAAGTAGGTGGCAAAATGGCCACTGAAGGCGGGATAATTAAGTCACAGACTTCAGGCATTAACTGTTCGGGTTTTTTTCTACGAACGTCTCTGAGTGTGTTGACTAAAGGGTCAGACGATGCCAAAAGAATGTGGATCAAGTCTGTATTCGTGGCAATACGTGACGTTTTGCGAGTAGTATGCAGCCGTAAATGGCGTATGTCTTTGTTTCTCGCTTCTTGGGCTTCTTCGGAGAACTGCCCAATCGGAAGTAACGATGTCTTTATTACCTCAGTACTGTGCTTAAGGATTTCGGGCACAGTGGCAGGCATGAAGTACCACGAATACAGACTTAAGTAGAGTTTCCGCGTTTCCACACAAAGGTTTTCAAATTTAACCAAATCGATATCATAGCCAGATGATAATGTTCTTAATATTATATTAAACTTTTTAATGAGATAAGCATCTAACCCTGTAATCCCTGCACTCAGATCCGCGTTATCAAAAAATCTACGCGCGGTGTTTCCATCATTTGTATTTCCGAACCCTGGTTTTGGTTGGTCCACAATCAAACGTTCCATTTTGAACATTTTCTTTATTGCCTCTGCGCGGTTTTTTACACTTAACTTATCGTCTTCACCCCTGGCTTGCCATTTCTTGATGTCCAGACGATAACTTATGTGCAACAAACACTCAAAACTGCGAATCCAGGCATGCAGAGTGGACAATCCAAAACTAAAGTTTCCTTGCTGACCATCATAACCTTTCACTTCATAATTAATCGTTTTCGGCGTGGCTTTACATATGTAACACATTTGTGCTGAACTTGTGTCCGTTAACGCGTTACATACTTTCCCATCGACCATAGTTAAGATAAAATTGTGTTTCACAGAAATTTGAACGTCTCCGACTGAAAACAATGTTGGAACCAACTGAGAAACCTCTTCCAGCACTTTGTTTGTTTCTATTTGTGTAAGCTCCGTTGATTCCTTCGAGAAGATAGATTTGATGGGTCTGCAGTACATAGTTGAAGATGGACGGGGGTTTTGCCAAATAATGAGGTCGCCATCATACAACCTCAAAGGAACAAACGAATACACAAATAGGAACTCATCAGTGGCCTCGGAGTCCTCAAATTTCTGTTTGTAAGTGCTATGGCCAGAACTACCGTCACAACCCCACTTGCTTATCAACGTGAATGATGATATAGGGAACACACTCCTAATGACTTCACTTTGTGCCATAAGCTATCTCTCCGTTGTCTTATCCAAAAGAGGTTGCAACTTACAATCGACACGCGTTTCCGTCACAGGAATGTGCTCCGCTGAAGGAAAAGAACTATTAATTGACTTACGCATGCTATGCCACCATGGAAACGTGTTATATCCCGCCTTCATTGACCACTTCCTCGCCGTCTTATAGGTATGACTATTCCCCTTGAAGTCAAAGTAATAAGCCCAAGCTTCATTGGTAGACAACTGCCTACCACCAGGGCACGAAGTAGCTTTAGAGGTTTCACCATCACTTGCACGTTTTATTGCTTTTGCGATGCTTCTCTTCCCCTCCGCTCTGCTTGCGACATCAGCAGCAGTCGCCAACTCCTCAGCAGTCCACTTGTTCACAGCTTCTTCAACACGCCGTTTCTTCGTCTTGTGTGAAGCGTCTTCAAAGCTGCTTTTTGGCCTTCCCGGGGTGCGTTTCTCGGTGATTGATGAGCTGGACGCCTTAGGGCTGATCACATGAACCTTGAACTGAAAGTCAGCACCTGCTAACCAACTTTTATTGTTAGTTAAGATACGATCTTGATGACGTCCTGATGAGGCCCATTTTTCCACTATCTTATTCGAATATGATGCGATTTTGAGGTGTATTTCTCGACGTGACTCTTTGGTGATATTCGAGAGGTCAATCTTCGTAGACAAAAAGTCGAAAATCCGTGAATTCCGGTTTTCTTTATCGTGTTTCACCCATTCCTCGAAAAAGTCAATTTTCGAGACAGTGAGAACGTGTACTGAAAAAAAAAAAAAAAAATGATGTACCGAGATCACGCAATGAAATTTTATCTAAAATTAAAGCTAAGGGTTATGTCTAAGTAATATAAAAAAATTAGCCCGGGTACACGTGGATACAAAAAGATATGGTCCTTTAAACTTTTAAAAAGGTAAAAAATTGCGCTTTTTTTCAGACTAAACTTTAGACAGTTAAAAAGGACACAAAACAGACATTTAGGAGAGGTTTGAATATGACAACATAATATACATACCTTCTACTACCTTCAGCAACAAAATCCATAGCACAACACTTTTGGTTTTTCACAAAATAACTCATGAGACCCTTTCGATCGTGTAGCAAAATTGCAAGTGACGAGAATTAATCAAATACAAAATCTAACACTCACCCTTTTACCTGTCATTACTTAATGACACCCGTACTTTGAAACAAACAATTCTTGGAAATGTTCCCTCTGGGGTGTTGTTAATGACATGTGACCACTAATTCTTGGAAATTAGGAGGTGACTTTTGTCCAGCTAGCATGTTCTTGACGATTCAGTGTGCTATGGTTAGGAATTTCAAATTCAAATTTATACAGCTATTTACTCATGTATTTTTGTTTCTAAAATTATAATTTATTTGTTTTTTCCTCAATTGTTTTTTTTCTTGTGTCACTCAGCTTACAAAATGGAAAACTTGAAATATCGCGTTATTTACGAGTATGAGTTCTACCGTAGCACCAGTGCTGCAGAAACGGCTCGAAGGATTAATGATGTGTATGGCGACGGTGCCGAAATAAAAAACACAGTGCGTTTTTGGTTCCAATGTTTTCGTTCTGGAAATTTCGACCTGCAGAACTAGCCCCATGGACGGCCGGGGACCAAAGTTGATAATGAAGAATTGAACGCTATTGTGGAAGCGGATCCATCGCAAACCACGTCCGAGTTAGCTGCAGGCTTCGGTGTTAGTGATAAAACTATTTTAATCCACTTGAAACAAATTGGGAAGGTGAAAAAGCTTGAAAGGTGGGTACCTCACGAACTGAGTGAAGCAAATCAACAATCGCGCTTTGACTGCTGAGTTGCATTACTCACCCGGCACAATAATGAAAGGATTTTAAATCGAATCATTACCTGTGATGAAAAGTGGATCCTGTACAATAATCGGAAGCGCTCATCGCAATGGCTGAACCCTGCCAAACCAGCCAAACCATGCCCCAAGCGAAAATTGACTCCAAAAAAGTTACGTGTGAGCGTTTGGTGGACTAGTGCTGGTGTCGTTCACTAAAGCTTTCTTAAATCAGGCCAGACGATTACGGCAGATGTCTATTGTCAGCAACGGCAAATCATGATGGAAAAGCTAGCTGCTAAACAACCAAGGCTGATCAATCGCTCTAGGCCACTGCTGCTTCATGATAACGCTATACCACACACTGCACAACAGACGGCTACCATATTAGAGGAGCTTCAATTGAAATGTCTAAGACATCCACCGTACTCTCCGGACCTTGCTCCAACAGATTACCATTTTTTTCGAAATTTAGATAACTTCTTGAAAGAGAAAAAATTCAAATCCGATGGGGCAGTCCAAACCGCCTTCAAAGATTTTATCGATTCCCGTCCGAATGTTTTTTTAGTAAAGGGATCGAAGAACTACCTATGAGTTGGCAAAAGTGTATAGATAGCAATGGTACATACTTTGATTAAATAAATATAGTATATTTATAAAAAAACGACTTTATGTTCCTCCCATGCAAAACGCCAATTTCATATGTAAGGACCTAATATTATTTCATTATTTTGAGAAATAGTTTTTTTAAGTCCATTAAACTGTTTGAAATTATTCTTGTCATGTTAGGCTTATTCGGTGCATCTAAGGCACCTCTAGAATTGCTGTGGGTTTTAACTAAGGGGACAATCTGTATAATTGAGAACCTGTTTTTTGAAGTCAGTTAAAAATAAAAATAAAATAATGAAATAAAAACATTGGCCCGATAACTCATAGCAAAGTGCGATAGACCCAAACATATTTCACTTATTTTGGAAAATGAACTCCAGGATCTTTAGAAGATTGGTAGTTTTCCGACTTCGTTATGATACCTACGTTAATTTTGGTACCTACGCCTTCAATATTTCCTTCGATAAAAAACGAATGTATACTAAAACCAGGGAAATTCACACCCACACACCGGGAAAATCGGGAGCAGCACCTGAATAACCAACCGCCCACTAGCTTCGTTCGCTCGTTAATTTAACTTTGGCAAAGTTGCTCCGAACGATCGACTGAATCCGAAATAACAAACTTGAACCATGGTTTCCGCAAAAACAAATATAAAAAAGGAAATCAAAATGGTTGATGCACGACCGCAATAAATGGCGTAATGAAGGGTAGACCTTTACTCAACATTAACAGAGACTTCAGGGTCGATAGATAAATAGATAAATAGATAGACCAAAAATTAGATAAGGCTTTAGCAAACACCCTGTGCAGCGTCCTACCGTTTAATAAAGTGTCGTTAATACCTCACGTTTATCCGCAGCATATGTTACAAGATGAAACGAAATCCAATAATGTGGACAAAGGACACTAATATCTGGTTAATACGATGCATATTGTATACGCTGGCAAAACGAGCCTTAGCAGTCGGATTGTAGACTTGAAGTAAACAAACCAAGAATGTTATTATTTTACTTTCTTATATGGGAAAGTTAAAGGGCGTATTTAGCTTTTGCGTGATGTCGTTAATAGTATGTGGGGTGGCAGAGGCAAGCAGATTCGCAGCCACGTTAGCCTTTCCATTTTGCGTGACGGCCAGGGATTTCCCTTGCCTTGTTCTGATGACATAAATAAGGCTTATTTCATTACGTTAACCATCATTGCTGATTCTTGCCATTGCCAAGGCATGTAAAAATACACTGAGATAATGTACCTGCTTAAACTTAACGTTCATTGTAAATACTTTGTTCCAGTAGTTATTATAAATTACTAGCCAGCAAGCATACGACCACCAATTCTAATTAATTAGATTTTGGAATTACTAGAGTGTCGAATTAATGACGAACACTTGGGTAAAATGTGAGCTCAAAAAATTACATAAAATAAATGATAAATTGTAAAAATTGCTAAAAGAAGCTGTGATGGGGTAACCACCTTGTCACTCAAAAAGGAGTACTAAATGACTGGGCTTGACGTGGGCCGAACTATGCTTCTGCTAACCCATATGGGACTGCAACGCTATTAATTTCATTTTACTTGAGACACGGGATTTTTTTGTATCTCTTAATATAATCCAACGTTCTTGCTTCTGAACCTTTAACGATTAAATCTACTAATATTTTAAAATGTAGGTGCTCTCGGTACAAATCCTCGTTGACAGCACCCATGTCGCGAGGTCTCGCAATAATGTACGATCGATCGACGACTGCTCACCGCCGATAAGGATTTGCCGAAGGAAAACGTACGTGGTTTAGGAAATACGCACACTTTGGACCTGATTCACATTCTGCTATCTCCTCTCGGGCTCCTTCCATCCTTCCTTGTACACCGTCTGATGCAATGTCGTATTTTGTAACGACCTGCGACAACAAGATGTAGGTGTAGACGCTTGTGGACGGTAATTCTGAAATTGGCCAATATAGCCGGCGTGACGAAAGACCTGGAGTGATATTTGGAGCTGACTGTGCACCTCCAGTCGTGGAGATGCACTAGCAGAAGAAGTACCTACATGGTTTGTAAATAAGGTACAGCTAAGGCACATTCATGCCATATTGACTTGAAACACGTCATATATTTTCGATAACACGTGGCTAGATGAAATTCCATAAGAGAACGTTTAAATTCAAATACATTCTATTGTAATCAAATATTGCAAAGATAAGACAAAAGGGCTGCAGCGAAAATTTTACCACATCACACGAACATTCCAACGCGGGCACGGCCTTTTATTTTTCTACTCCGGTTATTATTTCTGAATAGCCCTAGAGCTGGTCACGTTCTAATATTTCTTCCCCCTTCGGATAGGATAAGATTCATAACGCACTTGAGCCCTTTTTCTGAATCCGTGAATTACGCTCAGATGGAATTCTGCTCGTCTTATTTAGCAGATGTGCAATTATTTGATGAATTAATATTTTTCTAACTCTTTTCGCCATATTTTTCATTGGAAATGTAATTCAGTTTGATGTGGCATATCACCCGTAAAAATAATATGTTACGCTGTACATCTAGGTTATGACTGTTATATATTTTACCGTAATTAATACAGCAGTGAAAACCCTGGGCCAACCCTTTGCACGTACATGTAAATTTAATTACAAGCCCCGGGGTAACTGGAGAGCCACATAGGCCTATCGTGATAATATCAAAAAAATGCTTTAGTGGAAATCATTTATTACTTACGATGTAGAGCCTGAGGAAACTTGCATGTAGATGTCGTAGACAGCTGATAAAATTGATCATTTAATGATGTAGCCAACCATTTTTCGATCTGGCTGTCCCGTCCCATACAGTCCCGTCATTTAAGTAATCTTGAACTTTTGTTATGTCCCATTAAAAAATGCTTTAACATCGTTTCTAAATTGAAATGATTGAATTGGTGAAAGTTTTATTGGCAATTTCAAAATCTTGTGTAGTTGAGAATGCATCAGTGCATTCTCAACAACACAAGAAAGAATTGCTAACTTTCTAAACCGGGGCGCAACTTGTCTATGATTATTTCACAACTCAAAGGAACTATGGAAGATTATAAAGGGGAACATACACACTTCCAAAGAGTCAAAGAATCAAAGAGTACTGCGACCGAGTTACTAGGACCTATAGAAAACCCAAACACTACTGACAATGTAAATAAATTCTTCGCAACTGTTGTTAAGTTAACATTACATCTATATAAAAGTTGGAAAATTTTGTAAGGTTCTTGCGTACACACATTATATTTTAGAAAACAAATGGACTAGCTACGGTTAGTTTGTCTATTTTTTTTAAAAGTTATCTTAATAATTCTGTGCGCTTCAAATTATAAATTGCTCGAATAGCACTTTTCTGTAGCATAAACACAGTTTGAATATCCGCTGCTAGACAAGATAACATAGGATATTGCACTAAGTACTCTGCAAAAAGAGCTAGAAGTAGCCAGCCTAAGTACTATTCTTCTAACCCTGCAGACAAGCAGCATACAAACTATTTGAAATTAAGTAAATTCACGAAGAACACTAGAGGGAATGCTACATAAATTATCATTGAAACGGCAAACACACAGAACATAACGAATATTCTATTGCAAGTGCTTCGGGGAAAAAATGTAGGTTTACAGAAAGACCTACAAGACGCCCGAGTTGAAATCCAGCATAAACGTGACCCCCTGGCAAACGCACTCCAATGTTATGCCAAAGAACATAATGAGTTGGTCGAGTACAGACAGAGCCGCGACGTCTGAGTCAGTTAAATGCCAGAACGCCGAATTGGTGGGCATTCTAATCGAGGACGAGAAGGATGAGACCAGCAAGGGGGACAAGCCCACATTACAAACTCTGGTCTTGACCCCCCTCAACGTGAGTGTTGCAGCGTCCACCGCTGTCCCGACCAAGCAAAAAGCGTCGCCGTCGTCGACGAGGAGGCATATCGCAGCTCAACAGAATGCGCTGCGCTGTTCACTGTCGCACGTGTCGCACTGTCTGATGAGGCGTGTGTCATGCAACACGCTGCCACGAGGGCGGCGCGGCTCGGCTTTGAGCGCGTTGCGCCATTGGCTGCCGCACTACTCGCGGGTTCCTGCATCGCACCTCACCCCAACACTTGTGTCCCGCAACTCACCTCCACTCGTGTACCTCCAACTACCGAAATAAGTGCTATGTAAGAGAAAAACTCTATTGTTCTCCGACAAATTAGTTGCAGGACTTGTCTCTACTACATTACCGGCTTAACCAAAAAGTAACGAATATTTGCTGTCCAAATAGTTTATTTGAATATCTTGTAAACATAATTAGTAGTGGTATCTATGTATGATGAGTATAGCACTATTGTAATTATGATGGAAAATCATTCAAACATTACTCCGAACGATTTGAATAAAAGTGTTGAAATACTTCTAGATGATCATCATAGTAGGATGAAATGCAAATTTATACTATAAAATTTTCCATATGCCTGTAATTTGACCGAACAACAAAACAATTGTGTGCATAGAATAAATATACATTTATTTATTTTAACGTGTCATCACATCGTTGCTTTTTTATATTTTATTCATGAATGATTTTATTCATAACTTTACTCTGACTCAGAATACGTTGTAAATGTCTAATAAATATAGAAAATTGGAAGATATGTTGTAAGCATATAACATATGCGTCGCAGCTATAGTTGGTTTAACCAAGTTCAACTTGACAACATCTTTTTTTATTGAACAGACAGTCAATAATAATTTGCATGCAACATTAGAATCTGTTCCAAGTAATTTAAATTAATTCATAAGACAATAGAAAACATATTTTGTTGAATTAAATAGCCATATTATTGTTTGTATCTACAGACCCCCAAAGAAAGAAAAACGCCGTTGCAATTTCGAAAAATTTGAGGAAATTATGGAGAAAGCCGTTAGGGAAATAACTATTAACGAAATTAATCTATGTAATAACAGAAAAAAGTCAATAACTTGTAGCAATCTTAATGTAGATTTGCTTTTAGATACAACAGTGACATACATAGACAATTAATGACTTTGCATGTCTACAGACCCCCAAAGGAAGACAAAGGCCGTTGCAATTTCGAAAAATTTGAGAAAATTATGGAGAAAGCCGTTAGGGAAATAACTATTAACATAATTAATATATGTAATAACTGAAAAAAGTCAATAATTTGGAGCGATCTTAATGTAGATTCGCTTTTAGATACAACAGTGACATAGACAATTAATGACTTTGCATGGCGAGTTTCTATGGAATCTCAACGAGCGCGGGCTTACTGAAAGGGAGATTTATGGCCATGAAGTTCGTTCTGCTATGGCGGATGACTCGACGGGTGGCGGGGGATTCACTATTCACTTATATTGAAATAATTTACCTTAGACGGCTGGCAAGACCTCAACCAAGCAATGGCTTTTCGTAGGCTTCCTGACCAGCTCGCGGCTGACTTCAGCTCGTGTTCACAACGCTCACGGGTCAATCCCTAGAAGGGACTCTTCGCCCAGGCTAGTAATGGTTACAGCGTACAGGCTAGGTCTTCGCCAGCCACGCTGGCGAAGTTCTCAAGTACAAAATGGCAGGTATCTCAATGCCTCGTTTGCATTATTACCTTGGTCAGGTGTTGCTGTAAGGAATGAACTAGTTGAAAATCCAAAACCACACAACAATGTGCCGGTATTCTCAAAATCTCACGAAACTCCGCACTTACCAGGGCTTCGGGTCAATATAAGCACAGCCCCTCAACCAGGGGCTAACGCAACGTCAACTGCGGAGATGAAATAATTCACAAAATTAAAAACTTTAAAACCCCGAATTCAAGTTCTAGCCCTATTTCCTCCCCTCCTACCCCCTGTCGGGATTCAAATGAAGTCAGTTCTAATGAAAATTCCTCATCAAAAGTTTTCCTGCACGGAAACGCAAACTAAAACGTCATCCGTGTATTTTTTTTGTATTTGTTGATTTTTGCAAAAAGCGCTAAATATTTTTTATTCATTAATTTGGGACCACCTCCGAAGCATGACCTACCAATAAAAATAAAAATCATCAAAATCGGCTCATAATTGAGGATATAATGGCGTAACAAACACAAAAAAATTAAAACAGACAAATTGAGAACCTTTTCATTTTTTAAGTCTCTTAAAAAGGCGCCCTCCGGTGAAATCTCCGTATTATGAGAAAATTAACTTTAAATTGAATCAAACCCATCACATATTTTATTATAATATAAAAGCTTTCTGCGAGATTTACATCCTCTGTCAATTCAATATCACGAGAGCCGTCTATCAAGTCAATAACACGATCTGTAAAATATATAGGTAACTACTCTACACAAGTAAATCTCGCAGCAAGCTTTTATTATATCATAATAAATTGTGTGCAATAAACATTTGATGGGTTTGAGTCAATTTAAAGTTTATTTTTTTGTTTTAGCATTTAAATAAAAGCTTTTTGATAAAAGTTTATTTACTTTTAGTTAAAAAATAATAATTCTTTTTCTGTGTTGTTGTAAATACTTTTGAGCGTGTTAATTTCATTTAAAGCATCATTGTTGACTGGTGTTTTTCCCGGTATATTTTACAATGGTATCACTGCCGCATTTTTTTTCGGCAGCGAATGAAAAATCTGATTTTAGTTTTTAATTATTACGATTACATATTATAATAAATAAGTATTAGGTTAATTATATTTTATACACAGGTCTACCCCTGCTCCATAATCAACTCATCTCATCCTTACGTGGTTTTCCTGAAGATATCTCTTGTTAGAGATAAGCTCACCGTTGTACAATATTAATATCTCATTACCGTTTATATATATTGTTTATGTGCAATAAAGAAATTATCAATTATGATTTGTAAGATTAACTTCTAAACCCTTTTACTGGTATTTCCACAAACCATCACGCGGGCCACTGTACTAAGAGCCATTCAAATATCTCCATAGATGGATGGATGTTGCTGACAAGGCAAGACATGCCTTGATATGCGTAATTAACGCAACGTAGCAGCCTGAGTGTTCCGTCAATCATTCCGGTTGACAATACATCTAGTGTACAAAGCGAGCGCTGTGTATTGGAACGGGATTTGGTTTACTCGCAGCAGAATTTTCGTCGTCATTAATTCTGTGGAGCTACGTCATACTACTACGAGTAGGTACTTCCTACAGGAGTTTCGCTCTGAACTATGATTTCAGAGCTATTAACGTTATGCTGAATACTGTTTTATACAATAATGATCAAGCTTATATGAGTATGTTTGACAAACACAAAGATTAGGTAGGTTTTTAGACATTCATGAGTGTATATGTTTCCATGATGTGATATTTGTAACAGTTTCGGCTCGATTTTCGGCATAAACTATTGTGACCTCAAAACGAGTTTTTTAAGCTTACCAACGATAACACGTATGGATTGAAAACAGTAACAGTGTCCAACTAAGGTTTTCCTCTACAGCTTCCGCGTACCGTCCGCTATCAGAATCCGGGGCACTATCAAGCATCCCGGTACTTTACGTCTGCAAAACTATTTGTCAGCGGTGAAAACAATAAAAACAGCGGTTAATCAAGATGTGAAGTTGCTCCAACAATCAGAGACGCCCGTCTTCCACGTTTCCTCTCGGCGCGAGCGAGGACACGCTGTTTGCATCTCGACAATGCGCGCCCCCGTAATTAAATGTTCTGAATACAGAATGAAGCGCAGAACCTCGTTGCAGACGAAACGTTGAGTGTCGCTGAGTTTCACGGACGAACGTGCCCGCTGGCCGTAGTTATAAAACAGCCAATCCGTATGATTGGGCCGTGGTCACATTTTGATTTGAAAAAGGTCAAGAAAATATTTTAATCGTTAACCTCACGGGAAACTCCGATTTTGAAACGAAACTTGCTGTAATAAAAGTTTTATTTCCAAATTTTTGTGCTTCGGTAACCTCGTTATTTGATCATTTTTGGGGGTTGCCAATAGATTATATGTGCAGATATCTATCGTTGTAATATCAGGCTACGATATTACCAATATATCGTAGGCTGATATTAACAATTATTACCAATAATGCGGGAAATACGCTCGATTGGCATTGGAACGGATAAGTTGGCCCACAAAGCAGGAGGCTTATACCCAACGTAGATTAAACATATTTTACGTTGGAGATTGATAAGAATCCATTTCAAGCGCACAAATAATGGTAGTAACAAGATAACAGTTCATTGACACTAACATATTATTTATAAACAGTCGGAAAGTGTGGCGCAGTGATAGCATGTTTAACCCTTTACAGTTGCCCGAAATTGTATACCCGCTGTTAGCTGCAAGTTAACTTACGCCAAGTTTTTTGGCGCCTGAGTGCCGCCAACAAGAGATGTATACATGGGCGAGAGGAAGATGGTAGCCTTGCTCAAGCGCCAAGAAACCTTGCGATATCCATAGCATCCCTTTCCGTTATATGAATACTGGTTACATCCACGCACACCATGTTGACAGAGACTTTAATTTATTTTTATAACTACGCGAGTATTACTAAGTTACTTAGGTTAGTTAGTCGTAGTAGTCGTTACCACTCCATCAATAAATAACAATTATTATAAATGGGAAATATTAAACTGCACATCAAACATACTGATTTGCACAGCAAATATCAGGGCAATATACTGCGGTAGGTTAGGTCAAGGGTAAAGGGGGTGAGCGAAGTGAAGCCCCCTTTATTCTTCGTGTTAGGTTGAACATGAAAAAACAACAAAAAATACTTAAAACATAAAATTGAGTACACATAAAATAATTAAAACATAAAAAGTGTTTTTGCTAATCCTATTTTGCACAAATTTTTGAAGTGCGATTAAATACTAGCCATTAAAAGTTATTCAAAAATATATCACCTAATTACATAACAAGGTACATTAGGTTGCACCTAACTCTGTATAATATAATCCTGAGTGTTTTGCATTATTACCTTTTGTTGTTTTTATTTTTGCAAGTCTTCCTCATTTTTTGTGAAGGCCGTCGCACACCTGTCGTTAACGCGTAGGAAAGACCGAGTTGTAATGTTAGAAGATGTTATAATGTTTGGATGGCTATTTCATTGGAGTTACATCTGAATAAATACTTCCTCGTACGAGCAGGGAAGTAACATACGAATAACTGAGCCCAACCTATTGGTTGAGCTCAGTATTTATTACTATCATATACTTATCACAAGTATTGACTTTAAGTGGGGACAGCTGTGCCTCTGACACCCCAGGTGGGAAAGGGCATGAAGTTATGTTGTTGCTGTTATAGTTATTCCCTTAACCCGACTGCACAAGAAGGAGTTTAATGTAGTTGTATCTATGTGTAACCGTTTCGTTGGCACGCGCTACATCCCAAACGGCTTGACGGACTTTAATAAATGAGGTGTCGTTGGATTCATCGCAGTTGTGGAAGCGACATAAGCTTGATAATTTTAGCAAAAAAATAATATGTTTTATTTAAGATCGAAAAATGTAGTTAGCAAAGTAATAAAAAACAACATACTACATTTAAGTACGTTAAAAGCCTATGAATGCGCCTATTTGCATTCATAAGTATATTGGTGTTATTGAAAGAAAATGCAGCCACGATATTAGTTTTTATAATAATTCCCTTGTTAGCATACTGACGAATATAATCTGGTCTGTGAGGTCTGGTGTTCAACCAAACTGGTTTGATGTTAATTCGGCTTATAAATGTTATTGTGTATTGCAATTCCGCAACTGCGGTTTTAGACTATATGCGCCAAAAGCCTATTAGACTTTGTTTGCCGTCTTGACGAATCAATAATACCAAAACATTTGAGGATATATTTGAGGTGGAGGTATTGTTAAAATGTGGTGACTATTAATTAGTTTCATAGGCGTAATGCAAGCAACGGACAGCTCTAACATCTGACTCTTGCTCTGTGACAATGGGGTGGCACCCTGTCGCAAATAAAAGGAAAAATGAATATGGAAAAACTGGCTTAACCTGGAACAAACTATGCTTCTGACACCCCTCATGAGGAAAAGCGTGATGATATGATGTATACCTACCTAATAATTTTGTTTTCGCAATGTTTTAATAGATTAGCCGTCAAACTTACTCGATTTTGATGAAGAAGCCTTGTTTTATTAAACCGTTAGTTAATACCATCAATTTACTTCGCAGCGTTCTTCCTTGCTCAAGTTAATTCAATCATATCAAAAATATGTTGCCAGATCTTTTTTGCATAATTCTAGGGATTCTGACGCTGAATAACTACAAGTACTTAAAACAAAAATAATATATAGAAAAACAACAAAAACCTCCCGATGGGACCAACATAAATACGAAGTTGTGTCTCCTTCTGACGTGGCAGAGTAAAAAGTTTGTCTGATTCTCATCTTGGCGAATGTCAGTTAAACCGCTTAACACTGGGCTAAATATACCCATGTACCTGGCAACCCCGGCCGTAACTCAAACAATAACCCAGCCCTTACTGGCTCGTACAATATTAACAACCCCTATAATACATTTAACCCCTGGTTCATCACTACCCGCGCGGTCCGCTTCGCCATCAAATTAGATTCAGTGAGTTATATAAAGCCTTATTGGCTAAGACTGCTTCTTCATTAATACTGACGTATATCAGTTACGATATCCAAACTCAATGATATTCAGGATACTTACTTAGCTAAAGTGTAATTGTAATTTGTAATTTCTTTATTGACATTCAGAGAACTTATGATAATAGATAAAGGCTTATGATAACTGACTGTGCACGGTTATACTGCCAGCGACTTTGGCACGGAAATGCCCCGGGACCGTGTATTCGGTTGATTTTAAGTTTTGATGTTTTATAATTTTTGTTTGATGTTTATATATATAGATAGTATTTTTTGTGATTATTTTTAATTGCCCGAGCGAGCGAAGCGTCCAGTTTCGAGATTGGCCAAAATTGCGTTTGTCCTTCTGTTTACTATTTCTCGGCGATTGTACATCACAATCCTATTATTATTTCGATGATTCACGGCGGCAATGTTTCAATGATTTCTCCAATTTCCTTTTTTTTCTTGCAACGTGGGCGTTTACGTTTTTGTCCATTTTGATCACACCTACAATCATAGCAGATAGAATTAGGATATAATTTTTTTCAAAAGAAAGGCTTGTGCTATTATTTCCGTGAACGAGTACTAGCGGAACACTGAACTATGAATGAAGAGTGATTGAACGGGATCGAGCCAAGCAAATATAACCCCGATTTCTGAATTGAGAATTTCACTAATGAAATACGAAGTATCGTGCTGTCTCTGCAGATGCCACAAAAAAGAACGGGATAGAGCGATACATAAGATAGATACATAAGTATTAACTAACGATTCGAAATTCGACGACCCGAATGGCCGAGTCGGCAGTGACCCTGCCTACAAAGCCAAGGGTCCCGGGTTCGAGTCCCGGTGGGGGCAAATATATTTTGTTTGATGAGAACGGATGTTTGTACCCTAGTCATGGTTGTTTGTCTATCTATGTATAATATTTATCTATATTACGTAAGTGTATCGTTGTCTAGTACCCAAGATACAGGGAATCCTAGTTTGGGGCTAGATCAATGTGTGTCTATAGTGTCCAAGGTATTATTATTATTATTTTATTTTTATGAATTTTTCATTTCACTCTTGTAATAAAGAGGTTCTGATACACGGGCTGGCTTACGCCAAGTGCTTATCTACTAAAGATCACGGTCCTTGCCCATGAATTTTCGTACAATTCTACATGTATTTAGTATTGTTGCTTTTTGAAGAAGTATGTGTGTGGATCTGAGTATATTTAGTGTTTTGAGACTAGTGTGATTACACACTAGTGTATGGGATGACTCCTGTGGATGAGATGACTATTGGGATGGTTTTGACAGATTTTACACATGCCATTGTGTTTTAATTTCAATGGCAAGGTCTGTGTATTTTGTGTTCTTTTCTGTAAAAGTTGTGGTAAGGTTATTATTATTATTATTACTATTATTATTAACTAAGTGATTTTCCCAATCCAGAAACCGGCTTATATATTTTCAAAATCGAGACTTATTTAAAATGTACATCTCAACTATCGTGATAATGATATGTGTGTAATGCTAATCTTGAAGACAAATCTTGAAGTATAATTAAAAAAAAATATGTCACTATCACTACCTGTTTCCCAACAGCATTTTAATTTGGTTGGATTTATGCTGATGCAGCGGACTAAGCCGTTTATATGTTTATCTACACACGTTTCATAAACCCTCTTTACTGCGTCTAAAAACCTTAAGACCAGCATAATGTAAAACTATTTGGTAAAAACTCATCATGATATGTGTGTAGATAAACTAGTGTATGTAACTGTACATAATTAGGCATTAAAACTCTCGAGTGATATTATTATGAAACTCGCCTTCGGCTTTTTTCATAAACCCTCTCTCGAGTATTAATACCCCCCAAAATGAAGCAGTCACATAAACTACTATTATCTACACACGTATCATAAACCCCTATTTACTGCGTACAAAAACCGCATGTTACGATCAGCATAATGTTAAACTACTTGGTAAAAACTCATTTCTTATCTGAAAAATTACACATTATGACCATAGTGTTCAAATTCAGATTCAAATTTCGAACGCCGACGCCCGCCTGCGTGCCGCCCCTAGTTTGTCTGTGAAGTTGGTACTACAGAACAAGCTAAACAACTGCAGAGCCACAATGCCGGTCAAACATGCGGTTCCTGAACACATCAAAGAGAGCTTATGATATGTGTGTTGATAAACTAGTGTATGTAACTGTACATAATTAGGCATTAAAACTCTCGAGTGATATTATTATGAAACTCGCCTTCGGCTCGTTTCATAAACCCACTCTCGAGTATTAATGCCCTCCATTATGTAGCAGTCACATAAACTACTATTATAAGGTAGAAGTGTAAGCCCCGTTGGTACTCTTTTACTTTTTTTTTACTTTATGGATTCAGATTAGGAATTCAGAAAAACCTACCAGCTATTAGTAGCCGGCCTTCATGTAGTCCATTTCCTATGTGTTTATGTCCCACATCCGTATTGGACAGCTGTTTGATTTGGATTAATTAGTATCAGATTCAATTCAGACGTATTCACCAATTATTTGCAAATGAGCTTTCAGTCTGAGCAATATTGTTTGCGAAGGATACATCCAGCAAACGTCATCCGTTTCTCTCGCCAAACCCTTCCCTCGCCGCGGCAATTCTCATCTTGGAAACAATTCCTAATTCAATTCTACCTTCAGAGGGAATATATCTCACGTTCTCACATCTCGGTGATCGGTGACTCTCAAACTTTGCAGTTGTTGTCGTGAGCGCGGCATGCGGGTACTTGTAACAGTTTGACTTCCGGGCAAATACTTCGTTATGGTTCAGGGACTCTCATCAGCTTATGAGCTAAAGAACTGATTAAAGTTTTTAAGGTATAGAATAGAATTGATAATAATACCCTCAAATGAATTCATCTGAGCTACTCGTAGTTTATCCGGATGCATTAAGGTGATTCGAAATAAATATGTTTTTTTTTTTAATCCATTTACTCTACCATGAAGCCATTTAAAGATTTGATTTTTAAATTAACGTTTATTGAGTATTTAATTAAGATTCTCACTGAAGGAAAACGCGACTGGATGAATTTTTTTCTATAGAATTAAATTATGAAAAGACCTCTAAATTGTTTTAATTTTTCCTGTAACTCTGAAATCCTAACTAATTTCATTGTGGAACTGGAACTGGGATTTTATTATGGAATGTTAAACTCAGTTTAAAATGTGGATATTTTGTAAACTCTCCTTGAAAATATTTTCAACAAAATAGCGTAGTTTATTTTTAAACAATGTTTCTGTGGTTTGGCGCTGCGTTCTGTCATTTTTCCCCGATTCCGTCCCTCTCACACTGCGGGTCTTTCCGCCTGGAGTAACGGGGACCTTTGCAGGTAACCCCATAAGTTCACTTTCTTCATCATCCTTATCAATCCGCCCGCAATTAGTACACTTTTATTAAAATGAAATTGAATATTGTCATAGGGAATGAATCAAATATATGCCACCAAAATGAAATGTCCGCATACTGGTATATAGATACAGATTGTGGCAGTAAAAATTGTCACTGCACCAATAAACTTATTGATTATATTTCTTACACAAATTCTTCGTTTCCAAGACATGATATATGTATATGTACGTCGCTAAATGTGCTATATGTATACAGCTATTGCATATCGTCTCAAATATACCTAACAAACATCATAAAGCCACCATATCTTGAGATCCGCTGAACCAGGTAATTAATGGAGTAGGGTGTCCATCAAGTCTGGGGTTTGATGGAACATGTTAACATACGTCTAATTAGAAATGAAAACTACTAGAATTACATTGTTGATTCAAGATCTAAATAATGTAGTAGTGAACTGTATATACATGAACGTTGGCCCGTAAACAATGGATAACCCCGGGGTTATTCTCTATACATCTCATCGTTCTGAATAACATTCACTGTGAAACTGATTTAATCAGACCCACTTTAATTTTGAAATCTCCATACAATTTGGGCCGGGTGGTCAGCTGCTGGCTGTAGGTAAAGGTGACAAATAAAGTTGCTCTGAACAAATCGGTATCATAGTAAAAGTTGTTCAGAATAATGAGGCATATCTATAGCTCCGGAGTTATTCATTGTGTACGGGGCAACCTTGTATATGAGTAAATGTTATCGTAAATGTATGAAATCTAGAAATTCAATGCTAGGAATTCACTTGGAAATGTATAGAATTCCGAGCTTATTTAGGAAATGTGTAATATAATATCCCAAATGTTCTTAACTTTTTTTTTTTATTACTTAGTTTCGTTAGTTTTAATTTGACGTAGTTAGTAGTAAGTTTGAGTTCATAATTTCTAGTATTAATTTGGCTATGGCTATTTGCTATTTAAATGTATTTTTTTATTAACATAAAATGAACAACTTAGAAATGTTTAATGTTCTTAACTAAACACGTTTCCTAGAAAATGTATAAAATTCCTAGTGGTTATAATATACACTGACGAGAAATGAAAAAGTTCCAGTGACATAGCACCAAATTACTCCTAAACGGGAAAGGCTAGCTTAATGACGCCGTCTGCAATATTGAAGTACATTTAACACCGCATCAGAATATTACCAATTAAAAATGTAACTATTGTGTTATTATTCGGTCGATTATGTCTTAGGCGATATTAAGGTGTTTGTCGGCATTTTGTGGGTGGAACTTTTTCATTGCTCCTCAGTATATTACATGCCATTCCAAGGTTATGGCTAACAAGAGATCGTTTTATCAGATAGGGTCAAATAATATTTTTTGTGTAATTGTAAATGAAAATTAGGCCATGTCTGGCCGAGGGGCACGAACACGAACCAAGTCAAAATAAACCAATTTTATGATATCAATTTAAATATATTTTTATGTTACACGAAGAAAAAATAACTAAAATAACTCGAAGTGCAATTCTTGAAATCCAAATTCTCCGTGATACATTACCGTTCGGGATAAATAAATTCGTGAAGTGAATTTATTTTTAAGGTTTCCCTTTTTTGCGTCTAAACGCTCCAGCACTTTCCCTCAATTTATAACCCACTAAAAATGGGTTAAGAATCCCATTGATGAGAGATAGCGGTAGCGGATACCGATAGATACTAGTCATTCTATGTTACAAAAGCATTTATGAAAACTTAGCGTGTTTATGAACTATTCTAATAAATATCCTTAATTTCCTAATGGATTATTGAATAACTAAAGTGAAAATAAATTAGACGCTATTTCTAATTAGACCATACAATGCAGCATCGTCTGTTATCATCAAATTATATTGTAAAGATGAAATAACTAGTGGCCCTATGGGCAATAGACCTCGCTAACAGGGGGGACTGTGAACCAATTTTTAGGTAAGTATTTTAGATTCAATCGAAATCAAGTAGCAAAGTAAACTACATTTTGCGATTTAAAATACAATCTACTATAACAAATAAATACAACTTTTCACGAAAATATTTATAGTTCATTTCACTCACTCTCATGTTCTGTATATCTTCTTTACTAAACCGTCTCCTACTTCGAGGAGTCCAAACTTGGTATGTTTTGAAAAGATTTCTTGGATTTTTAGAGAACAGGCGGCCGAAAGGTAATGATGTTAGAACCGGCTCATGAAGCCCTTTAATTTGATATCCCACACATAGGTTTCAGAAAAATAAATAATAAAATCCCATACAAAAAATTAATGACGTCATAACTCCCCCCCAAGGGTAAAATCGAGAAAAGCTCTCCACAAAAAAATATATTAATCCAAGGAACACGTGTGCCATGTTTTTTAAGGATCGCTTGAAAACTGTGGCACCTAGACCGGAACTGACAGACACCAGACATAGAGATAGACGAAAGCAAAATCGGCCTCCTATCTTGTCGAAATGGAGCCCTTCGCTCGCTTTGCTCGCTCGGTCAATTAGTAACCTGAACTTTGCGTGCGTTGATTTCTAATAAAAAAGTAAACCGCCTGACCGAATACGAAGCCAAGTGTTTTTTTTTTAATGTTTTCAAATTCAATCCGCACCCACGATGTTCCCAGTCTTATGGTTTCTATTACCAATATTAAACAGAACATATCGACGGCATGCTTTGGTATTTCTATTTACTTTGCCAATAAATTTCACCTTTTCAACGTAACAATACTCGCGTGGTACGGTATAAACTTTATGCTAGTAGGGAGCTGAATTCTGAAGTAGCGATCGATTTCTTCTGAATTCGTAATAGGAAAATACATCGATGGAAACATCATATTTCAAAGAAACTTTTTTTCTGTTTGAGCGATGTACATAATTACGAATACGGTTTCATTAATTAATGATATATTATGTAACATAATTAATAGCGGGAGCGGTAAGACAATTTATATTTTTAACTTTATGTAAGACTATCACATTGTTTTAGCTATAGATTTATTAAAGTAGTTTATGTGACTGCTACATAATGTATATTATAATATATACCTTGGACACTATTTACACACATTGATCTAGCCCCAAACTAGGATTCCCTGTATCTTGGGAAATAGACAACTTTATTTTTTATTTTTTTATTTTTATTGTTAATAGACTGAAAATACAATTCCCATCTTACGAAAAGACTGAAAATACAATTCCCATCTTACGAAGAAGCCTGCAACCATCATCGTATTAACACCCTAGTGGATAGACGCACCATGCTTGATATGGCCTTCCTACATGACTTGGCTAACTCCACCATCGACAGCCCCTCTCTAACGACACTGACATCTTTGGTTGTCCCCCGTCGGTGCTCCGCACGACGCCGACAACACGATGTCTTTTACACACCCTATAGCAAGACAAACTACGGTCGTAATGAATACATTTCTAGAGCTACTAAGTGTTTCAATAAGAAATTCAGCAATGGTATAGACATGTTCAATTTATCTAAGGTTGGTGTAAAAAAGCAAGTACTAGATATATTATTAGAAGAGCAAAATCGAGTACCTTGAAATCTATTGTTTTGTCTCGGTATACCTTTCATAGTTTTTAGTGCAACAAAACCTAGATTAATAAAAATTGTCCTGCTTACATCCTTTATTTTAAGTATTAAGTTCTTATTGGTTCGGTCTAATTAAGGCATCTACAATATCCTATTATTGGCTAAGACAAATATGTAGAACTGCTGTTGGATATGTTAACAATAAAAATAAAATAAAATAAAACAGAGAGACATTTAAAAAAAAAAAACGATACATATACTTATATAGATAAATATTATACTTAGATAGATAAACAACCATGACTAAAGTACAAACATCCGTTCTCATCAAACGAATATTTGCCCCCACCGGGTCTCGAACCCGGGACCCTTGGCTTCGTAGACAGGGTCACCGCCAACTCGGCCATTCGGCTCATCGAGGCTCAATGGAGGTCATTAATAATCGAGAGTGGGTTTATGAAACGAGCCGTAGGCGAGTTTCATAACAATATCACTCGAGAGTTTTAATGCCAAATTATGTACAGTTACATACACTAGTTTATCTACACACATATCATTTGCTCTCTTTGATGTGTTTAGGAACCGCATGTTTGACCGACATTGTGGCTCTGCAGTTGTCACGCAGGCGGGCGTCAGCGTTCGAAATTTGAATGTCATAATATGTATAAAAATTACACATTATGGTCATAATGTGTATTTTTTCAGATAAGAAATGAGTTTTTAGCAAGTAGTTTAACATTATGCTGATCGTAACGTGCGGTTTATGTACGCAGTAAAGAGGGTTTATGATACGTGTGTAGATAAAATATATAATCGACTTGTAGGGTTGGCTTCTAGCTCGAAATCCAACCACCATGCCTCACTAAAGCCAGTGTTCTGGTGGAATAGGGTACAATCCTAACAGAATTCAAGTAAAAGCGTGTGCCCCTTGGCCGGGATATGAATGGACTACATTTATTAATGAGACCCGACTGCAGTGGTCTTTTGTTACCAGACTGTGGGAGTTCATTCGCCATTCTACTCCCACAGTGGCCCAATGTAGAGAAGTGGCTGAAAATGACGTTTTCTGAGTAAAATACCTACCGTAATAACATTGTTTTGGCATTCAAACTGTTTTGAATATCGTCCCACATTCCTAAGCGATAGGTGCTTACATCATTTCAGCTCCAAGTGCTCGAACGATGAGTGTACGTCCCTTCAACTGGCATTCTGGGCGTGACTAACGGGCCGCGGGCGAGCCCCTAAATCACGGTCTACGTGAGGGACCACTCGATTCTCGGTACAAGCGTTCAGTTTACGAAATAGAATGAGTTTGCACACGATGGATCTGTGAGCATTTGTTTATAGATTTACTGCGGGCTATTAAACGGTAGGATTGATTTCTCTTTCTCTGACAGATCTCTGATATGACAGGTGACGTGGGTAATCGAGACGTTACAATAAATTCTCTTCGTTGTACCCAATTTGGAGGTAGGCTGACTTGGCCACTGCAACCCCTTGCAATGGTAACCATGAATTGAAATTTTAACATCAAACTTCAATGTTCAAGCTACAGAGACGAAATTACACTTTAAACTTGAAGTAGCAGAGCTCAATTTCGTATTAAAGGACCCACTCCACGTAGCTAACTTTGTGAATTTGAAAATAGCGAGTCAAGAAACCAAAGTTAAAATTTCTCCGAGTTTGTTCGAGGAGTTAGTAAATTATCTATAGAGGGGACTGAGAAGGGAAGCTTGACTTTATTCCACCTCATTTCTCTGTGCTTACGTGGAAACTCTTTGCCTGTATTTATAAGGCTTGCTTTGAATCAGGTTTCAAACTCGAAGTTACCTCAGCGCCGTTGCTAAAGAAAAGCCGGTATATATGACAAGAATGTGACTACTTATTCACTCGTATATTTAGTGTCTATGTCTATCTGTGTGAAATCCAAACTAAGTAATATTATAAATACGAAAATAACTCTCGCTTAGGATCCCCCCCCCCCGCCCCACCCCCCCCTCCCTGGCTCAAAATTAAAAAATCTTTAGTTGCCAAATTACAACTATTGTTCTAAGTACTGGTATAGTGCTTCCCTGCATGTATAAGGGATATATTGGTTGTCTTCTCCACACTAGGTATAACCTGTATCGTGGAGGCCGGACAGTGATTACTAGAGCTATCGATTACTTAGCTATCATGAAGTTATGACCAAACGTGAGACAGAGACAAGTAAAGCCAAAAAGGAAAACAAAAATAAAAAGGAAAATAATCTAAACTTAAGTGTGATCTTAAATTTATCAGAAACCTGTGTAATTACAAAATATTCAGTAGTGTCAGTGTTCAATGTGTTTTGAAGTGTTACGAGATGTGTGTTAATGTTAAACTAAATATAATTATATATTCATAAAATTTAATATTTTAATATAGAATGAAAATAAATAGATATATTGTAATCATTATACATAGATATTACCATAATTTATCAATATATACATCAACTGGCAATACAAACTAGCAAGGCGAACCTTGACTGGGTACTAGAAATTAATGACTAAAAGAGCTCTTCAGTGTTGTCGTCGTTAAGAGATATAAGCCATTTGGTTAAGATGGACTTACCTTCGTGGACAGTTACGTACACTAGTTTATCTATACATTATAATCATAATGTATCAATATTCAGACAAGAAATTAGTTTTACCCAAGTAACAAGTACCATTATGATGGTCGTAACGTGCGGTTTTTGGACGCAGTAAAGAGGGTTTTTGATAAGTGTCTACATATAGTATATTATAACTAACATTTTTGTATCTCGCTAACGTTGCGTTTTTAATTTGACTCGGCTTATTGTTCCAGATGGTTTAAGATAATTTTAAAGATTGTTCTAATCGTTGCACTTTAATTAACGCCGTGCCGTCAGTTCGTCGGCTTAATCTCGTTTTTTCCATCTTGCCTTATTTATTAATTAAAGCTGGCTTCGCGAGTCGGGAATGAATTAATGGATGCGGCATGACGCTGCACAATTTTATCAGGTCAGATTAAGTGGGGCTGGATTGTTGCGGCCTTTAATGTACCCAGTTTGACCTTACGACGAATTTAATCGGAACAGGGCTATCGGTTTCGGAATTCCAAAAATTCACGATAGCGTCCTTCATCTCCCGATTGTGTTATATTAAATACGATTTGCGGTAAGAACAGCAGCGAGAGGCAGTTTCGGAGTACAAAATCAATTTTCTTTCAGTTACCTGAGGGATTTGAATGATTTTTATGTTAGTAACGAAGAACAAAGAGAAGAATATATTCTTCTCTTTGTTCTACAAAGTATGGATCCGGGTTAATTGCTCGGAGACCTGTGCCTACAGATGTTTCGCCGTAATTATCTCCACTTGGCTATTCTGTGGGATGACAAATTCTACGCGGTGTTGTCCGCGCCATGGCTCCGGTCCTGGACGAAGGTAAAGGTGAAACTAGTAACTACAAAAGTAATAGCCATACGTTAATGCATCTCAGTCATGCATGGCTATCAGTCGTGGTGTGTTGTTGACATGTTTTTGTTGTTATTTTCTTTGTACAACTCTTTATATTTGTGGTTAAGTTAAATTGTGTGCTCGCATAAGAACTATCTACGAACATTCTATTGTGGGCATTTGTGGAGGAACAACATAAAGTTTGCCTTAATTTTTATTTCTGTTCCGGCCTGTGAAGTGAAAATGGCCATCAGCTCTCTCTCGCCCATGTATGCGGCGCATGGGGACAAGAGAGATCTCTTATCTCCATGCGCCGCTACCCTCTCCAGGCGGCACTCAGGCGCCAAGAAATTTGGCGTTAGGTATAATTAGTTTAAACATAACAAAGAAATTGATACGAAGTTAAATAATTTAAACAACAATGCCTGTCCATCTCTTCTTCGTTATTGTTTCGTATGCATACTTCTGACGGCGAATAAAAGCTTGTAGGTTCCCAACAATAAACTTCAATTTAACTTTTCCTTTGTTTCCTGTAACTGGCGAAGGTCGGCCATTTTGAAAGTCTCGTCTAGTCTGGGTGGACCTAGCATCAGCAGCGCTTGTGTGAAATCCGAACCTCGCCAAACGTTTGTTGTATGAATTCTTAAATTGTTGTAAGTACTATTTATTGACTTGTGAGCGGAAATTGGAGACGAGGCAAACTATCATGGAAGAATGACCCACGGCGGATCTCTATCAAGTCGGGTAGTACGAATCGAACTCGCGCACGAAGGGTTTCTTACCACCTTACAATGGTAGGGACGGTGGGGAGTGAATAGTTTGGATTTTACATAGCAAAATGTTGTTTACAAAGTATATTGGTGCGGTTACTTTAACACTCCATGTACGTAACCAGGTGAATTTATAAGTTTGTATGTGGTATTGAAAGAGTTGTTGTATGGGAGCCCCCTCAAATAATTATTGTATTCTACTTTTTAGTATTTGTTGATTTAGCGGCAACAGAAATACATCATCTGTGAAAATATCAACTATCTAACTATCACGGTTCATGAGATACAGCCTGGTGTCAGACGGACGGATGGACGGACAGCGGAGGCTTAGTAATAGGGTCACGTTTGGCACCCTTCGGGTACGGAGCCCTAAAAATCGACTAATCAGGATTCAAGTCGCCATCGCAGTAACAATCAAAGTCACCATAAAATACAGCTCGATTCAAACAGTCAGACCTTGACCAATCGACCGATTTGTCAATGGGATTGATATCAGAACCCTATAATAAGGCTACTGGTTGGTCAATTTGTCAATTGCGATTGAAATTATTAGATGTCGGAGAAATATAATAAGACTTCCGGTCCGCACGCCCTAAAGCGCAAAGCGACTTATGAGAATGACAGATCTACGCTACCGGTCTCTAAGTTGTGCTACGCGTGTTTCAAATAATCTCTCATCAGCTTTCGGTCATAGTTATAGTTTATCGCGGGCCACTTTTCCGCAACTCCGACGTCTTAAATTTGCGCCTATTTTGCGTGACGTGGGTTGGGGGCACTACTCCTGCCAACCCAGCTCCTGTAGGAAGCCTAGCAGACCCTTGATGTTGCCGACGACTTCATGGAACGACCTCGGCGTCCCAAGGTATGCTGCCCGGCAGATGGCCACGCAGGAACATTCCAACAGGACGTGGGTGGCTGTATCCTCGACCTCCATGCAGGCTCTCTACAGGGGGCGTGATAATCCGGGTCTGAACATCGGGAGGGCCTGTCTGGCTTGCTTGCAGGTATCCAAGGTTGTCCAATAACATTGGTGAGTTACCTTTGTGTGTTGTCGTAGGGTTTTCCTCAACCAGCTGAATGGCAATGGTGTTATGGGTTCTGGTCTCTCCACCGTCGGCTGCATCGTTGCCGCGCGAGCCACTATGTCCCACTATCTACTGCAGGCTAACAACACTGTGGTTACATACCTCTGACATGGCTTGGTGACACTCGTAAAAAATACCGGAAATAATTCGGTCATATTTTCAATCTTTCTTCACAATTTTCGTAAATATTGTATGATATCAAAAATCCCTTTCCTACTCATTTCATTTCATTTATACTTTATTGCAGAAAATATACACTTCTACAGATACGTAATATTTAAAGAAGACATACGAGTATGTGCATCCCGGCCCAACGAAAAGTACACCACGTCGGGGCCCGCACTTCGGGACAGTTGCGCATCGGGTGCCTTCCACCCGATACCGCGCTGAGCGTATTCAAACCGACAGCAACCACAAAATCATAGCTCTTGCTGTTCTTGCAACAAGCGGATTAGCGGCCCGCTCCGCGAGCATTACGGCATGTTTTTATAGCGGACTTTATAGACGGCGCTGTAGTCGCAAACATCATTAATTAGCCCGAGCAGCCGTCTAGCTAGCTGGGCGTGGTGGCCACATAAATCAACGGTAAGGGCAACTCTTCTTGCCGCCGCGGCTTATTTGATTAGCTACTCGCTGGAATTTTTACTGAACAAACCAGGTGTGAATTTTCAGGAACAGAAAAAAGTGCGTTTCGACGTTCATCGTTTATTCAGGTCGGCCCAATGTCCACATCCATAGGTGGAGCAGTTAATGCGGACTAACAGGTTTATTGTATATGGTTATCAATTTATTTTGATTGTGGTTTGGTTTTTTCGCCGACAAATGATCACAACAGTATTTTATAAACATGTTCAACTTGATTCGAATAGATATTTTTCTAGGCATTGTTTTCTATCCCCATAGCAGTATACAAGATTCGTTTTTTATTTTTATTGGTATGCCTCAAAATAAAAAGGCTTGTGTTTAAACGACTACCAACAACGCAGCTATTTTTACTACCAATAAATTCGAAATGACTGCTAGAATGGATAAATTATCACCAGATTGTGTTTCATGAAATACTGTAGAAATTCTCTTTTTATGTTTTGGTACTTAAGTTTATGTTTTAAGTATTTTTTGTTGTTCTTACATGTTCAACCTAACACGAAGGATAAAGGGGGCTTCGCTTCGCTTCGGGGTATTTGCCCTGATATTTTCTGATCTGATTTGGAGATCATTTATCCATTTTGGTACGAAAAAAATATTTTGGTGATCACTTAAATTGTTTCGAAATAAAAATAAGAATACAAGTGTGTGACAACTTAAGTTCATCGACTTTAATTTTCAACAAACCATACTGTACATGTGACCCAGTGGCTGTGATAATTCCTGCTACGACATAGCGGCTCCTTACACATATCACGGAACCGTTCAACTGGACGAATCCGTTCAGTCTGATTGGAAACGGAATATTCAGTTTCACTGGGCGATGCACGGTGGTGCTCCAAAACGTATGCTTGCTGACCTGTAGTCTGAACTTCATTTCCTCGACAGATCTGCACGTCACCGGCATTTGAAATTGAATTCGCGGCGATATCAAAACGGCTGTTTTGATAAATCTCGATTTGTTCGCCAGATTTCAGCCGGTGGTTTTAACTAATAGACACAAATCCAAAATCGTTAAAACCTTAGTCAATTATTACTTCTTCCGCGGCATTTTTGATTTATAGATTTAAAATCGTAAGGGGAATTATCTATTGAGGCTTGCCCGTGAATACCCGTTCAATGTCCAATATCCATTTCCATATGTGGAACGGCTAATACTGATTGAAATGTTTTTTCCTATTATTATCAACTTATTTTGCATTGGGTTTAGCTTGTCCGCAGACAAATAATTATCATAACTGGTACGACTGTATTCTATAAATATATTGCAGTAGTTTTACGTTGATGTCTTGAGCATGAATAAAGTATGAGTGTAGGCATTATTTTGTGCCCCATAGCGGGGTCAGTAAATTAGATTGCTTTTTAATTTTTCCTTTTAGATGAATATAGCAAGAAAAATAAAAGTATTTTGTTTTACAAGGATCCGTTTGTAATTACTTTAGAAAGAAAAACGCCTGGAATATAATTTTCCAAGCTGTTTTTATTATAATATTACGAGTATATCTGGGGGCACGGAAATGCCCCCGCCAAGACGAGCAAGCGAAGCGCAAGGGCATTACCTACCTTTTCTCGAAGCGCTTCGTTGATTTTTTGAACCCTCACAACGTGGACTTGGATTATATAAATTAAATAAATTTTTCGGGATATGGTGTTAATAGTGAGCTTTATATACATAGAAAGTTTCAATAGCATAGCTCTTATACTTTAGATTTTATTGTCATCTAAAATACCGCGATTTCGTCACTAACTCACTGATGATCATCAAAATTCTGAGGTACTTCCTCAAGTCTTAGAAAACTGAAATTTTGTAGGAAAGGTAGTATTAGTATACAAAGAACAAAACAAAATTTTCACCTTACGCCCATGTGACAGTGGCGAAACGGCCAAGCCACATATTTTGACTAAGGTGTAGAGTTTGTGAAGTTAGGGCTTGTATAGTAAGGGAGCTTTTTGACAGTGCCAGCCATATGGTCTCGTCTTGGCAACATTTTACATGAAAATGTTTTTGGTGGGATTAATTTATTCTGAAAAAATATAAATAAATCCTTTATTGCAAGGTACATTACTACATGCATATTTCTTTTCCCAGAAGAGGCTAGGCAGTAAGTACCTTCTAAAGAACTCTACTTGGGGTGATATTTGTATTTTAGAGGCACTCGCTCTAAAGAAAACCTTTATTATACTAGTCAAGTGCGAGTCGGAAGGGTCCCTTACCATCGTACAAGGAAACAACCAAAAAACACCCCTCTTTTATTTGCCCTTTAATCTCTTATGGTTCCGTACCTTAAAAGCATAAAAAGAAAGAAATACTCAAAGGATGACTTCGTTATCCCTCCGTCCGTCTGTGTGTCTGTCCGTTTGTCAATACCCCTTTTCTAAGGAACGCGAGGAGGTATGAAGTTGAAATTAATATTGATTACTCAAGTCTGTTTTTTTAAGTTGTAAAAAATAAAATGTATACAGTATAAATAGTTCCACGCTATCAAAAGACAATTTTACAATTTTGCTGAGTTTGTTTGATACTCACAAGGGAATCAAAACCTGGAAAAAGTTGATAATTATTCATGAAATCTGGCACGAAGCAAGGCCTTATAGAACAAGTAAAGAAAAAAACCGAAAACGGTAAATTTGCGATTTGTGCGGACTGATATGCGAGTCCAACTCGCACTTCACTAAGACACTCCAAACTAAGACTTCCAGGGCCGTAAAACAAAAATTTAAATAAAACGATATGTGCATGGTCGGATGTGTGCGAAAAAAAATGATTAACTACACGCACAAATACAACTACACATATAATGTTTAATATAATTAAAATAAACAAGTGTTATATTTATATCGACATTTTATACAAACCGCAAAACTCAAGATCCACAATTAAAGTGTTTTTTTTATTGGTTGCGTTCAGTTTGCCGACAAATGAACAAAACAAAATGGCCGATAAAAAATAGGTTGTATGGGGGCTCCCTTTATGAAAACACCTGGGATTCATAATTTTTTATAGCGAACATAGAGGTACTGTCTATAACGGTTCATCAGTTAGAGCGCGCTGACGCACAGGCACACAGACGGACGGACGGACTGACGGACAAGGGAGGCTTGGTAATAGGGTCCCGTTTGGCACCCCTTTGGTATGGAGCCCTAAACACTGAACTGTCCTTGTGTAATGTTAACCTAAGAAATAATCATCAAAGGTCAGTGCATTCTCTACTACAATAAGATACCCCCTGGAGATTTTGAAATTGCCATTTGAGCAATTTAAAAAGCATGTTAAAGCGACTTTTTCGAAAAAGGGATATCACAATGTTCTAGATTACTTAAATGATGAGACTTTATGGGGTTAATCTAGCTCAACACAGACCTTGCTGCTATGAGTTTTGTAATTATTTCCTGCTTATTAATCGTAATAACTAATATTGTAATATTTGTTTTAGTTAAGCACAACCAATTTTTAAAAGAGATCTAAAAATCTGTGGGAGTTTCCACGCCCTTCTTATCCCACAGTGGTCTAATGTAGAGAATAGGCAAAAAAAACGTTTGCTAAGTATATGTAAATATCTACAGCAGTAAAAAACTTTGACTTTGACTTTGAAAGAGAATTTCCTGTCTTCTTGAATTTCAAGCAGGAATGAGGCGATCCTAATTTCATGTCCCCAAAATCCATTTGTCTAAGCTGAGCATAATGTAATGACCTCGGGCCCACAACAACATCGCATTTATATGAATGAAAACAGCCAAGTGCGAGTTGTACTCGCACACCGAGGGTTCCCACAAATCGCAATTTTAGGGTTCCGTACCTTGTAAAGAAAAAAGTAACCCTAATAGGATCACTTCGTTGTCTGTCTGTCGGTCGGTCTGTCTGTCGGTCGGTCTGTCTGTCTGTCTGTCAATGCCCTTTTTCTCAGGAACGCGTCAAGATATCAAGTTGAAATTAATAGCCGATTGCTAAAGACGTTTAGGTTGAAATGAATATCGATTACTTACTTCTGTGGTTTCTTGAAGTAGTGAAAAAAACAACCTTAGAAGTTAACGCAATCAAGGATACCGCCATTTAAGTCTCAATTTTCCTGAATTTGCTGTATATTCGCAAGGGAATTAAAACTTATGGGTACTTTCTGTTGACCTAGTATCATGTCTACGCATGATCTTAAGATTTAAAGATTGATTGATATTTACGGGTCACATTTACAAAGTAGTAATGTAAAGGTTTATTTATATTTACGGGTTACATCAACGCGTTCCTGCGAAAAAAGCCATCGATAGACGGACAATGAAGTGATCTTATGAGGGTTCCTTTTTGGTTTTATTTAGGTTGCTTTGTTTGTGTCAAATCTAGTAATAGGAGTTTGGGTCAAATTTAGTGTCATTGAAATTTTGCCCTCTTCCTTTAGGCCGAATAATCTGAAACGTACTGAACATTCAATATAATTGTAAATCCAAGATGGCCGCAGCCACAAAATGGCGGGTTATCAATTTTTTACAACGCCAAGGGGGTATCAAATGAAAGGATTTGACAAGTGACCTGGTACGACATACGTACTGTATTGTACCATTAAAAATGTACAACCAAAATGACTGAGGTCTTTATTGCAGCCCCATGAATATGGATATTAAATGAGAAGAAGAATGCAATAGGTACATCACGAAATAAATCCAAGTCCAAGAAATAACATGGCGAATCATAGAAATATATCATAACACACATGACAGTCGATACAATAAAACAGAGGATACTACATGTACCTAACAGAGAAATTCATACAACAAACAATAAGATTAGTACGACCACAAGAGGTGAGTCAAGTCACGAGTACCCCACCATTTGTCAGAAAATGTGAGACTGAAGGCCAAGCCAAGCGTTACAATAAATCGTATAATAGAACAATGCAAAGCCGAAGGCCAACCCATGTGCGTTACTTTTGTCGTTCTTTTTGCGTAGCAAATGGATAGGCTTTAGAAAGTGTAAGCAGTGTAAAAATAAAAAATATTACAAACAACAAAAGCGCAAGACCACAGGCCGAGCCATATGTTAAAAATTCTAAATCTAAGAATAGTACGACATCAAGAGGCGGGTCAAGGGTCACAAATACCCCACCACTTGTCGGAAAGTATGAGGCCGAAGGCCAGGCCATGCATCACATAAACCTATCATATAACAGAACAGTGCGAATCCCAAGGCCCAGCCATCTATGAAAAGACCGCACCTACCGTATGGAAAGTGTGTACGGTTTCACTAGGACCACTAAATCGACCACGGATGCCGGATGAACACTGTTCAATCTGCGTAGGAGGCCGCACAGGATGCTAACGGTGATTTTCGCGATTTGTCGAAGACGTCAGATTGCGTTCATTAATAGAATTAAGCGAAGTTTCTTGGAATGACCATTAATAGGAAGTTGCAGTGGGAACCCTACATAAATAAATTTGCTGTTAAATTAAGTTCTGCGGCTTACACCGTTTGGACCATTGGACAAAACTTAACTTAACTTAAACTTTTATAACTTTCAAAGTGTCATGTCCTATGGTATCTTGTTGCTGGGGAATGCAGCGGATATTGAAACTATTTTTATATAACAGAAAAGAGCTATCCATGAAAGTTATAATTTAAACCGCACTTTTAAGAAAATTATATGCTTACTGAAGCTAGATAATTTATTTTCAAAAATATAATGTTTGTACGCAAGAACCTTACAACATTTTCGTGATGTTATCCTAAGAAATAATCACAGACTAGTTGTGCCTCAGGTCGGATTCGCGAAAGTTAACAATTTTTTTAAGAGTCAGTGCTTTCTCTACTACAACAATCTGGATATTATGAAATCACTATTTCAGCTATTTAAAACTATGTACAACGACTTACCTAAAAAGAGATATTACAATGATCAAGATTAAATAAATGAAAAGACAGCATGGGGTTAATCTAGCTAGCTCAACAGAGAACTTGTTGTTATTAATTTTGTATCTATTTTTTCCTGCATATTATTTTTTAATAAATATTTTATTGTAATATTTAATTTTGTAATATTTGTATTAGTTAAACAAAACCAAACGTATGTAAATTTTTGATGTTTACGTTTATGTAAAGAGATCTAAAAATAAATCTGTGGGTGTTTCTTCGTTCTTATTCTCCCACAGTGGTCCAATGTAGAGAGAGGCAAAAAATATGTTTACAATATATATATATAAATACATATACTGGTGTGATCTCTCCGCGGTTATTCCACATGTTGGTATCCTTTCTCCTCTTCTCTTCTCAGTTTTCATTAACTCCATCTCTGACGTTCTTAAATTCTTCTCATCATCTCTATCACTCCAAATATATCGGCACGTCTCCCCGTGTGATGGAAATCTGACTGTAGAGGCGTTGAGTGCTATCCTCGATAACATCAGTAAATGGGCTATTTCATATGGGTCAACCCGGGAAAATCTCAAGTCGAGCTTGTATTGTATGATGGTTCCATAATCACTTATAGTGAGAAAACTAAGAATCTTGGGAATATATTTAATAACTTGCTGTCCTGGTCGTCCCATGTTTGTGAGGTCAGCAGACGAGTCTTTGTGACATTTCACTCCTTTCGGAAATTGCATTACTTCCTGCCACAGCAGTCTTAAATCACCCTCGCTCAGTACTGTTTGCTGGGTTAGCGCGAACGAAAAACAACTGAACAAACTCTAACGACTCCAAACTTCTTTTGGAATTTAGTTTGTCTACGGGTTGTGCAAATATGACCATGACCGAGAATAGTGAAATTTTGCTTTCTATCTAAAAATAGTAAGACATTAAGAGGCGAGTCAAGCCGTCAAGCATCGCGAACAACTCACCATTTGATAAAACAATAAAAGTACGACCATGTTACATCAATACGACATCAAGAGCCGATTGACACTCCAACATTTGCCACAGAAATGAGAGGCCGAAGGCAAAATCCATGCGCAAAGCGACGAAGGCCGAGACAAGCAATAAAAAACGGCACA
Organism: Argyresthia goedartella; assembly: GCA_949825045.1. Taxonomy (NCBI): domain Eukaryota; kingdom Metazoa; phylum Arthropoda; class Insecta; order Lepidoptera; family Argyresthiidae; genus Argyresthia; species Argyresthia goedartella. The sequence continues at coordinate 6,728,449 of OX463814.1, forward strand.
GTGCTCAAAGTAAAATCAATGGACACAGGTTGCTCAGGACCATGTTGAATTACGTGTACCCGAGAAGGCCTATACCCTATGTACTCAACATCGAGTTTTTGATAAGATAGGCAAAACTGGGGATTTATCTCCTGTGAGAAATCTAATTTGTTTACAAAAGATTTTTAGTATTCACCATGCCTCTGTCTTTTTGGGCATTACTTTAGACGCCAAACTACAATGGGATCCATATAAATAAATTGTCGAACAGACTGAGTTCGGCAGCGTTCGCAGTTAAAAAAATTAGAGCTCTTACCGACGTAGACACCGCTAGACTAGTCTACTTTAGTTACTTTCATAGTCTAATGACCTATGGTATTTTATTGTGGGGTCACGCTGCGAATGCTAATAGTATATTTATTCTGCAGAAACGGGCTGTTCGTGCAATTTATAGATTAGGGCCTAGAGTGTCACTGAGGGAAAAGTTTAAAGAAATCAATATTCTGACATTTGTGTCTCAATATATCTATGACAATCTTGTGTATGTAAAAAGAAATATAACTAATTTTCAGAAGTACAGTGATATACACAATTTTAATACTAGAAATAAAGACAAGTTGGTTGCTTATGTAAGCCGACTACATAAAATTAGTAATTCTTTTAAAGGCAATTGTATACGCTATTACAATAAGGTCCCTACTGATATTAAAAACTTACCTTTAGACAAGTTTAAAATAATAATAAAACAGAAATTGTATAAAAAAGGTTACTACAGGATATCTGATTACTTAGAGGACAGATGTCCATGGGAATAGATTGTTTGAGTAACAGGCTGTTTCGATATATAATTAGCATTCATTTTGTAATTTGACAATATTTTATTTAAAAAAGGAAACGCAAAAGATGCGACGACTGTGGAGTTTCTTCGGTGAGCTCTTCTCCACAGATTCCGCCATTGGGTTAGTGAACTCACCAAAAAAAAATGTAATGACGGATCTAAGTGATGTAACAACATCCTATGGAAATAAATGATTTTTGATTTTGATTTGATTTTGATTTTGATTTTGGTGCTGAGAAACTGTGGCTAAGCAAAATGTGACCATAGGTTACCGTCGTAGTGCGACTGAAGTCGACTAAAGTCGCACTTAGTAGTTGTATTTCCTTTTGAAGAACGAAACCCTAAAAATGCGAATTCCTGATCCGACAATCGATCTATCTGTCACCAAGCCGCGCTGCAAAGCAGCCTACTAAATAATGACAATGGATTACCATGCCTCTTTTTTATTAGTGACAAGCAGATAAGGGGCAAAATCTCAGTGTTGTCGCGAAAACAATGCTTGGATTTCTATTAACATTTTCTGTTCACTCCATCAGAAGTATTTTGTGTCCCTTTGTGATCTTGTTTTTTGTGTGTCTCGTTTTTGTTTTTGGGACACATGCGGGGGCTTTTCAGGCTTCCGTACCCTAAGTTACTAAGCCTCCGCCGTCCGTCCGTCCGTCTGTCCGTCCGTCAGCGGAATGTATCTCACAAACCATAATAGGAAGAGAGTTGAAAGTTTCACAGAATGTGTATTTGTGTTGCCGTTATAGAAACAAATAATGAACTACACAAGATTTTATAAATAATATAATAATACCTTGGACACTATTTACAAACATTGATCTAGCCCCAAACTAGGATTCCCTTTATCTTGGGTACTAGACAACGATACACATACTTATGTAGATAAATATTATACTTAGATAGATAAACAACCATGACTAGGGTACAAACATCCGTTCTCATCAAACAAATATTTGCCCCCACCGGGAATCGAACCCGGGACCCTTGGCTTCGTAGGCAGGGTCCCTGCCGACTCGGCCAATGGGGTCGTCAAAGGTCAAAAATTAAAAGGGGCACCCCGTACAAGAGACATTTTTTAGAATTCCTGCCCCTGTGAATTACCAAATCATAATCGTTTATCGTATATATTTATTACACATGAAATCATTCAAATATGATCGTAAATTTCAAGGTACCCATCATCGACGTCGGTGGCACAATTGTTTTGACGTCAGATTCGCAATCTGTAGGTAGGGAAGAGATTGGTTTACTGCTAAACCAAATTCGGGCATATGTTTTTGTTTACGTTTTTTTTGTCCGTGGAGTCGGTCTCTGGCTTTCATAGACTTTATTACCAAACAATAAGTGTCAATCAATCACTCGCGGGCCATTTTTTATGGCTTCACAGATGATGGGTAAAGTTTACTTGTACGATTGAAAGGTACCATTCATATGTGATTGCTACGCACACTGGAACTATTTTATTATTTAGTAATGGCGTAAGTGATGCTAGAGCGTTCTTAGTGGAAATAATAAAATATGGTTAGCGGTGTCTCCATGTTTGACTTATTACGCAATAACAATTAATACACATCGCACAAGTAATTATTTACCAACTAAAATGCAGCCCTGTAGTCCTGTATTCTACGTAGGTTTGTTTCTGTTCTTCACAATATTATTAATATATATAATATTATGTTCGTTTTACATGTCATAGAATTGGTGCATTATCGAAACGTTTCGGTTTGAGAGTTGCTGTACAACGATTTTATGGTAAAAGTACGGTTTCCTTAATATTAAAAGCGGAGTCAGAATAAGTTATGGTTACTAGTTTAATGCCATTTTGCATTATATATATAAATGTTTTGGTTGAGCACCAACCAATCCATTGACATTCATGTGATACTATAATTTTTTGATGATGTCAACCCCGTTTTGTTTTTTTTGGGAAGAGCGACATTTTGGAATAATTGTCGTTCCAGTTGGGAACCCGCTTTCTAGTAAACTCGGTGGGTTTCGTGACCATATAAATACGTAAGTTTCGCCTGAGGGCCTTTTTTATCTCCAGTTGACGTGGTGTAAGGCTGTCAGCCCTGCCTGGGGGGCTAGGCCAATATCGACCCGAAGCCCAGCAACCCGTGAGCAAGGAGGAAAGGAAACATTTTATATACGAGGAGTTCGCCAGCTTGGCTTGCGAGGCGTTGGGCGCCTTGTGAACATGAGCCCATGACCCGCCGCCACGTTGAGCTGCGAGCTGGTCAAGAAAACGTTCGAGAAGCCGTTACTGGGATGACGTCTTGCCAGCCGCTTTAAGATACACAGACCAGCTCGCGTGGCGTCCCATTGCGGCTTTTTTGAAGCAGGTCTCCCCCCCAACTCGCTGTGACACTGTAGCAGCTCTTGAGTAAAGTATATCTAAGCTAAGTTTAGTTATTAAGTTATGAGTTTAAGCCCGGCCACCAAAGAAAGGACCCTTTTATTTTATCGTTAACCTGTAATAAAACCATAACTTTGACCACCAGTAAATACTTCTACTGGCAAGGGACTTCCAAACTTAACATAATATAAGGTTACTGCCCAACATTAAGTTACTTATAATAATGTACCTATATACAGTATGTTCAGTTCAGGAATGTGTATGGAAGAGCAAATTAATTACGGCCACCTTATTCTAGAATATGGTTGAAAAAAGGGTCCTAATGAAAGATAAACACTTTCCACCGCAACGGAAATGTTTTTGTAATATTACGAACACATGCCGGAAGCAAACAGCGACATTAAAATTTCACTGTAAACATAAATCTAATTAGGTTTGAGTCCTGGAGAGCTTTCATGGGCTTATGCAAATAAAATCTTGCAGCGCCCCATAAATTAGGGTTATAAAATAATAAGGTTTGTGTATCACAGACTTTTAAGTATGTATGTGTAAGGAAAATTTGCGTAAGGCACAACTTTATAATATAATTTATGACTACTGTCTCATACATATAACTTATTGAGGATATTTATCGAAGGCCCACAACATGGTGAGTTCAAAAACGAACGAAGCAAACCAACTAGACGGAACGAATCTTAAAAATTTTGTTTGCTGAAATAGACAGTAGTATCGTAGTCTGTGGACCGCTTTTGATAAGCCCTAAATATGTTAAGACCAGCTACAGTTTATAACTATACGCTACAATAATAGCATAGATTGCTATTATACAGAATATCATTTAATTAGCTGACCAAATTTGAGCGAGCCGGCAGTGACCCTGCCTACGAAGCCAAGGGTCCCGGGTTCGAGTCCCGGTGGGGTCAAATATTTGTTTGATCAGAACGGATGCTTGTACCCTACTCATGGTTGTTTATCTAAGAATAATATTTATCTATATAAGTATGTGAATCGTTGTCTAGTACCCAAGATACAGGGAATCCTAGTTTGGGACTTGTGTCAATAGTGTCCAAGAAATTATTATTATTATGATATTTTGGGCAATGATAGTATCCATCAATATAAACAACTTTGCCTAAGAAACATATGGTCGCATATGACAAAAAAAAACATACATTGATCCGATCAGCTGATTACATCTTACTATGGGAGAACCAATTATTTGTTTTTCGTTTGCGAACATATGTTTCTTGGGGAAAGTTGTTCATAATTATGGGAACTGTTATTCCCCAAAATATGGCAAGCTAATGCCATATTTTGGGGAATGATTAGATTTAGGCCTGGCGCGAGATTATATTGATGAGATCTTGTCACAAACCTGGTGATAAAAATTAACAACGATATCATACCGTCACGCCTTCTCCCATACTGGGTGGCAGAGGCACAGTTGTGGTCACGTTAAGCCTGTTACCTAATACTCAATTAAAAAAAATACTTTTTGGATACTTTTGAACTAAATAAAAGTGGGCCTAACAGAACTGGAACGGCTGCGGCCCAAAGAGTGTTTCGTTTCCTTCTCCGCGTCATTCTCAATTTATCCCAATAGCACTGAGATTGAATCAATAAGGCGGCGCTGGGAGAGAGCGGCGGGCTCAACTCCCTTCACCAGTACTGTGCAATGCATTTATGTTCCAAACATCATATTTTTGTGTATACGGGTTAGCACTGCGGCATTGACCCGACTGCTACTACGAACCGAATCATACACGGTAACCATGGTAATGATCGGTGACCGCACCATGATAAGCTAAACGACAGTAATTTCGAAAGTATTATTATGTAAGTACCGCTTACCCAATCCATACATACCCAGCGGTTGACATGAGACGAGAAAACAGCTGTTGAATTAAAATAAATTGGGTCAACCCATGGACGTACGAACCAGAGTAAATATCGTACAAGCAACGCTCATTACGTCCGTATGAAGTTATTGTTATCGTAAATATTTTATTAGTTTCTGAACTCCCCTGGTTATTTTGAGGTATCGCGATTTTAAACCTTATGCCTTGGTAATATAATAAAATTCAAAACCTACAACGGGGATTTCGCATCATATGATGCCTTCAAACTCAAACTCAAACTCAAAACGTTTATTGCGACATTGTGGTGGTATATGGTGATATATATATATATATAGAATTTGAAGAACCGACAATGAACCCAGTGAGGGCACTGCAATATCTTACATCTAACTTGCACAATAATAAAATATCATAAAATGGTTAACTTTATAACAATGAGATCATTACCTACTATTATCTACAGTATTAGCGTAACATTAAAGTATTATAATTATAAGATTTACATGCATTTGTGTATGTGTACCTGTGTGTGTGTTATGAGTGTGTTTGAGGGTATGTAAGTGCATGTGTGTGAGTGTTTGTGTGTGATTATAGAAAGTGTGTTTCATTTAAATATTCTTCAATGCTGTAGTACGCTTTTTGGAGGAGATGATTTTCTACTTTCTTTAGGAATTCTATTTCGTTAGAAATATTTTTGTAACTATCTGGAAGTTTGTTATAGATGGTTATGGACATAATATATGTGTTAGTGGATTGCGTACGAAACCGGCGGTTCGTAACCAGTTACGAACCAATACTTTTTGTTCTTTTACGAATTGAGACCTTGAGAGGGGAATCTAGTATAATGTGTCAAAAAATAAGTTTTTAATTAATTCTGTTTTATATATGTGAAATAAGATAAAAGTCATAACTATAAAGTGATGAGATTGACCCAAATGCACATAAGCGCCTTGTTTAAAACCTGAGCATCAGTAGGCGCCACCTCCATGATAATATATGGATGTATGCAAATTATGTGCGTTGCCGGGTGGTCGAGCGATAAACGGAACAACTTGATTAGGTAACAAATCGTATTGCTGGCACATGGTGTCACAGTGCCCGACACCCAAAACTCCCTCTGGGTCACACTGCCTCACTACATGCGAGTACATGGCACCCTTTGTGCCAGCCAAATCTGTTAACTTTACCACTAGAGTTGCGGAGATTTTGTAATTCTCCGGTAGGTGCACTGAGTATTAGTGCGCTAAAAGCTCTGTGCACTCCACTCTTTAATCTTTGATCCCATGCCGGAAAATGGCATTTTTATTTTTTAAAGTTAAAAGAATGCGCCAGTGTGTCCGACATTGTAGGTTCAATAAATGCTCTGGACCATTTTTAAACGAAAGTGAATTCAGTGCTGCCGTACTACTAATTCTGTTATATGTTATACAGTAATAATATGTTATATAATATAATACTGTAATATAATGACGACCCGAATGGCCGAGTCGGCAGTGTCCCTGCCTACAAAGCCAAGGAACGGATATTTGTGCCCTAGTCATGGTTGTTTATCTATCTAAGTATAATGTTTATCTATATAAGTACGTGTATCGTTGTCTAGTACCCAAGATACAGGGAATCCTAGTTTGGGGCTAGATCAATGTGTGTAAATAGTGTCCAAGGTTATATCATCATCCATCAACTTTATTGTATATGTTTGTACAACTGCAAAATCCAACAACCGCAGCTATTTCCGAATAGCGGACTAAATTGGGTAGAGCCTTCACCACAAAGTTGTCCGACATCGCGAGGGCTTCATACGTGGCTTCCTTACTCCGCCACTTAGCCACAGCCAAAGTTGCTCGGTGTGTCACGAATTCAAATACGGATTAGTAATGTGATTTATGCCCTAATGAAGAAGTATAAGGAAGTGGTTTACTCCAAATATTTTGGTGATTAAGACGAAGGGTACTGTCAAATGCAAGTCTTTGAAGCCTTGTTTCAACGAAAGGAGACATTTTCCAAATGTTGAAAAATATATATTTAGAAGACATCCTTTTCCTTTATCCAAGTGTTTGAAAACATCATAAGTCTATGGAAACTACATAAAAAATACAACTGAATCGAGAAGATTTATTCATATCTAAAATAGGTATGTCAAATGAATAAAATTATTATTGTATATTTTCGCTTATCATTGGAACTACTGAGCCCCTGCCACACCGTAGTGGAGCGGACATGTTGATGCTCGGTTAGTCTTGTTTTGTTTTTCCTGGATAGTCCAATCCTTTCCGTAAAATGTATAACATTTCTGAATGTACTAGCCATAAGTTTACTTCTGGTATTATTTGTGTTCTGTTTTGTGTATTGTGACGTCTGAATAAACGCTTATCTAACTTATCTTATTTTATCTTAAGTTTTTAAAACATAAATAAAAAAACTCTCCATTTTTGCTAAGCTTATTTTAATGTGGTTGTGACCAAAATTTCAGCCACCACGAATCGATTTGCAAATTTTTCCGATAGACGAACCTTAATTACTAACATGTCAAATTTGTTTTGCCTCCAAGTTATCGGGAAAAACAAGATGGCGGCACGAGGTGGCCAAAAGTCAGCCACTATAGTAGACAGGCAACATTCTAGCGTTACATTAGAATAACTTTAATAAAATACATAATTAAATCGTGTCTTAGAACAATGCCCTATAGGTAGGAGTTTTAAACATAGCACCGAACCTTTGTTCTCTATGAAATTTGTAATGTGTATTTATACGTTAACTCGTGGTGCCTCGGGTACATATTTTTAGCAGGAAACTGGCAACAGAGGCCAGGTGAGCTGTATTCTTCCAGAAGCTGTTCAATGATTCAGAGACTGAAGTTTACTCTGTCTGACGCAATATCCTTTGAGTAGGCTTTATATGGCGTGTATTTGTAGTCTGACTATTTCTGACTGGCAGGGCTCCATATTTTTCCCTTCGAGGTGCAAAAGAGTGAGTATCTCGCATTTTAGTTTTAAGACCAAACTAGGATAGAAAATTATTGTAAATTACTGATTTTAGACTGAGACTATAAAAAATCACCTCATAATTTATGGACTTTATCGATAAAGTGACAAACGACTATTTTTTTTTAAATAGGAGTACCAGTAGAATCAACAATTTTCTAATACTAAAGTATGTCAACGGTAAAGTATGAAACAATGCCTAGGGAATGCCTAAAATTGGTAGTCAATGTATGGAGTATTTTTGAATTCACACTTTACCTAACGTGCTATATTATGCCTAAAGGTCTCAGTCAGTTCCACTCAGCTGTGGAGCCATCAACAGATGATGGATTAATTTACATAGGTTTGGAAGTTTATTACTAAGCAATAAGGTTCAAAATGACGAGCCATTTTTTGATCTACCCACAGATGAGTGGGTAATTTACAAAGTTAAAAATTAGGTTTTTTCTACTAAGGACTGAAAGTTCAGAATTGAAGATTAAAAAAACGTCAATTGCTGACTAAAACGAGCAAATTTAAGAAAATAGAGTTTTTTTTAAATAGGTAATCTTCAATGTACGATTATATTAACCCTTTAAATAATGTGTTTTATTTTTGATGCAAAAAAAAATTGCGGTATGTATACTGTTAATTTCATACGTTGAATGGCTTCTGTTTGTTGTATTTAATTGGCGTCATGTACATTTCCTTGTGTTTGTTTGTAATAAAGATCTCCAGGAAATTAGTGTGACTCGTGACCTGGGTGTCCTTATAGACAGTAAGTTAACCATATATACCATATTGTGAAGAAATCGATGAGAATGTCAGGTTTAATTGAAAAATACTGTACGGATTTTAAGGGTACTAGTTCTTAGATCACCCTCTGTAATAAATTGGTTCGTAAACAGTTGGAGTACTCTGCTGTTGTTTGGAACCCCGACATATAAGACCCATATTTACAGACTCGAAAAAGTTCAACGTAATTTTAGTAGTTCCTTAGCTTACAAAAGTCTAGTCTGTCCATATCGTAGTGTGTATTCCGGCTGTGTATTTTGAATTGTTGTCTTTAGAAAAACGCAGGAAATTCATAGATCTAACCATATTGTACATTACTATTAATACATTTGATTGCTCTGAGCTCCTAGGTCACCTCAATTTCTCTGTCTCTCGTGCTTCTGCTGTAACCATATAACTTTTGAAACTAATCGATTCAATACCAACCGTGGAAAGTATAATAATTTCCATAGTATGATAACTATATATAAAAATATAGCTGCTTGCGACATTGAAGACTTAGACCGATTTTGTGTTAGCCTTAGACTCTTACAAAGAATGTATTGGTAGTTTGGTTTAAGTTCTAACTGACCGTTTCACTTGAATTTAAATTATCTTATATTTTTTATAGTTTGTTTTGTTAGTTACGTACTAACTAATCTCATTCTGATCTCAATACATATTGTCTCCTAGAAACAATAATAAAATAAAAATGTATAACAACTGAATATTTAAAGTAATTAAGGTTAGTTATAATAAACAAAAGTTCAAATTAACTAGTTTTAAAATGCTTAAATACTTATTACTCAAAGCTAAAAAAAAAAAGGTAAATAACTGTTAAACCTATGCTTATATATTTTATGTGCAGTGAATGCTGTACATTCCCCTAATTGGCGCAACATTTTGTACTAGAGAGTGGAATGTTACTATATAATTTAAGTGTGTGTGCTGTTGGAATGTCTTTATTAGGGTTCCGTACCCGAAGGGTTCCAAACGGGACCCTATTACTAAGACTCCGCTGTCCGTCCGTCCGTCTGTCACCAGGCTGTATCTCACGAACCGTGATAGTTAGACAGTTGAAATTTTCACAGACGATGTATTTATGTTGCCGCTATAACAACAAATACTAAAAAACAGGATAAAAGAAATATTTAAGGGGGCTCCCATACAATAATTCTTTCAATACCACATACAAACTTATGGATGCACCTGGTTACGTACATGGAGTGTGAAAGTAACCGCACCAATAACTTTGTAAACAATATTTTGCTGTGTAAAATCCAAACTATTCACTCCACACCATCGCTTCCATTGAACGGTGGTACGGAACCCTTCGTGCGCGATTTAGACTCGCACTTGACCGGTTTTATTATAAATTATTTAATTTCACAAATTGACTAAAGTGGCGCGGCATTGTAAACATTGCCTTAGCATTGGATAGAATGTCACGATTTTTTTATTTTTTTTGTTAGTTTTAAAGATCTTCTTATGCCTTCGTGAGAAAGAATTTCAAGCAATTTGTCGAATTCTCGATTTAAGATAAAAATATAGAAGCTTTTTCTTGAAAGTCGGCAGGTGAATTATAAAGTGAAGTCTTGGGAAGTTGCTCGAGTGTCTAGTAAATACACACGCGAGTTTTACAGGCAAATGCTCTTCGGCTGGATTCTCGAGTGAGTTGAAACACCACGAAGATGTTTGTTCCAGTATACTGAAAAAGTAAATATTGTAGCCAAAAGTGCATTGTTTTATTGGACTTTTTTAACTTGGTTTTGGTTTTTCTCTTCAATTACTTATTAGAGTTGGTCTACTCGAATCTAGACCAAGATGACTCAAATTTTTTTGAGCTAAGTTAACAACGAAAAGTTTCCAATCCCTAAGATATCATTATAGACCTGTCATTATGTAAAAAGAAAAATTGTTCAACCAAAAACCGGAAGATCGCCTCTTTATTACAAAAAACATAAATTAACTATTCGCGTTCTTAAAATGTGGATATTTTTTTAATCAATCAATCTTTGCCGTTATTTTTCGATCGCCCACCCGTGGAAAGAAAATAAATCTTTTGTGAAACTTTTCTCAACAGGATTGGTATTATTCATGAGCGTGCCAGCCGTTTGATTGATCGCGCTATTTAAATGTTCGTGTATGTGAAAGGCGGAAGCGGGGAAAACAAACCTGAAATGAATAACATAACAAGGTACTCATCATTTCAGCCTGTTAATGTCCACTGCTGAACATAGGCCTCTCCAATCGCACTCCAGCGTGACCGGTCCGTAGCCACCTGCATCCAACGAGATCCAGCGATCCTCACCAGGTCGTCGGTCCATCTCGTAGGTGGCCGACCCACACTGCGCTTGCCAGTACGTGGTCTCCATTCAAGGACCTTTTTGCCCCATCGGCCATCCGATCTTCGCGCTATGTGGCCTGCCCATTGCCACTTCAGCTTGCTTATCCTACAGGCTATGTCAGCAACTTTGGTTCTTCTACGGTTCTCCTCATTTCTGACTCGATCTCGTAGAGAAATACCAAGCATAGCCCTTTCCATAGCTCGCTGCGCGACATTGGTACGACAAGGTACTACTAACCATAAAACCACAAGGGGTGGAGTACGCCCTACACTCTCATAATTTCCATACCACTTGAGTCCAACATAAGCAAAAATTACCAGTATCGCAACTTACGCTACGTATTTGTATTGATAAAACTTCATTAAGTCAGAAATCTTATCTATCGAGACATTAAAACATAACCCCCCTTCCTTTTCGGTTTATTTCGCGTATAAAGTAGTCACGAAATAATAATAATCATCAATCCCAATTAATCTATTGCACGACGATGATGTTTCTTTCTTCAGCAGTTCAAGCAAAAAAGCATATACCTACTACTTGTTTAAGTAATAATTTGAAGATTTCAAAAGACTTCAAATCGCTTTCACCCTTATCTTGCTCCATTATTTAGCACCAAGCTTCAAAATTGTTCCTCAGGCTTAGTCGCTGTTCGCTAATGTTGAACATACGTATACCTAACATCGCCGGTAAAAAAGGTTGTTCAGGTAATGTATCATGCGTTGTTGGCGGACATAATGCCCTTTTTTGTTTCCACAAACGACTTTATTTGCTGGCGTAGGCATATGGGTATTAGAAAATATGTTTCTTCTAAATGTATGCCCGTAGATTTTGGTGAGTTGTTTTATTTTCGTCTGCTATTTGCTATGAAAAATATAAAAAACGCGCGTCTGAGCGCAATAATAATATAGGTAGATTTTATTTCTACAACATAAAGAATTCTAAGATCTACTGATAGTGTTTTGATTTAGTTAGGTCCATTACATTTCTCCTGAGGTCCAAAATCTCGCAGCGTCACTCATAATTAGCCTTATATTTCACACAACATTCTGAAATAAATACTATGTATAGCATCAACAGGTAGCTGTACCCGGAGGGCATCAACACTTTTCTAAATAACTAATAGAACATATGGAAATACAATGTCAAACACCCAAAATCTCACGTGCCGTAAACTGCCCCTAACGCAGATTTTGATAAACACTACCTTATAAAAGCCGAAAAGAGATAAAATGTTCACTAGTTTCACATACAATAGCATCATCTCTGGATGCTCTTCACCATTCTGTTCATTTCATTGGTCAGTTGAGCCCCGAAAGCCGGTCTTGTAAGAAATGCGCTTTGTTGTGGAATTTCTAATTTATCCAAGTAAGTACGTAGTGTTCTGGGTTTGGTACAGGTTATTTATTTATATTTTCGCGCTGTCTTGTCTAAGATACATCTCAGCAAAGAAATGACGTTCAAGTTTTATTGATACATATATTGCTATGTCAGGATATTAGTAAATGATTGGTTCTAAAGTTTTATGTGGTGTGGAGTAATTTAAAATAAGACGAGTTTCTCACTTTCCTAAAAAAAAATAACCACGGTCCTGAGATAAAAAAAAATCAACTATTTTGGATTTCTGAATGTTGTTGCTACTCATGACAATCAGATTTTGTCATTGTAAAAATCCGCTAGGATGAAATTTTTTCATCAAGACCATCAAGTTAAATAAAAGAAGGTTTGCATTAATTCGCAAAGAGCTGAAAAAATGTATACTTTTTGGATATAATTATTTCTGCATATAGTTTATAATAATTATTATGTAATATTTGCACTAATTAATCACATCCTATTTATAAAAGAGATCTAAAAATGTATACGTGGATGTTTCTACGTCTTCTTTTCCCACCGTGGTCCAATGGAAAATAGGCAAAAAAATATTTTTCTAAGCATATGTATAATACTTACAGAAAATAAAGAAAGTTTTAACTTTGAGTAAAACTAGAAAAAAATCATTTGTTTCATAAGTTTTTGTTTGTTTTTAGATCATGATGCCAAACAAAAAAACTCAACTGAAAAGAAATATTGCAAAAAAATAATAGAAAAAAACAAAAAAAAACGGCTGCATAAAATAACCACTAACAAAGAAAAAACAAGCTTTATAATTTAGTGTGAATAGTAATACAGTGTACTGTGTATTGTATTTTATTAGGTACTGTAGAGTCCTAACCACTAGACGATCACGGCCTATACTTGAACTCCCTTACCTTATAGATTAGGTAGGCAATTATAAAGACGTTAATAACACCAAACTTGTGTTTATTGATCGAATATGGTTACAATTTGTATAAAAGGGATCAAACTGGCTCGATAGCCATTAAGCTTATCCTAACTATATAATTTAGATCGGCCGCTGACCGAAACCTAAGGTGAAGTGTGTCACATTGACTTTTCACATCCAAGCCTCTTTCTTTTTAAAATTACAAATTACGTAACAGTGTCAAAGCGAACACTCACTCTAAAGAGGCCCGTTTACAATATTATCGCATAGACAAATATCGAACCTAACTATATACCTTACAATCATTCCCCCTGCTTTCAGAAAAAAAAAACCAACGGTTTTTTTTTCCAAAGTGCCAACCCTAACTCAAAGTCTAAAATCAAAAATGACAACCCTATCTCAAAGTCTCAAATCTAAAAAACATTGAATGTTAACATTAAGTGAGCTTGCTATGCTTGAAATCTAAAAAACAGTAAATATGCTGCAAGCATAATCTTAAATAACATCGAGTACCCTAATCCTTATCCGACCAACTACACTTAAGGTGTAGGCTATGCACCTTAAAAAACTTAATTAAAAAACATAAATTATAACACCCTATGATCCCATCATACAATTATTCGCGGCTTAAAACTAACCTACCTAACGCTAGAAAACTATCTATTACAATACGAAGGCAAACAGCTGAATCTAGCTAAGATTTAGCTTCTCGAATGGTTATCATTCGACAAACTTTCTGACAAAAAAAACAAGCGAAAAATTTATCAAACAACTATAATACCTCCTCCGTTCTAAAAATTATCACAACTCCATCTTTGCTTAAAAAAGTCATTTAAATCACCACATTGTGAACTTTTCCCACCGAATGGAAATATTTCAAAAATTACCGCAGGCAAAGATCAAAGAAAAAATTTATCATTTTCAAATATAGGAAACGTCAACTATATTAACAGGATTAATCTATAGAACCGTATTACTAAGCCACAGCTTAAGAATGAGTTCATTAAAATACGTTCCAATAATACGATGAAATCAACTAGCTTTAAAACCGATACTACTACATACATATATCTCAACTAATCCATTGGAATTCAGTAAACTATCTTTTACTATTAACAGTTTAAGATAATCGCCGTGAGTTGCAACCAATTACCCAAGTAAAGACACTACAAAGAATCTCGAATGTGTATCGAATACCCGAGTTATCCCACATCAGAAATTACTTTCATTGAGAAACCTTCGTTACCAACTTCGTTATACAACCCATAGTTTCCCCTTACCAAATCATCCCAACTCTATAGTTTAAGAACGCGGGAACCAAAACAGAACCCTATGACGAATAGCTATTGCCTCGTCATACTGCTCTCAAAGATAAAACCAGGCGATCGATTCAAACAATTATTCGAACTGTAGTTTATAAAAGTTTCTCATATAAAGGTAATCTACCACGGAAATCTAGTATGTTACAGATATTTCTTGGGTCTTTGGTGTACGGTCCTCATCAGACATCATAGTTCAGCAACAACATGAAAAGAAACACCGGTTAATAAACAATTCATAACACTACCGCATACACAAACCACAAACCATCAACCGGGATAAAATTGTATTATACTCCTAATGTACAATTATTTAATATCAGACGAACTCCTCAACGCAGCAGAAAGCGTTTTAAACGATTTGTGTTAACAATAACGCCTCGTGACCGTGAGTTCAGACGACGAATCAGCACATTAGACCTCCCAACGATCTCAATGACCTTGTATGGTCCTTGATACAGACGTGCCAACTTCATACATCTTCCCGTTATCCGCCTTGGTACGTATAACAAAACTAAGTCATTCACCCGGAACGATCTGGGTTTTGATCTCATATCGTAATACCGCTTTTGTACAGGCTGTGCATTCGCAATATTTCCTAACGCCTTAGTCAGCAGCCTACCCATACGATTTACTCTTTCATCTATCGTTTCGTCTAAACCAACTGCGTTTAATCCTAATGATCGGTCCACCACTGAGCACGGTTCCCCACCCAATTAAAATATTATACGGCGACATTTTCGTTGACGCCTGCACGCTAGTGTTATACGCGTGTACTACCAAAGGTAAAACCGAGCACCATTGCCTCTGATTACTACCTAAATATTTTGATAACATCGAAGTTAACGTTCTATTCATTCGCTCTACCAAACCGTTACTCTGTGGGTGAAACGAACTTGTATGTATCATTTAGCCCCAAAGTGCTCTACCGTTTCTTTTACAATTCCCGCCGTAAAAACTGTTCCTCTATCCGAAATAATTTCCCTAATCGGCCCGAACCTACAGAAAACTTCCTCAACTAAAAACCGCACTACATCTTCCGATGTAACCCTAGGTAATGCCTTACATATCGCAAACCGCGACGGATACTCTACCGCGAATATAATAAAACGGTTATCTATCGACGAACGTGGAAACGCTCCTAACACGTCGATTCCTACCTTCTCAAAAATATCCGAGACCCTAATCGGCATCAAATCTGCTACGCTTTTAACTAATTTCCTTTCTTGACACGGCACGCACGAAGCTATATAACGCTCCATCTCCTTATCGGCTCTCGGCATGAAATATTTCGACCGAAACCTCTTCAACGTCTTTGCGAGACCCAAATGACCTCCTGTCCACGCCTCATCATGTAATTCGTTCATAACATTTTGAAACAAAGACCTAGGCAATACTAATACCTACCTAATTTCTCCATCTCTACGTACGCTTTTATGTAATAAATTATTTCTCAAACAAAAACCGCTACGCCATGCTTCCGGACGTTCGCTCAACCGCGTTAACCATCTACTACAAAATGAATCGTTCTCTTGATCCGCCTGTAACGACTCTACATTAATACTAAAAACTTCCAAACCATCACCATCAGGTTCAGAACGAGAAGAAGACTGAGGTCCTTCTGTTTCCCGTTTCCCTTCTTCCATTAGCGGATTGCTACTCAAAAAATCTGCCACTACATTGCTTTTCCCCGAGCAACGAGCTATCTCGAAATCCCATTCTTGTATCGCTAACGCCCATCGCGCTAACCTACCAGACATATCCTTTTTCGAATGTAACCAACATAACGCGCTATGGTCTGTAACAACCTGAAAATGCGATCCCCAAAGATAATGCCTATAGTGCCATAACGCCCATACTAACCCCAGACACTCTCGTCGTACTATATTTTTTCTCCGCATCCGTTAACTTCCTAGACGCGTAGGCCACCGGACTAATTTTTTCAACGCCCTGCATCAATACTGCACCTAACGCCTCGTTAGACGCATCCACATAAACTCTCGTAGTAACCGACTTATCCCCCGAATAATAGGAAAGTATTGGCGCACTACACATAACCTTCTTAATACACTCGAACGAATTCTGCAATTCTTCATTCCATTGAAACTTTACCCCCTTTTTCAATAATTTAGTGAGAGGTAACGATATTCTCGCAAAATTCGATACAAATTTTCTATAATAAGAAAATAAACCTAATAATTGTTTCACATCCTTCGTAGATGTGGGAGTTGGAACCTGTTGCATAGCCTTCAGCTTTTTCTCACTAGGTTTTACTCCTTCATTCGAGATTCGATAACCTAGCATCTCAATCTCGCAATAACCGAATTTACATTTGGATGGCTTGAAAGTCAAGTTCGCTTCTCTAAACCGCCCAAAAACTTTCTGCAATGTATCGGTAAACTCCTCGAACGTTCTACCATACACAATTACATTGTCTACGTAAACCATAACCCCTTTAAATCTTAAATCCGCTAAAACTTTATCCATCATCCGTTGGAAAACCGCTTGACTCGTTGCCAAACCGAACGGAACAACATTAAATTCATAAAGACCCGTGGTCGTGACGAAAGCCGTTTTATGCCTACCTTCCGTAATAACCGTCTGCCAATAACCTGAATTGAGATCTAACTCCGCAAAATACTTGGCCCCGGCCAAACTATCGACAATGTCTTCTATCCGCGGAATAGGATAATTATCCCTACAAATTTTCTTATTTAATTTCCGATAATCTATACAAAATCTCCATGAATCATCGGGCTTTTTAATTAACACAATGGGCGCAGCATAAGAACTAGTGGATTCCCTAATAACACCTAGTTTCAACATCTCCGCGACCTGCTCCTCAATAATTTCTCGTTGCACCGGCGAAACGCGATACGGGTGACAACGAACCGGCTCTTCATCATAAGTCTTAATATCGACCGACACTATCTCCGACCTACCTAACTGGTCAGTTGCAAACGCAAATCTATCCGCATTCCTATCCAACAACGCCAATAATACCTGCTTATCATTCTGACATAAATTCTCATTTACGATAAACCGTTTATTTTCTACCCCAAACGCAAATACGCACGAATCCGATAACCCCGAGAAATAAACGTAATCGCCCTTTCTTAACTCCTGAAAGTCGATAGAATTTATCACGTCACCATCCTCGATAACCGTGGTTTCCCAGAAGTTCACTTGTTTCCTTCTAGAAACGTCTAGAAAATCCGACCCTATCTTTCGTTTTGAAAGAATCCCCACGCACATGACATTTCGTTTTACCGGCGTCGTGTTTTGTTTCATATGGAAATTATTGAAAAACGGTATTTTTCCCTGGAAAAAACACATACACGAATGAACAAAATCAATATTCATACCGTTCTTTATTAAAAAATCCACCCCTAAAATAATGCTACAATTTAAATCAGTTATTACAAAAATTCATGTGAAAAGCTAAAATTGTCCAAACTAAAATCTATAACACATTTCCCTACAATTTGCAGCAAACTCCCATTTACCGCCTTAACCCGTCTTTTCTCTTCTTGCACACATCTCGCACCCACTTGATCTGCAACGGCTGGGCTGATGCATGAAGCTGTAGCGCCTGTATCTAAAAGAGCTACCATGTTTACTTTAGAAGAATTTAATAAAACTAATGGTCTGACCTGCTGATCCGCCTCGACTGCGACGATCTTCCCCATTGGCCGTTTCGCTTCTGTGCTACGCTGCTGAGCTCGTCTGAGGCCCTCATTCCGCAGGTTAGCCTGGTCACCGCTATCGGCCTCTAGCGACGACGTGTTGCAAAATCCGCTTGCCTAGGACGCAAATTATAATTATTAGTACCAGGTCTAATATTATGGTTCCTGACCACTTGCCGACGGTGAAACATTCGGCGTTCGTCGTGGGTCTTGAGTAGGGCCTTGATTATATTGTGTGTGAAACGGTCTGTCTCCCCCCCCCCACCCCTATTGCTATGGGCCAAATTCGGTCCAAAAGTTGCCGGGTTCCTAAACACATTCACATTATCATCACTTCCCGGACTTAATTTCTCCATCTGTACTAGCACCGCCCTTAGCGCCTTCTTATCTACAAAATGGCTCAACATTAATTTATTTCTAAGATGGTTTTGCAATCCTCTTAAAAATTGCGTTATAAAAATGTCATCTTTGGTAACTCTAGCCTTCCTCGCCAGGTCCCCTAAATAATGGAAGTAGTCCAACAAACTTCTTTTCTCTTGGCATTGTAGAACTTCTCTGCAAAGTCTGTGCTTCCAAATTCCTCATTAAATTTATTCACCACCTCGTCAAATGTCTGGGCACTGACCCTAATTTCCCTAAAAAATATAAGGATCCACCTTTTAAATACGAAGGAAATAATAATTTTAATTCCTCCGACGATATAAATTTCTTCCTCGATGCAGCATCTCTGAAGTCTTCTAAAAAGTCTTCAAAGGACTCCTGAGGACTCCCCGAAAAACAAGTTGACAAATCCTCCATCATGAAATAATTTCATAAAATTTTTCACAAAATGTCCGCCGCTATAAAAATCTTCCCACAATATTTTCCTATTCGATTTTTCACTCGCTTGGCAGGTCGAGGTAATTCCTAAATAAAAAACTTAAGTACAGAAACACGCTTCCCTTCAATGCACTTTCGATCCTTCCTTGATTCTTCAAGGTCTGGATCGACGATCACTATCCTCTTCTATGACGTCACCTTCCTTCTGAAGCAGTCTTCTTATTTCTCCGGTTCGTTTGGCGCCTCCGCCAATGTAGTGCTTTCAGTGCTTTCAGCACTATACGATCATAATTGCCTACCTAATCTGTAGGGCTAGTAGCAAGTTCAATTATAAAGACTTTGGTAATAACTGATTGGTTTTTATTGCTTTAGTTTACACTTTTTATAAAAGGGATCCACAACTGGCTCGATAGCCATTAAGCTATCCTAACTATAAAATTTAGATCAGTCACTGGCCGAAGCCTACGTTGAAGTGTGTCACATTGACTTCCCACATCCAAGCCTTCTCTTTTTTACAACTACAAAATAAGTAACAGTGTCAAAGTGACACCCACTCTAAAAAGGCCCGTATACAAAATAATCGCATAAACAAATATCGAACCTTACAGTACCTAATAATAAAAAACATACGCTACACCACTAAATTATAGAGCTTGTTTTTTTCCTTTTTAGTAGTTTATGTATTTATATGTCGGGTTTTTTTTTTTTATTATGAAACTAATGCTATGTAGATTCAATTTTTTTTTACTAATGCTATATAGGTTATATTTAGGTTTAAGGAAATACACCGGAGTGACGGTACACACCCTGTCCATGGCCTTTCGTTAGATCTCTGTGTCTGATAGTGATTTTCGGTAAAAGTTTTTACCTTTCCCTTGATACTTAACTTGCAAGTTATACTTATATTTGGAATCGCTATTATAAACCCTTAATTTTGTTATCCCACTCGATTTGTTAGGTGAAAAAAAAATATGTTTTGAACTCACAATATGGCGTCTAAAATCTGCCCTTGTATTTTTTGTTATTTTTAATGTACCTAGTAATGTAATATCACTTTTTTTTTTTTATTTATTTACCAAATTGAGAAAAACATCTTAATTATATACATTTACATCACATAAACCACGGAGGTTTGTGCGTGATGGAATTCGTGCGAACAGGGTACAATCATTAATTATTAAATATTTTTTTACATTCTACATGGGTACATGGGCATTTCGTAATGTATCGTGCAGTTACGTTACATTACGAAATACCCAAGTTGTTTGTATTTATATAATAAGTTGTTTGTATTTGTGTATAATATATTAAAACAGTGAATAAGTTTATTTATCCATCTATCCATCAAAAGTCAGAGACGAGTAACTTTGGGACCGGATCGAACGATGATGGAATGGATGGTGTTGATGAATAAAAAAAAATAAAAAATAAAATACAAAAAGCTTTATTCAGTAACAAACATAATTTTAGAACACAATTTGATTGGAGCTTCCTTTTAAGTAAGAAATACCTGTGCCAGGAAGCCCCGCTCTTCCATATCTGGGTAAAATTATATTAAGTATGTGGGTAGCAATCCATACATCTTTTGATTTTGAGTAGATAAAGTTAATTTTAATTAATAAGTTTATATAAGTTTGACTTCAAATGCGACGTAACAAAATTAGTAGATTGTGAACTACTTAGGTACCTACCTACGTTGAAATCCAGGTAAGTAAGTATTTTTAAGTTTAAAACTAAAATAAAGATAAAATAATGTAATTATTCTAGGCTATATAACTCACATTCGTGTTTGTGTGTAAGTGTGAGGAAGGGTGTGTGTGTGTGTGTGTGTGTGTGAGAGAGAGAGGGAGGGGGTTTGTGTGTGTATATGTGTGGGTGTGAGTGTGTGAATATGTGAATATGGGTGTCTGAGGGTGTGGATTTGTAGTGTGTATGTCTACAAATTTGGGTTTGCTAATTAAGAGTTAATTTCTCATTTTGTTTTATTTCTGATTAGAACTTCTGTTTCATCATAACTTTTTTCCATTAGCCAATCAGTTATTAGTTTTTTACAGTGATAAAATGACATCGGAAATATTATTATTATTTGCCAAGTTATATAGTAGCGATGATTGGTTTTTATACTGCCTATAGGCATATTCTGTGCTCACTATGTGTACTATACTATATAAATGGTGTTGTTCCGAGGCTGCAGTGATAATGAAGAATTTTTTCAATTTGAATTTTAGTGTATTAGGGGTGAATGATGCTTTAAGTTCGGTAGGCAGGCTGTTCATCAGTCGTGGTATGATAAATTGAGTAGTTCGCTCACCATAGTAATTTCGTGCTCTAACCGTCACTAGTTCGTTATTTGTCACCTTGCGAGTCTGGATGCTATGTGAATGGGAGACAGTTTTGAGTGTATGGATGTCAGCATATTGTTCTTTGATTATATTATATTTAACTTTAGTGTGGATTGGTAACATGTTGCAGTGATTGAATAAACCATTATAATCAGCCGAGTAGTTTAATTTTGTTTGTGGTGATACTATTAGTTTTAGAATTTTTAATTGTAGTTTATATATATTGTCTAAGTATGTATTAAAAGTATTCTCTATTAAGTCGAATCTAACAAAACCTTATATGTTAAAATCCTTCGAGCTGTTCAGGCTGTAGCAGGGAACATAGAAACATACATATATACCCACATACATACATACTTACACTCGAAAAATATAACCCTCCCTTCTGAAGGCAGTCAGGTAAAAAGAGAGACTGACAAAAATTTAAGAAAATAAGCAGAAAGAAAGATCCTGAATATGCATGAAAGATATTGTCGAAAGTAATAGAATATAAGAAAGAGAAACAATAAATGTGCGAAAAATCATACAATAAAAAGAAAGA
Organism: Argyresthia goedartella; assembly: GCA_949825045.1. Taxonomy (NCBI): domain Eukaryota; kingdom Metazoa; phylum Arthropoda; class Insecta; order Lepidoptera; family Argyresthiidae; genus Argyresthia; species Argyresthia goedartella. Next base: position 6,750,539 of record OX463814.1, read on the forward strand.
GATAGCATTGCATTTTTTATGACCACTTTATGAAGTTAGATTTGAATAAGATAAAGCCTAAAGTTATATTATTTGACAACTTCTGACGGTCGGGTTGTCCACCAGCCCGACACCCTCCATTAACCCGCACTGAGCCAGCGTGGTCGAGTGTGGCTCCATCTTACTCTTATCCGGGTAAAGCTTGTGCCCCTCGGTGGGGACATATATTCCTATTAATTATTTTATATTTGTTTTTATTTGTAGGCTTACAAAGAAGACTAGTAAAATAGCAGGTAATTACAATATTTAAAATTAAAGCTTCATTTTGTATTGCACTCGAAAATAGACAAATGAACCAAGACATGTAATTTATGAATACGTAATTTTTTATTTTATCGTTTCAATACAGAGGTTAGAAGTAAAAACCAAACATAAAAGCCAAAACATTATGACAATTATGAAAAAATATGTTATTGTTACGAATTGGATATGGATCTGAAATAACCTACAGTACATGTTAATATCGTTGATTACTATCTACTGTGTATAATTATTTGCTCTCAAAATGTATAAAAATATATCATTTCTCATTTCTCAAATTCGTGTCCAAATCTTTCGTGTGCTTCATATCTCGTAACCTTCAGTCATGCCTTTAATCTAATATATAATCGTAACATATGAAGAAAATAAAATACATGATCCGGAGGAACTTTCGGTCACTCAGGAGAAATGCCCTAATTTCTGGGTATTATGGAAACGCTTCTAAATATTACGAAGGCGCGTCATCACTATTCTATGAACAAAGGAGATGGATGAATGACTGCCTCAGCAATGTACAAAGACTTCTCGCTAGCAAATAGCATTAATATATTAATTTAAAAATTACTGCGTCTCTTTTTGTTTCGTAGAACTTCTATAAAATAAATAAATAATAAAAAGCTTATATTTCCCGGAATTTTAATTAATAAAACGACAGCATAACGTCCATTCGACTCAGAAAAGCTTGGGCTTTAAAAATATTTCATATTAAAATATCTCGTCTATAAATGCAATCACTATATGAAATAGCTTACAAAAATGGGTATTTACTTTTAATTATTCACTTTGAAGTTTGTAGAGGTAAATAATATTGAAATAATTTGGTTTTATTTTTACTTTGTGTGCCCTTTTTTTAAATAATCTGTCATTTAACGATTCTTCTCAGAAAAGTGCAATTCGGAGAAGTTCCTGAAATATTTTGAAACATGAAGTCCTGATATTCGTCTATTCAGAATTGTGTACCTACCTAGCGATACAATGCCTGTACATCGCTGAGGCAGTCGTCCATTCATCGATTTACCGTCTCCTTTGATAACTCCATACAAGTATGGAGATGTCAGTTATTCAGAGAATAGTGTTTAGGGTCGCATCACATAATACCATATATCAGTCGGATAAATAGAGGGCGAACCGAAGTTACTTTAACATTGAAACTTTGAGAAATTACCAACATCAATATAATCAGCCCGCACCTACATCAGTTGTGCTAAACAAAGACGGAGGGACCGAGGGTTGAGAAACTATTATCTAAGCGAATAATAAAATTTAAGGGGTCGACATTCCGTGAATACGAAATTGCTCCAAAATGGTGGACTGTTTGTCGGTGTCGCAGTTTCGCTTTTACTCTAAGCACCACTATATGAGCGACAATTATCCGAGCCGCTGCCTCATTCTGCTGAAATTGTATCCGACCGAAATTTGTTCCAGTATAATGCAACGGGTTATGTACTCCCGTAATGTAGGCATTCAATAGATTGATAAAATTCGATACAAGCAGCATTCGATTATATGTTCGCGATAGATCTTCGTGGTGAATGGATGCGGCTATTGGTAATTGTTGTTAATCTGATGAATTGACTATGATTATTGAATATCCTTTCAACTGGTAGGGGGCTCGATATATTGTTTTATCTAACATAACGCACATATTACCACATATCTGCTTAAATTTATGGATTACCTTATTTCTATATAAAAAAGGGAAATATTAAACTGCACATCAAAAATACTGATTTGCGCAGAAATATCCCTTATATTGTGCAAATGCAAATGTCCTTAAATATCCCTTATAGTGTTAGGTTCAACATGTAAGAAAAACATACTTAAAACATATACTTAAGTACTCATTAAATATGTAAAACATAAAAAGTGATTTTGCTGATCCTTTTTTGCTTCGCAAATCAGTATTTTTGCTTTGCGATTAAATTCTAGCCTTAAAAAAACGTTACTTAAGTAAGAAAGTAACCAAATAAATAATGCTGCACGTTAACGGTTGATCGAAAATAATAATTAAAGTAAATATTCTTAACTAGAAAATAAATAAAAGAGGTTGAATGCCGGTCAAATCAAAACCCATTGCAGCATTTTGAGTTATATATTTTTTTTAATAATTACTGAGAATATCTAATCTAACGAACTAAACCGGACATATTGAAATTTGACATCTGATGTTTGTGCGGTAGCGATAGGTTCCATTAAAAAAAAACCATTTATTAATTTAGTTGTGTTGTGAAACCTCTGGAATCGCCATCAATGTTAGTTGACACGAAAATGTAATGTGATCACGATTAACGAACGAAAATGAAGCTCTAGTCGGCAGTGACCCTGCCTAAAAAACCAAGGGTCCCGGGTTCGAGTCCCGGTGGGGGCAAATAAGTGTTTGATGAGAACGAATCTTTGTACCCTAGTCATGGTTGTTTATCTATCTAAGTATAATATTTATCTATATAAGTATGTGTATCGTTGTCTAGTACCCAAGATATAGGGAATCCTAGTTTGGGGCTAGATCAATGTGTGTAAATAGTGTCCAAAGTATTATTATTATTATTATTATTATTATCATATTGAGAATATAGCCAAATGTAATAAGCACCAGGATTCAAGCAAGCATTGAATACTATGTACTAGACTTAATATTGATAAGCTATTGGCTTGTGAGAAGTCTTTGTAAATTGCTGAGGTAGTCATTTGTCTACGAGACTAGGTAGCCTGAAACTCTTTTTAAAATGTTTACTTGTTTAATAAAAAGATATTGTTGTTTATGCTGCGAAGTCAGTGCCTGTTTGTTAAATAGAGGTAATTAGGTGCAACATTTTAATTGCATAACTGAATGCAACATAATCCTCACTGTCGTAATATCATTCATGATCATCAACTCTATGATAAAAATAAAGTGCGAGTCGGACTCACGCATGAACGGTTCCGTACCACCGTACAAAGGTAGGGATGGTGTAGAGTGAATAGTTGTTCACAAAGGTTTCTTTCATTTTGGGTAGGTGTTTCTGTAATCTGTGGCTTAAGTTCTATATTCTGTATTTTTTCATAATTTTAGTCACTGTAGTTTCGGAGATAAATAAAGGAGGGAGGGGGGGGGGGGGTAATATTTTAAACTTTTTTGACCATAACTTCTAAAGTTATCAAAACTAAAATTTATAAAAACTATTTTGAAAAGTTCAGAAAGAGCTCTTTTTAACGATACCCTACATGACCATTTACGGTGTTATTTTTTTTCGTTTTGTAATTTTACCCTCTCCACTTTTTGTAGGCAATTATTTTTTCATATTAATACCTCGGACACTATTTACACACATTGATCTACTACCCCAAACTAGGAATCCCTGTATCTTGGGTACTGGACAACGATACACATACTTATATAGATAAATATTATACTCAGACAGATAAACAGCCATGTCTAGGGTACAAACTACGTTCTCATCAAACAAATATTTGTCCCCACCGGGACTCGAACACGGGACCCTTGGCTTCGTAGGCAGGGTCACTGCCGACTCGGCCATTCAGTTCGTTGATTAGATTAGACTTGAATTATGCTGCTGTTATCGGGATATAATATTTTTGCAGAAGATTTCAAGACTATCACTTATAGTTCCTGAGAAGTATCTGTGACGGACGGACGGACACGCGAGTGTGTCCAGAGTACGGAACCCTAAAAAATGATTTAAAAACCTCGAATGGATATTATATGAGTGAAATCGTAACGAGTATAAGTAGTTAACAGTACTTGGCTATTGATTTTGAATTGAGAATAACGTAATAGAGGCAAAATGTATTCCTACTTAACTGTAGTATGGCGATATTTACACCGTTCCGCTGTATTCAGCTTTTTAAAGGCCCAAACAAACCCATATGGTTTCCGTGGACCTATTTAAAATGTTATATTATTTTGCATTTTATAATTTGAAAAAAAGAAGCTGACTGTAAAAAAAAACAATTCGGCGAAATAGCCGCAGATTGCACGAGTTGGTGGTCAATTGAGGAGGCATATGCCCAGCATTGGACATGAACTTGCTGAAGAAGAAGAGGAAGGAGCAATTCCGTAAGTACCGCAAGTGCAAAGTGAGTTGGCGAGTCACCTCTCAGTAAGGGCACCCGAGCAACGCAAGTAACAAGGCGTTAACTGATCGCCACGAGACTTTCAAAGTGGGCGGCGTATTTCACTCCCAAAATATGCAAACTGATCCCTCCTCTCGACTTCTTTACGTCAGTATGCGGGCAATTATGATCAAATACCACTTTATTTCAGTTTAATTACCAGCATGATAGGAACAAAAGGCGAACGCTAGCCGACGTTCGATAGCGTCCCAGAGGCTTTTGTCGCCCTGGTTTTATCTTAATTGCTTTAAGAAACTCAATAACGCTTCGCGACAAGGTGCTTTTTATTCCCGCACTGTGCTCCCCGATGGCAAACAATGACGGAAGTTTGAATTAGTTTTTGGTTAGATAACCCGGGGCCGCCTTTTTTACACTTTCTAGTTTATTGCGATAGCACAAGTTTTCTTTATATCTTTTATAACTTATCAAGATAAAGTATTAAGAAGTATGATGTTTTATGTAATCTTCTTTATAATAAAAATAATAACTAGTAGCCCTGTGGGCAGTAGACCTCGCTAACAGGGGGGACTGTGCACCTATTTTTTAGGTAAGTATTTTAGATTCAATCAAAATCAAGTTGTAAAGTAGCCGCACCAATAACTTTGTAAGCTATATTTTGCGATTTCAAATACAATCTATTGACTTTTCACGAAAATAGTTATAATCTATTTCACTCACTCTCATGGTCTGTATAGATCTTCTTTACTAAGCCGTCTCCGTACTTCGAGGAGTCCATGCAAAATTGGTATGTTTTGAAAAGCCCTTTGATTTGATACCCCACAATAGGTTTCAGAAAAGAAAAAAAAAAACATACAAAAAATTAATGAAGTCATAATTCCCCAAGGAGAAAATCGAGAACAGCTCTCGACAAAATAAACTTTTAATTCAATTCAAGGAATTACACGTGTGCCAAGTTTTGTGAGGACCACTTGAAAACTGTGGCCCCTAGACCGGAACTGACAGAAATAGAGACAGACGAAAGCAAAATCGGCCTCCTATCTTGTCGAAATGGAGCCCTTCGCTCGCTTCGCTCGCTCGGTCAATAATAATCGTTAATTCAGGTTAGAAAAACTCATATCTATACATACCTTAACCTCAAAAACCGAGGGTAGTTGGGACGGGTCGCGATTTTGAACCTTATGTCATGGTAATAAAATGTAAAACCTTTGCGAAAAAGTTACGTTATCTAACGCCGGTGGTATTCAAGAAGTTAAGGCTAAAGATACATAAAATTAATTAAATAAACACAAAATATTATCTAGCCTAGCTAGGGATTTTCTTCTTAGGTTTCGCTTCTTTGTAGCGTTGGAAAAGGATGCCCTCCGGCCAGTAATATTTGGCCAGGAACATCTTCTTCAGGTCAGCGGGCACCCGAAGTTTGAAGGTCAGGAACTCCTTGGGTCTTTCTGACTCCAAAACCTCAATCTGTATATTCATCTCCTTGAGACCAGACGGAAGATTTTTCTTCAGCCCTTTCAGGATGTGACGCTCAATGTCCTCGCAAGCTATTTTTACTTCGATCCTGGAAAGGTATATCTGTGTAGTGGGAACGGCAGCTTTGGGCTGCACTCACCGGCACGGGCGGTGCCACTCTGATTCCGTTAGCTTCTGGAGCGGTGCTTCTTGTTTTGTACCAGGATAAAGCCTTCCCCATCGACAGTTGCGTTCGGCGGGCCACAGGTGGGCCTGGCCGGCGTGGTGTGCAGCACAGCCTGCAGCTTCTGTTGTTCGGCGGCGAGCAGTGCGGGGCGCGGGCGGCGGCGGCGGGCACGGCGGGACACAGCAGCATAGGTGTCTTTCTGGGATTTCAGTTTTTTGGATGTAACAGAAGAAACCGCATCCGGTGCTGGTCGACTCAGCTTCATGACGAGGCGGTGCGATATTTGTGGCGGCGCGTTGTCGTTGCGCACGTCGAGGAATCGCTGCGTTGGCAGCAAGATATCAGCCTGATACAACATACGTTTCAAGTCAGCACATATGCCTTCCAAAGACTCCAACTTGCTTCGGATTACGGTGATGTCAGCCTGCAGCCGCACGATGTCCTTCAGCAGCCGAGTGACGTCGAATGTCACCGGCGGCAGCTTGTTGAGGTCGCGGGCCACGTAGGTCGGGACCTCATCGGGTTCGGTCTCCTTGAACACCCAGAAGATGTCCTGGAGATCCTTCTTCCCGCTCGCGTTCCTTCCCGCCACGAGACGGGTGGTGGTGACGTCGGTCACATGCAGCACTTTCTTGGCGGCGGCGATCTCAGCCTCCTTGAAGCTGGTCGAGCAGATCGGCTCCAGGGAGAGCTCCTCCATCATGTCCATCTTCAGTTGTATGAAAGCGAGCAGCTCATTCATCAAAATAGTTTTGGCGCGCTTGGCTGGTACAGCCATGGTGGTATCGATGTTGCGAAAACTAGGTCGTCGCTGAGTTATGGGGCACTGTCGCAGACGCTACTAGGATGCGTCCGTTCGTGCCGGTGTCGCAGTTGCATCAGTTTATGATAGATGATTGTTCTTAATTTATTTACGTAACTACTAGGTACATCATATTGTTGCACACATGGTCCACCCTGCTCAGCGATGGACCTTTCAGATCCTTATTTGGATTGCTGGAAGTGATCTCATATAGAGATAAGCTCGCCTTTGTACGCCATTTTTACGTAATTCGTGTTGTCTGTATATTATTTGTGTGCAATGAAGGAACTATTTTCTTCTGGAATTATTGGTAGTCATCAGCCCGAATTATTGACTCTACATTTATGTAGTTCTAAAAAAACTACCACCATCAACTTTATATACAAAAAATTTCGGTGAGTATTTCGGTTGCTAAATAGTCGACAATATAATCGATTACTTATACGACCCTATTAATATAAGACCGCATACTTCAGTCCGTTTATTGAGAACAGTTCAGCAACCGGCGAACAGTTAATTAACTCCGTAAAATTTCCTCCAGCGACCCCGTTTAAATATTTCAGAGTACCTCTGCTTAGGTGTGTTCATATTTAACTTTTCGACCCTTTCACTCTGTGCTCCTAATGCTCAAAGTGTGGAAACGGAATTTACGCGAGGTTCCCTGGCCCGCTTCCAAAACGTGAGTGGAGATCGTAGGTCACCTGGACATTATGAGCTTACATACTGCTGAACAACCCTGCCGCTGGAATACAGACTAAAAGTTCACAGCAAAAGATTGCTCTCTCGTTTCAGGCATGCAAGACTTTTAGAATACATATTCTTGCATCTGTGGCTATGGGTAAGCAGAATGCGTTCTTGTTCATATACTTATTAGGTTGGTCTGCGTCTGGCTTCTGTGTCTCCTCCTGAAAGCCTGTACTTGCGGAAGCGGGAAGGAAGAACACAACATTATTTTCACTGTTTATTTAACAGACTACATGAAAGTGAGCTAAATAGTTTTTCTTGTAATGCTCTCAGCATGAAATATGGCGAGCTTTGCAACACTTATTTACCACTTTAAAGTTGCATTTTTCTTGTAATGAATTTAATTTACTTATTCGTAGTTAGGACGGCAATAGTCTGCTTGCTCGTTATATGTCCGTTTGCGGGTGCGTTTGTCTTGAATGGACTGGGAAATAGATTGGCGGGAAAACGAACTGAAAAGCTTTGCTAAAGAAATTTCTGACAACTATTTTTGTATAAAAAATCTATAAAAGTTTCATTGATTGCTTGTTTTTTTTAAAGTACTATAAAAGCCTCGCCTTCAAAACTCTATGCTCGTCGTGCAATTACCAGCTTTTTCCGCCACGGCAATAATGTACCATTTCTTTTTTAAAGAGATATGCCTTTAAACAATGCATATATTGTGTCTTGTGTATGAATAAACTATTTTAGCTTAAGTGCATATCATGATAAATCAGCCATTAATTTTGTGCATATGATAAATGAACCACCAATTTTTCTACATTATTTCTCTCAATTTTTCACAACATATTTACCTTAAAATTTGGTTATTTAAAACCATAGTGGAACCATACAGGACCAACAAGCTCAAAGACGAATTCGCGATACGTCATCGCGCCTGTGCACACCCTCTCTTTGAAACACAGGCGTGATGGATGACGTATCTCGAATTTGTGCTTGAGCTTCATTTCTATACCTGTATGGTTCTACTATGTTCAAAATATTATTTGTATATGCTGTTCAGCGGTTTTTCAGTGTCTTTATTTAGTGCGGCGCTCAGAAAAAAGTAAACCAGGGCCCCAATTCCGGTACACAATGACAGCTCCATGACAATTACATTACGATTACGGACAACTTTAGATATCCAATATTTGGCGTTCGGAGAATATTTTTGAAGGCAATTATGGTAAAAAATAAGTCAATTGGTAAGCACAATAATTAAGTTAATCAAAAAAGGGAATGGGATTACAAAATCGTCAGATATTGGATATCTAAAGTAGATGACCGTAATCGTCATGTAATTGTCATGGAGCTGTTATTGTGTACCGGAATTGGGCCCCAGGTGGGTTGATACCACATCTTACAAACTCCGTACAAAGAATAGTACGGCAAAGCATTGCAGTTTAGTTAAGTTTGCTATAAGAGTTTGTAGTAACTAATAGTAACCCCTCTGCGCGCCATTTTCCATAAATATTTGTTAACGTTTTGTTTGTGTGATTTTTATAAAGTCTATTTTATTCCTCGCAAGTGTGTTAAAAATCATACACACTTACCTCCCTACCTTCCTTACCAATATGATACCTTCTGGTGAATAATACCCAAATATGATGCAAATTTATCTTTTTTCAATCACCGCAAGGAGTTTTTATGTCCTAAAAAATTAATATTTTTGGGAATAAATAAACAATTGTATACTAAAATACATATTGTGATAAATAACCTTCGAAATTTTTAAAGCATTTCATCAAATTATATTTTTTCACTACATATTAAATATCATGTTAATATGCATATTCAAAACATTATATTGTAATCATCATATTTTTATGGCTGTTTAGCGGTTTTATCAGTGCACGTAAATTATTATCAATACAAGTCTGTTTATTTCCTCGCAAGTGTGTTGAAAAAGGTCGTCTTAAACACGTGTGCTCATTAAACAGTCGGCTATCTTATCGCGCTCGTCGAGGGCTCACGCGAATAATGCCACCCATATGGTTACGACTAACTAAGCACGCTGGTATCATAATGTATTACAGCTGCATCAAATGAGAGCGCAACTAATTAGGCAGGCATATATCCACGAATGTGCCCGTCAGATCTGTCCGCCAGTCGTGCCTGGCGGGCAAAACTGCCAAAAAAGCTAGCCATACAACCTCGCGCCACGAATTAAGAGCGCTGGGCGACGATGGCGGGAAAAACTGCGCATATGTACAGGTATTGAAAACTGACTACTGCGCATTCAAGGCCACCGCTTATAACTCGTGGCGCAAGGTATATGCACGGATTTACGTATAATAGGCATATCGGTATCAGACAGATCCGTCGAGTACTTCAGTGCTTTAATGCCTGCATATCGAGCAACGGAGGGAGCCCGCACTCGCATGTGGCGCCTTGTGCAAAATGTGAAGAATGATTAGTTTGTATAGTAGTAAAAATCTAAGTGAGCTCCTAAAAAGAACAAAATTTGCTCCGTGCAGGGACTATGATATATATAAAAATTTCTGCTGTATCAAACTTATGTATAGGTATTATCTGTTAGGAATTGCATAGTGTTGAATTTAAAAACTATCCTGATAAATGTTATTTTATTAATAATTAAATTTGAGCTATATTGTATGAGTTTTAAAAATGAAACCGTAACACGTTGCTATTTACGCCACCCGAAAGCGCGCAGAAAAACGGCGGCGGAAGTAGTACAACAAATTAAATCAATATCGGATAAATGTTGTTAAAATATATCGTCATATTATAATGAGAATTTTATTACGTTAATAATTTAATTATGAGATTTATTGTGTGAGTTTTAAAACTATAAATTGTTACTTCCGCCATCCGAAAACGCGCAGCGGAATGGCGGCGGAAGTAACAATCAAAATTAAAATTATATGGATAATAGACATTGTCAAAAACACAAAGTTAATTTAGTTATTCAATGTAAATAATTACAATATTTTTAAGTATACTTAATGTTGTCAACTTTGTTAAAATATATTTATATTCGGTTCCTCTAGAGGAACCTATAAAAGCTCGTGATTGTGAGTGGAGTGGGTAGTCTTGTACCGACACGACAGTGGATTGGAACGTAATAAATTTTTCATAAGTCGAGTAAATCGTTTATTGTCGTCGAGAGAAGTACTACCAGGAAAAAGGAGTTTACATATCATATATATTTATTGACGAACTTCATTTTGATTTCTAAACCCTTTCTTGCCCTGCAGGATCTCCTGGTGTGAGCAGCGAGTGTAAAACCACTATACCACGGAGTTCTGTACACCGTGTATGTAATTATCACTTTTGTAGTTAAACTGATGTACAATCTACTATTGTATCTAATAGATATACACGCGCTCAGTACGGGCTTGTAATCCCAGCCGGCTAACTTTGCAAAGAGGTGAGATTTCGATGTTCAATGATGGTCCGATGGCATCGTGATTCCAGCTGGAAATTGTGTTAATTTCCGAACGTGCCAAGTTACGAGAACTGACCCAAAAATATGAACGTTTCATCCCAACTTAAATAAACACTTATATTGTCTAAATTGGCACTTGCCTCGCAACATTAAAGCATAGTTTGCGATAATGCGAGCGTAAAGAAAAGTTTGCTTTAACTCAAAGTTTGTTTGAGTGCAGTACAACAAGCAGTTTGTTTTATGCAGAGTTACGCGTAGTGTACTATGCGTCGAGCCGATGTTTACAGTATCATGGTTTGCCAGTGTTTTCGTTTATCCACAAAAAGCTTCTGTTAAGTGGAGAAGAATATTTTGAAATGTTTTAAATAAAAGAGGAGCGGTGTAGCAGTAGTGGAGCCTAACCCAGAATAATAAGAGTCAATTTTATATAAACTTTGACCAACGTATGAAACACTCTATAATTTATCATTTTACTCTTATTTATTATGTTACTCCCTGCTATGATATATTATCACAGGGAGTCAAGAGTCATAAACACATTTCCGATTCGAGCCATCTTAACATGACCAGAAAGGTAAACAAATAACTGCTGATCACGAAAATCGATATTCCAAAAGGATCACAGTTGCATTGCATCCTACGAAACGGAATAATATTGTAATTTCGTCATATTCATATTCATATTCATATTCATTTATTTGCTTTAAATGTGGTTACATTAGGTTGAATTGTGTTATATTTTCTTACCTGCCTTCAGGCATAGAGTTAAAAATTCTAGGTGCGTGAGTGTGTGTGTGTGTATACTGTTTTTAAATAAAAAAAAATTGTGACTGGGTATGATATTCATGGTATGGTGAATTTTACAAAAATGAACCAGAAAACATAAATTTTGACTTGCAAGAATTTCTGCCTTCTGATAAAGAAATAATTATCAGTCAAAATATTAATATGTAACACATCTATTATACTCAGAAGTAGTCCAACAGAAAATATTATACCTCCCAAAAGGATCTCGCGATTTAGGTTATCACAGTCAGTTGTAGTCCTGTTCAAAACTTGTTTAAAGACAATAAATATATAGGATTTGACGTTTGTTTTGAAGTTAAGCTATGGGTAACATTTCTTGTAGTCACACTAGATTTCACTAAAAGTGGGTCTACATTCTGCTTAGAAATGACATATTTTCCCAAAATTCTACTTTCTTACGAAAATCTGAACCCATATCAGCAAAATGAGACAGTTTGTTTGACATTTCGTTTAGTTCATTATTTAAGATGGGCAACAAAGTGAATGAAAAGACGATTGAAACACGCGGAAACGAAAGTTGTAACTAAATTATAAAATATTTTTTCGGCAGAGAATGGCTATGAAAATGTGTGTGTGTGTTTTATTTATTATTTTATAACGTCAGCATGCTTGTTGAAATTCATTAACAACCAATATGGCTAAATTACTGATCACAATTTAGTTATTATAAATAGAAATAGTTTTTCCGCATTCTAACCTGAAAAAGCAACTTCGCCGCTTGATTTTGGGATCTCAGGCGGAAGAAATATATTCCTAAGTCTTTCGAAAAGGCTTATTTACGAACCTCGCTATAATCCACGCCTTCGGCTCATGCCGTAAAATTCTCGGTTCGTAAATATAAGTCTTCAAGAACTCCTCGGAAATAGCTACAATAATTTTGCATTTAACACAGCTCATAAACTGTAACTGTAATTGTTATTTCCAGCACTATGAAATGTGACGTTTCATTGATCTACCATTCTTGTTAATGAAATTGGCCAAGTAAAGATGTATGGATTATACATAAAATCATAATTTTTCCTCTTCGATGCAGGAACAACTGGACTGCAATCCACGCATACAACACGCGGGTCCACGCTATCCGCTATTTAATGATCCGACAAACCTCTTTCCGTTTTTTCCCTCAGAAACTCGGAAAAGCTTTATTGCCACCGATTTGTAATACACGAGGTTTTCTTTAGAAACCATTCGTGAGGTCATTTGCGTGAATTCAGCCATTCTCCTTTTGTTAGGTCTAGATGAATGGCTGGGAATTAGTGGGGCCAAATCGCAGTTGTTAAAAATATTTCACCGGGGTCCCGACTAAACCATAAAGTCCAGGTGCAGTTCGATATGATACGGAAATAGACTGTGATCGATTTTGTGAGGTTATTTCGTAGTTGGGTGATATCACGTTTGAAGGCTCGTGTATCGGTAAAATTAGCAACTGGTATTTGAAATTTTGGACAAAACCATATAAAAATAACATAACAGCTTTAACTGCAACATGGCTGTTACGTCAGTCGATGCGGCAGAACAGTGCAAAAAATTTGTGTTTATTTATTTATTTATTTCCATAACTACTGTTTATTTCTATAATTTCAAAGACTACGTTTTAAGAAATTTTTAATATCTATTTTTGACGCAAGAACCTTAATTGACATTCCTTTTAGATCACAAGAAATAACACTTTTTAGGTGAATATCTACTTTGTTTTATTTTTTGCATAGGTTTCCATTGGAATTATGAAAGGAACAACGCTTTAAAGATTGGGTATGTGACGAAACCCAACGCCTTAATTGTAGTTTGAGCAGTATCGTCCGTTTGTATATATAATAATAATAATACCTTGTCCGTTTGTATATATAATAATAATAATACCTTGGACACCATTTACACACATTGATCTAGCCCCAAACTAGGATTCCCTGTATTTTGGGTACTAGACAACGATTCACATACTTATATATATAAATATAATACTTAGATAGATAAACAACCATGACTAGGGTATTTCATATTTGCTCCCACCGGGACTCGAGCCCGGGACCCTTGGCTTCGTAGGCAGCGTCACTGCCGACTCGGCCATTCGGTTCGGATAGGGTAGGTTGTTGTTTTAATTGTTATTGTTTGTTTGTTTTATAAAAAAAAACTATACATAGTGTTACAAACCAGCTTCTAATAATAATGTTAATAATAATCTCGTATAATTTATGAAAACTCTATTAGCGTAGGTAGTATAAATGTTGTAAGCCCTCCCGCCCCCTAACTTACTAAGGATCAATTTCAATCCAGATAAAGAGACATAGATTTGACATTTTACCGGTACAAATTCCTCAGATAAAGAGACAGATTAACGTAATCTGAGGACTGAAAAATCGATATTTCCGGCCTAAAAATATACCTTAACTAAATTGGGCAAAAGTTTTATATTTTCTTCCACTAAACGTCTACGATTGAAGAAAGTGACTATGGGCACTGTAAAGACGAAAACCATCAATGAACCTTTACATTATATTCGCATTACCTCAGGCTCGCATTGAAATCAGAAGTGACATCTTCACTACGTACATAAAATACTTAGTAAAAACGAAAAATATACTTACCTAAATAGCCTGTGAGGCATGCCGTCTATCGCCTTGAGATTTACCGTGGGACCACTTTTGGCCAATATACACATTCGCTTCCACCGAGGGAAACTACGCTCTGCCACGTTGCCCTAAGATTTCAGTTAAATAAATCTTCTAACGTATTAGGGTTTGCTGCAGTCAGCTCAAGGTAGCCTTTTAGAAGATTGAATCGGCCAATACTGCAAGGTTGCTATCAGACTTTCTATTTCTATGGACGTTCAATTCAGATTAAACATAAAAAGAACCTGAAATGTTGGTTTCTTCCTAGATAATCTGCTGTGGAGCTGCTTCAATTGAATCCGTGGTGGGGAAAAAATGGATGATTAATTCGTGTCACGTGACTGCCAGCGCCGCCGCCGCGTGCGCCTGCGCGCATCAACCAACACCGTCGTGTGCGCCGCGCAATCCTGCACATGTAGGTCCAACTGCAGCGGCCTTCTGCCTAGTATTTTTTTTTAATTATGTGCTATCTTTGAATATTGTTTTTTTTTTTTTATTGTAAACGTAATATTGGTGTATTTACAAAATTTTAGAAACAGTTTTTACCTATTATATATTATAAACTAAAACTAAACTATAACTGCAATTGAAATATTATATTATATACCTCAATATTAATACTTTGTTTGTTAAAAACTTACCTTAACTAAGAGTTTCAAATTGGTTGGAAACAAAGTTCACCAAAATAGAATCTCACCATAATTTTTGCTTGTTAGGAATTATTTAGGATGCAAACTTAAACTGGAAAGGTCATCTAGAAAAGGTAAAGCCTAAACCCTAAAAGCTCATTCATGCTTTTGTGCAAAGCACAAATACAGATACAGCACTGTCAGCATACTATGCATTTGCATACTATGGGGCAACAGTGTAGACGCGTCCGGATTTAAACTCACATAGACGATAGACAATCATGACAACCGTTCTTTAAAAAATCATCACCAAATATATACTTGATATAAGTTAATTCCTATACAAAAACAAAAATATATTTCTACTAACAAAAAATCTTCACGAGAGAGCATAAAACATAAAGAAAAGCAATTTTTACTACACTCTACAATTAAAATTTTAAACCGCAGTCCACATAACATGGCAATAAAAACATACAATAATAGACTATCAAACTCCATGGCCTAGGAACTGAAGCTTTATTATCTAGACATTTAAAATCAGTTTTAATAGATGAATGCTTTTATTCCACAGATGATTTCTTCTCAGATATTCCACTGCAAACAACGAATTCTGTTTTATAGTTTTTTCTTGTTGATAGAGTGCCTTAAATTGAATTTGTATTATAAGCTACTGGTTACTAACATTAACAATTTGCTTTAATATATATATATATAATGCCTAAAAAGTGCAGTATGAAATATTATTTATTGTATACTTTGCCTAGGTATTATATATAATACCCAATGCGCAGCCGGTAATGTATGTAAAAGCGTAAAAGGTGAAGGGTAAAGGGGGTGAGCGAAGCGAAGATAACTACAAAAAATACTTAAAACTAAGTACTTTTTGTTGTTCTTACATGTTCAACCTAACACAAAAAATACTTAAAGGTAAGTAAATTTTTTTTACCCCTTTACCCTTTACCTAAGCTACCGCAGTGTTTTGCCCTGATGCCGGTGGCTAAGTAGGTATTCTATATAATCCCTAGGCATTGTATATATGGGTATATACTCTACCTAGGAAATATATATGTATATATTACCTAGGTAGAGTATGTAATGGACATTAATATTGATAATATTTCATACATTGCCTAATCGCCCCAGGTATCATATATATTGCCTGGGTATTATATAGAATACCTGCATTATACAGATTGCCATTATACAGATTATACAGATTAAACATTTTGAGTTGGAGTTTTCTGAATTTGTCTAAGATGGGGACGTCCGGTCTATTTTATCAGTGACGATTGTCGTGTCCCACTGTATTTTGTCATTTCTATTCTCTAATAAAGTCTTGGATTGGTATTTTTATGGTAGGCTACCTTCTCATACAAGTTTGCATTTGTGTGCTAATACTAATGGATCAGATGATTTCAGAACTCCCAAGAGATCAGTGGGTAGATTAGGTATGTGGAGGATATGTTTTTGAGAGAATTTTATCACTACACTTTTTCATGAATTTGTACAATTTTCTTGGATATTTTGATTTGCACATGTTTGGAAAACTGATATATTATTAAGTAATAAATTACCTTTCCTTTACACGAAATGCAAGAGAAATTAAAATAATCCAAGTAGTTTTAGAGTTATTAGGTTTATTAAAAAAATTGGGGGCTTTTCAACCACCAAAATTTGTCCATCGACAACGAAGTTTTGCAAATATGCGAGAAAAACGTCTGCTGAATACTGAATAACACATAACACTTTATTCTTCTTGATAACATCACATCTATTAAAACACTAAGCTCATACATCTTCACACCATCTAGACCCATTATCATTATTGTCACATTAACGTTTGTACTCCGCTTCCGATAATTATACATCACAAGTCATTACTGTTGATGTTGCAAAAACTTTTTTATTATTTAAAAATAATTTGTCAAACTTACGTCTATGATATGTAGAAGAAAAAAGAAGGCGTCCGTCTAACATGATCGCCCTCGGTGTGGCAATACACAAAAATTAGAGCCGAATCAGTGGTCTTTTAACAAAGCACTACAAACGGAATGAGGATAGGTACCCAGTTAGGAAATCAGTAAGTAAGGCTAAGGATTGATTCGATCTAACAATTTATATTTGGTATAAGTGTTATCCCTAGAATAAATCGAGAAAAACTCTGGAGAAAACCTATAACACGTTCTACCAACTACTCATAGTATAGTTGATAAATTTATGTAAGTAGTATTAGGTAAGAGAATTAGAATTAGGAGAAGATGAGCTCCAATGGGTTTCACGATGAGCTCCGTGGTCTGAAGGGTTTCACGCTTGCTTCTCACACCAGGAGATGCGGGTTCGATTCCTGACCATGTACCGATGAGATAATTAATTTATCTCAAGTACGGACGTTCTGACGGTGATGGAAAACATCGTGAGGAAACCTTCATTACTCCATAGCTGCGACGATGGGCTAGCCCCCTGTGACGCAAAATGGGGTATTGAATAACTACTTCAAAGTGTGCACAATCGTGCTTCTGTCACCCCGTATGGGAAAATACGCGACGCTATGTGTTATGTGAGAATTAGGTAAAGGACTTAAGTAGACATTCTACTTTACATTGAGTTAGAGGACAAAATAAAACGTATAAAAGGTAGCTATACCTGTTCGATTCCAAATCGATATTCGATCGATGGTTTCTGAACGGCCATTTTGAATTTGACGTTAGCTGCCAACCTGGCAGTTTTGACAACTGACAGACGAAAGCCCTCGCAAAGTAAACGCGTTTTGGTTAGGGTATTGAAATTAAATCGCAGGCCATCTGGAAGGTATTCGGGTTTCCCTCAGGATTGTCAATATAGCTGAGTGTGTTGTGGTTCCCCGAACCAGATAAAGTTCGCATTTTCGTGGCCGATTGGTTTTTACCACGTAACATAACCTGTGTTGGAACACTGTGCCCATCGAAGCTGGCCCGCCAGTCACACCTGGTTGGCTGAAGAACCTGTCTACCAAGAAGAGCCTAGGGTGCACCCGGGCCTTGCAGAGAGACAGGAGGTTGACGGGACCGAAGCACAGACCAGGTAAGATCGACCCCAATTACTTCAGCTCGGTGAATCGCCGACGTTCACACTTCTTGGCAACTGATCGTTACGCTACCTCGTAGCTGATGGGCCCCTACGAGGTCATTAGGTGCCGAGAAGCCTGAACATTTTGGTAGCTAGAGCGTGGCTTCCTGAGATTTGCAGCCGTAATGGGCTCCAGGAAGGCACGATTTGGGACTATCAATCTGTAGGTATAGGCGGTTATTAGGTAACTTGGTTGTGTTCCTATATCCACATAGATTGGTAGTATTGTAAGCTATAGGTCTATTGCTGGTAGTAGATAGACAGATATTGAATTGAATTACCAGTTAGTCAATCTATTAGTGGTCTAGTAATGCTATTGAATGAATGTTTTGGTTAACATAGGTAGTTACATCTATTGATAGCAGGCTATTACATTGTTTTCAGTTTATAGCAATTTATAACTTGAACTAATATTGACTATCTGTGTGTGTTATAATGATAAAGGGAAACTAAATTGTATTTACAGAATTTATATAGATATAAAACTCGGTTCCTATTGTTTAAGGAAAACAACATTGTTTAAGTTGTGGTTTAGGGTTCCCTCGTTGTGGTTGTAGACTGGAGGGTCCAATAAAATTGAGTTACTGCAAATTGTGAGTAAGTATCGTTCCGATCATGTCGTTATCTGAAATCCAGAAGGGTGTTTCTAAGGAACTCAGATGGTTTTCCTCCGCACACGGTCTGATAGACCGTTTAGATAGGCATGATGTGGTATTGGAGCGGTCTATGGACGTTAAGGAACGTTACAAGAGGGTGCTCGAATTGTCCGCGCAGGCGGAATCAGTTGATGGTTGCGCACCTGACAGGCTGTCACGGTTGATAGGGGATGTCGACCAATGTATGGAGATGGCAGCTGCTATCACGCAGAAGGCTGCGGACATACGTAGACAGCGCGAGTCCAGCCATGGTGGTGACATTGAAGCACCTCTGCCGCTTCAGGGTTCGGGGTCCAGGTTACCTGCCATAACTATGCCTACTTTTGACGGAGTGTCCGGTGAATGGATGAGCTTCATCAATCTGTTCGACAGTTTGGTGCACATGCGATCGGACATTACCAAGTCTGTCAAGATGGCTCAGCTGGTGGCAGCATTGAGGGGTGAGCCTAGGGAGCTGGTCGCTCATTTGACAGTTACGGAGGGTAACTATGAAACGGCCAGGCAATTGTTGGTCAGACGTTACCATAACAAACGGAGGTTGGCCGATGCCCAACTGAACCGTTTGTTTAGTATCCCGGTTGTGAACAAGGTCGGGGCCATACAGACGGAGGTTTTGAACCCATTGTTGTCCGTCACCAAGGCTCTAGAGAATCTTGGACTTCCGGTTGGTGAATGGTCGTACCTACTGTTGTACATTGTACTTTCCCGCCTACCCGCTGACGTGCAGACTCGTTTCGAACAGTCTCACGGGAGGTCGGCCGAGGACCTGCCCGCCTTCTCCGACTTGGTCGGATTTTTGGAAGAGGAGGCTCGACGGGCAGTGAATTTGGGGTTGACGGTCACCCATCCTTCGGAGCCACAGAGAGCTGCCGGGAGCGCTGTGAGTAGGGGCCCTCCGACGAGGAAGGACCGCACCAACCGGCAGTCGTATGGGACTGTAAGTGAATTGACCCCACATGGTGAGACCTGCCCATGTTGTAGGCAGATTGGCCATGCTGTGGCCGATTGCAATAAGTTCGGGGAACTTAGGGTTCAGGGACGGAGCCGGATGGCCAAGCAGCGGAGCTGGTGTTTCGTGTGCCTCGGGCCACACATGGCTAGGGACTGCACGCGCACACAAATGTGCGGATATTGTGGTGGGCCCCACAACAATCTGTTGTGCATGAACCGGTCTGGCCAACAGCCACCACAGGGCCGTACTCAGGGTGACACGGCAAGGGGCCCTGAGAATTCGTTTGCGACTCGGAGCGCAACTCAGGGGCCAACGTCCCCACGTGCACAGGGCAGTACTAGGGTGCAGGGCCGCACTCAGGGTCATCACATGGGGGGCCTTAGTTTTCGGTTGCGACTCAGCATCCGACTCAGCGGGCAATGGGGCCACAAGCACGCGGCCACCCAGGGGTGCAGGGCCGCACTCAGGGTCATCACATGGGGGGCCCTGAGTTTTCGGTTGCGACTCAGCATCCGACTCAGTGGGACATTGGGTGTGTTGAGCAGGCCGTAACGGGCGGGTGGCATGGGACACCTTCGAGCTATGCGGGTGCGGTTCGGACGCCGCCTCAGTTGTCGCCCCGCTCGTCGCCTCGTCCTCGTCGGTCGCATGTGATGTCCCCCCCGCTCATGGAGCGGCCACGGTTGAATTCACGGCCACCCCCCTTTACGGGGTGTCGTAGGGTGGCAATGGAACCGGCGCGTGGGCCATTTGTACAATGGGACCCTCTGGCGTATAGCTGCATACCTGATCGGTTACAGGCAGATTGGGGCCCCGGGGGCCCTTGCTAGGAATTTGCGGCCCAACAATTTGTTGCCCCCCAACCGGAGACGGTGGTGTTACCGATCGCCTCTGTGCTTGTTTGGGATTTGGCGGGCAACCCAACATACGTTCGCGCCCTATTCGATTCTGGAGCTCAGGGCTGCATTGTATCGAATGATTTAGCAAAATGGTTGGGCCTCAAGGTAAATAGGTATAATAAATCAATACGGGGCGTGGGGAATGTTACGGTTACGAATGTAGTTGGTCAATCGGTGATCATGTTCTCTCCACGTTATGACATTTTGACAAAAACATCCGTGCAAGCTTTAGTAATGACGCATGTCATGGGCAGACACCCCTTGGTGAAGTTGAATCCGGCCGTTCGATTCCTGACATCAGGACTCAAGTTGGCGGATCCCGATTTTGACACTCCAGCCCCGGTCGACCTGCTACTGGGAGCAGACGTTCTGGGTAGGTTTCTGTTGTCGGATCGGCGAATTCTTCAGCCGGACGGGTTGATTGCTGTGGATACTAAGTTTGGTCACGTGATCATGGGTCCGGCATTGCCAATGGTTAGGCCTGCCGAGTCAGATGGCATACTTATTGGCTCAGCGTTGTCAGACGCTATCCAACGTTTCTGGGAGATAGAGGAACCTCACACCGTTCGTCGAGTCGACGCAGACGAAGAAGAGTTCGAGTTGTTTTACCGGAATAGTACTGGTCGCCTTCGTTCTGGTCGTTTTGTAACTCGACTGCCTTTCAGGGCCGATCTACCGCCACTAGGAGAATCTAGGAAGATGGCTGAGACGAGATTGATGTCGATGGAGCGTAGGATGTCAAGGGACGCCGTATTTAAACAAAAATACGTCGATTTCATGAGGGAGTATGAGTCGTTAGGACACATGTCGGTATCGGGTGTGGACTGGAGATCTGAGGATCATTATTTCCTTCCACACCATGCCGTCCTGCGAACCCCTACCGGCAAGATTCGAGTTGTTTTTGATGGGTCAGCACCTACCTCGAACGGGAAGTCCCTGAATCAGTGTCTACATTCGGGACCCAAGTTGAGTCGTGATATTTCGGATATTCTCACGAGCTTTCGGAGACACAAGATTGTATTTGTCGCAGACATTCGGATGATGTTTAGGCAAACGGTAATTCATCCGGCTGACAGAAGGTATCAGTTGATACTTTGGCGTGAGTCCACGGCCGAGCCAGTCAAGGTCTATGAGTTAAACACGAACACGTATGGGTTACGGTCTAGCCCGTATTTGGCGATGCGTACCCTGCGGGAGTTGGCGTCGCGTGACCGTGTGAGCTATCCTAGAGCCGCCGCTATCCTGGAGCAAGATTTGTACGTCGATGACGTCTGCACAGGGGCAGCCAGTATAGAGGAAGCTCTGGACCGACGTGACGAGCTCATTCAATTGCTGGAACGAGGCGGCTATGAACTACGCAAGTGGATTTCCAACTCCCCTGAGTTGATGGCTGGTCTCCCAGATGAGTTTCAACAAGACCCGCAGGTTTTTGAGAATCCTGACAACCCTAACATGTTGTCAGTGCTTGGAATTCAGTACCGGCCCGTCCATGATGAGTTTACCTATCGGGTGGTTTTAGAAACACCGAAGGCCTGGACGAAGCGGTCAGTACTGTCAACGATTGCGAGAACGTTCGACCCGAATGGATGGATTTCTCCAGTCACCTTTGCTCTCAAATGTTTTATGCAAAGGCTATGGGCGGCTCAGTTGACCTGGGACACCCACCTCTCAGGTGATTTGTTGACTGACTGGACGCGAATGTTCACCTCGCTATCGGACATAAATAATGTATCGCTGCCGAGGAAATTGGTTCCTGCTGGGAATTACAGGGCAACCCTTCACGGGTTTTATGATGCCTCTGAACGAGGGTTTGCGGCAGCGGTTTATTTGCGAACCGTCACCTCCACCGGGGAGGTCGATGTGCGTTTGGTTTTGGCAAAAAGCAAGGTAGCGCCTATTAGGACATAGATGACGATTCCAAAACTGGAACTGTCCGGGGCTGCTCTTTTGACCAAACTTTTGAATCACACTCCAACAGTGTTGCGTGGGTCAGTGGTTTTGGAGGATACGGTGTACGCGTGGACGGACAGCCAGATTGTTTTGTGCTGGCTGAAGGCTTCGGTCCATAACTTAGAGGTTTTTGTTGCGAACCGTGTCTCCCAGATTGTGTCGTCTGAGGTCCCACTGACCTGGAGACATGTACCAGGAGAATTGAACCCGTCTGATTGTGCATCCAGGGGATGTCGGGCTCCTGAACTCGTTAGACACCATTTGTGGTGGGGACCACCCTGGCTTGCCAAGAGAGAATCGGACTGGCCCCACAGCCATGTAGTATTACTGTTATCTTCGGATCATGGCCCCAGAGCGGCCGTGCATGTTACCCAGAAGGCTGAGGACCCTGACGCCGGGTTTCTGCTGGACCGGTATAGCTCACTTGACAAGTTGATAAACGTGTCCACTTGGATTAGGAGATTCGCTCGAAATTGTCGTACTCCTCGCGATCAGCGAACGTTGAACCCTATTCTGACTCCGGCAGAGCGAAACGAGTCGCTATTGAATTTGGTCCGGTTGGTACAGTCCTCGAAGTTTGGGGCAGAATTGGAGATTATACGAAGTGGATGTTCGAAATTGAAGGGAGCCGTCGCGCGTCTCAATCCCTTTGTTGATTCGACCGGGTTACTTCGGGTAGGAGGAAGATTGCGCAATGCGAATCTGTTGTATTCGGCTAGTCACCCACTTCTGCTCCCCAAGGGGGGACAGTTAGTTGAATTGCTGGTGACTGATCGTCATATTAAAAACGCGCATGCCGGCTGTAACGCGTTGTTGGCCACGCTCCAGCGGGAGTTTTGGATCTTATCTGCCCGCCGTGTCATACGGAACATCGTGTTTCGGTGCATGCCTTGTTATCGACTTAAGGCTGCCACGATGCAACCTCTCATGGGGGACTTGCCCCCTGATCGTGTGAATGAGGTCAGACCGTTTTCAGGTGTTGGTACGGATTTTGCAGGACCGTTTATGGTGAAGAGTTCACGATTGCGTACCGCTAAGCAATACAAGGCGTACTTATGTGTGTTTGTTTGTTTATCCACCAAGGCGGTACATCTCGAGCTCGTTGCTGATCTCTCGACAGAGGCCTTCATTGCTTGTTTGGATAGGTTTCTTTCTCAAAGGGGACTTCCAACTTTGATCCGCTCTGATAACGGCACTAACTACATAGGTGCGGAACGATACTTACGAGAGATAGTCAACTTTTTGAATGTAAATAAGGTGGATATTGGAACGGCCCTCTCCCGTCGGGGTATACAGTGGACCTTCAGCCCACTGACCTGGAGGCTCTGACCCCAGGCCATTTCTTGATAGGACAGCCACTTAACGCATTGCCCGAGCACCCCTTCGAGGGAGTGAAATTGTATCGGTTGTCAAGGTATCAGATGTTGCAGCAGTTTACTCAGAATTTCTGGAAGCGTTGGTCACTCGAGTATCTGCATATCTTACAACAGCGCCTTAAGTGGACTGACAAAACTAGCCCCCCTAGTGTTGGTGACCTCGTACTGGTTAAGGATGCTAACCTACCGCCACTACGTTGGCGCAGGGGGCGTATTGTTAACTTGTTCCCTGGCAAGGACGGGACCCCCCGGTCTGCAGATGTTCTAGTAGGAGGCTCGGTTCTAAAACGAGCGGTAGCAACGTTGTCTCGGCTGCCCGTAGATTAGGGGACAGGTGGGTGCCTGTCCGGGCGGGTGATTGTTCGATTCCAAATCGATATTCGATCGATGGTTTCTGAACGGCCATTTTGAATTTGACGTTAGCTGCCAACCTGGCAGTTTTGACAACTGACAGACGAAAGCCCTCGCAAAGTAAACGCGTTTTGGTTAGGGTATTGAAATTAAATCGCAGGCCATCTGGAAGGTATTCGGGTTTCCCTCAGGATTGTCAATATAGCTGAGTGTGTTGTGGTTCCCCGAACCAGATAAAGTTCGCATTTTCGTGGCCGATTGGTTTTTACCACGTAACATAACCTGTGTTGGAACACTGTGCCCATCGAAGCTGGCCCGCCAGTCACACCTGGTTGGCTGAAGAACCTGTCTACCAAGAAGAGCCTAGGGTGCACCCGGGCCTTGCAGAGAGACAGGAGGTTGACGGGACCGAAGCACAGACCAGGTTAGATCGACCCCAATTACTTCAGCTCGGTGAATCGCCGACGTTCACACTTCTTGGCAACTGATCGTTACGCTACCTCGTAGCTGATGGGCCCCTACGAGGTCATTAGGTGCCGAGAAGCCTGAACAATACCTTACGGACAGGGTGATGGAGCACTCCGGCTCTAGTAGCCACGTCGACTAAGCGCATTACGTCGTCCTTTCCGGGGTAGGTCAGACTCCACGTGGAAGGGTACCATCTACGACTAACACCTCTACATTCCTATTGGACGCGGAACTCTTACCCTCCTAGGGGTCCCCTAGGTAAGAGTTGGCAGATACTCGCGGGTCCAACGTATCGAAAATGGTCAGCAAGACGGAGACCTCGCCTCCACTTAACCGTCGAATCAAATCAGTGTCGTCTACCTCGGCTACCACTGAGTAGGATACAATACTTGAACCGTGACGTGTTCTAATTGGTAGATTATATTTGAAAAACTATAAAACAGGCTATATAATTCAGATCAAACCCCTTTTGATGCTCTACCCGTTATATACATAAAAAATACACACATTTATCTTTAAAATGTTTTATCTACACACGTATCATAAAGCCTCTTTACTGCGTACAAAAACCGCACGTTACGATTAGCGTAATGCTACTTGGTAAAAACTCATTTCTTATCTGAAAAATTATGACATTCAAATTTCGAACGCCGACGCATGCCTGCGTGCCGCTCCTAGTTTGTCTGTGAAGTTGGTACTACAGAACAAGCTAAACAACTGCAGAGCCACATGCGGTCAAACGTGCGGTTCCTGAACACATCAAAGAGAGCTAATGTTATGTGTGTAGGTAAACTAGTGTATGTAACTGTACATAATTAGGCATGAAAACTCTCGAGTGATATTGTTATGAAACTCGCCTACGGCTTGTTTCATAAACCCACTCTCGAGTATTAATGCCCTCCATTATGTAGCAGTCACATAAACTACTATTATATATTTTTGTAGCGAATTAATAGAATATTTGTAAATCTAGCTATAAACAAATACAGAAGATACATATCATATATTTATATTCTTATGACCAACAAAATGTATCACCTGCAAATCGACTTTACAACCATAGCAGTTATAATGTTAGACGGGTTTATTAAAACCGTTTTTTTTAAAAGAAACATTTATTATCCGGATAAAGGAAACCGTAGATTTAGCACATAAAATTACAGGGAAAATTAAAATTATTTTGCTGAAAGAAATCTCTTTTTAGAGATAAGCTCGCCTTTGTACATATATTTTATCAATGTATCTGTTAAATAACTAAGTTCAATAAAGAATTATGAATTAGAAAATAGAACGTGAACGTAGAGAGGTCGAGCTGAAGTGCGCGCCGCGACTCTGATTCTTATAGTATTTCTTACACCTTATTAACTTTATACTATATTGGGGATAGGATTCCCTGTATCTTGGGTACTAGACAACGATAAACATACTTATATAGACAAATATTATAGTTAGATAGATACACAACCATGACTAGGGTAAAAACGTTCTCATCAAACAAATATTTGCCCCCAAGTTTGCATAGTCAATACCGACTCGGCCATTCGGGTCATCGGAATGTAAAGCTACGGTAAGATAAGAAGGATGCAAACTGGCACCCTCGCTTGTTAGGATGGTGTATAACAGTACTGTGACCACCACCTGATTTATTTATTTTAAAATTATTAATCACATTAACACACACTAACACATAATTTATGTCATAGCCGTCGTATTGTGATCATTAAGTCCTTATAAATGTGCCTAAATACATAGTCCTACAAGCATTTGTTTTATTATAATATGTTCTTACCAAATTACTGTATTATTGATATCTTGTTTTTCATCATCACTTGACGTTGTAATTTTAACTCTCCTTATACCAGACTGCGCCAGGTTTCCAAAAGGAAAATTAGCTGTGACAACATGTTAAACTCTTGTTAAACTCATTTCAGCCAATAACGTGCCGCTATTAATAATGAATATTCGATTAATCGCCTGTTACATTTGACCACTCTTTCAGAAAATGGGGGATATTTTTTCTTACGTCATCGCGTTCCAGAAGTCACAGTGCTAAATAGTAAATTTAGGTGATTCACCTTATATAGTTAAAAGAAAACTAATAGTATAATAATTAAAATTTATATAACCCAGGCTTCAGACTAAGAGCTATCAGGCTTTGGAACCATTGATAGCTTCATTTAGACTTGTAAAAGAGCTGGAGAGCTGCGCACGCGAATCCCCCACGCCACGCGCGTCGGCGCCAACTGACTTTGCATACGCTTTGCTCGATAAGCTAGTGTATTGCTAAGATTTAAGCTAAGAGTTAAGATTTTGTAATTAGCGCTTTTATTTTGTAACGCTTCTTTTCAATCTGGGGGCACGGTAGTGCCCCCGCCAAGACGGGCCATTCGAAGCGCAAGGGCAATACAACCTTTTCTCCAAGCGCTTCGTCGTTTTTTTAACCCTTGGATTTTGATTTTAAACGATAAACAAAATTCTAGGGATATGATGTCAATAGTGGATTCCTGTCTCCCATTGCCCTCCAACTCCGCCGGTGGTGTGTCACCGGTGTCAGATGTGATGATAATAAGTTCTTCGGTTGTTATCAAGTAGCTTATCTTCAAGGATTTTCGTCTTCTCCTGTTTACGTCTTGTCCTGCAACCTCAAACCATCAGTCCATCATCCAAATCGCCCCGCTGCCGGCAGCCTATATACGCTGTGGGGCCATTGCCATGATCGCTCTTACCGTATCCCCGGGAGAGTGGAGAAAACTATATTCCCTGCCTATCCTTCACGTTATAAGCAAGGAGGAGATAAAAACAAGGATAAAGTGTGTACGAGCGACAGCAGCATCAAGTTCGTTTGCGTCGAGGTTGAAAGTCCCCTCGTGCCACCTCAAAAGGTAAGGGTAGAATAAGACAGACTGCTAGCATTCTTACCAGAAACTACAGCCACAACATACATACTGGTTTGATAGTGTAGGATGGATAAAAGGGGAGGGGGGAGGAAGCGTCTAGAATCTCTTTTTTATCTAAATCTTACATTAATTACTTAAGTCGGTAATCTACGTTATTGAAAATGGTGGTTTGAAAATTGTGTTGTGTATGTGTGTGCACTTCAGTATTAAGCTCTACTACTCTTTTGCACTCTCCACTTTCTTTTCTTTTGTTTCATTTATAGGTTCGAGTGAAGTTGTAAGAGGAATATAATTTGTGTTGCTTTGCATACTACTTAAAGTTCTATATTTAAGATTATATATATGAATGTATATTCCATGTATGATGGTTAATTTATTTGGTAAATTTCTTGTTTAAACGAAGCTTTCATAAAATACTCTTCGCGTGAAAGTGTGGACCGAAAATAAGGAATATCCATTAACTTCTCCGTTGTTTCCCTCAACATTATGAAATTTCGCTAAATCCTCATTAACAATTCATGGCAGCAGTAAATTAATTACAACAGAATAAAAATATTTTGGCTACTCCCATACCCCACTCCATTAAATGAAAGTTTATTCAATACAGTTTCAGAAACGTTTTAGGGGGTTGTTGCCTGACACATGCTGCAGTAAAACCTGGAAAAGTGTATTTTCCCAACTTTTCAGGAAATTCTAAATAAATTTTCGCGCGTAAGCTGTTTATATAGTGTTTTGAAATACTTATTTCCCAGTGGCCCGTACGCTGCTGAGTTTGTGTGTTGCATTTATGAGTACCCAAACTATCCAACTCTGTATAGGTGAGTTTTTAATTTAGTTTAGGTAAAATAAGTAGATAGTTTTCTGAGTTTTACGTTAATGAGGCTAAAATATATTTACATCTCATCACAAATTAAGAGTAAGAATAGAGAGGAAAGGAAAAGAAAGATCGTAAAGGAGAATGGTGGGATAGTGGGGAAAAGGTGGCATTTACAGAATACCAAAAAAACAGCTTCTAATAAAGAGTTTACACCATACCAAGGAAGCTAGTTTAGCGAAATCTATGGGGGTACCAAAATATGCTTGATGTTTTGGGTTGAGGTATGATTTATATTAAACTAGGTAGGTTGGCTAAGTCACACTAAGCACAGTTGTGATAAAGAAAGAGATAAAGATAATTTTATTGGTGTTTCCTTAATACTATGTGATGTTCAGTAAAAACTCTGCTTTCAACCGCTTCCAGCAGCATTTATTCGAGCTCTCCCTCGGCGAGACGAGTAGTAGGCACCGAGAGGTCTCAGCGGAGGGAGCAGAAAGAAAAGTTTTCGTTGGGGCTTGTTGTTTTGAGAATTATTCATGAGTCGTTGAAAATTCTCGATTGATTACACTGTTTAGTCCAAATTAACTCCGCGATAACTTTCATGAAGTTACAACTTTATCTGTACTGTTGCGCATAATGCGTGCTAAAGGGCTTTTAAATAACTAGTTTTGTGTTGACTTGTAATCCGTAAGCGAGAGTGAATTCTATTTTAAAGCAAGAGCTTAACTTTAACATTCAATGTTTTCGGAATGAAAGGCAAACTGAAACGAATGGTGCTTTTGTTCACTATACTTTCAAAGAGAATACGAATGATTATTTTAGAACATTTGTATTAAACTCACATTACTGATCTTGCAGATTTTATACAAACAGGGTAATGTCATTGGCCAGTAAAAAAATATATATTATAATATGTCAAAGTCAAACGTTTTGTACTGGCCAATGACATAACCTTATTTACATAAAATCTACAGGATACGTAATGCTTGTATAGATTCAATTATAAACATAGCGTCACTCTATTCTACGAGTAAAGGTGTGAGTAGTTTATAGCCACTTAGGAGATTTGGTTCACTACATCAACATGACAGGAAGTTCAATATTAGGCGAATCCACCCATCATCACAGTACTTCCTTTTCCGGTTTAACATTTCTGTTACCGGCTCAGGCCCAGTGCCTGTTTTTACTAAAAAAAAAAAACTAGGATCATTTGTTATCTTGTTGGTATGCCAAACATTAAATTGCGACCTCGGAAGTGAGGGTAAAACTTTTGGTGGTCCAAAAACCTTGAAATTTTCAGTCTTATTCCAGTTTTTCGCTCATAATTCGAAAACTTTTGAAAATAGAAATACATTGTCCTAAGTAGAAAATCAAGTTCAAAGCCCTAAACGGGTATGTTCCGAAAAAATTTTGGACCTTTACGGTATTCTACAAAATGTAGCAGAGATCATAGTAACTGGTGCGACGAGAATTATGACGTCGGTTACTATGAGGATTTGGCGCGGTAAATACCATAGATGGTACACTTACCGATTTATCTACTAAAGACAGGGTAAAATTTTCTATGACATAAAAGGGATTCAATGTGTTATAATTTTTAATGATTTTCGTGAAAGTTTTACATAAGATCTTACTATTACTCATTGATCAGCGGCGTTGTGAGGTTTAAGGGTAGGTCCCACCTGGGAAATCTAAATGATGATGGGACAGGGGTAGGTGTCACCTCGTGGTCTCCGAATGCCGAACCACCAAACTGGATGATGCACGTGGCTATGTCCCCTCCAAAGTCACGGATGATGAGTGCAGTAGGGTCTGAGTGCCTGCCAGACCTGATCTCTCCGTTTGACCGCACTCAAGCGGCACCTGGAGGAAGATAGGCCACCATCCACATCTACATGGGAAATTGTCGCCGCGCCGGCGGGCTGCCCTCCAAAGGGCTGTGATGAAGATTGATGATGACGTTGAGTCGAAGCGGTAAATGTAATTTGATAATTACACTGATTTATTAATACTAGGGCACTGTACAATTATCAAAATGAAAACTACGCGCTACGCGCTGACATACTGAAAATTACATTTAGACATGAACGCCCGCGGCGACGGCCATTGAAAAAGCTTGATAGAGTGAAAGAAAGTACCAACTTTTTTAGACAGATAATTATTAGGAATAATTAATGACAATCTATTGATGGTTCCATAGTATTGACCTTACAAACAGAAATATCATGTTATTTTGGATAAACAGGGATTGTAATCTATAAAATTCAACATGCCTTCATAGGTTATAAACATAAATCAACTGAGCAGTAACGAAAGTGATTTTTCATTTTCGGTAAGATATTCCAATCCCGAATGAATCGCGTTATTGTGATCACCTATAGCGTAACGATATTTCAGAAAGCCGAAACCCAGGGAAGTGGCACGACAACAAAAAAAGAGAAAATTGTTATAAACGGTTTATCGAAGTAATCAGGCAGTTCCCCTGGGACGGGCAGAATTAAGGAGTACCACTAATGAGATGTTGATTGCATCGCTCGCTCCGTTTGTCGCGAAGACGCTTCTTTGCAGTTCTATCTTTGTTTTTTTATATTTTTCTGCCAGAGGCAACAGTTGAATGCTCGATGCGTCCTCAAGCTTTGTTGTTGCTCATTATAGGGCTTATGTATATTCCGTTAAACATCTGTGCGTCTTGTTCTAGGAACTTGTGAAGTGATTTCTGAATGGAAACCTTTAAGTGCTCTTTTTGTGATGTTTAGAGTTGTAATCGAATAAGTAAATAGAATAAACAATAATACGAACTATTCAGTACCAAGAAATTCATAACGTGGAAATGAAACTTTTTTTATAATAGAAATGCTTTTATTAAAAAATATTAAAAGTCCGCTGTTTGTAGCTAACCAAACAATACTGTACTAAGCCCTTTTCTCGTCATGACCGAATATTTCATTGTTTGCTTTCCCTGATGAATAAGGTACAAATGATGTTTTTGTTAAAACTATTATAAAGCCAATAAGTATGAAAGGTTTTACTTTATCTTATTTGTCGGGGAGCATTTGGATTCAAATTTTCTTGAAATTTTACTCATCTGAATTGAATTATCAGCCTACACCCAAGATTGCCACAAGGTAAGAATTAGATTATTACTAATAAAAAATCCTTAACGTCAAAATGTATTGAACATCTAAATAGTTTGACTGATTACATTAAAATTCATAGGTACCTACGAGTATGTATAGGTACTTCGCTCTTATCTCGCAACCGTTTATTTTATTTTAAAACAAATGCATGCTTTTATGTAAATTATTTCTATTCTCAAATTCCTTTTCACATTTTATACAAAAGTTTTTCAGAATGTGAACTGAGAATATAAAAATTAATAAATAAACTTCATGAAAAACCTCATTAACCTTTCGAGTCTTGGACCTGGTTATGAGGTCATCGCCTTTTTGAACCTCGTGCCATTTTAATAAAATTCAAAACCTATAACGGCACAGTAGCACCACAGCCTCACCAGGGCTTAAGGGGTTAAGCAGCTAAGCCTCTAAAAACCCATGTGATTTAAGTTAGTTTTTCATATATTATTTAAAATAAATCCCATGCCTTCGAACTAAAATTGATTGTCTTTTATGGCAAAACCTATTGTTATACAAACATTGAAAACTATTAACACAATGCCCCTATTGGCTCCGTGGTGCTAGTTATAGGTCAACAGCAAAACAATCAGAAATGAAATCAGGGGCTGTGCACGAAGGTGAATTTCAATTCCAAGCAAATCGTAGCTCTAACTTACCTACGATTTCATTTACTAGTATAACTATGAGTAATTCTTCAATTACAGTGGTGAAACTACAGAAAATCACGCAGGTTCAGTTTGTGTTACGCCATGCAATATTACGTAGGAACATATTCATCATAATCATTATTTCCTTTTTTGCACATCCATTTATCATACAAAAAAATCATATCACATAGATACTTTTCATGAATAAATGAACGAGAACGGGTGAGAACGGGTTAAGACTCCGGGCCATTCGGTTGTGGAATGCACTCCCCTGCACCATCAGGGACAGTCCGACTCTGAATATCTCTAAAAGTCGTGTGAAGAAGCATTACCTCTCCATTTAGAGTTATAGGTAGTATGCATGTAAGTATTTATTAGTAAAGTATATACAATAGTAGTTGTAGTATATTATAAGTATTTAGTATATTATTATAGCTATTATATAATTTATTTTATTAATTATTTTATATATTGTACACATAGGTCTACCCATGCTCAACTATCAACTTTTCCCATGTTAACCTGGTTTGCTGGAAGAGATCTGTTATTGGAGATAAGTTCGTCTTTGTACACTTTTTTATGTAACTCTTGTTTTTTGTATGATTTGTGTGCAATGAAGAAATTATGAAATTATGAAATGAATGATTATTTCACGATCAATGACCCATAGAAAATTAAAAAACACTTACATTTATAAGTATAACAAATAAAAATCTCTGATAAGTTATAACTATTTAATTAAAAATATAAGCACAATACGAGGCACCAGCATGGATCCGCTACAACTGGGCCCCCCTTGATCTACCGGCTGATGGCACTTATGCATGTGTGTTCACACAGTGTGCCAAGATGTAGCCGGTCTGCCCATACTCTCAGGAGGATGCTGGTACTCGCCCTCAGCCTGGACCTCATAGGACCTCATATTCATATGCATATTCATATTCTTTATTGCACAGTTAATATAAAGATACAGACGATAACAAGGAATGTTATAAGCAAAGGCGAGCTCATCTCTAAAAAGAGATTTCTTACAGCAAACCTAGGCACCTGCATTGCCCTTTATGTTTAAGAAACAGGACAGTCCTAGTTCGTTATAAAACTCTAGACATATGTACGAAAATTACTTTCATAATATAAATAAACTATATCAAATAAAATAAAATATATACCTCAACTATATAAAATACAATAGATATCATACACATATTATATAAAAACAGATACATCATACACATAGGTACCTTTTACGGAAGAGAAAGGAAATGCACTTTCAATCTTTTCTTAAAAGTGAAAAATTGAGGGGCTATCCCTAATAGCGCAGGAAAGTGCGTTCCACAGTGAGATTGCCCTTAACCTTAACGATAGTTCGTAAGTATGGCTATTTGTACAAAATGGGTTGCGATGTCACAATGTTGTTAAGGGGTGGTATTTTTTACACAAAATTATGCTTATAAAATACAACTGCGGAAAACTAATCATTCTTATATCGACTAACCCTTTTGTATGCAGCTTCAACATCTGACATGGTTTTATTTTTGTTAGACTACCCATTTATGTTTTTTTAGGTTTGGCTGAATCTCGGACACGGCAAGGAATGAGCAGCCCCTGCTAGTCGGACACAGAAGGCTATTCCATACATCTAGATGTTCGTAATCTGTACATTCAAAACTCCCATTGTGCCGTGCTGGCGGCAGTATGCGGCTCACGTAGCGGCCGAGCTAGCGCCATCTTGTTCAAGCTATTGTTCAAGAAGCAGCTTGCAACTTAGATGAACTTTAAAAATAAATGTAAACTTACCTGCTTAGGTAATTTGGTCTCCGCTTTGTCAGCTCGTTTTGATTCCTGCTGGGATTTGTAGTTTAACGTGGAGAATGCTACATTTTTGAACTGAGTCAGTAAAAAAGATCCTTTATTATACTTGTTTTCTGTTAGGTAGCTGTCTTTATAACTTTTTGGCGACGATCTCTCGCCAAGGTCTAGGGTTCGAATCCCGGCTGGGGGGGAAGCGAAAAAATCCCCATGTCTTGGATGTTTATATGTGACGTCACTGTTTCCGGTTCCCACCACCACGACACAGGGTATCCTAGTGTGGGGCCAAAAGCAATATTGTGCCTTTTATAGAAAATGTCTACGTTTTTTTCTTTAAAGTTTGTACTCAACAAAATAAATGTTAAATTCGAGTTTTTTCGGCTGTTTCAATCTGGAAGTTATATAATGTTATATGTTATATCGAAGCCTTGCAGCTAGAACCTACTAAGTGACGTTATTTTCAAAAATTAGTTATTCACACTGCTAGGACCGTATTTCCGAGATCTATATTATGGTAAATCCCGTTTTTTTATACGATAATCCGTTGGCAAGTTAGCTTTTTATTAAGGTACCTTAATGTCATAAATTTCATATTATGATCAGGCAAAAACTCATAACAGCAACTTAAATTAATAAATTAGTTTTTTGATTCAGGAAAAACCTTTTATCCGCTACTTATCACGTTTATGCAATGTAATTTTATGTGTAGAGTGTTCTTTTTATTACTGCTAAAACCAACAAAACTATATTTAGTTGGTTTTTGAAGTAAGCCCACAATAACCGTGGATATATAAGTCTTTTGATAAAATAACCAAACCGTGCTTAAAACATTTAGGCACTAAGTCCTCGCCCTAAATATAAACAATTTCTTACAGCTTAAACCTACTAGATATATCTTACTCGGTTTTGGCTGTAAGTGTTGTAGTACTGGTCACTAAATGTCATACAGCTAAAACCTATTATCTGCGCATTCGCGGATCACGCTGTTCCCCCGCGCGGCCCCCGTGCGCCCCGCGAACGTCCGTCTAGTCGCACGCAGTCGCACCTGCAACTGGCGCGTAAAATGATAATATTTCATATTTTCAGCAACGATATTGAATATTCTCAGTGATAATTAGTGGTTACAGCTGTTAAAAATATCGCCAAGAAGAGGGTTCCGAAGATTAAAAGCAGCAAAGGTACCAAAGATGGTTGACTGCTCTAAATGTGCATTCAAATGCCAAGATTCTTTTTCTGAAGAAGAACGTGAAATAATCTGTAGAGGCTACTGGTAACTAAACTTCGTGGGTAGGAAGAATATGATACTGTCGCTCGTTACAGTTCAATTACCAAAAAGAGTAGTAGTGAATAGAAAACGCCCGAGACCGTACGTCACTAAATGTTATTTTCACAGCAACTTGGAAAAGAAACAAGTCTGTCAAAAGTTCCTTTGTTCGACTTTGAGTATATCAGCCGCCGTTGTTCAAGATGCTATGAAGAACAGAGATGAAACAGGACTTTACTCGCAATATGGAGATCCACGAACGCCAATAAGACCACCAAATAAAACGCCAGATGCAAAAGTACAAGAAGTTATAATATAAGTAATGGAGAGTCACTATGTGCGAAAGGAATCGAAAAGGCAGTATTTAGATAGCAAATTGTCGATTCCAAAAATGTATGCGCTGTATGCAGAAAAGCATAAAGATAATGACCTTGTTACAGAAATAACGTATCGACGAATTTTTGCGACAAACTTCAATTTGAGTCCTTTTGTTCCCAAAAAGGACATTGGTCCTTTTTGGGAACAAAAGGACCAATGTCTTACTTAGGAACTTATTGCATACGAGGCATTTGCCTCGTATGCAATAAGTACAATACAGCAAATGTGCAACAGAAGATGGAACTTGAAACCTCCTATAATCAACATATAGGGAGAAAAATTTGTTGCTTGGCGGAAAAGGACACAGATACAAAAAGAGCGGAGACTGATAAGAATTTCGTTACAGTCACCTTTGATCTGCAGGCTGTATTACAGCTACCCTGCTCTATGGTCGGCATACTTTATTATGTACGGAAATTGACCGTTTACAATTTGTGCATTTACGAGAATGCTTTGCCGAACAACGCTTATTGCTTTCCCTGGTCAGAGATCAATGGTAAGAAAGGAGGCGTTGAAATTGGTACAATTCTGTATCACTATCTGTCAAAATGCATTCCTCCTAATGTGACAGAAGTAACTCTATTTTCGGACACTTGCAGTGGACAAAACCGGAACCAATATGTTGCTGCTATTTTGCTATGGGCCGTTAATACAATTGATCACATTAAAGTTATTGAGCACAAATTTTTAGAGTCTGGCCATTCTTACATGGAGGCTGATTCCATGCACAGCAGTATCGAACATGCAAAAAAATATTCAGATATTTTCTCCATGAATGATTGGATGAATATTTTCAAAAACGCAAGAGCGAAAGGACTCTATAAAGTTGGTGGGAAAAAAGTAAAAAAAGATCGGTACCAAGTGAAAGAATTCAAATACGACGAATTTCTTGACCTCAAGAGCCTAGCTCAAGAGATGATAAAGAATAAGACTTATGACACCGATAATAACAAAGTGAACTGGCTGAAACTAAAAAAAATTAAATATGTGAAGGGAGAGCAGAAAATTTACATAAACTATGACATGACTGACGAATACCAGGTCCTCGACACTAAAATTTCTGCAAGTGCAACTGGCAAACGCACGACGCGAACAACACGAAAGTCCAACCCAAACTCAGTAGAGCCACCTTACAGCTCGGATGCCCTGCCAACTCTAAAACTAATTTACGAAAATCCGTTTACCATTAGCCAAGCGAAAAAAAGGACTTACTAAGTCTGTGCAACAAGGGAGTGATCCCTGAGGAGTATCAAGGATGGTATAGAACTTTAAAATGTGACGGCTCTATTGTAGACAGAGTTCCAGATGTCGCATTTGGAGAAACAAGTAGTGAAGAGGATAATTAATGGCCAACATCTGACATTGTAATTAATCGTAATTCTTTATTGCACGATAAAATTAAGGAAACATTACAAGAAAACTTAATAGCAACGGCGAGCTTATCTCTCAGGAGAGATTTCTTACAGAAAACCAAGGCAGGACAGGAAAGTTACATACAACTAAGGGTAGTCCTTGTGCAAAAATTAAAAATTACGGTATCTACAGATACAATCAAAAACTTTAGACCTACTCACACCTAACCTACTTACATTAAATACATAAATTTAACTCAAAAAAATTACTTACTATAACATAAATAAATATAATACAATAAAAACATAGATACACATACTTACATACTATAAGATGGTTACATGGTGGGGCTATAACTAGAATTACTGAACCAATGACTTTGACTGATATACCCCACAGGTCTTCAGTATTTTTAAGTTAAGTAATCTAAACGATTTGACAATGTCCTGGGGATATACATGATGAAATTTTAAATATACATTACTGACGCTAGTGTATTTTTTTTAAAAAAGTCTCCGATTCATGTTTTCCAACCTCGGTAGGAACTTCAATGTCATTCACATAAATGCTCAGAGCATTCATTCCAGTCATGCCGACCTTATCGACTCCTTCAGCGATCAGAGCATTCATGGTATTCTGATCTCCGAATCATTTCTTAAACCCTCTCTTCCTTCTACCTTGTATGCTCTGCCGGGGTACAGACTCTATCGGAATGATAGGACAGGTAAGGCTGGTGGCGGTGTTGGTATTTACCTTCGTTCCGACATTTCTTTCAAAGTCATTAGCCACTCACCTAGTCTGTACTCTGAATCCGCTGCACACCTCTTTCTCGAGTTATGATTGCATCACACTAAGGTCCTTCTGGGTGTTTTCTATAGCCCCTCTCTCCTCACAGACTACTTTAACTCTTTTGAAAGCATCCTTAATGATCTATCTCCCTTTTACAGTGACACAGTTATCCTAGGTAATTTCAATATCTGTTTACTTAAAAATTATGTTCGCTCAGCCAACCTCCAGTCTATCATCAGCTCCCTAAATTTAAATATTCTTCTCCTGAGTGCAACTCACTTCCAGCCCACTGCACCCCCTCTCTTCTGGATCTTATGATTGTTTCTAACATATCCAAGGTTGCTACGCATGGCCAAATTAACGCCCCCTTCTCCTTTTACGATTTAATTGATCTCTCGTTCAAGTTAAGGCCTCCCAAGCGCGCAGCAAGATTCCTGGATATTCGCAGTTTCAAGGGTATGGATCTCAGCTCCCTTAAGTCTGACGCCGCTTCTATAGACTGGTCTCCTGTCGTCTGTAGTGAAGCCGTTGATGACAAAGTCCAGCATTTCAACTCGATTATCTCAAGTTTGTTCGACAAACATGCTCCTGTCAAAAAGGTTAAGGTCAAACATCTACCAGCGCCTTGGCTTACCGACACTATCAAGGGTCTGATGGCCCAGAGAAACCGTGCCAAATGTAGATATAAGAAGGATCCGACGGACGATAAGCTCCTTATATACAAACGTCTCCGTAATCGGTGCACCCGTCTTTGTCGAGATGCCAAACGCCGCCACATCTACGAGAATATCAAGAGCTACACTCCTGCACAGGTTTGGAAGTTCCTGAAGACTCTCGGTGTTGGTAAGTCCCAGGACGCAGTTGCCGGTAGTGTCGACCTCAACGGTCTCAACAAATTCTTTCGGCGCACACAGTCTGTGATTATTTCTTAGGTTAAAATTGCAGCTATCGCTAAGTTTGGTAAATGTTGTAAGGTTCTTGCGTAAATACATTATATTCTCGAAAATAAATTGACTAGCTACAATTAGTATGTCAATTTCTTTAAAAAGCTCTCTTAAGGAGTCTGTTCGTTATAAATTATAAATTGCTCGAATAGCTCTTTTCTGAAAAATAAAAATAGTTTGAATATCCGCTGCTTTCCCCCACAACAAGATACCATAGGACATGACACTATGAAAGTAACTAAAATATACTAGCCTAGATGTAGTCACATCCGTGCTTTGTCTGATGTTCCTAACAGCGTAAGCCTTAACTTAATTACTGAACTTAATTTACCAGCTAATTTATCTATGTGGGGTCCCCACTGCAATTTGCTATCAATGGTTATTCCAAGAAACTTCGCATCATTTACTAATTCTAACGTGCTGTTGTCTAACACTAAACTGGTCTCAACTTGCCTGACATTTGGAAGTGAGAATTTGATACACTTGGTTTTACCAGCGTTTAACAATAAATTATTAACTGTGAACCAATTCAAGGTTAAAGACGATACACCATTAACATCATCAAAATCTCCTTTTTGTCTTTCAATTTTGAAGACCATCGAAGTATCATCAGCAAACAACACTATGTCAATAAATTTCTCCACCATGAAAAGCAGATCGTTAATATATACCAGGAATAATAAAGGGCCTAATATGGAACCTTGTGGAACGCCAATTTTTACACCCGATCCATCAGATTTAACGGCGTTTACTTCTGCCTTTTGAATTCTATTTTTAGGTATGATCATAGTAGATCTCACGCTTTATTTCTAACTCCGTAATGATTTAATTTAATTATAAGCTAATTATGATCAACACAATCAAACGCCTTCGACAGGTCGCAAAAAACTCCGATAGCATCCTGTGCTATCATCTCTATGCAGATGACCTTCAAATTTATGGGCATTTTCCCCTGTGTGATCTGACTTCGACTGTAGAGGCTTTGAATGCTTACCTCGACAACATCAGGAAATTGGCTCTTTCGTATGGGCTATTGGTCAACCCGGATAAGTCTCAGGCGATGATACTGGGTACACGGCACTTACTTAATCTTAATCGGTTGCTCCCGTGCTTTATGACGGTTATTATTGTTAAGTACAGCGAGAAAGCCAAAAATCTTGGCGTTGTTTTTGACACTCTTTTATCCTGGTCGCCCCATGTTTGTGAGGTCAGCAGACGAGTCTTTGCATCCTTTCACTCCCTTCGGCGTTTGCAGTTCTTCTTGCCTAGGCAGACTAAAATGATGCTAATTGAGACCCTTCTTCTGCCTTTAATTGACTACGCCGATGTTTGCTGGGCCAGCGCGAACAAAGATCTACTGAACAAACTCGAGCGACTTCAAAATCTCGGGATTCGGTTTATTTTTGGTCTCCGCAAGTACGATCACGTGTCCCAATATCGCAGGGAATTAGGCTGGCTCCCGATCCGACTTCGTGGTGATATGCACATTCTCTCCTTCCTCATCAATATTTTGAGAAATCCACGCTATCTCGCATATCTTCGTGAACATTTTGAGTTTCTTTTCTCTGGGGATAGACTTCGGAGATCTCAGACGGAGTCACTTTTGTCGATTCCTCAGCACAACACTATTGCTTACGAGCACTCGTTTAGGTTAAGGGCAATATGTTTGTGGAATGCACTTCCCTGTGCTATTAGGGATTGCACATCCTTGTTCTCTTTTAAGAAAAAATTTAAACAGCATCTCCTCTCTTCCGCATAGTGGGTATCTTATAGTATGTATGTGTATCTACGTATTTATTGTATTCTATTTTTTTTATATTCAATTCAACTCAATTCAAATCGTTTATTTGCTTAAATACACGTATACAGGTATAGGTGTTATTTATAATACCTAAGTATTTAAATTTCGTTCAGTGTATTTTACCGTATAGTACGGTGTACAAATATTTACAAGTTATCAAGTATAATTTAACAATACAGGGGCGATTCGATTTAATTTTACATGTCAGAGGGTGAAAAAATTTAATAATACCTATACCTAAGTGCCATGTGATTTACATTTTTATTGTCTAGAAAATCACGCACACTATAAAAACATTGATTCAGCAACCAGTTTGTCAATTTGCTCTTAAACACACAACATCTTTTATACTGTTTCAAATCGTCAGGTAACTTATTAAATATTTTAATGGCCATGCAGTTCACATTTTTGCTGCATAAGTCAATGCTCGTGTAAGGTAGATACAGTTTATCTTTGTGGCGGGTTTGTCTCATGTAAATATCTGAATTTTTTGGAAAGTTGTTCCTGTATTGCACTACAAATGTACAAATTACTCTGATGTAGAGACAAGGTGACGTAAGTATAGGTAATTTTTTAAATAAAGTTTTATAGCTATACCTAGACCCTACTCCGCATATTGCCCTGATGCGTTTCTTTTGCACTATAAATACCTTGTCTACATCGACAGAGTTTCCCCATAGAATAATGACATATGCCATGACTTACGATACATACCCATGGTACGCTGTGATAGATGCTCTTACTGAGATAGTAATTCTTATTCGTCGTATGGCAAAGACAAAACGGTTCACCCTATTGCAAACTGACTCTACATGGCTTTTCCAATTTAGATGTTGGTCTAAGGTAATTCCTAAAAATTTAGTTGTCTCTGTCATATCGACTTGATTATTATTATATTCGATGTTCAACGGTAAAGTTTGTGCTTGGTATGGTCTGAATTGAATTAATTTGGTTTTATTGATATTTAATTTTAATTTATTGTGTTCCATCCATTTCACAACAGAAGTAAGAGAATCACTGATGTTGTTCCCGCTCGACGCCTGAGCGAGGGTGTACGTGTTTTTGTGCGTGCGCGCTGACGAGAAAATGTCCACGACAGTGGTAAAATGTGCCTCGTGCAACATCGTTATCAACGAGTTATTGTCTTTTATGCAAAATAAAATGGAAGTGATGGACAATGCGGCTGTTATCAGTGAAATCAGTGAGGCGAAATCTCTGTTGTTCGAGTCGATTCCAACATCGAAACGGAGGATTACCCGCAAAAAAGACGGTAAAGAAAACCATGACCTGGAGGATATGATCGGTCTCTTCAATAATACAGAACCTGACATCATCCCGATTTTTGTGGCTCAGGAGTTACATAAGCTTCCCCCTGTCACATTTGACCATCTGGATGCGACCAGTCTTTTAAAGGACATTATAGTGCTGAAAAATGAATTGAAATCCCTGAAAGAGTGCTCAGCTACGACGGCACAACTGGATGAACTGAGGAATGACTTAAAAAATCTTCAGCTAACGTCAATTGTCAATGTTGATTATGATTATGACTACGTTAATCCAAATATTAACAAGAAACGCGGCGCAGGTGTTTATTGCGACATCGACAGCGGGCGTTTCGGCCTACCCCATCTTTCGCTCGCCGCCGCCGGTGGAAATTTGCTTAGCAACTGCAGCGGAGTGCGAGCGAACAGCAGTCCACCTGAGCCGATCGTGCACGAGAGAGCAAACATGTCATGCCTCTTTACTACCGGACGGCAGGAGCCGCCGGCACGACAACAAACATCTGATAATCTAGCCACTACAGTCTCAACTCAGATTGACGACGCGCATAATACGGCGCCCCGGGAAGAACTTATCCACCAACCACAGAGGATACCTACGATGGAAGATGTCCTTAAAGAGGGTGGCGGTAATTGGACGGTAGTTCAACGGCGTAAGTCAAGGTTTTCGGGAAAGATAGGCCAGGCCAAAACCGATGAGAATGACAAGTTTAGAGCGGCGGAGTTATACACGCCACTGTTTATTACGAATGTTGTCAAGGAGGCAACGGTAGTGGATGTATCGGAGTGTATACATCGAAAAACGCAACTTGTCATCAAGCCACAGAATATACATAAAATAAAAATGAAAAAGGAAAAGACATATAATGCCTACAAAGTCCTTGTACCAAAGCACAAAGTACCGTTGTTCCTGGATGACGAGTACATGTGGCCTGACGGCATTACGTTTAGGAGATTTATTCGCTTTAAGAAGCCTAGCAGCCAGCCTACTTCCGGTGACGAGGTGAAAAAGATCTCAAGGAACGGCGCTATTACGCAAACTCTAACGCCTAATGAATAATAAAACCAATAGTGACATAAATACCTACTCACTGGTGAGTTTCAACTGTAAGAATGTGCAACGTTCGATTGCGGACATAAGAAAGTTGTGTGAAACATCTGATGTGCTAGCACTGCAGGAGACGTGGCTACTGCCGCACGATCTTCCATACCTCAGCAGCATCAGTCAGGACTTCGCCTGTACGGGAACATCGACCGTGGATACA
This sequence comes from Argyresthia goedartella, assembly GCA_949825045.1. NCBI lineage: Eukaryota > Metazoa > Arthropoda > Insecta > Lepidoptera > Argyresthiidae > Argyresthia > Argyresthia goedartella. Next base: position 6,793,666 of record OX463814.1, read on the forward strand.
TCTAGGGAAATGCTACGCGGTCGTGCTCACGGTGGCACGGCACTACTGTGGAGGAAAAGTGCTTTTCCGTCGGTATCTGTGGTGTAGTGTAACAATCCTCGCATTAGTGCTATTAAAATAGTGACAACCGATAAACCGGTCCTGATATTTTGTGTTTACATACCTATGGATTGTTTTAAGCACCTACCTGAGTTCACCGAGTGTGTAAGTACTATACACGCAATAATATGTGATAACGACGTTCAATCGGTCTATATATTAGGTGACTTAGCATTAGCGCATCCGCATCAACCGTTTTGTGACGTTTGAAGTTTTGTACGGAGCAACACTGGGTGTGTGCGGACATATCGAAGCTAGGTATAGACTCTAATACATACACATATGTGAGCGAGGCACACGGGTGTAAGTGCTGGTTGGATCATTGTGTGGTTACCGAAGCCGCGTTGCCCTCCGTTGTTAACGTATCTGTTAATTATGACGTTTACTGGTCGGATCATTATCCGCTAATAATAAAATGTAATTTAGCCCTAAATAATACGTCTAAGACTAATTATAACCTAGTTCAAACTAACCGAATTGTTTGGGGTGAAATAAAACCTGAGGAAATTGAACTATATGCTAATTTCAGTAACGAAAAATTAAGACTAATTGATTTCCCTAATGAACTGAGTCAATGTTGTGATAATATGTGTAATATTGTAGAACATAGATGTATAATAGACCGGTTATATTTAGAAATTACCTCTGCTTTATGTATAGCGTCTATTGCAAGTCGTGCCTCTGTTGCTACAAATAAAAGGAGGAAGCCAGTTGTAGGATGGAACAGACACGTTAGCGAGGCTCACAGGGAGGCAAAACTAAAATTTCAGTCTTGGATTTTACATGGGAGGCTGGCAGTAGGTTTTGTTTACGATGATATGTCCGCGAGTAGAAAAGCATTTAAAATCTCGATTGAAGTGGTGTCAACAAAACGAAAATCAGATTAGAATGGATATAATTGCAGCACATTATTCTAAAAAACCGGTCAAGTGCGAGTCTTAATCGCGCACGAAGGGTTCCGTACCACCGTTCAATGGAAGCGATTGCGTGGAGTGAATAGTTTGGATTTTACACAGCAAAATATTGTTTACAAAGTTATTGGTGCGGTTACTTTCACACTCCATGTACGTTACCAGGTGCATCCATAAGTTTGTATGTGGTATTGAAAGAATTGTTGTATGGCAGCCCCCTTAAATATTTCTTTTATCCTGTTTTTTAGTATTTGTTGTTATAGCGGCAACATAATCTGTGAAAATTTCAACTCTCTAGCTAGCTAGGTTCTTGAGATACAGCCTGGTGACAGACGAACGGACGGACGGACGGACGGACAGCGAAGTCTTAGTAATAGGGTCCCGTTTGGAACCCTTCGGGTACGGAACCCTAAAAAGACTTTCGTAAATTTTGGAAAGGTACAAATAAGCTAAATACTGGACGTAGCCTGCCCGTGAGCGTCGAGGGCGCGACTGATCTATTTAAGAATCAGTTTGCAGTTAAGTCCCCACTGGAGCCAGGGTCGGTGCAGCACTGAGATTTTGTGTGGTGATGCTAGGGTAATTTTCCTAGCGAAAGACGTGCGAACCGCACCAAAAAATATGAAAAGAGGGAAGTCACCGGGGCACGACGGTCTCAGTGTTGAGAATCTTCATCACGCTGGGCCCCATCTGCCGAGGCTGCTGGCAATGTTATACACACTATGCTTGCGTCACTCATACTTACCTGTCGATCTCATGAGAACAATAGTTGTACCGATAGTCAAAAATAAAACCGGTGATATAGCTAGTAAGTCCAATTATAGACCGATCTCACTTGCAACAGTGGTTGCAAAAGAGCTTGACTTGAATATGAATATGTAGACAAGTACATACAGTTACATGATGCGCAGTTCGGGTTTAGACCTGGGCTGTCCACTGAGAGCGCTATCTTGAGTCTGAAGTATACTGTGGGATATTATACAGACAGAAAGACTCCTGTCTATGGTTGTTTCTTGGATTTGTCTTTCGACTTAGTACAATACGAAAAGCTGTGGAAGAAATTAGAACAGGCCAACCTACCAGACGGGGTCACATATCACGTTCAATCTGATGCATATCGGCTGGCGTGCGGTGTGAGGCAGGGGGGCTCACTTCCCCAAAGCTGTTCAATCTTTATATGAACCAGCTGATCGAGGGGCTTAGCAGCATGCCGGTCGGATGTACTATTTATAACACGATGGTCAACAACATCAGCTACGCCGACGACATGGCGTTGCTGGCCCCCTCGGTCAGCGCCATCAGAAAGATGCTAGTCAAATGTGAAGCCTATGCCGTCGATCACGGTCTTAAATATAACGCTTCTAAAAGTGAAATGCTTGTCTTCAAGGCGGGCAATAAATGCCCTTCCTATGTACCACCGGTAATTTTAAACGGTATAGCGTTGAAGAGAGTATCGGCTTGCAAGTATCTCGCTCACATTTTGACCGATAGCCTATGATTAAATTCCACGCCTTAACCGACAGGGCGTGGAATCCTGGTAGGGTTGGTTTTCACCAGGAGTACTGACCTTTGACGCCGTGGACTGGAATTCGAAAGCTCAATTCGAGGCAGGAACACGGGATGAGGAGCACAAGGGTGGGGAGAGAGGAGTCGAATCTTACTCTCGTCGTAGCCCGATGCTGTCGCCGTCGTGTTGCTTGCCGACACGAAGGGTCGCTATCCGAATGCGACGAATTGATCCCCGAATCACTTCGTCCCTTCACAACACGAAGCACTCACTCCGATGACGTGAATCTACTTATTTCCCGACGATTGGACGATTGTTCCGTGATGATTATTACAAATTAACACTCCGACCAGGCCCGACACCTGTGTTAGACAATTATTACTAATAAAAATACAGCCAAGGCCCGAATGCTATTTGCAAAAAAGTAACCTCTAACTCGTCATCTCGTTTCTATACAAGTGACAGCTGCTAGTTCCGTTCCGATCACTCGCGGTCCGAGTCGCGCAACGAAAAAAGGTGCGTTCCGAAGCATAAATATTAAACAGTCACCCGCCCGGACAGGCCCGAACCTGTCCCTAATCAATAGGAAGGCGAGAAGGTGTTGAGACCGCTCTCTTGAGGACCGAGTCCTCCACCTTGACTTCTGCTGATCGAGGCGTGCCATCCCGACCCGTGTACAATTTGACGATCCGTCCTCGTCTCCATCTCAATGATGGCAGGTTCGCATCCTTAATCAGCACCAAATCACCGACTTGAGGGGGGCTCGTCCGGTCAGTCCACTTAAGGCGCTGCTGCAAGATGTGCAAGTACTCAAGGGACCACCGTTTCCAAAAATCTTGAGCCATCTGCTGCAACATCTGCCACCTAGTTAACCGACTTAACTTAACATCACCGAATGGGTATTCTGGCAGGGCGTTAAGGGGCTGACCTATCAGGAAGTGACCCGGCGTCAACGCTTCTAAATGATTTGGATCCGAACTGAGCGGGCACAACGGACGCGAGTTCAGTGTCATTTCAATTTTACAGAACAGCGTCGCAAGCTCTTCAAAGCATAGAGAGGTCTCACCGATGATCCTCGTCAGGTGCGACTTAGCCGATTTAACAGCAGCCTCAAAAATTCCTCCCCAATGAGGACATCCCGGCGGACTGAAAACCCATTCAATCCCTCGTCGGGAGCAAGCCGTACCGATGGCGTCCTGGTTACCGTTCAGGAATTGAGTGACCTCCTGCAGATATCGCCTGGCTCCGACAAAATTTGTGCCGTTGTCCGAATGGATTAATGTCGGGAGGCCCCTTCGTGAGACGAACCGATCTAGACATGCGATAAATGCCTCTGTAGTGAGGTCACTGACCACCTCCAAGTGGACTGCCTTCGTGGCCAAGCACACGAAGACGCACAGGTATGCCTTCACTAATCGTTCCGTAGCTGTGAAGACTTGACCATGAATTGTCCCGCGAAATCCGTTCCGACACCCGCAAAGGGCCGGATTTCGTTAACCCTATCCGAGGGCAAATCGCCCATCTGGGGCTGCATCGTAGCCGCCTTGGCCCAATAACAAGGCAGGCACCGAAATACGACGCTACGCACTAAGCGTCTTCCCGATAGAATCCAGAACTCGCGCTGGAGAAACGCCATCAAGGCGTGGCATCCGATATGCCCATTCCGAATGTGTCGATCCTGTATCAACAGTTCGACCAACTTCCCTTTCCTAGGGAGTAACAACGGGTGGCGAGCCGCATAAGGCAGGTTGGCATTCCGCAGCCGACCTCCTACCCTCAGCAATCCTTGAGGGTCAATAAACGGGTTAAGCCGAGCCACAGCTCCCTTCAGTTGGACGCGTCCGCGTCTCAGAATGTCCAATTCGGACTTAAAGTGCACCGTCTGCACGTTCCGTACCAATGCGAACAACGCATGGTTCCGTTCCCGTGGTGTCAGGACCTGTGTCCGCACCCGTTGCGCCTCAGAATTGCGACAATTCCGCGCAAATCGGAAGATCCAGGCGGTCACATTGACCAGCTTGTCGAGCGAGCTGTACAGTTCCAGCAGGCTGAACTCCTCTTCCGGCTCTGGTTGCGTCGTACAGACACCGACTGTCAAGGCGCCGTTCGCCGAGGTAACGCGTGGACTCATTGGCCAATCCGATTCAGCTTGAGTCAACCATTTTGGACCCCACCACAAGGGATGTCCAACCAACTCCGGAGCGTGACACCCACGAGACGAACAGTCTGCTGGGTTCATTTCCCCTGGAACATGTCTCCAGATTAAGGAAACCTCCGAATTCAAAATCTGCGAAACCCGATTCGCCACAAAAATCTCCAGCTTGTGAACTGAAGCCTTTAGCCAGCATAACACGATCTGGCTGTCCGTCCAAGCGTAGACCGTATCTTCTAACGCTATTGACCCACGAAGAACCGTCATCGTGTGGCTGAGCAGACGAGTCAGGAGAGCCGCTCCGGAAAGCTCTAATTTGGGAATGGTCAGGCGAGTGCGCAACGGCGCAATCTTGCTCTTGGCCATGACCAACCGCACATCAACCTCCCCCGAGGAGTCGACCGTACGCAGATATACCGCAGCTCCGTAGCCCTTCTCCGAGGCATCGCAAAACCCATGCAGGGTGGCGGTGTATCGTTTGGTGGGGACCAACCTCCGTGGCAGTGAAATTCGATTGATGCCAGGGAGGGTCAAAAAGAACGAGTCCCACTCTGAGCTCAATGACCCGCCGATCGGGTCGTCCTATTTCAGCTCAGCAGACCACAATTGCTGCATAATACACTTGAGCTGAAATGTTACCGGGGTGATCCACCCGTTTGGATCAAATGTCCTAGCCACCGTTGAAAGGACGTTCCGTTTCGTCCAGACCTTCGGGGAGTCCAACTCGACCCGATACGAAAACATGTCTGACACCGGCTGGTACTGGACGCCTAATACCGACAACATATTTGGGTTTTCCAAATTTTCAAAAATGTGGGGATCCTACTGGTAGTCATCCGGAAGACCAGACAGTAACTCTGGAGAGTTCGACATCCATTTCCGGAGCTCGTAACCTCCACCCCGTAGGAGCTCAACTAGCTCATCCCGACGAGCGAGCGCCTCCGCTACGGAATCTGCACCGGTACAGATATAGTCCACGTAGAGATCCTGCTCCAGGATTGCTGCTCCTCTAGGGAAATTTAACCGTTCTCGATCCGCTAACTCCCGCAGAGTGCGAATCGCCAGATAAGGACTAGACCGTAGCTCGTACGTGTTGGTGTTCAGCTCAAACACCTTGATGGGCTGATCTGGGCTCTCTCGCCACAGTATCAGCTGATACCGTCTATCGTCAGGGTGAATGACCGTCTGTCTAAACATCATCCGGATGTCAGCTACAAACACCACATTGTGTCGACGGAACCGTGTGATAACATCCGCGATGTCATGGTTCAACTTCGGCCCTGAATGCAAACACTGGTTCAGGTTCATGCCGTTAGATGTTGATGGCGATCCATCGAACACTACCCGTATTTTGCCCTCCGGGGTCCTCAAGACCGCGTGATGGGGCAGGAAGCAGTGGTCTTCACGCTTCCAGTCGATACCCGAAACCGACATGTGGCCGAGCGACTCGTATTCCCGCATGAAGTCGACGTACTTCTGCCGGAAAATCCCGTCACGCTTCATGCGTCGTTCCATCGACAGAAGCCGCGTCTCGGCTGCATGGTGTGAACTGCCCAGCGGTGGGCGATCACTCCGGAATGGAAGACGTGTGAGAAATCGACCTGACCGAAGGCGACCAGTATTGTTCCGATAAAACTGTTCACACTCTTCTTCAACCGGGTCCAACCGGCGGACCGTAGGTGGTTCCTCCACCTCCCAAAACTTCTGTATCACCTCCGAGAGTACAGAACCGAATAAGGGACTACGAGTCGCTAGGCGTGGGGCAGCCGGCATGACCGGACCCATTACCGCATGGCCCAATCTGGTGTTGACCGAAGCCAGACCAGTCGCCTGCAACACGTGGACACCTGGCACTAACAGGTATCCCAAGGCATCGACACCCAATAAAATGTCTACTGGGCCCAGAATATCGAACTCCGGGTCAGCCAGTGACAACCCAGCGACCAACTGTCGCACCGAGGGCGACAACCGTACGTGAGGGTGTGAGCCCATCACATTAGGCATGACTAATGCCGTGACCGTCAGATTCACCGATGAATCCACCCGTGACGAGAGAGTAATCCGACATACTCCCTTACCGGAACCGACTTCCGTGTTCCCAATTCCCCGAATGGAATGTGGATACTCCCTTACCGAAATGCCCAACCGTCTTCCAAGGTTGCACGAGACTAAGCACCCCTGGGCCCCCGAGTCCAATAGTGCTCGTGCCACACAAGATTTGCCGTCCGAACTCCACGCTATCACAGAGGCGGTAGGGAGCATGACCGTCTGTGGAGTGGCGGCACCCTGTAAGTGGGCGGCGTGTCCCGTCCGCGGGTACCCCAGTCACCCCGTTGGTGACTCCCGTTGCCCGGAGGGGGACTGGGTCCGGAGGGGGAATTGAGCAATTTAAAATCCGTGTTCAAGCGACTTTGTCGAAAAAGGGATATTACAATGTTCAAGATTACTTTAATGATGGGTCTGTATGGGGTTAATCTGGCTCAACACAGACCTTGCTGTTAATAATTTTGTAATTATTTATTCCTGCTTATTAATTATGATAATAACTAAATATTATTTTTTGTATTAGTTAAGCATAAGCAATTTTTAAAAAGAGATCTAAAAATCAATCTGTGGGAGTTTCTACGCCCTTCTTCTCCCACAGTGGTCCAATGTAAAGAAGTGGCAAAAAATGACGATTGCTAAGTATATGTAAATATCTACAGTTATAAAGACATTTGGTATTTGGTATTTGGTATTTGGTCCCGCCCTGGTTGGCCCTGTGGTTGACCAACCTGAGTCCGGCCCTGGTGACCGTCCGAAGGGCCTGACCGATTCAGGCACAACACGATGTGGTGCTTGCCACCACAGCACTCACAGGGGAACGCGCGCGAGCACTCGCTCAGCGTGTGCGGCCCCAAACAACCGAAACACAATCGGTGGCGGAAGACTATCTTCCTGCGGGCAGCTACCCCGAGCGCCTTAAAGTTGGCGCAACTGGTCACTTCATGACCGGCACTGTCGCAGTGCACACAGCCGTCACCCGACGGCGCGGCATTCAAAACGCCAAATTGTTTCGACCGCCCACCCCTCCGTGGGGGCGGGGGGCGCGGCCCCTCCCGCATCCGCGCGGGTTGGCGCTGCACACTGGCCTCCGTGTCCAGTGTGTCACATCGCCTGCATTCACCCTCCAAAAAATCCGTCAATTGGACGAGCGTGGGCAGTTCCGTGCTACTGCCCCCATGCAGCTGTTCAAACCGACTTTGAACAGCTGCAGGCAACCGTGACAAAACCATATACAAAACAATGTATGACCATTGGTCTACCGGAAGACCAAGGTTCTGAAGGGCCTTCGTGGCCACCAGCACAGGGTTGAGCACCTGTACTCGGATGTCAACATCCCGGGTTACTTTAGGGATGCTAAACAGCTTCCCCAGCTGCGCATCAACCAACCGCCGTTTGTGTTGGTAGCGGTCAAACAATATGGACCTGGCTATCTCATAATTGCCCGCCGTGACCGTTAGGTGACCGACCAACTCCTTCGGTTCACCCCGCAGAGCCATCAATAGTTGGGCCAACTTGTAGGCGTTGTCCAGGTCGTCCCGACCCACCAAGCTATCAAATAAATTGATGAAGGCCGGCCACTCATCAATTGCCCCACTGAAGGCCGGAATCTCCAGGTGTGGCAGCCGTCCAACAACACCCTTCGGGGGTGGGTCTCCGTTACTCTCCCCACGGTCATTCCTTCGTGACCGCTTAATTTTCTCCGCGCGATGCTCGATGTCACCCAAGCATTCCATCGCTTGATCAGCATCCGCGCAGAGCTGTTTCACTGCAGCCACCGAGGCTTCATCAGTAAGCCCGAGAGCTTCAGCCTCCGCAGCCAGCCGACACACCTTCCCGACGCGTGTCATTGCGTCCTCCACACGCTTGAGCAGGACATCATCCATATCTGGTCGCTCCACACACTTATGAGTATGGGCGAGCCATCTCATTTCCTCACAGACACCATGCCGCAGTACCGTCAAGGGCGAAGGTGCCATGTTTACCGATTTAATAGATTCTGGTCTTATACTTCACTACCGAATTAAGTATAGCCTGAGACCAGCACTTGCCCGTCAGCGCTGGGCACAGAAATTAAAACTAAGTTGTCAAAACTAAGGCAACCACTAAAACAATTAAATCCTAAAAAATATTTAATATGGTCGCCCTGTGGACATACACCTTATAACTATACACTCTAAATCAATTAGAGAATGCCACCATATGGTACAATACAAATAACACACAAAAAGGTATTATAAAAAAAAAAAAAATCTAGAAGTGGCCCCTCCGATATGACCCACACTTCTTTTGAGGTCAGCAAAATCAGCTTAATACCCCTTAAATAGCCTGACCCTGCTCTGTAATCCGAAATAACACTGCCATACTATGTAACCCGACTGCAATACTATAGTCCGACCGAATGACTGTTCCTTATGCACACCGAGTAGTTTCCGACTACAACTTTATAATAATTGTTAACTAAATCGTCAATTATACGTTCACTAACCGAAAATGAACTTTAATTGTGGTATACCGACCACAGGACTCACTCACAAACTGATTGCCGACCAATCTGAGATACCCTTTTCTCCCAACTACAATGTGGCAAAAAAACAACCCTACAACCGTCCGTGAATCGATTTCCTACTAGGAAACCGCGCCTGCTACCAAAATGATTGAATGCCACGCCTTAACCGACAGGGCGTGGAATCCTGGTAGGGTTAGTTTTCACCAGGAGTACTGACCTTTGACGCAGTGGACCGGAATTCGAAAGCTCAATTCGAGGCAGGAACACGGGATGAGGAGCACAAGGGTGGGGAGAGAGGAGTCGAATCTTACTCTCGTCGTAGCCCGATGCTGTCGCCGTCGTGTTGCTTGCCGACACGAAGGGTCGCTGTCCGAATACGACGAATTGATCCCCGAATCACTTCGTCCCTTCACAACACGAAGCACTCACTCCGATGACGTGAATCTACTTATTTCCCGACGATTGGACGATTGTTCCGTGATAATTATTACAAATTAACACTCCGACCAGGCCCGACACCTGTGTTAGACAATTATTACTAATAAAAATACAGCCAAGGCCCGAATGCCATGTGCAAAAAAGTAACCTCTAACTCGTCATCTCGTTTCTATACAAGTGACAGCTGCTAGTTCCGTTCCGATCACTCGCGGTCCGAGTCGCGCAACGAAAAAAGGTGCGTTCCGAAGCATAAATATTAAACAGCCTATGTGACAATACAGATATGGAGAGGGAGCGAAGGGCGCTGGCGGTCAGGTCGAATATGATAGCCCATAGGTTCTCGCGGTGTACAGTCGGGGTGAAATTAACACTTTTCAGGGCGTATTGCACATCGCTTTACACCTACAGACTGATTATTCGAAAAAAGCTTTCAGCGCCCTTCGCGTCCAATTCAACAACGCATTCAGGGTGCTGCTGCGGCTGCCGCGGTGGTGTAGTGCGTCGGGGATGTTCGCGGAGGCGCGCGTTGACTGTTCCTATGCAACGTTACGCAAGCGCTACACCTCGACGCTCGCCAGTCTCCGCGCCAGTCGTAACAGCATACTGGCAGTGATCGCAGACAGATGTGATGGCCGCCTACTAAAGCACTGGTGTAATATTCATGTAAATAATAATAAGTCCTACGAACACTATTTATTAAAAATATGAATTAATTACTAACAATAATGGATTGTATTATCTGAGAATTAAATAAATTATTATTATTATTATTATTGATATCTTGCTGAAATGTTTCTAATTTTGTACCTTCAAAAATAAGCGTCGTATCATCAGCAAATAATATGCATTGGTGGTTTATAGAACTTGGCAAGTCATTTATGTAGAGCAAAAATAACAAGGGTCCTAGGATACTTCCTTGTGGCACTCCGGTACTATTTACTCTATATTCCAATCGAAACCTTTGTTTGGTTGACTGGTTTTGGATCATGTTTGTCTTAGATATTTCTGTGCATTGTTTCCTATCTTGTAAATAGCTTTTTATCCAATCGTATGTAATACCTCTTATTCCGTATCTCTCTAATTTATTTAAAAGGATATTATGATCAACAAAGACGAAGGCTTTGCTCATGTCTAAAAATATTGAGACTATGGGCCTTTTTTTGTTAAGACATTCGGTTATAGTCTTAACTAGGTTAAAACATGCTAATGTTGTGGAACTATTTTTCTAAACCCAAACTGTTCTTTTCTTAATACCTTACGTCTCTCCAAGAACCGACCGAGCGTGTTATGCATAGCTCGTTCAACCACCTTCGATATTATTGGTCTATAATTATTTACATTCTTAACGTCACCCTCTTTAAATAACGGTTTTACTATACATCGTTTCAGAGACTTAGGAAAGCGACCTTGTGTGAATGAAAGGTTTACTAGGTAACTTAAGGGATAAGCTAAGTCGTAAGTATCGTATAGTAAGTGTGTAGGATGTATTGTGATTTTTCTGATAATATATTGACTGTTTTTTTTCTTTTAACTCTTACTTGTACACAAGGAGTACCTCTCTATAATTATTTTTTCCTTTCCTCACATGTTAACTGTAAGAAATTTCTTTTTAGAAATGAGCTCACCTTTGCATATTGTTCATTATATTTTTTCCATTGTGTTTTCTGTACAATAAAGAATTATTATTATTATTATTATTCATATGGTGATGAATTCTGTTCATCAATCATACGATCTGTTGTGAAGAATGTTTCGAAAGCTCCAGCAACATCAGCGATGAATTTAAACACATCATCACCTATATTTAGGCAGAAATTATTGTCCCTTGGTATAACTTTGCCAGTTTCACGGTTTATTATTTGCCCTTCATAGCTCCATCCTAATGTTTTAACAGTCAAATCACTAGAAGGTCTCCTTATTGAAGTACTCTACTGTCTAAATTAACGGAAAAACGACCAGTCAACACTGGCGCAAATGAAATAGACAGGCTCAGAAACATTAAGATACAATAACACAGCAATAACTAAAAAAAAAATTTTTCAAAGGAAAAAATAAATAAAAAAAGCTTTTATTAAACGCTCTAAAAAGTTTTTTTTAAATGATTCTCGCAGCAAGCTTTTATATCACAACAAATTGAGTGATGTAATTAATTGATAGGTTTGCTTCAATTTAAAGTTTATTTTCTTCTAGAGCGTTTAATAAAAGTTTTTTATTAAAAAAATACTTTAAGTTTATTAATTTTGACTTTGATATTAATATAATATGATTGTCGAATGGTTAAACGAAAATTCCCGATGTTTATCGATGTTTGCCTTTAACTAGATAATTCATTATGTTACTTTCAAACGAAAAGGGAATGTAGACGAAGTGAACCTGAATGCAATAATCTAATCCAATTGTTAAGTGTATGTAAATATCTACAGTAATAAAGACATTTGATTGATTGATTGAATCAACGTTTCTTCACCAGCCAGAGAGTTGAGGCGTTGAAAGAGCTGTAGATTATTCTACATCCAGAGATAGTAACACGAAATGGTTTCCCAGGTCTTCAGGTCTTCAAGACGCATGATTTCACTATTTCTGGTTTCCACAACAAAGAGTTCTAGTCGCTGTTGGCTGGTCACACAATATAGAGCAATAAATTGCTGGCTAAAAGTGGATGCCTCTGCCCATATATATGAAAAAATAGGTTCGATCATATGTATATGTTTAAGAGTACCTGGTGTACGGCTCGAGGCTACGTACCAATGTGAAAGAAAATACCACTAAGAAGGTTATATCTAGATTATTTCAGAGCTAAGGCACAGAATTACGCTAAGAATGACGCTAAACGCGACGAATGAAAAGCCCGAGCACCTGCGCAAATTCTTTACTAATATATTAATGGGGTGCTCACATGCCTGCAGTGTGTGAGGATCTTCACAAGGAAGATTTTCTACATAAGCCACTTTCGAGCCCATGAGTGATCTCTACAGACTAAAAGTTCATCATCATCATACATAATACATATGCACTGATGAACGACGTGTCCATCGACCGCGATGCCCTGTCAGTTTCTGGCATGTGCTTGGAGGAGAATCGCGAGGCCGAACCTGGTTTTGAACGCAAGGCTGCATACATATATACTACAGATGCACCTCTCATTTTTTGTTTAGAAAAATATTTATCATTCTTTAAACAAGGACAGATCAAATCTCCCCTAAATACTAAGCAAAACACGCAATTAAGTAGAGTCCGCGCCTGGAAGGTGGGCGCGTCACGAGCGTGCTCTGTACGGGCAACACCCATCGCGAATAGAGGACGCGTGCGCAACATTGTGTATCGATTTGCTATATAAAGTACAATGCTTTGCATTGCGGTAGGGTTGTCTACTTTGTTATGGAGAAGCAGAAAGAAGTGCACTAAAAACGACATTTTTCACCTCAACTCTAGGGTGTCTACTACCAACGTAGCTGATACAAATAGGGACGGGAGTAAGTACGGATGATACACATATTGCATTTTGTAGCCTAGAATACTTGGTTTGGCCTTTCTCCAGCTTGATTATATACAAAGTCTCATGTGGGTCCCAGATAAGTCTTTCATACTCGAATTTACTCCGGACAAAAGCGTTTAACAAGGAGGTTAATACGGAAACATGCCTAAACCACGACGCCTGTGCATTCCGAATCCGGGGGACTTGTAGGCGTGTAGAAGTGTCGAGGATGTGGTCATTGAATGTTTACTCGGAGTCAAGTGTCAGTTCTAGGTGGAAACCCTCACAAACGGAGCACCTGCAATAGTTTGTGAAGTTAAGGAGAAGTGGCGAGCTAGATCGAGTGAAGGTCATAGCTTAAAACTCGAAACTCCGACACTATCAATATTACAGAATTATGATAGATGGTTCTAAAAGTGATTTAAAACATCGTCAGGATACCTCCATATCATTCGTAAATAGTTATTGCAAATATCGCAACAAATAAAAAAAAATACAGAGAGGTTATTTACAAAGGCAAGCTTCAATCAATCACTAAAAAAAATCTTGCAAACCTAGGTTTATAAGGATGAATTTAAAATGCAGAAATAGATAATCGTAGGCTTATGTTCTTCAGTAAAAGTTAATGAAATATATAAATGATATTACTTAACTTATACTTGAGCACACTACATGCAGCATTCATACGGAGGTCCGTAGCTGCGGCGATGGGCTAGCTCGTCACGCAGAATGGTTTATTGAATTTCCAAAAAATATGTTTGTTGACTACCCTAATCAAGTAAACAATTGTGCCTCCACGTCCCCGTATGGGAACAGGCCGAAGCTATGTTTAATAATAATAACAATACCTTGGACACTATTGACACACATTGATCTAGCCCCAAACTAGGATTCCCTGTATTTTGGGTACTAGACAACGATACACATACTTATATAGATAAATATTATACTTAGACAATATCCATGACTAGGGTACAAATATCCGTTCTCGTCAAACAAATATTTTCCTCCACCGGGTTGTGTGTCAATAGTGTCATTGACACACATTGATCTAGCCCCAAACTAGGATTCCCTGTATCTTGGGTACTAGACAACGATACACATACTTATATAGATAAATATCATACTTAGATAGATAAACATCCATGACTAGGGTACAAACATCCGTTCTCGTCAAACAAATATTTGCCCCCACCGCGACTCGAACCCGGGACCCCTGGCTTCGTAGGCAGGGTCACTGCCGGCTCGGCCAGTCGGGTCGTCGTAATTGTTTTGAATTTTGATTGCAGTCATATCTAGTCTTCGGTTTCTTACATCTCTGAGCAAGTGACCGAGAAGGGTCGTACGATTGGCAGTCGCTGCACGTACAGCTGTGTCTTACCATCAGGATTGTTTTGTGATATACTATAACGTCTTGCAGTTTGTTGGACGGACTTTCTGAAGGCACACGGACTAGCCCGGTGGTGTTTACATACAGGGTGACGCCAAATTACGAATACCGAAATAATAAGATGACAAAATTTTCGGGGGAATAACCCATTTCGAACTAGGAAACATAGAGTAGCAAATAAAAAAATAATCTTGCAGCACGAGTTAGAAAGTTATTTAACGCCAGGTAGAATCATGCACATCAATTCCGAAGAAATAAATATCAATTGGCTGTATGGTCGGAAATGGTCGGAAGGCTTTGTTTTGTCCAGATGGACGAAGAATATTTAAAAATAAACATATCATGGCGCTTTTTTCGTTCGGAGTACTCCGAACATAACCAAAACCGCTTGAATTAATTAAAATTAAAATATTTCATTGTTTTTTTACTTTTAGTGCTAACCACCCAACTCTAATTAACGTTTATTAAATATATTAAATATTCTATAGATTTCACTCCCATCATAAATTCACAAAGTTTCTCAATAGCCCAATATTGGAGGATGCAAAAGTGATCTTGTTTCTTGTATTCATTTATATCTTGCATCTTGTATTCATTTCTACAGAGGAGTTGTTATTTTAGGATCCTTTGGTATCATGTGGGTATGCTAAACAAAAGTTTGCGACCTCAAAAGTGGGGGCGACAACTTTTGGTGGCTGAAAACCCTCGAAGTTTTCGAACTTACTCCAGATTTTCGCACATAACTCGAAAACCATTAAAAATTTCGACTCAGTTACTTCCACTTTAATTAACTGTGTTTATCAAATTAAGAACAAATTATATCTCATACATTTTTACTTCAGAATCAATAAATTTAGAGCACAATAGGTCAAACAAAATCACGACGGATTTTCAGTAGAGAAATCGGTAAGTGTTCCATCCATTGTGTAAATTGTGTAAATCCGCATATTAACTACATCCCTACTGCATGTTCATGAGCGAAGAACTGGAGTAAGGCTGAAAATTTTGAGGAATTTTGGACATTATCCCCCCACTTCCGAGCTCGCAAACTTCTGATTGCCATACCCACACGATATCATCGAAATATCGATATCTTAAATAATATACTTTATAGAAATTATGTAAGCTGAATTTGAATATGTACATATATTGGGCTAAAAGAATGACTTTAAAAAATATATGTCTCTCAGTGACATTGACCCCGTCCGCTGATTACAAGTTTACCTCAGGTCTGTTTTTTTAGTTTGCGACTGTCTTTCTGTGCAAAAAAATTGCTTTTAATGATGTATTAGTTACATTACTGCAGAGACCAGTAAGTAAGCCATTCTGGACAAGTATAATGTAGCCGTCCGAGCCGAAGGCGAGGATACGAGGAGGATACGAGGCCAGGATTGCACTTAGGGTCGAAGCGTGTATAGTTCTTTTCTCAAAAATAAAACCATTTATGTTTATTGTGAATATTTTATTTTATTCTTCTTTTTCTTCTGCAAGTATCGAATTCCTAATTCCTAATTAGTATCAAAATACCTCCTTAGCTTATCTTTGAAAAAAAAGTCTATATTTAAATATTATGATATGTAATGGGATTTCATACTTATCTACTGGACACTTGCGTTTTCCTGGACACTTCTAAAAATTGTCCAGGATGAGTCACTTTCGGATATCTTCACAGATTTTATGGGAACATTTCATACAATTTTGAGAAAAATATTATTCCCGTTCATTTGTTCAGCTAAATTAATGTCACCTTTATACTCTGGGACTGCATTTTGAGTCCGAATAACAGCTTGGTTCTATTTTGAATTTTGGTTTACTCTTTCTCATATATCTTCTTCTTAAGCTAGTCACATTTTATATGATAACTGATTTTCAGTCTTTAAGAAAAGTCATCCAATTCCATTCAAGATTGAGTTTTGGAATATTATTTACCGATTGGTACTCAGACATGTGGAACGATCGTGCTAGTTAAGCATGATTTGGCTAACTGCCTAGATGGATGACCGTTTCTGTTGACGAATGACGACCTCTGTGGCGCTGCGGTTGTGGTTCTGCCTGCCACGCGAGAGGTCCCGGGTTCGATCCTCAGGTTGTGCTACAGAAAAAGCAAACTCCAGGTCTTGGATGTTTATGTGTGTGACGTCGCTATTTGGGGCTAGAAGCAATATAAGCCTGTATGTAAATATTTATGTTCATGATCTATGTTGCATATTTTTGAGTGTTTTGGGTTAATCGTTATGCTGATGGTTCCGGCTACTACCGCTATATATTGGTTGGTAACTTGAACTCCAGGTAACTTGAAAAGTTCCAACAGTCGTGTCGCGACAGCCTGAACATTAAGCCTTAGACTCATTGCGGCTGACACTCTGCGCACTATTTCGCTTCTATCTAGACATAGATACATCACTAGTCTATATGGCATCTCAAATTTGCATAGAAACATGACAGTCGGTACAGACTGCAATGAAAAAAAGACTAAAAAGTACAATAATAATCTACATTTTAGGCTGTCTTGGAGCAGACTTTTGACAGTGGCTAAATACAGTTTAAACGCTAATTATGTATAATACGGCCAGTTTACGTAGTCAAGCATAGCTAGGTTATTTCCTGTCAGCCAGGTTCCAACTCAACATGGCCGCGTTAAAAGTCTGCTGCAGGCCGATCTTAATTTCACAATTGTTGAGAAAACATGAGTCATGAAAGCAAGTTGAAATTGTGACGTCACCTGGAAACATACTGGAAAGGGACCACGTTTTATTTGTCGCAGTCGCCGCGTTTATTTACGGCGGCCCCGTGTATCTCGCAACATTTTCTGTGTCGTGACGTGATACTCGTAATAGTTTCGTGAAAAGGATGGAAATTGCCGACAGAAAAGTAAGTAACAAAGTGAGGATGGAAGTTAGGCCTGTTACTAGGCGCCCAGCCAGTCACCGGAGCTATTCGAGCGTCGTGTCTGCAGAGTTTTTAATTTCGTTCCGGAGGCAGTGGCGGTAAACCTCGTTACAAGTTTAAATTGGCATTTCTCGGAGTAATGGTTAGATGCTACTGGGTAACTTCCTCTCGGTGTCTCCTTTACTTGACGGGATAATTCTTATTTAAAATGTATGAGCGCGCCGGCGGCGCTGGGGTAAAAATCGAACGGAGATTTGTCTACGGCACGCCACGGGGCTTTATCGGAACCATAGTGGATCCAAGCCGGCAGTAGCAGGAAGGTTTTATTATATACTAACTGACCCGACAGACGTCGTTCTGACTGTCTGTATTAACGCTATCTATTGGAAGAAGGATGAACTGAACAAAATATACTTCGATATTTCGGCGGTTCCCGTAAGAACCTTCCCAAGACTTCAACAAATAGTTCAAAAATAAGTCCGTGACTTGACCAATTGAAAAATTGCCATAAGCGAGTTTCTCGCTTACCGACACATAATAGGGTTTATTTTCGTATAATAGAAGAAGATGTAGATTCACTTGAATAAAGCTATTCCAGGAACTGAAACTGTAAAAAAGAGGACAAGTGAGTTTACTTTACAGTAAATCCATTAGGTAGGTAGTAGTAGGTAGTTGTAGTTTTCAGTGCCATATTGTGTAGTATACGTACAGTTTGAATTAATTCATATTTGTCACGAGAAAGACGCATTAAGCCGCCTTCACTATAAACGTGTGTTAACAAAATCAGATACTATTGAAATGTGCTGAAACGGGACATTACAATTATACATACTATGGCATTTTGTTAAATAATGTAAATATTGCAAAAAACTAAAACACTATTGGTTACTTACATATATCATATTATTCTTCGGTGAGCCTAACATGTCGGTAAATAATTCATTTATTTTAATTTAAATCTTAGTATTTTATCATAACTATATTGATTCGCTGATGAAATAAAATAAACAATTACAATCAATCATTTCCTCTGGCACAACTATAGAATACTCTGTGTAACAAGAACTAGAAGCAGTGATTTCATAAAAACATCAAATACGATATCAGCACCGCACAACAAAGTCGACGTATTTGCGGTTAACGTTTTAAACGTTCCGTTTGAGTATAATGCGCGCGGTCCGAATCGACCGTCCGCCATCAGACGTTAAAAGGCAGCCTAACAGCTGCACTGCAATCGCCACAATATTACCCCGAACATAAACTGGCAGTGGTCAACAACGTCCTTTGCACTTGACGATTCTAGCATTTACCGTTGAAAGAACTTTTGATGTCATCTGGTTCATTGAATAAAACACTTTGTAAATAATAATAACTTAATTCAGCTCTTTGGTTAAATTTTATTTTTTGGATATTTTATTTTACGACATGATTTTGTCCTTTTTGCGATTAGCGCCTGTCACATAGGTGATGTTTTATTTTCAGTGTACATTTTTGATTACATGTATTTGCAATCAAATATTTTCATGTTAAACCTGATTATGGGTTTCATAATAATAGTTCCGAGAATCTCCGAGAGTGTAAAATGCTCGCATCTTGTTCACTACCGTGGAAACGCTCCAAACGTCGCATTAAACTCTAACACTGACGTTAAAGTAACCGACGAACTAAAATAAAGCTACGGCGACTTAATATGTTTTCATTATAAGCTCTGTCTGGCTTTCGGACTTTTTCTTTTTTCGCGGATAAGTTAGAGACACGCTTAACAAGAATAAGAATATCGATCCAACTCTACCACCTGACATCGAAAAATGCGTAACGATACATTGGACTATTGGACTAAAACATTCTGAAAAAGAAAAAGAACATGCTATTTGCGTTGCTTTTCTGCTCTTTCGTGTGCTGTTTCATTCATAATGTTCACTTATTTAGCCTTTGAAGATACTTTTATGTGTACATATGTTTATAAGTGTATAATATATTCCTCTTTACTTACCAGGACCACATAATCTGAGTCTCATTTTTATACCTCGACGAATTCGGATCTCATGAATCGGGAACCTCAAGATTTATGGGGGTCATCCATGGGTCTTTTCGCAAGGTGGAACCTACAAATCTGCGTCCCCTGTCAATTAAATCGAGAAACGTGCAAAGATATTTATTGTCAGACTATTTACGTCGCCTCGGAGGTCTGTGTTTCATAAAGGGGATCCTCGAAGAAGTTATTCGGTTACTTATTCTTATCTTATATACACGTAATATTAAAGAGATATTTTAGAGCGAAAAATATCAAGTTTATCGGTCCCAAATTAAATGAGTGCTTCAAAAAAATCGAAGAGCTGAGTAGGAGTAGTAGTGGCACTAATATCAACTCTAAATGGTCCAATTCCCATACCTGAGCTACGAGTAGTGTAGGCATTGATAACTGCTCAAAACGTTCCATTTTCCATTACCGACACGCATTTCAGGACTAACCCGAAAGGTAAATAAAATAGCCCACCTACTCGTAAATTCTAGATAGTGTAAGCACTGTAAGTATGTGAATACTGAATATGATTCCCAGTTTTTGTAATAATGATTTTTATAATGAGGGATAATTCCGCTGCCATTCAGGAGATGCGAGCCAGGCCCATGTATGTCGGCGATACATTAACAAAGTAGAGCACTAATACAAATGTACAAAATGTCGTTGTGTTAAGAAGATACAGCAAGTTTACTTCCTTCAACCAATGTTCAATAAATTGTACTCCTACTATTTAGATTAAGTAGATATTCATTCCATCTACATGGTTAGGTTCGTTTAATCGAATTCCCATTTTCATCCAAATTCTAAATTCATCCAATGCCCATTTCATCAAATACAATAATATCACGCCTTTTCTCAGATGGGTTGGCAGAGACATAACATCACATAAGTAATATAATAACTCCTTTATGTATTTTTTGACAGCTGTCACCATTATTTTTGACAGCTGATACTATTTTTGTCAGATATTAGTATTTTTGACAGATATATAAAAATACATCTGTCAGTATTTTTGACAGCTGTCACTATTTTGCTGAATTTGCTTGATACTTGCAAGGGATTCAAAACCCATAGAGTACTTCCCGTTGATGATAAAATGGCATAAGCAAATAAAAAGTATCTTTCAGGTTGAATATGAACTGGAGTTACTAGAGGATTGGCGGGGATAAAATTATCAGGGTCTCCCAGTAAATAAGGATTTGTTAAAGTTAACATAATTAATAAAAATAATATAATTACAAATCCAATTAAGTCTTTGTAAGAAAAGAAAGGATGAAAAGGAATTTTATCTAAATTTCTATTAATTCCTAAAGGATCCTGTTTGGTGTAAAAATAATAAATGAATTATAACCATTATTGCTACAATAAAAGGTAATAGAAAATGGAATGTGTAAAATCGAGTTAAAGTTGCATTATCAACGGAGAATCTTCCTCCTAACCGCCTAGATGCCTACAGATTGATAGTTCCAAGTCGTGCTTTCCTGGAGCCCTTGACGGCTGCAAATCTCAGGAAACCACGCTCTGCTACCAAATTGTTCAGGCTTCTCAGCACCTAATGACCTCGTAGGGGCCCATGAGCTACGAGGTGGCGTTACGATCAGGTGCCAAGAAGTGATGAACGTCGGCGATTCACCGAGCTAAAGTTATGTGGGGTAGATCTAACCTGGTCTGTGCTTCGGTCCCGTCAACCTCCTGTCTCTCTGCAAGGCCCGGGCGCGCCCTAGGCTCTTCTTGGTAGACAGGTTCTTCAGCCAACCAGGTATGACTGGCGGGCCAGCTTCAATGAGCACAGTGGTCCAACACAGGTTATGTTTCTACGTGGTAAAAACGAATCGGGCACGAAAATCCGAACTTTATCTGGTTCGAGAGACAACGGCACACTCAGCTATATTAATAATCCTGAGGGAATCCCGAATACATTCCAGATGCCCTGTGATTTAATTTCAACAAGCTAATCAATACGCGTTTTCATTGCGAGCTCATTTTTCGTCTGTCAGTTGTCAAAACTGCCAGATTGACAGCTAACGTCAAATTAAAATGACCGTTCAGAAACCATCGATCGAATATCGATTTGGAATCGAACAGTAGGTATAATACCTCATTTACACTCAGCCCTGTTTGGCAGAAGTGGGCAGGGAATGTATTGTTGTCTCATTATTTCTGATGTTGAAAGAACGAAACAACAATACTTTCCCTGCCCACACTACCCTGCCAAACAGGGCTGAGTGTAAATGAGGCATAAGTAATAATTTTATGCTAATTGCAGTTACCTATATCTTCTTTAAATAAAAATGTTGATTGTTTTGGTATTTAAGTATATTTTTTGATGTGAATTGATTATTGATGGTACTGTAACCTTCAACGCTGCCGCCTCAAGTGTCTTTATTTTGTTGTAAGGTATAAGTAATAATTTTATGCTGATTGCAGTTACCTATATCTTCTTTGAATAAAAATGTTGATTGTTTTGGTACTTAAGTATATTTTTTGATGTGAATTGATTATTGATGTTATTGTAACCTTCAACGCTGCTTCAAGTGTCTTTATTTTGTGGTAAGGTATAAGTAATAATTTTATGCTGATTGCAGTTACCTATATCTTCTTTGAATAAAAATGTTGATTTTTTTGGTACTTAAGTATATTTTTGATGTGAATTGATTATTGATGTTATTGTAACCTTCAAGGCTGCCTCAAGTGTCTTTATTTTATTGTAAGACAAGAGTTTGATGACTTTTATTTGCGATTAGTTTTAGTTTTCAGAAATACAATTCCTTTTTATTTGTAAGCCATGCAAGATATGGTTTTTTGTTTGCAATAAATGCTGATTACTTTAACCAATGTTTGACTTTGCTTCTTTCACGGTGAAAAAAATGATGTTTTCAGGAAGTGAAACTTACTTTCTATATGGCAGATAACCACTTAGGAACATTTTAGGTGTTAAACCTTCGTCTCATCATAAGTAAAAAAGACGTAAATGTGTATATGCGCCTCTTTAATGTAGGAAATTAAGATAATGACACACAAAGAAAATAGTTAAAAAGGGTCTTATGTTTTTATCCTTCGTAAAAGAGTCGTATATGGCTGCTTGCGTCTTTTTTACTTAGATAATATATTTATTTATTTTTAAATTGCTTAGAAAAAACGCTTTTTGATGATTAAAAAAATAAATAAAATTACTATGAAATTTTTTACACATTGAAATGAAAGAACAAAACATGATAAGCCAATATCCACTTTCACAAATACGACAAATTTTCAAATTTGTTCACAGCATCCATTTTCCAGATTTTTTTTATTCAAACCTGATTTTCTCAGTTTTTACTTTATAGTAGATGCGTCTTTTTAACGATCGGGGGCAGATCTGGCTTCACTGCTCTCTTCTATATACCTAGCCTTGGGTACAGGAGAGAGCCCCCATCCTCTTCAAGTATATCACTCATTCATAACATAGACCTTATCGATAGTCTGAACTTATTTTGTAACGTTTTTGTTTTTAGCAACAAAATGTAATAATTTAAATAGGTATTATTTCTATTTATGATATTCTTACCTATTCCCTATGATTTATCTTACAATTGTTCCCCATCGTCCTAAGCTTTTAAAGGTGTTATCAGCCTGCTAAGCCCTTATTTATCTAACGGCCGATGTCACTATGTCTAGTCTAGTCTACATTTGTATAATACATCTAATTGTCAATAAAAAACTTTGAAAATTAAAAAAAATAGTGCTGAGTCCAGCGAGCCAGTTAAGGGGATTCCTATGTTATGAGTGATCCATCACCATGGTTAATAGGCGCATGTTCTTTAGTGGTCAATCCTATACTCGTAGCTGCTCAATTCCCTGGTGCATTTCACGGATGTCGCCAATGTCGTGACACGGTAGATAATCTGAATCTGAATCTGAAAATGCTCAGAGTTTCATCCAGTACTAATCGGCACACTATCGTGACCCCCATTGTAGTTCTGCTTTGGCGGTTTTAAATGATTAGTTACGCTGGATGGCAGATTGATATGTGCGTTCCTTTTGACCTCAATGTACGGTTTAAATTAGCGTTCGTATTTCGAAAACCAAAGTTTTGCTCAATTTTCTTCCAAATACCTTTTGAGCAGTTTTTAAATTATGTTCCTGAATTTCTCAATATTGGTTATTTTTATAGGTAAGTGTTTATGACTTCATGGTTCGATTGCTCAAAAAAAAAATGTTCTCAGTATTGCATCTGGTTTAGCCGGGATCTTGAAGACAACTTTCCACGTTGGCTTTTACCTGTTATTTTTTTTAAATACAAGACCCGTCTTGGTTACAAGGTCTTGCGTTAAAAACTCCGGGTAAAACAATTTTGCCTACTTCACTTATTATCTCTCTGCATATGCCTAGGCTTTAGACAAAAGGTGCCCTTTATGCTGGTTTCGGCTTGGAAACTGGACCTGGTTTTGACATAAAGCGCAAGGTTATTAGGCGTTTGGAAATACACGTTGGTGTCTCAAAGAATCCGAGCCGGTTATTTCGCCGGTTATATATATGAACGGAATTCACTCTTTCAACACCTTCATCTCTGCCTTTCCATATGAAGGTGTAGTTTCCTTCTCAGAAACTGCCCTCACCCGATAGTCTCGTCTCTTGCAGTCCAGGTACGTCAACGCACATATACCGTGGTTTCCTGACAACTTTTGTAGTTTTTTGTACCGCTGGAATATCGTCTACAGATTTATTTAAACCTTGTGTCATGGTCCTAAAATTCCATGTGTCGAAGCATAGGTCGGTTATTTTTAGTATTTCTTTTTTGAACTTGTTTTTGTTAGGTGTGGGGATTGTTCACCATTGGTAAAATATTATTACTGCTAAACCCAACCCAAGCAAAGCAAAATGTTGAGGCACGGGCTGGTAACTGATTAGACGGAGCTGCCCAGTTTAAGGTGGGTGGTAACTAGCCAATAAAATGCACTAGGCTTTCCCACCGTCGAGACTCACCGTGATATTCGCCCAATTTCACAAACTTATAACTGGCATCTGTGACTCTCTGTTTTCCATGATAGCACGGGAGAAGTGACCTCTCCACATCGTTATATCGCCTGGGTCACAGTAAGAAATGCAAACTTTCCCAGCACCTACATCCCCCAATCAACATCCACAGCTTGTCCCCCAGAAACAAGTAAGTCGATACGTGGAGAACTGGTCTTATTATTATGTATATTATTTCCCTCCAGCCCTACAGGTTACCTAAGGACAAACTGTCGAGTCCCCCCTATCCGCCACCTAGGAACGCATGTCCTTGGGGTGAGGCTCGCCCGAGAAAACACATTTGACAACTTTATGGTTAAACTAAAGAAAAACTTTATAGTACAAGCTCGCTGCAAGGCACGTCACGAATCTTGAGGCACAGATATTGTGCCAAATGCAATGAGCCAAAATCAACTTTAAATTAGCGTAACAGGTTGCGATAAATTTTGCTCCGTATCTTAGTGCCGCATGGAGGGGGTAGCCTCTCTATCTCACGCAAGGTGAGAGTACCTGTATGTAACACAGTTAACGTTTCAGTCTATTACAGTATTTATCCACAGATTCTGAGTTCTGCAGTGTAAATCCGCTAGCTTAACCTGTGCATTCGGATCGAATATTCTAAATTCGACTATAGAGCCGACCGACGACGGCATAGTGTAGCAACATATATGCCATTCTTGATGGATTGAGTTGTGTAGGAATTTAATTTGATAACATGTTCAGCTTCAACGAATGATTTGCTGCGGCATTTCAATTGTTTATTTCTCATATTAACAGGCGGTTATGCATGACCTAAAAATCGTGGAATATTGGAATGGTATGTACGTACAGGCATAAGTTATAGTTTATTGTTTATCGCGGGTCAATTTTCCGCAACGCGTCGACTTATATTTGCGCCTATTTTGCGTGATGTGGGTTGGGGTAACTACTCCTGCCGACCCAGCTCCTGTAGGAAGCTTAGCAAGTTTCCGACGACTTCCTGGAGCGACCTCGGCGACCCGAAGTGTGTTGCCCAGTAGGTGGCCACGCCGGAACATTTCAGAAGGACGTGGGTGGATGTCTCGTCGACCTCCATGCAGGCTCTACATAGTGGGCTGTCTGATACACCTAGAGTATGTAAGTGTTTGTTTAGCATAGCGTGTCCAGTCATCGCTCCGGTTACCAAGCGGAGCTGTGAACTCTTCCGCTACAGAAGCTTACGTGATAATCCGGGTGTGATCATCGGGAAGGCTTGCTTGCAGGTATCCAAAGTTGACCAATAAAGTTGGTGAGTTACCTTTGTGTGCTATCGTACCCTAGTCATGGTTGTTCTATCTATCTAAGTATAATATTTATCTATTTAAGTATGTGTGTCGTTATCTAGTACCCAAGATACAGGGAATTCTAGTTTGGGGCTAGATCAATGTGGGTAAATAGTGCCCAAGGTATTATTATTATTATTATTATTAATGGTCTCAGTTAGGTTGCTTACGTGGTGTTCTAGAGCCTCAGCGCCCGATACTCTTACCGGAACTCCCTGTTGTTTCAGCAGTTGATCCAACTGTTTGGCATATTGCACTAGGTCAGTTCTGCGCGGATTCCGCTTTAGGGTTGCCTCGACTATGTTTACCTGAATGTCGTATCGAACCCATCTGTGATTTGAGCACGATGCTTCTGCAGACACGTGCCAGTTTGAGATGGCTCTCAACGCATCTTCTCTTGTAAGTATTAGGTCAATGATTTTTCTGAATTTTGTTCTGAACCTATATTAATAATGATTGGTTGTCATTAAATATTCAACGAGAGGCTTACCTCTGTCGTTGTTATCTTCTTTCCCCAGAGAGTGTGGTGTGCATTCGATTCCATGGCTATGATCAGCTGCAGCCCGGATTCTTCGTAGATTGTCACCAGCCTCGTCATGTCATGCGGGGGTAGAGCGTCTGCCCCTGGAATGCAGGCGGAGGAGATAAACGTCTTTGGAAGCCTGTAGTATTGTGCCTTGTGCAGCCTTACGGACCACACGCCTCTGGAACAGGAACTTGAAAAATGTTGCACATGTATATTTCTAGAGGTGTAGATACAGGCCTTGGGATTGTTCGAGCTCATATCCGCAAACAACTCCAAGATTTCGGAGACCATCGGGGGAAGGAAACGCCATCATTGTCTGATAGCAGCACCTACTCATTCGTCCCGAGCGCCAGGTTACCCATCCCCTCCGTACATTCCATCCCGTCCTCTGACAAATCCAGGACAGAACTGGCGTTCTCTCCAGGTTTGTCGGTGATCGGGTCGCCCTGCTGGGTTGGGGTTGGAGGTTTTCATTAGCCGTGATGATCTCAGCAGTATCTGGCTGCTTAGGTGTCGACCGGAGTGAGAGTAGCTATTCGAGGAATATTCCTCTGGTCCACTGAAACTTTACGTCCATCAACCCGAGCAAAAAGCCGAGTCGGCGTCCTCGTTCAATCAGGGGTTGAACCACCTCTTCCGGGATGCTGACGAAGACGAATGTGAAAATGTAAAAAAAAAGGAACACAGCATGCAATGCGACAATATTAAAGGAATTATATAATTTAAAAAGTTAATTATATAATTCACTTAAGACTTGTATGAGTTATGATACATAGTTTTTTTTTTAATTATACAATTTATTTATATTTTTTAGTCTAATGAATTATGAACGAGGCCTAAGATAAAATTAATTTATTCAAAAATGTTTCAAAGCAGTTAAGGCTTGCAAATATTTCGAGTTCAGATTCACTGTCTTTGGTGCTGAGTTCATTGTACAGTTTGCATAATCTGTGCTACCGCTCCGTTGCACTAATGAGCCTAGATTGGTGTTGACTGTATCATTGAAAAATAATCTGAAGTTCGATCGTGGTAGTCTTTTTGATGCATTAAAGGTAATTTTCCTCAGTAAGTCAGGACAGTCGAGAGCGCCATTGACTGGGTTGTGTAAAAAAACAAGTCTTTCTGCATGCCGCCAGAGTGTCAATGTTATAGTGCTCTAGACGCGAACTATAAGCTTGCTCCTGCGTTTACGCTTGACCCTAGGACCCTCTTGGGCAGGATCAGGCTTGCCCTTTTCAAGAGCTCCCTTCGCAGTTCACCACTTACTTCGGTTATATGCGACAAGTGTCCGCCCTGGGTCTGGCTGGGCGGGTTAAGATATTGAAAACAAACCACCTCTTGCGCTGGCTTTTGGACCACAGATTGCTCCACACGACACGATACGGCAGGTTTCGGCTCAGCTAGTTCCCAGATTTACCGCGAAATTTCGCACTCTTTTCTGGTTGTCTCGGTGCAACTTTCGCCGCTGCGCCCCCGTGTGGCTGAGTGCTTTTGGGTTTCAGGGTTGACTTCGTTGCCCCAAACCCACTTGTGAAAGAGGGTAACGCAGCTTTCACCGCGTCCAACCCGCTTCTCGGTGTTGAGTTTAGAGAGCGGTTCCGTTTGACCATATCCAGCTCTTTGTTTATGTGGGTGGGTGGGACCCAGCAACTTGTTTGGACCCGTCAGGTTTCCCTTCGGTTGGTGTATGTTGTGGGTTTTGGATCGTGTGTTGTCCATAGTCCATTGTATTCATCATCTGAGTTTTCCACCCTCCACGGTGCCCGCACCATTGGGGATATCAAACATTGGCACCAGGGCTACCCAAAAGGTACAGGTACAGCGGGTTGAGTCTACATGTGCGACATCGGGTGTTGCAGTCAGTAGGGCTGGAGATTACAATCCTATCTCCCCCCTTGCTCGTTACGCCGTTGCTTCTTCAGCATGGCCGAGAGCCAGTGTTTTGCTGGTTTGGCCTTTGAATTTTAATAATAAAATTAAACATGTATTATGATAGCGTAAACAAGCATCAATAAACAAACACATATGGTTTCCGTAGACCTAATTAGGATGCTCATGTTATGTTTTTCTATTTGTAGTAAATAAATAAATAAATAAAAAGCAATACGAAATTTTGATAAATCCTTATTTAAGAGTAAGTAGTACCTAATACTCACCATTTCCGTGGTTGCTGCGGGTGGCTCCCACCATAAGTAGAAATAATACTTTTAAAGCTCTACCCACTTGAAGATACTTTGTATTTGTCTGCCAACTACTATTACTATTGTACTATTGGGACACACGCCTTGATGTTACGCGCATTTCCATTCTGCGGGGCTTATAGAAGAACACAATACCCCGAAGTGTATACTGTAAAGGATGCTACGGCTGTTTTTCTTTGCTCGACTTGGCGAGGGCCTTGCCCCTTGATATATAGATTGTCGGAGTCAAGTGTCCAGACCGGGCATAGAACAACTTGCCTTGTGCCTACAGTGCAAAATGATCAAAATGGAATTGGAAATAGCCCTGGATGACAGCATCCGGATAAATCTTAGTTCTAGCAATATCTAAAAGAACTCCTACGTCGTAATGTTCTTGTTTTATTTTGTCCCAACTGTTCTATGAAATCCTCCAAAAACCTTTTACGGAGCTAAACAATTAACAAATCTTGGAATTTGATAGTGTGGGAAATGAGAAACACAAGCAATACAACAAGTACTCATGTGGAAATCCAATGTATATATTACTCATAGAGCTTGACAGAAGACTTGAAGAAGATATATTAAGAAACGATACTATCGATATTAGGATATTATCGGCCTTGTGGGCAAGTTTTGGATCACAAAAATTATATATCGTCGTATGAAAGGAAAATTGTTTTGGCTACATAATTTTTTGAGTTACTATTCGGATTTAGCGGATTGTTCTGCGTCGTACTACCCAGATCGCAAAAAATAAATGTCGCTTCAACCAATTTGTCTTCCCTCAGACGATATGCCACATTCACACATTGTGATTGGTCACTTTATTGACAATATATGAATTGTACGCCTGTAAAGCTTCGTGATAAAGGCCCCATAGAATTTCGTCTTGAGGTTTCCAGGAGATGCTTCAGTAAAGCCTGCCTGCTGAAGTTTGAATCTGACTTACACACAAAGGATGGGTATTCAGCTAAATGCCGAAAAAATGTGTTTCTTGCAGGTTTATTTTAATTTTATTGGTTCTTTTGCAAAGTAACTAAAATATAATTTCAAGGATCCAGTTTTATTCATATTTTTGTCAGACTGGTTGGCAGTCACATTGCCCACACAACATTATCGATAATTTAAATAATAGGTGATCCCATCACTAGTGATCGGAAATATGACAACACATCGGTAACCTACCATTACGTCTCGTATTTTCACAGAGCAAATAAATAAAGATTTGGCCCATGTGACATGCGGGTTAACCTTTTAAAGGGAAACCCATTTAAATGGTTGCCAAACTCCACCATACAACTAAAATATACAGCAAGCACAAACTTTGAAACAAGCGCTTCACACATAAACAGTAGCTCCATTATATTACTTTTTCCTTTTTTGATTCCTTTTTAATAAAAATTACAGTCGCATTAAATAACAGATCGTGTGAAATAATCACGCTCTATTGATCAAACGATAATTTGAAGTTTGCAAACATCGTTCAAAACATCAATGTGAAATGGATGACCATAGAAATTCTAAGATGTCAGATATACATAAGACCTCAAGCCTACAAGTTTGTCGGGTTTTTGGGCACCGCTTCGCATCCGATGCCGGACAGTCGTGCGTTGCTTGTCTATTTCGATGATTTGTATCGATTGCCATATCAATGATTGATCGAATGATTAGGTTCTGATTGTAGCGTGTACGAAACGCTTTAGACTTAGCAATAACGGAACGCTGCCACAGGGAGGGGATGCCCTGTTCTGGCTCTCTCATACAACATGGCGATAAGTGGGTAGACGTGGTCTTGGTCTATTCATAAATATGAAGAAATAAGTAGTGCGTGCTCATAAATACGAACTTTTTATGAACACAATCACACACAGATTATTCTTTGTAATATTACATTATGTGCTCAATTTTTTTTATGATTTAATAAGTTAACAATTTTTGATCAGAATACTAGTTAATACGTAGTTAAAATATATTTCCGTATGAAATATACACGATGTACGTACCTATATAAATACTCCGCTATACGTCACTAATACCGCCTTTGTAAGTTTGGAGAGAGTGCAGCACGGGTAATCTTTGCGAATGTCGGATTTAAGTTCATGCATCTGCCTCGAGAAAGCCCGGGATGATGATTAGAAATACGCGTTTAATTTGATACGACAAGGCGTTGAGTGGGTCTTTAGATTTGCATGTCACGTCGAGAGAATATTTGAATTCGAAGAACTACCTGCTTTCGGCGTAATCTGCGAAGAAACTCATCGGATACAAGTACAAGCTACGACGACTCTTGGAGTCCGTGCTCCACGCGGCCACTGAATTTATAGAAATGATGACGCGGCCTCTTTCTGCACTGAACGTTTTCACAATTATTTATCTCAACCTATCGGGTATTTAAATGTTGCATTTAAACCCTAACGAGGTGACTTGAGATGTCTTGGGATAGAATATCATAAGTACTTATAAGTTTCTAAAAGTTCGGGATAACTTCATATTCACAGAATCTTTACAGTTATCGTTACGAATTAAATAAGTAAGATAGGTACTTACTTTATACTTCTACATACGAGTAATTAGGCAAATCCAGCCTTTTTAGGAGTATTCATTTGGAGTTAAGTAGACGTTAATGAAGTCGTTAATTTCATACCTCATTAACGATTAACTGCTTGGAACAATTGGCGAGAGAACGAGATGAGTGAAACCTTACGGAGGTTTACTGTAAGAAGTCTAAGATGTGCGATAGAGTTTTATTATTATACATAGTCTAAGAAAATTTAAATTGATATTCGAATTGATTGAACTACTTTTATTGATTTTCATAGAAAAAACTATCATTAAACTAATTTTACAACATCGTAATGCACATGATAGTGCTTTACGTGTTTTTGCTCGATAGAAAATTCTCCCGTAGTTGTCACAAAAACTATAGAGCCAAATCCATTCAAAAGCTTAGAAGACTTGAGGTTAGCCAGCGAAATATGGAGCGCAGTATCTTTGAGGTCCGGTTGTTGGACCGCCTATGATAAACGACGTTGCGTAAAAAGCGGCCGAAGTGAAGTGGCCACTTAGCTCGTAAGCAACTATGTTGATAGGCCAAAATTGCAACTCTCTGGAACCCGAATATAAAACGAGGAATGGGTCGCCCGACCCAGGAAGCGCTGGAGTGACGAGCTGAGGAATTACGACAAGTTCTGTTGGGAACCAGCCCAGGAGCGTGAAGAGTGAGTGAGAGAAAGAGATGCCTTTGCCCAGCAGTGGGAATATATAGGCTAAATAATGATAATATTAAAAAAGTGATTTGAATGTATGTAATATTTATTTATTACATTGTTTGAACTTTTGGGGGCTGCCGAGCGGGTCGGTCGTGTTCCCGGAACGATGCGTAGAATAATAGATTTATTTATTCCCAAAGGACCCGTTACTAAATTTAATATGAAAGTGTGATTTTTATATTGATGTCTTATTTTTGAAGTTATGGCTTGGTGAATGGGAGTGCTGTTGGTGTGAAAGTTGAAAATTTAAGAACTGGAACGTGTCCTGGATCCGGCGATATAAGGCAAAGGCATACGGAATTCCTGGAGTGATTGATTGGCATGCACTAATACAAGCATAATTCGGGTGAGATCGCTTCTGTACTTAACACCGCTATAAAAATTACAATGTCTACCTTCATTAAAGACAAACTTCGGGAATACGTATATCATCGGAGGTGGGCGGTAACATAAATAAGTCCACACTTGCGGTGTGGACGCCGCGAATGCAGCCATAGGGCTACATACTGGATAAAAATGATATCACAGCTAGATCCAAGATATGATTTTTGGAGTGATGAGTGATACGAGTGAGTGATAAAGTGTACTATAAAGTGAAGTGTACTAATTAAGAAGCCTTTTTATGTGGTTTGAATATTGTCGCATACAAAGGTGGATTTGGTAGTTGGATACAAGATACAAATGTACCACCCTTATTTTTCCATGAAACAATGATGCTGATGGTGATGTAAACCACAGGCGGGTGATCGGTCCTCTGTTGTGACTATTTCACACAATTCGCGATATTTGATTTGACAGCCATTCCGCAAAGTTGTGTGCCGTAGGTCCATATAAGTTTTATGATGCATTTGTAGATTAGCAACAGCTCTCCAGTGACATTTGCGACTTTTTGTTTAGGAGCCAGTATAAGTTGTGAAGCTTCAGGCCTAAGGCTTTACGCTTCGTGATTATGTGCTTTCTCCAGGTTAAGCGTCGGTCTAGAAAGATACCGAGATATCTGGTTTTATCTTCTTGAGGTATTTGATTCCCATGCCTGATAACTGGACGACATGTGTCTCTTCTGGTGGTGAAGGTAACTTGAACAGATTTGGTTTCTTTAGCTTTTATTCTCCAGTCCCTGAGCCAGTCTGTTATGGAATTTATGCTCGATTGAAGTTTAGCTGAAGCTGCTGTTGGGCTCTGGTCTGAGGACTGCCGTGTCGTCAGCAAAGGTTCCAGTAACAACATCAGTGCTGACTGGTAAGTCTGCGGTATAAAGGATATATTGTACAGGTCCAAGGACCCTTCCCTGTGGCACTCCTGCTTGTATTGGGTGTAAAGTAGTTGAGTCCTCTCCCAGCTTGACAAAGAAGTATCTCTCACTCAGATATGATTTGAGGAATAGGTAGTAATTTATGGGAAGTTACAATCTGATTTTGTAGAGTAATTATATGTGCCATACTCTGTAAAAGGCCTGAGAGATATCCAGATATATCGCAGAGCAGTTCTCCTTTTTTTCAAATGGGGTTTTTATTTTTCTATCAATCTGTGGACCTGTTATATTGTACTATGCCTCTGTCTGAAGCCAAACTGGCGCTCTAGAATGATGTTTTTCTCGTGGATTAAATGGCATGAGTCTCATTAGGAACAATGTTTCCAGTAATTTTGATGTGACTGGGTTTAAATATATATGTATAAATAACACATGTATCCTTATAACGTCAATTTTATGGAATGCAATCAATATATTGGGTATTGAGTATTGAGTAAAATTATTGTGAGATTGGATATAACCTTATTTATGTTGAGCCGCCAATTGAACATAGTGGACAGGCTACAGATGAGGGCAGTGATGCGTCTGAAGATGAACATGGTGCAAACCTAAACACTTGACCCGCACATTACTTCAAAGTAGATGTGAGTTACAACGTTCACGACCTACGAGAGATGATGCTTCGTCAAATCTCCCATCAGCAAATGCTGCAGTCGCCTTCATTATCAAGTGAGGAAAGCAACGATGAAGATACTGAGCTACATTCTTTTCTACAAGCGTGCCAAAATCCGCCAAAACAGTTTCAAGGTAAGAAGAAAAGAACGACGTTATGGAAAAAACAGAATAAAGTCAAAATTGCAAGGATCTCTTTGTTTATTTCAAGCTCTCCTATTTCCACAAAGATTATTGAAATACATTGTGGACCAAACAAATCTGAACACAGGTCAGAAAAATAAATATTTGATGGTTACAAAAGGCGAAATTTATGTTGCCTTGGGTGCGATGTTGCCGTCTGGCTATGCCAAGTTACCAAATAAAAGGCTTTATTTCTCTCGAGACAACGATATGCCAAAGATTCTCGCAGAAAGCATTAGATGCAACCGATTTGAAGCGATACTCCAACATTTGCATTTGAGTGATAATACACAGTTATTGACTTCTTCTGACAGACTGTATAAGTTGCGTTCACTGCTAGATAGGCTGGGTGAGTCATTTACAAAAAATCTATGGTCTAGACGAGCATTGAAGCATCGATGAAAGTATAATATATTATGGGAAACATTACGTCAAGCAGTTTAGAAAATTTGCCTAGGGTTAAGTTAAGAGGAAAGCCGATTAGATTTGGGTTAAAAAATTGGGCTCTATGTGCCAGTACTAGGTATATGGTAGCATTCAATCTTTATACCGGAAAATCCGCCGAAAAGAAAGATATTGGATAAGGTGGAAACGGAGTTCTCAACCTAATAGACCTCGCAAAGCTGCCAGCCCAAGGTGGTATAAAAATATACTTCGACAACTTTTTCACATCGTTGTCTTTGCTGAGGCATCTGAGACAGTTGGGCAGTAGCCAGTAGATGTTGCATAGTAATGCAACTGGCACCATACGGGCCAACCGTGTTGAAAACTGTTTACTTAAATATGTCAACCAGTTCAAGTGAGAAGAACGGGGCTACAGCGATTACCGAATGTCAGACGATGTGTTTGTGTGTCGCTGGAACGACAATAACGCAGTCACGGTGGCAACTAACTTTGAAACTGGTCGTTGACATTGGCCACTCGCTGGTCTTATTAAAAAAAGGCAAAAGTTGCAATCCCCCAGCCGTCACAGATTGCAAGCTACAATAAGCGCATTGGTTGGGTGGACAAGTGTGATAAAGCAGTTGCGAACCTTCGTACAAGAATTCGAATTAGAAAATTGTGTTGGCACTTTTTGCCAACTTTCTAGATGTAGTAACTTGTCTTTCTGAAGCAAGACAAGTTTCGCTCCTGACACTCTTTTGCACTGTTTGAGATTACTGAGCATGAAATAGAAACCCCAATTCTCGCACTTAGACCGAATTGCGCTGTAGGATGCGATGGAATAAGTGGCTATCTACAAGGCTGGTGACATAACTCTTGGTAACAACTATAGTGCTATCTTAATTCTATCTAGGTTATCAAAATTGATAAAAAAATAATAAACAATAAATTAGTAAAATTTCATGAACAAAACAATTTACTATCAACTAACGAATAGGGTTCATTCATTAAATCTGCTGCAGATGCTCTTTTGACTTGTATCAAATCGTTTAAGACCTTGATGATAAGATAAGATGCACTTCATCACAATATTCCCTGACTCAGCATAAGCATTTGACATATTATCTATATAACTTCATCTGAAAAAGATTGAATATCTGGGCATAAGGGGAACTCAGCTGAGTCTATTAAAAAGTCTGAGTAAAATTGGTGAAAATTTTAGATGATCTGACAGTTTTCTATGATGTCCCTCAGGAAAGTATCCTAGGTCCCACGCTTTTTTATATGATATTGACATAAACTTTGCACAATGTAATATTGTCTCCTATACAGACGACACCACCGTCTCTTTCACAGCTGACACCTGGGCTGTTACCTTCTCCCTAGCCCAAAAAGGGTTAAATCTTGTTTATTGGCTTGCAGCTAATTATCTCACATTAAATTCAGATAAAACTACAAACATGGTGTTTTGAACTGTCAATTAGGCTTCATGCATTCTGACAGACATTCACCAAAGGTCAACAATAATTTCCCATAAATACTCATACCCTCGTAACAACACCTGCACTTGTCCTCATATTCTTAGTAAATCAACTAAATACCTCGGTATAACCATATCATGCAACCTGATATGGAGCGAGCAAGCACAATATCTATCCAAGCATATAAGAAAACCAGCCATTAAGCAACTATGACATCTTGCAAGTGTTAAATGAACAAAACAAATATAACAGGCTCTACTCCAATCATTAGTGACGTACGGAATCACATGCTGGGGTGGATCCCCAAAGAGTCACATTCTAGCCGTATAACAAGCTCAAAAATTTATAATAAAATCTGTATATTTAAACTATATAAGTTCCCAACCAGAACACTACATGAAATTTCAGACACTCTAACCGCCAGATAACTGTACATATCACATACGGTATTGCAACAACACTCTTTCATTCCCTGCTCGATTGCAATCAGTTGCACTGCACAGACGAAATGTTGTTGCATGTCGCGTTGTAAAAAGCAAAACTTGTCAAAACAGATTTCTTGTCTTTCAAGGTCCTACAACATTATTAATAAAGATTGTTATATTTTCAGCCTAAGTAAATTAAAATATCAGCAAATACTAATTATTAGCTTTAACCATTAGACTACAAGCGAACTGAAATAATTAAGTTCTCTATAATAAACTAAAACCTACATTCACACAAATTCATATCTGTACCGAACACCCTACTCATACGCATTTTCACCCACACAACCACAAAATTTGGGTAAAATATGGCTACATACTATAGTACAATTTTAGACTCTAAGGGTATCATAACAGAAGCATTTAAATCATGTAAATCATGAAATCATGTAAATAAAAATAAAATAAAATAATCTTTATTGCTGCAAGACTTAGCCTAAATTACAAGGTTTTATTTAGTAAATTTACCGTAGGTTTAGTGTTATATAACTCCTGTATAAAAAGCTATTAAGTTCAGTCATGATAGCCACAGCGCTAGTTTGCAGTGTATCACTGCAGGCATCACTTCTGCACCATCATGTCAAAAATATAGTCGTAAGGCACGATAATAAAGTTATAATACATGGGTGTTAGGTACGATGTACATTACAAACAATAGAGTAAAGAAAAGATGTAGTTTGATTAAGTAAAATTTTTTTTGAACAAACATTGTCAATTATTATATTGCCGGGTAAGCTAACTTGTGTCTGTGGTAAGCTTTAGACCAAATCTAAACTCAGATTTACACCGATTTATCGGTGTCGGAGAAATTCCAGCTGAGATCGATGCCATTCATTCATTCATTCATAGTTATTTATTTCATCGTCATAAAAAATATTAAGTTTGTTGCCGTGTTAGTCCTCTTTGGATCGGCGAATAGCGTAGTATAACATTTGAATTCATATTTCCCTAAAAGTAAGCTGAATGTTAAGTTCGACGTTCCGCTAGGGTGGTGCCCAGCCTTAATCAGAATCAGAAACAGGAACGTCATAAGGTGATTTTTTCTTGACCGAATAGCCAGACTGCTGGTCTAATAAAGTACCACTTAAATATCACCGTAAGCCGGCGTTGTCAATTCCCAAGCAAGAGACAGTGACATCATTACTCTGAGTGTGCGTCAAATTTTGAGTAGTCGAATTGTGCATCCGATTACGATTTAATAACACACCACACAAAGAAACTGATACCCGATACCCTACACAAAGAGCTTATTTTCCAGTAAATACCACTATTCAGCCGTGCCTGTTCATATTTGCCAAATGGAGCAAATTATTAAATGAACGATCACATTCATTGTCCCCGAACACATTAATCAATACACTAATACCACAAACTGTACTTAATACACTGAATTGATGCTAGAATATAAAACACATTCGTCCATTCACAGAGCCCTCGTTCATCATGGTTGAAACTACGTAGGATTAACTTGATCTTGTATATTATTTTTATGTCCCCGCAGAGGAAAATAGTGTCCATTTAATGGGCATAAAAGCTGCGCTGATGCCCACTAAAATACGTATAAGTCTACCCTTAGTGCGCTTTTTGAAATTGTATAGCCTACTTTGTTGTTATGACGGTTTGGCCGAGAGGGTTGGTGGCTTCAGAACTGAAAAGTGAACTCTTTCCGACTTCGAAGTGTCAACTCAATACAGAAATTACAATAGGGACTGCTAAAGCCACAGCATCACACAAGGATCTTTATATGAACAGTAACAATAACCAGAAACTTTAGTGACAACATGCTATATCGTCGTCTGTCTGAAGTCTGAGCCTTCTAATCGATTTACTATATACACGGGAGGCGATTCAACTAATTTTGATTTCCCGAATGAGTACCGGACTGGACCGGACGCTCATACATAAATATACGAGAAAGTAAGAATGAGTAACCTTTCGAGGACATGATTTGTCATGTGGGATAACATTATACCGCACAGAGTTACGACAAAACGGAAAAGCTCACAAAGTTTTTTAACCTCGTTCCGCGTCGACACAAGACGGCGATTCAACTGATTTTGATATCCCGAATCAGTAACGGATCGGACCGGACGCTCATACATAAATATACGTGAAAGTAAGAATGACTTACCTTTCGAGGTCATGTGGGATAACATTATACCGCACAGTGTTACGACAAAACGGAAAAGCTCACAAAGATTTTTAACCTCGTTCCGCGTCGACACAAGACAACTTGCCATTGGCCCCAGAGAGTAATACACTATAACTACAATATTTCTGCAGGGTCAACAAAATTCGATACAAGAACTGAAACTTCAGCAACCCAACAACCGTATTTTAGGATAAGTCAACAACCCGTCCCGTCCAAACAACCAACCGTCGCAGCCCTGTAGTACGACGTACGTAACGTGAATCCATTTTGCTACTTAATCCAAAAAGGTCGCTAGAAGCTATTCTATAACCACTTAAGAGTAGCCCGATTGTACCGTTGCTGATAAGAGAGTGGACACTATAGGGACATGTTCATATTCGGCTACGAGGAATAGAGCGAAAATATTTTTTGTCGACTTTGGAACGACTTTTAATGTTTTTGGTTAATTTAAGGGTTTTCAGATCTATAGATGCAACCGCAGTACAGTTATTGTTGTTATTATGATTTGATTAAAAATTAAGATACTGCAAGAGGTGCGGAATTAATCAGGGTTTTCAATAATTTCAATACTTAGGTATAAAATATCAGGTAGGTTATCTTTCAAATACATAAAAGAACTTGGCGTTTAAAATTAAATAATTTTACCTATAAATTATTCATCGTGTAAAATTCCGCAGGACGAAGGACTAAAAAGGCAAAGAACCATCCGATCACAAGAAAATCTCTTTGGGCAGACACAAGTTACAGAAACCCAAGACCCAATAATTCAATCCAATAATTAGTGTACAAATTATCGATGATTATTAAAATGTTGAGCAATTTCTTTGAAACATTTAAGGCGAACCATTAGACCAAAACAGTCTTTTGTAAATCTCAAATTACGCAAAATAATGAGTATGAAAGCAGTTGTTTCTTTATACTTGCTTGTTGAACATTGTAAATGGATGCTGACACTATAGTGTAAATGGATGCTGACACTATAGTTTTACTGTTCTGTCTGCACTACGATTTTTCTACAATTTTGCACCGCATTTGAGTGCTTGTTATATTTAAGGCTAGTATTTCATCGGAAAATATTAAACTGCACATCAAAAATACTGATTTGCACAGCAAAAAAGGGTCAACAAAAACACTTTTTATGTTTTAAATATTTTATGTGTACTTAAGTTTATGTTTTAAGTATTTTTTTTTGTTCTTACATGTTCAACCTACCACGAAGGATAAAGGGGGCTTCGCGTCGCTCATCCCCTTCACCCTTCACGTAAGCTACCGCAGCATTTTGCCTTAATATTTGCTGTGCAAATCTGTATTTTTTATGTGAAGTTTAATATTTTCCTTTATTTAATTGTTATAGAAAATATCAAGTTATGTTACTTTATTAGTCCTCCATAAATCGACTATAAGACATTTAAATATTTGTATTCTTATTCCTCTAAAAGTGAGCTGAAGGCGAAATTCTAAGCTCCGGCGTCAGGGTGCCTTAAACGAATAGATATAATATTCTGTTCAATGAGTCCTACTCTATTTGAATTCCCGACAGTAAATACAATTAATTTTCTTTCTGCACTTCTAGTG
Organism: Argyresthia goedartella; assembly: GCA_949825045.1. Lineage (NCBI taxonomy): Eukaryota > Metazoa > Arthropoda > Insecta > Lepidoptera > Argyresthiidae > Argyresthia > Argyresthia goedartella. Next base: position 6,833,557 of record OX463814.1, read on the forward strand.
TAGTGCCTCAATAGAGACACGGAGTCATTTGCCACTCGAATAACCTTTTCTTAGAGCGGAAAAGGCTTAGCTGGAAACAATTTACCGCTGTTCACCGAGCCACGATTTGAAAAATCATCTGTACTATCAAATAACCTTTATTTACATCTACATAGTGTTGTTTTTCCAGTGGAGAACGAAACAGTTATTTTTGCAAAATATTATATAGACATTTCAATTTATTTCTTTTAGTGGATATGAAATAGAATGGAACGCGTTTGCATCTGTCTGTCTGCTGTCGTATTTTTATTTGTTAAAGTTGAACCGATATTTTAATTCTCTCATTAATAACAGTTTAAACAGAATCTATATTCATTTATTTATTTTAATTCGCCTTATCATGTCTCTCCTTAGGTAATGAAATAAAGCAGCTGTACACTATTATTTAATAAAATCAAAATCAAAATCAAAAATCATTTATTTCCATAGGATGTTGTTACATCACTTAGATCCGTCATTACATTTTTTTGGGTGAGTTCACTAACACAATGGCGGAATCTGTGGAGAATAGCTCACCGAAGAAACTCCACAGTCGTCGCATCTTTTGCGTTTCATTTTTTAAATAAAATATTGTCAAATTACAAAATGAATGCTAATTATATATCGAAACAGCCTGTTACTCAAACAATCTATTCCCATGGACATCTGTCCTCTAAGTAATCAAATATCCTATAGTAACCTTTTTTATACAATTTCTGTTTTATTATTATTTTAAACTTGTCTAAAGGTAAGTTTTTAATATCAGTAGGGACCTTATTGTAATAGCGTATACAATTGCCTTTAAAAGAATTACTAATTTTATGTAGTCGGCTTACATAAGCAACCAACTTGTCTTTATTTCTAGTATTAAAATTGTGTATATCACTGTACTTCTGAAAATTAGTTATATTTATTTTTACATACACAAGATTGTCATAGATATATTGAGACACAAATGTCACAATATTGATTTCTTTAAACTTTTCCCTCAGTGACACTCTAGGCCCTAATCTATAAATTGCACGAACAGCCCGTTTCTGCAGAATAAATATACTATTAGCATTCGCAGCGTGACCCCACAATAAAATACCATAGGTCATTAGACTATGAAAGTAACTAAAGTAGACTAGTCTAGCGGTGTCTACGTCGGTAAGAGCTCTAATTTTTTTAACTGCGAACTCTGCTGAACTCAGTCTGTTTGACAATTTATTTATATGAGGATCCCATTGTAGTTTGGCGTCTAAAGTAATGCCCAAAAAGACAGTCGAATGCACAAGGTCCAATCTCTGTCATTTTATAAATATATCTGTAGTTACCGGGTTCACATTGGGTAACACGAATTTAATACATTTAGTTTTGTTTTCATTAAGTAATAAATTGTTAACAGTAAACCAGTTCACTATACTAGAGATAGCATTGTTTACCTCGTCATAATTTGATTGCTGTCTTTTAACTTTAAATATCAAAGAAGTATCATCGGCAAACAATACTAACCCATGTTTTGCTTTAACAAGGTAAGGTAAATCATTAATATATACTAAAAACAAGAAAGGACCAAGAATTGAACCTTGCGGTACGCCCATACTTATTGAAGACCCAGGTGATCTTTTCCCATTAACATCGACCATCTGAACCCTATCTGTTAGATATGACTCCAGAAAGCCAAGGGCCTGATCTTTTACACCATAATGGCGTAACTTCCTGACAAGAGTGTCATGATGGACGCAATCAAACGCCTTGGATAGATCGCAGAAGACACCTATTGCATCCATTGCGTCTACCCAGGCATCAAAAATATTGTCGATTAGTTCAACACCAGCATCGGCTGTTGAACGACCCTTTGTGAAACCAAACTGAGCAATATGAATTAAATTATTGAGATAAATTTTTATCTCTTTGACTTTGTGAAGTATTTGGGAGCACAATGAAACGACCGTCTAACCATCGAGTAGTTTATTGACTGACGACCGCGCGGCGGCGGCCGGCGCGGCGGCCCGTCGTCGCTCGCGCATAGGTAGGTATATTACATTCCTCCAACCTTATTCAGAACATCTATTAACAATAGAAAGGACATATTAGATATAAACATGAAAAATATACAGTTGCACAGAGCCTTATTAATATCTACTATAATTTTCACCTTACTTAAATTTCCTATAATCTACTTTAGGTATATTTCTTCGTGAGCGAGTGGAAGGCTGGTCAGTCTCTGCACTTGCACTTTCAACAACTCCAGCATTAATGTCTGGTTCAGTGACTGGCAACCGTTCACTCTCCACGGATACCGGAGCAACCACCTCACCAACCTCGTCATTCACCTCATTGGACTCAATGGCTTCTGACCATTGTTCCTCCTCTTCCAAACCACTCCCACTCGCCAGCGGTTCCTCGTAATCTCGAGATGTATCCGTGCTTAGGGGGGGTGGTGACGAAGGTAATGAAGTTAGATGCGATGCAGTCTCCCCAGATAATGTTTCATTTAACATAATGTCACGTATAGTTTGCCCTGTATATTTAATAAGTTGATCAACGTGTCGTCTACCGATCGTATCATGTTCCTTAAATACAATTTCAAACATTCTGTTACCTAAAACTTTTTTAACAATGCCAATTGACCAACTTTGCTTCCTCTGGCTAAACCAACGACCCCAGACTACATCGCCCACCACAAAAACTCTGCTTTTATTTATGTCACTTCTGCACTGCTGTGATCTTTCTACCGGGAGCACAAGATCAATTCTAGTCCTTAAGTCCCTACCTAACATCAACTTAGCAGGAGTTATGCCGGTAGTGCAATGCATTGAATTCCTATATTCAAACAGGTACCCTAACAGATTTTCTGCTACCGTCTCTTTATTTGTACACTCGCTAATTATACGTTTCAACATATTTTTACATGTTTTGACAGCATTTTCTGCTTGTCCATTACTACAAGGGTGATATACTGGGGAAGTAATATATTTTATTCCGTTATACAGGCAAAATTTGTTGAACTCCAACGAGTTAATTTTTACGTCATTGTCTGATATTAAAATATGAGGTAATCCCCAGAATGCGAATAATTGCTTAAGTTTGACAATCAACGAGTGAGTAGAGGTGCCACTATTCATACAGATACACTCAAGCCATTTGCTAAAAGCATCAATAACAACTAGGTAGGTACTTTGCCCCACCGACATGTAGTCAAAGTGAACCCGTTGCCATGGCCCTGTCGGTTGTGGCCACGGAACTGGTGCTGCGCGCGGCGGAGCGGCTCGCACGCGTATACATTGGGAACACTCTCCTATGTATCTTTCTATATCGCCATCTATACCCGGCCACCACATTCTACTACGCGCTAAACTTTTTGTTTTAGTTATGCCCAAATGCCCCATGTGCAAATCCTCTAATAGTCTGTCTTTGTAAGTCTCGGGTATGACAATTCGATGCCCTCTTAAAAGGCACCCATTTTCATATTGCAAATCTGTTTTGCAACAAAAATATGGAAATACTTTTTTACAGTTAATTTTTCGTGGCCAACCATACTTCATATACTTGATCACTGTTTGTAACACATTATCTCTCTCGGTCTCTTTTTTAATATCCTCGAACTTTACTGGCTCAACATTCATTTGTAAGAATTTGCAGTCAATCGACTCATGCTCATGATTTTTCGTGGCCGTACTCTTAGATGATACCGGTGCTCGAGAGAAATAATCTGCTACGGTGTTGTTTTCGCCTGGCGTATATTGTACCTCGTAGTTATATGCGGACAGTATCAACGCATATCTTTGAAGGCGTGCTGCAGTTGTAACAGATATGCCGTTTTTGAACCCGAAGATAGACAGCAATGGTTTGTGGTCTGTTTTTAGTATAAACGGCTCGCTACGGCCGTACAGGTATTGATGGAAGCGTTTGACTCCAAAAACAATAGCTGTAGCTTCTTTTTGTACCTGGCTGTAGTTGCGCTCGCTTTCTATCAACGATCTTGAACCGAAAGCCAGCGGGCGCTCTGTGCCGTCTCGCCCGCGTTGCGCTAGTACCGCGCCCAGCCCGCCCGGGCCCGCGTCCACTGTGAGCACGAGCTGTGCGCGCGGGTCAAAGTGTGCCAGCACGCGCGCCCCCGCCAGCTCGCCCTTCACCAGCTCCAGCGCCCGCCGCTGCCGGTCTGTCCACGACCACGCCGCGCCACTGCGGAGTAGCTCATGTAGCGGACTCATTAGCGACGATGCGTTTGGAATAAAATTTCTATAGTAGTTGACTACCCCAAGAAATCTCTTTAGTTCCGTTACATTGGTTGGCTCTGGGGCGTTTATTATTGCTTCTACTTTGCTGGGACATGTGTGTAGACCATTTTTGTCTATGACATACCCTAAATATGTAACACTATCCTGAAACAATGCACACTTTTCTCTCTGTAGCCGGAGACCGGCGCCTTTTAATCTCGTAAAAACTTCCCTTAGCCTGCTTAAATGTGTTTGATTGTCTGGGGACGTACAGCATATATCATCAAACCACACACTTACTCCGTCAATGCCTACCAGAAGCGTTTCCATGGCTTTTTGAAATATAGCAGGTGCGTTTGATAAACCATAAACCAGACGCGTATATTTAAAAAGCCCTTTTGATGTACTAATGGTTGTTAGGTCTTGCGAAGCTTCTGATAACCTAAATTGATTGTAGGCGTTTGAAAGATCAATTTTTGAGTACTTTTCCCCCCCTCCTAATTTAGCAAACACTTCTTCAATGCGCGGCATCGGGTATTTATCTACTATTAAATCTTTATTTAGGGTTAATGAGAAATCCCCCGCAACTCTGACCTTACCATTTTCTTTGAGAACCGGCACAATAGGGGTGGCATATTCTGAATGACTTACTGGCACTAATATGCCCAGCTTGGTCAACCGGTCCAGTTCGTCCTCTACTTTCGTCTTCAGGGCAAAAGGTACCGTTCGTGCTTTAAAGAATCGTGGTGAAGTGTTTTCCTTTAACTTGAGATGTACCTCGAACTTGTTAAAGCAACCTAGCTCATCATTCCATAAGTCTTCAAATTCGTTCAAAAGCGTTTGCACCTCTACTTCGCTCCTACCTACATTTATATTTTTATTCGAACACAATGTAACATTGAATTTTGTCATGAAATCGCGCCCTACTAAAGGAGGGCCTCCATTTGGAACCACATAAAATAGTATTTCTTTTGTAATATTATTGAATGTGATTTTCAATGATAGACATCCCTGGGGTGTTATATTGTGTCCATTATAAAAACACATTCTTATATTACACTTTGTCAGCGGTATAGATGAAAAATTGTCTTTATACATTTTTGTTGACATAACACTAACGCTAGAGCCCGAATCAATTTCCATTTTGAATGTTTTATCACTATTTACTATTACTGACAATAATAAAGGTTTATAATCTACGCACCTCACATTGAACAACTGGCACTCCCGACAATCGCCCTGCCCGCTGCTCGATGCGTCATCGGATACCTCGCCCGTGTGGATATTATTGCACTTTTTATTACCGCACACTTTTTTTAGATGTCCACGTTCACCACACTTATCGCAACGGTAATTCTTGTATTTACATTTGTCCGCTTCGTGATTCCGGAGCCCACAGGTCGAGCAACGACGAGCATCGTCGACTTTTCTCGAACTACCCGCACCGGTCTTGCCACCTCCGGTGCTGCTGCTGCCTCGACCGCTGCTTATCTTGTAGACCGGCTCTTCCTTGATCACCGCTGATGCAGGAGCTTGCACTGCCAACGGAACTCGCGCGTGACGCGCGCTCGCCACCTGGCTCGCGACCTGCACCGCCTTTGCGAACGTTAATGTCTCAGCGTTTTGCTCGAAGAGGCGGTCCCTCTCCAGGCCCACGTTGAATCCCAGGACAAACCGATCACGGAGCACGGTGTCCAGGGCGTCGCCGAACCCGCCATAAATCGCGAGTCCCCTTAAACGCGCCGCCCACTCCTCGACACTTTCGCCTCCGCCCCTGGTCGCTTCATAGAACTTCGCCTTGTCCGCGAAAGTTGACCTCGTCGGCTGTAGGTGGCTGGTCAATGCTTTAACTAACTCGTCGTACGTAATCGCCTCTAGCTTCTTTGGATGCACTAGGTCGTGCGCCAGGCGATATGATTCGTCAGACAGGTGCGTTAACAATAGTGCGCACTTTTGCTCGTCTTTCACGTCGTTTAATTTTATAACTTGCTCCAGGCGACTATGAAATATTGGCCATTCTTGCAACTTATGGTCAAAATTCTGTAAATTTCCTATAAATTTAGCCATGATAGCTTGTTAGCACTCGCGGGTAAAAGAATAACTCGTCGACAATGAAGTATTTGGGAGCACAATGAAACGACCGTCTAACCATCGAGTAGTTTATTGACTGACGACCGCGCGGCGGCGGCCGGCGCGGCGGCCCGTCGTCGCTCGCGCATAGGTAGGTATATTACACTTTGCAATTGATTAAGTATGAGTTTTTCAAATATTTTGCTAAGCGTTGGTAGTATCGATATGGGTCTAAAATTGGTGGGGTCTGATGTACTACCAGCTTTGAATAAAGGTATAACTTTACTTAGTTTCATCAAGTCAGGAAACACACCATTATCTATACATTGATTAAATATTTTGTTGTATATTGTTAACGGTGAGGTGCAATACAATCTACAATGGAACTAATAATTTTTACTGATAGACCATGGGCGTCACCTGTCTTTTTCATTTCCAGGGATTTAAACGCTTTTACAATGTCTTCATTATTTACGTGCCTAAATTTAAAATCTGTTTTACATTCCTCAAAGTTTTGTTTAAGTATAGATTCAGCAGCAGCGGGAGATGAATTTAAAGACTTGGTTGTTGAAACTGGAATGTCCGTTAAGAAATTTTCGAAAGCTTTTGCTACTTCTAGGTCTGTACTTAGCAATTGATTATCTATCTTAAGCTTGAATTTATTATGTGTAGCTTTGGCCTTTCCAGTCTCTCTGTTTATAATTTGCCAATTCGTTTTCATTACATTGCTACTAGATTCAATTTTGTTTTTAATGAAATTAGATTTAGCTACGGCACAAACGCGTTTAAACATTTTTGAATAACTACGAACATAATCTAGAAAGGCCGTATTTTTGTTACATGATTTCTCTTCATAGAGTTCATATAATCTTCGTCTGCTCCTATGAATTCCAACTGTCGCCCAATCACTAAACAAAGCTTTGTTATTAACTTTTATAGTTTTTGATTTAAATACCGTATCATATTCATTTTTGACAAGGTTAAATACTGAGTTGTACAACAAATTTGGATCGTCACTGTATGGTATTTCCCATAGATTATCTAAAATATTATTCCTGTAGTGTTCAAGCCGAGTGTCACTAACGGGCACACATGTAATATCCTCTTTTTGGTCCTTTTTATTTTAATATTGAATATACCTATCTGACCAGAGTGATCATAGGTTAATTTATTGATGACCGATTTGAAAATGGGCGTAATGTTAGTAAATATATTGTCAATGCAGGTTGCAGATGTTGCAGTAATTCCAGTAGGCTCCAAAAACATATAGTTCATGTTGTGACATAAAAATAAAGATTTTAATCTAGTACAAATATTGTTATCCTCTAACAGATTAACATTAAAATCACCACAAATTATAAAAAAAATGTTTTTATCGCTGATTTTAATCAACACTTCATCCATTTTCTTTTCGAATAAATCAAAGGATGAATCTGGTGGTCTGTATACGCTCATTACAATAAGTTGTTCAAGTTCAATACAGGCTATTTCCATGGTACGCTCAACAGACAGGCTCACTATGTCAACTCGTTCCTTATATTTAAAACTATTATTTACAAGTATTAAGGAGCCACCGCGATCAGCTGTTTTTCTGTTGAACGAACTAGCAACGTGGTGGTTATTAAAGTTGAACATGAACTGATAACTCTTTAAAAAGTGCTCTGTTATACATAAAATATCAATATTATTACAGTTCATGAATAACTCAATTTCCAGTTTTTTACTTAACATGCCCTGTATATTTTGATGAACCACGTTTAAAATATTCTTACTTTTACATTTTTCATTACTAGTAACTTGATTTAATGGGCAAGATGAAGGTATATTTATACAAATATAAATATTACTGCCAGAGTTACTCTCTGTTGTCCTATGGGTTAATTTAAAGAGCTTGGAACAGATTCCAAGGAGTACATGTCATGATTATTACACTGCTCAATAGAAGCAGGCGTTTCATTAGTCAAAAACTTGACTGAGTTCAAAATAAAATAAGATAGTGACTGTGCTATCTGTTTTGTATAAAACCTTGATAGGTACTACCTATCCTTAGTCAAATAAAAATATTTTCCAATACAAATATAGGTGTCTATGAAATGAAATTTTTCAGTATGACGACATGTCAATGTGTGTATATATATTTTGCAATCATCTCCCCATAAAAATTAATAATTATAATAATGCCTAAAGTTTTTCTCTCAACGTTATACCAAAGCAAAGGCCTAATTAACAAAAGAGACAATCGAAATAATGTGTTTCAGAACAATAATCCTTTCCTCAGCCAACAATCCTTTGCAATAGTTAGAGAAGAAAGTTTGATCTTTTATTATCGCCACTAAACGGCTCAGGACACCGTATATTGGCAGAGAACTTTTGATATTACTTACATGCCCAACTGTGGCAAAGCGAAGTCGGACAACAATACATACACATTAATATCAACAGATCTAGGAAGCGGACGGATTTTACTGCTGCTGAATTGGCCATTATTATCGTGTTGTTGAATAAAGCTGGGGGAATAATAATAATAATACCTTGGACACTATTGACACACATTGATCTAGCCCCAAACTAGGATTCCCTGATCTTGGCTACTAGACAACGATACACATACTTACATAGATATATATTATACTGAGATAGATAAACAACCATGACTAGGGTACAAACTTTCGTTCTTATCAAACAAATATTTGCCCCCACCGGGACTCGAACCCGGGACCCTTGGCTTCGTAGGCACTGCCGACTCGGCCATTCGGGTCGTAGTATCCAAAATATTTGGTAAGGTCAGGTGGGGTAAGGGGAAAATATCCTATTTTTCACAAATTATTTTGAGTCATAGCTACCACATTTAATGTCTTTTAATTGTTTTTAATAAACATTTAATGTAGCTGCGCTTGTCAGCTTTCCATGATTGAATGTCTTTTTATGCTAGCTATTATTATTTTAACAACAAAATGCTAAAACCTAATACTAGTTCTGTTAGTTCCCCTTTCCCGGTTTTTGTGGTAAGGGGAACTGTCTCAATAAATGTACAATAAATAAATGTTTTCTAGATTATACCTGCACTATTATATTTTTTCAAGATTCGTTTTCAAATTTGAACTCTGGTCTTAATGTAATAAGAGTTAATACAGAATAAATTGGTCAAAAAATGGAATTTGGGGTAAGAGAAAATGACTATGAGGCAGGCAGGTCAACTAAAAACAAAGTGCTCTGCAACCGTCTTCGCATGGAACCAGACTGTATGAAACCGTCTTTCGGTATGCTTTCCTTAAATGATCACCTTGGCTGCTCTTATATTTGTGTCGAATTGGATGTTCTGATGTTTTAGTGTAAGATAGTCTGCCGAATTTATTGAAATTTAAAGTTGCTCAGAAATATTTGAGCACCTCCACCGCTACGATATACTTGACGCTGACTGTACCTACATAATATTCTACTGGATATTAAACATCTTAAAAGTAATTTTAAAAATAAATTGTCCTCTTCGACTAATTGCAGGCTGAGGTAATTTTGTAACAATGTCCTCCGTGTGTTTAACTTCAGATATATCGTCTATCGCGGGGAAAGTAAAAACAGTTTTTTTTTCTGATTTAGTTTTCTTTCTGGACCTTTGGGGACCCGTAGTAATTTATGCTTAACACTACGCCTACATAGTGTTTCACTGACTTTTTGGTGCAGAATTTTACCAAGACCCGTAATTTTCGTAATTTTCTTTGTCGGCATCATGGAAATCTGGATTTACGCTTCATCATCTTCGTTATCACTCTCTTTTAGTAAATGCTCCCAGTAGTCATTATCATCACTCTCTTCGTCATATTTTATTTCAGTTTTATTTTCACTTGAAGACGTTGAATATTTTCGTTTTTTTTGTATGTTTTTCTATCGTCTTGTTTCGTTTTTTCTTCATTTTTGATTTTTGTGCAACTTTTTCTTCTGGGTTTTTAATTTTATCCTTCTTTTGCTTTCCTTTCTGATAAACTATTGATCTTCTTCTTTTTTGTACTCTACTCAACTTTGTTTTCCAGGTCTTCAGTTTTATCTTCTTTTACTTTTCTTGTATTTTTTTCATTTGTTAAAGCTGATCTAACATTTTTCTTTGTTTTCTTTACTTTTGTTTCATTTTTAGATGTTTGTGCCTCTAAAAAAATTTTATACACATCTTCATGCGTTATAACTTCTGCCCCAGTTGCTATCCGTTATTTCTTTGTTTTAGAGTTGCTTCCTGCTTTAATTCTCATCAGTAGTAAGTCCTGAAATGTTACAATCCGGTTTTCAAGTATCTGAACATTGGATGTTTGCTTCGAAATATTCATCCTATTGGACCCTGCATTCTGCATTCAGTTGATTAAATGAGCTAACACAACTGTTTTCTGTATGTTGTGACAAATGATTTTGAATTGTATGATAATTGCCATTTAACATCAAGATCACATTTTTTGAACACATATTGAACAGCGAGTGTATCGTTGGTCTGTTGGTTTCGGGTTCAGAGTCTCTTTGGATGTTCCCGCAGGAGGATCTTGCAACGTTGTATTTGCGATTGATTTAAGCTTCCACTGCCGCAGAAGATCTTGGTTTAAATCTTTTTCTGGGACTGCATTTTTGTTTAGGGGGTAAATTCCCCCTTTTTTTAAACCATTTGCACATATAGCCAGATCCAACCCATTCCAAATGTTTCCAAGCTTTTCAGCAAAATCTTTTTTTGGTAACTGTTTCCTTACATTCAATCTTTGCCATTTTACTAGTTCCTAGTCCCATTTGTCTTTGAATGATTTATTATCAGCCAAATCTAGTGGCTGTAAGAGATGGCTGGTGTGCGCAGGTATTTTTAAAATGGTGATGTTAGATTTTCTGGCTTTTTCGACAAGGTTTATGTCTACATGCGTGGAATGGCCGTCATGAATTAAAAGGATCGGGCGCTTTTCTCCGACAGTTTTTAAAAATACCTTTTCAAAAAAGGCCTAAAAACCGCAGTTTCCATCCAGCCGTTAGTTGTTGCAGCGTATGCTGTTCCGGGATAGCCTTTTTCTGTAGACCACTCATCCCAAACATATTTGCCCTTGTAAACAATCATGGGTGGAGTTTTGTCTCCTACTGCGTTACACCCCAAAAAGACGGTGGTGTTTTCTTTTCCAGGGGAAGCAATAACTCGCGTGGCAATACATCCTTTACACCCAACCACCTTGGACTTCGAAGGGTTTTTGCTAAAGCTGGTTTCATCGACGTTCCATATATGTGATGGTTTGTTGCTTAGTTCCAATGCATTCACTGTGTTTTCCAGTAAATCAAAGTACGGATACTTATATAATTTGTGGACTGCATGCTTGTTTGCGAGCATACTCGACCGGTTGTGGCTTTTTAATTGACAAATTGTGCCTCTTTTTTAATGCAAGAAACCAATCTTCTCCAGGCACGCCATTTTTAAACGGATTTTTTATGACGTTAGCCGAAACCTACTGACCCACGGTCTCTAATAATTATTTTCTGGTCAGGCCGAAATCATGTTTTTCCATCACACGCAGGTTTTTTACCAGACATTCTTCTGTTTCACGCGATAAGACGGTGGCTCTTCCCAGAGTGTTTGATTTAAGGCCTTTGCAACCATATACCTAAGACCAAAACATAAGTAACTATAGTCAAAACAGCTCAAAACAATTTTAAGTGGAGTGTCTAAAAAGTAAAAATAAATAAAACTATTTGAAAAAGAGTGGCCGGAGGTGGTACATGTAAGTATATTCCGAAATCGTTGCATGAAACCCTCGGCTGTAAGCCTGTAAAAAACCTGTTCCACGAGTAAATACTATCTGACAGACGGTAAGATTTTGGTTTTTTGATGATTATCTAAGGGCATGGCCAGAAAATACTTAGGCCAACGTACACAGAAATTGGCCATTTAAGAGCTTATAAAGCCGCGCTAACTCTACACAATACATCTCGATATTGTAGAGTTATACTTTTCGACCGTTTAGTAAATGTAATATACGAAAAAGAAACCAAAATATTTATCACGATTATGAAGCGGAAACAGCCATAAAAGTCAACTTAACAATCTGCGACGAAAAGAAACCAACAAGTAACATCAAAGATATCCCTAAGAAGCATCACCAATAGCGGGTATCCCCATAAAAATTGGTGCGCAAACTTTTCTTTCGACAACAGATGTTCCGATATTAAGGGTACCTACCATTTTTCTTTATGGCGTCATTTAAATAAAGAGCCACTGAGCCCCGGGCGGGCCCAGATTGGAAATCGCTTCAAAGTTTGTCAATTCCTACAAAAGATAAATATTACGTCACAATTGTACCAAAAAATATTCGGACGAAGACATTAAGAATCATCATTACTATGAAAAGGTTACTTTTTATTCATTAGCTTATAATTTGATTGGAATTCTAACACGAATCAAGAGTTTTCATTTGTACAAAAACAATATTGAAACAATAACCTTTTACATAGATCAAATAATCGCGAAAAATACTTTTATTAAAATCCAGAATCCAGAAAAAATACAACTCCAATGGTCGTATGAATACTGGGGCCCAATTCTGTTATGGTAAAGGCATAGCGATAGCATATCGATCTCTCCCAATGGCGCAAAATTCCGTGTTGTGCTTGTCGGCGGCGCCCATTTTGCTTGGAGACTTACTGCCAAATACGGTATTTAGCGCCCGTAGGAGCAATCGACATGCTGTCTATGTGCCATCGCTACGCGTTTCCTATAAGAGAATCGAGCCCCCAAACGTTTGCAGTTTCAGATATTATGCCGCTTATTTACATAAATCTCGCCCAATTTTATTTGTTCAGTCTATGTAAACTGTTATGGACATAACATATGCCTACAGTATATTTTTCAGTGTTTAATTTGCAATTTGAACTGCATTTAGAGTTTTATCTTTCAGAATAAAAATATAAGTTAATTAGCGGACACTTGCTTGATTCATATGCTCAAGAATTGTTTGCTGAGCGTTTAACTGGTGCTCGTAAAAAGAAACAATTTCGGTACAAGTGTAGGTGAGGTGGATCGTCGGTTTGTCTGCGGAATATGTAATGAAGACGTGCGTGTCAGCGACAGTGGGTGACCTGGGGAGGACAAGAAAATAGGCTTTGTTAGTACGAGCGCTTGAGTCGAGTGTCGTAAGCATTCTGCTGTAGCAGTTAAAGGCTCTGAAACATCGTACGACGTTGTGTTTGATGCCAAGAAGACAGTTTTGTTTCTGGACGACTTCGCGAAAAGAAAAGCTGTTTTAGGAACATATTCGGCTTAATGGAGGACATTTTATTTTTGCGGACAAATCATACGCTGCCCTTTGAAAAATAACTCAAAAACAAACCCACATGGCAACAACAAGAATTCCTTTTGAAGGACTGCGGGACCCGAGGCAACTTAATGTTATTCGTGTAATGTTCAGCATACCACAGCACACCGTGCACCACGGCGAATAATTCGAATACTCGTTCTTTTTGGGATTGCGTCCACAAACGGGTATGAGTAATTATAAACTAAGGTTCCCACCCGGGTCCGGCGTGTCTATTTTACCTGCGATACTCAACTAAAACTACGGAACCCCTTTTCAAACAATACCCTTGAATTTCCCGGAAAATTGGTATTGCTAACTTATACGGGTTGTTGGCACATGAGTTAAATTGAAGATAATTGAAAATATATGGTAATTAAGTTTTATGGTAGCTTAAATATTATAATTATTTTAATGGCTGTCGCATAATTACTTGTTTGAGTAGAGTGGGCGAAGGTTTCGCGTGTTAATTATAATAACACTTCACTATGGCTCCTAAATTGAAGCTTCGTTGGTTTGGTTAGGTAAAGACATAACTGTAATTTTGTACAAAACCAAAGTAAATGTTAACATCGATTACATCGTAAGAAAAACGAAACCTTCATGACTCTATACGTGCGATGCATATGATGGGCTAGCCCCCTATCACACCCAAAAAGGAATAATACAATTTTTATATATATAAACACAAACATTTACATACAGGATATAGGTACGTTTATTGTCCCCACACTAGTACACCTGGTATATCGTGGGAACCAGAAACAGTGACGTCACACTTATATAAACATCCAAGACCTGGGTTTCTTTTTTTTTCTTTACCCCCAGCCGGGAATTGAACCTGGGACAGCCCGCATAGTAGGCAAAGCCACAACCGCTGTGCCACAAAGGTCGTCTGGCTAAACCGACCGTGACCGCAACTGTATTTTTAAAATAGTCATGACGTTCAATTTCAAACAAAAAAATACCTTCACAAGATTTCACGAATTGACTACCCTCCCTCCATGTCATTCGTAAAGTCCCCTTCCCCCACCCCCCCAGTGACTTCGCCACTGCAAAACGTCACCTAGTCCTATATTCACGTATTTCTAAACGTTTTATTTGACTTTATTGAATATGGGAAATATGTTGACCGTCCTCCAGGATTTCTGAGCATTCAGTATATTATTGATTAATTTAAAAACCGTATTATAGATATTGTTAAAACCGTTTCCTAGTACTTGTTGATATGAGCGACGATATGGGAGAGCTCTCTTTGATAAAAATTACTATAATGTCTATACTTACGAAACTTTCTTAAATTACTATATGTAGTAGTATATAATAGTAGCCCGTAATTAGTTTATTTTTATCGAACACAAATCACATACATAATACTATGAAAACTGTGGGAGTCGTATACAAACACGAAGGGTTCCGGACCACCTGCATATTAACACAAATGATATTTAAAATTGATATGTTTTATATCTTCGTATAGCGGCCATGCTTATTTAAAACAGGATTACCCATGCTTATTTAAAACAGGATTACTCTTCATTATATTCAAATAGGGTTCCATTAGCAGCCACGTAAACCTAATAAAAATAATATACAAAAGACAGCCATTCTTAATAAGGAAAGCAGTTTCCGCAATCTCTATAGTTACCCACATCTATATTAACTCATAACTCCATATAAAATCTCAACTATATTTGCTTTAAACGTTCACCTAAATATCTGTTTTGAGGGTTCAGTACCTTAAAAATTATTCAGAAATAAACTTAGTTCGATTCTTAATCGAGTTAGCTCGCGCGCGCGAGTGGTAGTTTTTGAACACACCCTTCATCGTGTATGAAATGGTTGGAAATTTCACCTTCGACAAAATAAAAATATGTAGGATTCGGTTCCGCGA
Organism: Argyresthia goedartella; assembly: GCA_949825045.1. Lineage (NCBI taxonomy): Eukaryota > Metazoa > Arthropoda > Insecta > Lepidoptera > Argyresthiidae > Argyresthia > Argyresthia goedartella. The sequence goes on from OX463814.1 coordinate 6,849,042, forward strand.
CCGGTCGAAGCGTATTGAACAATATTTCGGGTACAGCCAGAGAGTTTCACACACCCGTGATTGTAATGGGTTGGGTAGACGCCGGGCTTATTGGTCGTGATTTGGGTTGATTGATAAAGTATTTAATACATAATTACGTAGGTAATTAGAATTAAGTGGAACAGTGTTGTCGGCAAGGAGACGCAGAGAACCTCTTCAGCAAAGAATTGGGACTTACCGAAACACGCGCGTCCGGCACCTTGCTGGGAAGAAGGTCATCATCACAGCCGGACACAAACAGGTATCTATTAGCATTTAAGGATATAACGCGGTATATCACCGTCAGTTAGAACCACCTACGGCGGTGAGCCAGATTTCCGCAGCAAGGAACGCCGTCCTAGGAGGTAACAAAAAAAAATTGTATTCTTATAGAAATACTTCGTTGCTGTCTGTTTGTCAGTCTGGCTTTCAAGACCCTTTTTTGCAGGAACGCGTGGAGGTATCATATTTTAATTAGTTTTAATCACTCAAGCCTGAGGTCTGTTTAGGTTTAAAAAAAACAAACTTCTATAATCAAAATCAAAGTTCAGTTTATGCCGAAAATTTGCTTAATTTGCTTGATACGCGTAAGGGAATCAACATATAAAGGGTGCTATAGATTCCGTTCCGTAGGGTATTCCGTTGACCTAGAATCATGAAAATTGGCAACAAGCATGGACTCATAGCACAAGTATAGGGAAAAATATGAAAACCGTAAATGTACTTCTCACACACCTTCTCACACACACTCATTCACAATCACTCCACACACAGAGAGGATCACAAACAAACTCACTAACCCACTCTCTTATTTTTTCATGTTAATTGTATAAGTATAACTACTAATTTAGGTATGTACAATATGTTTTTAATTTTAAATGTTACTATTTTTGTTGTTGGTTTCTTTCTGTGTACCATAAACTAGCTTTACATATTTTAAGGGAAGAGCGCTGTAGCCTGAAATACAGGTTTACACCTAGCTCAGGCTCAGATGTTCACATTATCTTTGTATCAATCTATTTAGCTAAGTACCTTTAATTGTAACTTTTTACTGTCCAAGTTTTTTGATGAATAAATATTTTTATTATTATTATTATTATTACTTCCATCACAAAACAATGCGATTTGTGCGGAACCCCTGGGTGCGTGAGTTTAACTAAGACTTGGCCGTTTTTTTAGTAACTAATTCCATAATAAAGTTCTGTGTAATAAAACGTATACGTTTTCCTTTATTAATCAAATGCGCAATGTTTTTTGTTTAAAAACAGAAACTTTTTTTTGTTCGGAAGATATCGTGTTTCGGGAAGCAATTAAGATAAAACTCCGGAGAGGGCACTCGGTGACATATAATCGAAAGATGGCGGCGGCCGTGATTCCGGGAAATATTGGGATAAATAACGCCACCGAGAGAGAATTACGCTTTATTGCCTCGAACACGGATAATGTAGGCCGTTATTGTGCGCTGTGTATATATGTATAGGTAGGTATAGTATACATTCTAAACCTCTGACGACTAATGATGACCTCTGTGGCGCTGCGGTTGTGGATATACCTACCATGCGAGAGGTCTCGGGTTCGATCCCTGGCTGGGAATATAAAAAAACGGCGACTTCACACGTTTTTCTGTGGATTTTTAATTATATGTGAGGGACGTCGCTGTTTCTGGTTACCACCACACAGCGTATCTAAGTGTGGGGCCAGAAGCAATGTACCTTCCATGTTTACCTCTATTACATCATACCTGCTACTATTATTTGTATTCTCTCCTATTTGTATCAACACCTGTTGTATTTTTATAAATTCAAAATACGGTTTTTGCAAAATTTCGTCCATTTATAATATTTTAACCCTAGCGCTCCACGAAATATATCCGACTCTTTGAATCAAAATCAATACCAAATTAAGGCTGTTCCCTCTCTATGATCTATTCGAAAATGTTGAATATTTTACATAACCCTAAAAAGAGTACACAGGTTGGGCATAGTTTCACCAACTTTATCATATTTTCCGAAATATTTAGCAAAAGTTGAAGAATTCCGAAAGGCCAACGCTCCGGATGATCTATAAAAATTGGCTATGTAGCGCCTCTTTATTGGATATCAGGATATGAGGCCGTGACGTGGCCATCTGCCAAATTGGGTTCTCATTGGGATAAACTTTGGTTATTCTATTGGCCAATGGACATTGATTTCAAAGTTTGGGTCGTTATGAAAATGTTTGTTTACATGAGATGAAACGATACCTGCATAAGAGGGTTAATACAGCATGTAAATTGCATGGGCTTATATTTCGTCCAGGGACAGTTCATAAAATATTTTTTCACTACAACTTTTATAATTTCACTGAAGTTCAATATATCCAAATGTGCAATTATTAGTTTTAGTCGCAAGATATGTCCAGTAGTGGGTAGTTATATAGTGGGTGGCAGGGAAATCCAGCGACTTAATGAAGTCAAGGACTTAGGAGTTGTGTTGACATCTGACCTGAAATACCGGGTACATATTGCAGGAATATGTAAAAAAGCATATAGGAATTTAGGTCTTGTCTTGTGTATGGGGTGCACCTTCAAGGGCATAACAGCGATGAAAACTTTGTACAATACTCTCGTTAGGTCACACCTTGAATCGAACGCAATCATATGGACACCGCATGAGAGGAAATATAGTCCCATCTTGGAACGCATTCAAAATAAAATAAGATATTTATATTGGCGGCAGTTTGGGGTGTATCCCTTCTACCCGTTAAATTATCCAACACTGTTTTTACTAGGTATGGTAGGATATAACGAACTTAGGGTTAGAAGGGATATGGCGTTAGCGACCTATGTGTATAAGGTGTTGGTGGGGAGGATGTTTAACCCCGTGGTCCTGGCCGAGCTGTGCCTGTGTGTGCCGGACGGGTATGTAAGTCGTCGCCGGCCGCCACCGCTGCTGCAGGTGCCGCGCGCGCGCACGTGTCTGCTTGCCCGCGCACCGCTCACCAGAACCATCCGCATTGTTAATGTATTGGCGGAGGAAATTGATGTGTTTGGTTCTACTCTGTCTGAATTCACAAAAATGTGTCTATTTGTGCTGTGTTACAGAGAAGATTGGTTAAAATAAGGTATTTTGTTTGTTGTATTTTGCAAGTTGTAAGATTTTATATACCTACCGCATTAGGATATCCTGTAATGATAGGTATTGTTGGGAAATAAATAAATAAATTTGATAATCCATTTATTGTACTGCAATTAACAAATTCAGTAAACTTATCCAATAAAAGCGATCAAAGGCGAGGGGCACTTTATTAATTAGTATAATATTTTTGGCAACATATATAATGATCACCAAAATATTTTTTTCTTACTTAAAATAGGTAAATGATCACCAAAAGTTGCAGAAAATATCAGGGCAAAATACTGTGGTAGCTTAGGTGAAGGGTAAAGGGGGTAAGAGAAGCGAAGCCCCCTTTAGCCTTCGTGTAAGTTTGAAAAAGAAAGAACAACAAAAAATACTTAAAACATAAACTTAAGTACACCAAACATAAGAAGAAGTTTGGTGATCTATTATCCAAACACAATTTGGCGATAATTTACATTAGTAAATGTAGTAAAATTATCTGGCAGTCATTTCAAAGTTATTGGTAGTAAATTTTCGAATTTTTTGGTAATCGTTTAAACACAAGCCATAAGATCATGACATTTGTTTTTTTATTAACTAAGGTTATGTATTACCTGCACTCTATTTCAGATAACATAAGACTAAAGGTCAATTAAAGGGTTCTCTAAGGATTAGAGACGAATCGTACTAGGTAATATAATAACTACATTCGATTCCACCTGTTCCTAGCCCGCAAAATACTCAATCCAATTACCTATTCGAGTCTCACCTAGTATCACAGTATGAGGGCGCGCCTAGTCGCGCCAACCCCGTAAAGTACCTAGTAAAGTCACGTTCTTGCAAAGGTGAACGGAGCTATCTGCACTTTGAAAGAACGATAATATTTTATATGTGCTTTGCGAGCTCAAGTCAAAGTCACGGATTAGCTAAACTGCCACTGTACCTACTCAATATTGAGTATATATTTATTTATATATTTCTTCACGTTTCACAGCGATTTAAGCACAATAATGATTGATTAGAAATAGAAAATATGAAGCGCAAATTACGAAACATTACAAAGATAAAATAGATAAATAAGTACCTATCTTTAGGAATAATAAAGTAAAGTAAAGTAATAATTAGTTAAAACTTAGTTTAAACTGGTCTGACAATATGATGAACTAGTGATTAAATAGTGTATGCGGGTGTGTGAGTGTGTGTAATCAATTTCCGATGGCGAATAGTAAAATGTAATTCTAAGATTAAGTTTTTGAGAAAATCAATTAGTTAACTAAGTTAGGAAAGATGACGAAGTCGAATGTTTCCTAACTTCCAACAAAAAGTAATGGCCGCGATCCAGGTGAAAAATATCAAGCGTTATTAGTTATTATTACCACACAAAACACCAGACTTGATGCCCTAGAGTCACGTATTAAAGTTGTCAAGTCGCAAAACATGGCCCTACACCTACAGTCTACTAGTCAAGGCATAGAACGAGCAACGAATGTCATGACGGAGAATACAAAAAAATATCGAGTCCAAAATTTCCAGCCCTGAAAAAGAGCGATAAATTTTTCAGGAGATTTGGCACAAATTTATTCGAAAATTGACGATATAGAAAAGAGCGTTATAAAAACGTCAATAAAATTGAGAAACGTCCCCAAAAAAATTAAAGAGACAAAAGAAGATCTATTCGGCTGCGAAGTAAATCTTTGTCAAAAAATTAGTTTTGCTGTCCATCAGACAGACATAAGTGACGTATAGCAAGCAAGAAAACAAAAATGCTTCGGTGATTATTGAGATGAACAACCCACTGTTCAAAAGAAGTTTGATGAATTGTATCAAGACTTTTAATACAAATAGTCCCTCCAACAATTTGAACTCTGTTCATTTAGATATAACAGAAACAGCTGAACAGATCTTATGTTTGCTGACGACGTCGCGGCTGTGGTGAGCGCTCCCAGCATTGATCTACTGGAGCAGCGTTTGAATGAAACTGCGGCAAACTTGTGCAAGTGGTTCAATGAGAACGGCCTGGCCTTGAATCTTAAAAAGACACAGTTCGTCCACTTCTAATTTGGTGGTTGTCAGCCTAGAGCACTATCGACCTCAGTAGCTGGTGTATTGATCGAACAGGTTCAGGTCACTACCTTTCTCGGCTTTGAGCTGGACAGAGGACTGACCTGGGACCACGACATTCACAAGTTGTGCGGACGTCTTGGTGCCGCATGCTTCGCGCTCAGCCGCCTAGCCAGGACCCTACACGATGATGTCGTGCGCTCGTGCTACTTTGCAACAGTGCATTCACTCCTCCAGTACGGCGCCGAGTTTTAGGGTCGCTCAGCCGACTGGGAGCGTGTCTTCAAATTGCAAAAAAGGGCTGTCAGGATAGTGGCACGAGTCCCACGTGACACTCACGCCAAACCCCACTTTAAGAAACTTGGAATCTTAACGCTACCATCCATAGTGATCTTCCAGATCGCAGTGTACACGCACGAGAACCTCAGTTCGTACCGAACGCACGCGGACGTCCACAGACACGGCACACGCAACGCGGTGGCGGGGAAACTTGTTACCGTACCCCGCTCATCAGAGAACGCCGCCAAACTCACGCACGTCGCAGGCCTAACCGTCTATAATAGAATACCGGAAACGGTCACCTCCGCTCCAAACACACCCATATTTAAATCCAGACTGAAGGCCTGGCTAGTCGAGCAAACGTTTTACAATTATAATGAACTATTTACGCTAAACGTATGACATTTTATTTTTAAATCTTTGACATTTTATATTAATTAATTATTGACATTATTACAATCTGCATTGTTAATTCGTGTCCCGTGTTCATTCTACAACTATCTTATTTTAATTTCTGGACATGTAATGACAATTATGAATAAATATCTTATATCTTATATCTTACAGATTTTTTAGTAATAACTTAACTAAGAAATTAAAAAGAAATTGTGATAAATCGTTGCTAACTAAAGCAGACAATAATACTAAGGATATACGGAAGGCTAAGAAATTTATCACATCTACTGAAAAAAAAAAATATTACCTAACGAATTATTAAAAGTTGACAAATCCCTACAGAAATCAATCGATTTAATCAATCAATATTTTGTAAACGTCGGTAAAAAATTAGCGGAAGATATTGATAACACTCAAAGTATTCAATACAATCAAACAGATTCTCTGCTAGTCAGGAGCCTGCACTCATTCGCCTTAATAAAAACTGACTGTGAAGAGGTAGAAAGTGAACAATTTACCTACCACCAATTTCATAGCGGAGAGCTTAGATAGCAAAGAGAGATGGCTAGACATCTTCCTTGACGTAGCTAAAGCATTTGGCACTGTCTCAAAATTCACTCCTTGTGAACAAACTTGAGTCTTTGGGTGTTAGGGGAACTCAACTTATGCTCTTCAAAAGTTACCTGTCTGATAGACGACAGCGTGTGAATATATGTAGGTGCTAGTTTATACTGGCAGGGTATTACTTATGTGATACCCTGCCAGTCGAATGGGGAGTTTCGCAGGGTAGTTTTCTTGGACCAAATTAATTTCTGCTATATATAAATGATCTTTGCAACCTTGAATGGCTTTGCGGAAATATTGTCACCTATGCTGATTACACTGTTTTACTTTTTAGAAGTAGAAACTTAAAAAAGGTTTTTGAGAGTGCTCAACTTGGTTTTAACAGGATTTACTGTTTGCTGGCTTCAGCAAAATTTTCTAACATTAAACGCGGGTAGAACCAAATAAATTACGTTTTCAATAAATAGTTCGACCCAACCCTCGAAAATTTTCAAAATAATTAGCCATGTTTGTAGTGCAAATAACAGTTATTCATGTAAAGCTTTGGAACGAACAGAAACAATAAAATATCTTGGTGAAGATCTGGACCAAAAGCTAAATTTTAAAAAACATATTCAAAATATAAGTGCAAAAGTTCGGAAACTGATTTATATATTTAAATATCTGAGACATATTGCTGAACCAATTTTTATGAAAAATATATATATGTGCTCTATGTCAATCTAATTTATCTTACTATATTTCTTGTTGGGGCTATGCAAATAAAACTTCTCTTATATCATTAGAACGTGCCCAACGTGCAGTTCTAAAGGCCTGTCTTTAAACCCAGAATATTTCCTACTGAAGATCTCTATAATTTCTGTGAGGTCTTAACTGTGCGGCAACTGTTTATTCATAGCACCATAATGAAACAACACAAAACTATTGAATACCAAACTACCTCAAAAGGTCGAAAGGACGTAGTCTTTACACTTACAACTTTACAAGACAGTTTTACAACTAGTCTTACAAAAAAATATATGCAGTGATTTTTTAAATTTTTGGGTCTTTGTCCTTATAACAAAATAAATGAAAAGTAGAAATATACTCGAGAAATGTCTTTGATTGCAAGAAAATTATCTTTGAATAGTTGAGATCAAATACATATGGATCGCGCATCGCATCGAGTACGCCGCCGCTGGGAACAGGCGGCGCACGCATCGGATACCGCGTATACGTGATACTCGGCCCACCGCTTGCGGACCAAGTGCCGACTAGTATTGCAAAATACCTAATGCCGAGAACCGTTCTAGTATATATGCCTCGCCTCTAATTATTTATGCAGAATTCTGCCACAATTAAAACATAATTCTACGAAGTATAAGGCGAACAAATTATATCGGTAAATAGTACAACTTAATATTAAAATAATAATTAAAAATATAAATAATGCACAGTGTAAGTAATAAAGTAAGTGTAGTTGAAGAGTGTTATATATGTATGTATGCTGAAGTGTGTAGTGCATGTGGGTGTAGTGTATACTATGAAATAGGGTGTTTAATAAGATAATACTTCTATAAATTATTCAGTGTCATCATATGTATTTGATCGCAACCATTCAAAGATAATTTTCTTGCAATCAAAGACATTTCTCGAGTATATTTCTACTTTTCATTTATTTTGTTATAAGGACAAGGACCCAAAAATTTAACAAATCACTACATATATATTTTTGTAAGACTAGTTTTAAAACTGTCTTGTAAAGTTGTAAGTCTGTAAAGACTACGTCCTTTCGACCTTTTGAGGTAGTTTGGTATTCAATAATTTTGTGTTGTTTCATTATGGTGCTATGAATAAACAGTTGCCACATAGTTAAGACGTCACAGAAATTATAGAGATCTTCAATAGGAAATATTCTGGGTTTAAAGACAGACCTTTAGAACTGCACGTTGGGCACGTTCTAATGATATAAGAGAAGTTTTATTTGCACCGCCCCAACAAGAAATACAGTAAGATAAAATAGATTGACATAGAGCATAGAAAACGTAATGTATTTTGTTTTACCCGCGTTTAACCCCTCAGATACCACCGGCGTTAGCTAATGCCACTTTTCCGTAACAGGTTTTAAATTTTATTACCATGGCATAAGGCTCAAAATCGTGATCCGTCCCAACTATCCTCGGTTTTTAAGTAGTTAATGTTAGAAAATTTTGCTGAAGCCAACAGAAAACCCTGTTAAAACCAATTTGAGCACTCTCAAAAACCTTGTTCCAGTTTCTACCTCTAAAAAGTAAAACAGTGTCATCAGCATAGGTGACAATATTTACGCAAAGCCATTCAAGGTTTCAAAGATCATTTATGAGCATTTCGTGAATGACTAGTCACCTAAACCTAGCAGTAGGTATATGGAACGTGGAACAGAAAGTCACTGTAGTCGCTATGTAATAATGTAACTTTATTTCAGAGTCTTAGCTATACAGTGTCATCAGCATAGGTGACAATATTTCCGCAAAGCCATTCAAGGTTGCAAAGATCATTTATGAGCATGTCGTGAATGACTAGTCACCTAAACCTAGCAGTAGGTATAAGGAAGGTGGAACAGAAAGACAGTGTAGTCGCTATGTAATAATGTTACTTTATTTCAGAGTCTTAGCTATATATATAAAAACGGGGTTGCCTACGCAACTAATGCATTGACCTTGCTAACATGTAGGCTGTTTATGTAGGTCTGTCTGGCCTGGTTTACTTTGGACAGGCGCCTACATTGCTTCCCCCTTTGAAATAAATAAGGAACTTATTCAGGTCCGATTCAAACTGTCGTCCTTTATCCGTTGTTATGATGGCTGGGGCTCCAAATCGAGTGATCCAGGTGTTCACGAAAGCAGTGGCCACTGTCTTCGCTGTCATGTCTGGTACTGGGACAGCTTCTGGCCATCTCATGCCTCGGTCAATCATCGTGACTATGTACTTGTTGTTGTTGGACTCGGGTAGCGGGCCGACGATGTCGATATGCACGTGATCCAAACATGACGTGGAGGGAAATGTGCTGATAGGTGTCTTACTGTGACGTGACACCTTGCTTCTCTGACATGCAATGCATGTTTTAGCCCAATTCCCGATGTCGGTGTTTATTTTTGGCCAAAAGTAGTGTTTGGAGACGAGGTTTATTGTGGCCCTTACTCCTGGGTGCGTCAACAACTGGGTTCTCGCTACCGGCGAGGTATAGAATGTCCGTAGTAAATTGTGCGATGTATTGTAGGTGACGTAATCGCCTTGGGTCGTTCGCTTTCTTGCCCGAAACGTTTTTCGTTGTCAAAGCATGATACCACGGCTTGTGATCGGTGAATATAATGATTTCCCTTCCGTCGATGTCGGGTTGAAAATATGTTATGGCCATGTATATTGCCAGTAGCTCCCGATCGTATGTACTGTACTTCGTCTGGGCGTCGTTGAGGCTCTTGGAAAAAAATGAAAGTGGTTTCTATTTGTTATTCTCGCATTGTTGTAGTACTGCGCCGACGCATGATTGTGACGCGTCAGTCATTATTGACAGTGGCGCGTCGGCCGACGGTGACGTCATTGTAGCAGTGTCGCATAGACATTCCTTACACTGCTTAAATCCGTTGATTACCTCAGGCGTCCATTCTTTTAACGAGTTGTCTTTCTTTTTGGCGCCGGTTAGATATTTGTTGAGAATCGCTTGGTGTTTTGCCGCTTTAGGCCAACTTTGTCGGTAGAAGTTAATCATGCCGAGGAAATGTCTTAATTCCTGAATGGTTTTGGGTCGGGGATAATCTTGGATGTCCTTGACCTTCTCTGAAAGTGGTTTAATTCCATCTTTCGTGATAAGGTATCCCAAAAATTTGATTTCAGCCCGTCCGAACTCGCATTTATCTTAATTTAGTGTGATGCCGCTGTTGTTTAACCTCTTGAACAGTTCATCCACATGCTGCTTGTGCTCCTCTTCTGATTTTGATGCTATCAGGATATCGTCGATGTAGGCGAAAACAAAATCTAGTCCTGATAGCGCGGAACTGAGGAATCTGACGAATGTCTGCCCAGCATTGCGTAACCCGAAAGGCATTCTTGGAAATTCGAATAAACCAAACGGCGTAATTACGGCTGTCTTATCAATATCTTGAACAGGAATTTGGTTGTAAGCCCTCTGGAGGTCGAATTGGGAATAGATGGTTGTTCCAGGTAGTATATATGTGAAATCTGTTATCCTGGGAATTGGGTATCTATCTGGAACCGTGCTTGCATTCAAACTCCTGTAGTCTCCGCATAATCTTAAATCTCCGTTTTTCTTCTTAACGACGTGAAGGGCGCTAGACCAGTGGCTTTTGGATGGACGGCATAAACCCATTTCTAACATCTTGTCGATCTCCTGCTTGACTCTGTGATACTTGTCAGCAGGTAATGACCGGCATTTGGTGTGGACTACGTGCCCGTTGGTGATGATTTGGTGCTTGACGTCGTGCTTTGGCTCGGCGAGTGCGTTGATTGGCTTGGTTATATTTGGGTATTTTTTTAATATCTCCGAATATTTGTCTTCAAGTTTGATGGTACAAAGAATCGGTGTGTTTAACTGGATTATGTTTCCTGAAGTCAGAAGTCCTGTACTCCCATCAATTAGTTTTTTGTTTCGCACGTCGACCAAAATATTGTGATGATCTAAAAAGTCAGCGCCGACAACGGCCTCGGTCAACGCTGGCTCTAGTTTTCCGAAGCTGACGATGATTTGTTCCAGTTGCATGGCTGCTCGAATTTGCACGCTCGTTGTTTGTAGTTGCGATGATACCAGCATAACTCGTCCGACCCTGGACGCCACCTTGATCTGGGTTGGTATCTTGAACGGCTCCTATATCTGCTAGGGGACCTGCTTCTTCTACCGTGCTCGTTAGCTTGGACTCTGAGTGCTGCGACCTCCAAGGTTAGCTTGCTGACTTGAGCTAACAGTTCCGTCATCAGTTGTGGTTGCCCGCTGCTTATCTCGCGTAACTATCACCTGTTGTTGCTCTCCATAAGCTTATCGGCGATACCAGCGAGATTGTCCAAACTCTGGTCCTGGCTGACTGTGAGGACGGCTCGTACGTGAGTTGGAAGTCTTGACGTCCACAAATTGATTAAATTTTTGTCAGGGACACTGGTGTTCTTTGCGAGCTCCCTCATGCGGCGTAGTAAGTGGGATGGTTTTTGATCCCCAAGCTCGATCTCGCTGACCAGTTTCTGGAATTGCCGCTCTTCTGATTCCTCATAAACTGCCAAAAGTCGCTTCTTAAGATCGCCGAACTTGTCGGTGTCTGGAGGTGCGACGAGAATGTCCGAAATTTGTCGGATTGCCTCCTTGTTGAGTTTCGAAACAACCAGGCTGGACTTGCTCCCGTCTCCTTGTTTCTGTGGCGCCATGACTGTCTCAAATTGCGCGAACCAGATTCTGGGCATCTCTGTCCAAAACTCGGGAATCTTCGATGCGACGGTGATGGAAGCCAGCTCGCCATTTCCTGAAGTTATTTTCCCGCCTGCTCAGATGCAAAGTCATCTTAGCTTCGGTATTTTAACTCCGTTTTAAGCTTTTTCAGAAGTGTGTTTTTTCAGTCGGGGTCACCAATGTCTTGGATGACTAGTCACCTAAACCTAGCAGTAGGTATATGGAAGGTGGAACAGAAAGACAGTGTAGTCGCTATGTAATAATGTTAATTTATTTCAGAGTCTTAGCTATATATAGAAACGGGGTTGCCTACGCAGCTAATGATTGACCTTGCTAACATGTAGGCTGTTAATGTAGGTCTGTCTGGCCTAGTTTACTTTGTACAGGCGCCTACAAGCAATTTAAAAGCCATGTAAAAGATACTTTGTCAAAAAGGAATATTACAATGTTCAAGATTACTTACATGACGGGAATGTGTGTGATAAATCCAACTCAATACAGAATTTGTTGTTAATAAGTTAGTTTTTATTTATTCCTGATAATAATTAACATTGTAATATTTGTGTTAGTCAAACACAACCAATTTTTTAAAGACATGTAAAAAATCAATGTTTGGGAGCTTTTACGCCCTCCTTCTCCCACAGTAGTCCAATGTAGAGAAAAGGCAAAAAAATAAATAATAAGTAAATATCTACAGTAATAAAGACATTTGAACTTTGAACTATGAATCATCATTAGAAGATAGGGAAGATGATGAATACAGTAATTTTGATAAAAGACAATGATTGAATAAAAAACTAAGTGTAGTGAGAGAGAAAAATGATTTCTAAAAATCTTAACTTGAATTAAATATTTTTGGTTTTGATTTTATTATCTTAATTACGGTGATAAATCGACAAAATCTACACCTTTCAAAGTTATTTCTCTGCTGTTCAAAAGATGTCCCAAGTTAAATTAATTAATTTGACAATTTTAGGACCTTTTTGTATATTTTATAATAACAGAAACGCGATTGGAGGGATTTCGCTCCAACGAAATAATTATTGCAATGAGGTCTTTTACACTTTTTTAGATTTTGTGACAAAATGGAATAGCATACAGAATTAAACAATATTTATTCAGATGGGTTTTGACAAAACCTAAATTACCTATTATAGATATTTTCATAGCTATTTTACTTATTTTTGTATCAATTTAAACCCGACTTTATGTCATTTTTACCATATTCTGTCCCTCTCACACTTCGCGTCATTCCGCCTGGAGTAACGGGGACCTTTGCACGGACGAAGCATCCCCCTAACTAGGGATAAGATTGTCATGACCTTGTATGAATTTACTGAATCTTTTATAAACTCTTCCTTTTTTTCTCTTTTGCATTTTAAGGTTAGTTATTAAAATGTTGTTAACCTCTGCATCAGCTCGGCTTCTATTTGACTTTCTGTCTAGTGTTATCTGAAATACAGTGTTGCGTGCTCAATTATTTTGTACGATTTATTTTGTATTTGTTGTATAATAATCTAACAATTTTGGATTATAATACTAGTAAATATGTTATACATACGCTCAATACTATACGTAGTTAAAATAACTAGTGGCTCTATGATCTGAAGAACTCGCGAGTCTGTTAGTGGAAAGCTTAATTTCTAATATATTAACTTATAAAAGCACCTGGTTACCTATATGAAGTAAGAAAGTCACCGCTTCAAGAAATTATGTAAACTATAAATTGCGATCTAAAATCCAACTTCATGCCAACCAAATGCCAAAACAATATGATTTTGATAAAAAGTCAATAGGTTATATATGTATTTCACGGTCTTCAAAAACACAACGACAACTTATTTGTTAAAATCCGTCAAGCGTTCAAGGAGGTTAAAAATGTAAATATGTTTATTTACATTTTCAACCTCCCTATCTCCACCGTTTCGAAAAAGATGTAAACACTGAATCGACGAAAAAAAACATCTAATTATCAAAATTGCTCCAAATTTCACGACAGTTTCAGTTGAGAAATGCGACCTGTATAGAAGAGAAAAGCCGGAAATCCGGACGGAATATAATAATATATTTTTGCCCATGCTGAACGGACACGCTTGGTCGCGCTTCGCGCTCGCTCGCTCAATTATATGCCCATATTTTATTAACACTATGAATAGTATGTATATTGCAGCCGTTTCTTTAAATCAGGAACTTAATCAGTAGCGCAGGCTGTTCATTCAGGGCCGGCATTCAATTAAATTTGATTTCATTAAAGTATCGTAGAAAAAATTTAACAACCTGCCAGCCTAACCGAAAGAATTTTGGTTGAAGAAGAATTCGTTTTTGCAAGGTGGCGTCAGCGCAACAGTTTCTTTCAGAGTTAATTTAGCCAAAATGCGAGTTCAGTGTGAAACCTATTGGTTTTGCATTATTGGTTAAGTTAGGTTTCATCAATTTTTGGGACAATCAGAGGCGTGAGTGGAGCTTGGGGTACTTAGCTGAAATATTTACCTTATGAATATACCTAAGACAAAAATTTACTTGTTATTATCCATTTTTTTTCCAATCAAAGTAGAAATATGTTTTGTGTTAATCATTTGCCTAGACACGTTTAGGCAACTTGTTAAACGTTTAGTTCAATCACTTACCTGACGGACCTAAGCCATTTAATTGAATGCAGGCCCTTAGTAACGGCCCGGGCTGTTGATTAAGTACCAGATGGCGGAAACATGTAGATGACATTAGTAGAGTAGTAGTAGTTAGTTTTTTCAGAATGTTTTTATGTATTTAGGTAACTTTAAGTCATTAAAATAAATACAACTCATGATTCAAGACGATAATTTTTACACAAAAGAAGATACATAATCTTAACCCATATCCTTGCAATTTGAATAAACTATTAATTTCTGGCATGACCAGACTGGAATACAAATATTTAAATAGCTTTGTTGATAAGATTAATAATACAATCTTAAACACACCTAAAGACCATAAATCATAAGCTGTCACGAGTAAGAATCCTGGAGGCCTGTACTCCGCAATAATTTTGAAAGAAAATATTTCTCTCATGAAATATTAATACGAACATTCTAACCTAAATAATCTTCAAAGAACAGCTCTATAGGATAAGTTAAAGGTATACAGGATAAATACCATGACCTACTTGTATAAGCCGATGGCCGCGATAACCAACAGGTTACCTTTGTCGGAGAGCGAAAAGATTAAACTGGATCTGCTGTGGATATATATATATATATATACCAATAGTACATTTCCCACGAGTTCGCAAAGGCTTATATTAACGAACCGAGAAGTTTACGGCAAGAGCCGAAAGCGCGGGTCGTAGCGAGGTTCGTAAAAACCTTTTCGAACGAGTTAGGAATATAATTTTGCCGCCTAGAACACAAAATCAAGCGGCGAAGGTGCAATTTTTAGCTCAGAAGTCGGAAAAGATATTTCCGGGCTACACAACGGTGCGCGCGGTGTATACAGTATCGTAGATTCTTTTCCGATGACGCCAGTTTCAGGCTCAGCGGCCGGGCGATATTTTTTTCAATGGTCGGAAATAAATAGCTATACTTGTAAAAGTTGTGAATGGTAAATTTATTATTATTATTATTATAGTTTGTTTTTCTCTCCAAGGGGGAGGTAAAAATTGGCACGGGCCGAGGCCCTGTGTTTTTTGGGTCTATTCCTCACCCAGGAATTTTCTAACTATTCTACAGGTATTTAAAATTACAGCTTTCTGGATGAGAGTGTTTGTAAGTGGATGGAAGTGAACAGTTTTTACGCTTTCGTGTAATTATATTATTATTATTATAAGGAGCCCAACGTTTCCCACTGCTGGGCGAAGGCCTCTCTCCCCTTTTTCCACTCTTCGCGGTCCTGAGCGGCTACCCACCAGTCCGTATCCCAGAGACCCAACTCATCACTCCATCTTTTTCTGGGTCGGCCATGCTTTCACCTTGCACTAGGAGCCCATTGCGTAGATATCTTAGCCCATTGATTTGGGTGCATCCGAGCAACGTGGCCGGCCCAGTCCCACTTCAATTCGGCCGCCTTCTCAGCTATAAATGAACTAACTTTTTGAAATTCAATACGCAACTGGAGTCGAGAACTTGTGGACTCAAGAGGGGGAGGCCTTTGCCCAGTAGTGGGACACTATTATGGCTACATAAAAAAAACTGGAGTCGAAGCCATGTAGTATAAAAATATATGGTCGAATTCCGTATGTGCTAGTTTTGCAAGCATTTAATGTCATATATTCATAGTTATATTCACTCGTATTTGCAAATCAAACGCATTTTCTAAAAACAAATAACATTGGTGAAATGAAAAAGAAACCACTCAAACATAACTCAAAGGCGCCAAAGACAATGCCAGTAGGTAGATATCACAAAGTGGCGAGACGCAAAGTAAGAGCGTTTGTTTGCCAAGTAGCAAGAATGCAAACACAAGGAAGAGGGTAAAGCGGGCATAGAATACCTTAGACATACAATTCGTCTTAACTATCAACAACTACACACGCGAATGGCGCCTCTAACACACACAGTTTGGGTCGGTAGTCGTAAGTTACACGTGGATCTCAGAAAGAAGGCCGAATGCTCATACTTCCTCGACCCAGTAGGAATGCGGCTACGACGTGATATGCTAAGCAAAAGCTAGGCAAACAAATTGGTAGAGACTCGTATGTGTGACGTTTGGAGGGAGATTTCGCCTCCTCACATAGCATTTCTGTTATTTGTAACTACTCCTACTCGCATTACGGTATGCAAGTCAGCGCCACTCGGGCATGGTTCTTATGAAAGCTCGTTTGATGAATTGCATATTTTTTCATGATATCCGTGAAAAATACATGGGATTGAGAAGTGTAATATATAAAACCTAAGATGGCCAGATGATTAATTTCGAGATTTACATTATAGTATCTAAATCATACAAGTATTAGCTGTCCAGAAATCTACACACTATATTCGTATATATTGCCTGTAATCACCATGTCTAATATGTTTGACATAATAAACCAATATATGTTGCAATGCAATCTTCTGATTTCAGAACTTTAGGATATAGCATCGCCTGTGGTAGAACACGTGAAGATTATGTAGGAGTATATTCGTACATGTAATTCTACAAATAAGACAACGTTAGATGTTGTGCCGGCTCTCACACATTCTAGCAATCAGCTCGGCCGTCACACGTATGCGGCAATATCTCATCACCCACTATTTCTATGTACGTCAATAACGTACTGACATGTACCAACCTAGTACCTATACATAAGCTTAGTTCCGAATCAAATAGACTGACATTAACTGAGCATGCAGTGACAAGCCTTTTATTTAATCTCACGTCATTAGTCCCACTATCAGCTAAGATGTGATTACCACCTTTCTAGTAGTGTTTACCGTCTACTTTGCTTACTTATGTAGCGAAGTAAGAAGCCGTCGGTTCAAATCCTACGAGTAAACGAGACACAACACATAATATACTATTATTTGTGGTGATTCTTGCAAAATGTATTCCAATTCAAGACCCCAGTTTCCGTTTCACAAGATCCGAATACGGAAACTACACATGCATATTTTTAAAAGACATATGCATGTAAAAATGAAATTATACAGAATTTGAATAACAAAACCGCTGAGCTCAGCGGAATGAGGTTACTCTGTAAACGCCTCGGTCCCAGAGAGTACTCTGCGCTCTGCTGCCTTCACAAAACACTAAAACATTCCTAGTTTTCTGTGAAGCATTATGTTTTGACTAAAATATGTGATTGTCAGGTACAAAGGTTACCTAATTTTCCTACAACGGTAATCTATGACTTAGAATCTATTGACTTATGTTTAAAAGATCACCAAAACACACCTATTTTACTACCAATAAATTCGAAACGTCCGCCAGAATTAGTAAACGACCACCAAATTGTGTTTGGATAAATGCTCACCAAACTTCTTTTTATGTTTTGTGTACTTAAATTTATGTTTTAAGTATTTTTTGTTGTTCTTAAATGTTCAACCTAACACGAAGGATAAAGGGGGCTTCGCTTCGCTCATCCTCACCTAGGCTACCGCAGTATTTTGCCCTGATATTTTCTACAACTTTTGGTGATAATTTACCCATTTTGGGTAGCATTTACCCATTTTGGATAGGAAAAAAAAATATTTTGGTGATCATTATATTTGTTGCCGAATCTATTACGCTACATTTATATTTTATAGAGCTCTTCTATAGTTAAGAGCAACACGAGCTGAAAGCCATTGGATGTTGTATAGAGAGACGGTTAAAGCGCGGTGCAAACAGGCATGTGATAGAACTATATACATAATTATACTATGTTGTGCAGGTACAATAACGTAGTACTTACCTATTCGTATCCTGAGCACAAACATCAATAGGTACCGCTAAAGCAGCAACAGTGTGAGAATAAGTTTTGCAAAGACTTACAAGTACAGCTTGAAACTGAAAAGTTCACGCTATCTGTATCTCAGAAGACTATTTATCAAAAACTCACTCTTGTTTGGCACGGAAGTCTAGCTAAGATTATTCATGACTTAGCCAAGTTTTTGATTGATTACTAAGGCTGGCAATCGGCGCTGCTCTCGCTTTCGGACCACTTCATTTTGCGAAGCGCCTTGTTTGAACTTCGTTTCAGCAGAGGGTGACGAGGCACCTTTTAGCTTCTTTGGCGCCTGTCGAACGCTTCTATTGAACTGGGTGGAAATAACTAAATAAACATCGTAATGGATAATGAAAAGAAATGGGCTGGCCACTTCGGTAACTTGATTAATGCTAACATCTTACATAACATATTGGTACCTACACAAAATATTGTATAGATTTTACCGAAGTTGCCAAATCCTAGAATTTAACTTTATCTAGCAAAAGTTGTATGCAACCCCTTAAAATATGACTACAACTTTCTTTTACACCCTGTATAGCATAGCATTTAATAATTAAATCAATCAAATTGAAAATCCAATTGAAGTCAAGTGGAAGCCTCTCGTGGTGTTGCATTGATAATAACGCTAAATATAGATAGGCCGAGAACCCGGCCACATCTGGGTGTTGTTTTAAAATATTATAACATTTCGCGCCCAGGGTCTTGGTTATTTTTTTACCGCCGTCCCGTTAGGAGGTAAATTTAAGGAATAAATTTCTTTTGTCGGGGTAATTTGAACCTTATCGCTGCTATTTCATTCCTAGACTGCTGGATTTCGTTTACCTGTCTCGATGCTTTGTGAAAATCAGACTCGAAATAAGTTTTTTTTTTGCTGGATAGCTCGGATATAAAATATTAATACAGTTCGAAATTCAATATGAAATAAAGTTTCGAAACAAAAATGGAACGCCAGCAGATAAAATTGTATCCAATGAATAGGCATTAAAAGGGAATACTGGCAGCGTTAAGGCATAATAATTGGCAGTGTCGAGTGCATGAAAAACTAGCTTGAAATATATTTTGTAAACAACCTCGTAAAAACATATATGTTGTCTTGTTCATGTCTCCTTGCACACTTCAATTTTGTTTTTTTAAGATATCAAATGCATTTATGAATTATGCTACTTCAGCCTTAACTTGCCATTTCGTATGACTTATATCGTCTCTCGAAAGTAATGCACATGTCAGCGTAAGATTGTCAAAACCATTAGTTGATACTAACTAACTAATTGAACTAAGGCTTTTTTTCTCGATAGTTGGTCAACCATCGAAATATAGTAAACTGTAGCGTACTGCTTACTATATGATGCGCTAGTTGATAAACTAACGGTTAAAACCGTTAAATAGTAAACTGATTTAAACTTGCATTGCAAATGAAATACCACGGCGAACACTGCGGTTGCTTAGGTGAAGACTAGAGGGGGCGAGCACAGCGGAAGTTTGTATGAAAATCAGAAACTACTCGACTATGTGTAACATATGACACTTGTATGTGGGTAGAAATCAAAACTTTCTTGTAATACACCCTGTCCCAAGCTAGGACGTCATTTCATTATTCCGTTTCACTTTACGATAAGCAAATAGTAGTCAGATATTAATTAGTTTGACATTAATTAAGTTTCGATGTTGTAGGTTAAGAAATATTGACATAACTAGTTAGTTAAATAAAATAAGTCTTACTATAAGTGTTGGGATCCGTAATTTCGTAATTTATTTATTGTACTACAAAAAACAGACATACAGATAGCTGATAATTGAAAAAACATGTAAAAGAGATTTCTCCCAGCAAACCATGGTGGATGGGAAAGGTGATGGTTGAGCGGGGGAAGGCCTGCGCGTACAATAAAACTCGTTCTACAGTAATATATACTACAAACAATATTATTCTGATAACCCTAATTGCTAAAAATAGACTGCATACACAATTACTTAAACACAACGTCACAATATATATAAACCGTATAATACACATCTCTTCATAGTGGTATCCATCCCTCTGAGTGGAACAGAGCGCGTCTATACGCGCTCTTTTCAGTGCGCGCCCTATTCAGACCGGTACTACACTGGTCTACAAGAAAGATGCTAATGGTGACTATAGGCCTATCTCTACCTTATCCGAATTTTTGAAGCTATTTGAAGTAATGCCCTGTCCGCGACCAGACGAGACACCAAATTAGTAAGCGGCAGCATGGATTCCAGCATAAAAAATCCGTTGTAACGAAACTGGTTGCCTTCATTACAGATATTGTTGAGGGTGTTGATGCTGGAAACTAAGTTTATGCTGTCTACACTAACTTCAGTTGTGCATTTGTTTGATAAGGTCTCACACAGAATCCTGGTTAAAAAGCTAAAGTATCAATATGGTATTCACGGAAGATTACTTGAGTGGTTTGTCTCGTACCTGAATAACAGACCTCAGATTATAGTTACTAACGGATATGAGTCTCAGAAACATATTGCCACTTCTGGTGTCCCCCAAGGCTCACACTCGGGACCTATTTTGTTTGTGACCGCTCTCTTTTTGCCAATGATATGAAAGTCTTTAAACAGATAGACAGCCTGAGTGACGTCTGTTTACTCTAAGATGATCTAGACCGCGTCTACTAATGGTGTCCTAACAACAATATGGTTTTGAATACTTATAAATGTCAGTTTATTCGATTCGTACGCAAGAAGAAACCTACCTTGTCTAATTATAGTATTGAAAATAAGAGGAATGGGGAAGTCGATCAGATTCGTGATCTCGGTGTTATTCTGGATTCCAAGCTTAATTTCGTTCCGCATTTAGCAGCTCTGTTAACTAAGTTATCGTATAGCTTAGTTAGCAGAGATGCTAAAATGCTGGGTTTCTGAAGCGTGCCACGAAAGAGTTTAAGAAAATCAGTTCTAAGCTCTGCCTGTACAACGCTCTGGTGCGCAGCATTCTGGAATTTGCCAGTGTTATTTGGAACCCTGTATATAATGTTCATAGAGAGCGATTACACACCATCCAGAGATAATTTACAAGGCACCTTGCTTTCATCTCGTCTGTATCTGGGACATAAGGACAGCTATGAGCAGAGGCTCTCCATTTTCAAAATGACTTCCTTGCCTGATCACAGGCGAACGCTTGACCTATCCTTTCTACACAATATATTGAATGGCCAAGTCCAATGTCAAGACGTCCTAGGGTAGAACTTTCTAAGCCCCGCATTAACGCGCGGCGAGTGTGTATGGACACCTTTAAAATACCTAAATTCAGAACTAACTTGGGCGTCACGCACCCTAGATATCTTCTTTAACAGCATAGGCTGTTTCAAGCGCAAGCTTATCGTTGGCAAACGCACATAGTAACTGTGTTTATGATTGTTTGTTTTTATTTTACATTATCTGTTAGTATTTTTTGTTTAATTTTTCTGTGTAACTATTTCTTGTTTGTGTTGTATTTCATAACATAACTCAGTCCTTTTTATATTTTGTGGCCCTATTTTACAATTATTTAATTTTATTTTACTTCTGAAGTTTTTAAAATTATTTGACATTGTCGAAAATTGTGTGTGTAATTATATATATAAATAAATAAATACACTAATACATACCAATATACATATATATATTTATCTACTGTAAAGGGAGAGATTATGCTTCTTTAGCCGGTTTTTGAATATATTTAGAGATGGACTGTCCTTGATAGTGCAGGGATGCTAATTCCACAGTAGTAGAGGAGACGTTAAGCGATTTGAGAAGTTCAACGAGAATGTCGAAGTCAACACAGTTAAAAGCACTGCTGAAGTTCAGCAGACCCAGCACCGAGTGTTGCCTTTGATCCATGGCGACCTAAATATCATCGGTCACTTTTAATAAAGTCGTAACAGTACTATGACCCGTTCTAAAGCCTGACTGAAAAGGATACCTTTCAATACACTCGAAGACGCGCTTGGCGTCGGGATAGAGATGATTGCATCGATTGCGAAGGCATTAAATGAGAGAAAGTTGTCATCTGTCGGATCCCTTTTGTATTTACACTTACCGCGATTTCTCTTGGCCATGCGGCGCTTGATAGCATCGTTTAACCAGGGCGCCGGCAGGTGTTTCACTCTGACTTTCTTAATGGGAGCATGTTTGTCGTAAATTCCCAAGACATTGCATTATAGTTGTGGATTTTGTCGTCAATGTTCTCGCTCAAGATGACAGGAGACCAATCGACCATTAAGACATCAGACCTAAGGGACTCCAGATCTTTGCCTTTGAAGCTTCGAATATCTTTGAATTATGTTCTGCTCTTCAGACACCTAATCACGTAGATGAGATCATTAAAGGAGAAAGGAGAGTTAAGTTGACCGTGAGAGGCAACCTTATCCAATTTGGAGACTATTATGATTCTAGAAAAGAAGGAGAACAATGCGGCTGGAAATGAGTGGCCTCAAGTGGCAGACTGAGTGAATCAACTATGGACCTGAGTTTAGCAGAACGGGAATTCTTTTTGGGGAGACAGGTGTTAAAATCCCCGAGAATGAGAGTGTGGTGGTATAGTGGGGTCAAATCATTAAGAAGAAATTCAAAGGTGTCGAAGTATTCAACACGAAGAGAGGGGATATAGAGGACACCAAGCAGCACCTTATTGTGATGAAGAACAATTTCAAGGAAGAGGTATTCAGCAAACTCGGAGTACTGGCTAGGGAATTCATTGACCACCTCACACGCAATTTCAGCACGCAGGTAAACAGCAATACCTCCGTCTGCTTTTCCGGTTCTGTCGTTCTATATAGCCTGAAACCTGGAAGAGAGTACTTGAATGCAGGAAGTGAAGGAACGACTCAGAGACAAGGATGCCATCCACACGTTGCTCTCAAAAAGCCACAATGCGGTCAGGGAGCTAGTGTGAATACTTTGAACATTAATGTGCACTATGTTCAGATTTTTCCCTGACCCACCAGAGACAGTCCTAAGTTAGACGGAAAGTGGGTCTTCCACAGTGGAAATATCGCTTTCCGCACTAATAAATTAATTACTAGAAGCACACGATAAGAAGCTATCGCTATAGATATCCATACTATGTATAGTTAAATAAAATAGATATATGTACAAAAATATATAATACAATAAAGTAAATGTTAATAAAAACAACAAAAAATAAATACGAAGTTATATAGGTAAATAACTAAACGGGGTGACCTAGACCCACTTACCAGACAAGGATTGCTGTTAGGAATCAGAAAACCTGCTTCATTCAGCAATAAACAACACACAGGATAAAATAAACTAACAACTGGGCAGTGGACAGTGTAGGCACAGAAACATAAAATAGAACATAACATGTTTTTTTTTTTATAAATTAGAGTGCCACAGTGAGGTAAACGCAAAAAGGACGGCGACATAGAGCGTGAACGAAACGTAAGTCTCTGCCAACATTTTAAAAATAATTTAGGGCAAAGTTTGACGTTTGCGTTTCGATCCCACTGTTAAAAAGTAAAGTACATAGATGCAGATGCGTGCCACTATAATAAAAATAAAACAGTGACAGACCAAGCATGTCGTAATGTCCAAAAAACCGAAAATTTCACTTTGATATGATTGTTTTTTTAAGCAAAGTACTAGTATTTAATAATACGGGTCCCATATATGACGTTTGAATGTGGGTGGCGATAAAATATCATTCTCGTAATACATCTATCTCAAGCAATGACGTCTTTTCTTTCTTTTCTTGTCTAAACACTTTGAATGATATAAGTACATCTGTTAATTTGACAGAAAGTTAAACAATCCAGGCGAGCAGGAGGGTGAAACTCATAAATTGTTTTGTTCAGTTGTCTAAATAGTTAATGAGGGCTTTATGGACGGGCCATTTTTAGTGGAATTTACGCGAGTAACTGCTAGTACAATACTACATACCGTCTTAACTATAACTCTATTTATCAGCAGTTCACGAAATACCTTGCTCTTAATGGAATGTACGCCCGACGTTTCGCACCTCCCCCCTCCTCTTCCCCGCGACGTATCCCCTCGATCCATCATTGGCTTAACGAAATCCCTGAAGTACATTATTTTTATATTCAACAGTGACGCTCTCGTCCATTAGATGGCTGCCACCGGCTACGCTATTACGGATCCCTAGTTAAGTTTAACAGCCTTTGCTCTGTGGTAAGTGCCCACGGTCGTATTTCTTTATGAATGACAGCTAGTGTAGATCGGCGATGGGCTAACCCCTGTCACGCAAAATTAAGTATTAAATAACTGGCTAAAGTGAGCTTAATTTTGCCTCTGCCATCCCGTGTGGGAAAAGGCGTAACGTAACTGTATTTGCACGTGGTTTGCACAATGCATTAAAAAAAATGAGATGAGTTTGGTCTTTAGAGCAACTTCGATTATTGCTGGAAATAAGCTTTACCTTTTGCATTTTAATAATTTTATGATCGTTGACGAGGATTTTTTTAGGCTTTTATGTCATTAGGACGTAATAGTGCTTATGCTTTAGCAATAATTGAAGCTTGCTATTGTATGTTACTTGGATAGTTTTTTTTAATAATCACTGAAGATGCATTGAATTCAATAACATTACTAATAACCGGAATGTTATTGAGACCTGTTCTGACAAACAGTGTTATTTAGACCGGCTACCCGTTTGAACACCGATGAACCTCCAGAAATGTTCATCCTGTTCATATTCACATTGAATTCGGATGCATACTTTACATTTATTTTGTACTGGTAAAATTATTCTAGGAAAACAACATTTTGAATTAATTATTTACCCAAATACCTGCCTAGCTACATTCATTCATAGAATTGCCAGCCGAGCAAATTAGTAGTGCAGTGCAGAGTTGATTTTACGTGTCATCAATATCATTGTGATTGTGCACAATTTCGATTGGTTGTCGATTCACATGATCACATTTAAAACCACGTTTTTCTGTTGCGAATTACATTCAGATCCTATAACCCTGTGTAGTGTAGACACGAATAATTTTCTATCAAACCAAAGCAAAACTTTTGATGATTCAGAACAAGTTTCTCCGACAAACAGTTATTGTCGCAAACTATAGAAAAAATATTTCGATCACAAGCCAAAGAAGAGCCGAAAACTTTTCCTATTCAGAATAAAAGGATTACTGGCCCAAATCGTTAGGACTCGCGTGTAACCTTGGGGTAGCACAAGAGTCTATCAAGTGTATTTGGTAAACATATATTCAGGTTCAACGGCACAGAAACCAACTAATCAAGTCCAACCCAAATCCATGGAATCTTGATACGTCATTTCCGTTTCGTCAGGCGTAAAGAGAAAATCACCTCATTCATTTCATACTCACTTATTTCCTCAACGAAAGGGAAGAAAAAAACAACTAATTGTGCCCTATTACATTTTTTTTTATTTAGGCGGACTAGTGACTAGCGAGATTTTCCCCGGAGGCCGTTTTTTGCTTCTGTCTCGGAGTAATTTCTTCTCGTAGCCGTAGATAGAGTAGTAAGGCAGGGGAAGCACCGTGGACGAGACAGGCAATAAATCTGAAAGGAAAAAGGCCTTTTACGTCGCAGCAAAATGCTTGTAAGTGATTTTAACGTACATAGACTCAGTCAAATATAAATGTGGCTTCAAGAGAACGGAACGCAATACTAGTCACTGAATACTTTTGCCAATAGCTTATTTGCTTAAAACCCAAATATTTTAATTCGTTCTATAAATATGCTATCCAGCTCGTCTACTGATCTATACTATATATGGGACTATATAGGTATAGTCCCGTAGACCACCACTATTTTCAACTTCCATTTTCATTGCCTCCAATCTCAATTCGGTTCATAGTTCGTTTCGATTAGTCTTGTAAACATTGATTGATGGATGACCTAAAACCAACTTTTGGAAAACGGGTTTGGGAAATTCAATTGGCACTCACTTTCCCAGATCTGTTTTATGGAGTAAGTCGCTAAATCCCAAAACAAGCGTCAAATTCAATACATTTTAGTCTTTATACAATCAATCAATCAATCAATCATTCAAATCTTTTTATTACTGTAGATATTTACATATACTTAGCAATCGTAATTTTTACCACTTCTCTACATTGGACCACTGTGGGAGGAGAAGGGCGTAGAAACTCCCACAGATTGATTTTTAGATCTCTTTTCAAAATTGCTTGTGTTTAACTAATACAAATATTACAATATGAGTTATTATAATTAATAAGCAGGAACAAATTATTACAAAATTATGAATAGCAAGGTCTGTGTTTAACCAGATTATCCCCATACAGTCCCGTCATTTAAATAATCTTGAACATTGTAATATCCCTTTTTCGACAAAGTGCTTTAACGTGGTTTTTAAATTGCTCAAAAGGCAATTTCAATACAACTATTGATTGGGATGTCGTTTCTTTGTAGTCAGACCACGTGAGTAAAAAATACTCACGTGGTACCCACTGATTCGTTATCACGATATTGATCGATTCAAGGTAATCGCAATGCAATGTTACTGGCTCACGAGAGACGGCGGAGTCACGGCCTAGTTTGGATTTTAAAAAACGACTGCACCGCGCAAATGCAGCTGTTATATAAGGGCCGTACCTTACCAAGTGTCCATGGCATGGCACAGCGAGGCCATAGCCACTTCGCAACCACTTACCGAGCAATCAATATTGCAACTCCAGAATTTGACGTCGTCATACGAAAACGAACATGCTACCTACTCTGTCAGACATAAAGCGCAATGTAGCAGCTCCCGTCAGAAGCATGAGGTATTTTAGTCCCTACTTGACTTTACAGCACTCAAGAGCTGCTTGTTAAAACGGGGTTACGTTAGACACTATTGTTGAATTCTGAATGCTTGATATCAGACTGTGTTATCCCGATTTCCACTTTACGCCTTCTAAGCGTTATCTCAGTGTAGCAAGGTCCTCAATGGCTTGTGGGGATGGCATATTTAATCTGGTTGTCAGGGGCGATAATGCCATGGACGTACGAACAAGGGCCCTAAGGGTTCTTGAATGTGTGTTTGAATGTCAATGGTACGTGACTCGTGACACTCGTCGAATAGTGTGATGGAGGCTTTATACTTCCGAGTAATTGTCTGGTGTCACTTTTGTGTCTTAATGACACGACGTGAATTTACCCTATTTTCACCAAAAGGATCGACGACAATAAGCCTGTGCGTATGCTGAGACGCAGGCCACGCAGATCGAATTTTGCAAGGCAGGGAAAACTCGCGCGTCAAACAAAAGACGTCACCTGTCAGGCACGTCTCAGCATACACCCATACAAAACCGCATCTCTACATCCCTAATCCCCTTTAGGATCACTTGCAGCATCCCTTAACTTGAGGCTGAGGTGAGAATATATTGTATGACGAATGAATATATCTATCAAATTATCGTTACCTCCCACTGGCTGCATTTGATTTGATTTGCTTTGATTTGAGCTGTGGTTCAAAGCAAAGAAATCTAAGCATAATCCTCAAAATAAACCTTTTTGGAATAATTACAAAATTCACTAACCAGGCTTGAAAATGTTGTCCGTCTCCTTCCTGTACAGCATAGCCGAGGTCCATCCCAAAAAATAGATGAGCACCACTGAAAGAGCACCAAAATGCATGCTTGGCACAGCGGGTATGTACCAGCAGACCAGGAACTCGGGAGGCTATATTTCAACCTATATTTATTTGACACGCTTCCGTGTCGAGGCGCGCCGCGTGCTCGAATAGAAGCGAATAAAGTATCGAGTGTATCGGCGTCGGCGACATTCTCGATACAGCTCTGCCGCACCGCCGAGCCGCGCCGGCTGCCCTGGCAAGGCGTCGGTGACGAAAATCTAATATGAATACGGTTTTGGCAAATACGTGTGAAGCGGAGGCGTGTACTGTTCGACCAGATCAGTGACTTTCCAGTAAATAATTTACAGGCGGATGTCTTACCGCGGTGGAGCTCTGCTTGCCTGGTATTTGTACAATTTTATGTATGGAAATGAATCACATTTTGTAACTTTTTTCATTGAAAGACGGGTCGCCTTTTAGGGAATGCCAACTACCAAGGTATTGGTCCCCATATCCGCTTATTTAGTTGAACATGGCTATTTTTTTGAGGTTTGGAAACCCCTATTGGGCATACAGCCCTGAGGCAAATACATATTCAAAACTGTGATCTAAAACAAACTTGTAATTTTAGATCAACTTGATATCGGTGCAACTCAAGCGCATTTCGCGGGCCGAGCGAGCGATACACTTGTTCTTTGAAGGCTAAACATTCCGATCACACACACATCTAAAACACTCAATTTTGTAGTTATCTTTTCATTCGAATAAAACCTTGGCTTAGATGACCAATGCACAACAAGCGTTGTACGTACGTACCTACGTACTCGATTCTTCGTTGAGCTTTTTAAAATTATAATCATCTAAATTGAAAACATATAACCTCTGTCATACGGCAATACAGTTTACATTCGATGATTTGGCATTTCAACTAACCATGAGTTTAGAGAATGCAGTTAGTTTAGTCGGCAGGTACTTTGGACCTGGACACAATTCTCATTTTAATGGAATTTCGAGATATTGTTTGGGGATAGTGTGAGGTGTGGAAACGAAATGTTTATCATAACGAAATGTATAATCAGTACGTTATTTATCAAAAGGAATTAGTGCGAAATATGGTTGCTAAAGTAGTGTTTATGCCTTCTGAAGTTTTGCCGGCGTTCATACTAAGTACTTAATTTTGTTCCATCAATCGATATTTTAATCGCTATTACAATCAAATATGGCTGTTTCAACTTACTAAACTTATTCTTAAGAATTTACTAACAAAATATTCAGTTCGACATCGTAAACCGAATTTCCACATCTCACACTATCCTCCAAAAATATCCCAAAAAATCATTAAATTGATAATTGTGTCCGTAGACCCCTCCCATTTTTACCTGCCAACTGTTACTGCCACCTCCCATTTTTAACTGAACAGAATCGAGGATATTTATAATGTGAACCGAAAAGGCTTGTTGTATCCATTTTGAGCAGCAGATGAGATCATGTGCCGAGTGGTCTGCTTCCGTGACTAAGCCGCGTGGGCTGGTAGAGGTCACCAAATATGACACTACGTCTTTTAACAACATATAACAAAATATAAACACGAATAGTCAGTGAGGAAGCCTTCAACAGATTCACATTTTGTTCCATGATTTATTTGGACCGAAATAGACGGCCGTCTATCACTAGTGGCCACACAGTCAAATTAGCAACTCGATTTGTGGTGGTTGAAATTTAGCACACATTCATATTATAATAAAGTATATAACTGCTCACACTGCAACATGGCTGTTACGTCAGCAGCTGTGGCAGAACATTGCGGAAATTGAGTGTTTTTTTTATTTATTTCTTCAAAAACACTTATAACTTGTTAATTTCAATAAAACAGTTTTAAGATATTTTGAATACTTGTTTTTTGAACCATATCAATATTGTGTTTAGATCCCAAGAAATATCAAGTTTTAGTTAAAAATTAAGGTTTATTTTATAGTTTTAATTTGAAATAATCTTCGGATGTCTTCATAATTTGGAAAGTGTCTCAAAGATTGCGATTTAACCGAATTGGACGTTACTCAGCGTCTTAATCATTAACTCAGAACTGTAAAATACTCGTTCATTACTACATATACTATGTAAAAATATCGTAGAAGTACCTTACTGTTTTACTGATTTTTGATTTTGTCTATATCAGTCACATTTCATGTGTAGTTGTTATAAAATATCTCCTACTAATATTAAACACACACAAAATATATAGTATAGGATAGGTTGATCAAAGATATTGAACCAATTCGGGTGAATTTTGGAAAATTGTGATTACCAATGTAGATTATTGCGATAGCTAATATTGGTTTAATCATCTCCATAGCTTATTCGATATTCCCGGTAAATTTTCAATAATAAAACCCTTTAACAATAAACAAAATCTGCGAGAGAGATGCATGATTGAGCTGTCCTAGATATTGAATTTTGTAACTTATTGAATTTCAGTTATTGAGTTTTATTGAATTTTGCTATCAAGTTGAATTCATGTTATTATTGAATATGTAAGTGATTTTTTATAATTTGATTTATTTTCAGTTGAATAGTTTTTATTTCTCTTATTTTCTAGTTGAATAATGAATCATTTTAATATGTAATGTTGTTATTGTTCGTGTCGCTTTAGATCGCCGTAATGGCATACATTTTATTAATTACAATAAATAAATATATATGACCAATATAAAATATTGAAAGAGAGAGCTATACAAGATATATACACTTTGTATTGCTGCAACAACATTATTTACTCCGACTTTTCTTATGCACAGAAAAGAAAATAACCATTCAAGCCATGTTGTGCCAATGTTGGTCACCTAGTACGAAGGTTTGATTTAGGTTTGACAGTAACCTTTATACCTGAACCGAATAAATTCAAACAACAAAACCCGCAAGCTTACACGAAATTTGAGGCATACTTCCTATGCTCTTCACCTAAATCTAACGCGAAATTTCTCACATAATACAGTACAGGTGCAAATTGCGAAGATGAACCAAACGCCGAGATTTTGTAGTCATTCAAGTTTGTTCAGTTGTTCTTCATTTGCGCTGACCCAGAAAACATCAGCATAATCAATGAGGGGAAGAAGAAGGGACTGAGTGACAGTTATTTTGGTCTGGCGAGGAAAAAAGTTCTGAAGTCTCCTGAGAGAGTGAAAGGTTGCGTAAACTCGCCTGCTGACTTCATTAACATGCATTGACCAGGCAATTGATTATCGAAGATGACATTTAGATTTATCGCTATTCATGATTACAGTACCGTTATAAGTTACAGAAGGGACAGACAATTGCTGCAACGTGTTTAATGACTGTCTTGTACCTATAATCATGGCCTGGGACTTATTCGGATTAACCAGCAAGCCAAATGAAAATGCCCATCTACTAACACTAGCCAAGTCAGCGTTCAACGCCTCCACAGCGGCATTATATCATCAGGAGAGAAGTGACGATAGATCTGAAGATCATCCACGTAGAGATGATAGGAAGTAGAAAGGACATCGGATATGGGATTGATAAATATTGAGAACAGAAGAGGAGATAGAATACCAACTTTGGGAGACACCGGAGGAGAGGTCACACCACTCCGTACAAGCCTCCTCCGACTTGATACGCTGTTTGCGGTCTCTTAGGTAAGAGTCAAACCAGCTGGCAGAGAGGGAGGAGACGTTAAGAGATTTGAGAAGTTCAACGAGAATGTCGAAGTCAACACAGTTAAAAGCACTGCTGAAGTTCAGCAGACCCAGCACCGAGTGTTGCCTTTGATCCATGGCGACCTAAATATCATCGGTCACTTTTAATAAAGTCGTAACAGTACTATGACCCGTTCTAAAGCCTGACTGAAAAGGATACCTTTCAATACACTCGAAGACGCGCTTGGCGTCGCGACAGAGATGATTGCATCGATTGCGAAGGCATTAAATGAGAGAAAGTTGTCATCTGTCGGATCCCTTTTTTATTTACACTTACCGCAATTTCTCTTGGCCATGCGGCGCTTGATAGCATCGTTTAACCAGGGCGCCGGCAGGTGTTTCACTCTGACTTTCTTAATGGGAGCATGTTTGTCGTAAATTCCCAAGACATTGCATTATAGTTGTGGATTTTGTCGTCAACGTTCTCGCTCAAGATGACAGGAGACCAATCGACCATTGAGACATCAGACCTAAGGGACTCCAGATCTTTGCCTTTGAAGCTTCGAATATCTATGAATTATGTTCTGCTCTTCAGACTCCTAATCACGTAGATGAGATCATTAAAGGAGAAAGGAGAGTTAAGTTGACCGTGAGAGGCAACCTTATCCAATTTGGAGACTATTATGATGTCTAGAAAAGAAGGAGAACAATGCGGCTGGAAATGAGTGGCCTCAAGTGGCAGATTGAGTGAATCAACTATGGACCTGAGTTTAGCAGAACGGGAATTATTTTTGGGGAGACAGGTGTTAAAATCCCCGAGAATGAGAGTGTCGTGGTATAGTGGGGTCAAATCATTAAGAAGAAATTCAAAGGTGTCGAAGTATTCAACACGAAGAGAGGGGATATAGAGGACACCAAGCAGCACCTTATTGTGATGAAGAACAATTTCAAGGAAGAGGTATTCAGCAAACTCGGAGTACTGGCTAGGGAATTCATTGACCACCTCACACGCAATTTCAGCACGCAGGTAAACAGCGACACCTCCGTCTGCTTTTCCGGTTCTGTCGTTCTATATAGCCTGAAACCTGGAAGAGAGTACTTGAATGCAGGTAGTGAAGGCTTAAGGAACGACTCAGAGACAAGGATGCCATCCACACGTTGCTCTCAAAAAGCCACAATGCGGTCAGGGAGCTAGTGTGAATACTTTGAACATTAATGTGCACTATGTTCAGATTTTTCCCTGAACCACCAGAGACAGTCCTAAGTTTGACGGAAAGTGGGTCTTCCACAGTGGAAATATCGCTTTCCGCACTAATAAATTAATTACTAGAAGCACACGATAAGAAGCTTTCGCTATAGATATCCATACTATGTATAGTTAAATAAAATAGATATATGTACAAAAATATATAATACAATAAAGTAAATGTTAATAAAAACAACAAAAAATAAATACGAAGTTATATAGGTAAATAACTAAACAGTCACATTTCATGTGTAGTTGTTATAAAATATCTCCTACTAATATTAAACACACACAAAATATATAGTATAGGATAGGTTGATCAAAGATATTGAACCAATTCGGGTGAATTTTGGAAAATTGTGATTACCAATGTAGATTATTGCGATAGCTAATATTGGTTTAATCATCTCCATAGCTTATTCGATATTCCCGGTGAAATTTTAATAATAAAACCCTTTAACAATAAACAAAATCTGCGAGGGAGATGCATGATTGAGCTGTCCTAGATATTGAATTTTGTAACTTATTGAATTTCAGTTGTTGAGTTTTATTGAATTTTGCTATCAAGTTGAATTCATGATATTATTGAATATGTAAGTGATTTTTTATAATTTGATTTATTTTCAGTTGAATAGTTTTTATTTCTCTTATTTTCTAGTTGAATAATGAATCATTTTAATATGTAATGTTGTTATTGCGTGTCGCTTTAGCTCGCTGTAATGGCGTACATTTTATTAATTACAATAAATAAATATATATGACCAATATAAAATATTGAAAGAGAGAGCTATACAAGATATATACACTTTGTATTGCTCCAACAACATTATTTACTCCGACTTTTCTTATGCACAGAAAAGAAAATAACCATTCAAGCCATGTTGTGCCAATGTTGGTCACCTAGTACGAAGGTTTGATTTAGGTTTGACAGTAACCTTTATACCTGAACCGAATAAATACAAACAACAAAACCCGCAAGCTTACACGAAAATTGAGGCATACTTCCTATGCTCTTCACCTAAAATCTAACGCGAAATTTCTCACATAATACAGTACAGGTGCAAATTACAACCCAGAACCGAGAAAGGGATCCTCTATGAGGCACATCATAACCAAATAGAACTGACCTCTTGTGAGGCAGCAAGACACTCTAGTTCCTCCCATTTGGTATGAGCCCTGGGAGTAGGTGGAGGTCCATCGCAGCTGGTGGCACATAAGCCCTGTTGCTATACGACCGCCTAGGGAAATGACATCGCGTTGTATGAAGTAGAGTTATAATGTTTAGTTTACTCTGTTTAGCACTCTCCTAGTCTGTTGCGACATAATAAGGATAGATTAGCTTTTGTTACATTGTTTTACCTGACTTTGTAGTTTGAACGAGTAATAGAAGATGGATAGTGGAATGGTGGTTATGAATAATAATGCAAAGAATAAAGTGGACTGGCTGGTTTTTTTGATAAAACATGGCTCTTATTTCTGAGTTAATAATGATTATGACAGTTCACACGGCTTGACATTACCTCCATTAGCGTTTTTCGGAGCTTTGAAATTTGAAGATCGTTCCTGTAACTCAGTGTAAGGTCATGATGTCCTTTAGAGACTAATTACTACAAGTATACAGAAGGAAAGCACTAAAATCTGTCCCATTAATAAAATATTTGTTCCAATGTTCTAATATATTTGTAACTGTGTTAGTACTTGTAAAATCAAAAAGCGGAAAATTATCTTCACTTCCCAATGGTTACACTTGTACCTAAATATTAGAATAGTGCCAACAAACAAGAGCATAAACGACATGTGAATGGTAGAGTTAGGCAGACTCCGTTATCGGTTTATCCAAACGTACAGAGTTTCAGCGCACTAAAACACTATTCAGACGGAAAGCTTTTTGAAACGTTTTGATATGGTACCTATACTAAAACCATAGCGTACTCGTCTGTTGGTACTGCAACCGATTCAATGTAGCAAACAAACTGGAGCAGTGATAACTGGCCGTTCAGACGGATCGGATGAAGCTCGAAATAAAAATAATATTTATTAAGTAAATATGAACCGTTTATCACGGTTTTAAGATCGATTCTCGCGTATAACGGCCGCGGAAATGTGTTCCAAATGTAATGAAAGAGGAAATAACATTTTATGGGGAATCTGACGCACGCTGTTAGCGGGGGCCATTTTGCTTTTTAATAAATCCTTTTTGTTAGGCATCGCTACTAGGTAACCTATCTAAGCATCGCTCTCCTGGTTGGAAAGTCCTTTAAAGCCTCTTTAAGACACAATAGAAGAAATCTTATGGGCCATGCACCACCGCTGCCGTGGCTCAAACAGTATCATATTGGCATAGCATTGTTGAATGAATAAAATTAATTATTATTTAAATTTATTTGTAATTGCGTCTTTTAAATATTTCGTGTACATTTGTGTCGATCTGGCTTTTACTGCAATGGCATAATTAATTTATGTAAATAATAAATTAAATTAATAGTTTAATCACGAACATTAGGGCATCTTTGTCCGAGCTAAAACCAGGCATTAATTTAAAAATGATGAATACTATATAAGCAAAGGGTGACAATGATGTATTATGTTAAAGTCTCACAAAATGTAGTTACTGTGGTATGCGGGCAAAGTGATGTTTTGGTAATTAATCAGCGTTTTCTTACATTGTGTTAGCTAGTCACCCACTCAGTAGTTAGTAGAGGCATAACAAAAATGAATCTGATACCCCGTGCGCCTTAAATTAAATTAGAATACTTTATTACATAACGAGCAGCAGAACAATAGGAAATAGACCTCATACTGAAGCTACAAGCACGGTCAACAAAATTTACCTTTTTAAACGGTACTCAAAAGGTTTATATTTTTACTACCAGAAGAATACCTACGAGATTCTTCAAGCACACGCCTATTTCTATACAACAATTATGTATAAATTCCAATTCCGCGCAGACGGTCGGCGAGGCCTAATGGAGGATCTTTTGCGGAGTCCTTTCTTATTTTTTACGAGCGCACACGGCGCAGAGGCCACGGGCGCGGTCGTATTACTACAACATGTGACCACCAAACTAGGTTATTATTTTAGGGGTATACCGTTCCGCTTTCATCCCGGCGAGTTTGCGCTGATCCAGCTAGAACAACTAAACAGAGTTTTCGATTATAGCTTGCAAAGTTTAAAATATGTGAGCTGCGTTGCAGTGTCGTGTTATGTTGTCAATTAAGACGGTGTCTTTAAAAAGTGCAACGGAGAAAGAGATTATTTCAGATCAAATGTCTCCAAATCAAGGTGTCAATTAAACTCAGAGAGTCTTACTGCTGTCATACGGAAAAAAACATTTTAGTTTTGCGTTTGTGTTATATTTGGAGCCTGTTACGAATCGAATCTTTAGCGTGCTAAAAGTAGTTGGCAGAGATCGCTTCAGTTAAGAACTCCCTTCGCCATTCAGTTGGCAGTCCTGTCCAACTGTAGACAAGTAAATGGACAATAGCAATATCGGTTTGCCAGATTCAGATTACAATTTCCGGTTTCAAAAAATAAGATAGTAAGTATGTAGATAGATACCTTCAACCTCGTCGCAGTACGAAATAGGTACGTTAATAATATAAAAATGCTACCCACAAATATCGGCAAAGTATATAAACATTAGTTTTATAGTATGTATTTTTGGGATAGATCTGTATTTTAGCAAATTGGTGTTAAATATTTTACAAGCCCGTCATGTAATCCTTTCCTACTTTTCTACTAAATATGTAGTACCTTATGTCCCTTAACGAAGGACTATTCAATAGACTATCAAAGTTTACTATGTGCTTACTATTTTATGACGTTATGAACACAACTCGTGTCGCTACTTCATACAAATTTGGTGGCAGGCAGCAGAATCATAAAAATATCGTTAAAATGAAAAACTTGCCCTCTAAGTAAACATGAAATAACGAAGTCTATTTTTAAATCCTTTTGCATTGACGACTAGTCAACACAACAAACCGATATTCCGTACCTGTACGGCTGCATGAATAAAGTGAAAATAAATTTTGCTCACTTTTTACGTTTCACATAACTGTGTATATTGGTTAAACTCTTTACAACAGTCAACCGAACGAATGAAGACGACAAAGGTGCAACAGAACGTTTCCGAGTAAATGTCATGGCAAGTGGGCGAAATACGTGCGGAATGCTACCAATATAGTTCTGTTACGGGGAACATCAGGCAGGGCAGACATCGAAAGAAATCAAATACAGGGGTGCCACTTTCTTCGGGCGCAAATGCTCCCTGGGACTCTTTATTGTTTAAAAAGGGGTCCTATGATATTTGACGTCGATCTGATAGGTTAAGCAACATCTGAACGACATGGCTACGGTATTTGATTGCCGGGGGAAATCGTTTAAGGGGGGTAGCAGAAATTGAGCGGAGGCAGTTGGCTCCGCAAAGAAGAAAATTGTTTTCATTTCCGATATTATACTAATTTGACTATTTTTTTACGTTTTTGGATTTTTATGCCATCATTAGGCTATGAGTAACATTAAAGTTTTATGATTATATATATTTTTACAATGATCTGTTTACCTATACGGCTTCATTCAACAAGCGGTTGGGGCTGCATCGCTTCAGATCATGATCATAAATAAAATATTGAGCATATTGAGTTTCTTACAGCTAAACTAATCTATCTCGAGTCACATCCACTTGTACGCTTATCAGAGCCTTGGACATCGACATATTTCATAGATTTTGACAGTTGGTAAATCAATTGAAGACGCTAAACGTATAAAGTGGATTTCTTGCAAGTGCACCTATTTACAAGCTCTGATGACATCACTGTATGACGTCATTATTTCACCTCAAAAGAACACACACAGAAGGCTTGCGCATCGGGTTCGGTCAATTTAGCTCACCGCTCCTCAAAGAACCAGGTCGGTGTTTACGCTCTTTGAGCTCTTTCCGCGCCAGAGTCCATGTGGTCTTGAACCAGAGAGATATAGGCATATCGACTGCAGCTCGTACGCGAAACACGATCTATTGTCATGTCAGTTACTAGGCAAGGCAAAAGGTATTTTGGTGTTACTTACTCTCTTTACTTTGCAATTTTGCATAGATGTACACGTATCGTAGCGTACGCGTAGTATATATTTTCTATTGTAATAACTCTTCTATTTTGTGCTAATATAAATTAAGAACTAAGTATGTGATAAAATAATTCGAATTAAAGACAGCTTGAAGAATTCAAATTATTTCAAATCTTAGAATTATGAATAATAAGTACTTTGATTTTTATATTAAAACATTTGTGTTGTATGTAAACCTAGGAAACGTTAATTTCAGTCAATGATACAGTCGACATATTCATATTATATTACTATTCGAACCAAACCTATAAAATAAAACTCCAACTCGAACGATACAATAAATAACGTCTACGCTCTCACTCCGTCTACGCTTGCGAGCACTCGGCTAAACTCAGCTTCCATTCCGTCCGAGTCTAGTGAGCGACATTCGACACAGTCGGTCCTAAAAATCGATCGATCTTGAAGTGAGCTGCCGAGCGTGTGAGCGTAGTGGGCAGTAATCTGGGACGCTCAGTTCGTCTGTGGGATCGATCAAAAGATCTGTGTCGCTCGCGAGCTACGCAAGCCTACCAACTGGACTGGACACGTTCGTAAACATGACTCAAGGGCAAGGTGATACCATCGAGATTGAGTGGAGAATATGACTTCAGATATCAGTTATATTTCCTATAACTAAGACATGAAAAATCAAAGTCTTCTTCACGCGGTGGCGACTGCAACTGCAGACAATAAGTCGCTGTCTACTGGTGATCGCAGGAGCCGGGCGGTTCTTGTAGAACTCGACCATCTCGAGACACCCGGATGCTTACCGTGGAGAAATTCGTCGCGCGGCTGGCCCGGCAACAGCCGCCACGCACAGTTCCAGGACATTGCTCCAAACCACGCGCGACCGCCCTTCCTAGAGTCGCCAGTGTAAGCCCGCAGAAGAGGGCGAAAGCACGGCGCATTGAAGAAGAAGAAGCTCCCGCACCGCTGTCACCAGTGTACGCCGATAGACAGCGAAAGCAAGGTACATCGGAGATTACACAGTGCAATGTGTCGCTGACACGAGTGAGCGAGACAGCGTACTTACGAAAGTACGCTCACTGTCTCGCTCTCTCGCCTCAACGACACGTCGTCTGCGATTGCGGTCAGCCACGAAATTGCACCTTTAGAGGTGATACAACAGGCATCGTGCGTGTCCAATCAAGTGACGTGACGTGGCATGCATCTGACGAAGACCAATTTTTAACCGAGTTCAAAAAGGAGGAGGTTATCAATTCGACTGTATTTATTAAGTATGTTCGTCACTTATACATGATTAAATATCAAGATTATAAAATTCACTTAAGCTATAAGGACACATGAACACCAAAAGTTTCTTTAGTGCTACAATAAATTTACGATATCCTAAGACTACTAAGGCTTCTGGTAACTTATTATAAACTTTTAAGTCTGTCATTTCTGTTCCCCGAGAGAAGGCAATTGTTCTACATTGAGGAAGTTCCAGTTTCAGATGATTTCGTTCGTTTAGACGATTGCTGACACCAGGGAGTCTTACAGTCTTCCAGTCTTTTTTTATTTACGTCTACGCTGTTTCCCCATATGGCTAGTCCATAGAGGGCTCTAGATTGGAAGAAGGTGAAGTATGCCTGTAAGATAGCTTTTTTGTAGCTATTCTGTAGAGCGATCGCGCGAGAAAGCGATAATGTTTTTTCCAAATTAGGTTTTCGTCTGTATATATTCCTAGGAACCTTGTATTTGGAACTAAGTCAATATTTTTTTGGTTTGTCTTAAGTTTAAGTCTAAAGGTTAGTATTGTAATTTCTAAAATGGGTCAACTGTATTTTGGTAGCATTTGGGTTAAGTGCCTTAAACCAGTTTATGATTATGGAGACTGATTCTGAAATTATATTCGAAAGGTTTTCATTTTGGTCTCTTTGAAATTTAAAAAACACGGATATTTCGTCAGCATACATTACAACTTTGTCGTTTACGATTTTAGGTGGGTGATTCACGTACAAGTGGAAAAGTATAGGGCCCAGTATGCTACACTGTGGCACTGTGGTAAGTTAAGTAATCTAAATATTTTGACAACGTCCTGGGGACATTTAAAATCTACATAACTGATGATATTGCTGTTTTTTAACAAAGTCTCTGCTTCATATGGAGATGAATTTAGATGCTCTGTTGTGAGTAAGGGCACATTGGTAAAGATTGTTTCGTAAGCTCGAGCTATCTTAGCGTTGGATTTAATAACATCATCATCTGAGCAGAAATCATTGTCCCTTGGTATAACTTTGACAGTTTCACGTTTTAAGATTTGCCAAACCGTTTTCATTCTATTATTTCTATTTTGTACTTTTCTACTAATTTGTAAAGTTTTTGCAGTTCTACAGACCAACTTGAAAGTTATGTTTTTTTTTAACATTGTCATGAAATTTGCTATCTAAGACATAGATTTTTCGTTTATAAAGGTGTTTTTAAAATTCCAAATGTTACCCAGTCATTAAATTTAGATTTACGGTTGTTGTCACTGACTTTCTTTAATTCAAAATTTTTATCGAATTCTGCTTTAATAATGTTTAAGAAGTCTGAACAGATTTTGTTCGAGTTCTGTTCATTAAATTGCGGTAATGGCAAATTTATTATCTTATCACCCAATGCTTCTAGCAATATCTTTTCACTGTCCTCCCGTTCACAAGTCAACTGACTACACAATTCCCTAGATAGTTTAAATTCTTCTAAAGCCAGTTTTAGTTGGGATTCTACCTGGCGTGCTTTACGGGTCTGCATATGGCTGCCCATTATAGATAAGAATAAGTAGGTATTATGTATGAGTGTTAACAAACTTCTAACTAGATAGGATAATTGTCAGCCAATTGAGGTTATGCCAGCCAAGCCGACTTAGAAATGTTTGCAACTTTCTTGAATTATTTGGTTGAAATTAGATTTCAGATGTTACAACAATATTGTATTTATATTAGTGTATTTATATTGAAATAGGTTATTGGGGACGTCTTTCTTAACAACTCTCATTATGAAGTCGTTAGGATCAGAGCGCATTGATTTTTCAATTAATGAGAAA
Source organism: Argyresthia goedartella (assembly GCA_949825045.1). Taxonomy (NCBI): domain Eukaryota; kingdom Metazoa; phylum Arthropoda; class Insecta; order Lepidoptera; family Argyresthiidae; genus Argyresthia; species Argyresthia goedartella. The sequence continues at coordinate 6,889,819 of OX463814.1, forward strand.
CAACCCACTTACACTATGAAAATAAGCCACCCCGAATTATATTCGATGCAAACGAAGCCGAGTTTAATTGATTACCTTTCTAAAGTGTTCTTTATAAACTAGCTCAAATTTGGGTTTCGAGTACGAGTGCATTCATTCGCTTTAATAAACTCATACAATTTCTGTTTAGAATTTACGAAATAGGAACCATGATTTCTCAACAATCCAAGGGTTATTATTCTAAGCACGTTGTTTTGTACTAAAATCGTCTCGGCAATTCACCTAGGCTAATCTTAACTAGAGCCTGCATTCAATAAATACTATTGAAACCCAGCTAGCAGTTATAGCGTATCAGAAAGACATGGAACCTTATCGCCACAAAACAGAAATACATATATTTCAGCTGCATTTAATAAATTATTTTAATTAATGATCCCTAATAACGAGTAGTAAGGCTATTAGAAGCACAACACAAAATGACAACTTATTCAAACGTTGACTGTCCGTGCGTCATATTAAATACATTTTTGTAACTTTGCCGCTAGACAACTTCACAGTTTCAGTCTCCGAAAGTGATCAAGATGTCCTGAAAACTTGAACATTGTTACAGAAGTGTATCATGAAGAGTGTATTAAGGGGAAAATTTGAAAACAGTCACTTGCGTTACGATTTTTTTTTAAACCCGAGAAGTAGAGAGGCGTAAAGTTAAAATAATGTGACTGTACTGGTAGTTAAGTTACTTACCCGATATATCCTGGACTGGCAAAGTGTCAATAAGTGTTGTATACTTCCTATAGTTATTTAAACTTCAAATCTTGTGTTTACTAGAAAAACAGCAACATATCGCCACGCGACTCTCGCCTTTTTTCTCATGTTAAGTATGGCAGAGGCACTATTACTCCTACGTTTTGTGTTATAAACATAACAATTTATATACAGGTACATACATTGCCTCTAGCCCCACACCAGACACCTTGGGAATCAGAAACAGCACATCACACACATATGGTCGAGTCGGCAGTGACCCTGCCTACGAAGCCAAGGGTCCCGGGTTCGAGTCCCGGTGGGGGCAAATATTTGTTTGACGAGAACGGATGTTTGTATCCTAGTCATGGTCTATTTAAGTATAATATGTATCTATATAAGTATGTGTATCGTTATCTAGTACCCAAGATACAGGGAATCCTAGTTTGGGGCTAGATCAATATGTGTAAATAGTGTCCAAGGTATTATTATTATTATATAAACATCCAAGACCTCGAGTTTTTCTCTCTATCCCCAGCCGGGAATTCAACCCGGGACCTCTCGCAGCAGACAAAGCCACAACTGCAGCGCCGCAGAGCAGAGCATGTTATCTCGACATTTTTTTATGTTTATTTTTTGTTGGAAATTGAAAAAACGGAATTACACATGGCCAGGAATCAGACCTCCCTGCTATGTCCGGGTTCCTACAGAGTGAGCGAGCCTCAGCTCGTGCAATATACTTACTTAAAACAACCCAAGTGCTGACTGAAGCAGTTATCGTTAGATGTCACTACTAGCCATGGCAAGAGTGATCTCGACAGGGTTCCATCCCTATGTCACAGGGCGAACACAATACAAACAGTTACGACAAGTCGCATGACGACGGCCCATAAACCCGCGTGGATGTTTAGCAGCGGTAACACTCGTTAGCCCCTACTTAAGGAAATTTAGGTTTAGGCCCGACCGCGTAAATTGGAACCCGAGTCGGATTCGGCGATGCATGCTTGAGACTTAATGGGGTTTGTAGACAAATTGTGTTGTTGTTTGTGTGTGTGATTATTCAGGTTGGTTTGTGCTGTGCTCATTTGCGAATGACCTATATACAATGTCAAAAGGTAAGTAAACGTACGTACCTGTACCTAAAAGTCACTAGCAGGTACTAATTTTAAGTATGTACTTTATGGTATGAATCACCGTTCCGTCCCTCCGTTATTCCAATGAACGCTTTGCTATCATTCGCCTAGTTGTGATGGTCGCGCAGTATGTTCGCATATGGGAATTCGGCCAGCCAGCCTAGTTAATCACTTTTTTATACATGCAAATGTAGACACAATAGTAGCCTAATATCATTACATAATACAATTATTTTCTTGTTTCAATATTATTTATAAACTCTTATTAAACTGCATTACAAAATAAGTACCATTATACAGCCCATTGCAATTATCGCGGCCTGTTCTCAATACTGGGTCGCTTGATAGCCCCGGGGTTGGTAACAACGCGGCCTTCTGTTATCGCGGCCGGTCCGTCCTCGTCGTCGGCGCAATTTATATCAAACACCTCTTAGTTTCCCACTGCGGATGTTAACGAGAATTATTGTACCGTGTTAGGTAGAACTCTGAACACGGACTATTCCGGGAACAGAAACCATTTACCTCGTAGGGCCTAGCGGGAATTCTCGTGAATAGTTTAAAAATATGCATGGTTATTAACGCCACGTGTTTCAGCAAAAGAAATAAATGACTTCCGACGTATGTAACAGTATATAATCTGGACGGTTTGGGGCACGGAATATTTTCATCTTGCGAATCGCGAATACATTATAACCACCACTGGGCCGTTCCGTTCCACCCAATTAATGATCGGAGAGCACGCGACCGGTACCTGTGGCAATCCTTCCACTTCCTGAAGTACCCAAGAGTAGAGTTTGAATAAAGAATCAGGGTGTATTTCAGTGAGTGAGCTATGGACACACCGTCAACTGATAAATAACTCCGGAACGGCTGCCGTCCATTCCGTAAGCAGGACACGCGTGGCCGCATCACGATTTATATACAAATGCGGCCGGCAAAGTCAGCCATATTTATTTTTCCGCGTCCTAATGCGCCTCCTGAAATATTCATGGAGTAGCCGCGACATCCGTCTTACTGATGTCTCGTACAATAACATGATGTATAATGGTTCATCTGTCCGCCTAAAGATACCCTAAACGGAGGGTCCCGACAATAGCAGTTCGGATAGTCAACGGAAGGGTTTCTTATTCTTGTCCTCTCTCGAGATGTTTTGCCCAAACAAATACGCGATGCGAGGGGCCGTCTTTATTTGTCTTTTCCTTATAAAATGCTTAACATGCCTAGCCTAGGTCAAAACTTGGCGGGCCTTCAAGGAAATCGTCAGGTACCTGGACTTTTTTGTTTCAGAAAATCGGAACAATATCTGTTTGTATATAGTGTCTGTAACTTTGTATTCACGACTCGTACAGGGGTCGGAATTAAAAACCGAAAACACAAACCAAATTAAGAATCCGGAACATTTTTCAAGCCACACGGGCGTCGGTCGTGGGTTACCGATGGCGAGCCAGGCGGTATGCTCATTCACCCCGAATACCAATTTCATCTCAACTATGGACCCCATTCCGCGAAATTTGGTTACAAACCGGCTGAGACAACAAAAAAAATTAGACCGCCAAGAAGAAAAATAAATGCGACGAAAGGCATAGCATGCCAAATTAGAGACAGGGGTTGGGGAGACGTGGGTAGGGAAATACCGCTGTTGTCAGCTGAAGTTGTTGACCTAACTCAATTTTATTCAAATATAGATTGGTTGGTACTGGTCGAATATAGATCTTCATACTAACTTGTTTATTACTGTTCACAAAATTGGGTACGAATTTGTATAAGTATTCAATAGCGTTACAGACCAGTGATGTGTTTAAGATAAACATGCGTTTCTGAGCTTAATTACAAAGGGCAACAAATATAATGATCTCCAAAATATTTTTTTCTTACCAAAAATGGGTAAATGATCACCAAAAGTTACAGAAAATATCAGGGCAAAGTACTGCGGTAGCTTAGGTGAAGGGTAAAGGGGGTGGGCAAAGCGAAATCCCATTTATCCTTCGTGTTAGGTTGAACATGCAAGAACAACAAAATTACATGCTTAAAACATAAACTTAAGAACACAAAACATAAAAAGAAGTTTGGTGAACATTTATCCAAACACAATTTGGTGATCATTTACAAATTCTGGCAGTAATTTCGAATTTATTGGTAGTAAATTTTCGATTTTTTTGCTAATCGTTTAAACACAAGCCATTCTAAATTAAAGCTATAAAGCTTTAATTATTATTATTATATAAATAAATCAATGTACAAAATCAATAAGAACTATCGCAATGTGCCTTTCGTGAACAGTCACGAATTTGTCTGTTATTTCGTCACCAACAGATAAACAGTAACCGTCGTCAGTAAGGTAGTGCAAAATAATATTTTATGTGACTGATACATAATGGGCATTAAAACTCGAGAGTGGACTTAAGAAACGAGCCGAAGGCGAGTTTCACAATAATATCACTCAGAGTTTTAATGCCTTATTATGTACAGTTACATTAACTAGTTTATCTACACTCATATCATAAGCTCTCTTTGATGTGTTCAGGAACCGCATGTTCGACGGCATGGTGGCATTGATAATTGCTCTGCACTTGTTTAGCTTGTTCAGTAGTACCAACTTCACAGATAATCTAGGGGATAATAATAGGAAATAATCCGCACGCAGGCGGGCGTCGTCATAATTTGTCAAAAATTTATACATTATCGTCATAATCGTCATAATGTATCAATATTAAAATAAGAAATGAGTTTTTACCAAGTAGTATAACATTATGCTGGTCGTAACGTGCGGTTTTTGGACGCAGTAAAGAGGGTTTATGATACGTGTGTAGATAAAAGGACTTAAAAACAAAATTGCAGCTCTATCACAAGTGGTTAGGTTATATCTACTTTAAAACATTTATTTACGCAAGAACACTTGAGGCCTTCTACTTAGCTTCCCCGGCATCGCGGAGTAAGTACACCTGATGTTCAACTCTGAACAATCTTAGTACCCAAGTTTTGAAACTTGAATACAGGTGTAGTATTTTAGCGGCTTAGGGAAACTACTATTTGATAAAATTTCTGCTTTTTACTATTGAAATTACGTTGTCATCGCAGTATTGAAATACTGGTGATGCCTGGTCAAATTCTGTTGACCATTCCGTATAGGAAAGCGTTAAGCTAACGTATTTCATGTAGTACATATGCGTACCTAAGAAGTTTTGAGATTTGGTTCTCTCTGGATATTGCGTAAATAGGGGATCATTTAAGGGATAGTTTAATAGTCAAAACAAGAAGATCGTCTAATCTCACTGCTTTAATAACAATAGACACACGAAACAATACGTTCCAGAGACAATCCGAATCTTTAGCAACAGTAGTACCCACTGCCGACGCCGACGTCGTGTATTAATTCATTTGTCTCGGTGCAACCAGTGTAAAACAAACCTGATAAAATAATTACGAACCGTACGACAACACAAAACGCACACGCAATTCTTGGAAGCCAAATAGAGTATTAATTTGACTTCATTTTCTAGTACGGTATCAAACGGCAAACAATGGCTAACGACATTGTTAGGCTAACGCTCATAACAGCAGATATTCGTTGTGTATTGGTGCCTGTGTATGTGAATGCAGCTGAATATTTAGGTAGTAGGAAAGTAATTTTATTTTGTATGAAATCTGTCATCCAACATAAAGCACTGTCGCAAATATGTACCCATGTAACTACCTATATCTCGTTATCTATATATAGATAGATATCTATATAATATCTAGGTATAAAAATAAATCCTTAATGTTTACATACTTATGGATAGGTATACATTTAGGATTTATTTTAATTCATATGCTGATGCCCGCAACATCATCGGCGTGCACGTAGGATTTCTGATTTACCGAGATAACGTTACCCTCCTTCTGGGACAGTCGGATAAAAATAATCATATATCTAGCTCATAAACTATCTCAGTACTAAATTTAATTCAAATCCGTTTTAGCATGATGCAGGCACAAACACTATTGGATGTCAATATAAATAAAAATCCCAAAATGTATCGGTTAGCTGAAATTTCGCAAATGACTGGACCAATTTAGATCTGCTTTTTTAAAACTCTTCGTTGAAATCTTGGGAAGATTCTTACGGAGTGAAAACTTTGCAAAACATACAGGAAACAGCCAAAAAATTTAAATATCGTAGATTCGGTTCATGCTTCGTCCATAGATGGCGGTAGTTCAATAGCTTTGGACAGAATGACGTCTGTTGGTTCAGTATAGTAATACAATCAAAATACAGGCCGAAACTGAGTCAACTAAATACATCTCATAAATAACTGTATCACCGAAATGGGGTCACTGAAAATTTTCAAATATCGTCAACGTTTTTTACGAAAACTCTACAAAAGTTTTAACAATATACCTGCGCACAACAAAACCTGACAACCCTCGTCTCGATTGTGATCGACAAGCGTTATAATAACATGACCAGTTAGCCGCCCACGCTCAGGCCTCCGTTGTCGCAGGCCAAGGCGGGACGGTTTATTCCCAATCACCCTGGCACCGATACCGGGATATAGTCTTAAAGCTGTCGGAATACTTTTCTATGGAAGCTATCAAAACCACACGCCGCCATTTTGTTTTTTAAGTTCCTCTACCCATAATCCAAATAGATAGCGCGTGGAACTTTAAGAATAAAATATATTCTGACGGGTGGATTGGATATGCCTGAATGGCTCGATCCGCTTTGTTCTGTTTAGGCCGATGACACGTCTACCGTTAGGGATGCCATATATTTAGCGCAACCTACCCAGGCACCACCGTTCACCGGTGAAGATGGCACTTATGTATAATGTCGACCATTTAAACCGTCGTCTAAAAGACATTCGATGAAATGAACCATCGACGTCACAACTTTCGGGTAAATAACGCATCGTTCAAACGTACAATCGACCAGGTGTCATCGATGAATTGTAATTCGACGAGATGTTCTTCGAAATGGAGTAGCGAACCCGTATAAAGTACCGTCTCCCCAAGTAACCTATAGGTTATTGAAATAGACAACTACTCAGTCTATGAAAATGTACTTAAAATAAATAAATATTACCTTGGACACTATTTACACACATTGATCTAGCCCCAAACTAGAATTCCCTGTATCTTGGGTACTAGACAACAATACACATACTTATATAGATAAATATTATACTTAGATAGATAAACAACCATGACTAGGGTACAAACATCCGTTCCCATCAAACAAATATTTGCCCCCACCGGGACTCGAACCCGGGACTCTTGGCTTCATAGGCAGGGTCCCTGCCGACTCGGCCATTCGGGTCGTCGTCAAAATATATCTGGTCTGGTCTGGTCTGTGCTTTGATCAGCGGGAAGTCGATACTTTGGATCATCTTCCCCAGCGGATGTGTCAACGGAGTAGATGGCACAAAATCTGTACGATCTTCCCTGGTGGCTCAGGCAGAACCTGGGTTGATGACACCTTCGAGCTCTTCACCGCTAACGAGGTGGATGGGAGTAAACCGACGGGGGAGCATCAGGGCAAGCGGGAGAGTGCGAATTCTTTATGCAAATACCTATTATGTATTTACGCTGGATACTTCATTTTTTATGGGCTGCTACGAGTTTTATGGTGAGAGTATCAGTGATGAGATGAACAATCCTGTTGATGGTATTTTACCCTCTTATTTTAACTGGTGAACAGAATTATGCTGTGAAAGTTGTCCCGGGGTATGAACGCTGTGTAAAGAGCAGCGAGATAGATATGCGATATATCAACCACATTTAATAAAAGCCACATCAACACATTTATGAAATCATAATCATAACTTAGACGGTACATCTACCTATACACCTACACCTTTTAACGTCATGCGGTCAACATGAATTTCCCAGACAAGGCTGTTTCTCATTTCAGTGGCTACAGAGCACCTGCACATGTCCCGCTCCCGACTAAAACATTTTAAAGTACATTTTTCTTTGTTTCGCTTTTCAGCTAATACTTTTATGAAGAATTGTTGGTTACGGCGCAGCAGCGTCTCTGTATTATATGAAGTCCATTGTTTAGTTTTGAGTGCTGGCAACTAGAAAAGTTCCTAATAGGTGCTTTCTGTATAGTGTAATATGTTAGAATGTGACTTTAACTAAAACTGGTTGTACTAACTTTAACCCCTGTATTTCTGCCACGGGATTCGGGTTCGAAATTTATATTTTTTCTATATACTTGCATACATTTTTTTATTCTTGATATCGTTATTCTTTGTATTATATGGGAAATATAAAACTGCACATCAACAATAATGATTGGTACAGCATATATACTGATTTTCACAGCAAATATCAGGGCAAAATACTGCGGTAGCTTAGGCATAGGGTAAAGGGGGTGTGCGAAGCGAAGCCCCCTTTATCCTTCGTATTAGTTTGAACTTGTAAGGACAACAAAAATACTTTAAACATAAAAAGTATTTTTGCTGATCCTTTTTTTGCTGTAAAAATCAGTATTTTTGCTGCGATTAAATACTAGCCGTATTATATCATCTGTGGTGTTAAATCCACGCCTCAACCGAAAGGGGTGGAATCTTGGTAGGGTTGTTTTACCATGGAATGTCACAAAGTAGTACTGACCCTGCTCTGTAAACCGAAATAACACTGCAATACTATAGAACCCGACTGCAAAACTATAGACTGACCGAATGACTGTTCCTTATGCACACCACAGTAGTTTCCGACTACAAATTTATAATAATCGTTAACTAAATCGTTAATTATACGTTCATTAACCGAAAATGAACCTAAATTGTGGTATACCGACCACAAGACTCACTCACAAAATGATTGCCGACCAATCTGAGGTACCCACGCTCTCCCAACTACAATGTGGCAAAAAAAACAACCCTACAACTGTCCGTGAATCGATTTCCTACTATGAAACCACGCTCTGCTACCAAAATTTTAAATCCACGCCTCAACCGAAAGAGTTGGAATCTTGGTAGGGTTGTTTTTCAGTGGAATGTCACAAAGTAGTACTGACCTTGACGCCGTGGACCGGCATTCGAAAGCTCAATTCGAGGCAGGAGTACGGGATGAGGAACACAAGGGTGGGAGGTGTTGGGAGTCGAATCTTACTCGCGTCGTAGCCCGCTGATGATGCCGTCGTGATGCTGCCGACTACAAGGGTCGCTATCCGAACGCGACGAATTGGTGACCGAACCACTTCAACCTTTCACAGCACGAAGCACTCACTACGATGACGTGAAATCTACTTATTTCTTGACGATTAGTACGAGATTATTATAAATAACATTCAGCCAAAGCCCGATGCCTGCCGCCGACAATTTTTCCACGTGCAAAGTGACATTAGCTAGTTTGTTTTTTCTATGCAAGTGACAGCTAGCTAGTGATGTCCCGATCACTCGCGGTCGATCCGCGCAACAAAAACCGAGGTGCGTTCCGAAGCATAAATATTAAACATGTGGTTTTCGAGTAATAACTCATTCAACAGTAGTTGTGATATGTTAATTAATCCTTGAATGAAACTACATATCATCTGTTATAATTTGGAAAACTCATCATTTATTAATCAGCCAAATATGGTGTCACGTAATTAATCCAATTATTTGAACATTTTTTAATATAGCGTGTATATTTCATTGGCCATTTGCCTTTTTTAACTACGTATCTCGATATCTCGATACTCGTATCGAGCCTATAGATCAGGAATACAAGTAAATACGTTAATAGAATCGAAAGTATTTAACAGAAATTGTTAAATGATTATGGCCGCTGTATACTAACGCGTGAGACGACAAGAGCCTGATGTACATTGCGTTTTGCAGACTATGTATAACTTATATTGGTAGTCTGGAGACGCAATGTACATCAGTGTCTGGTCGTCTCGCGCAAGAGTTGCACGGCGGCCATTATACTCATACAAAATAATGAGCCATGCATATCTTTAATAGGTATTACCTACCCTAGGTACATTAACAAACAATATATATGATCTGTCTAATTCTAGATAACCTGGACCTGAAAACGCTTTACATACTACTCCATTGGACTTAAAATAATTAATGACACTTTGATAAAGTTTTTGTGAAATGTACACCCGTAAATTTACACGCTGAAAATACATACCTACCTATGTAGTGAGTGAGTGCATCAGCTACTCTTGTACTGTATGACATTTAATTAATGATAAAATGGGTTAGAAATACTGTATTCTTGGTTCCGATAACCATTAACAACTTTACATATAGTCGCAAACAAAAATAAATATCCTTCAGTAGACGAAGGAGTGAAAAAGGACAATCCTTTGTTACCAAAAATCTTTATCAGCAACCTCGAGGAGGTTTTCAAACAGCTAGCGGTACCATATCAAGAAGGGCATTGTCGTTGGTGCCAGAAGGCTCAAAAACCTTCGCTTCGCCGATGACATTGTCTTGTCCGCGTCGACTTCAGCAGAACTGCAAATCATGCTGCAACATCTTAGCACGGCAAGCCTTGGGTTAGACTGATGATGAATCGGACAAAAACGTAGCTCATGTCATGACTAACAGCACGAAACATGGTTGATGTCAACGGGCAGGAAATACACTTTCTCGACGAATATATCTACTAGGGCCAGTTAGTGTCATAATTCATAATTCTTTATTGAACACAATTATTTAAAAAAATAAAGAGAAAACATAAGTTCAAAGGCGTATCTCTAAAAAGAGATTTTTTCCAGCGAACCAAGGCATGACAGGAAATTTTATCAAGAAAGGGTAGGCAGACACAATATCTAAACGATAATAAAATACATATAAATATATTAAATATCTATAAAATACGGTAAATAAAATACATACTCGTATATACCAAACTACTAAATAAGTACCAATACATACAATAAACCTGTACACAGAGTTTACATATAGTAATAATATACATACTACAACTATCACAAAAGAGAGAGGAAGTGCTCTTTTCCCCGGTTTTTGAAAGCGAAAAGAGTGAGACTGTCTCTTATCCTTCGAATACAAGCTGGATGTCGAAAGACGCTACTGGTCTATGAAGAAGCTGATGAAGGGCAACCTTCCATTATCATTGAAGCGCAAATTCGTCAACAGGCATATCCTGCCTATTCTAACCTACGGCGCTCAAAATTGGTCGCTGACGAAGATCCAGAAGCCAAGACTCAGGTTTAGTCAAAGAGCGATGGAGTTACGCATAACAGGTGTTGGATTGACGGATAACGTTAGGAAAAGGACGCTATGCTCTATCACTGGCATTGCTGACATAGGCGAAAACACCGCTAGCCTTAAACAGGACTGGGTTGGACACGTTTTTCGCATGCACTCCTAGGAGTGGCCGAAACTTGCCACCGAATGGGTGCCAACGATGGACACCGGCGTAGGGGCAGGCCGAGACGTCGACGGCAGGATGACCTGGACAAGTTCTTACTGGAATGGGCGGGGGCAGCACAGTACATTGCCCAGCAGTGGTACACAAACCATGCTGTATAAAAATAAACGGTGAAGTGTGAGTCCGACTCGCGCACGAAGGGTTCCGTACCACCGCACAATGGTATTCAAGTTTCTTGCATGGGGGTTAGGTATCTTTGATTTTCCTGTGTGTTGAAATAGCAAAAGGTTGTTTACAAAGTTATTGGTGCGGCTACTTTCATACTCTATGTATGTAAGCAGATGCATTTATAATTTTGTTTGTGGTATTGAAAGAAATTGTGCCCCCGCTGTTGAACATATACATTTCTCTTAATTTTTTCTGAAGTGAAGACATCTGATTCTGAAATATTTCACAATTTTTCAAATTTTAAGATCTGTAGCTTCGGAGATAAGTTTCGGGGATTGATCTTTTTTGCCTATTTTCTTATATTTTTTAAGAAAATAGGCAAGAAGTATATATCTGAAATCTGCAATCCTTAGTTATAAATAGTATATATTGAAATCTTCACAACAAGCCTTTTCATTTGACATGTCACACGATACAGTTTGAAAACCTATTTTTAAATTTTCTGATTTGCTCTCTAAAATTGTCCCCCAAATTCAAAACGTATTTGCTTACCTAACATGTTCGTGTTTGGTTCACATAAATACAACATGAGTGTTTAATATTACTTTTACACGCCTAGGACAGATACCCGAGTGATCCTATAATGGTACAGTTTTTCATTTTTGGGGAGCACAAAAATAAAAAGTCCTTCAGTATACTGGTCCGATCAGCTGATTAATAGTTTCCACTGAAATGACGATAAAAAAATTAAAAAAAACCTGGCTCCCCACAAGGGTCCCTAAAATTAACATAAATATTTATATACAAGCACATACCTTGCTTCTAGCCCCACACTAGGATACCTAGAAACTAATAGAACCACTATTATGCATTTCCCTATTTCCTCCTATCACAATGGCCTGTCGTTTACTCGTTTACGTGTCTAATAGTCGTGTGTTATTGTGTGTGTGTGTGTGTTTGTGTGTAACAGTAGTCACAATGGCCTGTCGTTAACGTTTCACACGGACTGTTCATTTATTGTGTGTTCTATTTGTTACAGATTTATTTTGCAGCAGCCGTTTTATAGGCTCAAAAATAAAACAGAAACACTAACGTCCATACTATGGTGGGGTAAATCACTAAAAAATTAGAGAAAATGTGAAAAGTACTTTGCATATTTTAAACTTGCATGTATATGTATGTAAGCAAACTTAAAAAACCAGTCAAGTGCGAGTCTAAATCGCGCACGAAGGGTTCCGTACCACCGTTCAATGGAAGCGATGGTGTGGAGTGAATAGTTTGGATTTTACACAGCAAAATATTGTTTACAAAGTTATTGGTGCGGTTACTTTCACACTCCATGTACGTAACCAGGTGCATCCATAAGTTTGTATGTGGTATTGTTGTATGGGAGCCCCCTTAAATATTTATTTTATCCTGTTTTTTACTATTTGTTGTTATAGCGGCAACAGAAATACATAATCTGTGAAAATTTCAACTCTCTAGCTAGCTAGGTTCTTGAGATACAGCCTGGTGACAGACGGACGGACGGACGGACGGACGGACAGCGAAGTCTTAGTAATAGGGTCCTGTTTGGAACCCTTCAGGTACGGAACCCTAAAAAAATAACGAATCCAATAATCGTCTTCATGTAGACAACCTGAATGGCCGAGTCGGCAGTGACCCTGTCCCGGTGGGGGCAAATACTTGTTTGATGAGAACGGATGTTTGTACCCTCATGGTTGTTTATCTATCTTAGTATAATATTTATCTATATAAGTATGTGTATCGTTCTCTAGTACCCAAGATAGAGGGAATCCTAGTTTAGGGCCAAATCAATATGTGTAAATAGCGTCCAAGGTATTATTATTATTATGGGATGAGTATATTTTTGAAGTCCGTGGAAATACAATAAGACAATATTTTATAAACAAAATTGAGTCGAGATCAATACTTATATTGAGTCGAAAAAACATTTTCACTCCACTTTTCAGAAATGTGGCAAAAGAAGACCGTTGTGGCGTTTCGGTTGCGGCTCTGCCCATGCGAGAGGTCCCGAGTTCGTTCCCCGGCTAGGGATAAAATAAAAATAAAAAGCCCAGGTCTTGGATGTTTATCTGTGTGTGATGTCGCTGTTTCTGGTTCGCACGACACTGGATATCCTAGTGTGGGGTCAGATGCAATGTTCGTGCCTCTATATTATAAATGATTATATTATGTTTATGAGTATGGTCACTAATGGGGCCACAAAACATTGAATAGTTAAGCAGGGCAACAACAACATTTATATTAACTTTTTATGTTGGCTTTTTTGTTATGATTCTGTCACATATTAACAGATGGCACTTCATGCCGTGTCGGTATTTTCCGACATAGCGTGCGTCATGCCTCAAAACACTTGTGTGTGAACGTCTATTAGAAGGAACGGACGTTACTATACTTTCTCCACTCTATTAATGGTTCTTTGACAGATAAAAATCCCTACACTTTTGACATTTGCAACTAAAAATATTGAACTTTGAACTTCGTCAGCTCAACGCAAAGAGCTTTTATATTATTTATGTAAAATTTTACAAATTAGTGAAGACAGATTATCTTTCATATTAAAGATGCAATAAATCTAATACGTTATTAAATGCGTTTATAACAAATTTTCATTTAAATTAATTTGAAATATTATTCGAATTTGTTTGGCTCAACGTATATTTTTCTCGTGCCTTTTTGCGATACGACGTGACAGCTATTTGCACATGCGCAGTAGTATAATCCCCCCCCCCCCACCCCCCCACGCAAGCCCGATAGCGGCGGGGCGCCACCGAGCTGTCTTGCCCGTGAAATTAGCGTAGTTCCACTTTCGGTTGTAGGGCAGGAGTGATGACGCGGACTATTGATATACATATTGAGCGCGCATATAATGAAAATAAGTTATCAGAAATAGTTCATATATAGTTTTTATTTCCTCGCACAATGCATAGTAAAACATTGATACAGGTGCGCAAGCTGATTTCCGACTCGTGTCGACTTACACACTCACTCGCTTCGCTCGCTCGTGAATAAAAATGTCACTCGTCGCAAATCACCTACTTTCCGCACTAGTACAACTGCGAACCTTTTCTGTAGCAGCACAACATTTAAATAATAATAGCATTTAGCCTTTGAAATGTTAATTTCTATTGTTAGACTTTAGACTGTTTCCGCTCGGAAGATTGTTCCTTTCAATTTAGAACCACAGAATATGTAGACTCTTGAACGATTTTTTATCAATGTCATTGGTCTTGTATAGTGTTACAGAGAAAATGCTCCACTATATAATTTATTCGAGTCGCTTAATATACTAGAGGGTTATTTATTACGCGGACCAAGCTAGCGTCTTACATTTACCGATTTCAGTTTCAGTCAACACCAACTAGAATAGCATTTACACGAGTGAGATGGAAATATTAGCTGTCAGCGAACTGATAAAAGATCAGACAATACCTAAACCCCGCTAGTTCCCGCTTTATGGTAGAACAAAATGGTGTTGCAGTTTTAGGTTCGCTAATGCATTCAATACGATTATTCTTATTATTCATATTATTGTTATTGAGGTAGCCGTTGTAACGTAAAATTTTCGATGCGAATTTGTACTACCTATATAGTCTGATGAACTTTGACTTTGGAATAATGTAAATAAACAAACGAAGAATTTCAGAAAATATAAAATATTTAAAGAAAGCAAAGACAAAATATATATATATTCGATCGAAAAATACGTCGATATATATATATATATATATATATATATATATATATATATATATATATATATATATATATATATATTCAAGTATCAAATAAACCAATCGACGTAGTTTTCGATCGAATCGATATGTCTCCGATGTTACGGTATCGAGTTTTACAGTAATAGGAGTCAAGCGTATTAAAGAAAAAATGCGAATTTTGGTCCAGTTATTTTGATTTTAGTGTATATGTCGTAGCTATATCGTAAAGTTGGCTATACCAGTATCATGATATCGTCAACCATGGATTGATCATTTCATGAAATGGTTAACCACATAATGTTATAGTCAACCATTTCATGAAATGGTCAGAAAGGGTTGAATTTCACGAAAACATGTATTTTTTTCAAACATTTGTACTACCTGGTGTTTTTTGTGATGTACATGTCGAACTAACACGTAGCTTCGCTGCGCTCGCCCCATGAGTCTTCACCTAAGCTACCGCAGTGTTTTGCGCTAATATATTTCTTCGCCCTATGAAATATCTAATTCATTCAATCATGGTTGACGATATCATGATATAGCCTCTATGATATGGTTACGACATATACATATTTATATTCAAACATTCATAACATAACTAACATAAGGCGGGAGGGAAAATTGTCACACATAAAAACTTTTCTGACAAAGGAGGCCACGCCGCAACAACGGGGTGCACAGTTACACGAAACTTAGATATAGGCCTACAAGGCTAAGTTTGCCAGTCGAACTGGGATCCATTCTGCCCGCGACCTACACGCAAAACAGTCAAGAAGATCTGTATTCCCAAAAATTTCACTGCTCAGTCGCGTGATGTAATTTTTACGAGCAAAAATAATCTGTATCGTGCTTGCTGGAGTTCAAATGTAGAACATTTACGAACGAGCGAGCTCGCTTTACCAAATTTAACCGGTCCTCCGCGCAAGCCATCTCGATTTTGAACCTTATGCCATGGTAATAAAATTCAAAACCTATAACGGTGAGTGGTGGCGGACTGACGTGAAAAAACCTGTGACAATAATGATTTTACAGTAAACTTTCAGCCAAATATATTTTGCTGTTACAATTAACAGGCAAAGCTCATCGCCCGACAGAACTCTATGGACCTAAGGATAGAAAATATCCAAGGAATATCAAAGCTGACCCAACATTAGTGCTAACTTGCTTTCTGTCTGTCCGCCCTAAGTCCTGATAAGGCAGTATAAAAAGATGTGTATCAATTTTCCGCAAAGGCCGTACCTGTATAACCCACACACCTTTATTGGGCCTTGGAAAAAAATAAAATAAAGGACGCTTTCATGGCTAGCTTTATGTGTACGAATTTATTCAACTATGTCCTCTGGGAGGATGTAAACGACAAAGAGACTCATAGACTTTCGGAACAAAGCTCTGGATCAAATAAAGTATGGGATTTTCATCTCCGGGGACTGTAAATAAGCCGAGTTGCTGGAAACAAATCAATAACAGGTATTGTGTTTGTAATATTTATTATTATTGGTATTTTTGTTCTTCTGGAGCAAAAAGGTAACTCTAATTAAATTAACATTTCTTTATTTTCTGTAAAAAAATAAAGTTTTGAATATGACAATTAATCTGCATTGGACCACTGTGGAAGAAGCAGGGCCAAGATACTCCCTCAGATTGATTTTCAGATTTCTTTTAAATGTAGGTTGTGTGTTACACTGGAATCAATAATTACAAAACCATGAAGATATTTCTGTTTCAAGCTGATTAACATGATGCACATTTGTCATTTATGTTAACTTTAATATTGTAATATTCCTTTTAAGATAAAGTAGTTGTACATTGCTCAAATGGCAATTTTAAAATCTCCTGAGATATCTTGTTGTAGTAGAGAATGCTTTCGCGAGCATAAACCGTGTCTCCCTAAGCTAAGACACGAATAAAAATGTTTTTTATACATCTTTCTATTCTACTATTTGGTTTGCGATATTACATAAAAGCTCAGACGGATTACAGGCCAGAGGCGTCAAAACTATTTATTTTTTTAACATAACATTTACATAAAGGCACATGCTTCTGGCCCCAAACTAGGATACTCTGTGCCGTGGGAACTAGAAACAGTGACGTCACAAACATGTAAACATCCAAGACCTGGGATTTATCTCTTCGTTCCCAGCCGGGATTTGAACCCGGGACCGCTACGCCAAAGATTAATTATTTAAAAAAAAACCGAAGTATATCGTCATTTTTAATGGGATCGCGATTGATATTAAAGTACAGAATCATCCCTTTGAAATTTACTATTTGAAGTAAAATCGCCAGCTTCGACACAATTATTTGAAACATTCATAACATTCAGTCACAGTCACAATCGGAACACCTTTCAAAGGTATCGGGGTAGATGTCAAGGGACACTGAATCGGATACCGTACCGCGGGAGCGCCATACTGGCAAACTGCCAGGGGCAACAGTATTACATCCAAGTAAATTGTAAGTCAGACTCGTAAGAATATGTTATCTCAGTATCGTCAGTAAATCTATATAGATGTCCCCGTAATATTGTAAAAACCTTTGTAAACTGTCACGTGAGTTTATATAACGACGATAAATTGTAAACGAGACCGACAGCTTTTAAAATTACTGTTTCTTTTGTTTTTACATGTCAAACTAACGCGAAGTGTAAAGGATTTGCATAGCTCACCCCCTTTATCCTTCACCTACCTACCCGCCACTTCGCCTTGGTGTATCGCTTGCAATTCAAGTTTCAACCAGTTCACAATTTAAATGTTTGGCTATAAACCAACGAAAATTAGTACTTTATGTTGTAAGCAGTACATTATAAGTGTGCTGTGGTAGTACGGTACAAATTATAATTCATCGACCGTTAACGGCGTTCAGAATTTTACGGTGACATATCCATTCGTAAATCAGTCTCATTAATAATAATACCTTGGACACTATTTACACACAATTATAACCCCAAACTAGGATGCCCTGTATCTTGGGTACTAGACAACGATACACATACTTATAAAGATAAATATTATACTTAGATAGATAAAGTACCGCGACTAGGGTACAAACATCCGTTTTCATCAAACAAATATTTTCCCCCACCGGGACTCGAACCCGGGACCCTTGGTTTCGTAGGCAGGGTCACTGCCGACTCGGCCATTCGGGTCATCAACTTAACAATCATTTTGAAAGAAAACTGTATTCAAGCAAGACCTTCATATCGCCGTCCCCAGAGCTGTATGTGTTTGTATGGGTTAAGCCACTGTTACGCTAAATGGAGTGTTAAGGCTGGGCACTTCGACAGTGGTCCTTAGAATTTCATCTACAGGTTGCTTTAAGAGGAATAGGATTCAAATGTTAAAATGACTCTTCGCCGATCTAATATTTTTTTAACGATGAAACAGTTATCAAGTACATAAATCAATCCAAATCCGGGGCAAAATTGTAAAAATGGTTAGTGTGAAAAACAGATTTTCAGTCACGCTTTTCCACTTTCCGGCTTGACGGGAAAATGATCGAATTACTTTAATACGTTCACGAATCCCTCATGATCAACAAGCAAGTTTAAAGAAAAAACTACTTTTATATTTTATACAAAAAAGGAGTTTTTGCGTAACTTGACATTTAAAAAAGGCTTTTTTGGCATAATGTGTCGCCTTAAATCTCTGGCAAAGCGTAGGTGCAAATATGCCTGTGCCGGCTCATATGAGAGAAAGCGTGAAGATATACCCGATAAACAATAGACTTCTGATTATCAGCTGTATTTAAATTCACCGTGGAACCATTGGCAGTATTTAAAGTGCTGTTATTCTGAATAACAGAATTTTTAACGATACCTCAACTGATATAACTCTATATTGGATCCAAATAATTTAGCTCCTAGCTGAATAAGGTGACACGATTGCTGAACAATAGCTCTTTAATCGCATTATATCGGGTAACAGTTACATTAACAGCTGAACATTGGTTGATGGCACACAGATTACCAATTATTCAGCACTTAACACGAATATCTACCAAATTAATGATTCTATGCAGATGCTAGTAACCTATGAGCAAAACTTCTTCTTGTCTTCGTGAGTAACGCTAACGTCGGAATTAAAATGATGCCTTCGTGGTGCTGGACAGAGCCAATATTCAACGAAAAGCGCTAAATAGGGTCTGTAATTCTACTAAACAGCTGTTGCAGATCGAATGGACTCTGCATGCTCTCTCATTCATGCTTGGATTACCGACGTGGACCTTAAGTATTCTTTAAAAATACATTGCAGTTCCGTGTTTCTTAGATATTGTTGATGTAATTAAGCGTATAAATAAATGTCCTGTGTGTTTTCTAGAACAACCTTACCTTGACTTACTTCTATATATTTTGAATCCCGAAACAAAATGTCACAGCATTAACTAAACAACGAATTTACTGCAAATATCTAGTTTCTCTTACCAAGTCTAAATGTTAATTAGAGGCACACTTGGGCCCACTTTTAGCCAGTTATCCAATTCTCCATTTTGCGTGACGGGGATTAGCCCATCGCCGCAGCTATGGAGTAATGAAGGTTTCCTCAAGATGTTTTCGATCACCGTAAGAACATCCGTATAATGTAACAAGATAAATTGCTTATCTCTCTCAGCACCAGGATTCGAAGCTGAATCTCCTGCATAAGAATCAAGCGTGAAACCCTCTAAAACACGGAGCTCTATTTTCTCTTATTAACTGATTATAAATGAACCTATTATTTGTTTAGATGTAGGATGATTAAGAAATTGCTTACCAGAAAATCCAAGAACCTTCAATCAATTATTCTGTATACTTTGTGTTTACTCTGAGCTAGCTTGTACATGTGTCGTAGCCAGAATTGATCATTTAATGAAATGGCCATCCGTTTCATGATCTGGTCGGCCTTTTCATAAAATGGTCAGAAAGGGATGAATTTGAAAGAAACATGTATTTTTAAAAGCATTTTATTCAGTACTACCTAATGTTTTTTATGATATACTCACCCTCTTTAGTCTTCACCTTTGCTACCGCAGGGTTTTTCCCTAAAAGATTTATTCGTTCAATGAAAGTTTTAATTCAACCATTGGTCGGCCATTTCATGATTTGGTTAATTCTACGATATGGTTACGACACATACATAATGTATCTAAATTAGAGTAATCTTTAGTAGAAAACTTGCTTGTAGGTTTTTATAACTCAACAGATATTTAAGCAAAGCTTTGGAGTAAAAATCCATGACACTGCTTGCAACACGGTTTTATTTCCCGGTAGCACCTTCTTCCCTACACTCAGACCTCACAATACAAACCAAGATTTATTTTCAAGTCGCAGTGCCTATTCCTATACGTTGTTCTGGGTCTCATATCATACCTTTATACGACTGTGTACTCGTGTGTACCAGGAAGGAACTCACAACACATCGCGTTTCCTTCCTGCTGGGCGCATTGTGATTTCTAAACCTTATTTGAATACGTCTCGTGTCTCGATTTGAGCTTATTGTGAATGAAAAGTGTAAAAAAGACTGTACTTGGTATATAGAATAAGCAATTTAAGGATGGAAAATATTTCGAATCAATTGTGATAAATATAAACATGAAAATACATTGCTTCTGGCCTCACACTAGGACAAACTGTGTCGTGGGAACCAGAAACAGCGACATCACAGACATGTAAATATTAACTGGGATTTTTTCTTCCTCCCCAGCCGGGATTCGAAGCCGGGATTCGAACCCTTGTGATGCAAAGACTGAATCACAACGCCACAGAGGTCTTCTGATCTAATCTAAGAATGCTGTTTCTAATGACTTAGGTCAGGTAAGTCCTTTGCCCTTCCATCCTTATGTTTTCACGAAACAATAATGTAAAACAATATCCTTAACTGTAAGTCAACCGTTTTTCGCTGGGTAGTAATAGAACTTCGTGACATAACATGGAATATCACTTTCCCTTTGTTCTACAATTCACTTTCTGGGCGAAGATCACAGAGTAAATTCCCTCATAACTTTTAGGAAGCCTCCCTCAGATGAATTGAGCATTGTACAATGAAGATAGGCGTACAGCGTAATGATGTGCCAAGAGGCCATAATTTGTGGAGACCTAAATTGTAATGCTCACAGAATTATGATCTTGTCTGCGCGGCATTGAAAAGAAAAAAGTTTTGAGGCGCCATTTGTTACGACCTACTTCAGCAGCTGGGTAGCGAGCACAAAGTTTGCTATTTTTCTTTGTTGTCAGATTTGTCAGATATCAGCCTTTAACTGAGCAGAGGATTGAGTTAGGATAACATTCATAATTGTGTAAAGTTCAAATTCAACTATTGCCTGTGTAAAAAAAATCAAGGGCGCTGTACTGAGAAAAACCACGTCGAGATAATTATGTTCGTGACTAAACTTTGTTATGCCCGTCTAAAAATATAAAAGGATTACTTTAAAAGACATGATAACCTCTATTTGTCCTCTACAGCTTTGTTTCTTCTTTGTTTGTAGAATCCCCTTCGCCTTTAAGGTGGCTGTCCTGTAAATTAGGCAAAATTCAATCGTTTTCCCGTCAGTCGATAACTCAGTTATCAGTCAGAACGTAAACAAATATTGAATTTATATTTTTTTGTTTTATAAAGTGGTAATATCTATGATTTTTACATACTTAGTGAAATCATAAGATTACTCAGACTCAAAAATCTTTATTACTGCAGATATTTACATATACTATGAAACGTCATTTTTTGCCTCTTACCTACATTGGATCTCTGTGGGATAGAAAGGTAAAGAAACACCTACATATTGATTTTAAATCTCTTTTAAAAATTGGCTTTGTTTAACTAATACGTAGTGCTGGAAGAACAGATATTGGTCTGAAATTTGAAGGATCAAATTGTTGTTGTGTGACAAACCCTTGTCTCCTGACTTGAATAGAGGTACTAGTTTACTGTTTTTCATGAGGTCTGGAAAAACTCCATCATCAACACATTTATTGAATATATAAGGTAAGTGTTGGGCTATAACTAGAATTACTGCACCAATGACTTTGACTGATATACGCCACAGGTTCTCGGTTAAGTAGTCTTTACGTTATGATAATGTCTTGGGGATATACATAATGAAATTTTAAATATACATTACTGACGCTAGTGTTGTTTTTAACAAGGTCTCTGCCTCACATGGAGGTGAATTTGGACGTTCTGTCATGAGTAAGGGTACATTGGTGAAAAAAGATTCGAAAGCTTGAGCAACCTCATCGTTGGATTTAACAACATCATCACATATCTTTAGGCAGAAATCATTGTCCCTTGGTATAACTTTGCCAGTTTCACGGTTTATTATTTGCCAAACTATTTTCATTCTATTATTTGAATTTTGTATTTTTCGATTAATGTGTAAAGTTTTTGCAGTTCTGCAGACCAACTTGATAGTTTTAGAATATTTTTAACATAGTCAGGATTTTTTTACCAAAGTTGGTTTTTTGTTCAAAAAGGTCATCCAAGATAACTCTACTTTTACAAATTCCAAACGATGCCCAGTCATTAAGTTTAGAATTAGCGTTGTAGTGACTGATTTTCTTTAATTTAAAAACTTTATTAGATTTTGTTTGAATAATGTTGTAGAAATCTGAATAGATTTTATTTGGGTTCTGTTATTTAAAATCCGGTACTGGCAAATTTATATCTAAGTTTTTCGTATACGTCTCTAATCTAGGGGATGTAATAGGCCAATAAAATGATGGATCAGTCACCTTACTAGCAATTGGGAATGAAACTGTTTGACCGCTGTGACCGTCCGGTCACAGCGGTCACCATACGGTACTATCCGGTAAGCAGTAAATTACATTTTTACTTGTGAATGCACAGTCTCAAAAAAATCGTTATCCAAGCAAGTTTAGCTGGTAAGTGTAATTCTAATCGGCTATAGAAATAACTGACATAAATAAAATAATTTGAATAAAGTTATTCATCAATGTTTTATTGTTGTATCTACAAGCAAATCTACATTACGATCGCCACAAACAATTTACTTTTTTCTGCTATTACAAAGTTCAGTGAGGGCTTCCTGCATAATTTTCTCAAATATTTCGCAATTTCCATGGCTTTTTCATCCCTCGGAGGTCTGTAGACATAAACAATAATATGGCTATCTAACTCAATACAGGACACCTCTATTTGTCTTTCAAAAGTAAGTGCAAGAATATCATTTCGTTGTTTCACCTAAATATTATTTTTAACTAAAATAAAATAACCACCTCTATCATAATTCATAATTTCTTTATTGCACACATAGACCAGATATCGAAATAGACGCAGCAAACACGGTCGAATGTATGAGAACCAACTTTCACTACCTACTGTGACGTCATGAGCGCCTTTTAGTGATGGGTTGACATGTTAATCGTAAAACAGAGTCAAAGGCGCGCCGCCAAATCGATTAAAAATGAGCGCTGCTGCGGGAATCCCCTACCTACTACGACCACGTACCTACCGCGTTGCCTTTTTGTCAGTAAGCCCGCAGTGTTTCGAGCGGGAGATCGTATCGTAGCATCGCACCCGGATATCACATCATAGAGTGTTAAAGTATGTATTTGTCTGTAGAACCTATTTACCTTTTATTATTCATGTGTAAATCCGTCCAGCCGAGCCCCCTTATTCAGTAACTCGAATCGATCTTAAATTGTGGAATAGTATCAGATTTCCCATAGTTATGTACAATCAATTGACACTGCGTTGCATTGGAACTAGCTCAAGCAGGAATAATAACCAGAGCGAAAAAGTTTTCGAGTTCAGAAAACATGAACCTTATGTCATTGTACATAAGAGTCACTGACAGTTCGATTCGCATACTTTTTCGACGCGTAATTATTCCTGCTTCCTAAACTGGATTAAAGTTACTAATTAAGGGGGCTGACTAGAATAATGTAGGTAAGGTAAAACGGGGTGTATAACCAAGGGTAAATAGAAATAACTCTTAGGCCAACTACTTCGTAAAGTATTAGAGAAGAGAGACTGGGAGCTATCTCTATTCTCCCCTGGGTATCAAAATACACTCAGTTTTACTACAGTATTACCTACTTACTTGTTCAGTCTTGTTCTACCTACCTACTTATCTTTTTTTAAATCATTCCTTTGTCTTCTACTCATTCCTCTCTCGAAGTGAATCGATGTTGTATCGACAGAGGAATGAATTACTAATCGACTTTCTATGTAATGCTAAGTTACACGATAAAAGCTTAATTTTTAAGTCATGATTAAACTAATTTAATCACGAGAATCCATCCAGCGGGTTGGGCTGTGCTTTGATATGTCAGTCAGTCAGTCACTCAGTCTTCTTTTATAAATTAAAATAAAATGAATAGATAACAATCTCACATATACGTTATTCTACTACTAAAATATAGATTGCAATGAAAATGCAACTCAGAATTATCATTCTTCCGTCAACAAAATCGAATCGTCCAGCGATTTTGCAAGAATCGTCGCATTGTACAACACTATCCGATTAAATCGACAGAAAAATGAGCAAATCGACTGTACCATGCAACTGTAAGGTTAACGAAAGTATAGTTTGCTTCACTGTTCATTGAGGGCTACCAAAGAGATATCCATGAATTGTGTAAAGTGGAAGCAGCAGTGGATGATGTCCATGGGAAATATACGCTATGGTTCAACCTATCTCAGTAAAAACGGGAGATGCTACTCGAAATTAAAAATAATTGATTATTAAATAAATTAAGCGAATTTCAGAAATAAAATTACTTACGTATGAAAGTTAACGCCGTTGTTTTCTTTGGAAACAACATTGCTTGAGTTTTTGCAATTCACAACGGCACAATAAGGCATTTTTATGTTTATTAGTACACGGCTTACATTCGAATAGCCAGAGAGCGACTGAGCCGGGATGAGCGGAATCCGCCTATTAAAAACACGCGAAGTAGGTATACTTTCGCTGTCTATCTCGATATCTGGTCTGTGATTGCACACAAATCATACAAAAAACAAAAGTTACATATAAAAAGTGTACAAAGGCGAGCTTATCTCTAATAAGAGATCTCTTCCAGCAAACCAGGTAAACAAGGCAAAAGTTGATGGTTGAGCAGGGGTAGACCTATGTGTACAATATATAAAATAATAAATAAAATAAATTAAATAATAACTATAATAATATACTAAATACTTATAATATACTACAACTACTATTTTATACACTATAATAATACATACTTACATGCATACTACCTATTACTCTAAAGGGAGAGGTAATGCTTTTTCACACGACTTTTAAAGATATTCAGAGTAGGACTGTCCCTGATGGTGCAGGGGAGTGCATTCCACAACCGAATGGCCCGGGCTCTAAACCTGTTCTCATAGAAAGCGGTGTTATGCTGTGGAGTTGTGAGCATGGAAACTGCGTGAGTTCTCCGAGGTCTGCTGGAAGAAAGAAATTAAAAACTGTCTCGTAAGAAAGTTGGGTAGCGTGGATTACGTAAAATGTTGTAGAGGAAATTGAGGATGTGTGAATCCCGACGAAGATAGTATCATTGGTATTTTTATTGTAACAACAGACAATTTTGTAATTATTTTTGTTAAAAAACCTCATATATTCCTTTTGCCAGTGTTCTGTAATACAAATAACATCGATGTCAGATTTTTTTTGAAATAATTCTAATACAAGTTTTTGCCGGCAGCCCCTGGATGTTTTGATGGTTGATAATTAAGTGGGGATTACCTTTTCACATATTTAGTGGCCCTTGTATGCTAGAGATTTCCTCTATTGTCTTATGAACGAATTTAAAATATTTGGAACACATTCTAATGTTGCGTGCAAAATATTATGTACCGGTGAATTTCCAATAGGGGTGCATGTCATCTAACCCTTAACATAACATAAGTGCCTTAACATAAGTAGTTTTCTGATTAGTCTGGGTGTAGTGGGTGAGGTGGTCTCATAAGGTTATGGCATACTCACTGCTTTGGATTGCGTAGATGCGGTTCAGGTCGTAGTACAGGTGGTCCAGCGCTTGGAAACCCAGCAGTTCTTCATAGGCACACAGCGTCCCCTCTGGTACATTAATCATATTTCCTAGTATACCACATTTTGACGAGACGGTCCGCAGTTCCTACTCAATGTCACCATTGAAGGTCATCACCTCATCAGCTGGCAAGTCATTGCTCCATTGCTCCACTTGCCACACCAAGTCTTTGCCATCTGCTACCCAGGTACCTCCCCGTACAAGCACCTCATAAGTCAGCCCATCCCGTGTTAAATTACTAAAATTGATAGGCCGCTGCGGCATTGTCAAACTCAAAACTAACTTCGAGTGGCCAATTCAAAATCAAATTTAAGCCCTCCATTAAAACAACTGCCTGAAAACTTAATCGTTATTCCCATATTAGCACTCTTACAAAATATATACACTGGTCAAGCATTTACCTCAACTTGACAATAACGAGTAAAATATCCAACAAAAAAGTCATGGACTGACAAAACTGCACCCACGGCATAATTAGAAGCATCCGTTGTGATCAAAAATGGGGCAGAAAATGAGCGTATTGAAGGAGAGGCGCCGTGGTGAGTTTTTCTTTGAGAAGTTGAAAAGCATTTTCTTGCTCTGAAGTCCAATCGAAGGGAATATCCTTTTTAAGGAGTGAAGTTAACGGCTTTTGTAACGGCACAAAGGGCTAAGGTCGAGCCACCGCTAACAGTAGCTATGATCGTCTATTCTATCTACCCCAAAAGAGATGTCCCGATTCAGCTGTAAGATTTGTAAGTTAAGAATGATAAGTCCGAATTTCCCGTTCGTTGAGAAGTTCGTTAGGCGTACAATAGTCGAACGAAAGTTTGGTTCAGGAAGTTACAGTTTCAGTTAGACAGAGAAAGCACATATGTCCGCAAGCCGATATTTCGCATCAGTCAGCGGTGTATTGCGCCAGATCGATCGTTGTTATATTTATGTGTGATGGTACCATTTAGTTTTTGTATATATGGGCGCTTGGAACTTCTTTTAGTGGTCGACCACAATTTATAATATTTGTTTGTGATATCGTATAGATATCCGTCGTAGTTTTACGACTTGAGTACTCAATGATATTTCATGTGCTCGCTAGTAGCGGCTTGTGGTGGTTCCAATTATATATTTGGTTCACGGCAATAACGATCCGAAAAGACCGGTTTACACAATTGCGATTTGATTTTCCGAAATGGGTTCTGAACTAGCGGTTACCTCAAAAGGTCCGTAACGTTTTGAACCCTTCAACTCTGCGCAATTTGAGCTGGATGTTATCGAAACGTAGTCATTATTGCTTTAGGAGATCTAACCCACACCATAGCGAAATGCATACTTCGGTAAATTCCGATCTATGAATTCCACTAGCCACAGCACGTCCTCGACTGAGCCTAATCATATATATTTGACTCAGCCTACACATTAGACCTCCAGCGAAATTTACATTTAATTTAAAGATGCAACTTGAATCCAACCTGACCCAAGGCAAAGCAAAACACCTACCCGGTCCTACACAATGAACTTTAGACTGTAAATTGATCTCTTCGCGCGTCCCCGACAACACTCAAATGTCAAAATATCAACAGGATATGTTATCTGTGTTGACACCGGTTTAACTTTGTTCTGAATTTGTTATTTCCATCCGCGGAACCTCATTGATCAAACAGTCTCCCTATGCCCTGCCAACCTATGTTTAGCCGCAACTAAACTCCTGTCTAGCCTAGTCTAAAAACCTAGTGTTATACCACGTCCATTATCGATACCACTCGAAAATGGTTGAGTTTGATTTGAATGTGCTTGTATGTTTAATGACTGTGTGTGTGGGAATTTCAAAACTCGCTACTCGAAAGGAATGAGGAGAGGATTAGCCCGCGAATATCCTAAGAGCCAATCCAGGAACCCTATGGTGAAGGAAAAAGGAATTTAGGGTCGCTCCAAGCCCAGACTCAGACTCAGATCAGTTAACCTACAAGTTCTTATCTAACGACCCAAGGATAGTTTTGGAATTTGGGGTAGGTTGATATAAAGGATAGGAACCGAGGTAGGTATATCTCGGCGCTTCAGACACTCACGAAAAACCACTGAAACTTCGCAATCACAATTCGTAGTTCTGACGCGTAACACGGCAGACAAAACTGTTTAGAACTCGTGAAAGACGACTGTCACAGTAGCTAGACGCTGAGACTGAATGCTCTCCCTTCCCCCGCCATCGTATTTATACACCCCACACGTCTGAAAGAAAAAATATGGCGTCCTTTGCGAACACGCTCTGCCCAAGCGAAGCTTCTTATCACTAACTACACAGGGTCTAATTTCAACCATGCCATGCAGATCCGCCGTTCTACAAATTGTGTGTACGCATATTCACTATGATCAACCGTAGGTTATCACTCAAGTCATTCGGTATGGCCGATACACAAAATCTGTTGATCGCTGACCATATAAGCTTGTTGCGATTAATTAAGCCTTCCCGACCGCTAGCGCGCGCAGCAAAGACCTATCTTATTTATCTACGCCCTTATTCGTCCTCACATAATACCTGGCTATATTTATAGTATTGAAGTTACCCAATATCTCATTTGAACCCGGATCTACTAAAGTATAACAGTTCGGATATATCACTGCCGAAATAACATAAGGCCCTTTATACAACAATGAAAATTTTCGCATGATTTTATGTTCTTTATTTGAACGCACAAAAGTCTTAAGTTTCACATAATCACCTATACGATAGACTTCTAACTTACGGCGTTTGTCTGCCTGTCGCTTACGTCGTTCACTAGAACTTTTAGAGTTTTCTATCGCTACATTCCGCACCTGTTCCGTATCTCGCACACTATGACCTAATAACCATTCATCGCCTAATTCCTTGTCAATAGTTAACGGTTCCCGCCTACCAAACGCTAACTCATTAGGCGCAAAGCCTGTGCTTGTGTGTTCGATATTATTATAGCAATTTTGAATGTCCGGTAACACGTCGACCCAACTACGATTACTTCCGCCGCAATAAGTTCTAATCAGGCGACCTAGCTCGCGATTCACTCTTTCTACGCTATTAGAATTTGGACAATACACCGACGTATGAGTGACCCGAATCCCCAGCTGTTTGAGACCGAATTCCCAAACTTTCGATATGAACTGTGGTCCTGAGTCCGTAATTATAGTTTCGATAGGTATTTCCCTATGAAATCTCTTTGTACAAGCGAGCACGCTCCTACCTGTAGCTTTTCGCATTGGATACAATTTTATTACCTTACTGTACACGTCTTGAATCACATATATATATTGATATCCGAATTTACCTACGGGCAATGGCCCATAAAGGTCCGAGAAAACTTTCTCACCCAAGTTTTCCGCCAACACCGGTGTACAAGGACCAACGGTATTGTTAGTACTTGGTTTGACCTTTTGATATATGTCACAACTTCTTATCACCGTGCTAATCACCCTACTCAAATGAAGAAAATAATATCTGTCCTTCATCAGTGCTAATATTTTATATCTGCCGTAGTGACCTATTTCTTCATGTATGTGTAAAATTAGTTCCTCCTGTAGTGATTTCGGAATTACTAGCAACTGTACGTTCCGCTTCGGCACGTGAAAATATAACGTATCACCTACTAGCTTGTAATTTTCAAACCCTCTCGTTTCCGTATCTACCACACTACATCTGATACAACCGCTAATTCGATTTAACCAATCATCTTCGCTTTGTAATCTCGCAATGTCCCGTAAACTCGAAATAACACTTGCGGTATTCGATGCCTGAAACCAGAATATCCCCGGCTGAACATTTGTACTGTCAATCATACCTCCAGGTCCCGCTATTTGTCGGCAATTTGATTATCAGTCCCTCGCACAAAATCTATGTCGTAATCGAATTGTTCTAAAAACATAACCCACCTAGTTACGCGTGCTCCCAATAAAGTCCACGACTTAATGAACGTCAACCTTTTATGATCAGTTCTAATAATAACTTTTTCTCCCCGCAAATATATCTCAAATCGCTTTAAAGTGTATATAACTGCATACATTTCCTGTTCACTGACCGACCATCTAGTCTGAGCCCCCTTAAATGCCTGCGAACAGAACCCTATAATTCGTTCCTGGCCCGAATCATCTAATTGATAAACATAGCCCCCAATTCCTATAGCGCTGGCGTCACATTGAACATAATATGTTTTTCCCGCCAATGGCTGACTCAAAATTATACTTTCTAAGAATTGTTTTTTTATCTCGTCAAAAGCACTTTGCACCTTCGCACTCCAGACGAACTTGACTCCAGACCGTAATAAATTGTACAAGGGCTGTGTTAACGTTCCAAAATTTTTTATAAACCTCCTAAAGTAATTTATGAACCCCAAAAACGCCCTCAATTGCCTGACAGTTCTGGGTGACGGATATAATTTAAGTGTTTCAATTTTGTCCGGGTCCATTTGCAAACCTTGTGTAGACAAAATATGCCCCAATAACTTGACCTTTTTTTGTGCGAACTCGCATTTTTTTAGTTTGCATGTGAAGCCCGCGTCTTTCAATTTACTCAGAACCGTGTCCACTTGAAACAAATGCTGTTCGAAGTCACCCTCAGTTAAAATCGCCAAATCGTCAACAAAATTTAAACAATGTGACCTAACCTCTGGCCCTAAAATTAAGTCCATCGCCCTCGAAAATGAACCCACACTGGTTTTCAACCCCTGAGGTAAAACGTTGTAAACATAACTTCTGCCTTGATATACAAAACCCGTGTATCGTTTAGATTCGTCTGATAATGGTATAGAAAAATACGCATCTTTGATATCAATAACCCCTTTGTAGTTTATTCGGCGCCCCGATTGCAATATCTCACTCATTAAAGGTGTAGTTTCAACTTCCCCAACCATTCCCGTGTTTAATTGTCGTGCATCTAGCAATATACGGACCTCCCCTGATTTCTTTAGTGCACAAGTCAATGGACTGCTGGAATCCGTAGATTGCCTGCTAATAATACCAATCTGTTCCATTTCTTTCAATCGTTTTGTTACTTTATCGCGATATGCGAACTGTATGGGATAGATTCGTTTTACGAAAGGCGTTTCATCTCTCATTTTTATCTCATGTATATATTTATTTGTCCGACCTACCCTATCGCTAAACAACTCTGCATGTTTATTTCACACCGGCAATAACTTTGTTTTGTGTTCAACAGATATTGATGAATTATTCACATATTCCTCTATCATATTTCTACTGGTATCTTGGTTCTGTACTTCCATTGTACAACAGCAAGAATCCTGATTAGGACCAGTACCTAATGGTATTTCACACATCCGCCCGGCGCTTCGTATAATTAGCCTCTTATTACCCTCACACATTAAACTGGCTCGCGTCTGTTGTATAAAATCAAACCCCAAAATTAAATCTTTAGGCACCCTTGTTAATACTAGCATTGGAGTATCGATAACGCATTCACCTATTGTTAATGGTAACGTTATTAACTTATCAACATTTTCCTTACTGACCCCGAACGCACCTGTGATTCTCAAACTTGGAATCGGTATTTCCGTCGGTTTTCCCAATTGTCTGCATACTTCATCGTACACTCTCCGACTAATTACACTAATTTCGCTGCCCGAATCAATCAAATTCCTTACAACAATATTCCCAATACGCACATCTATCTCAGGAATTGTCAAGGTACTACATAAATCGCGCCCACACTCAGTCGAATCGTCATCTCTGAATATCGTATGTAAACGTCTGTCATTTCGATCTCTACGATTCGATCTAGATTTTTCATCTAAACACACGGCATATCCGTGCACTTTATGCGCTAATAATTGAATAAATTCAGTCACACCCACGTTCGAATCCAAATTACACAAATCATACAGTCTATGCTTTTTTCCAATTTGATCGGCTGTCCACCCAAACCGTAATAAATATCTGAGCGCGAACGACCCGCGCGAGTCCACTAGTTTTTTGAATTCTGATTTATCGCATTATTCCTGTCACTTGAACTTTGCCCTGCCTCTGTATCTCCTGAACTATCATTGCCCCTTTGGAACCCTATTGCCTTGAAACTAGCCTAAGCTGTCTACCTCTACCGCGAAAATAACCGCGACCGCGCGTCCCAAATTCGTTTCGTGCCTTTGTTCCCGCGTTATAATTATCCCTACGACTCACCGCGTTATAACGTATCGTATTTACTCGCATAGCTCGATATTGCCCACGCATGTAGCTATTCCGCCTTACGTCGTTCGTATTCATTGTCTCCGAACCATGCAACGCACTTAATCCCCCATCGACAATCCGTTCTAAATGCCGAAGGAACTCGACCGCATCTCGTATAGTCATTGGTTCCTTTCTAGCAAAAAACGCTACCTGAATATCACGCGGCAACTGTCTGAAAATCGTGTTGATTGTCTCCGTATCAGTAAACGGTATCGTAATCTCATATATGCTATTCAATTGAGAGGCAAAGAATTCTTCCATACTTTGACCTTTCTTAGAATCAAACTTCGCAGTTAGGAATTTTTGTTTAATTAATTCCTGTTCATTATCACCCCAGAATACCTCTCTGAAATCTTTTTCAAAATCCGAATAGGTTCGCCATGAGTCTCTGTATATGCTCATTCGAACTTTTGCAATCCCTACCAAACTATCCGTTGCCCATATCAAAGCCCTAGAACTATCTCCCGAGACTTTAATATAAGCCTTTAAATCTCTTAAGAAAATCATCGGATTTTCCGAACTCCGCCCATCGAATGTCGGCAACTTCTGTGTCATTTTCACAATGCATGATTGACGATTTTTTACCGATTGTTCAAACGTCTCTAGTTCCTGTCTGTCAGTCTGTCTGACCGAAGTCCTACTAGTATTGCTCGCGCTAGAACCCCTTTCCAAACTGTCTAATCTATTCACTATTTCAGATAACAATTGCGTCACCTGTCCTGACGCCATTTCACTTGTTTGCGAAAGTGAATTGTCTCGTACTACCCGACTAACGTTTTTTCTAAGCCGGCCGGCCATTATTCCTGAACACTAAACCGTCGTAGCTCGTCTGAAAACAATGCCCCTTTTTTTTGCTTATTTCTTATTTACAAAACTGAGCTGTTTAAAATCGTTTCTACGTTGTGTTATTTTTAAAAGTAACGCGTTAGACCTTGATTCTTTTAGAATATCTAGGTATCAGACTATCTAGGATATCCTTTGGTCTCGGCACCAGAAATCTGTAACGGCACAAAGGGCTAAGGTCGAGCCACCGCTAACAGTAGCTATGATCGTCTATTCTATCTACCCTAAAAGAGATGTCCCGATTCAGCTGTAAGATTTGTAAGTTAAGAATGATAAGTCCGAATTTCCCGTTCGTTGAGAAGTTCGTTAGGCGTACAATAGTCGAACGAAAGTTTGGTTCAGGAAATTACAGTTTCAGTTAGACAGAGAAAGCATATATGTCCGCAAGCCGATATTTCGCATCAGTCAGTGGTGTATTGCGCCAGATCGATCGTTGTTATATTTATGTGTGATGGTACCATTTAGTTTCTGTATATATGGGCGCTTGGAACTTCTTTTAGTGGTCGACCACAATTTATAATATTTGTTTGTGATATCGTATAGATATCCGTCGTAGTTTTACGACGTGAGTACTCAATGATATTTCATGTGCTCGCTAGTAGCGGCTTGTGGTGGTTCCAATTATATATTTGGTTCACGGCAATAACGATCCGAAAAGACCGGTTTACACAATTGCGATTTGATTTTCCGAAATGGGTTCTGAACTAGCGGTTACCTCAAAAGCTCCGTAACGTTTTGAAACCTTCAACTCTGCGCAATTTGAGCTGGATGTTATCGAAATGTAGTCATTATTGCTTTAGGAGATCTAACCCACACCATAGCGAAATGCATACTTCGGTAAATTCCGATCTATGAATTCCACTAGCCACAGCACGTCCTCGACTGAGCCTAATCATATATATTTGACTCAGCCTACACATTAGACCTCCAGCGAAATTTACATTTAATTTAAAGATGCAACTTGAATCCAACCTGACCCAAGGCAAACCAAAATACCTACCCGGTCCTACACAATGAACTTTAGACTGTAAATTGATCTCTTCGCGCGTCCCCGACAACACTCAAATGTCAAAATATCAACAGGATATGTTATCTGTGTTGACACCGGTTTAACTTTGTTCTGAATTTGTTATTTCCATCCGCGGAACCTCATTGATCAAACAGTCTCCCTATGCCCTGCCAACCTATGTTTAGCCGCAACTAAACTCCTGTCTAGCCTAGTCTAAATACCTAGTGTTATACCACGTCCATTATCGACACCACTCGAAAATGGTTGAGTTTGATTTGAATGTGCTTGTATGTTTAATGACTGTGTGTGTGGGAATTTCAAAACTCGCTACTCGAAAGGAATGAGGAGAGGATTAGCCCGCGAATATCCTAAGAGCCAATCCAGGAACCCTATGGTGAAGGAAAAAGGAATTTAGGGTCGCTCCAAGCCCAGACACAGACTCAGATCAGTTAACCTACAATTCTTATCTAACGACCCAAGGATAGTTTTGGAATTTGGGGTAGGTTGATATAAAGGATAGGAACCGAGGTATATCTCGGCGCTTCAGACACTCACGAAAAACCATTGAAACTTCGCAATCACAATTCGTAGTTCTGACGAGTAACACGGCAGACAAAACTGTTTAGAACTCGTGAAAGACGACTGTCACAGTAGCTAGACGCTGAGACTGAATGCTCTCCCTTCCCCCGCCATCGTATTTATACACCCCACACGTCTGAAAGAAAAAATATGGCGTCCTTTGCGAACACGCTCTGCCCAAGCGAAGCTTCTTATCACTAACTACACAGGGTCTAATTTCAACCATGCCATGCAGATCCGCCGTTCTACAAATTGTGTGTACGCATATTCACTATGATCAACCGTAGGTTATCACTCAAGTCATTCGGTATGGCCGATACACAAAATCTGTTGATCGCTGACCATATAAGCTTGTTGCGATTAATTAAGCCTTCCCGACCGCTAGCGCGCGCAGCAAAGACCACTAGAATGCTATTCATAATAGTCGTGTCAGACTCTCCATCTCATACCAACCAACCGCAATTGTATATTTGCAATCAACATAATAGCTTTCTCCGTATCGTTCCATAATAACCTTCCATTATTTAGTTATTCATATTTTATTCAGCGCGCAGCCAAATCGGCTCAGATCCCTACACATCTCGCAGGAATGCAACAAAAAAACCTGACCTATAACATATCCTCTAACCATCCCACGCGTCGGCTCATTGTTTTTTGCTAACTTGCCCTGAGCTACGCAAAAACCCCAAACGTTATATGAACCGATTCTCGTATTCAAAACAGCACGGCGATGGGCCAGCCCTCTATCACGCAGAATGAAGTATCAAATGTACCGACTCTCGTGTACCATTACACTTTGTTATTTTAGACAAGTTTTCTATGAAACGTCGGTAATATCCGACAAGACCAAGGAATGATTTGATTTGTTTCACATTTGTTGGACTGGAAAATCAGTGACAGCTTTAATTTTTTCAGGATTAGGACTGACTCCTTTGTCGGTAATTATGTGTCCTAAATAAGAGACTTCGCGCCTGAGAAATTCACATTTATCAGGTTGTAGTTTTAAATTAAATTGTCGCATTCTGTCGAAGACAGTCATGTCAAGTCATGTAAGTATATGATACTGTCATCGAGATAAACATAACAGTGAAGGCCCTGGAGGCCAGAAAGAGCAGTATTCATGAGACGCTGAAATGTAGTAGGGGCGTTTTTTAATCCGAAGGGCATCCTAGCAAATTCGTAGTGACCAGTCGCGCTAGAGTTAGTACTGACAGTAAATCCTGTTTTAAGAGCATCTGAAGGACTCATCCTTATTTGATGAAAGCTGCTCGCAAGGTCCAGAGTGCTGAAGTATTTGGAATAACCCAGTTGGTCGAGTATGTCAGTGATAAGTGGGAGAGGATAACTTTCAGAGATGGTGATGTCGTTTAAACGACGATAATCGATAACAATCATCGATTTCTTTTTGCCCGAAGCATCGATCTTTTTTAGGGACTACCCAGACGGGAGCACTCCATGGTGAAGTGGAGGGGTGGATAATATTTTGATCAAGCATTTTTCGTACTTGAGAATCGACTTCTTCCTTGTGACAATCAGGAAACCGATATGATTTTACGTGAATGGGGGGAGAGTCTCCGGAATTTATAGAATGCTCGATTGCGTTAGTGTAGGTCAGAGGTTCACCATCAAGATGGAAGATATCAGTGTATTTTCGACAACATTCAAACAGAAATTTCAGGGGTTTCTTTCAAACTTGAGTTTTTAATTATGCTGATGCTTGCACCAGTGTCTATCAGCAAACATAGTGGATTAGTTGCATTTTCAGTTTGAAAATAAATGTGTGGTAGTGATATATTTTTATTGTATATAGTAGTCTCGAGAATTGGTATAGAATCGGAAACAGGGTCGGACTTAATGAGTTTAGGTTCACAAATACGGCTTAGAATATTTTTTGACCCTTGTTTATGAGAACTCAGATTTTGCTGAGATATATCGATAGAGTGACTCGGCTGTTTCCGAGATGTATTTTGACTTAAAGTACTCTTATTCGATTCTTGATGAATTTTGTCTAAAGTCGTGCTTATTTGAGAGATTGATTGAGTAGAACTCGACATTGTTTTTCGAGGTTTATTTTGAACATTATGGGGTTTAGCCACATGTGGTATTGAACTCTGTTGTATTGATAGAGTAGAACTCAGCGTATGCTGAGATGACCGTGGACTCAGGTTCCGGGATTTATCTGGGAAACTCTGATTTTTAGTCAGAGTTGGACTCAGGGTTTTCTGAGATGACCTCGGAACCGTGTTCTGGGATTTATTTGGTGAACTCTGATTTTTAGGCAGAGTAGAACTCAGGTTATCCTGAGATGACCTCGGAATCGTATTCCGGGATTTATCTAGGAAACTCTGGTTTTCAGGCAGAGTAGGACTCAGGGTATCCTGAGATGACCTCGGAATCTTGTTCCGGGATTTATTTTGAAAACTCTGGTTTATAGGCAGAGGACTCAGGGTATACTGAGGTGACCTCGGAACTGTAATCCGGGTTTGTTTGTTTTTTCAAACTTGAGCATATGATAATTTAGAAATGACCTCAGTGGGTTTAGTGTTTGTGCCACTTTGATGAAGCGATTTCGGTAGGCACACATCCGAAATCATTCTTGGTTTAAAGCTTCATCAGAGGGTTCGTCATATAAATGGTGTACATTGGCCTGTGCATAAGTACCTTTTGTGGGTTCTTGACCCTGGGCTGAATGGGAATTTTTGTATTTTAGTTTATAGCACTCGTCAATGGTGTCACCCTGCTTTTTGCAGTATCTACACTGTTTTGGACCTTGGAGAGAATATGAGTTGGGCCTTGGATTGACGGTGTATGATCGTTGAACTTGGGAGGTTTCATTCTGAGACTTGTTTCTATAGCACTCAGAAGAAGTATGCCCTTTCTTGTGACACATAGAGCATTTTTTTGCTCGGTAGGAATAGGAGGACGAGGACTTAGAGAGGTTGTATAATTTTCTGCTTCAACTGCGCATTGTATAGCCTCATTCAGTTTTGGAGGGTTGTGGCAGCACACTATGTTGGAGATAGAGGAGTTTAGGCCTAACAAAAATGTGTTGAGGGTGAGGTCTTCCATGGCGGCTATGCGCCCCACGAGTTCGTCCGGTTGCTTACAATTATAATGAATGTCAGATTGCATGCGGGTCAAGATCGACTCTAATCTTAAAGAAAATTGAGTTACGTCTTCTGACGGAAGTTGTTTACAGTTACGGAGGTCAAAAAGTAAATGGGTAGCGTGCTTCTTTTCTCCAAATGTTGTTCGAAGGAATCTTTTGATTCCGTCCCACGAATCAAAATTTTTGAGGCTGCAAGCAACCTGAGCTTTGCCTTCCAGCTGGGATATAACATTTGCACAGTACATTTATTTGGTCTGCATTTGCCAACGAAATAGCATAATCGCAGTTAGTGAGGAATGCTGGAAGGGATTCCTTGTCACCATTGTAAGGTTTTATGAATTTAGTCAGTACTGTAAGGGGAATTTCAGAACTTTTATCACTTTTAGGAGGCATTTTGTAAAGTAGGGTATCAGATAAATCAGCACTAGATCTAAAATGAGATTCAGAGGAAGAACGAGAAGTGTCAGATTCTGGAGATTCGAAATTGGTAGACTCTTCTGATTCAGTTTTAACGTCGGACAATAATTATTGTGCTATGTTTAGTATTAGACGAAATGTTTGACAATATCGGTAAAATTAAGTATATAAAATGTACATCATTAGAACTAAGACACTGTAAAACGTATATATTAAAGTTCGTAAAAATGTTGTAAAATGAGGCTTTCCGATGTGCACTTTCACAGTATGTAAGAGTTTTGTGTAGAAAATAGACTTTGTAAAACTCACAAATACACGACGATGCTGGTCTCGAGTTTCATTCTCGGCTCGGCGATGGTATCACGTGGCAGGTAGCGAGTCAGAAGTGTCCAGTGTCAGCGCCATAACATAATCATCTGTAGTTGCGGTAGACTCACAGGCATCACCAGTAATGGTGAAAAAATTTACAGGAACCGCGAGTGGCTCGTGTTGCTTCCACTGCGTGTGATGCCTATTACTTTTTCTCCATACAAAAAATAATCATTTTTTTTTTCACTATCAAAAATAGCTTTTAAGCAAAAACACCAAAGAAAAAAGTTATTGCTATTATAAAAAGCTACAAGCAAAAAAAAAACAGCGATAGCTCTACTTTGATGGCTATGACCACTACATATGATTTTCGGACCACTGTGCGGCGCGGCGGCAGCGCGGCGGGTGGCAGAGCGGACGATCGTGGCTTGTGACGTTTTTGCATGTTCCGCGCGGGCCTGTCCTTGATAGAGTTGAGTAAATTAAAAAGATATTTACTCAGATATTTATTTTGTATTTGACGTGGTCTACAAAATTGATATATCCTTTTGTCGAATTGATCTTTATTGGCGCCAAATATGAGGGACGTCATGACCAACTTTGTTATTTTCCCTGATTGTGTATCTCTCCACAGAAAACCCAAAGCGTTTTGATCTTCACTGCGTGTTTTTACTCCAAGAAACATCTCTTTAATATCGCCGATGATTGCTATATGTTTCTCACAAAATCTCATCATGATTCCTAGTAATGGAGGAGATCTGGACCTTGCAGAAGATAATCGTTCAGGCTGTGGCTACCGGAAGTAGCAGCGGCGTCAAGTCGTAACTTCTTTTTGTTGGGGTAAGCGACTCCAAATTGAGGTAAGTACCATACACGTCCCGTGTTATGTGCATAGTCGCTTAATTCTCGTGCAAAATCGTTCTTGAATAAATTATTAATAGAATATAGACTTAGAATATCTCGAAGGATATTCTTTATCTTGCGTTCTATTGACTGAAGTCGACTGTAGGCTTGCGGGTACGAATCTGGCATTGATGCGTCGCTGTTCCATGGAAGCCCTACCTCCCATCTGCCATTTTTAATTGTGGTGATTTCGTCCAGGATGGCAGTGGCACGCAGATCAGATTTATTTCCACGTGGAGTTGTGCCGATCCCAATAGTTTCCAGAGCGAACGAACGACGAACTTTTTAATGTATTAAGAGGTCGGACTCATTTTGTTACAAGTTTAAAAACATTACGCTCGCGTCGTAGGGTTGATTTTCACAGGGATCAATGTCGTGGAAACTATCAGTGGCAGCGCTCGATGATTGATTTTCAACAATAATAGTGGCGGCCATGTACGGGCGAGTAAAGCGTTCACCGCGAGTTCCGCGACACGTGCAGGCACCAACCTAGCTGAGTGCGGGTAGCATACGGTTCATCGTCTGGGTCTTCTCACGCACCCCTTCTGGGGCGTGGGGAGTCGGGTTCAGGTCAATGCATCTCTTCCCGAAGCAGCCTCTGTCCAATCCTATGGACAGTTCATCGGGTGGCCCTTACGGGCAGTGGTCTTCATGTGGCGCTCGTCTGCAGTGGGTGATCGCCGGCTAGGCAACCAGGTCGCGTGGCAGGCGGCGCCAGTTTTCGGATTTGTGGGTGGTTTAACGTATCCGCACGCGAAAACATGCCCTTCGCCAGCCTTTGGACAAACTGGTCCACTGGTCCATTTTAGGTCCTTCTGGATCGTCGCGTTCCTCACGGAGCGGTGGGCGCCGACGATGGTATATATATATAGAGAGGTTCTCTTGGGCTCGGATTCTCCGTTTGTTCATCTCCGAGCACAGGGCTTACCATACCGGGGCCGCGGAGGTAAGGCGGGATCTCACGTAGGACTAGTACATCCCGAGCTTCGCCCTCAGAAGAAGGCTGGAGTCGAGAAATGGACGCTGCTTGGCGAGTGCCACCTTGACTTGGCTGACGACATTGTCGACGTGTTGCTTCATGATGAGGTTAGGCACACGGTTCATGTCTTCTTTCGGTGATGGCCTCCAATGGCATGATCAAATGGTAATTGTCTTGTCCAATTAGCATCTTCGGTTTTGTGTCACCACCGGCATTCTTGCAGTAGCTTTAAATATGCGTGATTAAATATGTTAACCTCGGAGTAATTTTGCACTGGTAGACTTATTTATTTTATTTTCCTTGCGCCCATTTTATATTTTGTAGAAATGTCATTATTACAAATATCACACTCAGCTATTTCGGAGTCGTAAATAAGATCCATGCACCGTGCCCTGGTATTTTTTTCAATTGTCTAACCAGTCCACATTGTTAGGCTATATCACTCGCTAACAGCGTTACACTTGCACCAGGGTCTAACAAGGCATGCGTGAGGATGGCTCCCAACGGCACATGCACTATAATAGGTACCACTTATAACAATACGACTTTAGAATTATTCGCGCTTTTGTGTTTGTAACGTCCATTATTTTAACTCTTTCAGTTTTAGGTTTATTTGGAAAATGTAATAATTTGTGATGGGGAAGTCCGCAATTGTTCACGTTACATGCAACGGCAAGGGCACGTTATTTAATCATGCGTTTCTATAAGGCACTTGTCACATAATTTATTAGCACGAACATAACGCCAGCGGACTTTAGGCATTCCACGTTTAAATCGTCAACAGTCTGGTAACGCGTGACTATTTCGGTTGTTACAAAATCCACATTTATTTTCGTCAGCATTCATTAACACCGTGAGTTAACGAGATATCTTTTCTTATAGTCTAATTTATATGACACATGGCTGATGTTATGCTGAAGCTATTTAAGTGGCTTCCTCCATGAGAAATTGTGATAATAACTCCATCTTCGCTCGCCTGTCACTCTGGTGGTAGGTATATTAGTCGACCCACTTAGCTATGAAGCCACTCGGCATCTTAGTGACGACAACATTCGCAAGACCTGGGCTGCGCATCTAATCTTGTTGACAACTAGCATTTGCTGTAGCGACTTGGTTCTTCACTTTTATTGCAAAGATCACTATCTCGTTGTGATAAGCATGAGGCAATGGTGGCAGTTTTTTGAGCTGTGACACACTATTCCAATAATAATATTTTCAGGTCTGCCAAAGCGCAGTTCTAGTGGTTCAATCACTGCTTTAGCTTCATTTGATGTGTCATCTACAAAAAGTCACGCAACAGAGTCTACATGGCATCTCCTCGCAAACATTTTCTAAATTTCCAAAGGTTTTCGGTATCACTAAAATGACACAAGCGTGTTGACTCATATAAGGCCCTTTTATATTGCAACCGTTGACTGCTGGAGCGCGCCCGCCAGGCATGCTGGTGCGGCAGGTATAGATGCTACTGATGATGTGTACGATCCTGTTTTGCACATGTAGCATTTTCAGGTTCCGAACAAGGGGCGTAGGCCGAAACCGGCGGCTGCTGCGGTTTCTTCGCATATTGATGGAGGCTGTGCCGGGCATGGGCTTGTGATCATTTAATTTCAGAGGCTTGTGGCTGTTATTCAGCCATTGCTGCACATCATTAGTCACGAATGGGATACTTGTTTGTGTAGTAGAGCGCTCCTTGTCCAGTTCCGCCAGATCGACTTCGAGCTGCTTATCAATAAGCAACTTCTCTATATCGGCTTTCTTACGTGCCACTTCCAATTCTAATCTTTTTTTCATGGCTTCGCAAGGAGAAATGATTGATGAGATGATTCATGGCTTCGCAAGGAGAAATGATTGATGTGAAGTGTCTCAATGTTCAAACTTAAACTCAAACTCAAAAACTTTATTGTAAATAGGCAAAAATAATGCACTTTTACAAGTCAAACACTTACTTAAGTCTCATATATGGATGGACAGATAAATAAACAATAAATCGAATATGATCAACTGAACTAATGAGTACATGACTGATTAAGGTTTGAGTTTGTGTGTTTTATTTTACTTGATGAGTAATAGTTGTATG
The DNA here is from genome assembly GCA_949825045.1 of Argyresthia goedartella. NCBI lineage: Eukaryota > Metazoa > Arthropoda > Insecta > Lepidoptera > Argyresthiidae > Argyresthia > Argyresthia goedartella. Next base: position 6,932,299 of record OX463814.1, read on the forward strand.
TATGTATAATTGAGTAGGTACATGATTATTTTTAAGCTTCTTTTTCACCTTCTGCATTGAGCGTGGCATCTTTCATCAACAATTAATAATAGCGAGTTATGTGTTGAGTTAGATTAACCCAACCAGTCCCGTCATTTATGTCATCTTGAAAATTGTAATATCCTTTTTTTAGAGAAAGTCGCTTTTACATGGTTTTTAAATTGCTCAAATGGCAATTTCAAAATGTCCAGAGGTATCGTGTTGTAGTAGAGAATCATAATTCATAATTTCATAATTTTAATTTTAATAATCTTTATTGCACACAAATGATATAAAATAGTTATATAAAAAAGTGTACAAAAGCCAGCTTATCTCTAATAAGAGATCTCTTCCAGCAAACCAGGTTAAATGGGGAAATGTTGATTGCTGAGCAGGGGTAGACCTATGTGTACAACAAATAAAATATATTATTACTATAATTATTGACTAAATACTTATGATATAATACTAACTACTACTATTATATATAAATGTAATTATAAAGAGAGAGGTAATGCTCCTTCACGCGACTTTTAAATATATTGAGAGTAGGACTGTCCATGATGTTGCCAGGGAGTGCATTCCACACCGAATGGCCCGGAGTCTAAACTATGAGCACGACGCGGTTTTATGTTGTGTAGTTGTGAGCAGAGAAAATGCGTGAGTTCTCCGAGGCCTGCTGGAAGAAAGAAATTGAAAACTGTCTCGTAGGAAAGTTGGATAGCGTGGATTCCGTAAAATGTTGTAGAGAAAATTGAGAATGTGAGAATCCCGGCGAAGTCGGATCGGCAGCCACTTTAACTCCTTGCGATGTTGTGATACATGGTCGTATTTGCGTAAACCGAATCCCGAGATTTTGAAATCGTTCCAGTCTGTTCAGTAGTTCTTCGTTAGCACTGACCCAGCATACATCAGCATAGTCGATGCTGTTTGGTCTTATGAGGCAAAAAGTACTGAAGTCTCTTGAGAGAGTGAAAAGTCGCAAATACTCGGCGACTGACCTCATTGACATGCGAAGACCAGGACAGCTGGTTGTCAAAGATAAGACCCAGGTTTTTAGCTTTATCGCTATATACGATTGTGGTACCATTAAAAGTGACAGGTGGAATGGGCTGTTGCTGTAACAAGTTAAGAGAATGTCTGGTACGTATCATTATGGCCTGTGACTTGCTCGAGGTGACCAGTAGTCCGAAAGATGAAGCCCAGCTTCTCACCCCCTCCAGATCAGCGGTCAGTGCCATCACAGCAGAGTTAACATCATTATGAGAAAAGTGGCGATAAATCTGGAGATCATCAGCAAAAAGATGATATGAGGAAGACAAGAGTCCGAGATGGAGTTTATGAAAATCGAGAATAGAATAGGAGAAATAATACCACCTTGAGGGACGCCTGAAAGGAGGTCACACCATTCAGTAGAAGTTTCCTCCGACCTTGATACGCTGTTGCCGATCCCTCAAATAAGAGTCGAACCAGCTAGCAGAGAAGGAAGAGACGTTCAGGGATCTGAGAAGCTCAACGAGAATGTCGAAATCTACGCTGTTGAAGGTATTACTAAAATCAAGTAAAGCCAACACGGAAAGCTGTTTGCGGTCCATGGCTAGCTGGATGTCATCTGTGACCTTCAGCAAAGCCGTGACAGTGCTATGACCCTGTCGGAATCCTGACTAGAAGGTGTTTAGCAGATCGTTTGAGGAGAGGTAATAGGAAAGCTGGTTATGGACAATGGTCTCAAGGACTTTGGAGAGGATGGGCAAGATTGAAATGGAACGGCACTCTTTGAAAGAGGTGGGACTAGAGGTTTTGGGTAGTGGGATGACTAGTGCTTTTTTCCGCACTGTAGGGACAACGCCATTTGCTAAATAATAGTTTATAACGTGTGTTATTGCTGGTAAAGGTCCGTCTAGGATTGTCAGTAGCATTTTAAGGCAAATTTTATCATCGCCCACAGCTTTCGAGTTGACTGCTAATATCGCCTTCTTGACCGCTTTGGTTTCAACATTACTCAAGTGGTGTTGGGTAAGGGTTTAGAGCGCAGGCTCTGAAGAGTGGTTTGTTTAACCTTAGGATCCATCACAACAGGCTGGGTATAAAGCAACTGGTTGAGACCGTTGAGATCTACATCACCAGCATTTTGTCCTGAGTCTTACCTATACCAAGCGTTTTTAGAAATTTCCACACCTGAGCTGGTGTATAACTTTCAATACTCTCGTAGATGTGCCGACGTTTAGCATCACGACAGAGACGATTGCAGCTGTTGCGAAAACATTTGTAAGAAAGTAAATTGTCGTCTGTTGGATTCTTACGGTATTTACACTTGGCTCTGTTCCTCTTGGCCATTAGACGCGTAATAGTATATTTTAGCCAAGGGGCGGGTAGGTGTTTCACTCTGACTTTTTTTTTTGTAGAATTGTAGATTTCCTCGTCCATGTTCTGGCTCAAAATTACAGGGGACCAGTCGATCGACAAGGCATCCGACCTAAGATACTCTAGGTCAATATCCCTAAAGTTACGAATATTAAGAAATTTTGCCCCTGCTCTTGAGAGACCTGATCTTGTACGAAAGACAGATAAGGTCATGAAACGAGAAATGAAATTTAAATTGACCGTTTACGGCAACCTTATCTTTCCTGTAGTAGGTATAGAAATTATTTTAATATCCGCTGTTTTCCCCCACAACAAGATACCATAGGACATGACACTATAAAAATAACTAAAATAGGCTAGCCTAGATGTAGGCACGTCCGCGTTTTGCCTAATGTTCCTAACAGCGTCAGCCGCAAAACTTAATCTACCGGCTAATTTAGCTAAGTGACGTCCCTACTGCAATTTGCTATCGTTATGCCAAGAACTTTCGTATCATTCTCTAATTCTGACGTGCTGCTGGCTCACACTAAACTGATATTCTTGATTTTTAAAAATTGATACTCTTGGTTTTACCAGCGTTTAACAATAAATTATTAACCGTGAACCAATTTAAAGTTAAAGACAATACATCATTAACATAATCTCAATCCTTTAATTGTATTTAAATTTTGAAGACCAGTGAAGTATAACCTGCAAACACTACTATGTCCGTCAATTTCTCCACCATAAATGACAGATCATTAATATATACCAGGAATAAGGAAGGGCCTAATGTGGAACCTTGTGAAACGCCTTTTTAGGGTTCCGTACCCAACGGGTAAGAACGGAACCCTATTACTAAGACTTCGCTGTCCGTCCGTCCGTCCGTCCGTCCGTCTGTCACCAGGCTGTATCTCAAGAACCTAGCTAGCTAGAGAGTTGAAATTTTCACAGATTATGTATTTCTATTGCCGCTATAACAACAAATACTAAAAAACAGGATTAAATAAATATTTAAGGGGGCTCCCATACAACAATACCACATACAAACATATGGATGCACCTGGTTACGTACATGGAGTGTGAAAGTAACCGCACCAATAACTTTGTAAACAATATTTTGCTGTGTAAATCCAAACTATTCACTCCACACCATCGCTTCCATTGAACGGTGGTACGGAACCCTTCGTGCGCGATTTAGACTCGCACTTGACCGGTTTTTTTACATAAGATCCAACAGATTTTACCTTTTGCATTCTATTGCTTATTTGATTATTTGGGAACTGAGTCCACAGCTCAATACAATCTAAATACTTAGCATTAATATATGACATAGGCCAATTAAATACTCATATTATATAACCTTAACATTTAATAGGGTAAGCAATAAGCTTAAAAAAAACATAGACACCTCATATTTATTTATATATATCCGTGACATTTTAGTGGTTTTAAAGCGGAGGTTAGGTGAATCGCCTTGAGCAGTAGGTATCATATTGTCTTTTTTTTTTAATCGAGGCATATTTTTTTTTAATTTACGAAAAATATCTCGACACAATCTCGAAACAGTGAGAAACATTAGTAGCCCTCTTTTACTACGCACGGCGGGTCGGCAAAGTCAAAAGCCTTCAAAGAAGCTAGCCGCCTAGTGCAAGCACATGCCGTTAGCAAATCATCGCACTTGCACGCCGCAACCCATGCTATCTGCCCCCGCCCCCAACCCTTTGATTTTCGGCGCGCGCGTCTTTAGTTACCCACAGCACGACACTCGTGTGATACGTGAGGCTACTCAAAAAACGCGCAAAAATGGATCGGCATGACGCATACTCAAATTTGGAATATCTTAGTATGGTGCAACAATACGATATAGCGAATTACAACGCAGCAGAAGCTCGACGGCTCTACGCACAACCGGACCACCTGAACCATCTCAGAATGCAGGGCATCCCAAACCCACAGGTTCCTTCAATAAACACTTTCCTGGCACTATTGGAACTCATTTCGTGGAAGGACATTTGAGCGGAGGTATGCCTGGACATGCTACAACGCGTCATACCCGTTCTAGTCGAAGATGTGCCGTTAGCAGTGCTGGTAGATTTGTATTACCAGCATGATGGGTGCCCAGCACGCTACCAACGCGACGTGCAAAAGCATTTAAACACAGTTTTCGGGCAGCGTTGGTGAGGACGCGGGGGGCCAGTGTCGTGGCCAGCAAGGAGTCTGGACCTCACACCATTTGACTTTTTTTTGTGGTCCGAGCTGAAGCGCCTGGTCTACACTTGGGAACACGAAACTCGAGATGAATTAAAGAATTAAAAACGCAAAAACAGCCGCGTTTAATGTAGTGAGACGTGACAGAGACACTTTATTAAAGTTAAAACGTAATTGCGTGGAACGAGCACGACTTTGTATTGAACTAAATGGCCTGCACTTCGAACAATTTGTTCCGTTATCAGTGAGTGTAAATAACTAAAAGTCCATCATTTCCAATCGATTGTCCTGAGTTTGTTCGACAAACATGCTCCTGTCAAAAAGGTTAGGGTCAAACATCTCCCTGCGCCCTGGCTTACTGACACCATCAAGGGTCTGATGGCCCAGAGAAACCGTGCCAAATGTAGATATAAGAAGGATCCGACGGACGATAATCTCCTTATATACAAAAGTCTCCGTAATCGTTGCACCTGTCTTTGTCGAGATGCCAAACGCCGCCATATCTACGAGAGTATTGAGAGTTACACTCCTGCACAGGTTTGGAAGTTCCTGAAGACCCTCGGTGTTGGTAAGTCCCAGGACGCAGTAACCGGTAGTGTCGACCTCAACGGTCTCAACATATTCTTTGCTGTCTCCCCTGTCGTGAAGGACCCCTCTGTCAAGGATGCTACCATTCGTTACTTGCGCACAAGAAAGACATCCAGTAGCTTACCTTTCAACCTCAGGTCTGTCGGAGTTGGCGCAGTAAAGAAGGCTTTTCTAGCAATATCGTCAAAAGCAATATCGTGATGACAAGATCTGCTTTCAGATGCTTTTCAGTGTACTTGATCATTTGTTACAACCCATAACGCATATAATCAATGCGTCGCTGAGCGAGTACTGCTTCCCGAGCCAGTGGAAAAGAGCATTAGTGTTACCCCTACCTAAAACGTCTAACCCGTCCTCCTTCAAACAGTTCCGTCCCATTTCCATCCTACCAATCCTTTCCAAAATTCTTGAATCAATTGTCCACACCCAGCTGTCCTCGTACCTTTCCTCCATGAATTTACTGAACCCTTTTCAGTCTGGTTTTAGACCGGGGCATAGCACCACAACAGCACTGCTCAAGGTAACTGACGATATCCAACTGGCAATGGATAAGAAGCAGCTGACAATCCTTACTCTCCTAGACTTTAGCAGCGCCTTCAACTGCGTCGACTTCGATATACTTGTTGAAATCTTAAAATCGCTTAACGTCTCTTCACACTCGGCTCGCTGGTTTGACTCTTACTTGAGAGACCGCCAGCAGCGCATCAAGTCTGAAGAGGTCACTACAGAATGGTGCAAGCTCTCTACAGGTGTTCCGCAGGGTGGCATCCTTTCCCCTCTTCTCTTCTCAGTTTTCATCCATTCCATCTCGGATGTATTGTCTTCCTCGTATCATCTTTATGCAGATGACCTTCAAATTTATCGGCAATTTCCCCTGTGTGATCTGACTTCGACTGTTGAGGCTTTGAATGCTGACCTCGACAACATCAGGAAATGGTCTCTTTCGTATGGGCTATTAGTCAACCCGGACAAGTCTCAGTTGATGATACTAGGTGATGTACACGGCACTTACTTGATTTGTTGCAGAATTGTTGATCCCGTTCTATTTGACGGTACCATTGTCAAGTATAGCGAGAAAGCCAAAAATCTTGGCGTTGTTTTTGACAATCTATTATCCTGGTCGCCCCATGTTTGTGAGGTCAGCAGACGAGTCTTTGCATCCTTTCATTCTCTTCGGCGTTTGCAGCTCTTCCTGCCTAGGCAGACTAAAATCATGCTAGCTCAGACCCTTTTTCTGCCTTTAATAGACTACGCCGATGTTTGCTGGGCCAGTGCGAACGAAGATCTACTGAACAAACTCGAGCGACTCCAAAATCTCGGGGTTCGGTTTATTTTCGGACTTCGTAAGTACGACCACGTGTCCCAATATCGTAGGGAACTAGGCTGGCTCCTGATCCGACTTCGTCGTGATATGCACATTCTCTCCTTCCTCTTCAATATTTTGAGAAATCCGTGCTACCCTGCATATCTTCGTGAACGTTTTGAGTATCTTTTCTCAGGGGATAGACTTCGGAGATCTCACACGGTGTCACTTTTGTCAATTCCTCAGCAGAACACTGTTGCTTACGAGCTCTCGTTTAGGTTAAGGGCAATACGTTTGTGGAATGCACTTCCTTGCGCTATAGGGGATTGCAAATCCTTGGTCACTTTCAAGAAAAAATTGAAACAGCATCTCCTCTCTGCCGAATAGTGGGTATCTCATAGTATTTATGTATATCTATTTATTTATTGTATTCTATTTATTTATTTTATAGTAATTACGTAGGGTTTATTGTGATTTATTTGATAGTATATTTATTTTATTTATTTCTTTTAACTCTTAATTGTACACTAGGACTACCTCTCTATATTTTATTATTCTCTTTTCTTCACAGGTTAGCTGTGAGAAATTTCTTTTTAGAAATAAGCTCACCTTTGCCTACTGTTTCTGTTATAATTTCCACTGTGTTTTCTGTGCAATAAAGGATTATTATTATTATTTCGTAATAATGTTTATTTCTTGTGTTTTAAGAAGAAATAATAGTTGGATTGAGACTTACAAGTGATATGTGACACCGGCGTTCTTGGAGTTCACAATCTCGCTTCTATTTTTGCACATGAGTATTGCACAGGTCGGCATTTTCGAAAAACAACGGAAATGAATTCGTCACTGCGGTCGCCCGGTGACTACCGAGAATTTTTAATATCTAACCTGTCGGAGCTACATTTGTTCGCACGTGCCACGCCCCTCAACCTATCTCTCGATATCTGTGGTCCTGAACCTTCTGCGACATATATATATTACAAAATATTAATAAAACAAAACAAAAACAAAAAAAAACAGTGAGGGGATGTTGTCCGTTGCGTGTTTGTATGTGTCAGTAGGAAATAGAGATAAAATTATTCAGTTATTCAATTAACTATTAAGAAGCAGTTGCGTATTTCGGTCATGAGTTTTTTGAATAGACCCGGCGTGTTGTGGAAGATGTCCAATTCAGAAAACAATATGTTATGAGTGCGTGGCAGGTGGCGGCTTATGGAGTTTGCAGCGTAGTTTGTACAAGCCAGAGGTACGTTGAAGAGTGTCGTGTGACGAGAAAGGGTCGATGGAGCTTTCAGCCTGAGTAGAGCATCGACTAGATCTGGGCAATCAACAACACCATGACAAAATTCATACAGTAGGTGCACATCTAACAAGGCTCGGCGAGATTCCAGGTTGAGGATGTTGTGATAACGGCATTCCCCTGCATAATCATCATTTTTAAATCTGTCATGGAAACTTAGTTCTTTCAGTTTTTTTTTCTGTATTCCTTCGATCATACTTACATATACTGAGTATTGAGGATACACGTACGCAGTACCGGGTCTGAAGGGTTTTTATAATTTTTCCAAAATGAGTGATACTTATGCTTCTCCTTGATGATGTTAATTAAGGCTCGGCTGTACCATATGGGGTATAGACGCGAGCTACAAGTCGTGATTTTCGGTACAAATGTTTCATGGCATCATGTCTTTGCGAATTTAGGAACAACGAACCCTCCCCAAGGAACCCTCCAGTCAGTCTTCAGAAAGAATTTATTCATGGCACTGTAGTCACCTTTCCTAATTTGATACTTTAAACATTTCGTAACCGGTACGGTATGAACACCGACATTCGAGGACTCGAGCTGGAGAGTAACGTGAAATCTACTGTCCGGGGCGCAAGTAGTCTATGATTATTTCTTAGGTTAACATTACAGCTATCGCTAAGTTTGGAAAATGTTGTAAGGTTCTTGCGTATTATATTTTTGAAAATAAATTGACTAGCTACAGTTAGTATGTCAATTTCTTTAAAAAGCTCTCTTAAGGAGTCTGTGCGTTTTAAATTATAAATTGCACGAATAGCTCTTTTTTGTAAAATAAAAATAGTTTGAATATCCGCTGCTTTCCCCCACAACAAGATACCATAAAAGTAACTAAAATACACTATGAAAGTAACTATAATATACTAGACTAGATGTAGCCACATCCGTTTTTTGTCTGATGTTCCAAACATCATAAGCCGCAGAACTTAATTTATATATGTGGGGTCCCCACTGCAATTTGCTATCAATGGTTATTCCAAGAAACTTCGTGTCATTTACTAATTCTAACGTAATGCTGCCTAACACTAAACTGGTCTCAACTTGCCTGACATTTGGAAGTTAGAATTTGATTCATTTGGTTTTACCAGCATTTAACAATAAATTATTAACTGTGAACCAATTCAAGGTTAAAGACAAAACTCCATTAATAACATCAAAATCTTATTTTTGTCTTTAAATTTTGAAGACCAGTGAAGTATCATCAGCTAACAACACTATGTCAGTCAGTTTCTCCACCATGAAAGGCAGATCGTTAATATATACCAGGAATAAGAAAAGGCCTAATATGGAACCTTGTGGAACCCCAATTTTTACTCCCGATCCATCAGATTTAACCCCTTAGACTTCTGCCTGTTGAATTATATTGCTTAGGTATGATCTTAGTAGATCCAATGCTTTATTTTACAAAATTATTAATGATCAACACAATCAAATGCCTTCGACAGATCGCAAAAAACACCCATAGCATCCTGCGCGGCTTCCAATGCAGAATAAATATGAGATATAAGGGTAATAACTGCAGCCGTAGTCGATTTACCCCTAGTGAAAGCGTATTGTTTGGCGTGGAATTGTTTTGTACGGTTGAAGTGTGAAAGCAATTGATTGAGTATAATCTTTACAAATATTTTACTTAGTGCTGGAAGAACAGAAATTTATCTGAAATTGTGTCTCATGAGGTCTTGAGAAGCTTCATCGTCAACACATTTATTAAATATATAAGCTAGGTGTAGCTATAAATAAATATATACTTTGACTGATATATCCCACAAGTCTTCAGTATTTTTTAAGTTAAGTAATCTATACGTTTTGACAATATCCTGGGGATATACATGATGAAATTTAAAATCTAAATTACTGATGCTAGTAAATTGGTGAAGAATGTTTCAAAAGCTCAAGCTACCTCAGCGTTGGATTTAACAACATCACCTATCTTTAGAAATCATTGTCCCTTGGTGTAACTTTACCAGTTTCACGGTTAATGATTTGCCAAACCATTTTTATTCTTATTTTTGAATTTTGTATTTTTCTTTTAATGTGTAAAGTTTTTGCAGTTTTACAAACCAACTTGAAAGTTTTGAAATATTTTTTAACACAGTCATAAAATTTTATATCCAAATTTTAGGTTTTTTGTTCATAAAGATCATGCAATATATACGAATTCCAAATGTTGCCCAGTCATTAAATTTAGATTTACCGTTGTTGGCATTGACTTTCTTTAATTTAAAAACTTTATCGAATTCTCTTTGTATAATGTTAAGGAAGTCAGAATAGATTTTGTTCGGGTTCTGTTCATAAAAATCCGGTACTTGCAAATTTATATCTAGGTTTTTCATATATGTCTCTAGTCTATGGGATGCGATGGGATGTAATAGGCCTATAAAATGATTGATCAGTCTTATTTTTACTAGCAATTGGGAATGAAACTGTTTGACCGCTGTGATCGGACGGAAGCAGTTAATTACATTTTTACTTGCGAATGCACAGTCACTAAAACCGTTATCTAAGCAAGTTTAATACAAGTCGGCTCTAGAAATACACAACGTTAATTAATTGATAGTTATGGATCGTTGTTTCATTGTTGTATCTACGAGCAAATCAACATTAAGATCGCCACAAATAATAAACCTTTTTCTGTTATTACAAAGTTTAATTAGGGCTTCCTCCATAATTTTCTCGAATAGTTCAAAATTTCCATGGGTTTTTACATCTCTCGGGGGTCTGTAGAAACATACAATAATATAGCTATCGATCTCAACACAGGAAATCTTTTTATAAACCTTAACTTTTTTTAACAAATTTGTCTTTCTACAGTAAGTGCAAGAATATTTTCCGTGGTTTCACCTTTATATATTTTTTTACTAAGATTAAATAACCTCCTCTATCAGCTGTCTTTCTATTGTAATAACTGTCAATTTTGTCATTATTTATGTTAAAAGACATCATATTTTCCTTTAACCAGTGTTCTGTGTTACAAATAACATCTGTGTCAGAATTATTAAGAAATAACTCTAATACAAGTTCTTTGCCAGGTAGCTCCTGCATGTTTTGATGGGTAATATTTAAGTGGGACTTACAGTTTGTCTGAATGTTATTTAATATTGGGATATTATTACACTTTTTTGGCTTGCTTAATATTTAGTGGCTTATGTATAAAGAGATTTCCTCTGAAGTCTTAAGAACTAATTTAAATTACTTGGAATCTCTTCTAATATCCCTTGTCTGTGCTCAATAGAAGCTGTCAGGTTAGCCAAATTTTTGGCTGAAATACAAAAAAAAAGAGACAACTACCTGTCGTTTGTAAAAATCTGAAAGGTAGTAACTACCTTTGGTCAAATAAACATTATCACTAACATAAATGTGAGAGCCAATCAGATGAATCAAACTATTATTATATTACATTGTATGTAATGTCATATTTAGCTTATATCTAAGATCATTTATCTACACATGTATCATAAACCCTCTTTACTGCGTCCAGTAAAAACCCCACGTTACGATCAGCATAATGTTAAACTACTTTGTAAAAACTCATTTCTTATCTGAATATTGAACATTATGACCATAATGTGTAAATTTTCTACATATTATGACATTCAAATTTCGAACGCCGACGCCCGCCTGCGTGCCGCCCCTACTTTGTCTGTGAAGTTGGTACTACAAAACAAACTAAACAACTCAATGCCACAATGCCCGTCAAACATGCGGTTCCTGAACACATCAAAGAGAGCTTATGATATGTGTGTAGATAAACTAGTGTATTTAACGTACATAATTAGGCATTATGTATCAGTCACATAAACTACTATTTTAGCTTGTGGCAAATTTTTACTGCATGAGAATGTGAACATAATAATTTTATTAACATTCAGTGAACAAAGTGTTTTAAAATATTAATTTAGATCCCATTTGTTTAACTCACCCCTATTTTCATCTTGTGAACATAATAATTTTATTAACATTCAGTGAACAAAGTGTTTTAAAATATTAATTTAGATCCCATTTGTTTAACTCACCCCTATTTCCAAACAAGAGTATTAAGTTTGATTCACGTGTCAGATCAAGTGCCTTTGTAATTTTTTGCATAACATCATGAAACTAGAGTTTGGTAAACAGTTATTTATGACTGAGTGTGCCAATTTATTCAATAATATGCCTAAGTTTCTTACAATTCCATCACAAAACATAACAGGTTTGCTTTTGATGTTTTTGTGCGAACCTGAAATCTTGTGTCGGATACTTATTTCAAGGCTCGTGGTTGAAACTGGTCTCTCCGGGTGTTGCAAGGAACGTTGGCAGTCACACAAATGATTAGCCACCAAAGAGTCATAGCGTTCCAGATTATTATGAGACAGTTTAAGCGGCTCATCCATGGCCAGGGAGTCCTCATTAATGGCCTCTTGAGATTTTTCATAGCGGGCAGTAATGTATCTCAAGCAGCCATTGACACTGGCAAGTTCAGACTGAAGATTTTGCAGGTCTTTCTCATATTTTGTTTTATTAATTTCTAACTCTGTCATTCAAATTAAAAAAAATCTAAAATCAATTTTACTCTTAAGATATAAACACTTCTATCGAGAATTTTATGGGTTTATTTTTTGATGTTTTAGTGATGTTTTTTTTTTATTTAACATATCTTTTTGATGCGTTTATTACTGCATGTTGAACCAGTGCCCACCACATCAAACCACACATCTCTACATGCAACAGAAACTTGGCCGGCCAAATTATCCGCTAACATCAATTCCTCAAATTTTTGGGATTCTCTTCAAATCAAACTCATATTTAGCACCGCACTGATCAAAACCATGAATTATCATTTTTGACATATTTTGTTCTTCAAGTAAATTTTCATATTGTAAGTGTAAAGTAGACAGCTCGGTTTTTAGTTTAGTATTATTACCTAATGCTTCTAGCAATATCTTTTCATTGTCCTCCCGTTCACAAGTCAACTGTCTACATAATTCCCTAGATAGTTTTAATTCTTCTAAAGCCATTTTTAGTTGGGATTCTACTTGGCGTACTTTACAGCAAGACTCATCTAATATGGCTTACCGATGTACCTGCGCAGAAGCTGAGTTTTTAAAGCGCGGGAAATGCTGTTGTCCATTCAGCACGCTCGACGCGTTTCCTGTTCCGTTATTGGTCACTAGCTGCCGCCAAATGTCAAATGCTTAGTTTGCCGCCATACTTCTGATTGAGTGCACGCGTAGCAGGCAAAAGTACACTTAGTGGCAAAAAAAGTGTATTTTTTAAATGAGTTCAATAAAAAGACCACGACCACAAGCGCGGGAAATAATTTCCAATGTGCACGAAATAATGACGAGAGAATTTCAAGTGTCTAAGAACACATTATTTACAAAAAATCGATTTTCGAAAATTATTGACCGAACGGCCGAAGCGACACGAATTTCAAAGAGGACGATAACGAGAATTCTAAATGAGAAGGATCAATCTACGAGCCCTGTGAGATCAACAAACACTGCGGGCCCTTCCTTTAGTACGCCGAAAAAGGGCAAACTGGAAAAAACTCATCGTAAGGATTTAGACGATTTTGCATAACAAGTGATACGCAGGAAAAATTATCATTTTCACAAAGAAGAAAAACAAGTGGTCACAATAAAAGTGCTATTGGAGAAGTTAAAAAGAGACATTGAGAAAGAATTAGGATTTAAGTTTAGGAAAACTCAAACTAACTGAAAGTTGCTGGCGGAAAAAGACAAAGTGAGGCTATTAGGAATACAATTTTTGAGAAAAATCAAAAAATATCGGCATGAAGGGAGGCCTATTGTCTATGGCGATGAGACATACGTTCATTCGACCATCACCAACACGCGTGGTCCGACCAACACCAACACGCGTGGTACTACGAACAAAGCAAAGGCATAAAAAAAACAATTTCGAAAGGCCAGAGGTTGATTATAGTTCATGCTGGTGGTGCTAATAGATTTATTCCAAATGCTCTACTTATGTACAAATCGGCTCAGACCACAGGAGCTGTGATCATAGTGAGATGAATAAAGAAAATTACGAGAAATGGTTGCAAGAGAAATTGATTCCCAATCTTCACCCAAATTCTGTGTTCGTCATTGACAATGCGTCATACCACAGCACATTAGAGGACAGGGCACCAAACCAAAACTCTCGAAAAAAGGTGATGCAGGATTGGTTAAAAGAGAAAAATATATCTTTCGATATCAAAGCATGTAAACCTGAATTGTACGATATAATCAAACTCCATAAGCATTTGTACGTCAAGTATTCGCATGACACCATAATGGAAGCTCATGGCCACACAGTGTTAAGACTCCCTCCCTACCATCCGGACTTCAACCCAATAGAAAACATATGGTCGCAGGTGAAAGGTCACGTAAGCAAATTCAATGTCGCCATGAATTTGACCGAAGTGCAGCGCCTTTTGTTAGAAAAATTCGCAAGCATTGGGCAAGACGAGTGGCAAAAAGTCATGCCATCAAATGCGAGGACGAATTCATGACATTGGAGGAGGCCATCGACGATAGATTGGACCAATTTATTATAAACACTAACGAAGATACATCATCGTCATCGGATAGTTCGAGTGGTAATAGTGATGGTCATAGCAGAGACGGACGCTTAGAGTGATATTGGGATAGCAGGAGTGTGGCCTTTTGATTAAGTTTTTTTATTGTTCAATTATTCAAAATGTAAATATATTACTTCATTTATTAAGTAAAACTTACATTTTAAATAACATTCAAATATAACACTTTTTGTCACACCTGTAGTGTAGTCCACCAGGCCCGGTAAAATTGTCTTTATGTGTAATTGCGGAGTGACATCGCTCGAGTGAGTGAGATGGAAATAACACCTGCAGACTTTAAATAGTGTAGTCTAAGGTTGATTGTAAATTTTAAGCTTTTTTTCGTTAATCTTCGGAGCCATACTTTCTTTTCTGATTATTATTATATTATTATAGATAGATCTGATAGATTCCCGACACGCCATATAAAATGTGTACTATTGTACTCTGCATGCTACTGTCCATTATAAATATGAAATATGAATAAGTAGAAAAGTATGCATGGTTGTCAACAAACTTCTAGGATAATTGTCAGGCAATTGAGTTTATGTCAGCTGAGCCGAATTCGAAATAATTATCACTTACGTGATTTATTTGGTTGAAATTAGATTCCATAGAATACACAGAAAGTAGAACCAAATCACTCCGAACTGAGACTAACAATGACAAAGACAAAATTCTGTAACCGAAAAACAATTGGTCAGTGTGCATAAAATACACATCACTCATATAAAATATTTATAGTACACATGTAATCATGATTATTCTATTAAACACAACTAGAATTGTAGTTTAATTACACAAGAAAACAATTTCTATTTTAGTTTTATATATGATAAATCTCAGTCGGTTGTTGACCTCAATGTTGCCACAAGCTAAAAAAAGCATAGTCGATTTACCCGTAATGAAACCGTATTGTTTGGCGTAGAGTTGTTTTGTACTGTTAAAGTGTGAGAGCATTTGATTAAGTATAATCTTTACAAATATTTTACTTTGTACTGGAAGAACAGAAATTGATATGAAATTTGAAGTATCACCCTTGTTGACTTGAATAAGGGGTATCAATTTAATTTGTTTAATGAGTTCTGGGGAGGCTCCATAGTCAACACGTTTATTGAATATATAAGCTAAGTGTGGGGCTATAACAAGAATTACTGAACCAATGACTTTGACTGATACGCCCCACAGGTCTTCGTAGTTTTAAGTTAAGTAATCTTAACGTTTTGACGATTTCTTTGGCATAAACATGATTAAATTTAAAGTCTCTGCTTAATATGGAGATGAATTAAGATACTCTATTGTGAGTATGGGTGCAATAGTGAAGAGGATTTTGAATGCTCGAGCTAACTCAGGGTTGGATTGAACAACATCATCATCAATATTTAAGCAGAAATCATTATCCATTGTTATAACTTTGCATGTTTCACTGCCAAACAGTTTTTATTCTATTATCAAAATTTTGTATTTTTTCTTTTATTAAGTAAAGTTTTTGCAATTCCACAACTCAACTTGAAAGTTTTGGATTTTTTAACATAGGCATGAAATTTTCTATCAAACTCATAGGTTTTTTGTTCATAAAAGTCATACAAGATAACACTTCTTTTAGGTATTTTACATTTTGATTTACCATTGTTATCACTGACTTACTTTGATTTAAAAACTTTATTGAAATCGTTTAAAAAGTCTGAATAGACTTTGTTCGGGTTCTGTTCACTAAAATCTGGTACTAGCAAATTTTTATCTCAGTTTTTCATAAACGTTTCTAGTCTATGGAATGTGATATGCCTTTGATTGGAAATGAAACTGTTTGACCGCTATGATCGGATGGTAAGCAGTTAATTAGATTTTGACTTGTGAAAACACAGACATGAAAATGTTAGCTAAGCAATTTTGACTGGTTGGTGAAATTCTTGTCGGTTCGAGAAATACATGACGTAAATTAAATAATTTGAATAATGATATTAATCG
Source organism: Argyresthia goedartella (assembly GCA_949825045.1). Classification (NCBI taxonomy): domain Eukaryota; kingdom Metazoa; phylum Arthropoda; class Insecta; order Lepidoptera; family Argyresthiidae; genus Argyresthia; species Argyresthia goedartella. Next base: position 6,948,589 of record OX463814.1, read on the forward strand.
TTACTTCATTGTTGTGTCTACAAACAAATCTACATAAAGATAGCCACAAATCTGCAACTACAACAACGCAATCCTATGATAATGCCTAGTGTAAAAAATAGGTTAATGGGTTCAAGGTCCATTCAGGGAGAAGAACAAGCCACCTAAAAAGTTAGCATTTCGGCAGTATTCATAGTAAGTTTTACAACAGTTTTACAATATATTTTTTTTACCTTAAGTAACCATTAAAAATCTTCGCACAAGTGACGTCACGAAGCGTATTATTTTAAACATAAGTTTAAATATGATTAGACATTACTCAACAGGCTAAAATTTTAATGAATTAAATGAAAAGTACTACGCACGTATATTTTTTTGGTTAGTATTTAATCGCACCTCAAAAATTCTGATTTGCACAGTAAAAAAGGGATCGACAAAAAAACTTTTTTAAGTTTTAAATATTTTATGTGTACTTAAGTTTATATTTTAAGTATATTTGTGGTTCTTACATGTTTAACCTAACACGAAGGATAAAGGAGCTTCGCTTCGCTCACCCCCTTTATCCTTTATCTAAGGTACCGCAGGCAGCATTTTTCCCTGATATTTGCTGTGCAAATCAGTATTTTTTATGTACAGTTTAATATTTCCCTATTTTTTTTTAGGATGGCCAATTGACGACTAATCCTTATGTTTACAAACTTTGGCAGAATTTGCAGACAAACTCTGTGGCGCTGTGGTTGTGGCTCTGCCTGCCATGCGAGAGGTCCCGGGTTCTATCCCCGGCTGGGACTATAAAAAAAACTCCAGGTCTTGGATGTTTATATGCGTGTGATGTTGCTGTTTCTGTTTATGTTTAATTGGTACCACGTGATACGCTCTCTATTTTTCATACACCGTGTTTCAACCCTATAAAGTAATTTATTCTTTCAAAACATTTTAATTAAAGCCCATAATACACTCATGGTGGTTAGTACCTTGCCAAATTAATTAATAAAGTATTATATTGAAAGGCCCATAAACATCCTGATGGTCGTATACCAAATTAATCATCTTGAGCGCAGGGCCCGACCGGGTACACTGAAAATGGTATCATTATTCGGTATTATTCCCCCCGTGAAATTAATTTAGCGGCGTTTATATTTACATAATTCGTTCTATTTTGGCATGTAGATGGGTGATATTTTCAACCGTACGTTTCTGCTTTGTGTAATGTTTTTGGATACTGTATGCTACTCCAATATTTGCGGATAAATAGTTGCAATACGAAAGCTCTCAAATTAACGATGTCGGTGATCAATCGGTTACGAAATAAAATTGCCGTTCTGTCTCTATGATACGTGTCTATGATCTAAAGAATGAATCAAACTGATGTTCAAAATCAAATATGAGAATGTATAGTAATACCTTGGACACTATTTACACACATTGATCTCGCCCCAAACTAGGATTCCCTGTAACTTGGGTACTAGACAACAATATAAATCCTTATATAGATAAATATTATACTTAGATAGATAAACAACCATGACTAGGGTACAAACATCAGTTCTCATCAAACAAATATTTGCCCCCACCGGGACTCGCACCTGGGATCCTTGGCTTCGTAGGCAGGGTCACTGCCGACTCGACCATTCGGGTCGTCAATATATCCTATTATCTATTTTCAAACTTTACTTTTGCATTTTAGTTGTGAATAACATACGGTATCTTTGGTAGTTTGAAACTACAGCTACCGGAACACTATATGAAAATACGACGTCATTAACAAACATCGTCTTCGGGTATCATCATAAACTTTGCGATAAGGACTTTATTGGCTAAAATGCATCATGACACCACGACCGCCGATAAAAATACCTACAATGTATGTGGAGGGACAGTATTTGGTATGGAAAATGGATTAAAAGGCCAGTCATTTCATCAATATGAATTATGAGGACTATGAAAGCTAAACAGGTGGTGGAACCTGTTAAAATGCTTGTGATGAAGATCGAATATAAATACTATCCTTTTGGGACTATTCTCTGGGAGTTCTCGCTTTCTATGGAATGCATTTTGGACCAATGATGAATGATGAGGTATCTTTGTTTCGGACCAATAATTATTATAAAATAAATAAATATATCTCTTAACTAAATTTATATAAATATATGAATATATATGTCTTTGTCAGAATTTCAGTAAAGTGGGGGAATTTCGAATTTCTTTCCCTCAGGGATAGCAACCGGAGATCCCACACGATGTCTCTCCTTTCAACTCCTCGGCATAACACCGCCGCTTACAAACACTCGTTTAGGTTATGGGCGATCCGACTGTGGAACGCACTTCCCTGCGCTATTAGAGATTATTCCCTGCCTCTTAATTTTCACTTTTAAGAAATGATTGACAAAACCTTTCTCTTTCGTGATAGGTATTTTCATATATGTATTTATAGGTACTATATGTTTGATAAATATTTTATTTTTGTGCTATTGTATTTTATTTAGTATATACATAATTTATTATATTATTATGTTTAAGCTTTGTAAATAATTAGAGTAGAGTTAGAATTGAGTTGCGTACTAGGACTCTCCTAACAGACAACAACTGTTCCTGTCCTGCCTAGGTTTGTTGGTAGAAATCTCTCTTTAGAGATAAGCTCGTCTTTGCTCATTAAATGTTTTGTTACCTTACCATTGAGATTTCTGTGCAACAAAGAATATGACAGTGTATCCTTTGTAGCTCTGATCGTTGAAACTCTGTGTTTAATAAGTTCAAACAAGAACATTAGGTAGACCAGTTTCCCTTTTACCGACTTGGAAAATAGGAGGGTCGTCACCAATTAGTCCCATTGATATCAGGTCAGGATCTCATGATAGGATATATCCTGGATAAATTGAGGGCAATCTTCAAATATTATAGGCGTCTGCCAAAAATCCAGTGCGTCGTTTTTTATATTTTTCATAGCACAGCTCGGGAAGCATAATTTTGTGGACGAGAACAGATGGTGAAGACCACCGATGGCAACCGGAACAGACCAATATCCTTCAAGGTTGCGATGTGATTACTTTACCGCGGTTGCTAAGTAATGTATGCTCGTCATAATGAGTGGAGGCGATGGTGACATACCAGGAGAACTCCTCAAAAATTATCAACGCCAACTTGAGATCAAGGAGAAATTGAGGCAACTCTTTAGATAATAAAAGCACACCTACAGTGATCTGGGTATTTTGAAGCATTTGGAAGCAAAAGCCTGTCGATTCTATAAAATCGATCACTTGACTTCACTGACTGACGCTGCCCTTGCGAGCGTGGATTTTGACAGATAAAGTATGAGATGAAGCGAAGTGAAGGTGAAGTGAAGTGATCGAATTTTATAGAATCGACAGGCAGTTATTGGGAAGCATGACTTGGTGAAATCAGCTCTACTGATGATGAAGACCACAGATTACCACTGGAACTACTCAATTCTAGGTTTTAATGGGTTGAGTGGGACGCCTCCTCAAGCCATGGACCTGGTTCTGATGAGGCATCATGATTTTGGCTTTGTCCAATCTCGCCCGGGTCGTATTTATCTACCTACATGTGTAGCTAGAATGTGCAAAAGTAATGATGGTAAGAAAAGTGATTGATGATTTGTTATTTGTTTTTATTCAGTCATTATACTTGGTACAAAACTATCAGTAGGATAGTAGTTACTATAAGTGTTTTGTCAAATTCTATGAGAGAATCTACTTTAACAAACAAGATAGGTACTACACGCTGGTTTAAAATGACAATTATATATCTAACCTCGTTAAATCACAGTTCGAGAACAAAAATCAAAACTTTAATTACATATTAACATTCAAACTTTTCTCTAAAAAATCACAGTTAAAAATAATATGGAAAATGATCAAGACTTCCATGGTGAAATTAGTACGTGATAATTTATAAAATAAAAAGTATTTTTCTACATCGTAGCACTTTTTCGACAAACTGTACCCTAGTTGTTAACTGATAGGCATAAAAATAAGCGGGCGAGTTGGGACAGGGGATGAGATTGGACTAAGCCACAAGCCAGGAAAATGGCACCTTCTGGCGCCATTCGGACTTAAGGGTTAAATTTTTGCGAATCAAATAGTGTTTACTTCAAGTCGGTTTTTTCCAAAGTTTCATCTTTTGTTTCAATTGCACCGTTCCTCATTTTCAAGTGAAGTTTCTTTGAACAGTTTTTATTCTAAATTGTTTACCCGTACCCTTTGTAGCGCACAACAGAAAGAATGCAAAGTTATTTATAAGCAGGCTTCTTTTTCAAATGCTATTTCAACAGGGCGTTGTTTGCCTGCAAACATGGCGAAAATTTAATTTATATTAACTGGAATAACGTCGTAACAGGATTAGCGTTAATTTAAACGTCCTATACAAATACCTTGATCTCGTTAAGGAATGTCGTGGCGCTAAGTCGCTGGTTATTAAACAAGGATGAAGCGAGGATGGAATATTCGGAAGAGGCAGTCGCAGTCCATACATTTCAACATATGTCCTTGTTTGTGTACTCCCAGCGCCCCGGCTCTATGGAGTAAACAAATGAACTGTTGAATTACTGGCGTGGGTGATAACTGTGCCTCTGTCTTTTCTGTCTTGTCTGTGAGGAAAAAAGAGTGACGACCCAGTTTTGACTCATTTGAGCTGACGGGCTAACGACAAATTTTCTAATGTAGGTATAACGTTATCTGTCGAACTTCTATGTCTGATGATTGAGATAATCGAAACGCAGAATGGCCGGATTAGACTAGTAAATAGCACACTTCCTGATACTGTCATTCATTATTCGCAAATATCTTATCAAATTCAAATGTCTTTTCGTAAAGAAAAACGAGTGACGACCCAGTTTTGACTCATTGGAGCTAACGGGCTTATAACTAATTTTCTAATGATATATAATTTCGATTACACAGATTTCATTTAACCGCATGTGTTACGCCTATTGTTGATAAGTCGTGATCACCAGTAATATGAGTCCTTAGCTAAGGAAATCATCTTACGCACTTGTATCACACTGCGTTTTAATAGGCACTGTACGAGGAAATAAAAAAAATAGCTATAGTAGAGCTAGTCTAGCTATTTAAACGATCACCAAAAACGCACCTATTTTACTACCAATAAATTTGAAACAACCGCCAGAATTAGTAAACGACCACCAAATTGTGTTTGGATAAATGATCACCAAACTTTTTTTGTGTTGTGTTCGTTTTAAGTATTTTTTTGTTGTTCTTACATGTTCAACCTAACACGAAGGATAAAGGTGGCTTCGCTTCGCTCACCCCTTTACCCTTTACCTAAGCTACCGCAGTATTTTCTCTGATATTTTCTGCAACTTTTGGTGATCATTTGCCCATGTTGGGTAGCATTTACCCAATTTGGGTAGGAAAAAATATCTTGGTGATCATTATATTTGTTGCCCTATTCTAAGAAGAAGAATTTGGTATCTGTCAACAATAGGGACAGAGCTATGCGTCAGTCGTGTTCTCCTTGTTTCGTTTCAATGTATAGCTCTGTCCACTGTTGACAGATGCCAAATTCTACTTCTAAGAATGGCTCCACTTTAAACATGAAATTGGTAAAATGACGGGCGTATTTTAAATACATGCGCGCTCTACAAATCCACTATTGCGCATGCGCCACTTCGTAGCGCAAAAAGGCTCATGCGAAATATATGTTCGGCCGCTGTAAAATTAATTAATTTAACAATTTCTAAATCCAAATTAATTAATAACGCGTTTAATGAAGTTTTCGTTTTATTTTACCTTTGAATTAACGATAATTTGTACCTGACTAGTTAGTTTAACTTTGCCCAAAATCTCTTTGCGTCAGGCTGACGACGGAGTGAAAAATAAAACATCAATGCTAAAAAGTGTCACTTTCCGCACGATTTTGCGTCTTGGAAAACGCTATTTTCGAGCACAAGTATTGTAAAACGAAGTATTATAAAACGACCCGAATGGCCGAGTCGGCAGTAACCCTGCCTTCGAACCCAAGGGTCCCGGGTTCGAGTCCCGGTGGGGGCAAATATTTGTTTGATGAGAACGGATGTTTGTACCCTAGTCATGGTTGTTTATCTATCTAAGTATAATATTTATCTATGTAAGTATGTGTATCGTTGTCTAGTACCCAAGATACAGGGAATCCTAGTTTGGGGCTAGATCAATGTGTGTAAATAGTGTCCAGTGGTATTATTATTATTATTATTATTATATTATTATTAAAATATATTATTTAATAACTGGCTAAACATGGGCCGCAGATGGGCCTCTCCTGCAAAGGTTGCCCGTAGGAGCAGTACTGGTAAGTAACGTTATTGTTATTTACCAACATGTCCTTTCACAAATAGAAAAAGACATGTTGTTGTAGCCCCCCTTCTCTTGTATCCCGTACGCAGAGTACGCAAACTGTGTAATTTCCTCTGTGATCTACACGTTTGATGTCTCTCGCACTATATTTCTACGACACATCGCGAAGTCTGATGGGAATTATAAAAGCTTCCACGAAGTTTTTACGGTACAATTATCATATACATAATAGTAGTTTATGTGCCTGTCATATATTGAGGGGCCTTTATGCCTTTAGGTGGTTTATGCGACGAGCACCAGCGAATTGCATAATAGGATCACACGAGTGAAATGAGAATGCAAAAAAACTAAGAAATGACAACTGACAACTGTCAAAATTCTACTTTGATGCACTGTCAAAAAAATATTGCCATTGCAACAAAAAAACTTTGATGCTGGACAGCCGTCAAAGGTGCATAGTTATGAGGGCAACGTTTTTATTGTTACTAAGTAAATTTACCAATTTTGATGTAATAGCAATAAAACATTGTTGAAATTACAGTGCTAAAATTGTTCGAGTCACTATATGATTTCTTGTCCTTTTGTTCCCATGACAAATGCCTTTAGCTATCATATCAAAGGTATATTGTCCCGATGACAAGGGGTTTTGCTAAAAAGACAAAGATTTACTCTCCGTGGATCTAACTTTGTTTTGTTGAATTAGCTATCTTCCTTTGTGCTTTTATCAATTCACCGTTGCTTCTCCGACAAAGTTACTTTTCTCGTATATATTTTGCTACTCTAGCAAAGTAACATAGCTAGACTTGATCCCTGCACTTTGTTAATGGTACACTATGAAAAAATATTATATACTCCCCGAAGCTTCTGACTATTATTCGAGAGGTATGCGTACATTGAACTATGTTTACTGTACATACATCTGTATGGCGTATACACAGATAACTCCGGTCAAGGTACGTATACCCTTAACAATATATAGGCAGAAGTTTAGGGGTTTTTTTTTCAGTGTACCATTTACAAAGTGAAGGGATTGAAATCTACAATGTTACATTGCTTGGGTAGCATAAAGAGGATAGAGGTATTTGAGAATTCTAAAGGAAAATACGAAAATATTTATATCAAAAGTATGTATTAATCTCTACTTTACTTATTAAATCCTATTTCATACCAAATTACAAGTTAATATTAATCACGAAGCGGTCCAGGGTGACGCCAAGGTACTTAGGAGTAAAGTGCTGGTTTAGTATGGAACCTCCGAGTACCACTTTAAGCTCGCGTTTGGCTAGTTGATTGTGTAGATGGAAGCGTCTGACCTCTGTTTTGCATGAACTAGGTATTAGTCGCCAAATTTTGAAGTACTTTCTTAATTCTTCTATGTGTTCAGTAAGTGTGCTTTCCAGATTCCATTATTAATTCAAACGTCAGTTCTTGATCTGAAAAAGAAGAACGTTGTTATTTTATGCTTAAGCTATCTGAGACTTGTGATAATTTGGCCATATGTTGGTTAGGTTATTTTAGTTGCTTTAAAAACCAAATTCTGACTGTTCACCGGGCCAACGAAGGCCAACGAACGGCCAGTGTTGCCATCTTGACTACTTTGTAGCCAGATCTAGCAACTTTATGGGGTATTTTAGTTAAGTACTCAAATTGTTGGAAGTTTCATACATTTGGCTACTTTTTGAGGACTGAATTATTTGTAATTTTCGACATTTTTCCTGACTAATGGACGTGATCAGAGCCGTAATATACCGAACTATGGACAAAGGCACTTACGGCCGGGTGGTGATTATGTTATAAAATACGCAGTCACCCCCGCCCCAAGGCGCCAGTTGTTGCTCAGCGCTCATAACTCGTGAGGCGAGGCATACCTACTAAAATGATTGCAATGAAAGTAAGTAACCCTGAGAAAAAAAAAGGATACTTTCATCCTGCAAAATATGAATGGAGCCAGCCACCTAACCTAAAATCCTAGCAGAAAGGTAATTCGCCCCCCCAACAGCTGCAATCAAAGGTCCGAAAACATTTCGAAGATATTTGTTTGAAGTGTGATTCGAAACAAAGCACAAGTTACAGCCAATATCGCGAAGCAACGACATGAACCTCATCATTTTATTAGGGCAATGTTACTCACCGACCATAGACTGCAGCAGATGCTGCTGTTTATTTTCTGTTAAAAAAGTCTCCATTGCTATATTTCATATCACTCTTGAGCACAAACACTACTTCTCTGCCCGACATCCACGTTGAAACTGGCAGAATAGGAGAAACAGTTTGCGCTTGCGAGAACAAGTATCATACGTCACTTTGTAATTTTATCTAAGAATACTTTGTCAAAACATCTACTTCGCATTTTGTTAGTATATGACGTTGCCGTATCAACAACACCATTTAGCCGTACTAACAACTGTTATTTTGATAGATTAAACTTGGCTGTAACATCACTGCATAACGTTGCCGTGTCAACAACACCATTTAGCCATAGTAACAACGGCTATTTTGATATATTAAACTTTGCTACAATATCACTTCACAACGTTGATAAGTTGACAACGTACCGTTGTTATCCCATTTAAATATTTTTACCATAGTTACTGTATCTACGTTTCTTTAGCTGAAATAACAAAAATCATTCCAACAATAAAAAAGTTGCCACAGCAACTATGGGCCTATAGCTGCATCGACGATGCACTTACGTGCGGTAACAATAAAATTCTAACAAAGCTTTTATTGTCGCTTTGTTAGCCGATTTTTCTCTGAGTGTGTAATAGACGTCAATAAGAATGTATCACAGACAAATTTAACTTTATAGCATCGATTAATCGATGCGTTAAAGTAAAATTTGTCTGTCTGTAAATTGCCATATTCGCATCGATGTTTCAAAACGTTTATGTCTATGTCTATGCCTAATGCAGGTCATTGCCCTATGGTTTCTAAGTCGATTTTAGAGCATTTATGATAAGTGCTTAGATAACGTTCTTTTGTTTTTTGTTTATATCTCGAAAACAACGGCTCATCACATGTTATGTTTCTTGCAAAAAGATGTTCATAATGATGGGTGCTATCATTCCCGAAAATAATGGTCAGCTAATTAAATGTCATCTTGTATTTTAGCTACATTCCCGGCAAATAATAAACTATTTGTTTTGTCGCTGCATACTCGAAACACGCTTTATACGATTAGTGAAGTGATTTTGGTGGTCAGGGATTAAGTTATCTGTTGCTCTCTAGTTGATTGCCCCGCGGCTGCCAATGTTGCCAGCATTTATGTCAACAGTTTTGAATAAAATAATCTGCTAAGTATCATTTTACTTTTAGCATTCCCATCACACGAACACGAACACACTTATTCGACTGGGGTTGATGAGGATGAAATACCCCGGAAAACTAATCTCGGCCTAAAAAGATATCTAAGCAAATCAACCGAAAAATTCCGCCGTTTATTCCTCAACCAAAAAGTTGGGTTTATACCAAAAGTTATTGACTAATGTTTTTTTTTTGGTATAAAAACGGCTTTAATTACAAATGATATTATAACACTGTTTTATGAGGACGGCGGCATGGCACTTTTATACCCCTTTAACATTTTATTAAAGTAGGCCCCCACTGTTTTAATATTTAGGCCACTCAGCTAACGATGGAAATTTCTGGAAGCGTTCGGAAAAGAAAATTATGGTTAAAGGAACTGAGCCTCAGGGTATTAAAAACGTGTATTTACGGTACATTTCTTGTATACTAGATATAAAAGTAACTTAACTTGTAGGTAGGCATAACGGAAAAAGCTGCTTTTGTAATGAATATGTTATTAAACGTTTAGATCGGATCTATTAATGTATATTTAAAGACTGTACGTAAACAAATGGATCTAATGCAGGTACAAACAGCAGCAAAACATCTATTTTTGACACGTGTACTTTTGTTGCGACTAATGCGTATAACGCATAATGCGTGTACTGCTACTGAGCGTACAGCATGAAATAAAAATCTGTCAGAAACGATACCGAGCTAATAAAGTGTTATCCTAGCCCATCGGGTGGAAACCGCGCCATTTTCAATTAACCGTAGGGCGGGGCGGGGCGGGGGCGGGTGAAATGGCTACGAGCACACTATCTACCCGGCAGTCATTGTTCTGACAATAATCACCAAATGAGCGAAATTTGCCGAAAGTAGCTGGGCCTGGAGCACACCCAGCCACTACGCCACTTTTAGTTACGTTCGAGGGATTTGGATAAACTTTAGTGCGGCAACTTGGAGTGTTCTTTTTACATACATACATATCATTACTCCCAGAAAATGGGTAGGTAGAAACTAAAGTAATAATAATATAATAATAATATTTATTTATTTAACAGAAACACGGTCAGAAAAAGTTACATTATTAGGTACTTAGCTAAAATTGTCATAAATAATAATTGGAGCATCTGAGCCTGAGACAGGTATAAACCTGTATTTCATGCTAACAGTGTTATTTATTTGTCCCGGATAAATATGCACAGGATATACAGAATATTAACAAAATTTCCATATCGATAAAAAGTCCGAAGACACGCGTAAGACACAGGATTGACGCTACAGAGATGAATCCTACATGTGGGTCGATTTCTGAAAAGCATGACGAATGATCAATGTATTCTTTATCTACGACCTCTTTGGCACAGCGGTTGTGGCTCTGCCTACCATGCGAGAGATCCCGGGTTCGGTCCCCGGCTGGGGGAAAAAAACCCGCTGGTCTTGGATGTGTGTGATGACGTCGCTGTTTCTGGTTCCCACGACACAGGATATCCTATTGTGGGGCCAGAAGCAAGGTACGTGCCTGTATCTAAATGTTTTTGTCTATGGTTATGTTTATATCCTCCAATAACCCAGCACCGCAACAGGTGGACCTGTAAATAATAGACTCACAGACTTCATGTTCCCGAAATAAAGAAACGCGCAATGATTTCAGCTTTTTAGATTATTAGCTTGTCGCGATCTTAGGCCAGTAGAGATGGTCTAAAAATTACAGATTTTCTAAGGCGAAACTATCATTGTGACATAGCTGAGACAAATCTCAGAGCTGAGTTTATTATAACTGGCCTTAGTGTCCCACCAGCCTAAATACTTCATGTAATGCTTATTCAAATAACAACACAACGGAACTGCCGATTGTGGACGCGTTTCCCGTTTTCGGAGGGTTCCGTCGGTACATACCGCTGAATCGTTACTGTTCACTTCGTGCTTCGAGTGATGAACATTTTCATTGCAATCCTTTTCGTATCTGTCGGTACTGGAGCGAAACCGACATCGGAATTGGAAGCGTTTGTATAGTAATAGGATGATGATTTGCAACATGATACTAATTAATAACATAGTTGTAAGAAACCATTAAACTGTATGTATTCAAACCTACGATACAGGAATCGCTTAGTGTGGGGCCACAAGAAGCCGTTGTAATTAGTTTAAACAACTATTGAATAAATAATTTGAGATACTTTAAATAAATACTTTGAAATACTTTGAATGAATACTTTGAAATACTTTGAATAAATACTTTGAAATACTTTGATTCTTGATCAGTTTAAAAGCTAATTGGGTGTAAGACACCGCGATCTCATTGGGTGTTAAGATGTCACAATCGAGACACACGATAAAATAGTTGTAAGAAACCATTAAACTGTATGTATTCAAACCCACGATACAGGAATCGCTTAGTGTGGGGCCACAAGAAGCCGTTGTAATTAGTTTCAACAACTATTGAATAAATAATTTGAGATACTTTAAATAAATACTTTGAAATACTTTGAATAAATACTTTGAAATACTTTGAATAAATACTTTGAAATACTTTGATTCTTGATCAGTTTAAAAGCTAATTGGGTGTAAGACACCGCGATCTCATTGGGTGTTAAGATGTCACAATCGAGACACACGATAAAATAAAATAAGTTGGCTTCGTTACAGTTCGCGTTGCTAATTGTAAAGAAAAAAAAGTAGTGTACCGTGTAACGTGAGGAAAAACACTTCTCCTAACAGGTGAGTAGTAAGTGAACGTGAAACTAATCAGTTTTAGGTCAACTTGCGCTCAAAGCCAACGTGCACTACAAGACTTGGTCAGGGGTAGGCAATCTATTGAGGAGAAAGAGACAGAAGTTACAATTAATAAAATTTACCAGTTTTTAAAAGCCACTAAAAATTTCGTGTTGATCCAATAAGGACGTATAAAGGATAAACTATAAAAAAACAGTGCTAACTTCGATGCCGAAAATGATGTTTTTGCCTTTAGAAGTCTTGCAGGCGCTCATATGAAAACTGAATATATTTTATAACTGCTGGTATAATAAAATAACTAGGCTATCAAATAAGATATTGTTCGGATAAGCTAATAATGTTAGTTTTCAAAGCAGGGAAGGGTCCGGAGACGGTGCCTCCAGTATATTTGTACGGCTCACCGGTTCGGGTTGTGCGGCAATTCAGGTACCTTGGTCATATCCTAGACGAGAACCTGTGTGATGACGCCGATATTGAAAGAGAGCGCAGGGCCATGGCTGTGCGGGCGAACATGCTCGCACGTCGCTTCGGGAAGTGCTCTGAGGATGTTAAAATTACTTTATTTAGGGCCTATTGCCTCTGCTTTTACACCTGCCAACTCTGGACTAGCTACTCCAGACGGTCATATAACATCCTCAGAGTACAATATAACAACGCCTTCCGTATACTGCTGCAACTGTCACGTCACTGCAGTGCATCGGGCATGTTCGCCGGCGCCAGGGTCCCTGACTACTTCGCTGTCATCAGGTCACGGATAGCCTCGTTCTGGGAAAGAGTGAGAACTGCCAGTAACGAGCTCATTAATGTTCTTAACGAAAACCCATACGAGAGTGGGATCATTAAACACTGGCTCCGCGTGCACCAGGAAAGCAACAGAAAGTAATATTCTATTGTTCAAGTACCTTATTTTAAGTCTTACTTACTTTTACTATTATTGTATTTTTATGGGTTTTTTATTGCCTGAAATAAATAAATTATTATTATTATTATTATTATTATTATTATTATTATTATTATTATTATTATTATTATTATTATTATTAATAAAATAATATAATAAAAAAATACCCATGTAGCCAGAGAGCTGTAACTTTGCATCCAAAGAGCCGCATGCGGCTTGCTAGTCGCAGTTTGCCGACCACTGGGCTAAGTCAAATTTAATTAAATTAATATAAAATATATATATATATATATTTTACTATCCTATTATATATTATAAACTAAAACTAAACTATAACAGCACTAAACTAAATTAAAAATTTCCCTGAGTTCACTGCCGGGCGGGAAGGTGCCCAAGACGCTGGCACTGTTACCTCGCTGTATCGCAATACTGATGCGTTGAGCGAGGTAGGCGCCAGCTCTGCGGTCCCCTGACGCTTCGACGAGTCTCTTAGAGATGTCTTTGAGGACTCTTCGAGCGTCAGGGCCCCACGGCCCAAGGGTCTCAAAGCCGAACGGCATAAACAAATAGTCGTCGCCGAGTGCGGCGTATTTGCGGGTTTTGAGACACTCTGCTGCTGCCGCCGCAGCGCCGGCTGTGGCTGAGGTTGCCGAAAGGTGACACGGTGCCAGCGTATCTACGCAGGTCGCGTCCCATACTAGCGACCTCCCGCTCTGCCAGGGAATGAGCGTCATTCCGTCTGGCCTCTTGCCATCGTCGCGTGCCAGTCCATTGGGTTCAAGTATTGCTGGCACGCCACAGCTGGCAAGGGCCCGACGGATGACGTCATTAAGATTCGCATGACGGGACCACCGACCGGCGCTGCGTTGGCAGGAGAGGCCGTGGTGACCTAGTTGGTCCACCCTAGCACCGCAGCGGCACCGATGGATTTCGTTTGTCTTTACGCCGAGTCGCAGGCAAACGGCGAGGGTAAGGGTGGTACGGTCAAGCAGGGTGCCAATGTGCGTTGATGGGATTGCGCGCAGCCAGTGTCCTGACTCCTTCTCCCTGGTAGCTAGGAGACGAGCGCGCACTGCTGGACCACTAGCCGTTTTTACCAGATCTTCACGGGTTTTAATGCATAGCGGCTCGTCCCATAGCCGTAGAGAGTTTAAATTTGTTGGAAAATTTTGCCTCGGACAGGCTTGCGTCCAGGCATTCCTGGCCTCGACCAGACACCAACATATATTTATATTAATTTAATTTACGTTCAGGATTTTTTTACGATGAAGGAAAATTAATCCAATCGGATAACGACACAGTATTTAAACTAGATTATCTCATTGTGAATAACAAATTTTGTTTTGAGACCGATGAATTTAATAGAAGTAATATTTTATTATATTTTGCTAATTAACTATAATTACTGATTTTTCTGATAATTTTTACACCAAAATTTTCCTCTTTTAGAACTCAAGATCGATCTTAAAATTTTATCAACTAGCTTATTTCAATTTTTCAGTAAATTCGAAAAAACACCTAATTTTTAACGTCGCCGGGCGGCTCGATGCTATTCCGCGCCGCCCGCTACCCCACCATTTCTGCTACCCCGCCAGAAGACGACGGGCAAATGCGGCGCCCCTCACCTCAAGAGCCAGAACTGGGCCTTAATTAAACATTCCGGGATTATGAAAAAAATTGAGGTCCTCCAACCAAGCCTTTTCATTTTACATGTCACACAATACAGGTTGAGAAGCCCTTTTTTATTTTTCGAATTTGACTCCTTTAATAACTCCTTTAATGACAAATTTAAACCATATACTAAATAAATAATAAATGTAGCTCAATAATTTACCCATCGAGGGGCACAGGCTTTTGCCCGGATACGAGTAAGATTAAGCCAAACTCCACCAAGCTGGCTCAGTGCGGTTTGGTGGAGGGGCTTACGACTACCACACGTAGCGATAGAAGCCGGGAACTACAGCTTAACGTGTCTCATTGGTACATGGTCAGGAATCGAACCTGCATCTCCTGTGTGAGAAGCAAGTGTGAAATAAACCACGGAGCTCTTTTCATATTATTTATTCTTTCTTTCGTTCTCAGGGGGCCTATTATTTTCTTCAAACGCAAAGGTACGTCGTTGAGCATACGTCAATATCTATGGACGCGCTTAGGCGTTTAGGGCACTTGGTTATAGTTTCCGAGATGCGTTATTGTTAAAACTGTTGACTAATACAATTGTGTATAGGGGTACAGGGAAATGTAGCAATTTTAAAGGGTACATCCAATGCGTTAATAAGAAACGTTACCAAAAAATAATCACCAAGTTAGAAAGATAAAAAATGGACTCCAAGTTCAAGCCCTATTTCATCCTCCCCGGTCGGCGTGCGATTGAAGTCCATGAAATGTACGTGAAAAGTCTTCATAAAAACTTTTGCTGCCCGGAACCTTACATCAAAACAAAACGTTATCGGTGTCTATATTTTCTGCATTTCTTGATTTTTTCAAAAAGCGGTAATTCAATTTTGATATAATTTATATGGGACTACCTCTGAAGTATGACCCACCGATCAAATTTTTTTTTATCAAAATCGGTTAATCGCGTTACAAACACAAAAAGACGAATTTGAGAACCTTCTCATTTTATCGATAAGCAAGTCTATATTAGTCCAAACCTAAAATAAATGGGTTGTAATAGCAGATTATAAATAAATCCACTTTGTATCAGATTGCGATCAACGACGGAATTAGCCGACACATAGCCCGCTGCGTTCTATGTTTGGAATATTGTAAGAATAATTTCGACAGGGTAAGTTACCTATGATCACTAATTAAATTATCTATATATCTATATTTCCAGCCTCCGTACCTACTGTTGAGTAAAGGCCTCCACTTCATTACGCCATTTATTGCGGTCCTGGACCAACCAGATCCACTGGGGCCCGGCAGTTTTGACGATGTCATCCGATCATCGGGCGGTTGGTCTGCCTCTGGGTCTACGCGCCTCCCTTGGCCACCATTCCGTCACCACCTTGGTCCGTCGACCGTCGTCCCTCCCAGCCAAGTGTCCCAATTAAACTTTATTATCCAAAATTAGCTTATATTTCTTAAATATTATAGTCAAAGTCAAAGTCAAAGTACTTTATTACTGTAGATATTTACATATACTTAGCAAACGTCATTTTTTGCCTCTTCTCTACATTGGACCACTGTGGGAGAAGAAGGGCGTAGAAACTCCCACAGATTGATTTTAGATCTCTTTTAAAAATAGGTTGTGATTAACTAATACAAATATGAAAATTGTAATTGTTGTGATTAATAAGCAGGAATAAATAATTACAAAATTATTAACAGCAAGGTCTCTGTTGAGCCAGATTAACACCCCATACAGTCCTGTCATTTAAGTAATCTTAAACATTGTAATATCCCTTTTTCGACAAAGTCACTTTAACATGCTTTTTAAATTTCTCAAATGACAATTTCAAAATCTCCAGAGGTATCTTATTGTCGTAGAGAATGCACTGACCCTTGAAAGAATTGCTAACCTTCGCGAGTCTTAAACGGGGCGCACATAGTCTGTGATTACTTCTTAGGTTAACATTACAGCTATCGCTAAGTTTGGAAAATGTTGAAAGGTTCTTGCGTATATACATTATATTTTCGAAAATAAATTGACTAGCTACTGTTAGTATGTCAATTTCTTTAAAAAGCTCTCTTAAGGAGTCTGTTTGTTTTAAATTATAAATTTCTCGAATAGCTCTTTTCTGTAAAATAAAAATAGTTTGAATATCCGCTGCTTTCCCCCACAACAAGATACCATAGGACATCACACTATGAAAGTACCTAAAATATACTAGCCTAGATGTAGCCACATCCGTGCTCAGTCTGATGTTCCTAACGGCGTAAGCCGCAGAACTTAATTTACCAGTCAATTTATCTATGTGGGGTCCCCACTGCAATTTGCTATCAATCGTTATTCCAAGAAACTTCGTATCATTTACTAATTCTAAAGTGCTGTTGTCTAACACTAAACTGGTCTCAACTTGCCTGACATTTGTAAGTGAGAATTTGATCCACTTAGTTTTACCAGCGTTTAACAATAAATTATTAACTGTGAACCAATTCAAGGTTAAAGACGATATACCATTAACATCATCAAATTCTCCTTTTTGTATTTCAATTTTGAAGACCATTGAATTATCATCAGCAAACAACGCTATGTCAGTTAATTTCTCCACCATGAAAGGCAGATCATTAATATATACCAGGAATAAGAAAGGGCCTAATATGGAACCTTGTGGAATGCCAATTTTAACACCCGATCCATCAGATTTTACGCCGTTAACTTCTGTTTTTTGAATTCTATTGCTTAGGTATGATCTTAGTAGATCCAACGCTTTATTTCTAACGCCGTAATGATTTAATTTAATTAATAGCGTATTATGATCAACACAATCAAACGCCTTCGACAGGTCGCAAAAAACTCCGATAGCATCCTGTGCGCTCTCCCATGCAGAATAAATATGAGATATAAGAGTAATACCTGCATCCGTTGTCGATTTACCCCTAGTGAAACCATATTGTTTGGCGTGGAGTTGTTTTATACGGTTGAAGTTTGAGAGCATTTGATTGAGTATAATCTTTTCAAATATTTTACTTAGTGTTGGAAGAACAGATATTGGTCTGAAATTTGAAGGATCGCCCTTATCTCCCGACTTGAACAGAGGTATCAGTTTACTGTGTTTCATGAGGTCTGGGAAAGCCCCATCGTCAACACATTTATTGAATATATAAGCTAAGTGTGGGGCTATAACTAGAATTACTGAACCAATGACTTTGACTGATATACCCCACAGGTCTTCCGTATTTTTTAAGTTAAGTAATTTAAACGTTTTGACAATGACAAATAAATAAGACTTACAAGTATCAAAGTTAACTCTGATATCGTGGGACCAGATCATGGGCCAAACAGAAGCGGGGGATGGAGATTGGTGGACATGACCGGCTAGGATGAGCTGGACAGTTACTAATTTATTGTTCAACGCTGGTAAAACCAAGTGTATCAAATTCTCACTTCCAAATGTCAGGCAAGTTGAGACCAGTTTAGTGTTAGACAACAGCACGTTAGAATTAGTAAATGATACGAAGTTTCTTGGAATAACCATTGATTGCAAATTGCAGTGGGGACCTTATATAGATAATTTGGCTGGTAAATTAAGTTCTGCGGCTTACGTTGTTAGGAACATCAGACAAAGCACGGATGTGGCTACATCTAGGCTAGTATATTTTAGTTACTTTCATAGTGTGATGTCCTATGGTATATTGTTGTGGGGGAAAGCAGCGGATATTAAAACTATTTTTATTTTACAGTTTTCTGTAAAATAAAAATAGTTTGAATATCCGCTATTCGAGCAATTCGAGCTATTCGAGCAATTTATAATTTAAAACGAACAGACTCCTTAAGAGAGCTTTTTAAAGAAATTGACATACTAACAGTAGCTAGTCAATTTATATTCGAAAATATAATGTATGTACGCAAGAACCTTACACCATTTTCCAAACTTAGCGATAGCTGTAATGTTAAACTAAGAAATAATCACAGACTTGTTGCGCCCCGATTTAGACTCGCAAAGGTTAGCAATTCTTTCAAGGGTCAGTGCATTCTCTACTACAATAAGATACCTCTGGAGATTTTGAAATTGCCATTTGAGCAATTTAAAAAGCATATTAAAGCGACTTTGTCGAAAAAGGGATATTACAATGTTCAAGATTACTTAAATTACAGGACTGTATGGGATTAATCTGGCTCAACACAGACCTTGCTGTTAATAATTTTGTAATTATTTATTCCTGCTTATTAATCATAACAATTAAATTTTTCATATTTGTATTAGTTAAGCACAACCTATGGTCCAATGTAGAGAAGAGGCAAAAAATGACGTTTGCTAAGTATATGTATTTACATAGATATTTATCTAAAGTAATAAAGTACTTTGACTTTGACTTTTGACTTTGTAATTATTTACATTACGTTTAACTTTTGTATGCAAGGCGCAATGTTGTTTGTAAACAACGTGTTTTTTCTATGTGTTCTTTTTCACAATGTTGTATGTAACCGATATATATTTATTCGGAAGGCACATAAGTTAGTTTTTTTCCTCATATCTCTTTACGTAAACTAAACCAATAAAACCAATATTTTTTTTTTTTTTTAAGTAATTCATAAATGGGAAACAGGTTCACATTGACGAATGGAAATGTTGTTTTTAAATGCTTTTATATAACTTGCAATGTGTGTTGTATGTGTGCATGTATGTACTTTGTATGTTGGTGTCTAATCTTTCGGGTCAAATTTGACCTACTTCCCGATTTCCGATTGAGCTGAAATTTTTCATGCATATATAAATCTGATAACAATACAATATTTTAAAAACATGGAGCTAAGCTGAAGAAGGTGGCTATGGGAACTCAGTAAAAAAACGACGCAACCCTGTCGAGTTTGGGCGCGTTTGATTCTTCTTGACATGACCTTTGGTCCTCTATAATAATGAAATGAACAGGCTCAGAAACATTAAGATACAATAACACAGCGATAACTAAAAAAATCAAAAATTAAAAATGAAAAAGCCATTAAAAAAAGGCTTTTTTTTAAATGTTCTATAAGTAATAAATTAAGTAATAAAATACTCTTTATATTGAATCAAACACATCAATTAATTACATTGCACAATTTATTATGATATGAAAGCCTGTTGCAAGATTTACTTGTGTAGATGTACTTCGGCCGGATAATATTTTTCATTGCAGATGTCAAAAAATTATTTATTGAGCTGTCCGGATCTCATATTCTTAGCGGCCAGACTTTAGTTACCTATCTATTTATAGAATGTGTTATTGAATTGACAGGATATTATCGTGATATTGAATTGACAGAAGATGTAAATCTCACAACAAGCTTTTATATTATAATAAATTGTGCGATGTAATTAATTAATGGGTTTGATTCAATTTAAAGTTCCTTTTCTTCTTTTGAGCATTTAAATAAAATCATTTTTTTAAATGCTTTTTACTTTTAATTAATTTTAGTGAGATAACGCTGAGAACACGTTCTTTCCGCTTTGTAACTAAAAATAGGAGAATTTTCCCAAACGTATGCTGTTGATGCACCGTGAAACCAAAACTAACCAAATTATTCTCGAAATTTTTTCAGAGAAATCTTTAAGTATTTCAGTTGGTCTTCTGTAAACATCAGTAGAATAATATTTTTCTGGAACAGCTTTCGTTATTTTTGCAATTGGACTATTAGATTTATTTACTACTTTATTGGTGCTATTGTGATTTGTAAGCCCATCAAAACTTCTTGCAAAACGGAGTCAAATGCATATGTATTTTTCACAATTGTGTTTCTTACTCCCCGGAACAAGAAATCTTTATTGTACATTGCTAAGGTGGCACAATAACACAATATCATGTCAGCGAATTCATTCGCTCTATAATCTGAAATCCGCGGCATTTACAACAATTATTTTTGAGAACAATTTAAATGACCACCAAAATATTTCTTTCCACCAAAATGGGTAAATCACCACCACCACCAGTAGATCACCAAAAGTTGCAGAAAATATCGGGGCAAAATACTGCGGTAGCTTAGGTGAAGGGTAAAGGGGGTGAAGAAAGCGAAGCCCCCTTTATCCTTCGTGAAAGGTTGAACATGTAAGAACAACAAAACATACATAAAACATAAACTTAAGTATACAAAACATTAAAAAAAGGTTGGTGAACATTTATCCAAACACAATTTGGTGATCATTTACCCATTCGGGCAATCATTTCGAATTTATTGTTAGTAAAATAGGCGCGTTTTTGGTAATCGTTTAAACACAAGCCATTATTATTTGATGAGGGCGACGTGACAAGTTGGTTGTCTCAGTTATCAGGGAAAGTAAAGAAAACACAATTTGAGTAAAAAGGTTTTGAAGAGATAAGATAAGATAAGATAAGCGTTTATTCACACGTCATGATACACAAAACAGAACACAGATAAAGCCGGAGTAAACATTTCACAAAAATAATCATTATAGGTAATGGTAGTGTATTATGTACCACGACGGTGAAACGGTTCCGGCTCAGTATATGCTACAGGAATACCTATAGCGCTGGTATTCTGTCGGAACCTAGTGTATATTGGAGTGTGATATTTGTGGTGTTGACTAGTCTACAAGATTTAAATAAGAGATATTATATAGATAAACAGAACAGGTTCTTGAAAGAAAAAAAATATATAAACATATATGATGCTACTTGTATATTTAAAAAAATAAAAAATAAATAACTGTCTAATCGATATTTATACAGGTTTCATTGTATTTAGAAGTAAATGCCAACTATAATAGTCTACATGCATTTTGTAGTGCAAAATGATTGATCCGTTTAATTGTTTGAGGTTTAGGTGTAGAAATTTAAAATGTCAAATGTATTAATTTAGATTAATAGTAAAAATGATACCTATATTTAGCTAAGGGTTAGGAGAACTAGCAGTCATCAGATATCTGACTTTTGAATGCTTAATAAATAATCTTTATGCGAGATTTTGAAGCTGGTTATATGTTTTTTATCTCGAATTGGTGGTGGTAGGTTATTCCAGCATTTCGTGGACAGGTATCTGAGGCTGCTCCTAAAAGCAGCAGTTCGGTGGTGGGGAATGGAAAGGAGGCTTGTCGTGCTACGGTTAGTGTGGTGATAAGACTCTCTCCATTTGAGCTTTTCAAACAGATATTCAGGTATCCCTCTCTTGATGACACCAAACAAAAGGGCAGCTAACTGTAGCTCCTGTCTGCCCTTAATTTTCAGGATGTTTGCTCTATTAAGATAAGGTGTAATGTGGGCACGAGGAGGAACGTTGAAGCAGTAGCGTGCACAAGCGTTCTGTACACGTTGCACCAAACGCTCGGTGCGCTTGTACAAGCATGGTCCATACACTGTGATGCAGTAATTAAGTTTAGATATGACCAGCGATTCACAGAGCCTAACTCGCATGTCTTCCTTTATAAACTCTCTAATTCTATATAGTATATTGAGTCTATAGAAGCAATTCCTGACTAGTTCAAGAATATGCTTCTCGAAACGCAATTCCTCGTCCATGATCAAACCTAGGTTTCGTGCTTCATGTACCCGTTCGACAGGGATTCCAGATATTTTGATTTGTGGATTCATTTGTCCAATAGTTGCCACTTGATGTTTAGATCCCAGTATCATGTATTTTGATTTGGTAGGATTTAGGACCAACGCGTTTTTGGAAGACCAGGATGCTATCTGTTTTAGGTCCGCATTTATGCCCCGAACAGCTGCTGGTAGTGTCTCGTTGTTTGCATCAATGTATAACTGCAAATCATCTGCGTATATGTGGTATTTGCAGTGTGAGATACAACGAAAAACGTCTGCACTGTACAGTATGAACAACAGTGGGCCTAGTATGGATCCTTGAGGGACACCTCTACTGGTGGTGACATTTTCCGATAGTTGGGTTGTACCATCACTATTTCTTAAAACGACCTGTTGATTTCGGTTGGTAAGGTAACTTTCAAGCCATCTTATTGTATCCAAATCAAAGCCATAGTAACTCAACTTTGAGAGCATCATGTCCATATTGATAGAATCAAAGGCTCTTGAGTAGTCAAGTAGAACAAGAAGAGTACCGTTGCCGGAGTCTTGGGAGGCAAGTATATTATCAACCACATCAAGCAAAGCCGTCGTTGTGCTACGATTCTTTCTAAAACCTGATTGCTGTTTTGGCAGAATACTGTTTAGCTCTGCAAACGAAATGACTTGATTATATACGCTTTTTTCTAGAATTTTGGATAGATATGGTAGTATGCTTATAGGTCGGAGATCAGATATTTACTTAGGGTTATTAATTTTGGGTGTTGGTCGAACAGTTGAGGCCTTCCATGACGCTGGAAAGGTGGAGGAAGTCAGGGATTTATTTATAATGTCAGTAATTATTTTAAGTGTTTGTGGTAACGTCATTATAAACATATCCATTGAGATTTTATCCCTACCACAAGCATTTGAGTTAATTTTAAGTATGATTTTGCTGATGTCATTCTCATTCAATGGATGTATTCGAAAACAAAGTTTTAAAACAAAGTTTTTATTTGCTAAGTCAAGTCTGATATTTAATGCGACGGACTGGTTTGAAAGATTGTGATGGGGTAAATATAGATATTTTTTTTGTTTAATGTAACGAAAATTTCATGATTTACCCCCATGATATTTTGGACAAATAGCAATAACGAAAACTAGCAGAAAGCTGCGGGGGCCCGCGAGATTTTTTGCCTTCCACGTAATACTTTCTGGCTTAGTGAAGATTGTGAGTCCATGTTCGTCACACTGCCTTCACAGTTCATGAACTCAACAAAGAGTAACAAAATAACAAAACCGGAAGCATACGTCGAAGTAGACCGATGCAACTGTTGTTGTATGTGTATCATTTACATTTGAACTGTACATTTGTACAGTCCGATAGGATTTAAATTGGGAACCGAATTAAAAAAATAACGTCATGATAACGTCTCATTGTTTCCGTTTTATAAATAATAAATTATTAATTTTATATATTTATTGGACAAATTATAATAAAGAGTGAATGACATAATAATAACTAATTTATGTATTTAAATAATGCAATATAATCTTAATTTTATCGTTGACATTGTAAAATATTTGCACACAAACGTCTAGACAGTGAAAATGTTGACAGTTATGCATACCAATTGGGTTATTTATGATCATATGTTTTCATATTTTATAGAAAATATACAATTTGAGAGGGCAGTGTATAGAAGTGCATAGACGGAACTCCACCGACAAGAGCGTAGCTCTTAAATAATTAATGAAGGAATACAACTTGATTTGATTTGAACAATTATGAATGTTAGCGGCTTGTGGTGGTTCCAATTATATATTTGGTTCACGGCAATAACGATCCGAAAAGACCGGTTTACACAATTGCGATTTGATTTTCCGAAATGGGTTTGAACTACCGGTTACCTCAAAAGGTCCGTAACGTTTTGAAACCTTCAACTCTGCGCAATTTGAGCTGGATGTTATCGAAACGTAGTCATTAGCGCTTTAGGAGATCTAATCCACACCATAGCGAAGTGCATAGTTCGATAAATACCGAACTATGAATTCCACTAGCCTCAGCACGTCCTCGACTGAGCCTAATCATATATATTGACTCAGCCTACACATTAGACCTCCAGCGAAGTTTACATTTAATTTAAAGATGCAACTTGAATCCAAACTGACCCAAGGCTAAGCAAAACAATCTACCCGGTCCTAAACAATGAACTTTAGACTGTAATTTGATCTCTTCGCGCGTCCCCGACAACACTCAAATGTCAAAATATTAACAGGATAGGTTATCTGTGTTGACACCGGTTCAACTTTGTTCTGAATTTGTTATTTCCATCCGCGGAACCTCATCGATCAAACAGTCTCCCTATGCCCTGCCAACCTAGGTTTAGCCGCAACTAAACTCCTGTCTAGCCTAGTCTAAAAACCTAGTGTTATACCACGTCCATTATCGACACCACTCGAAAATGGTTGAGTTTGATTTGAATGTGCTTGTATGTTTAATGACTGTGTGTGTGGGAATTTCAAAACTCGCTACTCGAAAGGAATGAGGAGAGGATTAGCCCGCGAATATCCTAAGAGCCAATCCAGGAAATCTATGGTGAAGGAAAAGGGAATTTAGGGTCGCTCCAAGCCCAGACTCAAACTCAGATCAGTTACCTACAAGTTCTTATCTAACGACCCAAGGATAGTTTTGGAATTTGGGGTAGGTTGATATAAAGGATAGGAACCGAGGTATATCTCGGCGCTTCAGACACTCACGAAAAACCACTGAAACTTCGCAAACACAATTCGTCCAGTTCTGACGCGTAACACGGCTGACCAAAACTGTTTAGAATTTGAAAGACGACTGTCAGAGTAGCTAGACGCTGAGACTGAATGCTCTCCCTTCCCCCGCAATCGTATTTATAGTCCCCACATGTCTGAAAAAAAAATGGCGTCCTTTGCGAACACGCTCTGCCCAAGCGAAGCTTCTTATCACTAACTACACAGGGTCTAATTTCAACTATGCCATGCAGATCCGCCGTTCTACAAATTTTGTGTACGCATATTCACTATGATCAACCGTAGGTTATCACTCAAGTCTTTCGGTATGGCCGATACACAAAATCTGTTGATCGCTGACCATAAAAGCTTGTTGCGATTAATTAAGCCTTCCCGACCGCTAGCGCGCTGGACAAAGACCACTAGAATGCTATTCATACTAGTCGTGTCAAACTCGCCATCTCATACCTCAAACGCAATTGTATATTTGCAATCAACATAATAGCTTTCTCCGTATCGTTCCATAATAACCTTTCATTATTTAGTTATTCATAATTTATTCAACGCGCAGCCAAATCGGCTCTGATCCCTACACATCTCGCAGGAATGCGACAAAAAAAACCTGAACCGAACTCTGTTCCTGGAACCAAACCACGCGTCGGCTCATTGTTTTTTGCTAACTTACCCTGAGCTACGCAAAACCCCAAACGTTATATGAACCGATTCTCGTATTCAAAACAGCGCGGCGATGGGCTAGCCCTCTGTCACGCAAAATGAAGTATCAAATGTACTGACTCTCGTGTACCATTACAGCCCCCTCCCAGACCTTGAGACACTGTTTATCTCAGTTAAACATGGCGCAAGGATCTCATTACCACTATGCTACCCATGCTTTGTCCATATCTACTCTATATGTACGGACATCTCAAATCATGTACACAGACCGATGAATCTGTCAATTATGTATATAATATTTACACAACTCGATTGAGCTCTCTCCTGTCTTATCTTATTTATCTATCTAACTATACAACCTCGCTTACCCGCAACTTATCCTAATTCGTATTACTATATAAATACATTTTTTTTTTGTTTTTTTTTTTTGTTTTTGTTCCTTTCTAAACCATGCAAGATCCTTAAATCTACAAAGTAGTTACTCAAATTTACAGCTTACAGCTTAATTATATAACTTTTATACACTATCTTATTTATCTACGCCCTTATTCGTCCTCACATAATACCTGGCTATATTTATAGTATTGAAGTTACCCAATATCTCATTTGAAACCGGATCTACTAAAGTATAACAGTTCGTATATACCACTGCCGAAATAACATAAGGCCCTTTGTACAACAATGAAAATTTCCGCATGATTTTATGTTCTTTATTTGAACGCACAAAAGTCTTAAGTTTCACATAATCACCTATACGATAGACTTCTAACTTACGCCGTTTGTCTGCCTGTCGCTTACGTCGTTCACTAGAACTTTTAGAGTTTTCTATCGCTACATTCCGCACCTGTTCCGTATCTCGCACACTATGACCTAACAACCATTCATCGCCTAATTCCTTGTCAAAAGTTAACGGTTCCCGCCTACCAAACGCTAACTCATTAGGCGCAAAGCCTGTGCTTGTGTGTTCGATATTATTGTAGCAATTTTGAATGTCCGGTAACACGTCGACCCAACTACGATTACTTCCGCCGCAATAAGTTCTAATTAGTCGACCTAGCTCGCGATTCACTCTTTCTACGCTATTAGAATTTGGACAATACACCGACGTATAAGTGACCCGAATCCCTAGCTGTTTGAGACCAAATTCCCAAACTTTCGATATTAACTGTGGTCCTGAGTCCGTAATTATAGTTTCGATAGGTATTTCCCTATGAAATCTCTTTGTACAAGCGAGCACGCTCCTACCTGTCGCTTTTCGCATTGGATACAATTTAATCACCTTACTGTACACGTCTTGAAACACATAACATTGATATCCGAATTTACCTACGGGCAATGGCCCATAAAGGTCCGAGAAAACTTTCTCACCCAACTTTTCCGCCAAAACCGGTGTACAAGGACCAACGGTATTGTTAGTACTTGGTTTGACCTTTTGACATATGTCACAACTTCTTATCACAGTGCTAATCACCCTACTCATATGAAGAAAATAATATCTGTCCTTCATCAGTGCTAATATTTTATATCTGCCGTAGTGACCTATTTCTTCATGTATGTGTAAAATTAGTTCCTCCTGTAGTGATTTCGGAATTACTAACAACTGTACGTTCCGCTTCGGCACGAGAAAATATAACGTATCACCTACTAGCTTGTAATTATCAAACCCTCTCGTTCCCGTATCTACCACCCTACGTCTGATACAACCGCTAATTCGATTTATAAATAAAGTCCGCGACTTAATGAACGTCAAACTTTTATGATCAGTTCTAATAATAACTTTTTCTCCCCGCAAATATATCTCAAATCGCTTTAAAGTGTATATAACTGCATACATTTCCTGTTCGCTGACAGACCATCTAGTCTGAGCTCCCTTAAATGCCTGCGAACAAAACCCTATAATTCGTTCCTCGCCTAAATCATCTAATTGATAAACATAGCCCCCAATTCCTATAGCGCTGGCGTCGCATTGGACATAATATGTTTTTCCCGCCAATGGCTGACTCAAAATTATACTTTCTAAGAATTGGTTTTTTTATCTCGTCAAAAGCACTCTGCACCTGCGCACTCCAGACGAACTTGACTCCAGACCGTAATAAATTGTACAAGGGCTGTGTTAACGTTCCAAATTTTTTTATAAACCTCCGAAAGTAATTTATGAACCCCAAAAACGCCCTCAATTGCCTGACAGTTCTGGGTGACGGATATAATTTAAGTGTTTCAATTTTGTCCGGGTCCATTTGCAACCCTCGTGTAGACAAAATATGCCCCAATAACTTGACCTTTTTTTGTGCGACCTCGCATTTTTTAGTTTGCATGTGAAGCCCGCGTCTTTCAATTTACTCAGAACCGTGTCCACTTGAGACAAATGCTGATCGAAGTAACCCTCAGTTAAAATCTCCAAATCGTCAACAAAATTTAAACAATATGACCTAACCTCTGGCCCTAAAATTAAGTCCATCGCCCTCGAAAATGAACCCACACTGGTTTTCAACCCCTGAGGTAAAACGTTGTAAACATAACTTCTGCCTTGATATACAAAACCCGTGTATCGTTTAGATTCGTCTGATAATGGTATAGAAAAATACGCATCTTTGATATCAATAACCCCTATGTAGTTTATTCGGCGCCCGGATTGCAATATGTCACTCATTAAAGGTGTAGTTTCAACTTCCCCAACCATTCCCGTGTTTAATTGTCGTGCATCTAGCAATATACGGACCTCCCCTGACTTCTTTAGTGCACAAGTCAATGGACTGCTGAAATCCGTAGATTGCCTGCTAATAATACCTATCTGTTCCATTTCTTCCAATCGTTTTGTTACTTAATCGCGATATGCGAACGGTATGGGATAGCTTCGTTTTACGAAAGGAGTTTCATCTCTCATTTTTATCTCATGTATATATTTATTTGTCCGACCCACCCTATCGCTAAACAACTCTGCATGTTTATTTAACACCGGTAATAACTTTGTTTTGTGTTCAACAGGTATTGATGAATTATTCACATATTCCTCTATCATATTTCTACTGGTATCTTGGTTCTGTACTTCCATTGTACAACAGCAAGAATCCTGATGAGGGCCAGTACCTAATGGTATTTCACAAATCCGCCCGGCGCTTCGTATAATTAGCCTCTTATTTCCCTCACACATTAAACTGGCTCGCGTCTGTTGTATAAAATCAAACCCTAAAATTAAATCTTTAGGCACCCTTGTTAATACTAGCATTGGAGTATCGATAACGCATTCACCTATTGTTAATGGTAACGTAACTAACTTATCAACCTTTTCCTTACTGACCCCAAATGCACCTGTGATTCTCAAACTTGGAATCGGTATTTCCGTCGGTTTTTCCAATTGCCTGCATACTTCATCGTACACTCTCCGACTTATTACACTGATTTCGCTGCCCGAATCAATCAAACTCCTTACAACAATATTCCCAATACGCACATCTATCTCAGGTAATGTCAAGGTACTACATAAATCGCGCCCACACTCAGTCGAATCGTCGTCTCTGAATATCGTATGTAAACGTCTGTCATTGCGGCCTATACAATTCAATCTAGATTTTTCCTCTAAACACACGGCATATCAATGCGCTTTATGCGCTAATAATTGAATAAATTCATTCACACCCACGTTCGAATCCAAATTACACAACTCATATAGTCTATGTTTTTTTTCCAATTTGATCGGCTGTCCACCCGAAGCGTAATAAATATAATAATAATTCTTTATTGCACAGAAAACACAATGGAAAAAATACAACGAACAATATGCAAAGGTGAGCTTATTTCTAAAAAGAAATTTCTTACAGCTAACCTGTGAGGAAAGGAAAAAATATTTATAGAGAGGTAATATCTGAGCGCGAGTCCACTAGTTTTTTGAATTCGAACTTATCGCATTAGTCCTGTCACTTGAACTTTGCCCTGCCTCTGTATTATCTGAAACATCATTGCCCCTTTGGAACCCTATTGCCTTGAAACTAGCCTGAGGCTGTCTACCTCTACAGCGAAAATAACGCGAGCGCGCGTCCCAAATTCGTTTCGCGCCTTCGTTCCCGCGTTATAATTATTCCTACGACTCACCGCGTTATATCGTAACGTATTTACCCGCATAGCACGATAATGCCCAAGCATGTAGCTATTCCGCCTTACGTTATTCGTATTCATTGTCTCCGAACTCTGCAACGCACTTAATCCCCCATCGACATTCCGTTTTAAATGCCGAAGGAACTCGACCGCATCTCGTATAGTCATTGGTTCCTTTCTAGCAAAAAACGCTACCTGAATATCACGCGGCAACTGTCTGAAAATCGTGTTGATTTTCTCCGTATCAGTAAACGGTATCGTAAGCTCATATATGCTATTCAATTGAGAGGCAAAGAATTCTTCCATACTTTGACCTTTCTTAGAATCAAACTTCGCAGTTAGGAATCTTTGTTTAATTAATTCCTGTTCGTTATCACCCCAGAAAACCTCTCTGAAATCTTTTTCAAAATCCGAATAGGTTCGCCATGAGTCTCTGTATATGCTCATTCGAACTTTTGCAATTCCTACCAAACTATCCGTTGCCCATATCAAAGCCCTAAAACTATCTCCCGAGACTTTAATATAAGCCTTTAAATCTCTTAAGAAAATCATTGGATTTTCCGAACTCCGCCCATCGAATGTCGGCAACTTCTGTGTCATTTTCACTATGCATGATTGACGTTTTTCTACCGATTGTTCAAACGTCTCTAGTTCCTGTCTGTCAGTCTGTCTGTCCGAAGTATTACTTGTACTTGAACCCCTTTCCAAACTGTCTAATCTATTCACTATTTCAGATAACAATTGCGTCACCTGTCCTGACGCCATTTCACTTGTCTGCGAAAGTGAATCGTCTTGTACAACACGCCTAGGCCGGCCCATTATTTCCTGAACACTAAACCGTCGGCTCGTTCGAAGAATTGTGAAAACAATGCCCCTTTTTTTTTGCTTATTTCTTACTTACAAAACTGAACTGTTTAATATCGTTTCTACGTTGTGTTATTTTTAATAGTAACGCGTTAGACCTTGATTCTTTTAGAATATCTAGGTATCAGACAATCTAGGATATCCTTCGGTCTCGGCACCAGAAAATCTGTAACGGCATAACGGCTAAAGTCGAGCCACCGCTATCAGTAGCTATGATCGTCTATTCTACCTACCCCAAAAAGAGATGTCCCGATTCAGCTGTAAAATTTGTAAGTTGAGAATGATAAGTCTGAATTTCTCGTTCGTTGAGAAGTTCGTTAGGCGTACAATAGTCGAGCGGAAGATTGGTTCAGGAATTTAGAGTTTCAAGTTAGACAGAGAAAGCATATATGTCCGCAAGCCGGTAATTCGCATCAGTCAGCGGTGTATTGCGCCAGATCGATCTTTGTTATATTTTGTGTGATGGTACCATTTATTTTTTTGTATATATGGGCGCTTGGAACTTCTTTTAGTGGTCGACCACGATTTGTAATATTTGTTTGGGATATCGTATAGATATCCGTCGTAGTTTTACGACGTGAGTACTCAATGATATTTCATGTGCTCGCTAGTAGCGGCTTGTGGTGGTTCCAATTATATATTTGGTTCACGGCAATAACGATCCGAAAAGACCGGTTTACACAATTGCGATTTGATTTTCCGAAATGGGTTTGAACTAGCGGTTACCTCAAAAGGTCCGTAACGTTTTGAAACCTTCAACTCTGCGCAATTTGAGCTGGATGTTATCGAAACGTAGTCATTAGCGCTTTAGGACATCTAATCCACACCATAGCGAAGTGCATAGTTCGATAAATACCGAACTATGAATTCCACTAGCCTCAGCACGACCTCGACTGAGCCTAATCATATATATTGACTCAGCCTACACATTAGACCTCCAGCGAAATTTACATTTAATTTAAAGATGCAACTTGAATCCAAACTGACCCAAGGCTAAGCAAAACAATCTACCCGGTCCTAAACAATGAACTTTAGACGGTAATTTGATCTCTTCGCGCGTCCCCGACAACACTCAAATGTTAAAATATCAACAGGATAGGTTATCTGTGTTGACACCGGTTTAACTTTGTTCTGAATTTGTTATTTCCATCCGCGGAACCTCATCGATCAAACAGTCTCCCTATGCCCTACCAACCTAGGTTTAGCCGCAACTAAACTCCTGTCTAGCCTAGTCTAAAAACCTAGTGTTATACCACGTCCATTATCGACACCACTCGAAAATGGTTGAGTTTGATTTGAATGTGCTTGTATGTTTAATGACTGTGTGTGTGGGAATTTCAAAACTCGCTACTCGAAAGGAATGAGGAGAGGATTAGCCCGCGAATATCCTAAGAGCCAATCCAGGAACCCTATGGTGAAGGAAAAAGGAATTTAGGGTCGCTCCAAGCCCAGACTCAGACTCTGATCCCTACAAATCTCGCAATAATGCGACAAAAAAAACCTGAACCGAACTCTGTTCCTGGAACCAAATCACGCGTCGGCTCATTGTTTTTTGCTAACTTACCCTGAGCTACGCAAAACCCCAAACGTTATATGAACCGATTCTCGTATTCAAAACAGCGCGGCGATGGGCTAGCCCTCTGTCACGCAAAATGAAGTATCAAATGTACTGACTCTCGTGTACCATTACAGCGTGTGTTTCAGGGATGGTCGGAATACCTTGGATGGAGCGCAACGAAAGCAAAATGATTTCAAGAACTTAATTAAATATCGGACCTATACTATTTTAAAATGTATTTTTATTACTGTTAAGATGATCTTACTGATAAATAAAATATAGTAGTAGGTTTTGTTTGTATTGGCTTTAGAAGGTGCAATAAATATCAAAACAATAGAAAATATTTTGTACATTAGCATTAAATTTTAATAGTAGTTTATGTGACTGCTGCATAATGGAGGGCATTAAAACTCGAGAGTGGGTTTATGAAACGAGCCGAAGGCGAGTTTCATAATAATATCACTCGAGAGTTTTAATGCCTAATTATGTACAGTTACATACACTAGTTTATCTACTCACATATCATAAGCTCTCTTTGATGTGTTCAGGAACCGCATGTTTGACCGGCATTGTGGTTCTGCAATTGTTTAGCTTGTTCTTTAGTACCAACTTCACGCAGACGGGCGTCGGCGTTCGAAATTTGAATGTCAGTACCAACTTCACAGACAAACTAGGGACGGCACGCGGGTGGGCGTCGGCGTTCGAAATTTGAATGTCATTATATGTAGAAAAACTACACATAATGACCATTATGTGTAGTTTTCCAGATACGAAACGAGTTTTTACCAAGTAGTTTAACATAATGCTGATCGTAACGTGCGGTTTTTGAACGCAGTAAAGAGGGTTTATGATACGAGTGTAGATAAAAACATTTTCGATCAATTTGGCATGTTATTTTGTGGTGATACTTCATTTTAATTTAAAAACTAAAAAAATAACGCCATTTCGCTGGCCTTCGATTTGAATTAGGCAATCGTGGGAAGTTGCAATGAAAATTTTTACAAAGTTACGTGTTTTCTTAACTAAAGTAATTTATATTGAAGTTAGAAGAATATAATTTTTACGATTAACGTGGGCTGTTATCCGTAAAAAATGCTCCAGGAGAAACTTATTCTTCATCTGAAGTCTCTTGTTTTCTTTAGAGGTATTCAAATAAATTATCATTATTTTTTCAATATTTCCTCTTTTAATGTTTTTCGCTTTACCTGTAAAATCTATTTGAAGCTCCACTAATCCTCACTATCCTGGCTTCTTACGGGATCGTTTCGTTTTTCTGTCTTCGGACAGGCCATGGAGATCTCACACTCGGTCACTACTTCCAACTCCGCAACATATCACTGCCGCTTATGAGAATGGGTTCAGACTACGAGCTATCAGTCTATGGAACAAACTCCCCAGCGCCATCAGAGACAGTCCGTCAATTCATACTTTAAAAAGTCGTTTGAAAGAACACTATCTATCTCTTCCATGATAAGTCTTAGTATTTATTTGAATTTACTATTTATGTATATGTTACATATTTATATATAGCATTATTTTTAGTATTATGTAAGTAGTTTATTTTTATTTTTATTAACATTTTTATTGTTGTGCACATAGTTCTACCTTTAGTTTATTTTATTCCTCTACATTCTAGGAAGATTTGCTGGAATAAATCTCTTATTAGAGATAAGCTCGCCTGTATTCATGTCCTTTCGTTTGTTTGTTTTGTTTGATAACAAAACAAACGAAACAGTGATCTGTTTTGTGCAATAAAGTATTACAAAGTATATCAGTTTTATTGAACATAGGTTATTGATTTAAATTGCGACTAACAAAACTTCATTCTAAATGGTAACCAAAAGTTTTGTAGGTGGTTGATAAGTGTAGATTGATAAATATCAAATTAACTAATTGGTAAAAAAATAAGGACGTTGGTCATTAGCAAGCTTAGAGTATTGTTATTTATGGGCACAGCGTTTTGTTGCTGCAACAACGCTAGCTTGTCTACGTTAATTATGTTATCAGTAACAAAAATTGGACAGCCCGTTCTTGAGGCATTACTATATGGTGCATGTCAAATAATATCATTACTATTATCTTACTAACATAGTCTAAGCCTAAAGTTAAGTTTTACTAACAATATATGGATTCTGTTATCCGAAATAAACGATTATTATTATTATTATTATTATATTTTTATGAATTTTTCATTACACTCTTGTAATAAAGAGGTTCTGATACACGGGCTTACGCCAAGTGCTTATCTACTAAAGATCACGGTCCTTGCTCATGAATTTTCGTACAATTCTACATGTATTTAGTATTGTTGCTTTTGGAGTTTATTTTTTTAGGGATGGAGGTGCAAATACATAGATGTGATGCTTGATACTCTTTGCTGAGTTACCTACGTAACGTATTCAATTATGGCGTGCTCAATTTTTTTATATGAATGAAATAATTTAACCATTGTGGATCAGAATCATATCATCCACAAATCAAAGAACCAACGTATCGAGCATCAAGACCGCATTTACTGCTGGTAGTAAATGCGGTCTTGATGCTCGATACTATACTAGTTAAAATATGCGCCCTTATGGAATTTACCTCATTTTACTTGGCTAATACTTTATGTTTCCCGATTTCGCCCGCCGGTGGTGTAGTGAGCGTTGGTTCTTTGATTTGTGGATGATATGATTGTGTAAAAATAAGAGAAGTGAAGTAGGGAAAGGAAGAGAACCCGGAGACGAACTCTGGCAGAGCAGGGTCTGAGGAAAGAACAGAATCTACAATTCGTGGATAGATATACGTGTTCGATCATCAGTACGAGCGAAAGAGTTGATCTCTCGTAAATGCCTTCGGCAACGACACCATAACCGGAAACAGTCGATGGACGGCGTGAGCAGGTGATATTGAAAATTTTCAGTATCCGCCGCTCAAAACTATTGTGCCCTTGCGGGTATTGACACAACTAATGCTCTGAATGTCAACGTGAAGAATTTCAAGCAAGCGTGGGTAAAAACACGCGTGAATTGGTTTGCTGGAAGAAATATATTTTAGAGATAAACTCGCCTTTGTACATATATTTTCCACTAATGTGACTTTTTATATATCTGTGTACAATAAATAATTAAATCTCTTGAATTATGAATAAATTCACGAGATTCTTCACGAGAGAGCAGGAACAGTGCTACCTAAATACCATCTAGTAAAACCACGCCAAGAAAGGCTTGGGAGAATCAGCGGGGAAAGAAGACCCTGCAGTCTCTATTCTGGCGTTATGAATGAATTCTGGCATGAATAATAATGCGACATTAGAGGTATACGCATAAGTGGGAGACCGTTTACGGTTGTCGCCGAAAACAACTACCTTATACTCGATATATGATCTAACCAAATGTAGTTCAATGGAAGTTGAAACGTGAATCCAAAGTGGGAAACGTGCCGAAGAATGAAAGGTATGAGGGTGGTAAATATATCATTAAAAGATAAAGCTGACTCCTATGCAGTTTTGCGCATTCTTCGACTGTGTGTTTTTGGTAATACTCTAGGCTGAGCGTATCCGATTGCAGCGTATTTGTGAACATACTTCCAAAACTAGCTCAAAGAAAAAAAAACATCTTAAATTTGACATGACATCTTAAATTTCAAAAATTGGTGCTCTAACAGGAGTTGCAGCAAGCTAAATAGGTGGTTCTTCATAACAAAGCTTGCTCAAATTACCGAATCAGAAGGATGGAATTATCGTAAACATGCCTCTTCTCTCTGCTGATTATTTGAGGATTATGCAATATAAGCAATGGCAATTTGCGGAGTTTATGTTCGTTGGCGAAATACCCATAGTACCATATGAGATGATGTGCATGATAGACGGTCAACTAAAATCTCCACTAAGCGATTTGGTGGCATCAATGTGTATGGTCTCTAAACTATGAAAAAAGATCGTCTTGCGCCGGGGACACTAGTTGCGATTAGCGTCCTAATTCTACTTAGCAGCTGTCAAAATGTATAGAATATGTTCAACTTAGTTGTGAGTAACGCGCTGATTGCAATTGTTATTTTTGGTGCAGGTGAATCTAAATTATTGAAATTGTGTGTCAGTCCCTCCTCTGTATGATCCCCACGATACAGGCTTGCCTAGTGTGGGGATCACAAGTACTGTTTTTGTTTAATCTTAATTTTACACATAAGTCGTCACATAATATTTAAATTATAGTTAAAATTGTTTGCTTTTTGTGAAATAAATAAATATTTGATTTGATTTTGATCTGATTTTGGTCTTTGAAGATCGTATGCAGTTACTGCCAGTGCGTGGGAGACAAGTTTTTCAACTATAAAATAATATAATAAATAAATAAATAACAGCTGGAGCCTTGAAGCCTGCGACTCTCTTCTGGCAGATATTCTTATTAGTAGAACTCACACAAAATATGCGCCAGCGAAGTGATACGACAGTCACTAAAAATTTTTATGCATTGAAAATTGGGGAGCGTTACAGTGAACACCTGTTATTACTCTTGGGTTAGGCCACAAGACTCAGCAACCTTACGTAAATACCCTACAAATCTCAAGTAGAGAATCACATACAACAATAACTTTGTCAAATTCTAACATAAAGGATTCTAATATTAAACATGAAGGCCCAATACACATTCTTCGACTATGCGTTGCCGGTAAATTCACTTTTCTTTAATACGCATTATTTTACTACGCGTTGCTTGTAAGATTTATCTGTTATAAGCTGTATATAATTTAGCTTAACAATATTATGTGTTAGAAATGGTGCCCTGCGTATATTTATTAATAATTAATTGTTCTAAATAATGTTAAACAAATTAAGGAGGCTTACCTCGTAGTTATTTTTATCAGTGGATTAAATTTTGAAAATATTTTGATCATCCACTTTGGGAATAGTAAATTTTACTTTAGGCAAACTGTACCAAACAATATACCACGCGTCTTACGGTCGGCGCGTCGTCCTGCCACAAGCTATATTGCTCCTCGCCGTTCTCAAGCGTCGTGCGGTCGTCCGGTCGGCGCGTCGTCCTGCCACAAGCTATATTGCTCCTCGCCGTTCTCAAGCGTCGTGCGGTCGACCGGTCGGCGCGTCGTCCAGCCACAAGCTATATTGCTCCTCGCCGTTCTCAAGCGTCGTGCGGTCGTCCGGTCGGCGCGTCGTCCTGCCACAAGCTATATTGCTCCTCGCCGTTCTCAAGCGTCGTGCGGTCGTCCGGTCGGCGCGTCGTCCTGCCACAAGCTATATTGCTCCTCGCCGTTCTCAAGCGTCGTGCGGTCGTCCGGTCGGCGCGTCGTCCTGCCACAAGCTATATTGCCCCTCGCCGTTGTCATCAAGCGTCGTCCCGCAAACAATTCCATGATTAGTAGAAGCCCTCTTGTCATGGGATCTGCACTTTGTGAACAAAGTGTGGAATTTTGCATAGTAGTCATCTGGATCGAACTGTGAACCATTATGCAATGTTCCACACTTTGCTCATAAAGTGCAGATTTTATATGGAAGAGGTGACAAGAGGGCTTCTACTAAAACGTTGAACTGAGTCGCCACGGTTGCCCCGCCCCATTGCCTTCGCCGCGTCACCCGATCTCGGTGCTGACCTACTGCTTCCTTTTCCTTCCGTACGACCGTACATTGATGTAATCGGGAGAGACTGTTGTTGGTTCCAAAAAAACGGACAACGTACGAGTTTTGTCAAATAGAAACAATATTTAGTGCCACCATTAGTGCCACTTTATGTCCCGCGGTACGGTAGCTGCCTGGTGTAATCTGGACACTTTTTACGAGCACTCTAAGTAATGCCCACTGTGCTGCAGGTATAAATCAACTACACAATAGTTGCCTGATTAACATAAAGCGGGGCTTTGTGCCCGAAATTGCTGGCAGATTAAATTAATAATGTAATGTACACTCGCTGCAATTTATATTTTAAAATCTCAGTTAAGCCGCGCAACTAACTGATGTGACCTGTATATGTACCAGTGTGATATTCAAAAAATATTTAACAGCAACGCTATCGTGGGCCAAGCGGCTGGTACTTTTTATCCGGTAACTACGTTTTATGAATTAGCCACCTGTATATTTTAACTTCGTAAATTAATACCACTGAAACTAAATAAAGCTTTCTTTTATACCACCAGATACGTTTGGGAAAGTTCGAGTCGGAAGTATTATGTATTTGTTGTCGGATTTATCTTTTTTAACTTATAAGTATTTATTTATACCTTTATCTTTCTTTAAATTAATTTTCATCGCTGAAGTCATGACAATATGACATTCTCACACTACATATTTGTGGTTTAAAACTTAAAGAAGTAGTTCATATAGTAGAGTGAATAGAGACGTTCGCGTAATGAACCAAGACAGCAGTATCTGGCACCGAAAGCTGCAGACTCCTGATTAAGTAACAGCGGTGTCACAGTGTCGGAAAAACATCAAAACAATAAAACAAAACTGTACAGATGTAAATTAAAGGCCCACCCTAGGATTTCCTCAACCATAAGAAGCAGAAATTGCTAACTCACAAATAAAATACCACCCAAGACAGCAGTACAGCAGCAGCTTAATACTTGGTTACAGAGGTCGTAAAATATTCAGATCATCTTCAGAAACGACTTTTCCTGCTTTTACGTAAATATTTTATCTTAAGGTAAATCAAAAAGAGCAACAACAAGTTCTCCGAACATCGAACAACAGTTATGCGAGATACGCACATCAATAAAGGGTATGATCGCATCGCAACTCAGATCTTCACCCATAGACTGAAGGGTCATTTTTGTTCTAGCAAGTCTCAGTCTAAGAATGAAGTAAAGTGATTACGTCATGTCCGGGCTACATAACCAAGGGCCGAGTGAGAAGATGCCTTCAATTAACAGCTTTACCTCCATTATCCGGCGTTACTGGCTATAACCGGGCAGAACCGGATCCGGCCGGGTGTAATCTGAACAAATGAGATGGGGTAAATGACATCGAGCAGCGCTAATTGGGGAATAGAATTAAGTGAGGTGTCTGTCTACGGAGATGGTTTTGTGGAGCTCCCTACATGCTGTGTAAGTCGGAGTCCTTCGCTTTGAGGAGGATACACACGAATACGCAAATGCCTTTCCTCACTTTCAGTCGCTTTGAATCCAAGACACGGCACTTGTTACACCAGAGTGCAAATTTTTAAGAAGCCTGCCAGGTTTTGATGGATTAAACGAACTTACATGAAGTCAAGTTCGATTACAATTACACGAAGAGCTTCTTTTGTCGATATTAGCATAGGTACACATGTTGTTTCACTTATAGGCTAACCATTTCACAGTCTATTTCGAGAAAAACTAATAAAGTTCTAACGTAACACTGGCCTGCAAAACTAAGTACCACATTTTTTTATTTTTTTTTCTTAACTATAGAAGTTAGAGATTTGAAATGAAAAACGTTGTATAGAACATTTTATCAGTTTTCTTTGAAAATATAGTACACATTTAAACTCTTTTTCGAGGGCTTTTTATTTCGAAAGTATATCTTGTTTACTTAAAAAGTTATTGCAATTTAAAAAGTGTGATACTTGGTTTTGCAGGCCAGTGTATTTAAAAAATCACAGCTTGCCCGTGCCACCCTTTTCAGGCACTGTCATTTATTTCGGAGATGTGCTGAGCCTCTTACTTACAAATTGTACAGCGAGGGAGGCTCTAATATCAAATGTCTTTGAACATAGCTCTTCGTGGAGACTCCAGGTAAGTTCGTTTAATCACCAATTACACATCAAGCTTTGTTCTCGATTTATATAGGTAGGTACGGTGCGATTACTTTAACTTTACCGATTGACATTTCTCAATTTTAGTCGCTGAAAGTGATCATGATGTCCTGAAAACTTAAAATTTGGCTCAGAGGTGAATCATGCATGAAGATTATATTAAGGGCAAATCTAAAAACAGTTAAATGACTTACGATACAAAAAAAATGGTCGAGAAGTGTCAAGCGGTAATTTTTTAAATAATCGTACTGTACACAGGTACATCTACATCTTGAGAGATAATATCTATAGATGTTAGATAAATTAAATAATCAACAAATTAATTAACTAAGGAAATAGGAAAGCCAGTACATCACCGTAATCATATATATCATCGTAAGATTGTCAAAACCGTTAGTTGATAAATTAACATTTTTTTTCTCGTTAGTTGGTCAACTATAGACAGGAATAAACTGTAGCGATACATATGTGCGGGATTTTTATATTATATTATATTATATATACATTTGGAAGGTCGATCTTACGAAGATTATAATATTATATATAGTTAATAACATTTCAAATACAAAATGTCTATAAGAATCTCGAGGGATTGTCAGTAATACAGAAAATACCGGAAAGGAACCAAACAGAACCTGCAAATTCTTAGGTATCGATGAGGTTACCTTAAAACAAAAAACAAAAATTTAATAACATTTTTTTTTAAAGTTAAAGAGATATAAAAACGATTTTATATAAATTCAATGTATTAAATTGATTTTTATTTCACTCGTTTGCCAGGGTACCGTACCCGAAGGGTGACAAACGGGGCACTATTACTAAGCCTCCGCTGTCCGTCTGTCCGTCCGTCCATCACCGGGCTCTATCGGATCAACCGAAATAGGTAGAAAGCTGAAATTTTCACAGAGGGTGTATTTATCTCGCCGCTATAGTAAGTAATTAGTTATTTGTGTCACAAGGAAGCAAAATGATGTATTTACGGCGAGGGCGGTGCATTGAATCCAGAGTGAAGGGAAGGATTCTACGATAGAATCCAGAGCGTAGCGAGGGATTCTAAGTTAGAATCCTGAGCGTAACGAAGGATTCAAGCTTTAATGCCCATGACGAAAATAATTTTGCTCCTGAGTGACACATACAACTTTTCACACCGACTATGAGGAAAATTTTAATGAAATGCTCTAAAAAAAAAACTATACTTTGAATTATACTTTCACCACTTTTACAGTATATCGAACAACTTAAACAAAACCTTTTTTTATAATGGTGTATTGTGAAGGATTAGGGAAAAGTCACCACAGATAAAATATTCCTGTGTACTTTTACTAATGTGTAAAAATAATCGAATCGAATATTACAATGGTTTCGGATAACAATATTCACTATATCACAATAACAGTCATCGATAGTTTTGATTTCAGTAAAACAAATAATTTATAATGAAGTTGTTTTAATATCACGAAAAATTCATAAATTTTCATATAACATTGTTAAAGTTTAAACTTGAAACATGTTCGTTTTTAATCGACTATGTCATCGAAGTCGATGATAATGTAATTTCATAATTACATTCGATTATTTTAATCTGTGTTCAATATGTACATTGCGTAAATGCTACATGCCAATCCATAAATTAAAAAAGTAGCTTGAACAGAAAAGTAGCATTTTGCTCCCTCTCGTCGTGGAGCAAAACTTACTT
Source organism: Argyresthia goedartella (assembly GCA_949825045.1). Classification (NCBI taxonomy): domain Eukaryota; kingdom Metazoa; phylum Arthropoda; class Insecta; order Lepidoptera; family Argyresthiidae; genus Argyresthia; species Argyresthia goedartella. The sequence continues at coordinate 6,990,299 of OX463814.1, forward strand.
TTCCGGATGAAAGGTGTGAAAAAATAATTACACATATCGGTTTTTAAGAATGAAAAGAAGTACCCATATAAGAAATTATTGGTATGGCCATTTTCTTAGCCAATTTGTTTTATTTGTTTATTGGTGAAAATTGGACTCTGTCGATATTATCGGAAAAGATCTTTAAATGCAGATTAAAAATTTTGTGTTTAGTTATTGGTCATTTTACGATTAATAATTGCTCATTCGAATTATATGCCTTGAATGTAGTCCCACCATTTAATATTTTATTATTAAAAATTATGAAGGGTATACTCATGCAAAAGACTGTCGTTTTACGTTTACCCGTGCACAGTGGTATGAAACCCTTCGTGTGCGGGTCCCAAGTTCTACTCGCACTTGACCGGTTTTTACTTTTACTTACATCGGCCAGTTAGGCAGTAGAGCACGGATGGTTATAGGTAATAACCCCCCTCCCTATATTTTTTTTGGGTATTTGAAACGCAGTTTCCTATTAATTATTTTGGTCAATTATAAATTACCAGAGAAAATAAATTCTAGGAAACAAAATTTATCAGCGAATTTACAGACTATTCCTTAATGCAACAAAAAAGGAAACGACAAAACGTTTTCGACTCAGTGAAGGTCGGTGATAGGTTAGTTCCGGGTATCCTGTACTGTTTGTATTTGACACTGAAAAGCGCATGCAGCTGTCTCGCGGGAGATCCCGCAGCTATTTACAAACTGTTTATTTTTCACTGAGATGAAGATGTAGCAACAAGTCGGATACAGTTTTGCATTTCAAAAATATTGACTTAAACTGGGAGAAAAGATCAATATCGTATGCCCAAAAGCTCACGGCCTAGCCTCGATTTTCGATCGTGTGAGAGAGCAAACATGACAATAGTGTACATATAGGGATAAACTGATGGTCGGGCTCGAATAAATATTAGTTAGTTTAAATCCTTGGGAAGGAAATCCAAGTAGAATATAATAATAATAATACCCCTGGACACTATTTACACATATTGATCTAGCCCCAAGGAATCCCTGTATCTTGGGTACTAGACAACGATACACATACTTATATAGATAAATATTATACTTAGATAGATAAACAACCATGACTAGGGTACAAACATCCGTTCTCGTCAAACAAATATTGCCCCCACCGGGACTCGAACCCGGGACCCTTGGCTTCGTAGGCAGGGTCACTGCCGACTCGGAAATTCGGGTCATCAATATCGAAATACTTGTCTACTTTACAAAAATCTCGAACCTCACCAATATCTTAAAATTTTGGCTAACATTACAGACCCGAAATCATGTAATAAATACGTCACACGCCTTGACATCTTGCTCAATAGTATTTGACGAGGAATACCAGCGGTAAAGAAGGATCATTCGGCAAACTAGCATGGACTAAGTTGGTACGACCCTCTCAAAGCCTCTACAAATCAAGCCGATTTTATCTTGATAATCATACCCTGATGGTAAAAAGTATCTTAACAGTATTGAAATTAAATAAAGTTGATCGAAGTTCTCTACTTGATGTTAGCTTTCTATTGAACCTGAAACTCCGAGATTTAACATTTTACGAAGCAATGACTAAAGTTTTCAAGAATTTTTACTTACCAAAGTTAGTAAGTGTCGGATGAGATAATTAGCTTTTATGAAGTTTGATACCAAGACGAAGCGGGGAACGATGTAGAAGTTTACTGAATATTCTAAATACATTCCTTCTTTTACGTAAAGACTAAGGGTTACTTTTCAAAAATTGTACAGTTCAGTATTTATACAATTTATCTTTATAACTTTTTAAGGTACAGGTCAGATTAGCAGTTTTGTAGACCTAACAAAAGAATAACCAATTAACCAATGGAAAGTCCAAAATCATTTGATGGTAAGTGGCTCTAGACCAAATTGTTGAGTCTGTTCTTTTTAAGTAGTAATTTATGTTAACATGATTTAGATAATGTTTGCTGATGTTTTTCGGATTGCAATTACTCAAATTTCCGGCTCAGGAAAATATTATTTGATATTATATTTAATATTATATCCATCGCTCAACCATGAACACAAATAATACATTACGGAAGTAAAGCTATGTGATTTACGTGAGCTACGTAATAAAAAAACAACTAAAAAAACCCCGACTGTGATACAAAAAAAAGCACAATCCAAACAGATATAAGTTATGTTACTATTGAGATTCTTTAAAAATATTATAGAACAGTGTTAATAAAATTTAATTTAAATGCTAGCGGATCTCACTGTGATAGCGTCTGCATTTAAATTTATTTTAATTGAATACTACTATTATTGTGTCAGGGATATCCGTAATTGATTTGCTTTTCCGGTGAATCTTTTGTGATATACGGGTACGCGCCCCCGGCCTACCGAGCTACTACCAACTCATACCCCCCCCCCGTACTGTCATCAGATCAATCTATAATAGAAGATACATCCGTTCTAAATCAATTCAAATGTAGTTCCGATCATAGACCTGTTCTTGCAAGGATATGTCAAAAATTCTCCGTAAAAAATTATTCACCAAACAAATTAAAAAACTTAACCGCAATAACCTTACACTTAACGCAAATGCTTTTAACTTGGAACTGACGAACCAGTTTGCAAATCTCAATATAGACATAGACGACGTAGAAACTCAATTAAAAAACATACAAATCGCTATAAAATCTGCTAGCAATAAATTAAGACAAGATAGACCCTGCAAATTCAAATTGAGGGCATCAACTAAACTTCTCATAGAGGATAGAGAATCCCTAGAGAAATGCTCCAATCAATATTACCATTTCGACAGACAAGTAAAGCGTAACATCAGAAAAGAAATGAGAACATTTAATACAAATTTGGTGCAAACAGCGATAGAAAATAACACCTCGCTCCGAGTTGCCAAACAAGGAATCTCGAAAGGTAAATCCTGGATTACAAGGCTTACAGACGAGAATGGTCAACAACAAGGAAGTAGAGATAAAATAATAGAAATTTGCACCAAATTCTACACAAACCTATACTCAGATATAACAAAACCAGACCACATTTTAAACATAATACACAGTTGCCCTGTGGCGTTTATGATTCTATCCCTTTCATAAACGCCACAGAAGTAAATTTTGCCCTCAAAAATATGAAATATAATAAAAGCCCTGGAGAAGACGGAATAACTACAGAAGCCTTAAAATTCGGAAGACCAGTATTACTACCATATATAACTAATATTTGCAACACTATTCTTTTGAAAGGAAAACTCCCTACTAAATTATGTCATTCCAACATTATTCTGCTGCATAAAAAGGGTGATAAAAGTGATGTAGGAAACTATAGACCTATCAGCCTCATATCACATATTTACAAAGTTTTTATTAAAATAATAGAAAACCGCATTGCTGGTCAGCTTGACTCTCATCAACCCCCCGAACAAGCTGGATTCCGCCCCGGCTTCTCCACCACAGATCACCTCCACACCCTTAATCAAATCATAGAGAAGAGCAATGAATTTAATAAGACCCTTTATCTTGCTTTTGTCGACTACTCCAAGGCTTTTGACAGCATTACACATTCATCGATATTTTCTGCACTCCACAACCAAAATATCCATCACACTTACATTAGCATTCTGGAAAGTATTTACCAAAATAGTACAGCCGATATAAAACTACATCTAGCCGGACCATCATTCCCCATAGAGAGAGGCGTCAAACAGGGAGACCCGCTATCTCCGAAGCTGTTTACCTGCACCCTCGAGGAAGTCTTCAAGAAGCTGGCGGTCCCGTGGGCAGACCGAGGCATTGACGTTGGTGGCAGAAGACTTACTAACCTTCGCTTCGCCGACGATATTGTCCTGTTTGCCCCATCTGCACCCGAGCTCCAGCGTATGTTACAGGAACGCAGCAATGCAGGCCTTGAGGTTGGACTGAAGATAAATCGTTCAAAAACCCAGACCATGACTAACAGTGTCAAACGTAGGGTCGAGGTAGATGGGCAGGAAATACATTATGTCGATGATTACATTTACTTGGGCCAGATAGCCTCCTTCGTAAACAGGCAGGATAAAGAAATCGATAGACGCATTTCTAACGCCTGGAAGAGCTACTGGTCCATGAAGGAGCTTATGAAGGGTAACCTTCCGCTGACCCTCAAGCGCAAGCTCATCGACATGTGTATCCTGCCTATCCTAACCTACGGCGCTCAGTCATGGTCTTTGACCGAACTTCAGAAGTCCAAACTCAAGGTTTGCCAGCGAGCCATGGAGCGCAGCATCCTAAGAGTTCGTAGGACGGACCGCATAAGGGACACTGCGCTCCTTAACTGGCATCGCTGATGTGGGTGCACAGACCGCTAAGCTAAAGTGGAACTGGGCCGGCCACGCAAGTCGTATGCACCCAGATAGATGGGCGAAAATAGCCACTAAATGGGTGCCACAGGACGGATACCGGCGTAGAGGCAGGCCTAAACGGAGATGGCGGGACGACCTCGACAAGTTTTTGCCGGGGTGGCCGGAGGTGGCACAGACCAGGGAAGTGTGAACGAAAGAGGGGGAGGCCTTTGCCCAGCAATGGGACAGCTTAATGGCTAAATAAAAGAAATAAAAAAAAATAAAAAACCTACTATTATATATTTTTTCTACACTTGCTCGTAAAGTTTTTGGCAATCCATTTAGGTTCATAATGGGGCTATTTAGTATTTTTTACTTAAGTGCGGTAATGTACTTTACTTATTTTTACAATCTCCTCTAAGAGTTTTATGCCTTCAAACAATTCATATATTTATGAATAAATAAAATATTTTAGCTTATGTACTATGATGAATTAAGAGCATCATATTTTATCATTATTTCATCAAATGATATTATTTCACTACACAATATATAAAACTGCCTCATGCGTGACCGACAAACATGGCACACTTGTATCAAAATGTACTTTTCTCGTAAACTGGTTCTTTGTAGCAAAGCATATATATCGCATATTACACCCTCGTGCTTTTTACTTCGCATTTTTTTTCAGTCTCAGGTTCGAGTTTTATGCTTACAAACAATGCATATTTTTGTGCATATTTCAGCAATATTATGATGAAACAATCATCATTTTAACATTATTTCATCAAATTATATTTTTTTCACTACATTTTACCCACCATTTGCTTATCCTAAGCCTTATTTTATAGGCACTTTAGCGGTGTTCCCTGTGCCTTAATCAACAACTGCGCGCGACAGCGCGTGAAAAAAGAAAAAAGCGCGCCATTTTGCACAAATCTTTGGTAGCGTTGTTTTGTTGATTAGCAATTTATTGTCAAAAATGTCGATAACGACAAGTAGTGAAGAAGAGCGAACAGCTTTAACCCCGTCAGAAATACTCAGCGAATCACGAAAAGCGACTGCTATCCTGGTACCACCAAAATCCAGGGAAAGATACCCAGCGGCCTACGAAACTTTCCCACAGTGGAAAACTCATATGAAAATAATATACAATTGACGACATTTACACCAGAAAATTTTAATGAAGAAATTACTACCAATACTATAACAAAAACGATTAGGTATAACTTTGATTTGTAATTTCACCAATTGTAATTTTTAATAACCAATAACACTGAATTTGAAATTAAAGTTAGAATATTATTAGAAGTTTGGCTGCGTCTATTTATTTCCTCGCAAGTGAGTTGAAAAATGTCGTATGATACTTATGTGCATGGATTATTACACACTTGGCTATCTTAATGCGAATTAACGCTTATCAAAATTACGTTTATTTTTTATTTTCTTAAACAGAGACATACATTGCTTCTGGCCCCACACTAGGATACCCTGTGTCGTGTCAACCAGAAACAGCGACGTCACACAAATATAAACATCCAAGACCTGAAAAAAAAAATAGATTTGGGGAAAAACCTGCAGGTGAAGCTATTTGTTCGACGTATTTCCAGGTCTAGTCTATTCCCGACAGACCTCTTCTCTTTAACTGACGATGCAGCTGAATGGCTGAAGACCTCCAAATTGTATATTTATTTAATAATGTCTCGAACTTCGGCCATACGAGTAAATAAATTAAGCTAACATAACATAGCGACACGCCTTTTCCCATACGAGGTGGCAGAAGCACAATTGTGCCCACTTTGAGAAAGTTATTCAATACTCCATATTGCGTGACAGGGATCTAGCCCATCGCCGCAATTATGGAGTAATGAAGGTTTCCTCACGATGTTTTCCATCACCGTTAGAACGTCCTTATAATGTACCTACTTAAGATAAATTAATTATCTCATTAGTCAGGAATCGAACATGTGTCTCCTGTGTGAAAAGCAAACGTGAAACCCATTAGACCACGGAGCTCTAAATAAACCTACTAGCAATAAACCTAAGTTATAGTTTATAGACCATATTTACAATGTTTTCATCCACAGGTTGATGCTCGAGGCTTGTACATGAATCGTAAATTCATACATGTGTTTCATATGTTACCTTCCCCGACCCACCCTAATATGACCCTTTTCCTCGCTCAAAGTGTTGATACCCTGATTTAGTATGTCTAAACTTACACAAACTTTCATTTCAACGTAACCCTTTGTAGACCAGCAATTTAACTTACAAACTAAAGTTTGGTGCCTTGTCCGAGTTAAAGTTGCCTTACTTACCTTTGCCTAAGTCAACTTACGGAGGGTTATATAAAGGCTGAAAGACATATTCTATACTTGGCTGGTATTTGCCCAATTTAAATAGCCGAGTAATTAACCGCAGTACAGCTTAAGGCTTAATTAAGACAAGTTTACCTGATGCTTAGACAAACTCTACTCAACTAGGTTTCTTCGAATAGCTTAATGTCATACATATTTACGTTATAATCCAAACCATTGGTTTTGAAACCCTTGAAATAACCCCTGAAATGGCCTAAGCGACTGGCAAGAAAATTTAAATGTAAAGAAAATTTAAAGGGAAATATAAAACTGCACACCAAAAATATTGATTTGCACAGCAAATATCAGGGCAAAATGCTGCGGTAGCTTAAGGTGAAGGGTAAAGGGGGTGAGCGAAGCGAAGCCCCCTTTAGCCTTCGTGTTAGGTTGAACATGCAAGAACAACAAAAACAAAAACTTAAAACATAAACTTGAGTACACATAAAATATTTAAAACATAAAAATTATTTTTGCTGATCCTTTTTTTCTGTGCAAACCAGTATTTTTGATGTGCAATTAAATACTAGCCAATATGCACATAATAACTGTCAACCGCTTTCCATAGTGCTCTTATAATCATTAATTACGGCGGTATATTTATAAACGTGAGAGGTGCTCGGAGTTAAAGATGCTCTTAACTTTGGCGCGAATTAAGAAGGCGAGGCATGTTCTCGAGAAAGCGGATCTCAAGTCAGTGCTTTCCAACATTTGGCATACGGCTAAAATCATTAAACATAAACGTAAACATTTATATACAGGCGCATACATGCTTCTGGCCCCACACTAGGATACCCTGCGACGTCACACATATACAACATCGTAGGCAGAGCCACTACCGCTGCGCCTCAGAGATCGTCAAAATCTCGTCCGACAATTACTTGAAAGTTTTTCTTTACCTTTATTCTCTTTCACAGTTATTTTTAAAACTAAGTATTTTATATTAGTCTACACTACGAGTACCCTACGGACCGTACTCCATAATGGGTGGGTGGTAGCGTATGTTTATTAAGGATCTATGTAATTTGCAGTATTTGAATAATCAAACGGACATGTAATATAATGTATTGTTATGTAATTTAAATTTAATCTATATTTATATTTATATTTATATAATATAATTTAATTTAAATTAATATTTGTACGCCTTTAAGGTAGAGTGTGGCAAGAACAATATTTATTTAACAACCCTGTAACCCACATTCACAAATAAAATATCTTTATCTTTATCTTTATCATAACTTGGCTGCATAGTTTGTACCTTCAAGAATCGATAATAAGCATTTAAGGCGATACCTCGTCCGTGCAAAGATCCCCGTTACTCCAGGTGGAAAGACCTTCAGTGTGAGAGGGACGGAATCAGGAAAAAATGTCATAACGTAGCGCTAAACCATAGAAGAATTGTTTAAAAATAAACTTACGCTAATTTGTTAAAATCTTTTTTGAGGAGAATTTACGAATACATTATATCTACATTTTGAACGCAGTTCCACAATGAAATTAGTAAGGATTTCAGAATTACAGGAAAAAATTAAACGATTTAGAGGTATTTTCGTAATTAAATTTTATCGAGAAAATTCCATTCAATCGCGGATTCGTAAACGTTAACCCAAAAATCAAATCTGTAGATGACTTCATGATGGAATTCGAAAAAAAACCCATTTTTTTCGTATAACCTTAAATGGCGACCTCGGGATTGAGCTTACCTGTGCTACTTTCTTAAAATAAACTACTTACAGTTGCGTCGTATGTTAATTTCTTTACAACATCATGCATTTTAATGTGTAATTATTTCGCACTCATTATTTCACCCATAATTCCTTGTACGAGTAGAACTCTAACCCTAAACATTTAGAAGATTATGAGAACCGCTGCCTTAGATTTTATCTCCGTTAATCCACTAGACTTGTATTACAAAATAAACTTTGTCTTCTTTGAAATTTTGATTAAAAGGCGCATTTGGGAATCAAATAAATTGATTGCGCTGGAAATACTATTTTACAGTAAAACTAATCCTTTTTGAACCTTGTCATTAATTTCAGCTAGCATTAAGCGTTTTTGTTGAAATACATGTCAACCTAATCAAGAAAAGACATAACGTAAACATTACATAAACATTTACTTACAGGCACTTACATTGCTTCTGGCCCCACACTAGGATACCCTGTGTCGTGGGAACCAGCAACAGCGACGTCACAAACGTATAAACATCCAAGACCAGGGTTTTTTTTATCCCTAGCCGGGAATCGAACCTCTCGCATGGTAGGCAGAGCCACAACCACAGCGCCGCAGAGGTTGTGATGAAGAGAAGACGAACATAATTTAATAATAGATAGCTAATCTGGCAACCAACCTCCGTGGTCTAATGGATTTCAGGCTTGCTTCTCAAACTGGAGACGCAGGTTCGAATGCTGACCGTGTGACCAATGAGGTAATTAATTTATCTTAAGCACATTATCGGATGTTCAGTGTTTCGGATGGCACGTTAAGCAGTAGCTCCCGGCTGCTATCGCTATGTGATAGTGCTCTTAAAACCCCTCCATCAACCCGCACTGAGCCAGCGGGGTAGAGTACGGCTTAATCTTACTCGTATCCGGGTAAAGGCCTTTGCCCCTCGGTGGGAACATTAATGGGCGACATTTATAATCTGGCAACCAGATACAGTGATCCTTTTACGATAATATAACACAATCTAGCTATCTACTATGAATCCTAACTCTATAGTTTTAGTAAGGGTGAAGTAAATTAAGTAATATACTAAAAATCCATCAGAATTTAGAATAGAAACACCGAACGAAATGGTGAAAGATCAATCAAGGTCTCGAAGATCCGTTGACGGAAGATGCGGGGTCACTGCAAATACTCCCTAGCTTAACTTGTCTATTTGAGTTGATGACCCGGGGAAGGGTGGCCCATAAAAGTATAACTTACCAATCGTAGCTTCCAGTAATGTCGATTACTACTGGCATGGAGCAAGTATTAGAATTCTAATACTTGCTGCATGCTACTGGAAACTGTCTGACTTTGAATTCCGCACCTTAGAAAATTGGAACCAGTACATAATAAAAAAAAATATAGGTAAAATTACATTTAGATAACATTAAGAGCGATTTTGCGAAGCCATCAAACGAAATGAAGCTTTCTTTATTTTGTCATGAAATCTAATAGGCATGTCATGTGGACATGCGTTACGTCAATGCATGTCATAATATGAGATCCTTTTGATATTGAGTTCACTTCCGTGGGACTCAGCCCCGCCATACTGTTCACTACTGGTAAGTACTTATTTGGCATATTTTCCTAAACATAAAAAGTGCGGTAGTAGTTTCCAAGGGGTATGGAGGGGGTAGCTATGACATAGTAAAGATGGCGGCCGGGCCTATTATATTAAGCAATATTTCTTGATAAGGAATGGACCTAATTACTTAAATTAGGTGTCATATGAAATCGTACATTTATTCATGTGAAGCTTATACAAAATAAGATATTTACAAAAAATAAAATTTGAAAAATAAAGCTCATTTATTGATTTAAATAGATCGATAACCATCAGGATTTTAGGTATTTAGCTTTTTATAAAACGTATTGTTATTTTTGTTAGATTTTTAATTAACTTAAAATAATAAAAATCGGGTTATTAATGACGGGGCTACGGTCGTTTAAGTGAACATCGTCGTTGGTAGCGCCGAGTTGATTACGTCGCGACCTTTTATACAAACAATCTCTAATTGATGTAACTGGACTAGATTTCTTTAAATAGTCATAAAGTATTGCACAAAAAGTTTAACGTTTGATAAACTCAAACTCAAACTCAAAACGTTTATTCTGTAAATAGGCCACAAGGGCACTTTCACATGTCATTTCATTTCATTTTTTACAGAACATTTGGTATTATTATTTGTATCATATTATCAGAAAAAAAATAGTACATTATGATACAAGTGTGGTATGTTGGTCATTACACTCGAGTTCGGCGAAGGCTTAAGGAGACGAGAAGTGTAATGACCAATGCTCACGTGTTTCATACGACGTTTTTCAACACACTTGCGAGGAAAAGTAAATAAAACTAACGAAATGCAATACTGTGAATAAACTTGACAAACAGAAACCCATTTAAAAGATGGCGGCCGTAATTTTATTTTTTCGCGCGCTCAGCGCTGCATGCGCGCGCAAGTCTGAGATAAGGGCACCGGCAAAGTAGAGCTAATCAGCCACATATTTATAAATTTTGAATTTGGGTATTTATAGGTAAAAATACACCGTCAAAATATAAATACCAACAAGCTAACAAGCAGTTTCATGAATTTTTTTAATTATTTATCACATTTTGAATTGAATTTTATATTTACGCAAATAACTACTTAGCTGTTTTCGAAACATTAATACTTCTTGCTAATATTTAAAAAGATATGTAATGAAAAGGCACTAGTGCGATAATGTAATGTAAAAGGCACGGCATGGGTAATATTCTGCATTATCAGTGTAAATACGCTGTAATAAGACCTACTTTACGAGCAGGTGTGTTGAAAAAGTACTTAATTATTGTTTCTGAGAGATGTAAAGAGTCTCAAATGTCATAATAAAATAATTAAAATATAAATAACAGAGATGTATAGTCTCTTTAGTGAATAATACAATGATGATAGGAGATGTAAATGGTCCCCACAGTCAAGAGTTGTATAATTAAATTAATCTTTGGAGGTGTAAAAGGCCTCCAAGTGTCCAGTAAAAGAAACTCTGGCAGTGAGGATGCTCACAATTAATTAGAACAATTCAGTCCCAAGCATTTTTATCGTCTATGTACTCTTTAATACTGTAGTAAGCTTTAGAAATAAGCCTTTGCTTGATGTATTTCTTGAACTTATTAATTGATAGATCTGTCAAAGTGCTTGGGAGTTTATTGTAAAATCTTACACAATTACCCTTGAACGAGTTTTTTATTTTATGGAGCCGAGTAGTGGGCACTGCAAGTTTGTCCTTGTTTCTAGTATTAAAGTTATGTATATCACAGTTTCTTCGAAAGTTAACAATGTTCTTATGGACATACATAATATTCTCGTAAATATATTGACTATGGACTGTCAATATATTTACTTCTTTAAACTTATTTCTAAGAGAATCTCTATTATTCATTTTATAAATTGCACGAACAGCCCGCTTCTGCAGCACAAAAATAGTATTTATGTCAGCAGCACTGCCCCAGAGCAGAATACCGTAGGACATAATACTATGAAAATAACTAAAATAAACTAATCTGGCTGTTTTTAAATCTGTCAAGTGATAGCTGTTCGATAGCTTATCAATATGTGGACCCCATTGGAGTTTGGAATCCAACGTTATACCTAGAAACACTGTGCTGGTTACCAATTCCAATTCCTCATTTTTAATTGTTATACATGTCTGATTATTTTTAACGTTAGTAGTAAGAAACTTAACACATTTAGTCTTTTTCTCATTTAATAGCAAATTATTAACATTAAACCAATTTACCACTCTTGATATGGTATTGTTCACGTGATCATCATTAGCGTGTTGGTTTCGCTTTGTTTTAAAAATAAGTGAAGTGTCATCAGCAAACAGTACCATATCATGACAGTCCCTTCCTAGATAGGGTAAGTCGTTTATATAGATGAGGAATAGGAAGGGTCCCAATATTGAGCCCTGTGGCACGCCCAAAGAAACCAATGATCCTGGTGATCGTTCTCCGTTTACGTCTACCCTTTGTATTCTTCCGTTCAGATAAGATTTTAACAAATTCAATGACGTGTCTCTAACTCCATAATGATGTAATTTCCTGATCAATGTTTCATGACAAACGCAATCAAAAGCCTTAGATAAGTCACAAAAAATGCCTAGGGCATCTTGTGACTCTTCCCAGGCATCAAAAATACTTTCAATGAACTGAATTCCGGCATCTGTTGTTGAACGACCGCGAGTGAATCCAAACTGTTTGTTATGCATTAGCTTATTTGATTCAAAATGATGTAATAGCTGTGATAAGATTAATTTCTCAAAAATTTTACTAAAAGTTGGTAGTATTGATATTTTTTTTTTTTATTTTTTTTTTTTTTTATTTTATTACATCAACAAAAATCCACAGCCGTGCTTACATGTAATCTAAAAAAATGATCTTTGAATGAGGCCAATTAAGGATTTCATTATATAAACAAAATAGGAAATCAAAAAGAAGAAGAAGATAAAGATAAAGGTAAATAACCAAAACAACAGCATGAGTGCCTTACTTATGTCATGTGTGTGTAGGTTGTGTTTGTTATTTGGTGTTGTATACTTGTAAATATATAATTGAATAAATACATTGTTTGTGTGTGTGCGTGGGAGGGGGGGGAGGAGGAGGGGGATGTTTTGATAGGTATGGTTCATAAATTGTAGGTTTGTGAAGCTGAGACCAAAAACTAATAAGCGACTAACTCAATGAGATACTGAAAATCAAGTGGCGATGCAGTAAGGTAAGGTTGACATGGTGCTACTTTTTGCTACTTTTTGCTGTAATTTAAAAATTAATGTTAGTAAGTTTTTACAGATCAGATCAACTCTGACTTTTACCTTCTATTTCCTTCTATTAAATTCAAAGTAACCATCCGCTTGAAAGTAGGTTTACTTTTGCAGAATGGGTCTAAGCCAGAGAAGAATTTGTTGTACATATGAGGTAGCCTGATACACGTACAGTTTGATGCATAATTAGTGCGAGAGAAGGGAATAGAAAATAGCTTAGTGTGTCTGGTCCGTGTCGACGGTACAGACAGTTTTAGCATTTCAGTAACTAAACGGGGGCAGTCCAGAGCACCAGAGCATACGTCATGCAGGAGCGACATATCGGCCACAACACGGCGCTCGGTTAGCGTAAGTAGATTGTGGTGTTTGCATGAATCTGCGTAGTCCGAAATTGGCGTATGTGTGCGGTAGTTAAGAAACTTGAGGAACTTCTGTTGCATAGACTCGATCTCTTTTATGTTAGTTATGTATTGTGGATTCCAAACAGGGCTACAGTATTCAAGTACACTACGAACGTAGGCGAAATAAATAATCTTTATGCAGGCGGGGTCAGTGAATTCCTTACAAGCACGCGTTACAAAACCTGTATGCTTTCTTTATAATAGTTTCAAAGTGAGCCGAGAATGTCATTTTAGAGTCAAGTATGATGCCGAGGTCCCTAACAGTTTTGCCTTTATTTATGGTTACATTGTTCAGTTGGTAGTCAAACAGAATTGTTTTGGTTTTTCTTGTAAAACTTACGTGTAAACACTTGGTTGTGTTTACACCTATCCTGTTCCGGGCGTAATATTCGCCTAGACGGTTAAGATCCTCTTGTAGATGTTGGGTATCAAGAGAAGTTTTAACATTCATATATATCTTTTTGTCATCTGCATAAAGTAAAAATCTAGCATGCTTAAAGCATTGGTTTATGTCGAAGAGATATGCTGCATATAATAGAGGACCAAGCAAGGAGCCTTGAGGAACGCCAGATGGTATGTAAATGTAGTTAGATCTGTACCCACCAACAACCACGGCCTGTCTACGCTTAGAGACGTATGACTCCATCCATCTAAGAAGATCCCCGTGTATACCTAGCGCCTGTAATTTCCGTAGCAGGATGATGTGGTCCACTCTGTCAAAGGCCTTTTCAAAGTCAGTGTAGACCACATCAACCTGTCCATGGGAGCTCATACCACGAAGCACATCACTGACAAACACAGCTAGATTTGACGTGGTAGATCGACCCCTAATAAAGCCGTGCTGCTCCTCTGGGATACCTTGCATTAGCACAGGATAAATATTATCAAGGATGACTTTTTCAAAGAGTTTTCCGAATGTGTTTAAGATTGATATCGGCCTGTAGTGTTCCACGTGTAATTTAGAGTCTTTCTTATGAACCGGAACTATGAGGGCCTCCTTCCACCTTGAAGGAAATACACCTTCATGCACCGAGCGAGTAAAAATAATACTGAGGGGCTGCGACAATGAGTCCTTACATCGTTTAATAAAGCCAGCCGGTATACCGTCATTACCAGGACCTTTGTTAGGGTCAATGCTGTCTATAAATCTAGAGATAAGTTGATTGGAGAAAGTAAGTGTGTTGATCGAGTTCAAATACGTGGTTTGAGCGTCAGCAGGAGGGTAAACATCAGATGGTGTCATAAACATTTTCTCAAAGAAGTCACTGAAGGCCTCACATATCTCCTGCTCCCCGCTAACTTTATCGCTACCTGTATACATAGTACTTGGGTACCCAAAAGCACTTTTTCTTTTAGATTTTATGTATGTCCACAATTGTTTGGGATCCTTCTTAATATTAGCTTGTGACCTTTTTATATAAGAGTTATAGTTTTCGGCTTGCATAACTTTTTGGCGTTTTCTAAGAAGAGAGAATGTGGCATAATCATTTGGATTGTTATAAAGTTTCCAATGTGAATGTGCTTTGGTTTTTTCTTTGATAACACAGACAAGTGCTCGACTATACCATATCGGGTACCTGTTCGATGTTTTAGTAATCACTATAGGCACGTTCTCCTCAATCACGCTATTTAATTTATTGTATAAAACTGAAACTGCATCGTCTACTGTTCCATGATTGAGAATCTGTGTCCAGTCATTACCAAGTAGTGTACCATTTATATTTGTATAGTCGGCTTTTCGGAATAGGTACTTGCGTCGGGGAATCTTGGATAGTGGAGGTACGGTGATTTCATTCGCATTAGCACATAACGTGGTGTGAGCTAAGTCCTCCTTAATCATCGGGTCATGACACTTTGTAACCTCTAAAGTGAAATTAGAAAAAAATAAGGTCTATAGTATTACCAGATACATTAATAAAACGGTTGTATTGACGCAGACCTAGCAGATTTGTGCAGTGTGTAAATTCAAGTGCCGAGTTTTGCAACTCAACAGTTCCACGTCTAATGTGTAGAGGTTCACCGGTTTCCCATTGAACCATACTCAAGTTAAGATCACCTGCTATCAAATGATAGTCTTCAGGGTACTTAGTAACAAATTTAGTCATCCACTCAGTAAACTTTGAAATACGTTGAGCGTGTTTTTTATGTTTCTTCGAGTCCGGCGGTATGTAAACCAACGCGATATGAAGATCGCGTTGTGAGCCAAAGGAGCGGCAATCTATAGTTACCCACATGCATTCAACATCGAGATCGTCGCGTTGCCAGTCAGTACGTAAGCGAGCGTTGAGGCGCGCGGCGCAAAGCATGAAAATACCTCCAGCCCTAGATCCGCGATCTCGTCGAAAAATGCTGTACTTATCATTAGTCAACTCCGAGTCGAGTACACCGTCCTGCATCCATGTCTCTGTAATAAGTATAATGTCGTGAGAAGAGCTTACAACACTTTCATAAAACTCCAAAGTTTTCGTGTTAAGGCCACGAACGTTCTGGTAGTAGATACGCAAGTTATTAGTAGCCATTTCTGTACAATTTTATAGCAGTGATTGTAAACTGGGGATGTATAGAGAGCGGATACGTAGATATAGTATTTGCATCCCAACAGTGTGGTTGTCGTTTCGGTGCAAAGTACGATAGATAAAAATTTGAACACTTGCCCACAAACAAGGGAAAACCGCATTCCACACTTGTAAATACTACGTTATAGTTGTAGTAGCTCTTAGTTCTATATATAGGTAGTACAAATATGCTACATGCTATATGTATAGCGATACGAGTGCAGCCTGTAAGTCGCGTTCCAGGTTTCCTAGGATTAGTAGTTGGTTCAGTCTCGTTCTTGTGAGAGGGAGAGGTATGCGATATGGGGAGTGTGGGTTTCATTGAGAGTGTGAGTGTGTGAGTGAGTGTAGGTAAGGCATAAGTTTGTGTACATAGGTAAGACATAAAGTAAACAATTGGGCTTATTATGTTACTGAAATTGTAGGAATTCAACTTAATTAAACAATTTTTTCGAGGTCGGACTCCTTCGATATCTGAATATAAGGCATATTTTCGCTGTGTCGGACATACACACGGCAGTTTTTTGTCCAAACGAAGGTATACCCTTTTTCGGTTGCACGTTTTCTACACTTGCTGAGTAAATTCTTATTTGCGACTGTTAGGTGCTCATTGACATGTAGTTTCGCGGGTTCGCCTTCCAGTCCCAGGTTCTTGGTGGTCATCCCACGGGATTTACGAGCTGCATTCACCAGGGCATCCTTGGTCGCTCGTTCACGGAGACGTACGACGATGGCGCGGGGTTTCCCTTTGACTGGACGCTTGGCTTGGACTCGATGGGCAAATTCCACGTCGCGCAGTTGCAGCGGGGTTCCGATGTATGCAGCCAGCTTCATCACAACATCGGGCAGGGACTCGCCGTCATGTTCAGGGATACCGACATACCGGATATAGGTCTGAAATTGGTGGGGTCTTGAGTACTACCTGCTTTGAAGAGGGGAATTATCTTACTTTGTTTCATTAAATCAGGAAATTCACCTCAGTCTATACAATTGTTGAAAATGACCGCTAGGTTAGGTGCAATTAATTCGATCAGGGATTTAACGACGTGAACAGAGAGTCCCCAAAGATCATTAGTTTTCTTAACATTTATCAATTTAAATGCCTTTACGACATCTGAACTTGTGACGTGCTTAAAATTCAAGTATGAAGCACACTCTGAGACATTATCTTTTAATATTGCAACAGCAGACAAAGGTGACGAATTTAAATACTTAGTCGTGGAAGCCGGTGCATTAGTAAAAAACGATTCAAATTCAGTTGCAACTTCTAAGCTAGAACTCGTAAGCTGTCCATTGATTTTTAGTTCGTAATCGTGACTCGCTTTTTTACTACGACCGGCCTCCTCATTAATTATTTTCCAAGTCGTTTTTATAACATCGGAACTATTCTTAATTTTACTACTCAGAAAATTACGTTTAGCTGTATGACAGTCTAATTTAAATTGTTTGGAGAACTGTTTGACTTGTTCTTTAAATTCGTCACTCATGTTGAACCGTCGTTCCTCATACAATGCATACAATGCTTGCCTGCGTTTATGCAACTCTGCAGTAGCCCACGTACTAAAGTCGTTTGAACCACTAACCACAACCGATTTTGAAGTGAATATCGCGCTGTACTGTTTCATAAAGGTTTCAAAGAATAAGTTATACATTATATTAGGAGACTGTTCAGCTGCCAAAAACGGTAGTTCCTGGGCTAAAGAGTATCTCATTCTTTCTAACCGGTCAACAGTTATTGGCACAAACGAAATTTTCTTTTTAATGACAGGTTCTCTAATAGAATCAAATTGAAATAATTGACCTAAATGATCTGAATCCAATTCACTGATAACACTTTTACTGATCGGAATAACATCAGTAAAAATGTTGTCAATGCATGTAGCACTAGTAGCAGTCACTCTTGTTGGCTCCATAAATAAATGGCTAAGCCTAAATGATGAGAAAAGATTTATCAATCTAACGCTGAGAGTAGTTCTTTCTAACAGATTAACATTAAAGTCACCACATATAATTAATCGTTTCGTACTGTGTGATGAAATAGTTAGGACGGATTCCATTATTTTCTCGAACATTTCAAAGTCGCTCAAGGGTGGTCTATAGACACATATAACGATGAACTGTTCTAATTCCACAGCTGCAAGTTCTATAGTTCGTTCAACATATAAGGAAACAATGAATTTCATATGATTGTTTAGTATGATTAATGCCCCACCATGTATTGAATTAAGTCTGGTGAACGAACTACCAACCTGGTGATCTTTAAAGCTAAACATAATTTCATTAATAGTTAACCAGTGCTCTGTTATGCACAAAATGTCAATTTTATTACAATTTAAAAATAACTCTATTTGTAGATCTTTGCCTCTAATACATTGAATATTCTGATGAACCAGGCTTATATACTTAGCATGTGAGCTTCCCTTATTCTTAGGGTTTTCTAATATACTAGAACATATGTTGCCAGAGCCTGGGTCCTCTGTTGTCTTATGAACTAATTTAAATGCATCCTGTTATTCTGGTCTGATACCAGATTCATATTAGGCTGCTCAGTAAAAGCAGAGTTAGAAGCCAAGTTTTTGGCTGTAATGTCATATAAATATAATAGTGACATAGCTATTTGTCGTTTACAATAATTTGAAAGGTAAAATGTACCTTTAGTCGTAGTAAAATAATTACTAACATAATTGTTAGTGTCAATAATATCAAACTTATTATTATATGTACATAAATTGTACATAGTTATATTATGTCTATATACATTTTCATTTTGTGTCAATTGGTTGCTGTAGGGAAATGTGAACAATATAATTTTTTTCACACTAAGACCATTCAATGTTTCATAAAATTTTATTAAATTATTTTTGTTCACATCTCCCCTATTGCCCATGAAAATTATCAGTGTGGCACTGGCTGTGATAGTGCTGTCATTCAAAATTTGATTTATAATATTATCTACAGTGCTAAAAGGTGAGCAATTACTAATAACACTATGTCCCTTAGAGTATGAGTGGAGTGCTGAGCCCATGCCACTTCCAATCTCATCACAGTACATTATAATATCAGGTGTTGTGGTCATATCAGACTTGGCAGAACTATTATCAGTAACACCTTGTGTTGGTAAACTGTCACACAAGCCCGGAGAGTTGCCCGCTGTCAAACAACCACCTTTCTGCTCACAGCGACAAGTATGGTTGTTGGTCAGCGACTCAAACCGCTCACAATTATGGTTCATTTCTTGAATTAAATCATCCATAGCCAATGAGTATTCATTTATAACTTTCTCAGAGTTCAAATATGCACTGTTTAGTGATCTCAATGAATCCTCTAAGCTTTGGATTTTCAAATGTAAGTTTTGTGTGTCAGTTTCATACATCAACTTAGTACTTTCTAATTCTAATACACAGATATTCAAATCATGTAATAAGTTTACATTTTTCTTGCTTACTTTTAAGTTTTTAGTACACAATTTATTATTTTTTATTAATTTCTGAGTTTTCCGTATATACCTATTTATTTTAATGTATTTTTTCAGTTTGTTATTGCTGCAACTTAATAACCTTGATGTGGGCAATGTGTCATTAGTTAAATCAATGACATCATCAAGGCTTCCAGTTGCAACAGTAACCAGCTGCGGGCTGATCCCTACGACTTCACTGTAGAGGCTCTGGGTCTGCAACGCTGCGGTGTTTTCCTTCTCCTCCTGGAGTGCATGTTTTTGTTCATGGGCATCGAACAATGCTTTCTCCAGGGAATCAATCGATTTCAGGGCTTGCTCGTACTCTGCACTGCATACAGTGAAGCTATCTACGGTGACCTGCAGCTTGTCCCGCTCAACAATTACATCACTACATTCTTGTTCTAATACACATAATTGTTTCTTTAGCTTATCTCTACTTTCAAGTACTGATAATAGCTCTTTCTCATTTTCCTCCCTTTCACAGAGTAATTCGGTGACCATTTCCTTTGATTTTTTTAATTCTAGTAAGGTAACTTTGAGCTTGTCATTTTCCTGCTGTCGGGAGGCGACAGCAGCAGCTCTGCCGTTCATCATGGTTACAGTTGAGATAAGAATCAAGGAATTGCACACCAAAACAATGCGAAATTACTTACGTGGAATAGTAACATTTTTCAGCGTTTGCACATCACTAATTGCTATGAAATATATTTTAAACGTTGTTAAATATAATAATTTAACAATAAGGTAACAAAAAGCGATGAAAGTGTACGGAAATAACAAATACTTTTAAATTTATAACCTGCAACGGTCACAAATTTAACATGTTTCGAGACACTAGTAAACGTCACTAAAACACACTGCAAACAATAGAAATACTTAACATTACACTATAATCCTAAAATAACACTAAATTGGGCTCAGAATTACACTAAATCATATTAAAATATAAATTTTGCTAGGGACGTAGTGAAATCAGCTGTTTGCCGTTTGATACTTAAAACACTCACTAATATTATGATATATTTTTTGTACTAGCGAATGACATTCCTTTGTTTACCTTTTAGGTGCGAGATAACATATATAAAAATGACAAATCTTTCAGCGTCTGAAAATCGATCTTCCGCAACTTCCGATCTTTGGCTTAAACCAAAATTGGACAGAAGTTGTTCTCGGGCCATTCCTGTTTTTGGTTTATATTAATGACCTGCCACATCTTGTCAGAGATAATCATGAGATTGTACTGTTTGCAGATGACACTTCACTTTTATTTAAAATGAAACGACGCAGTTTGAACTTTGACGATGTGAATAATGCAATCTCAAAGGTAGTCAATTTTAGTTTAGTGCTAATAATCTTTTACTGAACTATAACAAAACTAAATGTATTCGGTTTATACTCCCCAATGTTAAACAAGTCTCGGCTAATGTTAATGTTAAAGGTGAAAATTTAGAAATTGTAGATAGCACGGTATTCCTAGGAATCACCTTAGATAATAAGCTTCAGTGGGGCCCACACATAGATAAGCTATCAAAAAAACTCAGTTCCGCAGTTTATGCAGTTAAATAAATCCGTCTTTTTACGGACTTGGAAACAGCTAGACTAGTTTACTTCAGCTACTTCCATAGCATTATGTCTTACGGCATACTGCTGTGGGGGAACGCTGCAGACATTAACATAATATTTGTGCTGCAAAAGAGGGCTGTTCGTGTAATCTACAATGTGGGTCCCAGAGAGTCACTGCGTTGTAAATTTAAGGAAATTAACATTATTACATTGCCGTGTCAGTATATTTATCAAAACCTAATGTACGTCCACAAAAATATTGATAAATTTTCTAAGAATAGCGACAGGCACAATGTCAACACTAGAAATAGGAATAAACTAGCTATACCTACTACTAGGCTCCATAAGGTTAATGTATCTTTCAAAGGGCAATGTATTCGCTTTTACAACAAAACACCGACTGAGTTACAAGAATTGTCTGTAAATAAATTTAAAAATGTTGTTAAAAATCACTTATGTAAAAAAGGTTACTACAAAATATCAGAGTATGTAGAAGACAAGAAAGCTTGGGAAGGTGTTTGCTCCAATTCTGTAAAAAATAACGTATAAAGCTGGAGGTTTCTAGTCGCCTCTTTGCCTCCAGCATCTAAAACATTGAGGTGACGGAATTCAAATTGAGTTCTATATTTCCCTGTACTTTATACATGTGTTAGTTTAAGATTTGACATTCTCCAAATGTTACCTATGTTTTTCTTATGGAAATAAACTCTTTTTGAAATTTGTTTTTTTTTATTTGATAATGCTTTTAAAAAATTGCCAAGCTTGATATTTTTGTATGCATTAGTAGTGTCACGTCCAGTTAGACTATGATAAGCCAGAAATGATTTCCTTTGGCAACAAATATAATGACATATAATTTTTTTTCCTACCCAAAATGGATAAATGAACACCAAAAGTTGCAAAAAATATCAGGGCAAAATACTGCGGTAGCTTAGGTGAAGGGTAAAGGGGGTAAGCGAAGCGAAGTCCCCTTTATTCTTCGTGTGAGGTTCAACATCTAAGCACAACAAAAAATACTTAAATCATAAACTTTAGTACACAAAAAATAAAATAAACTTTGGTGATCATTTATCCAAACACAATTTGGTGGACATTTATCCAGTAATTTCGAATTTATTGGTAGTAAAATAGGTGCATTTTTGGTAATCGTTTAAACACAAGCCATTTCCTTTTATCATTTGTCATGTTGTCTAGTATATTTTTAACAGCAATAAATTTTGGTTTTCTGTTTGTGCCTGATTTAATCCACACAACACTCGGAAGTTGTTCATAGAAGTAAATAATCAGTAGAAGCACATCACTGACGCGACAATTGACTATCAATCTTTCAAAACCTGATTGCTTGCAGTCAATCCCGTGGAAAGTGAATCGAGTACTAGGATCTACTTGGGTACTTCTCAAATGATCCACGTTTCTCTGTGCGTTGGTGCTCACTTGTTGTGCGTCTGAGTATGAGAAGAGAGAAGTTCCTGTGTGTTCAGGAGTTTTGAAGCTCAAACAAATGGCGATTTATTTTCAGAAAATCAGATACACAGGCTTTGTTTTCAGTAGAGTGTATGAATCTTTAGAGGCAGAAGTGTCTCGCAACCAGATATTTGATGCTCGATCGGAATGACAGATTGTCGTTGCTTTTCACGAGTGCCAGACTTGATGGAAGTTTTATCATGTCTGTCAAAAAGTATGTGTACTCTTTGGCAATCAATGGTTTTGAAGTTTCAAAAAAAACTTCACTTAAGTCCATCGATATAAATACTATTCAAGTATACGCTTAAGTTTCAGAATGTTTTGGCATATTTAGGCTGTCCAATACTTTGCACCAGAGCTTGGCCATCAATCAGGGTAGCAGTTTTTATTTGCTTCATTGGTAATGCCAAAGGCAGTTCTCGGTAATTTGATTTGATTTTGATTATTAAATCAAAATCAAACTGCCTTTGGCGTGTGTCTGATTAGTCCATTGGTGTCAAAAAGCGATGGTGGTGGATCATGCAACTATTTTTTTATTATATTTTTCAAATTAATTTGACGCTTTTTTTTCAATTTAATTTGCCGCCCTTTATTGCAGAAAACATGTGACGAAGAAATACATTTGTGACTACAGTATTTTAAAAAAAAAACGTGTTTTCCAGTTACGTTTGCAACGTGTATGTGCTTGAATTTTTTTGATTTCACTTTTTTAAGGGTACTGTAAAAGTCTGTTTCGATTACACAGCCTGTCACAAAATCGTTAGATAATTTTTCAACACACCTGCTCGTAAAGTAGGTCTTATTACAGCGTATTTACACTGATAATGCAGAATATTACCCATGCCGTGCCTTATACATTACATTATCGCACTAGTGCCTTTTCATTACATATCTTTTTAAATATTAGCAAGAAGTATTAATGTTTCGAAAACAGCTAAGTAGTTATTTGCGTAAATATAAAATTCAATTCAAAATGTGATAAATAATTTAAAAAAATCATGAAACTGCTTGTTAGCTTGTTGGTATTTATATTTTGACGGTGTATTTTTACCTATAAATACCCAATTTCAAAATTTATAAATATGTGGCTGATTAGCTACTTTGCCGGTGCCCTTATCTCAGACTTGCGCGCGCATGCAGCGCTGAGCGCGCGAAAAAATAAAATTACGGCCGCCATCTTTTAAATGGGTTTCTGTTTGTTAAGTTTATTCACAGTATTGCATTTCGTTAGTTTTATTTACTTTTCCTCGCAAGTGTGTTGAAAAACGTCGTATGAAACACGTGAGCATTGGTAATTACACTTCTCGTCTCCATTAAAAAACGACTCGAGTGTAATGACCAACATACCACACTTGTATCATAATGTACTATAAGCCCACGGGATTGGGCTTAGTGTAGATGGTTCGCAATCTCATTAGAAGCATTAGAAAATGTTACATAATGTAGTCAAAAACTTTATTTTTTAAATGATCTCACATGTTTTCGCACGTCAGCCTCATCTTTTTGAAGGTTAATAGTGACGGTTTTTTCACAGGCCTCATCGTGTTGAACTCAAAAAGGTATTCTTGCCTTTTCTGATACATGGGATCGATAATTGAAAGTTAGGCATCACCGATCACGTGCTGTGTTATTTCTAGTTATTCCTACAAAACCACCCACAATTTTATGGATCTTAAGTATATTTCCTTGTTTGCCTGGTTTTCTGGAAGAGATCTCTTATTAGAGATAAGCTCGCCTTTGTACACTTTTTTATGTAACTCTTGTTTTTTGTATGATTTGTGTGCAATAAAGAAATTATGAAATTATGATTTCCCCAACAAGCATAATTGGTATGATCGTAGACGCAAAACCAAGGCAACATTTTTGTAACAAGTCAAGATGCATAGACCAGTTTCCTTCTCGTTCCGTACGTATAAAATGAAACACAATGCCAGCCATGTCCAGGGATGTTCTCCAAAACATAACCATTTGGTTTGCCTTGTTTTTCTTAACAAACTCTTTAACAAGGTTGCGATTGACATCAGCTTTCTTGTCTAGGTTATCCCAGTTGCATATGAATTCCAAGCTGGGTTCCTCACAATTGCCTTAGGATTATATTTGCGTGATTATTTCTGCAGGAAAGTTCTCCTTTTCATATTTCGCAATAAGACTCTTCTTATTGTGAAACAAAACTCTCCACGCTCTTACTGCGCAATTTTAGTGATTGGTAATACTGTAGATTCTCCATAAATACCTGATTCGACCCATATGTCTGAAAGACCAGAGCTTCCGAAATGTTTGTCAATTACGCGCAGAAAGTTTAAAACCCAGTGAAATCCTGCAAGACCAACAGGTCTTGCAGGTAACATCAGTAACAACAGAAACATCATTATAATTGTCATTGTGCCATTGAACTTGCTTAATTTTACAAGAAAGAGCTTCGTCACAGGTTAAAACAGTGTGTTTTTGACCAAGGGCCTTGATTTTATTTTTGCAACGGATTAATATTACTACCAATGATTCTGTCTCGTGCGCAGGATGGTTCAGAATTGGAGTGTACACAACAGAAGTAATCTGGTGAGGTAGGTAATACTTTATGGCAACAAATATAATGATCACCAAAATATTTTTTTCCTACCCAAAATGGATAAATGACCACCAAAAGTTGCAAAAAATACCAGGGCAAAATACTGCGGTAGCTTAGATGAAGGGTAAAGGGGGTGAGCGAAGCGAAGCCCCCTTTATCCTTCGTGTTAGGTTGAACATGTAAAAACAACAAAAAATACTTAAAACATAAACTTAAATACACAAAACATAAGAAGAAGTCGGGTGATCATTTATCCAAACACAATTTGGTGGACCATCCATTCTGGCAGTCATTTCGAATTAATTGGTAGTAAAATAGTTGCGTTTTTGGTAATCGTTTAAACATAAGCCATACTTTATTAATTTCTGACGAAGATGGTATCACCTGATCTTTATTAGATGATGAACAACATGTAAGCCAGATAATATCGCGGTATTTTTTTATTTTAGCGTCTTTTCTGCGAAAACTTCTTTTTAGGGTTCCGTACCTTAAAAGGCAAAAATAACCCTTATAGGATCACTTTGTTGTCCATCTGTCCGTCAGACACAACCCTTTTTCTCAGGAACGCTTGCAGTTATCTAATTGAAATCGTTATCAATTATTCACGTCTGCGGACCCTTGGAGCTATAAAAATTCAAACTTCTAAGTCCACGCAATCAAAAATTTGCTGAACTTGCTAAATTTGTTTGATACTCGCAAGGGAATCACAAACTATAGGGTACTTCTGGTTGACCCAGGATCATGAAGTTTGGTAAAAAGCAAGGCAGCACAAGTAAAGAGAAGAATCCGAAAACTGTAAATTTGTAGTTTTATCACAAACAAAAAGTTTTTGGTGAAAATACATGCCTACTTAAAGACCCTATCGTAAACGTATCTAAGAGCTTCCGTGGTCTAGTGATTACAGCCTCACCTGTCACACAGGAGATGCAGGTTTGAAACCCGATGTTGACCACGTACCTAGGCCTCTGCCACCTCTTGTGGGTAAAGGGGTCGCGCTATGAATGTGATTGTACAATTACATACTAGTTTTTAGGCATCTCCTAGTTTGCGACCAGAAAATTGTACGTCCCTTTAAAGTATGTAAGCATTATCATCATCATCACCAACTCAGTTCATATCGATATAATTGGGCAAGGGCTTTTCCAGATAGAATCAGTTCAGACAAATGGCCGCTTCAAATAGACAAATAAGGTTGAATGAGAAATATTTCGTAAGGCCGCCATCTTAGCTACCCCCTCCATACCCCTAGGAAGCTACAGATGTAGTGAATAATCCTTTCCTATCGGCAAAACTCGGAACAACGATAACACCCGAATGGTGCCGATGTGTCTATGAATTACTGTATTATTAAATTACGTGTAGGTATCAAATAAATCGCATACTTTATTTATCAATGTCAAATGTCAAATTGCCCGTTTGACGTTGAGAGAGATGTTAATACCACCACGATTCTATCATATAAAGATTTCGTTAGGTAAACAAAAATATAACTAGTTACTGAGGACGTTTTATTTCAATAAAACGCACTGATAAAAACCAAATTCCGGTTGGGATGATCTAATGATTCTATAAGGATTGGAACCCCAAAAGTTTAACTATAAGTCAAAACTACAGTAGGATTTTGCAGACCTTTTTTATAACAATAAATTTTTGGAATTAATTAAAAATACTATGACATAACAAAAAAGACACCTCAACATAAAACAAAATAAACCAGCAGAGAAATTAATATAAATAAATATGATTTTCTGATTGGATGAACGACTTCGATTATGAAAGCGGGATAGGAGGAGGAGGAGCGGGGTGGACAGTGTGATGCGAAATAATACTTCCAACTTCCATATCACAGTCAGAATCAGAACTATTTTCTGGTGTAACATCGTCAGAGTTTTCATGAACGGTGATTACAAAACTAGCCATATAATTTTCCAGCTCAGGTTCGTGTTTTCGGTACTCGTTTTCGCATTTGATGGCGTGGTCACATACTTTGGCCCAAACATCGGAACCAATCATATTAACCTTTTCCTGTACCAATTGTTTCACAGTAGTCATATTCATACTGATGTTTCTTTTGGATACGTATCCCTTTATTTGAGACCATATGTTTTCAATCGGATTGAAATCAGGATGATATGGTGGCAATCTTAGTACGCTGTGTCCATATTCGTTCATAAGTTTATCTATAGAGTATTCTACAAAGTCTTGTTTGTACTTGCAAATAATTTCATATATATATATATTTTTTTTATTTATTATAAACAAGAAAAAAATCAATTTACAGTCTGTAGGACCCACAGAAACCATGTAGGTTTGTTCGTGGATCCGTGCTTACGCTAACTTAAATATTTGATATGAGTAAGTAGTACATAAATATTATTACACTAACTATTACAAAACTAAATAACACATGAACTATTTAAAAGTAAGGGCAGGGTTAGGGAGGGACTAGGGAGGAAAAGTAATTTTTAAGTCTATAATTAATATTTTTTGGTGAAAGTGAATTAATAACATCTGTGGGTAGACTATTTATTAATCGCGGAATCATGTAGGCGCGCGTCCAAGTGCCGTAGAAGTTGTTTGCGCGTGTGGTGGTTATTTTACCTTGAATCATACGGCGTGTGGCTATGGGGTGATTTATTTTTCGCTGAAAGCATTTGTCGAAGAAATCCTCTTTAAGTAAAAGATACTGTAGTTTGGTGTGAATAGGTAGTGTCTTATAATATGTGAAAAGTTTATATTCAATTCCAGAGTATTCGTGCCTAATGTTTTGTGGTACAATTAATTTAAGGAGTTTGGTTTGTAGGGATTGTATTGGATCCAAGTAAGTTCTGTGAGTGCGTCCATAGCTTGAGAGGCCATACGATACTATGGAGTCGAAGAGTGCATGATATAGCATTAATCTTGTTTTAAATGGAATGCGGTTTCTAATCATATAAAAGGAAGCAATGAGTGCCCTAAGCTTGTCAGATACCCGTTGGATGTGGGGACCCCAATTGAATTTTGCATCAATCACGAGGCCTAAGTAAGTGTGTTTGTTAATGACAATTTCAAGTTTTGTTAATGACGGATCAATCGGAACGTTATGTTTGGATAGCCAATCAATCATGTCTTGCTTCCTGGTATTTGAATTAGGAGGTTTTTCTACGTACTTATTATGATATTCAGCATTATCTACTACTAGTACCGAATATGGAGCTAAGTTTGGAATGAGTTGATTACGAAGCCATTTTTCATAGTTTTCATTGTTCATTGCGTTGTGATAGTCACATGTTTTATCAGTAGACTGATACATTAACAATGCCTCAGGTGTAAACCCCTTTCTACTACCAGCGTGCACTATTATAAGACGTTGTCCTTTAGAAATTAACTGTTTCACTCCGTTTTCTGACGAGTCAGCCCAGCTTTTACCTGCCAAATGTGAGGTATGGATGTATGTTTCATCCATATAAACAATCTCTCTCCCTTGCAATCTGTACTTTTTTTATCGCGGCTAAAAACTTTACTCTTTTTAAACGAACATCATCTTTCGCGATAAGTAATTTTCTGTTGTTTTCAAATTTTTCTTAGCGTAAAGTCACATCCCTTAAAATTTATGGCTTCGGATAACTTGGACTTCAGAGCTTTAATTGTAGGTACTTGTTTGTATATCAAATGGAAATTATACACTAATCGGCGTATAACGTTGTAGTCAAAATCGTCAAGACCTAGACAAAATAATTAATTGGTCTACCCAACTTTGCCGACTTCGGACTATTGGAGGTGGATTGATTTATGTATTCTTTTTGCAATATTTTATTTACTGTTCGTTGAGAAATTCCACTGGCCTCCGAAACACGTTTTTGGACTTTACCAAATTAAGCAGTATAGTTGGTATGTTTGAATTTATAATTTTCAGTTAAGAAATATAAATAAATATTGAAAATAACTTCGCAGGCTTGCCGATCTAAACGTTTCCCTTTTCTTAGTGCTTTCGGCATGTCTGTTATACATTGTTAATGTGGATCGAATAAAATCAATGTTTATTATTTACAAAAATGACAGACAAGAGTGAAATGTAAAGTCAAAAAAAATAATATAGGTGGCCTGCATTAATACACGAGTCCATGAAGTTTATCACAAAATCTAACATAAATATCAACAAAATATTTCTGTGGTATTAACTACTCTATATAGATACTTCCTCTTGCAATGCGACCGTTCCCTACGTTGTCTCGATGGGTACTGAGTGCGGTGAAGTAGTAAGACAAAAACGAACATTTCCGAGAAAATACGAAAGGAAAGGATTATTCACTACATCTGTACTACCGCACTTTTTATGTTTAGGAAATCATGCCGAATAAGTAAATGGTAAAAGTGAGTATGGCGGGGCTGAGTCCCACGAAAATCGTTATTAATATAAAATTTGTAAAATAGTAGTTTATGTGACTGCTACATAATGGAGGGCATTAATACTCGAGAGTGGGTTTATGAAACGAGCCGAAGGCAAGTTTCATAATAATATCACTCGAGAGTTTTAATGCATAATAATGTACATTTACATACACTAGTTTATCTACACACATATCATAAGCTCTCTTTGATGTGTTCAGGAACATCATGTTTGACCGGCATTGTGGCAATGATCATTACTCTGCAGTTGTTAAGCTTGTTCTGTAGTACCAACTTCACAGACAAACTAGGGGCTGCACGCAGGCAGGCGTCTGCGTTCGAAAGTTGAATGTCATAATTTGACAAATTTTTGTACATTATGTTCATAATGTACAAATTTTCAGATAAGAAATGAGTCTTTACCAAATAGTTTTACGTTATGCTGGTCTTAACGTGCGGTTTTAAGACGCAGTAAAGAGGGTTTATGATACGTGTATAGATAAAAGTCTTTAAATAACAATTTTCGATTTAATTCAATGTGTCTCCCACTATCATGTTCATGTTATGCGTCCGTTATACATTATGCATGACAGAATTGACAGACCGTGTGGTGATGTTATTATGATGTTTTCTCGTCCTTTTGTTATACTAGAAATGTTGTTGAGCATGCTGTACGATTACTAAAACCAAGGTGGAGACTAAATAATATAATAAAGTGTACTTGAAGGAAATATAACATTTCGTGGCGTCGTAATTATTTTGTTTGGTTTGGTTTGTCTTCGGCCTGCGCAAGTATGACCACGTCTCGGAGTATCGCAGGGAGTTAAAGTGGCTCCCTATCCGTCTTCGCCGGGATTCTCATATCCTCATCTGCCTCTATAACATCTTATTTAATCCTCGCTATCCTGTCTTCTTACGAGATCGTTTTGAATTTTTGTCCTCGGATAGGCCTCGGAGATCTCACGCTCGATCACTGCTTATAACTCCGCAACACAATACAGCCGCATATGAACATGGGTTCAGACTACGAGCTATCAGGCTCTGGAACAAACTTCTTAGCGCCATCAGAGACAGCCCGTCACTTTCTATTTTTAAAACTCGCTTAAAAGAACACTATCTTTCTCTTCCATACTAGATTCATGTAGGTTTATTGCTTTGATATATATGTAGTATAATTTTGTCTATTTGTATTGATATTATGTATGTATGTACATATTAGTAATTAGTTTATTATTTTAATATTTTTAACGTTGTGCACATAGGTCTACCTGTTATTTCATGTATTCTGTCCATATTAGGTTTGCTGGAAGAAATCTCTTTTTAGAGATAAGCTCGCCTTTGTACACCTAGTTTCCATTTTTTTGTATCTGTATCTTCTGTTTTTGTGCAATAAAGTATAAAGAGTAATTATTCGACTTTTACAATATTCGTTAATTGATTGTCGCGAAATACTTTGATCAACGGTCGTCTTTATCCTTATTACCGTACCTAACCTTATTGATTATTGGACGCCATGAGTATGTCTGCACAATGAAAGATCTAATTTCAAAAAATATACATATTGTGGGTACAGAGTCGTAAAACTTTCCAAGCCACTCTATATGAAGTGACAATTTACGAGACATTAACTAAATGCAGACATGCAAGAGTGCAATTCTGCCTTGAGAAGTAATTCCACGTAATGAAGTCACAGCACTGAATAGCCCTCCAGAGCTGAACAGAGCGAGTGCAGTAAACATCTGCATTCTCATTGCGACCCCGCGTTAGTTGTAAATAAGATTAGAGGAAGCGCGTGACTTTGTTTGCGACATCCTTAATGACTTGGTTTAATGTGACCGCATCACGCATATATGCTAAAACTTTGAGATCAGGCCTGTTGAGTAATAAATACCAACGAGACAATAACACAAGACAACTAGACAGATCATCAGTAGTCACCATCATCAATTCATCACATCAGCATATCACAATCACATTCATTCTGAGCTCATATAAAGCAAGTCTTGTGAATTTGTTTTATCTGAAAGCATTTTGTTCCTCTACAAAAATTTAATTCAGTACAACAAAATAATTGAGGCTTTTATGAATAGCTCTTTCAAAAACCTTAGATATTTAAGGAATCAAAGCTTCTAGTCTCGTACTTAGTAACATCTTTTAATCTCCAGATTTATAAGTAGGTTTTAAGTTTGTCCGGGTTCTTAAAACATAAATTTGTGACACAAGATAAAAGTGGGGTATGAGTTAGGAAGTTTTTATTATTTCACTACTGATGCCGTCTTGACCTACACTATAAGTAATTTATCTACACACGTATCATAAACCCTCTTTACGTCGTCCAAAAACCGCACGTTACGATCAGCATAATGTTAAACTACTTTGGAAAAACTCATTTCTTATCTGAATATTGAATATTGTGACCATAATGTGTAAATTTTCTACATATTATGACATTCAAATTTCGAATGCCGACGCCCGCCTGCGTGCTTTGTCTGTGAAGTTGGTACTACAGAACAAGCTAAACAACTCAATGCCACAATGCCGGTCAAACATGCGGTTCCTGAACACATCAAAGAGAGCTTATGATATGTGTGTAGATAAACTAATGTATGTAACTGTACATAATTAGGCATTATGTATCAGTCACATAAACTACTATTTAGATTGTGTGATTATAAGGTGATAAAGTTCTGTGTTATCTGTTGGCGACATAAAACAAGATTTTTGATTTGATTGACATATTTTAAATTTAGGAATATTGCTACTTTGTGATACTACCTGATCTATAAAAAGTAATTAAAGTGTCTGCTAAAGTCGCGAGGATCATTTATTTATTACTTTATTAGTTTGGTTAATTTAATTTAAAATGTTTTTTTGTTTTGTTGTAAGTTCTGTTCTATTTTCCAAGTGGCTTTTGATTTATTTTGAGCATTCTTTATGTAATGTAAGTTTTGAGATTTTTGAGTTCAAGTAAGGATTATTTTAATCATCTCGCAAATATTTTATATTTGTTTCTGTTGAAGTTTTACGATGTTTCCAGAGTAATTCGCGTTTTTTTCTAGATCAAGTTTTGATTCTTTTAGAGCCTTTAGAGTCATGGTAGTTTGTTTCTAGCGAATAGTGCATTGTGCATTGTGCATTGTGCACCAAAGGAAACACAGTATGAACAAAAAAGGTCAAGTGCGAGTCGAACTCGCGCAACCGTACCAACGTACAATGGTAGCGATGGTGTGGAGTGAATATTTTGGATTTTATACAGCAAAATGTTGTTTACAAAGTTATTGGTGCGGTTACTTTCACACTCCATGTACGTAACGAGGTGCATTCATAAGTTTGTATGTGGTATTGAAAGAATTGGTGTATGGGAGCCCCCTTAAATATATATTTTATTGTGTTTTTTACTGTTTGTTGTCATAGCGGCAACAGAAATCCCGGTTCATGAGATAGAGCCTGGTGACGGAGAGACGGACGCACGGACAGCGGAGGCTTAGTAATAGGTTCCCGTTTAGCACCCTTCGGGTACGGAACCCTCACAACAAGTAGCTTTTCCAAAGCATTTATGAAACGTGCTTTTGCTTCGTTGCATCCATAAACCTCAGCAAATGACAAATTATCTCGAGCATTTCTGAATTTAGATATATTTTCTTTGGAAAAGTCTCTTTTTTGGCGAATTTTGTAAAATAGTGGCGTTATCATCCGACAGCCCAAATTCAATAACATTTGTTTCAACACTATTGAAATTAGTAGCTAAATTGTTGATGCAGGTCTTTGTTTTAGCACTGTTACTCTTGTAGGATCATTTAATCGTAATGAATGAATGAATGTTTATGTTTCTAGTATTTTTACCAATTAATCATTTGTATTGTTTTTAACTAGTCTATTTATTTTAAAGTTACTTACCACTAGCATTATTGTCATTTTTCTGTGTGTTAAGAGGACTTGCTAAGACCTCTTCACAGACAGAAAAATTTAAGAAATTTTGAATTATGTATTGTATTAATTATCTGGTATTTGATATACGCAAATTACTATGATATTAGAAATATTTTCTAATAAAAGCACTTGAAGTTAAAATTTACGGTTTTTGAAGCCATTTCAATAATGCAAATTTAAGTTTAAAATTTGTTAAAGGATTTATATGGAGTATTCTGTAAACTTTATTGTAAAGACTCGGAGCAAGGCAGCAGAAAAATATCAAAATAATATTTAAATCATTTATTGGCAATATTGGTGGTTAAGGGTGGTATATATGTCACCGTAAGATGGTCAAAACCGTTAGTTGATAAACTAACGCGTTAGTTAATTAACTATCGGCAGATAGTAAGCCAGACCGACAGGGTTTAGAATTTACGTTTATATTGTTCTTACATGTCTCTCGCCCCCTCTAGTCTTCACCTAAGCTACCACAGTATTTGCCCTAGTATTTCGTTTGTAATTCAAGTTTAAACCAGTTTACTGTTTAACGGTTTTAACGCGTCATATAGTAAGCAGTATGCTACAGTTTACTATTTGTCGATAGTTGACCAACTAACGAGAAAAAAAAAGGTTAGCTTATCAACTTACGATTTTGACAATCTTACGGTGACATATACATTTATAGGAACTTAAAAATTACAATTAAAAGAAAAATATAATTATACAGAATAGAGCCTAATTCAAAAAGATAAACCTAAATATCAGTTGAAATGTAATAATGTGAGTAATGTAAGTAAATTCATTCGTACAGATCAATGGCAAATTGATATATAATTTATTTAATTACAGAGTAAATAAATCAAAACTCAGCAAATTTTATCATATTTTTTTTATTTTTTTTAATGGCAAATCCTATCTATAACCTGCTATTCGGTTTTTAGTTTACTAAAAGGCGGTCTTTTTTATTCTTCTGCTATATTTTGATTGAAAAGTATGAATTTTGCATCATTTAGAAATTCTTGGTTCTGAGAGTTGGTTTGGGAGTTGACATCTTTTTTGAGGTTACATTCTATGTCCTTTTGAGGTAAGTAGTAAGTTACCACATTTCTACATGAACAATGCACTACCATACGGCAGTTTGTGCTTTGAATAGAAGATATAGATAGACGTGGCCATGTGTTAAGGCATCTAGGTTGAGCAAGTGGTTGAAAGTTTCAACCCTGTCAAGTTTCAACCATATCAGTGAAATGTCCATATGTATATGTCAGGGCACCAGTGATAAGGTGTATAATTGTTTGAGTCGTGTTTCTTAAATTAACTACCAGTTGTGTTATATAATTATTAGTTTTTACGAAATCTGATTCTCCTATCAAAATCAAGCATATGGCGTGAATTGTAACTCCTAAGCTTGAAATCTAATCCCTGAGTGAGCTGAGTTGCTCCGCCCTTCGAAATAAGGTAATGGCATGTTTTTCAGCTATTCGTAGGAAATTCGTAGTTATATTACTCGTTATACGGCAAAATTTCGGTTTTAGTGTATTTTTAGCTGTTTTGTTAAGCCTGACTCAAGGTGGTTTTCATTTTTTTCACTAGGTATACCCTATACATATCCATTTTGTAACTTTACTAACACCATACCACTACTACTATTAATGAGCTCTTAGTACTAAATAGCAAACTTTCATACATAATTTAATAATTAATTAACAAAACAAACTTCATCGAACTGACTTTGGAACAATGCGGAATGTAACTGGGAAAGTTATCCAAAGAAAACGACCAATAAAGATATCCTAAAAGCGGATTATGTCCCAGCGCACAGCTACTTAGTGTGCACTAATACCTGAATTTAATGAATGCCTGAGATATTCCTAAGACCGACCAGTTCTTAATACGGTTTAGGGCACAGATATTATATTCATAGATCGGGAATTCCGGACTCTTGCCTCAACAAGTTTCTTCGGAAGCCTCCGGACGTAGCTCAGCCTCATAGATCCGTTCCCAACAGTGTTGGTAGCAATAAAAAGGACAATAACGGACGATTTGTCTACAAGTTAACTGCCCACAGATAAAATGTCGATTCCCGTATTTGTAATTTTGATAGCCACTATGAATCCGCAAAATCTACAACCAGTATGTTTGTCGTATGGACATTGTATCTTTACTTTGTCCTTGTTATATTCTTCGCACTAGAATAAGAGGCTAATGTGTAAGTGGAAGTGTTGTAAAGGGAGTACGGTAAGGAAACTGTTGCTTTTATAGTATTATTCCATAACAATATGCTTACGATCAGAAACATGCTTGCAACACCCATTACTCCGGACCACTTCTCCTTTTAAAACATACGGCGGTGCCACATAAAGTCGGTTTCGATAGCATTTCACAATAATGTAAACAAAAATGTCAGTTGACAGTTGTCTATGATTGAGTGAGATTTGAGTGTTGTACCTACACTGATTTCAAAGGCATTGATCAAAGAGATATAGTTCGCTGTCGATTTTCGATCGTTTTTTTTCTATAAGTAGTACAAAACCAAGGAGTGGGGCGCGTAATTTCAGCTTAGTCGAGCTCTAGCATCATACTAAAAAACTTAATTAAATTGTCGATCCCACACATACACACACCCACACACACTCACACACCCTCATACACCATTCAATCAGCAGTTCACCATATCATCAGACCAGTTTGAACTAAGTTTATGACTTTACTCACTTTATTATTCCTATAGATAGGTTCTTAAATGTCTATTTTATCTTTCCATTGTTTCGTAATTGGCATTTAAAATTTTCTTTTCCTTATAAATTAATATTGTGTTTTAATTGCTGTGAAACATGAATAACTAATAAATAAATAAAGATTTATTCATCTCCTTTAAGTTCTTCATTATTCTTTTCATAGTTGCAAATCAACAATCAAACCGATTCATCGATTGAATCGGATCGATTCAAAAGAATGAACCACACTAACTTTCCAAAGACAATAAGACTTTGATGCGCTTTGATGAGTAAAAAAATAATATGACTTTTTACAAACTATTGAAATATTCGTCGTCCGATAATTTTGCAATAAAATAACTATCTTAGGGGAGACACTTGGTGTCAAAATGATGTAAGAACAATAAATGATTCCTATGTATGTGAATGTGTTCAGGATTGATATCCAAATGTAAGTAGTTACGGCGTAATCGTGTGTAAATTGGCTTGTTTACATTATTGTGAAATGCTATCGAAATCGACTTTAGATAGGAGAGCCATATTTTAAGGACTTTGTGTGATCATAATAATAGTAGAACCATAGAGGTATCCAAGAAGCTCAAGGACAATTTCACGGTACGTCATCACGTAAGTAGGTTTAGGTGTCTTTACATATGTTGATGTGAATGAGAAAGAAGGCGGGAAGTAGGTGACAGCAGAATGTTAAACTCTATATTCTATTTTGTACCGACAGCAAACCCAACAGAAAACTGCAAAAAGTAATAAAATAAAAATAAACATAATAATAATAATAATAATAATTCTTTATTGCACATAAAACACAATGGAAAAAATATAAAGAACAATATGCAAAGGTGAGGTTATTTCAAGGAAAGGAAAAAATATATAGATAGGTAGTCCTAGTGTGCAATTAAGAGTTAAAAGAAAGAAATAAAGTCAATATACTGTCAGATAAATCACAATACATCCAACACACTTACTACAAAATAAATAAATAGAATAAAATAAATACATAGACACACATACATACTTTAAGATACCCACTATGCGGAAGAGAGGAGAAGCTGTTTAAATTTTTTCTTAAAAGTGAACAAGGATGTGCAATTCCTAATAGCGCAAGTAAGTGAATTCCACAAACGAGATTCCCTTAACCTAAACGAGTGCTCGTAAGCAACAGTATTGTGCTGAAGAATTGACAAAAGATCTCCGAAGTCTATCTCCAGAGAAAAGAAACTCAAAATGTTCATGAAGATATGCGGGATAGCGCGGATTTCTCAAAATATTGAACAGGAAGGAGTGAATGTGCATATCACGAATGACGAAGTTGGATCGGGAGCCAGCCTAATTCCCTGCGATATTGGGACACGTGATCGTACTTGCGGAGACCGAAGATAAACCGAATCCCGAGATTTTGAAGTCGCTCGAGTTTGTCTAGATACAAAGTTAGATTAAGATATGTAGATAGGTCATTCAGGTGTAAAATCTATCAAACGTGAAATAAATGAACGAGTTATTCGAAGTAAAACAAGGACTGCGAGAAGGTGATAAGAGCAGTTTTTAAAGAGTTTTCTACGGTTTTTTTTATTATTTATTTACTTAGGGGTTACAACAGGAACAGTTACAGTACACAAATAAACAGAGGATAAATACACAATAACTTAAAATCTAACTAATCCCTTAGAGTATCCCCTTGTGAGTTAAGTGGTAGATGAAAGTGAGCTCCTAAAGAGCAACAAATTCAGTGTAAATTAATCTTCTCCGATCTTAAGTAACAGAAATATATCAAAAAATTAAGTAAACCTACCAAAAATTGTGTAAAAAGTGCTTAAATACGAAAAACAAGTACCACAATGTGCGAGCAGAGCCAGCATTGGTGCGAGTTGTTTTTAAGTGGAATGCCGAGGGCAAACTCTTGGCAGTTGTAGTTATGAACGTGTTATGTACACATTTTTTTTTTCATTCACTTATAACACATTTCTATACCTCTATAGGTTGTGGCTCTGTCTACCATGCGAGAGGCCCCGGCTTCAATCCCCGGCTGGGGTAAAGAAAAAAAAACCTCCAGGTCTTGGATGTTTATATGTGTGTGACGTCGCTATTTCTGGTACCCACGACACAGGGTATCCTAGTGTGGGGCTAGAAGCAAAGTATGTAAATGTACATATGCCTGCATATAAGTTATAGCCTGCATATAAATATCAGTTGCAAACTGTGACACAGTTGCAAACTGTGACACCGGCACGAACGGACGCTTCCTAGCAGTGTCCGTGACGATGCCACGGACATTAGCGAATACCTAGTTTCGCAATATTAATACCATGGCTGTACCAGACAAGCGCGCAGACACAATCTTGGTGAACGAGCTGCTCGCCTTCGTACAACAGAAGCTGGACGTGATGGACGAGCTCTCGCTGGAGCAGATCTGCTCGACCATCTTCAAGGAGGCTGAGATCGCCGCCGCCAAGAAAGTGCTGCAGGAAACCGCCGTCACCACCGTGCGCCTCGTCGGGCGGAGGGGTGCTGCGAGCGGGAAGAAGGATCTCCAGGACATCTTCCAGGTGTTCAAGGAGACCGAACCCGATGATGTCCCGACCTACGTGGCCCGCCACCTCAACAAGCTGCCGCCGGTGACATTCGACCACGCATAGATAAAAATGTATACCACGTCGATGTCACCCGGCTGCTGGCTGAAGGATATAGTGCGGCTCCAGGGTTACGTCACGGAAATTCGAAGCAAGTTGGAGGCTTCGGAGGGCATCTGCGCTCACCTCAAACGTCAGTTGTCAGTATTGCGTCAGGCTCATACCTCACTGCCGACGCAGCGAATAGCCGACGCGCGTGTCGACAACGCGACGGTCAGAAAAAATGCCCAACAAGCGACTGAACTAGTTACGCGGATTGCTAAGCCCGCGTTGACAAATACCGCACCGTTTCGTGACGTCACAAAGCCAATTCGACCAGCACCTGATGCGGTCTCTTCTGGTCCATCCAAAACACCGGAACCCCAGAAGGACACATATGCTGCTGTGTCCCGCCGTGCCCGCCGCCGCCGCCCGCTGCCGAAGAACAGTAGCTGCAGGCTGCGCCGCGCGCACTGCTGGCCAGGCCTGCCCGTGGCCCGCTGAATGCGACCGTTGATGGAGACGGATTTATCCTGGTCCAAAACAGAAAACGACGCTCCAGACTCAGCGGCAATCAGCGTGGCACCGCCCCCGCCGCCGAGTGCAGCCTCAAAGCTGCCGCTCCCACGACGCAGATACCTTTCCAGGCTCGACGTGAATATGACCAAAGAGGACATTGAGCGTCACGTCCAGGAAAGGATAAAGAAAGTCCAGGATCCGCCCCTCAGTCAGAAGACGATGACGCTGCAGATAAGTCCTTTAGAGTCAGAAAGACCAAAGGACTTCCTGTCGTTTAAACTTCGGGTACCGGCCGAACTCAAGAAGATGTTCCTGGCCAAGGACTACTGGCCGGAAGGCATCGTATACAGACGCTATAGGGAGGCGAGACCGACGAGGAAGAAAATCCCTAGCTAGGTTTAAGTTAAGTTAAGTTAAATTAGTTTAGGTGCATAAAATGTTATATATCTCTAGTTTTTAAGGTATTTGTTAATATAGGTTTTTATACCTGAAATAAAAAGATTTATTATTATTATTAGTGGTCCCCTTGGGGGGGTTATTATTATTATTATTATTATTATTATTGTATAAATGTTTATGTTATGTTTATGTTTATATTTTATTCTATCCTTGTAGCAAAATAAATTTTTATGAGTTAAAACTTCAAAAATTAGGATTCAGAAAGTAAACATTGAAATCTTTAGGGCTCATATCTATAAAATTTTAGTTTAGTAACATAACACCTTAACAGTCTCATGTATTACGTCTGTACGAGGAAAGTATTCAAATAGCAGATTAATAATAGGGTTTCAGTTATATAAGTATATGTATGTAGTATGTTTTTATTTGTTTTATAGTTCATAAATTCATAATTTCTTATTGCACACAAATGATATTAAAAAAGAGTTACATAAAAATAGTGTACAACGGCGAGCTTATCTCTAATATGAGATCTTTTACAGCAAACCAGGGTTAGGTGGGAAAGGTAGATTGCTGAGCATACATACATATTAATAAATAAATAAATATAATTACTATCATTATAAACTAAATAATTATAATATAATACTACTAATATTATATATTATAATAATATTAGAGAAGCATTAGCATTCTAAATGTACTAATAAGTTTTAATGAGAGAGGTAATGCTTCTTCCCGCGACTTTTAAATATATTGAGAGTAGGCTGTCATTTTCGAATGATGATATATTCAATCCACAATCGAATGGCCCGGAGTCTAAGCCCGTGCTCATAAGACGCAGTGTTATGCTGTGGAGTTGTGAGCATGTGTGCGTGAGTTCTCCGAGGCCTGCTGGATGAAAGGAATTTAAAACTCTCTCGTAGAATGTTGTAGGAGGGTGTGAGAATCAAGGGCAAAGACCGATCGGCAGCCACTTTTACTCCTTGCGATGTTGTGATAGATGGTCGTATTTGCGCAGCCCGAAGATAACCCGAATCCCGAGATTTTGATATCGTTCGAGTTTGTTCTATAGTTCTTCGTTTGCACTGACCCAGCATACATCAGCATAGTCGACGAGGGGTAGAAGGCGAGACTGAGCGAGAGTGATTTTGTCGAGGCAAAAAGTACTGAAGTCTCCTGAGAGAGTGAAAAGTCGCAAATACTCGGCGACTGACCTCATTGACATGCGATGACCAGGACAGCAGGCTGTCAAATGTAAGTCCCAGATTTTTAAGCTTTATCGCTATATACAATTCTGGTACAGTTAAAAGTGGCATGTGGAATGGGCTGTTGCTGCAACAAGTTAAGAGATTTTCGGGTCCCTATAATCATGGCCTGGGACTTGCTCGGGTTGAACAGTAGCCCGAAGGATGAAACCTAACTTCTTATACCCTCAAGATCAGCGTTGAGTACCTCCAAAGTAAGTTTGCAACGTCAGGAGAGAAGTGGTGAAAAATCTGGAGGTCACCAGCGTAAAGATGATATGAGGAAGACAGGTCGTCCGAAATGGATTTAATGAAAATCGATAATGGAAGAGGAGAAAGAATGCCACCTTGAGGGACGCCTGTAAAGAGGTCTCACCATTCAGTGGAATTTTCCTCCAACCTGATACGCTGTTCACGATCCCTTTAATAAGAGTCAAACCAGCTGGCAGAGAAGGAAGATATGAGAAGCTCAACAAAAATGTCGAAATCTACGCTATTTTTTCTCCCGCTTAATCTACATATCCTATCCAACCATGGTTTGCTGGAAGAAATCTCTTGTAAGAGATAGGCTCGCCTTTGTATACTGTTATCCCATAATCATAAATCATAATTATGATTTATGAATTAAGAATATTGAAATACAAAAATCTAGTTTAACTTTGTTAATCTGGTTGAATTGGTTAGTAGCAATAGCTATAATTCATTACAAAGAGATGCTCCCGGTACATCTGCTCAAACGCCGCCGTGACTATTTGTACCGACAAGGGGCGTTTGCTTGTGACAAAAGTTCTCAACTAGTTTCAAGCTTCCCGGCACTTCTTTAGACTCAGATTTAGTGTTACAAGGAGCTACTGAGCCAGGGAAGCCACAACTAAGGAGGTTTAATGCTATGATACATAATCCGCTAAATAAACTTTATAAATCAAAGCAATGTAAACACGATCATGACATTTGGATATTCACTGGTTAAACATAAAACTGTGCCAATTCTCATTATCAGAATTTTATTTTATGTTAATACCAGCCATTCAATCTTTTGTCAATATCATCCATTTGGATTATCATTTCCGTGAATGTATCGTTTTCAACAGGCACATGGCGGGGACACAAATCCCGATATGACCGTGTTTTCCTCTGCTACTCGTTACCAGTATATATGAGTTTCAATAAGCTACAGCTTCCCACAAAAGGATCAGGAAGAGACCAGAGATTACCAATGGTTAAGATCTTAGCTCACAAAGAATAGTAGAAGAACATGAAAATGGCATTGGTCCGCACCGAACTAATTATTTAAGGGATAGTATGCGACTTTCAGTTTCTCTTGTAATGCACAACCACCAGCTAGGTGTCAGTCCCGGGGCATAATCTAGACTAATCTCAGCAAATCCGTTCTGACATTGCAGTGTTGTGAAGCTACATCGCCTCGTCCCGTCTCGTCGTCGCTTCGTCGCATAGCGCTGCTCGCCCCGCCTCCTCAGGGGCTCAATTCTGTGGAAAACGGTGGCGGTTATTACAAGTTTGAGGAAAAAATTTAGTCATGTAATGGTAGAAATTCAGGTTATTTCTAACCATATGAATTATTTATTCATAAAACAAGTGATTATATAAACGTTCGGTAAATGTTTACCTTAAGTTGACCTCCATTACATAATAAACATAACATAAACATTTACATACAGGCGCATAATGCTTCTGACCCCCCCTGTGTCGTAGTTACCAGAAACAGCGACGCACACACATAGAAACACACATTCAAGACTTGGGTTTTTTTCTTTACCCCCAGCCGGGATCGAACCCGGGACCTCTCGCATGTTAGGCAGATCCACAACCGCTACGCCACAGAGGTCGTCAATTGCCACGTCGTTGTCACTGAGTCGTCAATCTGTTAGTGGAATCGATGCCCAGGTGGCCAGAGAGGACTTTATTATACCTATCAACAGCTTTATGAATTTCAATGAGACCAGGAACATTGAACAACTTGACAGCATAGAGTATGATAGTCTCTCCGGGGTTATGAGATTTTTTCTAGTATTTTTTGTGCAAAGGAGTAAACGTGGGTGTATCCAATCAATGCGGAAACGCCAAAAAATGCTATTCATACATGGTTTTAATGAAATACTAATTCTCTTTTTCTATTCATGCTAAACGACTGCTATACCCACAAAGTGCCGCCAACATAGCTAACTCAAAACGACTATATGAAATGAAAATCGTACAAAGAGCTTTATTTAATTTTCAGCTTAATTATAAAATTAACTTCTCACAAATGGTCCAGCATAAATCTCATTAAAAACTCCCATTTGTAGGCCAAGTCCAAATATAAAATACTATTACGCAATTCAAACAACATCAATAGAACAAAATATCGTAATGACGGCAGCGAACAGTAGGCCCATTGAGTAAATTAAAACATTTCCTTTGAAAGCCCTCGCCCGTTTGTGGCAATACGAAATCCACTTTTTTCACCGACAAAAATAAGAAACAAGATGTTTTACATTTCGGTGGCGCCTCCCGAAATATTACGTTATGCAGATGAGGAATATATTAAGCGTGCGATAGGCGACACGTGAATATTTAAATCCCCCAAATTGTGTCGGCCGAAGCACGCGCAAAATGCCAGAATAAAATTCAGCCGCACGCTCCATTACGGGATATCATAATTTTTGAATAG
Organism: Argyresthia goedartella; assembly: GCA_949825045.1. Classification (NCBI taxonomy): domain Eukaryota; kingdom Metazoa; phylum Arthropoda; class Insecta; order Lepidoptera; family Argyresthiidae; genus Argyresthia; species Argyresthia goedartella. The sequence goes on from OX463814.1 coordinate 7,033,944, forward strand.
GTACTTTTGGTCTGTGATACGTGTCCTGTGTTTCAATAGTGACGATGCTTGCCGAGATGGGGCGGAATGCCTTAGAGCTCTTACAAACAAGCAGCATTTGCGTCGGCGGCAGTCGACACGTTTTAAGCTTGCTCTCGCCCATGGTGCTCGTGTGAAAGAGCTCTTACATGTTTACATGTTGCGAACACCATGTGCATAAAGGAACACCATTGTGGTACCTTGGTACATCAGGGTAGTCTCTAATGTAATGTGTAATTCTCATCGCGAGACTTTATTAGTAGAGCCAATCTACTCGAAAATATTATTGAAGTTGCAAAGTTGTCGGCATAGCCACAATAGAATCCACAAAGATCATATTAGCTGCTTACCCGCTTTCATCGCACAATATTCTATCCGCGCAGCTACTGCAGACGGAAGCCAAGAGCAGTTCAATAATATCGCTCCTCTGTACCGCCAGCACATCGCCGTAGAAGCGCATCGGCAAAATGAACGTAATACAAATTGCAATTTGTGCGGCCGCGCTGCCGTTGCCGGCTATCAAAGCACTCTTTCAGTGTTTGCAATTTCAATAACTGCAGCTAAATTAAGGTGTATATGAAGTGAGCAGAGCGCAGACCGGAGAAGCGAGGATATTAGTTAGAGAGTTTATCGTCAAACGTGAACATGAAAGGACAGCGTTCGGAAATGTACAGAAAGTTGTCTCTGGTATCGGTTAGTTGACAAAATTGTTACCATACCATATAGCTGCATGTACGTCAACTTCCACGGCCACTCAAGAGTGTGTCCTAGGCTCCTAGCCACTAGCACAGTTTACATCCCTCCTTTCAAAGCAATGCCGCCAGTTTCTTGCCCTACCGAGTAAACTTCTTAGGATAGCTCAGCGTCACAAGTCATCGGGCAAACAGGAAAGTTGTGATCGGAGATCGGTTTCAAAGAAGCGCGAATCAGCGCACAGTGGGGTATTTCTATGACTTGGGCGGCCATTATTATTTTTGTAGTTTGCAAGTGTGATTCAACAATTTTACAAAAATAGGTGGTTACTATTTTAATCCATGTCCATAAATAACTCTAAAGAATACAAACCGAGCAAGAAGAGTCGATGGGGTGCCGGGTGGTTCTCGTGACCTTTAGATGGTAGGTAGTGTAAAACACGGAAGAGCCCGACAAAAATACCACGGCGAAACGGTCACCCATCCAGTCAGCGGCTCGGCCAAATGTGTTAAGCAGCATTTTTTGTTTAATAATTTATAATATTTATGTAGTAAAATCCGTGGCCTATAGTGGTATATTCATTTCGGAAAAGATCGTGCGGGTGAAGCACCATCTGATTGTAACTATAACTGAATGGGTAACCGTTTCTATATGGCATTTGTTTCGGGTTATTCCGAGTGTCAGACTACAAGATAAAAGGCTTAGAGTACCCAGGCACCCGATGAAGCCGAATATTAGCCACATTTTTTGACATACGTAAGAGAACCCAAACCCGAAAATCGCCTTTTTAGGGTCCTATTACTAAGACTCCGCTGTCCGTCGGTCTGTCTGTCCGTCTGTTACCAGGCTTTACCTCAAGAAAGTTAGGCAGTAGAAATTTTCACAGATGATGTATAAAACAGATACTATAAAATACTATAAAACAGAACAAAATAAATATTTAAGGGGCTCCCACACAACAGACATTAGTTTTTCCCCGTTTTTATAGATAATGGTACGGAACCATTCGTGCGCGAGTCCGACTCGCATTTGGCCGTTGTTTTTAATTCACGGTACTACCTGTTTCAATCAAAATAGTATATACACATACAAGCTCTTTAAAAGTTCACAGTATCAGTTATCAGATCAGATCATAACTGTTATCGGAAATCGGAAAAAGTACATAGAACGTCGAAAAGTAGACGAATAACCAAAACCGATACTCAAGTTCCGATAGCTCGCGTAGGCCCTTTAATTACAAGGACGACGGAACGAATACTAGCGAACTTACATGCCTTTTTATCCCTGCGTTAATTTTTATAAAATCGAATTATGGCCTCCCAGATCATAGAAATCGCCCACTGTGCGGCGGCGGGTATCGGAGCTTCATCTTCCAGCGGGTTCAGATCTCATCGGAGAATGGCTGTTTTCCCAATAGGCAGTTTCATAGCCGGAAATTCTGCAGTTCCGCTCCGTATGGACTATTAAATTTTGGTATTTGGTTTAGAATATTTTCCGTTTTTGCTCAATTAATTCTGTTCTATATACAGTGTTCTCGTTTCCTATCCACACTCTTAACGTAAAAGTCTATAGGCGTTGTACATACCTGTAAAGCAAATTTGCACTTAGTCTTAAATTGTTATTGCTAGGTTAGACGTATACTAGTTATACGTGTAGTTTTATAAGCAATTGTTAAAATATTAAGGTCTATTTTTCTTACTTTTATTTGCAGTGCAATTTTTTTTTTGTTATAATGTCATATTACCCTGTATCGTGTACAAAATTATGAAATAAATGTTTTTCTCTCTCTCTCTCTTTCTCTCTCTCTCTCTCTCTCATTTGAATGAACGTTCAAGCTAACTAGGAATACATATAATCTCACTATGTCACTATTTTAAGTATGTATTTACGAGAATTTCGGGGCGTATAAACAAGTAGGTAAGTGATTTGTTTCAGCAGCAACCTTGGCTTGTAAGGTTAAACTATACCTAAATAGCGAGTTCATAATAATATATCAAACTTTCTTGTCAAATTGTGTGTAGCATTATATGCTGAGTTGGAGCCATTTCACTAATGAAACATGCGTACCTACATCATCTTGGACATAATAATAATAATACCTTGGACGCTATTGCCACACATTGATCTAGCCCCAAACTAGGATTGCCTGTATCTTGGGTACTAGACAACGATACACATACTTATATAGATAAATATTATACTTGAATAGATAAACAACCATTACTGGGGTACAAACATCCGTTCTCATCAAATAAATATTTGCCGCCACCGGGACTCGAACCCGGGACCCTTGGCTTCGTAAGCAGGGTCACTAACGACTCGGCCATTCGGATCATCTATTCTCTTTTAGTACAAGGGTTTTCTTCCATAACTGTCAGTTTCCTGTCATAGAAACTTTTCTGTTGAAGTACACTTGTGTGTTTTGTTGTGAATACACGTATGTCTAAGTCTATGTCTAATACACAGTTTGCGAGATTAATAATTTGTTTGCCTGCTTTTCAGGGTTCCGTACCCGAAGGGTGCAGAGTAAGTGCAGATAAAATAAATATTTAAGGGGGCTCCCATACAACAATTCATGGTTACATCTACACTATTCACTCCACACCATCCCTACCATTGTAACATAAATTTGCTCTCTTGTGACACAAATAACTATTTCCGCCTTCTAACCTCAAAATAGCACCATTGCCGCTTGACTTTGGGTTCTCAGGCGGAAAAATTATATTCGTAACTCGTTCGAAAAGGCTTTTATACGAACCTCGCTATGACCCTAGCCTTAAGCTCGTGCCAGAAACTTCTCGGTTCATAAATATAAGCCTTTGCGAACTCGTCGAAATTGCGTTTATTTCGTTGCTCTTAAGGCAACATAAATAAACATTCCATTGTACGGTGGTACGGAAACCTTCGTGCGCGAGTTAGACTCGCACTTGACCGGTTTTTTATTGTATTAAGAATCATCACAAAATTCACCCTCCTAACGTACGAAGAGTTCGTAACAGCGACACACTAGTTCTATAATATAAATTATATACCTATGTTTTGTTTGACGCAAAGTTGATCCAGTGCATTTCGTATGTGTCGTATGACGATCTACAATTATTCATTTAAAAATACAAAGTCCGCGTCGTGATAGGGAAAGAAATTTTTTATCGGAAACGGAAACTTTTTTTACCTACCTACAGGGAAGTAAGTGAAAATTAAAACATCATTTTTAGGGTTCCGTACCCAAAGGGTAAAAACGGGACCCTATTACTAAGACTCCGCTATACGTCTGTCTGTCTGTCTGTCTGTCTGTCTGTCTGTCTGTCCGTCTGTCACCAGGCTGTATCCTATGAACCGTGATATTGTTAGGCAGTATAGTTAGACAGTTGAAATTTTTAAAGATGATGTATTTCTGTTGGCGCTATAACAACAAATACTATACAGAATAAAATAAATGTTTAAGGGGGCTCCCATACAACAATTCTTTCAATACCACATACAAACTTATGAATGCACCTGGTTACGTACATGGAGTGTGAAAGTAGCCGCACCAATAACTTTGTAAACACCATTTTGCTTTGTAAAATCCAAACTATTCACTCCACACCATCATTACCATTGTACGGTGGTACGAAACCCTTCGTCGGCGATTCCGACTCGCACTTGGCCGGGGTTTTTTTTCACGTGACGATAAATATCATCAATATAGGTTATCTTGATATTTGGCTTGCAAGTGTTTACCTTTAATTTGGGTAGAACCAAAACAACTTTATTTTCTAGCACCAATTACATTATTTTAGGCCGTTCAGCTATATAACTAGGTATATGAATAAGTGAAAAAATACCTCCTTGGCTTTACTGTAGTAAAAAAACAGCTTGATGTACTCATAAAAAGAGCTCCGTGGTCTAATCTGACCATGTACCAAATAGATAATTAATTTATCTTAAGTACATGATTTATCGGATGTTCAGTGTGTCGGATGACAGGTCCCGGCTGCTATCGCTACGTGGTGGTTATAAAACCCCTCCACAAACTCGCACTGAGCCAGCGTAGTGGAGTATGGCTTAATCTTACTCGTATCCGGGTGGCACTCGGTGGGGACATTAATGGGTTACATTTTTTTTTTTTTTTTACATTTATTTATTTAAATGTCACCGGGCAGCGTATTTCTGTTGTATACAGAGTCATTGCGCTCCCATAGTGAACTCTTCGTGTACATTTCGGAATGCTCACATCTGCAACCACGAAATATCTTCCAAGAATTTTGCGGAATTTCGTGTTAAGTTTGTAGTGAATGCGTGCGAAAGTTTAGTTACAAACTATACAGTATCACTTACGCACCCTATCAAAGGTTGTAAATGGATGTTATTTAATCGCACATCAAAAATACTGATTGGCACAGGAAAAAAGGTTCAACAAATAAACTTTAAATATTTTATGTATACTTAAGATTATGTTTGAGTATTTTTTGTTGTTCTTACGTGTTAAACCTAATACGAAGGATAAAGGGGGCTTCGCTTCGCTCACCCTCTTTACTCTTCACCTAAGCTACCGCAGAGTTTTGATGAACTTAGCTTAGCTCAGCTTAACTTAGCGTAGCTTAGGTGAAGGGTGAAGGGGGTGCTCTTTTTATCCTTCGTGCCTTCGTGTTCTGTTGGCCATTTTCAACCTAACACGACAAAAACAACAACAACAAATAATACTTAAAACATAAACTTAAGAATACATAAAATATTTTTTCAATAACAGGAGTATTTACATTGTGTAATAGCGCATTATATAAGGGAACCATAAAATTGGTGTAGACTATTCCGAAGTATACACGATTGTGGCGTAATGCTGATGTATAGTTCGGAAGACGTTAGTGAAAATATTGCGTTCCAAAGTATAGCCGATAATTTACAGACCCCTGCGTAATGGCCTTGTATATTACAGAAACACGCCACGGGGCATGTGTCAAATGTCGCGGGGAATGTTTTAGGATACTGTGCAACGTTGCAGCGTCACGTTGCAAGCGACTTGTTGGGGGACATGTTGTCCCTCGTGTATCTGAGCCTTGGAAGCTTTGTATCTTCTCCCACAGTGGTTCAATGTAGAGAAAAGGCGCAAAATGACGTTTACTAAGTATATGTTAATATCTACAGTAATAAATAAATGTTGACTTTGACTTAAGCCAACCTTCAACTTGGCCAGCCTTCATACCACTAAATTAGTTCGCCCACACAAACTTACTCTAAATAGCAAATCTGAATTCTGACTTCTATATTGTACATAACAAAATATACAGACAAATGAAATTGGAAAATAAATGTACAAAAGCGAGCTCCTAGCTAACAAGACATCTACCATCAACCCGAGGATGGACAGGACATATTAACTACAAGTAGATCTATCTGTGCAACGTTAAATACTATGCTAATACCTTCGCTACGGACTAATATATATATCATCGGAAAATAATACGATCCGCAAGCTTATAAATTTCCTAATATTTTTTCCGCAAGTTTATAAATATACTAACCTAACCTAACCTAACCTAACATAACCTAACCTAACCTAACCTAGCCTAATATAATCTAGAAGGAAGTTTATAAATTTCCTAGGAAATTTATAAACTTGCGGATCGTATTATTTTCCGGTGACATATACATATTAGTCCTCTAGCGTACACTAGTGGCTCTGTGAGCGACACAGGAAATTCGCGTTATTTAGGGTTCAGTGTCATAAAAAGAAAAGCAACCATTATAGGAATTCTCTTTCAGTCCTATGTGCGTAAAATTAATATTAGACAACTGAATTCTGAACCGATTAAGTTGAAATTTGGTACAATGGTGTATTTATGCGACGCGAAGGTAAAAGAAAACAAAATAATTTTCAATTTGGGCGGCACTTTTGGGGCCAACTCAGTAAATTAAAAACAATGTTTTTTTTTATGCTGTATCTTGTGAAATATAAATGAAAGAGTTTGTGTGAGCTTGTTATAAGGATTTCAATTTCTTTATTTTTTCATAATTCTGAAATAGTAAATAAAAAAGTTTAAAAAAACAACCTCTCCCTTATTTTAGAAACTGATCCTGAAATTAAACTTAAACATAATAGAGGTCTGTAATTAAATATTACAGAAAAATAATTAGAAATGTATAGTTTAATTAGAGGGCACCATTGGATTGCAAATCAGTGCTGAGTCAGAACCTTTTTGCAGATGCCACACCACCCTCAGTTCTAATGCGATATAGGTACTTTGGTACCTATGTCCTACCTGTCTCAAGGTGTAATTACTTTAACTATAGTTTCTAGTTGTTTCTGAATGTTTATAAGTATTTTTGTTTTCTGCGATGTTATTTTTGTTAAGTGGTACCAATGTTATTTTTTGTTAAGTATCTGCAATGTTTTGTGTGTGGGTGTGCGCTTATGCAAATAAATAAATAAATAAATAAAATAAATAAATTAGTAAAAATAAATAATGTAGATCTCAGATACCTTTTCATAATTTTAAAATACTTAGTTAAATATTTATTGAAGGACTCACCTCCCATGGTATTTCTAGAATGCCATTTACCGTTTTATGTTTTTAATTTTATTACCATGACATAAGGTTCAAAATCGCGATGTCTCGCGCGTAGGCGCCGTAATGGAACCGTTACGAAAAAAGGGCAAAAAAGACCATTCCCGCCAAATCTCCGAAACCACTGATCTTAAAATTTTCATACGTCATTAATTTCATATTACAGGAAAATTAATAAAAAATATATGGTTTAAATGGAGGGGGGATTATTTATTTCGGCTACAATTTCAATGATCACCAAAAATATTTTTTCTTACCAAAACCAAACTGGGTAAATGATCACCAAAAGTTGCAGCAAATATTAGGGAAAATACTGCGGTAGCTTAGGTGAAGGATAAAGGGAGTGAGCGAAGTGAAGCTCCTTTTAATCTTCGTGTTAGGTTGAACATGTAAGAAGAACAAAAAATATTTAAAACATAACTTAAGTATACAAAACATAAAATTTAAATATATTCATTTCTACAGTATTTCACGAAACACAATTTGGTGATGATTGATCCATTCTGGCAATGGCCCGAATGGCCGAGTCGGCAGTGACCCTGCCTACGAAGCCGAGGGTCCCGGGTTCGAGTCCCGGTGGGGGCAAATATTTGTTCGATGAGAACGGATGTTTGTACCCTAGTTATGGTTTTTTATCTATCTAAGTATATTATTTATCTATTTAAGTATGTGTATCGTTGTCTAATACCAAAGATACAGGAATCCTAGTTTGTGGCTAGATCAATGTGTGTAAATAGTGTCCAAGGTATTATTATTATTATTATTATAGTCATTTCGAATTAATTTTTACTATAATATTACTACTACTACTTATATTACTATAATGCATTTTTGGTAATCTTTTAACACAAGCCATTTATTTAAATGACTTATAAATGCGCCTGGTTACGATAACTTTGTAAACAACATTTTGCATTGAGCAGGTGGTATGGAACCCTTCGTGGGTGAGTCCGACTCGCACTTTTATTTTACATTTTCCTACCCCCTAACATCCCCGACCCCTTGAAGTTTATCAGATAAACATGAGGAAATAATATAAAAGCAGCTAACCGGACTGCATTTTCTTTCAATACCACATACAAACAATATGAATTTACCTGGTTAAGTACGTGGAGTATGAAATGTTATGAAAAAATAGTTAGCATTGATGACCAAACGTGTTCATTACATATTTAACTTCAAAATCCAACAAAAGCAGCCGCACCAATAACTGTTTTAACCTCATATGTCCACCGTTTTGAAAATTTTCTAAATGCTGAATCGACAAAAAATAACCATGTACTTAATTATCGAGCCTGCTCAAAAAAATGACGAGGATCGGTTGAGAAATACGACCTGTAGTAAATCCAGACATTCAAAGCACTTTTGCCCAAGCTGAAACGGAGACCCTTCGCTCGCTCGGTTAATAAATCTAAATACATCCTACCCAGTATAATGGGCACTTTTGGGGCGGGCGAATATTGGGGCAGCGTTTTTGTTAATTGGTGTAATTTGTTTTATTCATTTTGAAATAAAAAACATTCAATAGAATACATCCTAGCAACAGAAATATATTATAATAAAATATAATGTAGAAGAGAAAGATAATGTCAATATAAGGCGACTCTTAAAATGTAGAAGTCTCTTTCAAAAACCAGGTAAAAGAGCACTTCCTCTCTCTTTCGTGACAGTTGAAGTAGTTATATTGTCCCTGATGATGGCGCAGGGAAGTTCTTTCCAGAGCCTGAATCTCGTGGTTACTCGAGAAAATATAGTGCATTTCTTTGTATTTTGATAATTCAGATTGTTTTATTAAATTTTTGGCAGGTAAGGCATCTGTGAGCATGCAAAAATAGCATATTCTAGTACCATCCAGAAGAAGGTCCACATTTTTTTTACTTCGTACAAAATGTGCGAAACCTCAGATCCCTTAACTAGATATTAAACCAGTTGTAATAACATTAACACAACGAAATATTGGGCAGTAGTTCTAACAAGCACATTAAACACTAAGCTCTAATCTTCTGTAACTGCTTCCTAAAGCGGTATATGAGTGTTATGCTCACTAATAATGCCGTTACGACCAGCCTACGATCGCTGTTACAACTGTAGTAACAAGCACTGGAACATAAAGGTGTATAAGTAAATTCTAAGCAGGTGGTGATCTCGGCATCATTCTGAAAAGCTTTCTTTGTATAACATTACGTTTTACTGCTTTCAGCCCGGCACGCCGACGGGAAGACGTGGATTCAAAAGTTTTAATAACATCTGATGTTTTTTAAATTGATGTCTTGTAGCCAATTTGCATATCACAAAACTATTCGTGACGCCTATATTCATTATTCAATCAACTAGAATACTTTTACTTTACACAAAGTAATGTAGATACATCCGTTCACAAAACGTAAAAAAGTTTAAGCTGCGTATTAACTCATGGCCTCAACATCTATCAGCGCTCGGGAGCCGGCGTTTAATAACTGAACGGATTAAGCGAGCCCTTTGTTGAGGAATCTTTTTATCTCCTACAGTGAAATACGACTATCTCCTTTGTAATCTCTTTGAATAATATCGGATTAACAAGCAAGGGCGCCGCTACAGATCCATTCTCTTGTACCGAACCCCTTTTAGCTTGCTTTAACTTGGCCGTTTACTGAAATTCAATATTATACTTCGATGTTTTTCTGAATATAAATTGGCAACAAATATAATGATCACCATCATAATTTTTTCTTACCCAAAATTGGTAAATGATCACCAAAAGTTGCAGAAAATATCAGGGCAAAATATAGCTTAGGTGAATCGTGTTAGGTTGAACATGTAAGAGCAACAAAATATACTTACAACATAAACTTAAGTACACAAAACATAAAAATCAGTTTGGTGATCATTTACACAAACACAATTTGGTGATCATTTACTAATTCTGGCAGTCATTTCGAATTTATTGGTAGTAAATTTTCGTTTTTTTATTGGTAATTGTTTAAACACAAGCCATATTATTTTTGCAGCTTTAGGTAACTCACACATCACTGCACATTTTTATTTCATGTCAGGGTATAACTCTAATGGCTGGTTTCGCAATGTCCGGATAAATCGTGATTTTACGTACAAAATGTTTTATTTACCTCTCAGCTACAGGGTTTATTCGGACATCTTGAAAGAGGCCCTGAGAGTTGTATTAACTCCATAAGTGCATGGTCATATACCGCAAGCATTATATGTAAAATGGTTCAAAACCCATGTGCAACGACACCAACAGTCCAACATTGACGGTTGACGGCCAGCGCTTTCAGACCTAATGCAGCGAAATGTCAACTGAATTCAATTCGAATCGAACCCAGTGTTACGACAAACGCTCTCTAATACACTGTTCAAACGCTCAAAGAGAACAAAACCTTTGTTACGTGACATTTTAGCCTCAAACCGTACTAACGAGCCATCGTAGTCACTACAGGCGATACCGCGATAAAGCTATAGGCGACCCCAACGTAGAAAAACAACTCAATCGCTTTATAGCTGCCTCCACTGGTCTATTTCTACAACGCGGAAATATACGTCTAAGTATGTGGAATTCGCGCCTTAATAGGGGTTCAGTTACATCAGTTACATGGTATGCGGCCCCTATAAAATGACAGGGACAATTTCTGTTTCTGACACGGTGGTGTCCCAAACTATAACGAAGAATTCCAACGTTTGTAGTTTCTGAACGAACTGTTCATGACACTTAACATTATCTACCATTGGGACTGGTAGTAGTCCTTTTCTGTGATGCCTAATTTACCTGAGTGCCGCTCGAAATTAAATTTTGTTTTTCGCCAAATGGCGTCTAACGGAGCTATTAATTTCCTTTGGGATTCAAGTTTATTTTTTACTTGTCTCTCTAAATAATAGATGAACGGCTCATTCAGAACACATTTGTAGATTGCTATGTAAAAAAATGGGTCATAAAAACTAACGAGAACTTGCAGCAATTCTGGCTGTTACCCAACTCGGCACGATTTATAATAATAGCCGTTTAGCGCTAGAATATTACATTAGATCCCTAATAAGGGGTCACAAACATGAGTATACCCTTGCAGTTTGGACGGCCGAAAATCACGCAAACGATAACTAACACTCATAAATCTAATCAGATGTATGGATCTGTCACAGTAACAGCTATCCTATGCCGCCTAACTTCCATATGCAAATCTCAAAATATATTTGTAGATTTCATAAAAATCCTTAGACTTAAGGAGTACACGTACTTGCATGAAATTGAAGGATGTTGAAAAGTTGACTCTGTCTAAGTAAGTTATTACATCCGGCGCCGAAGCACTCAGCTTGTTATTGTAAGAAAGTGCTTACTTCGTCCGGCACAAGATGTCAGCAGTACCATTGTTACTTTTAACTCTGTACACGACTTGTTAGTCTATGCTTAGCTCCGGATAAAGGGGACTCGACAGAAGTTGACGAGTGCAGTTTAACTACTTAGCTGATTCCTTCTGTTGTATTTAAACTTTACCGATTGTTTTGAAGGTCCAATCATGCCTTATTTACGAACCTGGTCTAATGTCCCACTGCTATGCTTAAAACTTCTCCTTTTGAGTCCCTTAATTGCATCAAAAATCTGATGATAGTTATAATCTATCGTCCAATAGGCATTGGATTTGCTGGGAAGATTTCTTCTTCAGATTAATGTCCTTCGGAAGCTTCAATTAACATTTGCTTAAAACCTATAGCGGACCAATAACTTTGATATTATTGTTGTGTATATATAAAGGGATAATAAATTTAAAACGACAGCTTAAATTAGTTCCATTAAATAGCATAATTTTCGACCTGAAATACTAAAATGTACCATTTGGTGATATCTGTTGAAATCCATCTCGCGGAGAATTAATCAATTAAATTGTGACATTTATTAAGATAAACGGCCTGTTATATATACAATAACAAGATCGAAACAAATCAAAACTCTAGTCTGAGCTAAGATTTTAAATGATAAATTGCCATTGCTACGAATTTTCGTAGAAGTTTAGTAGTATATCCTGATTCGCCGCCCCGTTCTCGTAGAAGGTGCGAGGACTACACACATCAACTCATCAACTTCTCTCACGTCCGTCACCGTATAAAATACAGAGTTCAAATCTAAGCATCACCATGCTTAAGAATAATGTAGTTCGGAAGGAAACCTTCATATTTCTCTGAAAAATCAGAGAGACCGGGGCGGGAGGAAACGTCCGTCAACGCGTAAACGGATGAACCTGACGTAAATACAAGAAGAAAAAATACAAAATAAACCATAGTATAAAAAATGGCAACACTTTACCTGTCTCACAACTTAAACTTCCTCAGAGAGATGGTATCCCAGATAATGTTGCCATCCGTCTTCGCCTAATGCGATATTATATTGTCCTTTTCGAAAAAACTGAGCCTCCTCATACGTTACTTAGCGTGGCGTGTGTCATCGCGGTTCAGCTCTGACGTCACGTTGTGTCATGGCCGGTCAGGTAACGCCACGAGGTCACTCAAACGCCTGCTTATTACCATCATCAGGTCAATCTTCAAATCACAAAGTTTCAAAGTGACTGAAATACCTAATTTAAGTTGTTAAACCTTTTTTTCTTAGTTTACGTAAACAATTAGGAACATAGTAGAATACTGAACTGAAATTTTCAATCAAACTGAAAAAAAACCCGCTACTGAAAGTTGCGGCCTTCGATGACCACTTAAGTCGACCCAGTTGAAGCAACTCATCAAAAGTTTTATTTTTATACCAAAAAGTACAGTCGCGAACAAATACCGTAGAGTTCCATCAGCGAAATGGAATCTCCAAAGAACCGATCGCGGTCAACCCTAAAATGGACTTTAAGACGACACCGAGGAAACAAAGGGACAGTGGAGAATAGACGAGGAATAGACCGAAATGTCAGATACCTTTTGTAACAACCCGCAAATATTTCCATGCCACAGCGGCTACACCAAAATCGTCCTCTTCCAAATACATTACGACTCAGAATGGAATACCTTGCATTTCAAGCACTCTGTCCACCACTGTCGCCACAAAGGAACAATGGACGACCCGGATATTTTCAGAACGTTTCGGTATAAAAATGCAAGCACAATAAGGGTCGTATTTCGTATTCCCCAAATGATTCGGACGTGGTTTTGCTCATTAGATAGTTAGATGCCTCAATTTTGAAATCGGAGTGATTTAAGCGGCATTCTTATCAGAATATACCTATGGATTCATACGAATATACAGGGTTACTGGTACGTTGACCTACATACGATGGGAGATGCTAGGATGGATCAAAACTAACCATTGTTACTATGAAACACCAAACCCAAAAATTTACTGTTTTAGAGTAATGAAAATTTTTCACTTTTTAGGTTACAATTCTCCTTTTTTTGTGATTCAGTCTAGTTTTTTTGCTGGTGTTAGGAAAAAATATGGTAAATTAAAAAAACAGAAACAATCCACTTCAAAAAATAACCGCAAAACAGGCTTATGAGGAAAACTGTTTATTATATATTGGCTTAATTTTTTTACTGTATTGCGGTGTCCCCAAAATAAAAACGCCGATTTTTAAACCTAATTAATCATTTAACGCCGTTGATTCAGGAATCAGGAGGCAGGGACTTTTGATTTATATTACCTAAGTATGGTCTTGGTAGATTCAACGCTTTTTTTCTAACTCCATAATTATTTAATTTCATTAGTAGCGGTATCTTGATCAACACAATCAAATGCCTTTGAAAAATCTCAAAGAAGCACTGATGGCACCCTGTGCGGCCTCCCATGCAGAGAAAATATGAAATATAAGGATAATGTCTGCATCCATAGTCGATTTACTCCTAGGGAAACCGTATTGTTTGGCGTGGAGTTGTTTAATGCGGTCGAAGTGTGAGAGCATTTTATTAAGAATAATATTTTCAAATATTTTAATTAGTACTGGAAGTACTGATATAGGAGTTTCGAAGGATCACCCTTGTCTCCAATAGTCAATAGTCAATAGTCAAAGTACTTTATTACTGTAGATATTTACATATACTTTGCAAACGTCATTTTTTGCCTCTTCTCTACATTGGACCACTGTGGGAGAAGAAGGGCGTAGAAACTCCCACAGATTTATTTTTAGATCTCTTTTAAAATTAGGTTGTGCTTAACTAATACAAATATGAAAAATTTAATTGTTATGATTAATAAGCAGGAATAAATAATTACAAAATTATTAACAGCAAGGTCTGTGTTGAGCCAGATTAACCCCATACAGTCCTGTCATTTAAGTAATCTTGAACATTGTAATATCCCTTTTTCGACAAAGTCGCTTTAACATGCTTTTTAAATTGCTCAAATGGCAATTTCAAAATCTCCAGAGGTATCTTATTGTAGTAGAGAATGCACTGACCCTTGAAAGAATTGCTAACCTTCGCGAGTCTAAAACGGGGCGCACATAGTCTGTGATTATTTCTTAGGTTAACATTACAGCTGTCGCTAAGTTTGGAAAATGTTGTAAGGTTCTTGCGTACATACATTATATTTTCGAAAATAAATTGACTAGCTACTGTTAGTATGTCAATTTCTTTAAAAAGCTCTCTTAAGGAGTCTGTTCGTTTTAAATTATAAATTGCTCGAATAGCTCTTTTCTGTAAAATAAAAATAGTTTGAATATCCGCTGCTTTCCCCCACAACAAGATACCGACTTGAATAGAGTTATCAGTTAACTGTGTTTCATGAGGTTAGGGAATGCAGCTGAGAAACAAAAAAATTCACGCATCTGAACAAATTAGAAGGCTGCTCACCTCAGAGTGGTCAAATCAAAACTGAATTGAGAAGTAGATTGAGAAATTGTATAAGGAAGAGGGGAGGTCATTTTGAAAATGAAACTAATAGAAAATACTCTAAACAACGGCCTATTTCACAGATAATACAATTTTGTCTTTTCAATATATTTTAATTAATAATACTTGTTTAATTATTAGCCGTGTGTAATAAATGTATATGTTAATGATATGTTATGTAATGAAGTAAACAAGTATGTATAAATAAATATCAATATTTAGTTCTACTCACATATTTTGCCACTTCAACATCTTAATTTATCCTTTGCTTAAAGCACAGTGAGTCCGCTATCTGATCTTTTTTGTTGCATAGTTTTTCCAAGAGTAATAAACGTTTTATTTGAATATTATATCTTTTTGGAGGTACTTTTAGCATTGTGTGCACAAGCAGTTACTAGTATATTTTTTGGTGATACTGCTATATACTTAAACCATTGAGTAAACATGTAATATTGTTTGTTTTATTTTCCTCACAAGCCTGTTTTATGCGTTTTTTTGCAATAGTCGGTTCTTCCTTGTTATTAAATATTAAATTTATTCTTTTTACATAAAACCTGCAAAAACTGGACTGAATCACCTAGAAAAGAAAAATTGGTACGAAATATGTGTAAAAGCGACTTTTTTCATAAAAAATCTAAGTCCCATAACTCGAAAATGGTAGATTTTTGGGAAGGGTGTTTTATAGTAACAATTTTAGGTTTTCTTCCATTCCTATCTCTATATAATCTGTCTGTATATGTCATTCTAAATCATTAAGCGCCTCTCTATCGACCATAAGACTTTTTATTAACCACCTACATGCCGATCCTTACATAGCAACCTAGCCAGGCATTTCTACCCTAAAAATGGCCTGTTTTTTTTTATTAATTATTTTTTGGACATTTATTTTTAAAATATAAGTGCGTGCAGTCAACATGGTACACAGATTATAGTGTAAACAATATATGAATTGTGTACGCGACAAAATGGACCTACTGCAAATGGATTAAAAATAAAGCCGCAGCCCGTAGTTAAGTAGGTATCCTTCACCATAGAGATGACCTGATGTAATGACCATGGATTGGAGACTGATGACAACCACCGCCTAGTGATGCGTCTTTTACGTGTGCGTTGTGCTGTGCGTCTTCCATAAAAGGAGGATTTTCTCAATTTGTCTGTTTTTAATTTGTTTCTTGGTGTTTGTTACGTGATTACTCCGTCAATTTTGAACAGATTTTGATGATTCTTGTTTTGGTTGGTAGGTCTTACTTCAGAGGTGGTGCCATATAAATTTTAACAAAGTTGATTTAGCGCTTTTAAAAAAATCAAGAAATCAAGAAAAAATATATAACACAAATGACGTTTTGGTTTGTGGTTCTGAGTAGCAAAGGTGTTGATGATGAAAGGACTTTTCATGTACTTAGACTTCATTCGCATCACGACCGGGGCGGGGAGAACGAATTAGGGCTTGAACTTGAAGTCGGTTATTTATAATTCACCAAGTTTTTAACTTGGTGAATTATTAGTTATATATAGTGGCTGTTGAAACAAGAATATTAGATATTATATGTTTTAATATTATTGAGTGTAATTAATGCGCCGTCGTATACTAGGTTACGTAGATTTTTACCTAAATATTAATTCCTTGTACTGGTATGAAAGACTATATATTTTTTACATAATAACGGCTAAAATATACTTAAGTGATTTTGATTTTGTAATTTTAAAGGGTTGGCGATACGAAACTATAATGAATATTTTATTGACTATTGGGTAAAATCTGTATGGATTATGATGTAGAAAAATATACAATTTTATGGACGTATTTTTTTACGAATTTGTGAAATGATTATGAACTGAGTGAAAGTAATGCGCAGTTAACTAAGTACAATTTGTGAAGTAAGCATGAGGGATTACTTTGATAATCAATGTAGCCATTTAAGAACCGATCTGAAAAGTAATTGGTAGGGTACGTCACGAATTTCGGGCGAAAATGGCATTTTTTTGCTAGTACTGATTGATAAGATATATAATAAATTGTAATGGGTGTATGTGTCTGTTTTTTGTTCGATTGTTTGTGTGTATAAGAATGTTAAATTAGAAATTTATTGCTAGCTAGAATGTAAATGTAAAATTTTGAGGAATATGAAAGAAATGGGTTCGAAGAGAAAAGAAGGAAAAAATAAATACAAAAGTTTTAATGTCTCATGTCGTAACCACTCATGTACTTGTAATTATCCGAGGCTGTTTATAATTTACACCACGTAATTTTTTCAACCCTGCCAGATTCGGAGGGGGATGGGGGGAGGAAGGAGGGAAGAAGGGGGAAGGGGGCAGGTAACCACTCCTTTAAAATATCCACTGACGACCCGAATGGCCGAGTCGGCAGTGACGCTGCCTACGAAGCCAAGGATCCCGGGTTCGAGTCCCGGTAGGGGCAAATATTTGTTTGACGAGAACGGATGTTTGTACCCTAGTCATGGTTGTTTATCTATCTAAGTATAATATTTATCTATATAAGTATGTGTATCGTTGTCTAGTACCCAAGATACAGAGAATCCTAGTTTGGGGCTAGATCAATATGTATAAATAGTGTCCAAGGTATTATTATTATTATTATTATTATTATTATTATTATCCAGTCTAGAAAATGTTTGGTTCTTGAGATATTCTGCCTAAACTAACCTAACGTGAAACTGCTTTTCTACTAAAATCGGCCAATTTTTTCCACGGATTCCAGTTACATAAGGGGTTGGAGAGAGAGGAGGGGTTGAGAGGACCCCCCCCCCCCCCCTGTACCACATCTAGCCTATGTAACGTGTAGCTTTTCTGATCCATGTTGAAAAGTATGAAAACATTTTCGGTCCTGCTCCTCATCGGCACGCGGCCGCAGGGCTCCGCAGCGCCTCCGGCTCATTAAAATACTTTAGGGAGTAGCCACAAGACTGCCCAGGAAGGACTGCCCAGATATCGGTTTGCCACAGCGACGTTACGTTCCGTTCCACGTATTCTAAGACTAATTGACATTCATCCCATACAAATTTTACGATAAACGTCCCGTTTCTAAAGAGTTTAGTTCCGTAAGTTTAATTAATCCATAATTAATTAAATACTTGACTCCTAGTCTTGAAAACCGGATAAATAGTTCGAGCTAAACCCCATCAACTCCCCAGTAACCAATTTTACTAAGTATCAATCTGTCAGGGTTGGAAAGCAAACCCTTTACACCAGGCGTTCATGGCAAGTACTAAATGTTTCATTTGACTTGGTAACAGTTCCACTTATTCCGAAAGGTATATAATAGTAATTCAATACAGTCTTTGTAGGTAATGCAAAAATGTATCAAGAAACCAAATTAGGTGAGAAGAACCTTAGCACATGTTTCGATTGCAGACGTAAAATTATTGTTAATATGAGAACTAACAGTTCATGTTTCTGCTGTCCTAATTGTCAAGAAAGATTCATTAATATATTAGTTTCTGCTGACTAATATGGGAGATACATAAATAGTGATGCATGTTTGTGGGCTAATCTAGCACGGGCAAGTATAGTACAATTTTTTAAAGTTATAACAATAAATTAATTTGAAAAAATTAAGTACGTATTTCAGTTTTAATTAATTTTCAGCAAAAATTAGAGTATTTATTAAGTGTAGGAAATATTGTATATATAAAAAAGTTAGAAATTATGTACTTATGTATTTTTATTCAGGTTAAGCTTTGCATTCATTTATTAATTGTTCAAAATATTTTTTTGTTTAGTACATTCCGTATATATGTCACCGTAAGATGTCAAAACCGTTAGTTTACAAACTTTCGCGTTAGTTTGTAAACTATCGATAAATTTTAAACCAGACCGACGGGGTTTAGAATTCAAGTTTATTTTTTTCTTACATATCAACCTAACACGAAGGCTATTCGGGGGCTTCGCTGCGCTCACACCTTCTAGTCTTCACTAAGCTACCGCAGTGTTTACCCTGGTATTTCGTTTGCAATTCAAGTTTAAACCAATTCACAATTTAATGGTTTTATTGTAAACTAACGCGTCATATCGCAAGCAACACGGTACAGTTTACAATTTATCGATTGTTTGTAACCTAACGAGAAAAATAACGTTTGATTATAAACTAACGGTTTTCATAATCTTACGTACATATACAGAAATAAATAGAATTGGTCATCCTCAAATAACATAAAATTATATGAACAATGAAACCACGTTAGTTGCTTTAATGCAAAAATGTTTATTTCGGAAATAAACTTTCGTGCAATGCAATGTGCAACAGAGTTTATTTTTAGGGTTCCGTACCCGAAGGGTTCCAAACGGGACCCTATTACTAAGACTTCGCTGTCCGTCCGTCCGTCTGTCACCAGGCTGTATCTCAAGAACCTAGCTAGCTAGAGAGTTGAAATTTTCACAGATTATGTATTTCTGTTGCCGCTATAACAACAAATACTAAAAAACAGGATAAAATAAATATTTAAGGGGGCTCCTATACAACAATTCTTTCAATACCACATACAAACTTATGGATGCACCTGGTTACGTACATGGAGTGTGAAAGTAACCGCACCAATAACTATGTAAACAATATTTTGCTGTGTAAAATCCAAACTATTCACTCCACACCATCGCTTCCATTGAACGGTGGTACGGAACCCTTCGTGCGCAATTTAGACTCGCACTTGACCGGTTTTTTAGAATAATATTCTGAAAAGCGAATATGTTTAACGATACATCATAATTATTTGTGTGAAGAGTATGAATAAACTATGAAAGGAACTAAAGGCAATGTGTGCCTATGTGTCTGAAATGGAAACAAGTTTGTGAGTAGTTTGTAAGTAAGCAGCAGAATGAAATAAGATGCATGAAGAGATATGTTATGTTTGATGATTGAGATAAAATATGTTTTGCGTATGAATAGGTTTGTTTGATCTGATCAGAGAGATTTAAAAGGATGCTATATATGCTGATACGAGATATTTATTATATGTGTGGGATGAGTTGCGAATGGTTTTTGAGGAGTAGAGAAGTAAAATTATTTGATACGTTATAATTATTAGATATATTATTATTTTTATCTACACACGTATCATAAACCCTCTTTACTGCGTACAAAAACCGAACGTTACGATCAGCATAATATTAAACTACTTGGTAAAAACTCATTTCTTATCTGAAAAATTACACATTATGACCATAATGTGTAGTTTTTCTGCATATTATGACATTCAAATTTCGAACGCCGACGCCCGCTTCCGTGCCGCCCCTAGTTTGTATCAATAGTCAATAGTCAATAGTCAAAGTACTTTATTACTGTAGATATTTACATATACTTAGCAAACGTCATTTTTTGCCTCTTCTCTACATTGGACCACTGTGGGAGAAGACGGGCGTAGAAACTCCCACAGATTTATTTTTAGATCTCTTTTAAAAATAGGTTGTGCTTAACTAATACAAATATGAAAAATTTAATTGTTATGATTAATAAGCAGGAATAAATAATTACAAAATTATTAACAGCAAGGTCTGTATTGAGCCAGATTAACCCCATACAGTCCTGTCATTTAAGTAATCTTGAACATTGTAATATCCCTTTTTCGACAAAGTCGCTTTAATATGCTTTTTAAATTGCTCAAATGGCAATTTCAAAATCTCCAGAGGTATCTTATTGTAGTAGAGAATGCACTGACCCTTGAAAGAATTGCTAACCTTCGCGAGTCTAAAACGGGGCGCACATAGTCTGTGATTATTTCTTAGGTTAACATTACAGCTGTCGCTAAGTTTGGAAAATGTTGTAAGGGTCTTGTGTACATACATTATATTTTCGAAAATAAATTGACTAGCTACTGTTAGTATGTCAATTTCTTTAAAAAGCTCTCAAGGGGTCTGTTCGTTTTAAATTATAAATTGCTCGAATAGCTCTTTTCTGTAAAATAAAAATAGTTTGAATATCCGCTGCTTTCCCCCACAACAAGATACCATAGGACATCTCACACTATGAAAGTAACTAAAATATACTAGCCTAGATGTAGCCACATCCGTGCTTTGTCTGATGTTCCTAACAGCGTAAGCCGCAGAACTTAATTTACCAGCCAATTTATCTATGTGGGGTCCCCACTGCAATTTGCTATCAATGGTTATTCCAAGAAACTTCGTATCATTTACCAATTCTAGCGTGCTGTTGTCTAACACCAAACTGGTCTCAACTTGCCTGACATTTGGAAGTGAGAATTTGATACACTTGGTTTTACCAGCGTTTAACAATAAATTATTAACTGTGAACCAATTCAAGGTTAAAGACAATACACCATTAATTTGTCTTTCAATTTTGAAGACCATTGAAGTATCATCAGCAAACAACACTATGTCAGTTAATTTCTCCACCATGAAAGGCAGATCATTAATATATACCAGGAATAAGAAAGGGCCTAATATGGAACCTTGAGGAACGCCAATTTTAACACCCGATCCATCAGATTTTACGCCGTTAACTTCTGCCTTTTGAATTATATTGCTTAGGTATGATCTTAATAGATCCAACGCTTTATTTCTAACTCCGTAATGATTTAATTTAATTAATAGCGTATTATGATCAACACAATCAAACGCCTTCGACAGGTCGCAAAAAACTCCGATAGCATCCTGTGCGGCCTCCCATGCAGAATAAATATGAGATACAAGGGTAATACCTGCATCCGTAGTCGATTTACCCCTAGTGAAACCATATTGTTTAGCGTGGAGTTGTTTTGTACGGTTGAAGTGTGAGAGCATTTGATTGAGTATAATCTTTTCAAATATTTTACTTAGTGTTGCAAGAACAGATATTGGTCTGAAATTTGAAGGATCGCCCTTATCTCCCGATTTGAACAGCGGTATCAGTTTACTGTGTTTCATGAGGTCTGGAAAAGCCCCATCGTCAACACATTTATTGAATATATAAGCTATCTGTGGGGCTATAACTAGAATTACTGAACCAATGACTTTGACTGATACACCCCACAGGTCTTCCGTATAACTAGAATTACTGAACTGATACACCCACAGGTCTTCCGTATTTTTTAAGTTAAGTAATTTAAACGTTTTGACAATGTCCTGGGGATATAAATGATGAAATTTTAAATATACATTACTGTTATTTTTTAATAAAGTCTCTGCTTCAAATGGAGATGAATTTATACGGTCCGTTGTGAGTACGGGTACATTGGTGAAGAATGTTTCAAAAGCTCGAGCAACATCAGCGTTGGATTTAACAACATCATCACCTATCTTTAGGCAGAAATCATTGTCCCTTGGTATAACTTTGCCAGTTTCGCGGTTTATTATTTGCCAAACTGTTTTCATTCTATTATTTGAATTTTGAATTTTTTCTTTTAATGTGTAAAGTTATTGCAGTTCTACAAACCAACTTGAAAGTTTTGGAATATTTTTTAACATAGTCATGAAATTTTCGATCAAAGTTATAGGTTTTTTGATCATAAAGGTCATACAAGATAACTCTACTTTTACGAATTCCAAAGGTTTCCCAGTCATTAAATTTAGATTTACCGTTGTAGTCACTGACTTTCTTTAATTTGAAAACTTTATTGAATTCTGTCTGAATAATGTTGAAGAAGTCTGAGTAGATTTTGTTTGGGTTCTGTTCATTAAAATCCGGTACTGGCAAATTTATATCTAAGTTTTTCGTATATGTCTCTAGTCTATGGGATGTAATAAGCCTATAAAATGATGGACCAGTCTTATCCTTAATAGTAATTGGGAATGAAACTGTTTGACCACTGTGATCGGAGGGTAAGCAGTTAATTACACTTTTACTTGTGAATGCAGACACAAAAAACGTTATCTAAGCAAGTTTGGCTGGTAAGTGTAATTCTAGTCGGCTCTAGAAATACATGACATAAATTAAATGATTTAAACAGAGTTATTAATCGTCGCTTCAGTGTTGCATCTACAAGCAGATCTACATTAAGATCGCCACAAATAATTAACTTTTTTCTGTTATTACAAAGTTTAATGAGGGCTTCCTCCATAATTTTCTCAAATATTTCGAAATTGCCATGGCCTTTTTCATCCCTCGGTGGCCTGTAGGCACAAACAATAATATGGCTATCTAACTCAACACAGGATGATACCTCTATTTGTCTTTCAACAGTAAGTGCAAGAATATCTTTCCGTTGTTTCACCTTAATATTATTTTTCACTAAGATTAAAGAACCACCTCTATCAGCAGTCTTTCTATTTTAACAACTGACAATTTTGTAATTATTTATGTTAAAAGACATCATATTTTCCGTCAACCAGTGTTCAGTAACACAAATAATATCAATGTCACAATTTTTTAGAAATAATTCTAATACAAGTTCTTTGCCAGGTAGCCCCTGGATGTTTTGATGGGCAATATTTAACTGGGGCTTACATTTTGACATATTTAGTGGCTCTTGTATGCTAGAGATTTCCTCTATTGTCTTATGAACTAATTTAAATTACTTGGAACAGATTCCAATGTTGCATGCAAAGTATAATCAACAGGTGAATTCCCGATAGGGGTGCATGACATATTACTCTTAAAATAAGCTGATGTCAAGTTGAACTTAGTTAAACCAACTATAGCTGCGTCGCATATATTATAAGCTAACAATGTAGCTACTAATTTTCTATATTTATTAGACAGGTACAATGTATCCCGTGTCAGAGTAAAGTTATGAATAATTTTATTCATAACTTTATATTTCGACATGAATAATTTTATTCATGTCGAAATATAAAATAGCATCGCTGTGATGACATGTTAAATTAAATAAATGAATATTCATTCTATGCACAGATTTGTTCTGTAGTTCTGTCAAATTACAGGCATATGGAAAATTGCATAGTATAAATTTGCATTTCATCCTACTATGTAAGTCTAGAAGTGTTTCAACACTTTTATTCAAATCATTCCGACTAATGTTTGAATGATTTCCTACCATAATTACAGTAGTGCTGTACTCATCATAGATACCGCGACTAATCATCTTCACTAGATCTACAAATGAACTATCTGTCTAGTCTGTGAAGTTGGTACTACAGAATAAGCTAAACAACGGCAGAGCCACAATGCCGGTCAACCATGCGGTTCCTGAACACATCAAAGAGAGCTTATGATATGTGTGTAGATAAACTAGTGTATGTAACTGTACATAATTAGGCATTAAAACTCTCTCTCTCGGGTATTAATGCCCTCCATTATGTAGCAGTCACATAAACTACTATCAATTAAAGTTTTGTAGAAGGTAAGTCATTTCGCATTAAATAGGAATGTTGGGTTTTTGTTTCATTCTAGAATGTTGGTGTTGTGTAGGTAGAGTTGTGAAGAGAGCTTAGTGAATTTGGTATTGTTTTCTATAATGTAACAAAAAGATAATTTATGGAATGTTCAGTTTAGTAATAATCCTTTATTGCACAGAAAACACAATGGAAAGTAAAACAAGAACAGTATGCAAAGGTGAGCTTATTTCTAAAAAAAAACTTACAGATAACCTGTTTAGTTCTCAGGGCCACAGAGTTAGTTAGTTGGAACCTCTTCTTTTGTTTACAGAATGTCTTAAAATTCGAAAGATTCGTATTGATTAGTATAAGCATAAGTTACATTTTTAGTATGGTACGTACGTGACTACTGGCCTATCCGATATGTTATTGTATTTTCATCAAAGTCTCAAAGGTACAAGGTACAAGGCATGAATCCTTCCTCTTCGATCATGACGTGAACCAGTTTCCTTTGTGAGAACGTGGGATATCGATGACCTAATAAGATCACGAGCAGGCTCAGGTAGGTAGACCTGGAGCCAGCTACAGTATAGGTATGTATTTAAGTATTGTTATAATAAAAGTATCATAAAAAGTAAAGTCAAACTAAAATAAAGACTTTGATTGATAGCTAGTGTTTATGGTTTTTTTTTTGTTTTCAGTTATATTTTATACACGAGGTATGTTTATCGGATGGTTTTGAGATTGAAGACATGATATTATGAATTCTCAAATAAAGTACGTCAGTAAAGTGAGCTTGTGATTGATGAAATAAAAGTTGAATAAATCAATAAACGAAGAAAAATAAATGAGTTTCAGAAAGTGATGAGAGATTTTAAACATACATTTTGTTATGGAAATTATAAAGTTTTGATTGAGTAATATTTTATTTAATGTTGCGAATCAAAATAAAGGTTTCTTGTCGCGAACCCTACATGTTGTTAGGCCAATCGATCCTTACATATAGGAATGGGTCCCCGTGTAGGAATAGATATGTTACGTCCTACAAAGTTTCTAGTAAGCAATACTAAACTGTGTTATTTAGCACTCCATAAATGTATGGCAACGAAGATGTTAATGCAAAACAATACGACCGAACGAAAGAGATATGAGGTACTAACATTTTACACTCCTCCATTGGCTGCCAATCTCTTTAATATTATTATGCTAATGCAGCCAATTTCAATAAAAGCCTTCCCGTCGCCAAAAGACATTTTCCAAGAGACGTTTTCTTTTAGCCAGTATAAATCTAGAAGACATGTGCCTCGTTACATCGACACGGGTTTCGATTTGTAGCTCATATCTTTTCACGCGAAATTCACTCTTCATTTCAAATTTAGAAGGGAATCGGATAGCCGTATGTGAATTTATTATGTTGGAGTTTCCTTTTCTATGAAATTTTGTATGCGTATTGGGAAGACACCTGGGGCTACTGTCATCATAATCATGTGAGGCAGAAAAGGAAAAGTAAAAGAATGTAAGCATTTCATATATCTGTCGCAGTTAGTTGGTTAAATCAGACACTTACCTTACTCTCTAGACCGTAAATACCGTCGTTTAACCAAGTCCCAAAAATTCCGTCAGACAAGTGAGTGAACGAAACGTTTAACGAGTTGTCTGAACGTTCCTGGCAACAAGACAAATACAATATGAATAACTTTTTATGTGTACTGTACTGTTGTTACCACAGATATCGAGAGATAGGTTGAGGGGCGTGGCACGTGCGAACAAATCTAGCCCCGATTGTCTTGTAATTGAAAATTCTCAGTAGTCTCCGGGCGACCGCAGTGACGAATTCATTTCCGCTGCTTTTCGAAAATGCCGGCCTGTGCAATACTTACGTGCAAAAATAGAAGCGGGAGTGTGAACTCCAAGAACGGCGGAATAACACATCACTGTCTATAAATTATAATCGATTGATGAAACACGCTGTCCTTGCCATGTCCCAACACTAGCTCGGCTAGCTAGTGTACCTGCGGTAGTGTGAGTGTGTTCGGACGATAGGTGCATGACATTGCACTGACCAATAAAAGCGGAAGGATTGATGTTGAGTGGTGTAGATGTGTTCGTGTTCTTAATATTCGGCGACACTGGTTTCGATACAAGCTTAGCGCCAAGGGCCTATCTCTCGATATCTATGGTTGTTACCATCTTGTTTGTTTTGAACTCGCCGGCTTTCGGTAAGACAGATTGTTAAACGTTTTCGACGATGCTTTATTTAAATCAAAATGCTAGTGACTTGGTTTAACCTTGGTATTTAATGAACGGTCTAGAGAGTTAGGTAAGTGTCTGATTAAACCAACCAACTGCGACATATCGTCGGCAAAGTATGAAATTCGTCATTGTATAAATTGCCTTTGTCAGTCAATGTTTGAAAAAATAAGTAACAAAAAAACCGGCCAAGTGCGAGTCGGACTCGCTCACGAAGGGTTCCGTACCATAATCTTTAAAAAACCGCAAAAAAAAACGTGTTTGTTGTTTGGGAACCCCCTTACATATTTATTTATTCTGTATTTTAGTATTTTTTATTGTAGCGGCAACATAGATACATCAGCTGTGAAAATTTCAACTGTTCAGCTACCACGGTTCAAGAGATACAGCCTTGTGACAGACAGACAGACGGACGGACAGCAAAGTCTCAGTCCTTCGAGTACGGAACCCTAAAAATGCACTTTACCAGACATTCTATACAATAACTAAACCGTAAACATTGAGCTACATAGTAGTTAAATGACCGTAAAAGGAAATGTATTCAACACGGTTTTTGCGATACAAGGACTGTCCCACCGCTTCGCCCTTATTATATTTCGTGTGCAATTCAGAGCACACGAAATATTATCAGAAGCTCTATTTTTGAATCACTCGCCTCGGAAGCGAGCGCTCGCCACGATTGGTAGACACTAGTTAAATCGGGTGATATGAACCAATCGTTGCGCTTAGCGAGCGCTCGCTACGACGCGAGTGATTCAGAAATAGAGCTCCAGGGCGAAGCGGTGGGTCAAGGTAGGTGAAGACTTCGTGTTAGGTTGACATGGAAGAGTAATAAACATAAATTGTTGACTAAATCCAATAAATAAATAAAAAAGTGAGTAATAGAGTAATTCTGGTTGGAAAATTTGGTGATGTTCAATATGCGATTATATACTAACCTTTACAAAAAGTTTTCATTTGTAATCCAAATGAATTATATGGTCCATTATCCATTTTTTATAGTGACTGGCCTCTGTTCGTTATTGTATAGAATACCTTGGCATTCCATACATTTCCTAGGCAATGTGTATAAAAGAGATCATTTGAGAAATTATTTTACACATTGACTAATGAGGCCCGGCATTTGTATAGAATACCAGGCCTCTAAAGTGTATGTCACCGTAAGATAGTCAAAACCGTTAGTTGATAAACTAACGCGGTAGTCGATCAACTATCGGCAGATAGTAAACCAGATAGGGTTTAGAATTTACGTTTCTTTTGTTCTTACATGTTGACCTAACACGAAGACTATTCGGGGGCTAGGTACGCTGCGCTCGCCCCCTCTAGTCTTCAACTAAGCTATACCGCAGTGTTTGCCCTAGTATTTCGTTTACAATTCAAGTTTAAACCAGTTTACTATTTAACGGTTTTAACCGTTAGTTTATCAACTTACGCGTCATATAGTAAGCAGTACGCTACAGTTGACTATCTGTCGAAAGTTGACCAACTATCGAGAAAAAAAACGTTAGTTTATCAACTAACTGTTTTGACTATCTTACGGTGACATGTACATTTCATACATTGACTGGCCTCGGTTTGTTATTGCATAGAATGCGTAGGCATTTAAATCATATTTAATATTTAAATCAAAATGCTAGTGACTTGGTTTAACCTTGGTATTTAATGAACGGTCTAGAGAGTTAGGTAAGTGTCTGATTAAACCAACCAACTGCGACATATCGTCGGCAAAGTATGAAATTCGTCATTGTATAAATTGCCTTTGTCAGTCAATGTTTGAAAAAATAAGTAACAAAAAAACCGGCCAAGTGCGAGTCGGACTCGCTCACGAAGGGTTCCGTACCATAATCTTTAAAAAACCGCAAAAAAAAACGTGTTTGTTGTTTGGGAACCCCCTTACATATTTATTTATTCTGTATTTTAGTATTTTTTATTGTAGCGGCAACATAGATACATCAGCTGTGAAAATTTCAACTGTTCAGCTACCACGGTTCAAGAGATACAGCCTTGTGACAGACAGACAGACGGACGGACAGCAAAGTCTCAGTCCTTCGAGTACGGAACCCTAAAAATGCACTTTACCAGACATTCTATACAATAACTAAACCGTAAACATTGAGCTACATAGTAGTTAAATGACCGTAAAAGGAAATGTATTCAACACGGTTTTTGCGATACAAGGACTGTCCCACCGCTTCGCCCTTATTATATTTCGTGTGCAATTCAGAGCACACGAAATATTATCAGAAGCTCTATTTTTGAATCACTCGCCTCGGAAGCGAGCGCTCGCCACGATTGGTAGACACTAGTTAAATCGGGTGATATGAACCAATCGTTGCGCTTAGCGAGCGCTCGCTACGACGCGAGTGATTCAGAAATAGAGCTCCAGGGCGAAGCGGTGGGTCAAGGTAGGTGAAGACTTCGTGTTAGGTTGACATGGAAGAGTAATAAACATAAATTGTTGACTAAATCCAATAAATAAATAAAAAAGTGAGTAATAGAGTAATTCTGGTTGGAAAATTTGGTGATGTTCAATATGCGATTATATACTAACCTTTACAAAAAGTTTTCATTTGTAATCCAAATGAATTATATGGTCCATTATCCATTTTTTATAGTGACTGGCCTCTGTTCGTTATTGTATAGAATACCTTGGCATTCCATACATTTCCTAGGCAATGTGTATAAAAGAGATCATTTGAGAAATTATTTTACACATTGACTAATGAGGCCCGGCATTTGTATAGAATACCAGGCCTCTAAAGTGTATGTCACCGTAAGATAGTCAAAACCGTTAGTTGATAAACTAACGCGGTAGTCGATCAACTATCGGCAGATAGTAAACCAGATAGGGTTTAGAATTTACGTTTCTTTTGTTCTTACATGTTGACCTAACACGAAGACTATTCGGGGGCTAGGTACGCTGCGCTCGCCCCCTCTAGTCTTCAACTAAGCTATACCGCAGTGTTTGCCCTAGTATTTCGTTTACAATTCAAGTTTAAACCAGTTTACTATTTAACGGTTTTAACCGTTAGTTTATCAACTTACGCGTCATATAGTAAGCAGTACGCTACAGTTGACTATCTGTCGAAAGTTGACCAACTATCGAGAAAAAAAACGTTAGTTTATCAACTAACTGTTTTGACTATCTTACGGTGACATGTACATTTCATACATTGACTGGCCTCGGTTTGTTATTGCATAGAATGCGTAGGCATTCTATACATTTTCTAGGCAATGTATATTAAATATCATTGGAGATATTATTTCACACATTAATAAAGAGGCCTGGCATTCTATTCAAAGCCTGGGGTTAAAATAAAAAATAAAAAACAGGTCTTGGGTGTTTATATGTGTGTGACGTAGTGACGTCACACACATAGAACCAGAAACAGTGGTTTCTGGTTCCCTTAACACAGGAGTATCCTAGTGTGTGTCGATTCAAAAATGTATAAAGCACACTTTGTGCGCAAAGGCCTAGAACAAAATTAATGATTTTTTACAAGATACCGACATCTGGAATTAAACCAGTTAATTGCACCCTATGTTCGATTCCAAATCGATATTCGATCGATGGTTTCTGAACGGTCATTTTAATTTTGACGTTAGCTGTCAATCAGGCAGTTTTGACAACTGACAGACGAAAGCCCTCGCAATGTAAACGCGTTTTGGTTAGGGGTTGAAATTAAATCGCAGGGCATCTGGAATGTATTCGGGATTCCCTCAGGATTGTTAATATAGCTGAGTGTGCCGTTGTCTCTCGAACCAGATAAAGTTCGGATTTTCGTGCCCGATTTGTATTTACCACGTAAAACATAACCTGTGTTGGAACACTGTGCTCATTGAAGCTGGCCCGCCAGTCATACCTGGTTGGCTGAAGAACCTGTCTACCAAGAAGAGCCTAGGGTGCACCCGGGCCTTGCAGAGAGACAGGAGGTTGACGGGACCGAAGCACAGACCAGGTTAGATCTACCCCACATAACTTCAGCTCGGTGAATCGCCGACGTTCATCACTTCTTGGCACCTGATCGTCACGCTACCTCGTAGCTCATGGGCCCCTACGAGGTCATTAGGTGCTGAGAAGCCTGAACATTTTGGTAGCTAGAGCGTGGCTTCCTGAGATTTGCAGCCGTCAAGGGCTCCAGGAAGGCACGATTTGGGACTATCAATCTGTAGGTATAGGCGGTTAAGTAACTTGGTTGTTCCTGTATCCACATAGATTGGTAGTATTGTAAGCTATAAGTCTATTGCTGGCAGTAGACAGACAGATATTGAATTGAAATTTGCATTGAATTACCAGTTAGTCAATCTATTAGTGGTCTAGTAATGCTATTGAATGAATGTTTTGGTTAACATAGGTAGTTACATCTATTGATAGCAGGCTATTACATTGTTTTCAGTTTATAGCAATTTATAACTTGAACTAATATTGACTATCTGTGTGTGTTGTAGTGATAAAGGGAGACTAAATTGTTATTTACAGAATTTATATAGATATAAAACTCGGTTCCTATTGTTTAAGGAAAACAACATTGTTTAAGTTATGGTTTAGGGTTCCCTCGTTTGGGTTATAGACTGGAGGGTCCAATAAAATTACTGTTACTGCAAATTGTGAGTAAGTATCGTTCCGATCATGTCGTTATCTGAAATCCAGAAGGGTGTTTCTAAGGAACTCAGATGGTTTTCCTCCGCACACGGTCTGATAGACCGTTTAGATAGGCATGATGTGGTATTGGAGCGGTCTATGGACGTTAAGGAACGTTACAATAGGGTGCTCGAATTGTCCGCGCAGTCAGTTGATGGTTGTGCACCTGACAGGCTGTCACGGTTGATAGGGGATGTCGACCAATGTATGGAGATGGCAGCTGCTATCACGCAGAAGGCTGCGGACATACGTAGACAGCGCGAGTCCAGCCATGATGGTGACACTGAAGCACCTCTGACGCATCAGGGATCGGGGTCCAGGTTACCTGCCATAACTATGCCTACTTTTGACGGCGTGTCCGGTGAATGGATGAGCTTCATCAATCTGTTCGACAGTTTGGTGCACATGCGATCGGACATTACCAAGTCTGTCAAGATGGCTCAGCTGGTGGCAGCATTGAGGGGTGAGCCTAGGGAGCTGGTCGCTCATTTGACAGTTACGGAGGGTAACTATGAAACTCGGACTTGCGACTCGGAGCGCAACTCAGGAGCCAACGTCCCCACGTCCACAGGGCCGTACCCAGGGTGATACGGAATGGGGTCCTGAGAATTCGTTTGCGACTTGGAGCGCAACTCAGGGGCCAACGTCCCCACGTGCACAGGGTAGTACTAGGGTGCGGGGCCGCACTCAGGGTCATCACATGGGGGGCCCTGAGTTTTCGGTTGCGACTCAGCATCCGACTCAGCGGGCAATGGGGCCACAAGCACGCAGCCACCCAGGGGTGCAGGGCCGCACTCAGGGTCATCACATGGGGGGCCCTGAGTTTTCGGGTGCGACTCAGCATCCGACTCAGCGGGACATTGGGTATGTTGAGCAGGCCGTAACGGGCGGGTGGCATGGGACACCTTCGAGCTATGCGGATGCGGTTCGGACGCCGCCTCAGTTGTCGCCCCGCTCATCGCCTCGTCCTCGTCGGTCGCATGTGATGTCCCCCCCGCTCATGGAGCGGCCACGGTTGAATTCACGCCCACCCCCCTTCGGGGGGCGTCGTAGGGTGGCAATGGAACCGGCGCGTGGGCCATTTGTACAATGGGACCCTCTGGCGTATAGCTGCCTACCTGATCGGTTACAGGCACAGTGGGGCCCCGGGGGCCCTCGCTAGGAATTTGCAGCCCAACAATTTGTTGCCCCCCAACCGGAGACGGTGGTGTTACTGATCGCCTCTGTGCTTGTTTGGGATTTGGCGGGCAACCCAACATACGTTCGCGCCCTATTAGATTCTGGAGCTCAGGGCTGCATTGTATCGAATGATTTAGCAAAATGGTTGGGCCTCAATATAAATAATGTATCGCTGCCGAGGAAATTGGTCCCTGCTGGGGATTACAGGGCAACCCTTCACGGGTTTTGTGATGCCTGTGAACGAGGGTTTACGGCAGCGGTTTATTTGCGAACCGTCACCTCCACCGGGGAGGTCGACGTGCGTTTGGTTTTGGCAAAAAGCAAGGTAGCGCCTATTCGGACAAGGATGACGATTCCAAAACTGGAACTGTCCGGGGCTGCTCTTTTGACCAAACTTTTGAATCACACTCTAACAGTGTTGCGTGGGTCAGTGGTTTTGGAGGATACGGTGTACGCGTGGACGGACAGCCAGATTGTTTTGTGCTGGTTGAAGGCTTCGGTCCATAACTTAGAGGTTTTTGTTGCGAACCGTGTCTCCCAGATTGTGTCGTCTGAGGTCCCACTGACCTGGAGACATGTACCAGGAGAATTGAACCCGTCTGATTGTGCATCCAGGGGATGTCGGGCTCCTGAACTCGTTAGACACCATTTGTGGTGGGGACCACCCTGGCTTGCCAGGAGAGAATCGGACTGGCCCCACAGCCATGTAGTAGTATCTTCGGATCATGGCCCCAGAGCGGCCGTGCATGTTACCCAGAAGGGGCAATACAAGGCGTACCTATGTGTGTTTGTTTGTTTATCCACCAAGGCGGTACATCTCGAGCTCGTTGCTGATCTCTCGACAGAGGCTTTCATTGCTTGTTTGGATAGGTTTGTTTCTCGAAGGGGACTTCCAACTTTGATCCGCTCTGATAACGGCACTAACTACGTCGGTGCGGAACGATACTTACGAGAGATAGACAACTTTTTGAATGTAAATAAAGTGGATATTGGAACGGCCCTCTCCCGTCGGGGTATACAGTGGACCTTCAGCCCACCGAGTTGCCCCCACTGGGGTCGGATTTTTGAGGCCGTAGTTAAGTCAGCGAAGACGCACTTAGGGCGTATAGTAGGTCAGACCGCGCTGACTTTTGAGGAGCTCGCGACATTGTTTTGTAAGATCGAGGCCGTTCTCAATTCGCGACCGTTGTGTCCGCTCAGCTCGGATCCAAATGACCTGGAGGCTCTGACCCCAGGCCATTTCTTGATAGGACAGCCACTTAACGCGTTGCCCGAGCACCCCTTCGAGGGAGTGAAATTGTATCGGTTGTCAAGGTATCAGATGTTGCAGCAGTTTACTCAGAATTTCTGGAAGCGTTGGTCGCTCGAGTATCTGCATATCTTACAACAGCGCCTTAAGTGGACTGACAAAACCAGCCCCCCTAGTGTTGGTGACCTCGTGCTGGTTAAGGATGCTAACCTACCGCCACTACGTTGGCGCAGGGGGCGCATTGTTAACTTGTTCCCTGGCAAGGACGGGACCCCCCGGTCTGCAGAGGTTCTAGTAGGAGGCTCGGTTCTAAAACGAGCGGTAGCAACGTTGTCTCGGCTGCCCGTAGATTAAGGGACAGGTGGGTGCCTGTCCGGGCGGGTGATTGTTCGATTCAAAATCGATACTCGATCGATGGTTTCGGAACGGCCAGTCCAGAAGGCTGAGGACCCTGACGCCGGGTTTCTGCTGGACCGGTATAGCTCACTTGACAAGTTGATAAACGTGTCCACTTGGATTAGGAGATTCGCTCGAAATTGTCGTACTCCTCGCGATCAGCGAACGTTGAACCCTATTCTGACTCCGGCAGAGCGAAACGAGTCGCTACTGAATTTGGTCCGGTTGGTACAGTCCTCGAAGTTTGGGGCAGAATTGGAGACTATACGAAGCTGGCCTGCCAGCCATACCTGGTTGGCTGAAGAACCTGTCTACCAAGAAGAGCCTAGGGTGCACCCAGGCCTTGCAGAGAGACAGGAGTTTGACGGGAACGAAGCACAGACCAGGTCAGATAGAATCTATTTACTTTAGCTCGGTGAATCGCCGACGTTCTTACTTCTTGGCATCCGATCGCTACGCTACCTCGTAGCTATGGGCCCCTGCGAGGTCATTGGGTGCCGAGAGGCCTGAACAGTCGTACTCCTCGCGATCAGCGAACGTTGAACCCTATTCTGACTCCGGCAGAGCGAAACGAGTCGCTGTTGAATTTGGTCCGGTTGGTACAGTCCTCGAAGTTTGGGGCAGAATTGGAGATTATACGAAGTGGACGTTCGAAATTGAAGGGTGCCGTCGCGCGTCTCAACCCCTTTGTTGATTCGACCGGGTTACTTCGGGTAGGAGGAAGATTGCGCAATGCGAATCTGTCGTATTCGGCTCGTCACCCACTTCTGCTCCCCAAGGGGGGACAGTTAGTTGAATTGCTGGCGACTGATCGTCATATTAACCCAGATGTTACTACTGTTTGATAAAAGGAACACCTCATAAATAAAATTCTAAAGCAAAATGAGGGTACTTTTAAAATGTTATTCGAAGTGCTACAGTTTATTAGTCTCAGTACGAAACTGTCAGAAGTGGTTTGAGTTGATTACTGTGCAACGTATTTTTTCAAAGCGAGTTGATAATTTGTGATTTTACAAAATGGATTTGTCAAGGTATGTAATGTAGTTGAAATATGTTTGTTATCATATTTGTTTATAAATATATCGTAGGATTTGGCTTGCTTTACCGATAGGTAAAACAAAATGTAGTTATATACTTAGTTTTGTCAAGTTATTTGTGTACATAAAGTGCCGTTCCTTTTATCAAACAGTAGTAATATCCATTTGTTTGTTTGTTTTAGGCGTCGTCAGACTAAAGGATTGTCTTTGAACGAGATTATTGAGGAGCTGGAACGTAATGAAGAACAAGATTTTCCTGATTCCATCACTATTTTCCCCCCTGAAAATTATTGTGCAGAAATTACCGATGAAGACTCCGGAGATGAAAACGTAGTGTCTCTTCACAACTTACCTGGTTCGCAACTGATAGCTCCAGCTGAAATAATGTACCCGGAATCATCATCAGACTCTGATGCAAGTGAGGATTACGTAGTTTCACTTGCTGAATTATCCAAACGAAGACGACTTGCTCCTAGTACAAGATCACAACCTCAAAGTGTTAGTTCTTCACCAGAACCATCGACTTCTCAAGGACCAGTGGTTAGAGAAACGGTACCTAAGTCAAAATTGTATAATTGGCAATCCCGTGATAACCAGCCCGCATTCAGCACTTGGTATCCATATGTATCAGCTCCACACAAGGAAAACCCAATATACTTTTTTGAATGCATGTTCGATGAGTGTGTTATAAACATGCTGGTGCAATATACCAATACTTATGCTTCTCAAAGAAACAAAGTTGGAAATGTTACTGCTCATGAGATGAGGAGCTTTATCGGAATATTGTTGTTTAGTGGCTATGTAGTGGTACCAAGAAGGTACATGTACTGGGAAAATAGCACTGATAGTGGGATGCCACTCGTTTATAACGGCCTATCTCGGGACAGATTCACATTTATCATGTCACACCTCCATTGCTGTGACAATACAAACTTAGACGCCAATGATAGATTTGCAAAACTCCGTCCACTATTCGATTTGCTCAATAAAAACTTTGTCGAGTTTGCTCCTTATGAAGAAAACCACAGCATCGATGAAGCGATGGTGCCTTATTATGGTGGCCATCCTTGTAAGCAGTTCATCCGTGGTAAACCAATCAGATGGGGATATAAACTATGGGTAGGGGCTACGCGACTTGGATATATTATTTGGTTCCAACCCTATCAAGGGAAATCTGGTGATGATGATTCAACCTATAAGAAGCTAGGTTTGGGCGCCAGTGTAATTTTACAATACTCTGATATTCTCCGAGAACATATTGACAAAGAAGCTCCATTCCACTTGTTTTTTGACAACTTTTTCACATCGATTCCACTCATCGATGAGTTGCGTGAAAGAGGTTTGAAAGGCACTGGAACAATTAGAGATAACAGACTATCTAAATGCCCTCTGCCAAAAAATAAGGAGTTGCAGAAATCTGAACGTGGCACTATCAAATACAAGTCGACCAGAGCTGAAGAAATTGTTGTGTGTAAATGGAATGATAACAGTGTGGTTACCGTGGCTTCAAATGCAGTCAAAGTTCAACCAACTGTAAAAACTAAAAGATTTTCGCAAAAAGAAAAAAAATATGTACAAATTGATCAGCCAGCTTTGATAAAAACCTATAACGAAAACATGGGTGGTGTGGATAGGTCAGACCAAAATATTAGTCTGTATCGCACTTCCATCCGTGGGAAAAAATGGTATATACCATTGATTTTTCATTGCCTTGACATGGCTGTTCATAACGCTTGGCAGTTGTATAAAATCAACGGAGGAGCTTACGACCACCTCAAATTCCGAAGGAGCATTGCCACTGCTTTTCTGGAAACTTACAACAAGAGCGCGCCTCGCAAACCTGGCAGAGTGTCGCAAAGTCACCATGAAAGTTCTCGGTATGATAACATTGGTCACATTATAAAATACCGAGATGAGCAATTACGATGTGCGATTTGTCACAAAAATGCAAAATTTTTTTGCAAGAAATGTTGTGTTACTCTTCACCCAAAAACATGTTTCGAAGCTTATCACGTTCCGTGTGCTGAATAAAGTCTTTGTCGTCGGTCATAAGTATAAATCAATGTAATAAATAAAGTATAACTTCTTTTTTTATCATTTATAGTGTCCCTTATTAGTGCCTGCTTCATAGTAGTAGTACATTTTACTAGCGTTCCTTTTATCAAACACCATTTTCCGGGTTTTCCCTACTTGAAAACTTTTTTTAAATATTTTTCATTTATTATTCAGGTCATTACTACCCTATTTACAAAAAATCGTAATGATCTGACACTAAAAGGTATATCCGTAATAACTGGGTTAAAAACGCGCATGCCGGCTGTAACGCGTTGTTGGCCACGCTCCAGCGGGAGTTTTGGATCTTATCTGCCCGCCGTGCCATACGGAACATCGTGTTTCGGTGCATGCCTTGTTATCGGCTTAAGGCTGCCACGATGCAACCTCTCATGGGGGACTTGCCCCCTGATCGTGTGAATGAGGTCAGACCGTTTTCAGGTGTTGGTACGGATTTTGCAGGACCGTTTATGGTGAAGAGTTCACGATTGCGTACCGCTAAGCAATACAAGGCGTACCTATGTGTGTTTGTTTGTTTATCCACCAAGGCGGTACATCTCGAGCTCGTTGCTGATCTCTCGACAGAGGCTTTCATTGCTTGTTTGGATAGGTTTGTTTCTCGAAGGGGACTTCCAACTTTGACCCGCTCTGATAACGGCACTAACTACATAGGTGCGGAACGATACTTACGAGAGATAGTCATCTTTTTGAATGTAAATAAAGTGGATATTGGAACGGCCCTCTCCCGTCGGGGTA
This sequence comes from Argyresthia goedartella, assembly GCA_949825045.1. Lineage (NCBI taxonomy): Eukaryota > Metazoa > Arthropoda > Insecta > Lepidoptera > Argyresthiidae > Argyresthia > Argyresthia goedartella. The sequence goes on from OX463814.1 coordinate 7,071,795, forward strand.
TACAGTGGACCTTCAGCCCACCGATTTGCCCCCACTGGGGTGGGATTTTTGAGGCCGTAGTTAAGTCAGCTATGACGCACTTAGGGCGTATAGTAGGTCAAACCGCGCTGACTTTTGAGGAGCTCGCGACATTGTTTTGTAAGATCTCAATTCGCGACCGTTGTGTCCGCTCAGCTCGGATCCAAATGACCTGGAGGCTCTGACCCCAGGCCATTTCTTGATAGGACAGCCACTTAACGCGTTGCCCGAGCACCCCTTCGAGGGAGTGAAATTGTATCGGTTGTCAAGGTATCAGATGTTGCAGCAGTTTACTCAGAATTTCTGGAAGCGTTGGTCGCTCGAGTATCTGCATATCTTACAACAGCGCCTTAAGTGGACTGACAAAACTAGCCCCCCTAGTGTTGGTGACCTCGTTCTGGTTAAGGATGCTAACCTACCGCCACTACGTTGGCGCAGGGGGCGCATTGGTAACTTGTTCCCTGGCAAGGACGGGACCCCCCGGTCTGCAGAGGTTCTAGTAGGAGGCTCGGTTCTAAAACGAGCGGTAGCAACGTTGTCTCGGCTGCCCGTAGATTAGGGGACAGGTGGGTGCCTGTCCGGGCGGGTGATTGTTCGATTCCAAATCGATATTCGATCGATGGTTTCTGAACGGTCATTTTAATTTTGACGTTAGCTGTCAATCAGGCAGTTTTGACAACTGACAGACGAAAGCCCTCGCAATGTAAACGCGTTTTGGTTAGGGGTTGAAATTAAATCGCAGGGCATCTGGAATGTATTCGGGATTCCCTCAGGATTGTTAATATAGCTGAGTGTGCCGTTGTCTCTCGAACCAGATAAAGTTCGGATTTTCGTGCCCGATTTGTATTTACCACGTAGAACATAACCTGTGTTGGAACACTGTGCTCATTGAAGCTGGCCCGCCAGTCATACCTGGTTGGCTGAAGAACCTGTCTACCAAGAAGAGCCTAGGGTGCACCCGGGCCTTGCAGAGAGACAGGAGGTTGACGGGACCGAAGCACAGACCAGGTTAGATCTACCCCACATAACTTCAGATCGGTGAATCGCCGACGTTCATCACTTCTTGGCACCTGATCGTCACGCTACCTCGTAGCTCATGGGCCCCTACGAGGTCATTAGGTGCTGAGAAGCCTGAACACCCTATTTATTATGTACTATGTAATAATTAGGCACCTATTTAATGTTATATAATGCTTGCTTGATTATGTTATGACGTTCATTAGTCTCAAACTTTGTGCTATCATGAATAAAAATCTTTGAACTTGAACTTGAAGCAATGTAGCAAGCCTTTATGTAAATGTTTAAATGATTGTGTTTGTTTATATGGATCTCATTTCTACCTAAAGGTATCTAAGTAATGTTGTATCTGAAATAAACATACTTGAATTTGAATATGAATTTAAAAACTACTGATAAATTCTTAATGTCAAACATACATTATAAAGATAATTTGAATACCTATTTTTTGGCGCAAAAAGCAATTATTATTTTTTAGATGCTGTTTAAATTCCACGCCTCAACCGAACGAGCGTGGAATCTTGGTAGGGTGGTTTTCACCAGGAGTATCACACGTGGTACTGACCTTTGACGCCGTAGACCGGAATTCGAAGGCTCAATTCGAGGCAGGAATACGGGATAAGGAGCACAAGGGGTGGGGGGAGAGGAGTCGAATCTTACTCTCGTCGTAGCCCGATGCTGTCGCCGTCGCTGCCGAACGCGACGAATTGGAGACCAAACCACTTCAAGCTTCACAACACGAAGCACTCACTCCGATGACGTGAATCTACTTATTCCCGACGATTGTTCCGTGCTTATTATAATTAACACTCCGACCAGGCCCGACACCCGTGTTAGACAATTATTACTACTGAAATACAGCCAAGGCCCGAACGCCATGTGCCGACATTTTTTTCCACGTCAAAAAAGTAAGCTCTAACTCGTCATCTCGTTTCTATACAAGTGACAGCTGCTAGTTCCGTTTCCGTTCCGAGTCGCGCAACAAAAGGAGGTGCGTTCCGAAGCATAAATATTAAACAGTCACCCGCCCGGACAGGCCCGAACCTGTCCCTAATCAATAGGAAGGCGAGAAAGTGTTGCGACCGCTCTCTTGAGGACCGAGTCCCCCACCTTGACTTCTGCTGATCGAGGCGTGCCATCCCGATCCGTGTACAATTTGACGATCCGTCCTCGTCTCCATCTCAATGATGGCAGGTTCGCATCCTTAATCAGCACCAAATCACCGACTTGAGGGGGCCTCGTCCGGTCAGTCCACTTAAGGCGCTGCTGCAAGATGTGCAAGTACTCAAGGGACCACCGTTTCCAAAAATCTTGAGCCATCTGCTGCAACATCTGCCACCTAGTTAACCGACTTAACTTAACATCATCGAATGGGTATTCTGGCAGGGCGTTAAGGGGCTGACCTATCAGGAAGTGACCCGGCGTCAACGCTTCCAAATCATTTGGATCCGAACTGAGCGGGCACAACGGACGCGAGTTCAGTGTCATTTCAATCTTACAAAACAGCGTCGCAAGCTCTTCAAAGCGTAGAGAGGTCTCACCGATGATCCTCGTCAGGTGCGACTTAGCCGATTTAACCGCAGCCTCAAAAATTCCTCCCCAATTAGGACATCCCGGCGGACTGAAAACCCATTCAATCCCTCGTCGGGAGCAAGCCGTACCGATGGCGTCCTGGTTACCGTTCAGGAATTGAGTGACCTCCTGCAGATATCGCCTGGCTCCGACAAAATTTGTGCCGTTGTCCGAACGGATTAATGTCGGGAGGCCCCTTCGTGAGACGAACCGATCTAGACATGCGATAAATGCCTCTGTAGTGAGGTCACTGACCACCTCCAAGTGGAATGCCTTCGTGGACAAGCACACGAAGACGCACAGGTATGCCTTCACTAATCTGGCGTTCCGTAGCTGTGAAGACTTGACCATGAATGGTCCCGCGAAATCCGTTCCGACACCCGCAAAGGGCCGGATTTCGTTAACCCTATCCGAGGGCAAATCGCCCATCTGGGGCTGCATCGTAGCCGCCTTGGCCCGATAACAAGGCAGGCACCGAAATACGACGCTACGCACTAAGCGTCTTCCCGATAGAATACAGAATTCGCGCTAGAGAAACGCCATCAAGGCGTGGCATCCGATATGCCCATTCCGAATGTGTCGATCCTGTATCAACAGTTCGACCAACTTCCCTTTCCTAGGGAGTAACAACGGGTGGCGAGCTGCATAAGGCAGGTTAGCATTCCGCAGCCGACCTCCTACCCTCAGCAATCCTTGAGGGTCAATAAACGGGTTGAGCCGAGCCACAGCTCCCTTCAGTTGGACGCGTCCGTGTCTCAGAATGTCCAATTCGTACTTAAAGTGCACCGTCTGCACGTTCCGTACCAATGCGAATAACGCATCGTTCCCGTGGTGTCAGGACCTGTGCCCGCACTAGCTGCGCCTCAGAATTGCGACAATTCCGCGCAAATCGGAAGATCCAGGTGGTCACATTGACCAGCTTGTCGAGCGAGCTGTACCGTTCCAGCAGGCTGAACTCCTCTTCCAGCTCTGGTTGCGTCGTACAGACACCGACTGTCAAGGCGCCGTTCGCCGAGGTAACGCGTGGACTCATTGGCCAATCCGATTCGGCTTGAGTCAACCATTTTGGACCCCACCACAAGGGATGTCCAACCAACTCCGGAGCGTGACACCCACGAGACGCACAGTTTGCTGGGTTCATTTCCCCTGGAACATGTCTCCAGATTAAGGGAACCTCCGAATTCAAAATCTGCGAAACCCGATTCGCCACAAAAATCTCCAGCTTGTGAACTGAAGCCTTCAGCCAGCATAACACGATCTGGCTGTCCGTCCAAGCGTAGACCGTATCTTCTAACGCTATTGACCCACGAAGAACCGTCATCGTGTGGTTTAGCAGACGAGTCAGGAGAGCCGCTCCCGAAAGCTCTAATTTGGGAATGGTCAGGCGAGTGCGCAACGGCGCAACCTTGCTCTTGGCCATGACCAACCGCACATCAACCTCCCCCGAGGAGTCGACCGTACGCAGATACACCGCAGCTCCGTAGCCCTTCTCCGAGGCATCGCAAAACCCATGCAGGGTGGCGGTGTATCGTTTGGTGGGGACCAACCTCCGTGGCAGTGAAATCCGATTGATGCCAGGGAGGGTCGAAAAGAACGATTCCCACTCTGAGCTCAATGACCCGCCGATCTGGTCGTCCCATTTCAGCTCAGCAGACCACAATTGCTGCATAAAACTCTTGAGCTGAAATGTTACCGGGGTGATCCACCCGTTTGGATCAAATGTCCTAGCCACCGTTGAAAGGACGTTCCGTTTCGTCCAGACCTTCGGGGAGTCCAACTCGACCCGATACGAAAACATGTCTGACACCGGCTGGTACTGGACGCCTAATACCGACAACATATTTGGATTTTACAAGTTTTCAAAAATGTGGGGATCCTGCTGGTAGTCATCCGGAAGACCAGACAGTAACTCTGGAGAGTTCGACATCCATTTCCGGAGCTCGTAACCTCCACCCCGTAGGAGCTCAACTAGCTCGTCCCGACGAGCGAGCGCCTCCTCTACGGAATCTGCTCCGGTATCGTAGAGATCCTGCTCCAGGATTGCTGCTCCTCTAGGGAAATTTAACCGTTCTCGATCCGCTAACTCCCGCAGAGTGCGAATCGCCAAATAAGGACTAGACCGTAGCCCGTACGTGTTGGTGATCAGCTCGTACACCCTGATGGGCTGATCTGGGCTCTCTCGCCACAGTATCAGCTGATACCGTCTATCGTCAGGGTGAATGACCGTCTGCCTAAACATCATCCGGATGTCAGCTACAAACACAACATTGTGTCGACGGAACCGTGTGATAACATCCGCGATGTCATGGTTCAACTTCGGCCCTGAATGCAAACACTGGTTCAGGTTCATGCCGTTAGATGTTGATGCCGATCCATCGAACACTACCCGTATTTTGCCCTCCGGGGTCCTCAAGACCGCGTGATGAGGCAGGAAGCAGTGGTCTTCACGCTTCCAGTCGATACCCGAAACCGACATGTGGCCGAGCGACTCGTATTCCCGCATGAAGTCGACGTACTTCTGCCGGAAAATCCCGTCACGCTTCATGCGTCGTTCCATCGACAGAAGCCGCGTCTCGGCTGCATGGTGTGAACTGCCCAGCGGTGGGCGATCACTCCGGAATGGAAGACGTGTGAGAAATCGACCTGACCGAAGGCGACCAGTATTGTTCCGATAAAACTGTTCACACTCTTCTTCAACCGGGTCCAACCGGCGGAACGTAGGTGGTTCCTCCACCTCCCAAAACTTCTGTATCACCTCCGAGAGTACAGAACCGAATAAGGGACTACGAGTCGCTAGGCGTGGGGCAGCCGGCATGACCGGACCCATTACCGCATGGCCCAGTCTGGTGTTGACCGAAACCAGACCAGTCGCCTGCAACACGTGGACACCTGGCACTAACAGGTATCCCAAGGCATCGACACCCAATAAAATGTCTACTGGGCCCGGAATATCAAACTCCGGGTCAGCCAGTGACAACCCAGCGACCAACTGTCGCGCCGAGGGCGACAACCGTACGTGAGGGTGTGAGCCCATCACATTAGGCATGACTAATGCCGTGACCGTCAGATTCACCGATGAATCCACCCGTGACGAGAGAGTAATCCGACATACTCCCTTAACGGAACCGACTTCCGTGTTCCCAATTCCCCGAACGGAATGTGGATACTCCCTAACCGAAATGCCCAACCGTCTTACAAGGTTGCACGAGACTAAGCACCCCTGGGCCCCCGAGTCCAATAGTGCTCGTGCCACACATGATTTGTCGTCCGAACTCCACGCTATCACAGAGGCGGTGGGGAGCATGACCGTCTGTGGAGTGGCGGCACCCTGTAAGTGGGCGGCGTGTCCCTAGCGGGAACCTCCGCGGGATCCGAACCCGCTGAGACCTCCGTAGGCCGTGCAGTAACTCGGCTGCTGATATGCCGGTGGCATATCAGACCGTATGTACATCAGGGGGTCCCAACCCGCATAATAGGCCCCTCGCTGTCCCGGTATCCGACCATACCGGACGGTGTACGGTGTGCCCGGTGGCCACCGTGGATGGATGGGGGACAGCGGATCCAACCTGGGGCGCTCTAGGAATGGGGGCGACATCCGACTGTTCGCCTCCCAGAGCGACGGGCAGGGTGGCGCAGAAGGTGGTGGGCTCCCAGCCTTCGCGCCACTCATAGGTGCCATCTGACACCCGCCCGTAACACGCGGTGAGCCAGCGGCCCGAAGTCCTCGCTGACCGTGGACAGCGGCGACCGAACCCCGGCTATCCCGCATGTTACCCCCCGCGCTGCCCCCTTCCCCTCGGGGGGGGGGGGGGGGGGGGGGGGGTCCCGTCCGCGGGTACCCCAGTCACCCCGTTGGTGACTCCCGTTGCCCGGAGGGGGCCTGGGTCCAGCCCTGGTTGGGCCCTGTGGCCGACCACGTTGAGTCCGGCCCTGGTGACCGTCCGAAGGGCCTGACCGATTCAGGCACAACACGATGTGGTGCTTGCCACCACAGCACTCACAGGGGAACGCGCGCGAGCACTCGCTCAGCGGGTGCGGCCCCAAACAACCGAAGCACAATCGGTGGCGGAAGACTACCTTCCTGCGGGCAGCTACCCCGAGCGCCTTAAAGTTGGCGCAACTGGTCACTTTATGACCAGCATCCGCGCGGGTTGGCGCTGCACACTGGCCTCCGTATCCAGTGTGTCACATCGCCTGCATTCACCCTCCAAAAAATCCGTCAATTGGACGAGCGTGGGCAGTTCCGAGCTACTGCCCCCATGCAGCTGTTCAAACCGACTTTGAACAGCTGCAGGCAACCGTGACAAAACCATATACAAAACAATATATGACCATTGGTCTACCGGAAGACCAAGGTTCTAAACAGCTGCTAAACAGCTAGATGCTAAACAGCTTCCCCAGCTGCGCATCAACCAACCGCCGTTTGTGTTGGTAGCGGTCAAACAATATGGACCTGGCTATCTCATAATTGCCCGCCGTGACCGCCAGGTGACCGACCAACTCCTTCGGTTCACCCCGCAGAGCCATCAATAGTTGGGACAACTTGTAGGCGTTGTCCAGGTCGTCCCGACCGTGGACCAAACTATCAAATAAATTAATGAATGCCGGCCACTCATCAATTGCCCCACTGAAGGCCGGAATCTCCAGGTGTGGCAGCCGTCCAACAACACCCTTCGGGGGTGGGTCTCCGTTACCCTCTCCGCGGTCATTCCGTCGCGACCGCTTAATTTTCTCCGCGCGACGCTCGATGTCGCCCAAGCATTCCATCGCTTGGTCAGCATCCGCGCAGAGCTGTTTCACTGCAGCCACCGAGGCTTCATCTGTAAGCCCGAGAGCTTCAGCCTCCGCAGCCAGCCGACACACCTTCCCGACGCGTGTCATTGCGTCGCTCCACATACTTATGAGTATGGGCGAGCCATCTCATTTCCTCACGGACACCATGCCGCAGTACCGTCAAGGGCGAAGGTGCCATGTTTACCGATTTAATAGATTCTGGTCTTATACTTCACTACCGAACTAAGTATAGCCAGAGACCAGCACTTGCCCGTCAGCGCTGGGCACAGAAATTAAAACTAAGGCAACCACTAAAACAATTAAATCCTAAAAAATATTTAATATGGTCGCCCTGTGGACATACATCTTATGAATATACACTCTAAATCAATTAGAGAATGCCACCATAAGGCACAATAAAAAATAACACACAAAAATTTATTATAGAAAAAATGCTATTTTTAAAATAATGAAGGTAGCTGTGAACCTTCTAGAAGTGGCCCCTCCGATATGACCCACACTTCTACTGAGGTCAGCAAAATCAGCTTAATAACCCTTAAATAGCCCGACCCTGCCCTGTAATCCGAAATAACACTGCAATGCTATGGAACCCGACTGCAATACTATAGTCCGACCGAATGACTGTTTCTTATGCACACCGAGTAGTTTCCCACTACAATTTTATAATAATTGTTAACTAAATCTTCAATTATACTTTCACGAACCGAAAATGAACTTGAATTGTGGTATACCGACCACAAGACTCACTCACAAACTGATTGCCGACCAATCTGAGATACCCTTTTCTCCCAACTACAATGTGGCAAAAAAACAACCCTACAACCGTCCGTGAATCGATGATTTCCCACTAGGAAACCGCGCCTGCTACCAAAATGTTTAAATTCCACGCCTCAACCGAACGGGCGTGGAATCTTGGTAGGGTGGTTTTCACCAGGAGTATCACACGTGGTACTGACCTTTGACGCCGTAGACCGGAATTCGAAGGCTCAATTCGAGGCAGGAATACGGGATAAGGAGCACAAGGGGTGGGGGGAGAGGAGTCGAATCTTACTCTCGTCGTAGCCCGATGCTGTCGCCGTCGCTGCCGAACGCGACGAATTGGAGACCAAACCACTTCAAGCTTCACAACACGAAGCACTCACTTCGATGACGTGAATCTACTTATTCCCGACGATTGTTCCGTGCTTATTATAATTAACACTCCGACCAGGCCCGACACCCGTGTTAGACAATTATTACTACTGAAATACAGCCAAGGCCCGAACGCCATGTGCCGACATTTTTTCCCACGTCAAGAAAGTAACCTCTAACTCGTCATCTCGTTTCTATACAAGTGACAGCTGCTAGTTCCGTTTCCGTTCCGAGTCGCGCAACAAAAGGAGGTGCGTTCCGAAGCATAAATATTAAACAGATGCCACGAAATAGCAAGTGTGAGGTGAAAAATATCTATTTAGTTTTTTTCTTCATGTTGTTCCCATTGACATATAAAGTTATCAAAGGCTTATGTTTAAACGATCACCAAAAACGCACCTATTTTACTACCAATGAATTCGAAACGACCGCCAGAATTAGTAAACGACCACCAAATTGAGTTTTACTTCTTACAAACTTCTTTTTATGTTTTCTGTACTTAAGTTTATGTTTTAGGTATTTTTTGTTGTTCTTACATGTTCAACCTAACACGAAGGATAAAGGGGGCTTCACTTCGCTCACACCCTTTACCCTTCACCTAAACTACCGCAGTATTTTGCCCTGATATTTTCTGCAACTTTTGGTGATTATTTGCCTAATTTACCCATATTGGGTAGGAAAAAACTATTTTAGTGATCATTATATTTGTGGCCGTTATCAAACACTGAAGGAACATAATGTCTTCATAAAAAAACGGGATTTGAGAAGTGTCTCCTTTAAGAGGAAAATTTATTTATTTATTTATTCATTGGTAACAATAGGACGAGTTACAGTACAAAAATAAAACAGAGGATAAATACACAATATCTTAAAATCGACCTAATCCCTCAGTGTATCTCACGTGTGAGTTAAGTGGTGGACGAAAGTGAGCTCCTATTGTGCAACCGCTCGGATCGGCCGCTTTCGGCTAACTCCGGGATATTCTAGCGACGAACATCCCACAATGCCTGAAGACCAAGGTATTTAACCAATATGTGCTGCCCACTCTTCCTTATGGTGCTGAACGTGGAAGCTCACAAAGGAGACTGTGCACAAAGTTTCAGTAGCACAGAGAGCCATGGAGCGTGCCATGTTAGTTAGCATAGTGAATTTGGTAGGAATTTGTTTTCTATAATGTAACAAAAAGAGAATGTGTGGAATGTTCAGTTTAGTAATAATCCTTTGTTGCACAGAAAACACAATGGAAAGTAAAACAAGAACAGTATGCAAAGGTGAGCTTATTTAAAAAAAATATACTTACAGCTGACCTGTTTAGTTCTCAGGGCCACAGAGTTAGTTAGTTGTAAACTCTTCGCTTGTTACAGAATGTCTTAAAATTCGAAGGATTCGTATTGATGATAAGTTATGCTTTTATTATGGTACGTGACACTCTAACTTATGGTGCTGAACGTGGAATCTCACAAATGAGACAAAAGTTTCAGTAGTACAGAGAGCCATGGATCGTGCCATGTTAGTATTAGGCTGTCCGGCCCGGAATACCGAAATCAGACGCCGAACCAAGGTGGCTAACGTCGGTAAACGGATAACACGGCTCAGGTGGAAGTGAGCTAAGTTACCATCGGTAACCGACTTGTGGCCAAGAGGAGGCCCAAGATCAGTCGGAGATCAGATCTTAGTTTAATTGGGCACCCATACTTGGGTATAGCCCTCCTCCATACTCTACCATTTCAGTCTATTTTTGGCTTAGTAGAGTACCGCAATACACCGTTAACTAAAGCACCGTAATAGCGCATTAAAAATGGGCATTTGAGAATACCCAACGTCTTAAATCTATAGTTTAGTACCGAAATATAAATAAAAGGAAAGTGCTAACTTCTGTTAAATACGGCGCATTGCAGAGACAGCCGCATCTTCAGTCTGTCAGCCTTTTAAGGCTCTTTACAGACTGTACTGCGTCTTTGCAATATTAATTTTAAAAAAAGCGAATCTGTAAACATTGCACATCTGTATCTGAAAGCCGGGGCATTATAGATGGAGAATGATTCGAACGTTTCTGCGGCTATGGAGCGACGAGTTGGATAGCTTACTTAAACCTCTCGGAAACCGAGGGTAGTAGGGACGGTTCGTAGCTTACTTAACCTCTCGGGAACCGAGGGTAGTAGGGACGGTTCGCGATTTTGAACCTTATGCCATGGTAATAAAATTTAAAACCTATAACGGAAAAGTGGCTTTAGCTAACGCTGGTGGTATTCAAGAGGTGAAGCCGGCCGCGGCTTCCATATGCTGTTGGAGATTTAGGCCGAATTGTACCACAGTTTCGACAGCCGCTGCATACAGCTTCAATACAACACGGCCTCAAACTCTAAGGTTATTGCTTGTCAGCCAAGTTCCCACGGCATGTTGCTTTTAACAAAATCGATGTCATGGTTCCTAGCAATAAAAACTTCTATCTCTTATAGCTGGGTACGTATTCGAATGTCTAAAATTAAAAAAACTAAAGCCGAAAAACCTACGTTCAAAATCCCTAAAATCTAAACACCTAATGTTTGTTTTACCCTTAGATTATACGTACCCCTTATAGTTTCCCATCTCGCCCTACAGACCCTTCGAGCTGGGCCACCCTGTATATGCCTCATTATAATCATAAATCAAGAATTTAAAACGGTGGAGTTTAAATGCCAACCACACCCACAGCCCCAAATAGATTCATTTCCCCAATAGCTATCTAACATAACATAACATAGCGTTTTGCGTAAATGTTTTCCAATCACCGCATAATTTACTAAAGATAAATTATCTCATCTAGAACATGTCCAACACCGGATTCGTACCCGCATCTCCTGGGTGAGAAACGAGTGCGAAACCATTACCACGGAGCTCTTTAGCTACCTAATGTTCAACTACATCAACTAATGGCCGCCCTATGAAATGAATGTTCAATGCGAACGGTTGTTACAAAGACAGATATTTCAGTAAGCGCGTGCAACTGCATAAAAAGCTTTTACGGCATTGCTCTGGTTTCAATATTTGCACTCCATTTCTGGTTACTATTTCCATTGTTCGACCCGTTTGACCTAATAATTGGACCTTTATTAGCTAAGATCAATTAAATACAGTATTTGACAAGGTTGTCCAAAAAATCTAGAAACGTGACTCAAGCTGTACCTATTTCAACAAAAACGTTTGAAAGTATCGGAATTGTTGTATTTTATAAACTCAATTTTGTGTTAAAAAGGTAGCATTTGACTAAGACGTCACATGCTAGTATTTCATAGAACTCATGAACAAAATTATCGGTTTGACAGTTCCTAAAGTGTCCTTTTTGACTAGCAGTCAAATACCGTATTGGAATATTGTTCTGGTTAGCGAAATTAGTAATTACCCACACGGAAAAACCGTTATTCATGTCCCACCCACCTGAAGTCAATTCTAAATTATTTATTATTGTAGACATTTACAGATATGCTTAGGACACGAAAATTATAAAGTTGCGTTTTAATATGTTGGAACACAGCGTAAAAATGTTCAAAGAGTCAACATTGCGCCAGCAAGACAGAATAGCTATTTCTTGTTCATTGTAAATGCCTGCCCCAAAATTATATTTCCGACAAAATCAGTACACAACATTCACGAAATTAGACACATTTCATCCTTACGACCCCTGGACTTATGAGGCATCGCGGGTTTGAACCTCATACCATGGTAATAAAATTTAAAACCTATAAAAGAAAAATGTCACTTATGGGCTTCAGGGGTTAATGGTGGGGATGAATCGAATGCAAGAAAGAATGAATGAAATACCCGGAAACGAAGGTTGGCAACTAAATATCAATATAAAAAATTGAAACGCGTTTATTAGTTGACCGAGCGAGCGAAGCGACCAGTTTCGAGATTGGCCAAATATGCATTTGTCCTTCTGTCTGTCTGTCTGTTCTCGCCTACAGGTCACATTTCTCAACCGATTCTCGTGAAATTTTGTGAACAGGTTCGTTAATTATAGAGATTTATTTTGTCGAGTCAGTTTTAGAGATGGGCCAAAAATGCATTTGTCCTTCTGTCTGTCTGTCAGTTCTCGCCTACAGGTCACATTTCTCAACCGATTCTCGTGGAATTTGGTGAACAGGTTCGATAATTATAGAGATTTATTGGGTCGAGTCAGTTTTAGAGATGGGCCAAATATGCATTTGTCCTTCTGTCTGTCTGTCAGTTCTCGCCTACAGGTCACATTTCTCAACCGATTCTCGTGAAATTTTGTGAACAGGTTCGATAATTATAGAGATTTATTTTGTCGAGTCAGTTTTAGAGATGGGCCAAAAATGCATTTGTCCTTCTGTCTGTCTGTCAGTTCTCGCTTAAAGGTCACATTTCTCAACCGATTCTCGTGAAATTTTGTGAACAGGTTGATAATTATAGAGATTTATTTTGTCGAGTCAGTTTTAGAGATGGGCCAAAAATGCATTTGTCCTTCTGTCTGTCTGTCTGTTCTCGCCTACAGGTCACATTTCTCAACCGATTCTCGTGAAATTTTGTGAACAGGTTCGATAATTATAGAGATTTATTTTGTCGAGTCAGTTTTAGAGATGGGCCAAAAATGCATTTGTCCTTCTGTCTGTCTGTCAGTTTTCGCCTACAGGTCACATTTCTCAACCGATTCTCATGAAATTTTGTGAACAAGTTCGATAATTATAGAGATTTATTTTGTCGAGTCAGTTTTAGAGATGGGCCAAAAATGCATTTTTCCTTCTATCTGTCTGTGTGTTCTCGCCTACAGGTCATATTTCTCAACCGATTCTCGTGAAATTTTGTGAACAGGTTCGATATAGAGATTTATTTTGTCGAGTCAGTTTTTAGTTGTTTTTTTTTAAATGGTGGACTTATGGCGTTACTAAATTATTGGTGCGGCTACTTATACTCCATGTACGTAACCAGGTACATTCATACTTTTGTATGTGGTATTGAAAGAAAATGTAGCCGGGTTATTTTATTTATAATAATTCCAGTTGTTCGTCCGATAAACTACAAGAGGTCGGGGGTGTGATGGAGGGCGTGGAGGGGGAAAAGGATAGAGGGGTAGTTGTAAAATGTATACCTAATCAGACTACGCAGTTCTCTTTACCTTCACGATACGAACCTGTAGACACCAGATTTGACCTCCTAGGACCAAGAAAACGCGAGTAATCGCCAAAATGTATTCCCCTATTTTGCTCAAAAGTCTGCATACTAATTGGAAAATTCAAGAACCTGAAATGATAATCACTTGACTGTGAAAATCTGGAAATTTTCTTTAAAAACATGCATGTTTGTCTCAAATGGTTCTAAATGGTCTTTACTAGATTCGGTTTAAGTATTTGCATCTACTGGACACCCTGTAAGCATTAAAGTAGATGACTTTCAAAATTGAAGTCTTAGACTATTTACTCTATTATCTAAGATTAAAGTAAAACGAAATTTTAGAATGTATTAGAAGCACAAGAAGAGAAGGGGGGGCATCTGCTGAACGAACAATAACCAGTGCCCAAACACTGGGACTTGGGTGAAATTGTCACAACAAAGCACCGAACCCACCTCATCATCATCATCATTAACCATATACAAGTCTGCATACACAATAGTACAGTCAGAAACGGAATTACACAGGCTAGGTTATAATTTTGTATCGAGCGTTCAAGCTAATTCCGTTTCTTATTGTGCCACAGCTACACTTAAAATTTTCGTCTCTTTGTGAAATCTGTAACTAAATCCACACAATAATCTTAGAAATAAAGTTTATTTGTTTTTCTCAGTCAATACAAAAGAGTCCTAACGGTTTAGTGGTGAAATTGCTACGAACGTACATTCTCCGTAGAAATGCAATTCTTGGCAAGTTCCTTAATATTCTCATAGCTTTCAGTGTTCCGCGGAACAATCTCAACAGAGAAACTTCGATCTAAGTCTATCTATCCGTATATTCGATTTAATTATCAATTACGTAGTTTCCCAAGATTATTGTCCTATTGACGTGAAAAGTAACTTATTATGTGTAGTTTATTCTTCTATTTCAAGTCGCCTTTGGTCGCGCCGCCTTAGCGCATGCGGACTCTTTCCAAAGAACGCCGACACTCACATAAAGAATTCCGCTTCAAGCGTACACCCGCAAGTGAATTTGCTAGTTTTTATTGAAGCGCCCCGCCCCGGTAGTAGTGGTCAAGCTATGTAAAAAATACCGCAAATAGATTTAAATTATAGCCATTTGGTACACGGGTACTTTAGGTTAAAACAATCATTTTGAGCGGTAGTTCTTCAAATTCCTATGGGTTTTTTTTTTTTTTTTTCAGAAACCTATCATGTGTGGTATCATGAGCCGGTTGCTACATATACTACACAATCACCTTTTGGCCACCTATTTCCTAATAATTAAAATATATATATATTTTTACGAAACGGGTGCCTGCCACGTACCTATACCGAAAATGTTTTTTCAGCCGTGGGAGGACAGTGACGTGCATCAAGGTGAAACTTTAAGTGTGTAGCGTACTACCTCTTTGACCATATTGGCTACTGGCGGATTAGCCAGATAAAAAGTACAACTATAGAAATTCGGAAATTCGGGTCTGGAATCTCGTCTGGCAGCTGATTGTTTTTTTTGACGCAGACATTGTTTGAGCTCTGAAACGTGAGGTTGTATCTTTTGCATCAATAATTTTTAAGTCACGCCTTTGTTGCGGCGATAGGCTAGTCCCTTTAGTACTGTAATGGAGCTGAATGTTTAGTTGCTGTAAAGTGCAGTAGTTGATTTGAAACTTCCCTACTATCCCCAATCCATGGGGTTCCACGCCGAGGAATAATATCCTCCTGGCGCTACCGCATAATCACTTGTTGACGTCTGGAGAAGTGGACCAGTTGGATTGAGTCTACCAAGGAGCTGAAATCTACAAATTCCCGGCGAGTCCCTATCCAGCGTTTCAACTATATCACCAATATTCAACTCACGACCCTGTGATTATTAAACGTATCTTGAGCCTGCCAACAATCTCTTTTGGTCAGGTTAGAGTCTGTTACTGTTTCAATGGCGCCCGGATTAAGGGAATATTGGTGATAGAGTTTTATGTCTGGTCAGAGTAGTTAGGCCATAAGAGCGCCGTAGAACGCTAGATTTCTTTCGTAGCTTGTATATTTTGTTGTGTTTATTTTTGTCTGACAGGAGTATATTTGATCGTTTATCTGGGTACCTACCTCATTTCTACATTATTTATGGTCGCAGTCTGACGGCCGTTTTCATATTATAATTGTTGATAAATATTTTCCTCCAAATTCTCAGTACGAAAAATAAATTAATAAATTGTGAAGATTTTAGTAGGGAAACTTTTCGGACTATTAAATAATAAATAAGGTTAGTGTTTAACGGCCGATTTCTCGTACATTTAATCTGTTGTTGACAGTCCTTTATCAATTTCAGCTGTCAAAACGGTAGATCAATGGCTTGATTTTGTACCAGAAACCGGGCGTTAGTCGTGTACTCTGCTTACTTTCATGTAAATTTGTGCCGAGCGATCTGTATCTGTCTGAGAGCACCTTCTGTCTGAAGATAGGCTGCGACAGCGTTCTGTCTTATTCAATAGTAGTTAACGATTCCTTTATGTATGTAATAAGTATTTTGACCCTTGTATTCTAAAAACCATCTATATCTACAGCTATGTAAAAGTTCTTTATTGTGTAACGTTACTCTGCAATGTCTGTTACTTTAGCTTATGGCCTCTTGAACTATAATTCTCTACTTTTTTACTCTTTGTTGTAGAATAGATATTCTCCTCTATTATTATTTTCTGTACCCACTAACGGTGCAGGAAGTCTTGAACACTTGAGGGAGCTGCCCCTCATGGTGTTATTCTGCGTTATTCTGCGTTACGATAGTAGCTAAGCTATCGGGGCGTTTATGTACTAAGGTTCTTATTTTAGTTCAAGGGATCTTGCTTATTTTTCAACTTCTGACAGTTAGTCTGGGTGTGCATTTGGCTATAATAATGGCACCCTGTGTGTAAGGCTGTGTTTACACGATGTTAGTGTGAACTCTTGTATGAAATTAGTATGAATTCTGATGTCTGATTGTTGGTACGAATGTGTGATGTCTGTATGTAGTTGAGCTAGACTGTTAGTTATATATTTCTCAGACATTGTAGATGGCGAGCTTTAGAGAATTTTATCTTAAGTAGTTAATTTGGTAAGTTAGTTTAGTTTAGTTAGTATCTTAGCGGATTTTATCAGGTAAAATCCTACCCAAACAAGACGGGTATGTAACGTACTACCTCTTTGACCATATTGGCTACTGGCGGATTAGCCAGATAAAAAGTACAACTATAGAAATTCGGAAATTCGGGTCTGGAATCTCGTCTGGCAGCTGATTGTTTTTTTTGACGCAGACATTGTTTGAGCTCTGAAACGTGAGGTTGTATCTTTTGCATCAATAATTTTTAAGTCACGCTTTTGTTGCGGCGATGGGCTAGTCCCTTTGGTACTGTAATGGAGCTGAATGTTTAGTTGCTGTAAAGTGCAGTAGTTGATTTGAAACTTCCCTACTATCCCCAATCCATGGGGTTCCACGCCGAGGAATAATATCCTCCTGGCGCTACCGCATAATCACTTGTTGACGTCTGGAGAAGTGGACCAGTTGGATTGAGTCTACCAAGGAGCTGAAATCTACAAATTCCCGGCGAGTCCCTATCCAGCGTTTCAACTATATCACCAATATTCGACTCACGACCCTGTGATTAATAAATGTATCTTGAGCCTGCCAATAATCTCTTATGGTCAGGTTAGTCTCACTGTTTCAAGTGCACCAACAACAAAAAGACGGGTGTTTTGTAAAACATGTAACAAATTACAATAAATAATAACATAAAATAACAAATTACAATTATTGTCTATAGGCTTCGCCATGTTTAATATCGGTTTACTATACGTTTACCTTTCATTCTTATGTTTCAATAAAATAATGTTTGCTACCTGCTAAAATTAAATAAGTATATAAATATGTGAATTATTTATTACGTATTTAATTTTTATAGTAACCACAATTACGTGCAGGTGTACCGTGCGGGCGTGACGCAATATGGGTGAACGCACGTCTTAATACCGTTGTCCCTATGGGGGTGATTTATACCTCTGCCATCCCATATGGTAGAAGGTCTGACGATATTTTGTTATTGTGATGACTATAGGTATATATATTTATATAGTCGATACATTGATATTGTTTATTTATCTTAACCTTTGTGTAAATTTATATCTACTACAATGTAATATCTTTGTGTAATAGTACGGACGGAACTCATTACGCCATGTTTAATTCGCACTTGCCCGTGTATATATTACGCCCACGTTTCGCTTCTGTTCTTGGAATTGGTACTCGAACTGTTGAGGCATTTGATTGAAGCCTGCTCACACACACTAACGTACATCGTAGATAGTCCCCGAGTTGTGTAAAGGCATAGTAGTGGGAGAGCTATTGGATCGCCTTTTTTATTAAGCTATTATGAGCTTCACCACTTTTTCCTTAGCATTTCTAGCGCGGGTCGCATTAAAAATAATATGAGGATGAGGAGAGGGGGTACAGTGCAAAGAACCCGCCCGACCACATTCTTTAAAAAATGTCGGTTTACGGACGATAATTTTATGTGATAACGTCATAAGAAACGGTTAGGCCGATCGTGCCTCTCTATCGCTTGTCCCGCGCTCTCGCTTGCACGCTCGGCTCAGGAGGAACGTGACAATGAGTCATGCTTTTTCGTGGATGCAGTCAAGGTTCATCGATTTATAAGACGTTATCACGTCAAAAACTATACGTTTCCAGCTAGCTGCTACCTACAATGGTAAGTTTGGTAGCATTTTCGTATACATTGAAGATGTAGACATCATTGCGGGTATTGATTTAATTTTTTTCATATATATGGGGATATCTATCATTTTAGCTTGGGAGATCACTGTCCCTTTTTAATTTCATGTTGAGCATTCTCAGGAACAAAATTGATTGATCTCCAAACGTGTTTGCGAACGTTCGTGCCCGACGGATACGTCAGGCTGCGGGCCAGTCGCGCTGGCGCAATGCTGGCGGTTCGCGCGTTTTTTGCTTTTTTTTTAGGGGAAAAATTGAATAACCCATGCCCGGGAGTCAGACCTCCCTGCAGTACTCGGGTGCCATACACATTGAGCGGGCATCAGCACTTGTACGGGCTAAAAACAACCGCTGTGTTGTGAAACAGTTATCGATATTCGATGTTGCGATGAGCCATGGCGGCGGCTCGCGCGTGACGCACCAACCTATATTATACCATTGAGCTAATAGTAGTTCAATGACTTATACGCGCCCATCGCGCAGGCGCAGGCGCAGATCAACTCCGTGCTCGCCACATCTCCACAGTGTGATATATTCGCGAGCGGGATGGCGTTCTTGGTGAAGGAGAGTAGAAGAATGATTGAACGACGAATGCAAGCGTTTCATTATATAATAAGTACTAATATTAATAGCTTGGACACTATTTACATACATTGGCCTAGCCCTAAACTAGGATTCCCTGTATCTTGGGTACTAGACAGCGATACACATACTTATACAGGGTGACATTTAATTAGCTGACCATATTTTGGGGATTGATAGCACCGATCATTATGAACAACTTTTCCAAAGCAACATATGGTTGCAAATGAAATATATTTTTCGTCCCTCAGTACATTGACCCGATCAGCTGATTACAAGTTACTATGGGAGACCCAAAAATTTATTTCGTTTACGAGCATATGTTTCTTGGGGAAAGTTGTTCATAATAATGGGTACTATCATTCTCCAAAATATGGTCAGCTAATTAAATGTCACCCTGTATAGATAAATATTATAATTAGATAGATAAACAACCATGACTAGGGTACAAACATCCGTTCTCATCAAACAAATATTTGCCCCCACCGGGACTCGAACCTTGGCTTCGTAAGCAGAGTCACTGCCGACTCGGCCGTTCGGTCAAAAAGTGTAATGTTATAATGTTTTATTCTACTTGTATGTGTATAGGCATGGTATAGGTAATATGTGTCCAGATCCACCTTTGTAACGTAATGGAATGTATACTGTATGTTGCAATTGCAAATAAACAAATTGAAATTGAAATTGAATGCACGTCTCCGCACAAAAATCTTAAAACAAAACTAAACAAACAAACCGGCCCAGGATATCTCAAATTTAGGTCCTATAGTCATATAACCTAGTGTAAGAAAACTCGTCAACTAATCAGGTGATATCACTGACTGCATGCACTGCATAGAAGAGTATGAAGCTGCATAAAGTATCAACTTCGCTTAGTCGGCGTCGTCAGGAAAGTAAAAACTATACACATACAAGCGCTATCTCTGTGTGCTGCTATCTGTCACCAAGCACCACAACAAGGAGTCTTAAAATTCTCATTAGGGCTCTTTAGGTTACTTTAATACAAAAATTAACACTTTTGACGTCAGTGGGTCAAGAATTTTGACATTTTAACGCGATAAAGATGAGTCTTGAGGGGCGTACTACGGGTGCTGACTTCTCGTAGAATTCCCCTCATTGAGAATACTGTCGTGTATAAATATCAACGTAGATTAACTTTATCAACATAACTATGCAGCAAGGAACCAACCGAGCGGCGGCAGCGCGGCAGTTTATCAAAAATGGAGACGGCCTTATGTGACCGCGGCCTTTGGTCACATTAGCTACGCCTAAGCGAAGTTCTTAATGAGCTCCCGGAGGGCTAACCTCCATTACACAGTTGCGGCCACGGCTGAACTCGTTAATGTTTCACCCTCTTTCATATCAACAGAGAATATCTAAAAATATGCATTTTAAGATCCGAGCCTCGAGCGCCAAATCGCGGCAGATGTTAAAACGCCCGATCGACACGCCCTGAGTGAAAACCTGTGGTAAAATCTTTTTTTTTTTATTGCCTAACCGAGTATTGTAGTACCCTGTGTTGGTGCCCATATTCGCCGTCATCGTCCTAGCGGCGCAAGAGTCGCGGAGAAGCGAGAATTCCCCGCGAAGATTCAAACGGCTCTCCACAAGCTTCGTGGAGACGCCGTTTGCTACTACAATCATCAGTAAAATCTAGTGCAGATACATCCAAACGGGTGGTTAACCACAATCAAGAATTCAACCCTTAGGGCTTAGCGTTAATTTTTATTAGCTGCTTAACCGGCGTGTAATGAAAATCACCTAGTAAAGACTGACTCTCTCGGTTCTGTACAAACTTATGCCAATGTATAAATGGCTGTTTTACGAAATTAAGGACGGGAGTTTTGATTAATTTTTCAAAAGAATACTTAATTGATTGAAACGCTCCTTTCCAGAGTCTGTGTTTATTGTCTTCAACGGGAGAGGGCTGACTTTCTCATTTCGGCGGGCAGCTCAATATGTGGTCTTACAAAGACATTACAAATGCTTCGTAAAGGCCTGGGCCCCTATTCTCGCCAGTATCACCACTGGATAAAATGGCGGATGTCGAGTGATTAGAATACAAAATCGATGAAGTAAGAAAGAAAGAAAGAAAATGAATTTATTTGTCATAAACATAAACATGCAATAAAAAGTTAAAACATGATATTAAAAGGATGTAGTTTATGACAAAATGGCGTGAGCTCAGCATGTGTTACGTGTAGCACCTAAACGTAACGCTGGTTTTCAGCTCACGCCATTTTATATAACTGAGAATTTAAAACGAAGCAACGAAAAACTTAAATCTAAACTGAATACTAAAACTAATCGAAAAACACGTCAATTGCAATGAATACTATGAAGGGGAAAAGGCAATGTTGATAGAAAATAAATGTTGAGGTATATTTATTATAGTGTGCAGTGTAGTATAGGTTATAGGTGGTGGTGGTGGTGGTGGTGTAGTGTACATCATGAGATTGTGACTCAAAGTGTGGCTTTTGGAGCTACCAATAAATTTACTTTGAGCTTGTGTCGGATCGTTTTACTGATTTCAAGTCACGGAGGGGAGGTGGGATGTTATTCCAGCACTTAGCAGCAGCATAGCGAAAACTACCACGGAATGCAGCAGTTTTGTGTCTTGGACATGACAACAGCAACGAGTATGCTCTTGAATTGGTTCCTGCGGGATCAGTTAAGTTTAGAATATAGTTATTCCGGAACCATAAACCTCACCAATCCAAACAATATCGTCGCAAAGTGAAGATTTCTTCTAGCACTAAGTTTTAGAAGGTTGAACTTATTAAAATAGGGGGGTGACATGATTGCGGGGTGGCACATTGAAGCAGAACCTAGCGCACGCGTTCTGAACGCGCTGACGATTAGATCGGCTCAGAAGGCATGCGTCGTACACCGTGTCCATATAATTAAGTTTTGACAGCACAAGGGATTCGCACAGCTGCACACGAAGATCCACAATGAGGTAGGGTCTGATTTTGTACAGTATTTTCAATCTGTAGAAGCAGTTACGCACTGTAGGTACTAGCGACATGGTTCTCAAATCGGGGGGCACTGTCCATCAGCAACTCCAAGTTACGTATTTCATCAACCCGTTCCATGCTCTCTCCCATAATGTTGATGGCAGGCTTCTGAATTGTATTTTTTATTTGTTTTTGACTTCCAATGACCATACATTTTGATTTATTGGGGTATAGCATAAGGCAATTTTGAGTGGACCATGCGACAATACGATTGAGATCTTGATTGATCCTTTCAATAGCATCATAGGTATTGTCTGGCATGAAAGATAAGTAAGTATACCTGTAAGTCATTTATAAGGTGTCGACATCCACAATCTTCCAGCAGGCCTTGGAGAACTCACGCAATTTCCATGCTCACAACTCCACAGCATAACTCGGCGTCCTATGAGCACGGGTTTAGACCCCGGGCCATTCGGTTGTGGAATGCGCTCACTCCCCTGCACCATCAGGGACAGTCCTACTCTGAATATATTTAAAAGTCGTGTGAAGAAGCATGACCTCTCTCTTTAGAATATAAGTATTGTGTTTAATATTATAGTAGGGTTTCACGCTTGCTTCTCACATAGGAGATGCAGGTTCGATTCCTGACCATGTACCGATGAGATAATTTAATTTATCTTAAGTACATTATACGGACGTTCTAACGGTGATGAAAAACATCATGAGGATACCTTCATTACTCCATAGCTGCGGCGCTGGGCTAGACCCCTGTCACGCAAAATGAAGTATTGAATAACTGGCTCAAATTGGGCAGAATTGTGCCTCTGCCACCCTGTATGGGAAAAGACATGACGCTATGTTATTTTATGTTATGTTTTATAATTAATTACCTTTATTAAGTACTCGTTTATTTCACTATGTTGTACAAATAGCGAAATAAACGACCTTAACGAATCTACCTTTGCTCAACATATGATATTTCCCATCTTAACCTGGTTTGCTGGTTTGCTGGTTTGCGTATCAAAGATAAGCTCGCCTTTGTAGGCAATTTTTATGTAATTCTTGTTTTTTTATATGATTTGTGTGCAATAGAGATATTATGATTGTGATCGAATGCGCGAGAATCACACCCCTGTACTGACCAACACCGTCCACAATCAACACATTCCACCCACCGACAATTCGAAAAGCAGTTTTCTTGCAGTTTCACAAAATCCCTGGCAATGACCGAAAAGGGTCCCTGCATATGAATTAATTAATTAGGTTAATGAGTTTAATAAGTCGCCTCAAATACCATTGGGTTTGTTAATACCCTTTGGGTGTTATTGGGGGAAAACGTTATTATAATTATCTTTTGGAATTTAATATATCAAACAATTGTTTGTCCTGATAAAGAAATAAAGGTAAAACTTATTTTTATTTTCGATACTTTAACAGTACATATCTATTCCATAAATAAAATCTATTTGTATTCTGTAGTTATTAGATAAACAGAGTATGTTGTGTAAGTTAGAACAAGTACATATGTAGTTAAAATCTTATAATAATAAAGGGCTTATGTTTCAACGATTACCAAAAACGCACCTATTTTACTACCAATAAATTCGAAAGGACTGCCAGAATGGATAAATGTCCACCAAATTGTGTTTGGATAAATGATCACCAAACTTCTTTTTATGTTTTGTGTCTTAAGTTTATGTTTTAAGTATTTTTTGTTGTTCTTACATGTTCAACCTAACAAGAAGGATAAAGGGGGCTTCGCTTCGCTCACCCCCTTTACCCTTCACTAAGCTACCGCAGTATTTTGCCCTGATATTTTTTGCAACTTTTGGTGTTCATTTATCCATTTTGGGTAGGAAAAAAATATTTTGGTGATCATTATATTTGTTGCCATAATAAAGTTGCTTTATGGATACGTACTATATATCGTATAAGTAAAATAATCCTAACCACGCCTAACATTGATGTGCAGCGACTATGAGTCGTTAATTTAGCTAGCATCATAATTGCGTGATGGTATAACTCTACGCACAGCCACTCTTGGTGCAAACCGCCACTGTATTAAAGTAATTGGAAAAGTTCACCCTACTCGCGTTCCCACCTCGTAAGACAGCCGTCTATTACCTTACCTACTAAACAACTTTGTATATGAACCGGCAAGCGATCATTGATCTCGACTTGCAGTGAAGACATCGCACCGGACGATATTTGCAGCAAACGCAAACGACCGGAAATAACGACTCAATTTTGAAACCGCATAAAAGTCACGCACGATGTTTTGAAGTGTATTTTAAGGTTTTGAGAGTAAGGTTTTGTTTCCAGTGCAGGGCAGTGGAGAAGGGGAAGAAAAGTAAAGCAATTCATCAAATTGTAGTCACAATCACGGTCGGGTGACGAGACTGGAGGCTCGTGTTTAAGCACACGCTTATTCTGTCAGCATCCCGGCGAGATTCCGCTGAATCTGGACAATTTATGAAGCTAGGGCGCCGACTGCACTCGGCGCGGCTAATATGAAGCGAATGATGTTTGCAGTGCCGAGTTTTATGAACTTTCGTATGCATTTTTGGGCATAATTCGGCATTTGCTGAAACTGATGTTTGATTCATAGACTTTATTTTTAAGTTGCATTGTCTGTTTCAGAAGTTCACAATTTAGGTTAATCTAATAACTTTTGTCTTTTAGCAACCGTCAAATTAGTTTAATTACCATTTAAGTTTGATCAAAGGAAAGTTGTTGAGGGGCGGCGTTCGGGGTGTTCGCAAATGTTTTCAGAGTGAGTTGCTTCGAATTTCGATGTACTTCTCGATCAATAGAAGAAAGGGACTGGCAATGGCAGTGATACAATCTGCATCTTGCTCAGATTTTATTGCCGTCTATACCCACACGCACCTATAGAGACACTTGCGTTCCCACCTCGTGAAAAAGCCATCTATTACCTTACCTACCAAATAGCTTTTTATATGAACCGGAAAACGATCGTTGATCCATACTTTCAGTGAAGACAACGCACCGGACGAAACTCGCAAACTTTCTGGATTAAGACGCTTGGTAACGTCAAATTCGGTCAAATGCCAATCTTTCAAGCGCGATTCCTCCTATAGGAGACACTTTCCAAATCCCAAAAAAATATATGTTATGAAGACATCCCTTTATTCAATTTGTGTGTTTGGAAACATCATATTTAAAAAAATAGGTATTAAAAATATTTTAAAACTGTGTTTGAAAATCAGAAATAATCAGTGGTTTTAAAGAAATAACTAAAAAACACATAATTTTCACAATGTGCTACGGTAGCGACTGACGTAACAGCCATGTTTCAGTGTCAGTCGTAGCCATGGTAGATCCCCTTACACCGCACTTGAAAATACTATTTAATAACACCATTAAAAGAAGAAATACCCTGCTCTTCAAAAAAAAACCCAAATATGATGGATAACTACCGACCAATAAGCCTCCTTCCAACTCTATATAAACTTTTTGCAGTAACCATCCTAAACAGAATATTGAAGAGACTAGATGAACAATATACCTAGGGTACAGGGATGACTACGCATGAATCAGATAATGGCCAAACATATCACTAAAGCCGAAACACAATATAAAGATAATATCGGGATCCATTGAATATGTCACAGAATATGACACAGAACCTTGGATAGACTAAAACTTTGCAGACTCTCCAAACAAAGAAGTTGATAAAATAATTGCCTCAGTCTTAACGATATAAACAGATATATTTAAGAGTAATTTAGATGATGGAAAACACCGTACTCCCAAACCTCCTTATGGCTGCCAATCTGGCTCCTCACAAAAGCCATAAAAAAAGACAGTCAATGCAGGGGTTAAAGTAAAAGAGGTAAGGAAAAAGTAAGATAAACCAGTGATACCCAAGAAAAAATGAAGGTGATCGACGCTGTACATATGGCCGACTAAAATGGAAACGGGCTGGACATGTCTCCAGAGCAACTGGCGGACGCTGGAGCGAGTGAATCCTACATTGGTTCCCATCGGACGGACAAAAATCACGCGGACGCCCCAAGCGACGCTGGTTTGACGGTATTGTAGAGACGGCAGGATGTAGACGACCCGAATGCCCGAGTCGGCAGTGACCCTGCCTATGAAGCCAAAGGTCCGAGTCCCGGTGGGGGCAAATTTTTGTTTGATGAGAACGGATGTTTGTACCCTAGTCATGGTTGTTTATCTATTTAAGTATACTATTTATCTATTTAAGTATGTGTATCGTTATCTAGGGATATAGAGATATCTAGATACAGGGAATCCTAGTTTGGTGCCAGATCAATGTGTGTAAATAGTGTCCAAGGTATTATTATTATCTGAACTCAACTGGCCAAAGATCGCGATGAATGAAAAAGACTGGAGGAGGCCTTTGCCCAAATATGGGCGATAAAATAATAATATTAATATTATAATTAAAAAGTGAATAATAATAGTAATAAAATTAATATTAATAACTAATGCACTGAGAATGAAATTGCAATGTTAAATTAATAAAATAACTCGCACACTACTTATCGGGTACTGAAATTATGCATGCATCAAAAGTTTGGAATTAAGGCTACTTTTCTAATCTTATCTCACATTACATGTCGCTTCGCTCACCCCCTTTACCCTTCACGTAAGCTACCGCAGCATGTTGCCCTGATACTTGCTGTGCAAATCAGTATTTTGATGTGCAGTTTAATATTTCCCAAATAAAATAAACATAGATAAAGGCGAGCTTATCTCTATCAAGAGATTTCTTCCAGACTGGGGAAGAAAAAAAAAGATACCAACATTAAATATGTTAATAAAAATAATAAGCTACTTACCAATATCAAAATGATACCAAAATAATGCTTTACCTATGTAAGTAAGCAACATAGACTGGTGAACTCATCCTAAATTTGTAAACGCCATTGATTGCCTCTTCTCTACATTGGACCACTGTGGGAGAAGAAGGGCGTAAAAACTCCCACAGATTGATTTTTAGATCTCTTATAATAATTGTTTGTGCTTAACTAATTCAAATATTACAATATGAATAACTATAATTGATAAGCAGGAATATATAATTACAAAATTATTAACCCCAAGGTCGGTGTTGAGCTGGATTAACTCCATACAGTCCCGTCATTTAAGTAATCTTAAACATTGTTATATCCCTTTTTCGACAAAGCCGCCTTAACGTGGTTTTTAAATTGCTCAAAAGGCAATTTCAAGATCCCCAGAGGTATCTTATTGTAGTAGAGAATGCACTGACCCTTGAAAGAATTGCTAACCTCCGAGATTCTTAACCGGGGCGCAACTAGTCTGTGATTATTTCTCAGATTTTAACCAAGGAAATACATACATACATACAAACAGCTATCGCTAAGTCTGGAAAATGTTGTAAGGTAAATAATATAAATAAAATAATGTACGCAAAGGTTCTTGCATATAAATATACGCAAGAACCTTTGCGTACATTATTTTTTCGAAAATAAATTGACAAGCTACAGTTAGCATGTCAATCTCTTTAAAAGTTCTCTTAAGGAGTCTGTGCGTTTTAAATTATAAATTACTCGAATAGTTCTTTTCTGTAAAATAAAAATAGTTTGAATATCTGCTGCTTTCCCCCACAACAAGATACCATAGGACATGACACTATGACAGTAACTAAAATATACTAGCCTAGATGTAGCCACGTTCGTGTTTTGTCTGATGTTCCTAACAGCGTAAGCCACAGAACTAATTTACCAGCTAATTTATCCATGTGGGGTCCCCACTGCAATTTGCTATCAATGGTTATTCCAAGAAATTTCGTATCATTTACCAATTCTAACGTGTTGCTGCCTAACACTAAACTGACATTTGGAAGTGAGAATTTGATTGGACTTGGTTTTATCAGCATTTTACAATAAATTATTAACTGAGTACCAATTCAAGGATAAAGAAAATACTCCATTAACATCATCAAAATCTTCTTTTTGTCTTTAAATTTTGAAGACCAATGAAGTATCATCAGCAAACAGCAGTATGTTAATTTATTTATCATGAAAGGCAGATCGTTAATATATACCATGAATAAGAAAGGGCCTAATATGGAACCTTGTGGAAGGCCAATTTTTACCCCTGATGAGTCAGATTTAACGCCATTGACTTCTGCCTATTGAATCATATTGCTTAGGTATGATCTTAGTTGAGCCAATGCTTTACTTCTAACTCCGTATTTATTTAATTTCATTAGTAACATATCATGATCAACACAATCAAATGCGTTCGAGAGATTGCAAAAAACACAGATAGCATCCTGTACGGCTTCCCATGCAGAATAAATATGAGATATAAGGGTAATGCCTGCATCCGTAGTCGATTTACCTCTAGTGAAACCGTATTCTTTGGCGTGGAGTTGTTTTGTACAGTTGAAATGTGAGAGCATTTGATTGAGTAGAATCTTTAAAAAAAAAAAATTAACTCCAGTTTCCGAAAGAGTTCTCAAATGTAACAAGCGATTAATCGATCATTAATTCAAAATAGCGGAATTTGATTAGCTGAAATGCGTTTAACAAGAGTTTAACAAGTTGTCACAGCTAATTTTCTTTTTAGAAACCGGGCGTTAGTGTTGGCAGAACAGATATTGGTCTGAAATTTGAATGATCACCCTTGTCTCCCGAATTGAACAGAGGTATCAATTTACTGTGTTTCATGAGGTCTGGGAAAGCTACATCGTCAACACATTTATTAAATATATAAGCTAGGTGTGAGGCTATAACTAGTATTAGTGAACTAATGACTTTGACTTATATACTCCACAGGTCTTCAGTATTTTTTTAAGTTAAGTAGTCTATACGTTTTGTCAATATCCTGTGGATATACATGATGAAATTTTAAATTTCCATATATTTAACAAAGTCTCTGCTTCATACAGAGATGAATTTGAACACTCTGCTATGAGTATGAGACTACATTGGTGAAGCAGAAGAAAGAAGTTGAAGTTTGATTGAATAACATCATCACCTATCTTTAAGCAGAAATCATTGTCCCTTGGTATAACTTTACCAGTTTCACGGCTTATGATTTACCAAACCGTTTTCATTCTATTATTTGAATTTGTATTTTTCTATAAATGTGTAAAGTTTTTTCAGTTCTAGAAACCATCTTGAAAGTTTTGGAATATTTTTTAACATAGTTTTGTAATTTTCTATTAAAGTTATAGGTTTTTTGTTCATAAAAGTCACAAGGTAGCTCTACTTTTACGAATTACAAATATTGCCCAGTCATTAAATTTAGGTTTACCGTTGTTGGCACTGACATTCTTTAATTTAAAAACTTTATCGAATTCTGTTTGAATAAAGTTGAAGAAGTCAGAATAGATTGTGTTCGGGTTCTCTTCTTTAAACCCGGTACTGGAAAATTTATATCTAAGTTTTTCTTATACGTCTCTAGTCTAGTATGTAATAGGCCGATAAAATTATGGATCAGTCTTATTTTTACTAGCTATTGGGAATGAAACTGTTTGAACCCTGTGATCGGAGGGTAAGCAGTTAATTACATTTTTACTGTACAATGTACAGTCACAAAAAAACGTTATCTAAGCAAGTTTGGCTGGTAAATGTAATTCCAGTCGGCAGAAATACATGACATAAAATAAATGATTTAAACAGTTATTAATCGTTGTTTCATTGTTGTTTCTACAAGCAAATCTACATTAAGATCGCCACAAATAATTAACTTTTTTCTGTTATTACATAGTTAAGTGAGGGCTTCCTCCAAAGTTTTCCCAAATATTTCAAAATTACCATGGCCTTTTTCATCCCCTTTTCATCCTCTTTTTCATCCCCATCCAACTTAACACAGGATACAATAAGTGCAAGAATATCTTTCCGTTGTTTCACCTTCATATTAACGTTTACTTAATAATGGTAATATTCCCCTTAAATATAATATTCCCTTTAAAATACCCTTTGTCTGAATATTATTTAATATCGGGATTTTATCACACTTTTTTGACTTTTTTTATTCGGGCAAGATTTTACACATTTTTGATCTCCTTTGCTTGCTTGATATACATATTTAGTGGCTTATGTATGTTAGAGATTTCCTCTATTTTCTTTTGAAATAATTTAAATTACTAGGATTGTCTTCCAATATTCCTTGTCTGTGCTCAATAGAAGCAGTCAGATTAGCCAAGTTCTTGGCTGTAATACTAATAAAAAAAGATAGCTACACAACTACCGGTCGTTTGTAAAAATCTGAAAGTTATAACTACCTTTGGTCAAATAACATTATCACTAACATAATTGATAGAGTCAATCAGATGAATCAAACTATTATTATATGCCATGGTATGTAATGTCATATTTAGCTTAAATCTAAAATAATGTTCAGCTTGTGGCAAGCTTTTACTGTATGGGAATATAAACATAACAAATGTTATTAATATTCAGTGAGCAAAGTGTTTTAAAATATTTAATTAGGTCCCATTTGTTTACCACATCCCTATTTCCAAACATGAGTATTAAGTTTCATTCAGGTGTCAGATCAAGTGTCTTTGTTATTTTTTGCATAACATCATAAAAACTGGAGTTTGGTAAACAGTTATTTATGACTGAGTGTCCCAATTAATTCAATAAAATGCCTAAGATTCTTCCGATTCATCACAAAACATAACAGTTTTGCTTGTGATGTTTTTATGCTAACCTGAAATTTTGGGTCGGATACTTATTTCAAGGCTCATGGCTGAAGCTGGTCTCTCCGGATTTTGCACGGAACTTTGGCAGTCACATAAATGATTTTCCACTAAAGAGTCATAGCATTCCTGACACGTTCCTGATTACTATGAGACAGTTTAAGCAGCTCATACATGGTCAGGGAGTACTCCTTAATGGCCTCTTGAGATTTTTCATAGCGAGGATGAAACAAAACGCGAATGAAAAATGTTGACTAATGGTTTTGTGACGGAAAAAACATTTTCATACACGTTTTGACATCAGAATGCTACAATACAAACGATTGCTCTATCATATTAATAATTACTTCTGTAGTCGGTCCGCTCTGAAATTTTGTCGATTTTGGCTTATTTTTCACACTAATTCCTGTTCTATATACTTTCGCTGTTGTTTACCTGGAATTCGATATCTGCTTACCTGTTTACCTCGGCTTCGTCACAATGGATACCGATCTAGAACCCACTACTGTACTTAGTAAGACTGTGCCTTAGGCAAGTACGAGTGCTGGTGATTCCGGTCCTTGACCATGCACCTTCTGAAAGTACTTCTCGACCTGTAACGTCGACTTTCGTCTCCTACTAAAAAAGACCACGGAGTGCATTAACACCCAGTAAAAAACTTATGGTAGTTAATTCTCGTAAAACCAAATCTAGGTCTATTTCCTTCAGATAAAGAATGTCCTTTACCTATATCTATCTATATCCTCACTAGTGCTCCACTGAACTCGTATATGCTAAGTACTGTCCGTTCTGTTCACTATGCTTCGGCTAATATATTATGTTCTATCCAAGATCGTGCTTTTATTCATCGCTGCTTCGCATCCCATATCTACAAGCTAACGCAATCAGGCAAGGACCGCAAGGATAAATACACCACCTAATTTACTCTAATAAATCACACACTAAAGTCAGTCGCGCTCGCCGCGGCTCCTAGTCACCGCTCGTCCAGTGTGGACGCGCCATGTGGAAAATGTCAATCAGATGACTAATAAATTGATCTAAGATACAAAATATTGATCCAACCAACCAAAAATAATGGTTAAAAACTATTGATATTTTTTGTCGTCTCAAAAGATGCATGTGAATATAGACGGCAATACAATCTGAGCGAGATGCGAATAGCAGCGCCGCCATAGACAGTCCCTTTCTTCAAATAGTCGAGTAGTATATGTCAACTTCGCTTATAAAAAAGTTTAGTTTAGTTTTAGTTAGTTGTTGTTTCGATAGCACTGACGGTAGTGATTATATTATCTTTGGGTGCTGGTTGTGAGGAAGAAACAGATATTTATATGTATAATTTATACAAGTGTTACTCGGCGGATACTTAAATCAAGGAATCAGGTTCTCGAGAAAATCCAGTGAGAGTACAAGGATAATAATAATGCATCGAAAATAAGGTTCTTTAACCAAAAAAATTGCTAAGCACGCACTTCACATTATGCCAATGCACGTTCATCCCCTTCGCCGCGCCGATCCGCGAAAAGTATACCGAAAACCAGAAGCTTTATTAAAACGCGCTCACGCCACTTACAGGCACATTCCAATCCTTTTACCCGATGTCGGTAATACGATTTAAGTAAATCAGCCAATTTCAATAAGTGCTGGCTTCTGCGAACGGAACAAATGTACATTTATTCTGGGAGCCCATAAATCCACGGGACGGAGGAAGACGGATCCCGATTGATATCGTAAATATTCCTCACCCCGTCTCCTGTTGGGGAATTACCAGCTCGTCTATGAGACGACGATTCATAGCCCGCTACAGCAGTGTGCGGCTGCGAAAACGCGACCGCCTATAGAAGGGTTGGGCAGGACAGCCAAAGGGCGGACGCGTCTTTGCACACGGCCATGACTCTATATCCCAAACTGTTCCAGG
Source organism: Argyresthia goedartella (assembly GCA_949825045.1). NCBI lineage: Eukaryota > Metazoa > Arthropoda > Insecta > Lepidoptera > Argyresthiidae > Argyresthia > Argyresthia goedartella. Next base: position 7,104,317 of record OX463814.1, read on the forward strand.
GGCTCTATCTTCTCGTCCCATTAGGATGCAGCTTAGGGTCGAATACAAAATTACGTTAACATATCAGTTAGATTATATCGGTATTTTAACACAACATATAATTTTATCTGCAATCTGAATATTATGACTCTAAAATAACTTAAGTTAATAAATAATTTTAATTGCTCACTTTATTAAGTCTTTCTCTCAGCTCTTTAATATTTACATTGATTATTATCAATGTCAATATTAAAGAGCTGTGATTCGGTTACGGAGCTAACCAGCTGGCCATATCTTTATTGGAATAAAGCTAAAACATATGTACTCAACTTTTAAGTAGAAAAGTCATTGTTTGCCCTTTTCTTCGCCCGAACGCTGAAGTTATGAGTCATATTAAATTATGAAGGCAACTCCCAAATAAAGTTTTCCAAAAATTATAAATTCTTTACTGAAATGTTGAATTTATTGCTTCTGGCGATTACACGTTGTTTAGGTATCAGACTTTGGAATTATTTAGAAAGTCCATTACTATATTGCGTCTCGTCTCGTATTTAACGAGTTCATTAAATAAATAATAATGGATCCAATATTAATTCAGTCTCCACGAATAGTAAATGAGTTTTATAATCGAAGGAGTCTATTTGAATTTCCACTTCAATCGGAGATACCCATTTCCAGCTTTATGCAAATGGAAATGCGAATATTCAGATATTCTTTTATTTATACCAAATCATAGGATGCTGATGACAACTTCCATTGTATTTGTTGCATGGTGTCTGGAAAATCAATGAGGAACCAAAATAACTAAATGGCTGATTACTTCATTATTGATTAGTATAGATCCACAAACTTATCTGTCCCGGTGACAACGTCGCTAACGTGGCTTACGAATTTGATTAGCTAACGCCAGCGGGCCAGATAAGTTGGTGAATCTGTCGCAGTTGGTTGGTTAAATCAGACACTTAACTAACTCTCTTGACCGTTAATTAAATACCGACGTTTATCCAAGTCACTAACATTTTGATTTAAATAAAACATCGTCGAAAACGCTTAACAGTCAGTCTTACGGCGTGTTGGTAAACAAGATTTCGTCATGACAACAGCTGATTTGCACAGCTTATATCAGGGCAAAACATTAGGTGAAGGGTAAAGGAGGTAAGCGAAGCGAAGGTCCCTTTATCCTTCGTGATAGGTTGAAAATTTAAGAACAACAAAAAATACTCAAAACATAAACTTAAGTACACATAAAAAATGGCAACAAATATAATGATCACCAAAATATTTTATTCCTACCCAAAATGGATAAATGAACACCAAAAGTTACAAAAAATATCAGGACAAAATACTGCGGTAGCTTAGGTGAAGGGTAAAGGGGGCCCCCTTTATCCTTCGTGTTAGGTTGAACATGTAAGAACAACAAAAATACTTAAAACATAAACTTAAGTACACAAAACATAAAAAGAAGTTTGGTGATCCATTTATTTATCCAAACACAATTTGGTGGATTTATCCAAACACAATTTGGTGGACATTTATCCATTCTGGCAGTCATTTCGAATTTATTGGTAGTAAAATAGGTGCGTTTTTGGTAAACATAAGCCTAAAAAAATATTTATATTGTATATATGTCTTCTTGCCTAGGAGCGATTAGACAACTCGGAATTTTAGTGACTTAATTAAACGTCGGCATTTAATTAACGATCTACAGAGTTACATAGTTAAGTGTCTGATTTAACCAACCTGCGACAGATCTATAATATCATTATTATTAAACGCTTCTTTGTAGAAAGGCGAAAACCTTTGATATTAAAACTCATAGTTATATTAGCTTATGTTGACGTGAATGGTTTCTCACAATGTACTGATAGAAACAAAGCTGATAGATGAAATATGGAATGCACAATACACTAGTTCACAACAAAAAAGTACGTAGTAGTAGTGCACGTGTTATTGTGTGTTAAAGAATATTTAGAGAAAGTCACCCTTAACCCAATACTGAAGTCGAAAATATTTAGGACGTCAAGTTTTAAAAATAATTGCACTGTGCATCGGGGTGTAAAATGTACTATGGTTTGTTTGTTTTATAGAATTTATTCAATACAAATAACCAAATAGAACTTAGAAGATACGAGTAGGCATAAAATATAACATACCTATAATTTGTAAAGTATATATAAGTAAATATAAATAAAACTTATGTAGGTAATTCTGTTTTAGGAGATCAAGCTGTCACCAAAGTATTCCTGCTCCATCTTCGCATTGAAAGGCCCTGACTGTTTTCTCGTGCCTCTTACTCTAATGGAAACTGCTCTTATAACTGAGATTTGTATTTTCACTTTCAGCCAGTACACTATTTAAGAGTTCGCTTTTCCCCATTTCTCGTAAAAAAAAACCGCATCAAAGCATACGGTTTTTTTTAAAAACTGTTATATTCAGTTCCTAGGGCTCCATCGCATGATATAACTAGTGGGGTGAATGAGGCTCTTAGGTCTTCAGCTGCTCGGTCGTATTTTGTATGTATCTCTCGGATATGTCTCTGTACTGTTTTTTGCCAGGTGAGGTTGCTGTAAGAGGAAGCGTCAGAATTTACTATGCGTACGTCGAAGAACCCTTTCCTTGCAGGTTCCCAAACACTGTTTAGTAACAGATCACCTATAAGTGCTGGTTGATTTAAAGTTGCATCTTGCATTATGGGTTCTATTGTGCTAGTTCCCCAGGCTAGTCTGGCCCAATTTTTACAATCATCTCTGTGTTGATCATGTCCTTTTTTTATTAATCCTCCTTTCTTGTAGTTCAATGCGTGGTTTAGGTCGAAATTACTCTCTCCGAATCCGTCGCAGGCCTGAGGGAGGTTTGTAGGTTTGTGGGCGTATCTAATAGCTAAAGCATCCCTAAACTGGGTAGCTGTGAGATCAGTATTATTTGCGGTGGTCGGGATGATAGTTAGCCATTGTGAAAAGTTCGTTTCAACGACTCTTTGGAGACATCTTTTCATTTTATTTGGTAGTTTACATATTATGACATTACTTTTTTCAGCGTCTCTTTTTCCGCGATAGTTTTTCTTCTTTGATAGTATTTGTTGCATGAGTTTGATGGGCTAGTAAGTCTAGATTTTCGTCAGATTTGATAGCATGCTTTAGTATACTATTTGATTCTATAGATGTTTTATAACAGTAGTTGTTATTCATTGGGTCGTTAATGCCTAGCCCACCAAGTTTCACCGGAAGGCTGAATAGTTCATGTTCTAGTGACGTTATTTCTCTGTCTAAGATTGATGGTATCAGTGTTGTCATGATGGTTTGTTTTAAAGTGTGAAATTCCTCACAAGTGTTATCCATGAGTGTTTTCAAGTATCTCCATTCGCATTGGAGTGATTTTTTAATGGCTCTATGTACAAGTGTGGGTATTTTTTACTAGCTTTTGATAGTAGTCTTATACATTCAATCCATTCGTTAACCTTTTCTTTGATGTATTCTTTTCTTCCATTCTCATCTCCGATGACGCCACCCAAAAACCGATGTGAAAGTACAGTCATCACTCCAAAGTTCCCAAAAAGTCTATGAGCTTCTTCGGTTGATTTATTTTTGACTATGATATAGCTTTTTGAAGGTTCTGGGAAATAACCGTATTTTGGACCTAGTTTCATCAGTTTTTCTAGCCATTCTTTTACATTTTTTAGTTTACCAAAACAGGCGGAATCATCAGCATACCAGTTTTGTACATATTTTCCAGGGTCTTTGCAACTTTGGATTAGGGGTAGAATTCCGACTGAATATATTAGCATTGCTATTGGATCAGCCTGTGTTGTTCCTTCCTTGCTTAAGATGAAATCGTTTGAGCCTGATAGGCAAATGACTGCGTAACCTCTATATGTGTTGAAAAGAAATATTGCACAGCGCGGCCAATAGATTCTTGCATTCCAAAGAGCGATTGGGCGACTCAGCGCGTTGAAGGCATTCGCGGCATCTATTAGTAGGAGGCCTTCATCATCTTCACCTTCATTAAAACATTTGGTCATGGCATGAATCCCTCCTTCAATACCCGATTTCATACCTGCCTACAGCTATTAGCGTAGTATTTCACCTATGCCAATAGGGCGGACGCCTGGACATTTATCCAGTGCTATACCTCTTCTTGCTAATAAAGCTCTTATGCAGTCCCTATCGACAATTTCACTGCTGAGTTTTCTAGTTAGTGCGGCGATTGATTCTCTCAGTTCTGAGCTGGTTTGTTTGTTACATAGTCTAGGACCGACATTTCATTTGATGGCCAAAAGATAGGCACTACTCATTCTCATCAGTTCAGTTCAGTTCAAAGATTTTTATTCATAATAGAATAATTCATAAAAATTGAGACTTAATTAACGTCATTACATAATTAAGCAAGCATAATATGACATTAATTAGGTGCCTTATTATTACATGGTACATGATATATAGGGTGCAATGAACTGGTTTATTGCAAGATGTCGGTGTCTTCCAAAATACTAGAAAACGGTCTGAGTACTCGTTTGATACATGTTCTATCATCAACCAATACACTCTCCGACCGGCAATACGCGTATAGGCAGGGCCACTCAACCACTATGCTCGCTCGTGAAGTAGTGCGACGCATTTTAGACGCTCGAGAGCAACATCTACAAGTAGCTGTACTGTTCTGCGACCTTTCAAAAGCTTTTGATGTTGCAGACCACGATGTACTCGGAATGAAACTCATATTATACGGAATCGACGGCCCAGCTCTGAGTCTACTCACAAGCTTTTTAAAAAACCGTACACAGTATGTGTCAGGTTCAGGAGGAGACTTACGATCCAAAGGTACAACGACAGAAATGGGAGTTCCCCAAGGTTCCTCGCTGTCAAACCTTGCATTCTCCCTTCTCCTGAACGACTCGCCAAAAGTGACCACCGATGGCGATCTATTCATGTTTAACCGCTGCTACGTCAGATGACGTAGCAGCGGTAGTTACAGGCAAAACCATTGACACACTTGAAATTACATTAAATAAAGTAGCGAACCAATTGTGGCACTGGTATCAAATTAACGGCCTAGCGCTCAACGTAACTAAAACTCAAATAATACAATTCGACCTCTCTGGACACAAGAGGCGCACACTGCATGTACGCGTCAAGGAAACGCAAATAGAAGAAGTCACTACTGCTCCCTTTCTCGGCTTTATCATAGACCAGTCAATGACTGTGGAGCATCACATCCAGAAACTATGTGGGAAGTTGTGAAGCGCATGTTTTGCCCTCAGTAGATTATCGTCAACGTTACCTCAGGAAGCAGTCCGAACCTGCTACTTCGCTACTGTCCAGTCGCTACTACAGTACGGTATCGAGTTCTGGCGACGCGTAGCCGACTGGGAACGCGTCTTCAGACTCCAAAAGCGAGCCGTGCGACTGATAGCGCGCGTGGCCCAGGATACGTCCGCCAGGCCTCACTTTGTAACACTCGGGATTTTAACATTACCGTCCCTGCTAATTCTCCAAGTCGACACACATGTTAGAATAAATTACGACAGATTACCAAAACGAGGAGACAAAAATAATCATTTCAAATAAACTATCCGGCGTTCCTAGAAGGCTAGCAAAAACATCTAAGACAATACAAGTGATGGGTCCAAACGTGTACAACGCGCTACCAAAAGAGATCACTAATGCTCCGAGCTTGCCAAATTTCAAATACAAATTTAAAAAATGGCTCGTCGAGAAGTCGTTTTATACCTATGAGGAATTCATAAAGGACAGGGCCCATACATAAGTATAGAATATTGACCAGCAAAATTGTTCCAATATTCAATTTTAAATTTAATTGAATATTGTTCGATTCCAAATCGATATTCGATCGATGGTTTCGGAACGGCCATTTTGAATTTGACGTTGCTGCCAACCTAGCAGTTTTTTGACAACGGACAGACGAAAAGCCCTCGCAATGTAACGCGTATGGATTAGGGTATTGAATTTAAATCGCAAGCCATCTGGAATGTATTCGGGTTCCCCTCAGGATTGTCTATATAGCTGAGTGTGTTGTGGTTCCCCGAACCAGATAAAGTTCGCATTTACGTGGCCGATTGGTTTTTCCCACGTAACATAACCTGTGTTGGAACACTGTGCTCGTCGAAGCTGGCCTGCCAGTCATACCTGGTTGGCTGAAGAACCTGTCTACCAAGAAGAGCCTAGGGTGCACCCGGGCCTTGCAGAGAGACAGGAAGTTGACGGGACCGAAGCACAGACCAGGTTATATCGACTCCATAAGTATTAGCTCGGTGAATCGCCGACGTTCACACTTCTTGGCATCTGATCGCTACGCTACCTCGTAGCTGATGGGCCCCTGCGAGGTCATTGGGTGCCGAGAGGCCTGAACATTTTGGTAGCAAGAGCGTGGTTTCCTGAGATTTGCAGCCGTCAAGGGCTCCAGGAACCCACGATTTGGGACTATCAATCTGTAGGTATAGGCGGTTATTAGCTAACTTGGTGTTGTTCCTGTATCCACATAGATTGGTAGTATTGTAAGCTATAAGTCTATTGCTGGTAGTAGACAGACAGATATTACAGTTTTCCCTAAATGACCAGTTGTACTGAGATGTGACTCAGAATAGTAGGTACTCAACTTAGGTTCATTGTAGGTGAATTGAAATTTGCATTGAAGTACCAGTTAGTCAATCTATTAGTGGTCTAGTAATGCTAATGAATGTTTGGTTAACATAAGTAGTTACATCTATTGATAGCAGGCTATTACATTGTTTTCAGTTTATAGCAATTTATAACTTGAACTAATATTGACTATCTGTGTGTGTTATAATGATAAAGGGAAACTAAATTGTATTTACAGAATTTATATAGATATAAAACTCGGTTCCTATTGTTTAAGGAAAACAGCATTGTTTAAGTTGTGGTTTAGGGTTCCCTCGTTTGGGTTATAGACTGGAGGGTCCAATAAAATTGAGTTACTGCAAATTGTGAGTAAGTATCGTTCCGATCATGTCGTTGTCTGAAATCCAGAAGGGTGTTTCTAAGGAACTCAGATGGTTTTCCTCCGCACACGGTCTGATAGACCGTTTAGATAGGCATGATGTGGTATTGGAGCGGTCTATGGACGTTAAGGAACGTTACAACAGGGTGCTCGAATTGTCCGCGCAGGCGGAATCAGTTGATGGTTGCGCACCTGACAGGCTGTCACGGTTGCTAGGGGATGTCGACCAATGTATGGAGATGGCAGCTGCTATCACGCAGAAGGCTGCGGACATACGTAGACAGCGCGAGTCCAGCCATGGTGGTGACATTGAAGCACCTCTGCCGCTTCAGGGTTCAGGGTCCAGGTTACCGGCCATAACTATGCCTACTTTTGACGGAGTGTCCGGTGAATGGATGAGCTTCATCAATCTGTTCGACAGTTTGGTGCACATACGATCGGACATTACCAAGTCTGTCAAGATGGCTCAGCTGGTGGCAGCATTGAGGGGTAAGCCTAGAGAGCTGGTCGCTCATTTGACAGTTACGGAGGGTAACTATGAAACGGCCAGACAATTGTTGGTCAGACGTTACCATAACAAACGGAGGTTGGCCGATGCCCAACTGAACCGTTTGTTTAGTATCCCAGTTGTGAACAAGGTCGGGGCCATACAGACGGAGGTTTTGAACCCGTTGTTGTCCGTCACCAAGGCTCTAGAGAATCTTGGACTTCCGGTTGGTGAATGGTCGTACCTACTGTTGTACATTGTACTTTCCCGCCTACCCGCTGACGTGCAGACTCGTTTCGAACAGTCTCACGGGAGGTCGGCCGAGGACCTGCCCGCCTTCTCCGACTTGGTCGGATTCTTGGAAGAGGAGGCTCGACGGGCAGAGAATTTGGGGTTGACGGTCACCCATCCTTCGGAGCCACAGAGAGCTGCCGGGAGCGCTGTGAGTAGGGGCCCTCCGACGAGGAAGGACCGCACCAACCGGCAGTCGTATGGGACTGTGAGTGCATTGACCCCACATAGTGAGACCTGCCCATGTTGTAGGCAGATTGGCCATGCTGTGGCCAATTGCAATAAGTTCGGGGAACTTAGGGTTGAGGGACGGCGCCGGATGGCCAAGCAGCGGAGCTGGTGTTTCCTGTGCCTCGGGCCACACATGGCTAGGTACTGCACGCGCACAAAAATGTGCGGATATTGTGGTGGGGCCCACAACAATCTGTTGTGCATGAACCGGTCCGGCCAACAGCCACCACAGGGCCGTATCCAGGGTGACACGGCATGGGGCCCTGAGAATTCGTTTGCGACTCGGAGCGCAACTCAGGAGCCAACGTCCCCATGTCCACAGGGCCGTACCCAGGGTGACACGGCATGGGGCCCTGAGAATTCGTTTGCGACTCGGAGCGCAACTCAGGGGCCAACGTCCCCACGTGCACAGGGCAGTACTAGGGTGCAGGGCCGCACTCAGGGTCATCACATGGGGGGCCCTGAGTTTTCGGTTGCGACTCAGCATCCGACTCAGCGGGCAATGGGGCCACAAGCACGCGGCCACCCAGGGGTGCAGGGCCGCACTCAGGGTCATCACATGGGGGGCCCTGAGTTCTCGGTTGCGACTCAGCATCCGACTCAGCGGCACATTGGGTGTGTTGAGCAGGCCGTAACGGGCGGGTGGCATGGGACACCTTCGAGCTATGCGGGTGCGGTTCGTACGCCGCCTCAGTTGTCGCCCCGCTCGTCGCCTCGTCCTCGTCGGTCGCATGTGATGTCCCCCCCGCTCATGGAGCGGCCACGGTTGAATTCACGCCCACCCCCCTTCGGGGGGCGTCGTAGGGTGGCAATGGAACCGGCGCGTGGGCCATTTGTACAATGGGACCCTCTGGCGTATAGCTGCATACCTGATCGGTTACAGGCACAGTGGGGCCCCGGGGGTCCTCGCTAGGAATTTGCGGCCCAACAATTTGTTGCCCCCCAACCGGAGACGGTGGTGTTACCGATCGCCTCTGTGCTTGTTTGGGATTTGGCGGGCAACCCAACATATGTTCGCGCCCTATTAGATTCTGGAGCTCAGGGCTGCATTGTATCGAACGATTTAGCAAAATGGTTGGGCCTCAAGGTAAATAGGTATAATAAATCAATACGGGGCGTGGGGAATGTTACGGTTACGAATGTAGTTGGTCAATCGGTGATCACGTTCTCCCCACGTTATGACATTTTGACAAAAACATCCGTGCAAGCTTTGGTAATGACGCATGTCATGGGCAAACACCCCTTGGTGAAGTTGAATCCGGCCGTTCGATTCCTGACGTCAGGACTCAAGTTGGCGGATCCCGATTTTGACACTCCAGCCCCGGTCGACCTGCTACTGGGAGCAGACGTTCTGGGTAGGTTTCTGTTGTCGGATCGGCGAGTTCTTCAGCCGGACGGGTTGATTGCTGTGGATACTAAGTTTGGTCACGTGATCATGGGTCCGGCATTGCCAATGGTTAGGCCTGCCGAGTCAGATGGTATACTTATTGGCTCAGCGTTGTCAGACGCTATCCAACGTTTCTGGGAGATAGAGGAACCTCCCACCGTTCGTCGAGTCGACGCAGACGAAGAAGAGTGCGAGTTGTTTTACCAGAATAGTACTGGTCGCCTTCGTTCTGGTCGTTTTGTAACTCGACTGCCTTTCAGGGCCGATCGACCGCCACTAGGAGAATCTAGGAAGATGGCTGAGACGAGATTGATGTCGATGGAGCGTAGGATGTCAAGGGACGCCGTATTTAAACAAAAATACGTCGATTTCATGAGGGAGTATGAGTCGTTAGGACACATGTCGGTATCGGGTGTGGACTGGAGATCTGAGGATCATTGTTTCCTTCCACACCATGCCGTCCTGCGAACCCCTACCGGCAAGATTCGAGTTGTTTTTGATGGGTCAGCACCTACCTCGAACGGGATGTCCCTGAATCAGTGTCTACATTCGGAACCCAAGTTGAGTCGTGATATTTCGGATATTCTCACGAGCTTTCGGAGGCACCAGGTTGTATTTGTCGCAGACATTCGGATGATGTTTAGGTAAACGGTAATTCATCCGGCTGACAGAAGGTATCAGTTGATACTTTGGCGTGAGTCCACGGCCGAGCCAGTCAAGGTCTATGAGTTGAACACGAACACGTATGGGTTACGGTCTAGCCCGTATTTGGCGATGCGTACCCTGCGGGAGTTGGCGTCGCGTGACCGTGTGAGCTATCCTAGAGCCGCCGCTATCCTGGAGCAAGATTTGTACGTCGATGACGTCTGCACAGGGGCAGCCAGTGTAGAGGAAGCTCTGGACCGACGTGACGAGCTCATTCAATTGCTGGAACGAGGCGGCTATGAACTACGCAAGTGGATGTCCAACTCCCCTGAGTTGATGGCTGGTCTCCCAGATGAGTTTCAACAAGACCCGCACGTTTTTGAGAATCCTGACAACCCTAACATGTTGTCAGTGCTTGGAATTCAGTACCGGCCCGTCCATGATGAGTTTACCTATCGGGTGGTTTTAGAAACACCGAAGGCCTGGACGAAGCGGTCAGTACTGTCAACGATTGCGAGAACGTTCGACCCGAATGGATGGATTTCTCCAGTCACCTTTGCTCTCAAATGTTTTATGCAAAGGCTATGGGCGGCTCAGTTGACCTGGGACACCCACCTCTCAGTTTGTTGACTGATTGGACGCAAATGTTCACCTCGCTATCGGACATAAATAATGTATCGCTGCCGAGGAAATTGGTCCCTGCTGGGGATTACAGGGCAACCCTTCACGGGTTTTGTGATGCCTCTGAACGAGGGTTTGCGGCAGCGGTTTATTTGCGAACCGTCACCTCCACCGGGGAGGTCGACGTGCGTTTGGTTTTGGCAAAAAGCAAGGTAGCGCCTATTCGGACAAGGATGACGATTCCAAAACTGGAACTGTCCGGGGCTGCTCTTTTGACCAAACTTTTGAATCACACTCTAACAGTGTTGCGTGGGTCAGTGGTTTTGGAGGATACGGTGTACGCGTGGACGGACAGCCAGATTGTTTTGTGTTGGCTGAAGGCTTCGGTCCATAACTTAGAGGTTTTTGTTGCGAACCGTGTCTCCCAGATTGTGTCGTCTGAGGTCCCACTGACCTGGAGACATGTACCAGGAGAATTGAACCCGTCTGATTGTGCATCCAGGGGATGTCGGGCTCCTGAACTCGTTAGACACCATTTGTGGTGGGGACCACCCTGGCTTGCCAGGAGAGAATCGGACTGGCCCCACAGCCATGTAGTAGTATCTTCGGATCATGGCCCCAGAGCGGCCGTGCATGTTACCCAGAAGGCTGAGGACCCTGACGCCGGGTTTCTGCTGGACCGGTATAGCTCACTTGACAAGTTGATAAACGTGTCCACTTGGATTAGGAGATTCGCTCGAAATTGTCGTACTCCTCGCGATCAGCGAACGTTGAACCCTATTCTGAATCCGGCAGAGCGAAACGAGTCGCTACTGAATTTGGTCCGGTTGGTACAGTCCTCGAAGTTTGGGGCAGAATTGGAGATTATACGAAGTGGACGTTCGAAATTGAAGGGAGCCGTCGCGCGTCTCAACCCCTTTGTTGATTCGACCGGGTTACTTCGGGTAGGAGGAAGATTGCGCAATGCGAATCTGTCGTATTCGGCTCGTCACCCACTTCTGCTCCCCAAGGGGGGACAGTTAGTTGAATTGCTGGTGACTGATCGTCATATTAAAAACGCGCATGCCGGCTGTAACGCGTTGTTGGCCACGCTCCAGCGGGAGTTTTGGATCTTATCTGCCCGCCGTGTCATACGGAACATCGTGTTTCGGTGCATGCCTTGTTATCGACTTAAGGCTGCCACGATGCAACCTCTCATGGGGGACTTGCCCCCTGATCGTGTGAATGAGGTCAGACCGTTTTCAGGTGTTGGTACGGATTTTGCCGGACCGTTTATGGTGAAGAGTTCACGATTGCGTACCGCTAAGCAATACAAGGCGTACCTATGTGTGTTTGTTTGTTTATCCACCAAGGCGGTACATCTCGAGCTCGTTGCTGATCTCTCGACAGAGGCTTTCATTGCTTGTTTGGATAGGTTTGTTTCTCGAAGGGGACTTCCAACTTTGATCCGCTCTGATAACGGCACTAACTACGTCGGTGCGGAACGATACTTACGAGAGATAGTCAACTTTTTGAATGTAAATAAAGTGGATATTGGAACGGCCCTCTCCCGTCGGGGTATACAGTGGACCTTCAGCCCACCGATTTGCCCCCACTGGGGTGGGATTTTTGAGGCCGTAGTTAAGTCAGCTAAGACGCACTTGGGGCGTATAGTAGGTCAGACCGCGCTGACTTTTGAGGAGCTCGCGACATTGTTTTGTAAGATCGAGGCCGTTCTCAATTCGCGACCGTTGTGTCCGCTCAGCTCGGATCCAAATGACCTGGAGGCTCTGACCCCAGGCCATTTCTTGATAGGACAGCCACTTAACGCGTTGCCCGAGCACCCCTTCGAGGGAGTGAAATTGTATCGTTTGTCAAGGTATCAGATGTTGCAGCAGTTTACTCAGAATTTCTGGAAGCGTTGGTCGCTCGAGTATCTGCATATCTTACAACAGCGCCTTAAGTGGACTGACAAAACCAGCCCCCCTAGTGTTGGTGACCTCGTTCTGGTTAAGGATGCTAACCTACCGCCACTACGTTGGCGCAGGGGGCGCATTGTTAACTTATTCCCTGGCAAGGACGGGACCCCCCGGTCTGCGGAGGTTCTAGTAGGAGGCTCGGTTCTAAAACGAGCGGTAGCAACGTTGTCTCGGCTGCCCGTAGATTAGGGGACAGGTGGGTGCCTGTCCGGGCGGGTGATTGTTCGATTCCAAATCGATATTCGATCGATGGTTTCGGAACGGCCATTTTGAATTTGACGTTGCTGCCAACCTAGCAGTTTTTTGACAACGGACAGACGAAAAGCCCTCGCAATGTAACGCGTATGGATTAGGGTATTGAATTTAAATCGCAAGCCATCTGGAATGTATCCGGGTTCCCCTCAGGATTGTCTATATAGCTGAGTGTGTTGTGGTTCCCCGAACCAGATAAAGTTCGCATTTACGTGGCCGATTGGTTTTTCCCACGTAACATAACCTGTGTTGGAACACTGTGCTCGTCGAAGCTGGCCTGCCAGTCATACCTGGTTGGCTGAAGAACCTGTCTACCAAGAAGAGCCTAGGGTGCACCCGGGCCTTGCAGAGAGACAGGAAGTTGACGGGACCGAAGCACAGACCAGGTTAGATCGACTCCATAAGTATTAGCTCGGTGAATCGCCGACGTTCACACTTCTTGGCATCTGATCGCTACGCTACCTCGTAGCTGATGGGCCCCTGCGAGGTCATTGGGTGCCGAGAGGCCTGAACAAATATTGTAACGTTCTATACACTTTATTTACTCGAAGTTTGTTCACAATGAAATTTGGGGGTAGTTGAAAATACTAGGTGCAGATCTAGGTACTATGTATGTACTAAAGTATGTTAGCACAGTTCAGTGAGCGAGTCACCAAGCGTATGAGAGAAGTCGGTTCTCGGAGCTATCCAACCAGAAAGGAAGTACTCGAGAGCGCGGTCTCTGCAGGACTAACTCCTCCGGCTCCGCTGACCCGCCTTATAAAGTCGGCGGCGGTATGCGCGGGGCGCGCGGGGCGAGACGCGACACACGGCAGCAGTGGGGAGCGCGCGTGTTGCGATGGGAAGTTGCTGCGTACGCTTCATAGTCGTTGGGCATTTACGGCGGTTGTTATGTTACAAACTCCCCCTCTAGATCCGAAGACGGATCTAGAGGGGGAGCCTCTAGATCCGAAGACGTCCCGACAAGGAGACAGAACGTGTAAGCAGTTTGAGAGAGTTTCTAGTTCTTCTTCGGCCTGCCTCGCTTCTTTACTTGCGTTGGCTTTGGTTTCTGTCCAGTGGAATCTTAGGTCGACCCCGTTTTCTAATGGGCTGAACAGGTTTAGGCAAGATTGTGGCATCTCCAATATACGGGACCAAGGCGGAAGCGTGATACACACCAATTGAGACATCGGGTTGTTCAGGATGAGCGATTTCATATGAAGAGGGACCGTGTCGTTTCTTTATAATATAAGGCCAGTCACGTCGAGGATTAAACTTAGCACTGACACCTTTGGCAGCATTACTCAGAGTGTGTACTATTGCAAGTACAAGCTGGCCATCATTATAACAAGGCTGTCCACGGCGGTGTTTATCAACGTATGACTTACGTCTTTCTTCATTGTACTCTTGCACTTCCCTGACTTTCTGGAGGTTTATAGCCAATTCTCGCAGCTTGGGTGTGATTTCCGGTATAAAGTTTTCAGACTGAACAATCTGGCGGAAATCGTGGGAAATATCATCCAGTGTCCTGAGTTCTCTTCCGAACGCTAAGAAAGCAGCAGTGAAATTGGTAGAGAGGCTTTTAGCAGTATTCATAGCAAAGCGTATACTCGGAAGATGTTGTGGCCAATTTCCACGTTTGTCTCAAACTAGTATAGCCAACTGAGTCTTGATATCTCTATTCTTGCGTTCTACAGGATTTGTTTCTGGGTGATAGACGTGCGAAAATGCGTGCTTTATATCGAAAGTAAAAGCAACCTGTTGCATAATGGCACTAACAAATTGGACGCCATTATCACTTATAAGGCGTCGTGGCAAACCAAAACGCAGAAAACTCTCGTTGATCATCACCATTGCACATACTCCGGCTGTCGCTTTCTCAAGAGCAAAGAGTTCCACCCAGCGAGACGCCACATCTTCAATGACAAATATCCAGGTTTTGCTATCGGGAAAAGGCGGAAGTGGACCGAACAAGTCAATCGATAATACTTCAAATCTTTGGTTCATGGAAGTAGTCTGTAACAAACCGGCTGGCTTTTGATTGGAAGGTTTGTATCGCTGGCATTCCAAACAGTTTTTGGTGTAACTTTCTATGTACTTCCTCATGCCAGGCCAATGGTATCTCTGTGCTATGCGTTGGTTAGTTTTGTCCGCACCGTAGTGACCTGCCAACGGGTTATCATGCTAATTTTCCAAGACATTGGCGTATTCATGCTCAGGTACTACGAGTGGTGCTTCATCAGAGTCTGCATAGGGACTGTAACGGTAAAGAAGACCATTGTTGACTAGATAACCCTTTTGACTACAACATGCGGCATGCTCTACACCTTTTGTGTCTTCTAGAGCGTCAACTATCTTCTTAATCCATCCATCTTTGAACTGTTCTTCCCGTATCTTTCCAGGTCCACGAGTAGGCATGTCAACAGTTACGGAGCATATGGCACAGGATTGTACTGTTTCTTCATCACAGGGAGGCCTTGAAAGGGTGTCAGCAACGACATTCGTTCTTCCAGGGGTGTATTTAACAGTTATGTCAAACGCTTGCAGCTGTAATGCCCACCAGGCTAATCTTCCAGTAGGTGATTTAAGAGTCATAAGCCACTTGGGCTTGATGATCTGTTACAACTGTGATAGGCAGACCTTCTATATAACCTAGAAACTTTCCTACAGCCCAAACAACAGCGAGGGCCTCTCTTTCTGTAGTGGAATAGTTTATTTCAGCTGAAGTCAGTGTGCGTATTTGGTACTCTACGGGACGTTCATCTTCTCCCTCCCCCTGCAGTAAAACTGCTACAATGGCATATCCGCTAGCATCAGTCTTTATAATATAACGTTTCGTTTCGTCTGCTTGTCGGAGTATCGGGGCTGAAGTAATACGATGCTTTAACTCGACTTATGCATCTTGCTTCTGTTTTGTCCAAGCCCACGGTGCACCCTTTTTGGTAAGGCGTGTCAATGGTTCAGAGATTTTAGAAAAGTTCTCGATGAAACGTCTGTACCAAGAACGAGTTTGTAAAAAGCTGATAAGATGCTTCGTGTTGCTTGGTGGGGAAAGGTTTGTGATCGCTGTAATCTTGTCAGGGTCTACTTGAAGACCTTTCGGTGAAATGTCATGGCCCAGGTACTTAATAGATGAGCAACAGAAATGGCATTTCTCTCTGTTGGCCGTGAGTCCAATCTCTCTTAGTTTCTTGAAAACTTTGTCCAGGTCTTGCAGGTGCAACTCAAACGTAGCTGAGACGATGGCGAGATCATCAAGGCACGCTAACAGCTTTACATTCACCAGGCTTACTCGCATTCTGTCAATTAATCGATGAATAGTAGCCGGGGCGTTTCGTAATCCGAATGGCATTCGTTTAAACCTGAAGATACCAAAGGGAGTTATGAATGCAGTCTTATCTTGGTCCTTTTCGCGGACCCCAATCTGCCAATAACCTGTCTTCAAATCCATCAAAGACATGTAAGGAGTTGGTGTAAAAGGTCGTCGATCCTTGGGATCGGATATAGGTCAGGTACCGTGACTTCATTGAGGCGACGGTAATCAACGCAAACTCGAACACTTTCATTTCGCTTCGGAACTAAGACCACAGGTGCTGACCACGGGGATGAACATGGCTCAATTATCCCTTCTGCTAACATCTGTTCGAGTTTTTTCTTCAGAATCTCTTTCCGAGGAGGTATCACCTGTCTGTAAGGAGGCATTATGGTCGGTGGACTGTTTCCGGTTTCTATGGCGTGCTCAGTCAACTTAGCAGGTGTTTGCTTTGTCTCAAAAACATCTTTGTTTTCTGTAAGCAATTGATTGAGTTTCAGCTTCTGGTTCTCAGTCAGTTCGGGTAATACATCAATTGCATTAATGCCAACATCCCAATCCTTTCCATCAAAGAGGTTAGCTTTGTTTGGTGATAGCTCAACTTCTGCCTCATGAACGCTTATCTGTACATCTCTCATCACAAAGTCCAGGTAGCTTGGGGAGTATCCATCAAATAGGCGTGTTCTCTTTGATCTTGGACGAGTCGAGGTTAGATCGATAGCAATGAGTTTGTACTGTTTGCTGTTTTCCGACAAATGTTGCCTAGCTGGATTCCCAACTCTTGTGTCAACGGTTGGTGTTGTTGGAGAAGTGGTAAACACAGATGCAGCACTTGAAAAAACCGACAGCGGTGTCAATGGGCTCATCAAATACATCTCCTTAAAGATGTTTTCCTCGAAGGTCGCAAATTCTTCGGAGTACAACTCGTATTCCAGGAGTGGTTCGTCAATGAAATGCCAAGTGTACTGTGGTAAGTTTATGACCGTTCCAGCATCTTGAAGAAAATTAATACCTAGCAAGGTTCTGTTCTCCTAAGCATCTGGCATAACGATGAACGTTGTTGGGATCTTGCGACCATTCAAGATAACGCCTGCTCTGAATGTCAGTACACTCTGTTTCTTAGCAACGCCGTCAGCGAGTGTCAGACTTACTGATTGGTTCTTGAACTGGTATCCACGGTCGCGATGAGTCGTATATAGGTAATAGGAGGCAACACTCGTCTTAGCGCATGTGTCTACATATACTGTACCATTTATGCCATCAATGTCAAGAAAAACGACTGGCCTTGAGCGCGCGTCTACCTGGATGTCGATGGCGCAAAATGTGAGGTTTTCTGTCTTTACTGGTGTTGTTTGCTTGCCCTTGAAATTCATGCAATTACTTCGGGAAACTCCTGGGGCACCACAACCATAACAAGAGAATTTTGGCTGTGTTGGAGATGGGGCTTCGGTTTGATGCTCTGCAATTGCAACGGGTTTAGCAGTAGAAGTTACCGTCTCTTCAGCGCGTTTCTTCTTGCGACATACCTCTACAGTATGGCCTAGAATCTTGCAATAGCTACAGCGTTGCTCTACTTTGCCTTGCTTCATGAGCTTCGTATTAGACGTTGATGTTTGAGATGATGAGTATTCTCGTAGGGCTTGTTCAATGCCGCGTGACGTCTCCAAGAGCTTATCAAATGTCGTGACAGTGTCTCTCGGCATACGGTTTCTTATGTCCAGACGATTAAGTGCTAAAATCATATGGATTGGCTGCGTTTCGCTTAGTGCTGGTGGTGGAAGCGATGCAAACAAAGCCCTCTTCTTGGAGATGAAGGCTTCCGTCGTTTCATGTTGTTCTTGAAGGTCATGCGTTATCTCGTGAAAACCCATGTACGCTGGCTTCTTTGGGGCAAATGTATGACGCAATCTTTGCATGAAGTCGTCCCATCCAGTAATATTGTTTTTAGCTCCTTGCCACCAAATAGCCGCTTCACCTCTTAGCAGAAACGGAAGTCCCTTGAGTGCATCAGCATCAGTTACTCCTTCAAAAGGTTTCATGTTATACTCAAAGTCAAAGTCAAAGTACTTTATTACTGTAGATATTTACATATACTTAGCAAACGCCATTGATTGCCTCTTCTCTACATTGGACCACTGTGGGAGAAGTAGGGCGTAGAAACTCCCACAGATTGATTTTTAGATCTCTTTTAAAAATAGGTTGTGCTTTGCTATTACAAATATGAAAAATTCAATTATTATGATTAATAAGCAGGAATAAATAATTACAAAATTATTAACAGCAAGGTCTATGTTGAGCTAGATTAACCCCATACAGTCCTGTCATTTAAGTAATCTTGAACATCGTAATATCCCTTTTTTGACAAAGTCGCTTTAACATGCTTTTTCAATTGCTCAAATGGCAATTTCAAAATCTCCAGAGGTATATTATTATAGTAGAGAATACACTGACCCTTGAAAGAATTGCTAACCTTCGCGAATCTAAATCGGGGCGCACACAGCCTGTGATTATTTCTTAGGTTAACATTACAGATATCGCTAAGTTTGGAAAATGTTGTAAGGTTCTTGCGTACATACATTATATATTCTGCTACCGACTTGTACACTGATGCAGCAGCTAGGAAGGCTTCCACGGCGCCTGCGTCCTTCTCACCGTTGTAAGTGATGTTACAAGAGGCGAAAGATCCTCGCTTGGCATCCATAAAGGTTTGCAGGATTTGCGTGAATTGATCATTTGACATAGACATGTTGATGATTTGATGTGGTTTAGGTCGTAGTCCCTCAATCTTCAGTGCTTTACTCGGCCCGATGTTGTGCGCCACTGTGTAACGTTCTATGCACTTTATTTACTCGAACTTTGTTAACAATGAATTTTGAGGGTAGTTCTTCTTCATAGTCGTCTCACGCATCCCTTCTGGGGCGTGGGGAGTCGGGGTAAGGTCGACGGACCTGTTCCCGAAGAATCGCCTCTGTCCACTCCTGAGGACAGGTCATCGGATGGCCCTTACGGGCGGTGATCTTCTTGTGGCGCTGGTTTGCTGTGGGTGATCGCCGGCTAGGCAACCACGTCGCGTGGCAGGCGGCGGCGATCGGGCGGGCGCGCGTGGTGCGATGCCAGTTCAACGATGTGCGGGTGATGTGACGCATCCGCACCCGCGAACATGCCCTTCGCCAGCCTCTGGACAAACTGGTCCACGGTTTCCCATCTTAGGTCTCTCTGGATTGTCGCGTTCCTCACGTAGCGAGGGGCGCCGACGATGGTACGCAGAGAGAGATTCTCTTGGGCTCGGAGTTTGTTCGTCTCCGAGCACAGGGCGTACCATGCCGGGGCTGCGTAGGTGAGGCGGGATCTCACGTAGGTCTTGTAGATCCCGAGCTTCACCCTCAGAGGGAGGCTGGAGTAAGTTAGTTACAACAGTATAACATTACGAGTTAACAAAATTGACTTGTACCCACTAACGTATAAAGAATGTTATATGGCCAAGTCACACAACATTAACTATAATAATAAATAAATCGCAGTAAGGAACCTTACACTTGGCACGACTGTCTAGATTTTATTACTTTTTAGAGATAAACAAGCAGCTCCATCGAGACTTGGCTAGTTTTTTACAGAATGTTTTTGGTGGAATTTCACTTCTTTTTGTAGAAACGTGGGCATATTGATTTATTTTATTAGATTTTCGGGAGATATCCGGGAGATATGAAAACGGTATACACCGAATAACCAAGAGAAAACCAAGCTCTTGTGTTTTCTAATCAGGGTCACCAGGTACTCCAGATCTTCGATTATCCTAGTTTGTATAGCCCTTTATGTGGCCCTTAAACCCTTACTCTGTACCAAATGTCAGCTCTCTGAGTTTATGGGAAGTACTAGTTATATTCTGATGATCATGAGTGAGTGAGTAAGTGAGTGTCATAAATGCGAAACTTTGCTTTCGCTTAACTTCGGAACTAAATGACCTACAGAAATGAAATTTTGGATTTTAAGTTTGTGATTATAGCTTACTAGATGACGAAAATTTCTGCGTTCTGGTCTTATCCAGAGGTTCTCAAATAGAGGCCTGAAAATGCGGCGAAATGGTTCCAGAAAAGGATGGTACGGCAGTGTTTGCGCTCGACTTGGCTCGGCACTGCCGTGCCCCCGATTAAACATTTAAACACAAACATATACATTTACATTCAGGCAAATACATTGCTTCTGGCCTCACACTAGTATACCCTGTGTCGTGGGAACCAGAAACAGCGACGTCACACACATATAACATCCAAGACCTGGGTGTTTTTTTTTTCAATTGTAACAATGTGGTATTTATGGTTAATTTGGATTTAGAAATTATTAAATGAAGGAGACTCATATGCATAAAAACATTAACGTGTTAACACTCTATTTAGTTGTCTGTACATTATTTTTAAGAAATAACTTAATAATGAATGATGTATTAACTCAATTCAAGTACTAAAGCATAAAGTATTTTATGTAAAGTATGCATTTATTCCTTATCTGAGCTTCAGACTAACGAACGGTACGAAACATTTACAATCAGTTTAAAGATAATTTATTCATTTCATAGCAATTACTTCTAAGTTTGGCACAATCGCCCGAGGCATATTTAACAGAAATTCTCAAATATTTTCTGTCTGATATCTGTATATTTTCTTGGAAAGAATCTGATATCTTACTAACAAATTATCAATCACATTCACTACTAGTCACTACTACAGTACTAGTAGTAGTACAGTAATGCAGCCATTTAAGACCGACTGTGCGGTAGAGACACAGACACACAATTGAAAATTAATTCCTTTAGCCCTGGCGATTTAAACGTTAAAGGTTTGAATTTTATTCAAATAGCATGAATTGCGTAGCCTCATAACGAAGTCCAGAGCAGTTAGAGCCTTGAGCCGTAGTATGACACTTGTCTTTTTGTGTCGGGGTTTAAAGACTAACCGTGCACTTATTTGTCGATGCCTTTTTACCTTTCGACTTTCTCTTTTCCTCTCTGCACAGTGTGACAGGAAAATGGACGCATATTCTAAAGTCTCACTACTTATTCATAATGACCGGTACTAAAGTTCCCTGAATTGGCTAAGCCCTTTTCTGATCTTTTTTTTTTAATAATTTATTTTGAAAATATAGACCATTTTAAGAAACTAATTTAAAAAAATATGGTTTTTATTCATTACGTCTATTTAAAAAACAAAGCTAAAATTATACCGTCCAAAAGTAAACGTGACGTCACTAGAGACGTAATTTCCTACCACAAAAAAGTGGGTGTCAAGCAACAAAAGAGTGCTAAGTATATAGCTTTCATTCTTTTTTTCTTTGAGTGAAGTCAACGGTCTAACAAACACACGTCACTCACGTCAGTCCTAACCTAACCAAGATGAAATTATTGGTTATTACTGTGATTTGATATGATTTAAAAAATCTAATTATTTTTCATTATTGGGTATCAAAGAGTGTTTTATCCCATCATGTTCTAACTGCAGTGATTACCCAGATTTGTTATTCGTACCAATTCTAGAACTTCTGCGAGAAGAATGGACGCAGCAATATTTCAAGAATTATTCGCAGTTTTGTTTAGGCTATTTGGATCAATTTGTAATGATTGCTTGTGGGCTGATAAATTTGCAGGATGATATAATAATAATACACTAAAATTCTAAGTCATCTATGCAGATGACTTAGAATTTTAGTATATAGATAGATAGATAGCTGGCTCAGCATTGATATACTACCATAAGTACCACGGGTAGATAGATCGATGATGAGGTGCGACGCTCGCTGAACACGGGTGTGTGAACGGTCCTCTATTGTGACTATTTCACCCAATTCCCAGTGTTTGAGCACCGGTTACTGTTGATTCAGCCGACTTCCCTCCCCAAATCTCCTTGTTCTTGAGTTGCTGTTATAGTCAGTCTGGGTTCTGGCCCAATAAATCTGTTCTGCATCGAATCTTGCCAGCTCGTCTGCTTTTTAATTTCCTTGGTTCCTTTTGTGTCCGCGGACCCATGCAATAATTATTTCCAAAACACTTTCCAACAAGTAAGGTTGCCCTGCATTCATTGAATAGTGCCGATTTATTCATTGGTTGTCCTAGCGCCTTTAACACTTTGGCCAGCATCAATAAATTGAAACATTATCCAGAAACTGTGAGTTTTCGGAAGTAGTTATAAGACTCGCTAGTCGGGTGCAAATTACAACAGGTGTACAAACCGTATTCCAGAGACGAGCACCACCGAGTAAATTTACAGATAGAATAGCGAGCGCCGCCGACTCGCCTCGCAGGTTTTGACGTCATCCAGTGCTGTGCCAAAAATTCTAAACGTCCTCTTTGCCTTTCGAATTATCGCCTTAGTACCAATTATCTTCAAAAAGTTTCAAGTCAAGTTGCATAGCAAAATGGTGCAAGAAAGTGGGGCTCACTCACTCGCTGTGTTCACATCTAGAATACGCCATCTAGTATCGAGGCACAAAACTGTGTAAATAAAAACTAGAAATAAGGATTTGCAAAAATACTACGGAAACAGCGCGCAAATTTATGAATTACAAGCTATATACATCCCAATTCTCATTGAATAATGGTCATCCTTCGGGAACAGTTATTATTTTTTGGGTTGAAAAATAGCCTATATTTTAAGTCAATGCATAAGCTATATACATTCCAAATTTAATTCAAATTCGTCCATCCGTTTCAGCGTGAAAGAGTAACAAACATACACACACACTTACAAACTTTCACCTTTATAATATTAGTGTGATTTATTTTATTACAAGAAATTAGTTAGCGACAACCCTAGCTAGCTGAGTGTGTTGGGACCCGCTAGTCGAGTCGGCGGCGTCGGTAAAAGCCATCATTAACTATGTATAGTCTGATACCGCGAGGTGGGTCGTCGGTGTACGAACAATATTCGATAAAAACCCGCCTGGCGAGTGTTTGGCACTAAAAGTATTAAAGTTGCTTGACTACCTCACAATATTACCTCAGTCTTATTTTCATATCTGATGTTTCCTTTAGGGCAGCAGCACATTCCATTACAGCGAAGATTTCCGCTTGGAACACGCTGGCGTATAGCCCCAAGACAATTGATTTGTCTAGACTGTTCAAGATAGATAGTAACCAGCTCCTGCTAGTTTTGTGCTCTTTTTTGTTGAACGTGAAGCAAGTGGTCACCGGTTGTTATATTTCTATTACCCAATTTTCTCTTGTTCCTACATGGATTTGATATTTCTTATGAAATCGTACCTATCTTTATCAGGTAATTATAACCACGTGTATATCGTGATATACACGTGGTATGTTATATGTGATCACTTCAGGTCCGCTTCTCAATCCAAAATAAAATCAGTAGGGAACGGTTGCAGACACCTTAAAATTAAAATAAAAGTATTATTAATAATGTAACAAAACATATGTACAATAATATACAAATTGCATATGCATAAGTTAAGTTCTACAATATGCTTAATTCTCAAACCCGCAGGTTGTTTTGAGGCATCTCAATTTTGAACCTTATGCCATGGTATTAAAATTCAAAAACTATAACGGGAAAATGGCATCATATGATGCCTTGGGTCGTTGAGAGGAAGAGCATATTGTACGCGTTATACATTATCAAGAATACTTTAATCGTTTACGGCACAGCAATTACGGGGTTACGTTCACGGCAATACATAAGCAATTTTGCAGCCGAAAGCAAATTAAAAATCTTCTAAAAATTCCCACCTGAAGAAGCTGGACAATCAGAACAGTTTGACTCCAAGATCTCAGCATCAGTATCTTACTTACATGAGGGTTTTGGCTCCTCTGACTTCAGCAATGTTATGGTTGCTGAAATTCGACGTGAACTTTGACATGATCATAGCTTTGGTAACTCTAGGTAAATTTCGCGAATCTGCTTTTTCATAATTTTCCGTTCTTTTAACGAATAAAAACGAAACTATAATAGTAGTTTTTGTGACTGCTACATAATGGAAGGCATTAATACTCGAGAGTGGGTTTATGAAACGAGCCGAAGGCGAGTTTCATAATGATATCACTCGAGAGTTGTAATGCCTGATTATGTACAGTTACATACACTAGTTTATCTACACACATATCAAAGAGATTTGATGTGTTCAGGAACCACATGTTCGACCGGCATTGTGGCATTGATCATTGCTCTGCAGTTGTTTAGCTCTGTAGTACCAATTTCACAGACAAACTAGGAGAGGAACGCAGGTGGGCGTCGGCGTTCGAAATTTGAATGTCATAATTTGACAAATTTTGGTACATTATGGTCATAACGTATCAATATTCAGATAAGTAATTAGTTTTTAGCAAGAAGTTTATCATTATGCTGGTCGTAACGTGTGTTTTTTGGATGCAGTAAAGAGGGTATATGATACGTGTGTAGATAAAATATCAAAACAAGCCGCTGAATATAACCTACAATCACGAGAGGTCACTCACAGATTATACTCATAGACTTTACAGGATTTTTAATTGATTGACGTTTCATTTTTTTTTCATACATCTTATGTTGATGTCATAATTAGGTCAATTGTATATCAGTGTTTAATTAAAATATTTTCATTAAGTAATCTAATAAATATAAACTGCACAGAAAACATATTTCTCGAAATGGTTTTGAGTGTCCATTCCTGTCCAGAAAGTTAGCAACCCAATTGTGATCAGTGCATAAAAAATACACCCCTAATTGTAAACAAATTGTTAAAAATGCTCAAATCAAAATCAAATCAAATCAAATATTTATTTATTTCACAAAGAGCAAACAATTTTAACTATAATTTAAATATTATGTGACGACTTATGTTTAAAATTAAGATTAAACAAAACCAGTACTTGTGATGCCCACACTAGGCAAGCCTGTATCATGTGGATCATACAGAAGAGGCACTGACACACAATTTCAATCATTTAGATTCACATGCACCAAAAATAACAATTGCAATCAGCGCGTTAATCACAACTAAGTTTGACATATTCTATACATTTTGACAGCTGCTAAGCAGAATTAAGACGCTAATCGCAATCAGTGTCCCCGGCGCAAGACGACCTTATTCATAGATTAGGCGTAATTCAATTGAGAATAAGTAAATGTGTTACAAAAGAAAAGAAAATAAAACAAAATAATCAATCATCAAAAACAAGATCAGAAGATATATATAGATCAAATATTAGGCTGGTGCATACTAATTTGTGTGAAACTTAAATATTTCAATTTTGTAAGTATTGTGTGCTCGGAACCAGCTTTGAATATATCTACAAAAGTTTGCATAGTTGTTACACCCTTCTATACCACCCTGTACAAGCGTCCCGGCAGAGAAAAAGGTTTTCCATGTTATTCTTTATGATTAATAGCACAGTCAGCAACATAGACTGATAATGGAGTTGTAGCATTTACTCTCGTGCGTGGGTAAAATTGTGTTTACTGTATGCTCACAGACGTCTTCATTCTGGGTATTACAATTTATTTTCTTGTCTCCGAAAGAGATGTGAGCTCGAGGTGAAAGGAGCGGTCGTTGAGCTAATCCCCCGGATTCACAATATAATTTATGGGATACTTTAACATCCGTATTTTCAGATGCTAAGTAGGAACACAGACATGATATTGTAAGAGATAATGACGAATTATGTGTTCTTTATTCGTACTATCATACTTTTCAACAATAACAAGTGTTTGGTAATTGAGATCTTGAAAATAGTTAAAACTTTGTATTTTAAAGAGGAACGTTACTTTTTTGCATATTTTATAACTGGAGAAGAATCGTAAGGAAACCATCTACTTAGCTGCGGCGATGGGCTAGCCGCCTATCACGTAAAAAACAGTTATTCAATACTCCAGGTTTTTAAGTGTCTAAACGTGCGATCGGCTGTGTCTCTGCTACCACGTATGGAAAATGGGTGAGGCTATGTTTATGACTGATTGACTGGACCTGGATCCGTAATTCCGCAATTAAACTTTTTCAGGCGTTTCGAATCTCACACACAACTTTTTTGAGAGCGTGATAAATCTGCGCTCGCACTGCAGACTCGCCAGCCACAGGCCGAAGTTGGTTCCTGTTCTGAATCAGATTATGTCCACTAATTACTCTATCTTTTGGCAAGACTTACTGGCGAGCGGCGGGGCGTTCAAAGTGGAGTCACTTTATCTCGACCCAGCATGTTTGCCGGCGCCGTCCAAGCACCAATTTACCCTTCCTCATTAAGACATCTTCTCTAGGCGCCAAGGAGGTTTTAGAACGGAGGCCGACGCTCCGGCGCATTCAAAATAGATATTTTTTTAAGATCTGTCGAAATGTAATTTTGTTTGTATTGATGTGACAGCGGAATTTTAAATATATGTTATATTTTGTAGCGACAGCAAACTCAACAGAAAACTGCGAAAAATCATTACATAATAATGATCGACGTCGACAAACTTTTGAAGTGAATAAATTCTTTAGACGTGATTTGGAAATCGAAATGGCATGAGAATGAGGGATGACGAACCAATGGCTAAAGTGGTGCCTATTTTTATTCGGCCATCAACCAAACCATAAAATATCTATATTAGACTATGTATCAATCAAAACATAGAATGACATGTCTATCCCAAAAAAACATTTATGTTTTTAGCTTGACGCCCTAAAAAATACTCACCTTCAGTATGTGGTTATGGGTATTTTTATGTAAATATTGTAATTCATTTATTCGTTCATCAATCATCTTTTTGCAACCTAGTACATTGAGCGAAACCATTCAACTCTTCTTTCCAGAATACACCGATAAGTTGGAAACAAATGACGCCATTGAGAAATGGTGACTTTCTTTTTTGGACAAAATTGTATTTATATTTATGCGCTGGAATATACGATTCTGATTTTCATAAATAGTACTTCAACTTAACAGGTCATGTTTTATATTTATTTGACTACGTACTCCAATTATTAATAATAATAATATAAGTTGCTTAAATGAGAATAGTAAAGCAAGTTATTGCGTTGCCTGTCTGCCAAAGTATACGTTTTTTGCCAAGGTTCTTTTGCGTGTATGCATACATCTTTTAATGTGTATAATTGTTGCTCGAGAATCAATTTGTTATTTTTAATACCCCGTAACAAATGACAGACTTTTTCTAGAGGGAATTTCATTTGGAGGGCGCTTCCATTCCTAACTGTTCTAAGCCAGGCGCCTCAACATAATTTGCGTTGGCTTGTTAAAATAAAATGAAGTTATGAGTGAGAGGGAGGGATAGAGAGAGATAGAGAGAGAGAGAGAGAGAGAGAGAGAGTAAGAGAGAGAGCGTAGCTTGTCTATTTGGGTCAAAGCACGAACATTTGACGTGCTTATCGAAATAGTAATTGAATGAACTGTAAACATAAGTTTACAGTGACGTTATAATACGTACTTCTGACATAAATCACAATAACTGTCAAATTGAAAAATCTAATCGAAATACGAGTCACAATAAAAGATAGTTCATGTCAAATAATGCTGTGCTGTCCTTATCAATCATGTACTTACTCCCTGACATCAGGAATTTCTATCGGAATACCTTTGATTTGATTTTTCAATACGATTGATACCAAAATTACATAATAAGACTAGTGACCTCCATGTCCTGGTATGGGTCGATAGGCTTATTCACAGGGTACTAAAATAAGATTTACTGTAACGAGTGACAAAATAAGTTTACTCCTGGTGTTATCATAATAACAGACGCAGGACCAACTTAACCACTTTGATCTTGAATATAAGCCATATTAATCTCGAATCCATTAATAGACATTCGTTGTTTTATGGTAGATGTATACATATTGTTGATAGACATTACGGTGCGTGCAACTGAAACAAAGGTAGATTGTAAGTAGTCAGTGTTGGAAATGTTTCAAAGACTTACACATAACTTTCGCACATGCCCAATATTTCGTGCACGTAGACGCTATAAGTCAATGTTAAAGGCGACTGAAAGTTGTTCAAAGGTCATATTCTTATTTCGGTCTGTCTCGCACATGGTGCCACTTGAGTAGAATATAACTCATGAGGGCATATATTCCGTGCATGAATAATCGTTGTGAAGTTGTTGTCAAAACATTAATGGATTGTATCACGACCGCTAGATTTTTCTGTGGGCTTTCCCAGCAATGCAATTTTTGTGAAAACGAAAAATAACTCGTACTCGAACACAACTCGAACTCTACTCAACAATTCAAGAAGTTCAAGGAGTTATTATGTCCGATTTAGATCAAGACCAAAAATAGATGTGTGTATTCTTTAATTTACTCTATAGCTATGGTATCTATGTTCTTAACAAATTATGAAAGCCGGGTATAGAATGCGTTGATAAAATAAAGGAATAAAGCATTTTCGGTTAACACAGCTACCGCAAAGTAACTAAGTTATAGACTACCTGTCTATGCAATGCTCTCTTACATATAGGAAGTTTACAAGTTATATGAATGAAGTTGAACAACATTGAAGCTACATTAATATACATTAACAACACAACTTTGGCAACATTACCCGAATAAGCATGTTATGCGAACCAAAGTTATTAATTTGGAAATAGTTGCTCATAACTTTGGTGTGTTGATAATGTGACCTAACGCCGTATTTTCCAATTAGGCTAAGTTTTGCTGTTGTAGGTTATTAATTAACTAAACATTGTTTGAGAAGTAAAAATATAAGCTATCCCTACTTGTGTAATAAAACGTAGCCAATTAATGTCCCTAATTAGGGGCAAAGGGCTAGTGGCCAATCCGACTGTCAGAAGTCTTCAAGCGACACAGTTTGCGATTACCACCGACGACCAGCGATAGTAGCCGGGACCAATGGCTTAACGTGTCATAGAGACAATATGCTTTTACTTCTTAAACTTATACTTACTATAGCTTAGCTATAACTTAGCTATACACATATAAATGGTGCCAGCATATTGGGCAGGCAGCTGCAGCGATATGCGCTATCTCTTAGATTTTTTACTTTTACCTGACTTCAGCACAGCTAAAAAATTAGGGTTATGGGTTTTCATGTATACATATATGTCTGTTCCCGAATTCCCTCGTAACTACTCAACGGCTGAACAATGATGAATGGATGAACATTTATTAAATGATAAATTATTAGATTCGTCTTGACACCGACATATTTTTTGATGGCGGATTTTTTGTGCTTAAATGTGTGGGTAAAAAACATTTTTCAAGATCCTCGAGTGGTTATCAAAATAAAGGGCTTTAAAAGTCGAGTACGGAAATATATACTTATCTTGCACATGCTATTAATAATACATATTCGTTATAACCTAAGCATCTGAAGATTTGTCGAAATTTTGTCCTAAACAGCAGGAAATAAATAACGTTATTAGAAATACTAAAAATCCCAAAAACACTGTACTATAATGATTTTAATAGAATCATAATAATTATGTTAAGTCTTATAGATCTTATTTTGTGTTTTTAGTGTACCGCAGTCGATATTTTTTGTATTTTTAATAACGTTATTTATAAATTTTAGTTTAGGTTTAATTAATTAATTATATAATGTTAAATCCAACTAATATTTTAAATGAGAAAGTAGCGATGTTTGGATATTTTTGTGTATTTGTGGCTCAATCACGCTAAAACGGTTGGACGGATTTGAATGAAATTTAGCATAGACTAGTTTATGAGGTAGATTATCATATAGGGTACTTTTTATCCGACTGAAACAGAAGGGGGGTAACGTTATCTCGTTAAATGATAATTCCAAGGAACACGCAGATGAAGTTGTGGGCATCAGCTAGTTGTATATGTCACCGTAGGATTCTCAAAACCCTTAGTTGATAAATTAAGGGTTTTTTTTCGTCAGTTGGTCAACTTTCGAAAGAAAATAAACTGTAGCGTACTGCTTACTATATGACGCGTTAGTTGATAAACTAACGGTTAAAACCGTTAAATAGTAAACTGGTTTAAACTTGAATTGTAAACGAAATACCAGGGCAAACACTGCGGTAGCCTAGGTGAGGTTAGGTTGACATGTAAGAACAAAAGAAACGTAAATTCTAAGCCCTGTCTGCCGATAGTTGATCAAATACTGCGTTAGTTTATCAACTAACGGTTTTGACTATCTTACGGTAACATATATAAGTTAATTATTTCGTAATTTAAAAACAAAACACAAATGGTATAAACAGTTTAATTGTGTTTAATGATGGTCTATCCAAAATAAAATATTATCTTAAAGAACAATAAACGATTATTCTTATACTAGTCATCGACGTATCGTAATCATATCGTAATAATAAGTTGGACAATCGGACATCCAACATCGTACGTTGAAGGAAATCAAGGATAATTAACATAGCCATAACGTTAAGTATGAAAACATTACTTTTGTTAGACCTTTTCTAAACACATTACCTAGTTTTAAATATAATAACAGTAAGGTTGCAAACTATCGATATTATCAGTATCAATTTAGTGTTTTATTTTTATTTTATTTATTTTTATTTATTTATTTATTTTCTTTATTTGGGACATCAACAGCACAATACACATACATTTATACAAAAAACAAACTACAGTAAACAAGGCCAATGACAGATGTCCACAGAAGAGCAGTTAACATAATTAAAATAGGAGCTGACGACGTTATGCTTAAAATTTGTGTGTGTAGGGTGAGTGGTTGTGAGGGTGTATGTGAGGGTGTATATGTGTGTGTGAGGGTGTATATGTGTGTGTGAGGGTGTGTTTGTGCTTGAAAGGAAAATTAATTTAAGTTGGGGAGCAGTAGTAAAGGAATTATATGCTTAATTATTAAGTACCTTCATTATGCGGTTTTTGAATGCATTTCTAGTGCAATCAAATGGGTCAACACAGCTAAATCGTTTATTATATAAATTCATTATGCGGATAATAGGGGAGTTCTGGGCATAGTTGGTATGTACACGAGGTGTGTGAAATAGAAGATTTGCTGAATGGCGCGTGCGTGTGGTAGAAGTGCGGTAGCCGACCAGTTCAACAAGATTGGGACTATCGATACGGCTGCTCAGGATATCATGTAGGACAGACATATCAAGTGCTATTCGACGGTCTTCAAGATTCATTATATGGTGATGAGTGCACGATGAATAGTAGTCTTGTCCTCTACGTTTGGCACGATAATCTAAAAATCTTACAAAAGACTTTTGAATGCGCTCAATTCGTTCCTTGTGCGTAATATATTGAGGACACCAGACAACGCTGGCGTATTCCAAAATACTGCGCACGTAGGCGAAGTAAAGTACCTTAAAGCATGTAATGTCACTAAACGCAGCACATGTTCGATAGATAAATCCCAAGTTTCTGAAAGCGCGGTTAGTGATGTCGTCAATGTGTTGGTCAAATGATAATTTTGCGTCAAGAGTGACGCCCAAGTCACGAACAGTATTCACGCGTGCGATAATCTGATCCTTAAAAGCATACGAATGTACAATTGGTTTTGGACTACGAGTAAAAGAGATCTGAAGGCACTTGGAAATATTTACCTTAATTCGATTGGTTACATAGTACTCGGAAAGCCGGTTCAAATCTTCCTGCATTCCAATACAATCAATCGCATTACGTATTCCAGTAAAGATCTTTTTGTCGTCTGCATACATTATGAATTTACAATTATGGAATACTGTGTATATATCGTAAAGGTATGCGTTGTAGAATAGAGGACCCAAATGTGATCCCTGGGGTACCCCAGAGGGGACGTTGATATAGTCAGATCTGAAGCCACCCAGTACTACCGCTTGGCATTTATTGGTTACATAGGATGTCACCCACCTATAAATGTCTCCACGCAGACCCAATCTATGGAGCTTACGGAGCAGTATGACGTGGTCCACACGATCGAACGCCTTTTAAAAATCCGTGTAAACCACGTCAACCTGCACCCCTTTGTCCATTGAGCGGAGAACGTGATTGACAAACTCTGCAAGATTCGACACGGTGGAACGGCCTTTCAGGAAGCCATGTTGTTGCGGTGGAATTCCCCTTGTTAATGTACCGTATATATTGTCATAAATAATTTTCTCAAAAATCTTTCCGAATATGTTCAAAATTGAGATTGGGCGATAGTTCGGAATTTGTAATTTAGAACCCTTTTTATGTATGGGTACCACAAGGGCTTCTTTCCATTTTGTCGGGAATGTACAGTTAGTAAGGGACATGTTAAATAAAATATTAAGCGGTGTGGACAGGCTCTTGGCGCATTTAAAAATAAAATATGGGGGAATCCCGTCACTCCCAGCTCCACCATTAGGATCCAAGGATGCCAAGTATTTTTCAACAGAATCTGCTGAGAGTTCCAATGTACTGACAACACTACCATCGTCACAGCAAGGTGGGTTCAACTCTAAATGATCGTATTCAGGTGCGGGTTCGACAAATACTGATGCAAAAAATTGGTTAAACCCAGCAGTGATATCTTCGCCCTTTTCAAAACTGCTATCCTTGTATTCAAATTTCTTCGGGTAGGCTGAACAACCACGACGTGCTCTGACATAGGACCAGAGTTGTTTAGGATCGGACTTAATATTTTCTTGCATTGATGTGATATACTTATTGTAACATTGATCAAGAATTAATTTATGGCGACTCCGGAGCAATGAAAAATCGTCGTAGTCGCGGGGATTTCCATACCGCTTCCATTTAGAATGAGCTCTACTTTTCTCTTGTATAATTTTGATCAGTGGTGTGCTATACCAAACTGGATAGCTACACTTTTTACGACGGGTGTCCAGAGGTATACATTTAGTTATATTGTCATTAAGAATGTCGTAAAAAGTTAATATTGCATTGTCCAAGTCTGGTGCGCAAATGAGTTTATCCCAGTCAGTCCCCGAGAGTATCTTATTTAATTCCTCATAATTACCCTTACTAAACCTATATTTAGTTTGTTTTGATTCTTCCAATGGTGCTGCAAATATATCCTTTGTAGTGATTTCGAGTGGTGGGTGGAATTTGTCAATTTTGCTTAGTGGATGTAGTGACATTCTGACATCCGCTGCAAAATTTGATACAATGAGATCTAAAATGTTGTCACTAGAATTTTTGAAAAAGTTTAATTGTTGCAGATTCCATGCAGAAAAGGTTTCCAATATACTGGCACTTGCAGCCTGAATCTCCACTGACCCTTGGTGAAGTTGCGTGGTGTGGCCGTCGGGGCACCACGAAATATTAGGCATATTAAAGTCACCTGTTATTATGAAGTGTGCGTTGGGAGATTCTGAGAGAGCCCTAATTAAAAGCGAGTCGATGTGACGTAAATCATTTGCTAATGTCTTAGAAGAACGCGTGTCGGGTGGAGCATATATAGTACACAGGTGTAGGTCATATTTTGTCGCTGAGGGATCAACATTACCGGAGTGCATTCGCAGTCCGTTGGCCGGAATAGTGACCCAGAGACATTCTATGCCAGCCTGCGACCACTCGGGGCGGGCTCTTGCCTCCAGCGTGCGACGGATCAAGACCATAACGCCACCACCGTCCCGCTTACCATGGAGACTGCGGTCTCTATCCAGTCTGAAAACGTCATATCTACTGTCGCATATCTCTGTGTCTAAAATGCTCTCGATCAGCCAGGTTTCAGTAATGGAAATGATATCATAGTCTTCGCTCAAAATGTTACGATAAAGGTGGTGTAATTTAGATCTTAGTCCACGAGTGTGAGGGAGTCCATGAGGGGAAAGTTGTTCATAATTATGGGTACTATCATTCCCCAAAATATGGTCAGCTAATTAAATATAATAACAGGTATATACATAACCTGTTTTTAATGTCGTGTTGTTTCCGTATCAATTAATATTTTGGATTTATATGATGCTGTAAACCAATTTATTTTTATATTATCAAATTGATAATCACATCATCAAATGTGATGTTATTACTTATCAGAACATTCTTGAAGAACATAATATCATAAATCTTATTACTCGTACGTAGCGACAAACTGTGCTATCCAGCCTTGTCCACTGTTATTCATATCAGTTTTGAACAAAATCCTAACATAATTATCATTACTCGTATAATCGGCTGGAGCTTCATCACAGAAGGTCGAGATTACTTTACCTTCCCTATCATTAAGTTGTACATAATTTTGTTCACATGCATTTCCAAGATCAAATTCACTAAAACGAAGCTGTATTTTTGTACCCGAAGGGGTCTCTAACTCCCATTCACACGTGCTGGTCTTCCGGAATATATCCGGATACATTGGGCTTGTGACCTGTCCAACAACATTGAGCAGTTTTCCTCCACATCCACGACCTTTATTTGTTGTCACGTAATTCAGATCATAAGTTACAAAATCTGCTATATCAACCGCAACGTTATGTAAAAGCAAATATCTCCCAGTCGAGAATACAGTTGTGTCTTGGTTATCATTATTTTGAGAACTCCTGTACAATTTTGGTGCAGCTATATTGTTGCCATCAAATATTTCAAGATAGGTATTTTGACTTGTCATATATGCATATGTTGTTAGTGACATGAAGTAAAGGGATATGGTGTAATTTTCGGGAGCACTTATAAGAGTATAACAGTCTCGAGGTTGCTCATTAGTATAGCCCACATAAGTGTTGTATGTCTGAATTCTTGCTTGCAAGTCTGTGTAATTTTTCGGACAAGACCCTGCAATACTTACTTCAATTTCCACACCTTTGTGCTTTAAAGTATCTGTTGCAATAGATGACGTGAGCAAATTGATATGTACATCGTTGGTTATATATAAATTTATAGATTGCCTGGTTCCGCAAAATTCAAACCTAATTGGCACTCTCGAGACATCAAACAAACTCACGGAACTCGAAAAGAAGCTATCTTGAGATTCATTTAAAATAAAATCTTTGGCTGTCGTGACATTGTGACTGCTAGGTGTGCTGGTAATGATGAGTTTATCGCGGTCACAAATATCTTTTTTCGTAGCGCCTTCTTGCAAATCGACGTTCACACGGAGCAACATAGTAACATAGCCTACAGTTTCTATCGTATAGAGACAGTGTTCGCCACGAGGCAAAGCACCCTGTTCGTAACGAGGCGAGCGGATGTAATATGGGCTTGAAGAACTTGTGAAATGAGTCCGGCCACATTCTGACAAACGTGTACGAAGAATCGCTTCAAAGCCACCACTTGGAAAGTCATCACTATCCGTGGACAACCTAACGCTCAGGACATTCCCAGAAGATACTAGAGAGGGCGGTGCACTGTGACCACAGTATTTTGCAATCACGATACTGTTTGGATTCAACCCGTCTCTAATTTCTACTAGATCACAGTCACATTTACTGTAACCTAATGCAGTCTGATTTACGTTTTCGCATGGAGCTACATGAAACTTAGTAAATTCTAAGACAACAACGTAATCTTTTGGGGCTTTTATATTCCAATGGCAGTCTAGGAAGTCTTCATAAACTGTCTTGTTACCAATCAAAGGTGATTTTAGGCTATATGACGACGTCGCCGATAAATTAATCGTTCCACCACACCCGACTGATGTACCGTAACTGAAGTAAACGGAAGCTTTGAAACCATTTAAATATAAAGCATAATCACTGACAAACTGCACCAACATCTTATTGCCAGAGCTTCTAAGAACTGTAGTTGAATTAATGAGGCCACACAATAGTCCAAGACGTTTGTTACCGTCAATCAAATTTCCATCGAAGACCTGCAAGTAGTCCCTATCACAATCGTCGCTATTTTCTAAGTCAATGTATAAGAATTTTATTACAACAATTTTGTTTTCCGGGGCTTGGATGGTCCATATTGTCATATTGTCATCATTCATATTGTCTGCGTAGCCTTTGTATCCTACGCTGGACGATATTATTTGCGGTTCAGTAATAACTCCACCACAACTATATAGCTTATAAGATATTTTAAAGCCTTTGGCCTGCAAGTACGGATCAGATTTAAATACCAAATGCGCGCGGTCCTCTAAAATATACTTTGATTTTGCCGGCAAACCAACATCACAAAATGTAACAGAATCGGTCTCACCATCTGGGATTCGGTCAGATCCATGAAGCGTCAGGTTATCATTACTACATACAGGATAAGATCCTTCTAATTCAAAATCAATGATCTCTAACATGAATATAGAGTTAGGTGAAACTATATTATATTCACAAATACTATTCGCTGGATAGTCGTCCGGATAGTCAGGACTGTAAAAGAACTGTTCTTTATATGTGACTTTTAAATTAGCACCACATATGGGCGTCCAAGAAGCCTTGAAACCATCCAGGTTTATGGAGTCATCAGTGCGGAGAACAACCTTCATCTGATTCTGTGTGGAGTTGTAGCCGATAGGTAGCTCACGACCGCATAATCGGGCCACCTGGACGTAAATATCATCTTTCCAGTCGTAAATAATGATGGAATCTTTAGAACAATTGGCTGTCTGCTCGATAGCAAATCTTTCAATAAACTGGAGTGATATTCTTTGTCCCAACCCTGCTTTTATTTCCCAAGTACATTCCTGGTTTTCTTTATAGCTTTTTGGGAAGTTTGGTGACATGAAGACTTTATTGTAATTAGTCACTTGTCCACCGCATTCGTCATTCAGAGTATTCACCAGAAGTTTTATGTCGCTTATGGAATTTTGAGTGTGATATTGGATGGCTATTTTACTCAAATGGAGACTAAAATCATCATTTATCGTTTTCTCTCTGCAAATCTTTCGAAGAACGGTCGAAGGAGCTTGACGCGATCCTTCATCTATTGAAACGAACTCGCTGTCGCAATCTGGTTGGAAAGACCTTATTAAGCGTAGCTGTACCCGGTTTCCTGATGGTACCATAATGTTCCAAATACAGTCAAGAGGTCCGGTCTGATTACTTGGGAAAACCAGTACATTAATAGGATTCTCACTTTTTTTTTTTTTTTTTAATTTATTTATCAAATTACAGAGTTTTAAATACTTATCTAACTTAATGCACTACTTAAACCACTAAGGTTTGTATGTAGCACAAAATTAGTCTAGTGTATTATGTAGGTGGGTCGATAAAAACAATATGTATAAGCATGAAGTCAGTTGCTGGCTAAAAGGCAAAATACAGTTTGTGTACGACTATGGAAGTAATGATATAAAGTGTGATTTTAATTTGTGATTGATATTTTTGGGATGGATTGATGATTTGAGTTCCGGACAGAGACCGTTAAGAAGACGAGGAATTAGATAGCTAATTCGACGTTTCCCGTAAAAGTTATTTGCTCCTAAAGTCATCAGCTTTTTTTTCGTGCAGCTTCTGGTGCCGATTTTATGTGATAACGGTTTTTGGACGGATAAATTGAAGAATTGTTCTTTTAGTAGTGTGTATTCTACTTTGGTGTGTACTGGTAGTGTTTTACAGTATTTGAACAGTTTGAGCTTATCATTGGAGTACTGGAGTCTGATTTTTGGAGGTACTATATTTTTTAGAATTTTAATTTGTAGACGTAGTATGCAGTCTAGGGAAGTTTTATGCGTGAGTCCGTAGCTACTGAGCCCATACGAGATTACGGAGTCTGCCAAAGCATTGTACAGCATTAACCTGATGTTAAAGGGCAGGCGATTTTTTATTATGTGCATGTTAGCCAGAAAAGCTCGAAGCTTTGTACACACCCGTTCTATATGACTATTCCAGTTAAACTTGTGATCTATTACTAGACCCAGGTAGACGTGCGAGTTGACGAGTTCTATATTGGGGCAGTGGCAAGATTTTGTAATATTTTGGTCATGCATACAAGTATGACTGTGTGATATGAGAGGTGTTTCGAGATTGCTTTTCATGTATGGTGATTTAATGAGTATGAGTTTTGTTTTATTGCTGTTTAAAACTAAGCCCGAGTCATGACACCATTGCTTGAGCTTGTCGAAGTCAGCTTGAAGCATACACATCGCGGAGTTAACATCGTCACTGGCAATAATAAAGCATGTGTCATCAGCAAACTGATAAGCTGTGCAGGAGTCAAGGCATGTGCACATATCATTCACATAGGTGAGAAAATGCAAGGGCCCGAGCACCGAGCCCTGGGCGGTTCCTACTGCGGCTGGCCTTTGGTCACTGAGGCTATCATCTATCTTGACACAAGAGGATCTGTTACGGAGATAGCTTTCACACCAGCGTAGTAAGGGTCCCCTGATGCCATTTGCGTCCAACTTACCAATTAGCTTTTTGTGATCAAGAGTATCAAATGCTCTGGAAAAGTCTATAAACAGGGCCAGGACTTGTTTTTTGTTATTTAGGTATGTATTAATATCATCCGTGAATTTGGAAAGTAACATAGTTGTATTTTTTTTGGGCTGAAAGCCAAATTGGCTTTTAGATATAATATTATTTTTTTTGGTAGAACGAGTGGATTTGATCACAAACAAATTTTTCTATTATTTTGTCTATTGATGACAGCAATGTGATAGGCCGATAGTCTGAAGCATTTTCGCGCTTTCCCTTTTTAAAAACTGGTCGTATGCATCCTATCTTGAGCCCATCAGGATATTGCCCTGTTTTAATAGCGGTGTTAATAAGATTACATATAGCTGAGGCAATATTATTAGTAACTTTTTTTATGTCAATAACCCTGACTCCGTCAAGCCCCGGGGCTTTGTGATCATTCAATTGTTTGATAACCTTCGATATTTTGTCTGGTGTAGCTTTTTGGTAATATATACTTACACTAGACGTCCTATTGCGCTGTGCATCGCTTAGATTTATATTGCAGTTGGGTAGTATGTTCTGCACAGATTCATCAAAGGTATCAGCAAAAATGTTGGCTATCTCTTTAGAAGTAATATTTTGCGAGCTAAATGCGTTAAGAATGGCTTGGTCAATGGGGTTTGAAGTTCTACCACACATACTATTAAGAATTTGCCACATTTTCCTAGAATTTGAGAAATTATTTTCTATTTGTTTTTTATAGTATGTATTTCTACTGTGTTCTATAACTTTATGTGTTTTATTTCGTATTGTGTTGTAAGCTAATCTTTTTTCTACATTACTAGTATCTTTTTTCCATATATTAAATGCTAAATCTCGTTTTTCACACAATGTTATAATGTTACTAGTGATCCAAGGTTCACAAAACCGTTTTTTTGGTAAATTATGTGTTATTGTTTTGGCCACGTTTAACGCTCTGGTGAAGTTTGTTATTAGAAATTTGTAAATATCGTCCGGATCTTTCATATCATCAGTGGAATCCCAGTTTATTTTGTGTAACTCGTTCAACATAATATCACCTCGGTGCATAGTCGATTTTTGTTTGTTTCTACGAGCAGCCTGTATGTGACTCGATGAGCCAGCAACCGGTCTTGCGCACGCGGCGATGGTCACTACGCGATGGTCCGCCAGTACTGTATCAATAGCGGCCGAGTATTGGTCTAATGTGGGGAGGCGGGCAAAAATATGATCAATGCACGACTTGGATACTTTGTTTTTTCTCATTTCTATCCGTGTATAGTCAGAGACTCCACACATCAAACCGAACCCGGACAACATGTCTAGATAATAATCCCTATGCTTTGATATGGTCTTTAGATCTATATTTGTATCGCCTATGATCAGAATACAATCATCTTTACAATCGCTCATAATCAAGTGTTCAAGTTCCGTGATAAATAATTGTTTACTGAGTGATGGTGGTCTGTATATCGCACATACAGAGATAGCACAGTACGGGGTTTTTAGAGTACCTGTTATATTTTCGAAGTAATGTGTCTTAGTTTGTTTACGGGTGAATTTGAGACAGTTTTTAACATAAATAATAATACCGCCACCCTTACAATGATTACGTAGTTGTGTGTATATGTTAAATCCAGGGATGTTGAACAGATTAGATATGCCTTCTGAAATATTAACTTCTGTGACCACAACAACATCGAGTGGAGGCTTACACGAGTCGATGATTTGTATTAATTTAGGAAAATTTAATATCATTGAGCGAATGTTAACATGCAGACAAAATAAATGAATGTTTGATAATGAAGTGGTTGGTATTTTTTCCAGGTACGACTTTATATTTATACAATCAAAGATTTCGTTGATATTAGAATTAGAAGCCATAAGTATGGAATGATAGGTTTTATGTTTATGTGAGTAAGTATACTTAGTTATAGATGTCAATAGAATTACACAACTAGCTTTTCAATGTCGGTTGGCGATCGAATTGCGTAGATTTTACTTTTGTCGGTCTTCCGGCAGAGTATTTTGCCGTCTTTGCACCAAATGAACCGAAAGGTACCTCCGAGCTGTTGCCTTGTATTATACAGCAGTGTCTTCGTGTATATGGTGAGAGCTTCTCGAATGTACACTGGATTCGCAGAAGCAGGGTTATCACGCGGCGACGCCGATGAGCTCTGGATGTCTTTCAGGTCTCTCACGGTCAATTTGTCTCTTTTTGCAGCTGATATCCACTGTTCTCGAGCTTCCGGTGACTTCATCTCTATATAGATCTGACCTGGTTTTTCCTTACGCCCTGGTAGGCGTTTTATGGTCTTCGCATCCGTTGCGTTGACATTCAGCTTGGTGGCCACTGTCTTGGCTACATCTGCTACATCTTCCTCAGGTTCCTTTGGTATACCCCAGATTTCAAGGTCATTAGCCAGCAGTCTTTGATCAGATTCTTGAAGTCGCTGTTCCAGAACTGCAATTCTGAGTTCAAGACTCTTGTTCTGGTTGATCAGTGCTTGGTTTTTATTTTCCATGATCTTAAACTTAGCTTCCTGCTGGTCGACCTTCCCTTCAATTTCTACAATGAGATCGCCGTTGTAGGTCAGCGAGTGCTGGAAGGCATCAAGTTGTTCCTTTATAGTCTTCTTCATTTCAATGCTAATGTCCTGTAGGAGTTTCTTGACATCGATAGTCACTGCTTTCGGGTCGGCATCACGAGTAGGCTCATCCTCGTTGTCGGAGTCATCGCCCGGGACAAAGAAGGAGGAGCGTCGCGAGGAGCTCAAGCACACCTCACAGCACCACTCTAGGTTTGGCGCGGCGCGTTACGATGAGATTTGCTTGTTAGATATTTTGGCACAATCTGGGGAAGCATGAACCACTACCGAACATCGACTACACTCAAGTCCAGGGGACTTTTTTGTTATATTTTTCTTGCACGTATTGCATTTCTGTAACACCATAGCGAATTAGAGGGTAGATAAACGAAACTGGTATTTATTTAACGACACTTCTGTATTTGTCGGCGTTGGAACGGAGACTGCTTATGCTCACAACTCCGCCACAAGGTTGAAGCTTCCATGATATATGAAATGTAAATGGAGATTCATATCTGTTCATTGCTTTTATATTAATATTAGAAGATATTCTAAGAGACACATCTTCGATCATGCACAGCTCGCGGTATTTTGTTAATGAAAACTTTCCAGGTTCACTAATAATAGTTATTTTAGGATCCAGATAACGACAGTGACGGGAGCTAGCCGAAGAAGAGTATATTGAAATATTCAGATAAAGCGTGTTGTGCTCATTACCGTCAGTTGATTGTGGTCGAACGTATTGCCATACACAGAAGTAGGACTGATTTACTGAAGGAGATGATATTTCACCACTCGCGCCAGTCAAAAGACCTCCGCATAGAGATTTTTCGTTAGACGAAAATCTTGCTTTGAATCTATGTGATGTAGCGTCATTGTTCATCCATATATAAACTGCCATTTTGTTCCCACTAGATTGAAAAATGTTAGTCACTGACTTGTTCTCTACTGCAGGAAATGGATACCCAAAATCGTTATAAACTCCGATCCTGTGATTATTTACTCCGGAATCATCATCTACCACTTCCAAGCGCACACGACGATCATTATTAGGAACATTAATGTTCCATTGACAATATCGCATCGACGTTTTGCGTGGATATCCTGGCGTCTCTATGATACCCTCGGGTGTCGTGATGTGTCCTCCGCACATGGAGCGAGTGGAGTTAAAAGTAAACCGAAAGTCCAGGCTGCCAGTTGTTAGTGGCCATGCACGTGGTTTTCCGATAAACAACTTGACTGAAAATTCGTTTGTCGATGATTCAATAACATGACCTGCCTTGTGCTCCTCGTTACTGCAAAAAGTTTTTAAGTTAGTTATTTCGCTGACTGACAGTGATTCTTCAATTCTGACATATGTACCACAATTTACTTCTGATTCCGGTAAATCAATTTCATCTTCAAATATTCTGAAAACCAGACCAGCGTGACCAATTATTTTCCACTCGCATACAGTCCCGGGTGTCAGGAGAGATAGATGAGGATAGTTAGGGGAGTAGAGAACCCCCTTGCTTGCACGAATAGTGCCACCGCATATATCTATAGACACGTTTGCTTTGAATCCATCTCTCGGATCGGCGATTTGAGTTGAATATTTGATAAAAACGGTATTACTGCTGGTTTTCGTGGAACTGGGTGCTGTAGAGCAAAATCGTCCTTTCACTGGTGATAACTCGGAGGGCCCATCGTGAATTTCGACATATTCTTGTTTACAGTCGGCATCAAACTCCAAATCAAATCTATCTATAAAATCAACTCTTAATATTTCTCCCGGCGGACCAGTAATTACCCAATCGCATTCCGTATATGGTGCCGGAACCGAAGGATAATTAGGAGAACTCAACACTACCCAGTTTCTATCAGAATCTAACTTTGAAGTAAAACCACATTCTATATTTATCTCTTCGTAGCGTAATCTAAAGTTCTTAAATGACGGTATAGCTGTTATAGCATAATTGATGTATAAATAATTACCAGAAGTTAAATATTCACCGTTTAGTGGCAAGTTATTCTTTTGACAAAATTTATTCAATATCACTGGTGCTTCCTCTGTTGCTCCATTCCGAAGAGTGACATATGTAAGACACCTATCTTGATTGTCTGTATTACGTGTAATATTAAAGTGTTCAAAGTGTGCACGAATGTTGTGACTGGGTCGAACCTTAACGACCCAAGTACAAAACATATTGCTATAATATGTCTGCAAGCTTTTCCAGTCTTCCCAGCTGGGGCTGATGTTGCCACTGGAGCCAGTGACTAATCCTCCACATTTGGTTGTGACGTGGCCTAGAAAGCCTTTTCTCGATAATGATGAATCTGTCACAAATATTACTTTTAAAAAGGTAAAATCTTCTATTTTAGGTAGACGTTCGGTATTCGATAAACATGTCTTCAGTTCAAGCTTCCAATCATCGACGACGCCTGTTTTGGAAGAATAAACAGAGATGAAAATCAGCAAAACAATTAGGTGTTTCTTCTAGTTTTATTTCTTCGAACTTAAGATATAATTGATGTTGCGGACTAGCTTTGAACACCCATTCACAGTTTAAACTATTATCATACGCTTTAGGATAGTTTGGAGATTTCACATCAAATGTTGTTCCCGGTAAAATTATTTGTGTCATATTAGCTCCACAGTTAATTTTAGCAATGTCTGTATCAGTGATAAATTCATCTGGTTTGGCCCATCTGATATTAAACAGCGAACCAGTATTACTTTCGTCTAACCTTAATTTTAGAAATACTATATTTGATGTTGTACGAATTTCCCTTGATTGAGATTTCCA
Organism: Argyresthia goedartella; assembly: GCA_949825045.1. Classification (NCBI taxonomy): domain Eukaryota; kingdom Metazoa; phylum Arthropoda; class Insecta; order Lepidoptera; family Argyresthiidae; genus Argyresthia; species Argyresthia goedartella. The sequence continues at coordinate 7,147,960 of OX463814.1, forward strand.
CACACCACATATGTTTTTCAACATTGGCGCTTCCTCATTGTACCCATCATATATTGTTAAATAATTATAGCAATCATGGCCATGGACCATAATTTCGGCCCTAACTACGGTCAGTACAATAGGACTTCTTCCTGTAGTGCTTATTCTCCAGGTGTACTCGGCTGCTCCCACATAGGCATTCGGATATAACGGTGATGTGACTTCACCGCTATCAACCCCAGTTATATCATTACCATGAAGAAATCCATAGTTTAACAAGAATCCTGGTTGTGATGCATCATCGTCACTATGAAACTTTATATACAATTGTGTTGCTACAGTTGTATTCTCAGGGATTTTGTTGCCGCAGTACAAGCCCAAAAGTCGACCACCACCATTGTTTTCTCTTATTTCTAGGTAATCTTCGTTACAGTGTACAGATTCTTCTAGATTAAATTCTTCGAAAGTAATGTATACTCGGTTTCCAGGTGAAGTGCTCAATATCCATTCACAATTTATATTTGCAGGATATGAAAAAGGATAGTTTGGCGAAGCTATAGAGCCTTCCTCAGATGTGAGTTGACCCCCGCATGCGGTGGTAACCGCTGTATAATGAGCTGAGAATTTTCCAACGACAGGTCCGGCGTATGAACCGAACTCTACAGTCATTGCGCTGCCATGGCTTACTATCATTGGTGGAACTTTTCGTCCACAAAATTCGCCAATCAAGGGAGCTGCCTTGTCATTACCATCTAATACTCTGAAATAAGATGAAGGACAGTGTCTGTTGGTCAAAATATCATTGCGTCTTGGTAAGAACATGTGTGTTAACGTCAGTGATATTTTCTGGTCAGGTGTAGGAGCAATAATGGTCCAAGTGCAATTAATACTTGAATGTGAGATGAAATCATCGTTCGCAAGAATTCCATCAAACTTGATATTTATCACAGAGCCACAAATAGCGGTAAAGTTGGCTTTGAAACCTTTAGCGTTTCCGAAATTGTCTGATACAAAACGAACGATCATATAGTTGGTTTTCGATATCAATTGCGAAACATGTGAATCCGCACAAATATTATCTGAATAATTTTTAGTTAGTGAATTTTTCATTAAATCTCCATCATACACTTTTATGGCATCATTGCACAGATCAGATTCATCAGAATACAAATCCAATTCCTGGATGTTGAGGAGTACTCTATGGTTATTTGGCACATGTATATTCCATGTGCAATCTGAATTATCGGGATAGTTTTTAGGATAATTGCTAGATGTCATAGTTCCGTAGCGTGCCCAAAAGCTGCCACCGCAATTAGAGATACTAGAATCAAATCGACCGATGAAGGATGCATCGCGAAGATTGGATCGTTTAACAAACCTCACTAGGACCACATTCGTACTTGTATGGATTATATTTAAGGTTGATCTATCACAAATTCTTGATATGAGGGAAGATTTCTGACCTCCTTCTCCAGAAAATATCTCAAGGGCATCCGTTGTGCAATTAGGTGTTTTCTCCATATAAATGCTGTTAAATGAAATGGTCACACTGGTTCCTACTTCTGTTTGTATAATCCAGTCGCATTGTATCGGTTCTACGGAATCCTGGTCGAAGGTGAACAACCCACTGCGTTTCACTATGCGTTCTCCGCAACCGTGTTTCACGTACTCGAGGCGAAACCCAGAACCTCGCATAAATAATTCTGACGAGGTGACGAAATCAATTTCTAAGAAGCTCCCACGGGTCATTATTTTCGGAGGAATAGTTAATCCACACTTTTCCCATAAAGATGTACCATTTGGTTCTTCTTTCGCACTCAGATTTATACCATGACAAAAATATCTAATACATTGCCAGGGTGTATTTCTGGCATTTCCGGGATAGTCTAAAGTCAAACAATTTAACTCAGGTCGTCGCCAGTTTGATCTTAAATCGAAATGGCTGAACGTAACGTTGATTTTGTTTCCCATAGGGGCATTAATAATCCATTTACAGTTCAAGTCACTTGGGTACTGATTCGGAAAATCTGGACTTTCGATAATACCGTATGAAGCAGTAAGATTATTTTGACAAATGGTGTGATAGTTAAGAAGAAATCCTTTTCCAACGGTCATGAAGTCAGAACGGAATTTGATGAAAGCGTAGTTAGTAGAAGTTACAACATTATTTGTTTCTATTGTCATAGTACAATATTTTCCTAAACTTTGTGCGTCACTATTCTGCCCATCGAAAATTTCGACATAATCATCCATACATGCCACGGTTCTCTCAAGCTCCAAATCAGTAAATACTATTTTGAGCCGAGATCCATGACTCGTAACTATCTTGTAAAAACACTCTGAATTTTCATTGTAGTTTGACGGATAATTCGGAGATGATATTGAACCTACAGACCCCAACAAGGTGCCTCCGCAGCCGCGTACTGTGCCATCCCATGTTAGCTTGAAACCATTACCAGTAATATAAAAATCAGAGTGAAAGCGCAAGTACAGAGAATTACCAGTAGAAATTATACCTTGAGGTATTTGTGTTCCACAATATTGACCAATCAAGGGAGTCGTTTTCGCAGCACCATTCCTTATTTCTAAGTAATCTCCAAGATTGCACTTTCCTCCTATTGATCTTTCTAAATCAAACTGATAAATATTCAGTTTCAGTCTTTGGCCTGATGGAACTGTTATGATCCATGTGCAATCGCGATTCGTTTCATACGACATTGGCCAGCCTGGGGAACTGATACTGCCACGACTCATGATGTAATTTCCACCACAATGTGATCTTTCATCTAAGAATGTATACGACAAAGAAAAGCCTGATCGCTCCACGCTGCTATCAGACTTGAACGTAATTTTAAGTAGGTTTCTTGAGCTCGTCAAAGCAGGCGGCGGACTCTCACCGCAGAACCTAGGAAACACACTTTCTTCATTACGATCATCTAATGATTATGTAGTCCCCGGTACAAGCAGGTGTATTTTCTAAATCAAATCTATTCCACGTAAGCTTTATGCGATAACCCGGAGGAGAAATGAGAAGCCAAGTGCAAGTTTGATGTTGGCCATATCTTGTGTTATGTGATGGATGGTTAATCAGTCCTACAGGCTCTCTATGTATACCGCCGCACTCTATGTCGATAGTTGTAAAGTTGGCGTAGAATCCGCTGCCAGAAACACTCATGTCAGAATTAAATCGTACATACATGTAGTTATGTGTAGATGTTTGTATAGGTGGAGTCTCTACCCCACAGTACCTGCCCATGAGTGTAGAGTTGGCGTCGAGTCCGTCTCGCACTTCGACGTAGTCGTATTGACAATTATAATACTTATTATCCTCCATGTCGAAGTCCTGGAAAGTTAACTGAATCGATTTTCCAGGATTCGTTCCTAAATCGTATTCGCATACTGTACGATCTGTATAGTTGAAAGGATAACCCGGGGACTTGATTATTCCACTATCTCCAAAGACAGTTTGGTGACAGACTTTTTCGTAAGTAATCCTAAAACCGTCGGAGGCGGTGCTGCGGTCGCTTTTAAATTTTATAAATAAATTATTTGATGTCGATGTGTAAGTTATGGGATTTCGCGTGCCACAAAATCTACCAACGAGCTTATCATTCGTTGATGAACCATCGTAAATCTTCAGATAGTCATATTTGCATTTTTCGGACGATTCCAAATTAAACATTTTGAAATTGATTCGAATTTTAGTGCCCGGGCTGGTTTTAATTTTGTAATCACATATCAGATTATTCAAATATTTTCCGTCGAATGATGGTGAAGATATTTCCCCTCTGTCAGCGGTGTAGAACCCGCCGCATCCCGGGACACCGTCTGCGGGCGCGTAGGCGATCTGGAAGCCTTTCCCAGAGCCGTTGGAGTGAAAGTGCAGTAACATGTCGGAGCCCACCGACTGCACGGGAGCCGGCGTGCTAGAGCTACAGTATTCGTTAATGAGTGGGTCGCTACTTCGCTCTCCGTCATATATCGCCAAATAATCTAAGCTACAATCACTGTTCCCTACTATTTCGAATTCAAAGAAATAGAGCTGAATCCTCTTACCAAAAGTGGTAGACAACTGCCAATAGCAATCGCGACCCGGCGGGTACTTACCCGGAAAGCCAGGCGAGGTGATGTGCCCATGTGTGGCTGCGTCTATTCACCCTCCACAAACTGGCGTGATGCTCGTCCAGTGCAAGGCGAATCCCTGTCCCGCTACCGATTGATCGGATCGGAACCAAAAATACAAATAATTATGCGACGATATAATATTGCCCCCTTTCGGGAAACCATTTCCGCAAAACCTGCCTACAGCTTGGCTCGCCGATGTACGGCCGTCGTGTATTTGCAAGAAATCGTACATACAATCCGGATTGTATTCGATGTCGAATTTCGTGAAGGTGACATTGACAACCTTGTCGGGCGAGGTATGTATGACCCAGGCACACCTGGAATTATGCTCGTAAGTCGCGTTCGGTCCCGCCCGAAAGTGCCCGCTGCCATCGAGCGGATACACGATCGAACCCGATTCCGCGTTCAGCATGCCCCCGCAAGTCTTCCTGTGAATCTGACAAAAGTCTCCCGTGAACTGAGCCGTACACTCGCACCTGTATCCCCGCGCGCCGTAGCGGTCTGGCGCGCAGCGGCCGCCGTGACGGCACGGGTCGCGCGCGCACGGGTCGAGCGCCGCATCGCAGTGCGCACCCGTGTAACCGCGCTCGCACACGCACGCGTAGCCGTGCGGCAGCTCGTGGCAACGCCCGTGGCGGCACGGCACGCGCTCACAGTGCTGCGTCGTGTTCGCGCTCGCTGCCGACACGTAGCAGCCGAGTGAGCCGACGCCGTCGCCCACCATGCCCTCCGGGCAGAGACACAGCACGGCGGAAGCGGGCGCGTCGCTGCACTGTGCCAGCGGGTGGCAGCCGCCGCGGCGCACGGCGCAAGAACGGTAGCGCGCGCATGTGACGCCGTCGCCCACGAATCCGGGCGGGCAGGCACCGCACGCGCGCGAGCCGACCGTATTGTGGCAGGTGACCGCGGGGCTGGTGCTGCAGCCGCCGTTGTCCGCAGCGCACTCGTCCACGTCGAAGCAGCTGTAGCCGTCGCCCTCGTAGCCGGCGGGGCACACGCCGCAGCGGAACGAGCCCGGCAGGTTCACGCACTCCACTCTGGGATTCGCGGAGCAGCGCGATCCGTACTTGGAGTCGCATTCGTTTATGTCGGTCAGGCAGGCAAGGTCGGTGCCGTTGTTCGTCCACCCCTGTTCGCAGAAACACTTTATACCGACCCCGGTAGCCGACTCGACGCAGGTGCCGTGTCCGCACATCTCGAAGTCTCCGCCGCTGCAATCTTTAGCTTTCCTGGTGCAGTGGAGTCCGAACCAGCCCGTCCTGCACAGGCACTCGTAGGAGCCGGGCCGGTTGATGCATGTCGCTCCGTTCTGACAGCCGAGCTCTGTGCCCGCAAAATTCCGGCACTCGTTAACATCTACATCGCAATCTATGCCTTCCCAATTGGGCGGACAAAGGCATTGATAGCTAGAGGTCAAGCTTAAGCAGGTTCCACCGTTTATGCAAGGTCTGTGAGAACATTTATTCGTTAACAATGTGCTTAATTGATGTCTGAGGTGTACTACCTGGGACTGCAAACTGCTGACTCTTCGCGAGATGGTGGTGATGTTTGTAGAGACGTCTACATTCGCAGCTAGATTGTTATTTTCTCTCTGATTCCTTTCCAATGTGTTCAGTCTCCTTTCAAGAGATAAGATGTCAAGGTCACCTAGTGACGTACCCGTCGACGGTCGTTTGTTCACTGCTGCTTGGGAGATGTTCACACTGAGTATGTTGATGTCGCCGACGTAAATTGTAGAGTGTGGTCCTTTGGGTCGCAAGTATATATTTCTTCCATCAGCGGGTTCCAGTATAAGATCTCCGTCAGTTGTCTTGATCTTCGGTCTATTGTGGTAGACCTCACAGTCGAGGTGCACAAGCCAGACAGTGAGGAACACGATTTGTATGAGTAACTTTGACATCGTCCACGTCAAGCGCGGCAGGCGGTAACTATTTTACTGAATTGTAATTTGTTTTACTAAAAGCGTAATAAGTAGTGTATTGCAGGGCGTACAGGATACGCCCACCAATGACCGCAGTATCAATTTCAGTGTGTGAAAAAGTCATGTTTTGTAAGGGCCATGTGGTGCTATTTTGATATAAAGCTTAGATAGTGGGCGTTGTTTTTATCTCACAATAAATTCCATGTCATACCAAGCCCTGCATACTTATCAATATCTATTAACACGTTCCGGGGCGGTACCTCACTAGCTCGACTTCGAAGATAAGCAGTAAAAATCTTCATACAAACCAAAACCCCTGTCAAAGCCGTACTGCCACCTTATAACACAAAAATACATTTGCAAATGACAGTTCGGTTATAGCAGTAATACGGTTATTACAGGACTGTCACTTCACTCATCAAATTAATACTTAGAGAAAATCAGTACGGTTATGACAGTAGTACAGTTATAGCCGTACTGTCATGCCAATACGTTGTTGCCGTGGTAGGAGATGTCAGTACGGATATAACAGTTAGTATAAGGGGATGTAAAACAAATGAAATTACTTGTTTATTATTTTCATTTTAATCATAATAGGAAACATTTTCGTTCATTACAGAAAGACAAACTTAAACACTAATCTTATTTATTTGGCTCTAGTTATAATTTTCAAAACATAATTAGGTTTTAAACAAAAAAGTTCAATATCACACTGCTCCAGTGAGATCAATTGTCATAATCAAGTTGTTGAACATATAAGCCATCCATTTCTAAATAACGAAACAAGAGACATCAGTCTTGTATTATTAGAAATAACAATGAACAGTGTAGAGCTTGTCTAAGCTCAAATGACGCAATGAGGTGGTGGGGCGCGTCATTTGAGCTTAGACAAGCTCTACAGTTATAATGAGATATATTTGTTTATAGTATATAAATGTAAATAACGACACAAGAGACATCAGTCTTAGATTATTATGAATAACAATGAACAGTGTACAGTTCTAATGAGATAAAGTTTTATATCAAAATGTAAATATCTAAATAAGTGACATCAGTCTTATATTATTAGGAATAACAATGAACGGTGCACAGTTCTAATGAGATTAATTTTTATATCAAAATGTAAATAACTAAACAAGTGACAACAGTCTTATATTATTAGGAATTATAATGAACAGTGTACAGTTCTAATGAGATCAATTTTATATCTGTAAAAATCAACAACTTATAAGCTAACCATTAATTTGTTGAATACAATAGATGCCATTCTTCAAAACACGTAGCACAAAGAGGAGTCTTAGCCGTGCATCCTTTGCATCTATACCTGGTCTCTTTACGTTTCTTCTTCTTGTAACAAAGACTGCAGTTGAGGTATTTTAGCTTTCTCTTTGAATTTTCAGATGGGGGAATGTCTTCTGGCCAATGATTTTCAGCAACTTGTTTTGAGGGTCCCGGGTTCTCAGTTCTCTGTGTCTGTGGTTTATTTGTATATTCTGTGCGTCTACTGGAAAAAATGCTTCCTTTTTTCAACAATTCTGTGCCTTTCGTGTTGTTGTCCAGCTTTATCATTTGCTTTATAAGTTCCTCTCGAAATGCCAGAAAGCTGTACTTGACGTCATCCTTGAAGTACTTTTTGAACACATAAAAAGCATTCCAAACACATATGTCTAGCAAATGGAAGAATACTTTTTTGTACCAACGAATGGTTTTTTGCGGTGACGAGTAGTATGCAACCATTTGATCTTTACGATCGATTCCCCCCATATATTTGTTGTACTCTCCAACTTCCACTGGCTTTGTCGATAATTTCCCAAATCTGTTCGCAACTTCAGTCATTGTGGGATGATTCCTGGTTGTTATGACATGGACAGGCCGTTTGTCTTGCCAGACAGAAACATACACTTGTTTTTTACGAAGCCAGTAATGTTCCCCCTTCTTCAACTTCTTAGTAACCAGTGATCTGGGATTGGTTTTCCTATTTTTTCGTAACGTGCCATTGGTATGCGTACGCAGATCTAATAATTTTTGACTTAGTTCTACATCATTGTAGAAGTTGTCCATGAAGACATGGTGGCCTTTCATCAGGTAAGGCCTTAAAAGTTTCATGACAATCATTTCTGTTTTCTTTGTAGATTCATCAGATTTCTTTGTTGATTCATCTCCTTTGCCGCAGTACATAAAGATGTTCAAAACATAACCGTCTGCAGTTGTTAGCACATAAAACTTTATGCCATATCGCGCTTTCTTAGATTTTATGTACTGGCGGAAGTGTAATCTGCCTCTGAATAAAATCAGTGATTCGTCCAATGATAGTTCTTTTCCTGGCCCATAAACACGACGAAAATTTTCAGTTATTGCCATCAGAAAGTCTGTGACTTTTTTCTCGCTTTTTGCATTGACGTTCGCCACACATAAGCACCTTAGTATTTGCTGAAATCTTCGAGACGACATGGCATGAGGAAATATCGGGTGATAATTTAGAGGGTCAGAATAGGAGAACAGTTGCCGGAAGTTTGGTGCCTGTATTTGCCCATGTAGTAAGCATAGTCCCAAAAATGCTAACATTTCGTCCTTGGTTACATTGCGGAAGACTTGGTTTCGGCTGTGCCTCGTATGAGGTCTATTTGTGTCAGTCAATCGATGACCGTAATCATTCGTTCTGGCCACGAGATAGTCTATTAGTTCTTCGGAGAACATCAGTTTAAACATATCAAGCGGATTAGTATTATCAGCAAGTTCAACCCGAAGTCCCTGTGAGGCAAAATCAAAATCGAATTCAGGGATCGGTTCTGTGGTACATGACCATTCATTATTATCATCTTGTGCATTTATATTGGGAGTATCCGAAGCAGCATCAACGGGTTGATCACCGACATCAACCAGTATTTCTGGTATTTCGGCTCCAGCAGGAACGACAAAAGTTTTAACATTAGCGGCTTGATCAGAAAGCCCACAAACATCAAGCGCTGATTCCGGTGCTTTGGTCTGAGAATAGAATACAGCAGGCTCTTCAAAAGTTTCGTTGACTAATATTGATGGACTTTCTGCTCTAGGCAAGTCAGATGATTCTTGAGGGGCAGCTAAATTTAGTGACCTGTTATGCTCGTCACCATGCGTTTTGATGACACCTTGACTTACGAGGCGAACTGCTGCTTTTGTCTGAGAATCACCATCTGACTCTGCCGAGGTGTCGCTTGAGTCACTAAATTCAGGTTTTTGTCTCCTAATCGTTTTACGTTTTAGTTCCTCGTCTTCGCTACTTGAAACATCACTAAAGTTCGGTTCAAAATTATGGTCTGTTCCATAGGCTCCATCACTATCACTGAATGGGTCATGATCACTATCAGAGCTTTTTTCCGTTTCCGACGAAGACATCTCTCCTAGAAGCCGCTGGATGCGCTCCTCTTCTTTTTCACCCTTCCTTGGTCGATTCATCTAAAAACAAAATAAACGATGAATCCTGTAAAGTCTGTGCGAAAAGATAACCATCGTAAGTTTGTACCTATTGTACATCACGCCACGCCATTGTGCGGCGGTTCCCTTTTCGCACACACTAATGACGTGTTGGTGATTTATTCTACTAATCACGCTTCAAACACATGCTATAAAACAATATGAAGTATTCTAAACAGGTAGTAACAAGTAAAACAACTTACTTTTCATCTCCGAACAACTTGTTTACCCGCGTAACGTGATCAAAAACACCGTCCACCACTGGCGACGTCCTGAGTGACACTGACGCACACGCCGATTGAAAACCCACATAAACGTATCGGGTATTACCGTACTGTCAATGTGTGAGTACTAGTATGCGTGTGTGCACTGGTCACTACAAAGAGCGACTCAACTGGCTGTAGATTGACAGTACAACTTTGATGTGTTTCTGTAGAATGGCGGTGGATTTTTTTTATATGGAGATCTCACAGAAATACTACGGAGGTAACCGTACCGACATTTAGAGAGGATTGAAAAATTACGGGGATCGCCGTACTGTCATATCAGAAGAAGTAAGAATAACGGCCATCGCCGTTACCGCCCCGGATCGTGTTAAACAGTATATTACCAAATGGCCTCAAATATTTAGGTGGACTGGCTAGATACATGGAGTCCCAAGGATCATACGTCACAGCGACCCCGAAGGTAGCCCGTCTCAGATGCATCGATCAAGCCTAACATGACCGATGTGAAAGTTGCGAGTAATTCGAGAAATCGTCAATTTAAAGCTTTTAAAATGAAATCCCCATTTTTTTCATTTTTAGTGCTAGCCATTTCTTGGATATGCCTTTCCTTAGCGTGTTTTTTTTTTATTTATGCGCCATCGTGAATACTCAAGTGTTGTTTTGTCGATACCTTTAGTTAAATACGATAAGTTGAGGACTTCGTCTTAGCTTAAATCTTGAGCAAAAAAAAAATACCTCGCCTTTGATCAGCTGTCGTAAAAAAAATACCAGACACGGAGTGAGAAAATACTTTAAAAAAATTGCTTTAGTTAATTCTGGAATGCCTATTCTGGAATGGTATTAAACTTGTATCCTAAAAGTTCATAAAATTGGAACTTATGCCACATGTTACAAGAATAATGAATATCCCATTGTGCCGGCTTTTTCATTATTTATTAAATTTATGCAGAAGGATACATTTTCAAAGTTAACTAGTGCTACCGATTCCAGAAGTATACTGACACTAATAATATAACAGAACATAACGTCAAGCGTTTTCCCATAAGGGGTGCAGAGGCACATTTGTGTCCACTTTTAAGCCAGTAATTCAATACTAAATTTTGCATAACAGGCGGCTAGCCCATCGCCGCAGTTTTGGAGTAATGTAGAAAAGATAAATTACATGGTCCGCACCGGGATTCGATTCTGTATCTCCTGCGTGAGAATCAAGCTTGAATCCCACTCGACCACGGAGCTCTCGAACTAATCATTAATTAGAATAATATCTCATTGACAACTAGATAAGAGCTGTTGGATTTCAAACTATTACTTTATTTGTTAGTTAGTTACTTTCTACATCTGCATACAACACTATTTCTTTAGTGGCCCACTTAGGTGAGGTTAGGTTAGGGTAGATTGGGTTAGTTTAGATAAGCTTAGGTTAGGTCACGTGACTTTACATTATTACATCTGCATACAACACTATTTCTTTAGTGGCCCACTTAGGTGAGGTTAGGTTAGGGTAGATTGGGTTAGTTTAGATAGGCTTAGGTTAGGTCACGTGACTACATTATTTTACGTTGGATTAAGATAGATAAATAAGGTATGGGTTATAAATACCTATACAAAGGCAATATTTCATTTTTTACTTGACATTTCTCTGCACTCTGGTTATTCTCTTGTCCTGAAGGCCATTAGGCGTTGGTATTAACCAACTCTTATAGCTGGGCATAAACTGAACTGCTCTGATTTTTCGTACTATGAACAACAATTAGCAGGCCTGCAAAAGGATTGTTTTACTAGTTTGTACTATGAAACTATATTTGACAGCAGCAAATCGTTTATTGCCGTTATGACAATATTAGATGATCTTGAAAAAGCTAGTATATATTAGCCTAAACAACATTGTTTTATATAATTTATAGTGGATTTTGTGGAATACTCGTTAATTTTCGAGAGCTTTACACGACAGGATCATCCTTCCACATGAAATGTCTCAAATGTGGAATATCCTCAAGCTCAGTCAGGGAAGATAAAGGCCTCATTAAGCTCATCGTGAGCCGTTGACAGTTGCGTACCATATAAACAGAACGAACTATCGGCACCAAATTTATTATAGGGGAATTTTTTATATCAAAGGATGCTACAAGGGCGAGATCTGCCTAGCAAGAGCGAAAGGGACTTGGTTTGAAAATGTCAAGTTATTATGCCCACGGTAGTCTATCTCATGTATTGTTTCGCTCTTAAGTTTGACCATACGCAAGTAATGTGGAAGGACTTCACAAGGACTGATGATCAGTGTTTGTCCTGTAGAACAATCATGGACTGGAACAACTTTTGTCCGGAAGTTGTGGTGGTGCGATACCAATTGCACAAACAAGAAGCTAAGACGGCCTCTGTGGCGCAGCGGTTGTGGCTCTGCCTACCATGCGAGAGGTCCCGGGTTCGATCCCCGGCTGGGGGTAATGAAAAAAAAAAAAAAAAAACAATCCCCAGGTCTTGGATGTTTATATGTGTGTGACGTCGCTGTTTCTGGTTACCACGACACAGGGTATCCTAGTGTGGGGCCAGAAGCAATGTATGTGCCAGTATGTAAATGTAAAAAAAAAAAAATGTAAGGGAAAAATTGGCATCCGTGGGCAAGATTGTTTAACTGAATGAAAACAAATTTAGCAAGAAGAAATATAACAAATGTGAACATCTCATGTAACAGTATGTACCTAATTGGTTGTCATAGGTCACTTCCTGTTTGAAAACTAAAGATAGGTTTGTTAGGTTCACACATTATAGCAGAACCCGGAGTCAAAGTGAAGCGGAGCGGAGCGAGGTCCTAGACTGACAACAGTTAAAAATAACATACTTGCTAATGAATCACCTGTAGTCAGAATTATTATGATTATTGCAAGACTTAATATAATTTATTTTATATTTCAGGGAGAAGCATCGGGGGACATTGTGTTTTAGGGATGATTAAAGACGGGATTGAAGACCTACCCTTAGAATTTACCTGGAAAACGTTAGGTCAGCTGAGGTCTTGGTGCCACTGATTCAGAAGCATGTGGAATAATCCATTCAGTTTTCTGGAGGGCGTTGATAGTCGGGGTGAAATAAAAATAAAAAGGTGAACCCCAGTGACCGAGAAATCCTTTCATGGCTCCCGATACAAACCCAGATGATTGAATCGCAATGGCGGGTTGTGAAGAGATTCTTTGCCAAGGACAACTACAACAACCCGCAAAGTTTTGAAGAAATGTGCATTGACAAATTCAAAGTCTCACCCATTCCTAGAATTAATTTTGGCCATAAAACTTGTTTATAAAGTGTAATAATACAAAATGTGCTCCGTGGTCTAATGTATTTCACGCTTGCTTCTCAAACAGGACATGAAAGTTCGATTCCTGAACATGTACCAATGAGATTATTAATTTATTTTAAGTAAATTATCGGACGTATCCCCCCGTATTGGCATAGACAACAGTATGACATTTTTGCTTTACCGAGAAACTTGCAAGTTGGTCTGGTGGTTAAAAAGTCGGACTAGTGAAGCATAGGTCGCGGGTTCGATTCCGCGCCAACGTAGGTTCTTTTTGTTTTTTTTTTTGTAGCAGTTCTTGTTTATTTTTTATTATCTTCCAGCATAGCATATTAAAATAAAGAAATGCGGAAGTCACGCAATAAAAAATAGGCATGTTGTTGAAATAATATTTGTTTCTTTATTCAATTATTTTTATTTCTTATGTAATAAACCATATTATTAGAACCAGAAGTAGAATTTTATTAAAAAAAAAACAATTACAAACAAAACCTAACCTTTATTTCTCAATTTATGATTGAAAATTATTTACAAAGAAAACAAAAAGCCAGCAATGCTCATTAAAACATAAGTATGTACACAGCTATTTAGCGACAGAATAACAAGGAACAATCTTACCAGCCGAACGCGTTGAGCACCGAACCCTGTACCAGCGCCACCGAGCGCAGACGAGCAAATGAGAGTTCCACCCCCAGTTGCGCTCGTATTTATAGGCACGAGCGCCCCACGCGCCAGCTGATGAATACACCAATATCATCTATCCTAACACGGCCAATTCTGACGGGGGTCCGTCCTCGGACACATCTACATTGACCTCACGGGCAGGATCAGTCTCATTGGCACCATCTTTCGACGAAGGACCTGTCGTAGTAGCGTCTTCTTCGTCATCTGAAAACCATTGGAATTATTAGTGTTGTACCCACTATGCAGCAGTCTTAGCTGCTGTTCACCCCTTCGCAGTCATATCATCTCGCTTGCAAGGCCCTCTTTCAAGCTAGCACACCAAGTTAAATCCTATTTCTATCCACACATTGCATCCGTCATCTTTAAACCTTTCGAATGCACCGATCGTTCATCATGGCTGCATACAAGCGAAGCTATTAACATCCATCATCTTAACCAGCCAGAGGCTGCCAGCTATAAGCTGCCGGACAAAGTCCGCCGTGACACTCAACCGTGCACGAAAGCGATGGAGCTTGTTAGGCCGTTACGCATATCCCGGATAGAGACGCTCCATCGGTCATATCTATGAATAGAGGCATAACTTGCCGTATCCCTAGATAGAGACGGCATCTACCATATCCAACAGCATAGTCACTCTCAAAGAAAGCAGCACATGTATCAGGGCACCACTCCCCGCGCCACGGTACTAGGTACTGCGCAGCAGCCTGTGTGAACTTGCCGTATGAACCAGCCAACAGTTTCAGTTATTATCGTCCACTCGGGAGAATCTTCACCACCTTGTACGGTCCTCTCATCCCAGAATCCAGCTTCCCTGTTGACTGTAAATATTTAATCACAAACACAAGGTCATCAATTTTGAAAACACGTGGTGCCTGTCGCTGCTGATTCGCATAAGCATCTTGCTTAGCCTGGTTGCGCTTGAGAAGCTCCGATGCTCTGCCTCTGGATAACTCCCGCCAAGCCTCACGATTTGGTCTTGATGAGTCAGCTGCAACATCACGAACTAAAGCGCGGATAATCGGCGTAGACGCGTAGGTGCCAATGAGCGAGTTAAGTGCTGATATTTGTGTCGTCTTTTGTTTTGTGATATTCAAAACCAACTGAAGTCGCCATAGTTCATCAGACCATGAAGTCTGCTTATGATTAGCTTCAATGCGAATCATGTTTAATACTGTACTAGCATATCTCTCCACCTGCCCATTTGCATGGTGCATCTCAGGGGTAATGTGGTGCACATCACAACCCAGTCCCGTGATCCAGTTGACAAACTCTGCCGACTCGTACATCCTGCCTCGGTCCGCTACTAACAATTTTGGGACCCCAAAAAGGGAGACTGCGTTTATGAAAACGCGCTTAAGTTTACTAACATCTTGCTTATAGATCGGATACAGAAGTTAATACTTTGTGAACGAGTCCACCACTATTAACACAAACTTAAATCCTATGACTCTGGTAGGGGACCTAACACATCAGTGTGTAAAGTGTGAAAGGTGTTCAGGTTTTTCCCAAGAGGTAATCAGTTGGTTGGGGGATCTAGGGACTCTCTTTTTGGAAATACACACAAGACAGTGTGCAACATATTTGGTTACAAATTGTCTAAGGCCAGGGAACCAAAAGTGTTTCAGGATGAGATCCAGTGTCTTTTCAGCACCAACGTGCTGATGCTCATCATAGAACACTCTCAACAAACTCACCCTATGACTCTTAGGGATATAGCACAGTAGTCAACTGTCCTCACCAATTGGGGAATATCGATAGTACAGGATTTCATTCTGTTTTACATAACGCCGCGAGTCTAGTTCCCCACTCTCTAACTTTTGAAGCAACTGACTCGTTTCATTATCAGCTGACTGAGCTATCTGTGCCCAGTTGCGTGGTTTCGTAATTTGGTGAACGTGGGTCGTTGGTGGGTTACGACTTAGGTAGTCGGCATACGAAATCATCGTGCCTTTGCGATATTCAATGCTGAAGGTAAAATCCTGTAAGTAGATCCACCAGCCAGCCACACGAGGGAGCAAATCTTTCTTACGCTCTGTAGACTTAAGCGCATTGCAGTCGGTAATGATCTTGAATTGTATACCGATTAGGTAATGTCGAAAGTGTGCTAAAGCGTCTCCAGTTCGTAAGAATGGTACCTACTCTCTGCGCCCTGGGTAACTTTACTGTAGTACGCCACTACTCTCTTACTACTATCGTCATGAGTCTGCATCAGAAGTGCAGCGTAACCTGCACTGCTTGCGTCTGTGGCTTGTTCTGTAGGCAATTTTGGATCGAATACCCTGCGAGCCTGAGAAATTGCCTAACTTGCCTGACATTCCCTGGGATGGGAGCTTGCTCAAGAGCTTCCACTTTCGTGGGGCTCGGCCTGACTGATGGCTTGACCCAGATATTCAACTTCGGTAGTCAAAAACGAGCATTTGCTAAGATTTATTGAAAACCCCGCTTCTGTCAGAGTCTGAAGGACCTCCCGCAATAATGCAATGCCCTCATCAACCGTTAAGCTCAACAATAACACGTCATCAACATAAACCAGTGCCTTACCAGAATCTACAAATTTCCGAAGAGTATTATTGATGATCCGTTGATAGACGATCGGACTGTTTGACAACCCATAGGGCATTTTCAGGACTCAAAATGCCCTTCAGGCGTCACAAATCCAGTGATGAGGATGGATTCCTCATCAATTGGGATCTGATGGAAGCCCGTCACCATATCAAGGCTAGTGAAGAATTTACAGGTCCCTAGTCTATCAATGTGGTCATCGATGAGCGGTAGGGGATACCGATCTTTCACCGTAACTCGGTTTAGTGCCCTAAAGTCCACACACATTCTGTCCGAACCGTCTTTTTTCTTCACAAGGATAATGGGGCTGGAATAGGCAGACTCTGACTCCCTACTTATATTCTTGTCCATGAGATCACGTACAATCTCGCGAACTTTCAATTTTTCATCATATAACAACCGGTACGGGTGGTAGGCTATAGGGGTGTCATTGCTAAGGCTGATGTCCATTTTCCCCGTCTTTACTGTAGTAGCCGCCGTTCCAGATATGAAAAAGTCCGAAAACTCATCCATAACCCGCAATAACAACTTCTTTTCATCACCTTGTAATGGAGTGTTGACTAAACCCTGAACACCAGCCTCAACAGTGCAAACCTTTACTGATGGCTCACTGGCACGCGCCAGGTACTGTCGATCTTTGGTACACACGTAAACAACTCCGTCTCTATTGAGGACATATGTGCCTATGATTAAAGGGACCGTCATGCACGAACCGGGAACTACCACTAAATCTACTTCAATCGATATGTCATCCAACTCCACCGTAAGAGTCACATATGTACGCGCGACGATCTCATGGTTGCTTACACCTTTCAAAACACAGTGGATTTGTTTTTGACAGCACGAGAAGGGTTTTAATACGTCCGATGAGATGAGAGACACATTCAACGCGCCACTGTCAATAAGAACGTCTACTGGGATACCCTGAACAACCGCTGTTGATATGTCACTGTTTTCGGAACTACCCACACGTTGGCTACAAAGGTTAACATTATTTTTGTTGTTTTGTCCGGACCTATTTTTAGCAAAACACACATCTTCTGTATGCCCAACTTTATTACAAAACGTACAGGTATTCGATTCCGATTGGGACGTCATTGGTTTCTTAGGACAGTCTGTCTTTTTATGTCCCGTCTGGCCACAAGAAAAACAACTTATTTGAGTTTGTGTCAAATGACGTTTTCGTTGTTCTCTGTGATGGTGGCGAGAATCAGTTTTCGTTGTTTGTTCTTGTTTGCCAGGCTTGACATAGATGGTAAGGAAAGATACGAGGCTTTCACTAGACAAATTAGCATTTGCGGCCGCTGCGCGCACTTGAGGATCTGTAATGCCGCGAATTACGATCAAAATCATAAGTTCGTTAGTCAATCCTTTAACTATGCGTAATCACAACATTGTTCGCCGTGCATATTCCGCATACGATGAGTACTTGTCTGACGTTGTGTTCATGGCCTCAAACAGTAAGTTGGCGTAATCGAGTTTACGCGGGCACAAAGATTTAAATTCCGTTTTTAAGTTTGACCACGACCTATTATTTGTGACCCACTCATTTAGCCAAGTCTTCGCGTCTCCTTTTCAACAGCCTGCGACGCGAGACAAGCACTCAGCGTCATTCCAGCGGTTAGTTAACCTAGCACGGTTAACCTCCTCACACCATAGGTCAAAATCGTGTAATGTTGGGTCAAAACTCGACACATAATAGTTTTGAGAACGTAAGGGTTGAATAACGTTGCTCAAAACATCGACTAATGCCTGCGTAGTGCTGGGCGATTCACTAACACGCCTCGGTGGCGTTTCCGAACGTAGCTGCGGTGAATCATGACTTTGTAAAGGAATGCGGCGGGTAGCCGTTAAACTGCTATTTTCTTCCAACGAATCCAACCTCGATAAGATTTTATCTAACGCTTTCCTAGTCGTATCATCACGGCTGTGATGTCGAGATCGTTGCGGACGAGAATGCGACCTATTCCGTCGGTGTCGACGCGATCTGCTGGGTGACCCGTCGTCGTCCGACATTTCAAACAGTTACTGGATTTTTGTTACGTTATGCTTTCAAGCGAGTAGGATGACAAAACTAGCACTAGTGGAAACGTGTTTCAATTCCACTTCTGATATAAGAACCAGAAGTAGAATTTTATTTAAAAAAAACAATTACAAACAAAACCTAACCTTTATTTCTCAATTTATGATTCAAAATTATTTAGAAAGAAAACAAAAAGCCAGCAATGCTCATTAAAACACAAGTATGTACAATCGAACCAACTGAATCATGACCCACTTGCCTGATAATTCGTTTGAAACTTTCAAACTTGTAAGATCTATCAAAATGTCAGTGTCTAATCAAATGATAAGAAGTTCGTTACCAAGGAAATAAACCTTCAAGCGAATTTCGACCTACTTGCATTTAAGGGGTTTAGCAAAATAAGCTTATGGTGGGTCATGATTCAGATGGTTCGATAGTACACAGCAATTTAGCGACAGAATAACAAGGAACAATCTCACCAGCCGAAAGCGTTGAGCACCGAACCCTGTACCAGCGCCACCGAGCGCAGCAATTTAGCGACAGAATAACAAGGAACAATCTCACCAGCCGAAAGCGTTGAGCACCGAACCCTGTACCAGCGCCACCGAGCGCAGACGAGCAAATGAGAGTTCCATTATTTTTTATTTTTTTTTGGCTTGATTTTTGTTGTTTTTGGACTGTTCGTCCTTCAAAACTTTGCCTTGGGATGGGCGGGACAGGTAGTCCCTGCCTCAAATAGATCATTTACACGTGAGTGCGTGCCCTACCGGGGGAGTGACCCAACCTGGGAGGGTTGTGGTGAATGGAGTGAACTTGGCAGCCGGGCACAACTAAGGTGTGTCGTTGCGTCTCTGTGTGTCTTGTGCCGGCGTAGAGTGTACGGCGTCATGTGGGGTGTCTGCGGCTTGAGCAGTGTCTGGTGTGATGAGAGTTCCACCCCCAGTTGCGCTCGTATTTATAGGCACGAGCGCCCCACGCGCCAGCTGATGACTACACCAATATCATCTATCCTAACAATATTATATTTCAAGGTATATTATTTCGTTTTATTAACTTTAGTAATAGCAACTAAAAAACAAAATATTGCTGGCAAATATTCCAATATTTCATTATCTGTAGCCTGTGTCTGTATGAATCTTATATAACGTTTTTGAGAGAAAAACATGTTAAACTACGAAGTAGTGTAACAATTTACATCTCTCATATTTATCACAATTTTAGATGACAATACTGAAGACTAAACATTTATTAAATTGCAATACAGTAAGTAAATAAACAGTGGAGTCAAATGATGCTTCACCAGCGAGTGCACCGCCAACTTTTATCATGTTTAATATCGGAGAGGGTGACCATCACTATCTATTATTTGTCGCAGCCGACTGTTCATGTGTATGACCATGTTAGAACATGCACTGCTGTTTCGCATTATTTCCCATGTTCTGTTGACCTCTTCAGCTAATTGCTGTTTAGACTTAACTTCACTAGAGTCCCAGTTCAGAACCATTTGACCCCACAAGTTTTCTATTAGATTTAAGTCAGGACTTTTAGACGGCCAATTGAACACAGTTATGTCATCTTGGGATGACAGCCATTCTTGGACGAGTCCGGCGCGGTGCACCGCACTGTTGTCTTGGACGAGCTGAATTTGGCTTCAGGCTATACGAAACGCACCGATCGCAGCATCACGTCCCTCAACACTTCCAAGTATCGGTGGGAGTTCATACGGCAGCCCATGGATGACATCCCCAATACGCTGAAAAATACAGTAAATATGTAATTCCAATTTATTTACAAATCGCATGCAATAAGTAAGGGCTTGTGTTTAAACGATTACCAAAAAAGCACTTATTTTACTAAATTGTGTTTGGATAAATTATCACCAAACTTCTTTTTATGTTTTGTGTACTTAAGTTTAAGTATTGTTTTAAGTATTTTTTGTTGTTCTTACATGTTAAACCTAACACGAAGGATAAAGGGGACTTCGCTTCGCTGACCCCCTTCACCCTTCACCTAAGCTGCCGCAGTATTTTGCCCTGATATTTTTTGCAACTTTTGCTGTTCATTTATCCATTTTGGGTAGAAAAAAAATATTTTGGTGATCATTATATTTGTTGCCATAAGTACAATCGGCAAAGAAGTTCGGTTTGCAGGGCACACAAATGCCACTCTTTGTGTGCGTAACGTTGCGACACGAATCGCTGACTTGAATGTGTGTGCGTTACATTGGTCGTCACAGCACAGTCACAGATATTATAATACTGTCTGAGCATACAATCACTATGTGTCTTCGTTGAATATAAGACTAGTTTTTACCGCTTCCTACAGAGTGGACGATAGCCCAACGGGTTAGATGCCAGACTAATGACTTTGAGGTATTGAGTTCGATCCTCTATCAAGGAGGGAAAAAGCATGGTGATGTTTTTTTTTAGATACTTTTTTTTAATTATTATTGATCAGACCAAATATTTATTCTAGATTAAGGGCCGGTTTCACCACTGCTGATGAAGCCTATCTGCCAGTTAAACTTAGATTTTTGTATGGCGTTATTTGACAGATAGGCTTTATCAGCATGTGGTGAAACCAGCCTTATTTTTTTCATAATAAAACAAAATTATATTTCGTCCTAATAATAATTTATTACTAGTTTGTTATAATAAACTACACTTAATTTACTTATTTTAGTTTTAGTCAGACAAGGACAGATGTCGCAGTTGATGATATATAAGCTATGAATCAACATGCTAAGCAATTAGAAATTATGTGATAACTTCTAACCTGAAGTAGCAATAACATCATAGACATATAAATCACCTTATCTTATGATAACACAAAGCTTTCACATATTAATGGTTATGTTTTATTTAATATCTTAGTGGAGCTCCTTCTCTTACTATTATTTGTTGTAGTCTACTTCTCATGCCAGTGACCATATTCCAACACATGTCAGTGCCTCGCATTATCTCCCAGGTTGAAGTAACAACTTCATCTAAATTAGACCTAGATCTCACATTCGATGGATCCCAATTGAGCACCATATGTCCCCATAGATTTTCGATGGGGTTTAAATCAGGGCTTTTAGAAGGCCAGTCAATAACTGTCAAGGATTCTTGCTTGTTAAACCATTCTTGCACAATATGGGCGCGATGCACAGCGCAATTGTCATGGACAAAGTATATATGCTCATCCGGATATACAGTTCGTACGGTTGGTAACATGACGTTCTGTAAAATATCCAAGTATCCTTGAGCAGTGTTGCGAGCACTCACTTGCACTAATTCACCGGGGCCCATCGACGACATCCATCCCCAATATCCCAAAGTAATACGGCCACTACACCTGCACGGTAGAATGTTTGCTAAACTATATCGTTCATTATTTCTTCTCCACAGTATTTTACGCCCATCCTTGTCTGATCTAAAAGTCTTTTCATCACTAAAAACAACAACATTATTACACCAATCAAAGTCCAAATATTCACGGGCAAACCGCACTCTGTCTTCACGATGCTCATTAGACATCATAATCTTCTTCGCTGGTCTCCGACATCTTAAACCATCAGCTCGTAAGTGATTGCGAACTGTTTGTAGTGTTACATTATGAAGTGTCGCCGTAGACCGGGTGCTGGCAAACGGATTGCTGTTATGCGCTGCAATGATGTCGCGATGGCGATCAGATGCAGCTGTGTAGGCTACAGGCTGTGGGCCTGGTCGACGACTTTCAACATGTCCAGAATCTGCATACCTATGAACCCACAGTTGCACTGTTCTTCTCTGTAAAATAAGAAAAAAATACAATGAAGTAGTAACACAAGGTATAATTATAATCATAATTTATAAAAAACCTTCAAATTTATTTTTTATATGCATAACTCACCGATATCATTAAACGTCGTGCTATCTCGCTAATTGAAATGTTTTGTTCATACAAAACAATGATTTCCGCCTTTTTAAAAGTGGATAGATGACTTTCCATGATAGATAACAAATCTCAATCACAATTTACAAGGAACGAAATGCAATACAACTAATGCTGAGAGCGCGCAGACGCAAAACAATTTTAAAGAGGGTAGCTGTTACATTTTAAATAAAGAAGGTAGACTATGGCCTTTTTACCGGGCAAGTTTACAACTCTTCGAACTCTAGTTTGGTTAAACAATTGTAATCAATTTATATTCGATGCTATGTGAATTTAATAATACTCGTAGCTTCTAAAAAATAATTTCCTTTGAGGGATCGAACCTTTATCTACATATCGTAATTCTAGCACCTAATCCACTAGGCTATCGACTACTTTGCATAAAGCTGTGAAAACTTGCGTCATAATCAATGAATGTATGGGATCAGAAAAACGCACACAGACGCGACATTAACACGAATACTGTGTTAGTGTGCATTGCTAATCGTAGCTATTGGCAACGTTACGCACACAAAGACTGGTGTTTGTGTGCCCTGCAAACCGATCTTCTTTGGCGTGAAGGCAAAAATGTTTTTTTTAACATATTCTTTATAAGCTTAAATATGGTAATGAGATTTGCTTACCTAATGTTATCCTCCCACTTGTTCTCATATCTAACAAGTTTTTAGGGTTATATCGCTCCCCACTTCTTCTCCACAATAGATTCCTGCCATCTTTATTGGATTTGAAACATTTTTCATCAGTGAAAATTACTATTTCATTTTCGCAATCAAAGTCAAGGTGATCTTCAGCAAACCTTACTCTGGCGGTTCGAGGTGCATCAGAAAGAGGTATTTTTTTGCTGGTTTATAAATATGGATGTTTGCAGCATGTAAATGTCGCCGAACCGTGCTGAGCGAAATCCCAAATGTTTCAGCACTGGAATGAGTGGTTCTGAAGGGATCCTCGGTGTGAATTTGCACAATGTTACGGTGTCTCTCAAAGTCATCCGTATAAACTCTTGGACGAGGGCCCTGACGATCACATTTCACATCACCTCTTTTCTGGTACCTATCTCCTTATCCACTTGGGAACCATTTTCCTCTGTGGGTATAAATGTAAGCAGTTTACACACCACCTTTAGCTTGAATTAATTGAAATTAAAACATCAATTACAATTAAAATTAGTATACACATTATTAATATCAATTTATAAAATTAATTTATTAATATAGGACAGGGACTGGAACACCACGCTGCTAGAGCACTATGTTCAGCTGGGAAGCTGACGACCCGAATGACCGAGTCGGCAGTGACCCTGCCTACGAAGCCAAGGGTCCCGGGTTTGAGTCCCGGTGTGGCAAATATTTGTTTGATTAGAACGGATGTTTGTACCCTAGTCATGGTTGTTTATCTATCTAAGTATAATATTTATCTAAGTATATAAGTATGTGTATCGTTGTCTAGTACCCAAGGGATACAGGGATTCCTAGTTGGGGCTAGATAAATGTGTGTAAATTGAGTCCAAGGTATTATTATTATTATATTCGTGTGCAGACGTTCCCAGTGCCCCAGCAGCGGTAAATCTCATCTGTCAGCAAACGGACTCAGGATGTAATTGGTACTACCGTGGATGCGGCCTTTTAAGAAGGCGCAGCGTTTCCAAATAATTGCGTGGAATCCGTCAATCCTTGCCTCCGCAAACATGCCTGAGGCGCTGCAGTGCGGGGCATTCCCATCAGAACCCTGAATGCGTTATTTAGCTTCTTTACTGCAACGTGCAAACCTGCGAGCCAACATGTTACAAAGAACAGCCAGCGCCCTACGATGTCGTGGTTATCTTTAAGATCCTCCGAGACCCAGTGACCCTGATATTTAAATTTATTAAAAAAAATAGAGTTTTTTTTTCCATACATGAGCTGAGACTGGGGAGACTTACTTTCAAATAAGTTTTGGTGCCTGTCTCGAAAACCTTTAACTCACTTTTTTAACATTTTATCTGAGCCAATAGGCCTCAGCATATGTTTCACAAATATGTAAGAACATAGTCTAAGGTAAGAACTTACCCAGTGCCGCGATCGAGGGACTCAGCAGCACCATGTCGTCAGCGTAACGAATATTATTGATACACTTCGTCTATGTGACAGCCTAGCTTGGTACTGCTGAGCTCCTCGATCAGCTGGTTCATATAAGTTGAAAAGTTTGGGAGACGTCAATCCATCTTGTCTTACCTACCCCACAATCCAACCTGATTTTGATTTATGTGCAATTAAGCATAAAATACAAGAATTTTATGCTGTCCGAAAAGAAGTACCGAGTTTGAAAAGGCTGCTTGCAGCTCTTAAAGAAGGCATACATTTTGTTGGTGGCAGAGAATCTCTTCGTTTACTCTTACACAAATTAGGTTATAAATATAAAAAGTGTAGAAATCAAAGGACAGTACTTATGGAGCGACGTGATATAGTGGCATGGAGGGACAGGTACCTACATGAAGTCAAAGATGTAAGGGAAGTGGTAAGCCTGTTCTATACCTTGATGAAAGTTATATTCATACTTCGCTAAATTATGCAAAATGTTGGCAAAGCGAAAATGACCCCGGCGTATCTAAATAATAATAATAATACCTTGGACACCATTTACACACCTTCATCTAGCCCCAAACTAGGATTCCCTGTATCATAGGTACTAGACAACGATACACATACTTAAATAGATAAATATTATACTTAGATAGATAAACAACCATGACTAGGGTACAAACATCCGTTCTCATAAAACAAATATTTGCCCCCATCGGGACTCGAACCCGGGACCCTTGGTTTCGTAGGCAGCGTCACGGCCGACTCGGCCATTCGGGTCGTAAATCTGTAGCTACTAGAAAAATATACATATTTGTTCATTGTGGTGCCAAGAGCAATGGTGCCAAGGTGTGGGTTCGTCCCGAATTCTTTGTTAATTTATAACGAAAATGAAAAAAAAGCTGATTTCCCTGTTGCCATGAATAAAGTTATTTTCAAAAAATTACTATTGAATAAATTATTACCCAATCTAAATGAAACCACCTGTATAGTCATGGACAATGCTAGATATCATTCTTGCCAAAAATAACAAACCTCCAAGCTTGGTTACAAGAAAAAATTAAATTGCAGAATGGATTAAATCAAATAATATTGCTTACCCTAAAGCCACCAAAGCCACCAAAAGTATCTTGTTGTTTTTGGTAAAACTAAATAAACCTGGAGGCTTACCACAAGCACTATTAGAAGTTATTTTCAAGCCTTAAAAAAAACTGCCCTGCTTAATGATACATACTTTTGAGGTAAACAGGCCAGAGACAACCTTTTTTTTTTAGCAGTTTAATCGCAGGCCTGCTTACTTCGGCTCATGGTACACTAACGCAGCAGTTTATTTTAAACATTGAAAATAAACTGCCCTACTTTAGTCCTGCTAACTAAGAGATTGTGGTAAGCCTCCTGACCCAGTATACAAGATTGATAATTAAGTACAGGAGTATGGTCACAAAATACTACGACTGCCGCCTTATCATTGTGACCTGAATCCGATAGATATGATATGGGGCATAGTAAAAGGAAAGGTTGCCACAAAGAATGTTGGTTTAGTTAGATAATCTCACGTTCCTGCAGCTTGTACAAAACTGTTTTGAGGATATAACTGCTGATACTTGGAATAATTGCTAATAAAAATTGTTGTTAGCATACAAAAAAACTAGAAGAGGAATATAGATGCAGGGGACTGGTAATTGATAGAGAAATTGAATAACTTATTATAGATTTGGCTTATTATAAAGCGGCAGCGATACTGAAACATCCAGTCTTACAACTGACAATGAGTCTTATTGTCTAGAATTGAACCAGTACAATCTGATCATGAAGATCATGAAATGTCATATCAATCTGTTGAATATTTAGATTCTGAATTTGATGACTAATTAAAAAAAATATATACATAATCATAATGGTTTTATTTTCTATATTTTAATCCGTAAGTACCTGTAACTTATTTTATCTACACACGTATCATAAACCCTCTTCACTGCGTACAAAAACCGCACGTTACGATCAGCATAATGTTAAACTACTTGGTAAAAACTCATTTCTTATCTGAAAAATTACACATTATGACCATAATGTGTAATTATATTATTATGTTATTATATAGACATATTATGACATTCAAATTTCGAACGCCGACGCCCGCCTGCTTGCCGCCCCTAGTTTGTCTGTGAAGTTGGTACTGACATTCAAATTTCGAACGCCGACGCCCGCCTGCGTGAAGTTGGTACTACAGAACAAGCTAAACAACTGCAGAGCCACAATGCCGGTCAAAGATGCGGTTCCTGAACACATCAAAGAGAGCTTATGATATGTGTGTATAAACTAGTGTATGTAACTGTACATAATTAGGCATTAAAACTCTCGAGTAATATTATTATTAAATTCGCCTTCGGCTCGTTTCATATACCCACTCTCGAGTATAAATGCCCTCCATTATGTAGCAGTCACATATACTACTATTAGTGGAAGATTATTTCATAATAATAAAAACTTCCATAATGAGAGGCTTTAATATACGAGTGTTTCATAATAACAGCACACTAGTATTTTAATGCCTAATTATGTACAGTCACATACACTGCTTTATCTATGATTGTTAATTTATAGTTATATGTAAAATGTAACTTCTAATAAGTTCGATTTTAAAATAAGTTCGGTAATTAGCGAAGCGGGCAATTTGCATGGGTGTATACTATACTTAGTATTGCTATATATAAAGTTATTTAGCGCCCTCAGACCAGGTTTTTTATGTTCCTGGTTGGGCTTTACGATAAGTGAACATGAACCCATTCAACTTTTGTTCTAATATATTATTATTGTTCGTCTCGGCCATTAATAATTTTAAAACCCTTTTTACTGTTTTGACAGTGTTTTCCGCCTGCCCGTTTGAAGCTGGGTGATACGGTGCTGAAGGCAAGTGTTGGATTCCATTTACTTTACAATGTTCTTGAAACTGTTTCGAACAAAAATAGGAAGCATTGTCCGTGACTAAAGTTCGCACTTAGCCAAACCTACTGAATATTTCCGATAGCCTACTTATAACCGCCTGACTATCAGTTGCAGTCATATGGTAACACTCAATCTATTTGGAATGTGCATCAACAACATTTAAAAATGTCTTAGCTTGCAACGAAAACATATTTAAATGTATACGCTCCCATCGTCGCGCCGGGTGTGGCCACGGAACTAACGGCGAGCGTGGCGGATTGCAACGGTGCGCATTACAACTTACGCATGCACCTATCTTTTCTTTGATGTGCCTATCTATATTCGATCTAGCTTCCGCTTTTGTTTTCACTACCCCAAAAGGAGTACTTTGCAACTCATTTAAAAGATGTTCCCTAAACACATAGGAATAACCAATTTGTGACCTCTAAACCTACATCCATTTTCCAAGTGTAAATCTGTTCGATATGCAAAATACGGTTTCAGTAATAAATCCGTTTCTTTTTTGGGCCAACCACTTTCTACTTAACTAACCACTTTCCTTAAAACCGAATCTCGCTCAGTTTCGCGTCTAATATCAGTTACATTCAATGGCTGTAAATACTGTCGCTTATGTGATTTATATACAATGTATGGTCTCGATCTGATTCTTGTTTATTGCTGTCACTGCATGGCACAACCGCTCGTAATAAAAAATCTGTTACGTTATTTTCGCTCTTTACGTACTCAATGTTGAAATTGTATGCAGAGAAGAATAATGCGTACCTTTGCAGCCTATTAGCCGCTAACTCTGGCATGCCCTTTTTACTACCGAATATTGATAAGAGCGGCTTATGGTCCGTTTTTAATGTACCGTGCGTCCGTACAAATAGTGATGGAACTTCTTTATGGCGTATACTATAGCTACAGACTCTTTCTGGATCTGGTAATAGTTACATTCGGCTCGTGTCAATGAACGCGAAACAGATGCCACAACTCGCTCCACACCATCGTGGTGTAGTTGTGACAAGATAGATCCCCAGGCCGCGCGGTCCCGCGTCCGACGTCGCCAGCGACGGGAGCCCCGTAGTGGGCGAGCACTAGCTCGCTCAGACAGCAGCTCCGTCAAACCCAAGAGACACCTTTTTTTAGTAACGAGTGTAAGGGAGCCAATACATTCGGTATGAACCATCTATAGTAATTAATCATCCCTAAAAATGATCTAAGTTTGCTGAAATTTTTGGGGAGCTCGCATTTTATTATATTACTTTATGATTAGATTTTCTTAGCCCATTTTGTCGATTATACCACCTAAGTATTCCACTGAATCCTTAAATAGCTCACACTTGTTAACTTGTAGTCTTAACCCTGCTTCTTTTAATCTGTCTAGAACTTTTTCTAATATTTTAAATGTACATCCTTATTTTCGCCTGTTATTAGGATATCATCTTGAAATATACATATTCCTTCAATGCCAGCTAACAAATCTGCTATCGTCTTTTGGAAAATGAAAGGTGCACTTTGTAGTCCAAAGACCAATCGAAACAAAATAAGTCTTTGTGCGTAGGTATTGATGCAAGTTAGTTTTTTAGAATCTTCTAAACCAACTGATTACATACCCTTGAAAAATCTAGCATCGAGAAATCTTCCCCACCGTGCAACTCCGCAAATAAATCTTCAATTCCCGGTAAAGGACAACTGACTGTATACAAGACCTTGCTTAATGTAACCGAATAGTCTCCGCAAATCCTTACATTGCCGTCGGGACGCAAAACAGGAACGATCGGCGTAGCCACTAGCATGATCCACTCTCTCTAGTATACGTATAGTATAGCTCCTGTTGGTGACGAAATGTGAAACTTTCGCCAACAAAGTACTAAACTCAACAGTTTCCAACTCCGCTGGGAAAACCAAGTCTTTGACGACGCCGTATGTTGCCTCCTCTAGGGAAGTCAATAACAACGCCCTTTTTAACAACAGTCTTGTCTCTCGTGCTGTGGATGTTGGCAAGACAATACTGTGTACAAAGGCTGAATTAATTATATAATTACTTATAACACACTCAACCATATAATTTAATTTAGACTGTTTATTTCTTTCGTAGTATGAAAATAAATTATCACTTCGACTTTGTTTATCGATATTATTAAAACAGTGATTGTTCAGGCTTCTCAGCACCTAATGACCTCGTAGGGGCCCATCAGCTACGAGGTAGCGTAACGATCAGTTGCCAAGAAGTGTGAACGTCGGCGATTCACCGAGCTGAAGTTAATTGGGGTCGATCTAACCTGGTCTGTGCTTCGGTCCCGTCAACCTCCTGTCTCTCTGCAAGGCCCGGGTGCACCCTAGGCTCTTCTTGGTAGACAGGTTCTTCAGCCAACCAGGTATGACTGGCGGGCCAGCTTCAATGAGCACAGTGTTCCAACACAGGTTATGTTACGTGGTAAAAACAATCGGGCACGAAAATGCGAACTTTATCTGGTTCGAGAAACAATAACACACTCAGCTATATTAACAATCCTGAGGGAAACCCGAATACATTCCAGATGGCCTGCGATTTAATTTCAATACCCTAACCAAAACGCGTTTACATTGCGAGGGCTTTCGTCTCTCAGTTGTCAAAAAACTGCCAGGTTGGCAGCTAACGTCAAATTCAAAATGGCCGTTCAGAAACCATCGATCGAATATCGATTTGGAATCGAACAATCACCCGCCCGGACAGGCACCCACCTGTCCCCTAATCTACGGGCAGCCGAGACAACGTTGCTACCGCTCGTTTTAGAACCGAGCCTCCTACTAAAACCTCTGCAGACCGGGGGGTCCCGTCCTTGCCAGGGAACAAGTTAACAATGCGCCCCCTGCGCCAACGTAGTGGCGGTAGGTTAGCATCCTTAACCAGAACGAGGTCACCAACACTAGGGGGGCTAGTTTTGTCAGTCCACTTAAGGCGCTGTTGTAAGATATGCAGATACTCGAGCGACCAACGCTTCCAGAAATTCTGAGTAAACTGCTGCAACATCTGATACCTTGACAACCGATACAATTTCACTCCCTCGAAGGGGTGCTCGGGCAACGCGTTAAGTGGCTGTCCTATCAAGAAATGGCCTGGGGTCAGAGCCTCCAGGTCATTTGGATCCGAGCTGAGCGGACACAACGGTCGCGAATTGAGAACGGCCTCGATCTTACAAAACAATGTCGCGAGCTCCTCAAAAGTCAGCGCGGTCTGACCTACTATACGCCCCAAGTGCGTCTTAGCTGACTTAACTACGGCCTCAAAAATCCCACCCCAGTGGGGGCAAATCGGTGGGCTGAAGGTCCACTGTATACCCCGACGGGAGAGGGCCGTTCCAATATCCACTTTATTTACATTCAAAAAGTTGACTATCTCTCGTAAGTATCGTTCCGCACCGATGTAGTTAGTGCCGTTATCAGAGCGGATCAAAGTTGGAAGTCCCCTTCGAGAAACAAACCTATCCAAACAAGCAATGAAAGCCTCTGTCGAGAGATCAGCAACGAGCTCGAGATGTACCGCCTTGGTGGATAAACAAACAAACACACATAGGTACGCCTTGTATTGCCTAGCGGTACGCAATCGTGAACTCTTCACCATAAACGGTCCTGCAAAATCCGTACCAACACCTGAAACGGTCTGACCTCATTCACACGATCAGGGGGCAAGTCCCCCATTAGAGGTTGCATCGTGGCAGCCTTAAGTCGATAACAAGGCATGCACCGAAACACGATGTTCCGTATGACACGGCGGGCAGATAAGATCCAAAACTCCCGCTGGAGCGTGGCCAACAACGCGTTACAGCCGGCATGCGCGTTTTTAATATGACGATCAGTCACCAGCAATTCAACTAACTGTCCCCCCTTGGGGAGCAGAAGTGGGTGACGAGCCGAATACGACAGATTCGCATTGTGCAATCTTCCTCCTACCCGAAGTAACCCGGTCGAATCAACAAAGGGGTTGAGACGCGCGACGGCTCCCTTCAATTTCGAACGTCCACTTCGTATAATCTCCAATTCTGCCCCAAACTTCGAGGACTGTACCAACCGGACCAAATTCAATAGCGACTCTGTCAAAATGACATCATAGCATCAATGTACAGCGCCATCTAGTCTTCCATAGTACGAACCACCTCACCCACAACTATACCCTAAATCAATACCTTTAGAGGTGGTTCGACTAATAAAGGCTAGATGGCGCTAATTAACCATATCTTATAAATTCCGTTCAACTCGATTTAACCACCATTCTCGCATTAGAGCCCGAGCTGCGAATACCTTGTACAAACCGAATTAAATATCTTCAGATAAAACTAAACACCTATTATTTGGGGCACCCATTTTCATGGTGACCCCGACGTTCGAAATAACGCAGTGAAGAAATTGGACGGAAGAAACCTGCAAATACGCCGCCGCGCCGCCCGCGACAAGGACAAAGGCGCGAGCACATGGTCGCAGCCATCTTGCGTATTGCCGCGTTATTGCCGCGTATTCGTTTCAACAGCCGTCTGAAATTCGTTCCTGCATTAGAACAAGTAAAAGCGACCACGAGGCGTCGAAGAAAGTGATCCTGCAAGGCGAAACCCCAGGAAAACACACTAAGACATCACCACGTGCGTCCCGCGTGTGCCCCCCAACATCTGAAGACCATCAGCCGAGAATCAAATCACCGAGCAGCCGAAACCCAACGGACGTACAAGGAGCAGCATATCCGAAGCCCGGTGGAGCGTCCAGCCGAGACTGGACTCGAGACCCGTCGGAAGCCGAGGAGCCGCCCCTGCTGTTGGACGAAAGGCGCGCCAGAGACGAGAGACATAAAAACATAAGTATCTACCGATCACGTGAGTTGGCACAAAATTTCCCCCCCATTTATTTTATCTATACACCGTTATTAGTAGGTAAATTATTGGTAAATTTCGACATTTCCATATGATGATATCAAGGAACGCGATAGTGTCTGTATGACGCACAAACGAGACTCTGAGGAAATTCGTCGTTAATCTACCTATCAAACAATATCTATCTATATCTATCTATCTAAATATTCCCATTAGCTAAAATGCCCAATAACGACGTGGCAACCGTAGAGAAATCTAAACCTGAGAGCATATCAGAACTAATAAGAAAGCGAGGGATTATAAAGGGGAAAATGACCCTATTTGTCAAATTTATAGCATCCATAAAACCCGAAACGATGACTGCCGAACAAATAATCGAGCTTGGGCTGCGCACAGACAAAATGCAACTCGAGTTTTTACAGTTTGATAAAATACAAAGTAATATCGAAACCCTCTGCTCAGATATTGACAAGCAGTTACTCGAAAGAGACTCCTTCGAATCTCAGTATTATCAATACATAGCTAAAGCCAAAGGCACTTTAAATCAAAAAGCGACAGACCAGACCGACTTACAAGAACCTACACATCATTGCAAACATAGCTCAGATGCTAGCGATTCCATTAGGTACCCAGATATTAGCCTACCCTCATTTAATGGAGACATTACACAGTGGATCGAATTCCGAGATACTTTCGACGCACTTATAAATCAGGGTAACCTGAAGCCCATACAAAAATATAAATATTTGAGAAGTTGTCTAAAGGGCAGTGCTTTGGAGGTTATAGGAGCGCTGGAATATTCGGAGGAAGGGTACAGCATAGCATGGCAATTACTTTGCGAACGCTATAATAACCCAAAAGTATTGGTCTACAATCATTTGCGAGCGCTTTTCGGCATCGATAGCGTACAATCGAATCCAATGGCACTAAGGGGCATGGGTGATAACATATCGAAACACCTTAGAACCCTAAGAAGCTTAAATATAGCAACCGAAAACTGGGATATATTGATAATTTTCTTTTTATCTAGCAAGCTAGAAAAGTCACTACAACTAAAATGGGAAGAAAAATCCAACTCACGTGAACTTCCTACATTACAGGATTTCAAGACTTTTTTGAGGTCCCGAGCTGACCTTTTGGAGTCGATGAACAGCAACCAAGCTGTTGAAAATACAAACCGGAATTCGAGTAATACAACTGAAAAGGCGATGATAACCACGTCCCGCAACAATCCGGAAGCTAACAAAGTAACAAAACCACCTACTACCCAGCATAATCACTGCCCTTTTTGCAAGGGCACCCACTACCTAAATCAGTGTACACAGTTCCTAGCCCTTAGCCCTATAGCTCGCAGCCGAGCTGCGAAGAGGTTACGACTCTGCACTAACTGCCTGAGATCGAATCACGCGGTGCCGAACTGCCGAGCCAGCAAGTGTACCAAGTGTTCAGGTAAACATCATACTTTGTTACACATACCTACTATACCTACTCCAGCGAACGAGCAATCTATTTATAATCCCGAGCGATTACCTACACAACCGAACACATCTCGTCCTACCTATAATCCCGAGCGATTACCTACACAACCGAGCGTATCTCGTCCTATGACGCTATACACCCCACAACAACAATCTACATCCGAAAATCAATCTATAAACTTGCATATTAAGCAAATCAACACGTCAAATGACAATGCTTGTTCACAGCCGATGCAAAACAAGCATGTTTTCTTATCTACAGCTGTAGTAAACATAACCGATCACGAAAACAAACAACAAAGCATGAGAATCCTATTGGATTCCGGCTCGCAATCGTGCTACATAACAGAAAGGGCACACAAAAAACTAAACCTACCTGTACACAACACAGATACCGATGTCATGGGTATCAGCAACACAATAATAAACGTTAAACACTATTGTAACGTTATTATTCACTCTAGAACCGAACCATTTTCTGTGGATCTATCTTGCTATATTGTACCTACAATCTGCAACCTACCTAACTATGATATAGGAAATCTTATCATACCTAAACGATTCCGACTGGCTGATGATGGATTCAATTCAGCCGGCGAAATCGACATGATACTGGGCGCCGAAAAATTCTATGACCTATTGTGCGTAAACCGACACGAATTAGGAACTAACTTACCGACTTTGCAAAAAACCAAATTGGGCTGGATCGTGACTGGCTCGACGACGGGGCCAGTACGCCAGCAAACTAGATGTCATTTCATTCAACAACAAATGAGAAGCATTTTCGAAACTGAGGAAAATTCCACACTTTCCAATGATGATATCACGGAGTGCGAAAGTGTCTTTATGACGCATAATCGAGATTCTGAGGGAAAGTTTGTCGTAAAAATACCTCTAAAAGAACCTGCTTCAAGTTTAGGTAGATCAAGACACATTGCCTATAAGAGATTTCTGTCATTAGAAAACAAATTTAGTAAAAATTCAGAATATAAAAAACAATACGTCCAATTCATGAGAGATTTCCAACAAGCGGGCCGCATGAAAGAGATGGAATACTCCAATGTAGGACCCCAAGTCTACTTACCGCATCACGCGGTAATTAATATCGAAAAATTATCAACCCCAGTGAGGGTTGTCTTTGACGCATCATGTCCAACAGACACTGGAAAATCGCTTAACGATATTCAATATAAGGGTACGATATTTCAAGATAGCCTAATCAATATACTAGTAAGATTTAGAACTTACAAATTTGTAGTAAATGCAGATATACAGAAAATGTTTTGCCAGGTCAATATTGATCAATCACAACAAAACCTACAAAATATACTATGGAGGGAAAACTCAACCGATCCTCTACGTACCTACACATTAACTACTCTCAGTTTTGGCTTGAAGGCGGCCCCCTACATAGCCACGAGATGCCTACTGCAGCTAGCAACCGAATTCGAAGGTAAATACCCTACAGCAGCCGAAGCAATAAAAGGTTCATTCTACTACGATGACTGGATCTATGGAGGCGACGACGAAGCAGCGCTAATCGAGACAGCAACGCAAGTAGCGGCCATCCTGCGTACAGCCTGCTTCAATCTACGAAAATGGAAGTCGAACTCAAAAACCATATTAAAAAAGGTATGTAACACCGACTCAACAAATCCGACCGAGAGCGGAAATAACACACACAAACTATTAGGTATCACATGGTGCAGCCACACAGATTGTTTACAATTCTCATTCAAAGAACAACCAATGCCAGATCGACTTACGAAAAGAAAGGTCCTGTCTATAATTTCAGCTATCTATGATCCTACGGGCTTAATTAGTCCCGTTTTAGTGACAGCTAAATGTTTTATTAAAAAACTATGGCAGGATAAAACTTCATGGGACGAAACCCTATCGCCCGCTTTAACAAGAGAATGGATATCTTACTATAGGAGTCTATTTTCTTTAAACAATCTATCCATACCGAGACGCACAATCATAAACAATTACGTAACACTAGAACTGCATGGGTTTGCAAATAGTTCAAAAACATGTTACGGAATTGCAATTTATTTACGTTCCATTGATAATTTAGGTAATATACAGGTGCATTTGTTATGCACAAAGTCTAGAATTGCTAGAGAGGAAACAATACCCCGCTTAGAATTACGCGCAGCGGTATTGTTATCACAAGTAATGGAATCACAAGGCAATAACCTTGCCAAACGAGTCAGTAAAATATACCTATGGTCTGACTCACAGGTGGTATTGGCGTGGATAAAAACACCGCCACCTAAACTAGGTACTTTCATCAGTAACAGAGTAGCGGAAATTCAGAGATTAACCAAGATCGAAGACTGGCATTGGGTGTGTTCGGCTGAAAATCCAGCTGACATTATATCGAGAGGAATTCAACCTCATATATTAAGAAAAAGCAATCTGTGGTGGTCGGGTCCCGCCTGGCTATCTGGTCAAACGGCGCAGTGGCCTCTGCACAATCAAACTAACACACAAATACAAACAAAGGACACAGAACAAACTATATCCTTAGTTAACCCAACAAACATCGAGAATAATTTCATAGATAAATTGTTTCATAAATATTCAAACGACAAAAAATTATCGCGAGTGTTTGCCTATACTCTGCGATTCATCAATAACCTACAAAATCCTTGTAATAAAATAAGCGGACCGCTGTCCGTTCAAGAATTAAATGATTCGATGCATAAACTAATTATGCGCGCACAAATAACATCACTACCTATTGAATACAAACTTTTAAGTCAGAATAAATCAATACCAACGTCATCAAATATTAAATGCCTTAACCCGTTTTTTGAAGATGGCCTGTTGAAAGTTGGAGGAAGGTTAAACCTATCAAACATTCCCGAAACTAAAAAACATCCTATAATTTTGCATCCAAAACACATACTCACTGAAACTATAATGAGAAACATGCATATCAAACTCTTCCATTGTGGTCCACAGCTACTGCTAGCATGCATGAGAGAGCAGTACTGGCCATTAAATGGAAAAGGTCTGGCTAACAAAATTGTACACAAATGCGTTACATGTTTCAAAGCAAAACCACTCATACACGTACCCATTATGGGTCAACTACCTACAATAAGAACTACTCCTTCACCGCCATTCCACACAACATTTTGTGATTATGCTGGGCCCTATTCAATTCGAGATAGAAGGGGGCGTGGTTTCAAGTCTTACAAATGTTGGATAGCTATGTTTGTTTGCTCATCGACAAGGGCAGTTCACATTGAGTTGGTTTCAGGTTTAGAATCACAAGCCTTTATTGCCGCCTTCCGGCGATTCATATGCAGAAGAGGTAAACCAAGTCGAATGGTAAGTGACAACTCGACCACATTCCGTGGAGCAAATAATGATTTAGTAGAACTATACAGATACCTAAACGAGAATTTTAGCGAACTTACCAACTTCCTTGCAAACGAAGGTATTTCCTGGAAATTCTTACCCCCCTACAGCCCGCATCTAGGCGGCCTACATGAAGCTGCAATTGGCAGCTGTAAGCTTCATCTTAAGAGGGTATTAAGTCAAGCCTTATTAACATTTGAAGAATTCTCTACGGTTCTTACTCAAATTGAGGCAATATTAAACTCGCGCCCATTGTGTCCCATACCTAATGCTAATAATGATGATTTTCCCATTCTTACGCCAGCTCACTTTCTGATCGGTAGATCGTACACGTCTCTGGCGGACTACGAATACCAAGATGTATCAAGGGATAAGTTAAATCACTTCCAACAACTCCAACAGATACAACAGGACTTCTGGAAGCGGTGGTCTCGAGAGTACCTGGGTCTCCTACAGCAGAGGTGCAAGTGGAGGAGCACAAAGGGACCTAACCTCACCGTCGGCTCAATCGTGCTGGTGAAGGACGATCGCTTACCACCCTGCCAGTGGAAGTTGGGACGCATCGCGAAGACACAAGACGGTCAAGATGGCGAAACGAGGGTCGCCGTCATCCAAACAACAAAAGGCCTTATCAAACGAGCCTTCAATAATATTTGCCCCTTACCTATTTCTCTGTCAGATACCGACTATTAGTTCTAAGTAATCAGTGTAGGTAGACAGGGACTATATAATTAATTAATCACTTTATTACACAAACAAGTGAAATGTAACCTAATTAACTACTGCCTACTTAATAAAAAAATACTTCTCTTGTGTTTTCTTCATAAGATCTAGAATCTTTCTAGGTAGGTAACTAAAACAGAACGCTAGGAGTATACATAAATCTATTAATAAATTAGCTAGTCACATTCATAAATTACAGTTATATTTGTATACCTAGTAGAGTTTAGGCGCTCTGGAGTATGTCAAAATGACATCATAGCATCAATGTACAGCGCCATCTAGTCTTCCATAGTACGAACCACCTCACCCACAACTATACCCTAAATCAATACCTTTAGAGGTGGTTCGACTAATAAAGGCTAGATGGCGCTAATTAACCATATCTTATAAATTCCGTTCAACTCGATTTAACCACCATTCTCGCATTAGAGCCCGAGCTGCGAATACCTTGTACAAACCGAATTAAATATCTTCAGATAAAACTAAACACCTATTATTTGGGGCACCCATTTTCAGACTCGTTTCGCTCTGCCGGAGTCAGAATAGGGTTCAACGTTCGCTGATCGCGAGGAGTACGACAATTTCGAGCGAATCTCCTAATCCAAGAGGACACGTTTATCAACTTGTCAAGTGAGCTATACCGGTCCAGTAGAAACCCGGCGTCAGGGTCCTCAGCCTTCTGGGTAACATGCACGGCCGCTCTGGGGCCATGATCCGAAGATACTACTACATGGCTGTGGGGCCAGTCCGATTCTCTCTTGGCAAGCCAGGGTTGTCCCCACCACAAACGGTGTCTAACGAGTTCAGGAGCCTGACATCCCCTGGATGCACAATCAGACGGGTTCAATTCTCCTGGTACATGTCTCCAGGTCAGTGGGACCTCAGACGACACAATCTGGGAGAGACGGTTCGCAACAAAAACCTCTAAGTTATGGACCGAAGCCTTCAGCCAGCACAAAACAATCTGGCTGTCCGTCCAAGCGTACACTGTATCCTCCAAAACCACTGACCCACGCAACACTGTTAGAGTGTGATTCAAAAGTTTGGTCAAAAGAGCAGCCCCGGACAGTTCCAGTTTTGGAATCGTCATCCTTGTCCGAATAGGCGCTACCTTGCTTTTTGCCAAAACCAAACGCACGTCGACCTCCCCGGTGGAGGTGACGGTTCGCAAATAAACCGCTGCCGCAAACCCTCGTTCAGAGGCATCACAAAACCCGTGAAGGGTTGCCCTGTAATCCCCAGCAGGGACCAATTTCCTCGGCAGCGATACATTATTTATGTCCGATAGCGAGGTGAACATTCGCGTCCAATCAGTCAACAAATCACCTGAGAGGTGGGTGTCCCAGGTCAACTGAGCCGCCCATAGCCTTTGCATAAAACATTTGAGAGCAAAGGTGACTGGGGAAATCCATCCATTCGGGTCGAACGTTCTCGCAATCGTTGACAGTACTGACCGCTTCGTCCAGGCCTTCGGTGTTTCTAAAACCACCCGATAGGTAAACTCATCATGGACGGGCCGGTACTGAATTCCAAGTACTGACAACATGTTAGGGTTGTCAGGATTCTCAAAAACGTGCGGGTCTTGTTGAAACTCATCTGGGAGACCAGCCATCAACTCAGGGGAGTTGGACATCCACTTACGTAGTTCATAGCCGCCTCGTTCCAGCAATTGAATGAGCTCGTCACGTCGGTCCAGAGCTTCCTCTACACTGGCTGCCCCTGTGCAGACGTCATCGACGTACAAATCTTGCTCCAGGATAGCGGCGGCTCTAGGATAGCTCACACGGTCACGCGACGCCAACTCCCGCAGGGTACGCATCGCCAAATACGGGCTAGACCGTAACCCATACGTGTTCGTGTTTAACTCATAGACCTTGACTGGCTCGGCCGTGGACTCACGCCAAAGTATCAACTGATACCTTCTGTCAGCCGGATGAATTACCGTTTGCCTAAACATCATCCGAATGTCTGCAACAAATACAATCTGGTGCCTCCGAAAGCTCGTGAGAATATCCGAAATATCACGACTCAACTTGGGTCCCGAATGTAGACACTGATTCAGGGACATCCCGTTCGAGGTAGGTGCTGACCCATCAAAAACAACTCGAATCTTGCCGGTAGGGGTTCGTAGGACGGCATGGTGTGGAAGGAAACAATGATCCTCAGATCTCCAGTCCACACCCGATACCGACATGTGTCCTAACGACTCATACTCCCTCATGAAATCAACATATTTTTGTTTAAATACGGCGTCCCTTGTCATCCTACGCTCCATCGACATCAATCTCGTCTCAGCCATCTTCCTAGATTCTCCTAGTGGCGGTCGATCGGCCCTGAAAGGCAGTCGAGTTACAAAACGACCAGAACGAAGGCGACCAGTACTATTCTGGTAAAACAACTCGCACTCTTCTTCGTCTGCGTCGACTCGACGAACGGTGGGAGGTTCCTCTATCTCCCAGAAACGTTGGATAACGTCTGACAACGCTGAGCCAATAAGTATGCCATCTGACTCGGCAGGCCTAACCATTGGCAATGCCGGACCCATGATCACGTGACCAAACTTAGTATCCACAGCAATCAACCCGTCCGGCTGAAGAACTCGCTGATCCGACAACAGAAACCTACCCAGAACGTCTGCTCCCAGTAGCAGGTCGACCGGGGCTGGAGTGTCAAAATCGGGATCCGCCAACTTGAGTCCTGATGTCAGGAATCGAACGGCCGGATTCAACTTCACCAAGGGGTGTCTGCCCATGACATGCGTCATTACTAAAGCTTGCACGGATGTTTTTGTCAAAATGTCATAACGTGGAGAGAACGTGATCACCGATTGACCAACTACATTCGTAACCGTAACATTCCCCACGCCCCGTATTGATTTATTATACCTATTTACCTTGAGGCCCAACCATTTTGCTAAATCATTCGATACAATGCAGCCCTGAGCTCCAGAATCTAATAGGGCGCGAACGTATGTTGGGTTGCCCGCCAAATCCCAAACAAGCACAGAGGCGATCGGTAACACCACCGTCTCCGGTTGGGGGGCAACAAATGGTTGGGCCGCAAATTCCTAGCGAGGACCCCCGGGGCCCCACTGTGCCTGTAACCGATCAGGTATGCAGCTATACGCCAGAGGGTCCCATTGTACAAATGGCCCACGCGCCGGTTCCATTGCCACCCTACGATTCCCCGTAAAGGGGGGTGGGCGTGAATTCAACCGTGGCCGCTCCATGAGCGGGGGGGACATCACATGTGACCGACGAGGACGAGGCGACGAGCGGGGCGACAACTGAGGCGGCGTCCGAACCGCACCCGCATAGCTCGAAGGTGTCCCATGCCACCCGCCCGTTACGGCCTGCTCAACACAACCAATGTCCCGCTGGGTCGGATGCTGAGTCGCAACCGAAAACTCAGGGCCCCCCATGTAATGGTCCTGAGTGCGGCCCTGCACCCTGGTACTGCCCTGTGCACGTGGGGACGTTGGCCCCTGAGTTGCGCTCCGAGTCGCAAACGAATTCTCAGGGCCCCATGCCGTGTCACCCTGGGTACGGCCCTGTGGAGGCTGTTGGCCGGACCGGTTCATGCACAACAGATTGTTGTAGGGCCCACCACAATATCCGCACATTTGTGTGCGCGTGCAGTCCCTAGCCATGTGTGGCCCGAGGCACAGGAAACACCAGCTCCGCTGCTTGGCCATCCGGCGCCGTCCCTGAACCCTAAGTT
This sequence comes from Argyresthia goedartella, assembly GCA_949825045.1. Lineage (NCBI taxonomy): Eukaryota > Metazoa > Arthropoda > Insecta > Lepidoptera > Argyresthiidae > Argyresthia > Argyresthia goedartella. The sequence continues at coordinate 7,189,260 of OX463814.1, forward strand.
CCCCGAACTTATTGCAATTGGCCACAGCATGGCCAATCTGCCTACAACATGGGCAGGTCTCACCATGTGGGGTCAATTCACTCACAGTCCCATACGACTGCCGGTTGGTGCGGTCCTTCCTCGTCGGAGGGCCCCTACTCACAGCGCTCCCGGCAGCTCTCTGTGGCTCCGAAGGATGGGTGACCGTCAACCCCAAATTCTCTGCCCGTCGAGCCTCCTCTTCCAAGAATCCGACCAAGTCGGAGAAGGCGGGCAGGTCCTCGGCCGACCTCCCGTGAGACTGTTCGAAACGAGTCTGCACGTCAGCGGGTAGGCGGGAAAGTACAATGTACAACAGTAGGTACGACCATTCACCAACCGGAAGTCCAAGATTCTCTAGAGCCTTGGTGACGGACAACAATGGGTTCAAAACCTCCGTCTGTATGGCCCCGACCTTGTTCACAACCGGGATACTAAACAAACGGTTGGGCATCGGCCAACCTCCGTTTGTTATGGTAACGTCTGACCAACAATTGCCTGGCCGTTTCATAGTTACCCTCCGTAACTGTCAAATGAGCGACCAGCTCCCTAGGCTCACCCCTCAATGCTGCCACCAGCTGAGCCATCTTGACAGACTTGGTAATGTCCGATCGCATGTGCACCAAACTGTCGAACAGATTGATGAAGCTCATCCATTCACCGGACACGCCGTCAAAAGTAGGCATAGTTATGGCAGGTAACCTGGACCCCGATCCCTGAAGCGGCAGAGGTGCTTCAATGTCACCACCATGGCTGGACTCGCGCTGTCTACGTATGTCCGCAGCCTTCTGCGTGATAGCAGCTGCCATCTCCATACATTGGTCGACATCCCCTATCAACCGTGACAGCCTGTCAGGTGCGCAACCATCAACTGATTCCGCCTGCGCGGACAATTCGAGCACCCTATTGTAACGTTCCTTAACGTCCATAGACCGCTCCAATACCACATCATGCCTATCTAAACGGTCTATCAGACCGTGTGCGGAGGAAAACCATCTGAGTTCCTTAGAAACACCCTTCTGGATTTCAGATAACGACATGATCGGAACGATACTTACTCACAATTTGCAGTAACTCAATTTTATTGGACCCTCCAGTCTACAACCCAAACGAGGGAACCCTAAACCACAACTTAAACAATGTTGTTTTCCTTAAACAATAGGAACCGAGGTTTATATCTATATAATTCTGTAAATACAATTTAGTTTCCCTTTATCATTATAACACACACAGATAGTCAATATTAGTTCAAGTTATAAATTGCTATAAACTGAAAACAATGTAATAGCCTGCTATCAATAGATGTAACTACCTATGTTAACCAAAACATTCATTCAATAGCATTACTAGACCACTAATAGATTGAATAACTGGTACTTCAATGCAATTTTCAATTCAATATCTGTCTATCTACTGCCAGCAATAGACCTATAGCTTACAATACTACCAATCTATGTGGATATAGGAACAACAACCAAGTTACCTAATAACCGCCTATACCTACAGATTGATAGTCCCAAATCGTGCCTTCCTGGAGCCCTTGACGGCTGCAAATCTCAGGAAACCACGCTCTGCTACCAAATGTTCAGGCTTCTCAGCACCTCATGACCTCGTAGGGGCCCATCAGCTACGAGGTAGCGTAACGATCAGTTGCCAAGAAGTGTGAACGTCGGCGATTCACCGAGCTGAAGTTAATTGGGGTCGATCTAACCTGGTCTGTGCTTCGGTCCCGTCAACCTCCTGTCTCTCTGCAAGGCCCGGGTGCACCCTAGGCTCTTCTTGGTAGACAGGTTCTTCAGCCAACCAGGTATGACTGGCGGGCCAGCTTCAATGAGCACAGTGTTCCAACACAGGTTATGTTACGTGGTAAAAACAATCGGGCACGAAAATGCGAACTTTATCTGGTTCGAGAAACAATAACACACTCAGCTATATTAACAATCCTGAGGGAAACCCGAATACATTCCAGATGGCCTGCGATTTAATTTCAATACCCTAACCAAAACGCGTTTACATTGCGAGGGCTTTCGTCTCTCAGTTGTCAAAAAACTGCCAGGTTGGCAGCTAACGTCAAATTCAAAATGGCCGTTCAGAAACCATCGATCGAATATCGATTTGGAATCGAACAGTGATACTCTCATAGGATATCAAAGTAAAGTAAACTATCTATAATTTTTGTCGATAGCCGTACTATATCGATACTTACCCCATCGCTGGTTGTCAATAGAATGGTAGGCGACCTGTCCTGTCAAAACTATATTGGTTTCAGTCATACAAAGATGTACGGTCGTATGAGTAAAGAGTGTCAGTATTTAACTTTTGTTCATGGAAAATAGCGCTCCCTCTATTTACTTTGTACTCTGTGATTGGACTACACCGCAACTAGCGAGGGTAACCGAACACATTGCTCGCCATATAAACCTGGGGACAGGCATGTTCCTGCTCGATATTGAGAAAGCATGAGACTCCGTGTGGCATAATGGCTTATTGCACAAGCTCTTTACATACAACATCCCCCAAATATTGTCAAGTTCTTGCAATCCTACCTCAGCAACCAAGACTTTATGGTATGTATTAAGGAAACTAGATCGTCACATCGAACAATACCCGAAGGCGTGCCACAAGGATCAATCCTCGGACCATATTTATTCCTTCTGTATATAAATTTTATTCCCACTCAAGTCCGTATCAACCTTGCATGCTTCGCCGACGACACGGCCTCTTATAAGATTTATACGATGTCAACCTTATAATTTGACGCCTTCCAGTATCTTTGGATTTGCTATATAGCTTTTTAAGAAAGTGGAAGCTGTAGCTTAACGAGTCTAAGACAGAAGCAATTATGTTCACAAGACCACGAAAAGCTCTAACTAGGCCACTTAAAATAGCAGGCTATCTCGGCGTTACAATGGATAGTAAGATTAATTGGTCTAAGAACACTTCCAAATTTTATAATTAAAATTTTATGTTGTGTGAATCCTGTATCGGAACGGAACATTATCAATGTCAGTTCATGTATTCCATGATTAAGGATTACCCCACGTCACGGGGATTCATCTTCGCGCGGTAAATTTTCAAAGAAGGTTAGTGCATATGTTCGGTAGTTCTGTTATAATGCAATTGTAAGCATAAAATAGTTCATTTAAATTTCACTACTTTTACGGTAATAGATGCGACAGGTCACACTGCCCTCTTGTGACACACTCTCCGTACCTACACGTGACCAGCTCAACTGTGCCTCTGCCATTCGCATAGAGATCTGTGTGGCTGAACCAGCTTCCTGTGAAACGGGGATACCCAAGCCGCCATCACGGGAGGTTTACGGTCTACATTACACATAAGTTACTCTATGGGTTTACGGGTGAGTGATTGTACGTTGATTACCGATTTCCTTTACAGCATATTTTGTTTTAAATAACAAGGGTACCTAGTTAAAACAACAATTGTGATATTTACCTAAAGTTATCAAAATTATGATCGTGTCGAAGGTCACGTCGAATTCTAGCAACCACAACATTGCTGAAGCCAGAGCAGCCAAAGCTCTGATGTGAGTAAGATACTGATGCTAAGATCCTGGAGTCAAACTGTTCTGATTGTCCAGCACTGGTGGGAATTTTTAGAAGATTTTTATCCTCTGCAAAGTTGCATATGTATTGCCGTAAAAAACTTAATCCCGTAAATCGCGGGATCGCGGTTTTGATGCGGGATTGGATCCCCTAATTTAAATTAATGGTGTAAAATCATACAAGGTTATGCAAATAACAGGTACAAAAGTTTAATAAAATGTTCTACATACAAGTCATGAAGATAAAGATATTTATAGCTGACAGTATTGTCTGATCGGACACAGAGAGTTAGGGGCCTGTTTTAAAATGGCCGGATAAACCGTCTGATATCAGCCAGATATCACGATTTAGTTTTTCCGGATATTGTGAAACTATTCATTTATGATTCCAGTAACAACTATTCAGGGTGTCTCATAACTCAATGTTAAGCCAGTACCAGAAGATATGCCTCTTTATTCAGCCTGGCAAAATTATTGAAAAAAAAACCTATGTATGAAAGTTATAAGACAAGTATGACAGGGTGATTTTTATATTTTTGCCAGACCCTGTTTAAGTAAGCCTCTCTTCTGGTATTCGCTTGACGTTGAGTTAAGGGGACACCCTTTAAACACAAATAACATGTAAATGATTGTGATGTTACTGAGTGTTATATAAGATAAGATGCTAATCCTGAATATAATTTTTAACATAAAATATTTTTTGCCTAATTACACTAAATTTCGAAATAAGAAACTGATATTTAAGGTTTGTGGTACAACAACCGAAGTACGATGTGCCTGGTCTTGTTGTGTAGTATTAAACATCTATTTATTATTTAATTTATATAATTGTAACTAAATAAATCATGGCATAAATGGACGGGCTGCTTTCGCAAAACTAAGGGATATTCTGACTTCTAACATCCCTCCATGCCTAAAGACAAAGGTATTTAACCAATGTCTACTGCCCACTCTCACATACGGTGCCGAACCATGGACGCTCACGAAGGAGATTGTGCACAAAGTCACGGTAGCACAAAGAGCCATGGAGCGTGCCATGCTAGGCATCAGGCTGTCGGACCGTATCCGTAATACCGAAATCAGACGCCGAACCAAGGTGGCTGATGTGGGCATGCGGATAGCACGGCTTAAGTGGAAGTGGGCAGGACACTTGGCAAGGCGAGAAGACGGAAGGTGGACCAGATCGGCGACAGACAGCCAAGAGAAGGCCAAAGATTGGTCGGCAGACCATCTGCATTCTGCTGACGGTGATGATGATGATGTTGAAATAAATCATTATTACTAAGCTTTAACCAATTATTCGATCATAGCATACAATATTTACACCTTAAAACTAACAAAGATATGTAACATTAACTTATTTATTAACTAACTTAATTACTGAGGCACGAACAGTAAAATAGCACCAATTTGATATTGGGGTATATTCTTTAAATTGTATACAAAATAATGTAAAAAATTGTCCCAAAACAGTACATATTAAAAAATATGTTTAAGGACACGCCTTGTCATTCAAAGCTACAAAGCAGTTTTTAATTAATTAAATACGCTGACATTTTATATAAGGAGCCTAGTCTAATGCAACAAGAGGAATTATAATAATAAAGTCAGTGGCACATTCTACGTCAAGGATCGATTTCCATGAGCTATAACGGTACATAGGTTTGAATCAGCGGTAGAAACTCAAAGCGACAAATTCAGTTACGCATGTACCGTAGAGACTAGAATAAAAGAGGTGCGATATTTTTAACGTGCATTCCATATAAGCTGACGCTTAGCAGTTAAGTTTGTAGCAATGAAATCAGTGTTGCCAGTTTTAAAAAAATGGGTTTGCGAAGTCAGGGAAAAATCTCTTATCAGTGACAGAAATAGAATAACTACCCCAAAGTATCAAGGCATTAAAACTATCTATAGGTACAGTAAAACTAGTAGATAATTATATAAAAGAATGAAAGCAATTTTGACAGCCAGCTAACTCACAGGTCTCTTCAAATGATACTAAATAAAAGGGTGATATTTAGGGTTCCGTACCCGAAGGATACCAAACAGGACCCTACTACTAAGCCTCCGCTGTCCGTCCGTCCGTCCGTCTGTCACCAGGCTGTATCTCATGAATCGTGATAGAAAAGTTGAAGTTCGATTCGCACTTGACCGGTTTTTTAAATGTGGCTAGGTCGCACAAGAGCTGTTCGGATTTTAATACCTATTCACTTTACTGACATACCCACTATCTTATTTTTTGAAAGTAGGGCATTGTAATCTGAGTGTGGCAGCTGGATATTGGTTTTCCCCATTTTTGTTGTGCGCTACATACATACAACAGCCAACTGAACGGCGAAGGGAAATATTATAATAATATGGAATGCACTTTACCAGTTTATCCTTGTCAGTCCTTGTCAGTTGGTGGTCTGATAGCCTTCCGTTGAGACGTTGAAAGCTTGTGCGCTCGAGACCTGGACTGGTTATGAGGCATCGCGACTTAGAACCTCATGACAAGGTAATCAAATTCAAAACCCATAACGGCGTCCCTGGCCGCCGCCGCCGCCGCCGCCAGACACTCAGGGGTTACGGTCAGAATGTTGGATGAAAGTTTGCTATGCTATGCTATGCTAGTGTAAAACTTTCGCTGCCCACAATATAACGTGGGAGCGGGACGCCATTAATGCAACCAATAAAGCCTCTAAGTGCGACAGAGAGGACAAAGTCAAATTTTATTGCCGTGCGGGGAGCGGGTATTCCCTTCACCGTTATGTTGGTTGTAGTTTACATCTGTCAAGTGTCACGAAATAAATGGAGAAAAGCAATATCCGGTTGCCAGATTCACATTATAATTCCCTGCTTTCATAAATAGTAAATAAAGGCATCAAATATAATGATCACCAAAAACATTTTTTCTTACCCAAAATGATCGCCAAAAGGTGCAGAAAATATCAGAGCAAAATACTGCGTTAGCTTAGGTGAAGGTTAGGTTAAACATGTAAGCACAACAAAAAAATATCCAAACACAATTTGGTGATCATTTACTAATTCTGGCAGTCATTTCGAATTTATTGGTAGTCAATTTTCGAATTTTTTGGTGATCGTTTAAACAAAAGCCGTAAATAAATGTAGCCCATTAATGTCCCCGTCGAGGGGCACAGGCCTTTACCCGGATACGAGTAAGATTAAGTCATACTCCACCGCGCTGGCTCAGTCGTTAATGCGGGTTGATGGAGGGGTTTTACGACCCCCTACCACGTAGCGATAGTAGCCGGGACCTACAGCTTAACGTGTTATCCAAAACTCTGAACGTCCGATAATGTACTTAAAATAAATAAATTATCTCAGTGGTATATTTTGTATATAATTGATGTATTTCGTGTTGTGACTATGGTGTAGATAAAACACGTACCTACTACCTTATATATGGAGAGCCCCGTTGTCTAATGTGTTTGACGCTTGCTTCGCTCACAGGAGATGCAGGTTCGAATCTTACATGATCAAATATCGAACCTGCATCTCCTGTGAGCGAAGCAAGCGTAAAACACATTTAGAGGGGCTCTCTATATATAAGGTAATAGGTACGTATTTTATTAACTTCTCTTGAGAAGTTATTATAATAGGTCTGAAAATTGAAATAGGTAATTTTGTGTTTTCTTTACGTTTTAAGACCTGGAGAATCATTTGCAATCATTTTTAGAGTGATGTCTGTGTGTGTGTGTGTGTGTGTGTGTGTGTGTACGTACGTATGTACGTGATCAAAATTATGGAATTCGTTTTCTCAATAACTACTGGACCGAATCGCTTTGATGACCATATCAATCGATACGCCACGTCATGACTTAGATCTGAAAGGAGTCTAGAAAAAATCGGTCCAGCGGTTCGTTTTTTATTTGTAAAAAACTGACTTTTTTGAACACGCAACGTTAATTTTGTATGTAATTCCAAGTATTGAGGGGTAGATGTGGGTTTTTGAGGGTGCTGGTTTCGAATCTTTCATCAGTTTTTTAAAATTCAAAATGGCGGACCCACTATGACGTCATCTTTTTCGTGAAAATTCTTTAAATTCGATAAAAAAAGAATTCTTCTCAAGAGAAGTTGCTTGTACGGTACTTGCTGCCGAACCGATTTTTTACACCATAGTCACAACACGAAATACGTCAATTATATACTAAATATACCTACTAGTACCGGCAACGCATATGAACATTTATAGTTTCGAGTTAGTTATATTTTTCTCCATAACTTTGTAAGACATTTTTCAAAAGCTAGCAACACTAGGTTCATTGCTACCAATTTAATGAAGAAGGGAATAAGCCCCTTTTTGGTCACAAGCATACAAAAAAAAATGGTTTAGGATTTTATCACCAAGACACAAAGTAGAAAATTCGGTGTGATGTTACTTCCCTCTAAACAGACGCGGGTAAGACTCGGTCAGATATCAGCAGGTGCCCGCGGCGGCAGGCGGCAGGCGTCAGGCGGAGTCGTCGTGGTCGTTGACGGGCGAGGGCGTGGGCGGGGGCGCGCGGTAGTCGCTCTCCCCCGCGTCGGTGGAGGCGGGGGTGGGGGGCGGCACGCGGTTGCTGGCGCGGTAGTGACGGTAGGCGCGCCGCCGTCCCCCCGCCGCCGCCGCCGCCGCCGCCGACACGCCGCTGGCCGTGGCGGGCGACGGCGGGGGGTTGGCGGTGGGGCGCGGGTAGCGCGACGGCGCCGTCGCCGTGCTGCTGTCCGACTTGCTGCGGGGCATTCAGGTATACTCAGGTGGACTCGACAGTCAGACGGGACCAAGTACCATTACTCGAGTATTAGAGCCACCAGGTGGGTTACTACTAACTCTTATAGCAGGACCTAAAACGGAACTGCCCTGCTTTTTCGTTCTAAGAATAGTACGAAAAAGAATAATAGTTGGTAGTAATTCCCCAGAAGGGCAACATTAGAACTACGGCCCATCATCCGCCATTTCGAAAACATCATTGCGCCGTCGCTTTCTGTGTAGTGTGAGGACTCACGTCTTTTTTTAATTTTTATTGTGAAAAGTGCAAATAAAATGCCGAATGCTCTCAAAAGTGATGCACGGCATTTCATCTTTTACTATAGAAGAGAAACGCCTCCAAACACACTTAATACCATTCTAAAATCTGAATGAACGCGCTGCAGCTGCGACAGGTCAGTGCTGCCAGATATGGAAAAATTTAATCACCTTTATATTTTAAAAAACATGTGGTGATTTTATTTAAAAATCCACCTAAATAACACATGTTGGTATTTATTTATAATTATCCTGATTAGGCGTCATATTTTTTTGTCATCATATTTTTTTTAATTTATTTATTATTATTATATTAGGGTATTATTTATGTTATGGTAGTCCATAAAAAATGGAAAAAATGTCCAGTTTGTTACAGATGATTCCGATCGATATGTCTACAAACTAATCAATGAAGAGGCTGAAAGAGGCTGAAGAAATTAATTCTAAAATCTCTACCCTTGGCACAGAATACTTAATTAGTACTACATAAAGAAAAAACACTCCTCAAAGACAGTTAAATAAATAGCTGCTCTCGCTACGCGGCAATAAAGCGCAATGTAGCCCGCACCTGCACTACGTTCAATAATCGCTAAACACCTACAGAATCGGTTACCCCGCCGTGCAGGCGAGATCGCGCCGCATCACTTCGCCGGAGAGCTTCTTTTACTCTGACATCTCGCGATGCGACTGCGACCCAAGCGAGCGGCAACCTAAGTGAAATCCCGAACTCCGGGCACATCAGTAAAGAAAGGGAACAGAGAGAAAGGTTGACAGAATCACGCCGACGTAGGTAACCTACTACAAGCATACGGCGTATGCGTGCGTGTCATCAGCCGCTGTGTCGCGTACGCGCTGCCACCGGATAAAACAGCTCTGTGAAGTTAGCAGTACAAAGTCATAGAAAACGGGGCTCAAATTCAGGGGATTTTGAGCTTATTTGGAGCTCCCAGAATAATCAGAATTTGACGGTGACGGTGGAACCAGTTTCGAAAGCGAACAGCTGGATTATTGTTCAAGCAGGCGGACAAGAAGTATTTGTAGAGAATGCCCTTCTCGTTGTCAAATCAAACACAACAAATGGGGTCTGCCACGATGGAATGAACAATAGTGATATCTAAAAATAGGTTCATGACATTTTACTGACAAATCGGCGTGACCCACGCTTATTGTGATGGATACTTAATGCGTGATATCATAGTATTCGCGTAAATATGTGTCCAAACCACAACGACGACGACGACGAAATCGTCTTAGTTGTCCCATAATTAGACAACTCAATGGGACTAGTGAGATAGGCGGCAGAATTGTAGTATAGATGCGTTGCCGCCGAATAAGCCCGACCGAAGTTCGGTTGTACGCCAAAACGTTACGTAATTTCGACAAGTGTGTTGCTAGCAATTGAATTGGTGTTACAGGCGTAATCATGCCGGACTTCGGTCGTGTAATTTCGACATAGTGTGGTTAGACACTAAGGCCGTCTTGCAGCATACTTTTGAGAGCCGCTAAATGGGGTTTTAACCCAATTTAAGTACAAGACGGTCAAGTTACGCAGTCACGAACGGCAAGGTTATTGCCTGTCAGCCAGGTTCCCACTCAACATGCCCGCGTTGTATGTAAACTCCATTTTCACTCCACCGCGGAAATATGGCGAAAGAAGTTTGGCTACACAACAATCATGCCGACGCGTTGGTAAAATCGTGCTTGACCTGCGCTGTTGCGGAAGATGGCGGACTCAGCCAGGCAGAGTTACAAACATAATTTATATAAAAAATACTTTCTTGTATAATTAATTTTATTTCCTCGCCGTAGCATAGTCGTGAAAAGGCACCAGGCAATGTCTCGACCAAAAGTGCAATACATGAACTCGTCTCTTAGAGGGCCTAAACTCAATCCTCCGTATATTGTTCACTTTGCAGCCTCTACCACAACAACTTACTTTTAGCGACTATCAAGTCTGCTGCAAATTGGCCCAAGGGTGGGGAGGCCTTTCCCAGCAGTGGGAACGCCAAAGGCTACATAAAAAAATGACTCACAGTGTGCTCCCCTGGCTGCTAGTGCTGCGCTTGGTGGGGTAGAGCGGGTGCGCATGCGCGAGACTGGCGCGGTCCCGCGCGGCACGACGGCGCGCATGCCGGCGCCACCGTCGCAGCGCCGCCCAGCCCGCCAGCGCGCACGCCACCACGCCCGCGACGGTGCCGCACGCCGCGAACGCACGCGAGTGCCGCGCCGGACCAGCTTCCTGTAATGCACAGTTAAGGAAATTCATTCCCGACCCCATGGGGAAGCGATTTCTCAAAGTTAGTTCCACTAGTAGAGGGCGCTAAAAGTTTATAGATAACAAACACAGTATAAGTGAACAAAGAGTTTCGTTAATTTGAGGTTACTTACAAATTAATTACACTGTAAAAGTAATTAAAGCAAATTTATGCCAAGATCTTCAGAAGAAAAGAAATGACAATATCCAGATATCCATAGAACCTCAGATGAATGAAAATCTTTATGTTACAAAAACACAGTGCCCTCTACCAAAAAGAATCGCGGTATCTACCCCATTCGTTAAATGTCCTTAGACATTCACATTCAACAGGAATTGAGGTCGAGGAATTGTACGAAATTGTGCCCAGGTACAGAAAATTGTAGTACAGTAAGGGCCGCGCCAGACGATGCGGTGCCGCTGCTGTGTACGAATTGTATGAGTGTAGAACTTGTGAAGCAGAACTTCACTTCAAATCTTCATCCTCCTGTTATTCGGCATTAAATACCTTAGTCGACCACAGAAGTCACCAAAAATTTTCAACAATTTTGTCAACCTATATTTGGAGATAGGTTCTTTTATGATAAGCTTAGTCAATGATTTATTAAACAACAGAGTACAGATTTACATATCAATGAAGTAGTTGCATACCGTAGTTTGTATGTAGCAGGAGGAAGGCGCTTCGTCGCTCTCGTCCTCGCAGTGCCGGATGCCGTCGCAGAGTAGTCGCGAGTGCAGGCAAAGTCGCTCGTCGCATCTAACAATGCAAGTCCATTAGAGCACGGAGAGCACAACACTACCCACCAGAACAACTTTATACTTTATTGCACAAAAACAGAAGATACAGATACATTAAAACACAAATACAAAAACAACAACAGGCCACACTCTTTAAAGGACAGACAAAACAGCAGTTGCACTTGCACACATTGACGCTGTTATTATTGGGTCCCGTACGTAGTTTCGAACGACGCTGTAGCGACAAACGTTGTGGCGAAAAAAATTTCAGCTTGGTACCCTGGGGCGAAATATTATTGCGGCAAAATCCACGAGGTCGAATAACACCGCAGCGAAAACATTGAGGCGAAAAACTTTCAGCGCGTAATACCCTGGGGCGAAAAATTATTGAAGCGAAATCTACGAGGTCGAATGATTAAATTGAATGATGCACAAACATTGTAAACATAAGCATTGACATACATGGACATACATTGCTTCTGGCCCCACACTAGGATACTCTTTATCGTGGGAACCAGATACAGCGACGGCACACACATGTAGACATCGAAGACCTAGGGATTTTATTCTGTATCCCCAGCCGGGGATCGAACCCGGGGCCTCTCGCATGCTAGACAGAGCCACAACCGCTGCGCCACAGAGGTCGTCATTTGTCTAAAAGTATTTGTGACCACTAGCTTGGCACTCACATATAAATTTTACTGTTATATAGGAGTAGGAGCCTTATATACATGCGCTATATATCCTCGAGCCAGGTGCCAACTTAGCTCGCCCGAGTAGTACATTGCTTGTCCAAGCGGTGTCATTCGACCTCGTGGATTTCGCTGCAATAATATTTCGCTCCAGCGTACCAAGCTGAATTTTTTTTCGCCACAACGTTTGTCGCTACAGCGTTTTTCGAAACTACGTACGGGACCCGTTATTATTTATGATGTTGAAATAATATTCCGAGCTACAAAAAACGAGAAATTAAAACTGAAACAAATATACCGGTCAAGTGCGAGTAGGACGTCGGACCCGCACACGAAGGGTTCCATACACGCACACACACACACACACACACACACATGGAAAAACGTAAAACGGCAGCCTTTTGTACGAGTATATATTTTAAATTTTTAATGATAAAATATTAAATACTAGGTAGGTAGGTACATTCAAGACCGGACATCGAAACATTTTACAACAGAAATAGTTTTGTGTACAGATGTATTGAATAATCCTTTCCTATCGGCAAAACTCGGAACAACGATAACACCCGAGTGGTGCCGATGTATCTATGAATTACTGTATTATTAAATTACGTGTAGGTATCAAATAAATCGCATACTTTATTTATCAATGTCAAATGTCAAATTGCCCGTTTGACGTATATTACACTGAGATGTTAAAACCACCACGATTCTATCATATAAAGAATTCGTTAGGTAAACAAAAACATAACTGTTACTGAGGACGTTTTATTTCAATAAAACGCACTGATAAAAACCAAATTCCGGTTGGGATGATATAGTTGGTATGTTTGAATTTATCATTTTCAGTTAAGAAATATAAATAAATATTGAAAATAACTTCGCAGGCTTGCCGATCTAAACGTTTCCCTTTTCTTAGTGCTTTCGGCATGTCTGTTATAAATTGTTAATGTGGATCGAATAAAATCAATGTTTATTATCTACAAAAATGACAGACAAGAGTGAAATGTAAAGTCAAAAAATAAATAAAAATAGGTGGCCTGCATTAATACACGAGGTCCATGAAGTTTATCACAAAATCTAACATAAATATCAACAAAATATTTCTGTGGTATTAACTACTCTTTAAAGATACTTCCTCTTGCAATGCGACCGTTCCTTACGTTGTCTCGATGGGTACTTAGTGCGAGTGACGTAGTAAGACAAAAACGAACATTTTCGAGAAAATACGAAAGGAAAGGATTATTCACTTCATCTGTATATGTATGTAAGTATTAAACTATGTACTCAGGTTAACGAAACTCTTTGCTCATTGAAACCGGAAGTGATAGAAATTCAGTAACTTATTCACAGAAATAAAAACAAATGTGCTAAAAAACTTAATATAATTTATTCGAATGAGCAATTATTAATCCTATACTGACAAATAACTAAGCAAAACACTCAATACCTGCAATTAAAGTTCTTTTCTGATAACATCGGGATAACATCATCACCAATAAACAAATAAAAGAAAATGCCTAAGAAAATTGCCATACCAATAATTTATTGTATGGGTTAATCTTTTAATTCTTAAAAACCGGTATGTTTCATTATTGTTGTTATAGCGGCAATAGAACCCTTTGTGAAAATTTCAGCTCTACCTATTTCGGTGGATCCGATAGAGCCTAGTGACGGACGGACGGACAGACAAACGGACAGCGGAGGCTTAGTAATAGGGTCCCGTTTGGCACCCTTCGGGTACGGAACCCTAAAAATGGACGTATTGGCGCAACTAATCCTTTCTGATATGGTCATTAAATAATGGCCATATCACTGAAATCAGAATGCAACAAAAGACAAGTTGGTTGCGAGGGAGGATCCCCTATTAAATAAGAGACTTTGTGTACGGAACCCTGGAAACGCTAATATCGAGTATTGTGTTAGTTAATGAGTGGGTAATGTGTTGGTCGTACCTGAAGGCGTCCCTCAGCGGCGCTGCACCGCACAGCGCGCCAGCCGCGCAGTCGCCGAGTGAGTCCGCGCACGCGCCGTCCACGCACCGCACACCGCTCACGCACACGCCGCACTCCTGCGCACGCACACGTACAAGGTAGGACAACGTTTGTGCGAAAATACCAATAAGTCATATAAATATGATGTTTTTAATTTAATTATGACATTTTTTACTTATAAGACCATCGCTTATTGCATCGGGTTTTACTCAAAGATAAGGGGAACCTTGTTTGTGGTTAGAACAACAAGGTTACAACGCACAAAAGTCTGTGCTATCATTTTAATTTCATAACGTCTACGACGCGTTCTGTTTCACATAGGGCAGATATTTGTTACTTAGTTTTTAAACTTCAGCAAATTGAAAGCAATGCCTTCGTCGTTGAACTCATTAAAATAAAATATTCTTAAGACCGAAGTCTTTCAACTCGAACATCTAAAAATATAAGGGTTCTAAATAAATTGAAGTCGTTTCATATCTGAACGTGTATTGCTTTGGGAGTAACGAAACGCTCTCTGGGTCTTTGGTTCATTCAATTTGATTTTGAGATTTGTCTAACCTAGCTGGAGATCAGAGAATACGGCTTATTCTTTTAGCCGTATTCTTTGATCTCCACCTGGATGGATTCATATTCATATTCATATTCTTTATTGCATAGATAATATAAGGTTACAGACAATTAAAAGAAATGTAATAAGCAAAGGCGAGCTTATCTCTAAAAAGAGATTTCTTCCAGCAAACCTAGGCAAGACAGGAGAGTTAATTATACAGGAAAGTCCTAGTTCGCAATAACACTCTATACATACGTACGAAAATTACTTTCAAAATATATATAAACTATACCAAATAAAAAATAAAAATATATACTTCAACTACATATTCAATTCAATTCAATTTTTTTATTAATAAACACAGTTTACAAGTCACATTCATAGTACTTAATTCAAATTATCATTTTTTTTTTTGTAAGGATTTTACATGTTACAAAAACAAAATTGTTTATTATATTAAATAAGTTTATAATTATATTAAATAAGTTTATAAAATACAATATATAGCATGAACATACATAAACTATAAGAAATCACACAAATACCTACATAAATATGGTACCTTTTACGGAAGAGAAAGGAAATGCACTTTCAGTCTTTTCTTAAAAGTGAAAATTGAGGGACTTTCCCTAATAGCGCAGGGAAGTGCGTTCCACAGTCGGATTGCCCTTAACCTAAACGAGTGTTCGTAAGCGGCAGTGTTATGCCGAGGAGTTGAAAGGAGAGACACCGTGTGGGATCTCGGATTGCTATCCCTTGGGAAAAGAAAGTCAAAACGTTGGCGTAGATATTTGGGGTATCGGGGATTTCGCAAAATATTGAACAGATAGGAGAGAATGTGCATGTCACGGCGAAGACGGATCGGGAGCCACCCCAGCTCCTTGCGATACTGGGAGACATTTGCGCAACCCGTAGTTAAACCGAATCCCGAGAATTTGAAGTCGTTCGAGTTTGTTCAGTTGTTCTTCGTTCGCGCTGACCCAACAAACATCCGCATAGTCTATTAAAGGTAGTAAAAGGGACTGAGCAAGAGTGATTTTAGTCTGCCGTGGCAGGAAGTACTGCAATCTTCGGAGGGAGTGAAATGACGCAAAGACTCGTCTGCTGACCTCACAAACATGGGGCGACCAGGACAGCAAGTTGTCAAATATAACCCCAAGATTCTTAGCTTTCTCACTGTAAGTAATTATGGTACCATCATACAATACAGGATCGACGGGCGAATTCTGTAATAAGTTAAGCGAGTGCCGTGTACCCATAATCATGGCTTGAGATTTTCCCGGGTTGACTTGCAGCCCATATGAAATAGCCCATTTCCTGATGTTGTCGAGGTCAGCATTCAACGCCTCTACAGTCAGTTTCACATCACACGGAGAGAAGTGCCGATATATTTGGAGGTCATCTGCGTAGAGATGATAAGAAGAAGTAAGAACGTCAGATATGGAGCTTATGAATACTGAGAAGAGGAGAGGAGAAAGGATACCACCCTGCGGGACACCCGTGGAGAGCTCACACCAGTCCGTGGAGATCTCCTCAGACTTAATGCGCTGCTGGCGGTCTCTCAGGTAGGAGTCAAACCAGCGAGCCGAGTGCGAGGAGACTTAAAGCGACTTTAGAATTTCAACCATGATATCGAAATCGACGCAGTTGAAGGCGCTACTGAAATCAAGCAGTGTAAGGACCGTAAGCTGCTTCTGATCCATAGCCGATTGAATATCGTCAGTGACTTTAAGAAGAGCCGTGGTAGTGCTGTGACCCGGCCGGAAACCTGATTGATGGGGATTTAATAAGTTTTTTGAGGAAAGGTAGGAGGAGAGCTGGATGTGAACAATTGATTCCAGGACTTTGGAGAGGATAGGCAGAATAGATATGGGACGGAATTCTTTAAAGGAGCCGGGATTGGACGTTTTAGGTAGAGATTCCAACCCAATGCGTTGGCAACGTGGTAGCTGATCCATCTTCATTCGTATTTCGTCTCCCATAAATGTTATATGTTTGACACAGCATATCTTCGCCGATGTCGACGCCTTCAAATGACTTGTGTTGCACGTGTCTAATCCCTTTATGGTATGTAACGATACTTTACAATTTGATGATAAATTTACCGAGGAATTGACCACATACACATAGATAATTGAGTCTAATCAGATCGTAACCTATCCCAGGGTTGCTAGAAGGATCTTATATTTTCTATGGCGTGGTATATGATAAGATCAGAATCATTATTCTTGCGATATCTGACCCCGTTGTCGGCGGAGCGATCGCCAAGAACTCTGAGAGCAACGAGTCTCTTTCCTTCGTGTGATGTCTTGCTCGAGATGTTTGCAGTAGTCTTCTTCGAGAATTTCCAAATTCCAAATGCCTTTATTACTGTAGATATTTACATATACTTAGCAATCGACATCTCATCGTCTCGTCGAGACATACCTTCACTCCATCTACACTAGATCCTATAGTTATTTACTATGGTAAACAACTTCTCATTTTGTTATTACGTGATTTATCGGCTACAGGCACATTCTTGTATTAGTCACAACTAAGAACTGTGAACTATCCTTAAAAGTGCATAAGGTCTGTCTAATGTATTTTTCTTATGGCCATGATTGGCAAATGTAATAATAATATTTTAAATCATATATTTGTATTACAAAATATACTAGGTAAATTTACTTTCTTTTCAACCCCAAGCAGACGATAGCGCACGGGGTGTCTGAGATGTTGTTCATACATTTTGTTATATCCCCACTCGTATAGTGGAATACTGGCGCTCAACACCACCTCCTCCATCCTTAACCGCATGAGCAGGCTACAAATAATATTTTTACAAGTGTATGTGCATATTTTTAGGCTTTAGTGAAAGTCATCTTCAGTTCAGCAGTCCTACAATAATGTTTCTGTAACACCTAAATATTAACTAATACAACTACGAATAAACAAGTGGCTCTGTGAGCTGTCGACCACGCGGGCCACACACGAACATCACGTTTTTTTATTATTATTTTCTACCCTCTCACACCCCCGATATAACACAATAACATAGCATCACGCCTTTTCCCATACGGGGTGGCAGAGGCACAATTATGCCCACTTTGAGCCAGTTAATCAATACTCCATTTTGCGTGATAGGGGGCTAGCCCATCGCCGCAGCTATGGAGTAATGAAGGTTTCCTCATGATGTTTTCCATCACCGTTAGAACGTCCATAGATAAATTAATTATCTCATTGGTACATGGTCAGGCATCGAACCTGCATTTCCTGTGTGAGAAGTGTAAGGTTCGATATTTGTTTATGCGTTTATATTGTATACGGGCCTCTTTAGAGTGGGTGTCACTTTGACACTGTTACTTATTTTGTAATTTTAAAAAGAAAGAGGCTTGGTAGTGAGAAGTCAATGTGACACACTTCACCGTAGGCTTCGGCCAGTGACTGGTCTAAATTTTATAGTTAGGATAGCTTAATGGCTATCGAGCCAGTTGTGGATCCCTTTTATTAAAAGTGTGAATAAACCAAATAAATACAAACAAACATATAAAACCAAAGTCTTTATAATTGTCAATTAGGTAGTGACCGTCTAGTGGTTAGGATCACTACATTAGTGCTGAAGGCATTACATTGGTGGAGGCGCCAAACGAGCCGGAGAAATAGGAAGACTGCTTCAGAAGGAAGGACGTCATAAAAAGTGGGGTAATAGAAGAGGATAGTGATCGTCGATCCAGGCCTTGAAGAATCGAGGAAGGATCGAATGCGCATTGGGAAGTATATTTCTGTACTTAAGTTTTTTATTTAGGAATAACCTCGACCTGCCAAGCGAGTGAAGAATCGAATAGAAAAATATTGTGAGAATTTTTTTTTTTGAAGAGAGCTATGAATGGTTGTAAGGTTCGATATTTGTTTATGCGATTATATTCTATACGGGCCTCTTTAGAGTGGGTGTGGGGATAAAATTGTATTATACATTAGGACATTAAATAATTATAGGATTAGGATAGGAACATCTGATATTAAATAATTATACATTAGGAGGATAATACAATTTTATCCCGGTTGATGGTTTGTGGTTTGTGTATGCGGTAGTGTTATGAATTGTTTATTAACCGGTGTTTCTTTTCATGTTGTTGCTGAACTATGATGTCTGATGAGGACCGTACACCAAAGACCCAAGAAATGTCTGTAACATACTAGATTTCCGTGGTAGATTAACTTTATATGAGAAACTTTTATAAACGACAGTTCGTATAATTGTTTGAACCGATCGCCTGGTTTTATCTTTGAGAGCAGTATGACGAGGCAATAGCTATTCGTCATAGGGTTCTGTTTGGTTTCCGCGTTCTTAAAGTATAGAGTTGGGATGGTTTGGTAAAGGGAGAGTAAGGGTTGTATAACGAAGTTGGTAACGAAGGTTTCTCAATGAAACTAATTTCTGATGTGGGATAACTCGGGTATTCGATACACATTCGAGATTCTTTGTAGTGTCTTTACTTGGGTAATTGGTTTCAACTCACGGCGATTATCTTAAACTGTTAATAGTAAAAGATAGTTTACTGAATTCCATTGGATTATTTAGGATGTTTGTATGTAGTAGTATCGGTTTTAAAGCTAGATGATTTCATCGTATTATTGGAACGAATATTAATGAACTCATTCTTAGGCTGTGGCTTAGTAATACGGTTCTATAGATTAATCCTGTTAATATGGTTGACGTTTCCTATATTTGAAAATGATAATTTTTTTCTTTGATCTTTGCCTGCGTTAATTTTTGAAATATTTCCATTCGGTGGAAAGAGTTCACAATGTGTTCACAATTGTCTATGCAAAGATCGAGTTGTGTTAATTTTAGGAACGGAGGTATTATAGTTGTCTGATAAGTTTTTCGCTAGTTTTTATTGTCAGAAAGTTTGTCGAATGATAACCATTCGAGAAGCTAAATCTTAGCTAGATTCAGCTGTTTGCCTTCGTATTGTAATTAAGAGTTTTCTAGCGTTAGGTAGGTTAGTGTTAAGCCGCGAATAATTGTATGATGGGATCATAGGGTGTTATAATTTAAGTTTTTTAAGGTGCATAGCCTACACCTTAAGTGTAGTTTGGTTTTGTTATTTAATGTTTAATTGAGTAGGTTAAATGGGATGGTTGGACAGTTATCTGTCCAACCATCCCATCCTTATGGATTAGACAATATTTACTGTTTTTTAGATTTCATGCATAGCAAACTAACTTAAAGTTAACATTTAATGTTTTTTAGATTTTAGACTTTGAGATAGGGTTGTCATTTTAGATTTTAGACTTTGAGTTAGGGTTGCCACTTTGAAAAAAAAAATCCGTTGGAAAAATTTTTTTTTGAAGGGAGGGGGGAATGATTTTAAGGTTCGATATTTGTTTATGTGTTTATATTGTATACGGGCCTCTTTAGAGTGGGTGTCACTTTGACACTGTTACTTATTTTGTAATTTTAAAAAGAAAGAGGCTTGGTTGTGAGAAGTCAATGTGACGCACTTCACCGTAGGCTTCGGCCAGTGACTGGTCTAAATTTTATAGTTAGGAGAGCTTAATGGCTATCGAGCCAGTTGTGGATCCCTTTTATTAAAAGTGTGAATAAACCAAATAAATACAAACAAACAAATAAAACCAAAGTCTTTATAATTATCAATTAGGTAGTGACCGTCTAGTGGTTAGGATCACTACATTAGTGCTGGAGGCACTACAAGTGGAAACCCATTAGACCATGGAGCTCTTTTTGGAGCCCCGACATCTTAAAGTTTATCGGATGAACAAGTGATCCGACCGAAGCAAATAACCCGACCGCATTTTCTTTCAATACCCGATATAAACTTGTGAATGCACCTGGTTACCGTACATGAGGTAAGAAAGTAGCCGCACGAGTAAGTTAGCAACTCCATATATCCGCCATTTAAATATAACATACAAAAATTTTATCCACAAAAAAAAACATAATTATCGATCCTGGTCACAAAAATTCAGAATATGTTGAGATTTTTTAATTTTTTCATTTATCTAATATACAAGTACGATATACAACATTACAGGTATACACCCAATGCGCTGTACAAAGTCAAATAGTTATACAATGTCAGTATCAATTTAGGTAATGCGATCTCTAGAGGAGAACAGCCGGAAATCCGAACATCTGGACAAAATCCGGACATAAATAAGCATTTTTGTCCAAGCTGAACGGAGACGCTTCATCACTCGGTCAACTAAAGTAATTAAAAAAGTGTGGTTGGAAATGGAATCTAAGGTTATCGCGTGGTTATCGCACAAGAGCTGAGGGATTCAAATTGGTTGATGACACCTGAAGAATCGTACTGAGTAGCATGCTCACCTGCGGCGACTCATCGGAGCCGTCCGGACAGTCGATCTGGGAGTCGCAGCGCCACGCGTGCGGCACGCAGTGCGGCGGCAGGTGCGGCGGCGCGGCGGCGCGGCGTGACAGGTGGCACAGGAAGTGCGCGGGCGGGCAGGCGGGACGGCGCGGGCAGGCGGCGCCGCAGCCGCACGCGCCGGCCGCGAGACATGCGCCCGCGCCGCCGCCGCACGCTAGTCCGCCGTAGCACGGGTGCGAGCGGTCCAGCTGGCGACGGGGATATTACATTATTCTCTTGTCAGTGTCTAATGACCAATGCACACGCGTTTCACTTCCGAGGGAAAACGGTATTTTGATAAGTAACCACACAACGAAAACGTCAACAAATATTTATGGAATATGGCGCGCTGGTTTTGTTGATGAATGAAATGAAATGACATGTGAAAGTGCCCTTGTGGCCTATTTACAGAATAAACGTTTTGAGTTTTGAGTTTTTTTTGAGTTTGTTCCGCAGGCCGCGCTAGTACTTGTGCGTAATAAGCTCGATTATGAACCGATATGCGTTCCCATAACCCCTCGACTGCCTCGCGCCCCAAACCCGAAAACAGGCCTGGGCGCAGACCGCACTGCTTCTAGCCTCTAATCTGCGTAAATTACTTATTTGAAAGAAAGGAACGATACATATTCAAAAACAACATCAAATCTCCCTTCCATTGATGTAACAAAGGCCGCGATTGGTTAAGTAGTGTATGTAGGTGGTATCAAAAAATGTATTCTGAGATTATGTAATTTTTCTTCTTTTTTACCTCTTCGATATTACTACAAAACCCAAAGCAAACTACGTACAGGAGTAATTATGAATGCTAATTACTTACAATTATTTTCTCTTACCATGAAATTAAGACCTTTTTAGAAAGAAAACACTGCACAAAGCGAACCTGCAAGCGGCTGAGCAAGAGACCCGTCTGACGCATCGAGTTCATTGACTTTTTAAAAGAAATTGACATACTAACTGTAGCTAGTCAATTTATATTCGAAAATATAGTGTATGTACGGAAGATCCTTACATTTTCTAAACTTAGCGATAGCTGTAATAACTTAGGAGTGAAGTATGTCCGATTGTTATACCTATCTCTTTCCTTTACATAAGGAAATAATATTAATGTTCTTAAAACACCGCTCCCTATTGATAGAAATCAATCGTAAATGCCGGACGCGCCTGCCGGCCTATATAGCCCGCCGAGCAATTGAGGGCTTTGAAAAGTGGGCTAAATAGTCCAGCAAGCACGTGAGGGCATAAAGAGTCACTTTACGAGCAAGTGTGTATAAAGTGTATATAAAAATCGCAGACTATACCATATTCATACTGAAATGGAAACTTGATCCGACACTTTTTATGAATTACATACATACATAATACTGGAAATCCAGTACCAAGTTGAAACAGTATAAAGCGCAGATTTATATGACGTTTGACAAAATACAAATTACTACAGAAAATTAAACACGAAAACTATGGAAAGATTGAAGGGCGGTTCTTAAACTTCTAGCCCTGTAACGGGAAAGGCACTGAGATGCAGAGAGGCAGCTATATACGTATACGTACTTAGCATATACGTTACCTTAACAACCGCCTTCAGCGCCTGCACGCGGCTGACATGCGCCCAGGGCTGGGCGGCGACGTTGGGGCGGGCGGCCGGCACGCGCAGCACCGCGCCGCCACCGCCCGCGCCGCCCGCCCAGGCCACCTGCCCGCCGTACGTGGCGAGCGAGCCCGCCCAGCCGCCCTGCCAGACCACACGCCTGCGAAATGCGACGATACTGTTAAATACGAGTTTTTTAAGTTTGAGACATGGTGCCGGTCGACTATGTTAGTCATATTTTCACGTAATGTTAAGATAAGTTGACGACCGTCACAGATAAGGTATATTTATATTCATCACGCACTATGTCTTATGCACGTCATTAATAACATGTACCAACCTAGTATATAAGCTAGGATTCCCTATAATAAATTAGTCAAGTCTAGTATAGTCTAGTATATTGCGCGCATCTCAAGCCTTTTACTTTACTCCCGAAGATGTCGCTCTCCTTATAATTGCCTCTGGCAAAGTGGTGACCCGACTTTTGAACATCAGCAACCTTCGGTAATAGCAGCATGGACCCAGCCGCGAAGAAAACTCCGTGTGCTGCCACCTTAGAAGTGCAAGCAAGAAGCACTTCGTCCAAGATCGCTGAGCCCCGACTTCTGCATACCTATTTCAAACCACGCTGCAGAACTCCATAATCAAGACCCCACTCAAACCAAGACGACATCATGCAAGCCATGACCGGACCAGATTTGAAAACAATGAACCGATAGTCAGCCGACTGCTGATTTATCAAAATGGAGCTCGCACCAGCAGAAACGAACGTCTCGGCAAATTCATTCACAGAAAGCTTTTTTTTCAAGTTCAAGACAGGAAGCCGTTCCAGCCCGAAGAGTATTGAAACAACATCAATATACTTAATTCAACGAATATTGAAATCATCCAGGAAGAACATCGCACGAAGAATAATCAAATCACTGAAAAGAGAGAGATATATATATATATATATATATATATATATATATATATATATATATATATATATAAACGATTGGTGTACAAGATGTGCCCTATGTTGCCAAATCCCAAGGTTTTTAGGCACACAAATATCATCAATCGACAACTTAATATTCACTCAAGAGTGAAGAGCACGCACGTACATATGACGTACGAGATCATTGACTGCCTACAGCCAAGGTTAAAGATTTAATGCTGACGCTAATTCAGCACAATCATCCTTATGTAGGTACGGTCGCAATTATAAACAAACAGTGATTACAACTTCAACGACGTGCGATGTAAATTGACTCATCGATTCCTGAAAAACATGGGCGGCTGCAGCATCCTGCGGATCTTTTCCAGTTATAGGTTAGGCTAGTTTACTAACCGCGAAGCCCCATTTTCCTAGTGTTTTTCTGTTTTCCAGTTTTTAGTTTATTTTATGTAGTGTGCGGCCAGGTACATGACTTGCCTGTAGGTAAATATTAACCTCTCCTTTCCCGCCGTCAGCATAAGCAGCGCGGCCCCGATCACTCTATGTACCGCTGTCAGCAGAGGCAGCGGGATGACTAATATTTTTGAAACCGGTATTTTTTATCCAACGGTTGGACCAATTTTTACGGTTCGATCATGTGTGGACACCCAATTAGACAAACTTTATGGTCTGTGTGCTAGTTTATGCTTTTCCGTAGAAAAAGTAATTCAACCGCGTTTTGAAAATCACTTTCTTCCGGACGCTCCCAACGTATGTGGTGGTGAAATTTTATTGAGAGAAAAGTGTGTTTTTTTTGGTGAATTGAGGTAAGTATTTGTTTTATTCATATTTACAACTCTATTTGCGATAAACAAACCACAAATCATAGTAAAATTCATCAAGATGTCCAGAAAATCGGCAAATTTACATGATACGTCATGCAACCAGACGGATTCCCCCCAATGCTATTTGTAATTCCAATGAGAAATACAGTTAGATTTCAATAAAAAATACACATATCTTATTGGAAATCTTATAAGGAATCCATTTTTATAGGTTTCTTTATCAAAATAATGTACCAATTTGCTGATTTTCCGTCAGGAACGTGATCAGGCATCCAATTCACATGCTTCACACGCACACATAAGCATTCCGCGACGCCATTTTACTCACACACAGACAGAATCTCACTACAGGGTGCGGGTGTTTTCAGTCATATTCGGTGAAACTCCATATCATAGGTTTCGGGGTGATGTGATGATTGGGGTTTCCATATCAAAGGTTCCGCGGGTTTATGATTGGAGTTCAGTGTCGATAAGGGGGCGGAAGCCCCTTTTTTTTATCAATGGAAAAATCCAGCATCCAGCGACTTAGAAAAATTGTGTTAAAAATTGTGTTAAAAAATATTTTTTTTGACTGTTATTTTTTGCTTCGGAATCGTGTAGTGCTGCTTTTTGCTATCACTTTTGGTTATAAACATTTTCCTCGTGCACCTCACCGATTTCGAGATATACGTCATATTATGTTTGTAATATCGATATCTCTATAAATATTGATCCTAGGGAAAACATGCATATGACATAAAATTATGCTCGTAAGACACCCTACACGATGCCCAAGTGAAAATATCAAAATAAAAAAAAATAAAAATAAAAATAAAATAAAAAAATAACAAATTTGTGTCATATTGTGTTAACTTGTCTTTTTAGGCGGATTCGTTTGCCTGCAAGTTCAGATATGTACTTTTGACAATTTAGTGTAAAATGACAAAAAAATGCAAAATTACACAAATTTGTAAAAGTGCACAGAGTGTACGTTTTGATCCTAATGCCTTAGCTACTTTTTTCAGAATGGATCATGACTATCATGCCCAGCTTGCGCGTCGGTCGCCGCCGGTGCGCATTCTATCCGATGAGAAGCTGGTGTATGTGCGCTCCCGCTCCGGTCGGATGAAGGTAAATAATTGAAATTTCACTCGCATCGTTTTTGCTTCGTTTCCTTTTATATTTATATATATACATATCTATTAATTTGTTCCATTCAGCAGCCTAAACGGTCTGAATATAGTTTTACCAAGTATAATTAAATATTTACCTGGGAAATGTGAAGTTTTATACTAAAAGGACACAAATAATTATACTGCAAATGTCACTGACTGCCAGTCTGGTATTTTGTTTATATTTAATTTGCCTATTTTATTTATGTTATAGATGGTGAAGCAACCAGCTTCTCTGGGCCGGAGCGGGAGCGAGGGCGACTCCTCCCCGCAGCCGTCGACATCAAGGCGCTGCCGGCATGCCTACTGACTGATATCTGACTGTGTACTGATGGCTGGTTAATATGTCTCTGTAATAGGGGTTTTAAAACTACGCACACCTCGCTTTGGACCGGTTTCGGTCGGGTGTATCGCTTGCTTGAGTGGGTAACTAAAACTACTAAAATATGCCATATCATATAACTTCCACGTTGCAGCATCAAACTGGTGGAAGACTGGTGTGTTGGGAATGCCTGCCTTCAGGAAGTTGATGAGTCGCAATCGCTTTCATGGACAATTGATATAACCAAATGCCCTTGACGAGGTACCTCAAATCCCGTGCTACTGATGTCATTGGGACGATGAATCGCAAAAGGGCACACGTCCCTGCTGAGATAAAATCGCTCAATGACTCCTGTGGGCATTTATGTCATGCTAGACACATCTAAATCAGCCATCAGTGTGTGATTGTAATTCTCCTCCTTCATAGCGTTAGCGATTCGGATGTTTCTATCTTTTTGTGTGTAATTTTTATGTGTGTATGTGTCTAATGTTTATGTGTTTGTGTAAATAACAATTTCTATTTGTGGCCAACTACCTAACTATCTTATAACTTGTATAGAAATTGTTTACTTTAACAGTTGCAATGTTTCTATCTTTTTGTGTGGAATTTTTATGTGTCTAATATTTATGCGTTTGTGTAAATAACAATTTCTATTTGTGGCCAACTACCTAACTATCTTATAACTTGTATAGAAATTGTTTACTTTAACAGATGCAACAAAATTCTTTTTCATTTTTCCGTAATTGTGTACTTTATTCCATTTTTTATACGGTAAAAGTTACAAATATCAGTCAAACAACTATCTAAGAACTTGTATAGAATTGTTTACCTACTTACTTACTGTTTACTACTTTTCCATAATTGTGTACTCGTGTGTTTAAATATAATGTATACAGTTTCATTGTGCATTAGTACTGTCCTGTTTTTTAAACAATTATGTCTCGCCCAGGTTTGCTGGAAGAAATATCTTTTTAGAGATAAGCTCGCCTGTTGTTATAAAATTTCTTTTAAGTACATTTTTATGCACAGGGCAATAAAGAATATGAATATATAACTATATAAATTTTGCTGGAAGAAATATCTTTTTAGAGATAAGCTCGCCTGTTGTTATAAAATTTCTTTTAAGTACATTTTTATGCACAGGGCAATAAAGAATGTGAATATATAACTATATAAATTTTTGTTCTTTTTTATTTTTCCAAAACCTAATTACACAATTACACATTAGGTAGGTGGTAGCTAATTACTAATTACACATTTCAAATAATTGTTTATTTTTTACAAATTTGTGTAATCTTACACTAAATTGTCAAAAGTACAAATCTGATCTCGCATAACACTAGTTAACACAATATTACACAATATTACACTTTGTAAGAACAGTAGGTATCTGTACTTGCGCGTGAACGGAGCCGCGTGGAAACACTTCATATACACATAACAACTAAATACTAGTTAACTCAAACTTACACCATACCTACACGAACGAAACACCAGTTTAGCTATTTTACCTAGAATCAAATCACGGCGAAACATTTTCTTCGTTCCATCTTTGCACACTCTGTATAAACGCATATCGTACACCTGCCGTGACCTTGAGAAAGCCCAGAAACAACACACCGTGACACGAAATAACATGCATGATTTTGAATTATTTTTGTATGAAAAGGTACATAGTACGATACACTGTTAGAAAGCCTAGTTTGTCTTCTACTTAGAACCACTAATTCTAGAATGATAAGTATCACCTATGGCCTATAAATTCAATAATAGTACAAAGTGTTGATTTCTACCTATTTTATACTTTCCTTGCGAGATATGGCGTCCTCACACTTATCATTTATGATTTAGTAGCAAATACCACTTGTTTTCCTCTTATTGAATAAATTACCTATCCTAGGAACTAAGAAATATAACGCTAGGTAGTCTAGTCTCTTCACAAATAATTTCACAAGATTTGCATAATTCGCGCGATGCGTCAGTTTACTTTCCGTATTTTATGAAAATTTGAAACGCTGAAATATTCGAAAGTTTCTATAAGAACACCCTAATGTTTTTATTGTTTTGAAAAGGTTATTTTGTGTAGATTACGTAGGTATCAAACAACATGTACATGTTGTTGATAATTTTCTGATGTCGGCTAGATTTGTGTCGAGAGGGAGCATTTTCATAGAAGTCTGTGTTTCTCATGCCAGTACAAAAATAAACTAAGGTCACAGTGACATTTTCTACACATTGTGTAAAAGAGGGTTTCATTAGCTACTCAGATATACAACTCCCATAATTCTAAGTGTTACCATTCCAACAGAATCACTTGATATATTAGTCAAGTGCCGCGCAGCCCGCACGCTCACAAACACTCCGGTATTTGTCGTTTTTGACGTCTCGAACTCCCGGGAAAGGAGAGGTTAAGTAATTCTTTAAACTTACGTAGAATTCACATAACCGTAGTTCCTTTATTTTTCTGATTCGTGTAAGATTACCTTTAGATTAAGTTGAAGTATGCGCTATTACTGTCTAGTTTTGTTTAACAATAACTTTCCTTATATATAAAAATAGATTAAGTTAAAGTATGTACAATTAAGATCTGGTTTTATGTTTATTAAAATACTACTAGTTATTATTGCAGTTGATAAGTTTGTTATGGTATCTAACTTAGATGTTTTCCATTGTTATAAGTACATTCATTTTTTTTTTCCCTAAAGGGGGGAGTATCTGTGCCGGTCGACTATGTTAGTCATATTTTCACGTAATGTTAAGATAAGTTGACGACCGTCACAGATAAGGTATATTTATATTCATCACGCACTATGTCTTATGCACGTCATTAATAACATGTACCAACCTAGTATATAAGCTAGGATTCCCTATAATAAATTAGTCAAGTCTAGTATAGTCTAGTATATTGCGCGCATCTCAAGCCTTTTACTTTACTCCCGAAGATGTCGCTCTCCTTATAATTGCCTCCGGCAAAGACACAAAGTTACGGATGTACATTAGGCAACTGATTGCGCCCGAGTGGTCGAGGTTCCGCCACAGCTCAATATATACAAAGCGTATCTGTCGGCTTATTACCCGATACACAGTAGGGGTTGTCTGTCTAGTTCACAGTGAGTGCAGTCGCGTTGGCGCACTTGGCCAACTCGGTGGCGTCGCTGCCGTCGACGACTCACATATTGCTGCCATCAATATCTAGAGCGATAATATGTCGGCGCTTCACACATATAATTTAATAATATATAATATATAATAACATATATAATATACAGTAGCGGTTATCTGGCCTCAGTAAGCGAGGTCCCGTCGGCGCACTTAATGTGCTCAGTGGCGTCGCTGCAGTTGACTATGGCGTACATAATTCACCCTTTTATCTTTTTATAATTAAAACATATGTTGCTTGCTATTTGCTCACCTGTTGCGGCCATCAATATCTACAGCGGTTATCTGTCCGCTCTTCGCCCAATATACAGTAGCGGTTGCCGGGTCGATAGTGAGCGCGGTCAGTTGGCGCACTTAGTGTGCTCGGTGGCGTCGCTGCCGTTGAGTTTGGCGCACATAATACACCCTATTTTATCTCTAGTTAATGCAAAATTATATTTATTGTTGTTTGCTCACCTATTGCTGCCATCAATATCTACAGCGTGTATCTGTCGGCTCATTGCCCAGTACACGGTAGCGGTTGCCTGGTCGACAGTGAGCGCGGTCGCGTTGGCGCACTTGGCGAGCTCGGTGGCGTCGCTGCCGTCGACGTTGGCGCGCATTATGGCGCCGAGGCCGACATCGTTCCAGATCAATAGGCTACGGGATAAATGACAAAGCTTAGGAAAAACCGTCGTAGCAAGTCTGTAAGGCATTTTACTTAGATCATGTTAAAAAGGATATTCAATTCCTTGAAGACGACACGCCATCGTCAAAAACGACACCATTCAATGGTAACATTGTGTTCCTATATGCACACGTTCAGAATTCAAAATGTCTGTACGTACTTCTGGCGTTCCCAAACGCGACCTTACCGTCTACTCAGGTGAAGCGCCAGATGCCGCGGCATCATACCGTCGCCCCGCACCATGACTCCGACCGACGAGTTGGTGTCCACAGTGGTCGCGTTGATCGAGTCGGCCTCCGCGCCGCTCCAGTAGAGAGCGCGCCCGATCGCGTCCAGCACCATGTGGAACGGCCTGGGTATGCCGGCGACTACTGTGGTGGCCTCGGTGGCGGATGTGGGCGAGTAGGAGATGGCCACCCGGCGGATGGAGTGCGAGTCTTCGTCCATCCAGTAAAGGTGTCTGTGGATTTGTTTATTGGTGAGTTTCTAACACATAATCTAGCCAAATCAACAAAATGGCTAGATTATGTGTGCACGAATATAAGTTGCTATTTAGATCTGAGCCGGGAGCACGAATATCTGAAACGTCGGAAAAGTGTTCGAGCGAGTTCATATGAAATGAACCAGTTCAATTCGAGAACTTTTTCGATGCGTAATTATTCGTGTTACCCACACAGATCGCGGTGTACAAAATATATTGTTATTATTGCAATTATCTTTATTCCACAAAATACCTGATACATTTATTAAACATTCCGGTACGTATCAATATTTGGTCGAGTGTATAATGAATTTTCATATCCTTTTGCAGAAATGACAGCACGACATCTCTTGGGCATGGAAGCGATCAATTTTGTACAAGCTTCTACCGGAATTTGCTCCCATGCTGCTGTTTGATGTGTTTGATGTCCGCTATGTCGCCACTGTCTTCTCGACCTGGTACCACAAATTTTCTATTGGATTTAAATCCGGACTGTGCGGGGGCCAATCCAAAACTGCAATAAACCGTTTCATTAAGAAGTAATTTACTAATTTGCAGTGTGTTTCGGGTCCTGTCCAACAACAAGTCCTGAAAAACAGCCCCATACTTTTCCGCCCCCATTTTTGACAACTTTCTTGGTATACTTTGGGTCCATTTTTTTTATTTTTTCCATTTCTTCCAGCTTTTATTGTCTTTAATTAGCTGGCCAGTTACAAGTACGTTAATAGTTATATGTGTCACAAGGGAGCAAAATGATGTATTTACGGCGAGGGCGGTACATTGAATCCAGAGTGAAGGGAAGGATTCTACGATAGAATCCTGAGCGAAGCGAGGGATTCTAAGTTAGAATCCTGAGCGTAACGAAGGATTCAAGCGTTAACGCCCATGACGAAAATAATTTTGCTCCTGAGTGACACATTCAACTTTTCACACCGACTATGAGGAAAATTTTAATTGCTCTAAAAAAAATATAACTATACTTTGAATTATACTTTTACCACTTTAACAGTAATCGAACAACGTAAAAATTTTTTTTTATATAATGATGGATTGTGAAGGATTAGGGAAAGGTCACCACATATAAAATATTCCTGTGTACTTTTACTATTGTGTAAAAATAATCGAATCGAATATTACAATGGTTTCGGATATCAATATACATTATATCACAATAACAGACATCGATTTCAGTAAAACATATAATTTATTGTAACATTTTTTTTAATATTACGAAAAATTCATAAATTTTGATATAACGTTGTTAAAGTTAAAACTTGAACCATGTTCGTTTTTAATCGACTACGTCATCGTTGTCGATTGTAATGTAATTTCATAATTACATTCTATTATTTTAATCTGTGTTCAATTGGCACATTGCGTAAAAGCTGCATGCCAATGAATAAATTAAAAAAGTAGCTTGAACAGAAAAGTAGCATTTTGCTCCCTCTCGTCGTGGAGCAAAACTTACTTTTCCGAATGAAAGGTGTGAAAAAAAGTTTGTGTTGTCGAAAGGGTCGTCGTCCGGTACTCGTGCAAAGTAGACGTGTTGTTAAATTTGCGTAAAACAAATTTGCAATATTTAAGTTGTTGCATCAATCAAAATAAACGAGTGTAGTTTACACCATAAAGTTTAAAATAAGAAGTTACATAAATTACAATTAAAGACTCTTCGATCCCGAGCAAGTGTAGATCACCCGCCCCTCACCGCACGGCGAAGCGTGCGCGGCTTCCTCACCCCCTCCGGAGTGAAGAGTGCGATTGCATTTTTCGTCACACTCGCACTCCAGCTGACCTTCGTCAACACGGCAACATGAGCTTGCAGAGAACACCGCCTCAGTTTACACCGACAAGCGGAAGCGTGAGCGGTAGCGGGTCTGTACTAAACCTTTCTACTTGTAACGATGAAATGTTTATAAACACTAACTCCAGAAGGAGGAAGGAACATACCGATCAGAGGGAAAGTAGAGAAGACCTCGATAATTTTCGCTCAGAAATAATGATGTTTTTGAAAGAATTTGCCAAAACCCAAAATGAAAATTTTTCAATAATAAGAGAAGACATAACAGTAATCAAAGATGAAATAAAAGATATAAAATCAGCAACTGAAAATTTTACTCTACAACTAAAACAGATAAATGATGATATAGAAAACATAAAGTCTGATAACACAAGAACACAACAACAAATCCAGAACATTATAAAAGACATATCAGATTTGAAGACTACTGACACCTCTGATCGCTTGATATCTAAATCGCCCGCTCGTAACCACGAAAACCTCATCCGAGAATTCAAAGAGCGATCCGAACGCGAGAAGAACATCGTAATCGTTGGTCTACCCGAAATAAATGATAAAAACTATAAAGCACGGCAAATTCACGACGCAGACGAGTTTATGAAGTTGGCTTTTACTGCGAATGAAAACTGCCCCAAACCAGTTAGATCGATGCGATTGGGCAAATATATCCCAGGAAGAGACCGGCCTTTAAAAATATGTTTCAATAACATCGACACACCTAAACTATTGCTGCGTAATAAGGACAAGTTCCCGGAGCATACAAAGATTTACTCTGACCAAACCCCAGCTCAAAGAGAGTATATGGCTACGGTTAAAATGAATCTCGCTAAGCGCCTGGAAAATGGAGAAAAAGACCTTGTTATCAAATATATTAGAGGAATACCGCAAATAACGGGGAGCAAAGTCGATCAAAAAAACTAAATCCTGTCCCACTACCTAATACAAAATATACAGAAAGATTAAGGCTTCACATAGTTCAAAATTACGAAGATATTCCGCTCCTACCGTCCTCGTTACGATTCCTTTATGCTAACCTACGTAGTATTCGAACAAAAGGCAAACTTGATGAAATAAAATGTATACTAAGAGCCCTACCAAAGACGACTCACCTACTAGTATTTACAGAAACATGGATTATGTCTGAAGACGATGCCAAATTATACGAACTTCCTAACTACACACATATATATAATTACAGAAAGAGCAGCAAAGGCGGCGGCGTTTCGATTTATGTTCATAATACCATAAAATTCGAGCTAACAGAAGATCTAATTGAAAACGGGAACCACTACCTATGGATACACATTGATAAATTATCGTTAAATATTGGAGTGATATATAAGCCTGACGGAGGTTATGACATGGATGGTTTTTTAGATATTTACTCATCGCAATTGGAAAAACGAAATCGGACTGTGGTCTTTGGCGATTTTAACATCGATTTGCTCAGTAATGAAAATTACGTTACACAATACACTACTGAGATGAAGGAATCAGGATATTAAATACTGAACAAAACTGATCCAAAGTACTGTACACGAGAAACAAGCGATACCAAGACCATAATCGACCATGTAAGTACGAATGTATATAATCATTCCCTCAGTCTATCTATCATTGAATCATCACTTTCAGACCACAAACAACTATATCTAGAATTTGGCAAATTAGCACCTATAGCAAATAAAAAAGTTGAATACACAGCAATTGATTATGAAAATCTTTATAAAAGCATGTCAAAAGCAATACAAAGTAATGAAGATCTCGACGACTACTGCAATTTAGAAAAACTTATATTAGTTAACATTGAAAACAGCAAAATACAGAAAACTAAAGTGCTCAATCCACCACAGAACGACTGGATAAATACAAATATTATTGATACCATAAATACCAGAAATAGACTATGGCAAGAAACTAAAATAAACCCAAATGATGAAGACCTGAAGAAATCGTTTACAGTAGAACAAACTAAAGCTAAACTTATGATCAAAACATATAAAGAAAACTACTATCATAAACTATTTCACGACACCTACAATCAGCCGAAGAAAATGTGGGAGATCATTAATACATTAGCTCTTAACAAAATAAAAAACAGCGTTGCTCCCCCAAAGATTATGTCTGATTCCGGATTGGTAACTGACGGTACTGAAATCTGTAACGTATTCAACACATTCTTCTCGTCAGTTGGTGCAGAGCTAGCTAATAGAATACCAATTAAATATCACACTGATAGTAGTCAGATTTTTATGTATGGACAATTACACTCACGACAATATACTGAATGAACTTAGGCCATGCACTATAGACGAACTCAATAACATTATAGATGACCTTAATATCAATACAAGCATTGGTCTAGATGGAATCTCAACTAAAGTAATCAAATATTTAAAGAATGTCATTGTTGAAAAACTTGTCCAATGCTTAAACAAATGCTTGAGTCTAGGGGTTTTTCCGGATTCACTTAAAACTGCTAAAATTAGTCCAATATACAAATCTGGACCTAAAACGGACCCAAGCGACTACAGGTCGATATCGGTGTTGCCTGTCATCTCGAAAATATTTGAGCGAAATATGTATAATAGACTTAATGACTACCTTACGGAAAATATTTTTTTAATTGACCAACAATATGGCTTTCGACCAAAATCTAACACACTTGCGGCCGCTATAGACTTGATTACTAAAATTAAAACAAATATTGACAAAAAAAACATTTCTGTTGGCATATTCATAGATCTAAAAAAAGCATTCGACACAGTAAGTCACCAAAAGCTACTCCTAAAATTACACGACCTCGGCGTCAGAGACTCGGCTCTGAACACGTTCAAATCCTATCTACACAATAGATGTCAAGCTGTTAAGATCGAGAATTTCACAAGTTCATTCCAAAATATCTCATGTGGTATACCCCAGGGTTCCATAATCTGTTCTCTATCTATGTAAACAACATAAATACGATAGGACTAACTGGAAATATTACGCTATATGCTGATGACACTTGCTTGTTTTACTTCGGCAACTCTATCAATGAACTAATCCACGATGCGCAAAGAGATTTAGAAGTACTCGTTCAGTGGTTACTGAGTAATCTGTTAACGATAAATGCATCAAAAACTTCATATATGATCCTAGCCGCTAAAAATAAAGTAATCCCTGAATTTGAGCCACTTAAAATAAATAATGAATATATTAAAAGGTCACACCAAGAAAAATACTTAGGTTTAATTATCGATGATAAATTAACGTGGAGACCACACATTGAGTATGTCAGATCTAAACTGATATCCACACTAGGAGCACTTCGAAGGGTAGCACACTGTATACCAAGTAGAATAAGACCCCTTATATACAATTCCTTAGCCAAATCGCATCTCGAATATTTAATTGAAATCTGGGGATCAGCGGCTCCATCCAACCTTAACCAGCTACAGAGAACCCAAAACAAAATTGTCAAGGTTTTACTACACTACCCCTTTGACACGCCAACAAAACAACTGTACGAGAAAACTAAACTATTTAACATTAACCAACTATATAAATATAACACATGTATTTTAATAAGGAAAATTACTACAAATGCCATAAAATCTAACATTGAACTACACCTATCAGATAACAGAAATCTTCGTAACAAATTCAAACTTAAACTAACTAAACCTAGGACTAATTATGGGAAAAAGACAATAGTATTTGAGGGAGCACAGATGTTCAATAACTTACCAAACGATGTAAAGATTTGCGAATGTATTAACACTTTCAAAAATAAGTTAAAGCTACATATTGCAACGAGTACCGTAAAATAATCTACCTATGTATTTTTAAGCATATCTCATTTTAAGTAAAATGTAATTTCTTATGAGAATAAAGTTCTTTAAACCTTTTCTGTTACGTTTCCCCATTGAGCAGCGTTAAACTACTAACGAACACAACAATTTTTGTCCCACATTTTAAGAATACAACGTGTGTGTATGGTTTTACAACAATTACACTAGATTAAATACATATTTTATCTTAATGGTACTACCATAATTAAGTTCGTGTTGGTCAATAAGGTGTCTTTAGTTATATGACCACCAGTGCATATCTATCTATCTATTCAGCCTCCCGCACCCACTGTTGAGTAGAGGCCTCCTCTCCAGCACGCCACTTGACGCAGTCCTGCGCCAGCCTCATCCACTGGCGCCCAGCAAAGTAGGTAAGATTGTCCGGCCACCGCGCGGGTGGTCTGTCTCTTGGCCACCATTCCGTCACTGTTTTTGTCCACCTTCCGTCTTCCCCCCTGCCCACCTCCACTTTAACCTCGCGATCCGCTTACCCAAGTCTACGACCTTGGTTCGTCCTCGTATCTCCACGTTGAGTATTCGGTCGAGAAGGGAGGATTCCGAGCATGGCACGCTCCAATGCCCTTTGTGCTACTCTGATTTTGCGCATGAGTTCCTCTGTGAGCGGCCATGTCGCGGATCCGTAAGTAAGTATAGGCCGAACACATTGGTTGAACACCTTGGTTTTGACGCATTGGGGGATTTTAGACCAGTGTATATAATGAGTTTAAATGCCAACCAAGAAATATTTTAAAATGTGTCTTTTGGTGCATGCCTGATGTCTGCGAGCAACTTACTTGTTGACGGGGTCGTACTCTATCGCCCGCACGTTCCTCAGCCCGGAGAGCGGGACCGGCGCGTCGATGCATTCTCCGTTGGCGATCATGATGCGACCGACGCCGTTCTTCTGGGCGTACAGCAGAAACTCTTCTGGTTCTACAAAGGTAAATATTTATTAGTTACAATGATGTATGTCGTGGCTAAATCATAAATGTGATCATGATGTGGCCGCTGTGTGGTTGAATTTTAAGTTTCATTCGACGACGAAATCTTTTAGCCGCTTGCGTTGCGCGGTCAGCCTGAGCTGACATTTTCCCGTTGTAGGTTTTGAATTTGTTCGTACAATTACCAAGGCATAAAGTTCAAACTCGCGATGCCTCATAACCAGTTGCTCATAACGAGAAGACATAACATGGAGCGGTCAATACCTCCTCTTTCGGAAATTCGGAGGAATTCCAGGGAAAATTCCGGAATTTTGTAAAAAAAAAAAATACTTTATTGTAAGAATAAGAGTGTTATGAGATAAGAGTGAATATTTAATCTATAATAGTAGTTTATGTGACTGCTACATAATGGAGGGCATTAATACTCGAGAGTGTTTCATAATAATATCACTCGAGAGTTTATCACATACACTAGTTTATCTACATACATATCATAAGCTCTCTTTGATGTGTTCAGGAACCGCATGTTTGACCGGCATTGTGGCTCTGCAGTTGTTTAGCTTGTTCTGTAGTACCAACTTCACGCAGGCGGGCGTCGGCGTTCGAAATTTGAATGTCAGTACCAACTTCACAGACAAACTAGGGGCGGCAAGCAGGCGGGCGTCGGCGTTCGAAATTTGAATGTCAGTACCAACTTCACAGACAAACTAGGGGCGGCAAGCAGGCGGGCGTCGGCGTTCGAAATTTGAATATCAGTACCAACTTCACAGCCAAATTAGGGGCGGCACGCAGGCAGGCGTCGGCGTCCGAAATTTGAATATCATAATATTTAGAAAAATTACACATTATGGTCATAATGTACGTGTAATTTTTCAGATAAGAAATGAGATTTTACCAAATAGTTTAACATTATGCTGATTGTAACGTGCGGTTTTTGTACGCAGTAAAGAGGGTTTATGATACGTGTGTAAATAAATTAGGTTAAGACAAAAAACTATCATCATAAAAAATCTCCTGAAATAACGACTTTAGTGGAAAATCTGGTAGGAATAAAAGTATCTTATGTCGACTATAAATAAGACTCCGTCGAAAATACATCAACATTGTAGAAAATTCGACATATATTTAAGAAAATATCTGATAAATATTACGTAAACAAGAAATCCTTTTTCACGCCACTGCTCGGAAATATGGCCAAAGATGGATTGATCTCATTGAAATGAGAGTAGGAAGTAGTTCTTAGCAGTACAATTCAAAAACAGTCAAACAATTTAGATTTGCAAAGTAAAATGTAGTGTTTAGCGGCCTTTCTTACTTTCTACTCTGCTATTGGTCGATTATTTTCGGTCGGCATCACACTCCATACCGGCCGAAATGACACAAAATACTAATATAAATGTTCCGGGAAAAAACATTTCCTTGTCATTCCACAACTGCCCTAATGCGAATATCAATATTACTTTTAATTAAACTGTGTACTCAACCTGTTTTATTTCCTTACATTAGGCGTGAAAAGCACATAGTAAATGCCTCGGTAGAAAGTGCAATAGATGGACTCGCATCTTCGCGGGCCTCACCTGCGGCTCGGCCCGCGAACTAACTCGTCCATCTATTGCTTACTTTCTATACCTGGGCAACAATGTACTATTAAAACTTAGACTTAAGCGGGGATTTCGCCTCATCCCGCGTGCGTTGGGAAATCCATGAAAATATCTAGTCAGACCGTTTTTCATATGAGGTCTGTAATGAAAGTGGCATCCAACGGAGAGAAGAACTTACCAGAACAAGTCAAGTTATCTCTATTCAATTTGTGATGCGTCGGACAGCCGCAGCGGTAGTCGGTGCTGCCGTCGTCCACCGGCACGGCTAGACACAGATGCTCGCAGCCTCCATTGTCGACGGCACATTGATTCCTGCCCGCGTTCCTGGACATGTGATACACTTTGAGATCCGATATGTAGTCCAGTTTCTTGTGGATCTTTTGGCGGTTCGTGCCGTCGTATTTGTTGACCGATTCGATGTCGCCTGTGGAACAGATGTTTAAGTAAACAAAGTCGTCTGATTTCGCTGGTGCGAAGATAATGTGACTCAAGTTGGCGAAATCTGGCAAAAGGTAATATAAGTCTAGTCGGCGAATCTTAAAAAAAAAAAAAAGAAATTATGGCATTAGAATCTCTCAAGTCAAAGAAAATGTCGCTATTTATTTCTAACGACACGCTACATCCTCAAAACCAACTGCAAACTCACCCGTGGTCCAATCCCCCCAGAACACCCTATCGCCATACAGCGTCATCGCATACGGCATCGGAATGGCATCGGCGGATATCTTGCGCCGGCCGCCGCCGTCGAGATGCGCATACTCTATGGCGGAGGGTTCGAGCGCCGCCCAGTAGATGGCGCGGCGCTCGTAGTCGATGGCGAGGGCGTTGACCCGGCCCACTTGCTCGAAGACGGCGACGGCTCCGCTGCCGTCCATGGAGGCGCGCTTGATGGCCTTGAAGCCGAGGTCCGACCAGTACATGTGGCTGGAGTAAGGAATACAGCATAAATAATACTACTTTATGAAACTTTTGCATAATGAGGGGTGTTAAAACACGAGTGTGGGTTTAAAAACCAAGCCGTAGGCGAGTTTTTTAATAAAATCACACAAGATGTATTAATAACTGGTTATGTGCAGTTTCATACACTACTTTATCTACTCTCATAAATATGCAGATAACAAAGTAAGAACGTTAAATACAAGGCGCAAAGATGTCCGCATAAATAATGTGCCTCCCTCTTTGAAAGTTGAGTTGTGGAACATAGTGCCCGCTACCAAGCTGTTAGATTCTACAATGCGTTACCTTTAAGATAATTGACTCAACTGGCATTTTCAAAACTAATCTAAAAAAACTTCCTTACGAAATGTCTTTATTCACTAGATGATTTTCCATTGATACCTGATGTGCTGGATTAATGTACCTATAAATATAATTAATTTTAAACTATTTTTAATAGTAATAAGTTAATTGTTTTCTGATACAATGTAAATTGTTTGAAGAAATCATAAACTGAAGAACTGCATATTTACTTATCTTATTCTCAGGGTCAAGCTATAAACTGAAATAGACTTACCCCTTCTTCGGATCCAGCGCGATGCTCTTAGGCTTCTTGAGGCCCGTCCAGACGAGCGCGCGCCTGCTGGAGCCGTCTAGACGTGCCACCTCGATGCGCTGCGCCGCCGTGTCTGTCCAGTAGATGTTCTGCGCTGACCAGTCGATGGCTATACCTGGAGGTATTGTTTGTATGTTAACAGCGTAACAAGCACATTATTCCGAACATTAGACTCAGCAAGCCGCAACCGAGCTTATTAATGTATGTAAGTCAGTATAATTTTTTCCCAAATATTTACGGTAACACGATTGATTTAGTTTTTGCCAATTTTTTCATTAACTTAAACAAATCTCCCTCTCCGCTCGTAAAAGAAGACCTAAGTCATACAACCTTGGAAATCGAAGCTAGGGACTTATTTTTGACGCCTTTAACTAAAACATCAGATCCCAAGTTGCTTTTTTGGAAAGCTAATTACGAATTAATTAACTCTGAGATACACAATATTAACTGGAATAATATCTTAACAACGGGTACGATTAACGATGCGGTCTCTGTTTTTTATGAATATATTAATAATATAATTAAACTCCACGTACCCATCTCATACAACAACTACAAAAATAATCAAAAATATCCTATATGGTACACGTCAGCCTTAATAAAACTAATTAAAAAGAAAAGTAAAGTACATGCGAAGTGGAAGAAGTATAATAATAGTAGAGATTATGATGAATTTTCACTTCTAAGAGCAGGACAAAAACAGTTACAGGATATATGTTATAATAACTTCATAAAAACTTCTCAAACAAACATCAAGAATAATCCAAAAATGATATGGAGCTTTGTTCATACTATGCGCGGCAAACGAGGTAATACAGGTTACCCAAACATAATGACTGATGGACAGGCAACGTTTAGCCACGGTCAGGATATTGCTCTCGCTTTCAATAATTTCTTTCAAAGCGTATTCACTACAACTACGTCGAATAAATCACCACAAACAGAACTCATTGGTGCTCCGAGAGGCGATAGTGGCCACGTCTTTACACTAGATGTCACAGAAGAATCCTTATCAAGATACCTAAAGAACATTGATCCCAGCAAGGGAGCCGGTAGCGACAGCATACCTGCAATATTTATCAAAAAATGTTACAAAAGCATCTGTAAACCTCTCGCAATACTTTTTAATCGCTCCATCAAAGAGGGTGTGTTTCCTAATAAATGGAAAGAAGCACATATAGTTCCGATACACAAAAAGGAATCTAAATCACTTATAAAAAATTATCGGCCCATATCAATACTCAATGGTATATCAAAACTATTTGAACTAATAGTCTACGACACTATATATCACACCATTGCTTCTAATGTTGGGGATCACCAACATGGCTTTCTGCGACGTAGGTCCGTATACACTAACTTATGCGAGTTCACCAACTACGTTCTACATAGTATGGAACAGCCAGCTCAGGTTGATGTGATCTACACGGACTTTGAAAAGGCCTTTGACCGTGTGGATCACGATATCCTACTCAGTAAACTGAACACGTTGGGAATCCAAGGCGACCTTTACCGTTGGATCAGTTCATATATAACAAACAGGACGCAAGCTGTAGTACTGGGTGGATATAAATCAAACTACATTGACATTCCCTCCGGGGTACCCCAGGGATCCCACCTAGGGCCTCTATTTTACAATGCCTACTTATATGATCTACATGAATGTTTCACACAATCAAAACACCTTCTGTATGCTGATGACAAAAAAGTTTTCTTTAAAATTACTAACGTTGAGGACTGCTATAAAATTCAAATGGACTTAGACAAATTATCAGCTTACTATAAATCTAATAGAATAAGTATAAACGTAGATAAATGCATTCAAATAACTTATACACGAAAACAAAAACAAATTAATTTTAATTACAAAATTGACAATCAACTTTTAAAACGCGTTGACGAGGTTCGTGA
Organism: Argyresthia goedartella; assembly: GCA_949825045.1. Taxonomy (NCBI): domain Eukaryota; kingdom Metazoa; phylum Arthropoda; class Insecta; order Lepidoptera; family Argyresthiidae; genus Argyresthia; species Argyresthia goedartella. The sequence continues at coordinate 7,231,221 of OX463814.1, forward strand.
TTTAGGCGTTCAATTGGATAGTAAATTGCTTTTCATCAAGCATATTGATATGATAGTAAATAAAGCTTACAGGAACCTCGGTTTCGTGATCCGAGTATGTAAACCCTTTAACGACATCTCATGTGTTAAGAAAGTATACTACGCATATGTCCGTAGTATCCTTGAATTTGCCAGTATCATCTGGAATCCGCAATATGCAGTGTACACTAATAAAATTGAACGAATACAAAAACAGTTTATAAACCACCTAAACTATAGACTGAAAATACAATTCCCATCTTACGAAGAAGCCTGCAACCATCATCGTATTAACACCCTAGTGGATAGACGCACCATGCTTGATATGGCCTTCCTACATGACTTGGCTAACTCCACCATCGACAGCCCCTCTCTAACAACACTGACATCTTTGGTTGTCCCCCGTCGGTGCTCCGCACGACGCCGACAACACGATGTCTTTTACACACCCTATAGCAAGACAAACTACGGTCGTAATGAATACATTTCTAGAGCTACTAAGTGTTTCAATAAGAAATTCAGCAATGGTATAGACATGTTCAATTTATCTAAGGTTGGTGTAAAGAAGCAAGTACTAGATATATTATTAAAAGAGCAAAATCGAGTACCTTGAAATCTATTGTTTTGTCTCGGTATACCTTTCATAGTTTTTAGTGCAACAAAACCTAGATTAATAAAAGTTGTCCTGCTTACATCCTTTATTTTAAGTATTAAGTTCTTATTGGTTCGGTCTAATTAAGGCATCTACAATATCCTATTATTGGCTAAGACAAATTAAGTTACTTAACAACTAAGCTTTATATATGTAGAACTGCTGTTGGATATGTTAACAATAAAAATAAAAAATAAAATAAAGTATACTTTTCATCAATTGTCAAATCGGTTTTTGTTCGCCAGTTTTGTTTTGTCGCACATTGTGGTGGTGAAAATTCACAATTACAAGCCGTTTAATTCATAATGTTTGGCATAATTTTTGTTTGACTACCCAGTTAAACCTAATGAGCCCCTTAGGGTACCTAACTAGTTAAATCTTAAATATCACCAATCAGCTCCTTTGAACAAAAATAGAACCACAGAACGCTTTTCCTCGAAATAGTTTTTAATTTGGGATATGTCCTATTTATGACAATCCCATTTAAAGTAGAAACCATAACCCGTGAGACTACTATGACAATTTACTTTGCACAAGTATTTCCACAGTCAGGGTAATGCTATTCGTATCGATGTTTAAAAAAACGGGTAACAGTTAAATTATTACAATTGGTATTCATCCATTCCTTACGGTGAGTAGATAATCAAAATTAAGTTACCTAAATATTTTCAAATTGAAATACGCATCACACATACAATATGGCGGCCGGCTGTGAATGTAAAATGGAAATAACTTACTTGGTGTTTATGGATAAAAGAAAAATATGTCCGCGAAGGGGCATATCGCAAGATAGAGATGAATGGATGTAATATGGAGGAAATTCGAAAAAAGTTATCGAAGGTTTAATAAAATAACACCAGAAAGATGAGGAAATGTGTTTAGAACCCAACGTACTTAATCGTGTTTTCGTAATGATAGTTAAGTGAATTTTTGAACGCACCTTTAAAACGTCATTTTGTAACAGATAGAAAAAAAGATTGCGTCTCGTCCGATTCTCTCTGCTTGAAAGGAAACTACAACGCGTGCGGTTTCATGTTTTATAATCTTGCTTTGTTTTTTGCTCCGAACGCTGAATAGGTAAAAATATAAGTAATGCCAAAAATCGACACCGAGGATAGGCCGAAGGGATTTGAACCATATTTCGGGTATAACCTAGAAGTTCGCCACGCCCCGTGTTCGTGATGGGTCGAGTCGCCCGCCGGGTTCGATTAGCCGTGGATATTAGTGGGTGAATCGTGTGCTTTGCTGAGAAGCGCCCACGCATCGTTTAGAATAAGGAATAGACATTGATTGACCCGACGGTAATCCCATGATTGGCTTGGAGCAGAGCAGCTGGATATCATCTCAGGCGCGCCTCAGACTCGTCGCTCGTCAGAAGTCAGGTGGTAGGACTACGGAAGACCCCGTCAGGTAACCAAACTCGGCGAATCGCCGATAGATCTAACCTCCATCACGGTTGGACCTTGTTTCTGCTAGCTATGGGCCCCTAGAGAATCCGGCCCTGGTGGAAGCCAGATCAGAATGCGACAACCGCGTAATAAAATCAGAAAAGAAAATGGTACAATTAGATTACTTTGTTGATTCCTTATCCGAAATTGATTTGTTATTCATGTGTCTGATAATGCTGGTGATGATGATTATTAAATAACTGATTATGATTCCGAATAAATAATACCTGGAATAATACCTGCTTGAAAAGTACCTACTTCCTAGTTTCTACACTAACACGGAGCTTATAGTACGATCTCCACCGACCGTACATCACGGAACGGATTTCGCCATCTTGAAATGAAATTAAATTGTCAACACACTAATTAAAGTTTATATTCAAATTCAACTTAGCAAACCACAAAAGTCGGGCTGATACTGATTGTCGATATCGCCCACATCGCTATTTAATTTGGTGTATCCCTAGTAACCCTTCATCTGTCACTTACTAGTCAATCTCACGGATTATGGTTTCTACTTTAGAACTCGTTTAAACACAAATGTATTGCATGAGTTGAAGATAAAGGGCTTGCCATGCAGCTATACAAAGTAGTATTGCAATATTAACCTTCAACAACACCCGTCCATTCCAATATCTTCTCCATGTTAGAGCCATTTATAGAACAACGGTTGATGGTTTTGGTTTTGCTATCCGACCAGTACAGCTTAGCCCCGGAGACGTGGACAGCTAATGCGCTGAAATTACAAGGGAATCATGTTACACACTTCTGAATACTGCCCCCTGATTCAGTAACTCAAATTGTGGAAATGCGACGGTTTCCCCATACACTTTTGATTTGACGACCCAAATGGCCGAGTCGGCAACGACCCCGCCTACGAAGCCGAGGGTCCCGGGTTCGAGTCCCGGTGGGGGCAAATATTTGTTTGAAGAGAACGCATGTTTGTACCCTAGTCATGGTTGTTTATCTATCTAAGTATAATATTTATCTATATAAATATGTATATCGTTGTCTAGTACCCAAGATACAGGGAATCCTAGTTTGGGGCTAGATCAATGTGTGTAAATAGTGTCCAAGGTATTATGATATGGACTTGAGTTACTGAATAAGGGGGCTGGTTTGTCTAGCTACGTCATATTGAGTGAGCCAAAATAAAACATAAACATGAACATTTATACATTGCTTCTGGCACAACACTAAGATACCCTATGTCGTGGGAACCAGAAACAGCGATGTCACACACATAAAAATCCAAGACCTAGGGATTTTGTTTTTCTCTTCAGCCGGGATTAAAACCGGGAACTCTGTCTTGGGAGGCAAAGTAAGTACCGCAAAGCCATAGAGGTCGCAGGAATTTCTTAAATTATCTCAACAGCTCTGGGTTACCGGCATGGCGCCAGTCAAAGGATCTAAGGTCGCGAAAGCTCCAAAATGACGGAAAGTTTTGCTTCAGACTACATTTATTTTATACCAAAACATAGTTACTATTTGCTTTGGTAAGAGGCGAAGATCAACGCGTCCTCAGGTTAATAAGTCCTTGGTAATACATGTCTAGTATTGCTGAACTTGGCTTAACTTATTATTTTACACTCTATTTGTATATGCTACTGCCGAAGCCACGCATGCTCACAAAAGAAATTCAATTTTGGCACTCACGATACAGGTTTGCCTAGTGTGGGGCCATAAATAAATCAGACTGCCTTTACCATCTTCACACAAGCCCTTATATCCTATTCCATTTTTATTTGTTTTTAAGATTTGCTTAAGGAACAATTTTTGTATTTGTACATGGAATGTCCCTGTACAGCGAATCTCGTGGATCCTATCGCGTCCAAGGTTCTGGCGATAGTAAATTTTTAATCGACTTGCGTTAGGAATTTGATAAGTTTGTTAGGTTATTTTATTAGTTTCCTAACATGTTATGTATCATAATAAAGTTAATGAAATTACCTATCTTGTGATGTATAGTACTCACATGTGATAATAAAGTTGATAAGGCTTTTTAACGATTGTTTGCAGAATCCATTATTTGACACCGACACCTCTAATTATATTTGGTTCTTACGGGCCACTTACACAAAACTTACACTATTTTCCATTTTTCACATCACCACTATTAATTTCTCCAGCGATAAGATGTATTATTTTATTACAAAACACAGTAATTACTTCACAATAAATAAATATTGACAAACATAAAATGTAAGTCTGCGGCCGGTCGCCTGCCCAAAATGGCGACATGGCTTGGTATTTTATTTATTTTGATCTGATTGGCTGTCTCAATGTCAGTTCCATTCATATCACACAGTTGCCAACTAAACTACTCATTATCTAAGACTACTTCCGGGTACGTCTGAAACTTGGTGAATATTCATAAAACGTCGAAGTTTGCAATTCTTTCTATGCTCTTATGCAGAGCCCAAGACGCTAGCCGCCCAAAAAAGTTATGCGCTTAGGTAGCGCAGAGAAGTAACTCTCTGTTTTATGTATTATGTGTAAATAATAAACTATTTGATTTGATGTTCTTAGCGAAGAACATAAATGTATAAGGACACCTGGCCGCCGAACTCCAACAGTAAAGAGGCAAAGGGAAAGAAGTATATATTACACGTAACGTCAAGCTTGCCATTTGCAACCCACCTGGAGGGGGAAGCGGCGCATGGCAACAAGAGAGATGCATGCACGGGCGAGAGAGCACGGGCGCGGGCTGTACCTGACTTCCTTGAGGTCCTTGAGCGGCACAACTCCGTCGTTCCCCTGATGCTCGATGCTGACGCGGCCGATGACGCTCTTGCGGCTGTACACGAGGAACGCTTCCGGCTCCACGCAGCTGCGCCGGTCAGACACCAGTTCCAACTCTGAGTGGGACAGCATGCTCATGAATGAATGAAGACTGAATGAATGAATAGTGCCCCTCCAGCCAGGGCTCTACACCTGTTCTGGTAAACTCTGAGGGAGACCACACGGACCGCACTAAATCACTACAGAACAAAGTTCCCTATCGCGTCTGTTGATATGTGATGTGTGTAATCGCAGAAACTACTTCAGGAAGATTATGGTATTTTTACTAATCGAGCATAGCGTCTTATTAATTTTGGGGAATTAAAAAATAAACGAATAAAAAAATTGCGAGTGACGGAATTGCATGAAATGAGAGTAACAATAACTAGATTTTGCGCGACAAAATTACTGAATGGTTTAGGCAACGCTTATTGGCGAAATAAAGACTGCCTGGGCGAAGTGGTGGGTCAGGTTAGGTATTAGGTTGAATAACGCTTGTTTTATACTTTACTAGCCGCTGCCCGCGGCTTCACCCGCGTGGTCGTGTAAAAATAGTCAAGGGCATTTCCGATGACGTCGAAAGAAACATTTAGAAAGAATGAAGTTACTTTACTTCAGTTTTAATATTTATAAATACCCCACCCTTGATACGGCCCTGTCGCTAAATACGATCATGGCCGTTTACACGTTTCAGCTACGTAGGTCAAGATTTCAATTTAAAAAAATGCAATTCATGTGATGTCTCGTATCTACCTAAAAACTACCAATCTACATATATATGCTAAGTGCTTCTTCAACTTCATGGGTCAAAAAGTTTTTGGCCAATGAATTATATCTACACACCCTCTCACACAGACTCACACACAATTATACATCTCAAAGAGAGGCCACTCACATATAATGTTTGAAGTATTGTTAAATATTTGTTAACGTAATCTTCTTTCGTCATTGTATTAACTTGTTAATCTGCACTGTAAGATATATTTACAATATTAGCAACACACCTTATTTTAGAAGAGCACTGGAGCCTGAAATATAGGTATTTTTTCTTAGCTCAGGTTCCAAATGTCCCTACTATACAGACTAATACCTAATTAAGCTAAGAACTTCGTCTGTAACGAAATGTAAACTTTTTAAGTAAGTAAGTAAATAAGTTATTATTATTATACAATACATACTCTAACCCAGGGGATTTCCCTATTCGGGGGCAGAATTTTAGAAAAAAATATATACCGAACTAAACACCTTTTGCCTGTCTGCCAAATTTCAGATTCAATTGTCATGTTTTTTTTTCAGACGGAGCTTCCACCTATTTCCCCTCCTTATTGACTTCAAATTCTATTGTTAACTGTTGTCTCGCAACAGTTAAATAACTACCTGTAAAATTTTAGATTTATAAGGCAAAGAATTTTAGCAAAGCAAGAAAGTAGGGTCCAACCCCTATCCCCGTTTCCCCATTTCCCTATTTCAGTAATTTTGACATTCAAAAACAGTATTTTTGGCAAATAAAAGCGCAGTTGGTCAGTTGAAGCATAAATGTGAGCAGCCGCCATTGCACTCTGCACAAGAGTTGTTTCCCGGCTGCCTAATAAGAACACAGGCAATACGATTAGGGAGTATGTGTTGTCACTTTCTACGAGTTATAGTTACCCAGTGGACAACCGCACACATAGTCAGTTGGTCGGTTGAAGCACAAATGTGAGCAGCCGCCATTGCACTCTGCACAAGAGTTGGTTCCCGGCTGCCTAATAAGAACACAGGCAATACGATTAGGGACTATGTGTTGTCACTTTCTACGAGTTATAGTTACCCAGTGGACAACCGCACACATAGTCAGTTGGTCGTTGAAGCACAAATGTGAGCAGCCGCCATTGCTCTCTGCACAAGAGTTGGTTCCCGGCTGCCTAATAAGAACACAGGCAATACGATTAGGGACTATGTGTTGTCACTTTCTACGAGTTATAGTTACCCAGTGGACAACCGCACACATAGTCAGTTGGTCGGTTGAAGCACAAATGCGAGCAGCCGCCATTGCTCTCGGCGCACGGATTAATCCCCGGATTGTCACCGAGTCGAAACGCCTTCAGACCCATCATGTTGGGCATCTGTTCCACCACCAGCTGCCTGTCAGCGCCTGAAATGGGTTATTAATAAATCATTGATGATAGGTCCGATTTGCACGGGACCGGATAAGTCGGCACAAAAAGGATGTATTAAATCTTATGGCAAATGTAGTTGATTATCAATCACCTGTAGTTTATTTATTTATTGTGGGTTAACCAACAGGTATTACACATTACAGACAATTAGAAAGTACAATTTATTTTCACTTCGTGCATACCTTACATACATTCGTGCAATTACAGGTGAACACAGCATACAATTGACCTGTAGTAGCAAAAGCAATTAAAAGAAAGAAATTTTTGTGAACTTGGTTCTTTGTTTGACGATGATTTTGCGTAGAGTGAAGTTATTTACCGGGGTTACCGAAGTACAAATAATTCTGTTGTAAATAGTAGATTTTTCGTTTAAGAGGCCTATTACATTCTAATATAAATTATCATTTATCTTGGATCTAAACATAGTTCTTTTTCTCACCTTTATGAGTCATGTGTGAAAGACAATGTTATTGCATCCAAGATAAATGATCATTTGATCCAAGATAAATAAGGGAAATAATAAACTGCACATCAAAAAATACTGATTTGCACAGCAAATATCAGGGCAAAATGCTGGGGTAGCTTAGGTGAAGGGTAAAGGGGGTGAGCGAAGCGAAGCCCCCTTTATCCTTCGTATTAGGTTGAACATGCAAGAACAACAAAAAATACTTAAAACATAAAAAAAGTTTTTGCTGACCCTTTTTTGCCGTGCAAGTCAGTATTTTTGATGTGCGATTAAATACTAGCCGATACATAACAACGATGCAATTTATTTAAATGGCATATCTAAGCCGTTACTTACCCGTAACCTTATTGATGCGATCCAACGTGCGCCGCTGCATGTCGGTCCAGTATAGATGCTCCCCCAACAACGTCAGTCCGAATATATGCAGTATGTCGCTGTTGTGCAACTCCTTTCGGTCTTCACCATCCAGATTGGACACCTGTAGGGGAATGCGCATTTCGTTGAGCCAGATAGATTGCTTCTGGCCCCACACTAGGATACCCTGTGTCGTGGGAACCAGAAACAAAGACGCCACAAACATGTGGATTCTTTTTTCTTTCTTTCTCTTCAGCCGGTATTTTAACTCGGTTTTATAGCTTGAGAAGCACGGCCTCGACCGTAGAACCACAGAGGTCTTCGTCTCCACTTCTGACGATCAAAAACGATCGGGCCTTTCCTTGACAGTACTACTTAGGAATAAGGAAGAATATAGGCTTCCCTTCTGTCTTCACCGTCCAGATGGGACGCCTGTGCGGGAATGCGCACGCTATGATTCTATGTGACGAGTGTGTCAGGGACTGCTTGAAGACCATTATGATCTCAGTTTGTCCCATGACGACCTCTGTGGCATTACGGTTCGAGGCTCAGCCTCCCAAGCGAGAGGTCCCTGGTTGGAATCCCGGCCGGGGAGGAATAAAAAAAAAACATTCCCAGGTCTTGGACGTTTCTATATGTGTGACGACGTTGTTTCTGGTGCCCACGACACACGGTATCCTACTATGGGGTCAGTACCAATGTATGTGCCTTAAGTTAAGCCTCTCTTCGTCTCCACTTCTAAAGTTTACATATGTTCTTTTCTTGACTTGAATAAGGGAGCCCCGTGCATGGATCGGTCCCACTATTTGGCTTGGAGCTCTGATATCACATAAAAGAGATTCTGACTTAGAAGTTATGATAGAGGGTTCCGTACCCGAAGTTTGCCAAACAGGACCCTATTACTAACCCTCCGCTGTTCGTCCACTTGTCTGTCCGTCCGTCCGTCCGCCCTTCTGTCCGTACGTCCGTCCGTCAGCGCGCTGTATCACATGAACCATAATAGGTAGAGTTGAAATTTTCAGAGAATGTGTATTTATGTTGCCGCTGTAGCAAAAAACAATGCTCTACACGAGATAAATCAAAGGGTTACCCATACAGCAAGACGTGCACCTCCCGCAATAAAACAAACCATAACATGATTCAAATATTATCGTAGAATACGCGGCTTATCACATGGTTGTGGTAGCGCTATTGGTTTGATATCGGTTTCATAATCTTAGGGTTCTGGGTTCGAAACCGCGTTCGGACATAAAATTATTCTCTTTTTAACCGACTTCAAAAAAGGAGGGGGTTCCCAATTCATTTATTTTTTTGTTTGTTTTCTCAAAACTGGAACTATTGATGAACCGATTTCAAAAAACCTTTTTTTATTTGAAAGAGAGGCCTTCCAGTTTGGTCCCATTTTTTGATCCAGAAGTTTGTTTTCTAAAGCAAAAAGATTGGAATTATGATGTCATCTAGGTAAACGAAATTGCGTATGATTTCTTTACTGTGACTCATCAGTATTGTTTAAGTATTGTCAAAGGATGAATTCAGTCTATTATATATTTTTAGTTAGCCTTTAGCAGTATTCCACTGCTGGGCAAAGGCCTCCTCGGTTCGAGCCCACACATCTCTGGTAGCCGCAAGATCGACCCACTCTGGTTGGAACTTGTCCAGATCGCCCCGCCACCTTCTTCTGGGCCTTCCTCTTCGCCTGTGTTCATCTTTAGGCACCCATTCAGTTGCTATCTTTGCCCATCTGTCTGGGTGCATTCGACAGACATGGCCGGCCCAATTCCATTTTCAGAATTGGGTTAGATTAATTAGGTTAATTGGGAAGAAATAGGGTTTGGTTTTTTTCAAGTTTTGAACTTGGTGAATTATCGTGTATATAGCGACTGGCGAGGAAGAAATAGGGTTTGGTTTTTTTCAAGTTTTGAACTTGGTGAATTATCGTGTATATAGCGACCGGCGAGGAAGAAATAGGGTTTGGTTTTTTTCAAGTTTTGAACTTGGTGAATTATCGTGTATATAGCGACCGGCGAGGAAGAAATAGGGTTTGGTTTTTTTCAAGTTTTGAACTTGGTGAATTATCGTGTATATAGCGACCGGCGAGGAAGAAATAGGGTTTGGTTTTTTCAAGTTTTGAACTTGGTGAATTATCGTGTATATAGATAGCGACCGGCGAGGAAGAAATAGGGTTTGGTTTTTTCAAGTTTTGAACTTGGTGAATTATCGTGTATATAGCGACCGGCGAGGAAGAAATAGGGTTTGGTTTTTTTCAAGTTTTGAACTTGGTGAATTATCTTGTATATAGCGACCGGCGAGGAAGAAATAGGGTTTGGTTTTTTTTCAAGTTTTGAACTTGGTGAATTGTCGTGTATATAGCGACCGGCGAGGAAGAAATAGGGTTTGGTTTTTTTCAAGTTTTGAACTTGGTGAATTATCGTGTATATAGCGACCGGGGAGGAAGCAACAGGGCATGAACTTGAAGTCGGTTTTTTTTTATCTACACACGTATCATAAACCCTCTTTACTGCGTACAAAAACCGCACGTTACGATCAGCATTATGTTAAATAACTTGGTAAAAACTCATTTCTTATCTGAAAAATTACACAGTATGACCATAATGTGCAATTTTTCCACATATTATGACATTCAAATTTCGAACGCCGACGCCCGCCTGCATGCCGCCCCTACTTTGTTTGTGAAGTTGGTACTACTGAGCAAGCTAAACAAGTGCAAAGGAATTATCAATGCCACCATGCCGGTCGAACATGCGGTTCCTGAACACATTAAAGAGAGCTTGTGATATGTGTGTAGATAAACAAGTGTATGTAACTATACATAATTAGGCATTAAAACTCTCGAGTGAAATTATTATTTTCATATTTATATTCATAAACCCACTCTGAGTATTAATGCCCTCCATTATGTAGCAGTCACATAAACTACTATAACATGGTGAATTATTATTTATTATTATTATTGTTTATGTTTTTATTATTTTTAGTGGTTAAATTTTCTTTTACGATGATATAGAACCCTTCGTGTGCGAGTCCAACCCGCACTTGAGCGATTATTTTCTGTTACTGAACTCTTGTCCGGAAGTAACCTAAGGACCTAATGGCAGGTTAACGTTAATTCATAATTTTATTATTAAATTAAAATAAATTAAAATTTCACTTAATAATTTATTATTTTTTTAATATTTTATTTTAAAAATAGTTAGAGGCCACACGGCAGTGTCTTAATTCGGCTCTAGACAGAACTGTAAGTGACAAGTTGCCATATCATCGCCTGAGACTTATAGCTGAGAAAGAATTATTCAAAAATCGCAAGCATCGTGCACTTTGCGACAACACTTTGAAAGGTATGGTAAGTTATGGATTGACGACACCACGGCAAGCAACCTGTGCGCGACCTCTGGTGGCCTGTTTGCTATAAATCCACCCCGTCTTGAACTCTCATAGAAAATTCCCATACTAAATTAATTTTAGATTTTTCGATCTTTGTGTTTTTTTTTATTTTTCTCCGTGAGAATCTTCATAAGACCTCAAAACTACATCCAAATCGGTCCCGACGTTTGCTTGTGCAAACAGGCCTATTTACGGTTTTGTCACGATTAGTCAAAATCAAAGTCAAAGTCAAAAGTCTTTATTTGTAAACATAGGCAAAATCATGATCTTAAATATTTAGAAGAACGTATCTCTATGTTTGGCGCAGTGGCATATAAATATTCAAATGTGTAGGTACATATTAAAATTACAGTGTTGTGTCGTCTAGATATTCTCTTATGGAGTAATATATTTTGCTTAATAGCAACTTGCGGATTTCTTTCTTAAATTCTATTATATTGTCTAACTTACGTATTCTATCAGGCATGTGATTAAAAATTGTGGGTGCCATGCCGAGAATGTTATTTTTATATAATGCTGTATTGTGACTGGGCATGATAATCTTTGTCTGGTGACGCTTACTAGAAAAGTTAATAAATAGATGTTTATTGGTTTTGACAAACATTACCACCTCATAGATGTATAGTGAAGGGACAGTAAAAATATTTAGTCGTTTGAAATGAGACCTACAACTGTCAGTGCGTCGGATGCTACAAATAGCCCTTATGCATTTTTTTTGCGCAATAAGAACACTTTCTTTGCCTACCCCATTTCCCCAGAATATTAAGCCAAACCTCAAGACAGAGTCTACATATCTGTTATACGCTAATGACACAGTTTCTTCTGCCACAGTTTTGGAAAGTTTGTGCAACACGTAAGAGTATTTATTAAGTTTATTGCACGTTTCTACTATCTGAGTCTTCCATTTCATATTGTTGTCAATTTGTATTCCCAAAAACTTCGATACCTGGGTTTGTTCAATGTCTTTACCTAAATAGTTAATGTGAAAGTTTGATGTCATATTATTATGGAATGTCATTATTTTTGTTTTGTTAATGTTTATTATTAAATTGTTGCTATTGAGCCATTGTATTATATTATGTATCGTGTCATTAATTTCCTTGACAAGATTATTTGGGTCGTCAAAGGAGATAATGACTGTACTGTCGTCTGCAAATAGTACCATGGGGTGTAACACTACTTTAGGCAAGTCATGGATATATGCTAAAAATAGCAGGGGTCCCATGACGCTACCTTGCGGCACACCATTTTTTATTTCTTTGGGTTTTGACAGGTATGATTTTTCCATTTTAGTTTTTATACATATTTTATCAATTTATGTCATTTGTTGTCTAGTTTCTAAGTAGGATTTTATAAGGTCTATAGCATTTCCTCTTATTCCGTATTCTAACAATTTATTTATAAGTGTTTCATGGTTGACAAAGTCAAAGGCTTTGGTCATGTCCATGTAGATAGCTACCACGGGAGATTTTTTGTCAATATTTGAAATAATTTTGTGAAGAAAGTCATAAATGGCCATGTTAATTGTTTTATTCTGTCTGAACCCTTTCTGTTCTTCGGCGAATAAATTATATTTTTCGAAATATGTATAAATGTTCTTGTACATAATCTTTTCAAATATTTTCGCAAAGATAGGTATTAATGCTACTGGTCTATAGTTATTCATATTAAGTTTATCTTCTTTTTTGAATAGTGGTTTTACTATGGAAGTTTTCAGTTCAGTTGGGAAATGACCGTGTTCCATACATTTATTAATGATGTGGCACATTATTGGAGAAATTACAAGCACCACATATTTAACTACCTTCGTATTTATGTCGTCATAACCTGTACTGTTAGTATTTTTAAATGAATTAATTACTTTTGATATGTCAGCGGATGTAATAGGATTTAAGAATATAGAATTACAATTATTTATTATATTATAGTTATTTAAATTCCTAGATGTCAATTTAGAGGAATCGTCATTATGTAAATTATTATTATTTGTTATGTCTATAAAGAAATTATTGAATGTGTTTGCACTGTCCACTGGTTCTGTTATATTTTTACCATCTCTCAAAATTTTATGTATGTATTCTTTAGGTTTGTTTTTTATTATATCCCAGCTTACTTTACATTTATTGTCTGCATTGATAATTCTGTAATTATTTTGCGATCTTTGTGTTAGTTTTATTACGTTTTTTACTTTCTTTGAATATGTAATAAATTTGTTTTTGTTATCATCTGACCGGTTTCTGCGATACTTCCAAAGTTCTCTTTTGCGTATCATAATATATAATATATAATATATATATATATATATATATATATCATAAAATTCAGTAAACGCATATTTCGGGTCTTCTGCTTCGTAAACTTGACTAAAGGTTAGTGAATTTAGATACTCAGCAAATTTTAACATGTTTTCTTGAGAGTAGTCCCTCTTTTGAATATACCAGTACTTTATTCTGTAGCTTGTGTTTACGGGGCATTGTAGGAGTTGAGCAGAGTGATCCGAAAGAGAAAATTCTATAACCTCGCTGTTTCATCCTCGAATGTTGTGGAGTATGTTGTCGAGACAAGTTTGGCTAGCTGGTCGTGTTGGCTGTCTAATCTCTATTTTTAAGTTAAACCTCAATGCTAACTGTTCAAATCTTAAACTGGTTTTATTTGTTTTAAGTAAGTCAACATTAAAATCTCCACATACTATTATCCTACTGTTTTTCTCATATAGAAAATCATGAAAAATATCATTGAGAATACGAAAAAAATTATCAAATGACTCGATATCATATTTTGGCACTCTATAGATACATAGTATGGTGACTTTTTGATCAATTAATTCTGCGCCGCAGCATTCAATAATATTTGGAATACTGTGTTTTTGAATGCTCTTTATCTCCCTAAATTCAAGATTGTTTTTTATTAGTAAGCAAGATCCACCATTACGGTTTTTCCTGCAGTAACATGACGCCAGTTTAAAGTTAGCTATATTGAGTATACTTGAGTCATTCTCTACCATATTGTGTTCTGTTACACATATTACATCGACTTTTTTATTTTCACTACTAAGTTCTTCTAGATGTACCATCATCTCGTCAGATTTCGATATTAAACCATTTATATTTTGATGCATTACAATTATTTTTTTAAACACGAAAAAACTCTCCATTTCTTTCATCCTTCTGTAGATAATTTATAGCCCTTGTATCCTGACATTCATCATTAATGTTTGACTTATCAATCTTATCACATATGTCATTATCTATTTCTTGTGTGTTTTTGTGTTCGAAATCTGTTTGGGTTGCTTTGTCAGAATTTGTTGAGAATTTAGTTTTCTCTTGGTATTCAAGAAACTTTTGCTTATATTCTAATCTTAATATATGTCTTAACACTAATCTACATAATTTTATATTGGTATTCCATTGTGTTGTCCTAAAACTGTTTGCGTAATCCATGTCAATGTATGAGATATTCTCATGTTGTCCACAGATGAACCTTAATTCGTAGTTGAGCATTTTGATGTTGAGATTGTAGTTATATGGTATCTCACATGCCAACACGTTCGTATTTTGTGCTGCATTAAGCCAGCATTGTAGGCCGAACTGGAATCTATACGGGTTTGCGTCATTGGTTCCTGCAAGTACTAATATGTAATCTTTCTTTGTCATAGTTGAGATTAGTTTTGTTTCTGACTTTAGTACTTCTTCTAGTGATGCGTTTTCAAAGTGCCAATGTTAGATATATCAGCGCTGGTGATTCGTTTGTATATTTCTATGTTCTTTTTTAATTTTTCATTTTCGCACTTTAGGTCGCCTACTTCCATCACAAGATTGGATATCTCTTCGTTAGCAGTGTTTAGGTTTATTCTTATTTGATCGACTTCGTTCTTCAATTCTAGTACCTGTGATTTGTCACATATTGACATGCTAGGCAGGCTATTGCTTTGTGTGTTGTCGAGAAGCGTAGAATTTAGAAACAGGCTTTTGTCTGTCAAATCCGATGTACTCGCATTACGATTACGTCTTTGCTGAGTATTTACATGTAAAGTACTCATCATATCAAAATTTCCATCATCGTTGTTATCCATGTTTGTAAGGTTTTTAATGATGATATTTTTTAGTTATACCGGCTAAGGGTTAATATTGTGAAACGCCACCCGGCTCCCGACTCACGCCACCTTGATAGTGAGTGAATTTTTACGAGTAAGAAAAATGAAAAAAATTTTGGTGATTTCTCGGACTCGAACACCGGTGCAGTTGTGAGACGTTGCGAAATTTTGATACCCTTCCTTTTATCTCGCGCTGCACGGGCGACATCTAGTGTCGTATCATGCTCAACTGTGATGAGTTGCTCTGATTGGTGGTCTTGAAGCGTCCTCCGTATTTGGATACTAAACGGTTTTCAGTATGATGTTTTTGCTTAAAACCACTTATGCGCTAATTATTTTCACGTAAGTACAGTAATGTTCGTATCACTGTTTATAACTTTGTTTGTTTATCACTTTGCATTGCGATTTCTCTCACTGGGTCTTCGTTCAATATTGGTGTCTTTTTATTTTATACACTGGTTGTTTATCTCGTCGATTTTATCCACATTAATAAGTTTTTGGTTTAGATAACACTCATATAGAATTATTGTCACATACACTGCACGAATTAATAGAATTTAATGTCAAAATAGTAAAATTGTATTTTTAAATAAAGTTTAACAAGGAGTATTACGAAAAGCTGTGTTTATCGCAGAGCGCCCTCTGGCGGACTTAGTGTGAATCGGAACGCTCCCTACGTTTTGGTCTGTGATAATGATAAATTAAAATGTTATCTGACTTTCGTTCTTCAGTGCGAGACGAGTCAGACGAAAAAATATGGAGATAGTGTAGCCTATTGTTTTTGCCGTGAAATATTCGCGAGGGCTTTCATGCGTAGGCATCCGGGCCTTTGGGAGGAATCGGTCTTCCAACCTCGAGTTTGGTTCGCTAACAGCCAGCGCGCGGGCCGGTCATAGTGGATTGAACAATATTTCGGGACTAGCCAGAAGGTTTCCACTTCTCTTGTGTTGAAGGGCTGAGAGCCTCCCGAGTTGTTTGTCGTGGTTTTTGGCGTGGATAGCGGCGTGAGATTGTGTGTTTCGAGGGGAAACAGCCACGCACACATATATAAGATAGAATATACTTGATCTGACGGTGACCTCAAGCGGTGAAGTAAGAAGAACTCGGTCGCGCCCGGGACCCATCGCATCGGAGCCAGGTCATAGGTCTACGGAAGCCCCCGTCAGGTGAGAGCGTAAAGCGCGGTGTATCATCGCCCGTGGGAGACTTTCACGGCAGCGAGCAGAAGTTCTATCTGTCTAATGGCCCCGCAGTGTGACCGCTGCCCTGAGGAGTTCTCTAACAGGACCCTATCAATAAGCCTCGTCTGTCCGCCTGTCCGTCAGCGGGCTGTAACACATGAATCGTAATAGGTAGAGAATTGTTTTTTTTTACAGAATCTGTATTTCTGTTGCCGCTACAGCAACAAGTAATGAACTACACGAGATTTATTAAAATAAAGGGGTTTCGAAACAAAAGACGTGTTTTAACACCACAAGCCATATAATAAACCATGATATGGTTTGTTATATGGCTTATGATATGGTTTCTTATAGTTCAAATATGATCGTAGATTTCTCGGCTTGTCACATGGTTGTGGAGGCGCATTTGGTCTAACATCGGTTTCGCAAGTTTAGAGTTCTGGGTTCGAATCCACTTTCGGACATTATATTTTTCTCTTTCTGGTTTTGTCTTATTATTTTTAGTGTTTATGTTTTCTTGTACTATGGTACGGAACCCTTCGTGTGCGAGACCAACCCGCACTTGACCGATTATTATAGATATGCTTATTAGAACACGTTAAAAAAGAGAGAAAAGTGTCGGCGCTTCACCTCAATCTTGTGCGTCCTCGCATCTCCCCAATACAGCCGGTTGTTCACCGTGTCGAGCGCGAGCCCGTTCGGCCAGCCGAGCCGCTCGGCGACGAGCAGCCGCCGCGCGGTGCCGTCCAGGCTGGCGCGCTCGATCTTCGGACGCCGCTCGTTCCAGTCCGACCAGAACATCAGGCCTGCGACCGGGTGGAGGGCTAGGGCTCGCGGCTCGAAGAGCTCTTCGTAGACTATCACCTGTACAAAACCATCATCATCATTAAGAATGTTTTCACATTACGTCGGCAATCGGACTTGCCTTCACTAGGCACTTCAGCCGCGCGACGCGGTGTGGCTGGCACGCTACATTTAAAATAATGATACCAACGGGGAAACATCCTCCTGCTCCTGGTTTTGATGGTAGTCTGTCATTTGTTAAATAAGGAATAGGTGCATACGTGCGCTTGCACTTTTACACTGCCTCTACAATCTTAACTTAAAATAAATGGGTCCGTTTGATTTAATTCTGGCATATTACCCACATTCTGTACATTTATAAGTGTTTCCTTACAAGTGTTCAATAGATCGTTGAATCCTGGCATGTTTTCCACAGCACGACTTATTGGATTCACAGTTTCCCTTCGTTTTATACAACTTACCTGCATACAAAAGCATTTCTACATGCCATAAAAAGTATTTCTACTAACTGAACTGTTTCACTAATATATTGTATTGTATTGAAAAACGGTATTTTTTCTGGTTCGGTTTGTTTTACGTATTTCAACTTTTTTTTATTTTGTACAATGTTGACACACTTACGCTAGGGAATGCTCGACTATCCTGCAGAACAGAGCGAGTGTGAAGCAAACATAATGCACTGTATCATAATAGTAGTTTATGTGACTGCTGCATAATGGAGGGCATAAAAACTCGAGAGTGGGTTTATGAAACGAGCCGAAGGCGAGTTTCATAATAATATCACTCGAGAGTTTTAAATGCCTAATTATGTACAGTTACATACACTAGTTTATCTACACACATATCATAAGCTCTCTTTGATGTGTTCAGGAACCGCATGTTTGACCGGCATTGTGGTTCTGCAATTGTTTAGCTTGTTCTTTAGTACCAACTTCACGCAGGCGGGCGTCGGCGTTCGAAATTTGAATGTCAGTACCAACTTCACAGACAAACTAGGGACGGCACGCGGGTGGGCGTCGGCGTTCGAAATTTGAATGTCATTATATGTAGAAAAACTACACATAATGACCATTATGTGTAGTTTTCCAGATACGAAACGAGTTTTTACCAAGTAGTTTAACATAATGCTGATCGTAACGTGCGGTTTTTGAACGCAGTAAAGAGGGTTTATGATACGTGTGTAGATAAAGAATATTAATCAACCACGATATGTCAAAGAATGGCCGTTATTCGATGTGTCAGAAAATAAAATCTGTCAGGTGGTATGACTTTAGGCTGCTACATTTAGAGCCCAATACTGCCAACTTACAACCGAGATGCCAGACAATGTCATTTCAGACCTGATGAAATGTATCATAGGGATCATTACTCAACCACGATGTTAAATTCCACGCCTTAACCGACAGGGCGTGGAATCTTGATAGGGTTGTTTTTCAGTGGAATGTCACAAGCAGTACTGACCTTGACGCCGTGGACCGGAATGTCGAATCTTACTCTCTGGTAGCAGCCCGCTGCTGTCGCCGTCGTGATGCTTGCCGACACAAAGGGTCGCTGTCCGAACGCGACTAATTGATCCCCGAATCACTTCAACCTTTCACAACACGAAGCACTCACTCCGATGACGTGAAATCTACTTATTTCCCGACGATTGTTCCGTGCTTATAATAATAGACATTCAACCAAGCTTCCCGATGCTGGCGCCGACCTTTTTTCCATGTGCAAAAAATAACCTCTAACTCGTCATTTCGTTTCTATGCAAGTGAAAGCTAGTGATGTCCCAATCACTCGTGGTCGATCCGCGCAACGAAAAACCGGTGCGTTCCGAAGCATAAATATTAAACAGTCACCCGCCCGGACAAGCCCGAACCTCTCCCTAATCAATAGGAAGGCGAGAAAGTGTAGCGACCGCTCTCTTGAGGACCGAGTCCCCCACCTTGACTTCTGCTGATCGAGGCGTGCCATCCCGACCCGTGTACAAATTGACGATCCGTCCTCGTCTCCATCTCAATGATGGCAGGTTCGCATCCTTAATCAGCACCAAATCACCGACTTTAGGGGGGCTCGTCCGGTCAGTCCACTTAAGGCGCTGCTGCAAGATGTGCAAGTACTCAAGGGACCACCGTTTCCAAAAATCTTGAGCCATCTGCTGCAACATCTGCCACCTAGTTAACCGACTTAACTTAACATCACCGAATGGGTATTCTGGCAGGGCGTTAAGGGGCTGACCTATCAGGAAGTGACCCGGCGTCAACGCTTCCAAATCATGGATCCGAACTGAGCGGGCACAACGGGCGAGTTCAGTGTCATTTAAATTTAACAGAACAGGATCGCAAGCTCTTCAAAGCGTAGAGAGGTCTCACCGATGATCCTCGTCAGGTGCGACTTAGCCGATTTAACCGCAGCCTCAAAAATTCCTCCCCAATGAGGACATCCCAGCGTACTGAAAACCCATTCAATCCCTCGTCGGGAGAAAGCCGTACCGATGGCGTCCTGGTTACCGTTCAGGAATTGAGTGACCTCCTGCAGATATCGCCTGGCTCCGACAAAATTTGTGCCGTTGTCCGAACGGATTAATGACGGGAGGCCCCTTCGTGAGACGAACCGATCCAGACATGCGATAAATGCCTCTGTAGTGAGGTCACTGACCACCTCCAAGTGGACTGCCTTCGTGGCCAAGCACACGAAGACGCACAGGTATGCCTTCACTAGTCTGGCGTTCCGTAGCCGTGAAGAATTGACCATGAATGGTCCCGCGAAATCCGTTCCGACACCCGCAAAGGGCCGGATTTCGTTAACCCTATCCGAGGGCAAATCGCCCATCTGGGGCTGCATCGTAGCCGCCTTGGCCCGATAACAAGGCAGGCACCGAAATACGACGCTAGGCACTAAGCGTCTTCCCGATAGAATCCAGAACTCGCGCTGGAGAAACGCCATCAAGGCGTGGCATCCGACATGCCCATTCCGAATGTGTCGATCCTGTATCAACAGTTCGACCAACTTCCCTTTCCTAGGAAGTAACAACGGGTGGCGAGCTGCATAAGGCAGGTTGGCATTCCGCAGCCGACCTCCTACCCTCAGCAATCCGTGAGGGTCAATAACCGGGTTGAGCCGAGCCACAGCTCCCTTCAGTTGGACGCGTCCGCGTCTCAGAATGTCCAGTTCGGACTTAAAGTGCACCGTCTGCACGTTCCGTACCAATGCGAACAACGCATGGTTCCGTTCCCGTGGTGTCAGGACCTGTGTCCGCACCCGTTGCGCCTCAGAATTGCGACAATTCCGCGCAAATCGGAAGATCCAGGTGGTCACATTGACCAGCTTGTCGAGCGAGCTGTACCGTCCCAGCAGGCTGAACTCCTCTTCCGGCTCTGGTTGCGTCGTACAGACACCGACTGTCAAGGCGCCGTTCGCCGAGGTAACGCGTGGACTCATTGGCCAATCCGATTCGGCTTGAGTCAACCATTTTGGACCCCACCACAAGGGATGTCCAACTAACTCCGGAGCGTGACACCCAGGAGACGCACAGTCTGCTGGGTTCATTTCCCCTGGAACATGTCTCCAGATTAAGGGAACCTCCGAATTCAAAATCTGCGAAACCCGATTCGCCACAAAAATCTCCAGCTTGTGAACTGAAGCCTTCAGCCAGCATAACACGATCTGGCTGTCCGTCCAAGCGTAGACCGTATCTTCTAACGCTATTGACCCACGAAGAACCGTCATCGTGTGGTTGACCAGACGAGTCAGGAGAGCCGCTCCTGAAAGCTCTAATTTGGGAATGGTCAGGCGAGTGCGCAACGGCGCAACCTTGCTCTTGGCCATGACCAACCGCACATCAACCTCCCCCGAGGAGTCGACCGTACGCAGATACACCGCAGCTCCGTAGCCCTTCTCCGAGGCATCGCAAAACCCATGCAGGGTGGCGGTGTATCGTTTGGTGGGGACCAACCTCCGTGGCAGTGAAATCCGATTGATGCCAGGGAGGGTCGAAAAGAACGATTCCCACTCTGAGCTCAATGACCCGCCGATCTGGTCGTCCCATTTCAGCTCAGCAGACCACAATTGCTGCATAAAACACTTGAGCTGAAATGTTACCGGGGTGATCCACCCGTTTGGATCAAATGTCCTAGCCACCGTTGAAAGGACGTTCCGTTTCGTCCAGACCTTCGGGGAGTCCAACTCGACCCGATACGAAAACATCTCTGACACCGGCTGGTACTGGACGCCTAATACCGACAACATATTTGGATTTTCCAAATTTTCAAAAATGTGGGGATCCTGCTGGTAGTCATCCGGAAGACCAGTCAGTAACTCTGGAGAGTTCGACATCCATTTCCGGAGCTCGTAACCTCCACCCCGTAAGAGCTCAACTAGCTCGTCCCGTCGAGCGAGCGCCTCCTCTACGGAATCTGCACCGGTACAGATATCGTCCACGTAGAGATCCTGCTCCAGGATCGCTGCTCCTCTAGGGAAGTTTAACCGTTCTCGATCCGCTAATTCCCGCAGAGTGCGAATCGCCAAATAAGGACTAGACCGTAGCCCGTACGTGTTGGTGTTCAGCTCGTACACCCTGATGGGCTGATCTGGGCTCTCTCGCCACAGTATCAGCTGATACCGTCTATCGTCAGGGTGAATGACCGTCTGTCTAAACATCATCCGGATGTCAGCTAAAAACACAACATTGTGTCGACGGAACCGTGTGATAACATCCGCGATGTCATGGTTCAACTTCGGCCCTGAATGCAAACACTGGTTCAGGTTCATGCCGTTAGATGTTGATGCCGATCCATCGAACACTACCCGTATTTTGCCCTCCGGGGTCCTCAAGACCGCGTGATGAGGCAGGAAGCAGTGGTCTTCACGCTTCCAGTCGATACCCGAAACCGACATGTGGCCGAGCGACTCGTATTCCCGCATGAAGTCGAAGTACTTCTGCCGGAAAATCCCGTCACGCTTCATGCGTCGTTCCATCGACAGAAGCCGCGTCTCGGCTGCATGGTGTGAACTGCCCAGCGGTGGGCGATCACTCCGGAATGGAAGACGTGTGAGAAATCGACCTGACCGAAGGCGACCAGTATTGTTCCGATAAAACTGTTCACACTCTTCTTCAACCGGGTCCAACCGGCGGACCGTAGGTGGTTCCTCCACCTCCCAAAACTTCTGTATCACCTCCGAGAGTACAGAACCGAATAAGGGACTACTAGTCGCTAGGCGTGGGGCAGCCGGCATGACCGGACCTATTACCGCATGGCCCAGTCTGGTGTTGACCGAAACCAGACCAGTCGTTTGCAACACGTGGACACCTGGCACTAACAGGTATCCCAAGGCATCGACACCCAATAAAATGTCTACTGGGCCCGGAATATCAAACTCCGGGTCAGCCAGTGACAACCCAGCGACCAACTGTCGCACCGAGGGCGACAACCGTACGTGAGGGTGTGAGCCCATCACATTAGGCATGACTAATGCCGTGACCGTCAGATTCACCGATGAATCCACCCGTGACGAGAGAGTAATCCGACATACTCCCTTAACGGAATCGACTTCCGTGTTCCCAATTCCCCGAATGGAACGTGGATACTCCCTTACCGAAATGCCCAACCGTCTTACAAGGTTGCACGAGACTAAGCACCCCTGGGCCCCCGAGTCCAATAGTGCTCGTGCCACACATGATTTGCCGTCCGAACTCCACGCTATCACAAAGGCGGTGGGGAGCATGACCGTCTGTGGAGTGGCGGCACCCTGTAAGTGGGCGGCGTGTCCCTAGCGGGAACCTCCGCGGGATCCGAACCCGCTCAGACCTCCGTCGGCATTGGAGTAACTCGGCTGCTGATATGCAACCGGCATATCAGACCGTATGTGCATCAAGGGGTCCCAACCCGTATAATAGGCCCCTCGCTGTCCCGGTATCCGACCATACCGGACGGTGTACGGTGTGCCCGGTGCGCACCGTGGATGAATGGGGGAGAGCGGATCCAACCTGGGGTGCTCTAGGAATGTGGGCGACATCCGACTGTTCGCCTCCCAGAGCGACGGGCAGGGTGGCGCAGAAGGTGGTGGGCTCCCAGCTTTCGCGCTACTCATAGGTGCCATCTGACACCCGCCCGTAACACGCGGTGAGCCAGCGGCCCGAAGTCCTCGCTGACCGTGGACAGCGGCGACCGAACCCCGGCTATCCCGCCTGTTACCCCCCGCGCTGGTCCCTTCCCCTCGGGGGGGATCCCGTCCGCGGGTACCCCAGTCACCCCGTTGATGACTCCCGTTGCCCGGAGGGGGACTGGGTCCGGCCCTGGTTGGGCCCTGTGGCCGACCAACCTGAGTCCGGCCCTGGTGACCGTCCGAAGGGCCTGACCGATTCAGGCACAACACTATGTGGTGCTTGCCACCACAGCACTCACAGGGGAACGCGCGCGAGCACTCGCTCAGCGTGTGCGGCCCCAAACAACCGAAACACAATCGGTGACGGAAGACAATCTTCCTGCGGGCAGCTACCCCGAGCGCCTTAAATTTGGCGCAACTGGTCACGTCATGACCGGCACTGTCGCAGTGCACACAGCCGTCACCCGACGGCGCGGCATTCCAAACGCCAAATTGTTTCGACCTCCCTCCCCCCCTTGGGGGCGGGGGGCGCGGCCCCTCCCGCATCCTCGCGGGTTGGCGCTGCACACTGGCCTCCGTGTCCAGTGTGTCACATCGCCTACATTCACCCTCCAAAAAATCCGTCAATTGGACGAGCATGGGCAGTTCCGTGCTACTGCCCCCATGCAGCTGTTCAAACCGACTTTGAACAGCTGCAGGCAATCGTGACAAAACCATATACAAAACAATGTATGACCATTGGCCTACCGGAAGAGCAAGGTTCTGAAGGGCCTTAGTGGCCACCAGCACAGGGTTGAGCACCTGTACTCGGATGTCAACATCCCGGGTTACTCTTGGGATGCTAAACAGCTTCCCCAGCTGCGCATCAACCAACCGCCGTTTGTGTTGGTAGCGGTCAAACAATATGGACCTGGCTATCTCATAATTGCCCGCCGTGACCGCCAGGTGACCGACCAACTCCTTCGGTTCACCCCGCAGAGCCATCAATACTTGGGCCAACTTGTAGGCGCTGTCCAGGTCGTCCCGACCGTGGACCAAACTATCAAATAAATTAATGAAGGCCGGCCACTCATCAATTGCCCCACTGAAGGCCGGAATCTCCAGGTGTGGCAGCCGTCCAACAACACCCTTCGGGGGTGGGTCTCCGTTACCCTCCCCACGGTCATTCCTTCGCGACCGCTTAATTTTCTCCGCGAGACGCTCGATGTCACCCAAGCATTCCATCGCTTGGTCAGCATCCGCGCAGAGCTGTTTCACTGCAGCCACCGAGGCTTCATCAGTAAGCCCGAGAGCTTCAGCCTCCGCAGCCAGCCGACACACCTTCCCGACGCGTGTCATTGCGTCCACCACACGCTTGAGCAGGACATCATCCATATCCGGTCGCTCCACATACGTATGAGTATGGGCGAGCCATCTCGTTTCCTCCCGGACACCATGCCGCAGTACCGTCAAGGGCGAAGGTGCCATGTTGACCGATTTAATAGATTCTGGTCTTATACTTCACTACCGAACTAAGTATAGCCAGAGACCAGCACTTGCCCGTCAGCGCTGGGCACAGAAATTAAAACTAAGTTGTCAAAACTAAGGCAACCACTAAAACAATTAAATCCTAAAAAATATTTAATATGGTCGCCCTGTGGACATACACCTTATAACTATACACTCTAAATCAATTAGAGAATGCCACCATAAAGCACAATACAAAATAACACACAAAAATGTATTATAAAAAAAACTATTTTTAATATAGTGTAGGTAGCCGTGAACCTTCTAGAAGTGGCCTTTCCGATATGACCTGCACTTCTACTGAGGTCAGCA
This sequence comes from Argyresthia goedartella, assembly GCA_949825045.1. NCBI lineage: Eukaryota > Metazoa > Arthropoda > Insecta > Lepidoptera > Argyresthiidae > Argyresthia > Argyresthia goedartella. The sequence goes on from OX463814.1 coordinate 7,256,490, forward strand.
AAATCAGCTCAATACCCCTTAAATAGCCTCACCCTGCTCTGCAAACCGAAATAACACTTCAATACTATAGGACCCGACTGCAGTACTATAGTCCGACCGAATGACTGTTCCTTATGCACACCGAGTAGTTTCCGACTACAATTTTATAATAATTGTTAACTAAATCGTCAATTATACATTCACTAACCGAAAATGAACCTAAATTGTGGTATACCGACCACAAGACTCACTCACAAAATGATTGCCGACCAATCTGAGATACCCTTTTCTCCCAACTACAACGTTGCAAAAAAACAACCCTACAACCGTCCGTGAATCGATTTCCTACTAGGAAACCGCGCCTCTGCTACCAAAATGTTAAATTCCACGCCTTAACCGACAGGGCGTGGAACCTTGATAGGGTTGTTTTTCAGTGGAATGTCACAAGCAGTACTGACCTTGACGCCGTGGACCGGAATTCGAAAGCTCAATTCGAGGCAGGAATACGGGATGAGGAACACCAGGGGGGGGGGAGTCGAATCTTACTCTCTGGTAGCAGACCGCTGCTGTCGCCGTCGTGATGCTTGCCGACACAAAGGGTCGCTGTCCGAACGCGACGAATTGATCCCCGAATCACTTCAACCTTTCACAACACGAAGCACTCACTCCGATGACGTGAAATCTACTTATTTCCCGACGATTGTTCCGTGCTTATTATAATTGACATTCAACCAAGCTTCCCGATGCTGGCGCCGACCTTTTTTCCATGTGTAAAAAATAACCTCTAACTCGTCATTTCGTTTCTATGCAAGTGACAGCTAGTGATGTCCCGATCACTCGCGGTCGATCCGCGCAACGAAAAACCGGTGCATTCCGAAGCATAAATATTAAACACACGATATGTCAAAGAATAGCCGTTCTTTGATGTGTCAGAAATTAAAATCTGTCGACTGCTATTAAATATTCTGGCTACTGGAATTTGGAACCAGACTCGGCCAATCTCCAACCTAGGTGTCAGATAATGACATATCAAACATAATCCTTTGTGTTATAAAGCATATTAATCATACACGATATGTCAAAGAATACACGTTCTTCGATGTGCAGAAATAAAAATTTGTTAGGAGGTATGATTTTAGGCTGCTAACTCTTGGAGCCAAATTGTGCCAACTTTCAACCGAGATGCAATATAATGACACATCCAATCTGATGCTCTGTATTATCATGGACGAATAAAACTAGTCTTATTCGTCCATGGTATTATAGAGATTTTAAATCAACCACGATATAACAAAAATAGGCGTTCTTCGATATGTCAGAAAGAAAATCTGTCGACTGCTACAAAAATTTCTGGCTGCTGGCATTTGGAGCCGGATTCCGCCTGCTTCCAGCTGAGGTGCCAGATAATGATATATCAGACAAAATGCATCGTGTCATAAATAATATTAATTAACACTACAGTATGTCAAAGAATAGCCGTTCTTCGATAAAAATTAAAATTAAAAGAATTTAAAATTTGACAGGTGGTATGATTTTAGGCTGCTAGGTTTTGGAGCCAAATTGTGCGAATTTACAACCGAGTGGCCAAATAATGACACATCAGACCTGAAGCTCTGTATCTTATAGATAATAAATTAACCACGACATGTCAAAGAATAGCCGTTCTTCGAAATGTCAGAATTAAAAATGTGTCAGATGGTATGATTTCAGGCTGCTACATTTGGAGCCAAATACTGCCAACTTACAACTGAGATGCCAGACAAAATCATATCAGACCTGATAACATGTATCATAAGGATCATTAATCAAGCACGACATGTCAAAGAATGCTATTAAAAATTCTGGATACTGGCCCGGATCTTGCTGCATCATTTTCATCATTCAGTGCAATCAAGATTTCTCAATCGCATATATTGAGCTCTATGGCATAATTAAATATTTAAGTTGTTAAATTAAAAAAAATCCGAGAATCTCTGGGGCATGTCAGTAAAAATTATTAACTCGGTGATATACGAACTTGCCCCTCATTTAGCTGAAATCTTCAATAAATGTGATGAGAGTACTTTCGCTGATCTCATGAAACACAGCAGGCCTGAAGGCGGCGATAGGGGTGACGCCACAAATTTTAGACCAGTCTCGGTTCTACCCGTAACGAGTAAAATATTTGAGAAGATTATATTGGGTCAGTTGCTGGCGCACTTCAATGCTCATCAAATTCTCCATAGCCAGCAGTTTGGATTTACAAAAGGGCGTTCGACAACAGATGCTGGAGTTATGTTAGTCTTTTTAATGCGTGGGAAGATCGAGGGACGCTGTAGGTGTTTTTATGACCTGTCCAAGGCATTTGGCTGTGTAGACCACGAAACATTGCTCTTACAGCTAAAACATTTCGGCATAAAAGGCAAGTTCTAAGCTTATCAGATCGTATTTAGAAGGGAGAGTTCAAAAAACTGACATCAATAGGACAAAATCGCCGGGATCTCAGGTGAAGATGGGAGTCCCACAGGGATCTATTCTGGGTCCGTTCCTTTTCCTCGTGTATGTAAATGATTTGCCATACATGGTACAAAACATGTCAGAGAAAGTATTATTTGCAGATGACGTCACAAATTTTTTAAGTTTAGAAGATTACGAGAGTGATTCCAGTGCCAAAAGGTGAAACTGGGTCGGATGTCAGCGGCAGCCAGTAGCTGTGCTGTCTTGCAAAGGTCATCGAGTCGGTATCGCAACTTAGTATCTACCCCCAGATGAGAGGTCTCAGACGCACAGCACGGGTTAGGACCAGGTCGTAACACCGCCTCTAACCTTCTGTGATTTGTATCTCACGTGACGCTTTCACTTGATGCGCGGGGGCAAGTGGATGTAGCTTACTTCGACTTCCGAAGGCATTTGATACAGTGGACCACGACGTCCTTCTGGAGAAGAGAAGTGGCTGACTCCTCAACTTAGGCCGCTTTTCGTGAGCTATCTTAAGCACGAAAGACAGTATGTGGAATACATATTGTTATCGGTGTCGTTAGTCTTGGCAGTAACTTGCGGTCTTTAGAATTTATAATTATAATCAACGATCTTCCGAAGGTAGGATATAGATCGTGTGGTGAAGTGGAGCAAACTTTACAAACTACTTTAATGTTGGGAAATGTGCGCTGATGTATTACACCCGCGTACGCGAGCCTCTGGCACCACCAGTAATTGAAGGTAGCGCGGAAATAACTCGGGTAAGAGAGTTCAAAGATCGAAGAGTACGCAGGACCACCGATGTAACGTTTCGTAATCACACCGTAGATGTCACTAAGCAAGCATTTACAAAAAGTAGAATTTGTAAAGAGACAATCTATAGAGTTTATAGGAGCATTGAATCTGTAAGTGCCCTATACAATGCCTTCGTTAGAAGCAAACTAAAAAGTAGTGCGATTATCTGGCACCCACATGAAGCGAAATATAGCTTCATGGTGGAGAAAGTGCAAAACCGGTTTGTTAGGAACTTATCTGATACGGTACGGAGTCTATCCTTTCTTCCCACTTATGTATCCAAACGACTTATATTTCAGGGGAATGCTCAAAAGCCCTTTGGTGTTGGCGCGGCATTTTAAGACCCCCATTCCATCTCCGCCATTTTTAAAAAAAATCTAATACTGAATCGACATTTTTTTTTTATTAAATTATCGAACCTGCTCACGAAAATTCACGAGAATCAGTTGAGGAATTCGGCCTGTAGATTCGGAGACGCTTCGTCGCACGGTCAATATCTAAGAAATATCTAAGAAATAAAGAGAAACTTGTTTTTCAACATATACCTATTGCTGTATAAATTGGCAAGATTTTACATAAAAAATAGGTAGGCTTTGTTATTGCTCTCTATTTATTTTGTGAGTTGTTATTTATAAGTTTTATCCTATAGAGCAACATAGTCATACTAATTCATTTTAGTAAAAAAGATAAAAAACTATACAGCCATTTTTCATCACACTCACCTTCTTGTAGGAGCCGTCTAGTCTCGCCACGCTGATGGTATCCGAGCTGGGGTCGCTCCAGTAGATGTTCCTCGCCAGGCTGTCGACGGCGATGCTCTCGGGCACGCCGGTCGTGCCGTGCTCGATGATTGTCATCTGCTCGGTGCCGTCGAGGCGTGCGCGCGATATTGTTTTGGACTGAAAACAATTCATTTTCTATAATTGTTTCTGAGATTTGGAATGTAAGATCGATAAAGAGCTTCATTAAGTTGGTCAAATTTCAAATTTCTTTATTACTTTAGATATTTACATATACTTAGTAAAAGTCATTTTTTGCCTTTTCTCTACATTATACCACTGCGGGAGAAGGAGGGCGAAGAAACTGCCACAGGTTGAATTTTATATCTAATTTAAAATTGGTTATGTTTAACTAATATAAATATTACAATATTACATATAATTATGCAGGAATAAATAATTACAAAATTATTAATAGCGAGTTCAATGTTGAGTTAGATTAACCCCATGCAGTCACATCATTTATGTAAGACAAAATTCAAAATTCTTTACTTTCTAAATTCCAATTTCCAAATGTCTTTATTACTATATATATTTACATAAGTATACTTAGCATTCGTCATTTTTTGTCACTTCTCTACATCGGACCACTGTGGGAGAAGCAGGGCGTAGAAACTCCCACAGATTGATTATACATCTCTTTTAAAAAATTGGTTGTGCTTAACACTAATACAAATATGAAAATTTTAATCATTATGATTAATAAGCAGGAATAAATAATTACTAAATTATTAACAGCAAGGTCTGTGTTGAGCCAGATTAACCCCACCCCACACAGTCCCATCATTTAAGTAATCTTGAACATTGTAATTGTTGTATCTTCAAATTAAACACTACAATTAATTAATATAGGTTTATTAAATCAGAGCGTATGCCACTAGCACAGTAACGAAATGACAAGAGAGCGAGAGCGAGACAAAACATACAATCGAATACCTGACACTCTTCCCTACATAAAATAAGTACAAATCTTATTTTGTAATACAAACTTGAATCACGTTACCACTTATCAAAATGAATACAAGGTTCTCTCCCCTACCAATTAAGAAGAAAACACACTCATACTAAACACCATGTACTCGTATGTTGGTATATTTATGTTTTTATATTATTATAGAAACTTATTATGCTAATTTTATGTATCAACTTGTTGCTTTTGTTTTTTTTTTTTTTTTTTTTTTCTTGGCATCATGTATTACATACAACCCTAAGGAAGTCCTACGAACTTAAATAAAAAACAAAAACAAATGCAATTACAATACATTACTTAATTCTAGCTATTTTCTTTTTAAGTTCTTGGCATCATGCAAAGCATACAATTATAATAATGTCCTACGAACTTATAAAGATAATAAACAATGATGTTTCTTAAAACTAAAAAATGTTTTCATTTTATTTCTAAACTTTCACTACATCTAAGCAATTGATTTACATGCCTTTTCCACCTATTCCCATCTACATCCACTATATATGTAATATTTGGAACTGATTCCTCTATTATAATCCCTAGAATCCATGGTTTATATCCTTTCCTGTAATCCCTAACCATGACTTTTTCACCAAGAACGAAATCTGTCTTTCGGTTTCCTACCTTGCTGTTAACTTGTTTTTCCATCAAATCATAGGATTTATCTACCATCGCTGGAGGTCTTAATAATGTAAATCTGTTTCTAAGTTCCCTACCTAACATCAGTCTGGCCGGTGTCACACCGGTTAAACTATGAGGCATATTTCTGTAATCAAAGAGAAACAAATTAACAGCAGATATTAAACTATTTCCACTTTCCTTAATTTTTGTTACATGTGACTTAAATGTTTCGACAAATCGTTCTGCTGCTCCATTAGTAGCTGGATGGTATGGTGGGGAGTATGTATGTTTAACATTTATCATTTTACAATAGTCATTAAATTCTGAACTAGTAAAAGTTGGTCCATTATCAGTTACCAAGTGAGCTGGATACCCAAATCTAGAAAATATATTTTTAAAAACTTCAATGGTTTTACTTGCAGTAATGTTATTCATCTCATATATTTCAGGCCACTTTGAATAACTGTCAATGACCACAAGATACATTTTGTTATAAAATGGTCCTAAAAAGTCTGCATGTATACGATACCAAACAGATGGTGGTGCTGGCCATGGTTGCATGGTCTTTTGCGGATTTTTTCGATTTTTCATACAAGTTATACAATTAAAAGTAATACTTTCTATTTCTTTATCTAAACCTTGCCACCAAAAGAAAGATCTTGCTAATTGCTTCATTCGAACAATGCCAAAATGACTTTTATGCAACTCATTTAAAACAGACACTCTCAATTCTGTTGGTATTATTATTCTATACCCCCAAAATAAACAGTCTCTGTCAACACTTAGTTCCGTTTTCTTATTATAATATGATAACAAATCTTTATTCAAGTTTTTTACATCGGGCCATCCATCACTTAAGTATCTAATTACTGTGGATAAAATTGGATCTTTCTTTGTTTCCTTCTGAATTAATTTCCAGTCTAGCATTTCAATTTCTGAATTATTTATATAGTAAGTGTTAGTTATATTTGCTTCTGAACATAATGAATGCATATTCATATTTTCCTCACAATTTTCGGTTAATGTTCGAGACAAGAAATCTGCTGGATTTACACTTGTTTTAATGTGCTTAATTTTATATTGAAATGCTGACAAGAAAATGGCGTAGTGTTGTAACCTCTTTGCTGCCATTTTTGGTATACCTTTGGTGGGACCAAATATTCTTACCAATGCTGCGTTATCTGTTTCTAACTCAAAAGTACGGCCATAAATATAATTATAAAATTTGGTCACACCAAAAATAATCGACATTGCTTCTTTATCTATGGCTGAATACTTTACCTCTGTTGAATTTAATTTCTTACTAGCATATGCGATTGGTCTGACTACTCCATTTTCATCCCTATTGGAAATTATTGCTCCTAGAGCTACTTGTGACGCATCACATGTTAATATCAGTGGCAAATCTGGATTATAATGTCTTAAATTACTAACACATGCTAATTTTTGTTTAATTTTATTGAATGAGTCAGTACATTCTTTTGTCCACTGTAATTTTTTATTTTTTGTACAATCATATAAAGGTGCTATTATATGAGCCATATCTTTCAAAAATCGTGAGTAATAAGTTACTTTTCCTAGGAATGATTTTAACATAGTAATATTTTTCGGCACTTCTGCATTTAAAAGTGGTTCTATATTTTTTCGATTTACACTTATATCATTTTTCGTTATTTTGAAACCAAAAACATCTATACTTGTAGTAAATAATTTACATTTCTCTATTTTTAATTTAAACTCACACTCTTGCAACTTCGTCAGTACTTTGCATAAGGTTGCAAGTGTGTCATTTATGGTTTCTCCACAAATATAGATATTATCTATGAACACAGAGGTATTTGAAATGTCTCTTAATTTATTGTACATCAATCGCTGAAATGATCCAGGCCCTGTGCTTACACCATATGGTAAGTATTGATATTTATAAGTACCTACCTCTGTTACAATAGTTGTAAGCTCTTGTGATTTTTTTTCTAATGGGGCTTGCAGATAAGCCTCTTTAAGATCAAGTTCACAGAAGTATTGTCCATTTTTTAAAGTTTCAAATATTTCATCAATGTGTGGTAATGGAAAGTGATCAACTTCCAGATGTGGATTTATGGTTGTTTTGTAATCACCACAAAGACGTACTGATCCATCTGGTTTTAAAATTGGTACTACAGGAGTGCCCCATTGACTATATTCTACTGGCACAATTCTACCATTTTCAATTAGACGAGAGATTTCTGATTTTACCTTTTCTTTTAATGCTAATGGTACTCTTCTTACTGGATGAAATTTTGGTTTTGCTTCTGGTTTTAATTTTAGTTCAATTGATTCTCCTTTAAAATTTCCCCAGCCTGGGCTAAATACTTCCGTGAACCTTTTCTTTACATATAGTTCTGCTTCTGCAATAGAATTTTCATTAGTTTGATTATTAAAATTTATATGTTGTGTTTCCATTTTCGGTGGCCATAAATTAAACTCATTTAACCAATCCCTACCTAAAATACGTGGTATTTTATTATTTCCAACAAAAACATTTAATTTCCTCTGTTCATTTTTGTATTTTACTGTTAAACCCTTTAAAATGCCTACTGGTTCTGATATTGTTTGGTCAAAATTTTTAAATCTCACTTTACAATCACTAATCTGTCTATTATTAAAGAATTTCTCACAATCTGAGCATGGAATGACTGTAACATCCGACCCTGTGTCGAGCTGAAAGTCCAATGTTTTTCCTTCAATATTTAATGTAATATATAGTGGTGGTACTTTACTTACGTTTACTGAGTACATTTCATACTCATTAAACATTTGTGCCGCTGAAGTTTCTGCCTCAACTTCTTGTTCGTCCGATGATTTTGTGTCCTCAGATACTGAATAAATTTTTTGTGTTGTTTTATTTCTCATACACATTTTATAAATATGGCCTTGTTGTCCACATTCTGAGCAATACTTTTTAATGAGCCTACACTCCTTTTTATAATGATTGTTTGCACCACAACAAAAACATTTGCTTTCTCTGTTGTTATTATTAGTTAATGTTTTATTCACCTTGCTTGCTTTATTTCTATATTTACTATTATTTCCTCTCTCCATTTTCTGTCCTTGTTGATAATAAAACATTTCTGTAACTGAACTTTCCTTATGCTTTGTTTGTATTAAGGCCCCTTCTACTGTTCTTGCTACTATAATAGTGTCTTCTAAACTCATCTCTGTGGTACAACTTTTTAGTAGTTCAAATTGTATTAATTTTGAGTATACCCCATCTATTAATTTTTCCTTAATCTGGTCTTCTAGGTCCTTAAAAGCACATTTTCCGCCCAACTTCCGCAATTGTAGAACATACTCCTCGATTGTTTCCGTTGGCAACTGGTTTCTGTTACGGAATGTCGCACGTTCTATAGCTGTGGCTTTTTTGGGTGTATACTTATCTCTCAACTTTTGACATAGTTCAGCAAAACTAAAGGTCGTCACTTTTTTTGGTGTACACAGACAATTTAATACTTCCAATACCTGTGAGGTTATCTTAGTTAGCAACAAAGGCACCTTCTTTTCTTCTTTTACTTCATTTAACAAAATAAGACACTCGAACTGCTGTTCAAAACATTCCCAATTTTCTCCATTAAATGGCTGTATATTATATTGTGACGTCGTCATTTTCGTGTTTTTATTCTCACTATTCTCGTGTTCACTTGTTTTTTCTTTTTCTTTGCAATAATTTGACAATAATTTCCGCAACTCTTCGACTGTCGAATTTATTTCAAATGGTATATTGTAACTTTTTAGAGTCACTTGCAGCTCTTCTTTTTTTAGTGTGTATATCCAGCTTCTAGGTTTGTGATCATCAGACATTGTTGAAACTTAAGAAACATGATCAATTTGTTTGTTTTATCGTAAAGGTAATGGCTTTGGTAATGGCGAACTTAGGAATTCGCTTGCAATGCGCGCACACTTCACTCCTCTGTCAATTGATCGAACCACAGAACGAACGATTCGTTCGCTCGGAACGAACTGTCAAGGACTCACTCGCAGTGATCCCACCCACAGAACAATGAATAGATTCCTTGCTCACTCGTGACTAACTTCACATCGATGCTACGTGTTCTATTAATTTATTTCCTTGATAATCCTCTTGTCTCTTCTCTCAACAATAAAATTTTGTGTTCTATTTGTGCACTGGTCCATATAATCGTCGCCAAACTGTTGTATCTTCAAATTAAACACTACAATTAATTAATATAGGTTTATTAAATCAGAGCGTATGCCACTAGCACAGTAACGAAATGACAAGAGAGCGAGAGCGAGACAAAACATACAATCGAATACCTGACAGTAATATCCCTTCCTCGACAAAGTCGCTTTATCATGGTTTTTAAATTGCTCAAATGGCAATTTCAAGATCTCCAGAGGTATCTTCTTGTAGTAGAGAATGCCTTGAATTGACCCTTGGAAGAATTGTTAACCTTCGCGAGTCTAAACCGCGGCGCAAGTAGTCTGTGATTATTTCGCAGGTTAACATTACAGCTATCGCTAAGTTGGGAAAATTTTGTAAGATTTTTGCGTACATACATTACACGACAAAGAAGATCGGTTTGCAGGGCACACAAACACCAGTCTTTGTGTGCGTAACGTTGCCAATAGCTACGATTAGCAATGCACACTAACACAGTATTCGTGTTAATGTCGCGTCTGTGTGCGTTTTTCTGATCCCATACATTCATTGATTATGACGCAAGTTTTCACAGCTTTATGCAAAGTAGTCGATAGCCTAGTGGATTAGGTGCTAGAATTACGATATGTAGATAAAGGTTCGATCCCTCAAAGGAAATTATTTTTTAGAAGCTACGAGTATTATTAAATTCACATAGCATCGAATATAAATTGATTACAATTGTTTAACCAAACTAGAGTTCGAAGAGTTGTAAACTTGCCCGGTAAAAAGGCCATAGTCTACCTTCTTTATTTAAAATGTAACAGCTACCCTCTTTAAAATTGTTTTGCGTCTGCGCGCTCTCAGCATTAGTTGTATTGCATTTCGTTCCTTGTAAATTGTGATTGAGATTTGTTATCTATCATGGAAAGTCATCTATCCACTTTTAAAAAGGCGGAAATCATTGTTTTGTATGAACAAAACATTTCAATTAGCGAGATAGCACGACGTTTAATGATATCGGTGAGTTATGCATATAAAAAATAAATTTGAAGGTTTTTTATAAATTATGATTATAATTATACCTTGTGTTACTACTTCATTGTATTTTTTTCTTATTTTACAGAGAAGAACAGTGCAACTGTGGGTTCATAGGTATGCAGATTCTGGACATGTTGAAAGTCGTCGACCAGGCCCACAGCCTGTAGCCTACACAGCTGCATCTGATCGCCATCGCGACATCATTGCAGCGCATAACAGCAATCCGTTTGCCAGCACCCGGTCTACGGCGACACTTCATAATGTAACACTACAAACAGTTCGCAATCACTTACGAGCTGATGGTTTAAGATGTCGGAGACCAGCGAAGAAGATTATGATGTCTGATGAGCATCGTGAAGACAGAGTGCGGTTTGCCCGTGAATATTTGGACTTTGATTGGTGTAATAATGTTGTTGTTTTTAGTGATGAAAAGACTTTTAGATCAGACAAGGATGGGCGTAAAATACTGTGGAGAAGAAATAATGAACGATATAGTTTAGCAAACATTCTACCGTGCAGGTGTAGTGGCCGTATTACTTTGGGATATTGGGGATGGATGTCGTCGATGGGCCCCGGTGAATTAGTGCAAGTGAGTGCTCGCAACACTGCTCAAGGATACTTGGATATTTTACAGAACGTCATGTTACCAACCGTACGAACTGTATATCCGGATGAGCATATATACTTTGTCCATGACAATTGCGCTGTGCATCGCGCCCATATTGTGCAAGAATGGTTTAACAAGCAAGAATCCTTGACAGTTATTGACTGGCCTTCTAAAAGCCCTGATTTAAACCCCATCGAAAATCTATGGGGACATATGGTGCTCAATTGGGATCCATCGAATGTGAGATCTAGGTCTAATTTAGATGAAGTTGTTACTTCAACCTGGGAGATAATGCGAGGCACTGACATGTGTTGGAATATGGTCACTGGCATGAGAAGTAGACTACAACAAATAATAGTAAGAGAAGGAGCTCCACTAAGATATTAAATAAAACATAACCATTAATATGTGAAAGCTTTGTGTTATCATAAGATAAGGTGATTTATATGTCTATGATGTTATTGCTACTTCAGGTTAGAAGTTATCACATAATTTCTAATTGCTTAGCATGTTGATTCATAGCTTATATATCATCAACTGCGACATCTGTCCTTGTCTGACTAAAACTAAAATAAGTAAATTAAGTGTAGTTTATTATAACAAACTAGTAATAAATTATTATTAGGACGAAATATAATTTTGTTTTATTATGAAAAAAATAAGGCTGGTTTCACCACATGCTGATAAAGCCTATCTGTCAAATAACGCCATACAAAAATCTAAGTTTAACTGGCAGATAGGCTTCATCAGCAGTGGTGAAACCGGCCCTTAATCTAGAATAAATATTTGGTCTGATCAATAATAATTAAAAAAAAGTATCTAAAAAAAAACATCACCATGCTTTTTCCCTCCTTGATAGAGGATCGAACTCAATACCTCAAAGTCATTAGTCTGGCATCTAACCCGTTGGGCTATCGTCCACTCTGTAGGAAGCGGTAAAAACTAGTCTTATATTCAACGAAGACACATAGTGATTGTATGCTCAGACAGTATTATAATATCTGTGACTGTGCTGTGACGACCAATGTAACGCACACACATTCAAGTCAGCGATTCGTGTCGCAACGTTACGCACACAAAGAGTGGCATTTGTGTGCCCTGCAAACCGAACTTCTTTGCCGATTGTACATTAAATTTTCGAAAATAAATTGGCTAGCTACAGTTAGTATGTCAATTTCTTTAAAAAGCTCTCTTAAGGAGTCTGTGCGTCACCTTAAATATTTATTTTATTCTGTTTTTTAGTATTTGTTGTTATAGCGCCAACAACAATGCATCATCTGTGAAAATTTCAACTGTCTAACTATCACGGTTCATGAGATACAGCCTGGTACAGAAGGACAGACACACAGACAGACAGCGGAGTCTTAGTAATAGGGTCCCATTTTTACCCTTTGGGTAAGGAAATCTAAAAACTAAATGCATAAATGCATTCTAAAAGATATCCAGGGTTACATTTGGGTTGCATTATACCTTCCGTCAGTGACTCATTAGGACTGATTGGTTCAATAATCATTTTTCTAGAGTGGATTCAACCTTTGCGTGACAGGATCAAGAGGAGGTTGGGCTAGCATATGTTTAACGCAAAGTTATGTAGACATCAAAACCAGGGTGCCATGGCCAATCTTTTGCCATTCCAAAATGCGAATACAAATAGTAATTTGTTGTGATCAAGAAATAGTTACCATATTATCAGCCCAATAAATATGCTCAGTCTTTGGGTCAAAATCCACAGTGATGGCTCGCTTCACGTCTTTCAATGGCAGCGAGTATGGAGTGAAGTCCAGCGAGTCTAGCGAGATCTTGGAAAGCGATCCTCTCTGGGCCACCAGCAGAATGGACTGGGGGCCACTGTAGCAGGTTGTGTTGCTGCCTTCTTGAAGTTTGACTCCCGTGGTACACGTGCATGTGTAGCCTGAGGGATATTAATTCGCTTGTTAAACTAGTGTTACTTTAGCATCCATAGGTATTAAACTTTAACATAAAGTGGTTTCAAATTGTGATAAAATTTTAGAAACTCTTATAGCATCTTGTAGCGCAAGGTTGATGTCACCTTTTACCCTACTTGTTTGATTATACTACTGTAGCACTATTACCTGAATTATAAGTGGCTCATGGACGATAGTTTGCTTATCATTTGTAACTAAAATAAAGTTTTAATTTTCCATCTCATAATTTTAATTCGCAAATTGCCGTGTTCAATTTGTCCTGAAATAACCGCAACGTGCAGACACGCCCGGCCGGCCAACGAGCCGCGCACCGAGTGCCAGGATAGAAGTAAGGCTACAATTTAATGGTTTTTAGATTATTATTTTTACTTCAGTTTCATGTAAATAACTACCCCTGAATTGGGCATAACTTTACAAAACAATGTCTATATAATTGACAGAGCCAGCGAAGCGTCCAGTTTCGAGATTAGTCAAAAATGCTTTTATTTGTCTCTCTGTTCTCGCCTACAGGTCGCATTTTCCAAACGATTTTAATGAAAGTTGGCGAATTATTCCTTGATTTAATTGAAAATTTTAGACAGTCGCAATTTTTGATTGGGGGGAAAATAGGGGGGAAAAGGGGGAAGTTCTCCGTAGCGTTATTTAACGACGGGTTTCAATTTTTAAATTGAAGCGAGGTCTACTGGTCTCACAGAACCACTAGTCATAAATTATAATAATAAGATCTTACCAGGTGGGTCTGGTGAAAGAAGGCACAGATGTGAGCAGCCTCCATTGTTGACTTTACAGGGGTAGTCCTCTGTAGGCATTGGCTGTTTGCTCATATCATAGATTCTAATATCTGCAGGCGATGTCTCAGACTTTATCAAATCCTTGATGGTTGCATTTTTAGACGACATATCCCATGTGTGGATAGCCCTGGAAGGAGAGATATTTTTTAAGATCCTGTATTTGCCCTTATCACTAAAAATCGTAAGTTTCTAACAATAAATTTGCCTCATAAATTTTAATAAAAAATACCATGTTTTCCAGTCAGTCCAGTATAGCCTATCATTGAAGAGGGCTAAAGCATAAGGGTATTCCAATCCACTCTTAATTATAGTTCTTCGGTTCTCTCCATTAAAGTCTATTGCATCAACAAACTTCAGTTTGGCATCCATCCAGTAAATAACATTGGCCACACAGTCCACTGTTATGCCGTTGGGCCAATATATGTTGTCTTTAACTATAACTTTACGGGTTGAAGGGTCTCCATTCATGCCAGCACGCTCAATCTTGGGTACTTCACCCCAGTCTGTCCAGAACATCAACCTGAAAATAAATGATAATATTATTCCTGAACATTTTAAATTATTAAGTTGTTGAGTAGCTGTTAGTTATGTATGAGTTACGTTAGACTTATAAAACTATTCAACTCACCCTTTCATAGGGACAACAGAAATTGCCCTAGCTAAGTCAACTTCTGACCAAAATAATACTTTTCTGTACTTATGATCTAAACTTATCACTTCTATTCTATTAGTGTCTCCATCTGTCCAATATATTTTCTCTGTATACCAGTCTATGGCTATACCAGTTGGTGTGATGAGGCCTTTTGATACAACTGTCACCTGAAATAAAAAAGTTATTAACATGTCATTAACTTTATTAACTTTGTTCACTATATTTATTTAACTCTTGTTTTTTTATATTATTTGTGTGCAATAAAGAAATTATGAATTAAGAATTATGTCAGTTAAAATTTATTATTTATTATCTACTGTGTAACAAATAATTATTCATACAAATAGACATAAGATGTTAGGATCAGAGTGTCAATAAGTGAGCAGATGCGAAGTGTACTTACAACATCTCCAGCACTGGTACCATTGTAATTTGTACATTGTATGAGCTCAGCCATCTGATCTGACCAACACATGAGGCTTCTCCGATAAAGGAAGTCCACTGCAGACCCTTGCTTCAAGTCTTTGATTATTGTGCTCACTTTAACAGGCTTAGATATGTTCGCCACACGGATATCCGCCGCGGTAGAATACAGCAGCATTGGGTTACTTGTTTCAGTGTAGTAACCTGATAAAATATATGTATAATTAATACAAAATACGGTCATTGTCGATAAGGGGCGGAAGCAAAAAAAAAACTAAGTTTTTTTTTTTCCTTGGCGCCCCCTTATCTACACTCCAACCCAAAATACTCAATGCAGACATTTGATAACTAGCACGGATAGAAACAAACCTTTCAGCTGTAAGAACATCAACAAGCTAAACACGGACACTACATTTTGCAGTATCTTGTCCGAGTTAATTATCCTTCGGCGTTTATTCATAATGAAAACAAATGAATTCCAATCCCGTCGTCACTGTTTATTTTGACGCCAAAGTGTCAAACAAATATCCAAGAACTAAGTAAGGCACGTCGCAAATCGATGTGTTAAAATACAACACAGGAAATTTAACCACTAGAGACTATTTTGCACAAAACGAAACTATTCTCTAACGATAAACAAATTATATATAAAACAAAAGCAGATAAACAAACACCACTTAGAGTACCGACTTCAAGCAAGAAGGCATCCATTACCGCGTTTCGTTTCATCATCTAAACCCCTTGAATGTCAATAAGCCGAAATACGGTTTGTCAAAAAAACCGTTGTGTTTTATGTCAACTAGCCGAAATACAGTCGCTGGGATCTAATAATAATGTATGTACTCTGTGGCTGTGATTAGGTACATTTGGCGGCTCTTACCAAAGGTCACTTTAATGCTGTCTCTTTCTGCAAATTTAAAAATATACATGAAAGACCGGGGTAGCTAATGAATGAATATCTTTATGCGTATCAGTCACTGAAAACCTCCCGGTACCAGGGTGTCTCACCCAAGACTTTAGGTACGTTCGTCCGGCCAACCCGCCTGACGGGAATTCAGTTATGTTATGATGCCGCTCTCTTGGCTGGCAGTCGCCTCGCGTGCTAGCCGCTCCTCATAAGCAACTTTTCTGTGATTTTTGCAACAACAATGACTTAAGTACCTAACATTTTGGGGTGTCTAAAGGAATTGTTCACAAATAAAATTCGATTCCTTTTTAATTGAATACCGTTTTGTTTACCTAAAAGTAAACACTTATAGACCCAGTATAAAACAATTTACAATTACGTAAGTAAGAAGGTAGGTACTTACCTAGCCTTAGAATTTGTCAATAGCCTGATTAAGTACTAATATAACACCTCTCTTACACAGAGTGGACTAAAATTCACAAACACAAATCGCACGTAGGTAACCCTAGCGTGATCAAGCGAGACTGGAGTTTACAGGACGACCTTGGGATGTCAGAGTAAAAGAAGCTCTCTGGCGTAGAGTGATGCGGTGCAATCTAGCCTGCACGGGCGGGACAAACGATTCTGTAGGTGCTTAGCGATTGTTGTACGTAGCACAGGTGCGAGCTAGATTGCGCTTTATTGTCACGCAGCGAGAGTAGCTATTTATTTAAGTGTATTTGCGCAGTAATCTTTCTGTACGTAGTACTATCAAGTATTCTGTGCCGGTACTCACTCAGTCTCGGGATATCGAAAGTGAAAAAATATATCGATATCTCGATATTTATAAAAATGTCAATATCGGCAACGATATATCGCGAAAAAAATATCGATATATAGATATATTGGTCAACTTTTCAGAGCACATTTTAGGTGTTAAAATAATATATTTGATGTTACTGAGCTAGACTAAAGTCTAGCTCAGTAACATCAAAAGTAAATTTGAGACTATGCTCTTTACTTAAATTTTCGAAAATCTTAGTAAAGCGAAGGTTATTTATTATAATTATTTATTATGTCAGGCAAACCAGTATTTGTCTGGAAGCGAAACTAGATAAACTCTGTTCTTCGCATGCTCCCTGTCAGCCGGCTTCTATAGTTAGGAACCGCCAGATTAACGGCAAAAGCCGTAAAGTGTTCAAAATCAAAATCAAAATAAAAAATCATTTATTTCCATAGGATGTTGTTACATCACTTAGATCCATCATTACATTTTTTTGGGTGAGTTCACTAACCCAATGGCGGAATCTGTGGAGAAGAGCTCACCGAAGAAACTCCACAGTCGTCGCATCTTTTGCGTTTCCTTTTTTAAATAAAATATTGTCAAATTACAAAATGAATTCTAATTATATATCGGAACAGCCTGTTACTCAAACAATCTATTCCCATGGACCCTCCTCCTCCTGTCCTCTAAGTAATCAGATATCCTGTAGTAACCTTTTTTATACAATTTCTGTTTTATTATTATTTTAAACTTGTCTAAAGGTAAGTTTTTAATATCAGTAGGGACCTTATTGTAATAGCGTATACAATTGCCTTTAAAAGAATTACTAATTTTATGTAGTCGGCTTACATAAGCAACCAACTTGTCTTTATTTCTAGTATTAAAATTGTGTATATCACTGTACTTCTGAAAATTAGTTATATTTCTTTTTACATACACAAGATTGTCATAGATATATTGAGACACAAATGTCAGAATATTGATTTCTTTAAACTTTTCCCTCAGTGACACTCTAGGCCCTAATCTATAAATTGCACGAACAGCCCGTTTCTGCAGAATAAATATACTATTAGCATTCGCAGCGTGACCCCACAATAAAATACCATAGGTCATTAGACTATGAAAGTAACTAAAGTAGACTAGTCTAGCGGTGTCTACGTCGGTAAGAGCTCTAATTTTTTTAACTGCGAACGCTGCCGAACTCAGTCTGTTCGACCATTTATTTATATGAGGATCCCATTGTAGTTTGGCGTCTAAAGTAATGCCCAAAAAGACAGTCGACTGCACAAGGTCCAATCTCTGTCCTTTTATAAATATGTCTGTAGTTACCGGGTTCACATTGGGTAACACGAATTTAATACATTTAGTTTTCTTTTCATTAAGTAATAAATTGTTAACAGTAAACCAGTTCACTATACTAGAGATAGCATTGTTTACCTCGTCATAATTTGATTGCTGTCTTTTAACTTTAAATATCAAAGAAGTATCATCGGCAAACAATACTAACCCATGTTTTGCTTTAACAAGGTAAGGTAAATCATTAATATATACTAAAACAAGAAAGGACCAAGAATTGAACCTTGCGGTACGCCCATACTTATTGAAGACCCAGGTGATCTTTTCCCATTAACATCGACCATCTGAACCCTATCTGTTAGATATGACTCCAGAAGGCCAAGTGCCTGATCTTTTACACCATAATGGCGTAACTTCCTGACAAGAGTGTCATGATGGACGCAATCAAAAGCCTTGGATAGATCGCAGAAGACACCTATTGCATCCATTGCGTCTTCCCAGGCATCAAAAATATTGTCGATTAGTTCAACACCAGCATCGGCTGTTGAACGACCCTTTGTGAAACCAAACTGAGCAATATGAATTAAATTATTGAGATAAAAATGACTTTGCAATTGAATAAGTATGAGTTTTTCAAATATTTTGCTAAGCGTTGGTAGTATCGATATGGGTCTAAAATTGGTGGGGTCTGATGTACTACCAGCTTTGAATAAAGGTATAACTTTACTTAGTTTCATCAAGTCAGGAAACACACCACTATCTATACATTGATTAAATATACAACAAAGGTGAGGTGCAATACAATCTACAATGGAACTAATAATTTTTACTGATAGACCATGGGCGTCAGCTGTCTTTTTCATTTCCAGGGATTTAAACGCTTTTACAATGTCTTCGTTATTTACGTGCCTAAATTTAAAATCTGTTTTACATTCCTCAAAGTTTTGTTTAAGTATAGATTCAGCAGCAGCGGGAGATGAATTTAAAGACTTGGTTGTTGAAACTGGAATGTCCGTAAAGAAATTTTCGAAAGCTTTTGCTACTTCTAGGTCTGTACTTAGCAATTGATTATCTATCTTAAGCTTGAAGTTATTATGTGTAGCTTTGGCCTTTCCAGTCTCTCTGTTTATAATTTGCCAAGTCGTTTTCATTACATTGCTACTAGATTCAATTTTGTTTTTAATGAAATTAGATTTAGCTACGGCACAAACGCGTTTAAACATTTTTGAATAACTACGAACATAATCTAGAAAGGCCGTATTTTTGTTATATGATTTCTCTTCATAGAGTTCATATAATCTTCGTCTGCTCCTATGAATTCCAACTGTCGCCCAATCACTAAACAAAGCTTTGTTATTAACTTTTATAGTTTTTGATTTAAATACCGTATCATATTCATTTTTGACAAGGTTAAATACTGAGTTGTACAACAAATTTGGATCGTCACTGTATGGTATTTCCCATAGTTTATCTAAAATATTATTCCTGTAGTGTTCAAGCCGAGTGTCACTAACGGGCACACATGTATCATCCTCTTTTTGGTCCTTTTTTATTTTAATATTGAATATACCTATCTGACCAGAGTGATCAGAGGTTAATTTATTGATGACCGATTTGAAAATGGGCGTAATGTTAGTAAATATATTGTCAATGCAGGTAGCAGATGTTGCAGTAATTCTAGTAGGCTCCAAAAACAGATAGTTCATGTTGTGACATAAAAATAAAGATTTTAATCTAATACAAATATTATTATCCTCTAACAGATTAACATTAAAATCACCACAAATTATAAAAAAATTGTTTTTATCGCTGATTTTAATCAACACTTCATCCATTTTCTTTTCGAATAAATCAAAGGATGAATCTGGTGGTCTGTATACGCTCATTACAATAAGTTGTTCAAGTTCAATACAGGCTATTTCCATGATACGCTCAACAGACAGGCTCACTATGTCAACTCGTTCCTTATATTTAAAACTATTATTTACAAGTATTAAGGAGCCACCGCGATGAGCTGTTTTTCTGTTGAACGAACTAGCAACGTGGTGGTTATTAAAGTTGAACATGAACTGATAACTCTTTAAAAAGTGCTCTGTTATACATAAAATATCAATATTATTACAGTTCATGAATAACTCAATTTCCAGTTCTTTACATAACATGCCCTGTATATTTTGATGAACCACGTTTAAAATATTCTTACTTTTACATTTTTCATTACTAGTAACTTGATTTAATGGGCAAGATGAAGGTATATTTATACAAATATTAATATTACTGCCAGAGTTACTCTCTGTTGTCCTATGGGTTAATTTAAAGAGCTTGGAACAGATTCCAAGGAGTACATGTCATTATTATTACACTGCTCAATAGAAGCAGGCGTTTCATTAGTTAAAAACTTGACTGAGTTCAAAATAAAATAAGATAGTGACTGTGCTATCTGTTTTGTATAAAACCTAGATAGGTAATACCTATCCTTAGTCAAATAAAAATATTTTCCAATACAAATATTGGTGTCTATGAAATGAAATTTCTTCAGTATGACGACATGTCAATGTGTGTATAAATGTATTATAATCATGTCTTATATGATTTTCATGTTGTGACAAAGATTGGCTGAAGGGAAACGCAAACAAGATTATTCTATCTACATTTTGTAAAGAATTTAATTTGGAAAAGTATTAATAAAACCCAAAATACTCAATGCAGACATTTGATAACTAGCACGGATAGAAACAAACCTTTCAGCTGTAAGAACATCAACAAGCTAAACACGGACACTACATTTTGCAGTATCTTGTCCGAGTTAATTATCCTTCGGCGTTTATTCATAATGAAAACAAATGAATTCCAATCCCGTCGTCACTGTTTATTTTGACGCCAAAGTGTCAAACAAATATCCAAGAACTAAGTAAGGCACGTCGCAAATCGATGTGTTAAAATACAACACAGGAAATTTAACCACTAGAGACTATTTTGCACAAAACGAAACTATTCTCTAACGATAAACAAATTATATATAAAACAAAAGCAGATAAACAAACACCACCTATAGTACCGACTTCAAGCAAGAAGGCATCCATTACTGCGTTTCGTTTCATCATCTAAACCCCTTGAATGTCAATAAGCCGAAATACGGTTTGTCAAAAAAACCGTTGTGTTTTATGTCAACTAGCCGAAATACAGTCGCTGGGATCTAATAATAATGTATGTACTCTGTGGCTGTGATTAGGTACATTTGGCGGCTCTTACCAAAGGTCTCTTTCTGCAAATTTAAAAATATACATGAAAGACCGGGGTAGCTAATGAATGAATATCTTTATGCGTATCAGTCACTGAAAACCTCCCGGTACCAGGGTGTCTCACCCAAGACTTTAGGTACGTTCGTCCGGCCAACCCGCCTGACGGGAATTCAGTTATGTTATGATGCCGCTCTCTTGGCTGGCAGTCGCCTCGCGTGCTAGCCGCTCCTCATAAGCAACTTTTCTGTGATTTTTGCAACAACAATGACTTAAGTACCTAACATTTTGGGGTGTCTAAAGGAATTGTTCACAAATAAAATTCGATTCCTTTTTAATTGAATACCGTTTTGTTTACCTAAAAGTAAACACTTATAGACCCAGTATAAAACAATTTACAATTACGTAAGTAAGAAGGTAGGTACTTACCTAGCCTTAGAATTTGTCAATAGCCTGATTAAGTACTAATATAACACCTCTCTTACACAGAGTGGACTAAAATTCACAAACACAAATCGCACGTAGGTAACCCTAGCGTGATCAAGCGAGACTGGAGTTTACAGGACGACCTTGGGATGTCAGAGTAAAAGAAGCTCTCTGGCGTAGAGTGATGCGGTGCAATCTAGCCTGCACGGGCGGGACAAACGATTCTGTAGGTGCTTAGCGATTGTTGTACGTAGCACAGGTGCGAGCTAGATTGCGCTTTATTGTCACGCAGCGAGAGTAGCTATTTATTTAAGTGTATTTGCGCAGTAATCTTTCTGTACGTAGTACTATCAAGTATTCTGTGCCGGTACTCACTCAGTCTCGGGATATCGAAAGTGAAAAAATATATCGATATCTCGATATTTATAAAAATGTCAATATCGGCAACGATATATCGCGAAAAAAATATCGATATATAGATATATTGGTCAACTTTTCAGAGCACATTTTAGGTGTTAAAATAATATATTTGATGTTACTGAGCTAGACTAAAGTCTAGCTCAGTAACATCAAAAGTAAATTTGAGACTATGCTCTTTACTTAAATTTTCGAAAATCTTAGTAAAGCGAAGGTTATTTATTATAATTATTTATTATGTCAGGCAAACCAGTATTTGTCTGGAAGCGAAACTAGATAAACTCTGTTCTTCGCATGCTCCCTGTCAGCCGGCTCCTATAGTTAGGAACCGCCAGATTAACGGCAAAAGCCGTAAAGTGTTCAAAATCAAAATCAAAATCAAAAATCATTTATTTCCATAGGATGTTGTTACATCACTTAGATCCATCATTACATTTTTTTGGGTGAGTTCACTAACCCAATGGCGGAATCTGTGGAGAAGAGCTCACCGAAGAAACTCCACAGTCGTCGCATCTTTTGCGTTTCCTTTTTTAAATAAAATATTGTCAAATTACAAAATGAATGCTAATTATATATCGGAACAGCCTGTTACTCAAACAATCTATTCCCATGGACCCTCCTCCTCCTGTCCTCTAAGTAATCAGATATCCTGTAGTAACCTTTTTTATACAATTTCTGTTTTATTATTATTTTAAACTTGTCTAAAGGTAAGTTTTTAATATCAGTAGGGACCTTATTGTAATAGCGTATACAATTGCCTTTAAAAGAATTACTAATTTTATGTAGTCGGCTTACATAAGCAACCAACTTGTCTTTATTTCTAGTATTAAAATTGTGTATATCACTGTACTTCTGAAAATTAGTTATATTTCTTTTTACATACACAAGATTGTCATAGATATATTGAGACACAAATGTCAGAATATTGATTTCTTTAAACTTTTCCCTCAGTGACACTCTAGGCCCTAATCTATAAATTGCACGAACAGCCCGTTTCTGCAGAATAAATATACTATTAGCATTCGCAGCGTGACCCCACAATAAAATACCATAGGTCATTAGACTATGAAAGTAACTAAAGTAGACTAGTCTAGCGGTGTCTACGTCGGTAAGAGCTCTAATTTTTTTAACTGCGAACGCTGCCGAACTCAGTCTGTTCGACCATTTATTTATATGAGGATCCCATTGTAGTTTGGCGTCTAAAGTAATGCCCAAAAAGACAGTCGACTGCACAAGGTCCAATCTCTGTCCTTTTATAAATATGTCTGTAGTTACCGGGTTCACATTGGGTAACACGAATTTAATACATTTAGTTTTCTTTTCATTAAGTAATAAATTGTTAACAGTAAACCAGTTCACTATACTAGAGATAGCATTGTTTACCTCGTCATAATTTGATTGCTGTCTTTTAACTTTAAATATCAAAGAAGTATCATCGGCAAACAATACTAACCCATGTTTTGCTTTAACAAGGTAAGGTAAATCATTAATATATACTAAAAACAAGAAAGGACCAAGAATTGAACCTTGCGGTACGCCCATACTTATTGAAGACCCAGGTGATCTTTTCCCATTAACATCGACCATCTGAACCCTATCTGTTAGATATGACTCCAGAAGGCCAAGTGCCTGATCTTTTACACCATAATGGCGTAACTTCCTGACAAGAGTGTCATGATGGACGCAATCAAAAGCCTTGGATAGATCGCAGAAGACACCTATTGCATCCATTGCGTCTTCCCAGGCATCAAAAATATTGTCGATTAGTTCAACACCAGCATCGGCTGTTGAACGACCCTTTGTGAAACCAAACTGAGCAATATGAATTAAATTATTGAGATAAAAATGACTTTGCAATTGAATAAGTATGAGTTTTTCAAATATTTTGCTAAGCGTTGGTAGTATCGATATGGGTCTAAAATTGGTGGGGTCTGATGTACTACCAGCTTTGAATAAAGGTATAACTTTACTTAGTTTCATCAAGTCAGGAAACACACCACTATCTATACATTGATTAAATATACAACAAAGGTGAGGTGCAATACAATCTACAATGGAACTAATAATTTTTACTGATAGACCATGGGCGTCAGCTGTCTTTTTCATTTCCAGGGATTTAAACGCTTTTACAATGTCTTCGTTATTTACGTGCCTAAATTTAAAATCTGTTTTACATTCCTCAAAGTTTTGTTTAAGTATAGATTCAGCAGCAGCGGGAGATGAATTTAAAGACTTGGTTGTTGAAACTGGAATGTCCGTAAAGAAATTTTCGAAAGCTTTTGCTACTTCTAGGTCTGTACTTAGCAATTGATTATCTATCTTAAGCTTGAAGTTATTATGTGTAGCTTTGGCCTTTCCAGTCTCTCTGTTTATAATTTGCCAAGTCGTTTTCATTACATTGCTACTAGATTCAATTTTGTTTTTAATGAAATTAGATTTAGCTACGGCACAAACGCGTTTAAACATTTTTGAATAACTACGAACATAATCTAGAAAGGCCGTATTTTTGTTATATGATTTCTCTTCATAGAGTTCATATAATCTTCGTCTGCTCCTATGAATTCCAACTGTCGCCCAATCACTAAACAAAGCTTTGTTATTAACTTTTATAGTTTTTGATTTAAATACCGTATCATATTCATTTTTGACAAGGTTAAATACTGAGTTGTACAACAAATTTGGATCGTCACTGTATGGTATTTCCCATAGTTTATCTAAAATATTATTCCTGTAGTGTTCAAGCCGAGTGTCACTAACGGGCACACATGTATCATCCTCTTTTTGGTCCTTTTTTATTTTAATATTGAATATACCTATCTGACCAGAGTGATCAGAGGTTAATTTATTGATGACCGATTTGAAAATGGGCGTAATGTTAGTAAATATATTGTCAATGCAGGTAGCAGATGTTGCAGTAATTCTAGTAGGCTCCAAAAACAGATAGTTCATGTTGTGACAAGATTTTAATCTAATACAAATATTATTATCCTCTAACAGATTAACATTAAAATCACCACAAATTATAAAAAAATTGTTTTTATCGCTGATTTTAATCAACACTTCATCCATTTTCTTTTCGAATAAATCAAAGGATGAATCTGGTGGTCTGTATACGCTCATTACAATAAGTTGTTCAAGTTCAATACAGGCTATTTCCATGATACGCTCAACAGACAGGCTCACTATGTCAACTCGTTCCTTATATTTAAAACTATTATTTACAAGTATTAAGGAGCCACCGCGATGAGCTGTTTTTCTGTTGAACGAACTAGCAACGTGGTGGTTATTAAAGTTGAACATGAACTGATAACTCTTTAAAAAGTGCTCTGTTATACATAAAATATCAATATTATTACAGTTCATGAATAACTCAATTTCCAGTTCTTTACATAACATGCCCTGTATATTTTGATGAACCACGTTTAAAATATTCTTACTTTTACATTTTTCATTACTAGTAACTTGATTTAATGGGCAAGATGAAGGTATATTTATACAAATATTAATATTACTGCCAGAGTTACTCTCTGTTGTCCTATGCTGTCGCTGCTGCCGCCAGCCGCTTGCTTCAGCTCGCTGTTCAGCTGTTCTTTTCAGAACTCCATTCCTTGTTTCTATACTTGCAACCGATGTGTTTCTTATAACATTGCGAACAGTTCTTTTCAGAACTCCATCTTTGTTTCTTGCAACCGATGTGTTCAATAAAACATTGCGAAATACTTGCTGTTGTTTACTGATGTTATTGGTAATGGTAAGGTGTTGCTTGCTGGTAATGGTAAGGTGTTGCTTGCTGGTACGGTAAGGTTCTGTAAGGTTGTTGTGGTAAGCAGAATGTGTGTAAGTAGCCACAGGTTAATTTAAAGAGCTTGGAACAGATTCCAAGGAGTACATGTCATTATTATTACACTGCTCAATAGAAGCAGGCGTTTCATTAGTTAAAAACTTGACTGAGTTCAAAATAAAATAAGATAGTGACTGTGCTATCTGTTTTGTATAAAACCTAGATAGGTAATACCTATCCTTAGTCAAATAAAAATATTTTCCAATACAAATATTGGTGTCTATGAAATGAAATTTCTTCAGTATGACGACATGTCAATGTGTGTATAAATGTATTATAATCATGTCTTATATGATTTTCATGTTGTGACAAAGATTGGCTGAAGGGAAACGCAAACAAGATTATTCTATCTACATTTTGTAAAGAATTTAATTTGGAAAAGTATTTAGTAATTAGTTTTTTAGATACATTTTCCCTTCTACCAATTAAAATAATTAGGGTGGTTGGTTCTAAAAACTGCGATGATAACACTTTGTTTAATATTTGTGAATATGTGGCGCCAGGCATACAGTTATTTAATATTGCCTGGCCCACGCGCTGACTAAGTTGTAAACCCATATTTTTTCCAAGTTCATCGCTGTACATTATATACCTATCCTTTGTCCGAGAGAAGGAGGCGTTATTGATAACACTATTAGTACTCAAGTCGACTGACGGCGGCGCCTGGGTTAGTACCAGCTGTTCGGCCGGCTGCTCGGCGGGACACACGGTCGGCACGGAACAGTCCGCTGGAGCTTATTTACAATCACAGATGTGATTGTCGGTCAAAGATATGAAAGTGTCATAATTATACTTACACGTCTCCAACAAACTATTCATAGCCGACACATGTTCCTTAATTTCGTATTGTGCTGACTCATATTTACGTGTAATACTTTGTAATGATGAGTTTAAAATATGCATTAAAAGATTAAAAGATTAAAAGATTTATTGCAAGTTACGGTTCACACTTACAGTCTTACGACCAAAACATGTGAGCGTTAACACTAAATTACTGTCTAAAAAATGTACAATTAATGAAATTGAAAATACAGACAAACACAATACATAATAAATTACAATATGACTTACACACGACTGTTTAAAAACAAATACACAATTTTAAAAAATATCCAGAGCGGCATATTAAATATATCTAATTCTGGGTGCTGAGCAACACAGGCATTGAGTAGAGTCAGTGCC
Organism: Argyresthia goedartella; assembly: GCA_949825045.1. Classification (NCBI taxonomy): domain Eukaryota; kingdom Metazoa; phylum Arthropoda; class Insecta; order Lepidoptera; family Argyresthiidae; genus Argyresthia; species Argyresthia goedartella. Next base: position 7,283,754 of record OX463814.1, read on the forward strand.
TGAAAAGTGGGCGCGTGACGAGCGTGCTGTGTACGAGCAACACCCGTAGCGAAGAGCGGCCGCGATCGTAACATCGCGTACCGAGCCGGCGCGTTAAGGACAACACTTTGTAGTGCGACCGGGTTGTCTACCTTGTTATGGAGGAGCAGATAGAAGTGGACCAACAGAGACAACTTCCGCCTCAGCTCTAGGGTGTCTACCCCCACCATCCCCGCCACAAATAGAGACGGGAATAAGTAGGGATAATACCCATATTTAAACTTGTATAGAAGTCTAGCAAATTTCCTTTGGACTTTTTCCAGCATGAGTGTGTATTTGGCTTCATGTGGGTCCCAGATGATTGCGTTGTACTCTAACTTACTCCGAACAAATGCATTGTACAAAGAGGTTAACGTAGAAATGTTCCTAAACCGAATTGTCTGTCGCATTACGAATCCAAGAGATCTGAAGGCTCTCCTAGAAGTCTCCCGGATGTGGTCATTAAATGTAAGCTCAGCGTCTAGTAATAGTCCTAAGTCGCGTATTTGGGTAACCCTCACAAACCTAGCCCCAGCGATAGTGTAGTCATGATGGAGCGGTGACCGAGATCGAGTAAAAGTCATGGTTTTACACTTAGCGCTATTAAACGCCAAGTGGTTGCATTCACTCCACTCCACCACTCTATCAACATCTCTCTGCAGGCGCCCAATATCATCCTCACTGCTTATGCGCAAGAATATCTTCAAGTCATCCGCGAACATCAGACACTCAGCCGTCTCAACGACATTGGGAAGGTCATTAATCATAATCAGAAACTGAGTGGGGCCCAGAGTGCTACCCTGACTGACACCCGAGCAGGTTTCATAGGGCTCGGAACTCTTACCGTTAACCCTCACATACTGAACTCTATTGGAGAAGTAGTTCGCAAATAACCGTATTAAGTTCGGTGTGAATCCTATGGATGCAAACTTCTCCAATAGGACGTCATTGTCAACTCTATCGAATGCTTTCTTAAAGTCGAAAAACGTCACATCAACCTGTGTGGACTTATCCAGAGCTAACGTCACGTAGTTTACAAAGTTGATGTGGTTTGTTAGTGTTGAGCGACTAGGGCGGAAACCATGTTGGCAGTCGGATAATAGCCCGCGTATTTGTTCAGTTATGTGATGGTTGATGATTGATTCAAACACCTTCCCAAATACCGAGAGGACGGCTATAGGTCTGTAATTTTCTACTTCTGACCTGGAGCCGCCCCTGAGCACAGGCGTGACTCGCGACGTTTTCCAGCGCCTTGGGTAGATTGCAGATTTTAGGGCTAAATTGTAAAGGTACCCAAGTGGTAGTTCCAGTACAGATAGACAGTCCTTGATTAGGAAAGGCGGAATACCGTCGGGCCCTGTAGAGGAGCGAGGTTTAAGTCGTCGCCCTGCACGTCGTATGTCAGTCACAGTAATGCAGTCAATCGCTACACGCGACGAGCTATTGCCCGGTCCAGCTCTCCGCTCGGCAGCGTCAGCGTCAAGTGTCGGTCTGTCTGGCAAGAACACTGACTGGAAGTAAGTTGCGAACGCGTTGGCCGCATCCACTCCCGTCACCGTCTTGCCGTCATAGTCATATTCGTCACATGTCTGTTTCGTCGTCCGTTGGTCCCTAATAAAATTCCAAAAGTTAGTGGGGTCAGTTCTGATATCATTCTCAGCTAGTCGTATGTACTCCGAGTAGGTTTTGTCTATTAAGTACTTCACGCGACTTCTATAATAACGGAACATTTCCTTATTAAACTCTTTTCCCTCAGCTCTATACCGTTTGAGATGAAAGTATTTGTTCTTAATGTTGCGTATGATGTCGGACGTGAACCACTTCGGGTATACATACCGAGTCCTCACGCCTGTACGCTGTTTATTTGGAACGCAATCATCTATACATGCATATACCTTATCGTACAATAAATCAGTGGCTCGATCGACGTCATCGGATGTATACAGGTCACTCCAATCAAGAGAGGCAAGGGAAGAATATAACTTAGTGAAGTCTGCTTTGCGGAAGTTCCACTGTGGTCTGTCGGGTGGGTTGGGCGACTCGCCCCTCGGCGGCGGTGGCAGTGCGTGTGGCTCGGGCCGCGGGAAACGCACGCTCAGCTCCAGCGGCGGGTGGTACCCGTCCACAGGCCACGTCAGCGGCTCTATCTCCCCAGACACATCGATCCGATCGATGCCCATGTCACTCAGCACCAGATCTAGTATACCATCATTACTATTCGTGACCGTATTAAACTGCTTAAGTTTACAGAAGTGCATAAAATATTCAAATTGCAGACAAGGGTTTATCCCGCAAGAATTGAGATTGAAATCGCCAATAATAATTTTATCTAGATTTTTATAATTAGATACTACATTTTCGATAATTGTAAAAACTTTTGCAAAGTGTGAGTCCGGAGATGCCGGCTTGATGTAAACTACCACACAAAGAAATTTCACATAGTTATCAGACACAATCGCAAATATAAGTTCCACATCGTCGTCACACCCCTCCACGTCATGTAGCTGCCGCACGGTGTAGCAGTCGCGCACGGCTAGCAGCACCCCCCCCCAGCCGGCGTCGCGCGCGCGGTCGCGGCGCAGCGTCGTGTACCCGGGCGGAATGAGCTCGGCGTCCGCTATACTACTCAGCAGGAACGTTTCAGTGACTGCATACATATCAGCTTCAAGTTGTAGCATACTGAGTTTGCATTGGTCCAATTTTGTCCTGAGGCCTCTAACATTTTGGTACACTATGGTACATGTTTTGAACCTGGGCTTAGTGTGGGTGGGTTTTTTCTTGCGACTTTCGAAACCCAGACTGCCATGGTTTTATATGCACGTCTTCAGTCCAGTGCTCAACAGACATGTAGTCGGCGACTTTTTTGGATGGTACTCCCAGCTTGAATGAAGCGTAATCTCCCCTCGGCTTAAGCGCTTCCACAGTACAACTATCCGTCGGGCAGATAGTTTTGAGATGTTCTACTATTCTTTCCACCCCAGTACCCGCTTTCACATAGTATAAATGCAGGTAGGACTTTCTTTCAGCTGCTTCTAGTACTGTAGAACCAGGCGCCGCAGTTCCCCTGATGACATTTGATGGCCGACGGCGGGTACGCCTATTTACGGTCGTCCAATCCCCCTCGTTTTGTGTTACTTCGGCCCCAAGTGCCGACAGCAGTGGTATTTCGGCCGTATCACAAGGGCTGATGGCGGACTTAGGCTGGATCCCTGGTGGCACACGGCGGTCATCGCGAGGTAGACGCGGCCCCGACGTGGAGGCCCCCACTCGGCCCCCCGCGGCTGCAGGCGGGGCGGCGGCGGCGGTGGCAGTGGTAGCTTTAGCCGACGCGGAGTAGGTGGCGCATGGTGGAGGGGCGCTTTCCTGTCTAGTTACCAATACGGCAAATTCCGATCGCAGCTTTTTGTTCTCCTTTTCAAGATCCCCTACTCGCTTCTCAATGGCTTTGAGCTTAACTGCCATGGTGTCTGTAGCCTCTAAAAATTCAGTTTTAAGTTGTGTACAGGCTGTACTAAGTTCCCTAGACATGGCGAGCGATATCTCGCTTAATTTTTTGTCCAGGACACCCGCCAATCTTGAGTCCAAAACACCAGAGAACTCTTCTAGGGTCATATTTCCTACAGTTACTGGCCCACGTATGGGCACACTCTCTGTAGTTATCGGGAGTAGTAGCTGCTGTTGGTAGTTAGCGACCATGAAGCAACTGTGATCGAGTTTAGAGACCTCCCCAGCCGTGGAGGAAGTGCCGTTTAATGACTCATCACATGACATATTATTTGACATATTAAGAATATATGCGGTATTAGTGGAATTAGTGGTCCCGTCATTCTCAGTGGTGTCAATCTGTTTGCGAACAGGGGTGTTATCATTCCTTTGAGTTCGCCTAGTAATGTTCTGGCAAAAGGAACATTCCCATTTTTCCCTCAGTGTACCTATATTACCCACATAAGATATGTCATCTATACCTAGGCATTGGTAGTGATATGTTGCCCGACAGGCTCGGCATTGAAGCAGCTCATTGTCTCTTATCTGCTTATTACAAGCTGTACAGTTCATGGTGACTCACGTACAGGTATCAGTGCTGAGAGATGGTCGCGCGCGCTCCTATGCTGATGACGCAGTCGCGTGACTCAAGCTCCGTGATTCGCAGGCGTGCGAGACAGAGGCAGCTGCACCGCGCTGTACGGCGCAAGAGCGGGCGAGAGAAACGAGGTCACTTACACTGCATATCTGACTGGAGTCGCCGTGTGTCACATTCATACTTTTCTGTAGTTTTTTCCAAACATAATCTACAATCATCGATTTCCTTAATTAATTCGACACGTTCCTTGCTACAATTTACATTTTTACAAAATATTTTTATTTCTATTAGCTAGTTTTTGTGTTTTTTTTGTATAATTATTCAATTTAACATATTTCTTTAATTTATTTTTACTACAGCTCATAGTGGTTACTGATTGCGATCTATTAGGACTATCACACGTGAGATCACAAGCTGTTAGGTCAATAGTTGGTATGCCAGTTTGGCTCATGACCTCATTATAGAAGGCCCTGGTTGTAGCACTGTCTCGCTGTTCCTCCCGCTCGCTGAAAACTTGAAGCTCGTGGTGTGCCTCTGCAAGCTTTTGTTCAAGTGATTTTATGTGTTGCAATGCTACGTGGTGGACATCATGACACTTGTAAAATGAGTCGACTTGGTGTTGTAGTTCATCTCTCTGGGCACTGAGATCCTGGCATTGGATGTCCAACTCACTGAGCTCTTCTTTTAGCGCCGAATTTTTCTTAATTTGCTTTTCTATCTCCTCTTCACACTCATCTCGCTCTCGTAGAAGTATTTCACAAAGCTCTTGGCTCTTCTTGAGCTCCAGCAAGGTCGCTTTCAGCTTCAACTCCACATCGCGTGTGCTCATCTTGCTTCGGGTCAGCATTGCACCCTTTTTCGCCTGAAAAAAAACCGCGAATAGGTGTCAGTGTATGACCGGGTGGAATACTAGCGAACACTAGGGAGTTTATTGCACAATGAAGGTGTTAAGTGTGTGTTTTTGTTGAATGTGGCAGAATGTTGCGTCTTCAACTTTGCTTCCGCTTTTGCCAAGTAAAGAGAGACAAAACGGTACCTGAGTGAGTGTACGGCAAGTGTTTCACTTATATGAAGGTTTGTTTAGTTTGTTACGGGTGTGAAAGGTGAGATTATTGATATAAATACAGAAATAAAACGATACTTCCCCCGTTTACGTCGTTGCCTATTTGAACTGATTTTGACAGTTCAATCGGCCGGTACAATCGGTCTTGTTTTTTCCAAAGCTTGTATGTTTGCACAGCTGTTTCTTATCTACACATTATTTAATCACTAATTACTACTTAAATTAAGTTTACTCATGCAGAAAAGCAATTTTGACTAATTCAATTGAAATAAAAACTACAGAGCTGTTTACATCGTCAGCTATTCGGTCTGGGGTTGCCAGCCGAAAAAAAGATGTAATGCAAAAAAAAACTATTTTTATACTATTTTCGATATACCGATAAATTGGATCATAATATATCGGCTAAAAATATCGAAAAAAAATATATCGATATATTGATGTATCGATATTTTTTCAGCAAGCCTAACTCAGTCCAAAAGTTTCGATTTCGAGGGAAAGTTGCGCCGATATCGACGGGATATATGATTGTTTTGAGTGGTTTGGTGATTTTAAAGCATGGAGCGGTATGTTATTTTTTATTTAAACTAATAATTACGTCGATATCTATAAGATAGTGAGTAAAATTCTGTCCCAAACAACGATGCCATGCGGTTACCAACGCAACATGATCTGGGTTTCCGTCTAATATGAACAAACCTACTTAGTAAACCGATAGTGATTATCACCGTAAGACACCAAATAACGTATATTTGCTGTAAGGTATAGCACAGCACATGTATTCTTTCAGAAAACATTAAAAAAATATCAAATTGAATGCGGGGGAGCCCCTTACCGAAATAAGGTTTGTACGACACACGGGGTCTGACGGTTGGCTTTGGGAGGATACGATAGCAAGGCTACTTTTCCACTGTTTTGATGTAACACATTACATTTAGTTTTTGGGCTTGCACTTTGTTTGTTTTTAATGGAGTGTATGATATTTTATTAGAATGAGAAATTATTAAATTAATTATGAATTTGAAAATAGTCCAGGACTTTAAAACTTTTCGACCTTTTATTTTTTTTGTATATTTGATATTTTGTTGATGAGGGATTAATAGCAGGCGTAAATGATCGACTTTAAATTAAGTAAACTTTTCTCTATAGTCAATATTTTGGACGATACAGTGAATTAAAATTTAAGTGTACAGGGAAGGAAGGACATAGTCGGTAAAGCCGATGGGGCGTCGCTATCTATCTGCGTGAAGAAATCCCGTGCAAGGTGATCGGCGCATCCCCTAGCCAATACACCGAGTCTGCTGAACATCTCTTTCTTGAAATTACTCTTCACCATAGTAAGTTCCTCCTCGGTGTTCTTTATAGCCCCTCTAGAATCCCTCCTCAATGAACTCTCACCTCTTTATAATGATACCCTCATTCTCAGTGATTTCAAAACTTGTCTCCTCAAAAACAGTTCTCATTCAACCAAACTCAGGTCCATAGTTTACTCCTTCGATCTCCATATTCTGCCTCTTAATGCCACACATTTCCAACCCCACTGCTCTCCCTCTCTCCTTGATATTATGATCGTCTCTAATTTGGACAAGGGTGCCGTAAACGGTCAACTCAATTCTCCTTTCTCGTTTCATGACCTTATCTATCTTTTGTATAAGATCCTGAAAGCCAAATCCTACACATGTGTAATATACAGGGTGACTGTAAAACCTCTAGCTATATCAAAAGAGCGTACTCCTTGATAAAAGTACAAAATGCATGTTTTGTTACTTTCGTCTGCTTTCATAGTAAAATATTAAGTAATCAACCGTCAAAGTATTCATACTAGTCCCGAATAGTGTTGTTGCCATATTTACCGCCCGCCCATTGTTGTTAACATCGCACCGCGGTTTCGCTTTGTGTAGCGCCGCGCTTTCACTTTGTGTAACGCCGCCGCCGCCGCTGCGATCGTCTCGGCATTACGTAGGTAATGGCAAGACGATCGCAGCGGCGGCGCGGCAATTTGTAGTTAAAATAATTCCTGCCTAGCTACTAAAGAATACGTTGATTTACTTGTAACAAACCTTCAAACTACTAGCTACCTTACAACCTATCTCCCTAACTACCTACCTACCTAACTACCTACCTACCTACCTACCTACCTAGTCAACATTTCAAACAAAACAAATGGATTTTCGACCCGCAAACGACCGCTCTTGAGGTGAACGCACACTTATCGGCATCGGTACGCATCATACGCACGGAGCGGATAGGCCTTCCCTGGACTCGTGTGTTGCTCTGTCGCACGCAACAGAAGGCAGAATGCTTCGTCCGCATAGTCCGCGCCAAATCTGATGACGTCATCAGGATTTCTCCAGATTCCGACGCGGATAGGTGAGCGAGGTTTCGTATGCGGTGCGGTATTTCGGTGCGGACTATGCCGATAAGTGTGCGTTCACCATTAGATAGGTCAGTTTAACTAGTTTTTTGAGTGGGGGTCAGTAAGTTAGGGTGGATCAGTCAAGAAGCTACTAACCACCGGTGGGCCGCGATTATTATTTAGTTAGGTACCTACCTAACTACCCTAGCTACTGAGTTCTGGTGTAGGTATTATAAAACTTTTACTTATTTTCATGAGATGAGCACGAGTTTAGGTATGTACTGTACGTAGTTTGTAGTTTAGGATCAACTGACCCGAATGGCCGAGTCGGCAGTGACGCTGCCCACGAAACCAAGGGTCCCGGGTTCGAGTCCCGGTGGGGGCAAATGTTTGTTTGACGAGAACGGATGTTTGTACCCTAGTCATGGTTGTTTATCTATCTAAGTATAATATTTATCTATATAAGTATAAATATCGTTGTCTAGTACCCAAGATACAGGGAATCCTAGTTTGGGGCTAGATCAATGTGTGTAAAAGGTGTCCAAGGTATTATTTATTTATTTATTTATAACTTGATGTGCTGCGAACTGAAGAAATTATTAAAAACAGTGATATTGAATACGTACTTCAAACTTAGCTCTACTTCAACAACTGTTCAAAATGCAATCCGTTCCTTTCTAAACACAGTCTTGCACGTTTCACTGCATTACGACGCACTTTTCTTAAGACTACCACATCACTTTTTACAGTGTCAAATGCACTTGTGATGCGGTCTTTAAGTTCTTGCCGGTTCTGAACCTCGTTCCAGTAGACACGCCGTTTTATTTCGCCCCACAAAAAGAAATCACAGGGTGTGAGGTCCGGTGATCTGGCAGGCCAAGGCACAGGCCCTCCGCGTCCTATCCACCGACCACTGTACTCATCGTCTAGGTAGTTTTGAACAGGTCGCGCGAAATGAGGTGGTGCTCCGTCTTGTTGGAAGAAAAAATCTTGTAGATATGCGAGCGGCACGTCCTCTAAGAAGTTTGCTATTACACCTCGCAGTATATCTAGATACGTGCCCCCGGTCAGGCAGCCTTCGATGAAGTACGGCCCAATGACTTTATCTTCCACGATGCCGGCCCACACATTCACACTGAAGCGCACTTGGTGATGATGTTCTCGTATACATTTTGGGTTACTGTATGACCACCAATGTTGATTGTGCTGGTTGTAGAGCCCTACACGAGTGAACATCGCCTCATCTGTCCATAGGATGTGCTTGTTCTGATTGTGTACCAGCCATTCGCAAAAATTGCGACGACGTGGCGCATCATCTTCATTTAATTGCTGCACTTTTTGAAAGTGGTATGGATGCTGTCCAGTAGAGTTCAGCAATTTCCACACAGGATACTGGCTGATGCCGAAACGATGAGCTGCGTCTCGCGTACTGTTTCGAGGGTTGCGCTGAAAGTACTCCAAGATAGCGTCTTCTACCTCCACAGCCAAACGCGGCGCGCCTCCACCATAAGCATGGCTTGGCACTGTGAACTGGCCATAATCCAGAAGCCGTTGGTTTGCCGCTAAGATGGTTTGACGGTGGGGGACAGTGGCGTTAGGTAGTCCTTGTGCTTGGAGCCGAGGGATGCTCTGCGTCTCGTACAATCTTCTGGCTTCGTACAGGTTTTCTCCACTTTGGATGTACCACACGCACCATCTCCTAATATTCACGATTAGAGTACATCTTGTATGAGCGCATCAGACGGACACGGACTCAAAGATAAAAGTACCCGCGCGGCGGCGGGGCGGCGAGGGGAATTTGTAGCGTGCGCACGTCAAACCGCGATAAGGTTGCGCAGGCGACTGGGCTGGCGTCGGGCAGTCTGGCTGGCGGCGGCGGCGCACGTAAAGGCATTGCGGGGTGCGGTGGGTGGATTAGACACCGCGAGTCACACAACGCCGCCCTGAGCGCGTAGGTTGTCTTTAAATTCGAATATGGGAGCTATTTCTTATTAATCAAGTATGAAAAAAAAAAAATGCTTTTTTGTTTTCTACTAGTGATTCTGATTCCAAAATTTTATTATAGCTAGGGGTTTTAAAGTCACCCTGTATACGTACTTATATGTATATACATAGAGTTTAGTACCGGGGCTGAAATGCAGATATCGCTAGCATTCAAAAATGGTTGCACTTTTTTCACGCAAGAGGGCCCTCTTTTTTTGTATGTATTACTTTACTCTTTGGGCCTTTCTTAAGACGTTTTATCACATAAAATTATCGTCCGTAAACCGGCTTTACAGACAACCAATTATTTTCCAGAAACAAAACGCATATTGTTTGACATTTGACACAGACCACACAACAGTGGTTTTCGAGAATCGATCGATCAAGATGCACAATAATTAAAGCTACTTAAACTGAGTAAGATTTTGTATCTGTGGTTGGTGTGTGTGGCTTTTGTTGATATTTTGACAGCTGACGTGTCCCGCTTACCTCGCGACAGACGGACGCAGTTTCTTTACTTGTTTTTCCTTACTGCAACACTCATACATTCGTAGGTGCCGTGTTGTATGATTTTTCTTGCGGCCCGCGGCTGCGGCTTTTGCCATTTTTACCTGTGATTCCAATTTAGCATTTTCTCATATATCCAGCTATGAGCTAGATTAAGATTTCTGTAAAATGGAGTTATTGTCAATACTTACAACGCTGGTCGTATACGGTGTAATCGCCGCCGCAGTACTTCTAGTTATTGTAAGTATTTAACTTGTTCTTTTTTTAGCAAGTACATACCTAGATTATCCATTTTATTTTCGGGAGCTAAAAAGGCTGCAGAATATTCTGAAGACATACTAATGGCAATAAAAGTGACATTAATAGAGATATTCCTGTTAATTTAGATATCTACAGTGCTACTTATCATAACTGCACCATATCCCTTGGTGGACCGACACAAGGACGAAGAAAGCTATGAGGACCCTAAAACAAATACCAAAGAAAAGTTTCCCAGCATAAAGGATGCATCAAGTGTAAACTTAAGTGTGGTGGTTCCAGCTTACAATGAACAAGACCGATGTAAGTACCTACATCATGGTGTATGCTCACCAGTACAAATGAAAGGACTTTCATACATGTAGCCAAGCTAATATTATAAAATAGCACAGTAAATGACTGTCTATATCCAAAATGGTTAATAACTTTAGCCCAATTGTATTTTCAGTACCGCCGATGCTTGATGAAGCTTTAGAATTTCTTGAAAACAGACAGAAAAGTTGTCAAAATTTTAAATATGAGTTTATTGTTGTAAGCGATGGTAGCACTGATAAGACTGTGGATGTGGTCAGATCATACACAAAAAGATATGGAAGTGAGAAAGTAAGGTGTCTAGTATTGGTAAAAAATAGAGGGAAAGGTGGGGCAGTGAGATTGGTAAGTTGTTTAAAATGTATTATATTAATGAAAACTTTTATTCTGAGAGGGAATTTTACATTATAGTTGTATTTTATAGAATCACAAAATGCAACTTGGCAATTCTCATAGGCCTCTAGCGATTTCCTTTGAGTTGTAATGTATTATTTTTTACTATTTTAAAAATATTCATATGATATGAATTTGAAATCCTTTCTTGTGCCCAAGTGAGTGATAGGTATGTTAATTAATTTCATATTTTTTTTTATTATTTCAGGGCATTCAAAGTTCCAGAGGTGCTGTGATACTGTTTGCAGATGCAGACGGAGCAAGCAAGTTTGAAGACTTGACAAAACTGGAATCCAGCCTCAAAGATACAGTCTATCATGATCCAGCCACGCAACCAGACCTAGTTTCTGACTCTATTGCTGTAGTCATTGGGTCTAGAGCACACCTTGAGGATGAATCCCTAGCTTCAAGGAGCATATTTAGGTAATTAATTTAAAAAAAATATATATAAAATGATTTAGCATTTGGTCTCTAGCATCTCATGTCACAAAGGTGACAGCAAGCAGTCATTGGATAGCCTTATTACTTTAGGTGGACAAATGTAAATGGACCACTACAAAATATTTGATTATCTCAAAAAATACTCCAAGTGTGAATTATTAGCTGACTAAAACCACGAACACATACACATTATACTAACTCACAAATATAGTTTTATTGCCTTTAGTTAATGACGAGTTACAGCTGTGCAAACAATGTTTGCCATCAACCAACCCATGTTTGCCTTGGCTTGGTTGTATGGGCCAAGTCATTACACAATTATTATTCTTTTATTCTAGAATTAAATGAGTGAATGTATCAATGATCACAAGTAGCTACCAATGATATTTCTTTAAAACCTACAGGTCATAACTACTACTACTATTTTATGAGGAAACTTGTTCGGAATCTATTAGATTATGTATTATCTAGCAGTTGCGACTTCACTGCGCAAATTCGTGTAGATATAAATTTCAAACACGCCCCCTTCTAATAGGACCCGGGAATTTCATACAACTAACTCCATCACATTCCACCCCTTTTCCAACTTCTGGGGGTCAGAATTTTCAAAAATCGCCTTCTTTGTCAACTTAAACTTGATGAACTTCCTACCTCCCAATTTAACAGATTCATAGGTTGAGTAGTTTATGATGTTCATACAACTCTAACTACCCCCTTTTCACTGACGTCTCACATCTATAAACTACCTATCTGCCAAATTACAGCTGCATAGGTCAAGTATTTTTTTATGTACATGAAAAGTTCACCCCTTAAATGTCAGCATCATAAGTTTTTAATTTTCATACAAACTTCAACACCCTATTTCCCTCCTAAGGGGATAAATTTCGCCGAATGCCTTCTTATTGCTACCCTACGCTATTCTATTCTATTCTACGCTGTGAGTCAGTCAGGCCTTTGCAATTTCTGTGAAGTCTAGATTTATATTAAGAAGGCTTACGCGGTAGAAACGAAATTCCTCCCATTTTAACGTTATTTTACGTGAAATTATGCAATGATGTGTTCAATTTTAAACACAAGAGATTTACGAAGTAATTAGATTTTCATGACCTACTGCCATGACGAGTAAGTTTTTAGTAATCTTGAATTGTTTCCTCGTGAGAGCCGTTTTTTTTACCATCGACCGTATATTAAACAAGCCGTAAAACGTCTTTTTAAAAAAAAAGACACAAATGAACATATGATATTTTTAAACTTAAGTTCCTGCTTTCGTGAAATGACGAATCAAAAACACTAGTCCTATGTATGAACTTTCAGTCATGAAAATTACAATAAAAAATCACAAATTTATTTGGTTATTTTACTACGATTTTTATAAAACACCCCGGGTATGGGCTCCCGCCTATACCCGGCCTCTGTGTACCCGACTCAAGCCTCTCAGAGATAGGACGCATGCCGCCGTTCCTGCTAAAGACTCGCCGCGCGCCGCCGCATTCGGCTTGCACTAGAGTTTTTAGTGCGACGCAGGCAGTATTTGATCGTTTTATTGGATTGGATAAGTACTGTTGTAGGCGTACGTGACTTTCAAATAACTTTATAGGGATTGAATTAAACTTGTTAATGGGTGTCGTATTTTTTTAGGATAGTTAATCAAATCAAATCAAAAATCATTTATTTCCATAGGATGTTGTTACATCACTTAGATCCGTCATTACATTTTTTTGGGTGAGTTCACTAACACAATGGCGGAATCTGTGGAGAAGAGCTTAAACAAACTCATACATTTTGGGTTAGGCAAAAAAGAAAACGTCGTAGATTCTTGTCCAACGTCCCTGAAGCTAAAAAGTATGTCGCCTAGATAAACTAGAAATCGTAAATAAATAAGATCCTGGAGCGCATTTTGGTAATACTAGTTGGCCGAGCGAGCGAAGCGTCCAGTTTCGAGATTCGCCAAAAATGTCCTTCTGTCTGTCTGTCTGTTTTCGCCTACAGGTCGCATTTGTCAACCGATTCTCAAAAGCTATTCTCAAAAGCAACAAAGCCCTTCAGGTGCCGTAAAAAAATTGGAAGCACTGAAATGCAAAACAGACTAAGAAAAAGGCCATTGAAGGAATTTATTGGAAAATGTGGATGGCATTGTGATATTTGACAAAAATCACAGCTATTTCTATAAGGTACAAGGTCAACTACAAATAACGAATAAAGAAATTTGCTTTAAGGACTGGAGCAAATCACCCTCTGAAGGGGAAATGTTACAGAGATGATGATTTTTATTCCAACAAAATGAAGCAAAGGCTACATAATTTTTACACAAAATGTATACTGCCAGAGCTAGTAGATTCTAGAAGAGAGCGCTCTATGCCTCTTCGTAACATATTTTATTGACTCGAATACTTCGAAATTTAATGTTGGTAATCTCTTTCGTAAATATATAGTGTAAGTGTATGTTTAGATATACCTACTTATTTTTTATTATTTCGTCTTAACTAGGGATGCAACGATACGACTTTTTGCCGATACGATACCGATATCGATACGCTTATAAAAATATCGGCGATACCGATACCGATTCGCTAATTGAATGAAAAATGAATGTTAATTATATGAAATTCAAGTCAGGTTATTTTTTTATAATACAGGTTGATACAGTTTTAGTTACGTAGTAACTTGTGAAAATTACCATTAGTCAGATTTTTGTTTAAAAATAGAGCGCGGGGTTTCCCCCAGGCATAGTTCGTGCCTCGTTTGCAACAAAATAGATGAGACAACCCGCGCGTTTACATTACTTTTTTAAACCGAAAAAATTGTAAAGTATCGTTGTATCATCATCATCATCAAAAGTATCGTCGGCCATAAAATTATCGCCGATGCCGATATATCGGCAAACCTGAAATATCGCCGATATATCGGTATCGGTATCGTATCGGTTGCATCCCTAGTCTTAACATTGAATTACCTACTAAAAAAACTCGTGAAATACAAGTATATGAATATGTAGTTCAGCAAATATTCAATGACTATTACAATAGGTATTGAAACGTTCAGAAAGTACCTAGAGTAGAGCTAATTTAAGATCCCTACTTGCATATCATATCAATGTCGTATGATGTCAATACATTTAGAAAAAGACATGAAGCTTACCGGCAAACGGGCGATAGGAAGCATCAACTTCGCATGTCAACTTAACACAACACAACAACTTAAAGTATCAACTTCGCATGGTCGGCGAGTGCGAGAAAGCAACAGACGTTACACACACAAGCGCACTGCGAACTGCGCGCTGACTCGGTGTGCACCTAGGCGACTTCAAATACCTAAACACGGAGTCTTTCAAATAGTAGGGTTTCTTAATCTGTCTCATCAATCTTCTAATCCCTAATTCAGTTTGAAAAATAATTATTATTCCATAAATTAATTGAAAATGCTATTTATTTCAGAAACATTCTGATGTATGGCTTCCATTTCCTCGTGTGGCTGTTCACAGTCCAGGGAATCAGAGACACCCAGTGTGGGTTCAAGCTCTTCACAAGGAAGGCTGCTGATATTTGCTTCCAAAGTCTTCATGTCAATAGATGGTAAATATAATATTAATTTCACTAACAGAAACTAAGGTAAGAGTTGTGTGTCATCTACAATCTACATTGTAGCTATGTAGGGTTGTCTGCTCAGAATCTCATAGCAGTATCTTCTCTGCCTTATAAAGAAGAGAAATTACTTTTTTAAACTCCGCCTGGTGGAGTCCGCCCTCAGATGAACGAAACTCTTTGGTCCGCTATCTACCGTTATTGACAACACAAGTCAGGCACGCTTTTACTGTCGCGACGTGCATGAAGCGCCATCAATAAGGTATTTTCTGAGTACTGCTTCCGCAAAATCCAATAGATGGCGCTGGACAAATCACTTTTTTTTCTCGCATAGACTCAGATTGCCATTATGCAGACCTGAGATGCAGACCACAGAGCAATACATGCAGTGCTTTATGGTTAGATTTTAATCTGTGAATTGAATGGGGCATACCGGGGAATACCGTGGGCTATTTTTCGTGTTTTTTTTTCGAGTGATCTCTTTGGGAACGAAAGACGTCGTCGTTCAAGTTTGTTCAAATTGGAAGATTGGACTCAAATATTACGTTTAAATTAAATAACTGTTCTGGCTGGACACCTTCTGGTCAGTGTACACCGACAAAAAGAAGATAGTTTGTGTTGTGCTTGGATGCAAGAATAATGGGTGTCATAGCTTTCCAAAACAAGAACCTCAAAGATCTCTTTGGATAAAAGCAGTGAAACTAAGGAAGAAATTTCAAAACAGACATTGCCTTCAAATATGCCCATTACATTTCAAAAACTCCGATTACATGGATTTATACTACCAGCCCCGTAATTTTATGGACTTTTTATGGCATAAGGTACTCTAGATCTACATCATGTACAAATGGGCATTCAGGGCAAAATACTGCGGTAGCTTAGGTGAAGGGTAAAGGGGGTGAGCGAAGCGAAGCCCCCTTTATTCGTATTAGGTTGAACATGTAAGAACAACAAAAATACTTAAAACAAAAAAAGTGTTTTTGCTGATCCTTTTTTGCTGTCAAAGATCAAGAACGGTGCATTACCTTGTAATGGGAATAGCGTCAGGGGGATGGGGGGACCCCCCCAAGGCGATTTCGAAATAATAATGCGAAATTGGCCACTTTCGTAACAAAACTGAAAACTCAACAACAAACAAAAACGAAAATCCGAGCCAGCCAAATGAACGGAATTTCAAACGTCACTCAGTCAAGTCACCGAGAAACCAACAAAGTTAACAGACCATATCATTTGCCAGCGTCATCGAACTGCTGACGGCCGACGGCGGCGGCAGCGTCATTCTAGTCTGACATGCAAATAGCGCCGTAATGACGACACCTTTACTCGTCCGGGTTAGATGTGAAAATAAAAATGTACGGTCCACGTGGCACTGACCTCGAAAAGTAACTCACACAGCGCCATCTATCGGTATTTTCTGAGAAAAAACCTCATTGACATAGGCTTGTTTGGTTCTGGCCGATTACAACAGATGGCGCTCTTTGCTGCACATGCCATGCCGCTTCAAATCGGTAAAAGCGTGCATGCCGTCGCGTCGGTAAAATCATGCTGACTAATTTCTAAAATAGAATTTCTGTATATTTAATTAATTTTATCTACACACGTATCATAAACTCTCTTTACTGTGTCCAAAAACCGCACGTCACGACCAGCATAATGATAAACTTCGTGGTAAAAACTCATTTATTATCTGAATATAGATAAATTATGACCATAATGTACCAAAATTTGTCATATTATGACATTCAAATTTCGAACGCCGACGTCCGCCTGCGTGCCGCCCCTAGTTTGTCTGTGAAGTTCGTACTACTGAACAAGCTTGCAGAGTAATGATCAATGCCACAATGCCGGTCGAACATCCGATTCCTGAACACATCAAAGAGAGCTTATGATATGTGTGTAGATAAACTAGTGTATGCAACTGTATATTGTGTACTCTCGAGTGATATTATTATGAAACTCGCCTTCGGCTCGTTTCGTAAACCCACTCTCGAGTTTTAATGCCCTCCATTATGTAGCAGTCACATAAACTACTATTATTTCCTCGCAGTAGTCGTGAAAATCTCTAGGTAAAGTCTCGGTCAAAAGTGCAATAGATGGGCCCTCGTTATAAACTCTCTCGTCCATATATTTGTTCACTTTCCAGCCTCTTTTACAATGTACTATTTTAACATACCTAGGTAACTAAAAACATAATTAATAGAATATCCAAATAGGCGCATATTAAAACGAGATAACTCCAGTTTATTGCAGGTTTAAAAGAAGAATTACCCAATCAACATTAGGCCTTCCGCACATGCAGACGCGACGCGACGTTATGGGGACGCGACTGCGACTCCCCGTCACGACCCTGTTAAACTTTTGAGTTTAGAACAGCACGTCCATTTGGAAACCCATTGGCTGGTTTTGTAGTAGTGTCGTGAACTGTAATATCGTGGGAATGTGAGGGACATAGCGCATAGCTATTACGCTATTACCGTCCCCGACACTACTATAAATCCAGCCAATCCTTCAAGTCCGATAGAGAACATGCCGTGCAAGCGGGCCTATGCTTGTCGTGTCTGTTCAGTGGACTTCGCGCGTAAGATTATATTTATCGTTTCAGGGCATTTGACGTAGAGCTGTTGTACATCGCACAAAAACTAAACATTCCAATCAGAGAGATCCCTGTGAGATGGACGGAAATCGAAGGATCTAAAGTGACGCCAGTGTTATCGTGGATCCAAATGGGATGCGACCTTGGTCTCATCTGGCTAAAATACAAGTTAGGCGCCTGGAAAATCCGTGGCGATAAGCTAGAATAAGCGTATTTGTTTTATATCTTTATTTTTTATCATTGTATTTATGATGTGCAAATAAATCTGCTTGTATAATTCATTCCAGCGCCTTTTGCAAAATACCTACTAAATGCAACACATCGAGAAAAGGTAGTGAGGGCGCAACTTGCCTTGGCGAGGACAATTCAAATAACATTCACACTAAGGGTATAAAATAGTAATTTAATCACATACAAAAAGCACATAGAGATTCTGAACAAAATTTTGTACACTCTTGAAGTGGATTTTATCCTTATATTTTATTATTTTGGACAAATAATAATTCCTTAACATGTGTTAAAAAATTTTGTACACTCTTGAAGTGGATTTTATCCTTATATTTTATAATTTTGGACAAATAATAATTCCTTAACATGTGTTAATAAAGAAATACAGTAATTAAACAAATTTTATACAACTAATTTATGTAACAGTAATAACATTTACACATAAGATATACATAAACGTAACTAATGCATAATAATCCCTGTCTATAATCGGTAAACGTTGGCATTTATCAATTCTCGGACTTTGCAGATGTGCCATAAACAAACAATATGTAAGCTGATTTATTTTCGAAGTCGAAGGTAAGCTCCCCAAACTAACATCTAGGGTCTCTTGCCCTAGCGCAGACAGCGCTTCGCGGGTGGCGTGCCGCGCGCCGCGCACTCGTTACGAGCCTCTATATATCCGTTACTACTTTTGAGAGAAACAAACGATATATATTTGAAAACTGCATTTAATCTCCTTTCCACTGATGCGCCAGGACCGGTTCAGTAGTATATAGGTGGTGTCAAAAAAATGTATTCTGAGATTAGGGTTTTTGTTTACAAAACCCAATGAAATCAATGTACTTATAGGAGGAATCATAATGCTAATTGCTTACTAAATACGGTGTGAAGGTTTTAATACCTATCTCGTATTAATATTACTGTCCTTGTCACACCGCTTCCTATTGCAAGAAATTAATTAATAAGTGCAAGAAGTGCCTACCGGTCTACTAGCTTTTGAAAATTGGACTTTCAACACCCGGAAGGCAAGGGATTTGGGTAATAAAATTAACTTCATCAGTCTCTACCTCATACACTCATGTGAGCATGGCGCATGTGAGCGAGAAATCAATCCTGTTTTATTCAACGAGTTATATGTTCGCAGAATATGGCCCCTCACTCAGTTACTTCATTTTATTGAGCAACAACAGCTTTAACCAATGTTTAATAACATTTTTCTAGATGTACATCTAGAAAAATGTTATTAAACAAAATATATATATGTGTACAAAAATTTGGCTGTGCTGTCCTAAAAAAAATAACTAGTCAAAATAAAATAAGGATGCAATGCAACCCTAGGAACCATAAAACACCGAAATGTCCAAAATCAATTAGCTTATTTTACTTTGACTAGTATTATTTAATTTGAACCCTATTCAAATGATGCACAATCAGATCATTAACATGTTACCTACTTCAAGTTTTGTTATCAAACAATTGCTACAAGGAAGACATAATTGATAGATATATAACAATAATTGCTGAATTGAGATTAAGTATAGATTGTCTTAAATTCAAGAGATCTTTTTAGATAAGAAATGTAACCCACTTTACTTTTCGCTTCACACTATAGTCACTCACTCACTGTCCAACGATTTTAATGTATGAGCTCACTGCTGAGCTAACTGAGTTTAAAAAAGTTATCAACATATTAGCTTTTGTGTCGTTTGTAATATTGTGACATTTATTTGATTGATGCTCCTATCACCCTCAATGTTTGTAGCACTAATTATATTCAATCTGTGATTAGTGATTACCTATCGTCGGTGATTACGGCCAGCACTGAACAAAACAAAAACATTTTGAGTTAGTGAACAAATGATGTTAAAACACCAATATCACGGAAAACTGGATACGATTGGCACAAAAATGAGGAGGCTTTTACCCAGCAGTAGGCGTAAACAAGCTACCGATGATGATTTATTAATAATGCATTGGTCATTAGATGAAACCTCTACATTATATGATATACTAAATAATACTAGGGTTAATGTTTTGCAGACACCACAGTATAGTAGGTTAGTTAGCATGCTGAAGCCACTCTGAAGACATCTTAGTTTCTTTACTAGGCAATTGACGATCAGTTTATATCAGTCATGCAAGTATAGATATGATATACTAATAATGGAATTCTGCAATTTGTGCATTTTATGGTACTGAAGAAACTAAGAAACACTATTGTGGAACTTAATACATGTAACAGTAATAACATCTACTTCATAATCATAATATTACTTCTTTGCCACATAAATGCAATATAATCAATTCCAATAAAAATATTTTTTTAAATCTTTATACCTTCAGTCCAAACACCATAGTGAGGAATTGTTCGTAGTGGATAGTAATAACACCATCTTGATCAGTGTCATACTGACGGAATGCAGAAGTTAATGTCTGAAATAACAAATATTTTGTTATATTTTTTTTACACACATCATAAACCCTCCTTAATGAATTCAAAAACCGCAATTAAAACCAGCTTAAAGATAAACTGTTTTGTTAGACATTTCTTATCTGTGAAAATGCTATTATTGCTTCATAATAACATTGAATTTGATGTTCTTATTACATAAAAATTTTGCACATGTCTAAAAAACAGCAATTTGATTTGACTTCAATTCAAATATCAGCTGAGATGAAGTTCTTGAAGAGAGAAGTTGGAAATTAAATGTCAATGCTGCAATGCCAGTCATAAGTAAACCCCATAAAAATACCGCTAGGGCTGTAAAACATTACAATATGTACAAAAAATAAATATATAAAATAATAATAATAAGTGCGCGTGAATCGTGCCCTATCATGTTTTTTCTATGCCCGGTGCGGGCACTTGCCAATCCAATGTACACACGACAAAGAAGATCGGTTTGCAGGGCACACAAACACCAGTCTTTGTGTGCGTAACGTTGCCAATAGCTACGATTAGCAATGCACACTAACACAGTATTCGTGTTAATGTCGCGTCTGTGTGCGTTTTTCTGATCCCATACATTCATTGATTATGACGCAAGTTTTCACAGCTTTATGCAAAGTAGTCGATAGCCTAGTGGATTAGGTGCTAGAATTACGATATGTAGATAAAGGTTCGATCCCTCAAAGGAAATTATTTTTTAGAAGCTACGAGTATTATTAAATTCACATAGCATCGAATATAAATTGATTACAATTGTTTAACCAAACTAGAGTTCGAAGAGTTGTAAACTTGCCCGGTAAAAAGGCCATAGTCTACCTTCTTTATTTAAAATGTAACAGCTACCCTCTTTAAAATTGTTTTGCGTCTGCGCGCTCTCAGCATTAGTTGTATTGCATTTCGTTCCTTGTAAATTGTGATTGAGATTTGTTATCTATCATGGAAAGTCATCTATCCACTTTTAAAAAGGCGGAAATCATTGTTTTGTATGAACAAAACATTTCAATTAGCGAGATAGCACGACGTTTAATGATATCGGTGAGTTATGCATATAAAAAATAAATTTGAAGGTTTTTTATAAATTATGATTATAATTATACCTTGTGTTACTACTTCATTGTATTTTTTTCTTATTTTACAGAGAAGAACAGTGCAACTGTGGGTTCATAGGTATGCAGATTCTGGACATGTTGAAAGTCGTCGACCAGGCCCACAGCCTGTAGCCTACACAGCTGCATCTGATCGCCATCGCGACATCATTGCAGCGCATAACAGCAATCCGTTTGCCAGCACCCGGTCTACGGCGACACTTCATAATGTAACACTACAAACAGTTCGCAATCACTTACGAGCTGATGGTTTAAGATGTCGGAGACCAGCGAAGAAGATTATGATGTCTAATGAGCATCGTGAAGACAGAGTGCGGTTTGCCCGTGAATATTTGGACTTTGATTGGTGTAATAATGTTGTTGTTTTTAGTGATGAAAAGACTTTTAGATCAGACAAGGATGGGCGTAAAATACTGTGGAGAAGAAATAATGAACGATATAGTTTAGCAAACATTCTACCGTGCAGGTGTAGTGGCCGTATTACTTTGGGATATTGGGGATGGATGTCGTCGATGGGCCCCGGTGAATTAGTGCAAGTGAGTGCTCGCAACACTGCTCAAGGATACTTGGATATTTTACAGAACGTCATGTTACCAACCGTACGAACTGTATATCCGGATGAGCATATATACTTTGTCCATGACAATTGCGCTGTGCATCGCGCCCATATTGTGCAAGAATGGTTTAACAAGCAAGAATCCTTGACAGTTATTGACTGGCCTTCTAAAAGCCCTGATTTAAACCCCATCGAAAATCTATGGGGACATATGGTGCTCAATTGGGATCCATCGAATGTGAGATCTAGGTCTAATTTAGATGAAGTTGTTACTTCAACCTGGGAGATAATGCGAGGCACTGACATGTGTTGGAATATGGTCACTGGCATGAGAAGTAGACTACAACAAATAATAGTAAGAGAAGGAGCTCCACTAAGATATTAAATAAAACATAACCATTAATATGTGAAAGCTTTGTGTTATCATAAGATAAGGTGATTTATATGTCTATGATGTTATTGCTACTTCAGGTTAGAAGTTATCACATAATTTCTAATTGCTTAGCATGTTGATTCATAGCTTATATATCATCAACTGCGACATCTGTCCTTGTCTGACTAAAACTAAAATAAGTAAATTAAGTGTAGTTTATTATAACAAACTAGTAATAAATTATTATTAGGACGAAATATAATTTTGTTTTATTATGAAAAAAATAAGGCTGGTTTCACCACATGCTGATAAAGCCTATCTGTCAAATAACGCCATACAAAAATCTAAGTTTAACTGGCAGATAGGCTTCATCAGCAGTGGTGAAACCGGCCCTTAATCTAGAATAAATATTTGGTCTGATCAATAATAATTAAAAAAAAGTATCTAAAAAAAAACATCACCATGCTTTTTCCCTCCTTGATAGAGGATCGAACTCAATACCTCAAAGTCATTAGTCTGGCATCTAACCCGTTGGGCTATCGTCCACTCTGTAGGAAGCGGTAAAAACTAGTCTTATATTCAACGAAGACACATAGTGATTGTATGCTCAGACAGTATTATAATATCTGTGACTGTGCTGTGACGACCAATGTAACGCACACACATTCAAGTCAGCGATTCGTGTCGCAACGTTACGCACACAAAGAGTGGCATTTGTGTGCCCTGCAAACCGAACTTCTTTGCCGATTGTACTTAATTAGGCTTTAAAACACTTGTGTGATGTTGTTACGAAGCTTACCTGTTGCCTCGTTTCATAAACCGACACTCATATTTTAATGCCTATCATTATCTAACAGTCACATAAACTACTATTTTAAACTACAGATTCAATACATAACCAAGTGATAAGTATAATAACTTACATATAAAGTAACACAGCATTGAATGAAGTCATCAAACAGTATTGTCCCTCTGCCAAGTCTATCAAACTTATGCACCATTACTGTGACAACACTGTCTGAGACACGGTAACCAAAAGCTGTTAAAGCATTTTTCAGCTCCTCTTTGTCAATGTTACCAGAATTGTCCCGATCAAATGACCTGAAGCAGTTCTGCCAGTCTGTTACATACTTCCACAATGCTCCAAAGTCATCAAATGATATAGCACCTCTATTCTGTTTATCAAACATTCCTATAACAAAAAATGGACATCTTTAGATAGGTATACAAATTATTACATGAATCAAAGTTATGATGGCTAAGAGGACCTCAAATACATACCAATCATAAGCCGAACAGTCTCAGGATTAAAAGCATTCCATGTTCCGTTGGACAAAGCTTGCTGTAGCTCATCAGCCGAAATGTAACCACTCCGGTCCTTATCAACCCTATAAACGTAAGACACCTATTATCACCAGTTTCATCAGAATTTCAACAGGTTGCACACACTATCAAAAGTCCTCTTACCTTCTAAATATATCCCATAGGAATTCGCGGCTAGGCATTGGTGACTGAAAAGTCATTGTCCTAAAAGATAACGAAATCCAGGTTGATAGAGAAATCGTAAGTTCACAACTTAAACACGTAGGTAAGTAATACTTACGTTGTTTGTTCCTTTTCAAATGCCTTTTAAGATTCTCTTGTTGTTTTAGATTGTGGAGTTTACAAGAAAGAACGGAATTAGAAAATAGCAGTGCTATCAGCAAATCCAAAACACGAAAAGATGTATTATTTTCCCTTTTATTCCTTTTCCTCGGCTGATCTCATCTCACATTGTCTCACAAAACGTTTGGGTACCAAGTATTACTAGAAAAGTAGCTGTCAGTCACGCACACACCCACGTCTAAATTCACTTTGATCTGTGGTCATGAGAAGCGAAGACTTTATAGATACATGAACCATCTTACTAGAATTTAGAATGAATCGATCGATCGATGACTTATTCTAGAAGGCAGTTGGGTCGGTTCGGTTCTGTGTAAAATATTTCGCTTTGATACCAAAATGGCCGATGTCCCAACTACTAGCCGAAAAATAAAGCTTACTGTAGTTACCAAAAATGGGAAAATCATAAAGAAACGTGCGCGAAATCCAGAAGGTAGGTTTCAGAAATTTAAAACTGTGAAATTTCTGTAGTATGCCTTTCATGTTACTTACCAAAGTGATCTACTTCCATTGACAACCACTTCTTCAGGAGTTTGTTTCTTGACTCTTACTACATTCTTGATTTGTACATGTCTGTAACATTTGAAATATTTTGTAGTTACATTACCCTAGATCGTGGTTGACTAGGTTGACCGTGTTTACAAAGATTACAACTCGTTTGTTACCGTATCGCTGGAATCGGCGCATCTTTATGTTATATACAAACCTACCTGTATATAACGTGCTATTCTTGTTATTGAAACCTAATCAGTATGTACTTCTCTTTTTTTAGAATGGCACAAACAAAAACAGAAACGGTTAAGAATAGCGGGACTTCAATACA
Source organism: Argyresthia goedartella (assembly GCA_949825045.1). Taxonomy (NCBI): domain Eukaryota; kingdom Metazoa; phylum Arthropoda; class Insecta; order Lepidoptera; family Argyresthiidae; genus Argyresthia; species Argyresthia goedartella. The sequence goes on from OX463814.1 coordinate 7,308,537, forward strand.
TAAATGCAAATGGAAAAGTAGTGCCTGCAAAAGAACCAGGACCTGACTGTAATTGCAGGAGAAACTGTTTTAACAGAGTCCCTGAAGAAATCAGAGTCAAAACATTTCAGGGCTTTTATTCTATGAAAAGTCATGATGAACAAAATGCTTACTTATTTGGTCTTATGAGACAAGTAGATGTAAAACGAAAGCGAGTCAAATCAAGCAGTCGCCGAACATGCACTTTTGAATATTTTGTGAGAGTCAAAGGAAAAGAAACTCAAGTTTGCCAAACGGCATTTAAGAATATCCATGCCATAACTGAAAGGAAGGTTCGAGTTCTATGTAAGAAAATGGATGATGGCATCATGTTCCCCAATGACAACCGTGGGAAAAACAGTCACCGTCGCTCTGGAGAAATACGTTTACCTAATGGGGTTGTTGATCAAATAAAAAATCATGTTTACTCAGTAGTGCACACTCACAGACTGAAAGATTTCATCAGACTAGATAAGATTGCTGGTCTTGAAATAAACATATCCAAAATGTGGAAGGACTATATCAAAACATATGACCCTGATAATATAACGGCAACAATGCCTAAATCCAAAAGGAATGTTGAAGTTCCTTTGCAAAACGACACTTTGCAAACAATGCAATTACAGCAGACAGCACCAGAGACCACATACACTCCTATTGCATACCCAGGAAGTGGGCACCTCGTAAACATTGCTGAGAACTACTTCCAGAACCAGTATCAGACTACACTGACAGCCAGTGCAGCACCAGCAGGTTATTACCAAACACAAGGTACGCCTATCCTGCTGCAATCTACTCCAGGACGACCTGCTCAGCCCACTACAGCCTATATTGTACTCCAAACAAAGCCAGAGCCGCATCACGAGATCACTATGACCATGGCCCCAATCACACAAGCCACAAATGACACCCATGAACAGGAACCTAAGAATGAAGTTGAGGTGAAAGGGAAAAAGAAAAAAGTCAAAAAGGAAAAAAAGAAAGGACCCCTTGTAAAACAATGGAGATATGCCAATATTTTTCATGATGAGATCAATGGCGCGGCACTGGCTGCTATAAAGACGAGGCTTGGAATGTATTATGCTGAGAGTGATGCTGCTCGGAAGAAGAAGGTTCAAGTGCAGGTACGGCCCTCTGAGAATGTGGCCGTGCAGACCCAGCCGCATGTCCAGCAACAGCCACAGCAGATTGCTCCCACCCACACTGTCACAATATATACATAATGTAGGTCTGAAGACCATGGTCTTCAGCAAAATAACTTTTGAGTAAGTATATGTCACTGTAAGATTGTCAAAACCGTAAGTTTATAGTAGTTTGTAAACAATGGACAAATTGTAAACCAGACTGACAGGGTTTAGAATTAATGTTGTTTTTGTTCTTACATTTCAACCTAAGCTGCAGCAGTGTTTGCCCTGGTATTTCCCTTGCAATTCAAGTTTAAACCAGTGCACAATTTAACGGTTTTATTATAAACTAACGCTTCATATCGTAAGCAGTCCGGTACTACAGTTTATTGATAGTTTTTAAACTAACAATAAAAAATATGTTATATTATAAACTAAAGGTTTTGACAATCTTACGGTGACATATACATAGCATTTAAGCACTTTCTCAAATGCCATGCAAGTTTTGCAATTAAGATAAGTTATACCTATTTAGTGGCCGACCCAGGAAGCGATGGAGTGATGAGTTGGGTCTATGGGACAAGGAGTGGAGAGAGACCGCTCAGGATCGGATAGAGGGGGAGAGAGGCCTTTGCCCAGCAGTGGGACATGGTGGGCTCGTAATAATAATAATAATAATACCTATTTCATGCTTAAAATAGATGCATGAAAGAATTATTTCTATATTTTTTTTATAGTGAACTGTACTCGTAAAGTATATCAAGGAAGATAGTAATCTTAATTATGAATTATTTATTAATTAGATACAATCAATATGGTGGATATTTTAATCAATGATTAATTGTATCTTTAGTATTACATACTTAATCAAATAAGCAATCATTTCTCAGTGAAATCAATTATTGAATCTTATTAGAATGTATGCAACTAGTTTGTATAATAGATATAAGTTTTTATTTGCATATTTTGAGCTTTATACTATTTTAGTCATGACAAGTTAAAATTACATTATACAATGTAGAAAAAGAAGTTTTAATTTATCAACCTGTTTATCGCACCTCCGCTCAAAATAAATTGTGCAGGCTACCCTGTACTAACTTTCTCGCATGATGCTTTCGATGTTGTTATTTAAATAATAGTTTGTGGATATTCGTGTGCAGGTGTTTAGGAGACGTTTTAAGAAGTACTAAGATAAAGTATACAGGGTCTAACAGAAAGGGAGTTAGCCGAAAGGTGATTCTTAGGGACGTCATTCTGAACAACTTTTCTCATGGAACTGACGTGATCAGAGCAACTATATTTTTCTTATCTCAGTACATTTCGGGCCTAGCGCTCACCTGAGTTATATGGTGAGTAGAAAATAAAGTTGCTATCATCTTGCTCATCATGCTGCTTTATATTTTTTTCGAAATCGTCATAACTTTCTTCTGGTTCCAATTCTTTCTCTGCCCCATACTAAAAGTTGATCAGAATGATGTCCCAAACAACCACTCCACCGAACAAAACGTGTGGCATGAACAAAACATCTCCTTTCTACTTTATGCCCCGCACTATGAGCTTATTCCGCCCGCCGCCTAATGTACGGGATATATGGCACTGTGTGCATATTGTATGGGAGCTACCATTTTTAGAGTTTTGCGGTAATAACCGAGTATGCCATGTTATAGATGATATTAAGAGATATTATGACAGAAGTTTGATAAACTCGTTAGTCCCGTTTTTGAACAAACTCAATAAATGTGTGTGACTTGTATGACAGGTATCTTATATAAGTAATCAAGTTATCCAAAAACAAAACAAAAAAAATAGTCCCAGATGTTTACAAAATAACCCCCAATACACAACTTCATCTCAATCGGTTCAGTGCTTTAGGCTTTAGAGCTGACAACAGAAAACAGCCATCCGTACATACATACACATTTATTTATTTTCACTTTTTCGGACTAATTTAATGATAGAGAACCTATCCCCATCAAAATCTCAGCGTCGATTTTTTTTACGATTACAATAGTTCCTTAATTTTCACTTCGTTCAACTCGAAAGTTAATAGTAGATTATTAACCAAGGGGATAAAGCAGTGTCTTCTGTCGCGGGTGACGATTTAAGCACAGAATACATTATATGATTTAAGTTCACCCAAGACTAAAGACACCTTTATCACCGAGGAAAATACTTTACTTTTCGTACCATTTGCGAAAAAATTAACATAATAATAATATGAGATAAGCCTTTATTAAAAATAATGGCAATTAAAAGTAAAAGTTACCATTCGAAACATTGGTCCAATTATTGATAGAGAGAGTTATATTTTTGAATGGTACATTTATTGTTGAGTTGATTTGAGTACCTATTTCTCTGTTCTTGCGTCTGAGGAACTTGCGGTTCATTGTAGATAGTATACGTCGGAGATAGTGGTAGTGGTGCATCGTGAGTTACGGAGGAAGATAAGATGCCGGAAGTTGATGGTTGTGGCTCTGATGGATTAAGTTTTATATTTTTGTTAATTTGACTGCTTAATATGGTTTTATTCGCCATTGAGCTTTCGCCATTTATAACCCTCAGCTACTCTATCAGAGCTCCAACCACCGTGTCTTTTTATTGACGTAATATCTGCCCCTGAATCCGCCAAGAAAGTCGCCGAAGTTCTTCTAAAGCAGTGACCGGTGTAGAGTTCAACATGTTTAAGTTTTAAATATTTAGCAATTTCCTTTGGCATATTGCTAATTTTATTTTTGCCGATGGCTTGTCGAGTACATTTCCCATTCCGATAGTTTATAAAAAATCTATTGTTTTCCATGTTGGTGGGACGTAATGCTTGGTATTTATGAATGATTTTAGTATATTGTTCTTAAAGTCACGTGACCTATCCTAAGCCTATCTAAACTAACCCAATCTACCCTAACCTAACCTCACCTAAGTGAGCCACTAAAGAAATAGTGTTGTATGCAGATGTAGAAAGTAACTAACTAACAAAATAAAGTAATAGTTTGAAATCCAACAGCTCTTATCTAGTTGCCAATGAGATATTATTCTAATTAATGATTAGTTCGAGAGCTCCGTGGTCTAGTGGGATTCACGCTTGATTCTCACGCAGGAGATACAGAATCGAATCCCGTTGCCGACGATGTAAGTAATTTATCTTTTCTACATTACTCCAAAACTGCGGCGATGGGCTAGCCGCCTGTTATGCAAAATTTAGTATTGAATTACTGGCTTAAAAGTGGACACAAATGTGCCTCTGCACCCCTTATGGGAAAACGCTTGACGTTATGTTCTGTTATATTATTAGTGTCAGTATACCTCTGGAATCGGTAACACTAGTTAACTTTGAAAATGTATCCTTCTGCATAAATTTAATAAATAATGAAAAAGTCGGTACAATGGGATTTTTCATTATTTATTAAATTGTTCATTATTCTTGTAACATGTGGCATAAGTTCCAATTTTATGAACTTTTAGGATACAAGTTTAATACCATTCCAGAATAGGCTTAACTAAAGCATTTTTTTAAAGTACTTTCTCACTCCGTGTCTGGTATATTTTTTACGACAGCTGATCAAAGGCGAGGTATTTTTTTTTGCTGAAGATTTAATCTAAGACGAAGTCCTCAACTTATCGTATTTAACTAAAGGTATCGACAAAACCACACTTGAGTATTCACGATGGCGCATAAATAAAAATAACCGGTCAAGTGCGAGTCTAAATCGCGCACGAAGGGTTCCGTACCACCGTTCAATGGAAGCGATGGTGTGGAGTGAATAGTTTGGATTTTACACAGCAAAATATTGTTTACAAAGTTATTGATGCGGTTACTTTCACACTCCATGTACGTAACCAGGTGCATCCATAAGTTTGTATGTATGTGGTGTTGAAAGAATTGTTGTATAGGAGCCCCCTTAAATATTTCTTTTATCCTGTTTTTTAGTATTTGTTGTTATAGCGGCAACATAAATACATAATCTGTGAAAATTTCAACTCTCTAGCTAGCTAGGTTCTTGAGATACAGCCTGGTGACAGACGGACAGCGGAGGCTTAGTAATAGGGTCCCGTTTGGAACCCTTCGGGTACGGAACCCTAAAAATGGGGATTTCATTTTAAAAGCTTTAAATTGTCGATTTCTCGAATTACTCGCAACTTTCACATCGGTCATGTTAGGCTTGATCGATGCATCTGAGACGGGCTACCTTCGGGGTCGCTGTGACGTATGATCTTTGGGATTCCATGTATCTAGCCAGTCCACCTAAATATTTGAGGCCATTTGGTAATATACCGTTTAATAGATATTGATAAGTATGCAGGGCTTGGTATGACATGGAATTTATTGTGAGATAAAAACAACGCCCACTATCTAAGCTTTATATCAAAATAGCACCACATGGCCCTTACAAAACATGACTTTCACAAACTGAAATTGATACTGCGGTCATTGGTGGGCGTATCCTGTACGCCCTGCAATACACTACTCATTACGCTTTTAGTAAAACAAATTACAATTCAGTAAAATAGTTACCGCCTGCCGCGCCTGACGTGGACGATGTCCAAGTTACTCATACAAATCGTGTTCCTCACTGTCTGGCTTGTGCACCTCGACTGTGAGGTCTACCACAACAGACCAAAGATCAAGACAACTGACGGAGATCTTATACTGGAACCCGCTGATGGAAGAAATATATACTTGCGACCCAAAGGACCACACTCTACAATTTACGTCGGCGACATCAACATACTCAGTGTGAACATCTCCCAAGCAGCAGTGAACAACCGACCGTCGACGGGTACGTCACTAGGTGACCTTGACATCTTATCTCTTGAAAGGAGACTGGACACATTGGAAAGGAATCAGAGAGAAAATAACAATCTAGCTGCGAATGTAGACGTCTCTACAAACATCACCACCATCTCGCGAAGAGTCAGCAGTTTGCAGTCCCAGGTAGTACACCTCAGACATCAATTAAGAACATTGTTAACGAATAAATGTTCTCACAGACCTTGCATAAACGGTGGAACCTGCTTAAGCTTGACCTCTAGCTATCAATGCCTTTGTCCGCCCAATTGGGAAGGCATAGATTGCGATGTAGATGTTAACGAGTGCCGGAATTTTGCGGGCACAGAGCTCGGCTGTCAGAACGGAGCGACATGCATCAACCGGCCCGGCTCCTACGAGTGCCTGTGCAGGACGGGCTGGTTCGGACTCCACTGCACCAGGAAAGCTAAAGATTGCAGCGGCGGAGACTTCGAGATGTGCGGACACGGCACCTGCGTCGAGTCGGCTACCGGGGTCGGTATAAAGTGTTTCTGCGAACAGGGGTGGACGAACAACGGCACCGACCTTGCCTGCCTGACCGACATAAACGAATGCGACTCCAAGTACGGATCGCGCTGCTCCGCGAATCCCAGAGTGGAGTGCGTGAACCTGCCGGGCTCGTTCCGCTGCGGCGTGTGCCCCGCCGGCTACGAGGGCGACGGCTACAGCTGCTTCGACATGGACGAGTGCGCCGCGGACAACGGCGGCTGCAGCACCAGCCCCGCGGTCACCTGCCACAACACGGTCGGCTCGCGCGCGTGCGGTGCCTGCCCGCCCGGATTCGTGGGCGACGGCGTCACGTGCGCGCGCTACCGTTCTTGCGCCGTGCGCCGCGGCGGCTGCCACCCGCTGGCACAGTGCAGCGACGCGCCCGCTTCCGCCGTGCTGTGTCTCTGCCCGGAGGGCATGGTGGGCGACGGCGTCGGCTCACTCGGCTGCTACGTGTCGGCGGCGAGCGCGAACACGACGCAGCACTGTGAGCGCGTGCCGTGCCGCCACGGGCGCTGCCACGCGCTGCCGCACGGCTACGCGTGCGTGTGCGAGCGTGGTTACACGGGTGCGCACTGCGATGCGGCGCTCGACCCGTGCGCGCGCGACCCGTGCCGTCACGGCGGCCGCTGCGCGCCAGACCGCTACGGCGCGCGGGGATACAGGTGCGAGTGTACGGCTCAGTTCACGGGAGACTTTTGTCAGATTCACAGGAAGACTTGCGGGGGCATGCTGAACGCAGAATCGGGTTCGATCGTGTATCCGCTCGATGGCAGCGGGCACTTTCGGGCGGGACCGAACGCGACTTACGAGCATAATTCCAGGTGTGCCTGGGTCATACATACCTCGCCCGACAAGGTTGTCAATGTCACCTTCACGAAATTCGACATCGAATACAATCCGGATTGTATGTACGATTTCTTGCAAATACACGACGGCCGTACATCGGCGAGCCAAGCTGTAGGCCGGTTTTGCGGAAATGGTTTCCCGAAAGGGGGCAATATTATATCGTCGCATAATTATTTGTATTTTTGGTTCCGATCCGATCAATCGGTAGCGGGACAGGGATTCGCCTTGCACTGGACGAGCATCACGCCAGTTTGTGGAGGGCGAATAGACGCAGCCACACATGGGCACATCACCTCGCCTGGCTTTCCGGGTAAGTACCCGCCGGGTCGCGATTGCTATTGGCAGTTGTCTACCACTTTTGGTAAGAGGATTCAGCTCTATTTCTTTGAATTCGAAATAGTAGGGAACAGTGATTGTAGCTTAGATTATTTGGCGATATATGACGGAGAGCGAAGTAGCGACCCACTCATTAACGAATACTGTAGCTCTAGCACGCCGGCTCCCGTGCAGTCGGTGGGCTCCGACATGTTACTGCACTTTCACTCGAACGGCTCTGGGAAAGGCTTCCAGATCGCCTACGCGCCCGCAGACGGTGTCCCGGGATGCGGCGGATTCTACACCGCTGACAGAGGGGAAATATCTTCACCATCATTCGACGGAAAATATTTGAATAATCTGATATGTGATTACAAAATTAAAACCAGCCCGGGCACTAAAATTCGAATCAATTTCAAAATGTTTAATTTGGAATCGTCCGAAAAATGCAAATATGACTATCTGAAGATTTACGATAGTTCATCAACGAATGATAAGCTCGTTGGTAGATTTTGTGGCACGCGACATCCCATAACTTTCACATCGACATCAAATAATTTATTTATAAAATTTAAAAGCGACCGCAGCACCGCCTCTGACGGTTTTAGGATTACTTACGAAAAAGTCTGTCACCAAACTGTCTTTGGAGATAGTGGAATAATCAAGTCCCCGGGTTATCCTTTCAACTATACAGATCGTACAGTATGCGAATACGATTTAGGAACGAATCCTGGAAAATCGATTCAGTTAACTTTCCAGGACTTCGACATGGAGGATAATAAGTATTATAATTGTCAATACGACTACGTCGAAGTGCGAGACGGACTCGACGCCAACTCTACACTCATGGGCAGGTACTGTGGGGTAGAGACTCCACCCATACAAACCTCTACACATAACTACATGTATGTACGATTTAATTCTGACATGAGTGTTTCTGGCAGCGGATTCTACGCCAACTTTACAACTATCGACATAGAGTGCGGCGGTATACATAGAGAGCCTGTAGGACTGATTAACCATCCATCACATAACACAAGATATGGCCAACATCAAAATTGCACTTGGCTTCTCATTTCTCCTCCGGGTTATCGCATAAAGCTTACATGGAATAGATTTGATTTAGAAAATACACCTGCTTGTACCGGGGACTACATAATCATTGAAGATATAGATGATCGTAATGAAGAAAGTGTGTTTCCTAGGTTCTGCGGTGAGAGTCCGCCGCCTGCTTTGACGAGCTCAAGAAACATACTTAAAATTACATTCAAGTCTGATGGCAGCCTGGAGCGTTCAGGCTTTTCTTTGTCGTATACATTCTTAGATGACAGATCAAATTGTGGTGGAAATTACATCATGAGTCGTGGCAGTATCAGTTCCCCAGGCTGGCCAATGCCGTATGAAACGAATCGCGATTGCACATGGATCATAACAGTTCCATCAGGCCAAAGACTGAAACTGAATATTTATCAGTTTGATTTAGAAAGATCAATAGGAGGAAAGTGCAATCTTGGAGATTACTTAGAAATAAGGAATGGTGCTGCGAAAACGACTCCTTTGATTGGTCAATATTGTGGAACACAAATACCTCAAGGCATAATTTCTACTGGTAATTCTCTGTACTTGCGCTTTCACTCTGATTTTTATATTACTGGTAATGGTTTCAAGCTAACATGGGATGGCACAGTACGCGGCTGCGGAGGCACCTTGTTGGGGTCTGTAGGTTCAATATCATCTCCGAATTATCCGTCAAACTATAATGAAAATTCAGAGTGTTTTTACAAGATAGTTACGAGTCATGGATCTCGGCTCAAAATAGTATTTACTGATTTGGAGCTTGAGAGAACCGTGGCATGTACGGATGATTATGTCGAAATTTTCGATGGGCAGAATAGTGCCGCACAAAGTTTAGGAAAATATTGTACTATGACAATAGAAACAAATAATATTGTAACTTCTACTAACTACGCTTTCATCAAATTCCGTTCTGACTTCATGACCGTTGGAAAAGGATTTCTTCTTAACTATCACACCATTTGTCAAAATAATCTTACTGCTTCATACGGTATTATCGAAAGTCCAGATTTTCCGAATCAGTACCCAAGTGACTTGAACTGTAAATGGATTATTAATGCCCCTATGGGAAACAAAATCAACGTTACGTTCAGCCATTTCGATTTAAGATCAAACTGGCGACGACCTGAGTTAAATTATATGTCTTTAGACTATCCCGGAAATGCCAGAAATACACCCTGGCAACGACTACATCCATTTCCAATATCACCATATAGATATTTTTGTCATGGTACATATCTGAGTGCGAAAGAAGAACCAAATGGTACATCTTTATGGGAAAAGTGTGGACTTACTATTCCTCCGAAAATAATGACCCGTGGGGGCTTCTTAGAAATTGATTTCGTCACCTCGTCAGAAACATTTATGCGAGGTACTGGGTTTCGCCTCGAGTACGTGAAACACGGCTGCGGAGAACGCATAGTGAAACGCAGTGGGTTGTTCACCTTCGACCAGGATTCCGTAGAACCGATACAATGCGACTGGATTATACAAACAGAAGTAGGAACCAGTGTGACCATTTCATTTAACAGCATTTATATGGAGAAAACACCTAATTGCACAACGGATGCCCTTGAGATATTTTCTGGAGAAGGAGGTCAGAAATCTTCCCTCATATCAAGAATTTGTGATAGATCAACCTTAAATATAATCCATACAAGTACGAATGTGGTCCTAGTGAGGTTTGTTAAACGATCAAATCTTCGCGATGCATCCTTCATCGGTCGATTTGATTCTAGCATCTCTAATTGCGGTGGCAGCTTTTGGGCACGCTACGGAACTATGACATCTAGCAATTATCCTAAAAACTATCCCGATAATTCAGATTGCACATGGAATATACATGTGCCAAATAACCATAGAGTACTCCTCAACATCCAGGAATTGGATTTGTATTCTGATGAATCTGATCTGTGCAATGATGCCATAAAAGTGTATGATGGAGATTTAATGAAAAATTCACTAACTAAAAATTATTCAGATAATATTTGTGCGGATTCACATGTTTCGCAATTGATATCGAAAACCAACTATATGATCGTTCGTTTTGTATCAGACAATTTCGGAAACGCTAAAGGTTTCAAAGCCAACTTTACCGCTATTTGTGGCTCTGTGATAAATATCAAGTTTGATGGAATTCTTGCGAACGATGATTTCATCTCACATTCAAGTATTAACTGCACTTGGACCATTATTGCTCCTACACCTGACCAGAAAATATCACTGACGTTAACACACATGTTCTTACCAAGACGCAATGATATTTTGACCAACAGACACTGTCCTTCATCTTATTTCAGAGTATTAGATGGTAATGACAAGGCAGCTCCCTTGATTGGCGAATTTTGTGGACGAAAAGTTCCACCAATGATAGTAAGCCATGGCAGCGCAATGACTGTAGAGTTCGGTTCATACGCCGGACCTGTCGTTGGAAAATTCTCAGCTCATTATACAGCGGTTACCACCGCATGCGGGGGTCAGCTCACATCTGAGGAAGGCTCTATAGCTTCGCCAAACTATCCTTTTTCATATCCTGCAAATATAAATTGTGAATGGATATTGAGCACTTCACCTGGAAACCGAGTATACATTACTTTCGAAAAATTTAATCTAGAAGAATCTGTACACTGTAACGAAGATTACCTAGAAATAAGAGAAAACAATGGCGGTGGTCGACTTTTGGGCTTGTACTGCGGCAAAAAAATCCCTGAGAATACAACTGTAGCAACACAATTGTATATAAAGTTTCATAGTGACGATGATGCATCACAACCAGGATTCTTGTTAAACTATGGATTTCTTCATGGTAATGATATAACTGGGGTTGATAGCGGTGAAGTCACATCACCGTTATATCCGAATGCCTATGTGGGAGCAGCCGAGTACACCTGGAGAATAAGCACTACAGGAAGAAGTCCTATTGTACTGACCGTAGTTAGGTCCGAAATTATGGTCCATGGCCATGATTGCTATAATTATTTAACAATATATGATGGGTACAATGAGGAAGCGCCAATGTTGAAAAACATATGTGGTGTGTGGAAATCTCAATCAAGGGAAATTCGTACAACATCAAATATAGTATTTCTAAAATTAAGGCTAGACGAAAGTAATACTGGTTCGCTGTTTAATATCAGATGGGCCAAACCAGATGAATTTATCACTGATACAGACATTGCTAAAATTAACTGTGGAGCTAATATGACACAAATAATTTTACCGGGAACAACATTTGATGTGAAATCTCCAAACTATCCTAAAGCGTATGATAATAGTTTAAACTGTGAATGGGTGTTCAAAGCTAGTCCGCAACATCAATTATATCTTAAGTTCGAAGAAATAAAACTAGAAGAAACACCTAACTGTTTTGCTGATTTCATCTCAGTTTATTCTTCCAAAACAGGCGTCGTCGATGATTGGAAGCTTGAACTGAAGACATGTTTATCGAATATCGAACGTCTACCTAAAATAGAAGATTTTACCTTTTTAAAAGTAATATTTGTGACAGATTCATCATTATCGAGAAAAGGCTTTCTAGGCCACGTCACAACAAAATGTGGAGGATTAGTCACTGGCTCCAGTGGCAACATCAGCCCCAGCTGGGAAGACTGGAAAAGCTTGCAGACATATTATAGCAATATGTTTTGTACTTGGGTCGTTAAGGTTCGACCCAGTCACAACATTCGTGCACACTTTGAACACTTTAATATTACACGTAATACAGACAATCAAGATAGGTGTCTTACGTATGTCACTCTTCGGAATGGAGCAACAGAGGAAGCACCAGTGATATTGAATAAATTTTGTCAAAAGAATAACTTGCCACTAAACGGTGAATATTTAACTTCTGGTAATTATTTATACATCAATTATGCTATAACAGCTATACCGTCATTTAAGAACTTTAGATTACGCTACGAAGAGATAAATATAGAATGTGGTTTTACTTCAAACTTAGATTCTGATAGAAACTGGGTAGTGTTGAGTTCTCCTAATTATCCTTCGGTTCCGGCACCATATACGGAATGCGATTGGGTAATTACTGGTCCGCCGGGAGAAATATTAAGAGTTGATTTTATAGATAGATTTGATTTGGAGTTTGATGCCGACTGTAAACAAGAATATGTCGAAATTCACGATGGGCCCTCCGAGTTATCACCAGTGAAAGGACGATTTTGCTCTACAGCACCCAGTTCCACGAAAACCAGCAGTAATACCGTTTTTATCAAATATTCAACTCAAATCGCCGATCCGAGAGATGGATTCAAAGCAAACGTGTCTATAGATATATGCGGTGGCACTATTCGTGCAAGCAAGGGGGTTCTCTACTCCCCTAACTATCCTCATCTATCTCTCCTGACACCCGGGACTGTATGCGAGTGGAAAATAATTGGTCACGCTGGTCTGGTTTTCAGAATATTTGAAGATGAAATTGATTTACCGGAATCAGAAGTAAATTGTGGTACATATGTCAGAATTGAAGAATCACTGTCAGTCAGCGAACGAACAAACTTAAAAACTTTTTGCAGTAACGAGGAGCACAAGGCAGGTCATGTTATTGAATCATCGACAAACGAATTTTCAGTCAAGTTGTTTATCGGAAAACCACGTGAATGGCCACTAACAACTGGCAGCCTGGACTTTCGGTTTACTTTCAACTCCACTCGCTCCATGTGCGGAGGACATATCACGACACCCGAGGGTATCATAGAGACGCCAGGATATCCACGCAAAACTACGATGCGATATTGTCAATGGAACATTAATGTTCCTAATAATGATCGTCGTGTGCGCTTGGAAGTGGTAGATGATGATTCCGGAGTAAATAATCACAGGATCGGAGTTTATAACGATTTTGGGTATCCATTTCCTGCAGTAGAGAACAAGTCAGTGACTAACATTTTTCAATCTAGTGGGAACAAAATGGCAGTTTATATATGGATGAACAATGACGCTACATCACATAGATTCAAAGCAAGATTTTCGTCTAACGAAAAATCTCTATGCGGCGGTCTTTTGACTGGCGCGAGCGGTGAAATATCATCTCCTTCAGTAAATCAGTCCTACTTCTGTGTATGGCAATACGTTCGACCACAATCAACTGACGGTAATGAGCACAACACGCTTTATCTGAATATTTCAATATACTCTTCTTCGGCTAGCTCCCGTCACTGTCGTTATCTGGATCCTAAAATAACTATTATTAGTGAACCTGGAAAGTTTTCGTTAACAAAGTACCGCGAGCTGTGCATGATCGAAGATGTGTCTCTTAGAATATCTTCTAATATTAATATAAAAGCAATGAACAGATATGAATCTCCATTTACATTTCATATATCATGGAAGCTTCAACCTTGTGGCGGAGTTGTGAGCATAAGTGAGAATCCTATTAATGTACTGGTTTTCCCAAGTAATCAGACCGGACCTCTTGACTGTATTTGGAACATTATGGTACCATCAGGAAACCGGGTACAGCTACGCTTAATAGGGTCTTTCCAACCAGATTGCGACAGCGAGTTCGTTTCAATAGATGAAGGATCGCGTCAAGCTCCTTCGACCGTTCTTCGAAAGATTTGCAGAGAGAAAACGATAAATGATGATTTTAGTCTCCATTTGAGTAATATAGCCATCCAATATCACACTCAAAATTCCATAAGCGACATAAAACTTCTGGTGAATACTCTGAATGACGAATGCGGTGGACAAGTGACTAATTACAATAAAGTCTTCATGTCACCAAACTTCCCAAAAAGCTATAAACAAAACCAGGAATGTACTTGGGAAATAAAAGCAGGGTTGGGACAAAGAATATCACTCCAGTTTATTGAAAGATTTGCTATCGAGCAGACAGCCAATTGTTCTAAAGATTCCATCATTATTTACGACTGGAAAGATGATATTTACGTCCAGGTGGCCCGATTATGCGGTCGTGAGCTACCTATCGGCTACAACTCCACACAGAATCAGATGAAGGTTGTTCTCCGCACTGATGACTCCATAAACCTGGATGGTTTCAAGGCTTCTTGGACGCCCATATGTGGTGCTAATTTAAAAGTCACATATAAAGAACAGTTCTTTTACAGTCCTGGCTATCCGGACGACTATCCAGCGAATAGTATTTGTGAATATAATATAGTTTCACCTAACTCTATATTCATGTTAGAGATCATTGATTTTGAATTAGAAGGATCTTATCCTGTATGTAGTAATGATAACCTGACGCTTCATGGATCTGACCGAATCCCAGATGGTGAGACCGATTCTGTTACATTTTGTGATGTTGGTTTGCCGGCAAAATCAAAGTATATTTTAGAGGACCGCGCGCATTTGGTATTTAAATCTGATCCATACTTGCAGGCCAAAGGCTTTAAAATATCTTATAAGCTGTATAGTTGTGGTGGAGTTATTACTGAACCGCAAATAATATCGTCCAGCGTAGGATACAAAGGCTACGCAGACAATATGAATTGTACATGGACCATCCAAGCCCCGGAAAACAAAATTGTTGTAGTAAAATTCTTATACATTGACTTAGAAAATAGCGACGATTGTGATAGGGACTACTTGCAGGTCTTCGATGGAAATTTGATTGACGGTAACAAACGTCTTGGACTATTGTGTGGCCTCATTAATTCAACTACAGTTCTTAGAAGCTCTGGCAATAAGATGTTGGTGCAGTTTGTCAGTGATTATGCTTTATATTTAAATGGTTTCAAAGCTTCCGTTTACTTCAGTTACGGTACATCAGTCGGGTGTGGTGGAACGATTAATCTATCTGCGACGTCGTCATATAGCCTAAAATCACCTTTGATTGGTAACAAGACAGTTTATGAAGACTTCCTAGACTGCCATTGGAATATAAAAGCCCCAAGAGATTACGTTGTTGTCTTAGAATTTACTAAGTTTCATGTAGCTCCATGCGAAAACGTAAATCAGACTGCATTAGGTTACAGTAAATGTGACTGTGATCTAGTAGAAATTAGAGACGGGTTGAATCCAAACAGTATCGTGATTGCAAAATACTGTGGTCACAGTGCACCGCCCTCTCTAGTATCTTCTGGGAATGTCCTGAGCGTTAGGTTGTCCACGGATAGTGATGACTTTCCAAGTGGTGGCTTTGAAGCGATTCTTCGTACACGTTTGTCAGAATGTGGCCGGACTCATTTTACAAGTTCTTCAAGCCCATATTACATCCGCTCGCCTCGTTACGAACAGGGTACTTTGCCTCGTGGCGAACACTGTCTCTATACGATAGAAACTGTAGGCTATGTTACTATGTTGCTCCGTGTGAACGTCGATTTGCAAGAAGGCGCTACGAAAAAAGATATTTGTGACCGCGATAAACTCATCATTACCAGCACACCTAGCAGTCACAATGTCACGACAGCCAAAGATTTTATTTTAAATGAATCTCAAGATAGCTTCTTTTCGAGTTCCGTGAGTTTGTTTGATGTCTCGAGAGTGCCAATTAGGTTTGAATTTTGCGGAACCAGGCAAAATATAAATTTATATATAACCAACGATGTACATATCAATTTGCTCACGTCATCTATTGCAACAGATACTTTAAAGCACAAAGGTGTGGAAATTGAAGTAAGTATTGCAGGGTCTTGTCCGAAAAATTACACAGACCTGCAAGCAAGAATTCAGACATACAACACTTATGTGGGCTATACTAATGAGCAACCTCGGGACTGTTATACTCTTATAAGTGCTCCCGAAAATTACACCATATCCCTTTACTTCATGTCACTAACAACATATGCATATATGACAAGTCAAAATACCTATCTTGAAATATTTGATGGCAACAATATAGCTGCACCAAAATTGTACAGAAGTTCTCAAAATAATGATAACCAAGACACAACTGTATTCTCGACTGGGAGATATTTGCTTTTACATAACGTTGCGGTTGATATAGCAGATTTTGTAACTTATGATCTGAATTACGTGACAACAAATAAAGGTCGTGGATGTGGAGGAAAACTGCTCAATGTTGTTGGACAGGTGACAAGCCCAATGTACCCGGATATATTCCGGAAGACCAGCACGTGTGAATGGGAGTTAGAGACCCCTTCGGGTACAAAAATACAGCTTCGTTTTAGTGAATTTGATCTTGGAAATGCATGTGAACAAAATTATGTACAACTTAATGATAGGGAAGGTAAAGTAATCTCGACCTTCTGTGATGAAGCTCCAGCCGATTATACGAGTAATGATAATTATGTGAAGATTTTGTTCAAAACTGATATGAATAACAGTGGACAAGGCTGGATAGCACAGTTTGTCGCTACGTACGAGTAATAAGATTTATGATATTAGGCTCTTCAAGAATGTTCTGATAAGTAATAACATCACATTTGATGATGTGATTATCAATTTGATAATATAAAAATAAATTAGTTTACAGCATCATATAAATCCAAAATATTAATTGATACGGAAACAACACGACATTAATAACAGGTTATGTTTGACTCAAATAATCTAAAGTTGAACAGCAATAAGACCTGTGCAATACTGTTTAAAACAACAGCGGCTAATAATGATAGAGTTGATCTGAAAATGCTTGGAGAGGGTATTGATTTGACAGACACAGTAAAATTCTTGGGCGTTCAAATAGATGCTAACTTAAACTGGAAAGCTGAAATGCAAGCCATCGAAAGTACTCTAAGCTCAGCTTGTTATGCGTTACGAAGTCTACGAGATGAGCTAAAAATTTACAATTTAAAAGCAGTCGGCTCCAGACACTCCCATAGTGTGTTACAGCATCTGCCTCTTGTTCCAGTAACTTATGATGGAACCATAATTCCGTACAGTAGGCAAAAAATCTAGGAGTTATCTTTGACAATCAGTTTTCATGGTCTGCTCACGTCTGCGAAGTTAGTAGACGAGTCTTTGCCACATTTCACTCCCTCAGGCGCCTTCAAAACTTTCTGCCTCGTCATACTAAAATTACTCTGGCCCAGTCTCTTCTCCTTCCTCTCATTGATTACGCAGATGTCAGCTGGATCAGCGCGAACGAAGAGCAACTGAACAAACTCGAGCGACTTCAAAATCTCGGGATTCGGTTTGTCTTCGGACTGCGTAAGTATGACCTTGTCTCCCAGTATCGTAGGGAACTGCAGTAGCTTCCAATTCGTCTTCGCCGGGATACCCATGTTCTCATTCTAATCTTCAATATTCTGCACAACCCTCGCTACCCCAGCTTCCTGCGTGATCGGTTTGATTTTCTTTCTTCGGATAGGTCTCGGAGATCAAGCACTCGGTCGCTGCTTGCAACTCCTCAACACAACTCAGTCGCATATGGGCAAGGATTCAGGATCAGTGCTATCAGGCTCTGGAACAAGCTCCCCAGTGCCATCAGGGACAGTCCGTCACTTAACGTTTTTAAGATTCGCTTGAAAGATCATTACCTCTCTCTTCCATAGTATGTATATATAACTTGTATGTGTATGATATGTATGTATGTATATTATATTATATAAATTAGGTGTAGTAGTAGTATTAGGTATATGTACCTACTTATATTATTATTGTGTATGAATTATTTTGTTGTGCAAATAGGTTTTACTCTCACAATCCACTTTCCTTTCCTATCTGGGTTTGCTGGTATAAATCTCTTTTATAGAGATAAGCGCGCCTCTTGTACATATATCTTTCTTTGTATATCTCTGTATGTTTGTTTTGTGCAATAAAGTATTCATTCATTCATTCATTCATTCAGTATATTATGCCCTGGTAGAGTCAAAACTGAGATTCAGTATAAAGTTTTGGGGAAATAGTTACGATTATAATGTCAAAAAAGCGTTCATCCTCCAAAAGAGAGCCATATGAGTAATGGTACGAATACCACAGGTTATATCGTGTCGTAAATTTTTTATCAAATTAGGTATCCTCACAGTGCCTAGTCTGTTCATATTAATTCAGTCTGTAGATTTACTTAAGCGATTAAATAAAGTAGAGTCTGAGGAAGAACGGGAAAGACCATTGAACACAAGAAGGAAACACCTAGAGAGTTTCACTGTACCAAGACTGAATGTAGTTCTACACTCATCTAGGTATCAGGCGATAAAAATTTATAATATGTTTCCAATAGAATTTAGACAAATTACGAGCCCCAATATACTTAAAAATAAGCTTAAAACATTCCTTTTGAACAAGTGTTACTACAGGGTTGATGAGTTTTTTGAGGACAAAAGTTGACTGAACTGATATTATTTATTGTTTTTATTGTTGACAAATTTATTCTACAATTTTACAATTTTGACATTATATAAGTAATTAATTTGATATATGTGTTTGTTGTCATTGTTATTTTTTATAGTGAAATGTATATTGTATTGTTTTAATTGCACGATTTGTTAATTAATTATTTTATGTTTTAGTCTATAAGCAATTTCAAATACAATTTTATATTGTTCATGAATAAATAAACTGAAACTATGTATATACCTGTTATTATATTTAATTAGCTGACCATAATTTGGGGAATGATAGTACCCATAATTATGAACAACTTTCCCCTAGAAACATATGGTCGCAAACGAAAAATAAAATTGCGTCTCCCATAATAACTTGTAATCAGCTGATCGGGTCAATGTACTGAGAAACGTTTGTTTTTTGTTCATTTGCGTCGATATGTTTCTTGGGGAAAGATGTTCATAATTATGTGTACCATAATTCCCCATAATATGGTCAGATAATTTAATGTCAGCCTGTACGGCCATATTTTTTATAAAAAGGCCGATAAAAACATGACAGAAAATATTGCTGTTGATTCTTCAGTGATGTATGGCAGGTTATACTCTAGGAGCTAGAGGCAAGCATGGTGATGTGTTCCAACAAAATGGACATTATGCATTTTATGATAATCATGTAAATTCGTCTTATCGTCCTTTTGCTTGCAACACTAAATTGATACTGATAATATCGATAGTTTGCAACCTTACTGTTATTATGCTTAAAACTAGGTTATGTGTTTAGAAAAGTTCTAACAAAAGTAAAGTTTTCATACTTAACGTTATGGCTATGTTAATTATCCTTAATTTCCTTCAACGCACGATGTTGAATGTCCGATTGCCCAACTCTACGATACTTCGATGACTAGTATAAGAATAATCGTTTATTGTTATTTTAGATAATATTTTATTTTGGATAGAACATCATTAAACATACCTAATTAAACTGTTTGTACCATTTGTGTTTTGTTTTTAAATTACGAAATAATTAACTTATATATGTTACCGTAAGATAGTCAAAACCGTTAGTTGATAAACTAACGCGGTATTTGATCAACTATCGGCAGACAGGGCTTAGAATTTACGTTTCTTTTGTTCTTACATGTCAACCTAACTTCACCTAGGCTACCGCAGTGTTTGCCCTGGTATTTCGTTTACAATTCAATTTTAAACCAGTTTACTATTTAACGGTTTTAACCGTTAGTTTATCAACTTACGCGTCATATTAGCAAGCAGTACGCTACAGTTTATTTTCTGTCGAAAGTTGACCAACTAACGAAAAAATACCTTAGTTTATCAACTAAGGGTTTTGACAATCTTACGGTGTCATATACAACTAGCTGATGCCCACAACTTCATCTGTGTGTTCCTTGGAATTATCATTTAACGAGATAACTTTACCCCCCTTCTGTTTCAGTCGAATAAAAAGTACCCTATATGATAATCTACCTCATAAAATAGTCTATGCTAAATTTCATTCAAATCCGTCCAACCGTTTTAGCGTGATTGAGCCACAAATACACAAAAATATCCAAACATCGCTACTTTCACATTTATAATGTTAGTTGGATTTAACATTATATAATTAATTAATTAAACCTAAACTAAAATTAATAAATAACGTTATTAAAAATACAAAAAATATCGACTGCGGTATACTAAAAACACAAAACAAGATCTATAAGACTTAACATAATTATTGTGATTCCATTAAAATCATTATAGTACAGTCATTTTGGGATTTTTAGTGTTTCTAATAACGTTGTTTATTTCCTGCTGTTTAGGACAAAATTACGACAGATCTTTAGATGCTTAGGTTATAACGAATATGTATTATTAATAGCATGTGCAAGATAAGTACATATATATTTCCGTACTCGACTTTTAAAGCCCTTTATTTTGATAACCACTCTAGGATCTTGAAAAATGTTTTTTAATCCACACATTTAAGCACAAAAAATCCGCCATTAAAAAAAATGAATTACAATATTTAAATAAAAATACCCATAACCACATATTGAAGGTGAATATTTTTTAGGGCGTCAAGCTAAAAACATAAATGATTTTTTGGGATAGACATGTCATTTTATGTTTTGTTTGATACATAGTCTAAGATAGATATTTTATGGTTTGGTTGATGGCCGAATAAAAATAGGCACCACTTTAGCCATTGGTTCGTCACCCCTCATTCTCATGCACTTTTCGATTTCCAAATCACGTCTAATGAATTTATTCACTTCAAAAGTTTGTCGACGTCGATCATTATTATTATCTAATGATTTTTCGCAGTTTTCTGTTGAGTTTGCTGTCGCTACAAAATATAACATAGATTTAAAATTCCGCTGTCACATCAATACAAACAAAATTACATTTCGACAGATCTTAAAAAAATATCTATTTTGAATGCGCCGGAGCATCGGCCTCCGTTCTAAAACCTCCTTTGCGCCTAGAGAAGATGTCTTAATACCCTATATACCGGTGATATAATAGGGGACTTGGCCACGAAGGCCATACTCCACCGTAAATGGAAAACGGGGAGGAGGCCGGCTGACTACGTCTCATTCAGTGAGCTAAGACGCGTAACCTCAAGTGTCGCGTAGATACAGCCTACGCCAACCACATAAGTAGTATAGAAAGCAATATTAGACATAACCCGCGCGCATTTTGGAAATATGTAAGTGGCCTACGATCGAAGGGTGGTTTCGAACCTAGGGTCACGCATCGGGGCCGGGAACACGTTGGTGAGGAAGCAGCAGCCGCATTTGCAAACTACTTCTCAGACGTTTTCCTCCCTGATGAGCCAGCGCTCGATCCAGATCTGGTAAACATTTCTGATGACTCGTGCACTGCTAATCACATAAAAGTTTTACATATTTCCAGTAGGGACATAAAGGAAGGGCTGAAGCAGCTAAGGCCAAGGAGCGCAATTGGACCGGACAACGTCCCTCCCTACTTTTTGAAGGCCTACAGCGATCAGCTGGTTTTACCTTTGGGTCGGATATTCAATCTTCTTCTTGAACAAGGTAAGTACCCCACCAGCTGGAAGTTTTCTCGAGTCAGTCTTTTCCCCAAGACAAGTGACACTGCCTCCGTTGATCAATATCGACCTATTGCGATCCTGAGTTCATTGGCAAAACTGTTCGAGTCGATCATAAAAGACAAAATCGGTTCGCAGATTGCGCCTTATCTGAGCGAGCTTAAACACGCCAATTGCCTTCTGTATGCGGACGATCTGAAACTGATACTTCCCGTGAGTTCAGAGGATGATTGTAGTTTGCTGCAGGAAGATCTAGACGCGGTTCATAGGTGGAGTGTGAACAATAAACTCCTCTTCAATACTGCCAAGTGCTATGTAATGTCCTTTACGCGCTCCTCTCATCCTATAAGCGCGATATATACACTCGGCACTGAGTCTTTGACTCGAGTGTATTCGATGAGGGACCTCGGTGTTACGTTCGACCCTAAACTTACATTCCATGAGCACATGAGCACATTGGCCAAGGAATGCTTCAAAAGATTGGGGTTTGTAATACGGAATAGTAGAACCAAACTTGAATCTAGCTCGGTGGTTTGGAATCCGCACGAAAGCTCCTACATACTTTTGCTCGAGAAGGTATACAAAGCTTTCCTACGATACCTATAAAAGCGGAAATTTGGATACTACCCTTATCTTTATCCATCCGCTTTTATATTGGGTATGCTTGGATACAACTCACTAGAGGTCAGACGTAACACCGAGCAGCTTCTGACTGTGTGTCGATTGTTGCGAGGCGACAGTGACTGTGTCGCGCTTGTCGGTACGGTATGCGCGCTATACGTGCCCGACAGATATCTCCGCGCGCGAAGGCACCAGCTGTTAGCGGGCGGCACGTACCGCACGGTGGCGCGCCAGCAGTCTCCACTGGTGAGGGCACGGGATAGCCTCAATGCTCTGCTGGTTGCAGCACCACTGACTGATCTGTTTGGTGATGAGTGGAGACATATTGTGCGAGAATGTGGCAGGTTCTGTGAGATGAAGGAGTGAAAGTGTTGTCTTAGAAATATTATTATTATTTTTTGCATTGACATTTTATTTCAGTACTCTTGACATACCTAATAATGTTTAATACTATTTGAATTTGACCTAAATTTAATGTTTAATGTGATTTGATATGTAGTATTTTCTACGAATTTGTACCCTTTGTTCCCTACCTGTGAAATCGACTTACCTAAATTGATACTGACATTGTATAACTATTTGACTTTGTACAGCGCATTGGGTGTATACCTGTAATGTTGTATATCGTACTTGTATATATTAAATAAATAAAAAAATATGAGGAAGGGTAAATTGGTGCTTGGACGGCGCCGGCAAACATGCTGGGTCGAGATAAAGTGACTCCACTTTGAACGCCCCGCCGTCGCCAGTAAGTCTTGCCAAAAGATAGAGTAATTAGTGGACATAATCTGATTCAGAACAGGAACCAACTTCGGCATGTGGCAGTGCGAGCGCAGATTTATCACGCTCTCAAAAAAGTTGTGTGTGAGATTCGAAACGCCTGAAAAAGTTTAATTGCGGAATTACGGATCCAGGTCCAGTCAATCAGTCATAAACATAGCCTCACCCATTTTCCATACGTGGTAGCAGAGACACAGCCGATCGCACGTTTAGACACTAAAAAACCTGGAGTATTGAATAACTGTTTTTTACGTGATAGGCGGCTAGCCCACCGCCGCAGCTAACTAAGTAGATGGTTTCCTTACGATTCTTTTCCAGTTATAAAATATGCAAAAAAGTAACGTTCCTCTTTAATATATAAAGTTTTAACTATTTTCAAGATCTCAATGACCAAACACTTGTTATTGTTGAAAAGTATGATAGTACGAATAAAGAACACATAATTCGTTATTATCTCTTACAATATCATGTCTGTGTTCATACTTAGCATCTGAAAATACGGATGTTAAAGTATCCCATAAATTATATTGTGAATCCGGGGGAATAGCTCAACGACCGCTCCTTTCACCTCGAGCTCACATCTCTTTCGGAGACAAGAAAATAAATTAATGAATAAATAAGAATTCGGGACAATTTAATTTGGCTGGAATAAATTAATCAGGTTCGTTTGGACGCATATTTTCAGGATATAACAAGGTACTCTGTGACGCATAGGCTGCTCGAGTCGATATGTTCGCAAAAGTACGAAAAAGTTAGCGATCACGTGCCGCTTTAGAAGAGAATATTTTCCTGTGTTCTTTACTTATTATGATTGTTCTTGCTGATTTTGTATCTGGGGTATAAAATCAATACAATTTCTTACTTATTTGGTGGAAAATGTGAAGAAAAATTAGGTAGGTACGTGGCCGCGAACAACTGACTTATGATAACGCAATAATTTGTATCTACACACGTATTATAAACCCTCTTTATTGCGTCCAAAAACCACACGTTACGACCAGTATACTGATAAACTTCTTGGTAGGTAAAAACTCATTTCTTATCTGAATATTGATCATTATGACCATAAATGTACCGTCAAACGTGGATAATATACTTGGGACATTTTGACAATTAGACCATCCTTTTTAGTATTTTAATTGGACAATACCCCTAAGCCAATTAAATATATATATTAGTCGGATGTTGGTTACCGCCTGAGTACTGTTGTTATGATGTAAAAATTATCAGATAATCAGATTTATTTGTCGCAGAAGGGTCAGGACCGATGGCTGAGGGCGTCCCGAGGATGGGTGTGATGGGTACTCGAGCATTGGAGACAACAGCTTCGTTATAACACAGTTTATTAACTTTAGGGCACGAATCATGTACTAGAAACAGAATAATTACACTTGACACTGGGAGCACTAGTTACAGAACAATACCACTGAACACGGGGAGTGCTAGATACATAATAACCACACTAGTCACGGGGACAGGCTAGTCCAATAATGTGGGAGGAGGTGCGCTCCGTACGACTGCTCGTTATAGACTAACCCGCTGTTTTTTTTTGTTGGAGGGGAAAAAAATGGAGTTACCCATGCCCAGGAGTCAGACCTCCCTGCTATGTCCGGGTCCCCACATATTGAGCGGGCGTCAGCTCGTGTGGTATACGGACTAAAAACAACCCCTTTGTTTTTACAGTTGTCTTAGTAAGAATTAACTGTGAGCCATGGCCTCGGTATATGCTGAAGGCTTTCTACCTGCAATTTGCCCTTTCGGGCGATATATATGTGTATATGATATATATGGGAGGAGTTTGCCTGCTTACCCGATTTTATGAGCGGGCATCAGCTCATAGTCAACGGGCATAATAGCGGCATGTTAGGGGGGCAGATAGCCCCCGCTACTAAGAGGTGGTTATATATAATTTTTGAGACCTATCCTAATCCTAAACTACTTTATATTTGGGTCATTTAGGGGGGCTTTGACCTCAGTCCGGGAGGTTTAAAGGGGCAGGGGGAGATTGTGTGTTCGTCGAATCAAGACGGCGATCTCTTTCAATCCAAATTTGGTATCTGAGACGCTATAGTGCTTCGGGAACACAGCCTTCGTCAAGTTGACGTGCCTGAGGGGCGGGGGGTGGTTGGGCTTTAAGAGCTTTCGTGATATCGTCCTCCGGTTCTAGGAGGACGTCTTTGGGGCGCCTTTTGAAAAGGTGTTTCTTATTTATATCTGGGGTCGGATCATAAAGGGATGCTTGTACTATAAGGGGGTTTGGGTGGCTAGATGCATTAATGAAGAAGCGTTCGGACGCTTCTTTCATATATTGCTTTACTGTGGGGAGTCTAAAGTCACTATGGAAGTCTACGTTGCGCATGTATCACGGGGCACCTACGGCTTTTCGCATGAAGCGATTTTGTAAAACCTGAAGGGGCTTAAGGGAGTGGGAGCAGTGTGCAAAGACTGGACTTGCATACATGAAGACCGGACGGATGCAAGTTTTAAATAGAGTTATTTTGCAGCGCAATGGGAGATTGCTTTTACTTCTCATGAGCGGGTGAAGCCTACTCATGTAGAAGGCTGCTTTGTCGCGGACCGTTTTAATGTGGGATTTGAAGTTTAGTCGGGAGTCTAATGTCACGCCTAAATACTTCACTTTATTTTCCCAGGGGATAGGGCGGTCAAAGAGGGTGATTTCGGGTAGTGAAGAGGACGCGCGGTCAGCTCGAGTCTTACCCCTTGAGAAAAGCACGGCTGCGCTTTTCTCGGGGTTCATCTCTATTCTCCATTTGAGAGCCCATTCACCGAGGTCGGTTACTGCTTTCTGGAGTACTTGACAAACGCGCGCCCTCTTCCTACTGGAGTAATAGAGAGCCGTATCGTCAGCGTAAAGGGCTAGCTCGACGTATGGCGTGCGGGGGACGTCTTGGACGTAAAGTGAAAAGAGGGTGGGGGAGAGAACTGAGGCTTGCGGGACTCCGGCGGCTATGGGGTGGGGCCTAGAGCGCGATTTTTCTACTCGATAGCAAAAACTGCGCTCAGTGAGGTAGTCTTTGATAATGAGTACAAGCCTATCGGGGAGGTTGAGTTGGTAAAGTTTATAAATAAGACCATTGTGCCAAACTTTGTCAAAAGCTTTCGCTACGTCAAAGAATATGGCACCGGTATCTTTGGACTTTGCCGTTGTGTGGAACCCTTTGTAAATGTGCTCCGTTATGCGGTGCACCTGTTGGACGCACGAGTGTTTGGGTCTAAAGCCAAACTGCTCGTTGGGTATGAGATTTTTGTCTATGCAAATGTCTTTGAGTCGGAACTGTACTCCCTAGTTCTAAGAGGGATTTGATATCATTAGCTATCATCTTCTGTCCGGCCGGCAGATAGATTGATGCTATGACTATGGGATCGTGACCTGACATTGCAATGCGGATGGCAGTTGCTTCGCAATTATCTAGTTGGGGGGTGACTATAGAACAAACGTGCAAAGATTTTTTATAATAGATGGCGGTACCGCCTTTGGGGTTTTTGGGTCGGTCCTGTGTCGGTAAGCGGCCAGTACGGAGGAGACTATATTTGGCTATATTGAAGCGCCTATGTTTGGGTTTTAGGTAAGTTTCTTGGACCGCGAGGATATCTATTTTATGTCTATTGAGAAGATCGGCGACTTCTTCTCTCTGTTTAAGGACTAGTTACACTACACTAGTTACAGAACAATACCACTGAACACGGGGAGTGCTAGATACAAAATAACCACACTAGTCACGGGGACAGGCTAGTCCAATAATGTGGGAGGAGGTGCGCTCCGTACGACTGCTCGTTATAGACTAACCCGCTGATTTTTTTTTTGTTGGAGGGGAAAGAAATGGAATTACCCATGCCCAGGAGTCAGACCTCCCTGCTATGTCCGGGTCCCCACATATTGAGCGGGCATCAGCTCGTGTGGTATACGGACTAAAAACAACCCCTTTGTTTTTACAGTTGTCTTAGTAAGAATTAACTGTGAGCCATGGCCTCGGTATATGCTGAAGGCTTTCTACCTGCAATTTGCCCTTTTGGGCGATATATATGTGTATATGGACTAACCCGCTGACTGGCGCGGACGCCCTTTTTATAGCTTGCACACCTAACCTCTCCATTATTAGCCCAACCTAAGCAAATGCATATATCGCTTGTGTCACCATACTTATCTCTACTGCCTTACGGTATAGCTATATCTCAATTCGTACACTACCTACGACATTTTTTTTTTTATTTTTTTTGTTTCAGTCCCATGTTACACCTGGACCTGTGGATTCTTGGGGCGACACAGTGTTCCCATACTTGTCTCAAGTAACCCGTTCTCTAAAGTAACTTGGGACAAAACAAACGAAGAAAAATTACACCAGTGTCATCGCGATTCTTATAAATTCTATAACAACGCTACAATTGTTAAAAATCTCCTTAATGAAAATTAATCAACGCACTAAACAAAAACTTGTATAAAAAATGATGATTAATTAAATGAATTCCAGAGAGTACAAGAATAAAGACATTTTGTTAGCAAAATTCTATTTTCTAGATTTATTAAAAATCTAACTTGGGACAAACCAATCCCATTAACTATAGTTAACTTGGGACAGCAATCAAAATATATTTATGTAAGTTGGGAACTTGGGATAAATCAGCAAATGAATATCTAATCAAACTAATTATAATAAATTCAATAAACACGCTACAATTGCCATAAATCTCTTTATTGAAGCATTTAATCAAAATTGTACACCAACAATGTCCTTAAAAGTATGAAGACCTCGTCTGATACTTGACTGCAACAGTTTTCGTACGACTTCCGATTCACTTACTTTTATTTTGTCCCTTATGATTGAAAAAATAAAGGTATTTTCAGATTTTTGGCTCTTTCTGGCAAAGTCGTTTGTTTGTACTTCTTCAATTCGGGCAATTAAATATTTCTCAGTCTGCTTTTTTGATTATCTGTTGTAAATAAGTTTTATTAAAAGAAAATCATCTTTTTTGTATAATATGTTTTCAGTATTAGGATTTTCGTTATTTCATATTTAGATTATTATTGACTAATGAATCGTGACTCCAGTTAACATATGGCCTACTGCCTAACACTCTTTGGTGCTTCCGTGCACTCGGTGCTGCTTTGCCTGAAAAATGTGACAAAGGCATTTAGGTAACTTGGGACAATAAAAACTGAAATAGGTAACTTCGGACAACTTGAGAAGAGAGACACGCACCTTACTTGGGACACGGTCCCAAATAAGGCGAGAAAATAGAAAAAAGACCGTATCTCGTTTAATATTTGATATCATTCCGGTATCGAAAACGATTAAAGGGCACTAAACCTATAAGGATTCGTGGTATAAAATTAACAATACTGACTTCACCAGTATACTTCTTAGAAAAAGAAGTGTATGAGTCTTAAAACAAAGATAAATGTTACCTGTGACTTCCCTCGGCGTTTTCTTGTGATTTACCTATACAACCTCTTTTTCACAATATTCTAACCGTTAGAGTGCCTCAGAACACAAGTAATGGCTATGACAGATTGACCATAGACTAAAGAGTTTAATGTTTACAGCGCCATTTTTAAACCTACCCGTAATTGTCCCAAGTATCCACGTTTGACGGTACCAAAATTTGTCAAATTATGACATTCAAATTTCGAACGCCGACGCCCGCCCGCCTGCGTGCCGCCCCTAGTTTGTCTGTGAAGTTGGTACTACAGAACTAGCTAAACAACTGCAGATCAATGCCACAACGTCGGTCGAACATGCGGTTCCTGATCACATCAAAGGGAGCTTGTGATATGTGTGTAGATAAACTACTGTATGTAACTGTACATAATTAGGCATTAAAACTCTCGAGTGATATTATTATGAAACTCGCCTTGGGCTCGTTTCATAAACCCACTCTCGAGTATTAATACCCTCCATTTTACATTATGCTGGTCTTAACATGCTGTTTTTAGACGCAGTAAAGAGGGTTTATGATACGTTTGTAGATAAACTACTATTATGTTTTAAATATTTTATGTTAACTCAAATAATGCATAATTTTGTTCTAACATGTTAACCTAACACTATGAATAAAGGGCTTCGCCCACTCCCTTTACCCTTCACCTACCATGACCCACCACTTTGCCCTGATATTTGATATGCAAATCAGTGAGTATCTTCTCCCAAATATACTAAATGATATGGATGATGATATCACACAAACATACCTAAAAGAAAAAAACTTCATGTCATATCTCAAAAAACATTTTGCAAATAGTGTTGACTGTGAGTATATATTATAAGTTTATGAGGTATTTGTTTTTCCTTGTATGTGCTCATAGATACCACTACTACCTTGATGCAAGCTTGTTATTGTTTTTGTCTCTGTTGCTATGAATTATCAATTATTGTTAATTAAACATATCAACCTATTAAGTAAGTAGGCACTCAATTTTACTCCTTTTCTTGTATATGTGGATCGCGGGCGGCCCTCACATGCGGGCAGGCGGGAGCGTGTTGTGTGTGCGGACCGACCACGAACACCACCTAATGTTAGGAATAGTTATGGATATGGGCAGCTTACTTGCCTGGAATGATTACCTATTATTTTTAATTTACAAATAAAAATTATATAAGTTCCGAACTCCCAATCACTGATAAATCCTGAGGGTTTTTGTGATTGTTGCATGTATGTAATTAAGTTAAGGCTATGAAAATAAAAATACTTAAAAAAAAAAAAAGTATTTCTGATTTGCAATTAAAAATTTCCCATTTTACAACTTAGGTACCTCATTATATTAATAATGTATTGAGAAAAGTATAAAAGTAGTTCAGTTGGTTTGTAGCGTGTAAAGTGATAGTACTCGGATCAAAGTGAAGATTAATAGTTAAGGGACTATTAATTAATTAAACCAAAATAACTAATGGAATAAGATTCATTTACTTCGGAAAATCAAGAAATGCAACGCCATCTATGCAGTCTCGTGATCAAGAAGCATGGACGTCTATGTGGCGCTAGATGTTGATATCATATCAAGAAGATGGCGCTAGTTGTTATGAATTAGACTGTAGATTTGAATTATGTTAAATATTTTGTCCAACAAGAAACATAAAACCTTATATTTCTCTTTGCATAAAACCCAATAAGATAAATAGTAAATAATCTCAAATATTTAATTGTACCACTGTTATGAAAAACCTAGTTTTAATTTTGTTGTATTTCCTTTTGCATTGAAGAAAATTGTACGTCATGTTCGGCATGGGTATAACGGATAGAAACGTGTAATTAATACAATTGAGAATTTTTTATGTACAAATAAATACACATGTAGAATTTAACTGAATAGGTATTTTCTTTGTAATTGAGACATTTCCGGCAGAGATAATCTAAGAAGTAACAGGAGGGGTTGGCGCGAAGCATCTTATTGGAGGGAACTAGTGTTGCCGCACTATCGATAGTTTTACAATCGATAGTTGACCTCGAAAATCATCTATATATCGATAGGGACATCGATACCTTTTTTAGTACAATACTATTGACACACAGCAATACTATCGATAGTATCGAAATTCAATATCGAAACTACTATCGATAGTATCGATAGTATAGCTACTGACTATTGCAAGAACAGACGATACTATCGATAGTGCAAAACTATCGATAGTATCGTCTGACCTGACCTGAAATTCAATAGTATTGGTTATGAATATGGGTTGTTGACATAACTGATGTGATGCGAAGTGAAGAACATGACATGGTACCTAAATAAAGTAATAAATAAACTAGATTAAATAATTTACGACAACAATATTATAAGGTGTAGTCTGTAATTATTTAACGATACGATATACACAACACAACAGACACACCACCAACTGAATGATGTTGTCAAGAAATGCACAAACGCAAATTGAAGGACTTCCAATTTGCTTAAGCTTAATATTTAATGCTGCCAGTTTAGAAAAGAAAATGACCGACAAACAAGGTTTTATTAAAATTACATTATTGATATGTTATATTCCAATCTAGTATTATCACTTCAGTATGTTACCAATACTATTGAATTTAAGGTCACTATCGATAGTATCGATAGTATTGACTGTTCTTGCAATAGTCGGTAGCAATACTATCGTTAGTGATTAAGATAATGAAGTTCAATACTATCGATAGTATTCCTGTGTGTCAATATTATTGCAATAAAAAAGCTATCGATACTATTGCTTTTGCCTTAACTATCGATAGACTATCGATAGTGGCCTATCGATCGGCAACACTAGAGGGAACACCGGAAGTTATCATTGTCTTTACGGGGATTGTTGAGGTACGGGGACCTTTTTCCTGGACTAGATTTTGTATTGATAACTCTGCCGGATTGTTTTTATTGATAATCTTTCTTTTAGGCTCACCTTTAGCGGATGACCTACTCACTGGGGCGTCCAAACTTTTTTAGCATCATGCTGGGGTCATTTGATCATCTTTCTGAAAGTTTCAGGGTGCGGAATTCAATAGTTTTTAAGATATGATTTTTTGAAAAACTGAAAATTCTTTGTAAAATTATGTAACGCAACGCAAATAATATGTTTAAATCTTGTCTGTGGTCAAAATATATTACCTACATTTCGTTGTACGCATATTTGAAAAGATGAGAATTCTCTAAAAAAAGGAGGAAATGTGGAATCTTTTTTTAATAATACCTATTTTAATAAAAACGTTCATTTAACTTGCAATTTATGTTTGTTTATTTATTTTACGTCAATCAAAGTTAATTTAGTATTTCTTTCGTAAAATATCACTTTTGATAATAAAAAGGTTGTAATTTTTGTTTAAAATGGAACACATTTTGTTGGGACGTTTTGCCGCGTTTTTGGTTGGGCGGCAAAGTAGTAGTCCCTTTTCTAGTAGTTTCGCGAATGTTCTATTTTCTTGTTCTCTCGATATTTACAAGCAAAAACAACTGGCTAGAGTAGGTTATTGTGGCTACTTTTCAATCGGGTTATAGGTTATGTTAGAACGTTGAAGAAGATAAACCGGAGCGGAGCGTATGCAAACAAAAACTATTGGCTAGAGTAGGTTATTGTGGCTACTTTTCAATCGGGTTATAGGTTATGTTAGAACGTTGAAGAAGCTAAACCGGAGTGGAGCGGAGCGGAGCGGAGCGCAGCGTATGCAAACAAAAACGATTGGCTAGAGTAGGTTATTGTGGCTACTTTTCATGTAAATTTTGATGATAGCATTATGGAGCATTTGTGGAGGAGAAAGGTTTCGAGGCAGAAAAATGACCCTTTCGAAGAAAGCAACTAGGCATTTCCGCGCGGGGGGGGAGTAGTAGGTGGGGGGCATCTACCCCCTTCCCCCTCCCCCCACTTAAAGATCAAGGTCAGTCTAAATTTTGTTTTAATTTAACAACATAACCTCAAAACTTTAAATAATCATATCTCAGAAACTAGGCATTTCCGCGGGGGGGGAGTAGTAGGGGGGGCATCTACTCCCCTCCCCCATCCCCCCCTCCCCCCCTCAGGGTCAACAAAAGTAGGTCATCCGCTAAAGTCCTTCCCAAGATGAGTATTGATTTTATTGTTTGATAATCTTTCTTTTAAATTATGTTACTTTCTATAGAATCCAATTAGTGTTTTAACAAAAGTGTGCAGAAGTATCGGATTTCTTGTAGTTTCCATTATCAGTGCATCTGTTAGGAACACATACAATTATATGGTCTTTGACTTGGGAACAACTTCCCATAGATGATTTCAGTTACTTCTATAAATATCGCCATGGCTACACCATGGATACTTATGGATACGCTAAATACTCCACTTATTAACGAATAGGCAGGCCAGTTAAATAAATCAGGATTAAGCAGGCAGCAGAAAGTAAGCCCATTGTAAATGTACTCATGCGGAGTTTGGAAACCTAAAGGCTTCGAAATGGTAAACGGTTTAGTTTCTATTTATTTATAGATGGTGCCCCGGTCACGCAAAATTTAGTACCGGTAAAAGGGGGCTAATTGCAATTGAGGGGATAATTGGAACTAATACCAAAATGCAGAGATTTGGCTCCATTTTCCATTAGTTCCAGTTAGCCCCTCAATTCCAATTAGCCCCCTTTTACGGTAATGAATATGTGACTTAACTTTGGCACAATTATGCATATGCGACCCCGTATGTGAAAAGGCGTGACCCTATATATTGTATTAGGTAAATTCTAGACATATGTGCCCAGTTACTCAATTTAACTTTAAGTTTTCCTTACACTGCAACCCGTCCAATACTGAGCGGGTTAGACTCTCACTCGTTTATTTTCCATCACATTCGCTTCCTTGTCGTTGAACGTATACTTATAATGTAACAATATATGACAGGTGTTTTAATTCTAAATCTTAAAGACTTACAGCATGTTCCTGATGCTTCTCCAGATAAAGTAGTCTTGGGTCTTGATTGCATTGAAGATACGCTTCAATTAAGAACAAAGGTAGTAAACAGTAGCAATACTCCTATGTGTAAGTTGTAAATTTGGCAAGCAACGGAGTGCTACAATTATGCATTAAAACTTGAATAGCACCATTCTAAGGAATCGCAAGTGGTCTTGGAGATCCAGCTTGGGGTTGCTGACGGGATTTTCCCCAGCAAACCCACGTTTTCTAGCTTGTAGCGAAGTCACAGGGCACATTATTAGTAACGCAGTTTCTATTGAGGCTCTAATTCAGGCACTTGGCAGTCGGTGTGCTCCATTTGTGCTCTAAGATCTAATGTATGAGCCATGCTCCTTCGTTCTTTGGGGTTTCTGGAGGCAAGCACACGCTAAAAACCCCATGTTACAACGTAGCGTAGCGCTGGCAGCGCTCTGGCTTTTCGAGCGGAATGAAATTCTGAAAACCCCGTGCGTATTTCAAGAATTACATTTTAAGGCCATAGCAAATAGTAGTTTGTGACTAATACAAAATGGAGGGCATTAAAACTCGAGAGTGGGTTTATATAATATCACTCTAGAAATTTAATGCCTAATTATGTACAATTACATAAACTAGTTTATCTACACACATATCTTATGCTCTCTTTGATGTGTTCAGGAACCGCATGTTTGACCGGCATTATGGCATTGAGTTGTTTAGCTTGTTCTGTAGTACCGTAAACGGGGTAAATAGGGACGAATCTCAACTTTACGTAAGATTTTCTCTGTTTATTTCTATGAAAGGTATGTAGTTTATGATGTAGAATCTTGAGTCTAAACTAGTATTTTACGAAAAAGTTTTGAAAGAAAATCAAATATCGTTGGGCTTTACACTATTCTTAAAAATATACACCATCCCTATTCATACTGATATAGGGGAGAATAGGGACCAGCATGGGACAATAGGGAAAAACCATCAGGGTTGTCACAAATATCTATTTATTAAAAAAATAAACACACTTTAGCCCTATCATAGATCGACCTATTTGGGTCTTAGCCGATTAATAAAAAGAATTGAAATAACAACAAGTAATTAAACATTAAAAACACAAGAACACAAACCTCTTCAGTCACAGTAAGTCTCATTTAAAATTACAAAAAGTAATTAATCAATAAAAACACAATAACACAAACATCTACAGTCCCGGCAAATCTCATTTAAAATTACAACCAGTAACTAAACAATAAAAACACAATAACACAAACCTCAGGTCACAGTAAATATCATATTAAATTACAACAAGTAATTAAACAATAAACACACAATGACACAAACCTCTATAGTCACAGTAAGTATCATTTAAAATTACAACAAGTCATTAAACAATAAAAACACACTAACACAAACCTCTACAGTCACAGTTAAGTCTCATTTATTACTCTGAATCATCCATGAGATCATTTAAAAATTTCAGCATCATTCTTATAGTACTTTGGCTTTTTCATTGTTATCTTATCAGCAATTTGTACTTTGTTTCGTTTGCCCCTTTTGGTTCTTGGTTCACAGTTAACATATTCGTCTGATAGAATTTGAATGTGTTTGTTTTTTAAATCTGTAATATTTTCTTTGTTGTTTTCTGGTTCTTGAAAATCAGCTAAAGCATTTGTGTCGTGTGCGTGCGTGTGTAAATAACTTCAACTCCATCATTAACAGTAAGGCTGTCATCAAACATTATAAGTGGCATTGCATCGATATTAAAAATATCCTCGAAAAAGTCCTCAATTGTTTCATCTGTATTACCATGTCGATATTCTGTCGTTTCATTGTCTGTCTTTGTACAACTTTTTGTGTTTTCAGAGCCTTCGTTTTCTTTATAAGGGATTTATTAGTTGTTTTCGATCTTTTTTTTTGCTTTCGACAATATTTTGTTTGATAGGTCCAGCTTTTTCTATTTTTTCTATCTTTTTATCAGTGTTCTTAGCTCTTTCTTCAACATTTTGTTTGCTATGTCCAGCTTGCTCTGTTTTTATTTTCATAGTAGTATTTTTGGTTTCTTCTTCAGTTGTACGCTTGCCAAGTAAAGAGTCTTTCAATTATTTTTTCTTAATTGTTATTTTTTGCTCACTGTGTAGTTTAGAGTCAGTCTTTTCATTTTCATCGTCAGAAGTCTCATTCTTACTTCTGTCATTCTCATCTCTTGTTTCAGCCTCGTAATTATTTTCATATTCTTCAATTTCTATTTTTTCCACGCTCCTTCCGGCAATAACTTGGATTTTCTTTTTTTTGTTGTATATCCTGGATGTTGTACCATATCTCAATTCCTTTAGCATGGATAGCACTGTTTCATCGATCACTTCTTCTTCGTTTCAAACCCGTGTTTTCCGTTGCGGCGTGCAACTCCAATAATTTTCTGTTTATTAATGGGATATATCCCACATTTTTCAAACCCTCCTAGTATGTTCTTAGAAGCTTTGCACTCTATTTTTGTCAACAGTTTTTTTAGCAATGCGGGGAATTTGTTTTTTGGTATGGTGGCTTCCGTCCTGCCATCAGTTTTCTTCCAGATAAGAATTAGCTCCCTCCATGCTCCTTTTAGGGGCCTGAAAAACGCCACATCTAACGGTTGGGTTAGGTGGGTTGAATTCGCAGGCAAAAAGACGAATTTAATGTCTTTCTCATGACATTCTTTTATCAAGTCTATGGACAAATGGGATGCAAGATTGTCTCCTATCAAAATCTTTGTTCCCATTTTATCACTGCAATAAGGCATTGCCACGGTCCTCACCCAGTCTGTAAATGTGGTTCCATCAAACCAGCCAGATGGTGTACTGTTATATCGGCAGCTTTTCGGTCCATTTTGCCTCCATGTATCATACATGTTTTGCGCTTTATAAACCACATATGGGGGCAAAAGAGAGCCATCCGCGGCAGCCGCCATCATCAAGGATGTGGCACCTTTGGTGTGATTCATGACCCTTTCTGGTTACTTGGTCTTTCGTCTTACTAGTACCCGTCTGCGCCCCGGGTCATCAGTGAGATTAGTCTCATCATAGTTTACAATGTGTGTTGGTGGTACCCCTCACAGTGAAACCTCCAACTCGCTGAAATATTCCTCTATAGTATCTTTCGATACTGCTGCTCTTGACCTTTTTATATTTTGGCATATTCTGCTGCTCACTTTGGACTGTCGTTTCATGAAGCATGACATAAAATCTGGACCCGGCATATTATTTTTAAACCTTTTGATTTCAACTCCCATTTTATCGAGGTATCCTTTTACTAGCAGTCGAAATTCGTAAGGTTCCAAGGGATACCCCCACTCAGAACATACATTAATGTATTGTACTAAATATTCTTCTTCTGCTGGACTGAGTGCAGTTTGCCCACCATGTTGTTTCATTAATTTTGTGTTGTGTCGATGTAGAACAGATTTTGGAATGCCATACTTGCGTGAAATATCCAAAAATGGTTGAGTGGAAGCATTATACTCTTGCAATATAACATCGGTATCATACTTTTTCTAATTTTTATTTAGTTTCAGTTCATAGGTCCGTGGCATCGTCAAAAATTAGGAAATAGTAGGTACTAAGTAAGTACCTACTTTATTACTTAGGTACCTATCTATATATATAAAAATGAATCGCTGTTCGTTAGTCTCGCTAAAACTCGAGAACGGCTGGGCCGATTTAGCTGATTTTGGTTTTGAAATGTTTGTTGTAGACCAGGGAAGGTTTAAAAGTAGGGTAGGATAGGGTATGGGTAGGGTAGGGTAGGGGAAGGGTAGGGGTAGGGTAGGATAGGGTAGGGGTAGGGGTGGGGTAGGGGCATGGTAGGGGTAGGGTAGGGGTGGGGTAGGGGTAGGGTAGGAGTAGGGTAGGGGTTGGGTAGGGGAGGGTAGGGGTTGGGTAGGGTAGGGGTAGGGGTTGGGGAGGGGTAGGGGTAGGGTAAGGGTAAAGTAGGGGTAGAGCTACCCGCAGCGAAGCGAGAGCGGGTCAGCTAGTCTGAAATAAAAAAGAAAAAGTTTTTTTATTAGTCATTTATCTTAAGAACTTTATTTATTTATTTATTTATTTATTTATTTGTATATTAACGAAACAAACAGTTAGCAAAATTACTTACGAAAAAGTTAAAGTTATGGTGTTAAAATAAACCTACAGTTTCGATTAATTAATAGTTTGAATTTTACATAAAAAATGCACAAAACAAATTAATCCACCAACTTACATAATTTCACCATCACTATTTAAAATTTTAGTGGCACTTTGCTTAAACACATTAAGAGACATATTAAAAAGATCTAAATCAGAAAAGCTTTCGTTATAAACTTTAGAGGTTCTACGGACAAACGAATTACCAGTATAGTTAGTACTACTTGAAGGAACAACTAATAGGTGTTTTCTATTTCTAAGACGAGGGTTAGGCATACGAAATCCCACACTCTGTAATAAGACTGGACAGTCGGTAACATTATTTACAATTTTATATAGAGTTAAGGCATCTGTCACCTTGCGACGTATCTCAAGTGAAGGTATATTATAACGTGAGGAGCACATTTTATAATTATCGAAGGCATGGCGCACACGATAGTCAAGAGATTTAAGGAACTTGTTCTGAAGTTTTTCAATTCTATCAATATGAATTTGAAAGAAAGGGTTCCAGACAGAACTGGCAAATTCTAGTACACTTCTAACATAGCTAAAATAAAGAATCTTGTATGAGCTTGCTAAGTTGAAAGGCTTACCCATCCGCAGGATAAAACCAAGTTTTTTATAGGCATTATTAACTATTTTGTTTATGTGAGGAACAAAACTGAGCCGAGAATCCAAAGTTATACCGAGGTCACGGATTTCATCAACCTTAGCAAGTTTGGTGTCGCTGATGCTATAATCGAAATCTGTTTTTCGAAGTTTCCTAGTAAAAGATATAGTGTAACATTTTTTAGGATTCAGGAACAGATTGTTTTCTGTACAATAACTTAACATACTATTTATATCACTTTGGAGTAGAAGACAGTCATCGATGTTTGATATGTTTTTGAAAATTTTAGCGTCGTCAGCATAAAGGAGAAATTCAGAGTGTTTAATGGCAGATCCAATGTCATTGACATATAAAATAAAAAGTAGAGGTCCCAAATGAGACCCTTGTGGGACTCCCGAGCTAATAGTCTTATAATCGGAGACGAAACCCTTTAGTGCAACTGCTTGCATTCTATTCTCCAGGTAGGAGAGAATCCAACGGAAAAGATCACCGTGTATACCAAAGTTCCAGAGTTTGGAAAGCAACGTAAAGTGGCTAATTTTATCAAAAGCTTTTGAAAAATCGGTATATACGGCATCTACTTGAATCTTTTGATCCATAGAATTAAGTAAGAATTCAGTAAATGTTAAGAGATTAGTATCAACACTCAGACCACTACGAAAACCATGTTGAGCCCCAGATATATGATGCGAAACAAGTCGAGATAGTTGATCGGTGACAATCTTTTCAAAAATTTTTGCTAGTGAACATAATTTAGATATGGGTCGATAATCAGTAATACTATACGGATCATCTCCTTTTGGAATAGGAGTGATTAGAGCCCGCTTACAAACAATAGGCATACACCCCTCACTCAAAGACTTTTTAAATAAAATTGTTATGGGGGCTGAAAGATGCTCGGCACATTTAGAAATGAATAAAGGATGAAGCCCATCGGGGCCAGCTCCCTTATTAGACTTAATACCGCTTAGATATTTGAATACCAGTTTTAAATCAATGTTAATAGAGTTTATGTCAACTACAGTACAAGAAGGAGGGGGTAAAGTCAAAGAATCGCGGAACAAGCGCGCAGCTGGCTCAAATACGGAGCCAAAGTGCCTATTAAAGAGATCACAGATTTCGGAGCCAGTGTTAGCCGAAATGTCACCTAAGCTCATCTTGTGTGGTATGTCATTACATGAGGAAACACTCTTTATGTAAGTCCAGAAATATTTTGGGCACACTTTGATTTTATGTTCAGAGTAACTAATATACTTACGATAAGATTCACGCTCAAGTTTCTTTAGCCTTTTTCTCAAGATAGAAAATGTGTGATAATCGTATTGACTGCCGTAAACCTTATACTTCTTGTGAAATTTCTGCTTCTCGCGCTCCAGCATAATTAAACTTTTGGAATACCAAACAGGATACTTTCTAGATTGTGAGGAAGAGCGGAAAGGTACATGTAAGCTAATGAGATCATTTATAATATTATAAAAGGTATTTATAGCTTCTTCAGTATCTAAGTCACTCAACTGGCTGTCCCAATCAACACGAGAGAGTGCATTATTTATTAGATCATAATTAGCTAAGTTAAAATTTGGCAATAAGGCAGGAGATGACCCCAAGGTTATGAATGGCTGAGTGTCAAGTTCAAATTCTAAGGCATTATGATGGTCATGATCTATAGGAGTGAGCGGATTTCGACATTCTATGACCAAACAAGGCATGCTACTTATAACAAGATTTAATAACCTACTATTTTTATTTTTAATGGAATTATATTTTTTAAGATTAGTTAGAGATAAAAAATCTGAGATAAGACATACCCTAGGGCTAGAATTTGTATTCAAGTTCAGAACTAAATTTGAATTCGATTTACTGAAAATCCAGTCAGCGTAAGTTATATTGAATTCACCCACCAAGAGAAATATATCGTTAGGATTACTCAGAACAAGATCCTGGCAAATGGTGAAAAACTCGGATAAACAATCAGTATGACAATCTCCATGAGGCGAATAGAAGCATGCGATATTTAGGTACTTAGATGTTCGAGCCCGAATAGGTATCGCAATCCACAGGCACTGGGAGCGGGCGCGGGCCGGCACGGGCCTTGCGCGCCTCTCCGCCGCCAACTCCCGGTGGGTCGCAATCAGCACTCCGCCACCACACTCCGCTCCGCTAGCCGCCTCGTCCCTGTCGCATGGTATTTTATTGTGGGGTCACGCTGCGAATGCTAATAGTATATTTATTCTGCAGAAACGGGCTGTTCGTGCAATTTATAGATTAGGGCCTAGAGTGTCACTGAGGGAAAAGTTTAAAGAAATCAATATTCTGACATTTGTGTCTCAATATATCTATGACAATCTACTGTATGTAAAAAGAAATATAACTAATTTTCAGAAGTACAGTGATATACACAATTTTAATACTAGAAATAAAGACAAGTTGGTTGCTTATGTAAGCCGACTACATAAAATTAGTAATTCTTTTAAAGGCAATTGTATACGCTATTACAATAAGGTCCCTACTGATATTAAAAACTTACCTTTAGACAAGTTTAAAATAATAATAAAACAGAAATTGTATAAAAAAGGTTACTATAGGATATCTGATTACTTAGAGGACAGATGTCCATGGGAATAGATTGTTTGAGTAACAGGCTGTTTCGATATATATATAATTAGCATTCATTTTGTAATTTGACAATATTTTATTTAAAAAAGGAAGCGCAAAAGATGCGACGACTGTGGAGTTTCTTCGGTGAGCTCTTCTCCACAGATTCCGCCATTGTGTTAGTGAACTCACCCAAAAAAATGTAATGACGGATCTAAGTGATGTAACAACATCCTATGGAAATAAATGATTTTTGATTTGATTTGATTTGATTCGCATCTATGTACTGTAAAACGTTCATCAAAATACTCCCTACTATGAAAACCATCGTTGAGCCAAGTCTCCGACAAACAGACAACATGGTAATTACAATCTAATACGTTAGAATGAAAGTCGTGAGATTTCGTGCGCAGCCCTCTAACCATAGTCATTAATGAGGTTAGATTTAATAAAACAAGTAACATTATTAAGAGCCTCCTTCAGACGGTTTGCAGTACCCAAAGCAACACTTATAAGCAGGGTATGTAGGTTATAAAGATAGTTAAATAAGTAGGTACAACCAATACAAGCTACTAGTACTAATGGTGAGTAAGCATAACAAGTTACATTAATAAAGGCCTCCTTCAGATGGTTTGCAGTACCTAAGGAAAATCTAACAAGAGAGGTATTTAGGTAATAAAGATGGTTAAATAAGTAGGTACAATCAATATAAGCTACTAGTACTAATGGTATACAAGCGTAACAAGTTACTAGGTGCAAAAATAATAAATTAGGTTTTAAAGGTAAAGGGTTAACATAAGTGGTTGTTTTTACATTAATTTTTTGTGCATGTATTAAAGCGTAACAAGTTACTAGGTGCAAAAATAATAAATTAGGTTTTAAAGGTAAAGGTTTAACATAAGTGGTTGTTTGTGCATGTGTAACGCAATTTTGTCACTTAATGAGGTTTTTAACATCGTCTTGAGATCGGATCGTAACTATACGGTGATTAGCAGATTTGCGGGCCTTGATAACGCCATTTGCACACCAGACATTAATGAAATTGTGCTTTGTTTTCAAGGTTCTTGCCTCCTTGAACAAACATTTGTCTGCAGGCGTAAGATGTTCATTCACAAATATGTTACTTGGGGTACCGGGAATACCTAGTTGGGCCGAGGTGACTCCACGTCTGGATCGAACCGCACTAATTAAATCCATCTTGCAGCGACGTCGAGTAAAACGCACGATGATGTTTGGAAAGCGGGGAGAACCTGAACCCCCAGCCTCGACGTTAGCATCAGAGGATGATGGCGTAGGTAAAAACATTCGCACACGGTGCACAAAGTCAACGTCGCGCTCGTCAAGTTTGAAACCGACAAAAACACACAAGTCGTGCAGGATACTATTAAGGTTTTCTCCAGGTTTCATGGGCACACCACTAAGCTCGACATTATTTTTTTTATATGATTATTCCTGCTTATTAATCATAACAATTAAATTTTTCATATTTGTATTAGTTAAGCACAACCTATTTTTAAAAGAGATCTAAAAATTAATCTGTGGGAGTTTCTACGCCCTTCTTCT
This sequence comes from Argyresthia goedartella, assembly GCA_949825045.1. Classification (NCBI taxonomy): domain Eukaryota; kingdom Metazoa; phylum Arthropoda; class Insecta; order Lepidoptera; family Argyresthiidae; genus Argyresthia; species Argyresthia goedartella. Next base: position 7,351,177 of record OX463814.1, read on the forward strand.
CCCACAGTGGTCCAATGTAGAGAAGAGGCAAAAAATGACGTTTGCTAAGTATATGTAAATATCTATAGTAAAAAAAAAAAAAAAAAAAAAAAAAAAAAAAAAAAAAAAAAAAAAAAATTTAGACGCGCATATTGATCACGTGCATTGAGTTCCGCCTCCAGAGCCAGGATTTTGACGTTTGCATCAGCCACAGATTTTTCAATGTTTTCGACGAGTGAGAGACGCTTGTTGAACTCGTCAAGGCGCTTGGCGAGGTTGTCGATGCAGGTCACTAGCTGAGACTTCATCGAGACTATTTCCTTCTATTTATACGGGCGTTCTAACGGCGGTGATGGAAAAACATCGTGAGGAAACTTTTCTTATTCCATAGCTGCTATGGGCTAGCCCCCTGACACGCAAAATAGTGTATTGGATCACTGGCTGAAAGTGGGCACAGTTGTGCCTCTGCTACCCCGTATGGGAAAACGCTGTGTATGTATGTAATTATAGGTAGGTAGATAGTCGATAAAAAATGTAATGTTTTTTGTTAGTGACAACCCTGTCCCTATTGATTAAAGTCTCGTTCCTATTCACCTATCTTTGCGTCCCTATTGCCCCCATCCGTACATCCCTATTCGCCCCCACAGCGACCCTAATAACAGCTTTTATGAAAAAAAAATCCGGCATCTACAAATTTCTGTTTAATTTAATACCTACCGCTAAAATTGTACTTACATTTTGGGTACAGTCTGCACCAATCCGAATAGTCTGTAAAAACACCCGAAACAATAAAGTTTTGAAGCACAAAATATCACCGGTTTCACAGCAGCAATTCAAGGGCTTTTTTATCAATTTGTTGCTGACTTCATGTCAAACTAGTGTTGCCAGCTCACAACTCGTTTATTCAACTATGAATTTGTACCATAAAAATATGGAATTGATTGAAGATAGTAGCTTTTCTGTCTTGTTAAGTTGCAATACCGAGTTTGTCCCTATTCCCCCCTGCATCCCTATACACCCCGTTTTACGATACCAACTTCACAGACAAACTAGGGGCGGCACGCAGGCGGGCGTCGGCGTTCGAAGTTTGAATGTCATAATACGTAGAAAATTTACACGTTATGGTCATAATGTTCAATATTCAGATTAGAAATTAGTTTTTACAAGGTAGTTTAACATTATGCTGATCGTAACGTGCGGTTTTTGGACGCAGTAAACAGGGTTTATGATACGTGTAGATAAAAGAACTAACAGAAGTGAAAATCTTAATCCGGAGTGATTTAGGTTCACATAATGACTTCAGAATACCGTCGAATGGGGCGACTATGTGCCTTCCAGGTGAGAATGTGCAATGTGGGTGCTGGGCCACCAAACATGGATTTATGCCAATGTCTAAGATTATTTTTTATTCTAATTAAAAGTAAACGATTCTTTACTTTATTGGCAATTAATGGTAGCATTTAATAAACACTTAGTGGCAACACTGTTATGTCAAATGGTTGTGAAAAATTATGCTCTCAGTTCGTTTTTTCGTTTGTTGCGGAAAATTTTGAGTGTGAGAAAGAAACTATTTCTGATGTCATATTTAAGGTATGTTGGGTCTACAGTACTATTAGTTATTGTCATTATCCATTTATAATCATTCCAATATCTCTTTCTTGAAATAAAATAAAAATAATTTTTCAAAAAGTTCATACTAGGCGGGTGACATTGTGCCAACTTGTGGTCTTACTGGGTTGCTATGTTGCAAAGCTGATCTTCTACTATATAATATTAATATATAAAAAATATGTTGTTACAGCGGACACGATGCCGCGTCAATATGTGAGGCCTGTCGGGTGTAGGTCATACAAAAACTATACGGAGGAGACATTACAAAAAGTTTTAGACTAAATTCGCTCTAAAAGTATTTCAGTGCGTGCTGCAGCAGAGAAGTACGGCGTACACAGAAATACTTTATCGTCCAAATTAAAGGGTAAAGCTCCTCGAAAACCCGGAGGACAAACTGTATTCAGTGAACATGAGGAGCGTGCTTTTATTTCAAAATCAGGCAAAAATCAGGAAACTTCTGGAAATGGCCAAAAGAGTCCAGCATCATTCAAATTATAATGGAGCCAATACAAATATCTAAAAGGGGTCTTTTTCGAATTGCTGAATTGATGGAAATAGATTGAATGTTTTCTACTACGAACAATTTTTTTTTGTATGGCAACTCCATTGTTTTTGTTTTTAATAGTTTTTATTATATTGTCTATGGCATATACTCTAATAGTGTTAGGGTGTCTTTGTGCCAATCCTAAAGATGTACGATCTAAAGATGGAAATGTAACGTGGCACATTTTCCCCCCGACCCATAGGGTGAGAATGTGCCACCGATATATTTTTTCCCCTTCTAAATGTCTACACATATTCGATTATTGATCTCAAATATTGATGAATAAGTAAATGGTGAATACATGTGTATTTTTTTTATGAAGAAAAAACTTGTACTTTTCTTGCTAGGGCTGAGAAACCTCAAAATGTGGCACATAGTCACCCCATTCGACGGTAACTTTTTGTCCGCTAAAACCTAGAATGACTTGCTTTAACCCTTTGTGGCAGAGGCAATATATTTGCCGTTATATTTTCAATCTTATGGCGTGGTCATAAAGTCCAAAACCCATGAAAAAATATGCATGCCTGTACCACAAGGGGTTAAAGGTAATGTAAGGTTTGCATGATATAGTGTCATTTTTGAGCAGGTGGTGCGAAAATACATTAACGTTATAACTGCTTTGCAAAATTTTCGTTACATACAATATATTTGAGAATTACTCGTTTAGAGACTTACCGTACATAGTCGTTTAATGATTCATTAAAGATTACTTAGTGAACGATTTTGTATGTTAATTTAAATTTGGAATCGGATTAATGGTTCATTAAATGACTCTGAGTACGACGGTTAGGGATACATGTATTAACAGGATGGTTAACCCAAGATAAATTTAGAGGTGAACAGTCAGTGAATAAAATACAGGCACTTAAGGCACAGATTAATAAAGAGTCTTATGGTTCACATTATGTAATAGCCTGATAGTGATATAATTAGCTATGAAAGTTGTTCAGAATTATGTCCCGAGTTACTAATCACCACAACTGCATCAGCATTGCATGCAGCACAAGGGTTCGAAAAGAAAACTCACATGAGATGTTTTTGATATTTGTATTTTAACTTAATTACGCAGACAACACACAGACACCGCCGGCTTTCTTGATCTTCTGCTCAGCGCACTTTGAGAAGAACTTGGCCTTCACAATGACGGGCTGTTTTGGGAGTTTGCCTTTGCCCAGGAGCTTGTGGTAACCCTGAAATAATAAGATAAATACATTCAATATTGAAGGAGGTAGAAGCAAATGTCCGGTGTAAAATATATGTTCCAAAATGAGTGCATGGACAGTAAACACCAAATCAGTTTATCAGAAGAGTTTGTGCTGTGAGGATCTAAGACAGAAATATAGTATGATCATCAGTACTACTATCTCCTCCAGTGTATGTAGTAACTTAATACTAGTAAGAGGAGACAATTCCTACAGCAGCAGCTGGAGATAACAACACGACAATAATGTTGCAGTTGCATCCTCTTCACATTCGACACATATTTTCCTTGTGTAATCTGGCTAACCAGGGGCCCAATTCCGGTAGACAATGACCGCTCAGGCGCAACGACTTGATGCTTTTATCTGACTTTTTGATATATAACTAATTTATATGATTTGATTACCTCAATTTCTACCATTAATTACCTAAAAAAAGATTCTCCAAACGTCAAATCATTGATACCAGAAAGTTGACCGTCGCCGTTGCGTCATTGTCTCTGAGCGGTCATTGTGTTAGCAGAATTGTTCCCCTAAGTTAGTATTCCTACCAGTTATTGAAATTACAACCAAGGGCAGGGCCTATACCTATAAACTTGACAGGTGTACAGGTGACGCCAAGTTCTGTCTGAGTGCCGCGTGTAGGGGGTAACCTCTTACTCGCATAGGATGAGAGAGAGTTTATCCCCTCCATGCGGCACTTAAGATACAGAGAAACTTGGCGCGACCTGTACAAGTATACAAAATCGTTGTTGTCAATAAAGCGATAAATTACAATAATTTCAATGAAATAAACATCTTAAGAATTTTGTAGAATTGTACAACCTGTCAAGTGGGAAATTCTAAACTCTCGGCCAGTCTCGTTTGGACCTTACTGTCACATCCCCTTCTGCCACTTCCGAAAGGATAACTAATGGACCAGAGATGATGCACAGGATAACTCATGGACCAGAGGTGATGCACAGAAGGCTGATGTATTTGCTGACCACCTGGAAAAAGTATTGCCGCAACCTGTTGATGGCTCTACCAAGCTGGACTATGTTCGTGACACACTTGCGACTACTAATCAACTTTACATTCCACTTCAAAAATGCTCAAGAAATAAATTCCAGACTGCAATCAAGAAACTGAAAAATCATAAAGCACCAGGATAAGACTTACTTTTTTAAATCTCGTACATAACAAGGGTCGAACCTGGTCGAAGTCTCTGTAAACAATGATTATCAGATGAAGCCATCACCTTCCTCATGCACCTGCTTAATGCCATACTGCAATGAACATACATACCTAAACAATGGAAAGCAGCACAGCTTATCATGATCTTAAAACCAGGAAAACCAGAAAATGATGTCAAGTCATACCGGCCTATAAGTCTCCTATCAGTAGCCTCAAAGCCTATTAGAGACTCTGTTCCTGAAATGGCTCTCTGTACAACTGATTGGAGCAAACATAATTCCTGACGAAAAATTTGGGTTCAGAAAAGGTCACAGCACCATTGAACAATTACATAGACTCGTTGAAAAGATAAATGACACCTTTGAGAAAAATAACTATTGTGCTGCGGTCTTCCTTGACATATCACAGGCTTTTGATCGCGTCTGGTATCAAGCTACTAACGAAAATCAAGACATCTTTACCAAGTAGTTATTACTTGTTCCTGAACTCTTACCTAGAAGACAGACACTTCTTTCTCCAACAGCGAGACGAAATCACTAAGTTGCGAAATATAAAAGCAGGAGTCCCACAGGGAAGTGTCCTGGGACCAATCCTATATCTGCTCAACACTGCGGATCTACCGCGGAACGAAGAAGTCCTTACGGGAACATTTGCGGAGATACAGCTATTCTGGCAAGACTCTTGTCCAAAGAATGCCTCAAACAAATTGCAGACTAGTCTCAACCACATTTCTTTGTGGCTTAAAGACTGGAGAATTAAAGATAACGAAACTAAATCAGTACAAGTAATTACACGGAAAGATAACTGTCCACCAGTAACGCTGAACAATAAAAAAAAAGTACCTCAAGCCGAGTCCTGCAGATATCTAGGTATATACCTAGACAGACGGCCTCGCATGGAGACCCCATATCCTGTATATATGGGTTCTTCATGTGATCAAACCAAATGGGTCAGTAGGGAGAAATCAGAATCTATGAGAGAAAGCCACATCTGTTCTTAGGAACCATGGCTTCGATTTAAGATTTAATTATAATGACATTCAAACTTATTTTTAAACTCTCATACATAGCCGGGAATCGAACCTGGTAGAAGTCTATGTAAACAATGTTAGGTATAAATGCTGCAAGATTTTTCGTTGTTATTGTGTGAATCATAAGTCACAAGAAGATGGTGTGAATCATAAGTCACAAGAAGTCTATGTAAACACCAAATGCAAATCTCTGGGACAAAAACTACATAGTTTGTACTGAATAATGAATAGAAAATCACAAGCTTCCCTGGAAAGCAAACTACTTCTATACAAATGCATCTTGAAGCCCATTGGACCTACGGCCTTGAACTCTGGGGAACAGCCGTCAAATCTAACATAGCAATACTACAAAGGTTAAAAAAAAACTTTCAAAACCATTTATTTTTCTTACGACACCTGGTTTCGAATAAAGAAAAATAATTCTGTTTTCTAATCTACATTGTAGAATTTTAACAAAGAACATTGAAGTACCAATAATACCACAAACAGTATATGTGTCGGATTGATAAGCCCCTTTTTTTTAAGTCTGTTAAAAATCTGTTTGAGCAAACTGAATAAAATTCTCCATTTTATATTTAATTACCACTTGTAAATTGTATATTGTATCAATAGTAAATTGAGTGCGAGTTTGCCACCAGTGGTGAATTGGCACTAAACACTAATTTCATTTACCACTAGTGGTGAAATAGGAAGTGTTCCGTTCCAATTGATCACGGGTGATTAGATTTAGTGGTTAGAATGAGTAGTTTGTATATGTGATGTTTATAATCTAACGCGTTGGTTTGTAAACTATTAACAAATTGTAAACCAGACCAACAGGGTTTAGAATCTTACATGTCAAACTAACATGAAGAATATTCAAGGGCTTCGCTGCGCTCGCCCACTCTAGTCTTCACCTAGTGTTTGCCCTGATATTTCCTTTGCAATTCAAGTTTAAACTAGTTCACAATTTAACGGTTTTATTATAAACTAACGCGTCATATCGTAAGCAGTACGGTACAGTTTACAATGTATCGATAGTTTGTAAACTAACGGAAAAAACATTAGATTATAAACTAAACTCAGTACGGTGCAGTTTATGATGTATCAATAGTTTGTAAACCAACAAGAAAAAAATGTTACATTTTTGACAATCTTACAGTGACATATACATTTGAACGAGTTTCAAAAGAAGATTCTACAATCTGTATTTGAAACCAACTGGTTTCAAATACAGATTGTAGAATCTTCTTTTGAAACTCAAATTGTTTTCTAAACTTAGAAAACAGAATAATTTTTCTTTATTCAAATGCTTTCCTAAAATGATAAATAATTCTGTTTTCTACACTGGTTTCGAAAGTGGCCAAAGGGGTCAAGGTTTGTAGTAAAGGCTTCAGGGGATGGGTAAGGTATGTTAGGTAAGCAGTTTTGCACAGTTTTATTGAGGTTTGTTTGTAGTCATCTGCAAACATTCTGCGAAAAAGTTCTAGAGTACTTTATTATGAACTCACAGCCTTAACAATGTTGATGACTGGGACTTTGCCATTGGTGGCGCTGGCATACCGCAGACGAGCCTGCTCCGAGACCAGGGTCCACAGCTTGTCGAGGTTCAGGACCGGGCACCACTCCTTGTTCCTCCTAAGATGGTAGTTCCTCATACCCACCTGGAATATAGAAAAAAAAATGGGCTAAATAACATTTACATACATGGGCTAAATAACATTTATATACATGTACCCATTCTCCTGGCAAAATTGGACCGAATGGGAATCCGCGGAGTCCAACTCAAACTGTTGGAGGACTACCTCACCGCTAGGTCTCAGTTTGTGAGGATAATAAATTATCAAAGCAGCGATTTACACATCTCCTACGGTGTACCACAGGGTAGCATTCTGGGTCCGACTCTATTTCTCGCTTTCATCAACGACCTATGCGAACTGAATCCTGCTCAGGGAAAAGTTATAACTTATGCGGATGACACGGCTCTGCTCTTCTCGTCAAAAACGTGGGAAGATACTTTTAATGTTGCACAGGCTGGTTTCAATAGAGCAACTTCTTGGCTAAGGGAAAACTTATTAACCTTAAATGCAGATAAAACTATATACTTGGCTCATTGTTGACAACAATGAGCCAAAAGTACTCCATTTGTTGTCCTGACCCATCTCTAAATTCATGCTCATGTCCTGCTCTGGTAAAAACCGCCAGCATTAGGTATCTTGGGGTAATAATAGATCAAAATCTTGGATTTAGACCCCATATTGATATGATTAGTGGCAGGATTCGAAAACTCATATATGTCTTCAAAACCCTACGACATGTTGCTGACGGTACATTGATGAAAAGTGTCTACCTTGCACTTTGTCAATCTATTTTGGCATACTGCATCACGTCGTGGAGCTCCCAAGACCACGCTTTTATATTTAGAGAGAGCACAAAGGGTAATCTTAAAGGTCTGCACTTTCCGTCCATTCTTTTACCCTACTGAACTTCTTTTCAGGTCATGTAATGTTCTTACAGTTCGACAACTCTTTGTTTACTTTACCATTTTGAAACAGCACTCACTTATGACATTTGATCCCAAATTATTGATCAAGCGTCGTAACGATAGGGTGTGTCCACAACCTAAAACTTTCCGGACCACCTTTGCTCACAGATTCTTCCCTTTCCTTGGACCTTTGCTGTATAATAAAATCAATGGAAAAATAGACATTTACTCTCTTACCACCTATCATCGAGCTGACAAAACGTCTTTAATTAAAGTAGAAAAAGCCCAAAGAGCAATAATTAAAGTTGCAAATTTTAAAAACTTTCGATACCCTACAGATAACATTTATAAAGAATTTAACGTGCTAACGGTTCGGCAACTATTTATCAAATCTTTATTGCTTAAACAGCACACTGTACCAATTTCACAGGTAATATCTAGTAGGAGACAACACCAGGTTTACCATGTTCCAGGCTGTAGAACTTCTTTTGCCCAGAAATTCTCTTACTATCTTGGACCGTACCTATACAATAAAGTTGGAAAAACAATAAATATCAGAGACTGCGTAAAGGCCACATGCAACAATTTGGTAACTGAATATCTGAATAAAATTAATTACGAAAGAACAGAGATGTTGCTAACAGTAATAAAATAGTGTTTGGTTTTTATATGTACCTTAGGTTTTACTTTTACTGTTTATGTAATATATGTATCTACATATAATTAATTGTACTTAAGTTGTAATGTATATGATTTAATATATTATATGTTTTCTTATTATTGTATTAACTTTGACTATCATACATATTATAAACTTTACATATACTACACACGCCATCACTTACACCAATATAAATTGAACTCGTCAGTAAAGCATTCTCGATAGGAACTTGTGTCTGTATAGGCTGGACATGTAGTTTATAGAATTCTGCCTTGCCGCAACACAGTTTCTACTAGCGCGGAGGGTAGCGGACTATATTCTGCTGGTTCTATTACCTATGTAACTTACACACCATTTTTATGGGATATCCACAATATCTCCTTGTGTATTTAGTTTATAGTTCTAAACATAACTTTAGGTATGTGGTATGGTTAATAATATAGCTATGAATTACCATAAAGTTAAATATATTAGTACCAATTTGTAAGTACCTACTTTGTAACCAGCATCTTCCACGATCTCTTAATAAACATTTCATTTCAAGAAAACCATTTTTAATACTCTTCAAATTCTGAATTATGACCAAACAGAACAACTACTAATGATTATAGATTAGGTGCTAAACATCAATCTTACCTCTTATATTAATTCCTGATAATAATAATATGTGTACTTTTTGTAATTGAATCTGTCTAACTTTGTTTTGCACTCCTTGACATTATTAGTTTTAGACTCGCGAAGGTTAGCAATTCTTTCAAGGGTCAGTGCATTCTCTACTACAATAAGATACCTCTGGAGATTTTGAAATTGCCATTTGAGCAACTTAAAAAGCATGTTAAAGCGACTTTGTCGAAAAAGGGATATTACAATGTTCAAGATTACTTAAATGACAGGACTGTATGGGGTTAATCTGGCTCAACACAGACCTTGCTGTTAATAATTTTGTAATTATTTATTCCTGCTTATTAATCATAACAATTAAATTTTTCATATTTGTATTAGTTAAGCACAACCTATTTTTAAAAGAGATCTAAAAATAAATCTGTGGGAGTTTCTACGCCCTTCTTCTCCCACAGTGGTCCAATGTAGAGAAGAGGCAAAAAATGACGTTTGCTAAGTATATGTAAATATCTACAGTAATAAAGTACTTTGACTATTGACTATTAAATATATTAAAGAGTATGGTACCAAAAAGCATATCAAGTGCCTGTAAACTCCTCACCACACACCCTCTCACACACACACGATATTCAAAGAGAGGTCTCTCTTATACTCACCAAGGCCCTTAAGCCTATGTAAATTTTGCTCCCTTTTGTAGTTTATTTTACCTGATTTAGCTGTACTTGGTCTAATGAATAACAGGTACTCATTTTTCGTAATGTATAGCACTTATACTGTAATTATTAGGAAGAGCGCTGAATCCTGAAATACAGGTTAACCACCTAGCTCAGGTTCAGATGTTTTCTGTTTTTACTAGAGTTCAAATAATGCTTTACATGTATTAATTAAGCTCAAACATATTCTAGTGTAATACCTCGTTATGATAAATAAATAAATAATTATTATTAAAAAAAAAAAATAAAAAAAATACAGGCACATATCTAAATTGCTTATGGCCCTCTAGGATATCCTGTGGTGGGAACCAGAAACAGCGATGTCACAGACATGAAAAGAACCAAGACCTGAAATTTTTTTCTTCCTCCACAGCCAGTTTCAAAACCCAGGACTAAGAATGACATAAATAAGAAGAATTGCAGATGTATGTGTCCATCAATAGTTCATGAATTTAGAGAAAAGTTGTTATTGGCTTTTTTTAAAAACTTTTGTCTAGATAGGTATATACATATACAACAATAAGTTATGCTTATTTACAAGTGAAAGCTTCCAAGTTCTTTTTTTTTTTTTTTTTTTTTTTTTTTTCCGGCCGTTGACAGTTGTCAAGTTCACTTCGCGCTCATCCAAAATAATATCCTTTATTGGTTAAATCACACCCTATCAGTGAGAAAACGTGACCAAACGGGAAAGTGACCTCCAGATTACGTGTGGTAGTGTTATCTCGCAATGCTGTATCGATTTGAAGACAATAACAATATCACCTAGAATTAATCATAACCTCAAAATTCCATTCTGACACCGCGTTCAAAAATCTGGTCCTACATGGTGGACGCCATGGCTGTCGTCACTTAGCCTGGTGTTGCCATATAAAAAGATTCTTTTTTCGCCAACAAAATGCCTGAAGTTGGCCTACAAACGAACACACCTGGCTCTTCACCTGCCAATGTCAACAAGGAAGCCAAGAAATTAACGCAACAAATATTCCACCCAGGCTTATTTCTCAAAAAGGATGCTCCGAATCCAGGAAACCCTGTGACTCCCTCCGCGTCACACAACAGCCAAATCCCATGGCAAAGAGTGCCACAAGGACGGAACTATCAAAATGGTCGCAATGATAAAAGATTGCTCTCACCAAACAATGAAAACCCAACTCATAAGATGCCTAAAGTGACCATGGGAGGCACTATTGGCTTCACCTCAAACAGTTTTGAAGGACTTGACATAGATCCCACTGATCATCAGATCCAAAATCAAACCAATGATGATCAGATACAAAATCAACCCAAGCCCCCGAAGCAATCCAAACCACCGCCCATCATACTCTATGGAATTGATGACATGAAGAAACTCTCCGATCACCTACAAGAAGTCACACCCAAGGACAGCTATAGCTACAAAGTGATATCAAAAAACCAGCTGAGAATCTCAAGTGGCTCCATAGAAGCATACAAAATACTTATTGAGCATGTAAGAAATACAGGTCTCATCGGACATACATTCACAAGAAAGGAGGACCGTTGTCACAGAATTGTGATCAAAAACCTTCATCACTCTACTCCAAAGGAAGCTATCATTGAAAGCATAGAGTCAACGGGGAACAAAGTAAGAGGAGAGATTGTGTGTGCCCTAACTAGAACCACAAAAAAGCCCTTAGACACCTTTTTTGTAAATATTGAACCATCAATAAATAACAAAAAACTGAAGGAACTAGAGTTCATATACAACCAAAAGGTCGTCATAGAAGATCCCAAGAAGAAGACAGGCATAGTCCAGTGTACCAGGTGTCAACAATATGGTCATACCAAAAACAACTGCATGAGACCACACCGCTGTGTTAAGTGTGCTGGAAGCCATAATACATCGAACTGCACTAAAAAGGATAGAGATAGCCCAGCCACATGTGCCCTATGCCTTGGAAGTCACCCGGCAAACTACAAAGGCTGTCAAGTATATCAAGAAATATTAGCCAGGAAAACACAGCCAAGAACAGCACAGAGGACCTTTAATAAACCTCAAAGCAAAAAAACAATTGAAAACAAGCCAACCGAGACTACCCCCTCACAAGAAAAATTTGAAAACAATGCCCAACCGACTGGAACATCTAAAACATTTTCTGAAGCAGTCAAGAGTACCAATAGCCCACAAATAACCAATCAACTTGAACAGCTGATCCTCAAACAGTCAGAGAAAATTGACTTACTAATACAACAAATAGGCAACCTACTTAGCCTTATAACAGTGCTAGTTAGCAAAATTCAAGGATAGAAACCTTAGACTAGCTACGTGGAACATCAATGGCCTAGAAGGCAAGAAACTCGAGGTGGAAACTATTTTAATAAGTAACAAGCTTGACATCCTGCTTCTTTCTGAAACTCACCTAACAGATAGCAAAACTTTTAAAATTAGAGGGTTCTCATGCTACTTCTGCAATCACTCAGATATGACTTCCCATGGTGGAACGGCAATAATAATCAAGGAAGGCATTCGTCATCACCAACTACCAGAATTCAAGAGGGACTACTTACAGGCTACCTCTGTGTCAGTAGCCGATTGGAGTGGGCCCCTAACATTATCGTCAGTGTACTGCCCGCCTCAACGTGGCAAGGGAAGGCACGGCCCGTCCAAGAACAACATCAAGGACCACATGTTCACAGAGTTCTTTAACCAGCTCGGCTACAGATTTATAGCAGGAGGAGACTGGAATGCAAAGCACCTACATTGGGGATCAAGAATGACATTGACAAGAGGCAGAGAACTAAAAAAATCTATCGATTGCAACAAGCTTCAGAGTGTGTCGACTGGAGAACCAACATACTGGCCAACTGACCCTAAGAAAAAACCGGATCTTCTAGACTTTTATATTACAAAAGGAGTCTCAACCTTGTATCACCATGTGGAGTCATGCCTGGACGGTTCATCGGACCACACTGCTATTTTAATGACTTTAAGCACTACTGTTATATTAAGTGAAAAACCATGTACTCTCTATAACAAAAACACGGACTGGGAATTATTTCAACACCATGTGGACAGAAATATCAATCTCAGATTACCACTAAAGTCTTCAAATGATGTAGAGGAAGCAGCACTACACATAACTAAGGTCCTCCAAGAATCTGCCTGGAAGGCAACCCCAGTTACTCCAGAAAAGACTCAAAAATATAACTACCCGCTGGAAGTTAGGAGAAGAGTTGAAGAAAAACGTAGTCTGAGACGGAAATGGCAACTAAGCAGACATCCTGATGACAAATCCAAATTCAATAGAGCTAAACACCAGCTGAAACAATTCATTGAAGAAATAAAGAATAAAACTTTGCAAGACCGACTGGAAAAATGTCACCCAAATAAGAATGACCATCACTCACTGTGGAAACTTATAAAAACTCACAATCAACCAAAACAAGCAATACCCCCTCTGAGACGTAATGATGGCAAATGGGCTAGGAGCAGCGATGAGAAAGCGGAATTATTTGCTGAATTCCTTGAAAGTGCATTCCAGCCAAATAAACCTTCTGAGTCGAGCAAAGATCCAATGATAGACAGGGTGTTAAAAGGCGACCTACAAATGTCTCCACCGTTACAAATAGCCAACCCCAGAGAAATCACAAACCAAATTCGACACCTGGCTAAGAAGAAGGCACCAGGATATGACCTAGTGACGACAGAGGTACTCGAACGGCTACCCCGGAAGGGAATTGTATTCCTAACAGTTCTCTTTAATGCAATTATGAGAATACAATACTTCCCATCTATATGGAAGATATCACAAATAATACTAATTCACAAGAATGGTAAACCTACAAATGAAGTCTCATCATACCGACCAATAAGCCTTCTACCAGTCGTATCGAAGCTATTTGAGAGAATATTTCTGCGACGACTAAAACCAATGCTGGTGGTAGAAAAGATTGTCCCAGATCACCAATTCGGGTTTCGGGCGAAACATGCAACCGTAGAACAGGTTCACCGTGTTGTCAGAAAGGTGAGACAAACACTGGAAAAGAAGGAGTACTGCTCTGCCGTCTTTCTGGACATCCAGCAGGCGTTCGACCGTGTGTGGCACAAAGGACTACTATACAAAATCAAAAGCTGGCTTCCACACACGGTTTATACACTTATGAAATCCTATCTGGAATGTAGACTGTTCCAGGTGAAGTACGGCGAAAGCTTCTCCTCCTTTAGAGAATGCCAAGCAGGAGTCCCTCAGGGATCAGTACTGGGGCCGGTATTATACACCATCTTCACTGCAGACATACCAGAAATAGATAATGTGCTATGTGCTACCTACGCTGACGACACAGCCTGCCTGTCTAGTAGCAAGGATCCAGCTGAATCATCCAGACTGCTGCAATGTCAAGTCAACAAACTGGAACACTGGCTAGACAAATGGCGGATAAAAGCAAGTCCCACAAAGTCCGTACACATAACCTTTACCTTGAGGAAAGGTGATTGTCCAGCAATCACATTGAAAGGCGAGACTTTACCACACAAAACATGTGTGAAGTACCTCGGTTGCCATCTCGACAGAGGTCTCTACTGGAAGACTCACATCCTGACGAAAAAGGAAGAACTCACACTGAAATACAGAAACCTCCAGTGGCTCCTCGGTGGACCATCTAAACTCTCCCTCGAGAACAAGCTACCCATATACAAGACCGTTCTCAAGCCTATCTGGATGTATGCCATAGAACTCTGGGGTTCTGCCAGCAGCTCGAATGTTGAGATTCTACAACGGCTCCAGAACAAGGTGCTCCGCAACATTACTTCCGCACCCTGGTTTACGAGAAACATCGAAATTCACGAGTACTTGGAGATGCCTACTGTGAAGCAGGAGATTGAGAACAGGCTGAGACATTACAAGCGACGCCTCCAACAGCACTCTAACCCACTGGCACAAGACCTGCTTAACACGAAAGGAGAGGTGCTGCGGTTGAAACGACCTAACACGCTGATGCTCACACATCTATCATAAATCCCTGAACGAGGCTGCATCAATGGATGGGGCCTCCACACGCCACGCAAGACAGGCAATCTGATAAAGGCTACAAAGAGCTGCTGGCAGATGGAGAACAAAATGGAGAAAAAAAAAAAAAAAAAAAAAAAGTCATAACTAAACTTAAGAAACAAAATATCATCATCTATAACAATAAACCACCCCAAGAAACACCCGCAGCAAACATGCCCATTACACTAGCAGCATTACCGCTATGCACAGATAGCAAGATACTATGTGACAGGAATGATCCAGAGCGGTGGTCAAATCCTAGGTCCCTCAAACAACGCCCAATGTCCTTGATGAAGGCTCCACCCTGCGAACTCCAGACTCCTGAGGTCTCAAAAGCCAAAGGAATAAACAGATAACTTCCCATTAGTTGTGCATATGTAATGCACTAAGTCTAGCTTAACCGCTCAAAATCCGAGGGTAGTTGGGTAGCGATTTTGAACCTTACGGCCTGGGACACTCCGCAACTTACTACAAAGCTACAAGTACATAGGCGTCTCCGACGCACCTCGCCAACGGAAAAAGATTTAGCAGGCTGCAAACCGGCAAGCGGTATGCGCGTGTTCGCTCTCTTACATGTTGCATCTTACATGATAATTATACACACGAATATGTTCTCATACACAATACACGATATGTCCAAGTTTTTACTCATTCTTAATATGTACTTAAAATATAATATATTTTCGGTAAATACCTACTTTGACTTTTATTCATATTTTATATTAGTTTTTCCTATACTAACCCTAATTACCTAGTACTTGACTGTTTGCTTATTCCTTCAACTAAAAAAACAATGTAAAGAAATAAAGTAATATTAAGTTTTAGTATATTAAGTTTAGTTATATTAGTATTATTAGTAATATTTAGTGCGACATGCACCAGACTTTTTATAGCCGCTAAATGAAGTTTAAGTGCAATATCAATAAAACGCAGCAATGTTAAGTGGGTGCCAGATAGGCATATAGCCTTGGCCTGTTTGACAACTTAAATTATCCTTGTACGAAATCGGCGATTGAACTTAATTTAGCGAATATCAAAAGTTTGGAACAAGTGGCCCTTAGTGTTCGTCTTTGTTTAATTTTGAACGGTTTTAAAAATATGCACAGCTGCACGGGGCAGCTAGTTTTTAAAATGTTATTCTAGCGATTTTCGGGAGACAGCTCCCGGACTATTATTGTGGCGGTTTCTATAACTTCGTAATTTCCGGATTTATTTAGCATGATGACCTGAAAAAGTCAACTTAGCACTTTGTTTGATGACGTATCGTCACTGCATGCAGAGATGATAAAGGTCACTGTCCTACTGACTGTCGATAGGATTTCTGGCCATTATGTAAAAGGTTAGGTAGGTACCTACCTATACTACCTATATTATAAATGTTATTCACAAATCTAGTAATAGTAAGTGGTTCGTAGTTGGTAAGTAAATATTCAGATTTATTTGTGACAAGAGACAACCCTTAGTTTCACGTGCCGCTTCAGACGAAATAGAGGCAACTTTTAGGTAAGTAATCGAAGTGCGGGCGCAGCGCTGCACAGCATGAATTGTACTTTGTTGCGTTGTAGCAAGGGTCGCTTTTTAGTTGAACATGTATGTACAGTGTCCAATCTGTTCCTAACTCTTTATTAATCTGTGCTCCATGATAATAAAATTTAAAACCTATAATGGAAAAGTGGCACTGGTGGTATTCAAGAGGTTAAATGCATAGAGTGCCTTCCATTAAGTCTCGCCCAGTCTTTAAGACAGTTAAACTTATTATAAACGCCAGGAAACAGACAAGCTACAACTTCCAAACTTTCAGTCTTGCTGATGTAAACAAACTGGTTTTTCAAGTCTAATGTCCAGACCATACATCAAATTAAAACTTTTATTAATAGCCTCGACAGCTTATAGGAATACCTGGGTAAGATAAGGAAATAGGTAATAGTACCATGTTACAGAACTGCTTACCTTGCCGAAGTATCCAGGATGGTATTTGTCCATGTTGATTCTGTGATGGTGCTCTCCACCGGCGTTACCGCGACCACCGGGATGCTTGCGGTGCTTTCCTGTAAACGCATTCACCAACATTACGTGAATCAACAAAGATAAGTCAGCTATATACTTTGAGGTTATGTTTGTCTCGCAAATAACTTTATACAAACAACAAGGGTAGCTAAGGTAGATTGTTCCTTTACTAACCGATACGTCCATGACCGTGGCTCACATGTCCTCGCAACTTCCTGGACTTCTTTTTGGAGGTGGCCTGCAGAAGGAAGAATGTAGGGGTTATGTTTGGCACTGTAAATTCAGATTCACCAAAAATATATCGCAGAAATCCTTCGCTTTCACTAGTAACACATATATCACTGCCGTTTTTCTCATTATTACAAAGGATTACACAGAAATATTACGATTAATCACAAAGAAATACACCAACCATAGTTTTGTCTTGAACGTCAACTTCAAAAGAAGAAAAGAGATGGAAATTAAAAAAAATCTTAATGTCAAAAATCAGTGTTGCTAGATTAGCGAGATTTCTACCAAGCGATTTTGTCCGACGAGGTACACTCTGGGAGGAAATGCTTAAATAAATGACGGCAACATAAGTGCCTTATTAATTATATTAGCTGGGCTACTGCGAGTAAGATTATAATACACTTATATTTATTATACTATTAAGGGGCGATTGTTCAATCCCCAGATAACCTGAAATTTTCTGGTGAAATGTCAAATAAATTAATCTTTATTTGACATTTCACACGTACAAATTCTGTCAAATTCTTAAGATAAACAGGCACATAATCATTCTCCGAGGATGGGAAAATCGACTGTAAATAAAATACTAGCGAGTTTACAACGGTATCACTGCTTTTTTCTTTGTCTGTAAGTTAATCTTCCGTCTTATAGTCTCACTCAGGTCACAGATGCCTTTTGATTCACATGACTCTGACTGAGATGGAAGATGTCTGAGAGGTGCCTAGTTGACTTGGTAAAGAAGTACCTATTTATCTTAGCTTCCGCCCCCTTATCTACACTATGACCATCTTTACTTCTAATCATCTTGCTAACGTGACAGTTGAGGTTTAATATTATCAGGAAAAAAAAATGTTTACCTACCTGTGAAGTCGGTTCATGGACGATAACTTTACGTGATAACGTCATAAGATGAACGCTTAGGTTGATCGTGCCTCTATCGCTTGTTCCGCGCTATCGCTTGCACGCTCGGCTCAGGCGGAACGTGACAATGAGTCATGCTTTTTCGTGCGTGCAACCGGCGTTCATCGATTTATAAGATGTTATCCTTATCACGTCAAAAATGTTTCTTTAAGGTAATGTTTTCTATGCATGTTCACTACATTTATGCCATGCATGCGCCAGAGGAAAAAAAGTGGTTGGGCTAACACAATATCATCTACTGAATTTTGAAAAAAACCCTGCACTGAAAGTATCTTAGCAGTTTTGTCATTACTCTGAAACTATAGTCCGTCCAGGACATATCCCACCTCCACCCAACCTCATTCCGACTTCATGTCATAATGAGGCAAACGCGGGGGAGCAAGCCAACGAGTTAGATTTGCATGGAGCTCTTGTAACCCGCAGCTATTTCTGCGCGTCCCCCACATGGCTGGACCGGCCTTCTGTGCCCTCCGCCTGTCCTCTTCCCGCCTCTCCCCATTCAGGGGCGCGGGGGAAAAGATAGCAGCGTCGCACCCTTCTGGTGATGTGACACACACAAACGGTGTCAGCTCGGTGCCGATTCCGCACGTCATTTAAAGTTTCAACCAAATTCCCAGCCACATCTCTTTTTATGCCACGCGTGCGCAAACTGGTGTAGCCGTTGGAAGTTCGCCTTTGACGAGACGAGGTCCTCGTAGTAGACTGGTCCTTCATCCGCTCGAGAGATTCCGTCTAACATTTTCTTCCGTTCGTCGTCGTATAGTGGACATTCCCAAAGAGCATGATGCATATCTTCATCTTCTATGCCGCACTCACATACACTCATCGGGCATAACGTCATATCATGCAGTCTCTTCCTGAAGCACCCGTGTCCCGACAATATCTGCGAAGTTTGGTAGTCCGGCTCAACCCAAGAGGCCTTGAGGCGAGCCGCCACGTCCGGAAAGAAACGGTATAGCTCTCGACCTTTCGTCTCATTCATCCAGCGTCCCTGCCATTGTGCAACGACCTCCCCCAGAGTTTGGCGTTTTATCGCTCTGATCTCCATCTCAGTGCAACCTTCCCGCGCCTCATCACTACGGCCGGCGCGGATGAGCTCCAGGTCAGCCGGCAGCACGCCTGCCAGTACCGGTAGGGCCGCTGTACTGCATGAACGATAAGCTTTGGTCAAGAGCACCAAAGCCGGTCGCTGTGTCCTCAGAAGTGAGGCACGCACAGTGTGGAAGGACGCACGCCTGTACCAGCATGCCGCGGCATACGTCACGGTGGAGATATAGGTGCCAGTGTACAGTATGCGCAGAGCACGATAACGTACACCCCAACTAGATGCGGATACACGCGACACTTTTCCGAAGCAATTTGCCGCGCGCTCGCCTATGTATGACGCATGTGCAGCGAACGACAGTCCGGCGTCGAGAACCATGCCCAGCACATTTGCTTGCACGACGCTCCTGACAGAGTCGTCCCTCATCTTGACCGTTGGCGGGCGCTTGAACCTACCCTTGATCGTCATAGTGTGTGATTTTGCCGGAGAAAAGCTCAGGCGGTTTCTGGCGCCCCACTCGGAGACGCCTTCAAGCACCCTAGAGGCCGAGGATAGTCACGTCGTCTGCGTAGCCTACGAGCATAGTGCATGCAGGCAATGGCAATCACAGCAGGTCGTCCATCAGCACATTCCAGAGTGTCGGTCCCACCACGGATCCCTGAGGACACCCCATAGTGGAGACCTTCCATTCCACCAGCGGACCGATGAATAGCCCTACGCGGCGGTTAGTGAAGTAATCCACTAACATCTTATAGATGTTAGGGGGTAGGCCTCCACGTTTCGCTTTCAGCAAAATCATCGGCCACCAGGCGTTATCAAAGGCCCCCGAGATATCCAGAAAAATCGCCTGTACATACTTGGCTTTCGAGTCCCTGGCAACGTTAATAATGCTATTCAAGGCTGTAACAGTCGACCGACCCGGAGAGAAGCCGTGCTGGAATTCTGAAATGCCCCTCGATATTTGCGGGGCACAGGCCAGCATAATTCGCTCAAGAATCTTACCGAGGACTGGGAGCAAGGTGATCGGCCTGTAGGCCTTAGGATCCGTCAGTGGTTTGCCATTGCACTTTGGTAGGACTAACAGACGTCCATCCTTCCACTGATTGGGAAATATTCCCTCTTTCACACACTTATCAAATACATACGTCATCTCTGCTGCTGCTGCATGCCACACATGTTTCAGAATGCGAGCTGTGATACCATCCAGTCCGGGGGCCGTGTTAGGCAGAGCCTTGACTATACCCTGCAGACGATCACGAGATAGCGGCGGGGCATCCGGGCCGGAAGGCGTGCAGGCGGCACATAAGCGTATCTGTCGGTGGTGTATAGAGTCGTTGCGCTCATCGTCATCAGGACAAAGTGCCTGGAGCATTTGTTGTATAGCCGACCGCACGTCCCCGGCGAAGCCGGTAGCAAGCTCAGTGCCGCTAATAATGTGAGTCGGTGGGCGCCAACGCCCACTGGCCAGTCGATATGATCGTCCCCATGGGTCTTCGTTGCCGGTTTCAGCCATCTCCATTAGGAATCTGCTTTCCGCCGCCACCATCTCTTGTCGGTAGCTCGTACGTGCCTCATGAAAATTCTAACGTCTCATCTCTTCCAACAATCCGCCCTTCTTTCGCACACTCTGCCAGGCTCTACGAAGGTTATTATGCCTTCTTCGCAGTCGCTCTAACTTGTTATTCCACCATTCATATCCTCTATCATTCTTGCAGCCTTTAGTTCCCAGGCATTCACTCGCCGTTCGTTCTATTACATGAGTGAAGTCAGCACTCAATTCTGCCGCTGGTTTCCTCAGTTGCAGTCTACCCATTCTTTCATGAACCACTGATTGGAATCTTGGCCAGTCCACCCCACGGTCCCTAAACACAGCAGGCTCTGTAACTGGCTTCTCGTGCAGATTTTCGACCCGGTCTCCAAATATGCTGAAAGCGATTAACTGATGGTCACTTAGGCTTTTTGCCTCGTGGACTTCCCATTCATTTATTCGCACTCCACGCGTTGATAGAGTCAGGTCGATGTTAGACTCGCCGTTAGGCCCCTTGAAAGTCGATGGCTGTCCCTCGACGTTGTGGATGGTCAGGCCGCGGGCTTGGATAAAGCCTTCCATGCTGGTGCGTCGATGCATTTGATTCTGGCCGCCACCAGAGTATTGCCGGCGCTCGCAGAACCATAATGGCGAGTGAGCGTTAGAATCTAGTCCCACGACTATCTTGGTCCCATGGAGCGCTTCGATGACACTATCCAAGTGAGCGAGATGGACGTCGATGTCGTGTCCGTATTTGCAGTAGACAGAGATTACGTGCAGCTCAATGTCTTTCGCCACGACGTGGGCGACAGTGCGGTGCGTGGTGCATAAATGGTGGAGCACGCAGATGGCAATAGAGCTGGAGGGGACATATATTCCAGCCATAGGGCGGTCCCCGTACTCCACGAGGTCTAGCGTCCCTCTGTATTGCTCCTGGACAAGGACGACATCCAACTTAATACTCAATAATTGTGGGAGGTTATTATTAGCTTTTTAGTTAATATAGTGTTTTGTATTTAGTGAGTAAAGCTGTTACCTCTCCTAAAAATGTAAAATAAAATAAAATAAAATAAAAATTAAGCTCCTTCGCGGTAGTCCGTAGTTCGGTAGTTGCATCTTTCATCCCCTGCAGATTTAGCTGGCCCACCCTGATGTAGATCTTTTCTGCCATAATTGGTGTTTCCTAGTAGCCGCTGCTCAGAATGACGACGTGCGGGGCACTTGCACGCGGCGGTGCTGTGGTCTGTCGCCTCTTTGCGCCCAAATCGAGTGCAGGTCGCACATCGTTCTTGTTCCTCCTTGCAGGTGTCACGGCGATGCCCTTCTTTGCCACATTTACCGCACGTGGTTTCCATATTGTTGGCATTTGAAGCAGCACGTCACGTTTATGTGATCTTCAATATTGATCACCTGCCAGCCTATGTAGATGCGTCCACGAGTGACTAAATTTACGCGAAGAGCCGGTGAGCACTCAAACACGCATGTAGAACATGAGCGGCCACTCCTCCAGCGCTTAAAAATCAGCTTCATATTTTTCTGCAGCTTAGCTAGAGGCCACTCAGGGTCGGCAGCAAAGTTTTGTTCGTGTAGCGCGACAATGGTTGCTTCGGGGTTTGGGTCCCCTTCCATATTAAGAAAAGCCACCTGGGGAGTCCTCTGCTGTGGCTCAGTTGCGCGGAGACTTGGTGGTAGTGCTTCTTTAAGTCGCGCTGCTGAGTCTTTGTTGGTCATTTGAATGACCAACCCGGCGTTTCCCACTTTTCGCACTGCTTGAATCTGCACATTTATTTTGGCCGGGTCGATGAAGCTTTTAAGGGCATTTTTTGTATCGTCCTCAGATTTTAAGGCATCTTCATAGCCTGCAGCGGGGTATATTGCCATCACGGGTCCTTTGTCAACCGAGAGTGCCCGAGATGTGGTGCGGCCAGTTTTCACTGCGTGGGTAAAGTAAATGTGATTCCCTAATGGTACTGTGGCATAATATGCAGTTGGTGCGGCATCAGGTGCACATTTCTCCATTAGAGCACATTTCATAGTGGCGCATCTCGCCTCTGCCCGCGTTCTTTCCATTTCCGCTTCCGCCAGATGCAGCTCTAGTGTTGCCACTGCTGCTATGATGCGCTGGCCGAGAATGCCTATATTAGCGATATCAGCCTTGTTCAGTCTGCTGCTATTAGCTGTTGTCGTAATCGTTTCTAAAGCTGCGTGGACTAACTGAATGAGTTCGATTTTAATTGCCGGTAATAGGTTGTGATCACTTTCTATATAGTCGTCAATTTTGGTACGCTTGTCGACTTGCTGTTTACCAGGAGATTCCCTTGGACGTTTTTCCGTGTGAGAGCCCGTCGCTTCACCTTCTGTTTGCGACCTGGGGGTGCCGGTTCTAGTGGGCTCCATTGGCAGTTGAGACTGAGGCTGGTCCCCTCCACTGCATCAGCAGTGGAGGGGACCTTGAAAGATTTCGCGCCGGAGTAAAAATACCATCGGAGTTCTCCTCTACCTCTTGGAGAGAACTGAACCTATTGAGCGTTGACATACTGCACTGTTATGGCAACGCCCATGCGAACAAGAAATATGTGGCTAATAGGTTCAATAACAATAACAAAGTCGTCGCGTCGAAGCTAGTATGCACGTGAGCTAGGGGCAAGCGCGTAGTATTATGTTTGTAGGTATAAGTAAATTAGCAGATAAGCGGCAGAAGCGCAAATTAATAATTTCAGAGCGTTCGATCGCACACTTAAAACTAGAAAGAGAATTTACACAAGCGTCTGATCGCACACTTAAAACTAGAAAGAGTATATAAAACACAAGCTGTTCGATTCCAAATCGATATTCAATCGATGGTTTCTGAACGGCCATTTTGAATTTGACGTTAGCTGCCAACCTAGCAGTTTTTTGACAACTGACAGACGAAAGCCCTCGCAATGTAAACGCGTTTTGGTAAGGGTATTGAAATTAAATCGCAGGCCATCTGGAATGTATTCGGGTTTCCCTCAGGATTGTTAATATAGCTGAGTGTGTTATTGTTTCTCGAACCAGATAAAGTTCGCATTTTCGTGCCCGATTGTTTTACCACGTAACATAACCTGTGTTGGAACACTGTGCTCATTGAAGCTGGCCCGCCAGTCATACCTGGTTGGCTGAAGAACCTGTCTACCAAGAAGAGCCTAGGGTGCACCCGGGCCTTGCAGAGAGACAGGAGGTTGACGGGACCGAAGCACAGACCAGGTTAGATCGACCCCAATTAACTTCAGCTCGGTGAATCGCCGACGTTCACACTTCTTGGCAACTGATCGTTACGCTACCTCGTAGCTGATGGGCCCCTACGAGGTCATTAGGTGCTGAGAAGCCTGAACACTTTGGTAGCAGAGCGTGGTTTCCTGAGATTTGCAGCCGTCAAGGGCTCCAGGAAGGCACGATTTGGGACTATCAATCTGTAGGTATAGGCGGTTATTAGGTAACTTGGTTGTTGTTCCTATATCCACATAGATTGGTAGTATTGTAAGCTATAGGTCTATTGCTGGTAGTAGATAAACAGATATTGAATTGAAAATTGCATTGAAGTACCAGTTAGTCAATCTATTAGTGGTCTAGTAATGCTATTGAATGAATGTTTTGGTTAACATAGGTAGTTACATCTATTGATAGCAGGCTATTACATTGTTTTCAGTTATAGCAATTTATAACTTGAACTAATATTGACTATCTGTGTGTGTTATAATGATAAAGGGAAACTAAATTGTATTTACAGAATTTATATAGATATAAAACTCGGTTCCTATTGTTTAAGGAAAACAACATTGTTTAAGTTGTGGTTTAGGGTTCCCTCGTTTGGGTTGTAGACTGGAGGGTCCAATAAAATTGAGTTACTGCAAATTGTGAGTAAGTATCGTTCCGATCATGTCGTTATCTGAAATCCAGAAGGGTGTTTCTAAGGAACTCAGATGGTTTTCCTCCGCAAACGGTCTGATAGACCGTTTAGATAGGCATGATGTGGTATTGGAGCGGTCTATGGACGTTAAGGAACGTTACAATAGGGTGCTCGAATTGTCCGCGCAGGCGGAATCAGTTGATGGTTGCGCACCTGACAGGCTGTCACGGTTGATAGAGGATGTCGACCAATGTATGGAGATGGCAGCTGCTATCACGCAGAAGGCTGCGGACATACGTAGACAGCGCGAGTCCAGCCATGGTGGTGACATTGAAGCACCTCTGCCGCTTCAGGGATCGGGGTCCAGGTTACCTGCCATAACTATGCCTACTTTTGACGGCGTGTCCGGTGAATGGATGAGCTTCATCAATCTGTTCGACAGTTTGGTGCACATGCGATCGGACATTACCAAGTCTGTCAAGATGGCTCAGCTGGTGGCAGCATTGAGGGGTGAGCCTAGGGAGCTGGTCGCTCATTTGACAGTTGCGGAGGGTAACTATGAAACGGCCAGGCAATTGTTGGTCAGACGTTACCATAACAAACGGAGGTTGGCCGATGCCCAACTGAACCGTTTGTTTAGTATCACGGTTGTGAACAAGGTCGGGGCCATACAGACGGAGGTTTTGAACCCATTTTTGTCGTCACCAAGGCTCTAGAGAATCTTGGATTTCCGGTTGGTGAATGGTCGTACCTACTGTTGTACATTGTACTTTCCCGCCTACCCGCTGACGTGCAGACTCGTTTCGAACAGTCTCACGGGAGGTCGGCCGAGGACCTGCCCGCCTTCTCCGACTTGGTCGGATTCTTGGAAGAGGAGGCTCGACGGGCAGAGAATTTGGGGTTGACGGTCACCCATCCTTCGGAGCCACAGAGAGCTGCCGGGAGCGCTGTGAGTAGGGGCCCTCCGACGAGGAAGGACCGCACCAACCGGCAGTCGTATGGGACTGTGAGTGAATTGACCCCACATGGTGAGACCTGCCCATGTTGTAGGCAGATTGGCCATGCTGTGGCCAATTGCAATAAGTTCGGGGAACTTAGGGTTCAGGGACGGCGCCGGATGGCCAAGCAGCGGAGCTGGTGTTTCCTGTGCCTCGGGCCACACATGGCTAGGGACTGCACGCGCACACAAATGTGCGGATATTGTGGTGGGCCCCACAACAATCTGTTGTGCATGAACCGGTCCGGCCAACAGCCTCCACAGGGCCGTACCCAGGGTGACACGGCATGGGGCCCTGAGAATTCGTTTGCGACTCGGAGCGCAACTCAGGGGCCAACGTCCCCACGTGCACAGGGCAGTACCAGGGTGCAGGGCCGCACTCAGGACCATTACATGGGGGGCCCTGAGTTTTCGGTTGCGACTCAGCATCCGACCCAGCGGGACATTGGGTGTGTTGAGCAGGCCGTAACGGGCGGGTGTCATGGGACACCTTCGAGCTATGCGGGTGCGGTTCGGACGCCGCCTCAGTTGTCGCCCCGCTCGTCGCCTCGTCCTCGTCGGTCACATGTGATGTCCCCCCCGCTCATGGAGCGGCCACGGTTGAATTCACGCCCACCCCCCTTTACGGGGAATCGTAGGTTGGGAATGGAACCGGCGCGTGGGCCATTTGTACAATGGGACCCTCTGGCGTATAGCTGCATACCTGATCGGTTACAGGCACAGTGGGGCCCCGGGGGTCCTCGCTAGGAATTTGCGGCCCAACCATTTGTTGCCCCCCAACCGGAGACGGTGGTGTTACCGATCGCCTCTGTGCTTGTTTGGGATTTGGCGGGCAACCCAACATACGTTCGCGCCCTATTAGATTCTGGAGCTCAGGGCTGCATTGTATCGAATGATTTAGCAAAATGGTTGGGCCTCAAGGTAAATAGGTATAATAAATCAATACGGGGCGTGGGGAATGTTACGGTTACGAATGTAGTTGGTCAATCGGTGATCACGTTCTCTCCACGTTATGACATTTTGACAAAAACATCCGTGCAAGCTTTAGTAATGACGCATGTCATGGGCAGACACCCCTTGGTGAAGTTGAATCCGGCCGTTCGATTCCTGACATCAGGACTCAAGTTGGCGGATCCCGATTTTGACACTCCAGCCCCGGTCGACCTGCTACTGGGAGCAGACGTTCTGGGTAGGTTTCTGTTGTCGGATCAGCGAGTTCTTCAGCCGGACGGGTTGATTGCTGTGGATACTAAGTTTGGTCACGTGATCATGGGTCCGGCATTGCCAATGGTTAGGCCTGCCGAGTCAGATGGCATACTTATTGGCTCAGCGTTGTCAGACGTTATCCAACGTTTCTGGGAGATAGAGGAACCTCCCACCGTTCGTCGAGTCGACGCAGACGAAGAAGAGTGCGAGTTGTTTTACCAGAATAGTACTGGTCGCCTTCGTTCTGGTCGTTTTGTAACTCGACTGCCTTTCAGGGCCGATCGACCGCCACTAGGAGAATCTAGGAAGATGGCTGAGACGAGATTGATGTCGATGGAGCGTAGGATGACAAGGGACGCCGTATTTAAACAAAAATATATTGATTTCATGAGGGAGTATGAGTCGTTAGGACACATGTCGGTATCGGGTGTGGACTGGAGATCTGAGGATCATTGTTTCCTTCCACACCATGCCGTCCTACGAACCCCTACCGGCAAGATTCGAGTTGTTTTTGATGGGTCAGCACCTACCTCGAACGGGATGTCCCTGAATCAGTGTCTACATTCGGGACCCAAGTTGAGTCGTGATATTTCGGATATTCTCACGAGCTTTCGGAGGCACCAGATTGTATTTGTCGCAGACATTCGGATGATGTTTAGGCAAACGGTAATTCATCCGGCTGACAGAAGGTATCAGTTGATACTTTGGCGTGAGTCCGCGGCCGAGCCAGTCAAGGTCTATGAGTTAAACACGAACACGTATGGGTTACGGTCTAGCCCGTATTTGGCGATGCGTACCCTGCGGGAGTTGGCGTCGCGTGACCGTGTGAGCTATCCTAGAGCCGCCGCTATCCTGGAGCAAGATTTGTACGTCGATGACGTCTGCACAGGGGCAGCCAGTGTAGAGGAAGCTCTGGACCGACGTGACGAGCTCATTCAATTGCTGGAACGAGGCGGCTATGAACTACGTAAGTGGATGTCCAACTCCCCTGAGTTGATGGCTGGTCTCCCAGATGAGTTTCAACAAGACCCGCACGTTTTTGAGAATCCTGACAACCCTAACATGTTGTCAGTACTTGGAATTCAGTACCGGCCCGTCCATGATGAGTTTACCTATCGGGTGGTTTTAGAAACACCGAAGGCCTGGACGAAGCGGTCAGTACTGTCAACGATTGCGAGAACGTTCGACCCGAATGGATGGATTTCTCCAGTCACCTTTGCTCTCAAATGTTTTATGCAAAGGCTATGGGCGGCTCAGTTGACCTGGGACACCCTCCTCTCAGGTGATTGGTTGACTGATTGGACGCGAATGTTCACCTCGCTATCGGACATAAATAATGTATCGCTGCCGAGGAAATTGGTCCCTGCTGGGGATTACAGGGCAACCCTTCACGTGTTGTGATGCCTCTGAACGAGGGTTTGCGGCAGCGGTTTATTTGCGAACCGTCACCTCCACCGGGGAGGTCGACGTGCGTTTGGTTTTGGCAAAAAGCAAGGTAGCGCCTATTCGGACAAGGATGACGATTCCAAAACTGGAACTGTCCGGGGCTGCTCTTTTGACCAAACTTTTGAATCACACTCTAACAGTGTTGCGTGGGTCAGTGGTTTTGGAGGATACGGTGTACGCTTGGACGGACAGCCAGATTGTTTTGTGCTGGCTGAAGGCTTCGGTCCATAACTTAGAGGTTTTTGTTGGGAACCGTGTCTCCCAGATTGTGTCGTCTGAGGTCCCACTGACCTGGAGTCATGTACCAGGAGAATTGAACCCTCTTGAATTGAATTGTGCATCCAGGGGATGTCAGGCTCCTGAACTCGTTAGACACCATTTGTGGTGGGGACCACCCTTTGCTTGCCAAGAGAGAATCGGACTGGCCCCACAGCAATGTAGTAGTATCTTCGGATCATGGCCCCAGAGCGGCCGTGCATGTTACCCAGAAGGCTGAGGACCCTGACGCCGGGTTTCTGCTGGACCGGTATAGCTCACTTGACAAGTTGATAAACGTGTCCACTTGGATTAGGAGATTCGCTCGAAATTGTCGTACTCCTCGCGATCAGCGAACGTTGAACCCTATTCTGACTCCGGCAGAGCGAAACGAGTCGCTATTGAATTTGGTCCGGTTGGTACAGTCCTCGAAGTTTGGGGCAGAATTGGAGATTATACGAAGTGGACGTTCGAAATTGAAGGGAGCCGTCGCGCGTCTTAACCCCTTTGTTGATTCGACCGGGTTACTTCGGGTAGGAGGAAGATAGCGCAATGCGAATCTGTCGTATTCGGCTCGTCACCCACTTCTGCTCCCCAAGGGGGGACAGTTAGTTGAATTGCTGGTGACTGATCGACATATTAAAAACGCGCATGCCGGCTGTAACGCGTTGTTGGCCACGCTCCAGCGGGAGTTTTGGATCTTATCTGCCCGCCGTGTCATACGGAACATCGTGTTTCGGTGCATGCCTTGTTATCGACTTAAGGCTGCCACGATGCAACCTCTCATGGGGGACTTGCCCCCTGATCGTGTGAATGAGGTCAGACCGTTTTCAGGTGTTGGTACGGATTTTGCAGGACCGTTTATGGTGAAGAGTTCACGATTGCGTACCGCTAGGCAATACAAGGCGTACCTATGTGTGTTTGTTTGTTTATCCACCAAGGCGGTACATCTCGAGCTCGTTGCTGATCTCTCGACAGAGGCTTTCATTGCTTGTTTGGATAGGTTTGTTTCTCGAAGGGGAATTCCAACTTTGATCCACTCTGATAACGGCACTAACTACATCGGTGCGGAACGATACTTACGAGAGATAGTCAACCTTTTGAATGTAAATAAAGTGGATATTGGAACGGCCCTCTCCCGTCGGGGTATGCAGTGGACCTTCAGCCCACCGATTTGCCCCCACTGGGGTGGGATTTTTGAGGCCGTAGTTAAGTCAGCTAAGACGCACTTGGGGCGTATAGTAGGTCAGACCGCGCTGACTTTTGAGGAGCTCGCGACATTGTTTTGTAAGATCGAGGCCGTTCTCAATTCGCGACCGTTGTGTCCGCTCAGCTCGGATCCAAATGACCTGGAGGCTCTGACCCCAGGCCATTTCTTGATAGGACAGCCACTTAACGCGTTGCCCGAGCACCCCTTCGAGGGAGTGAAATTGTATCGGTTGTCAAGGTATCAGATGTTGCAGCAGTTTACTCAGAATTTCTGGAAGCGTTGGTCGCTCGAGTATCTGCATATCTTACAACAGCGCCTTAAGTGGACTGACAAAACCAGCCCCCCTAGTGTTGGTGACCTCGTTCTGGTTAAGGATGTTAACCTACCGCCACTACGTTGGCGCAGGGGGCGCATTGTTAACTTGTTCCCTGGCAAGGACGGGACCCCCCGGTCTGCAGAGGTTCTAGTAGGAGGCTCGGTTCTAAAACGAGCGGTAGCAACGTTGTCTCGGCTGCCCGTAGATTAGGGGACAGGTGGGTGCCTGTCCGGGCGGGTGATTGTTCGATTCCAAATCGATATTCAATCGATGGTTTCTGAACGGCCATTTTGAATTTGACGTTAGCTGCCAACCTAGCAGTTTTTTGACAACTGACAGACGAAAGCCCTCGCAATGTAAACGCGTTTTGGTAAGGGTATTGAAATTAAATCGCAGGCCATCTGGAATGTATTCGGGTTTCCCTCAGGATTGTTAATATAGCTGAGTGTGTTATTGTTTCTCGAACCAGATAAAGTTCGCATTTTCGTGCCCGATTGTTTTACCACGTAACATTACCTGTGTTGGAACACTGTGCTCATTGAAGCTGGCCCGCCAGTCATACCTGGTTGGCTGAAGAACCTGTCTACCAAGAAGAGCCTAGGGTGCACCCGGGCCTTGCAGAGAGACAGGAGGTTGACGGGACCGAAGCACAGACCAGGTTAGATCGACCCCAATTAACTTCAGCTCGGTGAATCGCCGACGTTCACACTTCTTGGCAACTGATCGTTACGCTACCTCGTAGCTGATGGGCCCCTACGAGGTCATTAGGTGCTGAGAAGCCTGAACACTTTTGGAACCACGCTCTGCTACCACAAAGTGTTACAACCGAGACACACGTCTGCTTACAACCGGTATCGGCACCGGACTATAGTCCGTCCACTCCACAGTAACAGTTATCCTACCTCCAGAAACCTCGTTGGCTCTCTCTTTGCAGAGGAGGTGGAATAACTGTGAACGGATTATTCCGCCATTCCTATAGGGACGGTTAAAGAATATGTGACGGACGAACAGCGAAAGCTTTTTTCAAAGATAATTGATTTTATATCGCTTTACAGAGCAAATTATATTAAAACCAAAGTCGTAATAAGAAACTAGACAGAGAAAAAGTTGATAAATCATAAAATTATGAATAAGGCTAATGTACCGGGATTTTGGAAAGCCAGGGTTGTGGACATTACACCAGTTTTTGTTTCATTTTAATACTATGCGTAAGATATGACTAAAAATAAATCAGCCATTTCCGAAATGCTTTGTTAATTTGTCATATGGCATCGGCGCTTATGATGACGTCACTTTTCAACTCGCAGTCAGTCTGAGTTCTGCCGGCCGCTCGACCTCGCAGACACAAAAAGTGATTTCATAATCTTACAATTTTCTTACAACAGTTTTTGCTGTTAAAGTATTATAAAATATAAATAACCTATGTTTTAGAGTATAATTAAATATCATAATTCATAATTCTTTATTGCACACAAATATTTAAAAAAGTTACAGTAAAAGCAAAATGCATGTACAAAGGCGAGCTTATCTATAAAAAGAGATTTCTTCCAGCAAACCTAGGTATTATAGGAATTGATATCATATCATAAAAGGGTAGGCAGTGCACAATAAATGCTCTAAATAAAATGCTTACCGATAAACCTATATACTACATAAACTTTACATATAATAATATAAATACAATAACTTTTACGAAAGAGAGAGGTAGTGCTCTTTAATACGTTTCTTAAAAGAGAAAAGAGTGGGACTGTCTCTTAAAGTGCAAGGAAGTGCGTTCCAGACCAGAGTCGGACCGCCCGCAGCCTGAAAGGGTGTTTATACGCAGCGTTGTTATGCCGCGGAGTGGCTAAAAGTGAGACAGTGTGAGATCTCCGGAGCCGATCTCCCGAAAAGAGATACTCAAAACGGTCTCGAAACGAGCTACCCCAACTACCTTAGTTGGGGTAGCTCGGATTTTTCAAGATATTGAACAGATAATAAAGAATGTGAGTCTCGGCGACGACGAATCGGAAGCCACCCCAACTCTTTGCGATATTGAGAAACATGGTCAATTTTGCGCAGTCCGAAGATAAATCGAATCCCGAGATTCTGAAGTCACTCGAGTTTATTCAGTTTCTCTTCTTTCGCACTCGCCCAGGCAACATCGGCATAGTCGATTAGCGGCATGAGAAGGTAATAACAGGGGTAATTTTGGTCTGCCGTGGCAAGAAGTTCTGCAGTCGCCTGAGGGAATGGAAAGACGCAAAGACCCGTCTGCTAACCTCGCAGACATATGGAGACCAACACAGCTGGTTATCAAAGATGACCTCGATGTTTTTCGCCTTAGCAGTGTACTCTATTGTAGTACCATTATAAGCTAATATTTTTGTTAACAGGAACGATAGGTTTCTGTAATAAAGAAAGAGAGTGCTTGGTTCCAATAATCATTGCTTGCGATTTTTTTGGTTAAACAACAGCCCGTGGGACGAGGCCCAGTCCTTCACATTCTCGAGGTCAGCATTCAACATCTCCACGGATGAAACTAAATCGCAGGGGGAAAAGTGGAAATAGGTTTGGAGATCATCTATCTGCGTAGAGATGATACGAAGAAGAAAGGACTTCGGAGATGAAGTTGATAAAGACTGAAAACAGGAGAGGAGAAAGAATACCACCTTGTGGCACTCCTGCGGTTAGATCACGCCATTGAGTCCACACTAAATAAATTAACTTTTTGTGTGCCATTCAGCCCTAAAATTAGAAAAAGTGGATAAACGCCGCAAGGAGAGCAGATCCTATTAGAAATAAAAGTAGTGCTTATTGTGGTAAAGATTATTTTGACTTAAGCTTAACCCCCTTTTTTAGATGTTTTACTTGTACAAACAAATTAAAAGAATTATGTAAATTTATTGTACCTACTTCTTTTAATTTGTTGTGTTTTAAGTTGAAAGAAGATGACTTTGTATCAATAACCTTTGGAATAAGCAGGAGTTTGATTGCGCGTGCGTGTTTCTAAAGCGAGACCGAGAGTGAATGATGAACCAAGGCTTTGAATCTTAGTACCAAATACTAGATTGCAGTTATATATCGTAAGCCGTAATAGTATTTTATGTGACTGATACATAATGGAGGACAATAAAACTCCAGAGTGGGGTTATGACACGAGCCGATGGCGAGGTTCATAATAATATAACTCGAGAGTTTTAATGCCTAACTATGTACATACACTAGTTTATCTACACACATATCAAAAGCTCTCTTTGATTTGTTCAGGAACCGCATGTTATTGAGCATTGATATTTGCTCTGTACTTGTTTAGCTTATTCAGTAGTACCAACGTCACAGACAAACTAGGGGTGGCACGCAGGCAGGCGTCGGCGTTCGAAATTTGAATGTCATAATTTGGTAACTATAAACTTCCATTTGGTAACTTTTTAAAACTGCATTAAAAAATATTTACAGTTAATATTTGCATCAAATATATATTTAAATACTTCAGGTAATCCTAATTTTGCAAAATAATTTTTCTTTAGTTGTAAAAGCTATTATTTCCATTAAAATTATGATGAAATCCATCCATTTGATAACGTTTGGGTCCCTTCAGTCTATCTTCGATTTTCTAGTACTTTAGAGTAAGTTCTATTGATATTTTTTTTCTATAAATGCTAGCTTATGTCCTTTATAGATATGAAGGACAAAAAATAATGATGGATATAATGAAAATCAACAAAATATTAATTTTACTCAGGAAAACATGATACGGTCACCAAATGGAAGACCAAAGAAATGTCAAGCTTTGTTCATATGCGATGCGAAAACACACTGAATTTGGAAATATACAAAAGGTTTATCTATCTATCTATCTAAAAATACAGATTTTAACACAACCTTTATTGACCTAATAATAAAAAATCAATAGTCACTTATAATATATGAGCGGCCTCTGACTTATTACTATAGGTGACTGGAAGTGACCACGAGAAGAGATTCGTTGTTAGTAAGCGTTATTTCTACAGCTACTAGTCGTGGCGTGTCGAGTTGGATTGTAGTTCTCATCTTTAGCGACTTTTTGTGCAATATCGCTGTTCCTCCATATGTTCTTCCTACCAGTATCGCAGCTGAGGTATCGACAGCTGAGGTGCCCACGCCAAGATATTCATGATAACTTATCTCAGTAAATTATGCGTTATAAAATGAAAAATATTTTTTCGCTTCGTTATTCGCTTCTAAAATTAATGGTGCGAAGCAAACACAGAGCCTTAAAGCTAACTTCAGAATAGTAGAATCGATAGAAAATGTGGCTACATTTATACATAAATACGATAAAAATGAAAAATACTAATACTTTTATCATTAAAACCCTTATATAATTATATCATTATGGATGTTTTCATAATTAACGTTATATAAATGACCGGGAAATAAAATGTTCTATAAATAGCCAGTAATTAATTATATGTGAAGTCCCGTAACAGCCCAAAAAGTGGATGGATATGACTGTTTTGGAAAAATTACCCACCTAGCTGATATGTGCACGTTACCATAGATATTCTTATCTGAAAACGTATCGCATTGGGTAAGGATATCGTCTCTTCATTATTCAGTTGGTGTGGGTGTTGGCAGATAATATTTTGATTAACTTATCACACTGTTCTTCGTAACATTCGCTTTTCAGTTTCTACCGCAACCCGCACGAGGAAATTTTGTTCTCCACTATTGTCATTGTCAAATCTAATCAACTCAAAATCCTTATCCGAGGATAATAACAGGTTGTTTATTGTTTACGCACATCTTTATTACAAAACAAACAAAACCACCACAAATCACCGGTGAGAAGTTGTGACCTTGCACCGCTCGCGTTTGGTGCGGTTTAAGGTCACAACTTCATCCACTTTCTCTTTCACGCCTAGTGCATGCATAGGTCGCAGGTCGCACGCGTTGTACCCCAAAGGGCTATACAGGCGATGAAATGTCAATGTGAGCGCCGGAAAACCCTGTGTGTTACAACGCATCGTCGCGCTGTAGCGCTCTGGCTTTTCATCACACAACGCGGCCCAGAGTTGTACCCCACTGGCTTTTCAGAAGACGCATCAGGATGGACAGTACTACTCTGAATATATTTAAAAGGAAACAAATATAATGATCACCAAAATATTTTTTTCCTACCCAAAATGGATATGAACACCAAAAGTTGCAAAAAATATCAGGGCAAAATACTGTGGTAGCTTAAGGTAAAACGGTAAAGGGGGGAGCGAAGCGAAGCCAACTTTATCCTTCGTGTTAGGTTGAACATGTAAGAACAACAAAAAATACTTAAAACATAAACTTAAGTACACAAAACATAAAAAGAAGTTTGGTGATCATTTATCCAAACACAATTTGGTGGACATTTATCCATTCTGGCAGTCATTTCGAATTTATTGGTAGTAAAGTAGGTGCATTTTTGGTAATAGTTTAAACACAAGCCTATTTAAAAGTCGTGTAAAGAAACATTACCTCTCTCTTGAGAGTTATATGTAATATATACATGTAAGTATTTATTATAATATAATAGTATATTATAAGTATTTAGTATATTATTATAGTAATTATACAATTTATTTTATTTATCATTATTTTATACATAATATTGTACACATAGGTCTACCGCTGCTCAGCAAACAATCTTTCCCACCTTAACCTGGTTTGATGGATGAGATCTCTTATTAGAGCTCGCCTTTGTACACTATTTTATGTATGTCTTGTTTTTAATATGATTTGTGTGCAATAAAGAAATTATGAATGATGAACTCCCAAAAGGAGGTTTATTTACTTCTGTCGCCGTAGTCATCAAATTTTCTGAGCACGAGTTCTATTCTATGATGTGTACTGTGCTGCTCGAGTATTTTTTATGGATTGTAAAAATCACTTTTATTACGAACTTTAGGCGAGTACATCACTATTCGTTCAGTACGTTTCCAGAAAATGGTAGGATAGTGTTTTCAGGTGATGTCTGACACGTATTTAGCGATATATCGTAAATAATTTGTGAAAACTCAAGGATGATTTGATAATTCTATTCTTTAGTGGCTATATTGCACGTATTTCCATTGAAAATGGAGTTCCGCGAGACGCTATTAGCCGCTCAACGAAATCAAAAACAGAAATCATCTGTAAGTACGTCTCTAATTTTCGTTGTTTTGTGTGGCATAATGTTTGATTTTTAAATGGCCAAGCCTAAAACAACTAAATTTATTTACTATATCTGCCTTCTAAATATAGCAACAATGCTATGTACATAAGTACCTAAAAGTACAAAACCTATCCATTTACTCCAGCTAAGGTATGTCAGGGCTAATCAGCTGCTGCTGATGCGGAAGTGTGATCAACATGCACCTTATAAAATATCTTAACAATTAAACTGCTATAGCCCTCACAATGGTGGTAGCAAAGCACACTGCACATAAATTATTTGTCCTGGATTGTATTGGTGATTAATTATTTTAGGAAAATGTTTACTACAAAGCCAAGTTCGACCCTCCTAAGAAGGAACAAAAGCAGAAAGACAAGCTTTCTGCCAACATCCAGAAGTTCCTGGCAAAGAAGGAAGAGGAAGAGCGTCAGAAGAAACTTGATGAAAAGAAAAAAGTTGCAGATCTACATGCAATGCGTGATCCAAAAGCCCAAAGAAAGATATTGAAGACATTGAAAACAATAAAATCGGCAAATAAATCGGTATTAGCAGATGCAGTAGACACAGAACACACTGCAATAACCAGAGAAGGGGCAGAACAACCAGACCAAGATGATTATGGCTACGAATCACAGGAGGCTGGTGCCATATACCAGAAGATGATGGAGAAATACAGCAAAATGCCAGATGAACCCAAATTTCCCAACAGTGGTTAGTTGATTGATGTTGATATTTTTATTATCAATTGATATATATTTGGTTGTAATCTATTCTTATTGTTAAACAATGCCACTTTAAAGAATGGTTAACTCTCTTCCCACATTCAGAGCCTACTGGCTTCCAGGATCAGGACTGCTGAAGTTATAACTACATTTATCTGACTTCTTTACTCACACTAGAGACAACATGTTCCAAAGTTTTCATACAAATCAAGAGCATCAGTGGGCATCAACTGTTTACTTACACAAGTACACACTCTACTACTTAAATAATTACTTATTGATTCAGTGCATTGTGACTTTACCCGTCTTTGGTACAGAATGCAAAAATTGGAAACACAAATATTTTTATTGAAGTTAAATTGAGAATCTTTTTAGGTGGCAAAAGCAAGAAGGACCTGGAAGGCACAAAAGAGAGGGTAAAGCAAGCTCTCCTTCATGAGGAGGAACCAGTGCCTCACAAGCGGAGACGGAAGACAGGCTGCAATACTGATGGGCATGGTAAGATAGATACAGCCTGTGAGTGAACCCATTGTTACAGAACCACTGGCCTCATATATAGTAACAAATGGAATGGCAACAAATATATTGATTAACAATATAAGTTTTTACCCCGAAATATGTTAAATGTTCACCAAGTTGAGTGCCCCCATGTGGGTTTACAGAACCATATTGTTGCTTGAGGACACTTTCTGTCCAAATATTAGAATTAGGTTTGTTAAGTTACAACTTTATAATACAACCTGGAGCCAAAACGAAGAGGATAGGAGCGGGGCGACGTTACGTAGTTTAGTGACTGACTGGTTAGTAGTAAATAATTTATCTGTAAATGTGGAAAAGACAACTTTTTAATCAAGTAAAACCAGAATTAAATTTATCATTGACATATCAAAATCAACAAATATCTGAATCACAGGAAACGATAGATAAGGATAACGATAGATCCACAGTTGTCATGGAAAGCCCATGTGGACAAACTATGTAAAAAAGTCAATAGTTTTACTTATGCTCTGTACCGACTAACAAAAGTAGCGAGCAGAGAATCATCTCTTCTGGCCTGCCACGGATATGTAGCATAAGCATTACACTATGGAATTGTGATATGGGGTAATTCGGTGAATGTCAAAAGACTGTTCATCATACAGAAACGCTGCATCAGAACTATTTGTGGTTTAAGCCCATATGAGTCATGTAGCCTGTTATTTAGACAGTTAAATCTACTTACTCTAACTGGTATCTACATTTTGGAAATGTGCATATTTGTAAGACTTAACATACATTTGTTCACAAAACTGTCCAATGTTACTTCATTCAATACTTGATTTCCTAATCGCTTAGTTCTACCTCGAGCCAATACAGCATTGCACAATAGGAACTGCTATGCAATGGCTTTTAAGATATTTAATGGTATTCCAGCATAGATACAGTATCTACCCCTGCCTATTTTTAAAATAAAGTTAAGAAATTGGCTAGTACATAATGGTTTTTATGACATGTCCAAATTTTATAAAATTAAACCTCGATTTCTTAATTAACATGGTACTATGTAGATCCAATTTTGTATTTTCTCTCATGTCAATTGTGAACTACACTGTTATTATCTGACTATTTTGTATTTGTAAGAACCTGTAAATTTTTGACATTAAGTATTTTCAATTCTAATTTTGATGTTTTAGAAATTTTCAAAGGATTTAGAAATAATTATCTATTATTATCTTAAAAAATG
This sequence comes from Argyresthia goedartella, assembly GCA_949825045.1. NCBI lineage: Eukaryota > Metazoa > Arthropoda > Insecta > Lepidoptera > Argyresthiidae > Argyresthia > Argyresthia goedartella. The sequence continues at coordinate 7,389,807 of OX463814.1, forward strand.
AATGTTAATAATTTGCATGCCCAGGGTTGGCTAAATGTGTGAAACTAACCAATATTTAAGAACCTAATGCAACCACATTTAAAGCAAATGAATGAATATGAATAGTGTAAAATATGGTGTACAATTTTGGTGACAATTTACTTAACTTGGGATGAAAATATATCTTATTAACTTTTTACTGAATTTGGTAAACAGTAATCCTTTTGGCCTCCACACATCAAATACAAAATGTGTCACTCACATGCCAAACATCTTTACAATGCTATGCAAAATGCAACTTGAATCATACGAGAAATGTCTCTTTTAATATAAAAATTGTGTCCTCTATAGCAGATGTGGCGCCAGTGGCACAATTTTCAGTTGTCGGCCAGTGCAGACTGGGGCGGTCAAAAGGCTGATTAAACATAAGCCAAATGGAATTAGTGGGGCAGGGCAGCCATGGTGCAAGCGAAATTGTAGATTTTACCATCCGCCCCCGCCTTACGCCTTATGTGCGCAGCCCCATTATCATGTAATTTTGACATTTACAAATGGACAATTTTTCAAAAGTGATTGATATTCCTAGGCATCAGATTTGCTTCTTCTCCCACAGTGGTCCAATGTAGAGAAGAGGCAAAAAATGATGCTAAGTATATGTAAATATCTACAATAATAATAATAATAATAATAACACTACCTTGGACACTATTTACACACATTGATCTAGCCCCAAACTAGGATCCCCTGTGTCTTGGGTACTAGACAACGATACACATACTTATATAGATAAATATTATACTTAGATAGATAAACAACCATGACTAGGGTACAAACATCCGTTCTCATCAAACAAATATTTGCCCCCACCGGTACTCGAACCCGGGACCCTTGCCGAGTTGGCCATTCGGGTCGTCGCTATAAAATCGGCGATAATAAAGACATTTGATTCTGATTCTTGAATAAGGCACTGCACCCCTTGTTGCATAAATAATTTGACATGGTTGTAGCTACCAAAGCACTTGGGATAACATGCTATCACTGTTTATTGCATCATCATTTCATTGAGAAAATTTCAGATATTAACAATCCAAAACTAATATAGTATTTATTGCGACGCGAAAGTTTGTGAGTGGTGGTGTTGAATGTTTCACACCAAAGCTATTGAACCAACTGACAAGAATATGGAATGGAAAATGTTCAACCTAGCAAATGTAATAATCAGAATACTAAAATACTGACTGGGCCGGATTAGTGGCTCAGTCAGTATTCACCACTTTTCAATGTTGGATTTAATAATAGCTTCATAGAACATCATTCCCTAAAGCCGTTTTACCCCTTTCAGAGCGAGACCCCAGCCCTTCAAAGCCGGAGCCCGAAAAGAAACCCGACAAGCCTAAACCCCGCAAAGCTGCGCCGCCCCCCATGGACTTCAACCAGCTGCTAAAACTCGCTGAACAGAAGAAGCACGAGCCCCTCGAGCCAGAGAAGAAGAAGGAGGTGGCGGCCGAGGGAGAACCGGAGCGGCTGATGACGAAGAAGCAGCGCCGCGAGCACGACGAGGAGATGGCGCGGCGTCGGCGCCGGCAGGAGCGCCTCCTCGCCGACAGCGATAGGGCGGGCAGGCCGGGTGAGCTTCCATCTGCGGCACACATTGTTGCTAAACATATTTGATATACACTGCAATAAATACAATTGGAGAATATTATTAGGTTCAACGTGTAAGAACAACAAAATCCAACGCTCGTTTTATATTTTATGTTCAGTACTCAAATTAAGATTTTTATGTTGCTGTTTTGCAAATTTCTAGTCGCGCAATTCAATAATTTTGTCAGACAAAACCAGTATTTCTAGTCGCGCTCAGTTTTGTCGCGCAATTTCGTCACGCAAAATCAGAATTTTTGACAGTCAAAAACTGCATTTAAATACCTAACAGTAAAAAAAAATTACAGGAATAAAAATTAGAAAGAAAAAGTAAAATCAGACAGAAACGAAACTGGCAGAGGCGCGTTGAATCACTGTGGGTTTCGGCTCACACGGTGCGGCTCCGGCAATAGTGCCTCACACAAAGAGAGTAAAGTTCATTAACCTATTTACGAATTTTGTTGTATATTTCAGTTCCAAAAGAAGAGCGGCCGCGTGAGCCAGAGAGGGAAAGAAAGCCGGAAAGTACCGGCTTCGGCCGGATCCCGAAAATTGGCGAAAAAAACGAAAACAATCGGATTCCTAAAATTGGCGAAAAACATGATAATAATCGGATTCCAAAAGTTGGCGAAAAGAGTGAGAATGGTAGGATCCCGAAAATTGGCGACAATGGCCGGATCCCCAGAATAGGCGAGAAAAGTGAAAAACCCGTCAGAACTGACAGTCCCAAGTCTTCCACTAGTAAAATAGATATGGAAATTGCCAATGAGAGAGAGAGAATCGAAAAACTGCAAAGAGAAAGAGACAGAATGAATAAAGAAAAAGCTGACAGAGATCAAGAGAGATCCGACAGAGAGAGGCTGGAGAAACTGAAGGCTGAGAGAGAGAAAATCGAGCGAGATATCGAGAGACTGAACAAGGACAGAGATAGACTAGAGAAAACTAAACAAAAACTAGAATCTATTAGCAAAGTATCAGACAAGACAGTAGACCGATCTAAAATTAGAGAGCAAGACAAGAACATAGAACTCAAGAGCCAAAACACTTACAGGATAGACAAGAACTCCAACGAACGCAAAGTGCTACCAAGCAAAAGCGGAATGAACGGACACATCTCCCAGGGCAAAGCGATGCCAAGAGACAAAGCTTCGTCCAACGGAATGCGTCCAGAAAACGGCAAACGTCCCGAACCGAGCCAACAGAAGCCAAGACCAGATGACAGAAAGCCCCAACCCCAAGGTGTAAAACAGGCGCCGGGCAAAGACAAAGTGGGCAGTACGTTCGACTTTGACAAGCATGTCAGTTCATTGAAGAATGCTCCGGTGAGTGGTAAGAAGCCGGACGGCGCGAACGGAACACGGCAGTTCCCGCCCGGCGATGTCAAGCGGAAAACGCACCCTGATGACAGGCGGAAGCAGATGGTGAAACGTGAGTACCCACAGAGATCTTATGTTCATCCTAATAAGACGTGGTGGGACAATATCTTGAGTCTATGTCACGTTATCAAGCCAATCTTAGCAATAATAAATACTGCGTGAACAATGAACCCCATTCTAATAGTTTCTTACCCCCTAGGACCAAAAGAGGGGTGTTATAAGTTTGAAGCGTCAGACGAAGTGTCGGTATGTCGACGTGTCTGTATGTCTGTCCGTGACACCCTAGCGGTCAAATGGGTGGACTGATTTTAATGTGGTGATTCTGTAAATGTTCTTAAATATGTTTTATTAAAATCGGTTCAGTATTTCGAAAGTTATCAGCTTAAAAAAAGAATAGCGGTCAAACGGGTCGACGGATTTTAATGCGGTTACCTGTAGTTGGTAATAGACGACACTACGATGGTTATTAATGTTTTGTTAAAATCGGTTCAGTAGTTCGAAATTTATCAATTTAACCAGGAATAGCGGTCAAACGGGTGGACGGGTTTGGTAGATGTGTCGGTCGGATTTTTTTATTTGTATTAATTGTTACATTATTAGAGCCGCTGACTGATTTTCGGTTGGGTGCCTTTTTGCTTTGCATCTAAGTCAGTTCGTCAGGGTTTCAAATCTTACCGTTTTAGTACACCAAACACAAACATACACGTCCGTATCCTTCCACTATTCCCACTTTATATCCTTTGCCGCTCAAAGGAATGTGCAGGCCCGCCAGGTTTCTTGGCCTGTGGTGCCGGCTGAAACGGTTAGCGGAGCATAAATAATAATAATAAATATTAGAGGACAATCTTACACAAATTGAACTAGACCCATGGCTTCGACTTAGACTTACATTTTATTCACAACAAAACACAAAAGTACATCAACAGGAAAGATTCTAAGATAGGAAAGTGACACGAAGTTATGGAAGAAAACACATATGTACATATAAGAGAGTAAATGATGATTATAGTTAGAGTATGTATATTATTTCTATATGTACAGGTTTATGTATATATTGGTACTTATTTAGCATTTTGGTATATAGGTATTTTACTTTACATATTTTATAGATATTTAATTTATTTATTTATTTTAGATAAGTTATTAGATATTGTGCACTGCCTACCCTTTCATGGTAAATTTTCCTATCATGCCTTGGTTTGCTGGAAAAAATCTCTTTTTAGAGATAAGCTCGCCTTTGTACATATGTTTTCCACAAATGTAACTTTTTATTTATTTTTGTGCAATAAAGAATTATGAATTATGAATGTACGCATGCTACGTTAGTGAAATGGCTCCCACTCAGCATATAATACGACAGCAGACATGCAGCGCTGATTTTCATTCGGATCCAATTGCGGCGCGTTCCGAATCGCATCATAATTGATTATAGCGTCTACAAGGTCGTTCCGAATGAGCTTTAGCATGACAACGATAGTTCAAAATGGTTGATATGACGTCATGAAAGACATCATTAACGCCGCCATGTTGTGCCATCATCGCCCATGCTTCTGAGCCCTTTCGACTTAAAGTACCAGATAAGCAAATTACCTGACACACTGACCAGTTTTTCCGACGCGAATTACCTGATACGCAAATGACCAGAGCTCGTTTAAGCAAATGACTTGAACTTGAACGGGAAAGATGTATCTTGTCTCTTGCTCTGCCCCGAGTCGCAGTTGCGGGTCAGGTTGTGCGTTCAAAGCGTTCCGAATGGATATCTATGATGGTCGTCATTTCCCACTCGGAACGGGCATGATGGCCGTGACGTCACGTGAGAGATGTTGTCTTTGTTGACGTGACTCGGAACGCGACATTGATATCCGTGCAAGCACCTCTCAACGATATATTAATAAAGATAGATATATGTATAGATAGATATACAATCGACAGATTAAATGTATAATGATCAAGTGAGTACTGTGATTGTGCTTGTATGAAAGTGAGCGAGTGTGAGTGAGTGAGGGTGTGTGGGGAAGTGTGAGAGAAAGGGCTGAAATATACATGAAAATGAACCAAAAGGAGACATTCGAGTTGTTATTGAATTTTAAATGAATGTCACATAATCAATTGATGTAAGAAATGTTGATAGATTGTTTAATTGTAATTAGGTGTACTGTATGTAGATAATTTTATTGTAATTTGTAAATTAATATTTAGCGAATCATAGGACTTGCCTTTTGCTATCCTAAAATATGTCTTATAATGTTTTTTGAATGTTGTCACTGATTTGAGCTCAAGTAGAGGAGACGGTATATTGTACCAACATTTCGAAGAAAGTTATCGAAAACTACCATGCAGCTGTTTTATGGGAAGGTATCTTAAGTAAGCTAGCACATGACCTAGTCCTGTTAATGACAAGCCATGCAAGCTTCTTAAAGAGATACTCAATTATGAGTAATCCAGGAGACCAGGCCTTCTCTGCTACTAAGCAAAAGCCTCACACAAGCCTATCGCAGGCTCGCGCTATCTCTCTCTCTCCCGTATCGATGAAACGTGACTTCCGAGCCTGCGATAGGCTGGTGTGAGGCTTGTGGTTAGAAGCATCGGGGCCCAGCAGCCTTATGGCGTAAGTCGTCTGAGCTATGAAGTTCATATAGACTTTTACGTTTGACACCTTGCACCAGCTTCATCTGTCAAATTGGTATCACGCAAGTAGCATCATAATGGAGGCCAAACCCAAGCTCATTGAATGAAGCCTAGAAGCCTTCGGTGATACCCCGCAATCGATGAAATTGTATGAGCATGAGATGAACCATAGACACACGCTATGAACTTCAGAGAGTTACGCCATAAGGCTGCAGGTCTTGGATCTCCTGATTGTGTTGAATATTAGCTAGATATAGTTCCTGGCTACCCTTCATCTTTAATATGTTCGCACTTTTAAGAAAGGGAGTAACATGCGAACGTGGGGCTGATGATGATGATGAGTTAGTAAGCTCAACAAAGCTTGTGTTATGTGTACTAGACGACGATATATTTAATAGATATAAATACCTAAGTAAATACAAAAAACATCCAAGGCTAAGAAACAAATATTCCTGCTCATCACACAAATATTTGCCCTTACTGGGATTCGAACCGAATTCGAGTTAGCTGTGTAGGCAGGGTCACTACCCTGGTGAGAGCGAGGTGCGAGTTAGGTGAGAGCCAAGAAACCTGGCGGCACATGTAACTGTATGTTTATGTTGTACAGGCCGCGTGGTGGACTCTGAGTCGGAGTACGATTCGGAGATGGATGACTTCATCGACGACGGCGAAGCGAACATGGACTACTCCAGCCACATCAAGGAGATCTTCGGATACGACAAGTCCAGGTGAGTAGACCTCACAGGAACGATGACAAAGATGGCAATGTGTAATAAACATTGTATTCATTTTCTTAGCGTCACCTTTGATTGTGCCGCCTTGCCACGTGCCTGCTATTTTCAAAGAAAACCGGCGGCGGCTTCCTATGAGTGAGGATCGGAGTTCTAACTAAATGAATCCAACTAATATTATAAATGTGAAATTAGCAATGTTTGGATGTGTGTATGTATGTGCCCCAATCACGCTAAAACGGCTGAAAGGATTTGAATGAAAATCAGCACAGACATAGTTTATGAGCTAGATTAGCATATGAGATTCTTTTGATCCGACTGCACCACAAGGAGAGTAATGTTATCTCGGTAAATGATAAATCTTAGGAACATGCAGATGAAGTTGCGGGCACCAGCGAGTAAACTTGTAAAGTCCACAACGTTCCAACAAATTGCAGCCATGTCCTTGGCTGACGCTTCTTCCTAGCATCTTGATATTTATTTGTTGACTCATAACAGTATTCTGTATAACTTTTCTGAAACAAAGTGATCACCTTTATTATCCTTTTTATGAACCTGACCGTTCCATTTATATTGTCTTCTTGTACTTCGCTCACCACTATTGGAGGTTAGCGGTTATCTCTCCGAACTGCTAACTGAACTTCGACACTCGAGTTAGTTGGCCAGTCCGAAAGATTTTTGCACACAAAAGTATACATTGTCGTGTTCGCAGATACCGGGACGTGGACGACGAGGACGATCCCGAGATGGAGTCGAGCTTCAGTCGGGTGATGCGAGAGGAGTACGTCAGCAAGAAGATCGGTAAGGGTAATGCGTTAAAGCGAGACAGACATATGGGACAGTTTCAGCTTCAGTCGGGTGATGCGAGAGGAGTACGTCAGCAAGAAGATCGGTAAGCGTAACGCGATAGAGCGGGACAGACATATGGGACAGATTCAGCTTCAGTCGGGTGATGCGAGAGGAGTATGTCAGCAAGAAGATCGGTAAGCGTAACGCGATAGAGCGGGACAGATATATGGGACAGATTCAGCTTCAGCAGAAACTTACGACTACTTATCGTTTATATGTGGTTTTTGTTCTTCATATCGGTTGTGGTGTTTAGCGGTCGCGTCGTTTAAAATTAAAACATAAACATTTATATACAGGCGCATACATTATCAATATTATGTTCATTTCATCGTAAGATTGACAAAACATTAGTTTATAAACTAACGCGCTAGTTTGTAAACTATTGACAAATTGTAAACCAGACCGTCAGGGTTTAGCATTTACGTTTCTTTTGTCCTTACATGTCAACCTAACACGAAGACTATTCGGGGGCATCGCTGCGTTTGCCCTCTCTAGTCTTCACCTAAGCTACCGCAGTGTTTGCCCTGGTATTTCCTTTACAATTCAAGTTTAAACCAGTTCACAATTTAACCGTTTTATTATAAACTAACGCGTCATATCGTAAGCAGTACGGTACAGGTTACAGATCGATAGTTTCCAAACTAACGAGAGAAAAAAACGTTAGATTATAAACTAACGGTTATGACAAACGGCTGGAACAATTTGGATATTTTTTTCAACCTGTTCCTTGAAGTGAAGGAAGGTACGCAGAGAAAATTTTAAAAAGCGTAAAGCAAACAGCCCAAATATTTAAAAAATGGTTTAGTTCATGTTTCTGCCCATAGATGGCGTTGGTAGTACAATAGCTTTGGACAGAACCACGTCTGTCTGGTCAACTAGTAGTTTCATAAATTCCTTGTGGTGGCTTTACTAATAATTTCTCGCTTTTTCAGGTATCATGGAAGACCTGGAAGATATGAAGATGGAGAAGGAAATGATGAAGAAAAAGAAACGTCGTGTCATCGACGACTGATCGCCACTCACGCGCAGCGGAACTCTTTGGACCAAGACTTCGCGCAGCGCAACTCTTTGGACCAAGACTTACTGCGATCTTCAAGGATTTGTTTCATGTACAGCTGCTGTCGGTGTTATGCTTAATGCGGTTTAATTATTTGGTGTAGCATGTTTATTTCACACAATTTTCGACAGATTTAATAGCGTCAACTCCAATGATTTTTAATTTGTGTTGTAAGTTGATATTTAATATTTGCTTCAAATGTGTTGTGTTAGTTAGGAAATGTACTCTCCTTAACAAAAAACCAATCACATCATAAAACTGATATAAATAAACTAAATAGCAATTAGATACAATTTTAATAACTTTTTTTATAAATTTTCAAGGTTGTTTTAAGCAATTTTATTTTTGTTTTAATATTTGTTTTTATCTACACACGTATCATAAAACCTCTTTACTGCGTCCAAAAACCGCACGTTACGACCACCATAATGATACGTCGATATATGTACGTCGATGCCCGCCTGCGTGCCGCCCCTAGTTTGTCTGTGAAGTTGGTACTACTGAGCAAGCTAAACAAGTGCAGAGCAATGACCAATGCCACAATGCCGGTCGAACATGCGGCTCCTGAACACATCAAATAGAGCTTATGATATGTGTGTAGATAAAATAGTGTTTGTAACTTTACATAAGAAGGCATTAAAACTCTAGAGCAGGTTTATGAAACGAGCCGAAGGCGAGTTTTAATGCCCTCCATTATGTATCAGTCGCATAAACTACTATAACAACATCGCATAAAGCGATTATGTTATATATGTGTTGTTGGCTGTATCATATTTTATTAAAAATTAGGTGTCGGTTGATTGCAAAACCTTATTGCTATGCTGTGTATAAGTTGTGAAATCTCATGTGTATTTGATATACAAATTTTGGTCATATACATCCTATTATAATATATTGACATGTTATAAAGTTAGGCTGTCTGTTTCTGTTAAATTTTCATTTACTAAAAATATTTTCTGGGTCTGATTGATTTATCATTTCTTATTGTGGAACCGTGGATGAAACTTACAGAAAACAAGAATATCAAGCTGTGCTTTTGGAAGCTTTACCTAAGTTTGTATTCGTAAGTGCAATGCAGTAGTAAATTTGCTGTAAACGCTGTGTCTCGGTCGCGTCGGCATTCTGGCCGTGTGAGACCAGTCTGACTGCATGTCTCCGTTTGGCGTGCACACTGTCACATCTTGCGTCGAAAAACAAGGCCCAGGCGCGTCGTGATTTGACAGAACTGTGCTACGGTATACTAGTGTGTACCACACTGTATGTACAATTCCGTTCTCGTCAAGTTCAGGACATTGCGTCTTGTTGTGTGTGTGTACGAGCGATAGTGCCATGGCGTACCTACGTACACCACCACGTAATACCATATGTGTAGAAAAATTTGTAAATTCGAAGTCATCAACTTAACAATCCTTAGTGGACAAATAGACACGTCCATTAAATTACCGTTATATTTATTTTTTATTTAAAGATAAGTTAATTGAGTTATGAGTTCTAAGCATCAAATATATTGTAAATGTAACTATATTGTGATTGATAAATAAAGTAGAATTCGCAGCATCTGTGATATTGTATTATTTATGCGTACTATTACAATTATCACTATAGGACTTCCCGCAGAAATATAGCAAATCCTAACCTTTTTGTCTCATTGTAGAATTCTATACTAAATATTTGGTTCAAAATATATTTATAATTATAATATATTTAAGACGGAGTATAATATCACTGATCTAGGCGCCCAGATTAAATATGTTTGATGGTTTGTGTTGAGAACAGATCGGGGGGCACGGCAGTGCCCCCGCCAAGTTTGCTTGGCGCTCGGCCAAGCAAACACTGCCGTACCATCCTTTACTGGAACCATTTCGCCGCATTTCAGGCCCCTATTTGAGAACCTCTGGATAAGACCAGAACGCAGAAATTTTCGTCATCCAGTAAGCTATAATCACATACTAATTAAATTAAAATCCAAAATTTCAAGTCTGTAGGTCATTTAGTTCCGAAGTTAAGCGAAAGCAAAGTTTCGCATTTATGACACTCACTCACTCATGATCATCAGAATAGAACTAGTACTTCCCATAAACTCAGAGAGCTGAAATTTGGTACAGAGTTAGGGTGTTTAATTCCACGCCTCAACCGAACGGCGTGAAATCTTGAGGGGGTGGTTTTCACCAGCACGGGGAGAATCGCAAGTGGTACTGACCTTTGACGCCGTAGACCGGAATTCGAAAGCTCAATTCGAGGCAGGAATACGGGTTAGGAGCACAAGGTGTGGGGGGAGAGGATCGAATCTTACTCTCGTCGTAGCCCGATGCTGTCGCCGGCGTGTTGCTTGCCGACACGAGGAGTCGCTGTCCGAATACGACGAGTTGGGGACCGTACAACTTTAACCTTCACAACACGAATCACTCACTCCGCTGACGTGAATCTACTTATTTCCCGACGATTATTATGATTAACACTCCGACCAGGCCCGACACCTGTGTTAGACAATTGTTACACTAAAATACAGTCAAGGCCCGACGCCATGTGCAGACATTTTTTCTCACGACAAGAAAAGTAACCTATAATTCGTCATCTCGTTTCTGTACAAGTGACAGCTGCGGTTCCGTTTCCGCTAGTGATGTCCCGATTACTCGCGGTCGAACCGCGCAACGAAAACCGGTGCGTTCCGAAGCATAAATATTAAACAGTCACCCGCCCGGACAGGCCCGAACCTGTCCCTAATCAATAGGAAGGCGAGAAAGTGTTGCGACCGCTCTCTTGAGGACCGAGTCCCCCACCTTGACTTCTGCTGATCGAGGCGTGCCATCCCGACCCGTGTACAAATTGACGATCCGTCCTCGTCTCCATCTCAATGATGGCAGGTTCGCATCCTTAATCAGCACCAAATCACCGACTTGAGGGGGGCTCGTCCGGTCAGTCCACTTAAGGCGCTGCTGCAAGATGTGCAAGTACTCAAGGGACCACCGTTTCCAAAAATCTTGAGCCATCTGCTGCAACATCTGCCACCTAGTTAACCGACTTAACTTAACATCACCGAATGGGTATTCTGGCAGGGCGTTAAGGGGCTGACCTATCAGGAAGTGACCCGGCGTCAACGCTTCCAAATCATTTGGATCCGAACTGAGCGGGCACAACGGACGCGAGTTCAGTGTCATTTCAATTTTACAGAACAGCGTCGCAAGCTCTTCAAAGCGTAGAGAGGTCTCACCGATGATCCTCGTCAGGTGCGACTTAGCCGATTTAACCGCAGCCTCAAAAATTCCTCCCCAATGAGGACATCCCGGCGGACTGAAAACCCATTCAATCCCTCGTCGGGAGCAAGCCGTACCGATGGCGTCCTGGTTACCGTTCAGGAATTGAGTGACCTCCTGCAGATATCGCCTGGCTCCGACAAAATTTGTGCCGTTGTCCGAACGGATTAATGTCGGGGGAGGCCCCTTCGTGAGACGAACCGATCTAGACATGCGATAAATGCCTCTGTAGTGAGGTCACTGACCACCTCCAAGTGGACTGCCTTCGTGGCCAAGCACACGAAGACGCACAGGTATGCCTTCACTAATCTGGCGTTCCGTAGCTGTGAAGACTTGACCATGAATGGTCCCGCGAAATCCGTTCCGACACCCGCAAAGGGCCGGATTTCGTTAACCCTATCCGAGGGCAAATCGCCCATCTGGGGCTGCATCGTAGCCGCCTTAGCCCGATAACAAGGCAGGCACCGAAATACGACGCTACGCACTAAGCGTCTTCCCGATAGAATCCAGAACTCGCGCTGGAGAAACGCCATCAAGGCGTGGCATCCGATATGCCCATTCCGAATGTGTCGATCCTGTATCAACAGTTCGACCAACTTCCCTTTTCTAGGGAGTAACAACGGGTGGCGAGCCGCATAAGGCAGGTTGGCATTCCGCAGCCGACCTCCTACCCTCAGCAATCCTTGAGGGTCAACAAACGGGCTGAGCCGAGCCACAGCTCCCTTCAGTTGGACGCGTCCGCGTCTCAGAATGTCAAATTCGGACTTAAAGTGCACCGTCTGCACGTTCCGTACCAATGCGAACAACGCATGGTTCCGCTCCCGTGGTGTCAGGACCTGTGTCCGCACCCGTTGCGCCTCAGAATTGCGACAATTCCGCGCAAATCGGAAGATCCAGGCGGTCACATTGACCAGCTTGTCGAGTGAGCTGTACCGTTCCAGCAGGCTGAACTCCTCTTCCGGCTCTGGTTGCGTCGTACAGACACCGACTGTCAAGGCGCCGTTCGCCGAGGCAACGCGTGGACTCATTGGCCAATCCAATTCGGCTTGAGTCAACCATTTTGGACCCCACCACAAGGGATGTCCAACCAACTCCGGAGCGTGACACCCACGAGACGCACAGTCTGCTGGGTTCATTTCCCCTGGAACATGTCTCCAGATTAAGGGAAACTCCGAATTCAAAATCTGCGAAACCCGATTCGCCACAAAAATCTCCAGCTTGTGAACTGAAGCCTTCAGCTAGCATAACACGATCTGGCTGTCCGTCCAAGCGTAGACCGTATCTTCTAACGCTATTGACCCACGAAGAACCGTCATCGTGTGGTTGAGCAGACGAGTCAGGAGAGCCGCTCCCGAAAGCTCTAACTTGGGAATGGTCAGGCGAGTGCGCAACGGCGCAACCTTGCTCTTGGCCATGACCAACCGCACATCAACCTCCCCCGAGGAGTCGACCGTACGCAGATATACCGCAGCTCGGTAGCCCTTCTCCGAGGCATCGCAAAACCCATGCAGGGTGGCGGTGTATCGTTTGGTGGGGACCAACCTCCGTGGCAGTGAAATTCGATTGATGCCAGGGAGGGTCGAAAGGAACGAGTCCCACTCTGAGCTCAAGGACCCGCCGATCGGGTCGTCCCATTTCAGCTCAGCAGACCACAATTGCTGCATAAAACACTTGAGCTGAAATGTTACCGGGGTGATCCACCCGTTTGGATCAAATGTCCTAGCCACCGTTGAAAGGACGTTCCGTTTCGTCCAGACCTTCGGGGAGTCCAACTCGACCCGATACGAAAACATGTCTGACACCGGCTGGTACTGGACGCCTAATACCGACAACATATTTGGATTTTCCAAATTTTCAAAAATGTGGGGATCCTGCTGGTAGTCATCCGGAAGACCAGTCAGACTCTGGAGAGTTCGACATCCATTTCCGGAGCTCGTAACCTCCACCCCGTAAGAGCTCAACTAGCTCGTCCCGTCGAGCGAGCGCCTCCTCTACGGAATCTGCACCGGTACAGATATCGTCCACGTAGAGATCCTGCTCCAGGATCGCTGCTCCTCTAGGGAAATTTAACCGTTCTCGATCCGCTAACTCCCTCAGAGTGCGAATCGCCAAATAAGGACTAGACCGTAGCCCGTACGTGTTGGTGTTCAGCTCGTACACCCTGATGGGCTGATCTGGGCTCTCTCGCCACAGTATCAGCTGATACCGTCTATCGTCAGGGTGAATGACCGTCTGTCTAAACATCATCCGGATGTCAGCTACAAACACAACATTGTGTCGACGGAACCGTGTGATAACATCCGCGATGTCATGGTTCAACTTCGGCCCTGAATGCAAACACTGGTTCAGGTTCATGCCGTTAGATATTGATGCCGATCCATCGAACACTACCCGTATTTTGCCCTCCGGGGTCCTCAAGACCGCGTGATGGGGCAGGAAGCAGTGGTCTTCACGCTTCCAGTCGATATCCGAAACCGACATGTGGCCGAGCGACTCGTATTCCCGCATGAAGTCGACGTACTTCTGCCGGAAAATCCCGTCACGCTTCATGCGTCGTTCCATCGACAGAAGCCGCGTCTCGGCTGCATGGTGTGAACTGCCCAGCGGTGGGCGATCACTCCGGAATGGAAGACGTGTGAGAAATCGACCTGACCGAAGGCGACCAGTATTGTTCCGGTAAAACTGTTCACACTCTTCTTCAACCGGGTCCAACCGGCGGACCGTAGGTGGTTCCTCCACCTCCCAAAACTTCTGTATCACCTCCGAGAGTACAGAACCGAATAAGGGACTACGAGTCGCTAGGCGTGGGGCAGCCGGCATGACCGGACCCATTACCGCATGGCCCAGTCTGGTGTTGACCGAAACCAGACCAGTCGCCTGCAACACGTGGACACCTGGCACTAACAGGTATCCCAAGGCATCGACACCCAATAAAATGTCTACTGGGCCCGGAATATCGAACTCCGGGTCAGCCAGTGACAACCCAGCGACCAACTGTCGCACCGAGGGCGACAACCGTACGTGAGGGTGTGAGCCCATCACATTAGGCATGACTAATGCCGTGACCGTCAGATTCACCGATGAATCCACCCGTGACGAGAGAGTAATCCGACATACTCCCTTAACGGAACCGACTTCCGTGTTCCCAATTCCCCGAATGGAATGTGGATACTCCCTTACCGAAATGCCCAACCGTCTTACAAGGTTGCACGAGACTAAGCATCCCTGGGCCCCCGAGTCCAATAGTGCTCGTGCCACACATGATTTGCCGTCCGAACTCCACGCTATCACAGAGGCGGTGGGGAGCATGACCGTCTGTGGAGTGGCGGCACCCTGTAAGTGGGCGGCGTGTCCCTAGCGGGAACCTCCGCGGGATCCGAACCCGCTGAGACCTCCGTCGGCCTGGTAACTCGGCTGCTGATATGCCGGTGGCATATCAGACCGTATGTACATCAGGGGGTCCAACCCGCATAATAGGCCCCTCGCTGTCTCGGTATCCGACCATACCGGACGGTGTACGGTGTGCCCGGTGGCCACCGTGGATGGATGGGGGAGAGCGGATCCAACCTGGGGCGCTCTAGGAATGGGGGCGACATCCGACTGTTCGCCTCCCAGAGCGACGGGCAGGGTGGCGCAGAAGGTGGTGGGCTCCCAGCCTTCGCGCCACTCATAGGTGCCATCTGACACCCGCCCGTAACACGCGGTGAGCCAGCGGCCCGAAGTCCTCGCTGACCGTGGACAGCGGCGACCGAACCCCGGCTATCCCGCATGTTACCCCTCGCGCTGCCCCCTTCCCCTCGGGGGGAGTCCCGTCCGCGGTTACCCCAGTCACCCCGTTGGTGACTCCCGTTGCCCGGAGGGGGACTGGGTCCGGCCCTGGTTGGGCCCTGTGGCCGACCAACCTGAGTCCGGCCCTGGTGACCGTCCGAAGGGCCTGACCGGTTCAGGCACAACACGATGTGGTGCTTGCCACCACAGCACTCACAGGGGAACGCGCGTGAGCACTCGCTCAGCGGGTGCGGCCCCAAACAACCGAAACACAATCGGTGGCGGAAGACTACCTTCCTGCGGGCAGCTACCCCGAGCGCCTTAAAGTCGGCGCAACTGGTCACTTCATGATCGGCACCGTCGCAGTGCACATAGCCGCCACCCGACGGCGCGGCATTCAAAACGCCAAATTGTTTCGACCGCCCACCCCCCCATGGGGGCGGGGGGCGCGGCCCCTCCCGCATCCGCGCGGGTTGGCGCTGCACACTGGCCTCCGTATCCAGTGTGTCGCATCGCCTGCATTCACCCTCCAAAAAATCCGTTAATTGGACGAGCGTGGGCAGTTCCGAGCTACTGCCCCCATGCAGCTGTTCAAACCGACTTTGAACAGCTGCAGGCAACCGTGACAAAACCATATACAAAACGATAATTGACCATTGGTCTACCGGCAGACCAAGGTTCTGAAGGGCCTTAGTGGCCACCAGCACAGGGTTGAGCACCTGTACCCGGATGTCAACATCCCGGGTTACTCTTGGGATGCTAAACAGCTTCCCCAGCTGCGCATCAACCAACCGCCGTTTGTGTTGGTAGCGGTCAAACAATATGGACCGGGCTATCTCATAATTGCCCGCCGTGACCGTTAGGTGACCGACCAACTCCTTCGGTTCACCCCGCAGTGCCATCAATAGTTGGGCCAACTTGTAGGCGTTGTCCAGGTCGTCTCGACCGTGGACCAAACTATCGAATAAATTGATGAATGCCGGCCACTCATCAATTGCCCCACCGAAGGCCGGAATCTCCAGGTGTGGCAGCCGTCCAACAACACCCTTAGTAGGTGGGTCTCCGTTACCTTCCCCGCGGTAATTCCGTCGCGACCGCTTATTTTTTTCCGCGCGACGCTCGATGTCGCCCAAGCATTCCATCGCTTGGTCCGCATCCGCGCAGAGCTGCTTCACTGCAGCCACCGAGGCTTCATCCGTAAGCCCGAGAGCTTCAGCCTCCGCAGCCAGCCGACACACCTTCCCGACGCGTGTCATTGCGTCCTCCACACGCTTGAGCAGGACATCGTCCATGTCAGGTCGCTCCACATACTTGTGAGTATGGGCGAGCCATCTCATCTCCTCACGGACACCATACCGCAGTACCGTCAAGGGCGAAGGTGCCATGGTTACCGATTCAATTGTTTCTGGTCCTATACTTCACTACCGAACTAAGTATAGCCAGAGACCAGCACTTGCCCGTCAGCGCTGGGCACAGAAATTAAAACTAAGTTGTCAAAACTAAGGCAACCACTAAAACAATTAAATCCTAAAACATATTTAATATGGTCGTCCTGTGGACATACACCTTATAACTATACACTCTAAATCAATTAGAGAATGCCACCATAAAACACACCACACACCATAAAATACAAAAATAACCCACAAAGATTGATTATAAAAACAATACAAAATAAAATTTATTAAAAAATAATAAGTGGTGGGCTCCGAGACTATAAACCTAAACAATATAGCACCCTAAACCACACTGGATTCCGAAATCCAAGCTATTTTTAATATAATGTAGGTAGCTGTGACCTTCTAGAAGTGGCCCCTCCGATATGACCCACACTTCTACTGAGGTCAGCAAAATCAGCTTAATACCCCTTAAATAGCCTGACCCTGCTCTGTAATCCGAAACAACATTGCAATGCTATGGAACCCGACTGCAATACTATAGTCCGACCGAATGACTGCTTCTTATGCACACAGAGTAGTTTCCGACTACAAATTTATAATAATTGTTAACTATAATACTTTCACTAACCGAAAATGAACTTTAATTGTGGTATACCGACCACAGACTCACTCACAAACTGATTGCCGGCCAATCTGAGATATTCTTTTCTCCTAACTACAATGTGGCAAAAAAACAACCCTACAACCGTCCGTGAATCGATGATTTCCCACTAGGAAACCACGCTCTGCTACCAAATGTTTAATTCCACGCCTCAACCGAACGGCGTGGAATCTTGAGGGGGTGGTTTTCACCAGCACGGGGAGAATCGCAAGTGGTACTGAACTTTGACGCCGTAGACCGGAATTCGAAAGCTCAATTCGAGGCAGGAATACGGGATAGGAGCACAAGGTGTGGGGGGAGAGGATCGAATCTTACTCTCGTCGAAGCCCGATGCTGTCGCCGGCGTGTTGCTTGCCGACACGAGGAGTCGCTGTCCGAATACGACGAGTTGGGGACCGTACAACTTTAACCTTCACAACACGAATCACTCACTCCGCTGACGTGAATCTACTTATTTCCCGACGATTATTATGATTAACACTCCGACCAGGCCCGACACCTGTGTTAGACAATTGTTACACTAAAATACAGTCAAGGCCCGACGCCATGTGCAGACATTTTTTCTCACGACAAGAAAAGTAACCTCTAATTCGTCATCTCGTTTCTGTACAAGTGATAGCTGCGGTTCCGTTTCCGCTAGTGATGTCCCGATCACTCGCGGTCGATCCGCGCAACGAAAACCGGTGCGTTCCGAAGCATAAATATTAAACATAGGGTTTAACGGCCACATAAAGGGAAAACTATAAAAACTAGGATAATCGAAGATCTGGAGTACCTGGTGACCCTGATTAGAAAACACAAGAGCTTGGTTTTCTCTTGGTATAGATTCGGTGTATACCGTTTTCATATCTCCCGAAAATCTAATAAAATAAATCTCTTACGCTCGCTAGTCAATCTTACCAACTTCATGCTGAGGGGAATGGTTAACAGAGATGTATGCTCCTTCCTTTATGGCGCTTCTCTCTGTGCTTTGAGTAAGAAGGATAGAGGGATTCGCCCTATTGCTGTGGGGAGCGTGCTTCGACGTCTGGTGGCCAAACTCTGTAGCAGAGCTGTAAGGGGAATTGCATCGTCGTTACTTCAGCCTCAGCAGCTGGGTTTTGGAGTACCCTTGGGTTGCGAGGCCGCAATTCACGCCACCCGGTCGTTTGCGTTCGATCCGGGTAACATTGACAACGTCATTGTTAAGGTGGACCTACGGAACGCATTCAATTCAGTTGAGCGTGACGTTATTTTAAATAAGGTCAGTCAATGCGTTCCTTCTGTCTATCCCTTTCTACATCAATGCTACTCGGGTCCGAGTAATTTGTTTTTTGGGGAGAACCTGGTGGAGTCACAGGTGGGTGCGCAACAAGGTGATCCCTTGGGACCGTTGATATTCAGTTTGGCGATCCAGGATGTGGTTAAGTCCATGAGGTCCCCTTTGAATGTTTGGTACCTGGATGACGGCACAATCGGGGGACCTCCAGATGTGGTCCTGGCTGACGTGGATGTCATTATTCGCGGTCTTGAGGACTTGGGCCTTCATCTGAATCCGCAGAAATGCGAGTTATATCCGTGCTCGGGTATCTTGGCTCAGGACTTAACAGCGGAGTTTGACGCTTTAGTCCCTGGGTTGAAGGTCCTCGATAAAACTGATTTCACCTTGTTGGGGGCGCCCATCTTTGTGGAAGGTGTGCCGGCCGTCCTGCGAGGTAAGATGGAAGCCTTGGTTGGGGCTTTGCCACATTTGAAGGAGCTTTCCGCACATGTGGCCCTTACAATTCTGCGGAATTGTTTGTCCCAGCCAAGGTTGACTTATTCATTGCGTACGACTCCGGTTTGGCTAGCCAGAGGGGAGGCAGATTCATACGACGATACATTGAGACACATTCTGGAAAACATTTTGAATGTTAAACTGTCTCCCTCTCAGTGGTCTCAGGCTGCACTACCCATCAGGTTCGGTGGTCTCGGCGTACGGCGACGGAACTCCCTGCTTTCTTGGCCTCTTCGCATGGGGTGTTTAAACTTGTCACTCGCATTTTGAACAGTGATGGTGACAATTTGAACATTCCGTTTGCGGCCGAGGCTTTGCGGCTGTGGCGGGTCCGTTGCCCGGGGAGAGATGAGCCAGAAAAGCCAGGCATTCAGCGAGCCTGGGATGAGGAGCTGTGCAAGTCATCCCTTGACGGGCTGGTGGAGCAGAGCACGGGAGCCGAACATGCTCGCCTGCTTGCAGCATCCCAACCAGAGTCTGGCGCCTGGCTACATGCGTTGCCATCTCAGCAGTTGGGCACCTTTTTAGATGACAACTCCCTGCGTGTGGCTGTGGCGCTTCGTTTAGGTTGCGAAATCTGCGAACCACATCGCAAACACGCTGTGTTTGCGGTGCTGCAGTTGATTCGCTGGGGCGTCACGGGCTGCGTTGTGTTCGGAGTGCAGGGATACTCTCTCGCCATCACTCAATCAACGACATCGTCCGGAGGGCACTCGTCTCTGCTAACATCCCGGCGGTTCTTAAACCTCCTGGATTTTACGACGGAAAACGACCGGACGGTCTGACGTTAATCCCGGTGGAGAGGGGTCGTTGTCTTTTATGGGATGCGACCTGTGTGTGCACGTTTGCTCCATCCCACATCGGCTCAACTGTAGTAACCCCGGGTGCTGCTGCCGAGTCAGCGGCATGGCAGAAGTGCATTAAATACGCGCAATTAATGGGAAGTTATCTGTTCGTTCCTATGGCCGTCGAGACTACAGGGGTATGGGGTTCGCAGGGTAGGGCCTTTGTCGGGGACATTGGGCGCCGCTTGAGGGACCGAGGGTTTGACAACCGCTCCGGGGCTTTCCTGGTCCTGAGAATCTCACTCGCTGTGCAGCGCGGGAACGCTGCCAGTGTAATGGGCACCTTTGGGCCGGGAGATTCTTGGGGCGGTTTGTTTGTGTAATTGTTTATGTCAGTTGTTTTTTCACGTGTTATATTTTTATACGACGAAACTGTTTTTGTGAATTATATAATTTCTCTGATATTACCTATTAATTTAATATTTTTTGTGTAAAAATAATAAATAAATCATAAAATATACTGGTACCAACAATTACATAATTGTACTTGAAAAAAAATAAAATAAATCAATATGCCCACGTTTCTACAAAAAGAAGTGAAATCCCACCAAAAACATTTTGTAAAAAACTAGTCAAGTCTCGATGGAGCTGCTTGTTTATCTCTAAAAAGTAATGAAATCTAGACAAAGTCGTGCCAAGTCCGCCGTTAGAGCAACATCTCATTGTGACTGTCTCTTGAATTATTTACCTTATCAAATACTCCTGAGCATCTGGCTTCTCCTGAAGCCAAGTCCGCGATAGATCATACTACACATTATGTGTACAAGTGTTATCCAAGATCTATTCAGTGTAGTTTGTGCCTAATTACAGTTTAATTAGCACCCGTCTACGCGACCGGCCCCTGAATGCTAGTGTCGTTTGTTTACGTGCCTAAAGAGTTGTGTGCGCGTAGTTCGCTAAAAGCGGGTGTTAAGTGTAGTGTACATCAGTATCCCCAACTGTGAACATCTAAATCAAAGAGTTATATCAGTGTTGACCTTTGAAGCTCTTTAATATCGGACCTGGAGAAGCTTTATTTACATATACCTTCCACACATACTTCCTAGCTCGAGCGCGACGAGCGTGACATCTACCTGTGGCCTACTGCACTTAGCGGATCATTTGCGCTCGCGTCGCGTACCGCCCGTCATCGTCACTCATCTATCACCGCGCTGCTAGTTATATTATAGGCTTCATCGACACCCCCTACCATAGACTGCCGCTAGAGGGCGCACTGGGTTCGTTCACCATGGAATGCAGGATTTGCTCGAGTGAGTTGCTGGAGGCTGATCACATAAAATGCTGTTCTTGTCTTGCTCTATTGCATTACTCATGTGCGGGCTTATCTGAGAAAGACTTCGGTCGTATCCTGCCTATGAATAAAATCAAATGGAAATGCTGCGCTTGCAAGGAGGCAAAGAACAAAAAGATGCCAAGTACCGCAATCCCAGAGCCAAATCCGAAGTCAAACTTAATACCACAGTTCGATCTTACTGGTGATAGGCGAACAGAGCTGAATACGTTAGACTCATTAATCAACTTCGACACAAGATCCTTTATGACCTACATCGACTCTAAGTTTGCTGCCCTACAAAAATCATGGCAGCACGATATCGACTCGGCCCTTACAAAGATTCAGTCGCAACTGGACATCTTCTCTGCCAAATACGCCGGATGGCCTGGCGCTGCCCCCGGCCCCGCCGCCGCCGCGGTCACAGACGCACCCCCCCCCGCGCCCCAAGAACATCGTCGTGCAACTGACCTCCCGCCGCCTGCGCGATGACGTACTGTCGGCCGCGCGCGTGCGCCGCAAGCTGTATACTGACCAGCTGCAGATGGGTGGGGAGTCACGCCGGTTCTTTGTTGCCGAACATCTTACCCTACGTAACAAGAAACTTTTTGCAATGGCCAGGAAGGTGGGCAAAGATGCCGGCTTTAAACATGTATGGGTTAGAAACTTCGCGATTCAAATGCGTAAAACCGATTTCAGTAAAATATTTTATATTCGAAGTGAATCCGACCTTGCACGCTTTGTATCTGTATGACTGCCTATTATACCTATACATATTTCCATAATGTTATTCATGTATCATGCCTGCTGTAGTTGCCGCCGAGTTTTATCTGCATTACACAAATATGTACCAAGCACCTACCTATACATCTGTCACACTCTCATACTGAGCCGTCTAAAACGTTCACATCTGTCACTTAAACCATCACTTGTTTTGCCAAATTCCACCCATACCTACAATGCATTGCTTTTCATCTCGCCTTTCATTCAACACGCACATAAATCTTCTCAACATGTATACTGCAAAATTCTAAATGAATTAAAAGAATTTCTTCGTATTTAACCATTTAACTGTTTATTATCAAAACGTTGGCGGAATGAAGGGCAAATTACACGATCTACGATTGAGTTTGATGAACAACAGCTGCGATGTGGTGGTTATTACATAAACCTGGCTGAATGAACGAGTCTACGATGGCGAACTTTTAACCAGCGGTTATCAACTATTTCGACGTGATAGAGACTTCACCAAGACTACTAAGTTGGATGGCGGAGGAGTCATGGTGGCAGTGAGGAACTCGGTGCAGGTTTACCGCAGACAGGACTGGGAATCCCCGAGCGTGGATGAGATCTACCTGGTATTCCCCGATAACCAACACTCTGGCCTAATTATGTGTGCTGCTTATATCCCCGATTCTTCTCCCTATAAAGTTTATGAATCACACTTAGTAAAGGCTCAGGACGTCTTCATTGAGATGCCTGGCTATAATTTTTGTTTATTGGGCGACTAAAACATCCCAGGTATCGATTGGCAATTCCAGGTCGGTATAAAAGGCTGTAACTTACCGGACCAGTACTTAATAACCGAGGTTAACAAACTTTTATCCAACACCATGTCACTTCTAAATATGCTACAATTCAATAGCATCAGAAACATAAACAACCGGACTCTTGATTTAATCCTAAGCAATATAATTGACATTGATGTCGTTACCTCCACGCAACCTGTATTGAACGTTGATAGACATCATCCACCATTGGAAATATCATTATCTACCAATATGTCCGAAAAAATATTACCGAACGCAAACATCACTAAGCTTAACTTTTATAAAACAGACTACGTCACTGCTATCGAGAAACTGCAGAGCATTGATTGGGTTACAGAATTGACACACTTGAACGCAGAAGAATCTTTAGATTTATTCTATAAACATATATATTATATTATTGATATAACTGTCCCCCGTGTTAAAACTAAATCACGTAAATATCCCATTTGGTTCTCTAAGCATCTGATAAAATTATTTAATCTGAAAGACAAAGCGTGGCAGAAGTGGAAAGTTTATGGAGCGTTGGCGGACTACAATCGGTTTTCTAAGTTACGCGCCAAATGTAAACATAAGATGGACATTTGCAACAAAAAATATGTAAGTAATGTCGAGGAGTCTGTTAAGGTGAACATTAAAAACTTCTGGAAGTACACTACCGCTCTTAAAAAAACCAATACCGGCTACCCTTCAGTGATGAAGTCGGGAGACACTACTTCACACAAAATTGATGAAATAGTCGAACTTTTCTCTGAATATTTCCATTCCGTGTTTGAGCCAAACTCAGGGGTGTCACCTAACTTGGTCGAACTTAATCTTATTGACAATCCCAATAGTCCCCTTCACCTGTCCAGCTTGACCCTATCTGAACCTGAAGTAACTTCAGTTCTTCGACAGTTGGACATCACCAAGGGTGCGGGTCCAGATAAAGTTCCACCTATATTCCTGAAAAATTTGCATGAATATATCTCTCCAGCACTTACTATTATATTTAACAAATCATTACAAGAGGGCGTTGTACCATCAGTCTGGAAGCTTGCCTATGTCACGCCTATCCATTAGTCAGGACCAAAAAATGAGGTTTCCAACTATCGTCCCATTTCCCTTTTATCCACCCTAGCTAAAACATTCGAAAAATTGGTACATAACAGAGTATATCCCCTTTTGGAACCATTCCTTGATCCAAAACAGCATGGCTTTGTCAAACTCCGCTCCACTCTCACGAATCTACTTATTTACTCCAACGATCTCTTTGAAGCCATGGATCAGAATGTCGCAATGGACTCCGTATACACCGACTTCAAGAAAGCATTTGACAAAGTCGATCACTTGCTGCTTCTTAAAAACTGGCATACAATGGAATCAAGGGAGACTTACTGAGATGGTTTGCATCTTACTTAGAAGACAGGCACCAATCTATCGCCCTTAATGGCAAACTGTCAAATGCAGTTTTGATAACCTCAGGCGTTCCTCAAGGATCTATCATAGGCCCATTTCTTTTTGTCATTTTTATCAATGATATAGCACAGTGTTTCCAACACTGTAACTACCTACTGTACACGGATGACCTAAAGGTCTATAGGGAAATCCATTCCGACATAGACACCGTGTTGCTCCAACAGGACCTGGACAGACTTGACGCTTACTGTACCGTTAATAGTATATCCCTAGCATACAATAAGTGTCAATATATAAGATTCACAAAACAGGTGATAGAGCGTAATACGCGTGAATATCATATAGGCGAACATGCATTGCAAAGGGTCACATGTATTCGGGACCTTGGCGTCTACTTTGATGCAAAGTTGACCTTCGATGCACACATCGCACACATAACTAAGAAAGCTTATCAGATGCTTGGATTCCTCATGCGTACAACTAAGAGCTTTAAGAAACCCAAGTCCTTCCTCACGATTTACGGCTCTCTCGTTCGTTCCCATCTTGAATACGCATCCCCTATCTGGAATCCTTTCTATGCAACGTTTGATGCACAAATTGAAATGGTACAGAAGAAGTTCCTCCGTAGTCTCAATTACCGTGTCAGGGCTCCAAAAAGGTCATATGATATCCTGCTTACAAACTACAGACAGACGTCCCTCCACGATCGTCGCACCCTCGCGGACGCCGTTGTTCTCAAGCGGATCTGCACCAGTTACTACAACTGCCCAGAGCTTGTCTCCCTTATAAGGTACCATGTCCCGCTCAGAGCTCCGCGGCACAAGCGGCTCTTCCACGTGAAAGCCGCTCGCACCAATGCTGGTAAAAGGGCGCCAATAGGTCGAATCTGTGCATACCACGACAAAAACTTTGCAGAGGTCGACTTGTTTGATTCATCTGTCAATCGGTTTAAGCACTCCATACGCAAGCTGTTGTTCAAAAAACTCGAGGATAATAATCCTTGACTGTGGTGTGGTAATTTCATGCACGTTTGTGCAATAGATGTACCCTAATTGTAAACAATGCACATTTTTCTCTCATATTTTGGTTTTTAATTTTAGTAAGAATGTATATTCTTAGCACCTAAGTACTTTAGTTGTTGCTCATTCGGAGCTAATTCTTCCCAAATCATTTAAGCCATATGTGGGATACCCTAAGGGATAAGTTAGATTTTAATTAACTGTATATTTATCCTCTGTTTGTTTTTGTAATGTAACTTGTCCTGTTTGTAACCCCTGAATAAATAAATAAATAAATAAAAGTCTAAGGTTCCTTACTGCGATTTCTTTATTATTATAGTTAATGTTGTGTGACTTGGCCGTTGAACATTCTTTATACGTTGGTGGGGACACGTGTCAATTTTGAACTGCGTCGTATTTAATTACAATAAATTACAAGCTGCAAGTTTCCTGATAGGGACACGATATGAAATATTAGAAAATGACTGCAGGCGCCTTCCGTGATCGTTTTATGCTGTTCGTTAAGGGTATACAAAGGAATTCTATTTTAAGCAAATTAGTATTTAAAATAAAAATAACTTTGCCATGACTTATTTTTTATTGTCATTGAGAGTAACAGATATACATATAACAGTTAACAAAATTTACGTGTACCCACTAACGTATAAAGAATGTTCAACGGCCAAGTCACACAACATTATCTATAATAATAAAGAAATCGCAGTATGGAACCTTAGACTTGGCACAACTTTGTCTAGATTTCATTACTTTTTAGAGATAAACAAGCAGCTCCATCGAGACTTGGCTAGTTTTTTACAGAATATTTTTGGTGGGATACCGTTTACACAATGTAACATCAACTCGTACATTCCTTGAGGTTTGGCATTGCGATCGCTTTGCATCCGATCGGTTTATGTGTTATTGACCTCGGCCGCCCGCCATACTCATCACATCAGACATCAACTCATAGCCAAAGGGCATGATAGCGGCATCTTAGGGGGCAGATGGCCGCCGCTGCTATGAGTTTTTTTTTAAGCCTATCCTAATCCTACACTACTCTAAATTTGGGTCATTTAGGGGGGATCTAACCTCAGTCCGAGAGGTTCAAGGGGGGAGGGGGAGACGTGTGTGTCCGGCGAATCAAGACTGCGATCTCTTTCAATCAAATTTATTGAATTTAGTGCTTCGGGAACACAGCCTTCGTCAAGTTGACGTGCCTGAGGGGCGGGGGTGGTTGGGCTTTAAGAGCTGTCGTGATATCGTCCTCCGGTTCTAGTTTTTTATTTATTTCTGGGCTCGGCTCATAAATGGATGCTCGTACGATAAGCGAGCGGGTTTGGGTGGCTAGATGCATTAATAACGCGGGTTCCGGCTGATGTTAGGACGGATGTGTATTTAATTCTATTAATTTGTAGATGGATCGACACACGAGTTTCACCAGGCGGTTTCGTCACGACTATTACTGGTGATGGGGGGCGAGCGCGGGGTGCGGTGGTCGGTGGGGCTACGGTATTCGCGGTACCGGTGGGGGATGGAGGGCTCTGAAGGATCAGAGTTCGGGGTGCGGGGGAATTAGTTGTACGCGGCGTGGGTTGGGGGTTAGCGGAGACACGGCAGCGGGCCTGCTCTGTTTGGCCACGGGGCCTACGGGGGACTCGGAAGACCGGTTCTTGCGCTTTTAGTTTTTGGAGATGACGGGGGCAAAGTGAGTTTCCGCATCGAATGCCAACGAATTTACGGGGGAAAGAGAGCTGAGGGTTGGGGTTGGGGGGTTCACGGGGGATGTAAGAACAGGCGAGTGAGGCTGAGATTCAGCATTGGAGCTGGTTGAGGGGCTAGCGGGGGGGTCGGCGGCTCTAATAAAATGGATCAACGGGCGATCCGGAGGGTATGGAGAGAGTTGTTGGAGTACGTACTAGAACAACAAGGGAACTGACGATACAAATTTTCCTAGCTCAATAAGTTTATTGATATCCGGTTGAGGGGCCATGCCATGGCCGCCATGGCTATGTGGTGTGTCAGCAAGAATGTTGGTGAGTACCTATTTGTAACTCGAACCGCCTCCGTCTAGTATCCCTATATTCTGATGGGTCTCCATCTCTGTCCAGGCGGTCCGAGGTGAGTTATACATATAATCATAGACTAATGATATAATACAGACCCCGGCAGAGATCCGGCTGCCAACATACAATGACTTTGGTTACTTTCAATACACGGACACTGAGAGAAGACGATCGGTTCGAGGAACTGTTAGAGGAAGTGAGTAAGATCAAATGGGACGTTATAGGGCTATCGGAGGTACAGCGCCAAGGAGAAGATCTTGCAAGGCTTTCCACTGGAGAACTTTTCTTTTACAGAGGAAATGACGACTCTACCTACGGAGGCGTTGGATTTCTTATCAACAAAACTATCTCGTCTGCTGTTCAGGACGTTAAGAGCATATCGCTTGTGCTACTTGAACCTGACACTTAGTAAGAGATATGTCCTTAAGGTCATCCAAGCCTATGCGCCTACCTCTAAACCCGGTACTGATGACGAAGTAGACCAGCTGTACGAGGACATAGAGAGAGCGCGTGAGGAAAACCCTGGCTTCTACACCGTGGTCATGGGGGACTTTAACGCCAAAATCGGGGCTCCACTAGAACAAGAACAGTCAGTGGGAAAATACGGGCTAGGTAGTCGGAACCCGCGAGGACAGACCCTAGTAAATTTCCTTGAAAAACACCACCTCTACGCTATGAATACCTTTTTTAAAAAGCGTCCTTCAAGGAAATGGACATGGGCGAGTCCAGACGGCCGAACTAATCGACTACATCATCAGCTCGAACAAAAACAATATCACCGATGTGTCTGTTTTAAGCCACTTTAAGACCAGCAGTGATAATTGCTTAGTGAGGGCCAAGTTCAGGTAAAACCTGCCTAAAGAACGGAGAAATATGGTAAAGTCACAAGCGGTAAAATTTGATAGCGTTGGCTATAAATTTCTCCAAAAAGAATTTCAGCTGGAATTGCAGAATTCTTTTGATGGGCTATTGGAAGAGAACCTGGGTGTGGACACACTTTGCGATGATCTCTGTAAAACCATCGTTAAAACAACGATAAAACGATAAATTGGCAAGAAGAAAGAAAGTGAAAAGAAGCTATCAGCAGACTCGCTCTCACTATTGGAACGAAGGAGGGAGATGAGAAACGCGACATCTATAGACCAAAAGGAGCTACAATCATTTAATAAAATAGTAAATAAGGCAAACTGGAAAGATTTAAGAGCATATAATACTAAAGTCATAACTGAAACAATCAAACAAAATAAAGGTCCGGAAAGTATTTAGAAGGAAATTGGATAAATCTAAATCTGAAATTTCAAAATTGTATGACAGAAGCGGGAATCTTGTCACAAATCGTGAACAAATAATAAAAATGGTTGAAGAGTTTTACGCCGAGCTTTATGCGTCAGAGTCTCCGGAACCAGAATCTCCAGACGCGTCAGACGCCAGGGCCGAACCTATCGAGCGTCTTTGGGAGGATCTCGTAGATGGCTTACCTCCCATCATAGAAGATGAAGTGGGTTTTGCTCTGAGCAGAATGAAACGTGGGAAGGCATCTGGAGGGGAAGGTGTTTACGTGGAGATGCTACAGGCAGGAGGTCCCAGCGTACTAAAAGTGTTGACAAAACTCTTCAACAAAGTGCTTAGTGAAGGCATGACTCCGAAATCGTGGAACAATGCCGTAGTAACGATTCTACATAAGAAGGGTGACAAAGCGAAACTGTCAAATTATCGCCCCATCAGCCTCCTCTCTCAAGTTTATAAGCTGATCGCGAAGGTGCAGGTGTGTATGCACGCTTTGACCGAACCGGTGCCCATTGACCGGGGCGTGCGCCAGGGGGATACTCTTTCGCCCAAACTCTTCACAAACGTGTTGGAAGATATAATGAAGACACTATATTGGAGCGAAAGAGGTCTCAAAATAGACGGCACGCGCTTGTCACACCTGCGTTTCGCCGACGATCTGATTCTCCTAGCTGAAGAAGTTGAAGATCTCCAAAGCATGCTCGAACAACTTCATGAAGCATCCCTGAAGGTTGGCGTTAGAATGAATATGTCCA
Organism: Argyresthia goedartella; assembly: GCA_949825045.1. Taxonomy (NCBI): domain Eukaryota; kingdom Metazoa; phylum Arthropoda; class Insecta; order Lepidoptera; family Argyresthiidae; genus Argyresthia; species Argyresthia goedartella. The sequence continues at coordinate 7,419,073 of OX463814.1, forward strand.
AGACAAAGATCATGTGTAGCGATCCGGAGCACGTACCTAATGTTATCGTAAGTAACTGCCCTATAGAGGCAGTAGATCAATACACATATCTTGGACATAACTTATCCTATGGTCAAAGTGCTCAGGCGAAGGAGATCACTAGACGGATCCAGCTAGGATGGGCTGCCTTCGGGAAACTAGAAGAATTCCTAAAATTCCAAATCCCGCAATGCCTGAAGAGCAAGGTATTCAACCAATGTGTCCTGCCAATCCTCACTTATGGTGCCGAAACATGGACGCTCACAAAAGCCAATATGCACAATATTAGAGTCGCACAAAGGGCTGTGGAGCGTGGCATGCTAGGCATCAGCCTCGTTGACCGCGTGCCTAACGTTGAAGTCCGCAGACTTACCAAAGTCACAGACGTGGGTACGCGCATCTCGGGGCTAAAGTGGCAATGGGCGGGACACTTGGTTAGAAGGGAGGACGGAAGGCGGACCAAGGCAGCCACAGAGTAGCGGCCGCGAACTGGGCAGAGAACAGCGGGCAGACCACCGGCCCGATGGTCAGATGACATTGTTAAGGTGGCTGGAAAGCAGTGGACGAGACTGGCGGGTGACCGTAGCGAATGGCGTGCTTTGGGAGAGGCCTATGCCCAGCAGTGGGATGACATTTATTGAACTGACATGTACGATACCATAATTTGTTATTTTTCAATCTGGTTTCAATGGAAGGTTATATATGTTATTTGTGTATTTGTATGTGTACAACGAATTGGACATAAGTCTGTAATGTTGTGCATTAATCTGTATTAATAAATTAATAAATAAATAAATGACAAGGGCTGATGATGATGATGATAATAATACAGACAGATTAGACAGGATTAATAGAAATGGGGACAGACATAAATATAGGTAAATAAATAAAATAAAATAGTACGTCATGAACCAATCCAAGTTGGGCACAACACACGCGGCGGAACTGACCCGAGGGGGTCTCACGGGCGTGCGAGAGAGAGAGGTCACTCGTACGTGGGCGCGGGCGATAGAGAGGGAAACACTTGCTGCCGGGACGGTAGCGGGAGAAAGTAAACACAACCGTCCTGCATGGCTGCTGGAAGGCGAGTCTGCGGATGTTTTTTTTTTTTTTTTGTTGGAGGCGAAAAAAATGGAATTACCCATGCCCAGGAGTCAGACCTCCCTGCTATGTCCGGGTCCCCACATATTGAGCGGGCATCAGCTCGTGTGGTATACGGAATAAAAACAACCCCTTTGTGTTTACAGATGTCTTACTAAGAATTAACTGTGAGCCATGGCCTCGGTATATGCTGAAGGCTTTCTACCTGCAATTTGCCCTCTTGGGCTCTGCGGATGGTTCTGGTGAGCGGTGCGTTTATATAGTAGAATTTGTATAATGTGTCATCATGACGACCTCTGTGGGGCTCTGCGGCTGTAGCTCTGCCTATCATGCGAGAGATCCTGGGTTCGATCCTCGGCTGGGGATAAAGAAAAAAACTCAGGTCTTGTATGTTTATAGTGTTACGCCGGTAGGTTAGGTCAAAAACTTTGAACGTCAATTTCAGTGCTTTAGAGGCGTTTTCAGCAGGCTGAAAAGTCATTTTAGGCCGTTTCAGAAGTTGCTCTATCACATATCTAAAGATCGAAATTTCACCCAAGTTGCCGTCGTTTTCAGGCGCCTGAAACATGTTTTCAGTCCGTTTCAGGGCACTCTCTATCAGATGACGCCATAACCTGAAAACCCGTTTTCAGGCGTTTTCAGGACCCCTTATGGGCCTCTGAAGCACAAATCGTTATATGGCGAAATATCCGGTACGAGTGACAGAGATAGCACTACTAGAAAGAGAAAGCTATACTCGGAACATCCGAGAAGGGAGTGACAGAGAGAAGGGAGAGAGACATATATGGTCTCGAATGTTCTCGGCCCGCACGCTGGTCCTTACTAGAATATTCGCGATATGTGTGGACAATGAGTCCAGAGCGGCTCCGCGGGATATAAAAGGCGCCGACGGCCGGCGCGAGTTAGTTACATTTTAACTGCGATCGAGTGCTAGTACAAGGATAATCGGAGAGAAAGACTCTTCGTGTGCATAGTGAGTGCATAATTAGTGAAATAGTGTGTGTGTTTTAATTAGTGGATTTTATGTACAGTTCGTGTGAATTGTAAGTGCGTAATTTGGGTAATAAAGTGAGTGTTTTATTTAGTGGATTAATTCGTGTTTTTCTATCAAATACGAACCACACGCTCGTAACAATATGTATGTGACGTCGGTGTTTCTGGTTCCTACACTGTCGTACCTATCCTAGTGTGAGGCCATAAGTCATAAGTATTTATTCACAAACAATAAATAGATTGTGTGAAATAACAAAATAACATTAATAAATTATCATTGTAATAATTAATAATGTCATGTCAAACGCATTAAATTCAATTTAAATTAATACATTCTTCAATGCTGTAGGGGTTCTTTTGTAACATGTATAATTTAAGTTTATGTTTAAAGCTGCTGTGTGTAACTAAAGTTTTAAGCTTATCTGGTAGGTGTTTAAACAACAATAGCGACTGATATCCAGCGGCATGTCGTGCTATGTCTAACTTCGGTGCGGATTCAAATAAGTGGGAAGTCCTTCCGACGCGAAGTTTCTCTTTTAAGCCTCTGTTCCTGGTTTTCTATTTTGTAAATGTTTTTAGATAAGCTAACCATTAAAACAAGTATGTAAAGTGCAGGAGCTGTTAGTATTCCTAATTTAATGAAATGCGGTCAGCCCAATTCATCTGTGAAATGCGAGCTATCGTACGGATTGCTCTCTTCTGCCTTACGAAGGCCTTTGTGATATTGTAAGCATAACATTACCCCACAAGTTTATACTATAGCGTAGTTTGGACTCGACCAGAGCATAGTACTGCATTTTAAGATGTTCCTGATCCACAACGTCTCTCTCTCAAACTCCTCAGGGCATAGCACGCTAAGCTGATACTTCCTTCAAGGTCAGTAAGTTCGGGCTTCCGGGCATAGTGTGGAATCTATGAGTACCCCCAGAAACTTGTAGACATCCACCATAGTCCACCGTATCGCCGTTTAACGTTGCATTTATAACGTCACTTTCCGTGCCGTTGTTTTAAATAAAACTAGGTTGGTTTTACTTCTGTTTGTTTTTAAGTTATTATTATTAGTGAACCAGTTATGAAACATCGACAGAATTTTTGATTGAGTTTACCTTAAATTGTAATGATTCAAGATCATTGTCCGAGACAACAGCATTTGTGTCATCCGCAAAAATTACGCTGACTATCAGGCATCGATTTACCAATAAATTCGGACAAGTCGTTGGTGAATATAATGAAGAAACAATTTTCTTCATTATATTGGGTCCAATGACGCAAAATCCTGCGGTACTCCTCTAGTTATCGGGACCAACCATGACCGTGTTACCTCTTGACATCCGTTGTCATTGGTGGTCAATTTGACGAATTGCTTCCGGTTATGTAAGTAAGATTTTATGAGATCCAAGCATTTACCCTGCTCATCGTAATGTTATAGCTTGAAAATCAATAATGTCATGATCCACAAGATCAAATGCCGAGCTTTAGTCCAAAAACAATGCTGCTACCTTCATTGTGTTGTCTAGTTTATTTAATACATCATCTATCAATGTGTCTATTGCGTCAGTGGTTCCAAAACCTCTCTGATAGCCGAACTGTCTTTCGCTTAATATTTTGTTTATAAATAAGTGTTCTAGAAACCTTGCCTTGATGAGCTTTTCAAGTATCTTCGATAAGATGGGTAACAACGAAATAGGCTTGTTGTGAGACGGATCCGTTTTTGCTCCTTTCTTATATATATATAATTATTAATATAATATTATTACAGGCAGTACACGAGCAATCTTAAACTGCTCAGGGAAAGTTGCAAGCTTTACACAGTTGCTCAAGAAAGTAGAAATGGGCTCTGCTAATATATCAATATTATTTTTGATGATTGTAATTGGAACATCATCAAAACCACATGACTGTTTATTTTTGAACCAGCATCTTCTCGACTTCTATTTTGGACGTTGGTTTAAAGTCAATCTCACGCATTACTTTTGGACAGTGTGTAGTTAATAACTCTACTGCCTGCCTTTTCAGACCCATTTGCAACTCCTGGAGCTTATGCAGCAAATTGCTCCGCGAAAATGTCTACAATGTCCACTGACCTTTCAATATTTTTTTCATTAACCTTTAATAGCAGTTTATGTTACGGAGACATGTTTCTTATTTCTGTAACTGTATACTACTTTCCGTAAGGCTTTTGATGAGTGTTTTGCTTTGTCGAGTACAGACCTGACCGCTAATTTCTTTGCTACTGTGAGCACTCTTCTATATATTTTTATATAATTATTACGGTACCTATTTTCTTATAGAATTATCACAATTACACAATATTACAATTACACAATACACGAACCTACTAAACCCTTTTCATTTTGCTAGATGTATTTATTCCTGCAATGATCCATTTGATTTTACTAGACTTTCTTAGTGATATCTTCCGTTTGCAAAAACACCTCTGAAATATTTTATTAAAACTTGCTAAGAATCCATTTATGCCCTTTTCGTTAAGTTTCACTCGTATTAGTGCTTCCCTAAACAGCTCATTGTTAATAATAATTTGGGGTTCTCCATATTCACCAGTTTCAGGTCACAGAATTTTGCTGCATGACCATCTGCTAGACCATTATGGTCTACATCAGTACCCTCAAGATGTTCTTTCGGAATATTTCTAAGAAAATTGTCGAGACATGAGGAGGCATCATTTCTGACAAAAGTAGACAAGACATTCTTGACTTCTACCAAGACCCTGAAATTGTAGCACTATAGCAGAGGTGGGGCTGAATATTTATTAAGGAAACGCTCAGTAATGCAAACGTAATGTACATCACACTTATGACTATGCTAATATACTTCCAACTCATCCCTTTTTGATGTAATTACACACAGATTTTGATGATATATATGAACTTTTGCAGTGTTATCTGTTTGTCTCGACATGTCTTGGTGGTCAGTTATGCAACTATTGTTATTTTTATTGTTCGAAAAAACTGCAGATCCGCGCTTGTGAAATAATATGGAATGAAGTCCCTTTGTGGTTGATCTTCGTTTGATTTCATTGATTTCAGAAAGAAAAAGGGTATAGTACCTACCCTTCCGAATAGAGAATTATTTTTTTAGTTTAGTGACTATTTTTTTAATTCAAGGGCTTGTTTTTGATAGATAGATAGATAGATAAATTAATTTATTCATTGCAACATGGTACACACACAAATACATAATTTTAACTCAAATTTTAGGAAGAAAAATCTGCAGATTAAAACAAAACACAGCAGTTAAATAAAACAAACAATAAATAATAAAATTATACTAGCAAAACAATAAGGTACGGTAAGGATAACTATGTGGTATTGTGACTGTACCGCGACAATGAAATGGCCCTGACTCAGCAATGTCACAGACGAATCTGTGACGCTGATATTCTGCCAGAGCCAGTACGGACGAGACAACGGTTTGCTCAAGTACACATTTAACAACGTAAAATATGATGATTTTAATAAAATTGTTGAATAAAATAAATTGTATTCTAGAAGATTGTATTAAAATTATAGCATTAAAATTATATCATTAAAATGTATAGTAATAAAAGAAATAAAATTAAAAAAATATATAGCAATATGTAATAAAATTTATGTCAGGGTTACAAGTAAGATTAAATTGAAAATGTCATTAGGATTATAAAATAATAATAATCAGAAGGGAATTATATTATTACTATGATTAACATAGTAATAATATAATTGGAAACAATATAAATATCACAGGTAACAGGTAGATTAGCTTCGTGCCGTTCCCTAAGTTTTCTGCTGTAGTATCAAATACTTTCTATAGGCACTTCTAAACCCAGCCTTACTAGTAAGCAGCCGAAGGGGTGGTGGGATGTTATTCCAGCACTTGGTGGCACGGTACTTAAAACTGCCACGGAAAGCTGCACCCTTGTGTCGAGGCATTGAGAGAAAAGGAGCAACTCTCTGGGACATACGCCAGGTAAGTTTGTCACAAAGATAAGAAGGGTTGTGGCGTGTTTTGCTCACATAACTCTCATAGTTTATGATCTTTTGCTAATATTTCCCTTACAATTACTCTACCTGTGGTTAGTTTTCTGGGAATTCTAGTCATGTCCCACCTACTTTTAATCTCTTCACCTTGTGATAAATCCACGAGAGTTGCGTTGGCAAATTGTGTACATAAGAATTGAAACGTTTTATTTATTGCATGAACCTCGTCGAACAGAGAGTAGAAAGAAGGACATTTGTTCAATTTACTGATTATGTAATATAGATGAGACTGTAGTTTGACAAGATTTATGGCCAGAAGCAATTGTGTGTATGTATCTATTTAAAAATGTGTATTATGTATGTATGAATAATATACACACAACAAGACTATTTAAATAAAAAAATAAATCAGATCAAGATGTAGTTTATAATTACGTTTAAGATGGATTACAATAAAATTATTTAAATGAATATAATTTTGTGGATGGAAGATGGATTACAATATAATTATTTAAATGAATATACTAACAGGGTGTGATACTACTATTACAAACTAACAGAGAGTGGTAATGCTGTTCACCCTGGAGGGCTCTAATACTTGTCGTTTGTAAAACTTATTGAAAGAGTTTAAGGATCTCGAATTTCCCCGGGCCATAATATATACCATGGGGAAATTGCAATTCCACCAATTCCTAGAAGCAACTGCGGAGCGGACACTTCCAGGACTAGCAGTAATACCCGCTTGACGCATCAGGGTTTTGACCCATTCTGCAATGACAGTTCTTGAGTTCAAGTTCAAGTTCAAAGATTTTTATTCATAATAGCACAAAATTGAGACTTAATGAACGTCATAACATAATCAAGAAATCATAATATAACATTAAGTAGGTGCCTAATTATTACATAGAACATAATATATAGGGTGCAATAAACTGGTTTAATGCCAGATGTCGGTGTCATGTAAAAAATCATTAATTTTGCACAAAGTGTGATTTACACATTTTTTGAATCGAGCTTCAGACAAGTTTTGTATTTCTCGCGGAATTTTATTTTAGAAGCGTATACAGTGTCCCATAAAAGAACTGCTAACTTTTGTGAGTCGGAACATTGGAAAAAAAGTTTATGTTTATTTCTAGTTTGCACATTGTGGCGGCTATCAATGGTTTTAAAACTATATTTTTCCTCACATACATTATGTTTTCATAGATATATTGACTTGCAACTGTTAGGATGTTGGTTTCTTTGAAGAAATCTCTCAGATATTCTCTATTAAATAGCTTATATATAAATCAGATCGCTCTCTTCTGCAAAATGAAGATGGTCTCCGTGTCAGCAGCCCTTCCCCATAGTAGTATGCCGTAGGACATAATGCTATGGAAATAACTAAAATATAGAAGCCTAGCAGTTGCAACGTCAGTCAATTCCCCGATTCTTTTAACCGCATATGCTGCAGAGCTAAGCCTATATGCTTATTTTTAAATATGGGGACCCCACTGTAGTTTGGTATCAATAGTGATGCCGAGAAATAGTTTCATCTACTAGTTTTAGTTTGTCTTTCCCCAATACAATGTTACTCTCAACTTGCCTTACATTAGGTAAAGTGAATTTTATGCACTGTGTCTTTTTTGAATTCAGAAGCAAGTTATTGGCAGTAAACCAGTCTAGTAATCGCAAGAGAGCATTATTTGTTTCCTGTAAGTCACTTTCCTGTCTCCTAATTTAAAAAATTAGTGACGTGTCCTATGAAAATAATACTATCTCTGACATGTCTTGTCAATGGCAAATCAATCTCTGCCTACGAAACCAAGGGTCCCGGGTTCGAGTCCCGGTGGGGGCAAATGTTTGTATGATGAGAACGGATGTTTGTACCCTAGTCATGGTTGTTTATCTATCTAAGTATAATATTTCTCTATATAAGTATATATATCGTTGTCTAGTACCCAAGATACAGGGAATCCTAGTTTGGGGCTAGATCAATTTGTGTAAAAGGTGTCCAAGGTATTATTATTATTATTATTATTAAATTTACATACACGAGGAAAAGGAACGGACCCTGAATAGATCCCTCTGGGACTCCCATCTTCACCTGAGAACCCGACGATTTTTTCCTATACATTTTTGTCCGATTTCTGGAAAATAGCACTTATCACACCCATTCATTAGGGTGGCAATAGAGAATTAGTAGACAAATACAGACCTATTTCTAAACTTTGTATCTTTGGTAAACTCTTTGAGAAAATAGTCTCGGATTATATTACTTCCGTTATCTTCCGCCATATTATTCCTCAGCAACACGGTTTTGTCCGTAGTCGCAGTGTTGAAATAAATCTTATAAACTTTACTGACTTTGTTATCCATGCAATGGAAGCGGGAGCACAGGTAGACGCCGTATATACCGATTTCTCTAAAGTATTTGTTAAAATCAGTCACTCGTTACTTCTTGAGAAACTAATTAGAATCGGTATTCATGGCGATCTGCTGCGCTGGATCGCATCTTACATCAATAACCGTAGTCAAGCTGTAACAATAAAGGGATTCACATCATCTTTTAAACCAATTTCTTCAGGGGCACCGCAGGGATCACACATGGGACCTTTGCTTTTCACCATATACATTTTATAAAAATAAATGATTTTGGTAAATTCCTTAATTTCAGTAAGTTTCTCCTCTATGCAGATGATGCTAAACTATATCACATAAACAATGACTGTCTTAACTTTCAAACAGATATTAATAATCTGTTGTTTTACTGCAGCCAAAACCATTTAACACTTAATTGTGACAAATGTTAAGTCATTACTTTTACACGAAAACATAATGTCATACGATTTAATTATTCCTTGGATGGTAACATCATTAATAGAGTCGATCAAATAAGAGATCTAGGTATAGTGTTTTAACTTGCATATTGATTCCATAATTGAGCGAAGCTTCAAGCAGCTTGGTATTATTCTGCGGCAATGCAACCTTTAAAATCAGCTAAAGCCTTTATGACTCTTTATTTTTCCTACGTTCGGAGCATCGCTGAGTTTTGTTCTGTTGTGTGGTATCCACAATACGAAACCCACATCAACCAGCTCGAAAAAATACAAAGAAAGTTTTTGAAGGCGCTTGATATAAGAACTCATTATTTTGTCTCTGCTGAATTTCATAGGATCCCTCTATTAGCCGTAGACAGTTCATGGACGCAAGCTTCTTGTTTAAAACCCTCTCCAATATTGTTGACTGTCCATACATACTTGATAATCGAAATTTTAAAATCCCTCGATTATCTAGCAGATCCCACGACGTCTTTGTAGTTACTCGCTGTCGTGCCAACTATGCTCAAAATTCATTCATGAGGCGAACCCCGAACTTTTATAACAAACAACTTTCTGGCCCAGATATTGACATATTTAATATTTCTTTAGGCTCATTAAAGTTGAAATCAAGGCATATATTGTTTAATTTTTAGAATAATATTTTTATTTTTATTGTTTTCATGTTGTCTTTTTAAATGTTTTCATTTTAATTGTTGTTCCAATAGTTTGCCAAACCCACTAATTGGCTCTCGCAAGGCATGTTACATTTAATTATATTTTTTTCATGAAACTCAAGGTCTTCTTTATAAGCTTATTTATCGTGTCATTGTAATTATATGTGACCGTTTGTTTTCTTACAAATAAAAATAAAAATAAAATAAAATAATAAATAATGTCAGCTTTTTGAACCCTCCCTTCTAAAAACGATCTGATAAGCTTAGAGCTATTCCCTTTTATGCCGTAGTGTTTTAGCTTTAAGAGCAATGTTTCGTGGTCTACACAGTCAAATGCCTTGGACTGGTCACAAAAAACACCTATAGTGTCCCTACGATCTTCCCACGCATTAAAAATATGTTTAACTAACATGACTCCAGTATCTGTTGTCGACCGCCCTTTTGTAAATCCAAACTGCTGGCTATGGAGAATTTGATGCGCATTGAAGTGCGCCAGTAACTGACCCAATATGATCTTCTCAAATATTTTACTCAATACGGGTAGAACCGAAACGGGTGTGAAATTTGTAGGGTCATCCCTATTGCCGCTTTTAAATAAAGGTACTAGCCTGCTGTGTTTCATGAGATCAGGGAAAGTACTCTCATCTACACATTTATTGAAGATTTTAGCTAAATGAGGGGCAAGTTCGTCTATCACCGAGCTAATATTTTTTACTGACATGCCCCAGAGATCCTCGGATTATTTATTGTTGGAAGTTATTAGTTTATCTTCAATCTTAAGTAAATAGCTACGGTCTCCGGATTTTGTTTTACCTGCTTCTCTATTTATGATATTCCATATTGAGGCCGTAATAACAGCACCTCTAGTTGTGATAAACAAGCTATTGCTATTAGCTTCCTGCCGTCTTACAGAGAGTCGTGATACGGTTTGTTCCACCCAATATACTGGATCTAAATTCCTATTATTAACATTTATGTATATTTTTTTTTTTTTTTTATTTATTTATTCAGGGGTTACAAACAGGACAAGTTACATTACAAAAACAAACAAAGGATAAATATACAGTTAATTAAAATCTAACTTATCCCTTAGGGTATCCCACTTATGGCTTAAATGATTTGGGAAGAATTAGCTCCGAATGAGCAACAACTAAATAATCGCCAACCTATGATCAGCTGAGTCAGTCTTTGATGATGTTGGAGTTTTGATATTGACGAAAGATGTTTTTGGTGAAGCCGGAAAGAGAATGATATTCTACGATTACAACTTCTCTATTTATACTGAGCTGTAAACGTCATTAGAGTTGAAATCTCACCGTGCGTTTATATTTTAATTATTTATTTTTATGTTTCGGCATTTTCATTCCTCTTGACAACGAAGTATTTGGTCGTTCGGCGTAAAACCTCGTAAGGGCCCTCGTATGGGGGAATCAAACCTTTTGCGACACTTTCTCGCTTGATGAAAACGTGCGAACATGAGCTTAACTCAGGTGGACGAAATACTTATTTTGGTAGTTATCTCTTTTCGGGACGGAGCAGACTTTTGAGATACGTTGCTTTAGATCTCGCACATAGTCGTGATAAGAAGACCGCAAACCGGTTTCTCCGAAAAATTCTCCAGGCAGCCTCATTGGTCTTCCGTAGACTATTTCTGCCGCGCTCAAACCAGTGTCGTCTCGTAAACAACTTCTCAAACCAAAGAAGAACGATTGGTAATTCTTTTACCCAATTTTTCTTACTGTTCTTTGCCGTGAGAGACGCCTTCAGTGAACGATGCCATCTCTCCACCATTCCATTGGATTGCAGGTGGTAGGCTGTTGTTCGTAATTTTTCCGTTTCCATTAACCTCGCCAAGGATTTAATAAGCTCAGATTCGAACTGTTTTCCACGGTCCGAGGAAATTTGGGTGGGTGGGCCATATCGGCAAATCCAACCCTGGAAAAGGCATGAAGCAACTTTTTCCGCGGTAATCTCCTTCAAAGGAAATGCTTCTGGCCATGAGGAGCTGGCAGGACTGGGCCACGTCTATATAGGCTGGGATGAAGCGGAGGTGTGCGACCACATTCGGTCGACTTGCTGCTCCAAGTGCCAGCAGTACGGGCACCCGGAGAAGTACTGCCGTTCCAAAGAGGTTATCTGCGGGAAGTGCGGCGAGGTAGGACACCGGAACACGGACTGCAAGTCGGTCACCACATGTTGCGTGACCTGCAAACGATTCAAGCGATCAAAGGTGGCGACCCACACCACCGCAGCCACTAACTGCCCCGCCCGGCTTCATGCCGAGGAGCATGAAGCGGCCAAGACGATGTATCGATAGCAGATGAGGGCGTCAATACTATTTTGTTCGGGCAGCTCAACCTACAAAATTTGGAAGCAGCCACCGCAGAACTTCCAGTGGTAGCGAGTTCGCAACGACTCGACTTGGTACTGGTCCAGGAACAGTACAATGGTCGGCCCGGAATTCTGCAGTGTGGCACCAACCCCAGAGCTGACGCCTTAGTACTGAACCGCGCGATAGCAGCCACGATCCTACATCACATGAGCAGCGAGCACTGCTCGGTAGTCCACGTCGCATACGGAGAAAACAGCCTACACGTAGTATCAGTATACTTCCAGTATAGTCACGATATCAGTCGCCACATAGCACACCTAGAATCGGTTCTTCAACGGCTTACAGGCAAACCTACTCTCGTAGGAGTTGACAGCAACGCTCACTCGCCTATGTGGCACTGCGGTACAACAAATCCAAATCATTCCTTTTTTTTTTTTTCCTTATCTTTGTCAGCTGTCACTTTGTTGTGTGGTAGGTTGGTCACAACTCGGGCTTAGACATAAATTAAACGTCCGAATGTTCCAACAATCACTTTTAATTTGCACGAACACGGTACAAAGATAGAAGGAGAAAGTTTATAATTTTGCTATGGAATACCCGAAAGCACAGAGGAGAAAGTCTCAAGCAGTACAAGCACAAAGCACAATAATTAAATGATAATATGAGCGCAAGCGTATAGCGGGAGCGAGTACGATAATTTGCATCGAGCGACGTGCACACAGCGGCGAGACGTTATGAGTACTGGCGCGGGCGCCGGGCCCGCCATCGGCCGCCGTCGTCCACGCAGATAACGGGATTCTCGCATCGCCGCATCTAATATGAAAATAGGTTTGTTTTGTCCGCTTGTACAAAATGTTAATTTAAATATTAAGTTTAGTTATTCAGCTAGTATTAATGTTACATATTTGAGTGCGCGTTGTAAATACCTTATTATAGATTTGGTTATATAATAATAAGTTTTTAGAATTAAGTTTAGTTTTATGTTTTATATTAAGTTAACAATAATTTTATATTTAATCAATAAAACTTATTTAATAATTATTATAGCTAAGAGTAGGTATTAAGTACACTACATCACCCCTCTCCAGAGACCGTCAAGGGCGATAATAGTCGAGAAAATGAACATGGCGTCCTGACCGCGACATTTTAATCTTGTCACTTTTGGCACTTGGTAATGCCTGGTGATCCTTGGGTGGCTTCGAGTGATGGAAATTTGTGTTGTTTGGTGATGTGTGATGTGGGGTGTCTGGGTCACGCAGTATAAAGGCCGGCTTAAGGCGGTCTATCGATACTGAAACCAATTTACCGTTTAAAATTATTTTGAAGACCTTATCACCTCTGGCAATAACCTCGTAAGGTCCGGTGTACGCAGGTTTTAGAGATCCTCCTATAGTGTCGTCCCGGAGAAAAACGTAGGCTGAAGAAGATAGGTCTTTGAAGACGAATGTGGTACGCCTACCACTGTGCCGTGCGGCTGGTGATGGGCATAAGTCCCTCACAAAACCTCGCAGGCGTGACATGTAATCCGTCACGTCAATGGTCTCGTCTATCTGAGGGTTGAAAAAATCTCCCGGGAGCCGCAAAGGTTGACCATAAAGAAGTTCAGCCGTAGAAGCCTGAATGTCTTCTTTGTAGGCGCTACGTACTCCCAGCAAAACGATTGGAAGTGTTTCCACCCAGCTGCTACCCCCGTGGCAAGTTATGGCAGCCTTAAGTTGCCTGTGGAATCTCTCCACGAGGCCGTTACAGGCTGGATGGTACGCTGTCGTCCTACGGTGTTGGAACCCGGTTATGGCTGATAAATGCTGGAATAGGGCCGACTCAAACTGACGTCCTCTATCCGTCACTATGTCAGTTGGACAACCAAATCGGGATATCCAGCCGCTCAGCAATGCCCGTGCCACCGTCTCGGCCGTCATGTCTGCCAACGGTATTGCTTCTGGCCATCGCGTGAACCTGTCGACGGCTGTGAGGCAATATCGGAACCCTTGGCACAATGGTAAGGGGCCTATCAGGTCTATGTGAACAAATGAAAGTCTGGCCCTAGGTAGTTTAAAGTTACCTAATGGGGCAAAGACATGGCGAGTTACCTTAGAGCGTTGGCAAGCTAGGCAGGTACGAACCCACTCGCGGCAGTCTTTCTTGACTCCTGGCCAGACGTAACGCTCCGCAACCAATCTGGCGGTGGCATTGGCGCCGGGGTGGCTTAAGGAGTGAAGACTGTCGAACACTGCCTTGCGTAGCTCCTGAGGTACATACGGCCTCTCGGAAGTGCCGCTCACGTCGCAGTATAGGTAATTTTGTGAACCGGGGATTTTTACCTCGTCCAGCCGCAGTGACGATCCTGCTTCTCGTAGGTGTTGTAGTTCCTGGTCAGCCTGTTGTGCAGAAGCAATTCTCTCAGCAGTCACTGGTTGTGAGATCTCCTCTATGCGAGAAAGTGCATCCGCCACGATGTTATCTTTACCTGATATGTGCCTGATATCAGTCGTAAACTGGGCTATCAGGTCTAGATACCTAAACTGTCGTGGGGAACATTTCTCTTTACGAGAGTGGAAGGCAAAAGTCAGTGGCTTGTGATCGGTGTAGATCGTAAAGTCGCGAGCCTCCACCATATGCCGGAAATACTTCACACTCTCGTAAATCGCTAGAAGTTCGCGATCATAGGGTGAATATTTTACCTGCGCTGGACTCAGCTTTCGTGAGAAGAATGCCAACGGCTGCCACTCGTTCTGCCTCAACTGCTGGAGTACTGCCCCGATGGCAATGTCGGACGCGTCTGTCACCAAAGCGAGCTTAGTGTGGCAGTCTGGGTGGGCCAGCATAGTGGCCTGGCAAAGACTCTCCTTACAGGCCTGAAACGCATCCGCCTCCTGCGTAGAAAAATAAACGGGATGGGAACCTTTTACTGATCCTACCAGCAGGGCGTTTAGGGGTGCCTGATGCTTAGCCGCGCCTGGAAGGAACCTGCGGTAAAAATTGATCATCCCCAGAAAACGTCGCAACTCTTTCACTGTCTTTGGCGTAGGGAAGCTCTGTATAGCCTCGACCTTGGAAGGCAGTGGTGTGGTTCCTTCGGCTGTTATACGGTACCCGAGGAAAGTAACCTCAGATACGCCGAAGACACACTTTGCTGCGTTCACCACCATGCCGAAATCTTTGAACCTGCGGAACAGCTGATGTAGGTGTTGCTCATGTGTCTCCCGATCCTGTGAAAAGACTAAAAAATCGTCGAGGTAAGCATATACAAAGTCTAGACCCCTGACAATCTCGTCGACGAAGCGCTGAAACGTTTGACCGGCATTACGAAGTCCGAACGTCATGTAAGGGAATTCGTAAAGGCCGAAGGGCGTCGTAATGGCGGTCTTCGCTATGTCGTCTGAATTCAGGGGAATCTGGTTGTATGCTTTGACCAGGTCAATGGTCGAAAAAATTGTGCAACCGGAAAGGCTATGTGCAAAGTCCTGGATGTGACGGATTGGATACATGTCCGGAATGGTTCTCGCGTTCAGCATGCGATAATCACCACACGGACGCCATCCATCATTCTTCTTCGGGGCCAGGTGGAGTGGAGAAGACCAAGGGGACTCGGATGGCCGGCAGGTGCCGCTCTTCAACATAGCGTCAAACTCTGCCTTGGCTATCTTCAATTTGTCCGGCGCTAGGCGACGAGGTGTACTCGATACAGGTGGCCCAGGTGTAGTACGTATGTGGTGTACCGTACTATGTGTAGGAGTGTGGTGTATACCATGTGGGCGTGTTATTTCGGGATAGTGTCCTAGTATGGTGTGATATGTAGAATCACCAGACATTACCCTTACCGAAGTGACGTCCACCGATTTTCGCGCAAGCAACGCCGGGATCGCAAGCGATGTCGTGCCGTCGATGAGGGGTTGATTCCTCACGTCGACGACGAGACCATAATGCGATAAAAAATCCACACCTATTATCGCCCTCGTCACATCTGCAACAATAAATTGCCAAGCAAAGTCACGGCGCAAGCCTAGGTTTAAAATAAAGTTTACGTAACCGTACGTGTTAATTTTTGTACCATTCGCTGCGCTTAAAACTAATTCTGTTTTTACACATCGTGTTTTTAATTTTGAACGAGGAAACACACAAAGGACCGGTGTCCACTAAAAACTGTGTTTTTGAACGCTGGTCTGTTATAATAAGGCGACCTGTGCTCGGGCAGTCGTCGGCCGCCATTACAGATTGCCCCGGCCGTTTCCCGCGAAATCACAGGGCTGCACGCACCGAGTAGCCTTGTCCCCGAACTTATGGTGGTACCAGCACGTTGGAAACTTTCTATAATTGGAGTTCGACCTTCGTGCTGATGATGAGCGTCCACGTCCATTTTGTCTACGAGGCGTCTTGGATCGCCCGTGCTCGCGCGACATTCTATCCACCTTTAGCATTAATGTCTGCATCTGCTGGGATAACGCCGCTACCTCCTGGCTCAGGGAATGTGGTGCTGATGATGACGTTGTTGCTGCTGCCATCGATGCTGCTGCTATTTGCGGTTGGTGTGGGACGACTTCGTGGATGCGGTCGGCCAGCTCGGCTACTTCGTCCAACGGTAGCCTAGATTGGGATGCGATGATGGTCTGCGTACTAGTGGGTAGCCTACTGGTCCATATGGAACGCATGAAGTCTTCAGGCACGCCCGCGCCAGCCAGACTCTTCAAATGCCGCAGGAACTGCGTCGGCTTCCTATCTCCCAACTCTTCGTTGGTAAGGAGCTGGTGGATCCTCTTTTCCCGTGAAACTGACAACCGCTTGACGAGCTCTGTTTTTAATTGTTGGTACTTATCTGCCGCTGCCGATGAAGTAATAATATCCTCCACGATTGATGCCGTGGCAGAATCTAACTGGGCCAAAGCGTAGTGAAATTTAGTAGTATCCGTTGTTATATTGGCCAACACAAATTGACTCTCTAGCTGCATAAACCACAGCGCTGGTTTATCGGGGTAAAATGGCGGTACCCGCACTCCAACTCTGCTTATTTCGGGCTCGTTTTCTGGCATGATTTGTTCTTTCTCGGGGTCACCACTGTGGTAGGTTGGTCACAACTCGGGCTTAGACATAAATTAAACGTCCGAATGTTCCAACAACCACTTTTAATTTGCACGAACACGGTACAAAGATAGAAGGAGAAAGTTTATAATTTTGCTATAGAATACCCGAAAGCACAGAGGAGAAAGTCTCAAGCAGTACAAGCACAAAGCACAATAATTAAATGATAATATGAGCGCAAGCGTATAGCGGGAGCGAGTACGATAATTTGCATCGAGCGACGTGCACACAGCGGCGAGACGTTATGAGTACTGGCGCGGGCGCCGGGCCCGCCATCGGCCTTTTTTTTTTTTTTTTTTTTGTTGGAGGGGAAAAAAATGGAATTACCCATGCCCAGGAGTCAGACCTCCCTGCTATGTCCGGGTCCCCACATATTGAGCGGGCATCAGCTCGTGTGGTATACGGACTAAAAACAACCCCTTTGTGTTTACAGTTGTCTTATTAAGAATTAACTGTGAGCCATGGGCCCGCCATCGGCCGCCGCCGTCGTCCACGCAGATAACGGGATTCTCGCATCGCTGCATCTAATATGAAAATAGGTTTGCTTTGTCCGCTTGTACAAAATGTTAATTTAAATATTAAGTTTAGTTATTCAGCTAGTATTAATGTTACATATTTGAGTGCGCGTTGTAAATACCTTATTATAGATTTGGTTATATAATAATTAGTTTTTAGAATTAAGTTTAGTTTTATGTTTTATATTAAGTTAACAATAATTTTATATTTAATCAATAAAACTTATTTAATAATTATTATAGCTAAGAGTAGGTATTAAGTACACTACAGTTGTGTTCATGTTAAGTATTAATTTGTGTAAAATGTGTCCGTTCCGAATTTAGCTTATACAATCTAACTTGTGTCAAGTACACACCTTACCACTTTGAATTCGTATGTTTGCACTACAGTCTTTAGTTTGTGCTTGTTCTTTTAATGTAATATATGTAGTATTGAGTTAATTTTGTAAGATAAATATCACTATCAACATTCCATTTATGGTTGGTCTAGGTGTAAGTAAGGCGCTTATTCAAACCAGTTAATAACGCTAGATAACTAGATATTAATTGAATAAATATTTATATATAAATATATATTTAGAGTGTATTATAATTAGTTATATATACATAGTCAGGTCATAAGTTCTGTCACATGTGCAATATGAAATTATTTAGAAATGTTTATTATTTATGTAAACATTTATATAGCAAAATGAACTTAATAAAACATAGATTCTTATGGTAATAAAGTTTATTCAAAATGACCCCCGCGATTTTGAATACAGGCCTTTATTCTGCGCGGCCAGTCGTCTATCGCAGCACGAACGAGGTCCATTTCAATATCGGCGGTTGCCTTAATCAAGGATGCCTTGAGTGACTCCAAATCAGGATGAGGCTTTGAGCAGGCCTTTTCCTCCAAGTGTTGCCATATCTTGTAATCTAACGGACTCAAATCTGGACTGGAGGAGGGCCAGTCTTCGTGCCGGATGAAGTCGATTTCACGCGCCGCCAGCCAGTCTTGTGTGCTTTTCGCTCTATGAGCTGGCGCAGAATCTTGTTGGAATACCCAGTGCCTGTTATTAAACATGGTATGAGAAACAGGTTCCACAAGGTTCTTGAGGACTGTATTTTGATACACAACTGCATTCGTTTTTACGCCTTTCTCACAAAAATGTACCTCAGTTAAGCCCCAATAAGAGACTCCCAACCAAACCATGAGCGAGGATGGAAAATGACATCGTTGAACACGCGGAATACGGTTGCTCGCTTCTTCACTGCTGTGCTTCATTTTGTTTGTTGTAGCTCTCTTCCACGGTGAAAATTTTTTCATCCGAAAAAAGAATTTCCCGATGCTTTTTTCCCGCGTACCGCTTCAACAAAGCGCGGCATCTCTTCAGTCTCAGGTCCATTAAACGAGCGTCCAAACGATGTCCTGTTTTTCTTCGATATGCCCTAAGCCCTAAGTCTTCATTTAACACCCTTTTCACCGTGGTCCTGCTTAACCCCATCTGAAGGGCCAACAGTTTCTGCTTACGTATGGGATTTCTTTGAATTCTCGCCTTCACAGCTTTTATCACTGCTGGAGTCCTAACAGAGCGAGGGCGACCACTTCTTGACCTGTCATCTACACTAGAGTCTTCATTGTATCGTTTTATGGTACGATAAACGAATCTTTTGGTTATATTCAAATTTTTCAGTAAGTCGAAAGTCTGAATTGGCGCGTTACCGCAACGATGCAACGCAATAACTGCGACACGGTCTTCTTTAAGTGTCCACTCCATATTTAAAAATGAGGAAAATTCTAAAAAGTACACATTTTTATTTTCATGAAAAATTCGAAATTCGAATTCAATAAACTTTTTTGTGGCCAGCGTTCTAAATTCAAAAGTTTTTATTGTATGACAGAACTTATGACCTGACTGTATATATATATATATGTATATATATACAATATATGTACATATATTTTCCTCATTTATGGCAACACTTGGAGGAAAAGGCCTGCTCAAAGCCTCATCCTGATTTGGAGTCACTCCAGGCATCCTTGATTAAGGCAGCCGCCGATATTGACATGGACTTCGTTCGTGCTGCGATAGACGACTTGCCGCGCAGAATAAAGGCCTGTATTCAAACTTTATTACCATAAGAATCTATGTTTTAATAAGTTCATTTTGCTATATAAATGTTTACATAAATAATAAACATGTCTAAATTATTTCATATTGCACATGTGACAGAACTTATGACCTGACTATGTATATATGAATTATTTACCTGATATTATCAATCAAAATTTCTTTTCCTGCTCTTCAAACGACGATGTTGACGATTTTGTGAGTGCAGAAAGCAACATCTCCGCTTCGGAGGAACCCCTTTCTGCTAACATTAGGACTGTTTTCGGTGGTGTGGAGGATAACCTAAACATCGTGCATATCAATGCTCAAAGTATTCACTCCAGCTATCCGGACCTGCTCGAGGCTTTTAGTGACCAATGCGTGGACGGCATTCTTGTCTCTGAGTCGTTCCTAAAGCCATCGCTGTCATCTTCTTCGTACTCCATTCCAGGATACAGGCTTTACAGGAACGACAGAGTCGGGAAAGCCGATGGGGGCGTCGCTATCTATCTGAGAGGGGAAATCCCGTGCAAGGTGATCAGCGCGTCCCCTAGCCAGTACTCCGAGTCTGCTGAACATCTCTTTCTCGAAATAACTCTTCACCATAGTAAGGTCCTCCTCGGTGTTCTTTATAGCCCCTCTCTTCGCATCGACTACTTCGACACATTAGAATCCCTCCTTAATGAACTCTCACCTCTGTATAACGATACCCTCATTCTAGGTGATTTCAACACCTGTCTCCTCAAAAACGACTCCCGTTCTACCAAACTCAAGTTTATAGTCGACTCTTTCAATCTGCATATTCTGCCTCTTGATGCCACGCATTTCCAACCTCACTGCTCTCCCTCTCTCCTCGATATTATGATCGTCTCTAACTTGGATAAGGTCGCTGTACATAGTCAACTCAACTCTCCTTTCTCGTTCCACGACCTTATCTATCTTTCGTATAAGATCAGGCCTCTCAAGAGCAGAGCAAAATTTCTTAATATTCGTAACTTTAGGGATATTAACCTAGAGTCTCTTAGGTCGGATGCCTTGTCGATCGACTGGTCCCCTGTAATATCCAGCGAGACCATGGACGAGAAAATCAACAAGTTCAATATCATAGTCCTAGGTCTCTACGACAAGCATGCACCTATAAAAAAGTGAGAGTGAAACACCTACCCGCCCCTTGGCTAACAGATACTATTAAGCGTCTAATGGCCAAGAGGAACAGAGCCAAATGTAAATACCGTATGAATCCGACAGATGACAATTTTCTTTCTTACAAATGTCTTCGCAACCGCTGCAACTGTCTCTGTCATGATGCTAAGCGTCGGCACATCCACGAGAGTAATGAAAGTTACACACCAGCTCAGGTGTGGAAGTTTCTAAAAACACTTGGCATAGGTAAGACTCCGGACTTTCATGCTGGTAATGTAGATCTCAACGGTCTCAACCAGGTCATTTCTGCCCCACCTGTTGTGATGGATCCCATTGTCAAACAAGCCACTCTTCAGAGCCTGCGCTCTAAGTCCTTACCCGACACCACACCATTCAACTTGAGCAATGTTGGAATCTATGCGGTCAAGAAGGTGGTACTAGCAGTGAGCTCGACAGCCGAAGGTGATGATAAAATCTGCCTTAAAATGCTTTTAACAATCCTGGATGAACTACTGCCAGCTATTACACATGTTATAAATTTTTCCCTATCGAATGGCATCTTCCCCACCATGTGGAAAAAAGCATTAGTCATCCCGCTCCCTAAAACTTCCAGTCCCACCTCTTTTAAAGAGTATCGACCTATTTCAATCCTACCCATCCTCTCCAAAGTCCTTGAATCCATTGTCCATACCCAGCTCTCTTCTTACCTTCTCTCAAACAATCTGCTGAACATGTACCAGTCAGGATTCAGACCGGGTCATAGCACCGTCACGGCTCTCGTGAAAGTCACAGATGATATCCAGGTAGCCATGGACCGCAAATAGCTTTCCGTGCCTGCTTTACTTGACTTCAGTAGTGCCTTCACCTGCGTAGATTTTGACATTCTCGTTGAGCTTCTCAGATCTCTGAACGTCTCCTCCTTCTCTGCTAGCTGGTTCGACTCTTATTTGAGGGATCGGCAACAGCGTATCAGGTCGGAAGAGATATCCACTGAATGGTGTGACCTCTTTACAGGCGTCCCTCAAGGTGGTATTCTTTCTCCTCTTCTATTCTCGATCTTTATCAACACCATCTCGGACGTCCTGTCCTCCTCATATCATCTTTACGCTGATGATCTCCAGATTTATCGCCACTTCTCTCTCAACGATGCACACTCTGCTGTGGAGGCACTCAACGCTGATCTTGAGGGAATAAGAAGTTGGGCTTCATCCTTCGGACTCCTGGTCAACCCGAGCAAGTCCCAGGCCATGATAATAGGTACTAGACATTCTCTTAACTTGTTGCAGCAACATCCCATTCCATCTGTCACTTTTAATGGTACCACAATCGTATATAGCGATAAAGTTAAAAACCTGGGTCTAATCTTCGACAACCAGTTGTCCTGGTCATCGCATGTTAATGAGGTAAGTCGCCGAGTAATTTCTACCTTTCACTCTCTCAGGAGACTTCAGTACTTTTTGCCTCGACATACCAAAATCACTCTTGCTCAATCTCTCATTCTACCCCTCATCGATTACGCTGATGTCTGCTGGGTCAGTGCTAACGAAGAACTACTGAACAAACTCGAACGACTTCAAAATCTCGGGATTCGGTTTATCGATTCGTCTTCGTCGGGATTCACACATCCTCAATTTCCTCTACAACATTTTGCGTAATCCACGCTACCCAACTTTCTTACGAGACAGTTTTCAATTTCTTTCTTCCAGCAGACCTCGGAGAACTCACGCAGTTTCCATGCTCACAACTCCACAGCATAACACCGCTTTCTATGAGAACGGGTTTAGAGCCCGGGCCATTCAGTTGTGGAATGCACTCCCCTGCACCATCAGGGACAGTCCTAATCTGAATATCTTTAAAAGTCGTGTGAAGAAGCATTACCTCTCCCTTTAGAGTTATAGGTAGTATGCATGTAAGTATGTATTAGTATAGTGTATAAAATAGTATTTGTAGTATATAATAAGTATTTAGTATATTATTATAGTTATTATTTAATTTATTTTATTTATTATTTTATATATTGTACACATAGGTCTACTCCTGCTCAACCATCAACTTTTCCCTTGTTTGCCTGGTTTGCTGGAAGAGATCTCTTATTAGAGATAAGCTCGCCTTTGTACACTTTTTTTTATGTAACTCTTGTTTTTTGTATGATTTGTGTGCAATAAAGAAATTATGAATTATGAATTATGAGACAGTATACTGGACGTGGGCGGGATATGGAGGGCCTCATCCTCGGCAAAGATCTTCTTCTGCACAATGTCTCGGGACGGCCGCCGACCTTCAGTGGTCCCAACGGTAAGTCAAACGTCGATTTGACCATTACTACCAGAAGAATAAACGTGTGCGACTGGACAATATATGAAGGCGCCAGCCTCAGCGATCACCAGCTAATCACCTTCAAAACAGTCTTCAGGTTAGAATCGAGAGCCAGCGAGTCTTCAGGACCTCTGCTACCTCCGTTCCGGACGCTTGGAGTCAATTGGGCCAACTTTTGTTCGACACTTCATTCTCGAATGGACAGGATTCACCCAGGCCTTTCCGCCACCAGGTACTGCGAACGATATTCGGAAATCTTGCTGTGCACTGCCCGGGAGACTTTGGGGCATTGCGGAAAAGGTAACGATGGCAGGTATGAATGGTGGACTCCGGAGTTGGACACTCTTCGAACTATAGTCAACCGAGCTCGGCGCGAATGGCAACAGTCACGACGCGCAGGAGGGATGACTGAGCAGCGGCTTAATGACGATCACCGTGCCCTTCGGGGTAGATACAAGAAAGCCATGAAGCAAGCAGAGTTGGAATTCTTTCGCAAGATTGCCGATTCAGGTAACGACGATCCTTGGGGTTTAGCCTACAGAGAGGCTTGCAGGCGTTTACGCCCCCCGCCAAACATCATCAACGGCACCAAGCTTATCGACGGCTACACGGAATCTACCGGGGCCACCATGTCAGACCTCCTTCAGACGCTGTATCCAGACGACGAGCCGCAGAGGGATACCATCTACCACCAGTCTGTCCGTGTAGCAGCTGCCTTCACGCCATCCGGCCGTGACATGGCAGATCCCGAAAAGGTGACGGTCGAGCGCATCGTGCGCTCCCTGCATAACACGGCTCCAGGTATTGATCGTATCACGGCAGCGATAGTTAAGTGGACGTGGAGGGCCACGTCAGACGAGATGTGGCTCATGCTGAGGAAGTGCATCGCCGAGGGAGTGTTTCCCGATCTATGGAAATTAGGCCGACTCGTCGTCCTGCCAAAGGGCAACGGTAAGCCCCTTAGCGACCCGAAGGCGTACCGACCAATCACACTACTTCCCATTTTGGGTAAACTATTGGAACGCGTAATAAATTCCTGTGCTCCCTGCATGTATCGTAATATATCGGAAGCTCAATATGGGTTCACTCGGGGTCGTTCGACAGTGATGGCGCTGTGCCGAATTAACGAAATTACAGATACCAGTCCAGGTCCGTACGTACAGCTTATCTTTCTGGACATCTCTGGTGCATTCGACAACGCGTGGTAGCCAATGATCCTCCTCAAGGTGAAGCAAGGTGGAGCCCCGCCGAACCTTTACCGTATCTTGGTCAGCTACTTTAGGAACCGTAGAGTCATTTTCTATGTGGGAAGTCAGACCTGCTCCAAGACAAGAACCATGGGGTGTCCACAAGGGTCAGTGTTGGGCCTAACGTTATGGAACATCCTCCTGAACGATCTCCTGCTGCTGCCGCGACCCGAAGGAGTGCATTTGATTGCGTATGCCGACGACGTGACGGTGGTGATCGAGGCGTCTTCGCGCGCGGACATCGAACGGAAAGCCAGCCTCGTGCTCGGGGAAATATCGGGTTGGTGATCCCGCAACCGTTTGGGATTCTCTTCAGCGAAGTCCTTGACCATGACGTACAAAGGGGGATTCATGCGAGCGCCAACGATCAGATTCGAAGGCGCGTCGATCAGGAGTGTGTCGCAAGCTACGTTACTCAGTGTCACTCTGGACGAGGCTAGGTCCTACTTGCCGCATGCGAATTCTATAGGGCAAAAGGCCTTCGCTTGTTTCGGCAAGATGTCGCGGGTTTCCGCAACCAGATGGGGTGTGAAGTACCGGGCCCTCCGAGTTTTGTACTCGGGGACATACATAGCTACGCTTACGTACGCTGCCGCAGTATGGTACCGATGCTCGTCCAACTTTGTTGTCAGAAGGGCTTTGATTCGAACGTAGAGACCGGCGCTAGTTTTACCAACGAAGGCTTACCGATCGTGCAGCTCCGCAGCGTTACCTGTGCTTGCGGGATTTTTACCAGCCGATTTGGAGGGCTGTCGTGCAGGACGGATTGCTCAGGAGCGACACCAACTGGCCCCCAGGGAGTACCGGAAACTCAAGACGACGGTTAGGGCAGACATCGTAACTCAGTGGCAGGAACGATGGCAGGGCAGTAAGGACGGCCGCGATCTGTATGGATTCTTCCCAGACGTGGGCGTGAGGCTCAGTTCAGAATGGGTAGAACCGGACTTAATGGTCTCCCAAGTACTTACCGGGCACGGATGCTTCAGACAGCGCCTACACAGGCTGGGCACTCTGCAGACTCGCACGCTGTGCGAGTCTGCAGAGTGCCCATGCGGCGAGGACAACTAGAGCCGTGATCACGCCCTCTGGGAATGTAGGCTATACGCGGACGAGAGATCGGAGATGCTGGATGCACTGAAGAGGACAACGGTTGGCCCAATATTCCACGAGGAGCTAGCAGCAGCTTTCTTGCGAACAGAACTTCAAGGCGTTGCGCAAGTTTGCGCACTCATGGCACACCAAGAGAAGAATATTTGAAGATTGAGGACAGCAGTGTACTACGTGGTACAGTTCGACGCTGAGTAACGTGTTGTGTTGTCGAGCCCCATTTGGGGAGGACGAAAAACATAGTATTGTATGGCCTGCCCAGAAAGGGAGAAAGGCCGGGACGCATTCAAGAACTTGTAGGGCATCAAGAAACTGCATGCGTGAAAGAGACGAAGGCAAGTAGCGCATGACAGTGCCCAAGATTCTATCTGTAAGCCGCGAAGGCAGGAAAGACCATGTGGTAGTGGAGGGAATGGTCATGAGGAGCAACGGTCAATCATAGTGAGCAAAAATCTGTAACCTTGGCTTGTAGGTAGCGGGCTGAAGATATCTATATGCACGTGCTCAAAACGCTGAGCGGGCATGAATGTGCCGATAGGTGAAATAGTATGTCTAGCAACCTTGGAATTCTGGCAAGCTAAACACGTTGTACACCATTCGTTAATGTCTTTGTTCATCTTATTCCAAACAAATCTGTGCGAAATAATTTTTCGAGTCGTCCGTTTCCCGGGATGGCTCATTCCGTGAATAGAATCGAAGATTTTCCTCCGTAATTCTGCGGGAACGTGTGTTCTCGGTTGACCGGTTGATCTTCGTAAGTTGCAATTAGTTGATGTATCGCAATATATCTGGGTATTACAGCCGGGTATTTTAATCTTGGACAACATCAGATAGGATTTTTTGAAAACGTTTTTAAAACCTGTGTATGGACACGGCCAAGCTCCAGCTAATGGTAGCTGGAGCTTGGCCATTTCTTCGAAATCAACCTCCAAGGGTGTGGTTATCTCCTCGATAATTCTTGATAAAGCGTCCGCCACCACGTTGTCGGATCCGCTAATATGTCGTATATCCGTGCTATACTGCGATATATAGTCTAGTTGACGAATTCTTCGAGGCGGGTCGTCAATATTTGGTTTCTTAGAGAATGCGCAAGTGATTGGTTTATGATCTGTATATATCGTGAATTCTCGTCCTACCACGAGCTCTCGATCATATGTTGAATATTTCTGCTGTGTGTGACAGGTTTTTTGAAATAAATTCCATTTTCCACCCTCTTTTTGTTGCATAACGGCGCCCACGCAGTCGTTACTGGCATCGGTCATTAGTGAGATGGATGCGTTACTAGCAGGATGTGATAGAATTGCCAAGTTTTTCATGAGCTCCTTAAATTTTTCTAAGCTGGAGTCGAAAAGTGGACGCAGCTTGGCGCGTGCCACCTTGACCTGGCTGACGACGTTGTCAACGTGATGCTTCATGGTGAGCCGGCGATCAATGGTCACTCCCAGGTACTTCACCTGCGAAGACCACTCGATTTGCTGTCCTTGGAGCTGGAGCGATGGTGGAAGGAGACTTTGGCCTGTGATGAGCGCCTGCGTTTTCCCAACATTGACGGACAGTCGCCACTTGGCGAGCCAGTCGGGCAAGATGTCCAGGGTGCGCTGCAGTTTGATGGCAGCGTGCGGAGCCTGGAACGACGACGCATAGTAGGCTGCGTCGTCTGCAAAGAGTGCCAGCTGGGCACCCGGCCCGACGGGGATGTCGTCCGTGTATCGGGCGTAGCAGGCGGGAGACAGGCAGGAGCCCTGGGGGACGCCGGCTGCGACGGGATGTTCCTCGGAGACGGCGTCCTCCACCATCACTCGGAAGCGGCGATTCTTCAGGAAAGAGGCGATTGTCTTGACCGTTCTTCTTGGGGCAGGGGACGTCGACAGCTTGTACAGCAACCCCTCGTGCCATACTCTGTCGAACGCCTTCTCCATATACAGAAGTACTGCGACAGTGTATTCTTTTTTGTTCAAACAAACTGTCATGTCATTCAGTACTCTGGTGAGCTGAAGCGTCGTAGAATGCTCGGGCCTGAAGCCGAACTGTTCCGGGCGCGGCTGGATGTGGGGCAGTAACTTCGCTAACAGGAGCTTCTCAAACACCTTTGAGATGGTGCTCAGTAGGGTGATCGGCCGATAGCTCTCAGGCAGTTTGGTGTCCTTGCCCGGCTTGGGCAACATGATAACCAAGCCCTCCTTCCATTGGGTTGGAAAGTGACCCGTGCGCAAGATACCGTTAAACAGGCGCGCAACGGCCGCCACAGTGCGTGGCGGCAAATGTAACAGCGCCGTGTTGGGTATTCGGTCTGCGCCCGGGGCTTTCCTGGGCTTGGTACGTCGGAATGCACGCACAATCTGGCCGGGCGTGACAACGATGGGGTCCTCTTCGGGAGCTATCGGCGTGGCGAAGTACTCTCGCAGGTGTCTCTCGACTGTTGCGACGTGCTCCACATCATCCGTTGGGTTCGGCTTGAATTGCTTCTCGAGGCATTCGGCGAAGATCTCCGCACGGTCTTGGGCTCGGAATCTTGGTAGGCCGTCGCTGCCCAGGATTGGTCGAACAGGAGCAGGAGTGGTCGACAAAGCCCGGCACAGGCGATGCACGGAGGGGACGTGGTCGCCTATGGACTCGACGTGGCGTTCCCAAGATTCTTCAGCGTGGCGATCAAGTTGGCGCTTCAGCTCTGCCGTCATGGCGTTGAGCCTGGTCTTCATCGTGGGGCAGCGGGTTTGCTGCCACTGCTTCCGGAGAGCGCGCTTATCGCAGATGAGTGCGCGTAGCTCAGCAGGAAGAGGATTGGGCTTCCCCCCGCGAGCTACGGTGTGCGATGATAGGTCGAGCGCGTCTCGGATCTGGGTAGTTAGCAGCGATGCCAGGCGGTCAACGTCTTCCGGCTGGTTGACGGGGCAACTGGTGGAGGGTTGGTCTAGGGCGGCGGTGAAGGCGCCCCACTGGTAGCGGCGACGTGATGCTGGCGGAGATACCCGGGTGGGCAGGTCCGCCAGGACGAGAAGAACAGGCCTGTGGTCCGAAGGGAGGTCAGGGAGAACCTCCTGGCTCGGCGGTGTCCGGAGACCTCTGACGACCACGACGTCGATGATGTCCCATCCGGCCCGCGTGTCGAAGTGGGTGGGCTCGTCGGGACCGATGACGTCGTAGTTGTGGCTCACGGAGTCGGCATGGATGGCGCGTCCAGCTGGGCACACCCTGGTAGAGTTCCAGGCGGTGTGCTTGGCGTTGAGGTCGCCGGCGACAAGTGTCGGGTGCGGCGACTGTAGCAGCCCCCGTAGCTCGGCGGTGCGGATTGGTGTACTGGGGGGCTTGTAGGCGGCGTAGAGTCGCAGCACCTCGCCGGCGACCTGGAGGTCGACGCCCAAAGCATATAGGGATGAATACTCCTGGGCGTCGACGAGCTGGTGGACGATCTTCCTGCCGACGATGACTGCCAAGCCTCAAAAGGTCTGGCCGCTGGAGGTCTTCTCGTCCTTGCGGTAGACGAAGTAGCCGGGCAGCGACAGCTTGTCGCTTCCGGCTAGGTGTGTCTCGCTGATGAGCATCACGTCGACGCGGTAGTCCCTCAGGAACACGTGGAGCAGCCGCTTCTTCCCTGTCAGCGACTGCGCGTTCCAGTGGACGACCCTGAGCGGCTCATGCATTGCGGAGCAGAGCGGTGAGTCTGCCCAGGGCAGTGGGGTCGCTGAGGAGGGCGAGCAGGGCTGTGAGGTGCCCCAAGTCCTGCTGCCCTATCGCCGCAGCCGGAGTGGCGGCGCCAGCGGCGGCCGCAGTCTCGCTGGCGGCGAGAGTAGCCGCCGCGGCGCCGGCGGCAGGTGGAGCCGTCGCCTTCTTCTTCTTCTTCCCCCCCCGCTTCGTCTTCTGCCTGGGGGCTCCGTCGTTCGCCTGCGCCATAAGCGAGGCGGGCGCCGTTGGTTCCTGCAGATCGGGACGAGGCAGAGGGGGAGGCTGCACCTTCTTGGGCCCGGGCGCGTTGGTGAGCGCCACAGTGCCGGCCTTCTTGTTCCGCGCCTCCTGGCGGAACACGGGGCACGTCGCATTATTTGCCGTGTGCGGGCCACCGCAGTTGGCGCACGTCGGCGGCTGGTCTTTCGGGCGGGGGCATTCCCGCGCCGAGTGGGGACCGCCGCAACGTACGCACGCTAGGGGGCGGTGGCACATATGCGACGAGTGCCGGAATTGCTGGCACCTGTGGCACTGGGCCGGGCCCTGCTTCGAGCGCCAGGCCTCGATCTTCACCCCCGGCATGTACAAGAGCTCCGTGATCTCGTACACAGCGCCGGGGGCACGGTCTGGATTCTTCTTCAGGCTGGCGAAGAAGATGCAGCCGGGTCTTCCTTTGCGCGCCCGGATCTGCTTACAGTACTCGGCCTCCACACCGAGTTCTGCAAGCGCCGCGACTATCTCCTCCGGCGCGGTGTTAGAAGGCAGCCCGCGGATCGCCACCTTCTGGGTCTTGTCGGCCGGCAACGAGTATGAGAACCACCTCACACCGTGGTCCTTCTCCAGCATGCACAGGTAACGTTGCACAAGCCGGTACTCGTCTTCGGCCGTTGGGGTAAAGCGCACACCCTTTTGGTAGGCGCGCGCGCTGGGAGCCCGGCCGAGCTCGCTGGCTATCGCCCTGAAGTGGTCGGCCCAGTTGGGTAGGACCTCCACAATAAGGGGCGGATAGCGCGGCTGGCGGGGCTGCTGTGGCGCTGCGCCTCCCGACGGGGCGGCGGTGGCGGTGGCAATCGCGGCTGCGGTTTGGGCGGCGGCAGTGGCAGGCGGCGTTGGGCGGGCGGGCGGCATTGGGCGGGCGGGCCCTATCGCGGGTGCGGTGGCGTGCGGGTTCGCAGGCGCAGCGGCGGGGCGCGTAGGGCGGGCGGGCACAGTCGCGGCGGTGGGCGGGTTCGCGGGCGCGGCGGCGGGGCGCGTAGGGCGGGCGGGCACTATCGCGGGCGCTGCGGCGGAGCGCGTGGGGCGGGCGGGCACTCGCGACGTGGTCGCCGACGGGGCGGGCGGACGCGCGGTTGGCGGCACCGGGTGCCTCACTGAACGGGGGGGGGGACGCGGTGCTGGGGCGCGGTGCCCCAGACACGGTGGATGCGGTCGCGGCCGCCGCGGCAAACGACACTGTAGGAGAGCACTTATTAGGTAAAACACTCGTACCTGTTTGAGTTGAAGCACTCTCATAGTCACTCGCGGCGGCGGACAGTCCAGGGGCGGGGGCGGGTGCCTGGAGCGCGCCCGTCCAGGGCGACAGCGACGGCATGTCGAGGCCCGTCTTCCTCGGCGGCGGCTGGTTCGTCGGTGGCGGGGTCGGTGAGTCCGCAAGCTGGACTCGCTTTCCATCTCCTCGGAGACGCAGCTCGTCGCTCGGGCTTTCGCTACGCGGGCGCCTCGTCCCGCGGGTTGGTGGAAGCACCAAAGGCTGCATTTTCGCCTGCTCCACTAATTGCGCGTCGAGAAGCTCGGCGCCGATACAAGCCGTGGGCTTGCCCGACAGGGCAGCGCGGCTTGCGGCGACGTATGCCTCCATGGCACGAAGTAGGCCCGCCGAAAACAGGTTGGCTTGAGCGGCCCGAATTAAATATAATTCGTCCAGCTCAAGCTCTGCCCTCGGGGACACAGGACGCCGCACCAAGGGCGACCCGTACTCCGTCGACGTGGAGATAGGGAGCAGGCCTTCTAGTGATGCCGATCGCTGCGTACGGCGCCGGCGCGGGGTTTCACCCAGCGGCGGGCTGTTCGCATTCACGGCATCGTCACTGTCACTAACACAACCACTCACAATGTCACTAGCACTGTAGCCCTTAAAAGGGCTTTTGGGCTCGTCCATAGCGGCGGGCTATGGACGAGCTGGCGTCACGAAAGGGTTACACACCAGGCACGACCTTAGGCAGAGCCGGCGTCCGTCCCGATGTGATAATCCCCTCCGTGAACACTCGCGGCGCGGGTATCGCGATCGCGGCGCGCACGGGCGCGTGTTGCACACGTTCGCTTCGCACGAAGCGGCGGGTGAACTGCAGCGGGACGGCGAAGTGGAGATCCGTGTGCGCGACGGTCGAAACTATCCACTCCTGACACACATATCGCTTGACGTCCATTATATCATAGTTACATCCCAGCGATATGAATCATATCTTACTCCCCAAACAAATCTCGCTCTCTCTGCCCAGGCTACACTAAACACAGTTGTGTGAGAACAAACCAACAAAACCAGACGTCTTCCAGTTTTAAAATGTCACTATTAGGCAAACAGCAACCTTATCACCTTAACATTTGGTCTACATTTGGTCCACATCTTGTTGGCAAATACACAATTGACCAAACCAACCACACGTATTTCAGTCTTAAATGTCACTTTTAGGCGAATAACAACCTTATCACAATAATCCTTGGTCCAAATTTGAGCCGGATATCTAGTAGTAGCGATAGCGAAGGCGAACACACACTAACCGCACCGAACGGATCGACGGCGCCGAAGGAATCTACCACGCTGCTCTCGCGCGTTGCTCTGTCGCACTCGCACGCCACGCATGACCGGATAAGCATGGATAGGTGTGCGTTCATCTGTACACCTGTATTTTTCATCTGTATTTTTCGGCTATCATCGGTTGGATTAAGATGAGCGAGAAAGAGTATGTGTTTGTCATACTATAATAGGCATAATGTTTCCAAAAGTTTGCTTATTGATTTGAATCTTATCGCATTGCAATAAGCTCGAAAAGCAATAAAAAATCTATGGGATATAACGTTCATAATAATGTATGAAGAAGCTATAGAGGCCTCAGTTCGCTGCCAAGGCAAAAGTGATCAAGGGATCGAAGCGGGCAATAAAAAGTGGTCTCTAGGTAAGTTGGTTAAGGCATAGTTCAAATGGTGAAATTAAAATGCAACTGTTGCAATTCGTTTGTTATATATTTTGTATTGAGTAGGTTATTTTTCGAGACTCTTCCAACTCATCAACTCATTAAACAAATATAAGAGCCTTGTGAGATAAAAGAGTAAGAAAAAATAAGTGGGAGTTGGAGCGTTATGAGAAGCCATAGATTTGAATGAGTGAGATATGATAGAGATTAATGTGTCACCGAATCAATAGATATGAGATATGATTACTCCTGATAAAGACACACTTTGCGCAAGTCTACAAGACCGGGTCGTGCGCAGTGTTGCCAGACTGATCTTGTCAGAAATTACCTTAAATATAAAAAAAAGTAACCTTTTTGTATAAAAAGTAAACTTACATATTTTTTTACTGGAAAGGTATTACAAGTTGACCGAATAGAATATTAGTTGTATTGACTTACAGAAAAATCGATGAGTATTTGAGCACCCGCCTGTGACTTGCCCGCATTTCTTGAGTTATTCATATTGATACATACTAAATATGAATTTCCATTTCTTTATTAGTTGTTATAATTCCAAAATTTATATTTTATATAATCAATGATCCTGAAAAATAAAATTAATTATTACATACTCGAAAGCTTACAATTTAAGATTGAAGAGAGATACTATACATTCTAGCAAAAAAGTCTTGAAATTAAAAAGTGGCAATACTGTATGGAGATTTGAAGAAAAAAAGCAAAATCCCATATAGTGTTGCCACTTTTTAATTTCTAGACTTTTTTGCCAGAATGTAAATATTTTTTACTGAGTATTACCTGTATGTCTGACTGCACCATACCTAGATATTAAGTAGGTACAAAAAATTATACTGAAGAATTACATGAGCGAAGACAGCCCATCAGCATCTGAAATTTTAAAATCATGTTTATTTCTGCGTTTTCAAATAAAACTTTCGAAAATATTATCTTGAAAGAAAATTGCTGGTTTGTGAAAAAATAAGAAAAAGCAGTAAGTACCGGCCTTCACCATCATCATCACTATCACACTATCCTTGCTGTATTTTATTTTAGCATGCATTAATGCTTTCGATGGCTCACATGTTGTGGCATCTTTTACAGCCGCTTTGGTAGCCATCAAAGCTGCAATTGTGTCCGTATTTAGTCTTTTTCTGTTGTCCGATTTTGTCAGTTTTAATTGGCTGAAAACTCGTTCCACACTTGCATTGGAAAATGGCAAAACGAGTAAAACTATTATTATTTCCTTCAAATTTGGGAACATGGGTTCTCCTGTCCCATCTGTCATTTTTAGGATTCTAGTCCAGTATTCTTCGACCGGCAAGTCAGGCGACATGTTTAATTCGCTGAAGTCGAGAAAAGCGTGTTTCTTCCATTCTTTGTGTAAATTTTCTGTATCAGTAACAATATTTGGGAATCTTTTTATTACGCATGATAAGTCTTTTACTTCAAATTTTTGCGCTTTGATTGGGTTTAGAACATTTTCTAATAAATCAAAAAGAGGATCTTCAAAACTAAAGCGTTTTCTTATTTGTGCTAAAGCTTCGATATAAAAAGCTAAACATGTTTTTCGGAAATCGGCAATTTGTGTTGAAGGTATTTCTCTCGAAAATTCATCAATTGATGCCTGTGCTGCCACACCTAAATATATCTTCTCAAGTGGCAAATAAAATCTTGGATTGGCATACTCTATTTTGTAGGTATCAGTAGTCTTACAATAATTGAAATCCATACAATTACTAGCTATTGTTTTAATTAATTTGTGTACTAATAGAGGTTTTAATAGATGTAGCAATGGTTTCTCAGATTGAAATAGTCTATTGAAGTCATTGAACAGATTAAGTATGTAAGACATAAATTCCAAATAATTTTTTGTAAATTTATTATTTAGACTTGTAAGTATGTCTTCAGTTATTTTGCTTGGATCCTCAAATACTTCCATTCTGAAGTACTCACTGAGTACCTCATATTGTTCCAAGGTTCTATTGACACATGCCTCCAATGATAGCCACCTTGTTGTTGCCGGGCTTAATAGCTTATGAATGTCAAATTTAAAAAAATCCTGGAACTCCTTCAATTTGTTTTGCCTCTTAGTGCTTCGGCTAAAATGAGCTCCAATACTTCTTAACAAATCTTCTACAGATCTTGGCAGCTTCAGGCACGCTTTGGATGCCACAAGATGAATCATGTGGCAGCTACACTTGATGCATGCAATGTGCGGAACTTTTAGTTTCAAGTGACTAAACACAGAGTGGTGTTCGCCTACCATGCTATTAGTAGTGTCTGATGCAAAACCTACAAACTTTTTTAAAGGAATTTGCCGGTCTTGTAGCCAAGTTAATAAACTATTACAAAGATCTTCAGCCTTTCCAGATTTCACTTCATACATGTCGAGAAATTGTGTGCGAACACAGTCTACTTTGTCATCATAATATATACTACTCAAAAGAAAATAAGGGCCACTTACATATTTCTGTTTTTGAGTAAATTTTTAGATGTAAACTAATTAATAAGTGACTAATTAATGATGTCCGGCCTCCTTCAGTATCCAACCTCTTTAATGCTGGTGTTTTAGTCTTACAGCTGGCCAGAAATTGAAGCAAATAAAAAAAACGAGTTTCAGGTCAAATTCCTTTCAGATGGAATCACAATTTTATTCTGTTAAAAAACTATTTCTGTCCATCTTTTGCTTCTTTTAACATCTTTTGTTAATAATGCCACGTCAACGAAGGCATATGGATACCATTACTGCCACCAGAGCCGTTACATTGATTGCTGAAGGTCATTCACAGTGGTCTGTAGCTTTTTCGTTGGGTTTCTCTCGCCGATCCATCCAAAATGTGTGGGATCGGTTCCAAGAGACTGGCAGTGTTGCAAGAAGGCCTGGATCGGGCAGGGTGCGAGCGACTACGGCACAAGAGGATCGCTACATCCGATTGAGTGCCCGTCGAGAGCGTTCTGTGACGGCACGTAAGTTACAAAATCGCCTACGGTTGACAACGGAGACTCGTGTTAGTGACTAAACGATACGTAATCGACTGCATGAAGACCAGCAAAGGTCCAGACGCCGAGTAGTACGAATTCCTTTATCTAGGTTTCGACGTGGAAATCGTTTAAGTTTTTGCCGCGAACATTCAGATTAGAGCATGAATCAATGGGGTATGGTGCTCTTCACAGATGAGTGTAAAGTGAAGATTTGTAGTGATGATCGGCGGATTAGAGTATGGAGACAGGGTGAGAGATTTTCCGATGTCTGCATCAAGGAAATTGACCGCTTTGGAGGTCCTAGCGTGATGGTTTGGGCTGGGATTAGCTTACAAGTCAAAACTGAGCTGGTTTTCTTAAATCAAGGCACAGTAACTGCACAACGGTACATCGATGAAGTCATCAGGCCTCATGTGATTCCATTCTCACAGAGAGTGGGGCCAGGGTTCTGGTTAATGCATGACAATGCCCGCCCACACACAGCTCGGGCCACTCAGACTGTACTGGATGACTCCCATATTCGTGTCCTACCATGGCCAGCGTATAGTCCGGATTTAAATCCAATAGAGCATATGTGGGACCAATTAAAACGAAGGGTTAGGGAGCATGATCAAGAGGTTCACAACCAGCAACAGCTTATGGATGCTCTGAAACGTGTGTGGGAAGAGATACCTGATGAATACATCAGAAACTTAATCGAAGGTATGCATTCAAGGCTCCAGGTGTGTGAAAACAGGAGAGGAGAACACACCCGTTACTAAACCATTAAAAAAACAGATTGTGTCAGTTTTTGTTTTGTTTTGCAAAGAGTTTCTGTTTAGTTTTTGCTGTTGACAATGGACTAATTTCATGTTAATTGAAATAAGTGAAACAATTGACTACACAATTAAATGGTTATTAGCATAAGTTAAAACAAAAGCCTTGTTACATGTTATTTTAATAAATATACATTACTGTTTACTATATTTTTCACGTAGCAATCAAAATACTTAGTGGCCCCTATTTTCTTTTGAGTAGTATATAACTGTGAGGGCACTTTGTTTTTTGACACTGATGTCAGTTGTCTCGTCCATTATAATACTGAATGGATTTTTCTTCAACTTATCTACCAGTTCTTGGGT
Organism: Argyresthia goedartella; assembly: GCA_949825045.1. Lineage (NCBI taxonomy): Eukaryota > Metazoa > Arthropoda > Insecta > Lepidoptera > Argyresthiidae > Argyresthia > Argyresthia goedartella. The sequence continues at coordinate 7,455,420 of OX463814.1, forward strand.
TGAAATCGGGCCAAGGACAGTTTTTATAGTATTTGTTGCTTTCGTCCTGCCTAAAGTAATGGATTTTATTGTATTAGAATCGGTAAAAGTATTTTTTAAAAATGGGACTAAATCATCTACCAAAGACAACGACAAATTGTGCTGTGCAAGAAAAGCGCATATTTTAAGCTCTGCTCTTTTTTTTAATTCATCTTCTGGTTTGGGTTTCAGCATTTGTTGAATAGGCATCATTTGGCTTTTGGAGCTAATATTTTGGACATGTTTTGTTGTACTCATGTGCTTGACAAGTGCTGGCTTATGGCTTAGAACAGAACAATCGCAAACTCTGCAATAAGCGGTAACCATGCCACAGTCTTGCTCCCTCTTAGCAATCCAATTTTTAAATGTAATGTTAGTAAGCCATTTTTCATTAAAATCGCGTTGTCGTTTTGGTTTTTTTGCCGAAGGTTCCTCACGCATCGTACTACTATCGCAATCATTGTCATTGTCATTATCTCTCCTCTCCTCTTGCCTTGAAGTCGACGACTTGGAAGAAGTCAAGAATTTGTCCATTTGCTTAGCTTAGACTGAATTAATATTTTTAGTAGATTAAGTTAAAACCATGCCAAGTCACCAACACCAAAGTCATGAAAAGAAATTAAACAAATAAAATTAATAAGCACACCCACCAAGTTATTAGTATGAAAGTAAGATTCCAGAAACATTCACAAATATGCACTGTAATTTATAGATACACTTACCAAGCTTCCAGTAAATGTCCAGTTGGAAATAATTGTTGTATAGGTATATTATTACAATACAATATTGTTATAATAATCACAAAACAAAATACAAACACTAAACACTAAACTTTCGGTGACGACAACCAAAGTAAGTAAACAAGTGGCGGGCGGCGGGCCGGGCGGCAACAAAACAACAACGAACGAATGAGGAAGGAATGAATGCTTATTGGAATGGAGATGACAGGGACCGATTCAACTCTCAGTTAAACATCTTGCTCAACTTATTGCAGAAGAAATATCCTAAGACTGATATAGTTATAGGAGGTGATTTTAACATTAACATTCTAGAAATTAATAATAAGCCTAATCGTTTCATACGAACCATGTCCGAAAACAATTTCACTCTATATATAAATTCCCCTACACACTTCACAAAAACAAGTAGCTCCTGCATTGACTTAGTATTCACAAACTCTAACAAATACCAAGAGTCATCTGTAAAAAACCTAGGATTTACAAATCATATGGCTATTGAATTAATCCTTAAAATCTCCCCCACCTCTTTCTCCTCAAACTGATTTCTGGCACACACATAAAAGAATGTATTCAAAAAGAAACATGGATCTTTTCAAAAATTCACTCATAGATATCGACTGGGAAAAAATCCTGATCAGAGAGTCAAACGTTAACGATAATTATAATATGTTTCACTCAATCCTAACAGATATATTAAATAAATTCATTCCAATTCAAAAAATAAAACTTCAGTTCAAAAAGAAAAAACTATGGTTGACCACTGGTATCAAAAAATCCTGCCATAATAAGAGACTCCTAAAGTTTCATGCTCTACAATCTAACAGCGAATTACTATACCATCACTATAAAACATACGAAAAAATGCTCAAAAAAACAGTAAATACATCAAAAAAATTACAGTACATATCACAAATGAAAACATCAAACAATAAAATAAAAACTATGTGGAAAATAATTAATGAACGTACCAATAAAAACAAATTAAAATTAAAAGAAAACATTAAACTAAATATAAACGCCTTTGAACAATCAGACCCCAATATTATCTCGAAACATTTCAATAACCATTTCGCTTCGATAGGTCAAATTAAACATGCAAACGCCAAGGGACGACCAGTATTACTTCCTACTACAAACACAATGTACCTTCACTTCGTTACATATCGTGAGGTATCTAAAATCATAAGAAATCTCAAAAACAAGAAAAGCTGTGGTTTCGATGACTTCCCCCCAATTCTATTTAAGCATTGCGCTGACCTACTTACTATACCCCTTTGCCTGTTAATCAACCAATCCTTCGAACAAGGCGTATTCCCATCACTTTTGAAGAAAGCAGTTATCACACCAGTTCATAAGAGAAAATCTAAAACCAACACTGACAACTATCGGCCCATTGCAGTTCTTCCTACATCAGCCAAAATATTTGAAAAAGCTAAACACGATCGAATCTAATCCTTCTGTGAAAAATTCAACGTATTTCATCACTCCCAAAATGGTTTTCGGAAAAATCATTCAACTACTCTCGCCGTCTTTAAATTCACACAGGAAATTCTTAACATACTTAAAAATAAACATTACGCTGTTGGTATACTGATCGACATGACGAAAGCTTATGATAAAGTTCAGTTTAATATACTGTTGAATAAGTTAAACGGTGTGGGCATTAGAGGCAAAGCACACGACTGGCTTACTTCATATTTACACAATAGAGAACAATACGTCCAAATAGAATATTATAATCAGACTACAAGAGAAATCGTATACCATAAATCTGACTGCATAACTACTCATGCCTCAATACCTCAAGGTAGCGTAATCGGATGCCTACTTTTTCTTATTTATATCAACGATCTCCCAAAAATTCTAAATGACCCTTGCATCCTATTTGCTGATGACATATCCCTAGTTTCCTCCCACAAAAATAACGATAATATAAACGAAAAACTCACAAAATGCCTTGACACCATTACTGACTGGATGACTGACCACAACCTCGAAATAAATCCCCAGAAAACTAAATTAATAACGTTTTATCCACATCAAAAACCGCCCCTCGATATCAGCTTTAGCTATAATAATATTCCACTAGAAATAATAAAAGAGGCAAGTTTATTAGGAATTATCATAGACTGTCACTTAAATTGGAAGTCGCATGTACAGAAACTTAAAGGTAAAATATCTAAATTCTCATATGCTTTAAGGGAAGTAAAAAAATCAACTAACACCGCCACTGCTCTTTCAGCATACTACGCACACGCACATTCCTTACTTAATTATGGCATCATACTGTGGGGAAACAGCACCAACGCTCCACAATTATTTAGACTACAGAAAAAGCTGCTGAGAATTATAGCAAACATAGAACCAACACACACATGTAAACCACATTTCAAAACATATAGCATCCTCACCCTCCCCTCTATTTACTTATTCGAAATAATAAAGCTAGTCAGAAAATACCCAGAAACATACAAAACCAGAGACACACTGAATAACTTAACTCCTTCAGACACAAACACAAAATTCTCCTCCCAAAAATTAATATGTCATTGCAATCCACTAACACATATATTATGTCCATAACCATCTATAACAAACTTCCAGATAGTTACAAAAATATTTCTAACGAAATAGAATTCCTAAAGAAAGTAAAAAATCATCTCCTCCAAAAAGCGTACTACAGCATTGAAGAATATTTAAATGAAACACACTTTCTATAATCACACACAAACACTCACACATATGCACTTACACACCCTCAAACACACTCATAACACACACACAGGTACACATACACAAATGCATGTAAATCTTATAATTATAATACTGTAATGTTACGCTAATACTGTAGATAATAGTAGGTAATGATCTCATTGTTATAAAGTTAACCATTTTATGATATTTTATTATTGTGCAAGTTAGATGTAAGATATTGCAGTGCCCTCACTGGGTTCATTGTCGGTTCTTCAAATTCTATATATATATATCACCATATACCACCACAATGTCGCAATAAACGTTTTGAGTTTGAAAAAAAAAAAAAAATGAAGCCGAGCCGATCGAGGCGAATGAGGAGCGGAGTGGAGCGAGATAGAAGTGGTGTAAGTAAGTGTGAAAGAAAGAGTACAACCTACAAGGTGACTTTTTTTTTTTTTCGTCTATGATTTCTAAAACGAACGTTCCGTTTCACGTTGCTTGCTTTTATGTAAGATTTAGAATTAAATTTAGATTTAGAATTAAAAGTTAGTTCTACAAATTCCGAAAAATCACCCAAAAGTAACCTTTTCATTCGAGTAAACTAGAAGTAACCTCAGTAGTTCAAAAATCACCCAAAAGGTTACAAAAGTAACCTTCTGGCAACGCTGGTCGTGCGCCCGCTAAGGCGTGCTCCCGCTCCTCTGCCTGGTGATGACATGTTCGAGCGAGATAGAGCTATATGACTAGAAACAGTGGGAAAAGGGAAAGGAAAAGTTTAATTCAATTGTTTATGCTTCGAATTACGGTCAAGTGGTTTAACATATAGTATTAGTTTAGCATTAGTATAACATATTGTTAATACAGATGGATACATGGATGGATAAAATACTTTGCAAAATTTTAAAACACCCTCAATATCACAAGGCACTTGACTCCACGGAATGCACTATATCACTGATTTATCCACTTAAATCAATCACCTTTAGTGGCTTAACTCCTTAGCAAAACCTGGCGTGATTGACTTGCACTGCGACACCTTACGATCGCTTTATCAGGCACTGCATTTTTTTTAAAGTGGAGCCAAATGAAACATATGAGAGGGCGCAGCATGAAGTCGATTATTATTAATTTTTTTTCACGGCAGCTGATCAAAGGTGAAGTCAATGTTTTTGCTGAAGATTTCCGATAAGGCTAGGTCATACATTTCTCGTACTTTACATTGGACATCGACAAAATAGCACTTGTATAGTCTTAAGTAGCTGTTAAAAAGAGGGCTATTTAAGAAATAGTAAGCTATTTAGTTTATAGGTAACACCTTTTAGCGACTACCTATTTGATACTGGCAGTACGACCTGTCCTTCATCATTAATCACTATCCAGTTAATTGAACCCGACAAATCGTTCCATCTCGAAGTTAGATAAGTTTTTTGCAGTTGGTGCAACATACATAGTAAAAAAATATATATATATTTAAATGCCTATTAAAAATAGGGATATATTTTTTGCTGTCGATAAAATTTGATCCTATTCAACCTTTTCTCAAACTGTATACAGGTGTCCCACGGCTATTCCACATGAAGGAGAAGTAACTTCAATATTATAGGTAGAACATTTCACTGAAAGAAGACTTAATTTTTATTTTGAAAATAATTCGAACCCGCAAAATATGAAAAAAATAACAGGGTTATTTTACGATACCGATCGATAGGCTCAATCGTGAGGATGATTGAATTGAATCGTAAGGATGATGAAGGACGGCGACCTCTGTGGCGCAGTGGTTGTGGCTCTGCCTGCCATGCGAGAGGTCCCGGATTCGATCCCCGACTGGGGGTAAAAAACTACACCCCAGGTGTGTGACATCGCTGTTTCTGGTTCCCACGACAGGGTATCCTTGTGTGCTTCTTCAATCTTTGTGCCTGTATGTAAATGTTCATGTTTTATGTTTATTATTTTTGTCTGATTAACATAACATCTTAAAAAAAGGTGACTACAAAACTTTACATGTTAATTAACATTTTGTGTAGAAAAATGAAAAATGCCTTTTCTCTATATTAAATAAAAGAAAGACCTTGCTCAACATTTTATTTTAACAAAATTTCGAAATGTGCCCCATTCTGTTTAATAAAAAAACAGCCTTTTAATGATTTGCGGGCCTACTGATTTATTTATTTGATTTACTATGGTGTATGTTCGTTATCTCTTGTATTTGTGTTTCTTTAAAATACGTTGTATCTTACTTTTTGAAACACCAGATTCCTCTTCACCTTCCCAAGTGAACTCTTCGGGTTCGCCCGGTTCCGTTGCTAACATTCAAAAGTGGTTGCAGTGTTTTCACGCAGGGCTCTTTTTCTGTATGTTTAACCGTACCTTACTCTTTGCTCGTCCTACTTAAGTATGGCAACGTGCGTCGCGCGCACAAATCAACCAAGAAAATCCTTTTAGTTGTTTTAAGCGACCTTTATAGGTGTCTACTTACTTACTATAAAGTGGTATGACTGGTGATAGTTATTTAGAATTGTTGCGAGAATAATCATGTTACCCTCGGTGCGCAATGTGTATCCTGAACCACATCATATTTACTTTGTGCATGATAACTGTGCAGTTCATTGTGCACAAGTTGTTAGTGATTGGTTAAAGACACAATCGAATATAACTATTATTGACTGGCCGTCTAAAAGCCCTGATCTCAACCCGATAGAAAATTTGTGGGGCCAAATGGTGCTTAACTGGGACCCATCCGAAGTAAGAAACAAGAAAAACTTGGACAATCTAGTCACGTCGACTCTGGGAGTCGTATCGCGGCAGTGATATGTGCTGGAATATGGTGACCGGCATGTCAAGACGGCTGCACGAAGTCATCAACTAGGAGGGTGCAGCGACTCACTAAGAATATTCCTATTTAGGAATATTTACTCCCTTGGTTAGCGTTTTTTACCTTATAAATTTACTACCCCATGTTAGCGTGTCAGGTCAGGAAAGTTATATAAAGTGAGTGATGTTATTTTTACAATATGTAAAATGTTGATTCACTTCACTGGACTATAGTTATATTTATATGATATATTATATGATAGATATATCTGCGAGTTGTTTTCTCATACAGCTGATAACTTCACAGATTCTATCACGTGCAGGGTAGACAAGTTACGATAAAATTTCTTTGTAACCATTAAGATAAGGAAGATGCATTTATAATACATAGTCAGGTCATAAGTTCTGTCACATGTGCAATATGAAATAATTTAGACATGTTTATTATTTATGTAAACATTTATATAGCAAAATGAACTTAATAAAACATAGATTCTTATGGTAATAAAGTTTATTCAAAATGACCCCCGCGATTTTAAATACAGGCCTTTATTCTGCGCGGCCAGTCGTCTATCGCAGCACGAATGAGGTCCATGTTAATATCGGCGGCTGCCTTAATCAAGGATGCCTTGAGTGACTCCAAATCAGGATGAGGCTTTGAGCAGGCCTTTTCCTCCAAGTGTTGCCATATCTTGTAATCTAACGGACTCAAATCTGGACTGGAGGAGGGCCAGTCTTCGTGCCGGATGAAGTCGATTTCACGCGCCGCCAGCCAGTCTTGTGTGCTTTTCGCTCTATGAGCTGGCGCAGAATCTTGTTGGAATACCCAGTGCCTGTTATTAAACATGGTATGAGAAACAGGTTCCACAAGGTTCTTGAGGACTGTATTTTGATACACAACTGCATTCGTTTTTACGCCTTTCTCACAAAAATGTACCTCAGTTAAGCCCCAGTAAGAGACTCCCAACCAAACCATGAGCGAGGATGGAAAATGACCTCGTTGGATACGCGGAATACGGTTGCTCGCTTCTTCACTGCTGTGTGCGTACACCTTATCATTTTGTTTGTAGTAGCTCTCTTCCACGGTGAAAATTTTTTCATCCGAAAAAAGAATTTCCCGATGCTTTTTTCCCGCGTACCGCTTCAACAAAGCGCGGCATCTCTTCAGTCTCAGGTCCATTAAACGAGCGTCCAAACGATGTCCTGTTTTTCTTCGATATGCCCTAAGCCCTAAGTCTTCATTTAACACCCTTTTCACCGTGGTCTTGCTTAACCCCATCTGAAGGGCCAACAGTTTCTGCTTACGTATGGGATTTCTTTGAATTCGCGCCTTCACAGCTTTTATCACTGCTGGAGTCCTAACAGAGCGAGGGCGACCACTTCTTAAAAGATTTAAAAGATTTAAAAGATTTATTGGTAATTACAGGTCACATTTACAGTCTTGAGACCAAATCATGTGAGCGTTAACGGTAACATGACATACACACATATATATATATATTATAAATTGGTTAACACTTAAAAAATAAACAAAAAAAATGAAATACCGACAAACACAATATCTTATTATATAAATTTACAAATCACAGATTATTTAAAAACAAGTACACAATTTTAAAAAACATATAGATCGGCATACTAAAAATATCTAAATCTGGCTGCTGAGCAACACAGGCATTGAGTAGAGTGAGTGCCTGATAAGTGGGTGCGTGACGGGCATGCTGTGTACGAACAACACCCGTAGCGAAGAGCGGGCGCGATCGTAACATCGCGTACCGAGGCGGCGCGTTAAGGGCAACACTTCGCAGTGCCACCGGATTATCTACCTTGCCGTGGAGGAGGAGATAGAAGTGCACCAACAGGGACATCTTCCGCCTCAGCTCTAGGGTGTCTACCCCCACCATCCCTGCCACAAATAGAGACGGGAATAAGTAGGGATAATACCCATATTTAATTTTGTAAAGAAGTCTAGCAAATTTTCTTTGGACTTTTTCCAGCATGAGTGTATATTTAGTCTCATGTGGGTCCCAGATGATTGCGTTGTACTCTAATTTACTCCGAACAAATGCATTATACAAAGAGGTTAATGTAGATATGTCCTTAAACCGAGTCACCTGTCGCATTACGAATCCAAGAGATCTGAAGGCTCTCCTACAAGTCTCCCGGATGTGGTCGTTGAAGGTAAGCTCAGAGTCAAGTAAAAGTCCTAAGTCACGTATTTGGGTAACCCTCACAAACCCAGCCCCAGCAATAGTGTAGTCATGATGGAGCGGCGCCCGAGATCGAGTAAATGTCATGGTTTTGCACTTGGCGCTATTAAACGCCAAGTGGTTACATTCACTCCACTCCACCACTCTATCAACGTCACTTTGCAGACGCCCAATATCATCCTCACAGCCTATGCGCATGAACAGCTTCAGGTCATCCGCGAACATCAAACACTCAGCCGTCCCGACGACATCGGGAAGGTCGTTAATCATTATCAGAAACTGAGTGGGGCCAAGAGTACTACCCTGACTGACACCCGAGCAGGTCTCATAGGGCTCAGAACTATTACCGTCCAACCTCACGTACTGAACTCTATTTGAGAAGTAGTTCGCAAATAGGCGAATTAAGTTCGGTGTAAACCCTATGGATGCAAACTTTTCCAACAGGGCGTCATTGTCGACTCTATCGAAAGCTTTCTTAAAGTCGAAAAAAGTCGCATCAACCTGTGTGTGCTTATCGAGAGCTGACGTCACATAGTTTACAAAGTTCATGTGGTTAGTTAGTGTTGAACGTCTAGGGCGGAAACCATGTTGGCAGTCGGATAGTAGCCCGCGTATTTGTTCCGTTATATGATGATTGACGATAGATTCAAACACCTTCCCGAATACCGAGAGGACGGCTATAGGTCTGTAATTTTCTACTTCCGACCTGGAGCCGTCTTTGAGCACAGGAGTGACTCGCGACGTTTTCCAGTGCCTTGGGTAGACTGCAGTTTTTAGGGCTAAATTGTAAAGGTACCCGAGTGGTAGTTCAAGTGCAGATAAACAGTCTCTAACTAGGAAAGGCGGAATGCCGTCAGGCCCTGCAGAGGAGCGAGGTTTAAGTCGCCGCCCTGCACGTCGTATGTCAGTCACTGTAATGCAGTCAATCGCCACACGCGACGAGCTGTTACCCGGTCCTGCTCTCCGCTCGGCGGCGTCAGCGTCAAGTGTCGGTTTGTCTGGCAGGAACACTGACTGAAAGTAAGTTGCGAACGCGTTGGCCGCGTCCACTCCCGTCACCGTCTTGCCGTCATAGTCATATTCGTCACATGTCTGTTTCGTCGTCCGTTGGTCCCTAATGAAATTCCAAAAAGTAGTGGGGTCACTTTTGATGTCATTCTCAGCTAGTCGTATGTACTCAGAGTATGTTTTGTCTATTAAGTACTTAACGTGACTTCTATAATAACGGAACATTTCCTTATTAAACTCCTTGCCCTCAGCTCTATACCGTTTGAGATGAAAGTATTTGTTCTTAATGTTGCGTATGATGTCGGGCGTGAACCACTTCGGATATACATACCGAGTCCTCGCGCCTTTACGCTGCTTACTTGGAACGCAATCACCTATGCATGAATATAACTTATTATACAGAAAATCAGTGGCTTGATCAACGTCATCGGATGCATATAGATCGCTCCAATCAAGAGAGGCAAGAGAAGAATATAACTTAGTAAAGTCTGCTTTGCGGAAGTTCCACTGTGGTCTGTCAGGTGGGTCGGGCGACGGCGTCGGCGACGGCGGTAGCACGCGCGGCACCGGACGCGGGAAACGCACGCTCAGCTCCAGCGGCGGGTGGTACCCGTCCACAGGCCGCGTCAGCGGTTCCACCTCTCCAGACACATCGATCCGACCAACGCCCATATTACTCAGCACCAGATCTAGTATTCCATCATAACAATTTTTAACTGTATTGAATTGCTTTATATTGCAAACTTGTAATAAATATTCAAATTGAAGAAGAGGGTTCAGGCCACAAGAATTCAGATTGAGATCACCAATAACAATTGCATTTAGGTTCTTATATTTAACTACAACACTCTCTATAATTTCGAACACCTTAGTATAATGCGAATCTGAGGACGATGGTCTAATGTAAACCACTATACACAATAATTTTATATAATTATTAGACACGATAGCAAATATCACCTCCACATCGTCATCATACCCCGCCACATCGTGTAGCTGTCGTACGTTGTAGCAGTCGCGCACGGCCAGCAGCACCCCCCCCCAGCCGGCGTCGCGCGCGCGGTCGCGGCGCAGCGTCGTGTAGCCGGGCGGGATGAGCTCGGCGTCCGCTATTCCGCTGAGCAGAAACGTCTCCGTGATGGCGTACATGTCGGCTTCCAGTTGCAACATACTCATCTTACATTGGTCCAACTTTGTCCTGAGGCCTCTGACATTTTGGTAGACGATGGTGCATGTTTTGTACCTAGGCTTAGATTGAGTTGGGTTTCTCTTGTGGCTTACGAAACCCAGACTGCCACGGTTTTACATGCACATCCTCGGCCCAGTACTTGACATTCATATACTCGGCGACATTCTTGGCCGGGACTCCCAACTTGAAAGAGGCGTAGTCTCCCCTCGGTTTTAGCGCCTCGACTGAGCAATTATCGGTGGGACAGATAGTTTTCAAATGTTCTTTAATTTTGTCTACGCTAGTTCCAGCCTTTACAAAATAGAGATGAAGGAATGATTTCCTTTCGGCAGCTTCTAGTATGGTTGAACCCGGCGCAGCTGTACCTTTGACTACATTGGATGGCCGACGGCGGGTTCGCCTATTCACCGTCATCCACTCCTCTTCATCTTGGACTCCTTCCTCCTCATGGCGCGGCAGAGTGACGGTTGCCGGCAGGACAGATCCTCCAGCATGGCTCGTATTAGTTGCGGCGGCAGGCCGCTGCGTTACGCGCAGCACAGCGCTGTCGGAGCTAGGTGCGCTATTCCCCGACGTAGGTCTCGCTCGGCTAGCTGGCCTAGCTGCAGGCGGGGCAGGCGGGGCGGCGGCGGGGGCAGCGGCGCCGACAGCGGCGTATGTGGCGCGCAATGGAGGGGCGATGCTCTGCCTGGACACGATCTCAGATAGTTCCGATCGCAATTTTTTACAGTCCATCTCGAGACTGTCCACTCTGGTTGCAAATCCTTGTTGCTTAGCGTCCAGATCATTGGTAACCTCCAGAAACTCCGCCTTCAACTGTGAGCAGGCTACACTAATTTTTTTGGACACGGCAACAGAAATATCAGCTATTTTTCTATCGAGTATTTTTGATAGTCTCGCGTCTAGGATACTAGTAAATTGTTCGAGGGTCATCGCTCCCACAGTGGTTGGCACCGGCACACTCTGAGTGGGTATTGGGTCGGCTGGGTTGAGCTGTAGCTGTCTCTGCGTATCGGCAACAAGGAAACTGCTATCCAATACGGAGTTCTCCCCAGCACTGTGGGACGTGCCATTCAGTGACTCATCACAAGACATATTAGTGATGTCAGCATCTATGGTCTCATTAACCCCTAACCCCTTACGAACGGGGGTGTCGTCGTTCCTATTGGCCCGCCGTGTAACACTTTGGCATAGGGAGCATTCCCATTTCTCGCGGAGTGTTTTTATGTTACTCACATACGAACTTATGTCCATGCCAAGACACTGATAGTGATAAGCTGATCGGCAAGCATGACATTGAAGCATCTCATTTGTCGCTATTATCGGTCTCTTACAGGCCAAGCAAATCATTGTGTATGCGCTGACTCACGGACGGACGGGTTGCAGAGCGATGAGAAGTAGCGGGGCACGTCGTCGTCGGCTTGTGACGTAGTCACTCACGGTGACTCAGGCGCAGAGATTCGCAGACAGCGCGGCGCTAGACAGAGACAGCGGTACGGCGCGAGAGCGGACGCGAGGATCGAGTTCAATGACCGCACTTAGCAACAGCGAGCGACGACCTTGGCCAGCTGTTGTTTGCTGTACTTTCCGATCTTTAGATGGCTTATCCAGGATAATTACCAATAAACAAAACTTTGTATTAGCACATATTTGAAGGCACTAAAAAGCACTAGCGAATGGTATATAATATGATATTAAGCAAGCTATTAAGCAGGTTTACTGGGCAAATATTACAGAGCGACACCGAAACAGATGTTTGCGCAAGCGAACGTGCGACTCGACTCTTCGACTCGACTTCTTGACCTGTCATCTACACTAGAGTCATCATTGTATCGTTTTATGGTACGATAAACGAATCTTTTGGTTATATTCAAATTTTTCAGTAAGTCGAAAATCAGAATTGGCGCGTAACCGCAACGATGCAACACAATAACTGCGACACGGTCTTCTCTAAGTGTCCACTCCATATTTAAAAATGAGGAAAATTTTAAAAATTCGAAATTCGAATTCAATAAACTTTTTTGTGGCCAGCGTTCTAAATTCAAAAGTTTTTATTGTGTGACAGAACTTATGACCTGACTGTGTATATATAGCTCTAAGTTGTAATAATAAATCACTTCCTCACTAACGGTCTTCACCTGGTTTGATGACTAGCCTATAAATCTATAGTTAGGTTCAGATAGTATAGGTAGTACAGGTAGGCATAGTCCATGTCAGGATTGATGGCCAAAGGAGGAAGAGGAAATCGCGAAGGGGGTGACGTCCCGCACACCCACCCATAAAGGTTCTGACCCTGTTTATCGATATGTATCGGTTAGTTAGGTTAGGACACTCTGCACTCTGCAACAGATAAGATAGTTACCTAGGTAGGTACTTAACCTTTTGTTCTATTTATCTATTTAAACTGTACCAGGGAAGAACATTAATTATTTATTCGTACGTCGGCATAGCTTAGGTATCTTGAAGGTAATGTTATCAGCTAGGAAATACGTAAGATGTTAAGATTTTTCGTCATTGCTTTGTTGGAAGTCACAGTGGTGACAGCAAATCCACTAGAAGGGCCAGATACACAAAGCACGCACCATAGCAACAGGACACTCCGCGAACACAGGTATGTTAGAGAATTGTACACTGAAGTGCCGCGTCACCGATAGCTTTACTAATAACAAAGAGTAAGGTAATAGAATAGAAAAAGCAAATGCAAAAGCACTACACCATTTCAGTGTGTGCGAGTGCGAGTCGGACTCGCCCATGAAGGGTTCCGTTGTAGCAAGTAATTATGTGACTGGATGTTTGTGTTGTAACTTTGTTTTTCACAGTGTTTGTATGAATGACAATGGTATCTTTGCGGTTTTTAATAAATATTTCTTATTTTGAAAAACCACTTATTTTATTTTGTTCCAAGCAATTTTCTTTGGAAGTGTTAATGGAGTATTGTCTTTAACCTTGAATTTATTGGTATCTTAAATGAATCTTATAATCTATGGTCACTTCAACTTCCAGTTATACAAATATGAATTAAAAATAAAATAAAAACATAAAATAAACAACTACTAAAGAAACAACGGGACATTGCCGAGGCTAAGGTTCCCATGACGCTTGCAGCATTTCCCCGCTGCACAGCCAGGGAGATCCTTTGCATCAGAAATGCCCCAGAGCGGTAGTCAAAACCTCTATTCCTTAGACGGCGCCCCAGATCCCTAACAAATATTTTCCCTTGTGTCCCCCAAACCCCAGGAGTCTCGAGCACAAGAGGCACAAAGATGTAGTTTCCCATGAGTACGGCATACTTTAGAGACTTCTGTCTTGCGGCAGACTCGGCAGCTGCACCAGCGCGGCCGCACTCGACCCGACGTGGGAGTAGCTGCAAAGGTGCAGACGCAGTCGCATCCCAAAGCAGGGAACGCCCTCTCTCCCAAGGTACCAGGGCCAAGCCGAACGGACGCTTCCCATCCGACCGGCACAAACCTGGCGGCTCCAACACACTAGGAACGATACCAACGCCCTACGAACGATGTCGTTTATTGCGTGGTGCCACGAAAACCTGCCAGCGCTCCTGGCAGGTTTTCGCGGCATCTCTCGCATGACTTTTAAGTCACGCGAGCGCTCTACTCTACTGATTTTCCTTCGACATATCCGAAATTTCGTATTTTTCAGTCATTCGCCTGCAACGAGTGGTAGGCACTTTCAGTATTATATAAGTTGCTCTGTGGTAGGCACCACTCGTTGCGCAAGTCAAATAGTAGAATAAACGTCAAATAGGTCAAAGCTAATGTTTTTAGCGCGTTTTTTCAAATTGGAATCCAAAACGTCAAATATGTGACATTTGCGACAGATTGAACAGTCCGATTTGTTCCATGTTATTGCTAGGGTTTAGTAGGCAGCTTAACTGAACATATAAGTGTCATACAGCCTATAATATATAATAACTGAAAATCAGCGCTGAGGGCCTCCACCCCCAGCACAATGCTGAGTTAGTGCCTTTTGCACAGCAAGAACACACCGTGACCCTGGCCAATAATTGTTTACAATTAGTTATGTTTTTAGATGTTTCGTTTTGTTTATTATACTTTTTTGTTTTGTCCTACTGTAAGGTGTGTTTTTTGTGTGTAATAAATGTCTTTCTTTCTTTCTTTCTATAATAAGAGAGCATTTAACGTTCCGATTCATTTGCGATATTTACCGGTTTTTACTTTTTCACGTGCAACGGATAAAAATCAACATTTCCAAATTTATTGGCAACACCGATGACGAACGATTCAAAAATGCAGAAAATCATCGTCATGCTTCTTGTAAGTCGAACGTGACATACTTCTCATGCGATATATTATGCCACGCGAGTGATTCAAAAATAGAGCTCCTGGTTCCTTAACTTTGAGGAAAAATGGTTTCAGGAACCTCAACGTCAGACCTCAAACCTATCTATAGACACCCCACACATATAGAGGTTTGATGAAATTTATTTTTTTCATTTCAGTTATATGATCCCTTTAATTATTTTTATTTTTGTATAAAAATAGTAAAGCGGTTCACAGAATACATCTAACACCAAGTTTCAACGGTGTAGTCCTAATAGTTTCTGCATAAAGTTGCTGCGACATGCGGACGGACGGATGGGTGGTCGAACGGACACACAGAATTGACGAAACTATAAGGGTTCCTTGTTTCTCTACGGAACCCTAAAACAAGCAAGCCGCCATTGTGTGAATGACACACGTCGGTCGACTCGGACAATCATTATTATTTTCGAAATTTCACTATTTGTATTCTCTAAAATATCCACTTTAGATAAAATAAAAATCAAATCAAATTGTGATCCGAGAACAATAAAACATAGATCTACTTTTCCAAATAGCATTGATTCTAGTGCCATCTGTTGACGATAAGATAAAACTGAGGGCAAGATAGCTTCGGAACACTATCGTAGAGGACGCCACCGTCTTTCTAAAATTCAATTAGCAGTCAAGTGTCCCCCTCTGGCTAATACCATCTAAATCTAACTGATGCCAAGTTTCTCGCCCCTTGAGTGCCGCCTGGAGAGGGTAGCGGCGCATGGGAACAAGAGAGAATAAGCACGGGCAAGAGACAGATGGTGCCCTCGTTAAGGGGCCAATATACCTTTTTATACCTATGCTATAGAAGAGCAGAGGCCCAAGAGAACCTCTCTCTGGGTACCATCGTCGGCGCCCCCCGCTACGTGAGGAACGCGACGATCCAGAGGGACCTGATATGGGAACCAGTGGACCAGTTTGTCCAGAGGCTGGCGAAGAGCATGTTTGCGCGTGCGGATGCGTCAAACCTCTCGCATATCCGTGAACTGGCGCCGCACTACGCGCGCCCGTCCCTCGGCCGCCGCCTGCCACGCGATCTGGTTGCCTAGCCGGCGATCACCCACTGCAGACGAGTGCCACACGACGACCACCGCCCTAAAGGGCCACCCGATGACCTGTCCATAGGAGTGGACAAGGGCGATGCTTCGGGAAAAGGTTCATTGACCTGACCCCGACTCCCCACGCCCCAGAAGGGGAGAGAAGACCCAGACGACGAGTAGAGGCTTAAGCCTCGCCGCAGATGGACCATCACAAGTGGTCTGTAGCCGCTGCTTTTCAACCCACTTCAAAAAGGAGGAGGTTCTCTACTCAATTCGCCTGTTTTTTTATGTTTGTTATGCGATTACTCCGTCAATTATTGACCTATTTTGAAGATTCTTATTTCGATTGGTAGGCTGTACTTCAGAGGAGGTCCCATATAAAAAAGCCTTAAATCAAATTTGATTTAGGGCTTTTTGAACCCACCATCGACATCGGCTACCCAAATCTCCTCTCCCCATCCTATTAAGTTTACCTGCCCCATCACCACTCTGCAAAACACAACAATCATCGGAATCTGAAGCTCCAAGGAACAGGTGAAATACACCATTGAGGAAGCGCCGAAGACGAGGTCTGGTATTAACAGCTGCAGATGCAAGGGAGTACTGTTGGAGTATTGGTTCTGTTACCTGAGAGACCAATGTCAATACTTCCAACTCCTTTGACAGACAAACTCTCTTTATTCGCGGCAGTTATGTTGCTTATAATAGGTTTCCTGATGTCGTATATGTAACAACAGGAACTATACAGAGATGGCACAAGTTTGTCGCTTACAGAAATCTTTGTCCATACAAAGATTTCCGTAAGCGTAGTCCATACTAAAGCAAGCCAGCAGGCTATGGAATCAAAAACTAAATTGAGTCCTGAAGGATATTGGCCTAAAACAATCAAAGATGGATCCGTTTGTATACAATAATGCTGAGAAGCTGACATTTGTTGCTGTCTGGGTCGATGACCTGATACTGTTTACCTCTCAAGCAAACATAACAGACGATCAAGGAGAGGCTGATGCATAATCTGGAAATGAAAGACCTAGGAGAGGCAAGACAAAATATAGATCTTAACATTATCAAAATTGAATACAAGATAATTCTTGATCAAGAAAATTATAAAGGAGATACCTACTAAGTAAGTTAGTTCAACATGTCAGATTGTAGGCCTGCGCGAACTCCGATTGAAGTAGGCTTAAAATTCAGTCAGGATGTAGAAGAAGCTCTTCTCTTGTGATAGGTAGGTATACTACGCTCAAGGGTGGGTGTTGGAGTATGAACGTATTCCATCGCTAGTACCTTTTAGACTGCACCAGAGGCGCTACCGCTGGTAGGTTACGGGCATTAGTGGTGTGAAAATAAAGTCATCATATCGATTGCAAAATGTTTACTTTTATTAAATATTCCAAAAGCAGGTAATGCCGACTTCTCAAACGCGCGATCAGGTTGAGTTAGCCACCCGATATATGTATATATTTTTGAGAAATTAATTATTACATTTTTAAAAAAATTGCGGTTGTTGGCCTAAACCTCATAATTTTCCTTACAGAACCGAGTTGCAGTTGCATTGTCTCTTGGAGAGGGAGACAGGGGGACCTTTCCTGTGCCTCTAGTATAGTAAAAATAAGAAAAAACACGTCATCCATTTGAGGAGGTAAAAAGCAAAACGTGTTTTGTCACAAAAAGTAAAAAAAAAACTTTGATTGCAGTTCCCTCCATTTTCTAAATAGCAACATTTCTGTGTTTTAGATTTTTGACAAAACGTGTTCTGACCTATACAAAATCTTGGCTCAGAAACGACCTTACAAGCAAAAAGCGCTTTGTCCAAACTGAAGTTTCGTTCAGAAAGTGATTGGTCCGTTCCTCCAATCAGAGCATCAGTTTCCGATGGACAAAACACTTTTTGAAAATAACTTAACGACTTTGAGGTTATAATTTTATTTTATTCATTGTGCAGTGCAATTTCGTAAATTTCTTATTCAAAACAGTTTATCAGTTGAAATAATGGCGAAGATGAAACTGAAACGGTTCTTGTTCGAGAAGCTAGCGTTAGAAGTCGAAAAAGAAAATCAACAGAAGGTAAAAGAGCTGAAGCGAAGATTAAAAGGCACTCTCCTCCTTCTGGCAGCTTAGACATTCTATGTGCCTTGTACTCACAATGATTTTAATAAAAGATTTAAATGTAGCAAGATAACACCAAATATGGTTCAAGCAATAAGACAAAACCTTTACAGAGTTGCCGACCAGCTTGACTGTTTAGAAGAGGAAGTATCCTTTTAATATAATAGAAATATAAATAAAATAAATAATATTAATGAAAACCATTGCTGTAATTTTTAAGTTGTGACTGTTTAGAACAAGTATTATCCATAATAATACATAGAAATAGAAGTAAAATAAATAGTTATAATAAAAACTATTGCAGTTATTTTATTTAGTTTCATGTAAAACAATATAAGTCCAAGACCCATCCATGAAAAAGTTGATTTGTCCCTGAAGTTCATGCAAAAAAGGTTTTGTCCAATTTAATTTTCTATGTTCTAGCTAAATCAGGTTGAATCTAAAAGTAATCGAAACTGTTTTATGCTCCCTAACATAATATCTTTCATACAAAATAGACATCTAATTGTTTTTGCAAGGTATGAGATAATTAGAAGTTTTTTCTGTTTTCCCATCATTTGGAGGTGACGGACAAAACACGTTTTGCTTTTTACCTCCTCATTTATTGGCTAGTATTAATCGCGCATTTAAAATAAATTACATTTGCGCTGCTATGTGGCATTGTTAATAACTTTTTGAGCCAATAAAGGAAACATTTGAGACGAATCACCTTTTCTTATTTTTGACATATGACGCTAAAACTCGCTTTGATCATCTGGTCCACTTGAAATGGAAGATTTTTGTTTGTTAGAGTTCGCCATTCCCGGTCTTATTTCGTCTAATTTGGACATAATATGTTGCAGTGTGCAGCATAAGCACATTGCCGCCTGCATTCGCTAGCGAGACGCCCCAGTCGTCTCTTAAACCTCGTAATTACTATTCTCAGTTTGTATTTACATATTCCGTTTTTTTTTTAAACATTTACATACAGGCACATACCTTGCTTCTGGCCCCACACTAGGATACCCTGTGTCGTGAGAATCAGAAACAGCGACGTCACACATATAAACATCCAGGACCTGGGGTTTTTTTTTCTTTACCCCAGCCGGGGATCGAACCCGGGACCTATCGCATGGTAGGCGCTGCCACAAACGCTGCGCCACAGAGATCGTCAACCGATTTTTTTTTGTTCGTGTAGAGGGGGGTGATTGTAGGGTAGCACGTTGTGTAACTTGTGTCTCAGTTTGTATGAATTTACATATTCCGAAATACATAACTTCGTACTTTAAAAAGACTTTATTCTTTCCAACTAGGTCACCCGTTACAAGCTAAGTTATTTTGCAAATTTGAATATTTGTGTCATAGAAAATACGTAGATTCTGAGACCGAAGTCCGTAGATTCGAAGGAAAGGCCAAAAGTACGTAGATCTACGTAAAAGAACGTAGAGTTGGCAACGCTGTGTGTGCTGCTGCTGTCAGTCAGACAATAATTGTTTCTTGTCTGTGGTTGGTTTTGACAGTTTTGTTTGGGTGACAGGCGAATGACGTTGACGTTTGTTTGCTGTTTTTTTCATTTCGAGTCGATTTTCCAAGTTTTCTTTCATAGATTTCTATGCTGTGCCTGTTTTCCAGTCGATTTCATTGTACTGTGACAAAATCGAGAACTCCAGAAGTTGTTAACGCCTAAACTTTTCTTGTAGTTGTGCAGTTCGGTATCAAACAAATACACAGAACTTTACGTCTACGGAAGCCCATTTCGTAATTTCTTGGCATTGGCGCTATTTGGTAACCTAACCTTCACATTATGTTTACGATCACGAAAAATTAATGTTAAAACATAGCTTTAATCAAGGGCTGTCCCACATTATATTTCGATCCCGGTACGTACTCGCCTGGCGATCGCCTGAGTTAGCTCTTTGAATGATCAAAAGCAATCACGAATGCATGCATTTGCATACTAACAATTTCGCTATCGCTGCAAAAATAACAGTCTAACATGTCATAATGGTAGAGGTCGTAGGGGCTTCCGCCCCCTTATCAACACTCTGACCCTTTGTTTACACATAAACTATCTACATACCTACTGTCTTTGCAGTTCTACTATGAAGCTCCTTTCAAGTGTTGATGAGATTGCTGAACTGCAAAAAGAAGAGAATGTGTATCTGCGGAACCGGGAGGAACTGTTGCAGAAGATCAACAACGTCATCAAGGGTGGCCACCAGCGCCTACAGATTGTTTCAGACTTTGATCACACATTGACTAGACACCGGCTTGATAATAATAGCACTGTGCTGACAAGCTTTGGTAAGATGATAGTTACTAAATTATTTTATATAATCCAGATAACAAACATCACTTTACACATTACTATAGAAAATTTAAAAAAAACAACCTTTTCAGGCATGTTCCGGGAATGCCCGTCTACTCCGCAACATTACAAGGATGAAGACAACAGATTATCTGCCATCTACAAGCCCATAGAGTCAGACCCTGTCATGTGTGTGGAAGAGAAGACCAAGCATATGATAGCATGGTACACAGCAGCACACAATATTCTCAAGTCAGTATATGTATTCAAACTAAAACTTTGTAACAAATACATATCATTCATTTATTATTTTACTGACCATCAAGCTCCATCATTTTCCATTTTTCTTTTATGACATACTCGATGCATTTGGGCCACGATTCAGGGCTACTAGCTAGAAGGCGAAATAACATTTAACTCGAGTAAACTTTGACAACTACATTCAAATTTATATAGAGTGGTCAAAGTGAACTCGAGCAGTCTTATACCGCCTTCTAGCCAGTTGCCCTAAGAATTGATTTTTAGCAAACCTAAACCTAACAAAATCTTTTATGGGACACTGTATACGTTTCTACAATAAAATTCCGCAAGAAATACAAAACTTCACTGAAGCTCGATTCAAAAAATGTATAAAGCACACTTTGTGCACAAAGGCCTACTACAAAATTAATTATTTTTTACAAGACATCAGGAATTAAACCAGTTCATTGCACCCTATATATTATGTAATAATTAGGCACCTACTTAATGTTTTATTATGCTTGCTTGATTATGTTATGACATTCATTAAGTCTCAATTTTTGTGCTATTATGAAATCTTTGAACTTGAACTTGAAATGAATTATGACACTTCTTGCTAATCTATGTTAAGATTTTATTTGGAAGTAGAATTTTGGGAAATATTCTAATTTCTAAGCAGAATTTAGACCAGTTTTGATTAAAATTATTCTAATCTGAAGCTTGTGATTATGAGTAGTGCTAATTGCACTTACATACGTATTAAATAATTTCATGGAAAAGACAAGTATACTCTAACCTTATCAGTTGTAGTAATCACAAAACAATGAATCATAAAAACTTGTTCTATTTATTGCAGAGGTGTCAAGTTTCCACGTGCAGAGTTGATGGATGTTGCACACTCCATGACAGTATGCTTCAGGTACATAATTGATAGCAATAGAAAGATAACACTTTCAAGTAACGTTATTTTCTGATATACCAAGTAGATAGATATGTCTTATTATGAGGGACTCAATCTTGAGCACAGGAGAGGAAAAATGTGTTTCTGTGAGTGAAACGTGTCAGCGATACATGAGAGTGGGCACAGTAACTTCCCTCAATGACTTAAAACATATCTTTTTTTCACCAAATGACTCATTGCGTTTTCGATAAAACTTATTTTTAACATTTTTAAATTGAGGTATTTTTTTTATAAGATCTATTCCTGTATCTTTTAACGTTGAAACTGGTATTGGAATAGATACTTGGGTATCATGCGTCATTAGGCCGCGTCCCCCTTCGCCTCATTCCGCACTTCCAATATAGGCTTTATCGTATCTTTATTCAGAAATCAAAGCATCTACTTTAATGGCGACTGTCTAGTCGGTACCTACTTAACCGAATCAGCCAGCGCAGCGGGGACCATATGTTTTTGGTTTCAATCCGTTTTCATCTGACCATACTTTAAATGTGCAAGCGAGGCGACGACATAAAAAATAGGTAAAAACGGAAGGTGCCAACTCACGCGCACTCGCGAGTTGACGAATAACTCAGCGCGGAGCTCACACTCACACGCATCATCCACACGTATCACTTACCATATAGAACCAGTTGACCACTTAAAAGGAATAGACACAATTTTAGATGCACCATCGTTTTTAATCAAAATAAAGTGTTAAAAAGTATCTCTATAAGTGCTCATTCTGTGCCCAACCTAATTATCATCTCACAATAATGACTACATAAGAATAGTAATAATAAAAATAATTCTTAATTTCGGGTTACCAATATCTATAAATTCCTAAAAACTAGAGAAAACAAGGGAACAGCATTTTTGTTGCATGAAATATTATAATTAATATTATACTTTCTCGGGGTGCTGATTTCAGATCTGAAGTCAGATTGTTTATATCAGCTTTAGTTTTTGAAATATAGATAAAACGCCTTTAAAAAAAAAATATATAGGAAAACCATTACAAATAAATTGCCAAAAAAAAACCTTTTATAAGATTTTCTTGCTTATCTTGGTTCAAAGGGGCTATTTTTAATGCCCCAACAATAGTCCGCCATCATGTGAGCATTCCAGTGACCCTGGTAACCTTCCTCCATAGTTTGAATGTCTTGATGGAACCATTCCCCTTGTTCTTCACTCAGATCACCAAGTTTTTCAGGAAAATGGTCCAAATGTCCAAATGGAGGTAGTGTACCTTGATGCTCATATTACAACCAAGCTGCTGGAAGTTTGACATCATCAGTTCAATATGCTCTGCATAACTTCAACCTTTCACGAATCACGATTGAACAAATTCATTCCAGGCATTTTTTTCCGTATCAGTCATGTAATTCTTAAAGTTTTCATCCTTCGTCAGCCTTCTTATTTGTGGACCATCGAAAATTCCGGCTTTAAGTTTTTCTGTGCTCAAGATATAAAACTTTTTAGAGATATATTAAAACAATCACCATCCTTATTCAGAGCTTTGACAAATTGTTTCATACGCCCTAGTTTGATATGCAAAGGTGGCAGTTTAATGCGATCCCTGGGCAGAAAGGGTTCATTGATCACATTCAGTTTCCCGGAACCATATCTTGCTTGGAAGGCCAATCTTTTCTAACCCAGTGCTCAGGCTTAGCTCTGCGGTACAGACAAATAAAACATGAATATTTTGTATAGCGTCCTTGTTTTCCAAGAAGAAAATTCACTATTTTTAGATCTACACATATCAGCCACTTGTCTTCGTTGTACTTGATTCTACTCATAACATAAGCTACAATAGCATATTCTTCTTTGACAGTAGTTGAATGTGCAATCGGTCAATCGGTATCGAACCCAGCTTATTGCCGTTATGCATAAGTACATATTTAATTTAAGGCTATGTTTAGATGAATCAATAAATAAATGTCATTCATTTGGATTATACTTCTCTACTCCCATTGCTTTCAATAAACCAGGAACATCTGAACAAAAAACAAAGTCGTCATCTTCAGAAAAGATTGAAAGCAATTCTGTCTCTCGTTAACGATAGTACGAAATTCTGGCACCCCCAAAACCATCTATTCTGTCCTCCCGAAGGCTGGTAAAACCTGAAACCCGAATGCGAGAACCAGGCAGAAACCAACCCTCAGATAGGGCAATAACAGAGGGTTTATATTTATTTATATAAATAAGATCAGATTTTTTAGGATTCAGGCTCCTGCAATTCCACTGTAGAATGCTGGCCATTTTGTTGGGAATGAGAAGAGTTAACAAGTTGTAAGATCTGGTTAAGACCTTGTGTCACGTTGGGCGGTAATGGGCAATCACTAGAGAGAAGAAGTTCGAGGAGATTTTCATTAGGCTGGGCCGAATTGGGTGGTAGAGAAGGGAATGCATGACCATTAGGGAGAGAAGAAGGGGGTGAGTTAGGTTATCTCTGATCTGGTGATCTCGAAGTGAGCATTCCGGTCATACCCCTGTCTATGATCAGATCTGGGTTGTCTTGTTGTAACTACAGTTTTGCGGTGTGATATAGTCTTTGGGTATTGGGAAGGGGCCATCAATTGGCTTGAAGTCGGGGTTGGGGGCACTGTTTGGAAAGAGCGAGCAGCATCTGCAAAGGGTTTTCTAGGTGGTGGAAGACGAATTGATGCCTCTTTATATGATACACTTTCTTGTGACATGATGATCTTGATGGCTTTTTGCCTGTGAAATTCAGGGCAGCACTTATCAATGGCTCTATGCGGGCCAGAACAATAGAGGCAGGAATCCTGTGTTTTTTCACAGGTATTACCATCGTGGGGTTGGGAGCACTTGAAACAGCGAGGCTTGGACCGGCATTGGATTTTGACATGGCCAAATCGTTGTTTCAGTGGTTAAAAGATTTCTTTGCTTTAATCGAGAAGCTAGAATCTCCGATGTTTTTTTGGAAAGACCAAAGTCTCTGACTAATGCACTGAGGTCTTCCTGATTAAGGCTGGGGCTCAGAAGAAATATCTGTCTTAAAATCAGTTGTCCCACTTTCATCACTTAAAGAAGAGCATTTCTCTTCCAAATCGTGATTATTTTGCGACGATGAAGAAGTTTGGGCTACTGGCGCATCGCCGGAGTACAGGACGGACGGAGTCGAGTAACAGATATCAAGTTAGGGTAAAACCATTTCAATCGGATTAATAAAAATTAATCCCGTTTATATCAACCACACAAAAATATCAATCGTCTTGATGATTTGAAGGTTCCGCCACATCATTGGTGTTTGATACTTAAAATGGGGTCTACTCTTATTTGCCCATAATCTCAAAGACTCCACGCATGTTTTACATAGCATATGAGGGACCCAGTACTGTCACGGGTGCCTAAAGACAATCCAAAGTAATCAAAATACACCTGTTTTATGAACTCCGACATACTTAGTCTACAATTTTTAAATGTATATTATTATATTATTATAATATTCACCACAGACGTTACAAAAAGAGTTAGGATCGTTTTAACATATATTTATTGAGGTGAACATTGTTAAACAAAACAATATTTATTAAAACAGCTCGGTTAATTTGAAGTTTAAATGTGACTAGGTACAAAAATATGTCTGACAGCTGTATCGAAAAAATTGGAGATGCTAGAGAAAAAAGGAGGGTAGAATTGAAATCAGCGACCTCAAATTAGTAAACAACAGACATAACATTCCATGGAAAATGAAAAAAAACAAGTCCCCTTGTGTAATTTTCATGTTACAAAAAGAAAATATTATACTTACTAGCTAGGGACTTTTCTTCTTCGGTCGCGTACTTCTGTAGCGTTTGTACACGATTGTGCAGATATAAGTAAAATATACAAATTGATTACAGTTTCCATTATCAGTTTTAAGCCGTATCTGGCCACAACTGCTTTATGAGGTCCCTGGTTGGTTTCTGGAGCGTCGATCATGTGCCCTCCCTCCTATGACGTATATAACTAATCTTGACAGTTGGAAGTTTCGAAGCTGTAAAAGTTTTCCTGCACCAAACGTCGCCATTCTGGACGATTCATTGCATGACTCTCTTGCCGTAGTTCAGAATAAAAGACGCGCTTCGCCACTCTTTCCTCAGGCATTCGTGATACATGTCTGCGCCATCGAAGTTGTCGTCTCATCAGATAGGCCTCTACTCCGCCGACATTTGCTCCTCGTAGAACATCAGTGTTTCTCACACGATCTAACCACTTGATGATGATGTTCATAATGTCGCATAGGCATCGTAGATAAAATTTATCTAATGAGCGAATATGTTTGCGGTACAAGCACCACGTTTCGGAGGAATACTTTCATATACTTTATTGCACAGAAAATATAGACATAAAGACAGTTACAAGAAATGTCACCATCAAAGGCGAGCTTATCTCTAAAGAGAGATTTCATACGGCAAACCTAGGCAAGTCAGCAAGTCAGGAGAGTTTATAAAACGGGGGAAAGTCCTAGTGCGCAATAAAACTGTATACATCTGTACGAAAATTACTTTCAAAATATAAATAAAATATACCTACCTAATAAATAAAATATAT
Source organism: Argyresthia goedartella (assembly GCA_949825045.1). Taxonomy (NCBI): domain Eukaryota; kingdom Metazoa; phylum Arthropoda; class Insecta; order Lepidoptera; family Argyresthiidae; genus Argyresthia; species Argyresthia goedartella. The sequence goes on from OX463814.1 coordinate 7,481,594, forward strand.
ATAAAATACAAAAGATAGCATGCACATTTATAAACATACATAATATCAGACAAGGAAATGCACTTTCAATCTTTTCTTAAAAATGAAAATTGAGGGACTATCCCTAATAGCGCAGGGAAGTGCGTTTCATAGTCTGATTGCCCTTAACCTAAATAATAATAATAATAACTCTTTATTACAAGAGTGAAATGAAAAATTCATAAAAATATAATAATAATAATACCTTGGACACTATTTACACACATTGATCTAGCCCCAAACTAGGATTCCCTGTATATTGAGTACTAGACAACGATACACATACTTATATAGATAAATATTATACTTAGATAGATAAACAACCATGACTAGGGTACTAACATCCGTTCTTATCAAACAAATATTTGCCCCCACCGGGACTCGAACCCGGGACCCTTGGCTTCGTAGGCAGGGTCACTGCCGACTCGGCCATTCGGCTCGTAAGCGACAGTATGTTGGGAAGCTGGGATTTCGCAAAATATTGAATAGGTAGGAAAGAGAATGTGCATATCACGACGAAGACGGATTGGAAGCCACCCCAGCTCCTTGCGATACTGGGATACATGGCCATACTTGCGCAGCCCGTAGACAAACGTAGAAGTTGTTCTAAAATTAGTTACTAAAACAAAGAAAAAGATTACCTGTAGTCGTTGGATACTTTAATGTAGACATTCTAGAAGAATATTCATTTAGCAATAAGATATTAGGCTTTTTAAATCATTTAATCTTAATAATGTATTTTTCAAACCAACACGAGTTACGTCAACTACTGCTACCTGTCTTGATAATGTGTTCTGTGATTGTGTGAAAAAAGTATAATTAACTCGCTTCAATCAGATCATATGGGTCAAAGTGTTAAATTTTCTTTCATTAATCATATTCAGGAAATAAAAATAGAAACCAGACCTATCACTACTAGTCGGTTGGAAAAGTACCAAAAATGTTCTACTTGATAAATTGCCTGTTCACCATTAAATTTTAACGACCCGAATAATTTATATAATATATAAAGTAACAAACATTTGCTGTCCAAATAGTTTATTTGTTGATCTTGTTTAGATAATTAGTTGTGGTATCTATGATGAGTACAGCACTATTGTAATTATGGTGGGAAATCATTCAAACGTTAGTCGGAATGATTTGAATAAAAGTGTTAAAACACTTCTAGACTTACATAATAACATGAAATGCAAATTTATACTATGCAATTTTCCATACGCTTGTAATTTCACAGAACTACAGAACAAATGTGTGCATATAATGAATTCGTTTATTTAATTTAATGTGTCATCACAGCGATGCTATTTTATATTTCGAGATGAATAATTTTATTCATAACTTTACTCTGACTCAGGATACGTTGCACCTGTCTAATTAATATAGAAAATTAGTAGCTACATTGTGAGCTTATAATAAATGCGACGCAGCTATAGTTGGTTTAACCAAGTTCAACTTGACATCAGCTGTTTTTGTTGAACAGACTAATCATGAAACTTGCTTATGCTAAGAGAAATAATCGCAATCGTAATAATTTCAGATTCAAGGTCACAATTAGATGCAATACTTCTCCCCAGGTATTAATCCACCTGCTTAAGATCGACTTCGTCAAGTACTATTTTCAGTAGCTCCTCGATAACGGTTATGGGCGTAGCCATAACTCGATCTTTTTTACATCGATCTTCAGACTGAAATTTCGTCATGACGTCGGGCGCTTTGTTCCATATCTTTCGTACATCGAGCGTCCGACGCTTTTTGTTTCACAATAATAATAGTATTTTTTATTCATTATTGTTTTAAGGTTATATTAAAAATTATTTTTAACTTTTTAGTTCGAAGTGCTTTAAAAGCGTGTTTTTTAGTTTTTTTAATAGTAGTTTATGTGACTGCTGCATAATGCCTAATTATGTACAGATACATACACTAGTTTATCTACACACATATCATTAGCTCTCTTTGATGTGTTCAGGAACCGCATGTTTGACCGGTATTGTGGTTCTGCAATTGTTTAGCTTGTTCTTTAGTACCAACTTCACGCAGACGGGAAATTTGAATTTCAGTACCAACTTCACAGACAAACTAGGGACGGCACGCGGGTGGGCGTCGGCGGCGTTCGAAATTTGAATGTCATTATATGTAGAAAAACAACACATAGTGACCATAATGTGTAGTTTTCCAGATACGAAACGAGATTTTACCAAGTAGTTTAACATAATGCTCATCGTAACGTGCGGTTTTTGAACGCAGTAAAGAGGGTTTATGATACGTGTGTAGATAAACTATATTTATTTGACACCACTTGTACTTTAAATTTCTTGTAAGTCTGCGTAACTCTGAGCCACTCAGTTTTACCTCATCCGACACGTCTCACGTCGTCGTCGAGACGTCAAGGTTCGTGGGCTACAAGGGCGGTCTTCCGCTCGGGACACAAATTACTATGAAGGACCACTGTCCTTCATATACATACCGGGAACATACATTAAACTGGTTTTAGTGATGCACTCATCACTACAACCAGTTTAGTGTATGTTCCCGGATAAAACCATTTATGAATGGAGAGGTTTTTCTTAATTATTACATATTTTTTTATTATGTAATAATTAAGATTTAAATCTTAGTATCGTAGATTCCCTTTTAGGACTTCCTTTAGAGACCAGAAATTTCTCCATGCTATGTCTATTCGTCTATTGATTTTTTCTTTATCCACATCACTAAAGGAAATCAGTTTTCCGAGGTACACATATTCTTCTACATATTCTAGAGTGCTATTGCCAACTCTTATTGTCTGTTTGATGTTGTTTGTTAGCAGTTTTGTTTTTTAGGGTTCCGTACCCGAAGGGTTCCAAAAGGGACCCTATTACTAAGACTCCGCTGTCCGTCCGTCCGTCCGTCCGTCCGTCTGTCACCAGGCTGTATCTCAAGAACCTAGCTAGCTAGAGAGTTGAAATTTTCACAGATTATGTATTTATGTTGCCGCTATAACAACAAATACTAAAAAACAGGATAAAAGAAATATTTAAGGGGGCTCCCATACAACAATTCTTTCAATACCACATACAAACTTATGGATGCACCTGGTTACGTACATGGAGTGTGAAAGTAACCGCACCAATAACTTTGTAAACAATATTTTGCTGTGTAAAATCCAAACTATTCACTCCACACCATCGCTTCCATTGAACAGTGGTACGGAACCCTTCATGCGCGATGTAGACTCGCACTTGACCGGTTTTTATAGATTCATGAGAAAGCCCACTTTCTTGCTTTCGTTGTGCAGGGACTGGATCATAAATTCGTGATCTTTAGCTGATTTTGTAAATACGACTATGTCATCGGCGAATTTCAGATGTGTCTTTTGGTCTATCTTGAGTCCTTTGCCAATCTGTGATTGTCTTCCTCATGACTAACTCAAGTACAGCTATTAAAAGTTTTGGTGATAGTGGATCTGTCCTGACCCTGTCTGACTCCTCTGTTTATGTCGAAACTTGTACCGCCTCTTTCTAGTCTTAACTTGCTCTTAGAGTATTTGTAGATAATTTTCAGTATTTGGATGTCAATATCATGTACTGCGACGCAGCCCAGATGGCGTTGTGTGATATGGTATCAAAAGCCTTCGTATAGTCTACAAAGGCTATGGTAGAGCGGTGTGTTGTAAGCTGACTACTTGGATATGATCAGTGGTAGAGTAGCCGCTTCGGAATCCCGTCTGTTCTATAGGTTGTGATTGGTCGATTTTTTCTGAAAGTCTTAGAATGCACGTCGAGATCAGTAAAAGTAAAATAAAAAAAAGTAATAATACGTTTGTTTCAAAAAAACAAGTCCTTAGCAGAAGGATTTCCCTGTCTCCCAAATTAGGGTAACCTGTGTCTTGGGAGACAGTTTCTTCCCGTTATACAGAATTACGATTATATATTTATAAAAAAGAAGTACTTCGCATAATTACATTAATAATAATTATAAACGTTATGTTTTACAAAACAAAATAAAAGTAAAACAAATAAAAGATTTGGTAACGGGGTGAGTGTAGAGTGTAACTGTATGTGTACTGGGTGTAAGGGTGTTACTGTGTGTTTACGAGTTATGTGTATGTGCCTGAAGTGTTACGCCTGTTTATGTGTAAGTATCATGTCGTGTACATACATCAGTATGTATGTACTCGGCAGTTCATCGCTATCCCATCAGGAGTGCCACAGGGATTACTGCTGGGACCGCTCCTCTACATTGCCTTCCTATACGATATAAGCAGTTGTTTTATCCACTCAATGGTTCTTTTATGCGCCGATGACAAAAAAGTGTACAAAAAGATAAATTCAACTTCCGATTGTGCACTTCTACAGAAAGATCTTTGTAGGCTAGGTGTCTATTATACGGTAAATAGGATAAGTGTTAATCTCACTAAATGCAATCACCTGAGCTTTACCAGAAAGACTAAGCCAATATTTTACACTTACCAAATGAACAACAGGCCAATCGAGAAAGTTAAATCAATAAGAGATTTAGGAGTTTTACTCGATTCAAAGCTCACATTCTCTCAACATATAGACGCTGCTACAGACAAGGCCTATAAGAACCTGGGTTTTGTACTTCGAACGAGCCAGGCATTCACTGACCCACTGTGTATAAAGGTTCTCTACTACTCGTACGTGCGCAGTGTTCTAGAATACTGTAGCCCTATCTGGCGTCCCCAATATATATGCCACATTGAGTCAATTGAATCATTACAACGCAAATTCATTAAACATCTTAATGACCGCACTGGCTACCACTCTCCTTTGAAGAATTCGTTGGAAAAGCACAAACTGCAAACACTCGAGGACAGGAGGTGTCTCCTGGACATGCTATTTCTTCATGACCTGTGCAATCGAAGGCTGAACTGTCCTGAATTAATCTCCTCAGCACTTCGGTTAAATGTTCCGAATAAAAGAACCAGGCACACTCCTCTCTTCCATGTCCCCCTATCTCGGTCTAACTATGCACAAAACTCAGTCATGAATAGGTGTCATTTAAATTACAACAAGCTTTCCAAAGATAAGGACCTAGACATTTTTAACACCTCTAAACAGGTTTTTAAGAAAAATATTATTTGAATTATTTAAACAAACAGATACATTGATGATGTATCTGCCGTGTCATACGAAAGCCTACTCACCTATACTCACCCTGCTTAGTGGAAATTCAATAGACACAGTCCCGATCCCAAGACCATCGTCGTCGTAGGGCTAAGCAGATACAGGTACAACTACACTCACACCACTACACAACACATGCAACCTACACTACTTACACAACCGGCACACCACATCTCAACTTGCAATAATATAAATTAAATTTTTAAAACTAAATCAACACTAGTTACATATATGTATAACTAGTTTTGGTTATAATTTATATATATAAGTATAATCGCCAAGTACGTTTGTCTTATAATATTTAAACAAAAAAATGTAAATCCGTTATTGGCTAATGTTAAGATTATTTTTCATACCTTACATAATTGTATTAGCTGTGGATTTTTTAAGATCAATAAATAAATAAATAAATAAATAAAGCTGATCGGTCTGTAGTTTTCACGGACTCAACAAAACAAACACACAAAGAGATCCCCGCACCCCTCATATCCAGCCCTAGCCCTTCCCCTTTCGTGATTTGCTCTCGCTTACTCGATGTTTCCGCCGCGACACAGAGGCGATCTCTTTTTTTGCATACGGATGAAGAAAGTAAGCGAGAACGTACGAATTTATCCTTGAATTTTGCTTAGTAAAGAAACCGAAATCAGGTTTCATTTTGGCAAAGATAAGCCGGCGGGCGCCCGGCCAGCCGTGTGAGCTTCTTTTCAGCATGAGTAGAGTATAGGCAGGGGTCAGTTAAACTGGACGGTCGCGCCTAAGTTAGCTTAGCAATAAATAGAGAGGGCAACAAAAATAACTTTTTTCTTCAAAAATATGATCTATTTTTAAAGTCAGTGAACTAGAACTCTGCTCTTGATTCTGAACAAACTAGTTTATCATTATGTGTTTATTCATTGAAATATCGTTGTATATGAAAATGTAAATATAATTTGACAGCAATGTTAACAGCACTAATGCTACGGGATATAACGAACTTGCCACAAATATAAAAAAAAAATTGCAAAGATTTATCAAAATTATTGACCCATTTAGTCAATCAATCAAGGAATGATTATTCCCGAAATAATTAAACATCTCGTTCAACAAAGGAGAAATAACCGATATGAGCAAGTACAGGCCTGTCACTGTAGCTCCTGTTCTATCATTTTTTTTTCGAAAAAAATATACACAATCGAATCACATATTTTTTGTCAAAATTCTTTGTAATCAAACAAGAACAAAACGGATTCAAGAATGGAAAATCAACAACTCCCGCATGTTTTAATTTAATAAAATATTGCCCGAGATTATTGAAAAGGCATGTGACATGTAAAAAAACATGAGCAGAAGAAAATTTTAAGAAACTATTAAAAGGCAAATGACTAAACTTTTCTCCATTGCCCGGAGAAATTAATTGAAAACCAAAAAAATAAACAAAAAAAATAAGAGTTCTTTACGCCAGTACTTACTTACTCGTAGAGGTTGTTTGTATTTGGTCTACAACCTCAAATAAAAAATAATATTGCGAAAATTGTGTTTGTCTCAGCCGAAGCACACACACTCTTGAGTGTGTGTGCTTCGAAAAACTGATGCATTTATCTGTTTATCTACACATGTATCATAAACCCTCTTTACTGCGTACAAAAACCGCACGTTACGATCAGCATAATGTTAAACTACTTGGTAAAAACTAATTTCTTATCTGAAAAATTACACATTATGACCATAATGTGTAATTTTTCTACATATTATGACATTCAAATTTCGAACGCCGGCGCCCGCCTGCATGCCGCCCCTAGTTTGTCTGTGAAGTTGGAACTGACATTCAAATTTCGAACGCCTACGCCCGCCTGCGTGGAGTTGGTACTACAGAACAAGCTAAACAAGTGCAGAGCCACAATGCCGGTCAAACATGCGGTTCCTGAACACATCAAAGAGAGCTTATGATATCTATGTAGATAAACTAGTGTATGTAACTGTACATAATTAGGCATTAAAACTCTCGAGTGATATTATTATGAAACTCGCCTTCGGCTCGTTACATATGTAAACCCACTCTCGAGTATTAATGCCCTCGATTATGTAGCAGTCACATAAACTACTATTATCTACACACGTATCATAAACACTATATACAGGGTACCATAATATACTATATACAGGGTGTCCCGTAAGTAGTGGTACAACGTTAAAGGGAAGACAGCTTGCCTTATTTCCTAAAACCAATTTAAATATAATAAAAAAAAAAACGTAGGGTTACCATGTTATTTTTTTTCCCTGGAATTTCCCATTTCGTCTTCCGTACATCGTGTTTTTTAATGCTGACGCTGCTAAGAATAACATTTCCAAGATTTTATTTTTGTAGAATAAAGCTAAATAGTTTATCAATGTAACCAAATAACAGTTTTGTTACTATCTGTTACTAATGGCTTGGAAAAAATCTTAAACAAAAAAAATATTTGTTCCGCCTTCAGATGACAGAAATTTAAAAAAAATCTCATGCAAAAAAAATGTATGACATTGAACTGAACCATTCTTTTAAAAACTTGTACACCTACCCAGCTTTGTAAATTGGAATAAAAACTAAGTCTAGGCTTTGTCGTTACAAAGTAATTGCTATTTATCTAAAAAGTGGCGCTAATTTTAAATAATTGAATAAAAAGAAAAAATATGCGTTAAACTTATTGTAGTGTCTAAACTGTCTGCCTATGAGCTTGAATCACTAAGATAGACACAATTTTTTATTTAGCTTTATGAATCAAGTTTCTACCGCTCAATCTACATTTAACATAAGATACTTATTGCAGGTATGTCAATAATCCATTTCATTTTTAACAAATTAGGTCTTATTAAAAAATAAAACAGTTAAGTAAATAAAAAATTATATTGATACAACACACACACAATTATAAAATTACAAAAGATGCTCAAATTGCCGTCCTCTTGCAATAATGCAAACTCTGCATCTCCTAATGAAAGAAGCTCTTAGACGCCTCGCGAAATTGCCTGCGTTTATTTCCGCTACAGCAGCATTGATTCTTTCTCTTAATTCTTCTTCCGTCCTAATAGGTCTTTGATATACCCTGTCTTTCAGACACCCCCAATAAAAAAAATCTAAGGGGTTTAAGTCCGGGGATCGCGGCGGCCATAAAATAGGACCTAAGCGCCCAATCCATCTTCCAGGGTAGGTCTCATTTTGGTACTCCCGTACTGCTGCTGCATAGTGTGCTGGGCATCCGTCATTCTGCAACCACATGGTTTCTCGCACGTCTTCTGGTAAATTTTCCAGTAAATTTGGCAACTCATTTCTTAAGAAATGCAGATAATATTCCGCGTTCAGAGTTGCTGGTAATTCAAAGGGCCCTATGATTTGGTTGTTGATAATTCCAGCCCATAAATTTATTTTAAATTGGTATTGGCTCTTGTCTTCTCTCATTAAACGTGGGTTAATTAATTGCCAACTGTGCAAGTTATGTAAGTTGAGATATCCATCACGTCTACACGAGGATTCATCACTCCAAAGTATTTTATTAAAAAACTGTGGGTCTTCCTCATTCATGTTCAACATTCGTCGACAGAAATACACTCTTGCAGCGTAATCTCTTGGCTGAAGCGTTTGGACACGTTGAACGTGATATGGGTGCAACCGGTACACTTTTAGAATTTTATGCACCGTTGTTCTTGGTATACCGGTGCGTCGTGCTATGGTGCGCACTGAAAGCGAGGGATCTTCTTCGATTTCTCTCAATACTATTAAATCGTTATCAACATGCCGCGGTCTTCCTTCACCAGCACCACCAATTCCGGTACCAAGAATCCTTCCCTCAAGAAGGGCGTTATGCACTCGAAGAAAAACGCGATGATCGGGGTAACTCTTCATATTCGGGAATCTTTCTCGGTACAATCTTGCGGCGGCCCTGGCGTTTTGTCTTGCTTCTCCATAAATTAAATGCATGTAACAGTACTCACGTGGCGTGAAACGAGGCATTACAATGACTTATGTTTTTTGCCAACAGAACACCAAACAAACGAAACTTATTCACAATGTGTATCAGAGTCCGTGAGATCGCCAAGTCGATAATTCCAAGTAACAAACAGTTCCAAAATCGATAAGAAAATCAATGTCCGATTTCAAAGCACAGGTCGAGATTGGAGCAGAAATTTTCAGGCCGGGGTATGAATAGTTGTCTTACGTCCGTATCGAAGTTACCACAAATCACAACTAACTGGGAGGAAACGGGGGCTGAGGGAGCGGGCGGTTGTGTCCCGCCCCGACCATCGCGCGCGCCATACCCCGCACTCTCCCCTCTCTCCCCGGCAAGATTCCTTGACATCGTAAACAAAAGATCCAAAGGAAAAAAAACCTGTTTGGCGACAAACTGAACTGTTACCGATAGCGGTGGCGCCACTGTCTTCGCTCTATAGACACTTGCCAGTGAGATTAGCGTATAAGTTCAGCTTTCAGTCGCAGGACATGATTTGTGGCGCGGACTCTATCCACGCTCTAGCTTTTTCTACCTGATGTGATGACTAAACTTTTCAACGACCCAAGGCATCACATGACTCTTAGGTTTGGAAGTTTATTACCATGGCATGAGATTCGTGGCTAAGGAAGTCATAAAAATATTGTAATACACATTTTGCTTATTATTAATATTTTTAAATAAGCGCCACTTTTCAGATATTTTGCAATAACTTTGTAACAACAAAGCCTAGACTAAGTTTTTATAGCAATTTACAAAGCTGGGTAGGTGTACAAGTTTTTAAAAGAATGGTTCAGTTGTTCAGTTCAGTTGTGTTGTATCAATATAATTTTTTATTTACTTAACTGTTTTATTTTTTAATAAGACCTAATTTGTTTAAAATGAAATGGATTATTGACATACCTGCAATAAGTATCTTATGTTAAATGTAGATTGAGCGGTAGAAACTTGATTCATAAAGCTAAATAAAAAATTGTGTCTATCTTAGTGATTCAAGCTCATAGGCAGACAGTTTAGACACTACAATAAGTTTAACGCAATTTTTTCTTTTTATTCAATTATTTAAAATTAGCGCCACTTTTTAGATAAATAGCAATTACTTTGTAACGACAAAGCCTAGACTTAGTTTTTATTCCAATTTACAAAGCTGGGTAGGTGTACAAGTTTTTAAAAGAATGGTTCAGTTCAATGTCATACATTTTTTTTGCATGAGATTTTTTTTAAATTTCTGTCATCTGAAGGCGGAACAAATATTTTTTTTGTTTAAGATTTTTTCCAAGCCATTAGTAACAGATAGTAACAAAACTGTTATTTGGTTACATTGATAAACTATTTAGCTTTATTCTACAAAAATAAAATCTTGGAAATGTTATTCTTAGCAGCGTCAGCATTAAAAAACACGATGTACGGAAGACGAAATGGGAAATTCCAGGGAAAAAAAATAACATGGTAACCCTACGTTTTTTTTTTTATTATATTTAAATTGGTTTTAGGAAATAAGGCAAGCTGTCTTCCCTTTAACGTTGGACCACTACTTACGGGACACCCTGTATACTACTCGGTAAAAACGAATTTCTTATTATTGATATTATTGATCAATTTTCGACAAATTATGACATTCAAATTTCGAACGCCGGCGCCCGCCTGCGTGCCGCCCCTAGTTTGTCTGTGAAGTTGGTACTATTGAACAAGCTAAACAAGTGCAGAGCAAATAGATATCAATGCCACCATGCCGGCTGAACATGCGGTTCCTGACTGAACACATCAAAGAGAGCTTATGATGTGTGTGTAGATAAACTAGTGTATGTAACTGTACATAATTAGGCATTATGTATCAGTCACATAAACTACTATTTTGTTGTAATAACGTAACTTAATTTTACCCGCACTGAGCCAGCTTGATGAGGTATGGGTCAATCTTACCCATATCCATAAAAGGCCTGTGCCTCTCAGTGGGGATATCAATGTGGGCTAAATTTATTTATCTACTACCTAATGACTTCACGGTATATCACTAATCTCTAAGTCTTATGCTTAGCTGCGAAAAGTGAAAATAGGTATCATGTAATGATTTAAAAAAAAAGAAGTTAATTATTTATAAATATAATTCTGGTGTCGTCTGGAAGCTAACAAAATGAAGAACAATATTCCGTAATAAGATAATTCCATTTTGGGAACCAAATTTTTTTGAAATCTGCAATTACTAAAAAAAACTCGGAAAAATTACTATTATTTCTTAAACAAAGCGTAATTCTAGTTTACAGTTACCACTTTTTCTGCAACTGTTTGTTACTGGCAGCAGTAGGTTAGTTTTTTTAAGTTAGTTAGGTTACCATAGTACCTAACATTACAGTTAGTACCTATTTAGAAATAAATCAATGGAAATATGAAGTAAAACTTAAATTTAGGTTAGGTACCTACCAACTATAAAATATCGCAAAAATCTAGTCACTTCGAATTCCACTCACTCACTCACTAACCTTACAGTTCGCGCCAAGTTTCTTTGGCTCTGAGCGGGCGGTACCTCTCTCTCACTCACCCCACCGTTACGGGGAAACGGGGACTCTTTCACTCATAGAAATGAGTGAAAGAGTCCCCGTTCGCTCAGAGCCACAGAAACTTGGCTCAGCTTGTATGAAACGGGCTAGATAATTTTCGACGTATCGTACTTAGTTGTACCTACCTACCATTCGCTTGCGAGTTCAATGCACTCCAAATGTAGGTACTGTACCTACGGGCTGTGTTTGTGTGAATGTACCGTAGTAGTCGCTGTGACACTCGTACCACGAACCGTTCAAAGTACACCGACACAGCTTGATTGATATTGTCATTACATTGTGCAAGTACAATACTCTCACTATTTCACAATATTCCACATTTGTATATCAAAATAAAATTACGTGGTACCGCGCTACGCATGCGCTCGCGCACCAGTGCGGTGACGGACTAAACAAAACTAACAGAGATCTCCGTACCCCTCACCCCTAGCCCTTCCCCTTCCGTGATTTGCACTCACTCACTCGATGTTACCTACGCTACGCAGAGGCTGTCTCTTTTTTCCATACGTATGAAGAAAGTTAGCGTATACCTACGAAATTATCCTTTTGTTTTGCTAGTAAAGAAAACGAAATCTGGTTTCATTTTGGTGGGGCGCCACCTATGTGATCTTTTCAGCGTGAGTAGAGTCTTAGACAGGGGTCGCTTAAACTGGACGGTCGCGCCTAAGTGAGGCATAGCTATAAAGAGACAGAGCAACAAATATAACTTTTTTTCTTCAAAAATATGACCTTAAAGTGAAATCGACTCTGCTCATGATTCTGAACAAACTAATTTCTCATTATGCGTTTATTCGAGGACACGTTGTATATATATATAGTACCATCTCTGGTTCCAGGATAGGCGTCCGTGAGCTGATGCTGTGGAGTCAGGAGCGGAAGGTGCCGCTGCTGGTGTTCTCGGCAGGGCTCGGCGAGTCGGTGGTGGCGGCGCTGGAGGCGGCTGACTTCCTGCTTCCTAACGTGAAGGTAGGGAACGCCCCCGCCTTTAATACTATACCTAGACTTGTGTGGAGATGACGGGAATAACCAGTAAAATGCTCGCTGTAGTTATTTCAGAGTGTTGGTGCATATGTTACGCTCAAAGACCTAAAAAGCTCATTGAGCGAAATGTGGTCACTGGGAACAGCTCACAACGCATCGTGGTCACTGTAAAACAGCTCACAACGCATCGTAGTCACTGAAAAACAGCTCACAACGCGTCGTGGTCACTGTAAAACAGCTCACAATGCGTCGTGGTCAATGTAAAACAGCTCACAACGCGTCGTGGTCAATGTAAAACAGCTCACAACGCCTCGTGGTCACTGTAAAACAGCTCACAACGCGTCGTGGTCACTGTAAAATAGCTCACAACGCGTCGTGGTCACTGTAAAACAGCTCTCAACGCGTTGTGGTCATTGTAAAACTTCTACATCGCGAAATTCGTGTTATGGTTCTTATGAAAACGCTCACGACGTGTTGTGGCAATCACAGAAAGTCCTCATAGCGACCTTCTTGTCTTGTTTCCAAATACCTTAGTTGCTATAGGTCACTTTCTCTCCATATACTGAGGTTAGGTCTTATACACTCAAGAGCAAAGTTTGTACTGGAATTCTATACAAAGTGTACCCAAAACTTTTGCTCTTGAGTTTTTTCCTGAACAACCTGGAGCCGAGCGAAGCGGAGCGGAGCGAGGCTATCCCACGGAGCTAGGCAATTATTCCTCCTACAACAATTCCTCCATATTCCAGTTAAGAGTCCTCCACATTCACTACCACAATTGTGCATAAGTAATGAAATGCCGTAAACATGCGACCTATCTCCCTGCCAGGTCGTGTCGAATTTCCTCGCTTTGAACGAGACCGACACCATTGTCGGCATCAAGGGCGAGGTCATCCACACGTACAACAAGAACGAGACGGCCCTCAAGGGAACCACTTACTACGACATGGTGAAGGAGCGATGCAACATCATACTAATGGGAGACAACATAGGCGATGCGGGCATGGCAGAAGGCATGGAGCATTGCGACGTTGTGATCAAGGTAGGCTTCTTGGGGAACAACGTGGAGAAGAACCTTCCGAACTACCTGAATGCCTTCGATATCGTCCTGGTCAACGATAATAGTATTGATGTTGTTAACGCTATTCTGAAGTTAGTGCTGTGATTTTATTATGATAGCCTATCTTATTTTGTACAAAGTTTATGTACGGGTTGATACACGAAGCTTGATCGATATTATTTTATAAAGATTTATTTACATAGTTAGCGGAGTTTTGGATTGAAATTGGTGGGTCTTACTACAAAAAAAAAACTGTTCAACACAAAAATGTATGCGGATTGACGTTTGTTTTGATCCGAATGTGTTGAATATTTTTTGTAGTAAGTAACACGGGGTATGTTTATTTTAAAGTTTTCGTCAATGTTGTGACTCGCACCCGCATGCCGAGCACGGGGGTGGGGGAGGGATTTGTCGCGAAAGGCAGAGCTATGTAAAGCGCAATGCTTTGTCCCTCAATTCAAGTTACCAGTGATAGGATAAATAATCATAAGTCTGGTATCTAATATTATATTTGTGGTCTATCACATGAACTAACCGTCTGAATGTAAAACGAAATTGTAAGTCCAGAATTATCTATTTTGTTGTCAGCTTATTTTCATTTTGTTAAAAGATGTAAGTTTGTTGATATGAAAGTTTCGGTAGAACATTAGGCTGTTCCATTTGATGGGTATCTGTGATTTGTTGGCATACGCAATATTTATTCAGAAGTACAACGGCAGTGAATGCCATAAATGATGTTTTACACTTTGTGGAGATATGGTACCACGTCGGTTTTTAGAAGTGTAATTTTAATTTATTATTTTATCCTAGACCGTAAACCTTCGATGATAGGGCGCGTGTAATAAGCTAACAGCCCATCTAGCATTTTTTTAATTTTAAACTTTGACGCATTATTGTTAGAGTTCTATTTCGAATATCTACTGCAAGTGATATGGGCTGTATGTTTGTGAACGTGAGTGAGTGAACATAAGTGAACGAAAGATCTCCATGTGAACGCGCGCAAAAAATCAAAGATAAATTACCAACAAAATTACTAACAACGTAAGGACCAGTCATACCTACTGACTTATGTGTGTCATACGTAAAGGCTATGCAAAACTTTATATTGTGAGTTTTGGGCTCGGATCGCTGTGTTTAATGTACAAAAGTAGTGAATATGATGAAATTGTGTAAAATGTTAATATTATTTATGTTTAGCGATTCTTTCTTAGGCGTAGTTATTTTATGTGCCTAGGCTAGAGATATATTTTATGACGGCTTAGACATTTTTAAACATGTAACAAATATCTATCTCGCCATTATACATTATGTACCTATACCCTAACTTGTAATCAAAAAGGCCTCATTGATGGTTTCTTAGTCTTGGATGTTTTCTATGTATTTATCTCTATTAAATATATCGTCGTCTAACACCCATAACACAAGCTTTGTTGAGCTTAGTATGGGCCTACTTCGATTTGTGTAAGATTGTCCCTAATATTTATTTATTTATAGAGACTTGAAATGAAGCACAATTTACTGAACGGTATATCTCGTTATCATGAATTAACTACTTTTGAATGATTTTCCCTATCTACTATACTATTATTCTAGAAAATGTATGTGTGTTCTTAAAAGGAATCTTGAATAAAAGATGTTTTTAAATAAATTAAACATTTTGTTATTATTTGCTCTAAAACAACACACATCAATACATGTATTTTCTAGTCATCGATCTCGCTCCTTCACTGCGGGTGCTTCACATGACAGCAAATTTAACGTTATCACAAGTATAAATGCAACATCGAATACAAATAATATATTGTAAGGCTTGGAAAAGGCTTATTGAGCCGGCTACATCTCGTTTGGACTTCGCTGTTGCATGTCACGAAGGGATCGCAGCATTCACCGACTGCAGGGAGTTCCTTAGTTAGGGAAACTCAACAACAAAACTCAGGCTCTTATTGATAGTTTCAATTCGGGCAATCACAGCTTACATTATTTTGTGATTGTACCATCGTACTGCTTAGAAATAAGCGTCCCTTTAATTTAAAGATGGCACATATATCCCTTCTTTTTTAATTTCAATTAAAACAAGAATAAAAAGAATAGGCAATCTCGTACACTCAGATCGATTTGTCAATTATTTAAGTAAATGCCTTTGTGAGATGCAACATTAATAATATTATTAGTTAATAATTCGAAGGTAGGACAAAATTCAACTAACAATAAAGAATAATATCTTATTTTCACGGAAGATCTATTACAGAAGATTAACCGAGCGACACTATTCAAAGCTAACAAAATACTCATTTCGTTGACACAAGACAAGACTAGGTAACATCTTAGCAATTCAAATAATCAAACATAAAACAGATAGGTAACTAACGAATTATTTAAGTTAAACAAGATTTTACTAATAGTCAATTATACATAATGAGAAGGAAACAACTAGACATACTTGCAGAAGTAGCAACCGCAACATGTGTTAAATAGTTTAAACACTTGTACTAATTTTACTTAATTTCGATTTGATATGGCAAGAAGCTCCACTCAATCACAAACACGTCGCCATAAAATATCAAAAGGGGACCCACGTCATCGCATGGACCCCAACAAATGACTGGAAAATACATTCGTGCGTTCCAAACGAATGAAATAGGTTCTAGTTGAACTAAACTAACTAAAAGCTCTAAAATAAACAACAGTCTTAGAACATATAGTTATTTACACAAAGGTTTTAATATAAAAATATCCTACTGTACATATAACATTTTTCATATAGAAATATATAATTTCGTCTCTATGTACATACATTAGCTAGAAATGTTATTAAAATACATTCTATAGGAATCGTCTGGTAATATCTAAGTTTAGTAGGTAGATATGTTTTATAGAAAATACACTGGCCTATTAAGGGTTTTAATAAAATTATGGCTGGTATAGTAGGAGGCACTTGATGAATATATTATTATGTTATGTATGTAAGATACTTCTGACGAGGTAATTATGTTAGTCTGAACGAGGCCTTTATTGGGTTCAGGTTAAAAAAATACATGTACGTTATTAGTCCGTGGCTTCGCGGTTCGAGTAAGTACCTCCCGAACGGGAGGTCCCGGGTTCGAAACCGGGTTGGGGACGAAGAAAATAAAAATGTTTTCCCCAGGTCTTCGAAGTTTATATGTTTGTGATTTCACTGTTTCTGGTTCCCACGACTCAGGGTATCCTAGTGTGGGGCCAGAAGAATGTGCCTGTATATACATGTTTTATATACCCTAGCATTACATAGATCGTATGCATTATCATTATTATTTCGCTTAGTGTATTTTCTATAAAGCGGTGGGCTAGAGAAGTCTAAGCCATCGCAATCTAAGATAGTAAAGTATAGCTAAAATACAGTTCATTCATAGTTTAGCGAATATATTTGAACACCAATATTAGATAAATAACAGAGATTGGGAAGCCAACAAACATCACTTGATACTCACACACATCAACCATGATTTATCACAACTCACAGGTGCATGTCTCACATAGACCTCTCCAAACAACTAACGGATCATTCAATATTTGACGATCACTTTCGTCAATTATATTTTAATTTAGAGTTTTATGAACTATAACATTTCTGCTCGCAAATTCTGTTTTCGACTTAACATTTCACACAGTTAAGGGGTGATGTCTGCAACATTACATAGGTGTATACTGCCGTTGATAAAACCAGTTTTTAGACCAGATAGCCGCATTCACAAACTGCTGCCAAGAAAAGTGAAGCCACGACATGTATACTGCCGTTGATAAAACCAGTTTTTAGACCAGATAGCCGCATTCACAAACTGCTGCCAAGAAAAGTGAAGCCACGACATGTATACTGCCGTTGATAAAACCAGTTTTTAGACCAGATAGCCGCATTCACAAACTGCTGTCAAGAAAAGTGAAGCCACGACACTATCTCTGTCATTCCTCTAACAAGAGACAGGGCCAGCATGACTTGACATGAGTGCAAGTTGTGAATCCGCGTATTTCTCATTCGTTAACAATGTGAAATGGTATAAGTCTATGTAGACAAAACTATCATCAACATAAGTATTAAGTACATTACAAAGAAAAAATGTTAGAAAAATACAAGTGGTTACACCAGCCCGACAAATCTTTTTCACCATTCATGTGCAAAAAAAAAGAGACGAGAGGTCACTCGAAGGGTAACCCTTAATTATAGTCGGGCAGTACTAAGTCTATTTATCGGCAGCAGTGACAAATGCAATAATAATACTTAGATAGCACGAACACAGAACTAATCATGACATGACACATCGATACAAGAAGGTACTCTATGCATTCCGAGTTTTTTATATGCTTGGGCAATACTTTTAATCAAGTCTAGAACTAGATTACAGCTCCAACTAAACTCTAAATTAAAAACCGAGGCCAAGGAATGACAGGTGCTACTGTGATTAATTGCAAAGGGATTGCAGTAGAACCTAGCATTGCAAAGGATTTTCGTCCATACAGCCGAAGTATATACCATAGACATAAATCGATTCAAATGAAAAGATTGGGCAATCCTTACCTAAAGTGAGTGAATAATAATATTAGCCAACAAGAAGTAAATTTAAGACTTGAAAAATACACAATCGCAAATAACGTCGATTGTGTGACTTCACTATTTACAGACGACAAGAAAGTGGTAACACTGCTAAAGTCGTTCTGTGGACTCCGTTTTTAA